>JALIRH010000001.1:5002910-7504366 GCA_023055505.1 Callipepla californica brunnescens
AAAGCAGAACCTGATGTGGTCAGGCCACATGTGCTGTTCATTACAAATATAACCTCACTTTAGAAGTGCATCTTGGTGTCTGTGATATGTGTTAGGTCTCTTATTTGTTAGATTTGATATTTGAACAAACTGATAATGAATATCTCTAGTAGCTGAGCTGTTAGCATTGTAACAATAGATTTGCTTTGGAAAGCCAAGTTCAATCTAGCTACATATAGATTATGACTTCCATATAGTAAGAATGTATCTATATATATGAATACACAAATATGTATAGTAAGATATGGGAGAATTATGAAAAATGTTTTCAAATAAAGTTTTAAGGGTGAGATTTTCTGCATTTTCTCCTTTAGTAAAGGAATTATTGTAGAGCATTACAGTTAGTACTAGTCTACACTGTATCACCATTATGGAAAAACTCCCACCATTCTCAGGCATGTGCTATGGTTCAGCTATAAATTATTAGTTTTGATACTGGAATTACTTGTAGGAAGTTCCGTAACTTGAACTGCGCAAGGAAGGCATAGTAATGATTATCATAATTTTTTTTGGCCTTCAAATTTATGAATATACGTTCTTTTCCCTACCAGGGAAGCATCTTACACCTTGCATTTCTAATTATGCAGCAAAAAGCAGTACTACAGTGAGATTTGATCCTATTTTCTGCCTACATTTGTTTTTGAATGCAGTTTAATTCTCTCTGAAGTTAAATGAAACAGAGTTGAAATCTACTGAGCTACCTCTGAGTCAAAACAGTGGAAATAAAAAGAGGTTCTTTGTGTTTAAAAGAACTTGTAATTTGACCATTTAAAATATTATATTATCAGGGACACAACAGCTTGAGAGGGGTTCTCTGTGGACATCTACCAGAAACTTCTCTCTCACATTTGTTATGCTGAGGAGACTGAAGAGAGATCCTCAGTTTCCTGCATGAGCAACTGGTGAGGTTCTGTTCTAGCTGATAAATGATGCTGTCTGCACTTAGGGACACTGACTGAGACTATTTTGGCATTGAGACTTGTGGAACAACTTTGGTGACAAACGTATTGCTGGAGCCCTTGCATTGGTCTAGAGTCACTGAGAAAATGAGCAGCATAAAGAGTCACTGAGAAGGCAGCAGTACTCTGATGTCCTTCCCTGAACTAGACATATCTCTCTGATGGGGAAAGACTGCCAGGAATTTTGTTCTTGTGTTGTCAACTATATGCTGTAGCCTATTGCCTCCTTGGGTCTGCTGATCATCTTTCTATGGCATTATCCACAGCTGCAGTTTCCTGATTCCTTTCTGCTAGAGTCTTCATTTTAACTCATCCATCATGACTCTTATCTAGTCAAGATTCACCTTGCTCACCCAGGCATATTTAAAATACTTATTGCCGTTCTTATGCTGTGCTAGGAATAAAGACTATATTATCACCTCAGTAGTCACACAGAGTTGAGAAATTAGGTGCTAACTACTCAATGATCTAGCTATATCTTCTCTCTATCATTTAAGAAAATCATCTTTAACTCCTACTAAACTCCAAGGGGATGAAAATGTTCAGAAGCTATTAAAAATCAAAGTTGTTGAATTTAAAGGCAGATATACCTCCTAGTCCTATTTCTCAACTGTCTCCATCTTTTCTCCTATCATTAGTCATCTGTTCTAGACCAGTCCATTTCCCTGATTCTTCCTCTGTCAAACATCTTTGAAACAAGTAAGACCTGATTTTTCTTTATTTTCACTGCAAACTTTCTACTTCAGCATGACTTTTCTATCTGAATTTGTAACTGCATCATGCACACTCCAGAACATTTTGGAGATGCTATTTGTGTCAACAATAATATTCATCTGAAAATTATGTTGAACAGGAAGCCTACTGTACAAAGAAAAAAAAAATCTACTTATATAAACTGTCACAAGTCATTTGCATGTTGTACAGGCTACAGGCATACATCAGTGCACTTGCACAGTTCACTCCTATGCTATGTCATGTTAAGTGGTCTGTCATCCTCTCTGCTTCTAAGGAATGGAGTGTTGTCTCTTTGAGAGGATGCATTTGTTTTCTTCATTTTTTAAGAGTTTTATATAACCATGGATCATGGTTATTCAGTGTTGCTTGCTGTGTAACATTGGCTGCATGACTATTCTCAAAATCTGACCGGAGTTCTCACATTCACAGCAATTCTCACTTTTCAGGTGAACAATGGAAGATGAGTTCACTGCCATTCTTCTTTCTCTTTTACTTACCTATTTAGAATCCAATCCACCCACTGTCTTTACTCCAGAGGATATAACACTTCTTTATTTTCAAAGAACATTAATAAATCACAGTTTTCTTCCAAACCTATAGCACTTCAGATAAGGCATACGAAGAAGATAACTGTCAAAAGGCAAAAACAAGGGTGTGGGACTGTGCTACAAAAGTTAATTCAAATTTTTCCATTTCAGTGGATATAAAAATTCACTCTGAGATTCCTTCTGCAACTTTTAACAGAAATGACTCATCTGTCTCCTTTTATGTACTGCAGCTGTATCAGTAACATTCAAATGGTACAATTAGCTTTAAACAAATGGCATAAAAGTGTTACTCCAAAAAACTGTGTACTTCATATGTGGTAGTTGTGAGTTACTACTAGCGTACTAGTGCCATCAGAGTCCATGGGAAACCCATAAAATGTACAGATCTATGTTTATATATATAAGGATGAAATAAGTCCATCGTCCATATGTTCTCTCCAATATGCTAGGAAGCCTGTATGAAACTGCATGTTTAAAAATTCATCGCTCTTCATGTTGTAGCTGGACTTCTTTATATATTTCAATAAAACCCACAGAAAGCCAAGGCTTAAACTTCAGATTTGCTTTCTTGCTGCTGAGACAAAATTACATCAGTAAGCTGTGTCTATATATTCAAAATGTTTATAGTAAGCTGTTTGCTTAAGGGTCTGAGAAAAATTCTCTTCTAGTGGAGAGCAAATAAGGGCGCAATTTCAGTTTGTTTGTTTTTTTTCAAAATATAATTGGGTATGCTTAAAAGTATGGTCTCAAAACAAGAGACCTTTCAATCTTATAAAAAATCACTGGCATTCCCTTCTTTAGAAATGCATACTCATTTTCTCCAGCTGTTGAAAATCCAAAGCTATATATGTAGAAAGAATTTCCCCTGTCTGGAAAAGGAGACCTTCCTAGTTGAATTCCTTACTGGCTTTACTTCAGCAGCATGAATATTTTGACAAAGGCATTTGTTCTCTTCACGCTACTCTATTGTACTCTACTTGACTCTACTCTATTCGACTAGACTCTACTCTACTCTACTCTACTCTACACCATCTTACCCTATCCTATCCTACTCTATACTCACCATTATCATTCAAATGTATAAATGCTAAAATAAAGAACAAAAAAATACTTTTCTCTCCCCTGAAGTTTCTTCTCTGCTGGACTGTTGATCTTAGTTTTATCTTGAACAGCAGGCTCCATCCAGAATTACTGGAAATACTTCATTGGCCACAGTTCAGGTATTTATCAATTTTATTTTAAGATTATTTTGGAATTTCTGTCTCTTCTATGCCAAAAAAGATTGATAAATCAATTTGATTGACTACTATTTATTGTTACATTTGTATCCATTTGTACTGCTAGAATGGAATTTATCAGTTTGATTAGAAATAGATCCATTTGGATTAGAATACTGCTCTGATCTGAGTTCACATTTTGAAATTCCAAGGAGCTATAGTAGCTATATTACTCTTTTCCTCTTTCTGTTTAGCCACCATAAGGCACCACTATTGCAGAGAAAGGTAGCTGTTGTCATGCTCTACAACAACATTTTAGCTCCTATTAACTCTGAGAGACAAGTTGTAAATAACGTTTGTAAAGATGGGGTTAATCCAGATCATACTCTTCTCCAAGATTTGATTAAATTATCACAGAACTCTTTTCTGAATACATAAGTCTTTAATTCCTACAGTTATCGGGCTGCAAGTGAATAGTAGCAGGAAGGTTTTTAGTATTATTATTTTTTTTAATTATTATTTTATTTTTATTTTTATTTGCATAGCTACAGGGCTGTTGCATCTTTTGGGAAACAAAAGCAATTTTCTCTTATTTACTTCTAGTTCTGCAGTTCCTTCTACTGCTAGTTCTCATTTGGTCAGCCCTTCCCTATTCTAATGCTCATATTCTGGTGTTACACCAGGACTTTACAGTTAGATTTTTCCTGAACTCTTGAAGTTTTGCAAATTCAGCATTTTTGCCTCTTCTCTCAGAAAGGATCATAGAATATCTTGGGTTGGAAGGAACATCAAGGATCATTGAGTTCCAATGGCAGGGTTGCCAGTCACTACATCAAGTACTAGATAAGATTACTGGGTCCTCCTGTCTGCAGTGATAATCCAGGCACAAGGTTGGAAGAAGCTGTGGTTTTACTGTCCTGTTCCAAACTACACAGATCAGTGACAGGGCTCATTAGCAAGGACTCCTGAACAAGCCCAGTCACATAAATCACTACTCACCATGTTCCTTTTCTTCTGTCTCACAGTTCATCTTATTTACCATCCTCATTCTATTTAGCATAAAACTTGTTCCTAGTTACTTTTTCACCATTGGACCCAGATTTACTGCATCTATAGTATATGGATGTAGTATCATATTCAGTTAATTACTCAGTACTGTGAGTAATTGTACAGTATTATAAATAAGTTCCCTAGACACTGGTGTCTTCATGAGCTTCTGCTTCCTAACTGTCCCCTTTATTCCTCCACCAATTATCCGTGAAGTCTGTCTATTTCTTGTATACCATCTCCTTATCCTTTTCCAAAATCTATCCATTCCTCACAGTGCTATCTGTTACTTTTGTTGGCTTCTTGCATTGTTATTTGTTACATCCAATGTTTTTCATGTCTTGCCAAGCAGTTTCTAACATTTTATTCACTTAGCATAACCTCAGATCAGCGCCTCATCAGCAGCCTAGTCATCAGACTGTGACATTGACAGGTGTCTGCTTACAGGTCACATCCCACAGAGAATCCCCCTTCTCTGTACCATCAAACCTGAGCAGGCCTCCTGACACATCCATAACACAGTGGGCAGGTGCCTGACTACAAGAGATTTAACCTATGCAGGCATTACCAGGCTGTTGTCCCACCTCACCATTGCCAGTACCACCATCACACTTCACAAATAAAACAGCATGTAGACAACGGGACACTCACATCCAATGATGCTCCCATTAGAGTAGCAGTGCACGTAGGACCTGGTCCTCTGGTTTCACTTCATGAAACCGTTGCTATGGTCCTGGGCTGAACACCCACCAACTGGGTCTTTCTCACTCTTGTTTCAAAATATTCTTGTTTATGTGCTCTAGAAACCTCAGGGAAGTAAACATTAACACATTACATGGTGTTGATATTAGCTACAGAAGTGCATTCCTGGTCCAAAACTAACTAGTGTGTCCATCGTGGACACACTGGCTTCATGATAACAAATAAGCTTATGTCATGGAATACCAGTACCAAAAATCATAAAACCATGGCAGCTTAATAACCCAACTCTGCAACTGGTCATTTTTGAATATGGGCAATGAAAACTAAATATTGTATTTCACATGATGTCTTTCTTACCTTACATCATCATCAGGGATTTACTGTTTCAATAAGAGATGGAATGTAAGCTCCAGGACTGGATTTGGCTCTTGTAATCACAAATCAGCGTTCCCAAGATTGGTTGTACCAGACAGATCCTCCTCCTTCCTACAGAAATGGGCCTAATTACATAAAACTGAATAGCCATGTCAAAAATTAAACCTTAAAGCTGAAGATGTGACACTGTGCAGATGATATACTGAAGAAAGCTCTACTGACAGTTACGAAACTGACATACCTAAGTATGAGGAAGAAATAGGAAACATAGGTTAACAGGAAATTAAAGGGGTTGCATAGCCTTGTTATTTTCTAACCTATGAGTATATTAGATCAGATACCACGGAAACCCTAGAGCAAAAAAGGACATGGGTGAGCTTATCACCAAGTTTTTGGTGTGTAATACTGTGCCATATCAAGCATGTTGCACTCAACAGGAGCCAGCACACTCTGCCTTATTGCTTTCTGCCTCTGAGTTGAGTTTCTCCAGCTGCTAGGCCAATGATGAGCAAGCACATTTTGCTAGACTTCCTAGAAAAAAGAAACCCAAGTACTGAGCATAATTTATGACCTAAGAGGGAAGAATCCTTGCTGGTTGAGTGAGAAGGAAAGTGAGATGGGAGAGCCAGTCTTTGTCATCTACATGGCTGATATTCTTTACCTCATTTTCTATTAGTTCGCATCACAAAATTATGCTAATTGTCCCTAAATGTGTTGCACTGTTTCTTGAGCTTTTGAATTTCATCGTATTTCTACTACTCATGAGCCACAGCTGTCTTGCTCTTTCCCTGAGATAGTCCATTCTCTGTATGCTGATCATGTCCCATTTCAGGTTCATACTTCAGCATATCTCTTGTGCTTAAGCTGCTGAAAAACGATTAAAGGTATCAATGCTAGAGAACAGTAGCCCTATTCAGACTGATATTTCTCCTTCAAGAATGCCCAGGTGTCATTTTCCAAAAGTCATTTCATTCTCTCACCAGAATTCTTTTATTAATTCCTGCACAGTCAGGCTTTACTAACCATTTTCTGTAAATCATCACATTTGAAGACCAGAGATAGAGAGAGAAAGGCTTTTTTTTGCATTTTTCCTATAAAATTAGTTACTGAGATGTTTTGCAAGCTTTGGACAATCTGTTGTTTAGTTAACGTAGGTAATGTTTTTTCCCATTTTTGATTCATCTGCAGGTTTTCATTTTTTTTTACAAAAAAATTTGTTCTGAAGCTTTGCATAATATTAAGATCAGAACAAGTGGATTTGTAGCTATTATCTCCTGGGAAACTGTCCTTAAGACAGAACAGAACAGAAATGGAGACTCTTGAAGTATACCTTTTTGTGAGTGCAAGAGCTCTCCCTCACTCAGGAGAAGAAACTGAGCAGAGGAGGTAGGCAGCCAGCATGACTGAGCAAGGCAGCTTAAACTGAGGGAAAAGAAAGACCTGTACAGGAAGCAGAAGCAGGGTTGTGTAGCCTGAGAAGAATACAGGGACGTCGACCACACATGCAGAGATAAAATCAGGAAAGACAAGGCACAGATGGAACTGAATTTGGCGATGGATGTGAAAAAGAAGGGGTTCTACAGGTACACCGGCAGGAAGAGACAGACCAGTGATGGAGCACTGGCACAGGCTTCCCAGAGGGCTTGTGGGGTCTCCTTCTCTGGAGACTTTCAAAACCTGCCTGGATGCATATGCAACCCAGTCTAGGGAACCTGCTTTGGCAGCAGGTTTGGACTTGATGATCTCTAGAGGTCCCTTCCAACCCCTATAATTCTGTGATTCTGTGATGACCTGGGAACTGCAGGCTGGTGAGCCTCACCTCTGTGACTGAGAAGATCATGGAGCAGATCCTCCTGGTTACCATGTTAAGGCACATACAAGACAAAGAAGTGATCCGAGACAGCCAGCATGGCTTCACCAAGGGCAGATCTCACCTGACCAATCTGGTAGCCTGTGGGAATAGAAGAAAGTGTATCAGCTGCATCTGTGGAATGGGATAAACAGCATGAGATAGGAGCATTGAGAGCCAAGGACACTCCAGAAGAGAAGGAAAACAAGTTCAAGTAATCTGTGTGATGGCAGAACCCAATTGAAGGAAGAGTGTGTGGCTTGGAGTGAGTCATGGCCCTGATTGGATGAACACCTGTATGCACAGTTAAGGACTGTTTTGGGAAGTTATATTGTTGATATGTAAAGGTGGGTGGGAAAGTGACAAGAGAAAACTTGTGAAATTATGTAAGGGATGTTAAAACCTGTAACGAATGATTTGGATCATTCACATCTGAGTCTGTGCCTGAGACACTACAGTGGCCTTCTATGATGGAGTGACAGCATCAGTGGACAGGGGAAGTACAATGGATGCCATCTACCTGGACTTCTGCAAAGCCTTTGACATAGTTCCTCACCACATCTTTCTCTCCAAATGGATTTGAAGGATGGACTGTTTGATGGATTAAAAACTTATTGGCAAAGGGTTTTGATCAACAGTTCTGTGTCTGGATGGAGGCTGGTCACAAGTGGTGTTCCCCAAGGGTCGGTCTTAGTACCAATGCTCTTCAGTATCTTCATCAGTGACATAGATGATGGAATAGAAAAACCCTCAGCAAGGTTGCAGACAACACCAAGCTGAGTGGAGAAGTTGATACATTAGAGGGAATGGAAGTCATCCAGAGGGACCTGGGCAAGCTGAAGAAGTGGGCTGGTGTGAACCTAGTTGAGGTTCCACAAGGCTAAGTGCAAGGTGTTGCTTTTGGTGTGGGGCAATCCCAAGTATTTATGCAGGCTGGAGGAAGATCTCCTTGAGAAGTACTCGTGCGTCCTGGTGGATGAGAAGCTGACATGAATCAGTGCATGGAGAGCCAGATATATCCGGGGCTGCTTTAAAAAAGAAGTGTCGAGTAGGGGGAGGTAGGTGATCTTCCCCCCCAACAACTCTTGTGAAGCCCCATCATGAGTACTGCATCCAGGCCTGGGGCCTCCAGCACAAAGAAGACACAGAGTTCTTGGAGTAGGTCCAGAGGAGGGCCACAAAGATGATCAGAAGGCTGGAGCACCTCTCCTGTGAGGAAAAGTTGAGGGAACTGGGCTTGTTTAGCTTGGAGAAGAGAAGGCTCCAGGGGGACCTCATTGTGGCCTTCCAGCACATAAAAACAGGAGGGGTGAATGACAGTTTACATGGGTTAATAGTGATAGGACAAGGGGGAATGGTTTTAAACTAAGTCAAGGGAGATTTAGGTTAGATATCAGGAGGAAGTTTTTCACTCTGAGAGTGGTAATGCACTGGGACAGGTTGCCCGGAGAGGTTGTGGATGTCCCATCTCTGAAGGCATTCAAGGCAAGGCTGGAAGTGGCTCTGGGCAGCCTGGTCTAGTGGATGGTGACCCTGCACATGACAGGGGGGTTGAAACTAGATGATCTTTGAGGTCCTTTTCAACCCAGGCCTTTCTACAATTCTATGATATCTACTCTTTCACTTCCACCTCTTTTAAAAATACAAATTTCAAACCTTTGTTTACTTTCTGCAGTTTTAATGATGGAATCCCAGGAGAATTTTGGCTTTTTATCTTTATTAAAACATATGTATATAAATCAGTGTCAATTCAGTGTCCAAATCTCTCAGCAAAAGGTAAAACAGAATTGTTTTCTATCTCAGTAAGTGTAGTGCAGTCAAGATTTAATTAATATTGATAGAAATAAATGTTCAAAATAGCTGTATTTTTTGAATTACAGTATATTAATAAGTTTTGATGAGAGCATGAGATTCTGAAGTATTTTTTAAAATCAATATGATAAGAGCCCTTTGCCAAGACAATCTTTTCAAAAAGGTTCAAATGATCTGTACTGTAACCTCATAAATGCGGTTCACATTTTAATGTAGCAATGCACTGCAATATTACATTCAGCAAACAACCCCTTCTAAATTCCATAACAGTAGTTCACTGATACACAATTGAAATGAAGTAACCCACCTAAACCAATATGCAAACATATTAAACAAGAAGCCCTATGTGCATTACATGGTGAAGGCAAAGTGCCTGCAATTTCAGTTTTAGAGCCTTTGTACATTATGACTTGTAATAGAGGATTACTAAGCCAGATGTTTTCCAGAAAACACATTTTTCTAGTATTTTACACACCTGGACATCTGTGTATTTCTAAATGCATGGCAGTCTTTGATTAAATATCAGGCCTGTAAGCACACCCACTACCCTCTGTTAGGTCTTTTACCAAGAATGAGGTGTCCCTCTGTCTGCACATATGAGATCCTCCAAACAAACTTGGACCTGCTAGGCAAGTACATCAGTTCTCTAATACCTATTATCCCATGGGACTCATACTTTCTTATTTTCTTCATAAAACTCTTCTCAGTAAGGGTGACAGTGCTCTGGAACAGGCTGCCCAGAGAGGTGGTAGAGTTCCAGACCCGCCTGTGCAACCTGGGCTAGGGAGCTGCTTTGGCAGAGGGTTGAACTCCATGATCTCTAGAGGTCCCTTCCAACCCCTATAATTCTGTGATTCTGTAATTTCTGTACTGCAAAGCAATATTTCTGCACCTCTACTGTAGTCAAATATTATGAATGATGTGTTGGACAGCATTATCAGGAAGACTGGGAAATTCTCCCAAAGCTGGCTGAAGACTAAGGTGTCCCACTTCCAAAACAGGGCTCTAGAGACAAGTGTCTCCTCTACCTCTGTTTTAAAGCAAGGAAGTTGCTCTTAGAGAAAACCAAAATGTTTTTAGTCCCTTGGGGAATCCTAGAATCCTTGAAGTTGAAAAGGTGACTCCACCACCTCCTTGTGCAGCCAGTTCTAATGTCACATCACTCTTTCAGAGTAAAGTTTTCACAATATCCAGCCTGAGCCTCCACTGGTGCAATTTAAGGCCACCAGCTGTCCTTCATTACCTGGGAGAAGAGACAGATCCCCACCCCACTGCAACCTCCTTTCATGCAGCTGTAGAGAGTAATAAGGTCTCCCCAGAGCCTTCTTTTCTCTAGACTGAGCAATCTCAGTTTCCTCAGCCACTCAGACTTGTGTTCCAGACCCTTCAGGGTTTGGTTGCCCTTCTCTGGAACACAATCCATGTCCTCTTGTAGTGTGAAGCCCAAAACTGAACACAGTACACAAGGTGCAGCCTCAGCAGAGGTGAGTAAAGGGGAACAATCACATCTTTAGTCCTACTGGCCATGCTATTTCTGATACAAACCAAGATGCCATTGTATTTCTTGTCTACCTGGGCACTCTGCTGGCTCACATTCGCCTGGCTGTTGGCAAGTGTATCCAGATCTTTTTCCTTCACACAGCTTTCCAGCCACCCTGCCCCAAGCCCTGTAATTTTGCATGGGATTATGGTCAAAGTGGAGGTCCAGGAACTTGGTCTTATTGAAGCTCATACAATGGGCCACAGCCCATCTATTCAGCCTATCCAGATTCCTCTGTAAAGCCTTCCTCCCCTTAAGAAGATCAGTGCTTGCTCCCAACATCGTGAGATCTGCAGGCTTGCTAAGAGTACACTCAATTCCCTCATTCAGATCATCAATGAAGATTTTAAACAGGACTAGACTGAATACTTACCCCTAAGTAAATTGTGCATATTCTGACCAGAAAACTTCAGAGTAAGAAATACACACACATGGTAACACAGGTGGTCCTTCACCTGATAGTCATTATGAAAGATTTTCTTCAGTCACTGTTACTGACTTAGACCTAGAGGTTTGGGGCAATCTGTCCAGTCCAAGAAGGATGCCAGTGTTTCCCAGATGCACAACTGACCCTGACTGAAAATGAATATTTTTTATTTTCAGAATGGCATAAATACAAATGAAGGTACAAAATCTGTTGCTGGTTTTGTGGTTGGAATGCCCTTCACTAAGGAAATGAGTTATTTAAAGCATAACTTTATACAGCTCCCTTTAACAGTTTAGTTATTTACTACTGACAACCAAGACAACCTTATGGCAGTTAGAATGTTGAGGATTATCTCAAAAGATATTGTACAATATAAATAAAATATATACATAAATTCTTACTGTTACCTCAATACATATCCCTATAATCTTTACATAGAAGCTTAGCTTTTCATTCATATTCTGATTCAATTAATATTGCCCTAGTGTTTTCTTCCTCTGTTTTCATTGCTCTGATAAGAATTTTCAGCTACTGATTTTTTAAGTTATTAGAAATGTTCCTTTAGGGATTCAGATCTGTAATCTGCCAGATCAAACACAACAATGTCATGTTGCATGCTATGATACAAGTTATTTTTACCTTTTCAGCTCACTTGTCTTCACATAAGCTAGTGTGTGCATCTTAGGTCTATGTCAGTAGAAAAAGTGAGCTAATTAGCAGAACTTTTACTGTTAAAAATAGATATTAGCCAAGCTGGTTTGCAAATATGTTCAACAAATTTCAGCTGAACACACAGCTCTAGCACTTACATTTAGTAGTTTAGGTTTAGATATATATTTTCAGATAGCTATCTCTGCACTTGGCGGTATTTATGTCAAGGTCATCTAATCTCACTTTAACAATTGCTCTAGACAGAGGTCTGCCTGGAGCTATTGAATTTTTAAGTCAAAAGATTAACCTATACCATTTATGCAAGTTCAGTCACTTGTTATGGAAAGAACTATTGTAACCCCTTTGGGTGCAAAGGATATTGCATTTAGCAGATGATGTCTAGTTTATTTGGGTCTTTTTCTACCATTTTGAAAGTAACAGTGTTGCACAATATTCACTGTGGGCAAAAAAATTCCACAGTCTTTTCAGAAAGTTATATTAAGTCTAATGATCTGTCAAATTTGCAGTTGATTGATTTTGCTAATTTAAAATTCCTGTTGCAGGTCCACTTGCTGCGTTTCATTTCCTGTAATAAAATATTGTTTAGAACTGATTCATGCTGTGAAAAAAGCGCCGTATTTCACTCATAAGTCATTTCACTAATGGAGAAAGCGAATCTTTTAGTGTTCTTGGCTGTTGAAGTGCCTTGAAGTCATTTTGAAGCTCGGGACTCAATCCAAAAGAGGATTATGAAAGTGCTTGATGAGTGCTTGAGCTAGATAGTACTGAAGCAGGTAGGAAGTTACCAGGTATCAGACACTGTACATTCTCAGTTCAAAGCAACACAACCCTCCACCAGCGTCCTGCTGAACCTGAGCAGTAGCTGGACATTTCACTTGTTTAAATAGATATATTTTCCCATTTAAACAAATTATTCCAGTAGAAATTCTGGTCTGATTCTCCATAGCTTTTTAGTCTACACAGATAAAAAAGGTTTCTAGATCCTTCATTCCCCATCTTCTCTGCTTCTTACAGGCCTTTCCTATTGTTTCCTTTCCTTCCACAGTTCGTTATATAAAGCCAGTGTGAGAAGCAGTGGAAATAAGACATTTGTTTCTGTACTACCAGAACAGGAGAATGGCTTTATGTGTGTGTTTTAAAATTTAAAAGTTAGAACTGGTTTTCAGGCTAGTAGTAAGAGGCATAAAATGTAAACAATTAAATTTAAAATTAAAATTAACTAGAGTAAAGGACTTCATTTGCAGAACAGATTTTCAGCTGCAGTTTGGCATTTGACTTGCATTGAAGATGACAGGTTACAGATTCAAGAATAAAAATTGCCTCTGGAATTAATTTTCTTTTACGTCTTGTTGCAACACATTAGACGTATACATTATTTATCATTGCATGGGTCTCATCTTAACAAAATCTAAAGCCTTGACTCAGTCATATTCTTTACTCTGATTAGATTGCAGCAACAGATAATTATTCTAGGAACATGTCTGTGATGGGGTTTCACAGCTGTTGCAATCTGCTAAAACAACTAAGTTAACATAAACATTAATCATAAATAAAACCAGGGGACCTCCACACATTATCATCTCTCATCAGCCAAAAATCCAAAGAAGTAACAAAAAGCAAGCACTGAGGCTATAGCTTACCACTTTCTCCAAGATGGTTTGGTTTCTCCACAAATATGACAAAATTAACTACTGAGAAGAATGAATAACAGTTTAGTCATATTACATACATGCATCTCATCTACATATATGAAATCACATTCTCAGCAAATACAAATTTGTCGCAGGAGTACAGAAGAAATGTATTCCTTTTTATTAAAAGAGACAAGATGTGGAAGGTGAGAAAAGCATGACTGTTTACTCTGTTACATCAGCTGTGCTCTGGAGTAGCTCCACAAAATCAATGGCATCAAGCTGACACAACCGAGGGTCAGTCTTTGTGTTAATGAGCTCTCATGGGCTTGCCTGCTGGGAAGGTAACTTTTGGAACATGACATGCCTGAATACATAGTATACTCCAGTTTTCTGTCCAACTTGAAGCTGGGTCTACTGCACAAAATCTAGCAAAACTGTTTCAGAACCGACTACTAGAAAAGCCATGTGTCTTTTCTGTCTGAAAACTAATCATAGAATCGGAGAATAATTTAATTTCATGTGCTCAGCTACTGTTGTTCATGACAAAGTTTGAAGAATTTCTGAAAGCTCGAAGTCAAATCCTGATAAGTTTAGTACAAGTTTTTATTTGTATCTATTGTAAAATGTGAATTTCCCAAATTCATGACTGAATCAAAAATCATAGCTTGTATTTTTTTCCCACTAGATTTTAAAGATAGGCATTTACGTATTTTCTATATTATCACCTCTTTCATAAGATGTTAAGGAATCACAGTATAAGTAGGAATAGGCACTGAAGAACAAACAAAATGTGATATTTTGGTGATACATAAATGGTTGAGCAAAGAATAATATCTTTCCTTCTCCCTGGTATAATTCCCCATGCTGTGAGGAAGGAAAAAATCATTCAGACAAAAAGAGGTCCGAATTATGAGATGTTCATTGCTTCTTTGACAATTCCTTCTCAGTGTGGATGAGGATTATTATGTAGTTCTTTGTTACTGTCCTTGTTTGTGGACATGGAAATGGAGCTTGCTGCCATTTTGCTCTCACTTTGTGGTGACACAGCCCTGCCACTTTTAAAATAGATGACAAAAAATCCACATCTCATTTGGACCTGCAAAACAAGGCATCCTTTTTGGTATATATGGAGAACCTGAATGCCTGATGGTTTTGGTACAAATATCTTCCCCAATCACTAGTTCTATGTTTTGTCTCAGTAAAATTTCTGAGAGTTCATCATAAACCTGTGTATGGGTGGACAATATTTTCACACATCTTAAGTAAATATAACTAATTCTACAGTAGGAAAAAAAAAGATCGTATCAGTAATTTCTATTTAACAGGAGTTTTGCTGAGCTTTAACTCAAAAATGCTTGTAAAAGGAGAAGTGTCCTATGACTGGTTTATATAAAAAATCTTCTTTAATAAAGTGTCATGAAACTGTTCCAGTTAGGAGATTATAACACTCTGATTTGGGAAAAAAAGAAAAAAAAAGTAATTTCCCTTAAATATTTCTCTTTTACTAACTTGTCTCTGGTTATTATTGACCTTTTGATGCCTAAATGACCTGCTATTTTTTTAATTATTACTAATAATTTAAATAAAATAAAAACCTAATGTTTGGAGGTGTTAGTCACCACAAAATTTGATATCAATTGTGAAGATTTGAAGGTTGCTGAATTTATTTAGTCCAAAACTCCACTTCACAAAATATTCACAATATTTTCACACTTATTTCTCTAGGTTTTAGGTCTGAATATTTATTGACACTTTTTTTTTTTTTTTTTTTTTTGCTGTTGCTACAAAAACAACAAACAACAAACTACAAAAAAAAAAAAAAAAAAAAAAAAACACCACTGTTCAGTGCTGAATTTTTAGGGAAAAATGGGGAAATAAATTAATATCATTGCAGAAAAGTTTGTCTCAAAAAGATGAATCAAAATTACATCACTTCAGCTGAAGTTGTGGAGTTAAATGGAGAACACTGAAATCTGTCCAACACTGCTTTCCTTTCATTTTGGCATAAATTGAGTCAGAATATTTACATTAGATTTCGTTAGTTTAAAACAAAGTTGTCCCCCAAAAATATCACATTTAATCAAACAAGTTAAACAGTTTATCAAATCAACATTACCTAAGTAAAAGTAATGGGAAGAAGGAAGAAAAATGATAGTAATACCGCCTTGGATGCAAGACAGTTTGAGATCAAATCCAGAGGAGAATCTGCAGTGTCTCCACTCCAGGAAATCTTGAAACGATCAATATAATTTTTTTTTCCAATACAGAATACTTAAAGCTATTTCAAAAGTAATGTGTGTTCCCTCTTCTAGTCCATGTTTTTTAAATCGGAGTAACTTGCCATTGGCAAACAATGTTCTGTTAGAGTAGGGTACCTTGCTGCCCCAAACATCCCAATGTATTCTCTGCCAAATACATGTGAATATTGGCACAAAAGCGTGAAATGCATTAAAATGAAAGATTGCCAAGCACAAAGATACTACTGATTCCCAGACTTCAAATTGTCACATTTTCTGTCACTTGCTCGACTTAACAGAGACATGTAGCAAAGGCTCCTTGAAATATCACTGAATTTTCTTATTATTCGAAAGACATAGTAACATAGATGATTTTGCTCCCCAGCACTGCTATTCATCTCATCTGCTCATTCTTCTATTTTAGCTGGGAATGGGGTTCAGCTTACAGAGCTAGTGATCTATCTACTTTGATTCTCTTAATTATAAAAATCTTTACTCCAGCAAATGGCTGAAAGGTGGAAAATTATTCTGGGAAAATCACTGTATAATTACTACTGTCCCATATACTTCCCATGGCATTTGTTTTAGCTACTATTACGCATAGTATACAAGTCTAGGTGGACTTTTGTTCTTACTCTTATACCACATATAGGACATACATATGAAAGAATTTATTATGACAATTAAGATTTTATTTGTATACATTTTAAAATGTGAATTTGCTGAATTCCTGATGGAGTACAAGATCACACTATTCTCCTTTCTCCCTGAATTTTGAATGTGGGGATTTTTTCTTTCTAACAACATCGTCCTGCATAGAAACCTCAATCCTTTTTTACTGAGGTACTTACACTGGGAGACACTCTCTTTACACAAAGGTTACAGCAAAACTAACATCTGGCATTTTGAATTTGCTTTGTTCTGTAAAAATATAATCATTACAAATCTTTAGTGGGTTACAGCATCTGGTTTTCTATGTGCTTTTGTATGAGCACACACAGATGAACACATATGGGTGTCTCTGTTCTCAGATTTGACTGTTTTCTTCAGTATGAAGTCAAAGTAAATCTTCCAGCTAGTCAACTTTTTTAATAAGTATTTCAGTCTTCCTACTGAATTTTGAATATGTAAAGTTGCTTTCATTATAAACTGTACACATACAGAAATTAGATTAAATTAAATGTATAGTCTTATGAGCAAGATTTTTTAGTCTGTTTGATTTTGTCTGTTAGATTTTGTTGTTTTTGCTGTTGTTTCACTTTTTTTTCCACTGTTAGACCAAATAATGATTGAGTGACTTAGAAGAAATGTGATTTTATGAACTTTTTCCAAAGCAGATTTCATGCTACTAGCTTGACCAAGATTTTTCATTTATTTTCATTGAAATAGATTAAAACAACAAGTAAGAACAAATTACATTCATTGTCATTACTTTCTTATCTCTACTCATATATCAGATCTCTAGAGGAATTAAATTTTTATTCAAGAGTTTTCTAATAGATAATTTGGGGACTTGCTGTTCGAAGAAGGATAACTGAAAGTAGAACTTGGACCAGCAAATGTTAGAATCAAATCCATACATCAATGAGAAAAAAACAGAACACTTTTATTACAAGAATAAGGAGTTGGTACAAAGTAAGAGTCAGAAGGTTAACAGTAAGGTTAACATCTCATGAAACTTAGGAAGTAATCTCAATATCATCATAACTTCCCAATGGAGAATTAAAAAAGGTATTTGTTCGAAGCCTCAGACAACTTGAAAATTAAGTATTTTTTTGATTGTTACAAGAACTCTCCAAGTAGGAATTTCAGACAGCCCTAGAGATTCCACCAAGCAGTGCCCACTCTTTTAAGTTCAATTTATATGTTTAAATCTATTGATTAATGTAATAGATGAAGCATCATGTAGACTCCTGTTGCAAGCTTGTTCAAATCGTATGTTTGTAAGACATGCAAATTGACAATACAGAACTTTCCTGGAAATGTAGAAATAGTTACATAAGACAGCTATTTAGTAAGAAATTTAGGATCTGTGTTCTATATAGTTAAGACAATCACTAATGATGTATTGCACATGTGCTGAAATAATCATATGGGATCACAGACTAAATAGACAACAGCAGAGCACAACAGTAGATCAGTGAGTTTCACTCCATCCTA
Organism: Callipepla californica brunnescens; assembly: GCA_023055505.1. Lineage (NCBI taxonomy): Eukaryota > Metazoa > Chordata > Aves > Galliformes > Odontophoridae > Callipepla > Callipepla californica. Next base: position 5,020,864 of record JALIRH010000001.1, read on the forward strand.
CTGAAGGTATCCTTACAAGAACACTTACAATGGAGACTCTCCTTGATACCAGGCAACTACAAAGTGCTTATGCCCTGTTTGTGACCTTATGCCACAATCCCAATAATTTAGTTTTTCTTTTACTCAAAGTATCTTGTCTGCAAGTGTCTGTGCTAGACTAGCACTCAAGCAATGGAATATGATGACTATTAGTAAGATAGCTTTCTAAAGGTCAGTGAGAAGTAAAAAGGAATTTGAGTACTTTTCAGGAAATCAGTACTGAAATTTGCAATAACAGACCAGCTTCAGAGAAGAGTGTGTGGAGAGGCTGCTGTCTCTGTCCTTGGGTGTTTTGAAGGCACATTTGTACAAAGCCCTGAAAATCTGAATTCGGAAATGATGCTACTATGAGCAAATCCAAAGTTTACACTAGAGATGTTCTTCTGTCTTCTGACCTGTTTTTTCATACAGTTCTAGGGTGAGAATACTTCAGAAACAAAAGATGTTCACATTTGTATGAGTTTTGAAAGCTCCAAACGGAAATAAATTGAGGACTCTTCAGTATAAATATACTCTGAAACGTGTTGTGCGATGACAGTATGCACAATATAAGGAACAACAAAGAATGACTGAGCCTTCTGGAACACCTATAGAAACAGATGAGAGATCATAGAATCATAGAATGGCCTGGGTTGAAAAAGACCTCAAAGATCATCTGGTTTCAACGCCCCTGTCATGTACAGGGTCACCAACCACTAGACCAGGCTGCCCAGAGCCATTTCCAGCCTTGCCTTGAATGCCTTTAGAGATGGAACATCCACAACCTCTCTGGGCAACCTGTTCCAGTGCGTCACCACCCTCTGAGTGAAACTTCCTCCTGATATCTAACCTAAATCTCCCTTGACTTAGTTTAAAACCATTCCCCCTTGTCCTATCACTATCAACCCGTGTAAGCAGTCATTTTCTACTCCTGTTTTTATGCTCTCTTCAAGCACTGGAAGGCCACAGTGAGGTCTCCCTGGAGACCTCTCCAAGCTAAAGAATCCCAGTTCCAGTCAAGGTTATTTCACAGGAATAAGATTCTAATATATTTGTAGATGATCATAAAAATCCTTTGACTTCATACATACTTTTCATTCACCTTAAGAGACCTGACTGCATTTAGGAATTCACTTAAGATACAAAAGAATTCCCAACAGTGTCTGGAATAAATTTCAAGTCTGTTTTATAGTCTTAGCTGTACAAAAGCCAAAGAAGGATATTAGAAAAGAGCTAATTATAATTATTATTCTGAGGGACAATGATAATATCAAAGGCATTTCAATGTTCATCCATTTTAGAAGGTTTTGTAAAAATCTGAAAAAAAATCTGAATCAGTTCATAATGAGAAATCTTAAAAGTCCTGCTTTGAAGCCTGTGTAACTTAAGTTCCCTTTTCATATTCAGAGAAAAATAAAGGTTTGTTAATGTCTGAAGGGACACATAAGTCATCCTTATGTAGCATGACTGGCTGCATTAGGATCCTGAGAATCAACATTTATTATTATTTTTCAAGGCATTTTTTTTGATCAATGCATTACCTATTTTTTTGTGAACAATGTTTTACATAAACGGAATGGATTTATGTTGGACTGAACTATTTTGTTGTTATAAGGAGTGATGATGGTGGCAGATTTGCTGTGAGAATATTAAGAATACAAAAATCATGCATTTGCAAAACCTTTTTCTCAGTTCTCAGCAAACCCTTTCCCCTATAACATATTTCACTTGTTTCTAAGCAAAAACTGGAAGGGGGAAAATGGGACCCTGACCTTTCAAGAACCTGGTGAACTGGAGTCCTATCTCTGAGTACACATCCGTGATTCACCAAGACACGTGAATTCCACTTCGGTATATCTAGACTGACATGTGAAGTAGAAAAAATTCCACCTAAGACCACCTGTGCTATCAATTTCTGGAGATCAATGTGTGCTCCAGACAGATGCTCATAACAGCAGCATCTCCTGGAATTACATATGTCTATGGTTAGTGGGTAGAGAAAGAAACACAAGAATCTAAGAACCAGCACAAAAATGTCCTATGCACTCATTAATGTGAAATACTTGGATATTATGGAGATGGGTACAGCATTAAATAAACAGAATTCAAAATCAGAAGGAGGTTACGAACAGAGTCAAAGTTTACTTTGTATCATTTTTAGCAGTGAATTATTTTCTGCTTCAGTGGATTTAGTTTCATACAATTAACAAAATGGAAAAAATTGTAGGCATTAGTTATTTTGTCTCCCTTTTAATTCTGAATCTATTTCATCATTTCAGTCCAACATATCTTTGATTTTTTGTGGAGCAAAACTCACACTAGAAAACTCACTCTACAAGTATCTGCTTCTCTGGATGAAAACTGTTTATCCACCAGGTATATTACACCTTGACAGTGCACTGATCAAAGTAACAGAATTAACACCAAAGCAAGCATTCCTGTGATTAGTTCTATTATGCAGGTTACATATGTAGATTTTATGCTGCTGGTTTTTTTTACACTGAATTTTGAAAAATATCTTTCTGTAAGTAGCATTTACAATGCAGGAAAATTCTTCTCTGGTGCTTCCTAAAGAAAAAGAAATACATTTTTCTGTAGTTGCCACGTATCAACTAGCAAGATAAGATGTAGGATGTACTACTGAGAAAGGATTTCAGAACATATTTCAGCAAGCCAGACACAAGCCAGACTTTTGCTCGTGGTTCTGTCAGTCTAATTTTGGACGTCTTTTAATTAAGTTGAAGATTATGACTAGCTTTCCAGAGACATTACCAGACAAGTCAAGATACTGAAATTGCATATGAAACTCTCATGAGAGATCTGTAACTGCTTACTGGCAGTGTGTCTTTCGGTAATCCAGGTCTGTTACAGTACCTACTCAAACATTCATCCTTCTGTTTTTCATTTGAATTTTTTAAGTGGGTTATATCCAAGGTAGATGTGGAATTTTAGATAGTTCACATAAAAAATGTTATTCAAAAGTACGATTTTGTATTGGCTGTTAGAGAAGGGTGCATGTGTAGGCAGATGTGCTTGCACATGTCTTTGCATACCACTGCTACTTGCTGGGTGGCATCAAAACTGCCCAGATTTATATCAACCATCATGCAATAGATTTTTCTGCTGTATGTTGAAAGAATTTGGTAAGATGTTGAGCAAGGTCCAATTTATGAGTTTCAAGCTTACAAATCAAATCCTGTCTCTGTATGTAAATTTTGATTACGAAGTCGAATGTGGAGAGATGGCTTAATCTGGTATTAGACCACAGTGTATCAATTTCTACATAAAATAGTTTCCTATTGGACAAGATACACTTTCCTGAATCTGCATTTCACCATGGAGTTAAGCAAGATTTCACCACATATAAAAGCTGTGAACTGCAGCCTGGCAGAAATTTGTATTCTTAGTGCAGCTTAAATGAGAGAAAATGAATTAAAAACAACACTCATTAAATGATTCTCATTCTTTCTGGTGACCAGATTTGTTGGGAACACCATTTGAGTTTTACAGCTTTCTATGGTTTTGTAGATCATTTAAGGCCTACCAGTTCAATTGTACAGAATTGTCATTCAGCACCCAAAATAAAGAAAAGTTACTTTCCAAACTTCCAATCTTCCTTTCAATGACTTTCACTTTTAACTAAATTGGAAAGTCCTTAAAATGGTGTTTCAGACGTCGTCTTTGCTGTCTTGAATGGTGTCATTATCTCTGCAATGTAAAGGGTGAATCATAAGAGTTCCTTTGTTTCTCTCCACTACACTGGCCTTGGTTAAAAGCATGCTTTTATCATTTAGGGTGAAGAACATTGTTCTTTTTATGTACATCTTCTCAGTTCTGTGACAAATTGCACTTAAGAGTTTATTGTTTACCAGTTAGTGACCTGATGTGTGTTTGTTTTTAAGTTCTTCTGGCTTCATGACCACTAGTTTTTATTTAGATATATTTTTCCATGTCCCTTTGTTTCACTTGCCTTTAATAGACTGCTATCATTATCTTTGAATTGATGTCAGATGTACTCCTCTCTACGGGAAAAGTATTTTTTAACTTCATTGCACCTTGCAAACTTTAGCTCATTCTTGTCCATCCTTCAAAGACAACAATACTGACTGAATACAAGCCTCATGTCTGATGGTCTCTGTATTTTCTTTTAGGATGTTTTTTCACTCTTCTTTTTTGTTTGTTTCATCCCTTCCAACTGTAAAATTGTCAAACTGACAATAAGAACCATTAAAAAAGCAGGCTTTTTTATCTCTTATATTCTGTATTTCCTGTGGAGTCTTAGAAATGGTTGGTCTGTGATGAAGCATGCCTAGCTAGATGAATAACCAAATGTTCTGAGGTCTGTTCTAAACATCCAGTAAGTGAAGCAGGGCATCTTTTCATCCCTGAGAAAATGAAAATCTTTTGACTCAAAGATGGCTGATAGACTCTTCATCTAGAGAGCTCTACAAAAATCCCAATATTTGAAGGGTTCTGACATTTGAGTCCACTTCAAAGGCTCTTAGTAAACTAGGAGGTGCAAATATGTCCAGAAATACAGTAAGTGCTAAAGGATGTGACCCAGGAGAAACATCATGCTCTTTTTTAGTGTTACAATATATAACATATTCACGCCAAGCAATGGAATTAGGCACAGGATTATTACAGGTTTAAGAACTGAATCACTCAGAGATTTTCTGTTGCAGAGTGTATTCATAAAGTACCTCCAAATGCACCAGTACAGTGCTGGCTAGATCTGTGTCAGCTGTTTAACAGTGTCAAAGGGGCTATGCAAATATGCAGTGTGTGTGTGGGAATGGTAGGAAGTGCTGTTGTGCTGCTGGAAAACAGACAAGTGATGAATAGGTACTGCTGTGTGCCAAACCACCTCTCCAGCTCTGCCTTCACAACTGAGCAGCAAAGGTGGAAATGTCTTTGAAGAGCCTGTATCTGTAATCCTTCCTTCATCTAATGTTCTTCCTATCAGTTACTTTTATGCAAGACTGTGCAGACTAATAAATGAGAAGGCTAAATTCCTTATTGGTTTTGTGGAGATATCTAAGATACTGTGTTGAACCCTCTCACTTTCTCAAAGCTGTGATATCCATTACATTATCATGTGGGAACGTGAAACAAGAAAATACACTCAGGCAGAGTAAAGTCACTTAAAAACAGTTTTCCTTGACTCAGTGATGTGGTCACTTCACATAAGAAAGCAGAGTTGGAGAGACAGAATGTGGGAAATGACAAATCAAATAGTGTACTTTCTCTCTTGGCAATTATAAGAGAACTGCTATAGATTTGCAGGAGCATTTGTCAGGTGTAGCACATTTAGCTAGGGAAGACAGAACTAGAGTACTTTCTACACTCACCTTGCTCTCACTCTGGTAGAAGGCATGGCTATTTTATATCATCATGTTATCTCCTCTGCTTCTTCACCCACATGTTGGAAATATGTTCTTTATTCTCTTTGCTATGCTCTGTAATTTATTCTACCCAACTACCCAGGAAGCATTTCTTTAGGGATCAGAGGCCAGCTTCCTGTCTTGTGTGTCTTCATCTCGGACACCCCTTGTATCATACCTTGCTCATGTTCTCAGAGGTTCTGTGTGGTCATCTTTTACTTGCACTCACAAGTGTCCTTGCTGCATTCTGATGGGGTACAATGACAGTGAGAATAGCATGAGAACATGTGGCTATGGAATTAATGGTGGTGGACATCATGTATTCACACAAGCATAGGGCCCTATGCTTGGTCACACAGAATATCTAATGTAGCAACCTACAAGAGGGCATCTGTAAGATTTCCACTATGGCATAGGTGCTCTGTCAAGTTCAGGTGCCTGCCAAGACTTTGCAATCATGACAAAATTAAATGACCAAGAAACTTGGACTCCAAACTGCAGCACTAGCTGTTCTTTAGTGGAGTGTCAAGAAACCAAGCAGACTATAACTGCACTAGCATAAGAAATGCCTCCTGAGGAGTAGCAAATAGAGAGTATAATGGAAGCATGATCCAACCTCAGCAGCTGGGAGCTGAACCTCACCCAGTGTTGGCCATCAAGATTCTGCTGAAGAAAAACTACAGTAAGAATCAATTCTCTTGCATTGTTTCCTCTGCTTTCATAGTATTTCCAGTGCCATTTCTCATTCCTTGTGTCTCCCCAGCACTCCACTCTGACCTTTTCTTTGCAGAAATACATTTTCAGAATGCAGTACCTAGCCTTAAAACCAACATAAATGAACTTTTCATCTTGTTAAAGTCCAGTTGGTATAGATATAAATTAATAAGGATAAATGCAAATTCTTTACTTTTGGACTGGAGATAAGCTCAGACTGCTTCCTTCTAACCAATTTTCTGTGTTTGTTTATTTGCTAAGATTATTATATTATGATTTTCTATATAGTGTGTTGAGAAAGGGATGTAATTCAGGTGGAAAATGGAAGCTCAGAGTTTACTGAGGGACAGGAGCTTCTTGGAGAAACAGTTGCATAGTAAAGATGGGAGGAATGGGAAAACTGAGATCTACACTTCAATTTTCATCTTGGTACCTGTGGTTTCAGTGATAAGAATATGTCACACTGAAAAACGTGATTCTTCATTCCCTCTTCACAGATATTTTGAGCACCTGTTTCAGATATTGTTTCTATAACACTAATTATAAGTTAATAAGTTTAACATTTATTTTTAATATTAGAGTGAGCTTCAGCATCACGTGTTTTCTGTGCTACTTGGTAATAAGTGATGATACACAAGAGTTTTTATGCACTTTCAGATGTCGTTGTGATTACTTTTTTTTTTTTTTTTTTTTTTTGGTGCTGGAGAACATACCATTATTTTCATGCAGCAGTGCCTGTTTCGATCTGTTCTTATGGTTCCATCATTTCTACAACAAGCAACACTTTAATACTGAAGAAAAAAAACAAAGAAAACATAAAATCATGGAAGAAGAAAGTAAAATAAATTCAACAGGTTATACTACAATCATACATTCATTCTGAAGGACATTCTGAGCCCATTTTATCAAGAATTATTAGCACTGGAAAAGACCTCTAACACCATCTAGTTCAACCATCCACCCACCACCAATATTGCCTATAAAACCACATCCCTAAGTACTACATCTACATGTTCATCTTGAAACCAGGTTGTTGTCAGAATTTGGAATTGAAACTGTCTCTAAAATAACTGAGAATTTTTCTAAGGGACCAGTCTACATCTCAGTTCTTAGAAAAGATCAGTAAACTATATCCAGCCTCTGAATGGCAGTCTGTAATTTACAAGTGACGCATAAGTACCTCAGTACTACTGAAATATGAGGGATGTGCTACAATGGTAACAACTTCCAAGCATGGAAGCTGGTTTTAGTGCCTATCTGGAGTAACTGAGATATTTGCTTCACTATTCCTGTAGCTTAAAAGTTCCTTCTTTATATTCCTCCTGGATAGTCTTTGTTGCTAATTAAGATGATTTGGTCTTGGCATCTTCCCAGTGGACAAAGAGAAGAGGTGATGAATCACTCACCAATTCCTATCACTCTGCTGTGTATTTTAAAGATGTTACTATGTCTTCTTTCGGTCTTTTCCTGATGATTTTCAGCTTTTTTCACTTTGCAGCTCCTAGTGATTTTCTAGTGAAAAATACTAATCTTTGCACAGTACCTTGAACACTGCTTTTAACAGGTTATCATAGAATCATAGAATCATAATGGTTGAAAGGGACCTCAAGAGATCATCAAGTCCAACCCCCCTGCCAAAGCAGGTTCCCTACACCAGGTAGCACAGGTAGGTGTCCAGGTGGGTCTTGAATATCTCCTGAGAAGAAGATTCCACAACCCCCCTGGGCAGCCTGTGCCAGTGCTCCTCCACCCTCACTGTAAAGTAGTTCTTGTGTACATTCATGCAAAACCTCCTGTGCTGCAGTTTCTGTCCGTTTTCCCTTGTCCTGTCTCCACACACTTCTGAAAAGAGTCTGGCCTCGCCACTTTGTCCCCCACACCTCAGATATTTATAAACCTGGATCAGATCCCCTGTTAGTCTTCTTTTCTCAAGGCTAAAGATATCCAGTTCTCTTAGCCTTTCTTCATAGGGAATATCCTCCAGGCCCTTCACCATCTTTGTGGCCCTGCACTGCACTCTTTCCAAGAGATCCCTGTATTTTTTATACTGGGGAGCCCAGAACTGGACACAGTACTCCAAATGAGGCCTCACCAGGGCAGAGTAGAGGGGGAGGATCACCTCCCTTGACCTGCTGGCCACGCTCTTTTTAATGCATCCCAGAATGCCATTGGCTCTCCTGGCCACAAGAGAACACTGCTGGCTCATGGTCAACCTGTCATCCACCAGGACACCCAGGTCTCTCTCTACAGAACTCCTCTACAGCAGCTCATCCCCAACCCATACTGGTGCATACAATTATTCCTCCCTAGGTGCAAGACTCTACACTTGCTTTTGTTAAATTTCATCCGATTTCTGACTGCCCAGCTCTCCAGCCTGTCCAGGTCTTGCTGAATGGCAGCACAGCCTTCAGGAGTGTCAGCCAATCCTCCCAGCTTCGTATCATCAGCAAACTTGCTGAGGGTGGCCACTATCCCCTCATCAAGGTCACTGATGAAGATGTTGAACAAGACTGGACCCAGCACGAACCCCTGGGGGACACCGCTGGTCACAGGCCTCCAACCGGACTCTACACCGCCAATGACATCCCCCTGCACTCTGCCAGTCAGCCAGTTCTCAACCCACTTGACTGTCCACTCGTCTATCCCACATATCCTTAGCTTTGTTATAAGGATGTCATGGGGGACAGTATCAAATGCCTTGCTGAAATCAAGGTAGACTACATCCACCGCTCTCCCCATATCCAATCAGTCAGTGACAACATCATAGAAGGCCACCAGGTTGGTCAAGCATGACCTCCCCTTGGTGAACCCATGCTGGCTACTCCTGATAACCTCCTTTTCTTCCGATTGTCTGGAGATGGCATCCAGAACAAGCTGTTCGATCACCTATTTTATATATATATAATATTTTTCTTAGTTACATGAGTTTGACATGAGAATGTGTACACAAACACTTGTGCATCTGTGGGCAGCAATTTGTGAAACAAACTTCCTTGGGCTCAAAGTCACAAAGTACTTTATCTGGAACTTCTTTAATGTAATTTTATCTACATAAAAAAATTTTAATATTCAATATTTTTTTCTCATTTGTTGTCTTTCTGTAGTCTTTCTCAAACATAGTAGTATTTTTTTAAGTGTAGGTGACAAGCAAAATGCATTTACTAGTGCAAAAAAACAACTGGACAGATATTCCTAAAAAATAATTACCAAGGGTGAGATGTGCTTTTGCAAGCAGATCTAACTGCTGTCGTATACTTTATTGTGTTTCCACAAAACCCTTGGGTCCTTTAATGGTATAGTTTTATTTAGACAGAGACTTACAGTTTCATATTTTCACATTTGCTTTGAGATGGTATACTCCTTGGGGGAAGAGATAAAGCCTATATCCTGCTCTTTTCTTCATGAGGAAAATGAGCATTCCAGGAGATTCTCATGTAATGCACCTCGTTCAAAAAAAGTCTCATTCAAAGTAAAGATATTAAACGAGAGGGAAAACTCAAGCACATGGTAATGCAAAATATTTATTTCTTGGAATTCTAGCCAATAACAACATTATCCAAGACTTCATTTTATGATTTCAATATCCACAATATTTTTCATGTGAGTATAGATGGATATTACACAGTAGTTAATTTTATATAAGTTCACTTACCCAAACAGAGGAAGACTTCAGTTGATTTACAAGAAAAACAAATTTTAGCACATCAAAGCACAGGAGATACATATCTGTAAAATTTAGAAGATAAAATTTGAATTCTGCTTCTGCTAAATGTGCAGCTTTTAGTTAGTATGAGTCCCAGGACTTAAAGAAGTTATCCGTGGTTTTTCTAAGGACTATTTATTTAACAAGTTCTTTCTTACTTCTGACTTATTTCTCTGGTCAGGCTAAAAACCTAAAGGTAACAAACTTCTAGGTTTATTTTATTATATCAGAAAAATTTTCTTCTTAACACTAATAGTTTAGAATCAGTCAAAATATTCATTTCAAAATTCAGTGTATAAATGGCTAAAATATATCTAAAATCTGAGCTGGATAAGATGTGTTTAAGAATATATAAAAACAGAAATGACAGAATGAAACTGATTACTATATAGTTAATACTTTCCAAAGATGTCTGCAATCAGATTTAGAGAGGAATATAAATATCAGTACAGAATATTCATCACATTTTGAAACCCAGAAATAAGAATTAAAATGAAATGAACCTAAAATGACCATTGGTTACAGCATTGTTTCTGTCCCACTGGCCTCATTTTTTTAAAACCTAGAATCCTGTCATGTCATGTCCTTTTAGAAAGGACTATTATTTCAGGAATGACCATTACCTCTTCTGTTCTGCTTTTAAGTTGAATGAAAGCCATAGTTATGGAAAGGGAGTTGTTTACTACTAGGACATGCATAGGCTACTAGAACAAATCCCTAAAACCTTTCTGTACATATGAAATACTGGATACACTAGAGTAAGGAATGTACTATGAATTGGGCCTTGTCAATCTCTCTTCATAGTGGGACAGTTGGTAGGTCTACAAGAATTATCTTTAAACCAATCAGCTTTGGTGTTATTATAATAGTGTGGAGTTTAGTCTGGGCTTCGTTGGTTAGTAATGATCCATTCAGGATATGATGATTGCCTGAATCCTTTTACGTAACTACACAGCCATTCACATGATCTTGTTATGCTCAACACCACTTAGATGTGCAAAAAACAAAACAAAAAAAAAAAAAAAAAAAAAAAAAAACAAAATTAACGTTGTTTCTGTATAGAGAAAAAGAAAATATTTGCTTCAGACTTCATATATGTTAGATTCGTTTATCACTGATGGTGCACTTATTTAAAAAACAGAAAATAAAGGGCTGCACCCCAATTCCAATATCATCATCTGGTACAAATTATCAGGCTACTGCACTACTCCCCAAAAAAGCAGTACTTCCTTTTAAACTTTCATTTTATAATGAAGATATGAAATTTTTAACCTGTTAAGGAAAACTCATGTTCTGATGTTAAAATTTGTCTAATGTTCTAAAATGAACTTGGGAAAACAAGTTGAAGCTGAAATGATTTTTCTTGTCTGGGACAATAAACGCAAAGAAATTGACCACTGCAATGTTTGTGCTGAATGTCTTAGGCTGGGCATTCTTGGATATCGCTTCTTTTCACAATGAATGATGTAACTGAAGATGAGTCCTGTATGATGAGAAAGTTCTTCATGCACACAATTTTGTACTTTTCAGGCAAATATCCAGAAGTTTGAAGACAGCGGTAAATGTCATACCAACACAACAAGGATCCCAGTTGTATCTTTGACAGCAGTTCAGATGTCCAGCACATAAACTGATGATTGAATTACAAATGTTACGGATCTGGTACTTCAAGGTTTTGCTTTATCTGTTGCTTGAGCACTTCTATTTTAATTTAAGATCCCCTTTTATATGTCTTGTGATTGACTGGAAATATTTGAGCAACATCTGACCCAATAATTTTATTTTTGATTCTTCCTGCCCCACTTTTTTGACAACTACTTGCATGAATTAAAAGAGAGATTCTCAAAGACAATGAAATACCAACATGACTGCTTGACAAGGTCATGCACTGAAAAATAATTTGCATGAAGGTAGAAGTAGTGGATGCTTTACTAGGGCATAAACAATCTTGAAGAATTCCAGAAATTATACAAGCAAAATAATTATAACTTGAATCAAAACAGCTTGCCTCTTTTAACCTTCCCACAGAGTCAGCAAATTTATTAAACTCTGGGCATTGTAATCAGAGCTTCAACAAGCTTTTTTGTTCAGTTTTGCTGCACTCTACTGCATGAATGAGCAGTGGATGTTGCAGTGCCCTTGATTTAGAAGTTTACAAATCACAGACCAGTGGTATTTGACTATCTTATCAGCCCATGATGCAGATAAGAAACTGTACACAGCTATAGAAGCACAGAGAGATACTGCTAGAACTAAATTACTTGAAGAATTTTTCAAAAGCTATGCAGTATTCCTTTTTTTTAAATAAAGAATATCTACCTTATCGAGACTATTAACATGAAGTTGGTCATATTTCTGATATCAAAAGGGTGCATTATTCTCGACAGCTTAGATCAGGAAGTTGTTATGATATTATCTCTAACCCTTTGTCATGCAGAGAAGCCTTGGGAAATATCTAGCAGAGAGTCTTGTACCAAATAAACATCAGTTAGATCTGACGATGGGTAATATATTGAAATTATATTTCAAAGTATGAGACAGTTCTATATTAAATACAGAATTCCATTCTCAAATGTTAACTGTATAGAGCTTTGTATTTACTGTCAATCAAAGTATTTTCTTAACAAAGTTATCCCATTAAGCTGATAGAGAAAATGCTCTGTGTATACAAATATGAATGAGGGAGAAATTATGGAAGAGAAATCAGGATTACCTCTACAACCCAGCAAGGACCAAAGCTGATGAGTTCACCCATTAAAATAATTATGTTGTATAAAAAAGATTAGCTTGAAGTCTCTTGTCAATAGACATACACATGGAGGAACGTAATTTAACATGTCTTCATTTGCTATGCAATTGAATTTGACAGGGAAGTTTGGCTATCAGTGAAATCAAGTAAATACTTTCCATGGATAGATGAGGCTAGAATATTGATCAGAATTTTATTTGTCTGTAAAACAGTGATCCCAATCCTTTTGCTCTGAGATGAGTGAAAATGCAAAATCAAGTCAGAAAAGCGACAATTTGTCTACTTGATGATGAGTACCTTGCTATTCAGATTTTGATTCGTAAATAAATGTATTCCAGTGGCCAGAGAAGAAAGAAAAGGAAGATCCTTTGCATATGAATGGTCATCAAGGCCATGTTAATAATATGTTCTGCATAGGAGTACAGTGATCTATGGAGCACAATGGTAGTGCTTTGCTTCAGAGCTGGCTCAGTAACAGCAATCAAAATTCCTGTTATAGTCTTTGAGTCTCTGAGTCTTAGAAACATTTCATCCACTGCTTGCAAGTAAGTGTACATCTAGCTAATTTCCTTCCCTTCCCTTCTTTGTTTTTTTCTTGGAAATGTTTGTGGACCTGAAAATATTATGAATTTCATATAAAAAATACTTTGATAACTCACATCACAAAAATATTATTGGTATTGTGACACTATTTATAACCTTATTATTTTGAGTATTCTTTTTCAGACAGAGAGAGATTAGTATGAAGTAAAAAAAACCTTTCACTGTTGACTTCTTCTACATAAGATTAACTAATGTCTTTTTCTGGACGCCTGATTGTTTGCTAAAACTCCTACTACATTTCAGACATTTCAGTGCACATCAAAGATAATCTAACTTTATATGAGAATGTTTTATGGAGATTTTTGTTATATCTTAATTTATGTATTTATATATATTCAGGAATGCATTTATATCTATATTCCTGAAAATAAGCTTGAGTATGTAGGGTTGTGTACATGCGTCACATTGATAACCTGAGCATATTGTATAAAGAAAATAGCTTTTCAGAAAGAGACACAGTAATTATAATAGAGAGTGTAGTAGGTCAATAAAAGATTTAACAATTTGCATGAGTCAGCTTCAGATGTTATTTTCACTTTGGACAAAGGAGAGCTGGTAACTGCTCTTTCCTATTAGCAATCCAGGAGAATCTCTATTTTCCTGTTATTGAATCTCCTGAAAAAGGGATTTGCTGTAGCTGATAGGTTGTTATTCAGGGCTGCCTGGATCTCCCTCATCTCTGAGCAAGACTTTGCCTGGGTTGAGCAACAGGAGACCTCAGCCAGAAGCCAGAGGCACCGGGGAATGCTCAGGGGATGAGATGGGGTCTGCACAGGCTGTGGTATGGCTGTGGTGGGACTGGAGATGGTGACCCACGTCCTCACTGAGGTAAGAGCTGATGTCCCCCGGGACGGAATGGAGTCCTGTCTGCCGACAGCAAGGGATGACCTTAGGGTCTGTGTGTGCACTCAGTGCCCTGATAGAAAATACAACTGCCTTTTTGGGCAGGAATCTGCCAGTTTCAGCTGTCATTTTTCTTTGGAAACATTAGAGTTTTGTGTGACTATAGAAGTAACTTAAGTTCTTACATGACTTAAAGTAAGTAGCTTGCTCTGAACATCACTAGAGCAGGAGCAAATCTGGTAGGAAATTAACATGTTGCTATTTCTCCCACATAACTGAGGAAAACAGGATCACAAAATCTATTAGTCCACCATTACTTGAATAGACTCTCCCAGATGTTTCCCTACTGCTCGCTTGAAGGTGACCATCTGAACACGAGTACTAAAATGTATTGACCCGATCTCACAATTCTTCAGCAGACAGCAATTTCACTATATATTCAGTATGTGTGTGTGACAAATATTCAAGAGGTATTTAATATCACCTTTCAAAAACACTTCTGTCTACTTATCAGCACTTCCCACTTCTGAAAAACCTGATTTTTCAGTAAGCCAGACAGACTCAAGATGTATTTGCATTAGAACTATCAGTGCCATTAATCCAAATTAAATAAAATACAAATGTAAAGAAGATTGATGTTATTAAATCATTGATTAAGCGTTTTTATTCAGAGTTCAAGTGACTGCAATTTCCTTTCACTTATTTCTATTTGAAAGTGAATTAATAACAATGTCAAAACACAATAACAATGTCATTCAAATAACACTTGTTCAACCCAAGACCACGATAAATTTTAGAATATCTGCATATAAAAAAACTAATATATATAATGTTTTTCATAAATACAAGTTTACAATAGACAATTGAATAAGCTTCAGTCACTAAAGGAATATACAGTTAAGAAACAGAATATATTTCTATTAAGACTGATTTACTAACTGAATGCCTGTGTGAAAGTACATCTGTGAAAGTAAATCCAAAAGAAAAAAAAAAAAAGAAATGGGAATTCCAAATCATGTTCCTACTTATGTCTTTTCATTCCTTTAATTTTAGTCTTATTTTGATCATCTAAAGCTTCTTATTTTTTTTCACTCTGCGGTATCACACAAACAGACAGGAAGATAAGGTACTTGCTGAATCCCTGCTATTTGAAATGAGCCTCTGAAAAGATTTACGTAGTATTTTACTCTTTTTTGGGGGCTATTCTCATTTAAAGGATACAATAACTCAGGCATTGCACATTTATATGTATAATTTTCACTTTTTCCTCAGCAGGATGCTTTTCTTTGTATGCCAAGCTGTAAAACGTTGCCCTTAGATACTCGGTGAAATTCAGCATAGATAAATCTAATATAATTTTAGCGGATCAAAATAGTACATGGGGGGTTGTTTTCTGCTGAAGCAAACAAGAAAGCTGAAATGAACTTCAAAGTGAAATGGGTCCTTGGCTTCATGAAAGAAAGTGAAATGAGTTGTTTAGATTGCTCCTTCCTGAATTGCTGGATGTCATACTTAGGTCAATAAGGCTCACTGCCTGAGTTTTTACAGAAGTCATGAATTTATGATGAGGTCAGCAGTGAGGTAGAGAGAAAAATTTTGTGGGCCTGAGCAAAAGACTGTGCCATTTTCACAGATCCCTCCAGACATTCACCTCTCCTGGCCCTCGAAGGAGACAAATCACCTCTCGAACGGTACTCTGTGGCCTAATGTAGGATGTGATGATTTAATACAAAGGGCACTTCCCCTGGTTTTATTTTGGTCATGTACATGGTTGGAATTTTCATTTATTGGTTTGATAGGGGCTTCACTTTGGAGATGTGCAAGAGCAGAGTGTTATGCAAGTGCCTCTTCCTGAGCCCTTTCATTTTCTGTATTTTTGTTGGCATTCTCTAAGAAAATATTTTATGACTGCTGTAGCTTACAGTATGCTGTAGCAATACAATATGCTTAAAAAGAACTGCTTTCAGGTGTCTTATCAGGGAAGGGACTATCTGAGTTTTATGAACTGACAGTCTGGGGTTGTCTGTCTATAGAACATCAGTTGAAGCCTGGTACTCTGGGTCTTTTGGCTCCGTCAACCTAGGTGTGCACAGTCATGATGACATTTGGGGTGGGCTCAGATTCATGCTGTATGAGCATGTAGACCACTTGTGGATTGAGATCAGGACTGCAACTTGCATGTCTGAGACAAAGCTCTCATTCCTTTGGTCATAGTTCACTGGCGAAAGCACATGGAAATAATGATGGATTTTGGCATGACCTTCAGCTCAGGCTCTTTTATGGTTTATAATTCCTTTACAAGATAGACACATGGACTGTACAAAGTGTAATCCAAAAAGCACAACATTAATAGCAGTGATTAAGGCTGAGATTTGCAAAGATCTCACCAGGAAAGAGGTGTTAAATCATATCTGAACATCAAAAGAATCTATGTGCTTAACCTGTTCATCCACCTTGGCCAAGAATTAAAAAAAAAAAAAGAAAAAAAAAAAGGGATGATTTGAGTTCATTTCAAAATGTTAAAAAAAATAGTTTAGTGAATTGTACAGCCCTACTGTACTTGCATGATTGCAACATGTAAGGAAAGAACCTAAAGACAAAGTGAGACCATGAAACCAAGTGATTAGGTGACTGTGTAAGGGACTAATAACAGCATCAACAGGAGTTAAACAGGTAACCTAACTGCATCAGAGGTGTGCCTCTGTTGCTATGTAACTGTAGATACGCTGTTTCACATCTTAACACTTTATCAGCTTCTGTCTTATCCCTTTGTGCAAATGTTGGGAAAACCAGAGCAAAGCTGCTATGCACAACCAGAAAATCAGTACTTACTCTGAACTAAAAATCTGTGCCACAGGCTGGCTTCTGCTACATAATGAACGGAGATCAAGTGCTTCAGTGTTTACCTTCAGTTCTTTGCACTGGGGAAGTGTAATCAGCTTGGAGAAAGACTCACATGAAGAACTCCAGTTTCCTCCACTGTTTTTCCTAATCAGTGTACTGCTTCTCTCTGAAAATCCATGTAGGGATATCCCACTGAGTTTTTAATTTGTAAAATGGGGAGATTTTATCCCCTGCCTTTTGTGGTTACTGTTGCTTAGAATAGGGAAAGAGGAGATCAAACACCAGTGAAGTGTGTGCTGCTGTGATCAAGATTCAAAGCATAAATAATGATGTATCATAAGCCTAATTACTAGGTTGTAATTATAGAAGAGAAGAAATGTTTGCCCCAAATAAACTGATTCCTTCTGCTTTACATTGCTTGAAGGCTGAACTTTACAATGGTGTCAAAGAAAACAGTTTGCCAAAGATCAATCTGATTTTGAATAGTACAGTTTATCGTGCTGTAATTACAACATCTGTGGAGACATATTGCAGTGTTAAAAGAAAAAACATCACTTATGTTTCCAGAAACAGAACAGAACAAGCTGGTATATATGTACCTCTTCATCCTTGGAAAGATGTGCTTGCCTATCCCAAACTAGCAATAGGGGGGAGAAGAGGAAAGTCTCCCCTCTAGGAAATCCTTTTTTACAAAGGAGAGAAGTAGGAGAGACAGTGGAAGATTAGATTATAGATTTCCTAGCCTGTAGGGCAAATAACCCCAAAGAAGTGGAGGACCCCAAAGGAGTGGAATACCCTAACATGTCTTTGAAAATGACAGAATTAGAGAAAATCCATAACTTTAATTAATTTTGGTCACTGCTGTCTTGTGGAGATTCATTAATCTGTAGGAGAAATGCTGTGGTTGCAACCAAATGTTTTAGAGTTCATTTCTTTTTCCCTTCAGAACCCTTCCATGGAAAATCAGTTTGTAAGGGAGCAAATTGTCTGATTTGAATTGTATGATTTTTTGAAACATCAGTAATTCCACTGAGTTAGTGTAGACACTCTTATGCCATCACGAGGTATTTTTTGCAGTAGCATTTCATTGAACCAGAAAAGGCTATACTTAGATTTTAGTATAATTCTGTGTCCTAGAAGCCACTTTGCCATTTTAAACATATCACAGAAGTTCAAAACCACAAAATGTTATGATTAGTCAGACTTAAAATGGAAGTGAATATAGAAAATATAGAATCATAGAACCGTTTGAGTTGAAAGGGATCTTTAATGGTCATCTAGTACAACTCCCATACAATGCACAGGGACACCTACAGCTAGATCAGGTTACTCAGAGACTGGTCCAACCTGACTGTGAATGTCTCCAGAAATGGGTCTTCCACCACCTCCCTGGGCAACCTGTTCCAGTGCTTCATCAACCTTATAAAAAAAAAGCTTTTTTCTTATATCCAATCTAAATCTCTCTTCTTTTACTTTGAAACCATTTCCTCTTGTCTTATTACAACAGACTACCCTCAGATCTCCCTGGAGCCTTCTCTTCTCCAGGCTGAACAGCTCTCAAAGCCTGTCCTCATAGTGGAGGTGTTACAACTCTTGGACACACTCCAACAAGTCCACATCTCTCCTGTATTAAGAACTCCACATCTGGATGCAGTACTCCAGGTGAGGTCTCACCAGCACAGAGTAGAGGGGCAGGATCACCCCCCTTGACATGCTGGCTGCACTTCCTTTGATGCAATCCAGGGTGCACTTGGCTTTCTGGGCTGAGAGGACGCACTGATGACTCGTGTCCAACTTGCCATCCACCACCATCCTCAACTCCTTTTTGTCAAGACTCTACTCCACCGTTATATCCTCCAACATGTACTTATAACAGGAGTTACCTTCACCTAGTTGCAAGACCTTGCACATGGGTTCGTTGAATCACTTGAAGTTCACCTGGGCCCTCTGCTGGAGCCTGTCTAGGTCTCTCTGAATGACATCTCATCTCTCAGATGTGTTGTCCACACCACACTTTGGTATCATCCACAAACTTTCTGAGGGTGTGCTCAATCCCACTGTCAATATCAGCGATGAAACTATTAAGGAGTATCAAACTCAGTACTGATTCCTGAGGTACACTGCTCGTAACCAACCTCCATCCAGACACTGAGCTATTCACCACCACTCCCTGGGTTTGATCCTGCGGCCCGTTCCTTGTCCATCAAATAGTCCATCCATCAAATTCATAAATCCATATCTTTTCAATTTGGAGAGGAGTATGTTATTGGAAATCATGTCAATGGCCTTGCTAAAAGTCCAGATAGATAACATCAGTGATTATTCGCTTGTCCATTGATGCAGTTATGCCAACATGGAGGGCTACTAGATTGATCAAGCAGGACTTGTCCTTACTGAAGCTGTGCTTGTTGGACTGTATCACCTCTACCTCTTCCATGAGTCAGCATAGCATCCAGGAGGATCTGCTCCACAGTTTTACCCAGCACAGAAGTGAGGTGAATATGTCAATAGTTCTCTGGTTTGTCCATTCAACCATTACCACAGAACATCTTCTTAGGTAAATCCTTGTCTGTATGGTAGATGGATTTAAACAGTTATGGACACTCTGCATTCTGAGTTGTTTGCATAAGAACATCAGAGTGTCCCTATCACAAAGTAGATTCTCCTGTTAACATGGTTAAATGTCTTATAGATGAGAGCTGATTGATGTCTAGCTATGAGCAGAGATGTCCCTGTATAAGCCTCATGTATTCATCCCACTGTCATTTATCACAGCCTAGTACTTAAGTGTCATCACCTCCTCTCTTCTTCACAAACTGGTGTGTTATACAAGGACTGCTTCTGATTGTGCTCACAGCGGGAGAAAACAGCAGGAGCACATAGCCCCAGTTGTCCCAGGCTCATCTTCCTGCAAGTGCTCACACCGTGGCAAAACTCAGCTATGCTACTTTGGAAGGCAGTGTGATAAAATGCATCTATATCATACCTGTCCTGTGTATTAGCAGGTTATCACATGCTGGCAGGGTGCCATCTTGCATTCATTTGAGAAATATTACAGAAATGTCACTTACAAATGTTCCAAGAAATCTATGTGATAGAACTCTTTGTATGTTGTAAGGAAACACTGGCTAAAGCTGTGTGACAGCTGTGAACTTATTCAAACCGCCAAAGCTCTTGGAGTAAATATCTGCATACAGTGATGAACAGATTCACTGCAAAAGCATTCATTTTTAACTGTGAGACTTTCAGTGGCTTTTAATTTTATTTTTCTCTGAATCAGATTTCCATAAATCAAAGGCACATTACAGTTTAGGTCTTCCAGGTCAATGCCAGTTTTTTAGCCACACTACTTTCTGGCAAAATTCTTTCTCCAATTACAGTTTTCTTTTAAAGCATAAGCTATAATGTATGTACAAACTGTAAATGATTTTATCTTTCTGATCTATTTTTATATTCAGACATAATTATATTTATAATTTATGATTATACTGATACTGAAATTTTTGAATGTGTTTAAGGTGGTCAGATGCCCACCCTTCTCATTTTATTTTAATAGAAGTTTGATGCCCAAGAGTATTTTTACAGTGCTTTCTCTTTAGACAACACATTTTTCATTTCTTATCTCCAAGAGTGATAGGAACATTCCTGTCTCATTATATCCTTCAAAAGTGCCTGCCTGGTTACCCAAAGCATCAGGTGAAGTTTGCAGTTTGAACTCCGTGTTCCCAAGATATGTGACCTACCTGAGCTTGTTAGAGTTCATCTGCAGGATCAGTGTTGATATTTTTGACTGCAGTAATGACAACAATAAGGTCCCTAAGACTTATTTAAAAAAATTGAATGAGTGTTTTAGTATTGCTAATAGACTATTAAACCTACTTGACGAAATTCAGATCTTTGAACTTCAGATATCTGGAATAGAAGCATGAAATAAAATTGTTTGGGGCTCTTGTAATTCAGGCTTCACAAAGTTGCATTATCTATAATTCAAGTGCAGAGAGAGATTTGTAATATACTCTGGATTTTATTTGAGACTTACCGAAAAATGTGTTAGCAATATTATAGGAAATACACAGATGTACACATAGAAACTAATGAATGGGGAATGTCTCAGGAACAGCAGAGATTGGCATGTGCCAATCAATACATAAATCCTGATAATAAGCAATTAACAGGAAAAAGTCAAAAGCAATGATGAGATATAACAGATGGGTCATAGAGGTAATTATGATTGTTCAAGATACTGGAGAAAATTCATCTAAAATATTACAGATTTTTCTTGTTACAAAAAAAAAAAAAAAAAAAAAAAAAAAAAAAAGTTAAAAAAAAAACCCAGATCAGAAACAACAGCTACTGTAACGATCAATGGAATAAAGAGCTTTTTTGAAATGTTACTAAAAAAGCTTTATTTGTTTTGTCTGTCAGATGGAGTCTCAGAGAAGATATGACTGCTCTATAAAGAGCCTTGATGGGTGAGCATCAGGAAGGGAAGAACTATTTATGGTAAAGGACAGTGCTGACACAAGAATAAATGCATATAAACTAGCTATGAATGCAATTAGGCTGGGTATGAGAAGATTTTTAACCATGAGAAAAACAAACTTCTGAAATAGGCTGCCAGTTAGAAGAGTCAGGTTATAAAATCTAATTGACTCTAAGATAGAACTATATTGGTTTATGAAAGAAATAATATGGTATGCGATATTAATGACTAAACTTCAGGAGCCAGAATTGTGTTACCTTATTGTTATGCATAGGCATGCATGTGGTTTACAAACTATGCAGAGTACTAATGTTTCTTTCTGCATTTTAAACATTTTAAAATCATTATCCACATGTAATTTTACATAATCTATTACTACTATGTCTCTACAGTACCTTTCAAATTGAGTAGGATTCATTTTGACACAGTAAAAGTGATTAGTCATCAAAATAGTTTTATGAAATAACTAACCAAATGGGATGATGTGACTAGCACATTATCAACTTCCATTTGAAAGTGAAAACTCACCTGTCACAACAAAAGAAGCTGAAACAGAGACAGGAAAATCTGAGCTATTGAACACCACCACCTGATCAATGTTATCATGAAAGACTAGATATTCATATTCAGTTAGTGTATAACATCCCTTTCCAACCACTAAAAATATTTTATATGCTAAAAATCAGAACACAGTAATCCCTTGTGGAATGAAAGATAATTTTCTGAACATGCATGCGGATAAGTCAATCAATCCTACAATATTTCCTTCAGAAACCTGTGATATATGTGGACAGTCGAGGAGGTAGGAAGGTTGAGACTTCATTTCAGAAACAACCTGATGTTTTCTGTCAGCGAAGGCATCAACTATGCTGTGCCTCTTTGACTGAAGAAATAGGCTTTCATGTTCCTTCTTATATGAATTGAAACCTGAAATAAATCAAGAATCCCATCTTTAAATATTTTAATTAATTTTCCACTGGGTTACGAAAGCACGAAAAACCCTCATTGTTTTTGTGTGCACCATTCTTCCTTTCATTCTCACATCCATAATCATGCTTCATTATAGAAAACAAAAAAAAAATTAATCTGGATTGTTCTTAAATCTATAGTTGAATTTAATTTAATAGATTTTTAATTACACTTGCTATGTATACTGAATGAAGATAACAAAAACAAGAACAGTCAAAACTAATCAATAACAAAAACAGTTAAAAATAAATGCTACACTCATCCAGAAAATAAGGAAAAACAAACAAAGAAACTTTTTAGTTTCTCCCTCTGACCACAACTGCAAGATTTTTCCTAGAGCTGATCAATAACTTCTGCAGTGTGTGAGATCTTGTAAGAGCTTTGTGAGATCATTTCCACACTTTGAAGAGAATACCCTTCTAATGATGCATTTTCTCTTAAAAGGAAATAAGATCAGTCGGAAATTCTCAGCTAATGTCAACCCCGTAAATACAAACAAGGAAAAGAAAAGTTTTTATAAACGTGTGCTCTGGGCTTTCAAAATGCACATGGTTCACAGCTCCAGGCCCTGAAAAGCCACGAGACAGCTAGCATGGGCTTTGTATCAAACAGTGCTCGACTCTCACTGAAAGACCTAATTCATTTCTTCCAGCATCATGGTATTATGGTGAAGCCCCATGTAATACTGAATTTCATCACTGTGGTGGGTGGTGTTCATGACTTAATGAAAGCAAGGTCTTGCTTGAAATGAATGAGAACGCTCGTGTTATCTGTGTTGAAACAGAGAATCAGATGCTGTACCCAGATCAACAAACAGCATGTGTCAAGGCACATTGTCTAAAACCATTCTTGGTATGCATCCTCCTGTGTGAGAGCCAGAAGTCTTAATCCAATGAAGCTGAGATTACACCTCCATGTCCTCTGCTCTGCTTCTCTCAATATACTGAAATGAGTTTCAGCCACTTCTCAGTTGCCTGCCCATTTCTCACACAGATATTGGCTATAGCCTAATCCACATCAAGTAGGATGCAATATTCAGCTTTATTGAAGATAGTCTTTATAGCACATGTTGCACTGCAGGCCTGCTGTATACCCTCTCATGACCACAACAAGTAAAAGGCATGAGTTACCCTACCTTTACTTTTCCTTGGTTGGTGAGATTACCGTTTGAAATATGTGTATTTGCAAGACTGTTGAGATCAAGAGTGATGTGATCATGAGTTTTTATAGAAACTGTGATTCAAAAAAGCTTAAGTGTTTGGGATTCATTATCTCATTTTCCATATTATTAACTGTTTCTCAATTTCCCTGTTTTTCCCCTGTAAATTATCTGATAAAATTGAAGGAGTGCTGATAACAATTTCTATTTCGTGGTAGTCTAAAAGAACAGCACATTATACTCTAATTGTTCAGCAGCACTGGCTTTCTTTATTGGAATTTGTACATGTCATCGTCTCACATAGCCTTGGTACCTAAATGTATTTTTGTTTTTAATCAAAAAAGACTTGTGATCAATGTTAATTTATTGATGAAATTAAGACTAAAATAATTATGTATATACTAGCACAGTAGAGATAGACACAATAAATTTTAAGCTGAATTGAAAGATGATTTAATCAAGATGGTTCCAATTTTAAGACTGTGTTATCTTTATGCAGTTGAAAGATTTACTGATTGCTTTAAAGTTAATTTAGATGTGGTGTCAGATCAGATAATCACAAATAAACCATGTTCTCTCCATCAGAAAACACATTTCATGAAAATTTCAAAACATCATCTATAATACATTTCCTTTTGGTACCTCCTTGAAATCCTCCACTTCATATGCTCAAAACACCCAACACAGTCAAGACTACAAAATCTGAGAAGTATTGTCTTCCTAAATGTACAGCCCTTGATTGTGCTCAAACTAATTAGCATATTAGTTCTGCCTATTGATGTGATCCTATGCTGAGTAAGGAAGGCTATAAATGGCACTGAAAAAAAGATAGCAATTCACTGCTATCCTACAAACCCTAAATTCTAAACATCTGAAGTATTTTACTGTGCCTGAGATTGAATACTGTTCTGTAATTTCAGTGCTGAGGAATTTAGTGGGCTGAAGAAAAGTAGTAGTTTTTGTAAAATACTGGAGGCAATGGTTTATACGAGGAGGAGAGCTTTCTTCCTATTGTGTATTAAGTGCCATGTGTTTCTACTTTCTTGAAGAAGACATTGCTCATACAGCAGCATGGCCAACATTTTATATTATGGAATTTCTTCCAACACTTTTGCAGGAAAATTAAAAACAGATGAAATTCTAAGCAGTCCTAGCTGTCTTTGGTTAAATAAGATTTGATATTTCTTAACACTTCATAGGATCAAGAACACAGAGCAGAAGAGCTGACTCTGGCATGAACAATCAGAAATATTTATAATGTAGGAAACCATTGACATTAAATTTTCTTCCTTGAGACCATTCTGGACTTTCTAGCCATTTCAATTTTCTATAACAACATGAAATTTATTCATTACTTTGTCTTGCTGCATGTCAAAGGCTTCTGGTCTTGTCGCTATTGAAGTGTGTAGCTGCCATATCTCCAGTATGTAACAGATGATCTAAGTCCTTCTCCTCTTGAAAAACAACATCAGATACAGTATTGATTTTCATTCAGCATCATTGTATTGACAAAACACAATGTTTCCAAACAAGTTTGCTATGCTCTAATTGGTGTATGGAACCAAAAATCTTTGAATTAGAGTTCATTAAAGCCAGTCAGTTGTTTCAGAACTGAAATAATGAAAGTTTAGTTTTGAAAAACTATTTACACTCCTGTATCAAATTCAGTGGAGCAATAATCCCATACATGTTCCAGCCTCTGTTATTAAGCACAAGAATCATAGAAATGATGTTATTCTAGCACCAGATCTTTGCTGTCAATGCTCAGAAGTCTGAACTATGTTTCATGCTGCGTCTTAAGAGAGAGGCTTTTTGGACATTGTGGATGAAGATCACTCTCTTCATATGACTGTTGCTTTGAAATGGAGGGGTCTTCTTTTATTATGTTGGCCCATGACATTAGAGGCATATGTTGGTAGCACAGCAGCCGAGCTGGAACCTTCCCACCAATATCTCATTGCATTTTGTTGCTGTGTGGCAGATGACAGCAGAGGGGCAGTTTGATAAAATGGCACCTGACATGGAAGAGCATAAAAAGCAAAGGTGTCCAATTGAATTCCTCCATATGGAAAAAATGGCACCCACAGACATTCATTGAGCATGTTTATGAAAATCTACCAGTGGATGCAAGCACAGTGAGGTGGTGCGTAGTGTGTTTCAGCAGTGCCAACAGTAACAATGGGTCACCCCTGTTGGTGCAGAGTTTTTCAAGTGTATCATGCTGTCTGTTGCTCATGGATGATGAAAATGCATAGCTAATGGTGATGACTAAGTTGAAAGATAGTGTTCTGTAGCTGAGAATTTCTTCTATGAAACAGTGTTATTTTGCTCATTCTACCTGCTGCAGTTTCTGTGGCAATAAATAGATGACATCACCTTTGGAGCAATCTAGATAAATTTCAGCATCTCAGACTGAAGATTTCAGATAATTCCCATAACTTGCTTGGCATGGTATGAAGTTAGTTGTGAATCTGTAAACTGAGGTAAAATCTAGAGTCTCCTCTCCTTTGTAAAGAGCATGCTGTTTTTTATTGGCTTATTTAGTGTCTAAAGCCTTCAAAACCTACATTGGTTTGGCATCAAAATTGTCACCAAGTAATACAAAATCCTTAGAGAACATTATTATGGGAAAATGATTGCAATGCCACTTGTGTCAGTCAGAACTTTATGAATGAAATTCAGCTCTACAAAAGATTTTAAAAGACAAGAATATGTATGTAGGTGTCTATATGACAGCTATAGCATTTAAGCTCCTTATTAGAGACATACTCAATTCTCTAAACACAGTCTATGGTGCAATTCACTTTACGTGTGTGGTGGTATCTAAAACTTGATTCTGTTATCCTAATACGGGCAGCTCCTTCTCCATGTCTGCCACCACTTCGTGAACATCTTCAATTCTTCCAGGTATCTCACCATTAAGCATTAATTTTTAGTCAGCTGAATAGCATTGAGACTGCTTTTATTACCTTCTCAATCACTAACACTATCATGAGCACTGGTATTGTCCAGGTGACACTGGTCAGAGCTAGAGTCTCTAGAAATCTCAGAGATATTATCTATGAAAAGTCGTTATTCAATTATATCAGAGCATGCCATATTATTCATCAGAAGTGTGCTTCAGAAAACAAAATATTCCATTGTATCATCTTAAGGTCAGAATAATATTTATGTTCTTATGTAAGGATTAAGACTGGAGAAATGAGAGTGGAAGAAGAGTGGAGAGAAAGAGACAAAAATGGAGGATACAGAGTGAGAAGAAAGAGATGAAATAGAAGCAACAATGACCAAAAAAAGAATCAAATGGTTCTCTAGAATAATTAAGCTACTTCTGCATTTAAGGTAGGTTGAGATTCTTATTCTCTGTCTATTTCAGGTAGATCTGAATTCTACTGGATTTTCTTCCTGTTCTTTCAGATCTAGTTTGAAATTACAGAAACAATATGGGGAGCCATAAGAGAGTTTACTAATAGTCATGTAAGCCATAATGCCTATTATAAACCTGCAGGACCAGGATTTTCAAAGGGCAACCAATTTCTGATGAGCTCTTCTGCAAATCTGGCCACTTATTTTATTGCACACACAAGAGCTAAGATCTGAGAAGAGAACTTGTCCCTAAGTACAGTATCCTGACCCCACTGCATTCAATTGTGAATCTCCTCTGCATTTCATTTGGAATAGAATTTGACCTTCAGAAAGCTGCTCGGTGTAGAAGTCCATCACTTTGTACAATTTTCTGTTCATTTATTATTTTTTTTATATTTATATTCCAAAACCAAAGCCAAATTTTTGACCTGCCATACTGTTTTAAATGCATATATACATGGGAAAAAAAAACAAAACAAAACAGTTGGGGGTTGTGAATCACATTTTTAATCAAGCAATTTAAAAGACAGAGGAAAGCTGAGCCTTCTTGGACCTGCTGCTAGCATATTGTGTTTCCATAAAGTGCAATCAGTAGCGACACCAGCAGCACAAGAGCTGGATGTCAGTGCTGGCAAAGGAGATCCCATTGCACTGTACAAATGGCTAAGCACCTGAAAGGTGAAAGGAATCCTTTTCTTTTAAATATCTAACAATTATTTTGAACTTCAAACATGGTTGCTGTTCTTCAGAGAAAGGTATGAAAACCAGCAAAAACTTGGTTTATGGTCTGCCACTGGGGAACTGTGTTACATTCCTGTATTACAGTGCATTCAGGGTAAGTACAAGTGCTTTGCTATTTCAGTCCTTTGGGAAGCAGGTTTTTAGGACCATCAATTACCTTGGTGCAATTTTGTTTGTGCTCTCTGTAGGAAATAGGGTAGGTTTGCATGAAATACTGAATGGCCAAAGGCAATCCACAGAAAGGAATCAAGAGGGCTGGGAATTTCTGATTTTTGAAGGAAAATTCAGAAAAGGAAATCTGTGTATTCAAGTTAAGAGGTGATGAAACATTAATCCAATATATAAATCTTAGATGATAGTAGACTTTTGGGGTAGAGAAAGAACATTCAGGACAGCATTCAGCAGCTGAAAAAAAACAAAAACAGTTGTGCACTGAAGGAAAGAGCTGTGATAAAACATGAAAAAAGAAAACTTCCTTTCAGTGAGAAGCATTGGTCTATAGAACAGTCTCTAATGACAGTGATAGAGATACTATTTTGAACTCTTTATTAACATTACTTTATATTACAGAAGTGAGTAGACTCTAAATGAGATCAAAGACTTTTCTACTGAGCCATAGCTGAGAGCAAGAGATGTAGTGAGATAATCGATGCCTTGAAAATCTAATGAGATTGATATGGCAGATGAAAAATGAGAAGAAAAGTAAAGGCTGCAGAGACTTTTTTAAGGTTATAACCCATGTCAGAAATTGATTTATTAATTACTAATTTATCTAAAGAGAGAAAGCAATGGCACGTGGACTTCAGTTTTATAGCAGTGAACCAAAAGCAGATGAACTGAATAACCCTCTCACCTGAAAATCTTTCCCATTTGCTATAATTATTTCACATCAACAGGCAGAGTATTACAATGACATTTTTGAGTGTACTATAAGTTATTAGCATTTACCTCATAATCACTGTTACACGTTAACTCTACATATCGTAAACTCTTATAACTTGCAGCTGGTAAATGCATTTCCCTCATTGTTTCCTCTTACTGAAAAATGCATGAAATTGGAATTAGAAGTCTCTCTAGTGAGGACTGCATCACTTCAGAAGAGGAACTGCAATAACCTCCAGCTTTATGCAGATTATGCCTTTTATAAACATACACTTCCCAGGAAGCTTTTATGATGCTTAATTTTTTTCTTAGGGAGCCTGGGAAGCATTAATAGTCCTGCAGGTCTCAGTGTTGCTGCAGAAAGAAAAGGGTCTGTCTGGCAGTCAGAGCTACAGAAAACAGCAGATTTACATGCTGTCTCTGGACTCCTAAAGAAAGAACATATATGTCCACAAATTTGTTTTATTTCATGGTAGAAAATACTACAGATATTCCTAACTTTGTTTTAATGGCAAAATACTGGACCACAAGATTCACAGTTCCAAATAAATAGTATCAACAGAGTATTAGCGTGCTAGGACAGGAAGCAGCAAGAAAAGCACCTCACTTTTTACTGGTGGTTTACATTTAGAATGGATAAAATAATATTTAAGAATGGATTTTCACAGAAGACAAAGATTTTATATAGCCCTCTGACAAAACAGAGAAATATTAGGAAATATTTTTAAGTGTGAAATTGTGTACAGTTTATTTTTCTAAAAAAAAAAGAAAGACTTTCAGTCTTTCAGTCAGGAAAATATGATTTTATATATATGCTTAGTTTTATATAGATAAGTGCTTCTCATTGGATCTTGAACTTAGTTTTCTTCATATTTTACATCCTCTTTCTCTCTTTCCCCTGTATAATTGCCCACTTCTGTCTTTTCTCTCCTTTCTAAATGCATTTGTTCCCTATACCTTGCTTCTGCCTTTTTGGCTTGCCTTTGTTGGATTTTTTTGTTGGATTTTTCTTAGTCACTAGGAAAGGAAATCTGCACAACAGAAAATCAATGAGTTTTGAATGAAACAGGATGCAGCTGTGGCTTTCATCACAGATTTACATTCCTAAAATACATTTCTTCAAACTCAAAAATACACATTGAAATCACATTTCAGGTTTCAAGACAGGTGAAGATCATGTTGGATGAATGAAATCTTCAAATGCAGATAAATTATTATTCAGCAGGATACACTTCTTCGGCTTGGGTACACAAGAAAATGTACTTTCTGCCTTCTTTTTCTCAGTGTATTTCCATTTTTCTTTTATTTCACTGCAGCTGCTAAAGCATTCTAGGAATTGTACAGATGCAGAGAAATAGATTCTGTTATGATGTATGCACAGTCTAAACAGGTGAGAGGAGGAACATTTCAGGTAAACCCCTGTCCATTTTTTCTTCATTAT
The DNA here is from genome assembly GCA_023055505.1 of Callipepla californica brunnescens. Classification (NCBI taxonomy): domain Eukaryota; kingdom Metazoa; phylum Chordata; class Aves; order Galliformes; family Odontophoridae; genus Callipepla; species Callipepla californica. The sequence continues at coordinate 5,050,763 of JALIRH010000001.1, forward strand.
CCCCAAGAGTTATTGCTATTTCTTCTCTCGTAGTGCAAAATGTCCCTGGATGAATACTTAAGGGTGTTTTTCTTTCCTTCACCTCAGATCACTGACAGATTCCCACTCAAAATAACATGATGGACTAAGATGAACAGCTAGCTGGGAACTTGCACACAAGTGGTTCTGATAAAAAAGGTATTCATTAACCTGTCCTGGTCCTCTACACCTCTCTGTCCCTGCTTCATTCCCTCGTGACTATCTCCATTTGTGCTGACATTTTGCTATTCCACAGAGCACCTGATGATTTTCCAGTTTTCCCCTCCCAGTGTTTTTCATCTTTCACACCTAAGATGAAGACATTTGGTTTCTTCTTTCAAATACTCTTTGCTTCTTCCTTACTTCATCTGCAGCCTCCTGGGATACTGGTGAAATCCTGCAGCATATTTTCTCTGAGGTACTGGGATTTGATGTGAGGATCTGGGGATGTTAGTTGACAGTTGGTTGAGAATAGGCCAGCAGTGTGCCCAGGTGGCCAAGAAGGCCAATAGCATCCTGGCTTGTACTGTAAATGGTATTGTCAGCAGAAACAGGGAGGTGATCATCTCTCTGTACTCAGAACTGCTGAGGCTTACACCACAAGTGCCCTGTTCAGTTTTGAGCACCTCACTACAGGAAAGACACTGAGACTCTGGGGCATGTACAGAAAAAGACAATGTAGTTGTGAAGAGTCTGAAGCACAAGTCTGACGGGGACTGGCTGAGGGAACTGGGATGGTTTTGTCTGGAGAAGAGAAAGCTCAGAGGAGACCTTATCGTTATCTACAGCTGCCTGAAAGGAGGTTGTGGTGAGAAGGGGTTGGCCTCTGCTCACAAGTAACAGTGATAGGACAGCAGGGAATGGCATTAAGATGTGCCAGGGGAGGTTCAGATTGAATATTAAGAAAACTTTCTTCTGAGAAAGATTAATGAGGCTTTGGAACAGGCTGCCCAGGGACATGGTGAAGCCACCATCTGCAGAGGTATCCAGGAGATGTGTAGATGTGGCATTGAGGGACACGAGTTAGTGAGCATGGGCAGAGAGGGATTGATGGTTGAACTAGATGATCCTAGTGGTCTTTTTCTTCTGATTCTATACTGGTCATCCCTGCAGTTTGATAGCTGACAGCAAGCACAGCTGTGCTGTTTGCCTAAGTTGTCTTCAGCCATGATCATTTAGCAGTGCTCCACTTTTGATAACTTGTAATTCAAGGTTAAAAATCTTAGGGCATTAGTAATCATAAATCCCAGTCTGTTCTCTTCCAATATTTGCAGCTTAGTTGTAACTTTTTATAACCTTTCTCATGACAATTTAATATTTGTATTATGAAAATTTTGAGTCATAGGAGTAGGGCTTTTGGAAAAACTACCCAGGGCTGCAGAGATGATGACAGGACCCAAGGAATTAGTGACACAGCACGGTGCAGAAGAACAGGCAGCCAATCCTGCAGGTCTGGCTGCATGAATTGAGCACTGAAGTTCAGGGAGATAAACAAATCATGAGAAACACATACTTCCTTCACGCATCCTGTGACTGGCTGGGACTAATAAGAGATACTGACATATCTGAAAAAACAACGAACATACAGAAAGCAAGTTAAAGAGCACTCATATGTCTGTGCATAAATATTGCACCTGATATGCCTGCAGTAGCCTAAGAGCAGCTGGCTGAGATACCAACAGAAGAGCACTCACAGCAACACCAGCTTTGGCAAGCAGTTATATAGCAGTGTGGAAGCCTCAGGCATCATTGTTTTTGGTACCTTAGACAGCCAACTTAGTGCTAATTATCACTCTCTGTGCTATAGTCACACTCTGGCTGAAAGAAGTCATCCATCAAAAGATGCTGGGTTTGTCAGGTTGTCACATAAATCTTCAGTGGGATATTCAATATGCCACCTGCTGCTCGCTAGACACCTGTTCCTCCTTACTGATCTGAACTGGGAAGTTTGGGCATCAAGGAGACTGAGGTGGGTCTGAACTCTTTTTCCCTGTCTTTGTCTTGGATGGAAATTCTTCTTTGCTGTTATATGCTTTGTAGTGCAGTGGTGAGAGAGAAGGATGTGGGAGAGGAAGTGGCAAATCCAATCCAGTATTCTTTGCACTGAAGCTGCGCTTTCTGTATGGTCCACCAAAAAAAAAAAAAAAAAAAGCTTATAAGATGTATTGCTATCTAAAGAATATTTATGTGCAAACTCAGAAGGAATGCAACATACTCCACTGGGAATGAACAAAACTAGGTAAACAGGCAACACTGCTGGAGATTAAATTGAACTTTGACAAGTGAAAAAGAATGCACACTGAACAGAATGATTTAAGTTATAAGTACACACAGATGGTCCCTGAATTAGCTGCTGTCTCGTGTAATAAAATTTTGGATATTGCTGCAAAATTTCCAGGACTGCTCAGAGAATGGGGAAGGAAAAACATTTAGGTACATCAGTGAAGAAAGAAAACTGTGTTCAAAATCAGTGCTTGAATGTATGTACATGTGGACATATGGCAATGAATTCCAGAGTGTTTAAATAACTTAGATCCATAATCAGACTATTATTTCATATCACCTAAAGTGGGAAAAGAAAACCTCTAGGGAATTAAGCTCAAGAGAATGAGGGGAACTGTAACTGGTGACGTCTGTGAGCACTGCTGTGCTCCAGTTTCACTGGAGACTTACTCTTCTTCTTAAGGGTACTTCTATCTCCCAGATTAGGAGAAATCTTTGTTAAGATAACACCCTGGCATTAGGAGTCTGAACTGCAGGTTTCCCTGTGCAGCCCAATGACTGGATGATTCAGTCCATAACATTTCTGGGATTCCCTTTTGTGCTGGTTATAGGCAGCTCCTTGCTGGGTGTAGGAAGCTGAATTGCCCTGTTAGGAAATCTGTGCTCCATATGTGCTAGAGTAACAGCTGCCATCCTAAAGCTGTCAGAATTTCCTTCCAAAAGACATTCCTATATTCTGGATAGGCATCTCAGGGAACCACGCAGAAGCAAAGCATCGACCTTTTGAACAACTTCTTGTTTATATATCTTTAGAAGATAATCTGAACACCACAGAGACCATGTACCATTGATTTAACAAGGGTTGTGCTGATCTTTATCCCTGAAGATCTAAAACTGGTAAAAATCCTGAGTCATCAGTTTTAATAAAGGTATTTTTAAGACTAAAATTCTCCTAATGGAAATGCTTTTCAAATGATGAGACCTACTGTGAAAGTAGAAAAAGCTGTGGCCAGTGAATTGTTGAAAATATGGAAGTCCTAAACGTAGATGGAATAGGAACAGAAGATCATCAGATTACAAGAACAAATGACTAATATGACTTGTTACACTAGAGAGAACAACTTCAAGAAAAAACCCTTTGAAATCAGTAATGGAAATAAAACTGCAGCAGAGAATACATGAAATTAATTTCTACCATGCAGCAGTAAAGGTGTGTGCCCCATTCCAGTAACCACACATTTATATTTTAAAAATGTGTAAGAGTAATCCATAGCAAAGTGTGACTAATAGTCCTCAAACTGGAAGAATTAGACAAAATAACTTAAATTGCATCAGAATTCATTATTTGAAAAATAAATTATAATAACAACACACCTAAATTCCTCTCTAGTGCATTTACTACCCAGTAATTCTCAAATAAGCTGAGTTAATGTTCCAATAAAACATTCAGGCACAGTGAAGCTGAAAGGCATACACAGAACAAAGCATTTTTTAATAGTCAAAAAATGGTCTTGCATGCAATTAAAATGGGAAATATAATTTAACTCGATATGCTACCTGATAGCAGAAATCTGTATCTGTACAGATACAGTGTGGGATGGACAAAAAGCCATCAGTAACACCATTTTGCATAATGCCTCCATGCTTATGCGGGTGAAAATGAGTTCTGTTAGCAAAGTGATATGATGGTTTTTCAGTAATCTCACTTTCTGATAGCATCACGATATAGCCTCAGTGCTCTTGCTTTGATATTTTAATGAGATTATATGTTAGGATAGCTATCTGCTTACCTAGAAATAACTGTGTATACAGTTTTCTGCCCATCACAGTAGTCCCTTCATTCTTCACATTTGGAGTAAAACTTTCTCCTGGATGTAATCTCAAGGAACAGTGATTATATATTAACTTAAATGGAGCCTACTAAGTATATGCAAGTACAGTTCTGTCTCTCCAGGACTGTGTGTTAATGGCTGAATGACTACAAATATGTCTCAAAAATTAACAAATATAAAATTATATGTTATGAAATGGACGGGGAGAAAAATGTTGCTATCTTTGACTTACATGCTTCATGCTATATATCAGTTGGAAAGTCTTGAATGAACCACACAGTTGAAAGTAGCAGCCTGAATATTTCATTTTAATCATTAATTCACATTAACATTAAAAAAAAAATGGCAAAAATTCAACTCCATTTGGCCTTCTACCTGCAAGGTCAGCAATTCAGGCACTCAAATGCAATCCTGCTTCCAGTATTTTCCCACTATTCTGATTTCTTACATTTCCTTCCTGCTCTATTTGAAAAATGTCTTGGAGAATGAAATGAGCATTTCTGCTCTGTAGTTCACCAAATTTGAGGTGAGCAAAAGAGGAGAGGGAATTCCTAGGTAAAGGGGCGTATGGGAGCATTACTAAACAATAGGGATACAAATCAGACAATCCCCTCCACTTTCCCCCACTAAATCCATTGCAGGTGAGTTTTCTATGACAGAATTTCAGTTGTCTGATTCATCATAGGATAAATATAACAGTGTCCTAACAATTTAGCCAATAAACAGCAGAACAACTCATGTTGTTTGGTTGTCCTCACATTTCTGGCACAGACAGTTGCAAACTGACAGCTGTTTGTTTTCCCTGTGCTCAGGGCCAGGTGACTGCAGAGATGCTCTGAACTGCTGACCATGGGCCATGCATGTGTCCAGCATTGCAGAGATGCCTAAGAAGCAGCAGTTGTAAGCCTGCTAGTACTTTGTCCTCTGAAGCTTGGTGTGCTTGTTTCACAGCCTTATCTTACTCCCTTTAGTTTACCTTAGTCCATCCTGGAGAGAAGGTTGTCAGTAGTGGCCCTGTTTGCTGTCTTTGAAACAGCAGTGTGTTCAGGAGAAGAGGCATTCCCAAATACTCCTACTTTCCAAGGCTATGGCTGTACACAGCCTAGTCCCAGAAATTTATTCCTTTTCTTGAATGAAATACTACAAAGGAGCAAAATATAGTAAATAAGACAATATAGAAATAGCCTTTCCAAAGTGAAATTATGTAAACTGAAGGGCATGGACACCAAATGCACAGTTGGCAAAATGAGAAAATGATGTCTAAAATACCTGTAGGAGCTGAAACAGGCCATTTTGGGGAAAAAAAGTTTTGCATGACTACTCGTCTGTTTTGTTTTGCTTTGCTTTCTTTTGCTTTGTTTTTCTGTAGTATCTTTGAGGTTTGGCTGAATCTCATGTTTTTAACAGTATGAAAGCCACTTCCAAGTGTGTGATGCAAAAAAATATTCTTAACCTCTTCTGCTTCTATTGATAACCTTTTGCTTCTATTCTGTTCTATTTCTGGGTTCTCCCAGATTATTGCCTTTTCTACTGATCTCATTTAATACATTCAGGCTACCAGTAGATCTTGGCTCTTTACATACCAATGCAAATAAATTTATTGACTATGTCCGAAAGAGTGAACTGTGTGAACATTTGTCATTTGTATTGATTAACATGGAACATATTTCTCTTCTCCATTAATGCCAAAAATCTTCTTTGAAATTTAGCTTATAGAGTGTCAGCGAATGGACTTTTCCATTATAAAAGTTTATTGTTAAGAACTTCACATCATAATCTAAAAGAATTGATAATGGATTTTCAACAATACATCTTACCTAATAGATGAATAAAATAGCATTCACTCTTTAAAAAAATAAAAGAGCTTTAATTGCTGATCACTTTTGAATTTCCTTGCTCACCTGTTAATATTCTTGTTAATATTTATTTTTATGATCTTGTTGCATATTACAACATTTTCCTGTTTTAATTCCAATTAATGTGGCTTGGAATGTGGATTACTTAAAGCTGAGAACTCTACCTTGTCTTTTATTAGGGAGAAAAAATAACATTTCTAGATGTTAGAAGAGAAAGACCTATTGAAAAAATGTAGGAAAATATGGCATTGTGTGAAATCTGAGCATCAAAATAAAGAGCTATTTATTGAATTTAAGAAATTATTTCTGATGCTAAAATTAGAGAAAAAGCATGATTTTAACATCTAAGCAGTTTCCGAAATGTAATCAAAAATTTCTTTATGGAAAAAAACTGAGGAGAAAACATCGGAATTCTACAGGCAATTCGTCAAACTACTGAGATAAAAAGTCTCAGTGCTATTGTAAGTAACATATAATAAAAGTAGTGAAGAACAATTCACATACACTCATAAAAATAAGAATACTTTTGACAAAAGCTATAGAAATCTCATAAGGAAGAGAGAGAGTAAACTTGAATAATGATGACATTCCCAAAAACAATAGAACAGTCATCAAATAGAGCAACGACTTTCAGAAGTAATACATTTTATGCATTTAGCTCAATGACCTGAAGTTAAATATACAGCATTACTAATATTAGTTTAACTCAGTCTCTTGCAGGATTATTTCATATCTTACTGATAGATATCAGAAATACAGGAGTTATCACATAAAATAAAATTAACCAGATGATTGACTTGAATAACTGTATTCTGCTGTAAGGATCAAGAAAATGATCCTCTTAGAAATGTAACGACTCATGGACCCTGGTCAACTAGATACAGTGATGCTGCAGTTCTTTCCAAAATACTGATTTAGAAGTGGTCATTGTGCACTGTACCCTGCAACATCTGTCAGTAGCCTTTTAGTAGCGTCTGGAATTTCTGATAGCTTAGCAGAAATATTGAGAAGCTCCTTTTACAATATAATCGACAGAAGTGAATCATATTTTTTTTCATCAAAGCCTGGTATTTAGAATCCCTATGACTAATGTAGGAAATGTCATTCAGGTTCTTCATTTTACTTGTTCTTTCTCAATTTTTATTTTATTTTATTTTATTTTATTTTACAACACAATATCTATTTGAGGTGAGGCAGCTGGTATTATACATTTTTCATATATATATCTACACTTGTTTCTATACAAAGTCTTCATGTTCACATGATTTATTTTCTTATTTTTTTGTATACTAAAAGGAAAAGCAAAGAAAGGATGTTATTCACAAATCATTGAGAAGTCAAGTAGGGAGATAACAAAGAAGAATGCTAGACCTTGTGGCACTGATATACAAAATCATGTGCTGACATGGCAGTCCCAACACATGATGAACAATTTACATCAATCATAATAATCAGCACATCAGAAGCTTGCAAAAGGATTATTTATGTGACCAGAATATTAGTATCAAAACATGTAAAAAAAGTGTTGCTGTGTATATCAAAGATTTACATTTAAGTTCTGAGTTTTTGTGTACACAGACAGATGGACTTTTAGGTCTTCTTTAAACAATAATAAAGGTTGTTGCCATAGCAAAGCTTCCCTGTAAGACAACTATACTGTAAAGATGGAGTATGTGAAGGTGTATGAAGGTATTTTTTTAAGTAGGAATACAATTCAGGCTCAGTATGTTGGTAATACTGGAATTCTTCAACAAAATAAAAATCTGTTGCAGAAGGAGTTATCCGAGACGGTATCTGCCTTGTCCCTGTGTTGTGAAAGCACATTGCTTTCATGTAGGAAGTGGAGAGAGAAAAGAGGTTTTCCTGAGCAGAAGCTGATTGAGAGTCTGAAAGCAGCAAGTAAACATTGTAAGAGTGACCATTAATTTCCATCGTTGTTAGGGTAACAAAATAGCAAACTAGAGATAGTAGACTTCAAAAACAACAGCTTCTTTAAACTCAGTACATTCTCATCCAAAGAAAGCCTTTATAAAAAGGAATATGAACTAATAGGTAGTTCTCTTAAGGAAATGATAGTATAGACACGACTGTGAACTGTGCTATTGTAGAGGATGAAAAGCAGTAAGAGACTGCTGTAGGTAGAGGAGGAGCTGGCAGTGAAGGAAAGAAGTTTACAGATGGAAAAATTAAGCCAAATTTGAACAGATAAGTGGAGGCTAGCTTCCATGAAAAGCAACAGAAAGGACAAAAAAAGTACAAAATAAAGTATGGCTAGAAAAGTGCACTAAGTTGGACTGAGAAAATGTTCTATAAATGCCTAAAGAGAGAAAGAACCCAGGGAACAGTCATTTGGCTACTGAGTAGGGAAGAGAGACACCTAAATATATCAAGGTGGCAGAAGTGTTTTGTTTATTTTAACTGAATCTTTTTCTGAGAATCTGAAATTTTTATCTTCAAAAATCATAAATCTTCATGAATTTTTATCTTCATAAAAAAAAAGACAGTCAGCTGTGGTCAGATAGTTAAAGCAAATAGGGTAGAAAAAGGGAAAATCGAACTCAATGAAAAAAAAATCTTACATTAAACATCTGAAATTGTTGGGTATTTTTACTGCAAGACATTAAATAGGAGACAGAGGTCTTAGTTCTTCTCTATAAAACACAACAAAAATAAAGCCAAAGTATTACCTAACAGTTAAATTCAATACTTGGAAAAATAAAGGCTCCCATAAAAATGTTATATTTTCTATAGAATATAGCAAGGCAAGTAATACCCAAGCATCACTTTATGAAGAAAATCGTGATCATGAATGCTTACTGAACTTCTGGTCACTCTATTTCAGGAAGGATTTAGTAGAACAAAATTGATCAGAAGTTCAAACAGCTTCTCTAAAAGAAGACAAGCAGCAGACCAGAACAATTAGATTAAAAAAAAAAAAAAGATGATTTAGAAGGTTGGCTTAAAGACTATACATTTCTAAATAAAGTGAATAAGAATTGATTATTCACTCATCGTCACAATCCAACAACAGCAGAGCAGCCAAGAAAATAATGTGTAATATGTTTAAAACATTAAAAGTAAAGCCTTTTTCAGAGAGTACATCACTGAACTGTGGAACATATTGACATAATACACCATGGAGACTAAACAAGATCATCTAAATTCATGAAGAGTTTGCCTATTGGTGACTACTAAACATAATGAATAATACAAAAGTTGTAAAGAGTCCAAAGGGAAACAACAAACTTGCTCTTGAAATACGGAACTAAAAAAAAACAATGGAAGGTTTTGTCCATACTACTGTTATTGTACTCCACAGAAGAAAGACCAGATGGGAGACACTACTATTTCAGATAACCCTGCTTAACACAATCTTTGTCAAACATTTTCTATCTTCTTCAAGTTCACTGATAAGTGCAGTAAAAAGCACTCAACTCAATACAGAGGCACAATGGAATGTACTATGAATATTTTGAATTTTTTATAGTTTATTTTTTGTCTCTTGCCCTATTCTTCATCCATGAAAATTCCTTGCCATTTATTCTAAAGACATTTATCTGATGACTATTTTGTTGACTTTTTTCTTATTGATTCTCCTTTGTACAACACTGTAGTCATATAATTAATTTGCTAATCATTAAGAAATATTAATATTTTACCAACAGAATTCCTATAGTTTATCAGTTTCTTTTAACATGTGAATAAGAAGGAACTCGTTACTCTCTAGGTCCCTGAAGAATAATAATAAAATGTAGGTTGGTTGCTAGGGGAAGTGTTTTCACAGTAATAGAGCGAAAGATTGAAACACTTTTCTTCCAAACACTGGTGGTGCGTTTGGGAGTAGGCAGCACTCGCTGCTGCTGGAAGGAGCAGAGTTGCTCCTGAGGTTCTCACTGGGATTCTGTATGCAAAAGTCAGAAAAGCTTCTCAGTAGCCTTCCTTCATTAAGTCCTGGGAGGAATACTTAGAATTCTTTTACTTTAGTGGGAAATAAAATCTTTTTTTTTTTTTTTCTAGCCTTCTAGCTACCCTCTTTTTTAGAGCAAAGAGGAAATGCTGTTAAGTGATCACATAGGTCATGACCCTCTTTTCTATAAAAGTTAATAGGATTTTTGTTTCTTTGGAGACAATTGAACCAGAAGCTGAGGTAGCAGGTTTTGAGCTTACAGCCACTGAGCACTGAACAGTACCTAAAATAAAAGTTGGAGTGAATGTGGAGGTCAAATAGACAGTTTAAAATCACATCCATTCCTCTTGTTATTTTCTTTCTGGTCTTATGCAATGTTCTACTGTTCCTTTTGTGCAGCACTGGCTTTCTTGAAAAATAGGAAGATTAGAGTTTGATGGTATCCTTGGCAGCAGAACAGGAACATTTTAAGCCCACCATCTTGTGAGCTTGAGGAGCTGCCCCAGATTAAGAGAACAGAAGATGCTGTTGTCCAACAAGTTGTTCTTTGCCTTGGGCTAAGATATCTTAAAGATTTATCTATTGATTTTGGAAACAGTACAAAAAAAAGAATTATGTCATTAATCATAGATATTCATTTTTTCTGACTAATTCATAAAATGTCTTTAATAATATGTGTCATGAATTAATCAGTGTCCAACCCTATTTATTATTAATAACCAAGAGGACTATTTTTATAACAGTGGATTCATTATCATGTTACTTGATATGAATTTCCAATGTATTCTTGTCAGAAGGAACAAGCAATCATGAACTTCTTTTCCTAAGTCTTGGTTGTGAAGACAAATTTGTGTTGAAATTATATTGTTTTACAGAGTACTGCTCTTATAATAATCAAAGTAGCCCATGTCTGTTGTTTCAGTTCTGACAACAAAATGAGTGAGCAAGTTGTGTGGAAGAATACATGAATACACTTTTCAAACTCATTCCCAGGTTAAAATTCAAAATGCATAACCTGAAAATATCAGAAAATTAGGATATTTTTATAATTTCTTAATTTTTGCTTTTGAACATGCAGAAGTTAAATGTTTGAAGCATCTCAAGATTTTGTGGGGGAGTCTTGTTACAAGCCTTGACATTTAGTTGAATTTGAAAGTTGAGTGAATGCCTGCAGTGTCCTGGAGATGCACACTGTCATGATACAGAAGATATGTGTGATACAGTTCACGTATTTCTACATAAACAGGAGCTATTAAATTTTCAGTCTTTGAAGGATTCATCTCCTTTCCTGTATGTGATTGAAATATCAATGTTCACAGACCAGATTTCTTATACGAAAAAAGCAGACCAACTAGTTAGTTGGGTGTTCAGACCCAAGCAGGTTCAGCTATGCCATCTTACTATAACCTGTCCTCAACAACATACAGCAGTGGAGCTTTCACAACCTCCTTAATGGATAAATTCTTCATTCACCTTAGCATTAAGCCTTGTCATTGCATCTAACTTTAATATTTCACACTTCAGTTTAAGTACATAATTTCCTGTCAATTATAGTTTTCTGGGGTCTAAAGTATAATTACCCAGAATACAAACATAAAGGCATGGGTAGGACTGGGAACACCATTGCTGAGCAAGTGCAGTGAGTGCCCACTGTACCCAAAGGTCCATGCTGCAATATAAATATGTGCATTCTGCTTCTAGTACAAATGTATGTACACAAAAATGCAGGGCTCTGCACAGAATGACAGAAAAGAAAAAAACGAACAGCAATGTAATACAAATCAAGATTTTTCTTCTTGAGTAATTCAGAGGCAGATCTCTCTAGTTTAAACAAATGCTTACCTACAACAAGAAACTTAGGCCCACTCCTTACATATGAGGCTCAGCTTGAGGGAAGAGACTGAGTAGAAATAACAAAATCGGTTTTTATAAATGTGGACTTCTGATATAGATCTCAGCATAGCAATGAATAACTTACTGATAGTCACCATAACACTTATTTCACTCTGCAGTGCTGCTGGGTTGTTAGCAATGCAGGATAAATACCTCTCTCCCAGGTCTCTTGTGCTTTTCAACTTTTATTTCATATTTGTGTACAGTGTTTAAATTCTGCACTTTTCAGATTAGAACTTTTTTTTTTTTTTTTTTTTTTTATGGCTATAATGACTCTCAAACACATGAGCAGCCTTACATAAAATAAAACTTATATTTAATATATTTGGTAGATTCTGACCAGAAATTCTTTCAAATAAATCATGCAACCAAAAAGATTTGATTTTTTGTTCACTAGTGGTCATAGTTACCATTACATTTTATCTCAAACGACGGTATTTATTAATAACCATAAGTATACAAATGACTGCCAGTTAAGACATACCTAACCACCCTCTTATTGGGTGAGTAAGCTCATACTCAAGGTCATAACATTACTGTCAGTTTTCCCCTTCAGTTTGCTAGATTTCTTAAGAAATGTAAATAATAATAAATAAAGAAACGATTCTGCATCCTTTGAGTCAGCTTCAAAGTAGAGCCATTGGTATTGGGAGCTGCCTACCAAAATAATGGCTGCCAGAGTAGAAAAACAAATAACTCTGAAATCTTGTATTGAAAGATAAACTGCTATTTTTTTTTTTGTCTGAAATGTAACTATTATCAACAGCTTCTGAGATTGTCTCCTAGTAGCTTTTTAAAAAATATATTTATTGTACCAGTTGGTGAAATCCAGAAAATGAGAACCAAAATGATAATTCTCAGAAGTCAGCAGAACTCCATGATTAATTCAAGATGTCCATAAAGAAAAAAAAGATAAAATGGAAAGTTGCCCTAAACATTGGTCTCACTCTTTCAAGCTCTATGGATTTTCCAATCTATTAAATAAGTGTGAAGTAGAGATAAGACTCAGCTGCCACAACTTCCTCTTTCCCTATCCTTACAGGGGATGAGAAGAAGCAAAACCTTCCAAATTTCTGCATGGTGCCCTCTGTATGCTTGATGCAAGGAAACAGTCATGCTTCCATCTCTGGTACTCCAGTTTGACACCATTTCTCTGTTTGTTGCTGAATACCCTGCTGAAGAAGTAAGAGAGGGATAGGAGAAGTTTCATATTCTAAGCTATACATCTTTTTCCATATCTAAGGTGGTGATAAATAGGAATTGTTGCTTCCCATGAGAATCCCTGCATGAGCTTACACCAGAATTGACAAACACAGTGCAGAATACCTGCTAGCTACAGAGTATGAATGTATGGTAGAATCATGATAGCAGTGAAGCCAGTAAGCTTCTGGCTGTGTTCTTGTAATGATGTTAATTGGAGCCCAGAGTACAAAGAGATGTAAAGCCTCTTGTGATTGTGTGGGCAGTCTGTACAGCAGGTCATGCAATAGTGCAAGTGAGGCAGCTCTGCTGCTGACATCCGCTAATAAGACATCCATTGACTTCAGTAGAACTAGCTGAGTTTATGTCATTTGTGAGTTTTTCTGAGAATTGATTTGTTGCATCAATCTTTATTTCATCATAACAACTACATTTCTGTTTCTGCTCTGTCTGAATTTCCTTACTGCACATGAGACAGCATTATGTTCACACTACACACCTTAGCTTAGCCTGAGGTATGACTGGTGGCACATTTCAGTGCTGCTGTAAGTCTGTAAGCTAGGACACAGCTGATCATAATCCGCCATGAAGCATCATAATGTGTCAGCTCTGAAGGGGAGTTTTGATTGGCACTCTGCCATCAACTAGATTTGGGAATATGGTCAGGGCTCTAGAGACAGGATTTTATATTCTCTTCAGGGATTCCACCTTATTCTTTGACACCTCTTCCACTTGTCTGGTGGGAGTGATAAAAGATGTCAAGTCAGTAATAAAAGAAAAATAAAGTATTACTGAACACATACTTATTCCTGGTAATATTGTACCATTTATTTTAAAAACCAGGGGATTCATTTATAGCTGACTTAAATTAGTAGAATAACAGAACTAAGTCAGCCTCATTAAAAGGAATGGAGTCTTTCTGTTAAGTTGTTGGAGGCTGGAGCAGGTTATTAGGCGGTACATATGGTTCTTTTGAAGTACTCAGAAAGAAAAAGGTCCTTTTATAAATTTACATTCTTAAACTATTTACCTGTTACTTTAATGCAATGGGTCATTGTATCAAAGAAAAGCATTTTTTGTGAAAGCATAAAAAATGTAAATTAGATGGTATTAGATGAATTCAGCTGAAAATTACTGTAGTAAAACCTCTTGGTCAGAAATCAAACCTGATGTTATTTCTCTGTTCTAGCACACACTCCTTATCCAGTACTGATAAAGCTGTTCCTCATCTCCATTACATTAGTAGTTGGGAAAAAACTGACAGGAATAGCTAATAATTTACTTCCAAGGTATAAAGTTTAAAGTTAGGTTATGGAGAAGGTTATGAAGATTTGTGAAGGAATATTTCATCCTATGGCAAAGACTCTGTACTTAGCTGTGATTTATTCCATCTGTCCTGAACATATAGGTTTTTGGACCAGGTCCAGAAAAGTTAAGAGTCCACAAGGCTGTCTTTCCACCTTTGTGTCACTTACATCTCTCATCCAAGATTCTGTTTCTCTGAATCACTCTAAATGACTGCGTTTTTCCTCAGCTTTTAACTTGTTCACAGGTTTTTCCTTTATGGGATTGAATTTAGGAGTGTCACAAAATGTGATGTAAAAGACCCCTATTTCAAGATATTTACAATTGAGAAGACTCAAGTAAAATAGGACATGATTCATCCCTTCCCAAAATAGCTGTCCAAAATATGTGTTCAAATCATCTGGTTCTCTCTGTTGTCTACTTAGGGAAGTGGAAGTGACCAGCTCAGATTTGGGTGAGTTCTAAAGTTACGTAAAAAGACCCTGCATCTTTCTACAACTATCTTTTTTCAAGACACCCTCACTGATTTGACAGGATAAATGAACATTCAGTTCTCTATTAAATTATAAGCTACTTGTTCAAGTAAATGGAAAGTTCATTATCATTAAGTGAAACGAAAAAAATGTTTGTTCTCACAGCTGTAAGGATATGCCTCAACAGTTGACACTTGTGTGTTGTACATAACAGCCAGTTGTCTCATCTGATTACTCAGGACCACACTGGGCCCACTGGACACTTTACACATGTAATAGGTGGAGGAGACCCTTCTGATTATCCTCAGAGAACAGTGCATCCGCTCTTGCTTCAAGTATTGAAGTTTTCTTCTCCTGTTTCTATTTTTATCACTAACTATAGATTAGCAGATTTTTCTTACTGTCCAAATAATACGAAGAAATAATTCTATAAGCCAATAAAACCAAAGAACTTGAACAGATAAAACATTTGTATGTGTTCTTGAAACTATATTAGGTACTGTCACATCTCTGTTCAAAAGAATAAATTCCTCTTCCTTCTTGCATTCCTACATTGTTTAGCTGTGTCTTTCTGCACTGAATTTTGGCAGCATTTCTGACATAATTTTGTGTATGCACACATACACATTCTCACACTCATGCAAAGTGTGTGAGAAACTGCTGGCACCAGCATCAGCTGCCTCTTGTGCTGCAGCGGCTGACTCAGCAGCTCAGAGATGCAGCTCTCCTTCCATCTCTGACTTCTCAATCAGAGCAATTTTAATAGCTCACATCTTTATGTGACACAGCCTTCCTCCGCAGGAAGCTGTGATTTCTTGATGATCAGGGATCTGTTAACAGACTTCTGTTTAGTTTCCTAAACTCTCTGTTGCCTCAACCAAAAATAAACAAATTAATAATAATTCAAGCACCGAATCCTAGTAAATAATTTTTAAATATATAATCAGTAAGAAACAATGAGCTTTGGAATGAGGAATTCTGAGAACTGAGCTTTTTTTTTTTTTTAATGTACTGCAGATGTGTGATCTAATCTGGCCTTTGGACAGTAAAGGTTAAGCACGAACATGTCCAGACACATCGTTAAAGAAAAGTTTTAACCAAGTATTATATTACTTTATATTATTCTCAATGAATCTTTGTCCCATACATTCTGCTTTATTAAGGCAGATATTTTATGCTGCTATAAAGGTATAAGGTCCAATAAATCCAAATTACTTAATGCATGTATTTAGTTTTCTGCCTTTCTCTTTTCTTTATTATCTTTGTTTCACATCAGCAAAATATGCAGGAACGCAGATGGGAATTTCCAGCTGTTTATCAAAATTCCTTTTGACTTCTGCTTCTTTCTTAATTTCCTTTGAAAAAGGCAGAAAAGAAATAAATAGGCTTTCCATGAGAGAACTTTATTTGATTGCTGCCAGACTACAATTGAGATATTTCTTGTGAACAAATATCTCCTTTATGATAGTTTTAAAACTGTCATTGAAGTCACATGCAACATAGTTGCATCCTTCAGTAGATTTGAAATCCCCTGGCTAGGATTTAGAAGACGTTCCCTTCTAATTCCATCTCTGTCACTAACCTTGACAAAGCCATTTGACTGCTTTGTACCTGTATTTATCTCCCCATTCACTGTCTTGTCTGCAGAGATTGTAAGTTCTTCCAGATATAGATGGTTTTTTACTATCTCTTTTAATAAGTTGCCAGTCAGGGCCTGCATATGTTCCTTTCTGATAAACAGTATGCCCTCTGTGATGACTCCATCCCTATTTCTTCTTGCTCTAGCTTGACATAAGCTCTAGCCAAGTAAATTAAAAGAGGTGTCCACGTTTCTATGGGTACTGATTATGCTTCTGCTGCTGATGTGGATCAGCACAGAATTCTTTGCCAGGGCTCATACCCCTCTCTTTCCTTAGCAAAGACTACCCTCTTCCCAAGAGTGCAGAAGCCCTGTGGTTTCTCAGGAGCTTCTGGGTATGATAAATCCGGATCTGGTGATGCTATGAGAGTACACTTAGATATGCACATGGATAAGTGAGGAACCAATTCAGATTTTTCATTCAGTTTTGTGGCTTTTAGGGAAGGAGCAATGAATGAAAAAACAGAATGTGATAAGTTTCTTACATAATTAATCATCCAAGATGTGTGGAAACTGTGGGAGGGTATTTAATAATGAAGCTTGATTTTACTTCTTTGCCACAGCTTTTCATTCCCAGTATTAATTTCAAGAAAATTGTTAGTTTCACATTGCAATCATCCACATTGATTTGAAATTTAATGGCCTATTTCTCCATAGCAAAAACTCCACGGCAATTGTTTTAAGCATTCATTTACTGAGAACATCAGAGAAAAAGATTAAGAAATAGAAATTCACAGGAAAAAATAGATGAACATTTTCCATTTGTTGTTGGGAAATGGGAGAAAATTAGAACATGGTGTAGAAGTCTTCTTTTCAGAGCATCAGTGAAACAGATGTTTTCTTTATTTACATGTGCTTTTTCCATGATTACTGATTATAATTTCCAAAGGTGGCAAAGTTAAAAGGAGAAAGAAGATGGCTGTGAGAGAATTTTAGAACATAAATAGAAGCATAGGTTTTGGTTGCCTGAGAATCCTGAGTTCTTTATTTTATTGTTTAGTCCCATGGATTCTGGACTGACCAAATTTTCTCCTTAATGGGACTTTGATTTCTAAATATCTACACTTTTATAGATTCTTCTGTACATTCTGCCCTGTTTTAGTTCCCTTTATGATTTTTATCTTGCAAGAAAATGAAAGTCATGGACTTGTGTGTTTTGTTTAACATTACTATTGTTGCTTTTGCATAGCTAGTAAATACTGTATAGGGACTGTATGGGAACTGTTGAATCACGGCCTGAACCACTGATTGATCACCTGAGGCAAGCCCTGAGTCAGCTGCAGGGGCACAACTGAGTGTGACTGGAAGGGGTGGAGTTTGACTCCACCTCTCCCAAGACCCCATTTAAGGGCTGATCACGAGTGGGGAAGGATCTCCTGTTGGAGATCCCTCCCTGGTGGAGTTATTGGTGAGCCTCAGCTATCATTAAGGTGAGCCAATCTCTATTGCTATTTATTTGTATACCACCTTTTGCACTATTTCCTTGAAGTGCTTTCCTTGGGGTTATTTGCCCTACAGGGACCGAAAAGAAAAAGGAAAACTTTTATTCAGTAAAACTTCTATTCAGTCTGTCTTGAATAGATGTAATATGAAAGACTTGTGCATTTCATTTTTCTGTTCTCATGAATTCCAATTCCTTTCATACGCTGTGAACACAGATGATTTATTTGAAAATCTCTCCTTTCTGTTGCCAGAGTTTCTGACCCAGGAAATGTGTATTTTGAAGATTGAATTTACATTTGTAGTTTGAAATTTTAGAGAGTCCTCCTCAGTTTGAAAACAATGATGTCTCATTTCCTTTTGGGAACTGACCTTTCCCATCCTAAAACACAGGAGTATAGCTGCCTCTCTAACTTAAGAAATGGTGTACCTAATTTAAACATTTCTTCCCTGTTTAATATCTCCCTTGGCTACTACTGCACAAATGTAGGACTTCATGAATGATGCTTGAGTTTAATTTGCAGGAATTGCTTTCATTTCTGTCATTTTGCTGATGACACCAAACTGAGTGTGCAGGTGACATGTTGATGAGAAGGAATGCCATTGAAAGGGACAGACTTATAGCTTGTAGCAGTCTTCCAGTACTTAAAGAGGTCCTACAGGAAATACAGGGAGCATAGTGGTAGGACAAGCAGTAATCATTTTAAAAGAAAAGAATGTAGATTTAGATTAGATATAAGGGATAATTTTTTTTCTTATTTCAGTGATGAGGCAGTGGAACAGGTTGCTCAAAGAAGCTGTGGATATCCC
Organism: Callipepla californica brunnescens; assembly: GCA_023055505.1. NCBI lineage: Eukaryota > Metazoa > Chordata > Aves > Galliformes > Odontophoridae > Callipepla > Callipepla californica. Next base: position 5,069,359 of record JALIRH010000001.1, read on the forward strand.
ATCCCTGGAGGCATTCAAGGCATGTTGGATGGGGCCCTGGTCAGCCTGATCTGGTGGGAGGTGTCCCTGCCCTTGTCAGGCGTGGTTGCTAGTAGATACTCTTTAAGACTCCTTCCAGCCCAAGCCCTTCTGTGATTCTATTAATTTACATGCATAAAACAAGAGAGTGTTTTATTTATTTTGACAGAGAGCACATTTTTTAATATATTTGTATTACTCAAAGAAGTACTTGTTTTAGTGACACATCCAGAAGGTCAGTGGTGTTATAAAATTAAACAGCCATAATAGCATAAAAGTTTTTGATAATTAGGTTCATGGATTACATTTCTTCTTAAAATATATTACTCAGTACTACTTCTGAGGTATTTAATAATGTGCACCCAAGTTACAATTTTGTCTTCCAAAAATGTTAGGTTTGAGTAGAATGGAGAGTGAGGGAAGAGGCTGAAAAAACCTTTCCCTTATTTTCCTCTAATCTATCTGGATGAAATCAGTATCTTTGAAGATGCTCCACAGACCAAATAAAATGCCTAAGTAAAAGCCCAGAGAGATTGTCTGACATGCACTCGCTTTGAAGCAGCAGGAAGGAGATTCCCACTTGGAGCTGGTAGCCAATTTCTGTGTCATAATTTTCAGATTTCTACCATCCCATCCTCTTCCCTGCTGTGAAGATGAGGGTTTGAACTACAAAAGTGCTGTAGGATAATGCTCTTTTTTTCTTTCCTGTGGCTGTGAGAAGGTTCCTGATTGAAATCATACAACTCTTTCCTGTGAAAGCTCTGTAAAAATTGTAACATGGCTTTGCAAAGCTTTTTGGAAAATCAGGACCAGCTTAATACTAATGACATGTGTTGGCAGTTTCATTAAAAGGAATCATAAAATCATAGAATTTCTCAGGTTGGAAAAGACCCTCAAGATCATCCAACTGTAACCTACCCCTACTACCATAACAACACACAGCTGAACCGTGTCCCTGAGCACCACATCCAAATGGTTTTTAAACTCATTCACGAATAGTGACTCAACCACCTCCCTGGAGAGCCTGTTCCAGTGTTTAACAACACTTTCTGTAAAGAAATTTTTCCTGATATATAACCTACACATCCCCTAGCACAACTTGAGGCCATTTCACCCTGTCCTGTCAAAAGCTGAATTAAAAAAAAAATGTTTCTTGGTTGCACTGTATTCTTCTGCTCATGTAGTAAATACCGTGATTGTAAATTTTTGAATTAATAGGTTAGTTAACTGTGATGGACCTTCCTAGGAATTACATTAAACCTATAGCAACCCAAATAAGAGATGTAATATCTAGTCAGCCACAGATGCACAATACGTGGAAAACAGTTTTCAATTTGAAACTGGAAAAATGGTGCAATTTTTTATTGAACTGTAGCAGAACATAAATACTCTTCCAGATGAAAGAGAAAAATGAACGTGTCTTAAATTATTGATATCTTAATAACCTTCAGGGAGCAACAAATAGTTCTTTATCATTTACATATATTACACATCACTGTATAACAAATGTAAAATTCACTTTAGGGCTGACCTCTTAACTAAGAGGGTATGTAACTGTTAACTACATTGGCTGCTCTTAGTACGTACAATTTATTGAAATAATTGCAGTTTTGAAGTCTTCAGTGGGGTTGATCAGCTTTCAAGCGCTTCATGAGCATAATGGTGCACATTTTTTCTCGTATAACTTTACTCAATTTGCTCTACTTGGGTGCATATTTATTACTGTTGATAAATTGTAATATTACCAATGTTGAATATAAAGTGGAATTCATTACTCTATTGCCTTCAATAGCTGTGGAGGTTAATTTCTCAGCCCAGATTTGTTTTTTTTATGAAATTCTTAGGTGAAAAATAGAGTTGTTATTTATAAAAATTGCGGAAAAAAATGAAAATATATGCCATAAATATAGTTTGAAATGTGTTTTCAATTGAGTTATTCTGAAAAACGGTTAATTATTTTTTCCATTCATCTCATGTCTGAGAATGCATTGTTGTTGTTTAAAGGAGATGAAGGTCACAGAATCACAGAGTTGTAGGAGTTGGAAGGTACCTCCAGAGATCATTGTGTCCAGCCCCCTGTCAAAGCAGCTCCATAGCCCAGGTTGCACAGGTAGGCATCCAGGCAGGTCTGGAACATCTCCAGAGAAGGAGATTCCACAGCCTCTCTGGGCAGTCTGTGCCAGTGCTCCGTCACCCTCTCTGTGAAGCAATTCCCATGCACAACTTCTTATGCTTCAGTTTGTGGCCATTTCCCATTATCCTATTGCAGTACACTGCAGAGAAGAGTCCAGTCTCATCCCTTTACCTCCTGCTCCTTAGATATTTAAAGATGCGGATCACATCCATCGAGGTAGACTATATCCACTGCTCTCCCCACATCCACCCAGCCAGTAAAGACATCATAGAAGGCTACCAGGTAGGTTGAGCACAACCTCCCCCTGGAGAACCCATGCTGACTAATCCTGATAACTCTTTTCTTCCAGCTGCATGGAGGCAGCATCCAGAACTGTAACTATATGGAACTATATGTAACTGTGGAACTACAAATTGTTCCATCACTTTTCCAGGGACGGAGGTGAGGCTGGCTGGCCTGTAGTTACCAGGATCTTCCTTCTTGTTCTTTTTGAAGTCCGAGGCAACACTGGCTATCCTCCAGTCTTCAGGCACTTTTCCCATTCTCCACGACCTCTCAAAGGTTATAGAGATGGCAGAGGTGATTTCTGAATCTCTAACTCCCTCAGCACACGTGGATGAATCCCATCAGGGCACATGAATTTAGATACATTGGCATTGCCTAGATGCTCTTGGACCATCTCCTTTCTTACTAAAGAGGGACCTTCCATTCCCCAGAGCTTCTCACTTAACCCCATTCTCCAGGAGGAGTTCCCACAGTGAAGACAGAAGCAAAGAAGGCATTCAATGTCTCCGTCTTCTCTGCATGCTTTGTTACCAGAACATCCCCCTCATTAGTGGAGGACCCACATTTTCCCTAGTCTTCCTTTTACTGTTGACAAAAAAAATGTTTCTTCTCCTTTATCTCCTTTGCTAGATCCAATCCCAGGTTGGCTTTAGCCTTCATCATCACATCCCTGCAGGCCCTCACAACATTTCTATATTCTTCCCAAGTGGTCAGACCCTTTTTCCACATTTCATGGACCTTTCTCTTCCCTTTGAGTTTATGTATGAGCTCCTTGCGCATCCACACAGGTCTTCCACTTGCCTGATTTCTTACAGGAATGCAGCGATTCTGAGCTAGGAAGAAGAGCTGTTTAAATGCTGACCAGCTCTCACAAGCACCCTTACCTTATATCACCCTAGCCCAAGGGATAGCTCCAAAAAGGTCTCAGAAGAGATTGAAGGCTATCCTGGTTAGCAATCCTACTTTTTTGTTTGCTTCTTCCATTCAAGATCTTGAATTCCAGGATCTTGAACTCATGGTCATATTTCGTTGATTTCTTTCAATTTAAAAAAATTTGAAGATTTAAGAGTATTTCTTTCTGCTCTGTAGCTTGATAGAAGTTAAAACAAAAGTAAATTTTGAAATAGGAGCATCTCTGCGGGATAACAGTTCTCTTTCATGATCAGTCAAATCCTCCATCATTAAATGACAAGTTTGAAATGACAAAAATGATATTCAAACATGTCTTGGGAAAACATATAACAAGAAAAGGGAGGATTTTCCCAAGTGAATTTTCATTATATAGTTTTGTGATTTCTTATGATATCAGTCATGTTATTCTGTGAAATTTTTATTAACGAGGCCTAATTTCCAGCACATTGAAATGTTGCTATATAAATTTATTTAAATGCAGGTTTCCTTTCTGCATTTCCTTGCGTGTGTGCATTAATATAATGTAGCTTCTGGGATTTTCTAGATAGGAGTGAGCTCACACTGTACTTCATGTATTTTATCTAATTTTCGTGAAACTTATCTCTTCTGTATTCATAAACATTTTAAATACTCAATGTCTTCATCGTTGTTTTTTTTTTTATCACTCGCTGAAGTTGACAAGAGTTGCCAAAAAGACTTTAGGCAGCCCAGAGGTGTTCCGTATTCAGAGCACTTTGGCTCTTTTCTAAAGGAAGCAAGGCTAATGAACAGACACACAGCTTTCCTCTACAGAATGGTGACTGCAGCCCTCTCTTTTTCTTGTGCATCTTTTAATCCTAAGTATTCCATAAACTCTACACCAAAGTCAGCACCTGCACTGGGAATATGGCATAAGTAGGACTTTTGTCATCAGATCACAGCCTTAAATCCTATCCTCTTTCTTTTGCCATTCTTATGTTCATAACAGGTTAATTTTGTGTTATTTAAAGTCATCTGTCCTATCTGTTGAATTGAGAGAGGGTTTGTCATTGTTGTGTATGGGGGAATATTAATACCACTTTAACCATTATTGTCTCAGAGACTCTCAGCTGACTGCTTCAGAATAAAACTAATGCTGGTTTTGTGTCTGTCTCCTTTTAATAAAGAGTATCAAGTAGTATTATCAAGCTTTCCATAGACATTAGTGAGATTCAAAATATGCCATGGAAAGCTCTAGCTTTGGAAAAATTTACCTTTCTTTTATATTATTTACACCATAAACAGACTAAAAAAAACTCTTTATAATTTATCATGTATTTACAAATGGACATTACGTGAACCTTTCTCACTAAAAAGCTCATTTCCACTGCTCAACCAAATGCATGATACTTAAATTTTGAGATATTGTGTCACATGTTATAAGAACAGAAAATATCAATTAGTTCTTTTAAATCTGGAGTACGTGCGTTACTTTCATTTACAGCACTGAGAATGTGGAAAGTCAGCTATCATCGAGATGTCCCTATAGATATGTATCTAAGTGAAAAGCACTTTGTGGCAATCTCTGATAGAACTGACTATTTAGCTTGGAAGAAGTAAGAAGTTCTCTGTTGTGACTGCTAACAATTTTCCCCCTCTTTTCATATTTGACAACTCTATTTCATGCATTTTCTTATTAAGGAGTGCATTAATGCTGCATATAAATACTTAATATGCCATTTTAATAATTCAATACAGAAAATTCAATATAAACATTTAGAATTAATGCAGCTGTTTTTCAAGGCAACACAGTTGTGTATTGCAGAATACAAGAAAAGTTTAATCGGCTGGTGTTTACATAAGGAAAGACTTTTTATGTTTTATTATCTCTAAAAGCAGAAAAAAATAAGAAAAATGAAAGATGGCATTATTGTTAAAGCCAGCTAATCCTAATGTAATTATGTTTCATCACAGGAATTTCAGAAGCACTTCATTAATTGTAATTAGCAAATGGAAGAAGGACTTAAATCAGAAGACTGTAGAAAAAAAGTATTAGCAAGATGTAGATGTGTGTTGACACTGGATTTCCGGCTGGAAGTTTGGTCAGACTTTGCTGTAGATATGAGATTGGAAACATCGCCAGATGAGTTACCAGGGTACTTTGCATCTTTAGGGTAGATCATACTGATGATGCCCAGAAGGGTCTATATTTAGTTTATATTAGCCTGGGAGATTGGCCACTGGTAAGCAGCCAGGAAAGCTGACATGCTCCCCTTTGACTTATTTCACCATAAATAATGGATTATATGAGCCCTGTACGTGCTCACCAACAGCCATGATGTTGGAAAGGAATACTAATTTCCAGGCTACCAGGCAGTGAGTTGCAGACAGTGGCTAAGCTTTTAGCACATGGGACATGGGCTGCTAGAACAATATCTTAGAAGAGTGCCTAAGTATCTAGACCAGTTTCTCCCCCTTTTCACATCAGGAGACCAACGATGAATGAATAAAAATCTGTTTCACCTTATGATGTTCAGTGTTTCTCAACACCATGTATCAAAAAGAGAATTTAGACCTCAGAGTTATTGGCAGATAGGTGTGTGACAATGAGGACAGCAACCTGAGGGTCAGCTGAACTTCTGTGTTGATGTCAGCCTTCATCAACATAGTTAACATAAAAAATTCCTACCTATCTGTTTAAAGCATCTTATATGCAATCAGAGAGCACATGGAATATGGTCATTTTCAGTAATAATAATAAAGACTCGCTTCATCCATTACAGAAATTTGGATTAATGAAACGTTAATAGGTTAATAGGTTAATAGTTTGGGTGATATTCCAAAAGTATAATGAGTACAGAGATTGGATGACTCTGAGTTGTCCACTTTAATGCTATTATATGCCCAGACAGGCCATAATGCTGCAATATACCACTTCAGTAATCCATGTAATAGCATTTTTCCCCTTCAGTTAGCATTGATAATAAAGCAGTGGGTAACACAAGGTGTTAATAGAAGTATCACCTTAGATTTGTCACAAAATAAAAATCTTGACTCTGTGATTGCTAAGGAGACAATACCCTTTCACAGGTACCAAAACTCTTCTAGATCTTGGCTTCTGGATTTGTCATTCAGCCTAGGTCCATGTGCTCTCTTTTTTTCCCTCAGTTATTTCAACAAGCCATTTGAGGTCTTTTTGTACTTCTTGAATGTTTTCCTTTTTTTCAGTAAATTTCCAGTTGCTTTCACTAGAGTTATGTCCTACACACAGTCTGTTGACAAAGATCACAAGTTTTCATTTTAAAGGAAATAATAAGCAAAATCCAGGGAGATTTTAAAGGAGACCTAAGACAGGAGAAAGTTCTTCAGAATTTTGAAGAAAATATGGTTTTTGCTATATTATTGCCTGAGGAATTTGGTTAATGTGCTACACATAACAAACAAACAAAAAAGCATATTAGGGAAAAGCCCGTCTGTTAATTTCTATCGGAATAGAGCAGGCAAAAGAAATCGCAGAAAAAAATGTTCATACTTGAGGAATAGGGAGCGTCTGAATATGAGACAAAATCACATAACACATGTAAGATCAAGCTTAATGAATCAAGGTATTTCATATGAGTGTTTGAAGCACACCATATTTAACGAAAGTATCTGGGACAGCAAAAAAGTGAGTTTATAATCAAAATTCTGGTGGTAGTAGTGTAGACATAAACTGTATTTTGCTGTAAGATTTTCATTTTCAAGATCAGACCCCCCAAAATCTCAAATTCTTATTAAAAATTTCTGGATTTCTATGTATAGAAAAAAATATAATTTCTAGAGAAATTCTATGTGACGTTATTGATGCAGATAAAGAAGTCAGCATGTTTTGTACATTTAGTCAAACATGAAAGAGGCTGAAGAAGTAAATTAAGTAAGCATGTGTGAGAAAGAAAAAAATGATATTTCTTAGTAATGCTAAGGGAAGGACACAGAAGGATGGATGGAACTGGAGATTTAGAATTAAGTTCAGAAGGCTGATAATAAGCAGCTGTGAAATGAACCCACTTGAGTCAAAAAATGGATAATCTGCATACTAATTGCTATATGTTTGAAGGCAGTGGAATTTCCTATTGCTTCTTTTTTAACCTGCTTTTTTTTTCCCATTTGAAAAATGCCAATAAATACATACAGAATAGATAAAAAGCAGAGTGCATTACTTTATGTTTTTTATAATGACAAAGCTCTCCAGTATTCCGCTTTCTGCTTTTGTAAACACTTTTATTGCAGTGGAGCTTACAAGAAAATTTGACTAGGTATTATGGGAACTTCATCTACAGTTTCATCCCAGCACATAAAATATTTTTGTTAAGTCAATGAACGGGAAAATGATTTCTCCACAGAAACCTTTTGAAAATCCTTATGAATGGATGATGTTATGCACTTCTATGATATATTAAAGCACTTCTTTAAATGACCAGTTTTTAATCTTTTGTCCTTCAGTTTTCTTCTCAGGAACAGAGCTATGTGAATCTGGACTAGAGTTATTTGATAGTCATGACCTTACCATGTGTTCAGAGTAAATCATGGGAAAGCTGCTTGGAATGTAAATTTTGTCCAGCTGGCCTAGAATTTCACTCAGCCCTCATTTGCGGTTTAATTCTTTGTTAAGCTTTGCTTTCATGTTATTTCTTTCACTGCATTTTCTGCAGACATCCACACTATGTTGTTTCTTTCCTGGATAGGAAACCTGAATTCTCACATATTAATGCTGTTGCTGCTGCTGTTATTATCAACACTGTAATTGTTGTTTCACAGTCCAAGTAATTAATTTACATGTAATCAAGGTGTGCAGGACACTGCAAATATTTGTGCACAATATTTTCACTTCAATCACACTTGTAAAATTGCCAGCTGCCCAAAATCTTAGAGTTTTGGAAGCATTCTTGAGACAAGGAAAAACCCAAGTCATTGTAAGAACAATATATTTATCTACTTCTAGATCTGCCTAGACTGATTTCTTGTCCACTTGTGCCATACAGAAGAGGTCAGCAGAAACTCGCTGTTTTCCTGTACAATGTATTGTGAAGGTTTGTTTATCCTTTTCCCAACCTAGGAAAAATTGTGAAGCAAGAGGGAACTGTGCTTGTTTAGTCTGGAGGGGAGGAGGCTCAGCAGAGACCTTATTGCTCTTTGCAACTACCCGAAAGGAGATTGTAGTAAGGTGATGGTCAGCCTCTTTTCCCAGGTAACAGAGATAGGATGAGAGGTAATGGCCTTAAGTTGCACCAGGGGAGGTTCTGGTTGGATATTGTGGACAATTAATTCTCAGAATGAGTGGTGAGGTACCTACACAGGCTGCCCAGGGAGATGATGGAGTCACCATCCCTGAGGGTATTTTAAGAAAAGTACAAATTTGGCAAGAAGGGATATGGTTTACTGAGCGTGGTGGGTATGTGTTGACAATTGGACTAGATGATCTTAGGAGTCTTTTCCAACCTTAATGATTTTGTGATTCAAAGACTATGATCTGTCTTCCTCCTGATGCCATGGTTAGTACAGTTTTCCTGCTTCTGCCCAGATAAGAAATGAGGGGTTTAGTTATGTTTCATCTCTATCACCCTGGGAACACACTGAGTAGTTGGGTATATAGTTTTGATTTTCATGCTTTCATCATACTGTAAGGTATGGTGTATCTTCAGCTCACAATAAACCAAACCTAGTATCAGAATTAGCAGAAAGTCTTACTTGGATAAAGGAATGAAGATTATGAAGTGGATATGTAGCTCCTTTTCCTCATGTCTTAATTGTCTTGATGAGCTTAGAAGTGGTTTAAATAGGGATACTTCAAGACAATCCAGAAGTTGAAGAGTGGATTTGTTCAAGGCTTAGAAAATAACTTCATCTGGAAAAACTGACCTCTAGATATGTCAAGATGAGAGAAATTTAGATTTGCAAAACTTGATGTCTGAGTGCATCCGTAGTTGCAGAGAAAGCCAGAGGAAGAACTATGAGCTGAACTCTATATCATTTCATTTATTAGCTTAATCCCCAGTTGTTTGAAACACACAGACATTTTTTTTCTAATATTTAAATTCTTTCCAATGATTCTAACTCTCCTTGAGAGTTTTTTTCTTTTTGTAGAAGAACTGGACATTTTGACTATTTTCTGTTAAATATGAAATACTCCAGGTGAGGCCTCACCAGGGCAGAGTAGAGGGGGAGGATCACCTTTCCTGACCTGCTGGCCATGCTGTTCTTAATGCACCCTAGGATCTCATTGGCCTTCTTGGCCGCCAGTGCAAGCTGATGGCTCATGGCCAACCTGTCATCCACCAGGACACACAGGTCCCTCTCATCAGAGCTCCTCTCCAGCAGATCATCCCCCAGCCTGTACAGGAGCATGTGGTTATTCCTACCTAGGTGCAAGATTCTACACTTGCTCTTGTTGAACTAGCAGTTTTGCGAGGAGCTAATATCTGAAACTTATATCTAGCATATTCAGAAAAAAAACACCTCCCAGCATTTTGGAGAAGATTCAAGTAGATAAGATTCAATTAAACTAATATGTAAAGAGCAGGAATAAGCTCTGTGGATTCTGTGGACACTGAATTTTGGTAATTAACGTACACATAAATTTTCTCCTGCACATATTGCTCAATGTTACAAGGAAAAAAAGGGCAGAAATTTCTGCAAAAATCATATCAGGCGTTGATAATGGTACTAATGCATTCTTTGATCAACCTCTAGTTTATAATATGTTTATAGTTTATCTTTCCTTTGTTTACCAAGTTTCTGTAATCAGCCTCATTCTTTCCTTTTGTTGAAGTTTGGTGGAATGAAACTAGAGATTGCCCTGCATTTTTGTCACCATATCCAGAGGACTTCCACGGAAGATATTTGACAAGGGTTATGAGAATCGTTTCATGTTTCCCTCCCATTATTGTTTGAGGAACCATTTATTTACGTTACATATAAAAATAATTGGCTATATTGTGAAATAACTTGTCAAGATAGATAAACTGGATATTTCCATTCATTTCAGCTGATCTGCATTATCTTACATTCACTATAGGGTTAAACCTGTGCTAAAATTTACCAACAATGTGGAAACAAATCCTCCTTTCTGTGTTAGAATATTACCTTTTTTTTCATTGCTTCAGAAGTATTCTTATTTGATATTGAACATTGCTGGTCATTTAAAGAATTTTCTTGTCCAAGTATGTCTGTTATGGTAAATATGATGCTAGATTACACTGCTTTGTTTTTTTTCCAGGCACTGATCTCATTATGAAGAAGACAAACTACTGCTTCACGGTGACATTATTAAATGAGAACATAATGGTAAGAGTAGTTAGTCATGTCACAATGTAAAGACAGTACTAAAAAAAAGTTGTGCTTCATAGTGACAATGAAAGATTAAATATTTACCATATCATGAGCAAGGACACAGTATTTCTGGTGCTGAGACTTCCTGTTTTAAGAAAAAAAATATTTTTGGTACAGCAAAAATATTGTCCTGCCAACTTGTATTGCTCTACTTCTTAAATAAATGTAACATTTTAAATCATCTTGTAATGGAGCATAAAAATAAAATAATCTTACTTCAGTCACAAGAATAACTGCAGTACCAAGAAAGAAATTCAAATACCATATTTATTCTATGATATATTAAAGTGTCATTGAAGCCAGCACTGTTCTAATCTGGTCAGTGTTGATTTGTAAAGATTCTCTCTTCTCCTTGAAAAAGAAAAATGCCAAGAATTCAAGTAATAGTGAATCAATACAACTTGATTCAAAAAGTTACAGCAATGACAGTTTCAGTGTACATCAAAAAACACTGAAGTAAGCTTATTTTTAAATGGAAATATATTAAACAATCTAAAATACAAAAGCCACGAAGTATGAAATACACATGCATTGTGTATTTATTATTATTATTATTATTATTAAAACTTTCCAGAAACAAAGAGATTGACCTTTAAAGGGGAGTAAAATAGATTTAAACTGGTCATCCACCAGTGCAAATGAAGGCATACTCCTTAACTATGTCCTTTGGGCCTACCTATGTATGGTAATAGCAAAGATGCTGCATTGCTACAGAGACCCTCCAAAATACAAAGCGTGAAGCGCTTCTGTTGAACAGATTTTAACCCTCCTGAATAGAGAACTCTTCTCTTGATACATTCAATTCAAATGACCTTGACTTGTAGGTCAAAATTTAGAATTGTAAGCCAGAATCTGCAGCACAGGAAGAAAATATGCTAATCAGAGTGCCTGCCCTGTGCCCCAGGCAGAGGTTAAGACATGCTACAGACATGACTGGTCTGGCCATTAAATATCCAGGGAGGTACTAGCACCTACATCAGGGAGACCTCACTGTGACCTTCCAGTACTTGAAGGGAGCATATAAACAGGAGGAGGAACAACTGTTTACATGGGTTGATAGTCAAAGGACAAGGGGGAATGGATTTAAACTAAGGCAGGAAACTTAGGTTAGCTATTAGGAGGAAGTTTTTCACTCTAAGGGTGGAGAGGCACTGGAAGAGGTTGCCCAGAGAGGTTGTAGGTACCCCGTGCTTGGAGGCATTCAAGGCAAAGCTGAATGTGGCTCTGGGCAGACTGGTCTAGTGGTTGGAGACCCTGCCCATGGCAGAGGGGTTGAAACTAGGTGTTTTTTTGAGGTCCTTTTCAATCCAGACCATTCTGTACTTCTAAGATTCTATGATTCTGTGATACTATGATTCTATGACAGTTTCCCAGGCCCATACCCTATAACACTTCACATCTTACAAAGGAAAGGCACTTAGATACAGAGCAGCTCTGTTGCAACACAATAAACAGACAGCATTTCTGGTAGTAACAGCTCTTGTTCTTGCAGTTGGAGCCCTGCAGACATGCTTCAGCCTTTGCTGAACTGTGCAGTTGAAGGTGCAGCAGATGAAATTATATCACCAATTAAGCAGAGTGGACCAGTTAACTTGCCCTTCCACTTCATCCCTCACATATCTCACTGGAATATTTCTCGACTATTTCAAATTTCAAATAATGGTGATCCAACAATAAGAAACCTGCTATGCTAAGCTGCACTTACCTTTCAACGTATATTTTTCTAGCTTATCTTAAATCTCCTTACTCCTCATTTATGCCTGTTGTTTCTTGCTCTACTAGCAGCAGATATTTAGGGTGGTTTAGTCCCTTCTTCCCCGAGCTTACTTTCATACATTTAAGGGCTGTTAGATATGCAGTACAATCTGAGTTTTCCCCTCCAAACCCTTCAGTCACAATTTCTCTGCAGGTCATGCATCTGAGACCTGTGATGGTTACAGCTGTTCTCCAGTCTTTAGCTTGAAGCAGTCTATACTTGAAGTGCATGCCCAAAATTAAGCATAGGATTCAGCTACCTCCTAACAAAGTAAAAAAATTACTTCATGGGACAATGCTGTTCCAGATTCAAGTATAATATTTGACTTCTTTTTCAATAGCAAAGCTATTAGTGTTCTCTTCAGTTAGAGATTCACTATTACACTGTGGCCTGCCACTGCAGAGATTCTACCTTGATTAATAATTTTATAACTTGTATTTTTGCTGTTACTCATTCGTCTCAGAGTTGAGAATATAATTACTGAATTGCATCTCACTTTTCCAAACTATTCCTCCAATTTCTCAAAGTCCTGGCTTACAACACGTTGCAACCCCTCAACCTGGATAAAATTAAAAAATCAATAGAAGCACTCTATGTTCCGTCATCCAAGACATTGATGAAAATATTGAATAGTATCAGACCCACAACACAACTCAGAGGAATGTCATTTGATACATTTTCCATTTTGACAGTGCACTGATTATTATTTTCCCGGTACCATTATCAAACTCACTTGTGCTCACCTTATATTAGTTTCCTCTAGTCAACATCTTCCTATCATGCATAAGTGACAATGTGTGACAAGATCTCTGACATCTTTAAACAAATTGTAAAATTTATTTATGATTGTAACAAGCATCCTTCTTCAGACAGGTGCATTCTTGCTTTAGTGAGGAAAATACAGAAGCCACATGAGCTATTGCTTGATACAAAAACTAAATTGGGAGACTTCTGTATACTTAAGCACAGTGTTGATACACTGGTGTTACTGAAGGGCTAAAAGGGCAAGGGGCATATCACAGAAGGATGAATGGAACTGGAAATTTGGGATTAAGTTAAGAAGGCTGATGATAAGCAGCTGTGGAAATGAACCCACTTGAGTAGATTTTCAACATCACTGCAGTCATCTGTCTCAGCATGTAGGAGATGTCAGGCACAATGCAAGTCTTGTGTATCCTGAACATCAAACATGAACAACTTGCATGATTGAATATGTTGCACACTGTAGGAACCTATTATTTCAGAAATAACTTCTGCCATTTCATCAGGCAGTGTCTTTCACTGACTTAGTTAAGCTGCCATCATTTACTTCATCTTGAATTTATGTATGATTGCCAGTAATTTTTTTTTTCTTTTTCCTTTCATGTACTTTTTATCTGTTGCAAATATTCAAAATGCAACATGGGTTATGGGAAAAAAAAAGAATTTATATTAATGTGCAAATTAGTTACAATTATATTGTAATACTGACAATACTGTTATCCTGAGTTAAACATTTGCACTGATTTGCTTGTAATAATTAAATAATATTAAAATATTTTTTCTTCAGTGCTAAATCTTCTTAAAAGATAAATACATTTAAAAATGTAAAGAAAATAAAGAAAACAGTAAAGAACTACAGAAAAATGTAATAGCAAACATTTCAGCAACAGCCATTCTTTTTCTGATGCTGTTTGTGCCACATTTAGACCAGATGGACTATCCTACGAAAATGTTCTGTTAGAGTTTCAATTTGTAAAATCAGTGGCAGAAATTCAGGTCATCCATCATGCAGTGCACATGTACGACCACCCTAATAAAAGTATAAGTGACAGTTGTTGTAGGATGTCAAAACAATGATCTGAACCTTTCCTGCAGTAAAAATAGCACTAGACAGACTTACATACTTCTAATTCCAAAGTTGAAAAATGGTAGTAGTAGATACCAAAATTTCATTAATTCAGCTTTCCTCAATGTAGCTTTAAAAATGTGAGTGCCCAACAGTTCCCAAAATTCCTTTGTTGTAAATAAAGTGAGAGGAAGTAAGAGCATTTATCATTAAAGAATGAATACTCAAATAAAGTAAAACTCTGAAGTTCTCCCAGCTAAGGTGGGAATAGAACTGGACACAGGTTTTGCACATTATGTGATGGAATTCTTCAACAAGTGAACAGGATTGGGAAAGAGGAAAAATCTCAATGGATTAATGAAAGTGATTAATATGGGATTTGCTCTTAGCTATAACTTTGTACTCATTACTCTAATGAGAAATGGTGAAACTGACTGTGATTTGTAACAGATATCGTGTTCAGTTGAATGTGAAACAGTAGGATACTGTCAGAGTACACAACAAGCAATTCAGTGTGAGCTCTGGAGAAGCTAACATCAATTACTGAATCTTGTATTTCAGTTACTGAGTTTGGGTGAATAACATCCAATTACTTTAGGAGAGATGGGCAAGCAGCTCTCTGGCTCCTTCCTGCTGATTTTTGAGTCCTGACATACCAAGGCTCTGGCAGTAGATACTGCAGCCCTGTAAACAGAGTTTTAGTGGTATAATCTCAACCTAGGCACAATAAAGTTACAACTGTTAAAATATTATTAATAAACTTCTTCAGAGGGGAGTGATTATATTGAGGTTTTCTTAATTGATTTTTTACTACTTTTTAAGTTTGGTCTAACAAAAGGTTTGTATTTGAATTCTTAGTCTTCCAAAGTGTTTAAATTGAGAGTGAGAAACATTTTTGCAAGGAATCCAGAATCTGTTTATAATGGTTTAAGAGTGAGGTAATTGCTGTGTCTCAGCATGTCATTGTATGTGGGTGAGCATCACCAAACATTCTTACCAGGATGTTTTAGAGATTGGTCCTTGGCTCCACTTATTTTAGCTTGCATTGCTAAATTGAAAGAAAACCTCAAATTGCTGCTGACAAAGTTCACAAAAGGCACAAGTAATGAAAAGTGCAACTAATGCTGAGGATAGATCTTCCAAAACAAACCAATCACAATCATTACTTGATAAACTGGGCTGTGAGCTACTTGATGAATAAGGGCTTCAATAAAATCAAGTATAAACTTACTTACTTAGGAAGGAAGAATACAGAATCTGCTTACAGCATGGGTATCTCTATCCCCATTAAAAATGGTTTTGGAAAGGGCACACTGAGACAATAGCTGATAATAAACTGAACATTGGCTTCAGTACAATTATTTGGTCAGAGGGCTAATGAAATCCTGGTTCTCTATATAGAAGCATATGAAAAAAATGTTACAAGCTGTGATCCAGTCATCCATTAAATATCTGCATGTGAAAGGGAAATCTGATAAGAAAGGAGGCACATCTGTCCCACAGAAATGTGTAAGAAGATTCAATTGCTTGAAATTAAGCCTAAAGAGGCTTAGTCAATAAGTAGAGCACACATTTAATGGCAAATTCCATTAATCATTGGTACAGTTTAACAAGAACTGTGGTAGATAACTTCTCCATCACTGGAAATTTAAATATCACTGGTACTCCTCTAGTTTGTGCTGCAAGCAGAAGTTAATCAGGAAAATTCAATTCCTTCTTTTATGATAACATTCACATTGTAGTGGTTTTGTCTGTCTTTGCCATGTACAGATATATAATGCAACTTTATAAGTTCAAAATAACCTATCACTGTGCTCTAGATGTAAATGCAACCATTTTGCATTCAGCTCACACAGCTCACCAATACAAAAAGGTTTTACTTTAATTTTGTCTGGTTTTGATATTTTTAGGTATAATTCAGACATGACTGGGACTAATATATCTCTACTCTTAATTGATGTGTCTTCTCATTCAACTAAAAGAGAATTCAGTACTGGTCTTTGCTGTTAAATTTATACATCGATATACAGACATGACACAAGCTACTCTTTATGAGCTTTTGGAAACATACACACTGATCTTTCATGTGGCACTGTGAACAAAAACATACTTCTCTTAATTTATTTTATGTTAAAGAGGTACACACTTCTATGCTCATAAGAGCAGCTGGTAAAGTTCAGTGTACTGACTTTCCTTTGCAAATATATCTGAACTGGGATCTTTCTTGTTAATAGTATTTGTACTATGTTAAACTCATGAATTCATTCGGAATATGATCATATTGTCAGCTAGCTAGCATGGCAGTAATCTATAGAAAAATTGCACTCTGCACTATGACTAAGAGCCAAATGTCATCTGAAACAATAATAAGGGTTGGGATAAGTGAATTTTAAAAACTGCACTGTCAGCAGCAGTAGCACATATTCACATACATCTTTTTGGAAACTTTAAAAAATTCATTTCCTATTCCCTCAGAAAGTTTTCTTACAGAATAGGTTGGTTCCCAACTTGCTCTGCTGATCATTGCTGCTATGGCTATGAAATATTTCCACTGTGTATGAAATTCATATGTCTATCCTACAAAATATGAGTTGCTAATGTAATCTCATGACAAGAATTGACCCCATATGATTAACCTTTTACAAAAGGAGTTAATGAATGAGTCTTTGGGAGCTTGCTTTCATGGTCCACAATGCCAGAAAACCTGTCAAGATTCAAGCAACTATCATTAGTAAATGCCTTCAGCTAGTTCTAGCTCAAGACTCAAAGCAACCAGAAGAGATAGCAAAACATGACTGTCATTTCCATGAATACATTACAAATATAGACAGTTGTAATCTAGAATATATATCACATAAATATCACCCAGTGAACCTCCTGGTTTCTAATAGTAATGGTAGCTTAGCCATCATTTAAAACACACAGCTTATCCTAGACCATACAAGATATTTTGGAGTGTATCACTGCAAATTAATAGTAGGAGATACCCTACAGAGCACTGAAAAATATTAGACCTATTCATTAAGGATGAAAAACGTATCTAACATCCTAACAAATAAATATGTGTGCAGTCTGCCAGAAGCTGTCTGAATATATGTAAATATATGATAATTAGCCACGGCTCAGGGTATAACATTTTCAAGAGGTAGTAAGGCATTTTTTCATCTGATTAAGCAGTGAATATGCAATAGTAAAAGGTCAACTCAATGTGAGTCTGCCATGTGATGTTCTAACAGCATCATGCCAATTTAAGAGGGTAGGTATCATTTAAAGTAGAAACTCATTTTCTCAGTCATCATTTTCCCTAATGTCTCACAGCACAAGAGATATATTCAGGGAATGGAGAGAAATGTAAGTCATGTCTTCAAGGCAGTTTTCAGACGTGGTGAAATACAGAGAAAAGACTGATCAGGCATTTTTGATCCCTGCACTGACAGCCTGAGTGACCTTGGAACAGCTCAAGGAGAAGTGTATGTACCAAAGGGCTATTTGACAAAACATACCTACCTTTGAGTTTCTGTTTTATATTTAAATGTTATAACTTTCATTTCATAGGTGAGGAAGTTTATGCAAGAAAATAGCATGGCTACAATTACTCAGTGACTTAGCCGAGGTGAAATGCAACGAAAAATCTTGACTGTCAAATAAGACTGCATATTTCTGATTTCTCATTATCACCTGTCCTACATCTGTAACTTGTGTTGGAATTGCCTTACCTTTCCTTGCTTGAAAAGGGCATCTTCTGTTTGTAACTGCTATATAGACAGATGCAGTTTAGAACCGAGGTTTGGATGAACACGACTGAAGCCCTTTCAGTCTCCTCTCACAATTAACACCTTTCCAGAGCTGCCCTCCAGGATCTGCCCAGCCTTTCTATGCTAATATACTCAGTATCTATACATTCAGCCACTTCAGAGTTCATTCATGCTGTAAAAATTCTAGCCAGACAGTCACTCTTGTGAGATATAGCTGCCTGATACGGGAAAGGTATTGTTCATATCAGCAGTTCCCAGAGGGATGGGCTTAAACATGCAAATTCTGCCTTCTGAAATGAGGGTGTTCAGAAAAGGAAAGCACATTTTACATATCCCACTCAAGGAGGTAAGGAGAGTTACAGTGGAGTGCTATGCAGTTGGCTTCTCCATTAAGCTGAACTCTGTGTGTGCAATGCAGCAACACAGTTTTAATGAGAAACTCCCTGGATGTTATTACTGTGAAGCAAAGTATTGCTATGCAGTTTTATTGCCAGATCATAGAATTCATCTTCTCTCTCTTGGCCTGAGCTTAGCATGCTGTAGAAGAAGCCAAAAAAAGCCCTTGTTCCAGCAGTGTCTTTGAAATGGCTTTTTTTGTCTTGAAGATTTGGAGATTTAACTCTTGACTGATTTCTGAATCTTTGTGATTTAGGTGGTCCACATGTATATACCTGTTATATTAGTACAGGATTTTTTCCTCCCATACCTCCTCCAGCACAGTAACCTCTGGCTGCTTGCCAGCTCCTTTAGCTGATCTGGTCACTGCAGTGTGTGTTTTGCACTGGAAATTCTACAGCATGAAATAAAACTCAGTGCTCAGATCACTGCTGGGGCAGTTGAGTCTTAACTGCTCTGGTTTTGTTTCTTACGATGCTGTCACACAGCAGAAATCAGCATAATTGTCTGGAGTGGCACTGACAGGGGAGGCTTTCAGGAGATGCAGCTGATGAAGAGCCCGGAATGGAGAAAGGAAAATGTGACAAAATTGATGGGGAAGAAAGGGTGCAGATGCTGTTGTTTTGATTAATGAAGTGAAAGCTGTAAGGGATGCTCTAGTTAAAGACTGCTGAAAAATTTCCAGCAAATCACATACTCAGCAGCCTATTAGATCTGGTATGAGTGTAACACACACAACTTCTATTTTGTTCGATAGGTGTTGCAGGATGAATGTGCAACAGGAGGTCATTGCTCTGCTCAGGTTACTGACTGCTGACATCACTTTCTATCTCAGTTCCTCACTTCAGAAGAGGTCTATAGCTTCAGCAGAGCTGGTACTGTGTCCTCCCAAGGATTGCATAGGTTCCTGTCCTCCTTTGGAAACTAACTCACTGCATGATCTCAAGTGTAATGTGACTATTACCTTGGTTTACTGGCATGTACATGTCACTTACAGAGGTATTGTGGTAAACCATTAATTCATATTTGAACAGAATTCCAGTTATATCCAGTACTATCTAAATACAAAAAGTTGATTCAGCTTTCCAACAGAAATAAGAGAGACAAGTAGCATAAGGGATTAGCTGTGGCAAGAATCTCTTTCGTGAGCCCTGTTTCTCTTTTCTTAAGCACTGCATTTGTGGCCAGATAATCAACTACTGTAATTAAGTGCATGATTGAGTAACAGCAAAGTATCTGGCCCAGATCCATTGTTTCTAAAGATAATTTGATAGGAAAAAAATTGATCCCTTGTGAAACATTTCATTTTTTCTGTGTTCCCCAAACCCTTCCAATCTGTCTGCTTTCCTAACCTATCCTTCACCTTCTGAAAATGATCTATGCTCTTCACATGTCAGAATGAAGCTACAGATGTGCTGAATGATGAGCTGACAGATGTCTATAATGCTACCTAATAGGTTAAATTTTCCACTCTAGGGGTGCTGGATAGAGTTTTTCTCTTCTGTAGAGCTACTAATTCCAATACAATTTATCAGAACTCAGTAGTTTAAGGCCATAGGACCCAAAGTCCAATTACTTCAAGAAAACTCAGGAGTTGAAAGGTGGATTGTTAAGACACATAGAGGCAAGCACTTTAGGGAACATGAATCCCTCACTGTATTACTTGGTATATCAAGGAAAAGGAAGAAATTCTCTTTTTTTTTTCTGAAAGCTAATTTTTCTTAAGTGTATTGTAAGTTACTCTTAAGTAATTTTTAAAATCTGACAGAGCCTTCTCTCATATTTTTGGGCTGTACGATATGAATCTGAGCTTTCTTGTACACCCAGTAGCTCTCTAATTAATCACAACACATTACTGCAAAACAGAAGAGTGTACTTGACACAGACATGCACAACTTGGAAAATAATTTTTAACAGAACCCCCCTACACTTTATTTATCATGTAAGAGCAAAGAAAGATGTAGTTTTTTGTCTCTTTATAGGTCACCTCTACATTTACATTCACAAATGAGAAAAATGCTGTGATACAGGTAATAATCCTTAGGGAGTTTATGCATTGCCGGAGAGAATTTCTCCCAAAATTCAGTTCTTAGAATGATAAATAATTTTATTAATAAAATGTAAGTAAAAAGCTAATTTTTTTCCATATCTGTAGATTTTGGCTGAGATGCCTGAATTAGATCCATGCTGACCCAAAATACAATACTAAGGGGAAAAAAGTGGTCCAGAGCAAATTAAACTTCTTCAGAAAATAGATGTTCAGCTCAGAGTGTGATGGTAGATAAACTAAGGTGTTGATCCTTTGAGGTGCTGAGTGTTTCAAAGCACCAGCATACTGAGGACTCTGGAGGAAATACAACTGACCTCCATGGCTGGCTATGAAAAATGACATTACTGTGGATTCTCTGCTACTAAATAAATCTGTTACTCTAATCGGTTCTGTCAGAGATCCACTCTCTTCCACAGAAATACAGGCTTACACAGCTGCTCTCTGCTGGGGGCAAGGATCCTCATGTTCTCTGGAGCAAACTTTCAGCAGTTTACTGATAGAGTTTTTGCTCTGTTTCAGCAACTAACAAATCATCCTTAACTTGTATGAAATGAGCCTGTGTTTTCTTAACAAAAACTGTTTTGTTTTTTTTTCACACAAATCGCAGCAAATTACCCAAACTTTGTAAGCTTGCTAAAATGCATCACTTCATTACGTTTGGCATTGTTCCTCCTCTTGTTCCATTAATGCTACTAAAGTTTGCTGCTTTACATACTTATCCTATGTTATTCCAGTAAGACTTATCTTCAGAAACCTATACTATGCTTATCTTCCTAGTGAACAGCACATACACCAGGTTCACACTACTACACCTCTACTTAGGCATGTGGTAACTTTGGCAGCACCAACACTGCTTAAAAGCTTAGGACCTAAGTTGTGCCCAGTGGAGCCCTGGGCAAGCGGTGTGCCACAGCTAGTCATCTCCTAGGGGAGCAGTATAGACATGAAACTCTGAAGTGAAAATGCCATTATCAGTAAACAGAGCACAACTTTCTTTATCTTGAGTACAAGTTCACTGTCTTTAGGGTGAAACTTGATCGTGTGTTGAAGTGGTTGGAGGATCAGAGTGTGAAGAGTTAGTTGTGTGAAGGTTGAGGCCAGAGCTAGCACAATAATGACAATTGTGGTTTCAGAGGAGGAGGTTCTCTTAGCATAAGGAAGAGTTTGTGTAAGAACAAGTGGTCACTCAGAACATTCCTCAGCACCCTGATGCCATCCAGCACCAAGCATAGTCACAAAGCAGAAGGAAGCTACAACCTTTCAGAGTATGTGGTAGGAAGATGATGCCAGATTATGGACAGCAAAGTGAGGGGAGATGAGTAATGCCCTGAAGCTACCTTCTTTGTCTTTACCATGCAAAACTTACTCAGGAATAGTTTCTCCCTATAGCTATTATATTATTCTGGCCCCAAAATTTACTGCCTGTCTGAAACTTGTAGTGTAGCCAGAAGAAGTTTGAGTACATGCAAAAGCTGCAAATTATGGGCCCAAGGCTACTTGTAGATATTTATTATCCATCCAAGATTTATAATTGAATTGGATATTCTGGTAATGTGATAATGATCTGATTACAATTTTTATCACTGTTTCTTAGAGAATCCAAATGCCCTAGAAATATAAAATTTATCTGCTCCATCCATATTCCACTGCCAAGTCTGCCAATGTATTCAACCCCCTGCACACAGATTCTGAGGACTTCTTGTGAGAAGCTTTTGTGTTCTATCTTTTTTTTATGCCCAGGCCAAGAGATTTCCTGGCCATTAGCCTAAAACAGAGTCAGTGAATGGCAGGTTTTTCTAGACTTGCCAGGTACTAATTCAGTGCCTAATATAGTTTTGTAAACTGTCGAGACGTGCCTAGGGCATCTGCTACAGATGTTTTTTTATCTGATAAAATAGAAGGACAACAATTTAACTGTATGTTGTAGGTCACTGATACGGTATATACACAATGGAATTGAATTGGGACAACTTAAAAAAATAGTTTGTATTAGTGAAAAAACACTATGAAAATAACTGTTCTGTATTGGCTCTGTTACTGTTTGATAGCTTGGACAGGACAAATTTTCATTTCGCCTGATATAAAACCTAAGTTTTGAAAGAAAATCTAAATTGAATACCTCAAAATGGAGGAATTGTTTTCTTTATTTTAAAGGTTTGCACAGAAACAGATTCACAGAACTGCAGAGGTTGAAAGGGACCTCTAGAAATCATCAAGTCCAACTCCTTGCTTTAGCAAGTTCCCTACAACAGCTTGAGCATGTACCTGAATGAGTGTGTCTTGAATATCTCTAGAGAAGAATCCATAGCCCCTCTGGGCAACTTATCCCAATATTCCATCATTCTGACAGTGAAGTTCTTCCTTGTATTAGTATGGAACTTCCTGTGTTCCAGTTCCTCCCCATTGCCCCTTCTTTTATTCTTGCATGCCACCAAAAGAGTTCACCTCCATCAACTTGACTCCTACACTTCAGATGTTTATAAACATTGATGAGATCTCCAATAAGCTTTCCGTTCTCCAGACTGAGCAGCCCACATCACACAACCTTTTCTCACAGTGGACATGGTCCAGGCACCATCCAGGTACTCAGAGATCTCAGGGTTGTGAACCCTTTACTTTCAATCACAAGCTCAGCATACTTAAAATTTAAAATCATATTTTCCTGCTTATATGGTAAAGTAAACTCAAATATAGTAAAAATTAAAAAAAATGATATAAAATTGAAATTCTATGCTCTTTTTATCAGCACATTGCCAGAGGGAGCACAAAACACCTGATAATCCCTTTGCTTTTTAGAGTGATTTTTCTGATGACAGTGAATTTTCTTCTTTCTTTATAGAGGTAACCAGATTCTTCTGTTATCCATCCAACGTTGTAATGGAAGGTTACAGCACCTGATGGCACAGGGATATGCAGGTGCCAGCTTGGGCATCCCCTCTCGCCCTGCAGCTGCCTTGCTGTGAACAGGACAGGGACAGCATCCCTGGATTCAGAAGCGATGAGCAGTGCAGAAAGTGTTTGTTTACACAGCAAGTCTTGCTCACTAACTCCTGAGCTTTTCCGTAGCTAAACCCTACCAACTGCTCTACATAAATGAGCTCAATTAATTCCAGATCCAGGTTGGCATATCTGCAAATATTGTACACACTGCTGGTTACTTGCACAGTTCTGTGCTACCTTAGATCTCTACACTGTGCAGTGCTACATGAAATAATTTTGTCCTTAGTGACTGTGGTTGATAAACTTCATTTGATGTGTCTCAGGTCATTTGCCTTTGGAAATTAGATTTGTTTTGCAGGTGTGAGACAAAGCATAAATGTCCATAAAACTGGGATTTTCAAAGGGAGACGGCAGCTCATCTGTGCTCGCTGTATTAACAGCATGCACTCACACACCTGCAGATTCTTTATCTGCTCATTTTTCAAGTCTGGAATCACCTATTGAAAATCAGAATTTCTGAAAGTGTGAAGACAAAATTTACATTCCAAAAATTAGTTTATTTAAATGAAGTAGCTCTTTGGAAAATCATGGTAGCAGTGTGCAAAGGCTGCACCACCCACTGCATGGACCTACATCTTTTTGAATGTTAGAAGTGGGGTCCCAGACTTAGACACCATATTTAGCTGTTTAAAAGTTGATGTCTATGTGTGTGACAATTACCGACAATAGAAATGCAATCAGCATAGTTGGTGAGACCAGATATGTAAGCAGTACTCCAGGTGTGTCCTCACCAGCACAGAGCAGATGAGCAGGATCACCTCCCTCACCCTGCTAACCACACCACTTTTGTTGCAGCCCAGGACAGGGTTGGCTTTCTGGACAGCTGGGACACACTGCTGGCTCACATCCAGCTTGCCATCCACTAGTATCCCCAAATCCTTTATGTCAGGGCTGTGCTCAGTCCTTTTGTCCCTCAACTAGTGGGGGTTATAGTAACCCAGGTGCAAGACATTGCACTTTCTTTAACGTGGTGTACAATTTCTCCAACGCTGTGTTCTAGAGCGGCAAGGTTTCTTTTCCCAAGCCTTGATGTTTTGTGGGTTTAGAGTTGAAGGCCATCACTTTTCAGTGAGTACAACTGGTCTGCATGAAGTGCTGTCATCTGACACACTGCTCCGAGCTCCAGAGAATAACTCCCCACTCCTTACTAGATAAACAGCTCTACATGCCTATGCATTTAAGAATGAGATTAGACACTGTATCACACTGAGTCACTGCTTTCTGAACTTCAACCCTTCCTCCTGCAGTTGTGATTGAAATCTGAATTTTCAGATGCATGCTCTATGAGTGAACTTACATTGCTCTACAGAACATCCCTGATGTTTTTATCAGGTTCCTATATAGTGCTGTTAAGAACACTGCTGAACTGTGGTCTAAAATGCAAACATCACTTCCAGAAGCACAACGCATTTCAACAGAGGTCTGACGTCCATTTCTTCACCACTCATGACTCTGCTTAACTTACAGGAGCTCTGGGCTGGGAAGACTGATTCAATTCTTTATTCTTTAATTAATGTATCCTCTGCTTCACTGTCTCATTAATATTAATGTATTCTCCTTGAGCTCTGTTACTTACTCATCATGTTAAATGATCTTACGTTGCCAAACAATTAAAATACCCCCCTCCTTTTTTCACTTTTAATTAACTTACCGTCTACAATTTATGAGATGGAGGTCTTCTATTTTCTGAATCTAAGTATTCAAATTTGTGAATGTAGTGAAAGTGAACAAATATTTGGCATGGAAAAGTGTCTCTGTGTTTATTCACATAGAAAACCCAAATATTTGACTAGCTCTAAAATGAATTAATAGCAGTTGGATAGTTTGCCTTCTGCTACTTACACTAAGCATTTCTGAAAGATGAGAGACAATTATGGAAAAAAAAAACATGTTTTATTTTAAAATGATAGCTTGTGGAAAAATAGCCAATTTCATAAAAATTCTTATGTGGATCAAGATTTTTCTAAATCTACTTTTCTCAGAAATTGAAAAAATAATCCACACAATTTTCAACCCACAATGAATATTTCACACACACACAAAAAAAGAATAAATATTTTTAAAAGTTTTACTAAAAGTCAGAATGAATAACAAATCCATTTTGCCCCTCATAGCATAAAAAGGACTTTCATACTCAGCATTTTCCAACATCCAAAGAGGCTCTCTTTTAGATATGTGGCAAAATATTGCCATACTTATAATATCCTACACTTAAAAGGAAGTGTTTAGTTGTTGTAAATAATACTCCAGAAATTTCATGTAACTGAAAACATTTGACATGAAAACATCTAACTAGAAACAGTGAAAAATCATTCAAACTTTATAGGAACTGAAATGAATTTTGAATGCTCAGATGCATAAAAATGCAAAGAGAATAAACAAGTGATCTAAAATTCCTATGTTCAAAATATATTATTCAAGTTATTTTTAATCACATGCTTCAGTCCCACTGGAAAAAAAAAATGGAACAGATGATGAAAATGAAGCTGAGTCCATTAGAGTTTTGACACAGTAATGTTTTCACTTAATGGGCACTGAGTTTATTGCAATTTTATGTTTTGTAAATGAACAAATCAATGCAAGACTTCTAGTTTTGGAAAACTAAAAATTAAAGCAAAATATCAATAATGTGTAAATGAAAGTATATTGCCAGTTTTAGACAACAGAATACAAGGATTACAAGGGACAAAAACTTGCAGGGTTGAATGTGTTAATCTCCTGACTTAGAGCTGCACAGCAGCTCCGTGTCTGTCGCCTATAAACATCACAGAGCAGCCACTGAAATGCTGGCAGTCTGAAAGGACTAGTACGTAATAGCACATCCAATATCTGTTATTATTGTAATGACAGACCATGTGCTGTCTCTAGGCACTTCCCACTTGTGAAAGCACTCTACCTGAGCACTGAGGCCTGGGGAAATGACTTGAATAACTGAAAAAATTGTTCTTACTATACTGTTAGACACAGTGATGGCACCCATTTGCAGGAGTTAAACAAAGTTCAACCAGCAATGTCTCTGAATTTAACCTTCTTTTAATCTCAGCTTACAACAAATCCAGTTACTTTACAGCAGAGACTCAGCAAAATGGTGTTTTCAGAGCTCTGTACTTCAGTTATGCATGAGCTGAAGCTGAGGAGGAAGCTGAGAGCTGTATGCGTGGGGTTTACCAAAAGCAGGTCTCCAAATGAATGACAGCTAGAGCTCACTCCTTCGTGGTTAGTGAGCTGACTGACTTTCAGAGCTGTTCATTTCAGTTGTGCCTCCTCAGCATACTGAGCTCTATTACCCTTAGTTTATCTTCATGAAACCAGTGCTGTTACTCTAGGGACTCATCAGATCATCTGCGTCCATGAGACTGCAAAGGAATAAAAATGCCTAAAATGTTTTTGTATTTGTAGCCCTTCTGATTCAGGTTCTTTAAAAATACTTGTTTTCTAAGAGTGATATGTTCTAAATTATCACTGACATGGTGGAAAAAAATACGTGTGGAAAAAAATGAGGTATAACTTTTCCCATAGATTTTTTCTGTGAAAATCATCAAACACCTATTTCCTGATACACTTTAATAGCAATAGATTGAACTGATTTGTACCTGTGATACCCAGTAATCATTGGTAACCCTGCCATGAGGGATGTTACTACAGTATCACTGGGCCACAATTTGGTCATCATTTGCATTCAGCTTGGCTATACTTCATCCCTTGCTGATAATTAATTGTCAGCACACCGCAGTCCATTAAAGTTGTGTGAGACTTAGAGACATAGCTTGGATCTCATATTGTATTAGCATCAAGCAGGCTTTATCTTACTGGAGAAAGAGAGCAAGTACTTCACTTACAGGTAATTGAATTGCTTATCATTATTATGACTGATTCATAGAAGGTGCAGCAGAAATGAATTAAATAGTACAATAAAATAATAGGTATGATTCTGGATGAACTTTTAATTATAGTTGGAAATGCTCTAAATCTGGATGCTGTAGTTTAACTTCCCCATTTCTGTTCTCAAGATAATCTTTCCATGTGATAGATATTTGTTGGGATGGAATTCTGTATATAACATCAAATCCTCAAATGACAGAATTTTCCCAATATTTGAATTTTCACCTTAGGCACAAACTGGCTTGGATCTTGACAGATCTCTCAGAAAAGGAAACTCATGTCAAAAAAAGGGAGTTCAGCTCTTACCAGAGTTTTCTAATTACAGCAGCAAAAGTCATCCAAAGACAAAATGTAAAACTGAGAACAAACATTCACAGTTTTAAGGAGACTGGCAGGCTTGTATACCAGATGTTATAAGCAACGCAATCAGATAGATTTATTGGATTGCTCAGTTTTAATACGTAAAGTACTGTAGTAGAGATATTTGTTCAAAGCATGTATACCATGAAGAATATTATTGTTCTTTAACAATGAAAGGCCTTAACTGATCATTTTATATTTAATTTAGTGTAATCTGTAAAATCGTTATAAAAGCTGATGAGCTTTGATGAGCTGTTTTGTTTTTTTTTTTTTGTTTTGTTTTGTTTTTATTTACTGATAAGAAACAAAATGGTGAACTCATTGCTACCTCAGATACATATGGAATATTTTTATACAGAATTTCCTCTGCTCCTTCCAAATATTTCTGCTCATTTGAATGATTTGTAAGCTATATTCCTGGCCTGTCTGGAGAAATAGGGAAAACTCTTGCCAGTCATAATATTCGACACTTCTAATAAATCTTCATTATCAAAAGATTTGTTTGCTTGGAAGAAGGCTGGCAACCCAAAGACAAAGGAAAAAATGTGGGGTTTTTTTTAGTCATGTATCTCCCTGGATTTCACAACAACCAATAAAGATACTTGTTGTCTCTATGAAGTATGTCCACACACATTTTTCAGTGTTGCCTTGATCAGAGTGAAAACTGTTCATCTTTTTTTCTTGTGACATTTTTTTAAAAACTTCCAAAAACATTTTCAGTGGCCATGCAATTGTATTGCTCTCATGCTTGGAAACTGACTATAGAAGTATGATTTGATTGTACAGAAACCATTCCAAAGCACAGAGGCTGGATCCAAAACAGTGTCTGTGGGTTTGGGCCTCATGGGAAACCATTACACATGAAGTATTATCTCAGGCCATCAGAAACTTGTTGACTGCAGGCTACAGTCATAATCATTGACGGTCATAAGGAGTATCACAGGATAAGGTCTGATTGTTCCTGGTAGTTTCAGCACAGTTGGTGAATGTTGAGCTGTATTTGTGTATATCTACAGGTAGTCATATGTCTGGAACTGAGCAGAGAACTTACAGAACTGTCTACAATCTATATTCAGACCTAATGTGTACCATCCTTTAAATGCAACATTACAGATCTCATTTGTGCTTAACATTGCTCTTAGAAACTCAAGTGCTCATGAAAATTGTGCAAACCTTTCCAGATCGTGCTTGGCTCCTTCTCTGCTGTTGCTTGGAAGAATGTACAAGTATTATTTTTTTATTTTAGTAGTTGGTGATTCTGGCAGTTTTTGTTTGAAAACAAAACAAATTTGCAAAACCTGAGATGTTGCATCTGACAGATAACAATTTGCTTATTTTGTGTGTGTTTTGCTAGAGCTCAGGAATTTCATTTCTCTTAGTGCTTGAGTGAGTGAAGGCTATGGTGAAGTTCTGTCCCTGAAGGCTCTGGAAGGCAACCTAATAGACAAAATTTCTGTCATGTTTTTGTGGTTTTTGTTGTGTTGTTGATATTCCACATCATGACATCATGTGATGTATTGGGAGTTGAAGAGTTAATGCTCCAGCTCTGTGGATCATCAATAGTTATGGATATATCTGTCTCAGAAGAGGAGCTACATTCCCCAGAGGACTGTGCGATGCTTTGCATTTTTACGTGTTTCCACCCAGAGGGAAAGATAAAAACTGTCTGCTGTCACGGGACCGTCTCTCTTCCCTTCGGGATCGAGCTCTGCAGTGGGTATTTTTTGCAGCCGTCCGCCTTCAGCGTTAGCGTAAGGTGTTCAGATTATCGGACACTCTCTCTGTTGCTCATTTTATTTGATTCATTAGCCTCAATTATAATTATATTGTATTATATTGTGTTATTTTGCTTTCTGATATCTTTTTTAGTAAATTAGTTTCCTCCTCAGATCGTTGCCTCTTTTGTTCCTAGCCCCATCTCCCTTCTCCCTTTTTCCCTTTCCCCCTTCCTCTTCCCTGGGGCTTGGGCCTGTGGGTCCCCTGCCTCAATCGTCACGGTACCGGGTCAAACCATCCCGCAAACCGCTGACAATTTCACAAGTTGATTATAAATAATATCCACACTACACAACTCTCATATGCTGTTCAAAGAGAAAGACAATGAAAAAATGAAATGTATTGCTCTTGCCCTTCAGCTTAGGAAGATGTCAACTGTGGGTTATGAAGACAAGTGGAAATCTGTTGACAGAAAACCTGAACCGAGACACACCGTTCCTATCATAGAACACTAACCTGTAACCACCAAATTCAGTCAGTGGCTCAGCCTCCAGTATTTTCAAGAAAGTCCTGTCTGAGGAAGTACAGAAGTAGAAGTAAGATGTTATATGTAATAATTTGAAAAATAAAGTTATTATTGATTACATTTTTTGAGACTAATGGAAATAAACAGAAAATCTCAAATTGACTTAAATTAGTGGTCCATCACTATATGCAACAGCAAGGTGTCTCTGAACAAGACAGAAGTCCACCTACATCTAATTTTGAAATAGCATATATAATTAGAGAACTTTCTAACCACCTATTTTGGAACATGTTAGTCTGTGGCTCTCTCTATAATACTCCTAAACTGATGAAAGAGGCCAGAAACTGGGTCCATTTTGCTGCCTACAAAAATGAATGCATGCATGTTACACAGCTGCTTTATGTAAGATGGTGAGTCAGATGAGTTTTAGACTTGTTCCAAAACCAGACCAATTCTAAACTGTGTGTAAATGGACCAAATATTGATTTCTTATTTAAAGAGCATTACCACGGGAGGCTGTTGTAATTTCTAGCCCTACCCAGTATCCGGGAACCAGAGCTAGACTCTATCAGCATGTCACTCCAGACCTACTCTGGGAGGACAATCATTCTTCATCACTCCTGAGGCAGATCAGGAGCTAGTCCTCTGCAACCAAACACAGTAATCAAGATGACATGGAGTAAAGGTTTACTTGTGAAGTAAAGATTTCAATTAAATCTTTATCTCTTCCTTTCTCAGACGTGCTGACAATACGTCAGTTCTTTGGGGATTCCTGTCCTACATACTGAACAAGGTATGAGTACCTGCTTGCAGTTTTGCAGTTTACAAAATTTGATTCCTCTGTGAAAGCATGTGGTCAGTGCTTCCAAGATAATATTTCTTTGTAATACTAGAATATTCACACTTCTCCCATTTTACTTTTTGAAACAAATATTAGCAGGTACAATTTTCTTATTTTTATTTTCAGTTCCTAAATTTGTGCTGAATCACTTAAAATTCTTCAACAGATTTTGTCAAAGTAGGAGAGGCTAAAACTAAATTGAATAGAGACAAATGAAATTTAAAAAAAAAAAGTCTATGGTATATGACTGTATTCATCGTGAAAGATAATACTGAGAATTCAGGAAATATTTAACTAAAGCTAAGATCTTTACTACAATATTTATACTTAAACTGTCAATTAGATACCCCAATAGAAATGAAAGTAAGCTTAAAGATCACAGCTTAAAATTGAGTGACTGTGTTTGAACTCAGTTCATTTTATGTAATTTTTGAGAATATGGATCAGAAAATGATTGTTGTTTTTTTTAATAAATCATTGTTTGATCAGTATTCTGGTTCTTTGAAAAAAGGTAGGTTAATAACAAGATCAATGTATAAAAGGAAAAAAATAAGAAAGAAGGTGATTGTAACAATCATTTAAACTTACACTGATAAAGTAATGGTTTATAATGAACTGTAAAATTTCTGGTTGGACCATTAACTAGAATTATATGACATTATTTTGTATATTATCCCGAACTTACTTTAACAAAAAATATGCCAGTGATCTGTTGAATATCTTAAACAAGTCTTCAGCATTACTAATGATATCTTTTCATAGTCAGCAGATTTTGGACATTCTTATCCTTTCTTGATTTGGGATATTATGGGAGGGCCTGAAACTAAGGAATAGTGTATCCAAGACTGATATTCTCCTCCCTCTTCCAGTACGTTTCTAACTAAAAAATTACATAGAGATATTGACATAGCTTGGATCTGAGAATCTGATTTGGGTAGACTCGGCTGACTGAGAGTGGTACCTATGTTTTACCACAGATTTCACAGAAAATTTGGCTTGCAGGTTTATCTGTTCTGGATTTCACCTAAAGCAGGTGCCTGAAATAACTGTTGTGATCGTCCTCCCTACACAGAAGAACTTTACAGAAGAAGCTTGCAGAACTTTTTATCCATAGACAAGGCTAAGAGACTGTATTTTCTCTTAGCTATTCTGCTTGAATTTTTCATATCAGAATTTCATTATATTATGAATCTGTTGTCTAGGTTATGACACATGGTTATAACAAAAATCTGTGTTGGCTGCCTGTCTTGTCACAACCAGACACTTTCACATTAATTGAAAAACATAGCACTGAAAATATCCAAGAGGCATCAAAAGGATCTGAGAGCAATTTGAGATTTTGTACATAATTTTCAGATATGATTGTTCTTCAGTCCATGCATAGGCAGTGTAAATGCCTTAATTTTTGAAGAAATTGATACAATTACCTAGTAATTGTAGAATCAAGAATTCTACCCATGTATTACCTGTGGTATTTAGGTGTCTCGCTCTGAGTGCTCTCATAAAAGTTTGTTTTGGCTTCTCATTTAGGCACCTTAATACCGATCACAGAGATGCCTTCTTTAAGACAGATAAATGAGATCAGGTCTAACAAGAGTCACATCATATCTGTTTGCCTCACTCTTCTCACACTGGTACTAACGAAGCATAACACACCTCCTCTCCTCTTGCTTCTCAGTATTTACTGTGAATAGAGAACTCTGCCCCCCACCAGTGAAAAAGAAAGGGAGACACCTTTTTGAACCATCCACTCACCTGAATTCCCTGGAGTTTTCCAACTGTATAGGATACAACTGAAAAATAAGGTGACAAGTGTAGCCTAGCCAGGGTATACCTAATGATTATACTTCAGCTAAGATGACTCTATTTCTCCTTAGAACCCAGAGGAATTACTATGACATATATTGCTATGTATAACACTGAGGAAGTTCTCCATACCGATCAATCTAAGTGCAATTTATGTGCAAGAACCATGAAATGAAGCTAAGTTATCCTGGCACCCAATAAGTGAACTAGATGACATTTTTCTCTGATTGAAAGCCCACAACTCTTTAATTATAGAGCATCAGGCCAAACCCATCTTCATTTCATGCATTTTGGGTTGACCATAATGGTTTTTCTTGTTCTCATTTGGATTAAATTTTCAGCTTGCTTCTTCATACCGAGCCTCATGCAAAGACTTATAAAATTGACCTGCCAGCACAAATATCACCCTCAGTAACCTCTACTTTTGGACAGGGAGAGTATGTCATAACATCATTCTGATCCACAAGAATGGCTCATGTTTACCAAAAAGAGATAGCAAATGATTTCAAGTGTTTCTGATATCATTTCCATTTTTAAACTTGCTAATGTGTCTTGAGGTTATTATTTGTACTGGTACTTCTTTTCTCCTTTTATTTTTTTATTTTTCTGGAAAACAAAGTGTAGTCTAGGTCTTCAAAGACAGATACTGAGCTTTCCAGGTAGTTTGTTGTTCTGTCAATTACCTTGGCATCTCCAGAAGTCCATGCATAAATCACTAAGACTCACAAAAGCAGTTTTTCTGCTCCCTATGGAAACACTATTCAATGCATTTTCTTATTTGTTTCTGCAGAATTTCACTCTCTGACAAACCATCAGCATAACACCAGCTATTTCACCATGTTGACAGACTGTTTCCAACATACAAGGGACACTGAATGAATCAAAACAATTGGGAAGTGTGACATTGACTATGCTCTGTCAAGAAGACAGCTTGGAGGCTATAACTGAGGTGATATATTTTAATCATCAAAGTAGCAACATGTGTTTGTTGAGAAGAAAATTTTGTATTTGCCGTAAAAAAAATTCTTTACTGCAGGTCAGATCATACAGATATGTGAAATGGTGCAAACTGAAGGCAGACCACTCACTCTATCATTAATATCCTAATTTAAAAGCAGGAATTTTCTATATTTGTAACAGAATTTTCTTTTTCTTTTTTTCCTCTCTTCACTTTTTCTACTGAAGTATGTTTTCATAGTTATTAATATTGGAAAATATCTGCCTTTTCATGGACAATATTGACTCATTTTTCATTCCCTTAGGAAGGCACTAACATTTCATCCAGAAAGTCTATAAGATAAATACATTTTCCAATGGATTTTTTGGATGAGTTTACTTACACAATTAAAAATAAATGAAAACTTTCAGAGCCCAATTTGAGGTCTGCTCTCTCAATAAAATACACTGAGATCCATGCTGGCAACTTCTGTTAATACTAATGCGGGTTATTAGGTATGTCTTCCCCAGGCACTGAGGGAAGACTTTCATGCTTATTTTCTAGTGAAGTGAGCAGAAGTGAATGATATAGCTTCTGGAAATGTGAATTAGGTATAGTTATGAAGGAAAATGGAAAAAGCTGTTTTCAGAGGGTTCTGTGGAAAGGTAGTAGAAGTTATTAGATGAAAAAGTGACCTTGGCTGATTTATGTGTTGTAGCAGGTGTTGTTTCTGATAAATGGCTCTTTAAATCATGGGGAATGTTGTACTATCCCATCTGAGACAAAAAGTTTAAGCACTTCTGGTGAACTTTATAAATGCCAGAATGCAGATGCATGTTGGGACTGTTAACATTTGCACGCTTTATTGTACAACTGAAATGATAGAGCAGAGTAAACCTAAAATTGTCTGGGCACGGAAAGGAATGACGGCTATGCAGTCAAACTAGATGAGAATGTATTTGAGGTGTTTACATGCTATGCATTAGACAAAGGCATATCTCTATTTAGAAATGTAGTTAAAACTCAAAGTTGACCAATCTTATGTTCGGACAGAGAGGACTGCACGCAACTATTTCGCACATTCTCTGCTTCTGTATTGATCTTAAATTTTATTTTGAATTTAAGCTCTATCTCCCACATCATAATCATTGAAATTTACTGGAATTTAAGTAGTGTTGCACAGGTCTTACATTTGACATAAATCTTGCCTATATTTATCAAAAGAGCTGACAGCACTTGGCTACATTCCAAGCAGTTAGTGAGACCCCAAACCTGGCGGAATGTCCCTGCCTGCCACTTGCCTGGTAGCCAACATAGCCCTTGTGCCATGTCTTCACTTTAACAAGGGCTTCCTCATGTTCACATAAAAACATCATATGGCTCAATACAGTAAACCAAATCAATTCAGGACTTACAGCTCATCTTCATCATATTGCAATGCCATTGAAAACTAAAATACCACAGTGATGTGGTACAGCTGCATGTGAATGCAGCGCTGCAAGGCCAATAAATGGGATGCTGTTTTCATTTGTATGTGATGATCACTGTTGTGATGAATACCTACTTGCAAAGAGTACGTATCAACTATTTCACTATTTTTAAAACTAATTCCATACAGATGAAAGGGATGAATCAGAATAATCTAAGAACATCTGCATGGTGGCCAACAGTACCCTAGGTGAAAAACTTTTAACACATTTGTTATGAGAAGAAAAATGTA
This sequence comes from Callipepla californica brunnescens, assembly GCA_023055505.1. NCBI lineage: Eukaryota > Metazoa > Chordata > Aves > Galliformes > Odontophoridae > Callipepla > Callipepla californica. Next base: position 5,104,607 of record JALIRH010000001.1, read on the forward strand.
GCAATGTTATGGAGCAGCAACAGAACTACTGCACTTATGAACGATACCAACTGCTAAATCTGGGCTAGGTGGACTTCAGTATCTTTTTTGCAGATTTGCAGCTGTGTCCACTTTTAGCTCTTAAGCAGCAAGTCCAAGGTTAAATCTTTATTTGCTATCAAGGAAGAAAAGAAATAAAAAGTAGAGGTAGATTCTAATTTACACCCCGTACTCTGTATCCGTGCTGTGGACACATGTATCAAGAGTTCAAGTGAACCACTTCATCTAATTTTCTCTCCAACCTGAATCTCCTTCCCTTGTGTAACTGGGAAGCTTCCTTACTTATGAACTACAAAAATAACATTTCCTCCTGGCAGTGTTGTACTCCATACAAAACAGATCAACGTTCACCTAAAGTATACTGCAGTTCAAGTGTGTCTGGTGAGATGAAAACCTGGAATGGAAATACAAGTATTTGCCAAGAGTTGAAGAGGAAATAGTATGCAGCAATCTCAAAGCATTAACAAATGCTTTCATTGGCTTGTTGGTCGTGCTGGGTTAGCCCCCAGTCAGACACTGTGGAAGACGAAGAAAGCAACACAACTGACAGCAGCAATTACAGTGATCAGCCTGCTGCAGGAACACTTATTAGAGTCAGACAGATAATATTTGCAAAGTAAAATTAAGCAAATTATGGCTCTTTAAGCTTTGGGGAACTTGTCAGATTACTGAAAAATGAATGTTTATTTTGCTCTCCAGAGCTGCCAAGGGCTGCTATCTGAGCACACGTTGCCCTCATGGAAGTGTCTCCAGGCACATACCCAAAATGTTTTCTTACTGCCTGATGGTAACCATTATTGGAAACTATCTGACAGAATTCCTATTTCCTATGAAAGAAATATATGTGTGTGTGTGTGTGTGTGTGTGTGTGTGTGTGTGTGTGTTTATTTTTCAACATACAAGTAGATAGGTATATATTTATATATAAGGTCATAATGAAATGGATGTACAAATAAGCACAGATGCTTCACAGCCTAGAGTTTTGAAGTTATCTACAAGGTCATTATCAGTACAAGAAAAAACAGGGATCTCCTGGAAAGAGTTCAGTGGAGAGCTTCAAAGATGATAGAGGGTGTGGAATACCTCTCTTATGAAGAAAGGCTGAGAGACCTGGGTCTGTTCAGCCTTGACAAAAGAAGACTCAGAGGGGATGTGATCCATGTCTATAAATATCTAAGGAGCAGGAGGCAAAGGGACTCTTCTCTGCAGTGTGTGGCAATAGGACAAGGGGAAATGGTCACAAACTGATGCATAGGAATTCTGCACAAATGCGTGTGGGAATTTTTTCACAGTGCAGGTCACAGAGCTCTGGAACAGGCTGACAAGAGAAGTTATGGAGTCCCCTTCTCTGGCGACGTCCAAGACCCACCTGGAAGCTTACCTGTGCAACCTGGGCTAGGGAGGCTGCCTTGGCAGGGGGCTTGGACTCAATGATCTCTAGAGGTCCCTTCCAAACTTTACAACTCTGTGATTCTGTGATTCTAAGAAGAAGAGAGCACCAGGTTGGACATTTCTCATACCCTCAGGAGCTATGATCCTATGATGTTTTCTACTCTGCCCCAACACTGCGAGTCATCAGTACTCTTTGTTTATGGTTTATATCTATCTCTTCTGAGAAATGGCAGGTAGATGTGGACGAGGATCCTGATGACCTGTTACAGCAAGTCTCAGCAATAGGCGTACATTTTGTAGTACTTTTCCTGCTGGTATTTTGCACCATGTTCACATTCTCTCTCTTTTCATAGCAACACAAGTATTTTTACTGCAATCTTCCACATCTCGAGAACATTTCTAGGATTCTATTTACTAATACATTTTAGCCATTTTAGTATGAGCTGGCAAAAAGTGACAGCTATCTCTAATGATTCATAAATGTTATTCTCAAAAGTTTCCAAGCTTGTGGTGTTGCCTCTCAGTATTCAGCACTATAATATAAATTCTTCACTTTCCTGGCACAGAAGTACAAATGAATATTACAATTCATTTCCTTCTGTGCTATCACTTTGTCTATAAACTCTAAACTAATCCAGTCTTCATATTCCATTTTATTGGATTCTTGTGAGCTTTATGTTGTACTTCCCAGCTTTCTTGTTGTATATTACTCACCTCACATTGTCTCCTTTTATCCAAGAAAAACTGGAAAAAAAGTTTGGAGAGAAGGCAAATTGAAAGAAAAGAAAGATAGAAAGACAGAAAGAAACCTGGTGAATAATGGAAGAGATGATTGATTTAATTTGTTATTAATATTCTAAATACGCTTCCACCGACTGTCCTGCTACATATTATCAAGGGTTACTTTGCTGGCAAATCAGAAATTGCTTGGTTATAATGGAGATGTCAGTTGACATTAGATGCAGATCTTTATCCAGGCTCAACACACCACGTTTATAGCTGGGATCAGCAGCTGACCAGAATTGCCCAAAATTGACAGTGACATAATGGTAATATGTAACTCAGTTCCACAAATCCACTGTTTTGAGAAAGTTTGGCTGTTCAGAGGTAAACTGAGCTGTCGAAGAATCAGGCAGACATTCTTAATAAGTTCTTATTGAAAAGAACAAACTGTCTTGCTGTTCACGATTCCATCCCAGAGGTTGTCCCAGACAATGCAAAATATTGAAACATGGCTTTATAAATGACAGGAAGTTTGCACCCTCAGTCTTACATTCTGTTAATAACAGATATAAAAATGATGTTTCATATTACTTAGTAATATGAAAAAATATGCTGTTCCATTAATTTTTTTATTAGACTATTAAAAAATATGTTTCAGTCATAAGAATGACTATGAAAATCTTTTCATAAAACAGCATTCAAAGACTGGTTACTTAACTAAAGAAAGAGCAACCTATGTGGACCTTTTTCCTCAAAAGGAAAGATGTTTCTTGATTAAGAAATGGAAGTTCAGAGCTTCTTCCCCACTGCAGTCCTTAAATGTGATCTTAAGTCACTTAACTGCTTTGCAACTTGGTTCTCCTTTTATAAAATATAGGTACACTTTTCCCTTGGCCATTAAGCTTCTCAGCTTCAATGACCTGGGATGCTTTACTGAGGAGTGATAAAACACCCTATGGAATGGATATTCATATTCAGTTAAAATTTCCATAGGCCATAATAGATATAAAGAATAATAGCATTACATTGTTCTCTGGGATCAAATTGTAGAAAGGAGAAGAATTATAGCACAATGACTCTGTAGAATCAGTTCACATCTGTTTGTGCTCTGAGGGTAGAGAAAAGTATAAATCACTGACTGAAGTGAGCAGCATCACCTATGCTTCTTTTCTCAGAAAGAAAAATAAACCTTGTTACATATGAGAACACAGTGATAATTATTTTTTTATGATTCTATAAAATTATCAAGTTATACTGTTAGCATGAGTTCAATTTCTGTGCAAAAAAGAAAGGTGGTAACATTTCTCTTTCAGTGATGCTTGGCTGACGTGTTGTTGGATTTTATGAGTTCCAGAATACCCAGAGACTACAAGAGACAATAATTACCAAAGGGAAAGCAGCAAGAACTTGGAAACAGAAAAAAAGAATACGGTTTGTCCATACCAAGACAATACATGGTACCTAAGCTCAGTTCATACCTCAGTATAGACACAGTGATTTGAGGTGTTTGCATATACTCATTTGCAAGGTAAATATTAAGGCAGAGCTTAAAGTTTACCCTAACCACACGTTAATTGACTAATAGCATAATCAGCAAGTGTTTGGACAACCAACAAGATTGGACTCTGTTCACTTTTTCAGCCTTCTGTAATTGGGACTAGTGTTCGATAATGAAGTTATCCAGTCTGAGGAACTCCTCAGCTTTTTCTTTTCTTTTTTTTTCTTCTTCTTCTTCTTTTTTTTTTTTTTGTAGAAGAGCAAGAATGAGAGATGAGAGCTGCTGGGGAGCGGCTGTGAATGTGATATTGATTTCACTCCTACTGTTACTACGAATGAGAAATGCCTTGTAAAGCATTCCCATTTAGGTGGAAATCAGAGTGTTTTTTTTTTTTTTTCCAGCAAAGTGCAACAGCACCACCAGAATGCTTCTAGAACAAATGAGGAGATTTTCTGCAAGGAATTATTTTTGGTCAGCTGTGCCAGTGAAACTGTACAGAACTCTGTATTTTTCAATCTTACCTAGAGTGAATTGCTAGATTTGAAATCACTAATGTTATACTGCTGTTTGAATGTCACCAGAGGTGTGGATCCGTTATAGAAGAAGTGTATTTGTCCACAGCAGTGTGTGGCAGAGCAGTCTGCACCATGCCAGCCTTCCCAGTTGGCAGCATGAGGTGGCATCAGGTGGCCACATTTGCTTGGGGATTCCCACAGGGCAGCAAAGCAGATGGAGTATGACTAGTGTGAGCTGCACCTGGTATCAAAAACCCCAGACTACTTCCAGTTTGAAGCATTCTGTGGGGCAATTTGAAGGAGGAGGGGATTCTGTTTTACCCGAATAGTCAAGGATTTCATGGGAAATGAGCAGCTATTTTTGTGATCACTGCTATGCTTTCAGCCTCTCAGCAAAAGTGTCCCATGTTTTGGACGCTGCTCTGAGTGATTTTATTATTTCTAGGGAACATGTTCTAACAGGAGATAAAATGAGTCTTGCACCATTCCAGTATATTTCAAAATTAAAATGTAACACCTTTATATCTTAAAAGATAGAGTTCTACATCAAATTTGTATGACTGCTGAACTGCATTTATTGAGCTTTAACATAAATTTTTCTCAGTGCTCACCTTATTATAAAATATGATGCATTCAGCAGTGTAATTGTACTAGATTGCTTAAAAATTCGTTCACCCTGCTCTTATTACCTTTATTAGATGAAAGAACAGCAATAACTAACCAGATGTTGCTGCACATATCTGTGTTTGTTTTTGAAACTTTGTATTTTAAACTATTTTACAGGATCACTAAGTAAAATAGCATCATTGTAGGAACAGCTAAATGAGAATAATAGAGCTCTGCATTTTTATTGTTACCAGTTTAAAATAAATAAGTGGGAGCATGCTTACTGTAAAAATATGAAGTCTATATCAAACAGCAAATTGTTTCTTGCAATCATTCTTATCTAAAATTTATTCTCTGCACTTGTATACTCAGATGCAATATCAAGTTAGTGTTTAACAGCATGCATAGCTATGAAAGAGTTTCCAACTGTCATTCAAATGCATTAAAGATATCTGAAGGTTACAGTGCAATGTGCTTCAATGTGCTTTATGAAGTAATAGTAGAAGGGTTTCAAATTTTACAGAGGAAATAATTCAGTAATACCATCTGAGGTGTATTTCTTAGGCTACGGATCAAAATAAATCAGGGCTAAAATGTGGCAATTTCAATAAAATGTAAAGTACATAAATGTCTGTGTAATTAAATACATATGAATAGGAAGATGCTTTACCTCCATTGACTTTACAGTTTTACCAGAATTTAGGGTCATGGGGTCTGTTTCCATGAGAATGAAAATACCATAATCAGAAGTAGCTGCTTGTGAATGAAACCCTGTCTATGTACAGAAATTCCAGACAAAACCCTACTTCTGCCAGCACAGCAGGAGCAAAGCCAAGAAGCTGCTCCAATCCATGTGGTTTTTAGGCTTCTTCCAGGCAGTGCCAAGGACTCTCTCCATGCCAGAAATGCCTATTCTGTAGTATCATCACTGTTTAGACTTGTTGCATTTTAGTTATGTATATTTCCTGCTGGCTTTGTGTTTCTGCCTCCAACAGAAAAACACAGACATAATCTAATCAATCCCATTAACACAAAATATGAGTACACTTAATTACCCCTCTCCTTAAGAATTAATTGAAAATGTACCAGGCAGTGAAAAACTATAGATTAGTATTCTAGTGTTAATTCTACCACAGGTTTTCCTCATAATTTTGGTGGTTTAAAATGAATCAGAGCCTGACATTTTGCTCTTTCTGTCTACTGTGCTCCCATTGCCAGAGCTGGAAGAAGAGAAATATTATTGTCAGCAAACCTTAATACCAGGACTTGTAGAAAGCAGGCTTTTAACTATCCAGTTTAAGCTGGGACCATATTTGTTTTGTTGTCATCTGTGCTCTTTGAAATCACCTGAAATCAAAGCAACCCACTGGAAACACTTTTCGCTCTTCCAAGCAATGGAATATTCCAAGCAACTTCTTTCCTATCTTGGCCCTCTCAGGTCAGTGATTGATATGAAGAGAGATAACTCCAAGTCACTATCAAATGAATCTAAGAATGTATCTGCAATTGGGGACCATACTTTAACTAAATTTTATTTCAGGGATTCTGAAGGTTCGACACCTTTTTTTTTATTATTATTTGTGTCATTGATTTTCAACAAAAATTGTTCTCTTTAGGTAAAACCTTGTTATGCACTTAAATTTTACTACTTTCAATTTCATCTCTTTAGAGCTGTGCTGGGGAGGGATTTAGGAAACGATAAGAGCTTTGGACTAATATTCAACATGGGTTTATCTGTAACAGTATAATTTAGAGCCACTTCTTAGCAATCAGAAATCCCTATCTGAAAACTACGAGACTTTTAATTAAGACTAGATGGTATGTAATGACTACATAGAAGGTATCACATGGCTTTAATGTACAATGGGATCTAGTGCCTACAGGATGAGAAGTAGTGAGTAGGAGCTCTCCAGTTCTGCCGTCAAAGGCATGGAAGTACAACAGCACTTTTACTATTAGAATGATTTAGCAGCCTGAATGACTGGGGCAATATATAAGGAGCTACTGAGAAAATCATTTTTCCCCATTATATCAAAGAATGTCTCAACTTAGAAAGATTCTGAAGTACATAAGAATGGTGGAGAAATCTAAGTATGAAAAATATTCTCACTTGAAAATAATGGATTAAGAGAATCCATGAGAAGAGTTATGAAGTTTCTGTTTTGTTCATTGCCTCTTTTTCTTTGTAGGTGGTAATTACTTGTCAAAACTGAAACTGTTACAAGTGTATGGAAAGTGTAAGCCACGATGCATTTCAATGTCAAAATTCTCAAGAATAAATTATTTCAGCAATATTTCAAGGATGACAAATCTTTTTCAAGATTTGAAAGGTAGCTTTTTTGTGTAATAAGAGTGAAAAAAAAGAAGTTCAAAACTGAAGTATTTAGAAACCAAGATAATATTTTCTCTGCACTGAATTCAGTTCTCCCTGGGGGTTCTGACCAAAACTAATGTATTTAATTTTAATTTCTCTTTTTTCTTTATAATACTAATTTTCTAGTTTCTTGAAAATTTCCATTGTTGCTCAGCCTGGAGAAGAATAGATTCTGGGAGATCTTATGGCAGCATTAAAATAAAGTTACCTATGAGAAAGATGGAGAGGGATTCTCTGTCAGGGTGTGTTAGGATGATGGGTAGTGGTTTTAAACTTAAAGTGAGTAGATTTAGATCAGATATTAGGAAGAAGTTCTTCAATATGGGGATGGTGAGGCACTGAAACAGATTGCCCAGAGAATCTGTGGAGGTGTTCAAGTCCCGGTTGGACTGGGCCCTGACCAGCATGATTTTGTAGTGGAAGGTGTCCCTGACCATGGAGGATGTGTTGAATCTAGAAGATCTTTAAGGTTCCTTCCTACCTAAGCCATTCTATGATTGCCTGATTCCTCAGTTATAAAGCTATTTCATTCTTGCATCCACTAATTAACTCTGTTATTCTTACTCTTGGGAAATGAATGATAGTTGCATATATCTGAACTGTAGTATGTATACCAGAAAAACTTGACTAATCACATGAAGATACAGAGAAGAAAAACCATTCGAAAATATTAAATGTTAATTGTTGTGAATTGTACCTGTAAAAAGCTGCGCTTTAATTTTACCTCTCTGGTTCTCTATGTTGTTGCATACTGTACTAAATCTTGATGTCAGATAAAATAAGATGCTGTAGTAAAGCTAATCTTTTCCTTACAATTGGGATGTTAAGCTTTCTTTTAGTTGATTTCTATTTAGTAAATACAAATGAAGTGCTAAATCTGAAGTATTTTTTTAATAAAGAATATTTAAATCTATTTTTTTCCTACTCTATTATTGCTAGACTATATTTCAATATTAATCTGTATTCAAACCTCTGATGGAATTTATATATGTCCCTTCCTGTTTATAAAGCAAGCTCTCGTAATAGTTGCAGAAGCATTCTCCCTTTTATATATATATATAATATATATCAGTGCCAGAACTGAGCTAGGTGCACATGTTCTCTGACTTCCTAACCACTGTGAGTCACTTTTGAGAGGTTCACTACAGAAATATACATATAATTTTCATTAGATGGAAATACCAATGCCATGTTACATAAATTATAGATATTTCAAAATCACTTCAGATTGTAACAGGAATTGCTGGCTTCCCAAACATACACTAAAAGAATTTATGTTTTCCTGTAAAGCACACTAATCAAGGAAGAGCTCTAAAAGTATTAGGTGTTCTTCTTCCAAAACTATGTATAGAAAGGACTAGTGTAACACAATTAAAAAGTCTTAAATCACGAGGTAGCAATAGAAAAATTCCAGTTACGTCACAGAACTAGAAACAAAGTATCTCTTAATTTATCCTTCTGTAGTAAAAGCACTTAATCTGAATTTAATTTTGATGAAATTTAGCTCTTTTTCTAAGTGTTGTTTATGGAAAGTTTTGTTGCTTGTCAACAATGCATATTTTTTGAAAAGAAGATTATTGAGTGAAACATTCAGTGGAATATTATTACTTGCTATCTTTTCATACATTTTCCTTACTTTTAAACTTAATTGTATGTTCATTTTTATGAAATGTATTTTTTATAAGAGATTAAACACATGCTTAAATGCACATACCTACACAGTCTCTTCAACATCAGCTGAATGACTGACTTTATTATAAAACATATTAACTGGTAATATGTTAAATTATTCATATTATTAAGCATTTTAAAGATTGGGCTATGATCCTTTTAGTGACATAGATCTCTAGATACTTGGTCTTTTTTGTTCTTTAAATCTGATATGTAACATTTCTTTTGCATATTCTGGCACATGTTAGTAGCAGAATGTCTCCCTGCATTTTTCATTTTGTAATTCATATTAAATTGCATTAAATAATGCAAACATATAGACTTCTGTGGCAAACTGACTAGAAGTCTATCAAAATCTGAACTGTCTGATGTAATCAAAATTTGCTTGCTAAATCTAATTTCCTCTCAGATCTTTTTATGCGTTTGATAATGCCTCACTTTGTGTTACACTAGATAAGTCGTTTTGCATTATGGTTGTATAGTGTAACACGTCATAAACGACATAAGCAAGTGTGACATAGTGGAAAGCAGTGGCCGGGACATGATATTCTAAAAAGTTACCCTAAACCAATATGCAAGAAAATTCCTACTTCTTTTTTATTTTTATTTTTTAATTTGCTAAGGGTTTATATGTTTCTAATGCAAAATACTTATGAAATTCTCCCTTTGATTTGTTGGTATGAGGATCTTCAGAAAGGAGTAGTGTATTGGGCCTGCTTTACATGGTGAAAGTAATAGAAATTTATCAGTACATGCATGATATATTAGTCCTTGTACATCACTTTTACTGCAATAGCTATGCTAGTAAATGTGTTGGATCTTGCACTGATCTCACTTATTTTGCGTCACAGTCTGGGAGTGATATAACTACATGAACTTCTGTAAACTGGTGTAAAAATATTTCCCCTTATATTTACTATTACCTTTAAGGCAACAAAATTTCCTATCAAAGACAAATTCTATTTGGATATGATCACTCATATCTATGTAATGTGTTATATGGTAATGAAGACCTCATATGCTTTTCTACAGAATCAATTGCATTGTCACAGGGTTATACGTGGATTCCACTTACTTTTATTGCAATTTCATTAATGAAAAAAAATTCATTAATTCATATGAAATCAGTTCTGGAACTCATGCACGGTAAGGCTTAAAACAATTCTGTTCCCCACTGCAGTTATACAAAGGCACCTCAAACACAGCAGGAAGATGCCTACACGAACATCTCAGTAGTCCTTGGCTGCTTGACCTTCTTTCATAGATTGCCAAGGGCAGAACACCGCACTGCTGTGACTGTGTCCTTTATGAACAGCGAAGTTTTCACTAGTAAAACAGACTGAGGTTATTAGGTAAGGCATATCCTGCTTTTAGCAGTGATTACTTTCAGATGCTGTTAACTTAGCATTCAGAATAGAGAGTTCCATTTTTATAAGGTATTTATAAATGAAAGGGGTTTTGTAGCCGTATAAAAGGTATTTGTATTGCTTTGGAGGTATTTTTTTTTATTGAATGGGACCACAGGAGAATTTTTCAAAGGAAGTTGTGCGCTGTGACATACTGAATACCTAAAAGATTTGTCTATGTTAGATTGGAGAATTGTTTCCTGCAGAAGACATTTTATACCAACCACAGACTGAGACATAGTGGGGAATTAGTTTTGGCATAGCTCATACAAGATATGTAATTGGATCAACAGAATGATAACATGCAAGTGAAAAATACGAGAAAAAAAAAAAGAAGAAAGGGCAAAACATCCTACCAATAAAAAAAAACCCTACAATGATGAAAATATGAAGTTATGTACATGACTACTGTTATCCCATTATACAGCTGATTGTAATCAGTTCAAACCATGACTGGCACCTTCTGTGGATTAAATGGGAACATACTTTTTCAAAGGGTCTAGTTGGGCACTATTTTACTACAAATCATTTTGACACAATACAATACAACTTTTAATTTCCAGTTGCTAAGGAATCTGATATAGTTCTTTCTTTATGAAATATTAGAGCAGAAGGATATATTAATTAGCCATAGGATTAATAGTTGCTCAAGGTGATGTCATGTGACAATTGAGTACTTCTCTTTGTTCCACATTTTCTCTCAACAAACATTTTAGCCCTCTGAAGTGGAAGAAAGGAAGAAAAAAGGAGGAAAAAAGATATGCCGCTGCATGGAGAGTCAGTGAGTACAGATAAAACATCATTAAACAGGCTAGATGAAATATGCAATGCTTTTCTTCAGATAAAATAGCTGCTATATTTATCAGTGTACTCTAGTGTTTTAAAATTTCTTCATTAAGTCAGTGCTTGTGAGAGGTGCAAGACTGACAGCACAAGAATATGAAGTTCTTTGTCTGTCTCCTTGAAAAGTACTGAGTAGGCAGTGAAGTCCTGGTTCTCTTTTCCTTTAAAATTATTTGTCATTTATGTCACTGTTGAATTTACTGAGTGATTTACCTTTGATTGACAAGAATAATGTACTGTATGCCTCTCTGCACTGTAGTACCATTATATATCAAATATGCACAGAAGGCAACATTTTAAGAGAAGAAGCATCTGTTTCTGTAGCTGCTCCATGTCTTCAACACCAGATTATAAGCAGAATCTGATGATCTGGGGGAGCTGCTGAGCAAATGCAGATCAGTTCTCTGTCTCACGTGCAGGGAGGGGATGCTGGCACTTGAACGTGATACAGAACCACGTCTGGAGGCCCTGGGTTTCGGAGTGGCAGTGAGACAGACAGGAGGCTGGAGGTCTGTAAATCCAGCAGAATTCCTTCAAAATGGAGTGGAAGGGCTGGTATGGTAAATAGAAATGCCATATAGTCCTTGGACTCTATCCAGATACTCCCTCTGGGTACTACCACACCCACAGTTTCTCATTATTCATATTTTTCTCCAAGGAAATGGACACAAGCTGCAAATGTATCCCACAGAACAGGAGCTAACATTCTCCATTGCCTATTCCAATAGCTTAATAGGCATCCTAACTGTTTCTGTAATAGATTCTGATCTCCCACCAGCTGGAGCTCAGAGTGCAGTGTGTGCTAGCTGGGCTGGGTGCAGCAGAAAGCTGAATCACAGCATATATCTTTCTTATCCACTTCACAGTATTTTATCTCAACTGCCAACACTGCTGGAGTAGAGGATTTCTCTGCCAGTGTCCCTGCTCCTCTCCACGGTGTGAAGAGATTCACACTTGCTGATACTCAATTTTACACTCTAGAAGCGTGTTCTTGTCATTAGTTATGCCCAAAAAGCTAAAAGCAATTGTGAGGAGATACAGCATAGAGAACAATGCCTATTACAGGAAAAGGGGAGTCAAATGCATGGGGTTGTGGATTAGCCAGTGCCAAAAGTAATGAGCTTCAGATTCCAAGCAAACTCTATAGACACTTAGAGAGAAGCAGATGGCAAATTTCTGTACATTCTGAATGTGCTTTTTTTTAATGCATTGCTAAAATCTGGAGTGAAAAACTGCAATAAGCAAATAAATCATCTGCTTGGATTGTCTGTCACCAAAGCAGTAGGAATGATATTGCTGCCCACTGAAGCAGTGCAGTTATTGTCGCAAACCTGATGGTACTTTTTAAAGAGTTTGGAATGGACTGTATTACTTAAAAGTTCAGCTAAGTCTGAATGAAATCCCAAGATGTAAACCACAATTTTTTGCCTGACTTCTTTGCCTGAGGGACTTTTCAGCTTCAAAATCCCAATTGCTCCCACAGTCTCCTACACTGCTCCATCTGCTCCATCTGCTGTTGGCCAGTTAACACTGGGGGAGGTTAAAGCTATGCTCTAGTCTGTTAAAAGTGGTCTTCTAACCTCGTTATAGGGCCATTTGTAGAGCTATGTGGAGCAGAATTGTCCTTCTATATTACAGACAGTAGAAAATTATTTGTTTATTTGTTTGTTTAGTAATTCAGTATCTCTTCCCTGAACCACTCTTCCTGTCAGGTAGATAATGAAGATCACAGACATGATCTGAAAGCATGAATCTCTCTCCTACTGCTGAAAGCAGCATCACCTGAGGTGGTGATCACATTTTCTTTTTAGTCTGGAGCTAAAGCTCTTTGCTTCATCGGCATAACTAAGCCACCCCCTGGCACTGTATATCTGTTCCTTAGGAGAGAGACACAGATAGTAAAAGGGTTGCTCTGCTTTCCAAAGAATTCTGTGAAATCATTTATCAATAAATACAGGAAAAATTCTCCCACATAATGTTTTATTCAGAGAAGTTGTGATGTCCCGTCACTGCAGGTGTTCAAGTTCAGGTTAGATGGGGCCCTGGGCATCCTGATCTGGAGGAAAGTGTCCTTCCCATGGCAGGGGACTTGGAAAGAGATGACCTCTAAGGTCGTTTCCAACCTAACCTGATCTGTGATTATATGTTTTCTTTCTTTCAACTAGCCAGAAGTTGTCACTTCCACATGATAACTTTCGTTTCAGAAAGAAAAATAAAATACCATTTTGGCCTCCCATGTGTGTCCTAAACTGCATTTAAAGGCTCTGTATGAAGTAAAGGAATGAGCAAGAGAGAAAAGTTCATTAAAATTTGTTAAGAGCCTAATTTCACCTGAAAACAAAGGCAGAGGCTCACTTCTCTTTTATCCTGAAGAAAGATGTACTTCAGTCCCTATCTGATAACACTGTGTGAATTTAACTTTCGAAAGAAAAACAGTTGTTTTTCTTTTCTTTTCTTTTCTTTTCTTTTCTTTTCTTTTCTTTTCTTTTCTTTTCTTTTCTTTTCTTTTCTTTTCTTTTCTTTTCTTTTCTTTTCTTTTCTTTTCTTTTCTTTTCTTTTCTTTTCTTTTCTTTTCTTTTCCTTTCTTTTCCTTTCTTTTCTTTTCCTTTCTTTTCTTTTCTTTTGTCTGGCATGGATGTGAATCCAAGTGAATTGGAAAATGGAAAACGCATGAGAAGCAAATCTTACCTTGAGGAAATTTAATGAGTGACTGCAGATTTGTACAAAGATGCATACCAACACTTGGCATGAGTTTGCAGTCCTGAGACTAGGTAGCTGAAAGGGAGTAATCACAGATATAAATACAAATTAAGATTAATTTCATGATGCCAAAGGCATAAGTGATATCCGAATCAGCCACTTTAGCCTGGAAGAACAGTCCAGCATTTCACTAAGCTTTGGATCAGGTCATGTATGTAAAATTAAACCTGGATAAGAATTCACATGTATCATGAATCTCTTCAGGAGGAAGCACAGCTCTGATAAAACTAGAGCTAGTATACTACAGATTGCTAAGTGCTTTTGCTAAATCTGGAGTTTAATTCACTTTGCAGTCTAAATAAATGAAATTGTGCAGCTCTGTAGGGAATGGTTTTAATTGAAAAATCATATTCCTTGCTTCTTATGTAAATAAATCAGAGAATTTGAATTTGGTCATGGCTTTTGTCTAGCTTTGAGGCCAACACTAGTCCAAGGCAATGCTCCATTATGTTATGTTTGAAATAATGTAGTGAATATAACCCTTACATTAATACATTATGTAACACTGTAGGTAAGATATTTACAAAGATGTGTGTTTATGAATCCTTGAATCACAAAATAGTACCCTGTGATATACTGCATGTATATGACGTTATCAAATGATCGAATGATTTAAGAAATGAAAGCATTTGTGAAGTTGATGGAAATCAGAAGAGATTGCTATGAAGAAATATTTTAGGAGGAAATAAAGTGACAAAAAGGAATAAAACTACATTATATTAAGAGCATAGTAATATAGTAAGCAATAAGTGCAGTGGTAATGTCGAACATGACTGGGAACAAATTATCAATAGAATATCGTGAGGTTGAACAGGAGAAATTAACCTTCTTAGCTAAACTAAAAATATGCTAAGACAATGCTCGTTATCCTTTCCTGAACTGCATTTTAAAAAGCATTCAGTTATCAAAAGATTTACCTCTAAGAGTAATGTTTCTCTTTTACTCCCTTTGTGGAGGAGAGGGAGAGGAGAGGAGAGGAGAGGAGAGGAGAGGAGAGGAGAGGAGAGGAGAGGAGAGGAGAGGAGAGGAGAGGAGAGGAGAGGAGAGGAGAGGAGAGGAGAGGAGAGGAGAGGAGAGGAGAGGAGAGGAGAGGAGAGGAGAGGAGAGGAGAGGAGAGGAGAGGAGAGGAGAGGAGAGGAGAGGAGAGGAGAGGAGAGGAGAGGAGAGGAGAGGAGAGGAGAGGAGAGGAGAGGAGAGGAGAGGAGAGGAGAGGACTTCACAATTTAAGATAAGCAGCAAAGTAGGGAGTAGAATTGATTTATTTTTTTTTTATCATTTTCTGAAAACATGGAGAGAGATATCTAAACTCCCACAGAAACTCTCCTTTATCATAACAACTGTTTTGCTATTTGCTATGTAGATATGTCCTTGGTGATACCACAGGGAAATGTATGACTTTGCCATATCTCTAGTCCCCAAATATCCTCTATACAGTAGGGAAATTTGTTAATAAAGTTGCACTTTGAAGTTTCTCTATTAACTTTATGAGAGGAAGTTAGTTAATCAACTGTTTCAGACCATTTTATATGCTGCAAAATGTTACGTTGCCCATAGCCATGTGGAAAGTTACATTTTTACTTTGGATCCTCGCAGCTAGATAGTTTCTTTAGTATTTTATTTTACAAAGTACTTACAAAAGTTTATGTTACTTTTCCAAGAGCTCTATTCTGTCAAGTCGTTATTCTTAACTTTTTAAATTTAGTTATGTAGTATAAAGCAGTGTACTAATCTTTCTTTACAGTCACTGCATCTGCAGTGCTGATTCAAACAAGACTATCCTCTAGTTAACACAGAGTATCTTAAATGACCTGCTCCTACTAGAACTAAACCCAACACTGTCTCTGGACGCTGGTGTAATGCCTAAATGTCTTCTTGGCATTTGGTTGAAGACCAAGAAGTTTTATGCTATTTGCTGACAGCAGCTGTAGGGAACTAGTACAAATAGCAAACATTTCTCTTGAACCCAGGAAGAACAACTAGGATCAGAAATGGCATCCCTACAGCATTCTCAGTCAGAGGTATTTACTCATTGATAAGCACTCAGTCTGTATTTGAAAGAGAAAGAACTGTATTACGGAAATAAAGAAAACGACATGAATGATAACTAAAATACACTTCATGGTGACTTTGTCAACAGTGTGTAATCACAGCTCCTTTCCATTCGGGAGATAGAGGAGCAGGCAAATACCCTTAAATGTGTAATTTATTTCTTTTCAGGACATGCTTATGCTACCAAATAATTTAGTTCCTGAGCTCTCTGCAGGCACTGGATCCTGTGCCCTTACTGTCTGTATTGAATAGATGTTTGCTTGCTTTAGGGATTTCTTTTACACTGAACAAACCAGAACTCCTGAGATAAAATCTGTGTGCAGTTCATGTCAGGGATCGCCACGCATTCACAAGCCCCCCCCTCCTTCCACACTGGTCTGCAGTCAGAAAAACCCAACATACTCCAGAACTGCAATGCCTACCAAGGTACAAGGTTATTAAAAATACAGCTAAGAGGTCTGCAGCACATCTCAGTGCACATTAGAACTGAATTTCACTGGAAAAAAAAAATCTCACAGGAAAAAAAAAAAAAAAAAACAACAAAAACTGACAGTAAGTTTAGTACCTAATAGAAGTTATCTCTGAGCCTATTTAAAAAGGGATGGCCCTAATCAGCAAAAGCACATTTGCTGTTCTTCATCATGTTGCTGAGGGCTTGGGTTGGATTTGTTTAGCAGTAAGGATGCAGCTTGAGTGTAACAAACCCTGCATTCAATCTATGAGCAATGAATACTCAATGTCCCGAGGTGCAGGCAGAAAAACTGTTTGCTGCTCTTTGTCCTGTGAAGGTATTGGTCTGCTTTTTTGACTGCATAAAAAGGCTGCAGAATGCAACAAGTGCTGCAGCTCCTCTCTGTCATATTCACAGCCAGAACTCTCTATCAACAGCATACAGGACTTTTAGAGTGAGATGATGAGGAAGGACTGCTTCTCAAAATCAAAAATAGTTCTCTTTATCTTATTTCAGTTACACTGCCTAATCATTTCTGAACTTCTCACTGTTTGTGATAATTCCCGAAGTGTTTGGAGATGACTGGCAAGAAAACTCCTGAGAATAAGCTTTTCCTGGAAGCTATTCAAAGTCTCTCTTCCATACTTGAAGATGCCAGAAAACACCTACAACTTCTGGAGTTGTAACTAAGAGTGGCAGGCACTTTATTTTAACTGAAAAAATGTTGTTTTGTGAACACAGTAATGTTTCGGAGAAAATATGTAAGTTCACTGACTTTTTCAACAGTGGAAAATAGTATTTAATACTCTTTATTTTTGTTTCAATTCAATTTCTTTTTTGCTTTCTTTTTAAAACTGCATTTTTGTTCCACTGAAATGTCAATTATTTTAATTTTTCAAAGTTTGATTTAAATGGTATCATTGTACGCTGCAGTGACAGTGTGAACCACCTTGTAGCCAATAATATTAATCATTTTGACGAAGTTTAGAACGTTCTAAAATGAAATATCTTTGGATTTTTCTTCCCTATAAATTTAGGGACAGATGCACTCCACTAGGCTTTAAGAGAAATACAAAAATGTCAAAGTCTTTCATTGGAACAAAAATTACTAATAATGATCTTAATAGACAGAGAAAGCAAGTTTATATCTGCCCACTCACAGATGGGTGTCCATTCCCTTGCACAGAGCACCCTTTCCACAGAGCACTGCATGGAATGGAGTATCTTCACTGGAAGCAGGGCTTTCCAATACACTAAAGTCTCTTGCACATTCTTGTCATTGACAGCATATCTGTAATCAGAAGGAGATTTAATACAATTTAATGTAATGAAAGGATACAGAAACTTATTTGGCAACTAGTGAAATCAGGAAGGCTGAAGGAAGATGAAGTTCATTTATAAGTTATGGGAAAAAGATTCTCATCCATAGGAGAATGGCATGGAGCTGTGTCAGGGGAGGTTCAGGCTGGGTTTCAGAAGAAGGTTCTTCATCAGAGGGAAGTGGGCACAGCCCCAAGGTGACAGAGTTCAAGGCGTGTTTGGATAGCACTCTCAGGCATAGGGTTTGATTTTTGGGTCATCCCTTATGGAGTCAGGAGTTGGACTCCATGAACTTTATGGTTCCCTTCCAACTCAAAATATGTTATGATTCTATGATTTACATGCTATAGAGCTTTAGGAAAAAATTCTGCTCTGTGGTATAGGTACTACATTTTTCTCAAAGTCGGCCTCTAGGTTTTAGAAACCATAAGGACTGAGCACAAAAAGGAATAGGCACAGAGAAGTACTTTTGGAGTGGGAGTTTGGCACACAGAAAGATACAGATTATGTAGGATGTTTCTTACCGTAAAAGAAGGGCACAGACAGTTCGAAGCATCATGTCATGGGAACAGCCCTGATTGCTGCAGGAAGTGCACATCTTATGGGCATGAGGTGGCCCTTGAGCTCAAGAACAGTGTGACTTCAGGGCATTTAGTCTGCTGTCCAGACGGATGAGGAATGTTGTTCTACAACTTCTCTTATCCAGTTTCAGCTAGAGAAAGCATTTCTCGGATTCTGTGTTGATGCATTACCTTTTGGCAGCATGTGCAATAAAATGCCTGCTCAGCTCCACCCTGGAGGAGGTGGCATTTCAGACAAGTGGTCCCTGTGGCATACTAAGCCTCATGGCTTATAAAGTGCTTTGGAAACCCTCCAGGGGAGAAAGTGGATATTTAAATGTAAAATGGTTATCTTTTTCCTCATCTTCACTGCTGAATCTCGTGCAAGCCCTTAGAAACAAAAATCATTTCATACATTTTAATTAAAACAATGTCTAAGCTTCTTTTAAAATGTTTCTCCTGCTAGCTGGTCATTTTAAGCAAGTTAAAAAAAAAAGTTATGTTCTCTCAACATAAAATGTACTCTCTTCACAGTTCTTATAGTCCCTGCCAGAAAGAGTTCTGCTAATCTTAAAATAAAGCGCATTGGGGATCCATAAAACTTCAAGGTATGTAATATGTTTCAGAAATACTGCTCACAAGCTCTGTTATTTTTTTTCTTTCTTTTTTTTTTTTTTTTTTTTTTTTGAAAAGCAATATTTGTAAGCACGGGATCATTCTGTCCATGCACATCACTCCTATCTCCCTCTGGCACTTGCTGCAGAATTGAAGGGAAGAATCCAAAAACCAGGGCATAGAATAAGCGTGAGCCCAGGACTGAATTCTGCCATGAGCTCAGCAGCGCAGAAATATTGCAGTTCCTTTTGCTTCTATTCCTGCTGCTCGATGACAGACTGTGTCATGTGTTTCAAGACTAACAGCAGAAGGAAGTTTTATCTGCTGGTTTTGGTGAAAATTACAAACAAAATACAGCTGCAACTCCATAGGTGCAAGTCATTGTTATGCTGTAAAAGTGCACAAACTACAAAGAAGACCATCATGCTTTGTCTAATAGTTATATTACCGGAAAACATCGGCAATTTGAAAGTATTGCATTCAAAGGCTGATCCAACAGAAATGCTGTCACTGTGTAGTGAGGCTTCCCCAGTGCTTTGCGGTGTGCAGTAGATAAAGACCCTCTGTAAGTGTGAAACTACCTCTGCTGTGTTCAGTTTGAAATAAACTCCTTGAGAATGCTTTCTGCCCTGCTTGATGCCCTGCTGGAGAAAGCACTGAAGAGACTCAGGAAGAGGCCAGTCCCCTCTTGACCTCAATGCTGAGGTTTTATTCTCTTCTGCTTTTGGTACTGTGAAAGACACCACACTGAGGACTGAGGAAATTTCAGCTGCGACTCCCGCTGATCCTGTCTATGAACCCTCATGGGTGGAAACTGGTACTGAAAGTGTTTTCATGGGGAAGTTTCTTAGCAGTGAGCAGAGAGCAATGAGCTCTACCACAGCTGTCAAACCATACATTCAACACTGGCAAGAGTGGTACTACTAGCCTCACAGCAACAGTGCTGTCTGTTACAGCCTCCATCACAGCCATACTGATGGCCTCAGTAACGCATGTACAATCCCTGAATGCCAGAACATCAAGCAGCAATTAGCAAAGTATTTTGTGTATTTAAAGATGCAATCCTTTTCCTATTAAATTGCAGGACTCCTGTTGAATCCAGTACTGTGTTTTGAATTGTTACAGAAATAACCATTACGGGAAAACTAGTCATTTCTTCCTGGAAGTTTAATCAGCTAAGGCATAATTACAGTACATCTGCTGTTACCAGATTATTCTCTAATACACACATGCATGCACACAGTCTGATAAAACAGGCTTATGCTGGCATTTCTCTGAGATGCTGACAGGCAGGCAGTACATGCAGGCTGAGGCACAAGGTGTGCTCTTCCCCTAATTGTATTTTTCTAACTGCCTTACTATCAAGGACTGGAAACTCAGCAGGTTAAACCCACAGGTCATTTGGAAACAGATTCTGCAGCAGTGCTGAACTGACCACTGAGTATCATTCTGTATTGTTCAAAATGGTGACTTACTCCAAGCCCTTGTACGTGGAGTTCTATCTGATGAATGTCATCCCTATGTATACATCATCCTACAGCCACTTCCCTGGGATTAATCTGAAGTTAGTAGACAGGTTACTTTTTATTATTTACACTAAGTAACACTTTTATTAGCAGATGACAAAGGATGGTTGATGGTGGTTTTGTTTCTTTGGTTGTTGGTTGCTTGACTTGAGAGTATTTTGTCTGTTTGTTCTTATACTTTAAACAAATACTGAAATAGTCTGACATGGAAATTCAATCAATATATGTTCTCACCATGAAAACATTTCACAGGACCACAGAATCACAAAATAGCAGGGGTTGGAAGGGACCATTGGGATCATGTACACCAACCCCCTGCTAAAGCAGGTTTCCTAGAGCAGGTTGCAAATGTTCTAGTGAGCTTATATACTTCAGTGATTGCATTATATGCTATAAACAAACAACTACCTACAGATCAACAATAGTGATTGTAGGGGCCCTTGGATACTCTGTATTTAATTTTGAATGCATTTGAAATAATACCTTGCATTACGTCTTAGCCTTCCTAAAGCCAATGCTGAATTTCATAGAATCATAGAATCATAGGGGTTGGAAGGGACCTCAAGAGATCATAAAGTCCAACCCCCCTGCCAAAGCAGGTTCCCTACACCAGGCAATTTGAGCAGAGAATAATTTGAGAGAAAAAATTAAGTACCACAGATGTGTAGCAACCATTCCCTGTAACTCACTTCTGAATAGTACCTCCACTTACAAGCTGCGGTATGCCAGCTTAGACACAACAGAATGCTAAGGGAGTGACTAGAGAACTGCAGACTTCTCATCAATCTGCAGTGCTTATTTTCCCAGTGAAACAATGCTCCAATTTCTACATATGCTTATAACTGAAAATAGGCTCAAAAATGGTAAAATGATAGTAGTCCCATGAAGAATATATCCTCAGGTATGTTCAGATCATCTGAGCATTTCTGTTTACAAAGCAGTCAGCAGTGCTGGTTAATAAAATACAAATCAGTGTTGCCTTTCCCCTTGATAAATGTAAAAAGACAAAGCACGTTTTGTAGGATCATCATAATCACAACTTTATTACTTATGGAAAATAAGTGCTTGGCTTATGCTTGGCACTGATCCCTTTTGAAGGTGATAAAGGGTAAAGCTACTTAAGGGATTGATCTAGCAGACAGAAAATCAGCTCTTGCCTGCATGCCAGGAGAAGTTCTGCTAGCAACATTCTGTGCATCCATGTTAGAGGCAGTGATTCTGAATTAAACCTGCATAAATAACAGAGGACTCATAATGGGATAAATCAGAATGTTTTTCTTGACTTCAGAATAAAGGATGAAATTCGTCACTTATGGGTTACTCAACCTTTTACCGAAATCCTTTTTCTGTACTCTCTGTGAATTTAAAATTGAAAAATATTGTTTATAAAAAAGTTATTTCATAAGCATAAACATAATAAGGCATTTCCTCCTTGAGAGTTCACTTTAGCATTTTTTATTTCCTACCATTTAAATAGAATAGCGAGTCACTCAAAGTAGCATTTCTACTAAACGTATTATTTGGAGGAGAAAGAACCTTGTCATCTACCCTTTTTGAACCACTGATGGCAAGAAGCTAACACTGGGAGAGAATCTTAGAGGATCACAGCAATTTTTTTTAGTGTTATGTATGCTTATTATAGAGCTGTGACTGCTTAAACTGGCTCACTTCACCTGGGTTATGACCAGATGGCACAGCGTGGGTGCTGAGCCCATCCTGACTCTCACTCATGACTATCACTGTTGCAAGATGTTTCTAGGATGACTGTCACTAGTAGTCATTGACAGTGCTTGACCGATTTTCAAACGGCAAATGTGGGAGGTTCAAGTCGGCACTGAAGAGAAGCTAATAACTTGGGTCAGAGGGACAATATTTTAAACCCGAGCATGTGAGTAATTCCAACCAAATTTGTTTATGGGGATACACGAACTGTCCCTAGTCATAATTATGTTAAGTCTTTCTAGCTGTAGAACAAGAAGGATATATTGCTCTCATTTATCTGTGTATAATTTCATTGCTTTCCAGCAATTTATAGAGCTGCAGAAGAAAATAAAACAGTCTGGGTTTTGTGCTTTGCCAAGTGCGCCTTTATTTCGCAAAATGTTAGTATTCCATGATCAGAACTGGTACTTTTCACAGCCTAATGAATTATGTTTTGATGCATATAGTGATAGCTATCCCACATATCATCTCTTTATGTCCCATTATTCTTAATTACTGTTTTTTTCAGCTCATTAAATAAATACTCAATATTACGGTGATTTTATAAGTCAATTACTTTTATACATTACTACCAAAACTTTTTTTTAAATAAAACTGCACACGTTTTGAACTTTTAATAATTTGTAAAACTAACCTTTCATCTGCTAGAACAGTTTTGCTGCTTTGTTCTGAATACTCTGATTTCAACAGTTTTCTGGTAACGTTACATACAAATGCAGCACTTCATATATGAAGAACTAGAAATGCCAAATTGGCATTTACAGTCTTGCTGCTTTCTGTTGCTTTGGTTTAAAATCAATAATTTCTGCATGTCCTGGTAGCACTCCAAGATACCTGCCTCATCTGATGCCGAATTTGGATGGTAAAATTATCCATTTTAATCTGGAGCCATGAAGGGTCCTACCCTTTCTGTTTAAATGTTTTTACCTGGAGTAAGCAGCCTGACAAACATGTCAGGGAATGTATTTGTTGCTTCTGTCTCTGTTCTCTGGGTGCATTTCTGGTACTTGCATGTCAGGCCATCAGGTGAGCATCTGCACTATGATAGATCAACAAAAATGTTAAGATAATAGAGACATCATTCAATGTCACATGTCATGTTCTTGGCTATCCTGCTGAAAGTTTTGGGTTTTTCACATAAAATTCAATCAGAAACAAAGGTTATGCCTTCATTTATACCTGAACTTGAATAATAAAATGAATCTGATGTGTGATACAGCAAACTGGACTTTTAAATCTCAACTTATGAAAGAAAAAACAGCTGAGTTTTTTAACACAAAAGGGTTAAAATTGGTTCATGTCCTGTGCAACAGAGAAAAAGAATCAATTGCTTTTCCAAAGCAATTATGCTCCTAAGATACTCTTAAAAATTGCTTAATATTTAATGATATTAGCATTTCATTTATCACAATATTCCGTTTTGTACACAAATAGCATTTAACAGTCATTAAATACTGATATATCAATGATTTGTACAGCTGGTAAGTAGAGATATTTTGTTCAATAGCCTGGGCTTTCTCCTGGAAGGAGTGAGCTGTGGGATTCAGTGTATTATTGCTCCCATAGCAGAGACACACAGTAAAAAGTGCAGTTTATTGCAGCAAGAAATCTTGTTGATCAAATGTAGAATGCAGGTTTCATTAAAGTCAGAAATTAAACTCCTAACAGCAGGCCTGGGTAGCATCATCTGTGAATTGGTATTGATCCTGGATACCCCATAACCATCTACATCTCTGGATAGCCTGTTATGTACAAGTCATTTTTAGTTACTGGGATCTAAAGCTGTTCTGCAAGTTAATTAACTGAGAGCTATTGGTCTGGTTTATCAATTATTTTTCACCTGAAAAGTGCAGGCATCATTTCTGGATAAATCCATGGCCAGCTTGAGGTATTTTATTCTCCCTGTGGACGGGGAGATTGAGGGGAGCTCTGAGGAAGGGAAGCATCTGGAGGAAGAGAACCCGTGATCCCCAGGAGACCTTTGCCTTTTTTCCAGTGGAGATAGGGCCCCTAAAGAGTGGAACCCACAGACAGTAGTTTGCTTTCCACCGTTACTTATTGTAAACATCTTAGTAATTGACTTTATCACATTAAAATTAATATAGTGGCTTCCCAGGGCTTCATTCAACCTGGCTTTGCACAGTGGCTTCAGTAGTACAGAGCACTGTGCTACTACAAAAAGTAAGGAGATGCGAGGACTAGCTCAAAGAAGAGTTAGGTCAGTTTGAGGCGTGGAAACATTTTCAGGTTGTGTATACGAGGTTTTCTGAAATGCTGCTGTCATGAAATATGAATTTGTTTGTTTGTTTCTACAATATTTGCAAAGCATCCCACAGCTTTCTGCTTTGTTGACCTGCCAATTCCAGCATCCAAAGGAAATCTAGAATAATTGTTGTACCAATAGAAAACAAGTTTAGGATAGTACAATGTACTCACTGAATTTTTACTTAGTAATTCATTGATGTTTCTTGTAATAGACTTTATAAATGTTGATATCCTCTACTGTTATCAATCATAGGCTTCTATATTTCTTTCATAAGTCTGCATTGGACTGTGTGACATCAGCTCTTAATAGGCCCATAATTCCCTATGGTGTCATAGCAGTTTTCTGTTTCTTTGACTTCAGATTAGTAAGGTGTTTGCATTTGCATCTTTAAGCAGAGTCATAAAACCAACAATATCTTCATATTCACAATTTCAAAAAAAAAAAGCTTCAGAAGGAATTTCAGTAGGTGATGACTGAATGACTAGGTATCTGACTGATACCAAGTGAGCCTGACTGTGGTATGTCCAATTAACAGCTCGTCGTTTAACTTCTTATAATCTAATACTTTGTACTTTCTCTATTCATTTAGTGAAATAATTTAGAGAGGATATTCTGCATGAGTGGCCAGGCATAATAGCAATAACTATCTTCCAATTAAAAAGTCTATAACTAACTGCATTCAATGGATAACAATCAAGCTCTTGTCTAGTGATTTTTTTTCCTCTGTGGTCTTTGAACATGTTTGATTTACAATAAATCCATGAAAGCTGTAAAGTACCATGTGGAATAAATTATTCAAAACCAAGAACAAGTTAATCAAATATTATATTCTGAAGGCTAAACAAAATTACCGATATGCACCTGTGTACCTCTCACAGACTGTCTACAAGGAAATGCTATTGCAAACATGGTAAGAATTATACATTAGTCCCCAATCACTATCCTGTGTTATCAACTTATCTTCCATTCAACCTTGAAGCTATATGCAGAAAATCAGAACAGAAAAGTTTATCTGAGCCCTTCTTGTGGTTTTGGTCACCGCTTCTAATGCTCCTCCAGAAGTGGAGCAGAGCAGCCACAGTGCTGAACAGATGACAGGGACAGAAGTAATTGAAAACAACACAAAAAGAAGGGTGTGTGCTGGCATTATGTGGCTGCAATGCTGATGTGTTACATAATGAATCACTGTCATGCGCGGATACATTTGGCTGAAGTGGCATTAACTCAAGTTTAATAATAATTCCAAACAAAGTTCTGAAAATATCGAAGTCTAAAATTTGAATATTTTGTCCTTCTATTTTCCCATTTGCTTTCAAAATTTTGCTTTTTCTTTCAAAATAGGTAAGGTGTTCTTTTTTTAAGGATAAAAAAATTAAAAACTTGTGACTCCAAAATGATATGAAATGTTAGGAAAAAAAATGGATCAATGGATCAAAAAATGAATCAACCTAAGCTATTCTTCCTCAGACTGAGCCACTGAACCATAAAAGTCATTATTTCCTTGTGATACAATGGGGCACAAGGAAGAGAAAAATAATTTTTTTAAGTTCCCTTTGCGTACGTAATGTCTTGAAATTCAGGTACTAGCAAGTAAATGAATCATGTCATGCAGCTTCTCTACATCCTTCTGCCAGACTGCTTGATAAAGCACCAATAAACATAATTGCCTTTGCATATCACTGATACAAAGAGTAAAATATATGTGCCCAAGTATGTCTTCCATTTCCCAGAGAGTTACTTATGCATCCTTCATAGTTCTGTGTGTGATGCAGTCAGGAGCTCTGTCTTGGAATTCACAGCAAGTCTCGTTTGAGAGCTGAACATTGATAGGATTTATTGCCATTTTTATAGGAATGGTAAGTAAATATAAACTGAGAAAGTATCATAAAATATAAAACTAATCAGCAGGTGGTGATTATGGAGAATTATTACATAAGCTTTAAATACTTTTCCATTTAAAGTTTTGCTTTTCTGGTTTATTAGGAAATGCTTGATACAGGCAAGTTATAGAGGATGGGGAGTGGAGTACTGGAAGAAATAAGTGGTCAAGTAGATTGCTTCTTGTGAGTGATCTTACCTCACCAGCCCTGAAGGCTCATCTGCAATGTGCTGCACGTTGCCCAGAGGAGCAACAGCAATATCCACTCATATTGAAAGCAGATGGCAAAAATGATACCTGAGATCCCAGGATTTGTGGAGACAGATGGAAACAAATCCTTTGAAAGGCCTTACATGAGACCATCATTCCTGAGAAACAAAGAATCAAAAGAGGAATATTTGATTTGATCTACTGTAGCAGTACAATAAAAATAACATTTTTATTGTAGAAAGGCTCTGTGGCCAGGCTCATTATCTATACTCACTTTCAGCACACAAGAAGATCAACTTCAAATAATTTTACTTTGATTTCGTAGAACTGCTTCCCTGTGTTATCCAGCTTCATGTCTGGAGCTGAAATGTAGATCAGGACCTGACCAAGTGTAGATCACGGAGACATTCAGAAGGCAGGATGGAAGACGCTTTTGAACACATCAGGCTTTGTGTCCAAGGGCAAACAAAATCCTACCTGAGTGAATTCTAATAACCTATAGATATGTTTTACAGCTGTGTTTATCCACTGCAGACTTTTATCTTATTGAAAATACCATCTTTCAAAGTTGAAGAATTTAGGGAAGAGATTTTGCTACCTAGACTGTCTCCTGTTCAGTGCTGAACTCATTGTTTGTCTTTACCTGCAAAAACCATAGGAACCAAGGCAGGATGTCTGTGAATCAGTACAAGAAGCAGGACTGGAATTTAGAATATTCATATAAGAAATTCTGGTTCTGTGAGTTTTGATTGAGTGAGTTGAGCCACTGCAGAATGTATGCTGCCTTTGCAGTCAATTGCAGAACAGTTGATAACTGTGCAGACAGAAAGTCTGTATTTCTGCAGCTGAAGCTATAAGCCACGGCTGTTACATGCAGCGGTTTTGCTGCTTTAGGAGATACACACACAGCTATAAAATGTAACCTAATTGCTGTTGGACAGAAGTGTTAAATACACAGCAAGTTCATTTCCTGCAGAACCGTGTAATTGCCATGTACAGATTCACACTTACAGGGTCAAATTTTACTGTGTTAAAATTACACAGTTCCAAAGCTATTGGCTTTCCTCTAACACAGAGCAATTTGGCTGCAGCAGAGGATAACATAATCGGAAACACTCTACTGCAGCACTGCCTCAACCACAGTATTTCTCGATTACTGGTCAGTGTAAATCTACAGTTGAGGACTTGATCCAAAGCCATGTTTCTGTCATTGGTTCCTATAAGCACTGACTCGGGACGTTAAAAAGAAGTCTGTGGTGAAAAAACAAACAGCAGAGCATATGTCCTACATAATGCAGCTATTTCCATGCTCAGCAGCTGATAGTGAAGGGCTGCAATATTGATTTGCGTTACAGTACTATATAGGTAGTATGTTACAAGATTAATTTTGTGCTACTCAGCATCTGCTTTCTCCTTGGAAGTTTTGTAAAGAATTCTGCTGACTATAAAGAATTGAGTTATTTTCTTTTTTACCCTGCCCTTCCAAAGTATAGCATGACAGACACTGTTAAGATGATTATACTGTATACATATAGGTACTTCTATGCTCACAGACTAGCAGCTAACGTATTATTAGAATAGGTCAGCATCTTGGTCCAGTTCTTTTCCTCTCATTTATTTCCAGCCAGCATTATTGTGATAGATTATTATTTTGCCAGGATAGACTTTGGCTCCTGTTCAAAAGATGATATAAATCTGCATCCTTTTATAGATGACTATTATTTTCTTCTTGCATTTACCCAAGCTTTTAAATAGGAAGAAACAGGAACTGGCTATGGGTAGCATGAGTGGAAATTCATTTAAATAAAGAAAGGTAAAAGTAGTTCAGTGAGTAAAAAAAGTTGTGAAATTACCACACATAAAATTTACCCAGAGGAAATCTGTTGATTTACGTGTTTCTAAGTGTCAGTGAAGTGATAACCAGTAGTGGTACCAGATACCACTGAATCAATATGGGAAAGATTTTGAGTTCCTCTGATTTGGTCATGCTTCTCTCTGGGGTTCAGTGAGGAGCAGGAGGCATGTAATGAATGGAAGGTGATGTACTGAGTCCTTATGTGGCTTAACACCAGCCACAGGAACGGGCAGGCATCATTTCAAAGAACAGAAGTATGTCATACATAGTATTGTTTCAAAGCATGTCATAAATCCTTTTCCTTTTCATCAAAGGGTAGGAGCTGTGACCCCATTTGTTTCTGGATGGAACAGTTTTGTACTGACTTTGAGTGAAACTGTTTCATTGCTGTGTGTGGTTCTGAATGTTTTTGTTCCTGCACTACTCAGGAGGATATAAAAACTCTTCCTCTTCAGCCTTGTCACTGAATTAAGAGAGAAGGGCAGAATTCTGGTGCCAAAGTTTACAAAGGCCATTGAGGTCACCTTTGTATATTAACTGAGCTTTCTGCTGGAGAAGCATGCCGATTTAGGCCGAGCAAGGGTCCATCCCTTCAGCATGCAAAATGCCCAACACCTGGTATTGGATGACACATTTTAAGGTGAGTTTTCTTTAGGAATCTGGAAGCATGCAGTTTTTAATTCAAGTAAAACAGAATAACTGCTCTTCTCCTTCAAGAATCCATGTCCTTCTCATAGTATATGCTGCTCACCATGGCACAGAGGACAATTCAATAAAGTTAGCAGCGTGTGAAATAAATTGTCAGGGTCCTTATCTCAAATGACCAAAATGAACACATAAGTAATCCTTCAACCCTAGACACTGTAAATAAAAGAGGTCAAGAAGCTTTGGCAAAAGATCTGTGGCAACGTGCTACGATCTAGGTAAAGGCTGCTGTAAATCATTTTGTCCAACAATCACTCCCAAATAGAAATGGTTTAAAATCACTTACACAAGAGTAACCTTGAGAAAGCAGTCTGCAAACAACTGTGGCAAGTCTTGGAAGAGGAGTACAATGTGTTTATTACCGCACCATAAATGAACATGAACACAGTACAGCAGAGATAAATAGACCATAAATTTGATTCTATCCTCAGCTAACAAGACCTTTGGTGCCTACCAAAGCTACATCCAGTACAGCTGGTCATTTCTGCCTTAGAGATAGTTTCTTTCCATAATGCAATTCCACGAGCTTAAAAACTGGGGAAAAAAACAGTTTAGTTCCCCTATTTTTTCTGTTTTCTTGTAAAATCTCCTTGTAGACACCTACATTTCCAAACCACGATGGTAAACAGATTTATGTTACCTGAATTAGCCTCTGAAAGGAAGTCAATTCACCTGACAAATGTAACTGAACTGACCTTGCTCATGGTGAGCATTTTGAATATAGATCAGACCTTCTCTACATGGAGACTTCTTCATTAAGGTGTCTGTAACATTGGTGTCTATGTTTGAACTAGCCATGTAAAGTCCAATGAAGTCAACACATATAGTGGAGCCACAAGAGTGATTCTGATCATCCCACTAGAGACATCTCCTGGTCAGGTGCTTAAATATGTTTGTAAGCCTTACTGACAGAAATGGAAAATTTGATAATGCACAAGTACATTTAAAGTGAAATTCAGGTGCCCGAAACTATGTATCTACTGTTTTCTGTGATGTCCTATGTTCTCCAAAATATATATAACTGACAGGAGGACATGAAGTTTACAGAAGACTGGTGTACTTCTGGAGGCTCTGGAAGAAATGATGTAGATTAGCCTTGTGCACCTCAGATATCAGCAGATCCAAATGTTTAGGCAACTGTTGCTGCAAAGTTTGTTTCCCTTAATGCAGACTCACAAGTTCATTTGAACATAAACTGAATCCAACACCCAATTGCTTGTATTAGGACAAATCAACCCCACTTATTATATATTTCTGTTAGTGACATCTCCAGGCCTTACATTGTGATAAATTTATGTGCTTTTTGTGGGGTTAACTCCCTACTTCTGTGCATCTTCCTTTCTTAAAACTGTTGAAGACTTTCAGGTGGCATAGAGAATGAAATATGAGTTGGAGATCAGAGTTGCTCCTTTCTTCTCTGTCACTTATCATAAACAACATGATATGCATTGCTCTTCATTTCAAATTTTTGTAAACTTATCCAGGAGGCTTAGAGTTATTCCAGGCTCTGCTAGCAGTCATTTAAAAGGAAAATGATCTTTCTTAATCCACGCTGAATGTCTATTTCTGTCGTGTTAATTACTCATTCCATGTACAAATCTCCTGGAGACATGGGGAACAAATGCACAGTATGTTACAAGAGATATTTTGGAAAATGTAATTTCAAAAACTTAAAACAGCAAGATTCTTGAAATAACATGAAAGGTGATTTACTATCAGAAGAAAACCGAAACACATGCTGATGGATCACAGTTTTTATTGTCTGGGATTTTCTAAAAGCGTGTTTTTAATAGTTCCCAGATATATTCCGGTTCAGGACTCCTAAAGTGCTTATCTTATATAAACGGTCTGAACAGAAAATGTATACTACTAAGTGTAGTGTGTCACCTTCTTCCACTCAAGTTAGCTTCATTAAACTTGCATCTGGATGATGCACTACACTTCCGCGGAGTTGTAGAGGAGATTAAATCCAGAGCAGGAGCCAGACCTACCAAGATGTTGACTGAATCATCAACACAAGTTTCAGCACTTTTGGAGATTTTATGCTCTTTGATTTCTGCCATAACATGTGATAAAGACTACATATCAGCACAGTACAGCTTTCAACCTCATAATAAAATTGAAGTATAGGTTGCTGAAGACAAGATATCCCAGAAAACATAACTTCGCTTTCTGAAGGA
The DNA here is from genome assembly GCA_023055505.1 of Callipepla californica brunnescens. Classification (NCBI taxonomy): domain Eukaryota; kingdom Metazoa; phylum Chordata; class Aves; order Galliformes; family Odontophoridae; genus Callipepla; species Callipepla californica. The sequence continues at coordinate 5,135,772 of JALIRH010000001.1, forward strand.
TAATTCGCAATTATATCCCTAATTACTTGTAATTATGAAGTACATAGTCATAAAGTCAAATGCTAAGATGTATTCCGGTATTGTATTCTGGTGAGGTGCTCTTTAAATTCAGAAAGTCCTTTAGAAATTGTTATAAGAAAAGAAAAAGGGTAGAGAAACCATTAAGAAACCATTGCAGAATATCTTTTGATCTTAACTATGGGTTTGTTTCCTTTGAGATCAACATTAACAGTTTATAATGAGATAAGTATTAATCATATTTTAAAGTACTAGGTTTGATGTACAGAGGTGGGACAAACTGGTACTTATGCCAAGCACTACTGGCAATTACACATAACCTTCTTTTAACCCTAATTCTCTCTATTATAAAACGTAGCATGAGAGTGGAGACAATAAATCACTTATGGATGGAAGAAAGGTTCATTTATCTTTGCAGATTTGCTGCAAAAGAACTTCTCCTGAGCAAGATGCTGTTATTGCAATGAAAATAGATTTAGGAGCACTTGTGAAAATAGGTTTGCACAAAATAGTTCCTTTTCAAAATACTGCTTTTTATATATATCAATTTATACTCATTTATGATTTTTGAAGTAAATGTACTTAAAAAAAAAAAAAAAGAAAGAAATACTAAATGTATCTCATCAAGGAAGGTGTCACAAGACCTCCCTCCCTCCCTCCCTCCCTCCCTTCCTTCCTTCCTCCCTCCCTTCCTCCCATGTCCCAGCTTTGAGCTGCAGGCAAGAAGAATAGCAACTTGAAGAGAAGAAGAGAACTTAGGCCTGTTCCAGATTGCATTTGCGTCTGTATGTCTGTATCTGTAGTGTAGACTTTCAGTACTCTTGAGATACTGAAATGTGTGCGGGTATCAGCCACTGCCCAGGCTGCCTGGCTTTCAGGTTAGCATGAAGGCAGATGGTGAATTATCTGTTTGTTTGGTGACCTAGGGCAGACTGAATGCTGCAGCAGAAATATGTCTGGTTAAACTCAGATTTGCCAGGGAGCCAGCAATTTACAAATAGGATCTTCCTTGCCCTGAGCCTGAGTTTGCAATGTGCTGAGCAGGCAGGTTTTGTTGCTTCTGTGCAGTGGGTTTACTGTCTCTTCTTGTACTTATTTTCTTGATTAATTTATGTGTTTTCATCCATTGGTTCCTTGTTATTCAGATTTGTTTGTTGATTGTAAGGATTTGTGTTTCTGTCATACTGTAATAAAAAAGAAGCTGCCTAGTGGAAAGCAGCAGCTGTTTAGGAACTCATACCAGCAGTATATAACCACTGAGGATGCAGAATGAACAATGCTCGCTCTGCTCAAAAACTGTGAGAACAGAATAAAAATAATCTCCTGTAGGCTGTAGGAATCCCAGCTCTCTGAAAACTGTTGTAGGCCCTTCAATGAGCCATGATTTTACAGAAATTAGAGCCAGTACCTCTTGAAAATCTGTTCCAGCACTGAGCTCCTGCCCCAGCATAGTGGATGATGAGCTCCAGGGTCACAGACCACGAAAACAAAATTAGCAAGGTTTTTTGCTTAGAGTTCTCATTTGAGCATAGCTGGATCCACCTAGCTTGTGGAAATCTGTCAAGATCAGATTTTGCAATGCTTTACTTTAATTTCCTCTGCACTCGGTGTAATCGCTGAAATAACTGAGCTAGCTGCAATTATTGGCCATGCAATTTCATGCATCTGTGAAAATGTATTGAAGTACAAGTCCTTGCATTTGCTCTAATTTGTGCTAATGAAAGAGCTTGGCACATTTGTTAGTGAGTCTTATGAAGAAGAAGATTCAGAGGGAATTCAGAGGGAATCACTGTAACGATTTCAAATTAGAATAATAAATTTGACTTTATCACATTAAAATTAATAAAACTGTGGTTAATAATTTGATTTTCCACTACCCTGCATCTAGTGAGGAATATAAAGATGGATCTTTTCAAGAAGTTTCTGGCAATCCACAGCTGGAACTTTTGATTAAAGGAAATCTATAGATTTACATCCTAGCATATTTTTCACCAAGAAGTTTGACTCTGAACGAATTATTAGAACCTGTAAGAAAACGTGGGTAATAGAAGCAAGAAAGATCATACTGATAGATAACAAAGTTTAATGAACATCTGGTTTGCAATTTAACTTATTATCTGAATTTATGATACGGAGGTCTATTTTTTCCTTCAGATGACAGTCATAAAGGTGTCTTCTGTACTAGTGGAATAGGTGCGATATTTTCATTTTTCATACCTAAATTCTACATTTACTTGAAGGGCAAATATGCAGTCCCCAGGTTTGTTGGAACTGGTCTACAAGGAACATGAACATTAAGCTTAATCACAGAAATTCATCTCTTTGTCCTTTGTGTTGTACTTCGCTGCAGTGAAAATCACTTGAAAACAAAAGCATTCAGATATGCTTTTTCCTTGCGTCTTGACAAACAAAAAATTTCCACATGAATGAAGAGAGAAGGATCTGAGAATTGAAAATCACATCAACTGTCTGACGAAATCCAAATGTATTGTATCCTCCTGCAGCAGATGGAAAAAATTGTCTGACAGATAGAAATCACGGGACTGCATTCTTCAGAAAAGACCCCTGAGGGATCTGGACTATAGTGGATCTATCTGTGGGGCAGTGAGCTCTGGCTCGGAGCTGTAAATCAGCTCTTAAGCTGCCTAAGCAACTAAGATCCTATTCTCTCTTCAGTTAATTTTATTCTCACCATTGTCACCTCAGTTACCACATTAGAGGAGCAAACTCTGGAATGGCTTCTCTCATTGACAAGAGATAGAGGAGAGACATAATTTCTTTTCTTTTTTTTTTTTATGTTTTTGATCTACTTGAAGTTATGCTTAACCTGACAGCATACATGTACTTCATAAAATGATCATGAGCAGGGACCAGTTTAGTGCTAGAGCTGTGGAAAGGAAATCCTTTCTGGCTGAGATCTCCTGTAAATCTTCTCCTTACTTACAGACTAAACTACTCATAGTTCTTTCATTAACTGTATGTAAGAGATGCATGTTTTAATGAGAAAAATGGAGGAGGGAAAGTTCTTTAATGAGAAAACAGAATCTCTTTTTTTGAGGTGAGATTTATGAGACAGAGGGCTCTCTTTGTAGGTTATTACTATTACTACTATTATTCCATATTATTATTATTATTTGCTCAGAAGCCAATGTAGAATTGCTACCTGATATCTGCTATGATTTAGTACATTGTTTTAACAGATGTTGTATCAAGGCTTTCTGAGAAACTGAATCAAAGAATCACAGAATCACATTACTGTAGGTGAATGTGACCTCTAGATATTATCTATTCCAACTCCCCTGCCAAAGCAGCTCCCTAGCCCAGGTTGCACAGGTAGGCATCCAGGAGGGTCTTGAACATCTCCAGAGAAGGAGACTCCACCACCTCTCTGAGCAGCCTGTGCCAGTGCTCTGTCACTGCACTGTGAAGAAGTTCCCATGCACATTTGTGCAGAACTTCCTATGCATCAGTTTGTGGCCATTTCCCCTTGCCCTATCACCACACACTGCAGAGAAGAGTCCAGCCTTGTCCCTTTGGCTCCTGCTCCTTAGATGTTTATATACGTGGGTCAGATTCCCTCTGAGTCTTCTTTTTTCAAGGCTGAACAGGCCCAGGTCTCAGCCTCTCCTCATTAGAGAGGTGTTCCAGGCCCTTTATCATCACTCTAGCCCTCTGCTGGACTCATTCAAGGAGATCCCTGTCTAAAAAAGTACTTGCTCTGACGAGATATAGGTTCTACTTGTAGAGTTGTAGAGCAATAAAAGAATATATTGACAGTTGTGAAATGACAGATTGAACTGATCCACATTACATTGTGCCTTAGAATGGAGTAAATTTGGGTAGAAAATCAAACATTTGCAAGAGACAGAGGTTCATTCTTTCTTAGGCCTTGTGCTTCTACTTATCTGCTCAGCAAATTAAAATTAGAATAATTCCCTGGGCAGAAGGATTAATGAGCAGAGAAGGAAGTGGTTAAAGTACATGATAAAAAGATTTATCACCTAACTCCACTTTATAACTTCTGTATTTTTTGTTAGCTGCAGCTAGAGTTCTGCAAATTACTTTGTTACTAAAGAAACAAATATCCATGTCTGTTCCATACTGACCTCTTTCTTGCATTATATTCTTCAAGGTGAGGATACTGCTGAAAATGGTAGACACAAACTGATTGGAATATAAGGTGGAAGAGGTTTTTTATTGTTTAATGGAGATGATTTGAAAATATGGGCTGAGGACACTTAATTGCATGTCAGCAACAATTTACAACAAAATGAATAGACTGCTCCTATTTCATACCAAATTTTGCATCCCTAATCAGCCTTATACTAGTAACCACTGGACAGAAAAAACTGCATTCATTTTTCATGGATGTGTAAACTCCAACAAGAGAAACAGATTTTATCAGCACAAGCTTTCCAGGATGGCCATCCCTTATCATGTTGTTGTTATAATTGTGTGTTACCCTATTCGATGTTTTCAAGAAGACTGAGCAATGATCACTTACAGTATCGACAAGAAAATGTGCTTATGAAAATCAAACTGATACATGACTTAGAGTCATCCAATTCCACATATTTCATTTGCAAATTGTTCACTTTTGATTTTATTTATGTTTTTATAAAACCCCCAGCTTTATAGAAAATCAATTCTCTGTCATCTAAATGTTGTCTTACAGCTCAGCATGGCCTCAGCTTATTTTTTCAGCACTCCCTATTAATAGTGATGTATATTAGAGATAGCTGTAAAAGTGTATGCTGTGGGTTTTTTTGCTAGAGATTCTTTGAGAAGTTTGATGAAATTATAGCTAAAGTAAGTGCTATAAGTTTTAAATTTGTGTAATTTATGTGTCCAGGGTGACAGATTAATCATGGGTTCCTGTGTAACATAAAACTCCAATTAAAATAAACACAAATTAAGTTGTCAAAGTTGTCATGTGTGCATGAAATTAGTTTGAGCAATGAAAGAAAACTTTAAGCCAACTTTTTTGTATTCTTTTTGTTTGGTTGGTTGGTTTGTTTTGTTTTGTTATAAATCCTCTTTGACTTTAGTCAGTGGAATCAATGGTCTACAGTCACATATCTCAAAATTAACTGATGTGAATAAGAAATAATAATGACAGCTTGCCTCATATGAAAATAATCCAGAAGAATGGCCTTCAATACTAGAAACAAACAAACAAAATTTTATGACATTCTAGCTAATGGTTTGTGCGATTACACTAAGGAAAAAAAAGAGCAGCGCCACTGCAAGGTTGGTAATTACATGTTAAAAAGTGGAACATGTAGTTGAGCAGTTTGGAATCTGGTGGAAGTTGCTACCAAAAATCAATTATTAAAATGGACATTTATTTTTCAGTATTGAAGTTTATTGGACTGTTTATAATCTTCACCTGATACTGACTTCTGACTTCATATCTCCATTTACTGAATCAGAGAGATAGAGCTTTGTCTCTTTTCCTGTACCTCTAATTATAATTTCTGAGATGTTTTATTATCTCCAGCTATCCAGAAAAGTTAAACAGAGGTATTAACAGAAGGAGGAAAAAAATAATTTGAAATTGACTAAAAGTATATCTTTGTATGAGAGCAATAGAGGGGAAGAAGATAAAATGAATATGCAAGAAAACACGGCTGTCCATGGAGGATGGAAGCTATTTTCTGGAAAAATCAAGCTGCCAATTTTCATCAATTAGAACTGAATCCAAGTAAATCCCTATTAAAAAAAAATCATTACATTGTATAGCATTAGGTTAGTAAGTAAGACAAAGTTGGAAATCTACAATATTTTCTTCCAGCAAATCCTGGCTTAAAATCAATACCATATGCAGCACTACATATGAGAGGAGAATTAAAACCTTAATGTTGACCTTAATTAGCGTTTAAAACCAGTTGAGTTGTATTAGAAGTGTACTTCAAAGCATCTAGGTATATAAAAGAAAGTGTTTTTCAAATGGAAAACTTCACACCATAAAATGGTAATTGAAATTTGAAAGAAGATAGAAATGGAACAAGCCAAGAACATCTATATTATTAATGTCAACAAGCAAAGCTGTCTTAAGCTTCAGCACACCCTGATCATCTTGACAACAGAGCAGAAGTACCTTTGTAAAAAATTTGTTCCAAAGTCCTTTCAATTTGAACAAAGGATACTTAAAGAATGCGCTTGAAATTCTACAGAAGAAGTGTAAAATAAGCATACTGCTGCAAAAATAAGCATACTGCTGCAAAAATAGCTGACTAATGCTAGGAACAAATCTTAAAAGGTGAATAAATGTTGTGATGGATTAATCATGGTCATGAAATATGAAGGAGATCAAATGGGAATGCTCTGACAGCCCATAATAGGTCAACCAAGAGCTATATGCAGAGCAAGAATATAAACTCAACTTCAATTGTAACATATGAGTCAAGCACAGAAACATAAATAATAAAATAATATAAAGAAAAAACATAAAATAATATATAGAAATAAACATAAAATAATATATAGAAATAGAAAATGATGAGAAAAATGTATTAAAATGGTATATAAGCAAATGCAGAAATACTAAATCAAAACATGTAAGCAGTATAAGAAAGACTAAAAAAAATTCCAAGCGCCTCATCTGTTAAAGGTTATTGACAAGTATTAATAGATATTTTTGAAAGAATCCTTCTTCCCATTTGACTTTTTGCATCCTAGGTGCAGCAACCAGGTGAGAATGGCCAACAGCAATACTTGACTGCTGAAAGGGGAAACATACAGGCAACAAGGCAGGACTTGAGTGGACACACTCAGCACTCAGTGGCACACTAGGGCACAGGTAGAGGAAAACAGGGTCAGTTTTGCGTCACTGACCCTTAAAACAGACAGAAATAGTATGGTACTACTGAGTAATCTTGATAATTTGTGGAAATACTGAGATACAGACTCTGGGATACAGACATAATCACTAGAAAACCTTAGTAAAGAAAATAAACCACTATAAGTAGAATAGTAAAGATAACAAAGTACAATAAAAAAACCTCAGCATCTCAAAATATGTTCCATATTTTGTATACATTTGCAAACTTTTGATCAAAGAATCAATTGGTTTTTGATGCCATATATTTTTCACACATTAGCAAACTAGAGACTACTTAAGATGTGAATGAAAAAGTACAGATAAAAATGATGATAAGAAGGAAAAAGATGAGGCACCTTCCTTAGAAAGGGGCAGCCAACAGTTTTTGTCTTGATGAAACTAACACTGATGGAATAAAGGTAGATCCACATCAAAAGGAGTCTTGCAGTGGTGTTTGTACACGAAAAGTTCCTCCAGCTCTTTCAGGAGGAGAGAAGCCAAGCAGAATACTTCTGTAAATTGCTGGAGGGCATTTCTTAAAAGCCACTACAAGCTGCTCCAAAATGCTTTTAGCCCACGCTCTGAGAGTCACTATTATTTTAGATGTATGCTTTAAGAAAGAGACTAAAATTACTGACAGCTTATCCAAGGAGGAATTGTAGCATTAAAGGGAAGACAAGTGAATAAGAATAGGAAATTGTAACCCTTGCAGAGATAAAAAGAAACCCTGAAAACACTGAAACCATTGGACAATGTGATTTTATGCCTTTTTTTTTTTTTAAGAAACAGTCTGGAGAGAATCATATGAAACACAAATGTTTATAAATCTTCATAGCAGTTTCCCTTAGGCTGTTTGGTTCAAAAGTAAAAAACTCCAAATCCTTCTGAAGTGTGTCAGAAAGACTGAAATGAGTATCCAAGATCACATTAAACTGCAAATTACAGTCAAACTGCTATGTCCAGACTATTGGAAAAAAAAAAAAAAAGAAATTCTCCATTCCAGAATACAAGACCATTCCTGGGCATCAGCAGACAGCCCTGATGATCTCTAAAATCTGATGAGAAGATGTGATACGTGTAGGAGAATGACAGGCAAGCCACAAGAGGGAAAATAAAGAACACAGCATTTCTTCTAGACCTTGGAGCAAAGGAAAATAGATCTTTTGATCACAAATCGCTAATTATTTAAAGAAATTTATTGACTGAATCAGTGATAGATGAAGTAGTGAGCTGTTTAATTGCATTTGTTATCACAAAGTCTTATTTCACACAATGGTAACAAGTGAAAATTAGAAAGTAAAAAGAATTCAGGGTCAAACAGAAAGGTCATCTAATGCCCATGCCTGTAGGCTCTATAGGAAATGCTTGGAGAAGGGTGAAAGAGAAAGGTAGAAACAGAGGTAGTACCCCAAAACATCTCTTCACCTTGCTACAGCTTAGGACTTCCTAAACCAGAAGTGTTGCTTTGATTTTCTAGCCTCTCAAGAATTTTCCTTTCTACACATTTTCCTTTACAGCTCGAAGATTCAATAATTACCTTTAATTATTCAGCATGCCTGTGTTCATCTGTAATGCATTACCTTTCTCCATCTTAATTTCTTTTAAAGCTTCATCAGTCCTTCAGTTCCTTCTCTGCTGAAGGAAGACAGTAAGTTTTCTGTTTCATGTGAACTTTCTCATATGTACTCAGATCTTTCTTGAAATGCAGTACCCGAGGCTGACTCTGTATTTCACTTGTGGCTTTACTATTGAGGCATATGACAGCAGATTAACCCCATACATCTGGTCACGTTAAAGGAATCCAGACTATCACAGAGGAAGAAGAGCTGGAGATCAGTTGTCTATGACAATGATTGTCTGAAAGGATATCTTTCTCATACACCAAAGCAGTTTGGGGATGTTATCTAAACAGCTGACTATACTGAGCATTATATCTTCCCTGTCCTTTATCTACTTACAGTGAAGAAAACAGTTCCTGCATAGTGCAAAAATCAGCAACCTTGTAAAGACATTCTTTACTGTATGCTGCCTGTTACATAACGCATGAACACTGAAAAACCAGCGCTTGGTATCAACATGATTGGCACCTAGGAGATACCTTCTGTGAAGAAACATTTTGTACTTCAGTGACGAATAAAAGGTAATGAGTCAAATAATTCCTTGAGTCTATCACATGGCTTATGCCATTCCAGCCCTAAACTGTCTCACTAGGTTTGACTGTGTGCAAGGAGGTTTTGTCTGCACATTTGTCTTAGAAGACCTTTCCAATTGTATGATGTATAAGAGGGGTGGCTGGGAAAAGAGGAGAAAAAAAAATCTAATTTGTAGCTGTAGCACTGAGGGATGAGATTGACTTTCTTAGTCAACTGTTCATTTCTTCTGCTGCAGAAAGGATGTATAGTGCTGCATGTCCCTCATGAAGGGACATAATGCTTCATGGATCCTCACATTAGGAGCTCTTCGCTGTTTTGAAAGGAGCTGGTGCAAAATCTGGGAAATAAAGAAATGGGACAAAAACCTGCAATTTGATCCCGAGTCTTCCAGGAGGCAGAGAACCTGGTCAATGGAAACTGGCAATTTTTATCATGCCTGATTATGTGACTGTTTTCACTTACGCTTTCACTCCAATTTCACTCCAGACATTACACCATTCTGGGTAAAGCTGCCCAAATCACCCCAGCACTCCCAACAAGAAGCCTTGCAGACTTATAGGGCTTGTCAGTGCTGCTGAAAATCAACCACTAATAAAAAAATAACAGGAGCAAGTGATAGAGAAGCTGGGGGCTTTTTTCAGCCCTTAATGAGTAGCTCTCAAGACTCAAATGATTGTCCAAACACATGTATAGGCATTTGAAGTTAAAACCTTTCCCCACGTCTTGCTGACATTGTTGCTGTACAGTGAATGGGCTTAGGGTATGTTAGAAGTGATGAGAAGATTTCTGCAGCACAAGGGCAAAATGTCTGAATTTTTTGAATCTCCTCATTAAAAGAATCTGAAGAACTTTCAGAATTTCATGACTTAACAACTCCATATTCTCTCCTTATGTACTGAAGAAACATGAATACTTTTCTCATTAGTTTTGCTGTCTTTGCATTTCTTAGGAATCCATTACTAACTTTAGCAGTTAAAATAAATTCTGTTTTTCCATAACTTTTTGACCCCATTTAATTTTTCAGAAAGGAAAGTGTTTAGTTGTGTGTCTCTGATGAAAATGCCTTTTTTGTTTGTATATATATATAATGAATAGATATGTGCATATTCAGAAAACCCCCATATAAACTGGAATTAAGGTCAAGTTCCCAGATCCACTACTGCACTTTACCCATAGCTCTTAAAACACTTGACAAATATATTTCTGTGGAAAAAACTGGAGATCTCAGGAGAGAATCCAGTGTTTATGATACAGAGTTGGCAGAGGGCGAATGACAAATTCCTGAATTAAATTTTATCATATTTCAAAAAAAAAGGTTTCATTTTAAATATAAGTGCAATTTCAAATTTCAGGACTATCTAACATTTATTTTTTGTACAGCTAAAACATTGTTAATGAAGACATATATTTATTTAATCACCATACTCAGTACATCTTTCTTATCTGGTTGAGACTGAGGCACATGGGTTTAAATAAGGAAGAGGTGTCTGTAGATGAATTCCACTGTGCTGTCAAAGGTGAATAAACAAGTTCTATGACTACAATGATATGCAATACCTATGAACAGCTGCATGCAGTTGAACAGAATTAGAAGGAGGTCTTGTCTTTTGTTTATTCAAGAAATTCTCTGTATTTGTTTTATTCATCAGCAGTTATGAATATGGAATGATTGTCACTTGTTTTCCTCTGTGATTGATAAAACACAAGTAAAAGTAATCAAAGTGCTTGCTTACATCTGGATTGGTCAGCAACATTTATCATGACAGTGCATTTATAGAACAAAAAGGCAAGAGGGATTTTTTTTTCCACATATCCACTTTTGGTGGCTGAGGAAATCTCGGGTTCCAAATTAAATCCATAGTCTTGTCCGTGACTAGACGACTCAAAACTATGGTTTCCTTTCATTGCATCCACACAGTATCTCACTCTTTCCACACACTTCAAATACCTCTGGCGCTCACTCACTTTGAAATTAATGTCCCTATTTCCTATTTTTGTCACCCTCATGGATAAAAATGTCCATGCAATCTTTTAAGGACTGAACTCATGGATTATCCACAAAGTTCCCCATCTTTTTTATGATTAAACTGATCTGTAGGTGTCTCTGCTTGAGCAGGGGCTTAGAGCAGGTCACCTTCAGAGGTCCCTTCCAACCTCAACCATTCTGTGATTCCATGATTCTTTGATTCTGCAGTCTCAGAAATACTCTCTTCTGTAGTCACAGAGAGGTGTCTGAGATATCTGCTACTTTTTTACCCTTCATCTACCTCTGTCTACACACTTAACCGTAGAAATGAAAGCTTCTCATGACAAGCATCCACTTGTCGTGAATTTCTGGGAAATACATATCATTTTCTAATCTCACAACCAAACAACAAGCAACTAGGTGTAGCACTGTGTGGCTAACCAAATACTGAAGCATTTATCAAGATTTCTGGGCTCCTGACAACTTTGCAGAGTAAAGTCATATTTATTCAAACAGAGACAGAAATCAGAGAGCAATGACAAGAACACATGCCCAGGAATGGGGAGGGAATTTCACAAAATATACTAGATATATGTTGGATTTTTGTTTGTTTGTTTGTGATTAATTTTATTTTATTGAATGCCACCTGCGTTACACAGGAAAATCTTAGAAAAAAAGAAAGAAAAGAAATACATTGGAGTGGGGCAATAACCCAAAGCTGAATAATTAATAACCACAATGTTTTTTTTTCCATAAAAATCCTCCAGGAAAACCATTACATAGTCTGCATTTACATTAGGACCTTCCTAGACACAGTAATTAATGGATATTTTCAGGATACTTTTGTGTTGAGCACAACACACCAAAGACTGGAACAGGAACATCTTCAGAACCTGCACCTTGAGTGATTCCGGGCTGAGCTAAAAACCTGGCCTTCACAGCCACAGCTTGACGGAGTTAAGTATGGTCTTCAGGTGAAACATAAAGAATAATACAAGGGATGCTGACTCACAGCTTACACTTGCATAGTTCCAAGACCAATAAGAGAAACTAAGCCTTAATAGCATATTTGCTGTAAATTCTTTGCTTAGCTCTTCACTGACATTTGCTTGTGCTATTAATTTTTTTCATTGCAGCTGTAAAAAGAAGATAAAGTTCTCTGTGCTTCATACCTAATATAAGCCACTGGTCAATTTAATTGAAAATTACAGAGTGGAGTAAGGTAGAAAAACTACATCAGTTATTCTGTATTAAGTACCATGATCCTTTGATCTTTCCAACTCTGCCTCTCTTGATATCTCCAATAAACCTCATTTAAAACTATAATTGCAGCAGTGTTAATTCGTGGAGTGTAAGCACAAAGTAACAGGTTGCTGTTGATCATGTTCTTTGATTCTGTGATATGCACATACTCAATCAGCATTGCTGTTGGTCACATCTCACAGGATTACACTGCCTTTTCTCTGGCTGGATAGGTACATGGGTAAAGATTACTACTAAAGCTTTTAGTCAGTAGTTTATTTCAGAAAAGTACAGCCAACCCTCTGTACTGTACTCGCTTATCAGGTGTAACTGCTCAGTGATTAAAAGCAGAAACTTTGAGGGCTGCTCCGAAAGTAATTTATTGTGTTGGCCCATGATGTCAGAGGCAGGTGGTGGTGGTATGGTAGTAGAGGCTGAACCTTTCTGCCAATATTCCATTACATTTTGTTGCTGCGTGACAGATGGCAGCAGAAGGGTAGTCCGATAGAATGATACCTGACATGGAAGTGTGTATGGAGCAAAGGTATGTCACTGAATTCCTCTATGTGAAAAAATTGCACTAATTGACATACACTGACCCTTGCTGAACATTTATGGAGATCAATCAGTGGATGTGAGCAGAGTGAGGCAGTGGGTAGTGTGTTTCAGCAGCGCCAACAGCAACATGTAAGATAGGACAAACTCCATACAGCCATGCAGTTTTACAAGAGTGGCATGCAGACACTTGTTCATCACTGGCAAAACAAAACAAAACAAAACAAATATAGTTAATGGTGGTGACTGATGAAAAATAGTGCTTTGTAGCTGAGAATTTTCTCTACCCAACAATGCGATTGTGCTTTTCGCATCTGTTGTAGTTTCTGTGGAAATAAATAGGAAGCATTACTTTTGGAACAACCTCCATAAATCCAAGAATTATATGTATAATTTTGTGTAACTCTTCTTCAGTCCAGTTCAGATACTGTTGAGTTTAATACTCTATGAAAATGTCTTGCCACTGTTAAAGGATACAGTGAGACCTTAATAAATAATCTTTGCATTTCTTTTTACTTCCAGAAAATGTGCTCCAAAGAGCTGGAACACTGCAGGAACATTTTCATACTGTTTTAAAGCTACCAGCCAGGCAACGGAAAAGAGAACACACAATTTGTATCCTTTTATAAAAATACTGATGTTCAAAGTACTATACAAACAAATAGGAGTTATTTATACGAGGAAGGGAGGAATGTCTGGATTCACAAATCCAGGCTGAATACAGCTGAAGAAGGCCTGAAGAAGTAACGAACAGCCCACGGAAAATGTGGTACCAGGAACATCTCTCCCTTCTCCCTACCTCACCCCAAAACTCTACTGCTCTCAAGGACATTGGATTCCTTATCTAATTCACCCTATTTGCTTTATTCCATCACCGTTACAGCTAGGCAAGCATTTCTGAAGCCAACTTTCTGATTAGGTTGTCACAAGCAAGAATAACATTTAAGCTGGGTAAAGCTAAAGAAACAAGAAAGAATCTGCACCCTAAGGAAAGTTTGTTATTGTGGCTTGCACACAGCTGGAGATCCCATCCCTGCAATAGCTAAAAAATTTGCCCTCACTTCAGCAGTGCTTGACAAAAGTGCTTCATAGAGTTCTTCCCTCAGTGTTTACTTTAGTGCGTTGCTGCTAGGAGGAGTACTTTTAAAGCATTTGGGGTCAGCTTTCTGTTCCTCCTCTCCAGCCTTTGAGGAATGCTGAATAAGATGTTCTTATCTGTTAAAATCTTGTTATTGCCTCTGGGTTACAGCAGTTACAGCATAAACTAACAAAGCCCAGTTAGGGGTTGTCAGGCTCATATTTTACATGCAAGAGTCAGATCTAACGAGAGAACAGAATAAATGCACCAAAACATCATCTTCATAACTGTCTCACCTTCAGCGTTAGCATAAGGCCTTTGGTTTATCAGACACTCTCTCTTGCTCATTTTATTTGATTAATTAGCTTCAATTCCAATTATATTGTATTATGTTGTGTTTTTTCGCATTCTGATGTCTTATTTAGTAGATTAGCTTTCCTTCTCAGATCGTTGCTGCTGTTTTGTTTTTAGGCTCATCTCACTCTTCCCTTTTCCCTTTCCCTGTTCCAGTTTTCAGGGGCGTGGGTCCATGGTTCCACTGCACCAATCGTCACAGAACTGGGCTGAACGAGCCCTTAAACCATTGACACTGGTGTAACTCATTTCATTTAGCACCTTGATGCTTTCATTTGTACAAATTCAGGAATGCTTATTGGTGCCTATTTCTACTGCACGTTATTGCTCTCTATAACTACCTGAAGGGAGGTTGTAGTGAGATGGCTGTTGGCCTCTTCTCTGCTGTAACTAGTGATAGGACTTGAGGGAACGGCTTCAAGTTGTGCCAGGGGAGATTCAGATTGGATTTTACAAAATACTTTGTCTCCAAGAGTGGTCAGGTGCTGGAATGGGCTGCCCAGAGACGTGGTGGAACCACTGACCCTGGAGGTATTCAAGGAACAAACGTTTAGATGTTGTCTTGAGGGATATGGTTTAGTGAGAACTGTTGCTGATAGGCAGATGGTTGGACTGGATAATCTTGTAGGTCTTTTCCAACCTTGGGTATTCTATGACTCTATGGACAGTAGCCACACACATTACCAAACCCAAAGAGTTCTTTGAGCTTCCCCATCTTTTTTTTATTTTTATTTTTTTCATTACTGTTATAATACTGCATACAATAAATTTATTTCAAAAAAAACCCACAATTTCTCAGAATTTTACCTGTCTAATGCTGCCTTTGCTTTCAAGTAAAGGGATAAAAATGAATGAAATCCACTAATAAGTGTTTACTCTCATAAAAGCTCTTTGAGCCTCTGACATACATTTGTAAACTAAGCCTCACCCAGCTCAGCCACAAAAAGATATGAAGACATACAGGTCTTTTCTGTAGGTTTATTAAAGCTTTTTAATGACAGGAACACACAGAGACTGATCTACATGAACATGAAGTGCACTCTTAATTGGGCTATTGGCCCTGGGTATTAGAAAGGTACATGTATCAGATTTTAGAAAGCTAAAACCAAAGTTTAAGATATTTCAAATTGGGATAGTCCTCTACACTCCACTGTCTTTGGCCTTTACCTAGTGTTCACCTCTACCTTGCAAAAGAACATATTTTGTATTCCTTTCCCCACTGCTCTATATTTTTTTAATATGTCTGGTGCACTTTATATCTCATAGGAGTCTAAATTTACTTTGGTTTAGGCATAAAGACGGAACCATGTTTCTGATAAGGAAGTCACCTCATGGACTACCATGTTTATGCTGTTTTTCTGTTGGATGCTGGGGAGTAATAGAGTTGGCAAAGTATAAACAAATGATAATCTATTAAATCTCCTGGGAATTTTATGAACCAGGAAAATGAGTTTATTCTAATTTAGTACCTGAAATCATGTGGATGAAGTGCTTCTGAAACAGAGAGTAAATTTAGCATCTCATAAGGAAAAATGATTGGAGTCAGTCAAAATTCATTGCACCTAGTCATATTCTTAACATAGGCACAACAGGTCAGGCATAGCCATAAGTCAGTGAGTAGCTTCATTGTCTGAAAAATACTTCGATATTTTGAGAGGATATGCTGCCTGGAAATACATTGCACTGGCTGTAAAATAGTATGTGGGATCTGATTTAGCAGAGAACATAAATCACTTTGGACAGTATAAGTTTGTACCACAATAACATTACAGAAATTGTGATTTTTGCTTTAAAACACTAAGATTAAGGATGAGATGAGCAATTAATAAAGATTACAGCTCCAGACAAGCCTAAATATCAGTGGCAAGCACGTATGGAAAGTCATTTATGGCGCCGCTGGCATTGCCTGTACTTGGGCCTTGGATATCAGTGTAACTACATGCCTAAGTCTTTCACAGCACCAAGATCTTCACAGTTGCTGTTGGATATTTCTAATGCAGGAATGGATAGCCTTCTATATTTATATTTACCAAAAAGGTGAGGTAAATAGGCACAGTATGGGGTTTTTGATAGAAGAGAACATGATACATATATACTTCTTTCCTTCTGCACGCTGGGAGAGAGGTAGGCAAGGGGATGGATACTTCAAACCCAACCAACTACCTGTGAACTGGAACTGAGGCTGGAAATGGTCAATCAATCTTTGAATGCATCCGAAGGATTCAAGAACTTGGCTTTCCATAATGCTTACATCAGTCATCCATCTGGGGTTCCTCTTTGTATTAAATGGCTATTTAAAATGTTCTCATTATTGGTGAATGTTAACAGATATTATTAAATACAATATAAAAGTGTTGTGTTACTTTGTGACAATTAGTTTTTCAGTACCTAGTAGCTAGTAGCTACAAAACTGAAATGAATATTGTCTTTCCTGCGGAACAGGAAGAGTAAGAATTATTAAGGTCATTTATTTTAAAAGGTTTGTAATGGAAACTGAAACTGCTCAAAGCCATATTTCAAACACTTTGATGAGCAACATTCTTCTAAAATTCCTATTTGAAACACAATTGTTCACGAACATTATTACTTCTATTGCTGTTTTGTTGTACTTCTGCTCAGTGTCTGGCAATGTGTCACTGGTAGGAACCCTGCAACCAGTTGGTTTGGGAACTGAAATTATGATGATGCTGCTTCTTTGTTGTTGGAGCATATAGTCGATGTTGAAGCTCAGAAAAGTACTAGTGATAACACATGTTTTGACAGCTTGTCAATAATCCTGGCATCATGATGAAAAGGGCTATAGGTGGACTTATAACCTGTGTCAGGCAAACAAAGACACTGACCTTATTGAGAGTGGGGTGAAAAAAAGTCAAATTTATTGCTAAGAAGTAAACCAAAGGCAGCAGATTGTTTGGCAAAAACATATCAAAAAGATTAAAGTGAACAGGTCTTCTAAAGCATACAGTCAACAGATTACTAATGGAAAAAATTATTAGTCATTATGTATTGTCTTTTCTACTTGGTCGCTTTCAAAGGAAAGTGGAAATAAAATATATAGAGATACAATAAATATTTCATCTTAGCTGCTTTGTCTGCCTTTCACCACCACTATCACATCCCACGAGTCTTTGAGGAATACACACAGCAAAACTTTATTAAAAAATGATCCATCGTTTGTGCCTGTATATTAATATTTAAGCTGATTTCAGCCAGCATTGAAGAGATATGAGCCCAAACGAATAGGACATCAGCAATTAGAAATATCTTGCAGAGGCCAGGGGATTCAGGGAAGGAAGGTATAGGAATAATTGAACATCTTTTCTACTTTAAACCTTCTATATTATGTTTGCATCAACACTTGCCTAATAAGCTGCCATGCACTTGGAGTGGAAAATTTCCTTGATTTTCAGCAAGGATGAACTTGGAGTCACCCAAAACTAATGCTGCTCAGTGGTGGGCACCAGGGAGGGAACTTAGGCTACTGGAGGCACCAGCATGCCTACCCTAGTGCTCACAAGTGCTTATTTGTTCCCTTTCACAGAGAATGGCCTTTTGAATCACGCTCTTGTGGTCTTTTGAATCACAGCTTAATTAAGATGTCTTAGCAGATAGTACAAGTAATACATTAGACCCTAGTATAATTCCTCAGAATATTATGGCAATTTAATTACAGTTCACCCCACTCTCCTCAAGACTGGCTAAGAATAACATTGTTTTACTCAGGGAATTTACATGGAGCATTTTGTGTCTGGCTGAGGGGGTTTTTTTGTGGAGAACAGTGTGTGGTATTTAAGGTCTCATTCTATTACAGCAAAGTGCTAGAAAGGCTTAGTAATTAACCAAACTGAAATCACATAAAAGGAGATTAAATAACATACAAGCAAACAGAACAAATATCACCTGACAGCACAATTAAGGAACTGTGACATGAAAAAAAGGCCACGCAAACAGTAGATGTAAACCCATGTTGGATCAGGCAAGATGTTTCAATGGAGCCCAGGAAGTACTAATGACAACATTCAGAACACTACAAACATTTTATTTGGAATACCGTAAAAAAAAAAAAAAAGGAAAAATTTGACACAAAAAGTCCTCACTTTTAAGAAAGGTGCAGCAAAAAGCTTCTAGGGAGGTCAGAATGGTGGTTCATGTGTCTTATATAAGTAGGTTTAAAGGCAATTCTTTGCTGGTCCTAAGGAAAAAAATATCAGTGAAGCATGATTTTGGTTTGTAAATATTCTAGGGATAAACAGAAGAGAGGAAGAGGGAGGATTTATTGTTAAAGTATGTTATTCAAATTAGTGCCTTACTGCTTCAGAAGTCCATTAAGAAGTTTTGTCAGCAATTTACTGTGGAAGCAGCAGAAGAGAATACCTACTTGCCTTTTTAGGATGATAGGGATGAAATTAGTCATCTCAATTTATACAGAGAAGCTTTCTAAAACCAGCAACCACTGTTATGCACAGCCTCTGCAATATACAAGTTAGCACTCATTGGCCTTGAAATACCCTACTGCTTGCAGAAACCTGCTGCTTACATTGGACTAAAATGATAGGACTTTTCAGATCCTCCAACGTAATTGTACTTCAGATTATTCTACTGAATACTGACCAGAATAATATTTTTATATTACCTACATGTTGTCACACACTACAAAGCATATATATATAAAACATACCTATAATATAAAAAGTAGGGCTAGACAAAGAGTAAGAAAACACTCTGTAAACTTGTACAAATAAAAGGAAACAACACTGTCAGGCTTCTGGCCGAAGTATGTCCTCTTCATCATATGTCTTGCTGAAGGCCACTATTTGCCTGAGTAGCTATGTTGAAAACTGATCACCTTTTTTATTGAAATTTTATATTGATTCACTCTTAAAAAGAATAGAATTATTTGTCCAACAGAAGTTCTAAAGAAATGGAAGAAAAAGTTCCCTCTGATTACTGTCCACTTTGTTCTATAAGAGACATCAGCCCAAGAGTGCTTTACAAGCAGACATGAAGGGCTGTGTTACTGCTGGGTTGTTGTGAACCCACTGTGAGCAGAACCTGAAAGCTCCCTTCTTTTCCTCCATGGTTAAAGAAGACCTGAGTGGTATGTACTACATTGTACCATGGCAGATCAGTGTCTAATTGAACACATGTTGATACTCAAAACAGCTCATTTAATGAAATGTAGTTTCATTGGTTTCTTTGTGTGAGCCAAAGAACACAGATGAATTGGATTAGGCACCCTCTGTTGGCATGACTGTTATATCTGATGTATCCTATTATGTAGCCCAAGAGTCCCTTCCAACAAAGCCTGGATAATCTTGGCCACCCAGCAGGCAGATTTGGATGTTGTGCTGCCCTGTGGCAGCAGGACACTGACACACTGAGCTACAGATGTCCTTCTGGTGCCATCACAGACATGAAGATGGATACCAAAAACCATGGAGTATTTTAATTGCTCTCTGAAGAAAGAGCAAATATGGTTTTCTCTTGAAAGAAATATTTGCATTCCAATGAAACACATTGCTGAACAGCTTGTAACCCTGATTAGAGCAGCAGGAAGGAATCCAAAGGAAGCTCACCACAGACAGGCTGACGAGTGCTTAGCAGCTCTTGTATCTACACCAACAGGACAGTGAGTGTACTGGGGTATTTTCTGTCATTGATGCTTATATGAGTCTCTTTTATTTTCATCCCCATATTTCATAGAATTTTAAACTACGTACTTTGAAAGAACTTCTGAACTTCTTTAGGAAATTTTATGTTAAAAATTGGCCTTGCAAATCCATAGAAATACATTCAAAAGTAGTATCAGGTTTCATGAGCCTGGGAGAGAAGTATTAATCTTGTACATGAATCTTTAAAAAGGAGACAACAACCAAAGTAAAGTGATTTAAGTACACATCAGTGTTTCCTCAGAAAATGTTAGAAATAATGTTCTGGAATGGAAATCATTTATGCTTATGCATAATCTTTGATCCTGCCTGTGTAGGGACTTTCTGGAAAATAGAAATGCAGCAAACCTTGCAATTGAACAAATATTTAAGATTGATGGCATATTTCAGATGAAGAGGAAATCGATAGTTTAATCATTCTATCATTCTTGGCTGAATTCCTTTCCAACCTGTAATAACCCTGATCCACAAAATGTGCAAGGCAGTAGAATTGACTGCCAGTAGCAGAACATACATTCAGGTTCTAGCAGTGCTGTTCACCTGAGTTTTGGTTCCTTAACCTGCAGATACTATACAGTATCAAGAGCAGATCAGCCTTGTACTGAAACTTCAATGCAAGAATTTCCTGCATTAGCTGGAAACAAATATAATTTCATTAGTTTTATCCATTGCTGAAACTTTCAGTGTCATTACAGCTGCAAAAATAAAACTTACAGACACAGATCTTAAAGTCTGTGGGAAAAATAAAACCAGAAATGATAATAAATTCCTCCCCTGTGGACTGTTTGAAAAAAATAATAATTAAAAAATAAATAAATAAGGCTTTGTAAAACCTTTGATAATTCTCACTTACCTGGTCTTTCCACAGCTAGCAAAATTATTCCAATGGAAGGCTATCATCAGGAAACAAACGTCATGACCTGCAATTTAGAATTTGATCCCCAGAGTCTAAAAAGAAAAATTTCTCCATAAAAAAAAACAGTGACAATTTCTAACCCAGCTCTTTCACCTGTCTGTAGTGTTCCATTACCACTGGGCTACAAACGCTATGAATCACTGGGACTCCTACCCTTCTCATACTGAAATTTGAATATTTTAATACAAAATTATTGCTTGATTGCTTGCTTGTTTGTTCTTCCCAACTTAAAAATGTAATAGCTGCAGCTGCTCTTATGATTAAATGTTAGAAGTTGGAAGTAAGATTTGACAATACACCCTCCTTCTGTGGAGGAGCAGGTTATTTCCCTTCTGTAATACATGGATGGAGAAACTGTTTCCAACAATCACATTTCAGTGATTAACTTTTGATCTGTAGAAGCAGTAATCAAGGACAACCTCTCATGTTCTGTTGTATTCTTCCTTGTTTGGTTTTTTTTCTGTGTACTAACAATAAAGTCACCAGATGACAGAGATTCAAAGGTGTTCATCCATCTCAAACATCAATGAATTTACATGAAAATCTGCCTGTTTGCACAGATATATTGGAAGTGGAGTGATTAATGCTAGGAAGTTAGGCAGGTGATTTAATTAGCTGGGAAGAATTCTGTTTCAAAATGCCTCATTATTCTGTTGTGAGCAGCTATCTCTGAAGTCTGTCTATTAAAACTACAGAAGAGTTTATTCAAACATGATACATGCAGAACCTAAGACAGTCAGCTAGAAAACTCTTTTCAATAACTCAATTGGAGCTGGGAAATGCTTTTAGTCAGTCTTTGACTGGTGTGTTCAGCACCTTTTAGAAATCAGCAATGCAGTGAAGAGCATGAGATGAGCAGCTCCTGAGGGGTCACCTCTGAGCAGAGGTGTAGAAAGAAGCACTGGAGGCACTGGAGGAGACACACTAAGACCTCCTTCTACCTCTGTAGTCATTCCTGCAAAGAAATTCATCACAGTGATGCCCAAAAGACCCTGTTGCAAAGTGCTGATAGGAAGAGAGAAGAGACTTTTCCTCATAGTTTGAGATTCCCCAAAGTGTCCAACAAACATCCAGCAGTTTCTTTCCTCAGACAGCTGATCTATACACCATGCACCAAAAAGAATGTGTCAGTCTGTGCCTTAGCTTCATCAGGCATACAGGTATTATGATGATGGGGTCACCAAGCTGACAGCTCACAAAGTATCATCCTAGTTTCTTCCTTCCATTCTAAGTTACTGTAATAGCCAGAAACCATTTCTATTCTTTCCCTTGGAGGAAGAACTTCTTAAGCACACCTGTAAGTGTTCAAGAAAAGGGTAGATGTGGCACTGAGGGACAGGGGTTAGTGTGTGCATTGGAGATATGGTGATGGTTGGAGTAGACAATCTTAGTGGTCTTTTCCAACTTTAATGATTCTATACTTCCGTGATCTCCAGCAGATACATTAAGAATGCTGGGTTTGGAAACCAACATACCAGCCACTTCATGAGGACATATGATTGTAAAGACAGAAACACTTCTAGATGATTTAAGGAATGTTTCGTCCATTCTGACCTAGCCGCCTGACCAGATAGAGAAACTCCAGAACAGGTTTTGACAGCCACAGACACTTCAAAGAACACCCAAAGCATTTATCTGCCATCACCATTAAGATCACCCGTAGCCAAGGGGACTCCATATCATTAGGAATATTAAAACATAAAATTAACCTATTACTCTCTCTTGTGGCAAATGCTATTACAGTACAAGGTGATACAGCAGTAGAAGTCGGCACCCATAAGAGCAGTGTTGGAAGACAGTGCAGACCGGCACAGAAACACAATATGGATGACTGATCCCATGGCAAGGAAGAAGGAGGAGGTGCCAGCACTGCTAACAGGGCCTGGGAATGGGGCAGGTGCTTCTTTTCAGAAGTAATTAAACAGGATGCTCTAAATTACATCAGCTACAGATAAACATGCCTCCAGCATTTATGCATTTTGTCACAGAACTCCCTCCTCTGTTGCCTCAGGCTGTTACATAAGCAGCTAAATAGAATGATTTGGCTCTCATCTTTACAGAGGCACGTATAATAGAATTTAGCGGAAAGGCAGATGTGCCGTGCTATATAGTCACCATTTTATCTGACAGGTTAATAGAGCTAAAACTGTCCACTCCCCCAACACACACACATTCAGGAGAGACTATGCTGATGTTAATCTTTGCTAACAGCAGAGCTACAGCATGTGTAACTTAAACAAATTCACAGCACTGAAACTAGATACATCTTAGTTACTTCTCCATCTGCTTATGTTTTGAGAAAAGGTGAATGGTGCTGTGAAAAATTCTCAAGTTGAAGTCACGCTGACAGTTCCTAACAATTAGTAAGTCCTTTGCTTTGCAGTAATTGTACATTTGGGCAGAACTGCCGAGCAGCTCCACAGGTCTATGTTATGGTCGTTCATCACACTGATAAATATTTTTTCCTCTATGACCTAGAGTTATAATCTACTCTAAATCCTAGGGACCAAGAACATTCGGATAAAAAATAAATAAACCTGGGAATTGATAATATCTAATGAACCAAGAAAGTGTCTGTCACCTTCTAGAATAGTTTGTGAAATCCAACACACAGGTTAAGCTCTGGGGTTGTCTAGCCATTGGAAAAGTACCCAGGTCTGCAAAGCTGGCTTTTCATTCTTTTCACTCACAATGGCTTCAGCAGCTTTGGATGTCCAGCACTTCCCTTGGCTGGAGAATAGGTCTGTTTACAAGATGGGATGATCTGTACAAAATATCATTTGTAGCCAGTTTTTTTTTTCCCTCTCTCTCCAGTAATGACACATAGGAAATAAACTTTTGCCTAGTTAATGATGTCAGAATTCATGTGAATAGGAATGCACCATATATTAAACACAAGGAGAAAATGTACTTGACTTTTAAAAATATTTTTGGAGGAAAAAGAAATAAACAAACAAAATCAGCCAGAAAGCAGGAAGCATGTGACAGTTCAGAGCCACATGAACAGGTTCTATGGCTGATGTGACGCAGTGGCAGATACAGTACAATCCATGCCTCAGGACTCCAAAGACATTCAGGTGAGAAGTATCCTCTTCTCCTGGACCCTGCAGGCAGAGAGCTGCTATGAATGGCACTATCCCTCTGATGTCATAGAATCGTGGAATTATTTGTGTTGGAAAGGACATGAAAGGCCCTTAATCCAACTCCCCTGCAATGAACAGGGACACCTATAGCTCCAGCAGGTGCTCAAAGTCCCATCCAGCCTGACCTTACATGTCTCCAAGAATGGGGCACACAACACCTCTCTGGGCAACCTGCTCCACTGTTCCCTTTCTCTACCTCATACATTAGGTTGCAGCACCATGTTAAGGGTTCTGATCTCCAGCACTAGAGTTCTGAGAATCCTTCCAACTACTTTTCTACCGCTCTTTTTCATTCCCAAAGTAGTGCTCTATTTCTACTTTATGTGAGAATTGGGAAAAATAATTAAAAAAAAAAAAACAGGAAAAAATTATGCCTTATGAGTTTTTCTCAACCTCCTGCAATTGCTGACGTCTGATGACTTGCTGCACATAAAATTGCTTTTAAACACACAGTTTACTCCTAAAGTGCTTGTGATAGGCGGTATTTAAACTGCAAAACAACAACAACAGAGAAGTACTTAAACCAGAGAACAATCAAGAAGCTGCAGAAAACAGTTTCAGCTGCAGAAGATTACTTAGAAGAGGTGAACAGGTACATGGGTAGGGGCACAGACACATTCACACAGACATGTAGATGCACAGGGATAAACACATCCATAGCCTGCTCAGTTAAGCAAGCAACCTGCAGCATGGATTGTATTCTGGCAGGAATGTAAACTGGAGACCTGCAGTCAACCTAAAGCAGAGCAGGTGATGATGGGAAGGAGAAATGGGGCCCATACCTGGACTCAGATGACACTTTTGGCACTGACTACAGGGGAAGCTGCAGGTATCAGATCTTTCTAATAGAGGTCCGTATTTCTCAGGACCAGGCCATGAAATGCTTCTTCAGTATTCTGCAGTCAGCGTTGTATGTTTTAGATAACTGCAATAAATGTTCCACTCATTAAGAGGTGTTTTCCAGTACCCTGACTTTCATCACTGATTCCCAATGAATGTGCTGTATTTTATCCTTGTTAAAGCATTGCTCCCTGACAAAACAGGAGCCTGGTGGCAATTTTACAACTAGTTTTGCAGTAAATGAGGTTCAGGGAAAGGCACTGACAATGTCCTGAGAGTCACCTGGCTCTAATCCCTACTCCCACAGTGCTCAATCTGATTGTGCCCCTCAGCACACACAAAAATCTCAAGTGGCAGCTGTCAACTCTGTCTCTTCTTATCATACCTACACATATGTACATATCTGTACATTTTCGTGGTTCTCACAAAGTTTCTAGAACCACACAGTCATTACTGCTCAGAAATGGATGTGCAAATGGAGTATCTTAGAGAAAGGCAAGGATGGTTGGTGCTCACTGTGTTGATTCACTGAAAAAACAATTTCCCGCTAAGAGTTTCAAAGAATTTTAAGGGGGTTAGGTGCTGGTATCACATTTAAATTCAAGAGGAGGATAGAGCTACTTTGAAAATCCCAGACAATCTTTGAAGAGGTACTGCTGTGAAAAATCAAGGAGGGTGTTGCTGTTGAGTAAAGACTCTATTTTACCACAGCATTTTTATTTTTTTCAGAACAGAATTATCCTGTAATGACAGTAATTAATAATCATGAGACTGTAATTAAACTTGTATTTACAGAAAACAGAAGTGCAAAAATAATGACAAGGGGAACAGTGCTACCAACTGACCACCGTCTTCAAAGAAAGGTGCAGGAGACTTAGCATTCACTCAAATTTTAATAGCTAATTACATATTTCTACTCATCCTGAAAATCATAGGGAGATCTGCATCTAATTTGAAAATCTAAGCAATGATGTTTTTCATAGGAAAGAGTTCAGTTTAATTCGTGGAAGTCTCTCTGTGGGTAAGATTTCAGGGTTCTGTCATTACTGAGGCTTAGAGGATCACTCTGGTAATCTGGCCAAAGGTGTGCCAGGGAGATTCAGTTTGGATATTAGGAAAAATTTCTTCTAAGAGTGGTGAGGCCTTGAACGGGCTGACCAGGGAAGTAGCGGAGTCTCCACATCTGGAGGTTCTCAATGAACAAGTAGATATGGCACTGAGGTACATGGTTTAGTTGGCATGCTGGGGGTGGGTTGATGGTTGGACTAGACTTTATTAGTGGCCTTTTCCAATCTCAATGATTCTTTGATGCTATGGTTTTGTAGAGTACTCTAGGAAGATACAGAAGTACTTTATTTCGATGGAGCAGCTTCTATGACTCCTGCAAGTTGAGAGATATCAAAGACAGCCTTATGATATCCTTCATCTTGTTGTGAATGAGAAAATGCAGTTTTCAGAGGAAAGTCACACCATCTCACCTGACCCAAGATAGTCACTGCAGTGTGTAGCAGGTTGAAGCAGGCTATAGGAGAGGAAAAACATCTGTGTCATTCTCTTAACTAATCCATCACCTCAGAGTGACAAGGCATAGGGAAAATGTCAAAGATTTCCTCAGTGGTGCAACAAGAATGCATGGCATGTTGGTGCCAGGGAGTTGTATGGGGTTATCTGTACCTGCTCTTCAAGTGAGTGATTTCCAGGCATATGTGGCTGTGGGAAGGGAAAACGTTTTCTCAGGAGAATGCAGCAGGCAGCCCCCATGGGCATGGTGCTGGTTAGTGCTGTGGGGAGGAGGTGGCCCTGTGAAGGACTCATAGCTCAGCTACATGTGGGAATAAGTCAGAGCTAGTACTGATAGATTTGTTCACCAACAGGAATTCATA
Organism: Callipepla californica brunnescens; assembly: GCA_023055505.1. Lineage (NCBI taxonomy): Eukaryota > Metazoa > Chordata > Aves > Galliformes > Odontophoridae > Callipepla > Callipepla californica. The sequence goes on from JALIRH010000001.1 coordinate 5,162,412, forward strand.
CTCTCCTGTACTGTTAGGGAAAAGGACAACAAAAACAAGTGCACTTCTAGCACCATACTGCCAACTAGGTACGAAGACCAAGGCACAGCCCTGACAAGCTGCTGCATGCAGCTCTTTGCCAAGCACAGGCCACTAACACCATGGTCCTGTCCTACCACGGAACAAAGGAGTCAGAAATTATACGTATTCCTCCTGTCCTTCCCTGGAGCTGAGGGTGAGAAAGGCTGAGCTTATCTGACCTCCTCAGAGCTTTACAGATTCACCTCTACTCTTCCACCATGTGCCATCACCACAGGATGGCAATGCTTCCTTCCAGTGTCTCCTTGCCTGTATCCCTGCCAACCCTCCTGTCATGAAGGAACATTTTCAGCATAATGGTGATATGGGCCAGAAACTCCTCTCCAGCTGCTCTCCTCCCATTACACGCATGACCCTGCAGGGCAGAGAGGGCAGAACTGCCCTTCAACTTTCACAGGCTACAGCAAAGAGAATGCAAGCCCATATTACCTGGCTTGTCCAGAAGAATCACTGCCAGACAGATGATGTCTCTGTGAGCCTGGGATGGCCCTAGCTGACTGGCTGACAGCAATCTCTTGTTTCTCAGACACTGCCAGGCAGACAGAATGGAAGAGATTTTTTTGGTATGTGATACTGAAAGACAGGTAGTACACAGATATTCCCCAGTAAATGGACCATAGGAGCAGCATCAGGGAAGGGAAAGAAGAAAAGCTATGTGTGGCTCTGAAGCAGCGGCAGTTACCCTGTAAGGAGCTCATAGAAGCAAAGAGAGAGTTTTTGATGTCCAGACCAGGTCAAAGAGCCAAAAGACAGCATGTGGAATGTGGCAAAGCGAGCAAAGAAGTCCATAGAATGAGGCATTACCGCAGGTTACTATCTTCAAGGGCTAGAGAGAGCTGAGGTGTGTCCCTGCAGATTACCTCTGCTGAAGCCCACCCTATTCTGTCCAGCAAGGAGTGCAGCCCTTCTGCCTGCAGTAGGAGGTATCTATTTAAAGTCAGATGTACCATACTGAGATTCCTGATAAGAAAACCATGGACTCGATAAGATTTGTATTACCTTTGTAAAACTTGAATCAGGCCCTGGGAGTGTTTTCTTATGACAGTGTATTTAAAGGATCAATAAGGGGGTGTACAGTTCATAGGCCTGGAGGTAAATTCTGTGTTTGCAAGGAAGAATAAATGAAATAAATACTTTGAAGTAAATATTTTATGAAATAAAATAAAATATAATTTCAGAGTTTGTATCTCACAAGAGTAATGTGTCTTAACATTTATGCTGGAATGAATTTCCTGCATTTCGTTTCTCTTGCCTGTGAGCAACATGATTAATTTAAATAGACAAATAAAGAACCAAATGGTAAATCACAATTCCTTTGAAGTTTACAGCTAAGTCTGCTGAATCAGTATTAAGCTGCTCCTGCATTTCAATTAACTCTTTGAGAAGCTTGCTGCTTTGTGGAGACCCTCTGTAATTACTGATGTGAATGAGTGGAATTCCAGAGGTGATGGAGACTTTTTAGTTAATTGATTTTGAGGCTCCAGCTAGATAGGCCATGTGAAAAAAAAAAAAAAAGGAGAACATTCACTGAAAGTGTTGATAAGTAGCTTAATCTTCAAGGCTTTCTGGTTTCATTTTTAAAAAGAAAGCAATGAAAAAGGATGTTTGTTCTCCAAGTTCTTTTGAGGAGTAGTTTCTGCTATGGGAACAAATGTGTTAGTAACAAAAAATAAAATCAGTGACCTCAGCAGTCTCCTCTAGATGTAATTCTATAACAGCACTGATCTGAGTCCTTTTACTTGCAGATTCTTAATTACATGAAGACTGGAAGACTGTGTCTTCCTCATTCTGCAAATGTTCTACAGAAACAAAGCCATTTGCAATCTCTTTTCTATACTGAATTAAGTTAATTTCTAAAAGTGAGAAGACAAAAAATATGGAGAAATCTTACAGTCAAGAATGATCTTGCTGATGGAGTAGAAGAACATATTTTATGACACGGTAAGAGCATTTGTCTGCTTTTATGAAATGAAGTATGAATGAGAGCAAGGTTCAAATTCATTCAGGGCATCCAAGTGTTATTGTTTCCAAGTATGTTGGCAATATACTGCAGCATTCAGTACTACATGACAGCATAGACTGCTAATATTTTTAGAACACCTTCCCTCTCATATACTCTCTTCAAGTATAGGATGATAGAATTTCAGTAGACCTCGAAGTACAAATCTTCACAATTTCTTCGGAATGTAGGTAAGCAGAATTTTCAAAACTTGCTTACTAAATTGCTAAACCTTCAATATACATCAAATCTCTTAAGTATGTGAGAAGTTGGATCTTTCAAAAATCAATAATTACAAATAAGAAGTGTCACTGGGAATATTATTCAAGCTTAGGTAAAGTTAGTACAGATCAGTTCTGCACTTTGATGTACTGCTGATGGAACAGCTTATTTAGGATGTCATCTCCAAGCAAATGAAAGAGAATAAAGTTATCAGGCGTAGTCTGTGTGGATTCACAAAGGGGAAATCATGACTGACAAATCTGGTAGCCTTCTATGATGTTATGGGTTGATGAGAGGAAAGAGGTGGATCTTGTGTACTTTCATTGCCGCAAAGCTATTGACAGTCATCAATAACATCCTTGTTGGTAAGCTGAGGAATATAGGATAGATGAGTGAACAGTGAAGGACTGAGAAATAGTTGACTGGCAGAGATCAGAGGATTGTGATCAGTGGTGCAGAGTCTGGTTGGAGGCCTGTAGCTAGCAGTGTTCCCCAAGTTGGCCAGTTCTGGGTCTGGTCTTGTTTGACATCTTCATCATTCACCTGAGTGAAGAGAGAGAATCCACCCTCAGCAAGTTTGCTGATGATACAAAGCAGGGAGGAGTGGCTGACATATCAGAAGGCTGTGCTGCCGTTCATTCAACAAGACCTGGACAGTTTACATTGTTTACATTTGCTTCAGCAAGAGCAAATGTACTCTTGCACCTGGGGAGGAATAACAGCATGCATCAGCACAGGTTAGGGGATGACCTGCTGGAGAAGAGTTCTGCAGAGAAGGACTTGGGTGTTCTGGTGGACAAAAGGTAGATGAAGTAGATGGAGGAGGGCTCTTTTTGGTGGTGTGCATCAATAGCAATAGAATAAAGGGCAACATGCAGGAACTGGAACACAGGAAGTTCCATATTAACACAAGGAAAAGCTTATTAACTGTCACTGACGGAGCACTGGAATAGGGTGCCCAGAGAGGGAGTCTTCTTCTCTGGAGATATTCAAAAGCTATCTGGATGCCTACACGTGCAACCTGCTGTAGGGAACCTGGTTTAGCAGGGGGGTTGGATTCAATGTCTTTTACAGGTCCCTTCCAACCCCTACAATTCTGTGACTGCGATTCTGTGATCTTACCAATACTTATAAATATCTAATGGATGGGAGTCAAGTGGATGAGTGCGGGGCATTTTCAGTGATGCAGAACAAGAGGCAGTGGGCATAAACTGGAACATTAGAAATCCCATAAAAACATGAGGAAAACTTCTTTACCTTGACAGTTACAGAGCATTGGAACAAACTGTCCAGAGAGGCTGTGGAGTTTCCTTCTCCACACCCCTTCTGAGTGAGATGAATAACTTCCTAGCTTCCACTGGATAGAACAGATTGCTTTTGCCAGATTACTTTTACCAGATCAGGATATGCTTGCATCTTCAGCTGTTTTCATGAACCACACTTTCTTGAGTAGGCTTAGCTATTGCTTACTTTTCTTCTTCTAGCCTTCTTTGGAGTGGCATTTTGTTTTGTTTTGAAGAAGAAAATCTTGTATGATTAAATTTGAATATAAGAATTTACAGATCTTGTTTTGGCCAAGCAATTCTTTTATGAATAATTTTTATCAACAAATTTTCTCCAACAGTTCTAGTAAATAGCATAGAATGTTTTTTCTGATATCTTGCTTTGTCAGTCAGTCAATATTAATTTGCTTCTTAAAGCTATAAGCTGGAACTATTAATGATGTGCTGAAAAAGAAAATTTGGGGTATTTTCTGAGAAGGAGCTACAGTTTGATTTATTTTGTAATTCACTTTAATGAACTGGTTATCTTAGTCCTCTATGAATTAAAGTGACTAAAATTTTTATCTGAGTCGTTTATCAGGTTCAGTGATAAATAATGATATTAAACCCAATATTGCAGCATCATTTACTTTTTGCACAGGAATTCATAACTGCCAATATGACATGGCTATTTAATAATATTGTGCTAAACCTATCAACACTGTACACTGTATTTATAAAGTTGATGTGTAATGAAGAAAGGACAAAAATTATGTAACCAAAGAAGATCCCAGCCAGACTCAATAAATATGTAGTTTTGGTTCTTTATAATAGAAAAGAGAAAAAAGAAAAAAAAAACACATTATCTTTCAGAAACAAACAAACAAAAATACATTTGTTGTTTTGATGGAATGAGAAAATTAATAATAACTGTTTACCTCTTTTCTTTGTTTCATTTCTCTCCCCTGCCTTTTTCCTGTTCTAGGGAGGGAATGAATAGGGTCAAGAGAAGAGAGACAAGAATAAAAAGGAAAGAAAATCCTGAAAGACTATTTCTGAACCCAAAGTTTGTATATTACTTTGCAGAAATGAAAAAAAAGAGAAGTGTATTTTGAGCCAGTAGATGAAAAACACCTTCTTCTTTCTGTGTGTGTTTTTATTCCAACATTTTGTTACCTTTCAACTTCTTAATTGGAAATGATACTTGCTTGATTTCAGTTAATCACTGGCCCATTAAGTAACTCATCCCAAGGTCAGATTCTTTCTCATATTAAGTAATTTGTTAAATAACAGGGGAATGTTCAGATGATGTGAATTTCATTATCCTAGTACTGATCATTCAGATCCTTTACTCAAAAGAAGAAAGCACTGGGAAATATGAAGATCATCTTCCAGTTCCATACCATTCTTCCACCCACTTATCCCTCCTGGGTTTACATAGCATGGTGTGATACACCTATGTGCATCTGTGTGCTTCAGGATACGATTTTTATAGAGGACGTTATCTACAAGCCTAGAAACCAGACTCAAACTAGACTCAACCTGCTCTCACAAGAAAATACCAATTCCAGGCAGAACATTTTCCCTTGACTCTTTTAGAGATGATTATTGCTTAGAAATGTCTAAAATACTGTCAACACTTTATATGTGTCTGTATTAGGAAGGTCTGGTCCACTCACCTCAACAGTGTCTGTGAGCAGAAGCATCTGCATGGCCACACAGCCACAACAGCTTTTTACAACTTGTGAACCTGAGTGCTGCACAAGGTGGTATTGAGTGTGTGAGAAGTGAGCACCCTTGTTCCTTCCCCAGGTGAAGTGCTACTGCAGTGCCCACACGCCCGGCATGCTTCATTTTAGCAGGGTCCGGTGGAGGCCCACAGAGCCTTTGCTTCTCTGTACCTGCAAAACACTTCATGATGCAGGATGACTGATGTTCTGGGAAGCTGATTAAGAAGACATGATGAAAGCACAGCAACCCATAAACTATGAAAGATTCCTAACCTCTCAAAACTCTCCACAATATATGAAGAGTGTGGAGCAGTTAGAATTTATGACAATTTGATTTCGTACGATCTATGTCAACATAAGTTCAGCCCCAAGCTATGTTGGCTGCTTCCCCTCGAATCACACACTTTTGAGTTTCCCCGACTACGTCTTGTTAGCAATACCAGCCATATTCCTATAGTCATTATTTTCTGCTGACAGTTGTTTGGTTGCTTATAATCAGAAAAGTTTCAGACCCAGTCTGGAATATTCCTAGTCTTCATTTCATCACTCTCATACTCAAAGCCCACTTTGCTGCCTATTGAGTTCAGTGGCTCTGTACAATAAACCCATCAATATATTCAGATAGGAACATGAACATACAAATTGACCTTCTTTTACCCAGTACCTCAGAGCTGTTGTTGTTATGTTAAAGACACGTTGGTCGATAAAAAACTTATTAAGTTGAGGCTTTCTAAATAGAAACAAGATGGACAGTGCTCAGGCCTCATTTTCCAATTTCTTCCTTCTCTCTTAGAGGTGATTTCTGTGTTCTTTTGTTCAGCCTCAGTGACTAGTTGTGAATCTGTGCTCAACAGAACTGTACACCTCAATCTCATGCCAAAGATCATCTGTTTTTAGAAGTGACTCCAACTCAGCCAGGGACTGACTCTGAGACAGGACTGAAGTCTCAGAAATGGTTGTATAAGATGTGTCCTCCTTTTTTTTTTTTTCCTCATTCTTTATTCTTTTGTCTTTGAAAATAGACACAGAACAATAAAGTTTTCCTACTGAAAATCAGAAGAAAATACTGTGAAAATTAAAATCCTTGAAAAATGAAAGCAATTGTCATTGACACCATTTTCACTCTTTTTGATCAGCTCTAGTTACAACTCAGAAAATAGTGGATAGCATTCTGATATGATAAAAATGACTTGAGTGAAATTCACATTTATCTGTTCGTGTATTTCAATGCTATTTAAGTAGATTATCTGACCTAGATAAACTATAGAGGCTTGTGGCATAACTTAGGTATGATGAAAGAACATGTTTATGAGAACACTTCTCACTAGTATATCAAGAGATTAAAAAGGCTGGAGCTCAGAAATGCAACACTGCAAACAGCAAAAGAGAAAATAGGGGAAAAAAAAAACCAAAAAACTATTCACGCAGATGGCAATGGGTCACATATTAAAACTTCAAAAGAGCTGGTCACTGGGGAAATTAAGAGAAACATTTCAGAAAGCATATGATTAAGATGTGGATAGAAGCACCCCAGTCAGCAATGGAAGCTGTGCTGCTGCTTCTCATTTCACTTATATCAGTCTCATTCCAACAGCACAAGGTCACCACCAGACAAAAATGAAAATCTGACTTCAATCGACTCCTCTTATTCTGAAATAATAAGAAATGAAGGGGCTTGGATATGATGCATAATCTCTCATTTGTATCGCTTTAGCCAAACTCTCAGTACCACTTTTAGAGATACAGATTTCAACAGTCTGGCAGTTTTTTCTCCACACAAATGGGACATCTCAATCCACCATGGTAGCTGCAGGTTCTGCCCCCATGCACATCCTCCAGTTGATCCCATGAGTGACTGAGGAGAATATACACAATCTACACAGTGACAAAGAAAGGCTGTAGCAAATATCTGGAGGGGAATACTTCAACTGGAAGAATCCTCAGCAAGCTTGCAATGACATACAGAAAAGGCAATAATTCTGTCCTTGCAGGATGCCATTTATCCCAAAAAGGACAAGAGCAATGACAGCACTGTTTTTGTGGGGTTGTTCTGGTTTGTTTGGTTTTGTTTGGTCTGTCTCTAACATTTAAACACTTAAGGCTTTCAATTGCACTTTTTATTCTTTTGTCTTAAAAACATTATGCTTTACATCAGAGCCAGTCACTCCTGAGATCCAGTCATGCATTGGCTTCATGCTTATGCTATCCCCTCTGTACTCAGCACTGATGATGCCACATCTCAAGTGCAGTGTTCAGTTTTGGGCCCTTCACTACGAGATAGATATGCGGGCTCTGGAGTGTGTCCAGAGAAGGGCAACAAAGCTGCAAGGGATCTGGAGCACAGGCCTTATAGGGAGTGGCTGAGGGAACTTGGATTGCTTAGTATCGAGAAGAGGAGGCTCAGGGGAGAACTTATCACTCTTTACAGTGTTGTGAAAGGAGGTTGTGGTGAGGTGGAGTTCAGCCTCTTCCCCCAGATTAACAGCAATAGGATGAGAGGAAATGGCATCATACTGCACCAGGGGAGGCTCAGGTTGGATATTAGGAAAAACTTCTCAGAAAGAATGGTAATGCAATGAAATAGGCTGCCCAGGGAGGTGGTGGAGTCACCACAGCTAAGTGTGAAGCACCGTGTGGATGTGGCTCTGAGGGACTTGGTTTTGTGGGCATGGTGGGGACGGGTTGATAGTTGGACAAGATGATCTCAGTGGTCTTTTCCGATCCTAATGATTGTATGATTCCCTAAGGAGCAGCACCTTAGTTCTTAAGTATGCCAACAAGGGGAGGGACCTAATAACAAACTCTGTTTTTTTTTCTCTAAAGTAAGAGAGAAGGGAGTTTTCTTTGCTGCTCTGAGTTGCTTAGGATGATGTTGAAGTTTGGGCATCTGTTCACCTTCTCTTCTCCTTTCCCCTCCTTTCTTCCTCTCTCTCCCGCCCTGCAGTCAAGTCACTGATGCTAGTTTTTGAAGTCCCCGTGCCAGAAGTTTGCCCATCTGTTCAGCAATGTCTCCTTGTAATGATGCTGGCATTCATTTTTTTTATGTAGCTTTTTTTTTTTTTTAATGATGTTCATCAGAAATGTGCAGTGTTTGAATCACAACCCACTTCACATCTGAGCGATAACTTGTTTGAGTAAAGCTCTGGAAGGCAGAGACCCTTAATTTTGCATTAACCAACACTTCAGTTTTATTTCAGCAGGGATGGGCAGTGGGAAAGCAGACCCAGGTCACCTCTTATCTGACTGTGTTCTTTACTTCCACATGCATTAAACAAGAAAAGGCTGACTTCAAAATAATTCTAAGAACAGAGGGAGTGAACTGCAGAAGTCAATGAAATCAGTTTGTTTAATGTGTCATAATGGACTGACAGAGACTCCTTTTAAAGCACAGTGCTCTTATGTCCTTTGACTACAATAGTGCTGACCAAAGCAGTACTTTTTACAAAGGAATATAGCAGTAAATTCAGCAGTCAAGTATAGACAACCTTGCTGTCCCTTCGATCTATGATAGGTGCATTTTTTCCCCTTCTAACTTCTTAGGAGGCTCAGGAGGCTCATAGACAGTGGGACACATTTTGCTCGCGCTACATAAATCTTGAGAACATCATTTTCACTGATTGATCACTCACTCCTGTGAGTCTGCAGGAGCAGAACATCATGAAGTCAACACCTTTTATATCCTTTCTGTTTTGCAGCTCAGAATTTTCAACACAAATCAGCAAATAGCAGCTAGTATTTCTTTATATGTTTAGCACATGCAATTCTATAGCTCTTTCCACAAATCACCTTTTGGGAGGAATTAAAGAAAATAACTCAATATTGGGAGTGAGGTCTGGAGGTTATCTAAGAAATTTGTATTCTATACTCAGAAGACACACACTGCTCTCTAGTGGCAACAACGAGAAGTCTTAACAGATGGCTCTGTAGAAGCCCATAGCAACCCATTGCATAAAATATCACGACTTCTTTATATTTGCTCATGCTTTTTAAGCAGAAAATAGCAATAAAGCACAATCCCACCTTCAGGGTGTCAGCTGTCATCCAACAGTAGCCACTGTGCATAACAGAAAGGGGGCTCTGCATTTTTATTGTTTTTGTGATTCTTACTGTGAAAAGTTTGATTATAATATTTTAAAGAAAGAAACACTTCTTAAAAATACGAGGGAAAATACTAAAATATATAATGAGTTTAATTAGAAACAAATAAACCCAAGAGAAAGTAAACAGAAAGTTCTAAATGCCATGCTTCATTTTACATTTTTCAGAAGTTGTTCAATTAACACCTGTGCAATTGATTCAGTTTGATTTTGTAAATTTTTTTTGTCAATTAAATGTTTTTACACACTTTGCAACTGTTTCTGACAATAAATTTTGAAAGCTCTTCAGAAGCTGACTTGTAAAAGGATATTTCATGCTGTTTTTAGGACTTCCAGCAGAAAGTGGCTAAAGAAATTGCTTACTTTCTAATTCACCCAGAAAACTGACAAGTAATGGTTAATCCTAACTCTCCAGCAACTGCTGTGTTGATTTGTCAGTCACTGCCTTATCAGAGAGGATACTTGCAAGCAGGAATAACAAAAAGACCCTGGGTTTGTGCTCCAACCTATTGATCCTGCTGCTTGCAACGAGAAGCCACACTACTTATCTGATGTCTGTGGCTGAAATCATCAGCTGAAGGTATCCTGCAGTTAATCTCTCCAGTGCTTCCTAACGAAGCTCTCAGGATTTGATAGCCACTGCTGTTTGATGAATAGCTTTGGCAGTTTGCAAAATTCATTTTATTATACGGATTATAAAAGATAAAACCTTCACATTGCGTAACCTACGGGCAACAAGCCCTGTACTGAAAGCCAGTTTAAATGAAGTTATACCGATCTCGTTATGCATGATCCTGAAATGAAGCTGTGTCTGGAGGGAACTAATTAAGGGATGGTCACCACGCACAAACTCCTATTTCCCTTTATAGTCAATGGAGATAAATTTATGATCCCCAGAAGGAAGGTGGAGGCAGAAATTCATTTGAATTGTAACTGCTCCGGGGTGGGATGAATCATGGCCACAAGTGCCTGTTCCTCTGCAGTGCTCAGACAGGGACCAGGCAAGCTCAGCTGTAGCTAGGTTAGAAATGAAGCTTGCCCAAAGGAAACACGCTGAGGTCTGCAGTGCTGATCAAAATGCCACCACGGTTCAGATCTTGGTTGCCAAGCAGACATGTTCCCTCACAGGTTCACCCAGACAGAGCAGCTGGAGCCCTGCAGGCCTTACTGTACAAAAGCAGAAGGCAACTGGTGATACAAGAGAATCAGAGTAATACAATGGCATAGGTTGGAAGGGACCTTAATGGTAATTAAGATCCAACACCCTGCCATGGGCTAGTTAAGACTGCCCTGAGCTCCACCCATCCTGACCTAGAGTACCTCCAGCATCTACAGCTTCTCTGGGCAATCTGTTCCACTCCCTCACTATCCTCTGAGTGAAAAATTCCCCCTTGACTTCTAACCTAAATCTCCCCTCTTATAGTCTAAAACTGTCCCCCCTTGTCCTGTAACTATCTACTCAACTAAAAAGTTGATTTTCTTCCTGTTTATAAGATCTCATCGAGTACTGACGGGCTGCAATAGCATCTCCCCTGAGCCTTCCCTTCTCCAGGCTGAACAAGCCTAACTCCCTCAGTCTTTCTGAGGGAGAAAAGGAAGTCCTTACTGAGGGAGAGGTGCTCCAGCCCTCTGATCATATTCATGGCCCTTCTCTGGACCTTCTCCAGCAGTTACACATCCCCCTCTGTGCTGGGGGGCTCAGGCCTGGAAGCAGTGCTCCAGATGGGAGCACAGACTGGACTCAATGATCTTTAAGATCTTTTCCAAACTGAGTGATTCTATTCTATAGGGTCTCACGAGGGCAGAGTAGGGGGGACAATCACCTCCCTCTCACTGATGTCCACCCTTCTGTTGGTGCAGCCCAGGATACTGTTGGCCTTCCAGGCTGTAAGAGAGATGCTGCCTAGTGGCAACCCTGTCTGGTGATTCACTCCTCAGAATACGGACATCAGAAAGCACAAATCATGGCTGAGCTCTCTGGATGCCATTTATGCTCTTGTATAATGGAACTGCATATGATCCAAGCAGTGAAGCAGTTTATCAAGTTTTGTAGGCAGGAATCTCCATAAATACATGACAGCAACTTAAAAGAAGCACAGAGATCCATTTTTTAAGGTACTTTTCCTCTCTTTTGTCCTTGCAACACTTATTCATAAAATAAATTATCAAGACTTCAAAGAACAAAATGCAGTAATAAGTTAACATTGAAAAATAGGCGCATAGCAAATGAAATAGATGTAGAAACAATTTCCCTAATCTGAATCCTTGTGTTACACATGAACAAAGAGGATTAGAGACTGTAACACAAATGGCAGGAAAATAAACTCCTACACAAACGATCATGGATGAATGTAGTACACATATAGTGCAAAGAAACCAAAGCATCACTGCTCACAGCAGAGTCCTGAAGGGAACTTTATGTCAATTGCTTCAGCAGTTTATAAATTAAGTGTGTATTCTAAATTATTTGTCTATGCTGCTTCTTTAGTTCAGTGGGGAGATAAAGGAACCTTCAAAGAGGACAGGCATGAGTAGGCACCTGTTATTCAGGCATCTCAAAGCCCCCCTCTGGAAACATCACTCTCAGGAAGAGGTGCTTAAGGCTTTCTAGAACCACTGATAATTTGTCCCCATCCAACTATTTCCTTTCTCCTCACCTCATTTTGGTCCCTATGAGAAATGACAGTGGTCAGAACTGTCCAAAACCAAGAGTTGGTTTTAACCTGAATTCCTGCCATGAGCCAGATCACCACAGTCCACCTGTGCCAGCAGGAGAGAGAGAAAAGCATGGAGACAGGAAGCAGGGAGAACTTCAGGAGAACTTCTCAAACCTCAGTGCTCAGCAGATACTGCAGCAAACTGCAGCCTCATTGTGACTACAAGAGAATTGAATTGAGATCTTAAATGAGTCCTTCCTGCAAGACTTCTGGAAGGAAGATGCTCTTTTAATTATATCTGTCTATGATGCCTGTCCTTTGGAATGGGGCTCCTGAATGAGGCATTCCAGGTGTACCTGGCAAGTGTTGAGCCTGACTGCTTGAAATGCTATTGGAAAGGCTTTGCTTCTCACACTGAGGTGCACAACAGTGCATGCAAAGTAGATCCTGTAACTGTGAAACTAGACAATAACAATATCAGATTTTTTTTTTTAGATTGGCTTCAGCGTTGTTGGTCTACATTTATATCTCTATTTTACAAAAGAGTTCTCAACAGCTAAGCCTAAAAACATCTTCAACCGTATGAATAACTAGGATTATTTCAGACACTGAGTCAACAAGCACGCATACCTTAAAGACATCAAATGCTTATTGATCTTAAACTATACAGTTCTGGGTTTAAAGCTTTGATTTGCAGTTCACTGAGTCCTAAGCATAATCTTGAATGCATTTCCACAGAAAATACTGCTTTAAACACCCACCTTGTTGTCTCAATAGCCATTAAAACAAATTAAGAGCAGTATTCTCTAAATATGCAAACAAGATGATGGTTACAATTTTCTGTTTTACAGCATGCCATTACACTCCTGTATGTCTGAGTCAGCTATGACATTCTGCAATCAATCCTGAGGCAGGACTTCATAACGGCTGCTAATGTTTGTGCTGCTGAACAAATACTCTAAGGTACTCGAAATCCACAAATCTCATCTGTGTGTTCCAATGCAGTGTATACGGAATAATTATGTCAACACTCTTGTATCTCATGTGAATCACAAGGAGACAGTTTTAATTTATCAGGGTAGAAACACGAGTCTGCAAAAATCAGGAGTATCTAAAGGTGCAGTGTTGTGTGAATGTCAGGAATGTCACCTCAGAGAGCCCAAAGACTTGGACGTGCCCCACGGCATGCAGAGCCCTGTTGTCCCATCAGTACGCCCATTCCCTGCAGATCATGGACCCAGAGTTGAGATAACAGCAAATAACAGAAATCAACAAATGAAAGGGCAAAGCTGGCTGCCACCAAATATAGCGTAGAAAATTTCAGTTCACACACACTCAGGCCACTCAGAGGAAGCTTCTCTATTATACTGGCACAGATCCGTTTTGTTTTATTTAGAAATAGACTCCTTTTGCCAGCAATAATGGAAAACACTCTGACGTCAGTTCTGAGATGGATTGTCAGCCATGTCCAGTGAGAGCTGTGTGCAACTGAGGTCAGAAGGCAAAAAGAAGCCTTTGTAATTTGTCATTTTTAGGATGCTTTGGAAGGGCCCAGACAATGTGAGCCATACCTGACAGGAACAGATACACTGTCTGTCCCCAAGCTCTAAGGAGAGCTCCATGGGGCATTTCCTGCCTTACAGACCTAAGCAGGTCCTGGTTTCTGTTTTCCTCTTAATCTGCAATTTGAGACAGATATCAATCTTTATATGCCTCTCCGGCTGTCAGTTAAGGACAATTGGAGAGAAAAATATTTTTCTTACAAGTAGGATTGTTGCCAAACCAAACACTTGGCAGAGAATGAGTCCCAAAAGACTTGTACTGTGTGGCTCACGCTCAAAGTAAACATTGTAAAATAATAAAGGATGTTAAAACCTTATTGGGTGTTTCCTCTGTTGGTGCAGTTCTCTCTTGAGATAGCTCTTCCAACAGCATCATTATTCTTTTTGTTTTGTTTTGTTTTTTTGCATTAAATAAAAAACTTAATTCTGTGCCTTTTTAAGCATTATTAACAATTATTAACATATAAATATATGTACATAATATTATATATAATATAAATAATTATTAACAATTCTTTAAGGGTTTTTCTTCAATCAAAATGACACTTCCACAGCACTTCTCACTTTTTGTGAATGCTGAGGTATTCTAAAGAATAGTGCTTTGACTGTGGGTTGCTTTTTTATTTGGTTGGTTGGTTTTGTGCTTGATTTGACAAATAAAATACCTGCATTTTATTCACAGGACACAGTGAGGAGAAATGAATACTTCATGTGATCAGGATCCTTCAGTGTAGGGCATCTGTGAAAAACTCACATGAAAAGATACATTGTTTTTCAAAACACACATGTGAGTATCATAAAAAGAGTTGCTATATACATACATGTATGTGGCAAGAGAAAAAGTTGATCACTTATAATAAGATTTGTAGCCTGCAATTAAGGAGGAATTCCGCTGAACAATTAGACTTCCCTTTTCCTACTCCCCAAAACAATGTGATCCATCAGAGTTTCCCATGATGCAACTCAATCATGCAAATGTGTTTTTTTTCCCCAAAATTCATTTAGAAACAAACAAACAACAACAACAACAAAAGTAAAGTGTTTCAGACATTATCAACTTGACTGCTCTGTTTGTTTGGTTGTTTTTCATATAACTCAATATATCTTCAAAATGTTCTGTTTACTGTTTTACTATAGAATTTCAAAGCTATGGAGATCAAACAAGGAAAGAAAGCAAGAAGCACCACATGAGCTGATACTCTTGCATGCATACCTAAAGAATTAAGAAAACCATTAGTAATTACATGTTTCCTCCAAGCTAGCATTTCTCTTGAATTGTCTATTAAACAGTTTATTAGAAGGAAGGTTGACTTACAAACATGTAATCATGGAGTTTTTTACATATGTTACAGATATACAGTCAACTTATTTTACCTCACCATCTACATGGCTGTTAGGTGGGTAACAAAGCTCAAAGGCATCATCACAGTACCAGCTGTAGGGACTTGGCTCATTCCCCTATGGTATGAACCAGCAGAAGGCATTGTGAGGGTTTGACCAGGCAACCTGCTGCAGGCACCTACTTGGAAACTGAAGAAATTTTTAGTTTCTTTCTTCCTCCTGGGAGGTGGGATTTAGTGTACACTAAGTACACTGAGTACCAAGATTAGAGCTCAGTGTTGGTGCCTTCTTATTCCAAGAAAAGTAGCTGCTACATCCCAAATGTTTTCTGCTTTGTCTTTAGGTCTATCCGTAGGAACTTTGTGCTGTCTCTAGCAGTTGCTGAGTGAAACGAGGACTGCAGATGTGAGGTTTGGAAATGAATGGTACAGAGGTAAACAAATAAACAGAGGAAATATGTTGTCAAAGAAATCCAGAAGAAATTATTCCAATTATTTATTCTTGCAGGCAACATTAAGCTTTCCTGTATTTATGTCTTACTATTTTGACATACCACAGAGCTTTCTGGAATTGTATATTTTTAATCACCGTATTTTAATGCATGTGTGTGCACATGTGCATTTATATGTATGGATATAGGTATGTAGTGAACACACACTTATATACATATATGCATGTGTACTTCACACACACTTTGTTTAACTTTGGATGATTTCCTCCTGCATGTTACTCTAGTCCTGTGTTGGTAAATGTTACAAAAACGCGTATAATAATAGAAATAAGAATTGTAGTGTAGCTAGCCTCTCCATGGAAGTTTGAATAGGAATACTCTTTAATTCCTAAGCCATAGAGATATAATGCCTAACTTCGCCACAGCTTGGAATTTTCATTGGCCAAATAAATTCTTGTAGTTTGACTCTTTTCATTATGTTGCATAATCCACTGTTTCTTAGCATTCTCTGCTGCTCAGCGTTTTAAGTTGGCTTTTTATGAAGTTTACATATTAAGTATTCATAAGCAACCATACTCATGAAAAATTATTCTTCTTAAAGCACAGAAAGCAAAAGCAGATTTTTCTAAGGTTGCTGGCTTTTAGAGCAATCCTGCTGTAAAATGCTTTTTAAACTACAACTAATTCTTTAAAATCACTGTTCTTACCAGAATTAAAAGTTATGCGACTGAGACCTAAAAAAAGAAAAGAAAAAATAATAAGTAAAGGAAAGATAATAAGAAATGAGTAAAAAGAAAGATAATCAGAGACTGCAATAAGATACAGCAGAGAACGAGATTTATTAATGGAAGAACCAGTGAGAAGACTTAAACATCATTTTTACCTGTGTATAACTGAAATGATTTACATTTGTTAAATCATAAGACCATAAAACTGAGAGATCTGAGACACGTAAGATCACACATGGAAACCTAAACTTGAGCTATGCCTGAGGGAGCAGCTCATCTCTACCCAAGATTTGGAAGGTACACACTCCAAGGTAGCACCAAGAAGGCTGGGGATGGTGTGGTGGCAAGCTGCAGGTGACTGAACCCTTGGACTCGATACATGAGTATCATGATCTGAAGATCATGAGGAGCCACATTTTTGTTTTAGTTTAACAGATGTGAAAGAAAAAATGGCTGTTTTTCCCCTCTGCTGCTTCCTTTGTGATTGTTCGGGAAGGGGGTAAACACATTTTGTTCTCAATTGTAGGTATGATAACACATGGGCATTGGTAAGCTTTTGTCCTCAGAAATTTCTGAGTAGAGCATATCCCTCTATACTCTTACACAACTCTGACTTAGTGAAATCTGTTTGTAGACTTACATAGGCAGAGATTAGGGGCTTTATTCACTTGTTCTTGCTGGCTAGATCAATAGGTATTTTTGCATGAAGTGATGAGACGGTATATGCAAAATGTTCTTGTTATTCCTCTGACCCTTCATCTCTGATATCCACTACATATTAAAATAAAATTTAGAATGTATACTTTGTTCTTTGCTAAGACACCCTTGCTGATTTGCTAACTCTTTGCCATAGGGTCTTCTAAACTTATAAGCTGCAAAGATGAATGTTCACTTCATAACTCTGATATTCCACCACATATTCTGTATAAATACCGAAACAAAAAAATACTTCTGCATATTTCAGAACATAATGCAAAAGAAAATGATGCTAATAATGTAAAATAAGAAGTATAATGTTTCATTCAGGGCTGTATAATCAGCTGGTGTTTTACAGCTGAGAAAATACACTCTGTTTGTGAAACAATGAATGTTCTCAGTTGTTTTTTTGCCAGACTTGACAATATGTCCATTCTAACAGCAGAGGTAATTAGAAAAAAGAGTTAAAACACAGAGAACAAACGCTGCTTCAAAAAAAGCCCACTCAGTACTGTGGTCAATGGGAAGAAATGACACTACTAAATGGTACTGCAGAGGTGTTGTGAAATCATAGAATTAATCTGTAAGAAATTAGTCCCACTGGAAACTGCATTTTAAGATAAAAGCATGAAGTGTTAAGTCAGGAGGAGTTCAAGATTCCTTCGAGAACTAATTTGCATTGCAAGCAAGCTGAAGCTCAAGATCCAAGGTCAGAGCTACAATGGAAACATTTATTTTCCCTTTTGAATGGCCTTCACCATAGCAGATGATTTTTCCTAGATTGCTGAAGGAACAGATATTTCATCAACAGAAAAGTAATTTCTTACTAAAAAGATAGTCAATTTTATCTACTGTAAGAAAACAAAATCAAGAGACAGTATTATACAAACACAGATTTTTCCAGTGTATAATCTGCAGAGACAGCTGAACTAAATTCTTATCCATGAGATCCAAAAGAATAGGAATTTTACTGAGAAATACTGATGATTAAAGGTGCACTTAGTGATCTAAGTTCAAAGGCTTTATATGATTGCATTTGCTTCTAAGTAATTTATTTTCTGATGTTCAGCATTTGATCAAATTTGGATAGAAAATATAGAATATATATATAGTCCTACAACTCTAATAATTTTGCATTTTATAAATCTGAGAATCTCAGGGACAAGAGGGACCTCCGAATCAATAATATGGAATAAATATTCACCCATTTTAAGAGTTTACAAACACTTGTAGCCTGAAAATAAGCATGAGGAACCAGATCTCTGAGTGTAGTTACAAAAATACAGCATCTTTGGAACAACTTAGGTGTTTTAGGTCAGTGTCTACAATTGGAGTGAACAACAGATGGACACAAGCACTTCAGGAACAACAGTCACGGAAGACAAGAAGGAGAGACTGCCTTCTGTGGGAAGAAGCACCTTGGATGTATGGTCTCCCATGCATGGATGGTGGAGAGCCTGTAGCTCCGGATCAAAATACAGGTCTGTAAGGGAAGCTTTATAGTGGGCTGCTGTTACAGAGTCCACAGGCAGGAAAAAGAGACTCAAAAGAACTCAAACATCTTTCTGGTCACAGACACTGGCTCTTATGGGGGATTTTAACCCTCCTGACATCTGGAATCACAACACATCGGGACCTACCTAAAGAGAATTCTGGTGTCTCTCAGGAAATACAGCCACTGGATGGAAACAGCAGGGTCTGCTAGTCACAGGAAGAACCAGTTAGGGATTACCCAAACATCCCTGGATAATCTTTGTGAGCAAATGTGAAATCATGAAGCTCAAGATCTGACTAGTGAGATCCTAAGGGAAGAAGACACAATGTGCAAAGCTGCTCAGGAGACTGGTAGATATGGTAGATATCATCCTTCACCCCAGCACTCAGGAAAACAAACAGACACAGGAGACTGTTTTGGCTGACCAGGGAAGTTTGTGATGGAGCTTCAGTGCAAAAAGGTAGCCCATGGAGGTACAAGAAACATAGTCCAGGCATGTAGGTATGGTGTTGGAAAAGACAAAGTTGAGACAGAACTGAGACTTGTAAAGGGCAAGCAACAAGAGCATCAAGGGCTACCAGTATAATAGCAGCAAATGGCTGAACAAGGGAAATATGAGACTATTTTCCCCCAATGGGAAAGCGATTTAGTGAAACCAGACATTAGTAAGTCTGAGGTACTCTTGTTTTCTCTGCTTCAGACTTCTCCAACAGTGCCTCCCAGGCCCCCAAGCTCAAAGTGTTCAAGGACTGTCAAGCAATAAAACAGGTTGTGCAGAGTTGCTTCAGTCTCCATTTTTGGGAGGATTCCAAGACTCAAGTGGATAAAGACCTGAGCAATCTATTCTGAACCCATGGCTGACTGTGCTTGGAACAGAAGGTAAAACTAGAGACTTTCTGAGGTTTCTTCCATCTTCAATTATCCAACGATCCTATAATTTGTTGAAAAACAAGTTGCACAGATACAGATCATTAAAGTAATTTCAGAAATATATCTGATCACTCAGATAAACCAAATATCATGTGCTTACCAAAGAGGTGAAGCTACTGAAAATAATGGTCAGCATTTCAGTTTTCTATGCCATGACTACGTGCTTCAAACACACACATCAAAACTCACTAGCCAATTGGTATGTGATTTGCCATATATACAAAGAAGAAACCATTGTTTAATAGTCTTCAGATGTCATGAAAGAATTCAGTTGAAGAAATACACTTATTTGGAAATTTCACAAATCATCATTAGTATTACCAAAGTCAAAACATCAATGAGATAAATTAGTATTTTTATATGAGGTCTGCTTTTAAGAATGAAGGTTTTAACTTTGACATTTATTTATAAACACAGTTTTTTTAATTTTAGGGATATAAGATTGATGAGTAAGGTTAAAGAATAAATCCTCTTTGGGATTCACACTTCTCAGTAAGAGTTTGAATAGTTTTCTCAGGATCTTTTTTATATACTACTTTGAACTATGCCCAAGAAGTTGTTAAAATTCAGTGTAATCTCTATGTCAATTAATATCCAATATCTTTTTGTCCTCTGAATTCTATCCTAGCTTTCTGGAGAAATTGCTGTCCTTTTAAATGGATTTTTACGGGAGCTGATGACCACTCATTTGCTTTCATTCGAAAATCCCAAAGTCAGTTTGTCCTTACAGCAATATGCACAACTGTGAATGAACAACCTGGCCAACAAAAAATGAGCACTGAATACTTGTGTGTATTTCTGTCATTGCACACTAGATGGCCTCCACATCACTGAGCTCATTTTTGCTATCACTGTCAATGTCTTCCTAATGGACTTGATGATGTGATATTACATAGGGTGAGACTGTCCCTAATACTGGCTTTAGATAATGCTTGGAATAAACAAACAAACAAACAAAAAAAATAAGATGAAAAAATAAGTAGTTTTCTTAGGAAAACTTTACATAATTACTCTAACTCCTTTTTCTTGAATGTTTTTTCCTTCCGATTTTTTCTAGTTTTAGTATTGTTATAATTATCCTGGGAAGAAAAAAAAATCACCAGCAATATTTAGCTGGCGCTACACAGAGCATTATAGCATGAGGAAAGGCCTCTGGAGTTTTGGGTTGGACTTCTAAACAAAATAGTATCTTTGGCAAAACAGTTAAAAATAGCATTCATTCCAAGCTACCCTACAAACAGAAAACATCAAAACAAAACTCCAAAGAACAAAACAATGCACTATTTATTTATTCATTTGGTTTCATTCTCTGGCTTATGAACAAAATGCAGCTACTTCTGAGATGCTTAAACAATAGGGAGCTTTGTTACAACTAAATATATCCCAGATGGGAGTGTCTGTGAGAACAAAATCCCACACTTGGTGCACGGATTTTAAAGGATAGCAGTTTCAGAGGGGATCTGAAATGGCTATCCACCAGTTCCCTACCTGTCCCCAGTTTAGATGTAATGCAGCAATGCACCCACACTCTTCCAGTCTTGTTCCTGCATCTCAGCTGTGGGCCAAAGGGGCTCTGCTTGGTGGTACGACATCACCACTACCCACTCCGAATGACAGAATAAAACTTTAGAAGATGCTGTATATTTCAAACCTTAAACGGGGCTAACAATTTTCTGGAAAATTACTATATGCCGCCTAGGAAGAACTGTTTGCCTGAAAAATACACGGTATGCAGCGCAGGAAGAGAAACAGGTTTGAGAAGTAAAAAGAAACCTGAAGACAGAATCCACCGCTAGGTGGCAAAATGGACTTTCCAATGCTGTAACCCTTGGGGGCGAGGTTCACTGACGCCGGTTTTAGAAACGGTAGTTAGAAGTAAATAACGCTTTGTAATGTTGCACTGTGATCCCGTTTGTGGGAAAACCACCAGGCAGTGGATCTGCTGACTTACTTCACACTGTTACTGAAAGGATTTATCTTATTCTGTTATAAGTCTTTAGCAAAATTCACAGAATCAAAGAATTGTAGGGGCTGGAAGGGAACTCCAGAGATCATGGAGTCCAACCCTGCTGCCCAAGCAGCTCCCTAGCCCAGGCTGCACAGGCAGGCGTCCAGGCGGGTCTTGAACATCTCCAGAGGAGACTCCACCGCCTCTCTGTGCAGCTGTGCCAGTGCTCCGTCACTGCACTGTGAAGAAGTTCTGATGCACATTTGTGCAGAACTTCCTATGCATCAGTTTGTGGCCATTTCCCCTCGTCCTATCACCACACACTGCAGAGTCCAGCCTCATCCCTTTGCCTCCTGTACCTTTGATATTTATAGATGTGGATGTCAGATCCCGTCCAAGTCTTCTTTTTTCAAGGCTGAACAGACCTAGGTCTCTCAGCCTCTCCTCATAATGGAGACGTTCCATGCCCTTTATCATCTTTGTAGCCCTCTGCTGAACTCTTTCAAGGAGATCCCTGTCTTATGTGTACTGGGGAGCCCAGACTGGACACAGTACTCCAGGTGAGGCCTCACCGGGTCAGAGTAGAAGGGCAGGATCACCTCCCTTGACCTGTTGGCCACGCTCTTTTTAATGCACCCCAGGATCCCATTTGCCTTCTTGGCCACCAGGGCACACTGCTGGCTCATGGCCAGCCAGCCATCCATCAGGACACTGAGGTCCCTCTCCTCAGGACTCCTCTCCAGCAGCTCATCCCACAACCTGCACTGGTGCATGTGGTTATTCCTCCCTAGGTCCAAGACTCAACGCTTGCTCTTGTAAAACCTCATCTGGTTCCCTTCTGCACAACACTCCAGCCTGTCCAGATCTCACTGAATGGCAGCACAGCCTTCCGATGTGTCAGCCATTCTTCCCAGTTTTGTATCATCAGCAGACTTGCTGAGGGTGGACTCTATCCCCTCATCAAGGTCTTTGATGAAGATGTTGAACAGGACTGGACCCAGAACCTACCCCTGAGGAACACTGCTAAGTACAGGCCTCCAACTGGGCTCTGCACCACTGATCACAACACTCTGAAATCTGGCAGTCAGCCAGTTCTCAACCCACTTCACTGTCCACTCATCTATTCCACAATTCCTCAGCTTTGTTATAAGGATGCTGTGGGAGACAGCCTTTCAGCCTTGCTGAAATCAAGACAGACTACATCCACTGCTCTCCCCTCATCCACCCAGCCCGTAATGACATCATAGAAGGCCACCAGGTTGGTCGAGCACAACCTTTCCCTGATGAACCCAGGTCAAGTCATTAGACAATACCTGCATATTTGCATAGCTTTCAATTTATTTCTGACATAATGAGCTTGAGGAGATAGCTGGTACTAATCACCTTTAAACAATGGCTTGCAGACTACAACCTTTTTACACTTTGTCCTACATCACAGAGTATAAAATGGGAACTAGTCTGAGCTCAGTATAACTAGACAAGTATGAAACAGATGATATAGAAGAGTCAAATTACTTTCATTGATAGTGCTTAGGTAGTTATTTTAAAGATGCCATGAAACAAAATATAAAAATGTTTGATACTAAAGGATACACAATGCAGAATTCCTCTATAAACTTAGATGCAACCCTGTGCTTTGAGTGGCTGAACAGCCTGCCTCTCCTCCCTGCACTCCAAAGAATCCCAGAGACAGGCCTCTAACATGCAAACACCATGCTGCAGGAGAGTGATAAAACAACTGCAGTTAATATCTAATCTGGATCTCAGACAGAAAAGGCATTATGAGGCATCCTCAAATAATGTTAAGGACCTGGGATTTACTATGTTCTTTTGGCTTTCAGCTGCTGTGACAACACAGTGACTTCTCTGCTGACATTTTCCTGCCAACGCTGCTCTGTTCCCATCCATTCCTTTCCAGTCTGCCCTGTCCACTCCACATGTTTCTGTTCTCTTCTTCACAGTTTCTACTGGTCTTGAACTTTTCTGGTATCTGTTTTGCAGATTCTATGTTCTCCATTATATGCCTGCCTTTATCTGCAGGGCACTTGGCTTTCTAAAGAAATAACAGAATTTAGTAGACCTATACATTACAGAACAACCTGCAGAAGGAGAACTGTACTACACCTGTCATAAACTGCCAGAGGCAAAACACACCTGCTTTGCCTTTGAACCTTTTTCCAGTCCCCAGGTTGTCATTTAAAACAAACAGCAGGACTGAGTTTGGTTCACTTTGCAGGATGCACCTTGCATGCCAGTGAGATGCCAGGTACATGGCAACCAGACCCTGTCTCAAAGAACTTTGTTCCCAGAAAATTAAAACCTTCCAACCTCTTCTCTAAATGATTTTTGTTCTGTCAAATCATCAGTATGCTCAAATAAGATAATAAGATGTTTTAAATGAACCATGGTCCCAATGGGTATCTCAAGGGACATACCCTTGAAGGTTGCAATGCAACCTTTCCATCGATCCCTTATGAGTCTGATGTACATACATCAAAGCTTATATCCCACATTTGTTTCATGAGGTCATAAAATAAGATCACTGATGGATGAACTGTAAATGCTGAAATGTAATGTAATGAAATGTAAATGCTGAAAGTAAGAAATCTGCGAACTGGTTGGAAAAAGAAAAAAATAAACTCTACTACTGTAAACAATTATTCTGTAGTCAATTTAAATTAGCTGTTAATTCGGCAAATTCTATCAAAAATATCAAAGCTAAATTGTTGGTTGACATCTGTGCTGTTGGTTTGTACTATGAGTCTCCTGCAATAAACATTTTAAATCATATTCAATTTTATAACTTCAGTCTTTGAGGATAATTCACTTTATATTTACATTATGAGATCATTCAGCAGTGCAGTGGGGACTGCCTGAGGCTGTATATCATGTTACTGACCAGCAGGTATGAGTTCCTGTACACTGTTGCAATTTTGAGGCAAATTCTCTTTAACAGATCATTTAGAAGAAAATGTTAATGAATCCAAAGGGTACACACTTTTCTTTTTTGTTCTAATTTTTTTTTCTGTATTTCTGGACTTAATTCCAAAGCTTAAATATATATTTATATAACAGAAATACATGCAATGTTGTAAAGTCCGTGGTTCATATCTAACATACAGCTATAATTGTTTCTGAGAAAACAGTTTATGTGATTATGGCACAGTATGTAAATTGTTTTCAGCATATTTTCTACAATTGTCCATACATTTCTGCCAGCGTGTTTCCAAGAAACAAGTGGGACAACAACTCAAACACTGATAAAACTTAGCTAGCCCCAGGCAGGCTGAGTCTTTCTTTACATTATAGAAAATGATGGGAGTGAGCATGCAGTAAAGACTGCACTGAGAGATACAGAATCAAATCAGTCAATATTATGGTACATAGTCATGCTAAAAAGTCACTTTTATAATCTAGCAGAGCTCTCCTCATTAGGACATGCTAATGGAGAGTGTTCTATCTTGAGCAGGCATGCTGAATAACAGGAAGATAAAAATATAAATGAGATAAAGAACACCTACCTAGAAATAATATTCACAGTATTATGAGTATATTTTCCTCTTTCTTCTGATCCCAGTAGGGCAGTATTCTTATTGCTGCAGACTGAAAACACAGATTTCATTCTAGCTTGATGTCTAGAACAAGGATGCATTGAACAGAAATTATGTTAATGGCAGATAACAGTGGTTGTGATATACTCTTGGCACTTCACTGTCTGATATAAAGCATGATGTTATCATTAGGCAATTTATGGAGAAGCTGTCTGCGTTTCACTGCTCTGTCAGTGAGTCTGCAGAGCCTAGCAATGATTAAACTGTGGGTGGTTGTTTGAGCCTTGGATGCAACGAGGTTCCAGATCATACTGATTGCCAAAACTAGTGCTGTCAGCCTGACACCAACCATAGGCAGCTCTGAGTAAAAACAATTAGCACAGTGTTGGTCAGAAAGATCAAGAAAGAATCCTGAAGTCACAAATACAGTGAGCAGCCGAGCTGAGATCCAGTAGCTGAAGGCTTCCCTTAACTGTACTGCATTCTGTGTGCCATAACACATCACACCTTAACACTGGAGTGCAAAGTAGTGGTTGCCTCTCTAACACACCAGCTAGTGCAGGCTTCTCAAAACAGTGCCCCTTAGAAGTGGAATGCTTTCAATAACTGAAATGATAGAACATATAACTGCGTCTTTTTCACAGTTACTCAGGAGTAAGCATTCTGACAGGAGTTAAAACTTACTCATTAAAATGTAGTCAAGTTGATGCTTAGACATAACACAGACACAGTATTTTTTTACAGAACTGCTACAAATCATAAGCAGTGCCAGCTCCTGGCTTGTGCCAAACATCGTGGTCACATGCAGAGCTTTAAGCTGACCATGTTAGTTTACCGTAAACCAAACACGACCCACAGGCCACACCTTGTGAAAGCATTTGGGCTCCAAAGCTGTTGTATCTTATCAGGACAGGATCTCTGGATTCCTTGTCCCCATGGCTGAAGGGGTTTGTTTTAAATATATAATGTTAGCTCAGGTACTTGGAATAGGAATTATCACAATTTCATCTTTTTGCACATTTCTGTACTAATTAAAATTGCTTTGAACAATGTAGGTTTTTCTCATAGAGCTTGCCAAACATTTGACAAAACTAGTTTACATTTATAGAGAAAGTCAATGACCTATAAATATAACACCATAGAAGAGAAGTCAAGCAGCCTTGAATTTTCCATCCTACTGCTGGTAGCATTCCAGATGAGGCACAAGTCACGCTTTTCATACAAACAAATAAATCTCTTACAAACTTTACAACATTCATTGCCTGACAGAATGGGCATCTTGAATTTATTTTATTTCCACAGTTTGCCTGTGGAGTCGATACTCCCTGAAATTACAGACACATGCGTTCACATACTCGTGTACAAAACACAGCAGTGCAGTCTCTGGCCACCCTGCAGCTGCAGACCTACACGCAGCCTCAGCTGGAATGGCTCAGCATTCCATTGCACCTCTTGCTCTGAGGACATCCAGCTAACAGTTATCTCAGAGGATGTATGAAAAGACATGATAGAGTTAGCTATTCTAGCCATATGAGTAGCTTTCATACTTTCAGATGAGCAGTGAGGTGCAATCAGCACTCCATCCACTTCCAAGATAACTCCTTTTTCTCCCCCTGGAGCCAGAAGCTTGAACAATGCCAGGTGTAAAAGCATATCAGCTTGCTCTTACTCTGCAGCCATAATGAAGACAATGTTCTCAGTTCTATTCTTCCTTGTACACGCTTAGTTCATAGAAGAAACAACATTTTCTAAACTGTAAAGCTGAAACATTTCTTTAAGCATGCTGTCATCTATTTGAATGACTGTCAGCCACTGTTGGAAGCTACACAATATGCCAGTTGTTTCCATTCAACAGTTTTCTGTGTTCAATAAATAAGAATGAACAAAGGCAGTAAAGATGAGATTGTGTTTCAACTAGCACAGTTAAACTGAATAAATTATTTCTGTTTTCTCGTTGCACTTTTTATATTATAGAATTATTCACCTCAGAGTTTTCTATCAAAGTACGCAGCATCAAAATCAGTTGTAATAAATCAGTATCGCTGTATTTCTACCAGTGGAATTACGTTTATTTGTACAGTTGATAATTTGCGCACAGTTACTGTGCCCAGACACTGGCATCCACCATAAATTGATGCCATTAAAATATTCCAGAACATTACCAGTGCATATAAGGAAAATTACAAAATGCCTTGACATTAGGTTTTCTTATCTTTTTATTATTTATTTGTTTATTTATTTTACCAGTGGAAGCACAAGTATTTCAATTCAGAAGGTAACCTCTCTGCTTCTGGGGTGTTCTGTGGTATTTTGTAACACAGCTGCATCAAGCTACAAATTCATTACTATAGTGAGGTTTTACTCTTTCTGTTGTTTTACTTCTTAGATTCTACACAGACCTGTATTTCAGCTTCACATTTTTCAACCATTTTCCCTTTCATTTGGGTTAAGTGGGACTCATCTCACCTAGCTCTTACAATCTGCAAGTGAAGCAAGCTGGGCTAGTCATGCCTGGCTTCCTTTGTAATCAGTGTAAACGGACTGATAAATGTAGAGGGTGACTC
The DNA here is from genome assembly GCA_023055505.1 of Callipepla californica brunnescens. NCBI lineage: Eukaryota > Metazoa > Chordata > Aves > Galliformes > Odontophoridae > Callipepla > Callipepla californica. The sequence goes on from JALIRH010000001.1 coordinate 5,189,723, forward strand.
ATCTAATCCTAAAATGGTTGAACACAGCAGGAGATAAATTGCCTTTTGGAATTGTTTATCTTTTCCATTGCTTGTTAACACCAATCAGGTAACTTCCTTAGATTGGATGCCTAATGTCTAGATAGCTAAAACCAGAAGAAATACTTCATTAGCGATGAGGGCACAGTTTGAAAGTAACTGATTTCTGTGGCAGCAGATGCCAGTCTGAACTGTGAACTCACCCTTGGTGGGGAGACTGGGGCCATGTGCTGTCCTGTGGACTCCCAGGAACAGGTCACATAACTCACCACCAGCCATGTGCTGCTCTAACTTCTAGTGGGCCACCAAGTGATAGGGGCAGAAGAGAAGGAAAGTGACAAAGTTTGGGCTGAGATAGACCAGGTTTCACTGAACCATATGCATTTAGCTCTTACTATCCTGGGGGAATTTATTTTTTCTGTAACTACAGAATTCTACAATGCATGCTCACATCAGCTACATGTCAAAATTGGTATCTCCAATACTAAAATGCAGACATGAGCAGTTATAATCCTTCCTATTCCTTACTTCATACCTTATCACATCCACTCACTGATTTCCACCAAGTATTGGGTAAACAGTATCTGTTGGATCTAGGCATTTGAGTGTATTACTGCCCACAGCAGTCACTATAGTTTGTTTGCAGTAGGTTATTGCATCTGCAGTAGGAAAAGTAAAAGTACATCAGGACACTAGGAAACAACAGGGAGAAAGATTGGCCTCTGGCCATAGCTCTGCCAGTTGTATTTGCAAATAATTGAATTATTGGTATTATTTTACAGAAGAGTGATGAGGAATTCAAATGAACTTAGAGAACCAGGCTATAAACTAATGGAAAGGGCAATCCAATTTCTTGCAGATAAGAGCAGAAATTGACAAAGCTGTCATGTTGATTAGCTACAGCTTGGGTGAGTGACAAGGACAGAAGACTTATGAGGAATTTGGGGCTCACTCAACACTCAATAACCCTTCAACATTTTAATCTTTCTCCCCACCCCCTCCACCCTGCCAAGAAGATCCTCCTACTGCTCCTGGGACATGAGATGTGGCCAGTGACTGAATCAGAGCCAGGTTACAAATCTTAAGGAAGTCGGTATAAAACTGCTCATGTTCATATATATATCATACATACATCAGTTTATACATCATAATTTAAAACCATCTGGTCAAAAAGGGAAAATTCACTACAGGAAAACTCACATGCCTCTGCAATTAAAGACATGAAGCTGGGTCACAGAAATACAAGTGGAAGGTAAAGAATTTTCCTTTCCCATCATCAAATTGTTTCTGCTTTTCAATATCAAATGATCTGCTGTGGGAAGGAGATGTATAAAGATAATAGCAACATTAAAAAAAGCAGATTATACTTTTGTTATACTCAATTCTAATTGACAGAAGAACAATGATAGCCAGGATTTCATAACTTATAGAGAAACAGAACTAATGAGACTCTCCAGAATCAATATTGACACCTGCCAGCAACGGCCCATTTGTGGCATGTTCTGTTAATCACAATAACTGCAACAGGTGCTTCTGTTAATATAACTCTATGTTACTTGCCATACTACGTATTATTTACTGATCTTGCTCAAACATATAATTGCTTTTTAAAATCATCAGATGATCTGTAATACTGTTTGATTCTATCCGTAGGAGCTGGCACGTCACACCAGCCCAGCTTTTTGCCATTTTCAATAGCATAGGAGGAAACAAATTGGGTAAACAGAGAGGGTAAGTGTTCCTACAATGACCAGGCAGTAAACCTGGAGAGATTTCATGGTAAACTGATGTTCAGAGAGCGCAATAACATAAATGACCAATTTAAATACATAGAAGCAGCTGTAGGTAAGTAAAAGGTCTCATGACTGTCTGTTAGTGTCTCATTTTAAGCAGTAAATCATTTCCTGATGTTTTCTTTCTGATTAATTTTGTAGCTTTATCAGTTTTTAATGACGTTTGATTTCTATGTCCTTTTCAAAGTTTCAGTATAAAATCAGAAGCTTTTTGTCAAATTTGGTTGTCACTTCTGATTCCTACTTTTCAGACGTGTCTGTTTATTTATTGAATTTATTCCACCTACCCTCCAGCTATTTGCTATATACTGTCTCCATAGCAATCCCTCTTTTCTCCCCAGCACAGAAGCAAAAGAAGATGCTTGATAATTGTGATTTTAGATGCAAGGTGCCATTTGAATGTCTTCAGGAGTGCAAACAGCAGGAGAAATGGCATTTCTGACACTTTAGGATAACATCACTGCATGAATTCTTTTTTCCATATTCATATTTCATCAACCATTTGCAAATTCTCAGTTTATTTGATTCAATTTAACATTGATTTTACTCACATTTAATAAGCATGAATGGTAAAAACTTAATAATTCAGTATTCCTCTCTTTGGTCTGCTTTCTGTGTGCAATCTTACATTTACACTGCAAGTCTTAAGAAGCCCTTATGAATTACCCTTCCCACAGTGTGAACAAAAATCATTTGCTTAAACTCCACCCCTCAAAACGTCTGCCATGTCGTTTCTATAACTTTAGCTTTCTTACAAACCCAAACAAACTGGTAATGTCAAGGAGGTCCACTCAGAAGTTTTCTTTCAAGAACCAACAACAGTTAGTACATATCTTTTTTCATTGAATGATTCACAACTAACAGCATATTTAGGAAAAAAAAATCAACTAATAAATGTGTGTTTGTGTGGTAAGAGCATCAATCAATAGATTCTGCTTCTGTGTTCAGTATAGTGACAAAAATGTACCTCTACATTTAGAGCTTATTAAAACAGAGTAAACAGAGTATTATAGACATGTACCACTGCTGCTAGGGAGCAGCTGAAATAAAGTAATGACATTATGCCACTGTGAAGCCTTTTTTGTATTTGTATTATTTTTCATAGAGTGAGTTAAGTGTAGATAACTCTTTAGAACACAACAAGCTTTAGGCTGTGCCTTCAATAGCTTGTAGACTGGAATGAGCCTTATCTAAACATTAAGTGTAGAAACACAGCAGCAGGGGCAAAAAGGTTTATATATAATAGTGATGCAGAGTGACTTAGCAGGGGAACAATTTGATAGAAAATATAATTACTTAAATACGGAAAAAGAAATCTATGCTCCTCTCCCATCCAACCAAAAAAAAAAAGAAAAAAAAAAAGAAAAAAAAGTGAAGTATAACAATTTCCAAGAAAAAAGAACCACAGGTGAAAATTAGAGATCATGACCCAAAATGAAATTCAGTCATCATCATATGATCTACTTTTGAAATACACTGCAAAGGATATTATTACTAAACACCATAGTTATTTCTCAGCATCTACGGAGTTTCATACATTAAATGAAAAGTAATGTATATTTGTAAGCCTGCACTTTTTTCTTGCTTTGATGTAAAGTCAATTATCAGATATTCTGCAGTTATATGAAGTTCAAATTGCAGAAAGCAAAGGTAAGAACTGGGTGAAGGAAGATCTGCCTGCCTTAGATGAAGATCAGGTTCAACGCCAACTAAAGAACCTGAAAGTGCAAAAGCCCATGGGACCTGATGAGAACCATCAATTTTGAGGCAGTTGGTGGGTAAAGTTGCCAAGCTGGTATCAATCATATCTGAAAGGTCATGGCAGTCTGGTGAAGTTCCCACTGACTGGGAAAGGGGAAACATAACCCCCATTTTCATGAAAGGATAAAAAGAAGATCCAGGGAACTACATGCTAGTCAGTCTCACCTCTATATCTGACAAGATTCTCTTGAAGGCCATACTGAGGCATATGGAAAATGAAGATAATAGGGGTTGACTAACATGTCTCCACGAAGGGCAAATCATGCCTGACAAACTCAGTGGCCTTTTATAATAGAGTCACAGCATCAGTAGATAAAGAAAGAGCGACTGACATCATCCACCTGGACTTGTGCAAAGCATCTGGCACTGTCCTTCATGAACTGAAGATGAATGGACTTGATAGATGGATCACTCACTGGATGAAGAATTGTCTGGATGGTCATATTCAGAGAGTTCTGGTCAACAACTTAAGTGTCCCAGTGGAGATCAATGACAAGTGGCATTCCTCACGGCTCAGTGCTGGGACCAGTATTATTAACATTTTTGTAGGTGACATGGACAGTGAAATCAGGTGTAATCTCAGCAAGTTTGGAGATGACACCAAGCTGAGTGGTGCAGCTGACATTCTAGTGGGAAGGGATGCCATTTAAGAGGGACATGGACAGGCTTCAGAGGTGGGCCCATGACAATCTCATCAAGTTCAACAAGGCCAGGTACTAGGTCTTGCAACTTGTTGGGGCAATCTTAAGCATAAATACGGGCTGGAATAAACAGAAGTGTGACCAGCAGGCTGATGGAGGTGACTCTGTGCTTCTGCTCTGTTCTCATGAGACTTTGTCTGAAGTACTGTGTCCAAGTCCAGGCCTCCAACACAAGAAGGACATCGAGCTGTTGGTGTGAGTCTAGAGAAGGGCCACAACGATGATCAAAGAGCTGGAGCACCTTCCTAAGAGAACACACTGAGAGAGCTAGGGCTCTTCAGCCTGGAGAAAAGGCAGCTCCAAGGAGACCTTACAGCAGCCTTCTAGTACTTGAAGGGGGCCTACAGGAAACCTGGGCACGGACTTCTTATAAGGGCATGTAACTACAGTACAAGGGGAAATGGCTTTGAACTGGAAGAGGGTAGATTTAGACTATATATTAGGAAGAAATTCTTTACTGTGAGAGTAGTGAGACACTGGAACAGGTTGCCCAGAGGTCGTGGATGCCACTTCACTGGAGGTGTTCAAGACCAGGCTGAATGGGGCTTTGAGCAACCTGCTCTAGAGGGAGGTGTCCCTGCTTCTAGCAGAGGGGTTGGAACTAAATGATCTTAGAGGTCCCTTTCAACCCATACCATTCTATAATGCTCAATGAAGTCCACTGAAATTCTTTAAGTACTCGTTATAAACTGCAAGGGTTTAAATAAGATCTTTCCATCTCGTCTGTTGAAAAGTACTGATGTTTGGAGGGCATCTTGCTTTCTCTATATATACTTTTCAGTTTATTTTCCTGCAAGTTCCACCAAAATTTAAGGGACTGGTATCTTACGGTTCATAAGGTCTTTATTAACCAATGAGTTTACTAAACAAATTTAAAGAAGGAACAATTAATCTGTCAGGCTTTTTCCTGTTTATTTGCCATCAAAGAGCCTTGGTTGCTTTATGCTTTCTTTATATCTTTTTGGCAGTGAATTGATTCAATAATATGTCCAGAATGAACACATTTCTTACTATCAAGGACCAAAATTCCTGATACACTGATACAAGGAGATAAGCTTTCTCAGTTCAGGATCAGATATCAGAGTTCTGCAAAAAGAAGGTGCTCATTTATGTTCTCTCCCTAGCAGTTTGTCCACATAGAAACCCATAAAGGAAGGAATAAACTTAGAGGAGAGTGTTTGGAAAGAAACCACTTTTAATAAAAAGATTTAACTATGGTTTATCTTTCCTGTTATTTAACTGCAAGAAAGGCTCCATGGAAGAGTGAAAGCTTAAATCTCTTGTATATTTATTGTGTTAAGAGATCTAAGTATTTTGGGGGTAATTCCCTACTTTAAAGCCTACTTTAACTAGGCTTTGGAAAAAAATAAAATTCTGACAATTAACAGCCTCAAAGAGATTAATTAGTTTCAAATTCAGGAAAGCCATGTTGGTAACAGACAATGACAGATAAGTTGTAAATCATTTCTTATAAATCGATAATTGTTCAATGTTAAGTATTGTTTTGAGTCGAATTTAATTTTTAGTATTTTCAGACTGAGTCTTCTGAATATTTTGAATGCATCGATTGACAGTATAAATCTTGGCAAAAAAAGATGTAGTAACCAAAACTAGCTATCCTCAAAGCAGAACAGACTGCGTGACTGTCTTTTTTATTATTCAAGCATAGAAAAAATAAAAAAAACCCTTTATGATAAAATTCACCATACATACATTCACTTTATACATACTAAATACAGGAACCTGAGGGTATCTATGGTAATGCTATTTTAACACAACTAATAATTCACTTCTTAATAACACTACTATGAAATATTTGTATGGATAAAAATGTTGAGGAAAAAATATCAGAGTGAATAATAAAATGCCATCTTCAATCACACAAAATTAAGATACTAATATTTGCGATGATTATTTGTATAAAAGTTTACTTATTAATGTATTTGAACATGATTGTCCACAACAATATTATGTAATATCTATTGGGAAACAGAAGGGGCCAATTATTCTCAAAAAAGGGATACCACAACAAGATAATTAATTTCAAGTGATTACTACTCCGGTATGCCAGTAATGAACATTCTTGTTTTCATCTTGGAAATGAAAGAAAGAATGCAATGGATGACCATAAAATACCCTTTAATAGGAACAGATTTCTCTTTGGGTTACAGTGAAAAAAATGATAGTAGATATATCAAGCAAGCCTGTGATATAGCTCCCCTGCAGCACATTAAAAATATGTATCTGTTTGTAAAGCGTTTGGCTTTTACAGTATAAATTCAGTTCAGTGAAATGCCACAATTCCATGTAGTTTAAGACCTTATTATAATTTGGATTAGAGAAAATGCACACTGCTGCAACGTGGTGTTTACTGACGCATGTGTATTTTACTTTTTCAGATAGATTGTTGATGTTTTTTTCAGTGAAATTATTGTTTTGGCCTAAGGAATTGCAAATAAGCATTAACATAAAGCACTGAGCAAAAATTTTGGCAGTGAAAAAAGCAGCAATAAAAACAGAGGTGGCAGCATGCTAGCAAAAAAGCTAAATTATTTGGATTAGTGAATTCTGTATCCCAAATACTCTACAGTTATTTTAAAGACATAGTAAAATATTTATAAATAAAAAATACACATTATATAGAGAAAAATACCACATACATATGTCAGGTGTATATACAAGATATATCTGCCATTTAATAAAACATGTCCAGTGCATAGCAAATGCATTTAAAAAAACAGGTGTCAAAGTTTGACAACTCCCAGATTCACAATTAAGCCTTCCCCAATCTTCCTATGAGTACTTAGCTTTTAGGCTGAAAAAATAAAAATAAAAATTGAATTTAATTACATGGAGAATTAATTGGCATTCTGAAGATGAAAACTTTTTCTCTCTTTTTATTTATTTACTTATTTCAATTTTCAGATAAATGTGATATTCATTTTGTGCAGTGCTGAACATTTTAGTGTTGGCTGATCATGATCCATCTGCATTATATAACTGTCAAAAGCCTCCTTTGGCCTTGGATCGTGTTGAAAGCCAACTATTGTATAGAGGGTCACTTGTCATTTTTATGTAATTGTCCAGGGAATGCCCCAGTCCACATTTAAATGACTCTACGATACACAGTTTCTCCCGGCATTCCATCAGGCTTTTATATTGCTCTGAATAGACCCTATTAAAAAGCAGAAATGTATGAATAGACAGAATATCCCACTGCCTGCTTCAGCCCACTAGAAGCTGTTACATTCTTCTGAATAAACAACACACACACATACACATATATAGATGTACACACACATATAAGGAGGAAGTTAAAATGAACAAGTTTGGTATCAAAAATAATATTTATATTCATGTAGTCTATGCTGCTGTGGCCATAGTGTAATTCCCATTCCAGAGTAAACTTGTACGGTATCTTTATTGTTCCTCATGCCTAAAATCTAGATTTTTGGGTGTCATACCATGGCCTTAAATAGTGCACAACAAACTTTGAATGTTTGTAACATTTGTAGAGTGCAGTCAGGAAGGGCAGATACACAGATACAGATCTTTCAAGCTGTGCTGAGGAGCCATAGGAGCTGGAGACCCAGCTCTGCAATCTAACCATGGCACTGCCCATAAGCCCTTCTTTGGAGTACGACAATTGAAAGCCCTTCTTCCATGGCTCTTTCACAAGATCACATTGAGGAAATTTACAATCTCTAATTACAAGAGATTTGTTAAAGTTCATTTCTAAATTACTTTATGAATATGCTGACATGAAGGGATTATAAAAAATGGAGCACCTAGTTTGATTTTCCATATAAAACTTGTCACCTGAGACAAGTAAGTTCCAATGGGCTTCTCAGTGCGTGGTGTGAGAGGACTGCTCTGAATCCATGCTGTCCTCCGTAAAACTGAGCTGCACAATGCCTTGTGAAGAGGCTGTCCAACCTGAAGTTATGCACACTGCAGCCAGCTCCTTCCGTTGCCTCTCACATTCCTTACAATTTTTATTAGATAATTCTCCCCAATCATTTTTATGACAATTTTTACATTTGACTCATTTTACACTGCCTGTAGATTTTCAGTTTCCTATTTTGGTAAGTCCACACTAGCTCCTGAAGTAGTATTCCATTCTTAGTCTAATCAAAACTTCAAGAAGAAATAAATATATGTTCATAAACTTATTCTTTGTTTACCTACATAAATATCATATATATGTAATTATATATAAATATGTAATTTTTTTCCTCAGTGTAACGTTACATATTTTTATTCATTTCTCAAATTATGGAGACGTGATGTACTATAACACAATGAATAATACTCTATTCTTATGCACAAAGTTTTGTGCATGACTGAAATAAAACATATCTTCTCTGAAATGGTCCAGGATTATAACTGTTCTAGGTCATTCTGCACAAATGCACTAGACCCATTACTAGTTAATGATTTGCCAGCCTGTGTGTCATGTTGATGATGCCTGGAACATTTCCCTTATGAGGAAAGGCTGAGAGACCTGGGACTGCTCAGACCATTGAAGAGGAGACTGAGGGGAGATCTTATCAGTGTTTATAAATATCTAATGGGTGCAAGTCAAGTAGATGAGGCCAGGTTCCTTTCAGTGGTGCCCAACAATAAAAGAAGGGGTAATGGGCACAAACTGGAACACAGGAAGTTCTGTCAAAACATGAGGAAATAATTCTTTACTTTGAGGGTTACAGAGCACTGGAACAAACTGCCCAGAAAAGCTGTGGAGTCTTCTCTGGAGATATTCAAAACCTACTTGGGTGCTTTTTTGTGTAACTTTCTGCAAGGAACACGCACTAGTGGCCCTCCTCTGGACCTACTCCAGCAACTCAATGTCCTTGTGCTGAGGGCCACAGAACGGGACACTTCAGGTGGGTGCTCATGAGAGCAGAATACCAGGGGCAGTCACCTCCGTTGACATGCTGGTTGTACTTTTGTTGATGGAACCCAGGATACAGTTGGCCTTCTGGGCTGGAAGTGCACACTGCCAGCTCATGTTGAATCTCTCATCAATGAACACTCTCAAATCTTTCTCCTCAGGTCAGCTCTCAAGCCATTCTCCACCCAACATGTATCTATGCTTGAGACTGCTCCAGCCCAGGTACAGGACAGAATCTGGAACAGATGGCATTCAGAATCTGGGCATCATATTTACATAAATGTCATGAATGACAAAATCATACATCCTTTTTTTTTATTTTTTTAATAGAAAAAAAATCATGTACATTTAACAAAATCTGTCATCTCACTTATCTTAAATATCTCTAAGGTCTGAATCACAGATAAGCATACTGTGCAGTTTCAATTTGAATGTCATGAAATACTTGGTCAAAAAACTTACAGATTTTCACTATTTTTTTCAAGAAAATAAAATCCAGTAAAATGTTGATTGGAATTATTTTTTTTTTCTAACTATTAGTTCCTAAGAAAGTGAATCGTGCACCTGTTTTGATATTTTGTCCAGGATGTTTTCAGGCTAACTGGCCTACTGTAGTAAGGGCTATCTTGGCAACATTCATTCAGTGTTAACATCAGGCTTATTTCTTACATTGTTTCCAAGTGTATCAACACATTGCCACTTCTTAAATAAACAGTACAGTAATATTAGTTCCAGTTCTGTAGGAACAAAAACCTGTAGAAACAAACTGCTTATACATTAATTCAACATGCTTTGGAATCTCACCTGAGATATAAAAACAATATATAGATGAAATGCACACCTGTTCTATCAAAAAGAAGTGTTGTGATGGGACTCTTTTTGTTTCAATATTAAAGGCATGCATGTAAAACTAAAAGAGAAGACTTCCTTATACTGATGGAAACCTACCAAATGGGTTAGTTCAGAATCTACAACTATGAGAATATTGTAAGGTTGTCTGATGGCTTTTATGTTGGTCTCTGTGTGTGTAAAAAATAAGGTCGTGGGTTCCAGACTATATTAAATACCACGTATATGGTTTTGTTCCAAGACAGTTCTGGTGGAAAGCTGCCCAATGCTCGTAGGTGCGTTTTGGAAGCACAGACACAAGGCTACAAACCAGACCAGCCTTGGGAAACAAGGAACTGCCACATTTCAGTGGTGGAAACTTGAACTAAGAGGCAGAGAACTCTTTACAGCTATTCATCGAGATAGTCATTCATATCCATTAGCAAAGGAGCTGTTAGCAAGTGTAATGGTTTCTAAACTGAAACCACTTGAGCTGTGAGCCCTGCAAACCTCAGTTTTCCCGTGATAACAAGCGCTGTAAATCAAAGCAAATGCCTGTAGTACCGCCCTGCCGCACCCATGGGAAGTGTAGCTGCTCGATCACAGCAAACAAAACACTAGCAGGATGGCAGGTAAACCTTAGCTCTCATTGACACATCTTTTTCAGTGCTATGTTTTCCAGCTGAGGACCCATTTAGCATGATAGGATTGTGCACGATGGGATGTGCCTGCTTGTGCCTCAATTCTCCATCCATCATCTCGTGAGGACCCACCCTCTGTTCCAGCTGCAGCTCATTACTTGCCTTGGCTTTGTAGCTTGTCTCCTCTGGCTCTCACACTTTGCTTTCTTTACAGTGACCTAGATCTTCTTCTGAACATAATTCTGGCTTGCAATCTGACTCCCTAGTCTCCAGTTCCATTTTCTGTTTCTTTAACCGACTAGGTGCCTTGTGGACTAGTCTGCGCTGCCGACCTGGTTTGGCTGACCTCAGATTGACTTCTGTCAAGAGCACAGATCATCAGGGAGACGGTCATTCTGCATACAGCATTAGCGTTCTGCAGTAACTAACAGTACTCAGCCTTTCCTGTTTAAATTCCTGATAGCTCTTTCTCATCTAAAAACATTTCCTGTGTTTTTTTTCCCCTTAGACGCTTTTATCAATATACAGTTTTTTTTTTAAACTGGGTTCCTCACATTCTTTCAGCAATGCCTCACTACTCAGTTTTATAGTTCTCGAATTAGGAAAATAGCTGCAAATGCCTCCCATGAGCGAGGCTGAAAATGGCATCTACTTTCTTGGGAATAAAGCCTAAACACTGGCCAAAACTCAGCATGACGAAATAAATGGCACGGAATAGCTTGCCAGATTATTCAGTCAGGTGATCTCACGACACAGAGAGGGAAGAATTATTTTTGCACACTAGGAAAGGGAAGACATTATTTTGTTAAGTAAGATTTTTACTTCTAGACTGTTTACCACTTCTCAATGCTGTGGAAACCAAAAAATTAACAACAATATTTTACTCATACTCACAACAGTGTTCTTCTTTCACCACAGCTGATCCAGCATTTTGAGTTATTAGTAATGCTGGCAGAGCTGAGATAATATATACTATATCCACTGCTAGCCACAGTATTTTTAAAACAAAATATTACCGAAAATATTTTTTCATTTCACAAATAGAATTTATGTCTGTTTCATCATTACATTTTTATATTTGTGTTACTTGGTTTTATTCTGTTAAAAAAATTGATTCCACAAGTTCTATTCTTGAGGAAAAAAGAAAAAAAGCTGTAAGATGTTTGTAATATGTTTCTTTATTTTGTGGAATTTAAATGATGGAAAAAAAAAATAAATGGATCGACAGAATTCTCCAAGGCAAAACTTCTTCGCTTTCAAATGAAAGATTATAGTTAAAAAAAATAATTTATAATACCAGACACCATTAGATACAATGTATTATTCAGCTAAATGCCATAATGGTATTCAATTCACAATGATAGTTAAAAATTAATAACTTTCTAACCATTCATTTTCTGCATTCTGCACAGATTAAAAAAATGAACTAGTTATTTTTAAAGAAGTAGCAGTCCATTATTTCTAAAAGCTTTAACGACATGAAACATGTAAACAAAGAAAATAATTAATAGCGTAATTCGGGCAACTTGGACTAAGATGATATTAATATACAAGTGGAGTAACTGCCAGGGCAAACAAAGGAACACTGAAATATAACCCACTGCTGCGTGAGTTCGCTTGTTCCTGTTCAGGAGGTGAAGGAAGAAGAATTAGAAACCATTAGTTCCCCTAATATTGCAAATACCTCTTTTGCTCTGAACAATAATTAATTTCCTATGAATCAACAAAATGCAATCTATTTTACCAATGCATTAAAGAATATCCTGCATATTTATCTGCATCTCTGTGGTGATAAGAACTGATCTGCTTTTTACCTCGTTAGGCCATTGAGGGAGAAACTGAAATGAGAAAATCACTCAGACCAAAATTGTAAAGAGATGAAAATTAACTTGTGTTCTGATTTCAAGTCCTAAATTCAGAGAATATCTTTTCTCCAAAGACATTCACAGTAAGATTTTAAACACAAAGTTATAAAGACTTTCTTCATTTATGCAACAAAATCAGTGTTTTTGCAGTAAGAACAATATAATGCGTGTCACTATAATCTGTTTAGATATGCAAGTCTTAATTTTGCAAGATGTCAAGCACCCTGGCTGTAGATCAGGCATGCACTTAGATATGTGTATAACTTCAAGTATTTGACTTCCAAATGAGAAATTCTGGCTGTACTGATGAACAGCATGATAAGTTAAAGATAACGTTTCCATTGATTTCAGTAGAGCCAACATCTGAACCACAAACTTTGTCATTACTAATAAACTGCTTGATACTAAAGTTTGTTGCTAACAAGTTCTGTTTAGATCAACTGGTGCAGCTGAAAAAAAGAAATAAAAAGCTTTACAGCATAAAATACTTTTTCAGAAGGAGCAGAGTTCAAAGCTAAGCACAAGCTAAGAGTAAAAGTAAGCACAGATAGAATTGTGGATAGAATCTGGGACCTTGATCAAGCATGAACAGGAACGTCGTTGAAGATTGAGCACACACAAACACAAAATCATGGCAAAGGCCTTATTTCTGATGTGCCTGATATTGCTGTGCGCTAAAAAAATAAAAGAGATAGGGAGCTTTAAGACTTTGCTCCTTTTCCATCATTAGTAATCAAGAGAATCCTACAGAGTCACAGTAATAGAATGCCAAGTTGTAGTATTAGACTTTGTCACCACGCCTACAGAGAAGGACAAACTCACTTTGATACATATTCAAAAGTTATTTTATTTACCAATGAATACCCACACTCAAGCAGCGTTCTTACATGGAAACACTACTGCCATAACCAGCACCTAAGAGGTTTTAAAGTTTGCAAAAATAAAAAAGAACACTTATTAAAAACACTTATTAAAAAACTATTTTACTATAATGTAAATTAAATATCATGTACATTTAATGTCAAAGAAATCAAATCGTATTTATTTGCTTAGCTGGTCATAAGCCACTCTCTTCAATCAATACCTTTTACCAGATCTTAATTTGAAATTACCAGTTAATGTAACAGGCACTGAATCTTTGTAGGTCATCAGTTCTGTTTATATTTCAGTGTTTATATGCTTTATCAACAAAATGGCTGCTGAATTTATTGTATATTTTTAACTGGGAACTCGGAATCTTATAATAATATTTTATAGAAGCTATTCACCACAATAAGTGATGTTCATATGTAATTTTCAGACGCGGGGAAATGAAACAGATTATTTAAGCTACCTACTCACAAGAGCTGCCTTTTATAGTACATATGAGAACATTACATATAGCAGTCAAAAGCTGGTATATTTTCTTGAACTCGGTGCTTCTATGAGGGAGAAAATATAATTACACGGTCATTTCAATCACTATATTCTCACAAATCTTAATTCGATATGTTAAGTCATTAAAAACGCATCAACATTTCAAAGTCAAAGTAGTCACTCCAAAAAAAAATATTTACTAAAACGTTGCACAAATAGAGCATTATTTAATCTGTAATTGTTGCTGATGTAGCAACTACACATGAATATACACATTCCTATAGAAGGCACGTATCTAATTCTTACTTACGCATAACATTGTTTATAAACAAAACAATGGTTCAAAGTGCTGTTTCACAATTACTGTGAAAGAATCTGAAGTCTTCTGTACCTACATGGAGCAAAGAATAAACATATATCTCAGAGAGACACATATTTTGTAGTATAAGCTAATTTTCTTCCTGTTTTAATTTACATATAATGTTTCTGCTATGTGTATACTAAAGGCACTATGGAAATAAATGTTTATACTTATGTTTGTGTGTTGCTCTTTTACAAGCCAATATATTTATTAATGACACTCAATTATTTAATGATTCTTTATTTATACTATGAATTTCTTATCATGATTAGTTAATTTGCAGCTCAGAGTTTGAACAGACAGTGGCTTATGCTGTCTCTTTAGCCAGAAATATTGAGAATTAAATGAAACAAGATAATCTTTCAAGAATATGCAAATGAAACAAAAAGAAATCCACCTTACTAAACATTTTCTCCTTGCTGTAACAAATTCTATTGAAGGACTTATTCACAGTATCTTGAATGTTGAAATCATCAACTTAAAGGCAACTCACACAACCTTTTGGAAGCCTGAGCTTTTGGATAATTTAAGAAAACCTGAATTAAATGTTGAATACCCCTCTGCCCCATTGATGAGTCTTCTTGTAAAACACATGCAGTCCACTTCAAAGACCTTTGGATTACACTGTATGCTTACATAAAGCAATTCTCCTCTCACATTAGTGTAATTAGCCTTGACTTCATTAAAATTAACAGAAGACTTACTGTGTATTTCAGGGCAGTAGTGAGTACTAGGTCATGGGTAGCATCTGCTAACCTACATGGCATACAGCTCCTCTCTCTTCTAGCAGCACTGGCCTCACACAATGTACATCTTGGAATTTCCTTGCAATCTCCCAGGGCACTGATAATAATTATTTGCATCCATTGCCACCATATGAACAAGCAGCATCTGTGACAGCATGCTGACAAACCTCAGCATTGTTCAGCCACAATTTTGCAAAGTTTAAATAATTTTCTTCATTGTTCCAAAAAAAAAAAAAAAAAAAAACCCAAAATTTGAATTAAAGTGTCCAAAATCTTAGACAGTAAGGTCAGTCACAGAGATGTTGCATCTGAAGTCTGTCCTGCCACTAGTAACACCGCTGAGCGGGGACATTATCATAGCTAATGAATATCTAAAGTCTCCACTATCTCCCATAGATCTGTATTTGCTGCTTACCTTTCATGTCTACTTCACAGCTTACTCATCTTTCTAAATTTCAAACAGTACAATATAATTTCCTACCAGTTATAACGATTTGCAGCCACATGGGATCACAGCACCACAGAGGATGCCCCCAGTATTCTGGGGGAAAAAAAAAGGGGGGGGAGGGGGAATAGCAGAAATGTATACATAAAAAAAGAAAAGCCTAAAAATTGTTTAAAAACAAAACTATACAAACTTTAAAAGTGAAATAGTAGTATGGAACAGGACACCTTGCACTGGACTTCAGTAATATTTTGTTTTCTTAATAAATAAGTAAATTATATAAAACTTTATCTTAGATTAACCACAGAGCCATGTGGTTTTTTTTGTTGTTCCCATGCACTGCTTTTACTCTTGTCTTTCGTTCTTTTTTCCTTCAGAAAGTACTTTGATACGACAGAGGCAGCAGGCCGTGGTAAATGCAGTTTTATGATCTCCTTCAGTAGAGGCAGCCCTACGTTTGTCAACTTCTTTCTCTCTCCTTGCTGTCATAAACATCCTTTCATCACCTCAGTATTTCTTCCAACCTCACGTCGCTCAGCATCAATCCCCTTTCGCCTCACACTAACCAACCCGACACCACACGTCCTTCACGCTGCCGTCCTTTAGGTGTGCGCGACTGTTCACACTCAGGCACGCGTCGCGTTGACTGGAACTTCTCCCACAGTTCACAAAGCTTCGTTCCACGCAGTACCGCTCCTGCGTTCACACAGCACCGTTTTGCTGCGGGGCAGCGAGGAGGAGCTGCAGGGGTCGCCACACAGCGGGCGCCCGGAGGCGCGGCCCCCGCCCGCCGCCAGGTGCGCGGAGCGGTGCGCTGACGTCACGCACACGCAGGGCGGAACGCTCGGCACCGCGTTCCCTCCGATGCTACGACGCATGCGCACTCGCTCCCGCCCCGCCCTTCCCCGCGTGCACGCGCACGCCCCCTTTCCTCTCCCTCCCGCCGCGCTGCGAGCCGTGCGCGCCGCCGAGAGCTCCGGAGGGGCGGGGGCGGCGGTGGCAGCGTCGAGGAAGGGGAGCGCGGCGTCGCGTCTCCGGGGACGGATCGAGGGAAGCGTCCCCCGCCCTTCGTAAACCCGGTTCCCTCCGCTTCTCCCCGCGGCGAGCTACGCAGACATGGGCTGCACGCTGAGCGCCGAGGACAAGGCGGCGGTGGAGAGGAGCAAGATGATCGACAGGAACCTGCGGGAGGACGGCGAGAAGGCGGCCAGGGAGGTCAAGCTGCTGCTCCTCGGTAAGGGCGGCCCCGGCCGGGCCGAGCTCCGTGAGCGCCGAACCGAGGGCGGGGGATCGCGGTGCTTCCCCCGCATCGCTCCCCCGGGGCCGGGGCCGGGGGCGGAGGGGCGGGAGCGGCCGCTCGTGGCGTGGCGGGCGGGGGGCAGCGCAGGTGGGCGCTGCAGGCCGGGCCGGGAAGCGGTCCGAGCGGTGCGTGCTTTGTTTGGAGGGGACCCGCGTGATGGGGTGAGATGCTGAACTTGTGATGCGCGTCCTGGGTGCCTCGGTTCCGAGGGAAGGAGATTCCGTTTGGGGGTGGGGGGTGGGTGTTTGTTTCGTGTGGAACGTCCCCTTCGAAGCTATCGCTGTAAGCAAAGCGGGGGAAGGATCAAAGGCGCCGGCTGATTTCTTGCGTTGTTTTCTTTCGGAAGTTGCTGAACTTTTGCAGCGTCAGGTCAAACCCTGATGGGGTTATTAAATGTGTAACGCAGCCAATCGCTGGGATAGGGGGGATGAGGAGCTGCGCAGAGCTCGGATCATCCACAACCCAACCCCTGGAGGTGCTCAGGGATGGACTGGATGTGGCCCTGGGTCCCGATCTGGTGAGGTCAGCCCTGCACGCGGCAGGGGGTCGGCACCGAAGGGCCTTTGAGGTCCCCTCCAACCCAAGCCTTTCTGTGCTTCTGTGCTATCAGGTCTTACCAAGTTTTATTAACAAGTGTGTGTGTTTCGAGCGGTTTGATAGTGTATTAAGGCACATGAAGTAAATTCACTGCTGAAAGTGACTACAAAAGAGGAAGCAGTATTCAATTAGAAATGCCTTTGTGCGGACATAAAACCACTGTACGTGCTGTGGGCAGCTGAATCCTGCGAGATGTGTGCTGTATTGATGTTATGGGGAGTTTTGTGTTAGGCTTAATAGCTCGACTGCACTGGATCCTTCTGACCCATATTTAAAAACAAACAAACAAAAAAACAACAGCAGAGTTTGAATTTTCCTTGTGCTGCCCTCCCTTAAGGTACAATTCCAAGCAAGGTTTCTGTTTTTAAAGTACTACCCAGTTTTTCTCCTCCATAAATTGGTTTTCCTAGGGTGTTATCTGCAGCATTCTATTTAGCACAAACCTCGCTGTAGTAGAACCCTGAAGTAGCTTCTCCCTATTGCAGACTTGTAAAATAGCTCCGGGCAGGTACAGGAAACTGAAGCACTTCTTTTGTGTGTATATAAAGAAACAAAAAGCCTAGTATGGGTAAAACAAATTTCTGAAAATGTATGTATAGATTTAATATGCTGTGTAGGGGTTAAAGGAAGCTTCTCTTGAGTTTTCGTTCCAGAAAGTGTTAGGCTGTTGGTTGGCACTGTGCTTAGTCCTGATCAACTCTGTAACCCTATAGACTGTTGCATGGGAAGGTTATCCTCTGATCGATAGTAATGCAGTGCAGAAAATGCCCTCTTCTTTCTTGAAAGACGCGGAGTAGTGCTTTGTATATGCTCTGATTAGGAATTTGAAATCATTTCTCAGAGTTTCTCTGTTCTGTACTGAACTTTAAATGCGTGTAGTTAGGTAGTTGTTTCTGGTACTCTGTGGGTATGGATGAAGTTTTCTGTAAAATGTTGCATTAAACTTGAGAATGAGCTGCTTTCAGCAGCTTAATCTTCTTGTGTGCAGATGTATACGTTAGTAGCTTTTTATATAAATTCTTTCTGATACAGAAAAGCATTTGAGGAAATTGTTTTCTGCTGCAGTCTCCTGAAATCTTAGGATATGAAGCAAATGCTCAAATACGTGCATTTCCTCATGTTAAAGACTCAGGGTAGCATTTCCCCTTCAACTATGAAAAAGTGAAAATGAACAGATTAACTTCTTTTAGAGCCAGTATTTGAATCATTTAAATAAAAATTACATGGGTGCTCACTGAACTCAAAGTAAGGCTTTGTGTATTCGTCTATGAATACATTTATGTTTTTCAGAACCTAATGGAAGCTTTTCTGTTCAATTTCCTGTGTTAGATGTCCTAAATGTTACGTGAATGCTTTATCTGATGGCGAAACTATTTTAAGTTCCTTCCACTGGAGTCATTTTCTTCTCACCACTCATTTTCCCAATTGCTTTTTCTGCCCATATGTCGTAGTTGATCATCAACTCAGTTGTATTCCTGCATCTATTTATGGGCTCGTTCTACTAAAAAGATACTGAAATAAAAGCATAAGAACAAGTTGTGGTCTGCTGACAGGAAGATATGTTATGTGAGAGGCATCTTGAAATACCTCATCTAGAAAAAAAGTGCGTGGCAATATGCTTACTACCCAGGAAGACAGTTGTACTCCAGCATCTGTAAAAACTATTTCTGTATGGTGATTAGAGAATCCTAGTGAAAAGTTAGTGTATTCAACTGGAGGATATGCTTATAAAATTAGGCTATTTCTGGCTCTACAGTGGAATTAAATTAAAAAGCTTTCCTAAAGGTTTTTCTAGACCAGGAAATGTCATTGATTTGAGAGAGATGTGATACTGCTGTGTGTAAACCTGGACTTTGTGAATAATATCACTGATCTGTGTTACATTTTGCTCTTCTGCTTCTAGGAAGAAGCAGTCAGATTCCAACTGTTCAAAATATTGCTTTTTAAAAGTTAGACAATTCAAACCAATATACTCTCTGTAAATTGCTACTTCATTTTGTGCGGATTTCACTGTAGATCATGCATTTGTTCTTGGAATATAAGTATTGGATTTGGACCAATATCTGTGTAAAATATTTTAACCTTGTAATTCCGTGCAGTTTAGTGGTATATGCTAACAGCAGGATAACCTTTTCTGGAAAATTTGAAAGCCATCTTCGTTATTAGAAATAAACAACATGCTCAATTTCAGCTTATAGGCCAGCTGGAAGATGTTCGTGGTGATATTTTATTTTTTTCAGTCCTAAACCATTAAATAAGCTTCTTTCATTTAAATGGCTTTTATCCATATGTCTCCTGTTTATGATGGTGTTTTTTTTTTTTCTTGAGTTTCTATGAACTGAGTGCAGCCTACCATGTTGTACAACACTAAAAAATTAAACATTCTATGTACTTTTCCTTAAGCTCTAAACATTTACATCATTGGTGGTTCCTAAACTTGTTTCATAATGGTTTGAGGTAATGTTTTGTTTTAACATTGTTTTTTTTTTTTTCAAAGATACACTCATGTATCTCTAGGTGTAAACTATATTTCTGAAAAACATGTCTTGACCGCCTTCCAAGAAAGGGAAGCAGTAGAATCAAATTCTTCTCTTCTATGCTGGTGTTTTATGGGGTTTTATTTTATTTTTTTTCCAACTTCTGGTGTTCAGAGTAGGGGGGAGACATGAAGAAAATACTGCGGTGCTTGCAGAATGAGTGTAATTCTACTCATTTCAGGAGGTGGTGGATCTTTGTGACTTGTCTTTGTGCTGCATTAATATACATGTGATCCAGATCAGGTGTGGATTTGCAAGTACGTTTCAGTTGAGTTAGCCAAAGCACATAGGACTGAATTCATGCCAACAGCAGGAGAACAGACAGTACCTCATTTAGTAGAAAGCCTTCTGGTATGAGGTTAACTTGTTGAGTTTTATGAATACATTTAAACTGGCAGCAAGAGTTTACAGGATTAACACATTTGTCTTGTGGATCATCACATTTTTCACCTAATACAGTAGATTAAGTGCTGGTGTGTTCTCTGTATCACTGAAGAAGACAATATTCATTCTCTTTAGGAGTGAATTCTGGGATATGTGAGGCCACTGGTGATACATTCAACAACTGAAGGATGTTGTTTTCTTTCTGCATGGTCAGGCTTCTGGATTTAAGTTCAGCAGATACTTCCTAGTCGTGACCAACAGCTCTATTTCTCCATTCCTGAACAGGTTGTTAACAGTTTGTGCTCAAACACTGTTGGCATGTTCCTAAAGAACCTATTTTTCAGTTTAAGGCTGAGTACTCATCTTATTATTATTACTTTTTTTTTTTTGTTTCAGTTCTCCTTGCTGATTAAGGCACTAACTAAAATTATATTCAGTTCTAAATTTTCACATCTCAAGTATTTTTTTCTAGCTGCTTTTCTTTGTTCCAGACCTTCATATTTCTGCTCAGTCAATTCACTCCCACTGCATACTCATCTTTCCCATAGCATTGCCTTTGCAGTCCTTGGCAGTACGTGCATTCCTACAGACCTGACTGTGCAATGGACTGAAAAAATATATATGTACGTTATGTACCATTAATTCTTTGCCTTTCACTCAGTGTTTTTCTTCTTCATACTCAAATAAGATAGAAGTATTAATTACTGGAGTTGTCAAAGAAACAAATAGAAATATTTTTCTCACAAACATATATTGCATCTTTCAGAGATTTTGACCTTTTCTTTGTAAATTTGTGCCAATCTCTGTTCTCGTGGTCCAAAACATTCCTGGAAACATTTCCTGACTGACCTTCAGTGACATCTGTAGAAACTGAAGTTCATATCTTACTTAAAGCTTTGTTATGGGATAACTAAGAGAAGTGTTTAATGCTACTTTTTGTTTAGAATAAAATATTTCATTTGGAAGGGACCTACAGGAACTCCAATTTAACCAGCTTTGTTGCCCCCCCCTGCTTTAGAGACCTTTGAGGACCTTAACATCTTTTTCATATTATGGAGCCCGTATAGGCATGCATTATTTGAGGTGAATCCACAGCAGTGCTCAATGTAGTGGGAGAGTTACCTTGTTGACTGGCATTCCAAAATGTGGGTTACCATTTTGACTACTGGGCATGCTGGTGGCTCATGCTGAGCTGCTATCACCAGCATTCCCAAAATCCCTTTCTCCTGAGTTACTCTTAGCCATTCATCTCCCAGTCTGTGCCTGTATCTGACGTTGCTCTGTCCCAGGTGCAGCACCCACCATTTGTCTTTATTGAACTTGATGCCATTGCTGATTGCCCAATACTCCAGTCTGTGTTGGCTCTTCCCAGTATCATATAATCAGTGAATCTGTGAAGGATACATTCAACTCCTGCGTCCGGTTTATTGATGAAAAATGAATAGGGATGGTCCTAGGATCGAGCCTTGGGGAGCACCACTAGTGACTGACTGCCAGCCACATGTAGCCCCATGCATTACAACCCTTTGAGCTCTGCCATTCAGTTCATCACCCAGCACACTGTGCACCTGTTCACAGTAGCACAGTTGGCCAAGAAGGGTACTGAGAAGAGTGGTATCGAAGGCCTTGTTGAAATCCAGAAAAGTTGCATTCACTGCTTTCCCTTCATCCTTTAAGTGAATAACTTTACTGTAGATGGACTTCAGATTAGTTAAACTGGATGGGCTTTCCTGTCATGAAAGTGTTTTGATAGTGCCTGATAGTAGCTTTGTTGTTCAAATGCTTCTCTAGGACAGTCTTCTCCATAACTTTTCCAGGTACTGAGTTTAATCTGACAGGGTGTGCCCACTACTCATCTTTTTTTCTTGTCATCTTTTCCCCCAGGCATCCTGCTGCATGATCTGTTTAAATTTAGATACTACTTAGTAGTTCTGAAACAGAAACTGTCTTGTATTTTTACATGGTACAGCTGGACGCTGCCATCAGGATGTTATTTGTTTGAGCTTCTGTATGTGACTTGTAATTAAGTTTATGCACTCCTCAAACCTTAGTACTAAATATAACAATAATTTCTGAGGACAAAGTCAAAATTGCTAGATTTCCCAAACCATTCCTCCTTGGTTTTTTGTAAGGAGAATTGTGCACGTAGAGAAAACTGAGCCACTCAGTTGTGTGTAATTGCAGTTTGGGTTTTTGTGCTTGTTTCTTTGTCTTGTGTAGTATGGATATATATCTTTTTGTATCAGACATTAAATAAGTTTTTAGATTTTAAGAGTTATGCAATAAAGATTTCAAATGTTTTCCTTTAAAAGATAGTTTTCCTTCAAGTTGTCTTTTAATGCTGTGAAGTGTTTTTTTCCCTCCCTTTGGCAGAGACCAAAAATATTCCAATAAAATACATTTTGGTAAAAAGTTCATTTCCAGCATCAACACTGCCTCAAGACAATACATACATTTTGTAATACACCAACTTATTTGGTTTCTATTTATTTTTTTCTGGCAGCCCAGTTTATTGTACCATCATTATGCTAATATGATGGCTTACTTCAGTCTTATGAATTATTACTGAAATGATCATGTACCGAAGCTAACCCCACTTCTGTGAAGAGTTATTCTTAATTAACTGTAGACTGCAGTTTACAGTATAGCTCTTTGCCTAGTTGTGTTGGCAGAACTTGAACTGAAGCTTTGTGTTGTAGAGTTAGGCCGTACTGATTTATATATGTAATCATTTCTGAAGTAGCTTGTTCTATTGCTGCTGTATTTTACCCTCTAATTGTCTAGGTATTCTCAGAAGGAGCAATTTAGTATTTGGCCCATCCTAAAATCTGGCTAAATGTTTTGGAACCACGCCATCAGTGTGCTTCAGAAGTCATGAAATCCTGAAGTGAGTTTTTCAGCTGAGTTTGATAGATATCTGCAGTGTTTCCTGTAATATACTGTCTGGCAAATGTCAAGGTAGAAAACTGAAAGTAGAGAAGAGAGATCAGAAATGTTCTGTTAAGTATGAAGATTTTTCTGCCATGGAAACACTGCAGTAAAGATCTGAATGGACTTGATAATCAGCTATTAAAAGGCTTTTTCCAAAATGTATATAGAAAAGCCTGTATTGATGGAGAACTTGCTATTCTGAGCTTGACTCTTAGTCATTGACCAGCTTTACTGAGCTCAGCTGTTCTATTTATTGCCCTTGTTTGTTCAGTGTCCTAGTGTTGTCTCAGGCTTTGTTTAAATTACTGTTTTGTTATTCTGTAAATGGAAATTGGCTGGCTTCACCTGAGAGAGTCTGTATCCGGAAAGAAATAGTTTAAACTGGTAAGATATTTTATGAGCAGTTGGAAAATCTGGGACTTTAAACTTGTGAGACCAAGACTTTTTGAGTTTGCTCTTTGGACAACTGCAGTTTTTGAAGTGGCTTAAATTAGTGACAAGCTGAAGGATGTTAAGATACTGAAATATTTTAGAAGAATAGGACTTAATAGCATATACTTTTTACTGAGACAGCTTTGTTTCTAGGTATAGATGCTTTTGCGATAAAAGGCTCATAATATCACAGAATGGTTGAGGTTGACAGGGACTCTGGGTCCATTTGGTCCAAACCAGGGGCAGTCTGATCATTGTGTCTAGAACTATGTCTAGGTGGCTATTGAAGATCTCCAGGGAGGAAACTCCACGTTCTGTTAGGCCAGCTTGTGCCAGTACTCGGCCATTCATGCAGTAAAGAAGTGTTTTGCATTATTCAGGTAGAATCTCTTGTGTTCCAGTTTGTGCCCCTTGCTTCGTGTCCAACCACAGGACACTGCTGAAAAAATGCCTGGCTCCATCCTTTTTGTACCTTGCCTTCAGGGATTTAGAGGTGTTGGTGTGGTCCCCTGAGCTTCATCCACACTGAATGCTCCCAGATCTCTCAGCCTCTTGAGTGCTGCATCAAGTTGCGTGGAGAGGCACCTCTTCCCTGGAGAGTTTCACAGGCTGCCTGCATGTGGTCCTGGGCATCCTGCTCTGCATATCCCTGCCTGAGTACGGGTTGGAACGGATAGCCTCTGGAGGTCCCTGCCAGCCTCACCAGTCTGTGATCTGAAAGTGTTAGAAGTTGAGGTTAATTTTTAACCTGTCAATTCATCTAGGTTTTTGAATGCCAGCCTTTAATACTTTAAAGAGAGGGGAAGAAAAATAAAATAAAAGGACAGTTCAGTTATGGCTGGGCCTTTCTTTTGGAAGGACATTCCTACATAATCTTAAAACAATTTATCTCAATGTCATCTTTCAGGATCTCAGTTGTTGGAGATACTTTGCCTCACAGTGTATGAAAACTGTTTCTTTAAAGTGACTTGTTAATATAGGTTTAATGTAAACATTTATTAAAGTACATGAGTTGCTTTCCTTTCCTGGCTTTGGTAATGAAGGGTTAGTAAACATTTAGGTAACACAATTTCTTGTCTGTTTAAGCGTTAACTTGATAAATAAGTAGAGATGCTGGTATATACATCTTCCCCCTTCATATAAGCTATGTATTTATGTTGAGAGATGCATGTAAACTGCATTATTACATATACCTATATACATTGATACTGAAATTAGACGATACTTTTCATACATTTATTTTATTTAAAGGAATCAAAGTTTGAGTATATAGTGCTTCAGTTTATGAAATAAACTGGTCATCATTACTTTTTCATACATGCTTTTTAGAAATACATCATTGCATTTGAAATGTGTAATATACTTAGCAAAGGTACCTGATTACATCTTTAGTGAAATGTAACTGTATCTAGGCAACCAAATTGGATAGGAAGTTTCTACAATCATTGCTCTGAACTGATTGCTTTTAAAGAAGAAATCAATATACTGTAATGTAAATTCCTGCTGCAACGTGAGGAAGGAAGTGTCAACATGAAAATCTCAGCCCACCTTGCAACAGAGCGCTTATGGACCTCTTCCTTGGAGAAATCTTGAGGGAGCTGAGCGTGTTCAGTGTGGAAAAGAGAAGGATTCTGGTGCGAGAACTCATTGTGGCCTTCCAGTACTGAAAGGGAGTTTATAAACAAAAGTGGGACGTGACTTTTTACATTTGCAGACTGTGATAGAATGAGGAGGAATGTTTTTAAACTAAAAGGGAAGATTTAGATCAGGTGTGAGATGGAAATTTTTTACTGGTGGGAGGGGGATGGGTGGGTATGGTGAGGCTCTGGAACAGCTTGTGCAGAGAAGTTCTATATGCCCCATCCCTGGAGACATTCGAGGGCAGGTTGGATGGGGCCCTGGGTTGCTTGATCTAGTGAGTTGCAAGCTGGGTGATCTTTTAGGTGACTTCCAATCCAGGCAATTCTATGGTTGTATAGATTTCATATGGCCTGCTTTTTTGAAAGGAAAATACTGGTTAGAGGCACAGCTTGGAATCAAAAGGCAACCTGTATCGCTTGTTCTTTTACAAAGTTTTTGAAATAATTTCTCTCATATGTCTATCTGTCTGTCTTAAATGGTTGAAGCTGATATAATCTGTTTGACACATAACGTGAGTTGTTATGCATTATGATGTCTAAGAAAACTTAATAGATTTTCGCCTGCTTTGTAAATCCATGTTGGAGTGCTAGAAATAAGTAGTCCACATTGCATAGTAGTGTAGTGACATAAATAGTAATGCCAGTGTGGTAACTGGTGTTGCTGAGAGAGCTGTTGCCACATCTGGCTCAATGATTTTGCCCTCTCCCTGGTATCAGAATGTTTAAGTCAGTTTTGGCCTGATTTAACAATCAAAGTAGCTCTCCAGTTTTGACTTAATTTTGCTGCTGGAGTGGTCAATTTAGCTGATATTTTTTAATGGCCCAGTAGGCACCTAAATAACTGCATTGTGAGCAGAAGAGATACCTGCCTGATTCAGATGGGGTACTAGAAGTGTGGAGCAGTAGATGGGAAGTAAATGTGTGCTGAATGGGATTCTTTCCGTTTTGGCATTTCTGTTACAAGTTAATATAGTGTTGGAATAGCAATAATCTGAAATGGTGTTTGCCCACAAAGTCCAATTGGTAGATTTATTATTAAACATATTCAAAACCTGGTATTATTTTAAAATATTGCTAGAATAGGAAATACTCTCAAGAAATGTATTGATACGAGCACTTGATTGGAAAATGGAAGTATGAGCTTTGGTTTCATTCCATGTACATGGAGAGTCAGACCCATTTCCTTGTTCTTCTGAATGCTTTTTTAACACATGGGTTATAGACTCAAGTAGGAAATGTCCTTTTCTGCCTGGCGCTTTGTGAAGCTTTGTGAAGAATGCCATATGATAGTGGGAAAAATGTAACTACCAGCTCAGTGTTAAAACAGTAGAGTGCTCAGAAGAATAGAGACGATAGTCTCAGTTACCAGTATTATGATATGGGTGCAATGTCAGTGGAGGATTACAGTGCAGTTGTAAAATTTGCTGTGATTGAAGGTAAATGGCTTTCAGTAACAACTGAGAATGAACAAGACAATTGATTACTTATAGGTTCTGTTCAATTAATTGACATTTTTAATTCTCTTTGATTTCTGAAACTACTGTGATGGTACAGGAATGATCTGAAAGTAAGCTGCCTAGTCTCATTTAAGCGTTGCCTGTATTCTTGATGCTTTAAACATTTCTTGAAGCGTTTTGAAAATGGATTTATCAGCTGTATACTGCTTCAGTTACTAATCCTTAACAAATCCGGTAAACCATTATATGCCTTCTAAAGCTCTTAACGACCTTGACAGGGATTCCTTCTAATATGCTTTAGTGCCTCAGTGTTTGCCAGCAAAGGTTGTCATCTAATTCCAAGATGAGAGGCTATTTAGATTATTTTCTGCCTGTTGTTCTGGAACATAGTGCCTTTTGGTGTCAGATCAAACCATGACAACGTACTTGTTTGAGGCTATCAAACTGCTGTTTTTCTAAGTATCTGTCTTATTCCTTCTCACTGTTGGGTATGACTACCTGTTCAAATGGAATTGACATTCTGAAAAAACTCCCAAGTTTTCAGTATTTGAGACTGGTTATTTATTTCAAAGTCTATTAAAAAAAAATGAGCTAAAACAAAAAGCCGGTTAAGATTTATACAAGACTTTCTTCTGTTTGGGTAGGAATGCATCCACCGTGCATTCTGATTTTTCCCAACTCTTTGTGTAGTTACATGTAACTACTGTAGATGATATAATAGTACTGCTGTTCTGAATTGCAAGGAGCATGACATGAGAGTGTGCTGTGAATTTTGAGTTTTTGTTGTATGTCTTTACCAGAATGACATGCATTATGTATGCCCCTACTGCAGTTGTAAAGTTTATTTGATTGTGATTTCTGATGGTCTGCTTCTCTTTCTACTGTCTTAGTCGCTGAACCAACCATCTTTATAATAAATATAATACCATATTTATGATACAGAGAACAGTAAAAGACTATGAAGGCTGCTACACTGTCAAGAGAAAAAGAACAATTTGAAGTTCTAGATGCTTAATACGTATTAGGTGTGCCATATACTGTTGACAGATATTGAATGTAGCAGTCTTGGTAAACATTCTAAGACCAAAGCGTGTGGTTCTTTCTGGAGGAGCGTTTAGTGTTTATGTATGGTTTTTATATAACGTCCTCTCAGACTCATGCTCTAGAAGGTCTTTAATCGTATCCTTTCATGGCATGACTTCAAACTATATGTCGATTGCTGTTTCTGATTACTCTACAAGAATAGTTGTCTTAGAAGAGGGTAACTACTTTTACTTCACAAAATCACAGAACTGTAGGGATTGGAAGGGACCTCTAGAGATCATGGAGTCCAACCCCCTGCCAAAGCAGCTCCTTAGCCCAGGTTGCACAGGTAGGCATCCAGGAGGGTCTGGAACGTCTCCAGAGAAGGAGACTCCACCACCTCTGTGTGCAGCTGTGCCAGTGCTCCGTCACTGCACTGTGAAGAAGTTCCCATGCACATTTGTGCAGAACTTCCTGTACATCAGTTTGTGTCCATTTCCCCTTGTCCATATCGCCATGTCCTATCACACTGCAGAGCCTTGTCCCTTTGGCTCCTGCTCCTTAGATGTTTATATACGTGGGTCAGATTCCCTCTGAGTCTTCTTTTTTCAAGGCTGAACAGACCCAAGTCTCAGCCTTTCCTCATAAGAGAGGTGTTCCATGCCCTTCATCATCTTTGTAGCCCTCTGCTGATCTCTTTTAAGGGGATCCCTGACTCTTTTGTACTGGGGAGACTAGAACTGGACACAGTACTCCAGGTACAGTCTCCAGGGCGGAGTTGAGGGGGAGGATCAACTCCCTTGACCTGCTGGCCATGCCCTTTTTAGTGCACCCTACAATACCATTGGCCTTCTTGGTCACCAGGACACAATGTCACTTACGCATTTTGCTAACAAATTCAGGTCTTTAATTTTGAGGAGTAGATCAGTTGCTGTTCTGTTAGAAACAGCAACAGTTTTCTGGACTTGGAATTTCTGAGAGTTTCCCAAAACAATTTAGAGCTTGCCTTTGATGCATTTAAGTAATCAACTAATAAACTTAGTGAGATGTTGTTGCCATTCATGTGTTAGAAAAAATTGGAGTCATTAACTTCTTATCTATTTGTGCTATGACATTTTGCAATCATGCATCCTGTTTTTTAACAGCTGTGATTTTCACATCTAAGCGTGTATCCATTCCCCTAAATTCTGATGTCATTAAGGTTTATTTAAAAAACTTTGAGTCTCAGTTTATCAGGGTCCTTGAGGGCTGGGCATCTCATACTATTTGTGTGAAGCCTTGCATATGTATTAATTGAAGAAAGTGCTTCAGAATATATGGTATGATGACACTGTCCTTCATCTTGAAAGAAAACAGAATCATTGCCTTACAAGAGATCTCTTGTATGCTCTTAACAGAAATGTTTTAAAAGTAGCTTTAATTCCAAGGTACTTTATTTCCTTTAGAATATTTCTCAGTGTTCCTGAAATATTATGCTCGGGATTACACTGATGCTTTCCTCTTTGGTGGTCCACAGTATCATTACAGTAAAAGTGATGCAGATGATGTTAGAAGAGTTCCTACTAGATGACAGCAGCTGTGCAGCCAGTGATTTAAAACAGTTAAGGAATGTGGATAGTAGAATAGTTCTGAAAAGCTAGGTATACTTCATCGTCAAAAGCTACATGCCTAACAAAAATTGCCTACTAGATTACCCCTCTTACCACATGCATCGAATTCTAAGGAGAAAGGTTGTTTCATAATATCGTTGTCATTAAAAGATATCAAACACTGTTAGAGTATTAGAAATGGGAAACTCAATTTGTACTTCTAAACATAAGGACATGAATGGGATGGTATCTTAAAATTTGCAAAAAGAAACTCTTGTACACGTTTACTATGAACAGTATTCTTTAGAGGGTTTCAGAAATTTTACTGAATATAGAAATGCACATTTTTTGTTACTTCAGTACTAAACTAATGCATATGGTTTTAATAACCACTTCATATTTTTACATTAGTAATAGCCTACATTAGGAACTTAAAGAAAGGTATAGACCTGGGTAAGCACACAGGACGCTAACTTGAGCTACTCTGCAATTGCTTATTTATGAACGTTTTATAATAATAATTTTTAAAAATAGTGTTTACTCGTGTAACATTGGTTCAAAGATTTAGTAAGGGTTATGCTGAAGGCTAGGGGAAAAAATAGTCACTTATAATTAGTTCTTAAAAGAGATGGTGAATTACAGGTCTGCTTGGTGCTTTGGTCTAGAAATAAACCAGCATGTGGCTGCTGAAACTTTGAGAATTATCTCAGTTCTTTCATCTGAGTCAGTGTCATAATTTTAGAATCTGTCACTCTTGTGGTTTCAACGAATGATGTAATCTGGGATTTACACTCCATTACTGCATTTTGAAGTTACTGAAATGTTTTCTTCCAGATAATACTAACCACAGCTT
Organism: Callipepla californica brunnescens; assembly: GCA_023055505.1. Lineage (NCBI taxonomy): Eukaryota > Metazoa > Chordata > Aves > Galliformes > Odontophoridae > Callipepla > Callipepla californica. Next base: position 5,219,875 of record JALIRH010000001.1, read on the forward strand.
CTTTCTCAAATCATTCAAAAATTTCTGATATATTCAAATACTGATTGTTGCAGAAATTCCAATACTGATATTGCTTCATGTGTAATGAGTATTCTATTAAGTGAAAACTTTTGTCTATGCTACAACAGTTAGGATGGGGGAAAGGGAACATAAAATGTCAACAGAAGTAGCTGCCTTAGAATTAGTGGGAAGCAAGATGGTAGTAGATAAGAATTGTAACTGTCGCATGGTATCAAAAGTAGAGAAAAGAGAGCACAAGATGAGACAGAAAAAAATTGTAGGGGCAAATATACCTGTGTAGAGGCTGGTGTTGAAGAATATTACATTCGGTGGTCAACCAGGATGTGTGGTAAAGTTTTCACTGTGGATTTTTTTGTACTACTATGGATGTTTGTGAGTATAGTAACCATGATTAATAAGTTGATTAATAGCTAAAATAAGCTTCATTTCTGATAACGTCATGAAGTGATAAATGTAAGAGATCATATTTGCAAGCTGTTTTATGAGTGTGTAGAAATGGCACTTTGCTTGTGCTGTCTATTGTCAGTGGTAGCTGAAGGTAGGGCACCATTTGCCTTGCCCTCCAACCACAGAATTCTAACATCTGACAGGAGACTGTGTTGGAGAGTTGTGGGAAGAGGGTTTTCAAGAGATTAATCCAGTAATTTAATAAATTTTAAATGTTGCTTGTTTTTTTAAAGTTGATCTGGTTTAGATCTACTTTGCAGTCTGATAAACATCCACTGAAAGTTTTTTAATTACTCTTGTCTATAATTGTCTATAATTGAACTCTTGGCAACATACAAGACGATTTCATTTGTCTGTAGATTCTTTTCCTTTGGAGATTGATCTGGTGGTTCCAGGCCAGCCCTGTTCTACAGTTCATCTTTTATGTAACTCTTCAACTAGTTCTTTGCCCCAGATTTAGTCTACAATTATTTCTGTGTTAGTATTGCCAGGAATATCCTTGCCCAATTAGAAATTGTTGTACGTGACAGTTGGTTTCTTCCAAAGAGGGATTCTATGTGTACGTGAAATGTGAAATTGTTTGGACTGCTTTTGATTTGTTGAGTAGATTATTCAGTGTGCAATTATTGAGTCTTTCACAAATTAGAAATGTTACTATTAAGGTATCAGGACTTAAAAACAACAGTTCCTGTGCTTGGTTTCATTGAACACTTCCTTGTGAAATCTGTTGTTCTGGAGCGCTTACTATGTAGGCAGTGTGTGGGAGAGTAAATCGTGAGAGTAATTTCAAGTAAGGGTTTTGCTGACTTTTTTCAAATCATGAAAATACTTCTAAAATTGTTTTTGAACGTGGACGTGCTTCTTTGGAAAAGTAAATGTTTGCAGAACCAAACATTGTTTTAGCTCTTTCTGAGATTTATTTGAACTTTGATGCCCCTACTCAGTTTCTTCAAAGTACGATGCATGCAATTGATGTATTAAGCACTCAAGGTTTTTTGAAGACATTTGGACGTGAAGAAGCATTGAGTATTTTCTGTTTCCAAACTTGAAAGTTGTCTTCAAATTAAAACAGCAGTATGGTTTAGCGTTCCTTACTTAGCTAAGTTTGTGCCACAAAGAGTGTAACAGGGTTATTTATGTGCTGGAACTAAGTTCACTGAATTCCCAGAGTGCTGCCATAACTCATGCTGGATGAAGCTGAAGAGCTTCTTTGGATACTGCCAACAGTTGTCAAAGTGTTGAGATTTGAAGGGAGGACGTCTCTGATTTTAGTGTGGTCAGTAGGGGAAATGTAGTTCTTCTGTCTCCTTGCTAAGTTGTGCTGAATAAATTGGGCATCACTTTGCACACCAAGAAAGTGTGAAAGCAAAGGAAGAATAAGGATTTACCCTTCTGGCAAGCAGGTGTTATAAGAGTATTGGACACTGAATTGTATCAATGAATGTTTTTAAGAAAATGCTATGCTTTAAATGAGATTTTCATCAGATACGTTGTTCTCAGATTTTTCTTAGTGGGGAGCTCCTGTGGTATTACAGAGGACATCAAGTGCCAAGAGAGATGAAAATACTCATAAATTGTTCAAGCCTCATTCTACTGAAGTGAAGATGACTTAATAGTTAACTTACTTTCATTTAAAACTAAGCAATCAAAAAATCTCCACCATTATTTCAAATCAGGAACTGGTATGCTGCTACTTTTCAGGTTAGAACATTTCTGCCATCTCTCTCTGTTAACATTTTTATATTATTCATAATTTTTTTGCATTACTGTCTGAGTCAGTATGGCCCTCAGCATTAAATTTATTGACAGTGTTGAAGCTGTAATAAAGTATGACACTGATGTAACAGAAATGATAAATAGTATTGTTTACTAGATGATAGAGTAATATACACTTGAGACTGTCTAAATTTGGGCAGGGTTTGGTTGTGGCAGCATGGCTATCTTCAACGTTTTATTTGCATCTGTCACATGAAATAGTTAATGTTGCTGGCTCCTGAGGAATATTTTATAAAATAGTTCTCATTTTGCTGTAAAGAATTTATTCACACTGATGCAAAGGAAAGGACTTTTTTTTTTTTTTTTTTAATTAGTGCAGCTTTTGCACCTATAAGAAAACTTGGCTGAGCTCTGTGTTCTGGAATGCAAAAATTGCCAATCTCTTTTCAATGTGGGGCAACGATTGAGGTGTCATTTTCCGACACATTTTGAAGGATTATTATCAAGCTTCAGACATTTTAGCACTAAGTAAAAGCAGATACACACACACACACACACACAGCAAAAAAAAAAAACAACAAAACAAAAAACAAACAACACAAAAAAACAATCTCCCCAATAAAAAGTAGAAGAGAAAAAATAGAATAAACAACAGGATAAAAAAAAAACCCCAAACCTGCTCCAATTTTGCAATTGATAAAGTAGGTAAAACAGGAGAGTGCATCTTTCAGGAACTCACTGTTAATGGCAGGTACACTGTAGTGAGTTGCTTGGGTCTTTTGTATCTATTATGAATGTTTATGGTTGTGTTACTAAAAGAACTGTCGTGGGAATTCTAGGTGTTTGAAACAATTTAATACTAAAAACATAGAAGATGGATATCCAACAGGAAAAAATGAGTCTAATATATATTACATAATATATAATTATGGTCTTACAACCTGGCACCGACTTGCTCAGTTAATCAAATATATTAAATTTTTAAACAGAAAACACCTGACAAGGTAATATCCAGTAACCTCTGTCCCTGGAAAGGTGATGGAATGACTTGTTGGGATATCTTCTCCAACCAATTGAAGGATAAGTTTGTTAGGAGTAGTCAGTGTGGATTCACCAAGGGGAGATCATGCATGATCAACGTGGTAGCCTTCTGTGACTGCTTGGGTAGAGGAGTGGATGTGCTGTGCCTTGACTTCAGTGAGGTTTTTGACATAGTGTCCCCACAACATCCTTGTTATGAAACTTGGAATGTGTGGGATGGAAGTTCCATGCAAACATGTGGAGGAACTTCGTTATGGTGAGGGTGATGGAGTGTTGAAACAGGCTGCCCAGAGAGATTGTAGAGTCTCCTCCTTCTGTGGCAGTATTCATGACCCATCTGGTTGCCTACCTGTGCAACCCATTGTAGGGTACCTGCTTTAGCTGGAGTCTGGACTTGATGAACTCATGATGTCCCTTCCAAACCCTGTGATTCATATCCTTTACTAATAATACTAATTGTCTCTAAAATTCTTCTTGAATAGATGAGTGTAATAGGGTAATTTGCTTTTTTTAATGATTTGAATAAAAAATATTACAGCAAAGCTAAGTATAGATTGTTTTATTCATGGAATTAATTTAAGCTGCTGACACATCTATACTCGTGCACAATTAAAAAATTTACTGATTAATTTATTGTATAAATGCTTCAGATGTCACAGTAACAAATAATTTTCATAATGTTGTCTCTGCAGGTGAAACGTTGACTGTAAGGCTTTCCGTTTTCCAGCTTGTTATGGCAGATGTTGTTCTCATGGTCTTCCATGAATCTTGCATGTGATGCATAGATCTTGCCTATTCCAATAAGACTATTGTTCCTAAATCTGTCATATTGTCAAAATGTGTAGTACTTACTAGCAGCTTGTAGGTAAAAACAGTGATCACTAACCTGTTTCTGTAAAATACTGTTCTCTATTAATGTCATTTTATCGAACTGCTCTGGCAGCTCAGAATCATAACTGATGAGTAGTATGATGTCAAAACCAAGCCTTTTACTTGGACATTCGGTAAAGAAAGCAAAAACTAGTCAGACAGAAGTTGACAGTTGCTTTATTTCATATCAGTGTAGTTCTACACTGTACTAGCTTCTCTTGGTGATACAGTCATTGTGCTCTGTATTGGAAGAAAGGAAGTCTAGCCACTTAATTGCCGTGCTGAGGAGGATGTGGGACAACTCTTGTCTGACAAATAGTTCAGAGCTGGCTTGAGTCTGTTACGATGTTACGTATTTTGTTTAACCTACCTGGAAGAATGTTCCAAATGGAATTGTTACGCAGTAGTCTAAGTACAAAATATTTTATTAGTCTTCAAAGAGTATTTAAGTTGGAACACAACTCTCGAAGTCATCAGTTTCAGTCCTTGGCTCAAAATCAAGCTAGCATCAAAATTATGTAAGATTGTTTAGGGCCTTATCCAGTTGCATTTTGAAGATCTACAAGACTGAGTTTTTACTTCGTGTACGGACAGTATGTTCCAGTGCTTAACAGCTTCCCCTGGGATAGTCCCATTTTCACAGCACCCTGTCCACATTTCTAGAATAACATATGCTAAGCCTCCTATTTGCTTCATGTGCTTTTTGTTGTTGAGAAGTTTGGTTCTGTATTCCACTGTCTTAAGTGGCCTTATGGAGAAAAAGCACTTAAATCTCTCAAGCAGTCTTTTCAAGATTAAATAGAACTCTCCTTGTAGCTTATCCTTGTATGCCATATAAACTAGTCCCTTACTCATGTAAGTGATGTGCTACTGTTTTCTCTCTTGTTAATCTCATTTTTGGGGCGCTGAGGGGAAGAACAAGGTGCAGAGATGCTGTCTTGTGGATGTTGGCAGCTCAGGTGTCTTAACTTCTTGAGGATCCTTTGAATAAGCAAACACCTTTGCTCTCCCAACACTTAGACCACTTCCTGGCTAATAAAACTGATGATGCCTTAATTTAATGACTTAATGCAGGTGTATTCCATCCTGATTTTCAGGTCAGCAATGAAGATGTTAAATAGTGTTAACCAAATATCAGCTCCTGAAGATTACCTCTTGTAATTAGCTTGTGTTTGGATTGGCCACTAGCATTTATGTTTGACCATCTAGAAAGTGTTTTAGACATCTTGAAATCATTGTTTATTCAATGTAATACATGAATACTACTGTAGATGACATTGAAAGCCCTGCTAGAGGCACAGTAAATGATGTAATTGGTGTCCTAGATCTACAAAGTCTACTGTTTCCACATTAAAGCATTGTAAAGTCACATACTGTTGGTAAATCCTTCCTAGTCTTGCCAGTCACATTCTTGCCCTTCTGGTACCTGGAAATAACTTCCAGGAGTATTTACTCTATCATCAGTCAGCTTCACCCTGGTTCCTCAGACTAATTTCTTTTTTTTTTTTTTTTTATTTTTTTTCTTCCCTTTTGGAAGATGAATAGAGCCTTTAACAGTGACTTCTTGTCACAGTGACTTCTACAGTGTTAGAGAGCTTTCTTTGGTCATATTGGAACTGGACATCTGGTGATATGTTTGCATTAAGAAACACCAGGTGTGTGAAGTTTATTGCTTGCTTGCACAAAAAGAACAAAGACTTTCCGTAGTTGACTGATTTCTTGTCAAAATACCTCAATTTTGAAACTTATCTAGAGGCACTTAGGGTTTTTATGTTAAAAATTAATTTGCAATTTGTAAAACCATTGAACTTTTTTGTGTTGGTTAAGCGTTTGAAGTGTAGAAACATAAATTAAATGTGTTCTCAAAGATGAGCAAAAGTTTAATGATTTCCATTTATTTTTCAGGAGCTGGTGAATCAGGGAAGAGTACAATTGTCAAACAAATGAAGTGAGTATAGTAAAATACAATCATAGAGAGACTTTTTTTTTTTGTTTGAATAGAGAATTTATTTTTTTTCCTTCCATAGGATTATCCATGAAGCTGGTTATTCAGAAGAAGAATGTAAACAGTACAAAGCTGTTGTCTACAGTAACACCATTCAGTCAATTATTGCTATCATTAGAGCAATGGGGAGGTTGAAGATAGACTTTGGTGATCCAACCAGGGCTGTGAGTATTGAAGTAAACATGCACAGATATGGCTGAAACATGCATTCTTTTTCAGTTTCTCTCCATTGTTATTTCTTGGAAAAATCTCTTTGTATCCAACAGTCTTTGTAGGCAAGAAGGTTTGTTAAAGAAGAAATGTTACATAGTTTTCTACATGGTAAAGTGCTCTACTGAGCAATTAACTTTGGGTTGTTTCATGGCAACTTTTTTTTTTTTTTAAGTGCAGTTTTCCAAATTCAAGTCTTAGGGTTGAAAAATAGTGAACTTTGTGGTCATACTTGTTAATTTTTACTTATGGGCTGCTGTGAGACCTTCAAGATGAACTACTTCACTTTCCTTCAAAAACACAGATTCAACAGGTAGGCATCTTAACTGTTCTCTGCACTTCTCAATTGAGTCACCGTCACAGTAGTGCCTGAAACATTGTCACCTGTAGGCCAGTACAGTTTCATTCTGATTTCTAGTGTGAACAACTTTACTGTACTCCTCCAAGGCATGGGTATATTGCTGCTACTGGTACTCAAATTTTTTTGTGGTAGCACACGAATTAAGGATTTTTTCCCAAGAAACGAGTTGCCCATTTCCAGGCTTTCTTGTACCTTTTTCATCTCATTTCATCTATTTATTGGAGAGCTGATTATTTTGCTTACCACTTCACAATTCCTAACCCTGTGCTCTTATTTATGGTGAGCTTGATTGTATCTCTGTCTGATCAGGGGGATAGATGCTGTCTGTAAAAACGCAGATATGTTTATGTACATATGATAATTCTATGTGAAACTGCTTAATTATAAATCTACTATGTAGCTTGCTCTGAAAGTAATGCCTCCCATTTATTTCCACTGAAACTGTAACAGATGCAAAGAGCACAATATAGCACTGTTTGATAGAGCAAATTCCCATTTACAGAGCACCTATTTTTCAATAGTCACCACTGTGAGCTGTGTGTTTTTGTGAGCAGTGGACAAGAGGCTGCATGCCATGCTTTAAATCTGCATGATTCATAACATGGCTTGCCTTTCACATTACTGTTACCTCTGCTGATGTGCACCACCCACTGCCCTTACTGTACTCATATCCTCTGTTTGGTCCCCATAGATGTTCAACAAGGATCAGTGAAAGTCAGTGGTGCGGTTTTTCTACTTGAAGGAATTCAGTCACACACCTTTGCTTCATACACATGCATGTCAGATACCATTTTGTCAGACTTCCTTTCCACTGCCATTTGTCTCATGGCAACAAAATGTAATAGGATATGGGTGGGAAGGTTCAGTCTTTACTGCCATACTGTCACTATCCGCTTCTGTCATGATGGGCCAATATAGTAAAATAGGGGGCATTACTTTTGGAGCAGTCCTTCTCTCACTTTGTTTTTATGTTTTCTGCTGTCTTTCCTTGAGAACAGTGATTTTCAGGGCTGAAGCAGTATGTTAATGCGTGTTAGTTCATTTGTACAGTGAAGTCCACTCTGATGTCTGGCAGTTAATGTTGGAATTCAGTTACTAAATACAAAGAAAAAGAAAAAAAAGAAAAGAGGAAGCGTAGATTTTCAGATAAAACGACTGACAAGATCTTGAAACTTTTATGTATGCTATGAATTTGAACTGATCGGAATTTTTTACCTTCAGAGAATGATATAACTGAAAGCAAACTTCTGTTAGGGATAACAGTGAAAGAACTGTCTATTTCCTAGCACATAAACAGGTCTTGGTGATCTGAGTTCTTTTTACAGAGCAGTATTGCTATTGAAAGTAAGCATTAGACTTCAAGTAATTTCTGAATGAGAAATTGAAAAAGGAATCCAGAGTTTGTGGAACAGGGGCCTGCCTTTTTAGAATGGATGTTCATTATGTTAAATATACAATCTCAAATTTAATTTGATTTTATTATCATTTCTATGGATAAAAAAATGCAGAATTGCAGTGTCCTGAGGAAAACTGTTACTCAGACTGAATTTGTGGAGATTTTACCTGAATAAAATAAGTCTGTTTGGAAAATTGCTTGCTCTTCTCTTGTTAGAATAATGGCAAAGTAACAAGATGAATATTTTCTTCTGTGAAACTGCTGAATCAGGAGAGCACAAGTTGTACCAGAAGCTTCAGTTATGGTCCATCCTGAGATTAGCATACCTTTCTTAATTCTATAGAATATTCCCACAATGATTCAGAATCCATGTTTTGAGAGACATTTAGTGAATATGCTTTAAATGATAATGGACTACCTTCAGAACATGTAATTTGCTACAACTAGCTTCAGAAAAAGATAAATGAATTTCTGTAAAGTATCTCATTTGTGGAGTCTTGCATAAAAATAGGGAGTCCTTAAGAAGAAGCAGCGCTTTTGCAGTATGATTAAATAAAAGCATCTGGCATTTGTTAGTAATGAAAACAGGACTTGATTATTATTTCTGGCATCTGTGTATTTGCCTTCTGTAGAAAAGGGATGTGGGGGTTAATGGATGCCACTTAACAGAACTTAATTTGCTTCCTGCCCCTTCTTGTTACTCCCTCTTACACCCTCCCATTAAAAAACAAACACAGTATTAGAACATATAGATGTTAGAGTTTGTTTTTTATAAAAAGGGTGTTTTTTGTATTTGGAAGTCAGAATATAGGAGACATGAAATTACATTTAAAAAGTTCCCACAGCTTCTAGTATATATCTGCTGCTCCTATCTATTGCAGATTGGCGTCTTCATCCAGAAAGGGTATTCAGTTTCCATTCACTTACACCTGTGCAAGCGTACTGCTTGAAATAGTTAGATGAGATTTAATCATTCTGCTTTTTGATCTTCACTGTTCTGTTTATGTAACTATTACTGCTATCTGCTGAACTTCTACTAGCGGCTCACAGTTTATTCAGTGTATATATTGTAATTGGCTTACTGTTCTTATGTTTGATAAATATCAATTTTCAGATGGATATTTTTACTGTTTGCTGTTTTTCTTAACAAAATCAAAAAAAATGTGACTGTTATTAGACATGTAGTTATCAAGAAAACTTGGTTTCTGTAGAGTAATTAAGGTAATGAATATTTTAACTTATGTGGAAAAGTTTTAAGAGTATTTTTCTTTACTAATGATGATCTTTTGTCATTTTCAAATAAACTGTTGAATTTTAAGTGCTTAATGTGTATTCTGCAGTCAGTCAATATGTATCTGCATATCTGAAGGTTCTAACATGCATTGTAATTGTTCTGTTCAGTTTGAGGGGTCTGACAATAAAATGAGGCTTCAGCACAAAATGTACAAAATATTTCCATTTATAGAAGCTCAGTTCAAGTGTTAAACTGATCAGAATTTTTATCAGCTGATGTGAAATTCACTGAACTTGTCTTTTTCTGTTGCTGAAAAGAGTGGGAAGTAATATCCTATATAGGGTACTAATTGCTTTCCTTCTCATCTTTTCTTTGGCTGTAATCATATATACCAGGTTAAGTAACTCATTCCTTTGCTGAATGTAATTTTTATTCTTAGGTGATAGGGGAAGTTAATATACCTTTTCTTGTGTTCCTCAATTTTTATTTGTCTTTTTTACATCCTAAAGGATGATGCTCGTCAACTGTTTGTGTTAGCTGGAGCAGCAGAGGAAGGATTTATGACTGCAGAGCTTGCTGGTGTTATCAAAAGACTATGGAAAGACAGTGGAGTACAAGCTTGTTTCAACAGATCTAGAGAGTACCAGCTTAATGACTCTGCTGCCTAGTAAGTACTGTGTGACATACAAGGCTTTCTTGTCTTTTAAGTAGTAGGTAAAAGAATTCAAGAGAAATGTGAGTGATTCTGATCCCATGTAGATGGAAAACCTAGACATATCTAGCAAAAGAGATTGTCTGCCTGGGTCAGAATGCTAGATACAACCTTTGAGAATAAAGATGTGGTATATAACTATGAATTTAAGTCATATTCTGATAAGTTGTTAGATTATTTTGAAGAAAAAAGTGCTTTAAGGTGCTTTAGTATTTTTTGTAGCATTTTTGCTACAAAATTGTGTGTCAGTTACCTGTTCAGTATCAGAAAATGTCCAGGAAACATGATTAATTGATGTGAATCTGTCTTGCAAGGACTGATTTCTTGTTCATAATCAAATTTCTCCTAGAAAATTCTCCAGCATGTCTAAAATAGCCGCATTTTCTTTGTTAATCTATGATATTTATTAGACATGTGAGTAAAGATAACTATCAAGCAGGGTTTTCTGTGCTAAGGTACTTTAAAAATAACAATTAAAAAAAAAAAAAGGAATCCAAGGTGTGAGAAATAGAATATGACAGCAATAACTAGTAAGGGTAAGTCAGTCGAGAAACAGAATCAGAGAAGGGAGAAGTACGGTGAGAGACTGGTCTGATGGTTGTTATCCTACAGGACAGTTTTGGTTCCCAGTTTTGTAATTTTTTTACACTCCTTTAAAATACACTCCTTTAAAATATGCTACTTCTGTTCTTCAGATGAACTGTATATCTATATGTATACATAAACAGCATACAGATGAAGTGCATTGTGATGGCTACAGCTGGAGTGATGTAATTAAAGGCACTCTTTATTGATAGAAATGTGATAAAACTGTTGAAATAACACATGTCCGGCATGACTGTTACTTTTATTTGCTGGACTTGTTGAGATGAGTTCATGATGAGAGATCTCTTGTCTTAAACAGTAATAGCACAAGTATATCAACTTCTGTCAGTATGGAGCTCTTTGTTTAGAGGGTCGCTTACCTTGCTCTAGTAGGCTCTGCTGTTTTGTTGTTTTAGATAACTTCACCCCCAGTTTCATAATGAAACTGGTGTTTTAGACATTGTATTCTGAAAATTGCTTAATTTTTGTTGCACTTAAAGAAGAAATTAATATCTTCTCTATTCACTATGCAAAAAACACCAATAAGACATGTCTCATTTTCAGAAATGGTGGGCTTCTTGGTGTACATCACAGTAATTTTGGAAATGAGAGCCTGTTGTAAAAATAGGTGCAATTAGAAATTCTCGGTAGAAAATTACTGACCATGTATTTATTATTGCTCTAAAACATACATTAATTCTGCCTCAAGTACCGAGTGGTTCTCTTCACCACTGCTTTCAGTTCTGGAGTAATTTGGGTTTTAGTTGTAGTACAACTAAAGTAAAGTAAGCTCGGTAGGAAGTTACAAGGGGGAAAGTGTTAAAACAATGAATATTGGTTATTGTAGAACTGTGTTTAAGTATAGAACCATGTTTGCATTCTGGGATATCCAGAACAGTAATTCTTTGCAGTAGAATCTATTGTATGCATTCTCTTCTAGATGAAAAGTGTCTTTAAAACTTTACATCAAAAATAAGTGGAAAATTAATCTGTCTAAACTTCTATAAATTTTTTTTTTGTATAAAAGTCATGTACAATGTAATGAATGGACCTAGGGCTTGTGTAATTTTTTGCAATTATCTAATTACTATTTTATGAATAACTGAATGCAGTATTTATTTTTACCTTCAGTTACTTGAATGACTTGGACAGAATAGCACAAACAAACTACATTCCAACTCAACAGGATGTTCTCAGGACTAGAGTGAAAACTACAGGAATAGTGGAAACTCACTTTACATTCAAAGATCTTCATTTTAAGTATGTAAATTATTCTGCATATTCATCTGTCTGTTAACAGCTGCTGTAAAGTTCTCATAGATGGACTTTTAGTGATGTAGTTAAACAAATTTGTCTAACCATAACTAATTATTTTATAATTTCTCTTTTTGCTGTAAATTTCCTTCCTGCTTGGCTCAGTTTTCTGAAGGCATGTGGGAGTTGTTTGAATTTCTGTAATAACTCAGAATAAATATGGTGATATTAGGTAATGTTTATGTTTTCATTTGAAACTTTTCTTAAGCACTATTTTCTGTTTAAATCAAATCTTGAAATACTCAGTTTTATACTGTGTTAACATGTAGCTGTTCTGTCAGACTTTTCCCTTCAAAATCATTTGGTGAGCTGGAGATTTAAAAATATTTGTTGCTCTGGTTATGAAACAACAAATCCTTTTTCCTGGAGAACTGAATTCAAAACTATATTGTAGGGTTATTTATTTATTTATTTAGGTAATACCTTATTTAGTGATGAACAACTGTGACTAAATTTCTTCTGATGCAGTTTTTACCAAATAATGTTATTGTTCTAACAATTTTATGTCCAGTGACATTCATTATGAAAGTCTAGGATAGTGTGAATGTAACACTATTGTAACTACTCCGTACTAGGAAAAGTGAGAAGGAAGCTCAGTAAAACACTCATTACTTATTTATTTTACATTGTGCGGAGATGACTGTCAGCACATCTGTACATCAGTATATTTGCTAGGATTTCCAGAGAAAACATTGTTTTGAAAGTATGTGCTGTAGTATTGATGCTTCAGGGTCATCAGTTCTGTAGAAGATACATTTTGGCAGCAGGGTTTGCTTATTTTAGGGGTTTAGGTGTACAAGTTTTTTCTAATCCCTGCAATAATAGCTGTTATATATCCTAAGGAATCCATTTTTATGTTCTTATTGGAATAATCTTGAAGAGATTTCTAAAAATCCATTATTCTATTGCAGATCACAGGCAGTGAACATTACCTAAAGCAGAAGACCTTATTAGAGGTTATAATGTTTGTGAAGAAGGTTTTGATCAGAAAGTCAAGGGACTGTACTCTTCTTTGGATTCATTCTCTACTTTTTACTGTTTTTTTTTTTTTTAATAGAAATCTAGTGACTGAGAACACATTCTCATTTTTAAAAATAAGTAATTGAATCTCATCAAATGCAATTTATCTAGTTATGTGGTACACTAAATCAGTAGATTTTCAGTCTACCCATGTACACCTCCGCCCCTCCTCTTACCACATGGGAAAAACAGATAATGAAAGATAAAAGTCAGTTTTAATGAATATGAGACTTTCCAGATATGTCTTTTATCTTTTGAGATAGAGTGAGAGAGGTTACAAAAAATATTTGTCAAATAAAGCTTCCTCAAGTTTGAGCTTGGGCGGTAGGGAAGCAGGCAACTTGTATAACCTAAAAGAAAAAGCAACAACAAAAAACAGCAAAAGAAATCACAAAAAATGCCTGGTGTGCTTTTGGACTGTATCACATTTTTTTTTAAGGAAAAAGGATGGACTCTTAAAGTACTGGAGCTATATATTCAGCTTAGATAATAGAAGGAAGCAGGACATGTCAAACCTGGCAAGGCTAGCTTTAAAAAACAATGTGCTAATGAAATACTTTGCACAAATCCTTACATTGGCACATTTGCTGATAAACCATTCAGAAACCAACCTATATAACAAAGTAACATAGATTAGCAGGGTGATGACTTGAAGAACCATCTGCAGGGCTTTTGACTTAATTCAGTGAAGTAATTTGTCTTAATATAACAATCACCATGCAATCTCACTAGAAATGTCTTTGTTATTGAAATAAATGGGAGATCATTAAGGCATTTATGTAATGACATCATCCTTTAGATAGGGCAGGTAGATTCAGCTCTTACAAACTTTAATTCTTTCAGTACTGCCTTGTATTTCTCTGTACTTCACTGTAGACTGTAACTTACTGTGTATAAGCAAAATATATTTTTTTTAGAACCCAGATTCCACTATGATTTTGAGTATTAAGGCAGATGACTAGATTGCATATCCTTCTCATTCTTTCAAAACTCTTATAAATTTATTTGTAGATCAGGCAGCTTCCATCAGTGTCTTAGTGTGCTGGGACTGTGACCTAATAGATCTGTGTTACACAGACAAGGCATTCATGGTAAATGCTGACCAAAGTGGATGGAAGTGCTCTGTCCTCTGTTCTTTCTCTTCTGTCTTCTCCTTTCCATGTAAATATCTTTATGTGTACTGAATTTTAAGCTTTTTCATGGTAATGCCTAAAAAAGTTTTAATTACATGGAAAAATTGCTGAAGACAAAAGTAAGGCGACTCTTAAAAGGAATAATTGCATTTCCTTGTAATCAGGGGGAAAAATGCAATATTTGCCTGGTAGAATATTGGCGACCATAGCTAAGGAAGGCATATGGTGACCTTTTCACATTGTTTTCAAGCAGAAAGTAATCACAAGAATTTGAGACAAGACTCTTCTTTGTGTGGTAGGACGGAGACAGATGGAAAAAGGCTGCGTTCTGTTTTGTTGAGAAAATTCAGAAATTTGCATCCATTTTAGGATAGCACTGTTGTCCCCTTATTTGGGTGTATTTTGTTGCTCTTGTTATTTTTGTTGCTTGGTTGTTCCATGGTGTTCTTTTTTTTCTTCTTTTCTTTTTTATGACTTAGTTCATTAAATCCAGGATGCTATTTTTCTGGCTTGCAGAGTACTCGAAGTTCAAATAATAAGGATATCAAATTAACATACAGTCTTTTAGATTTAGTGTATCTCAGATGTTAGCAAATAGCCTTTAAAGTTTTTTGATAACAGAGAAAAGCAAATTCATGTAAATCATGCTATCTTGCTGATCCTTTGCTGTTAAGTTCTTGTATGTTGTCTTTTCCTACTGCTTTGTTTTTGATCAGCTGGGAATTGAATAGAAATGCCTTTATAGTTTAGTTGCCCATTAACTGCACTTCTAAAAATTTCCTTTCTTAGAGAGGAAATTAATAGTCTTTTTTTATTGTATGATGCTTGTTTTGTCTTTTAAGAAGAAAATGTTGAAAATAATATTTACTGTCACTTAAAAAATAAAAATCTATTTAAACATTGTCAAAAGCTGATCAGACTGCAATTTTATTTAACAGAGATGAGCTGAAGCGTGTAACAGTTTAGAGATGCCAGTCTCAATTTCAAAAACTGAGAATTATATTTTATATATTTGTATTTCAATACAGAATACAGCAATAACAAAATTATTTATGTCCAATTTTCATAGTAAAGCATTTTTTCAAGTACTAAAACAGAGTGAACTCTGCTCTAGGATTTAAGAAATTGTGTTTTTGGTTTTTTATTACACATGACTATTCATTTGGGAAAAATATTGAAGAACTTTCATAAAGTTCACATTTAGTAAAGCTAACTGTATTTTTATTTTTCTAGATTACAATTAGCTTTGGTAATGGAATTATTTGTAATACAGTTTTTTTTAAATAAGCAGATTTATATTGCTTTCATATCACTTTATCATGTTTTGTGAAATGTATAGGAAGACTTCTAAGTTCTAAATAACTGGAAGCTATTTCTTATACTAAGAAATTCAATTATAATAACAGTTGGACGTTTTATGCTGTTTCTCAAAATTCTGTGATTAGGCTTGCACAGCTGATGGTTTCAGATTTTACCATTTACTGTTCAGAAAACTGGAAAATCCAGAGTTCATTTCCTGCTTTGTTTTTCTGTTTTGCAGAATGTTTGATGTTGGGGGCCAAAGATCGGAGCGGAAGAAGTGGATTCATTGTTTTGAGGGTGTTACAGCAATTATTTTCTGTGTGGCATTAAGTGATTATGACTTGGTGTTGGCTGAAGATGAGGAAATGGCAAGTATCTTAATGTTGAAGAAAGGTTTAGTTGTTAGAAACTATTTTGAAAGGAAAGCTAAAGACCTCTTTCAGAATAAGAAGCTAAGTACTTTTTTTAATGAGATTCATGGTTGGTTTTGTTTTGTTTTGTTTTGGTTTTTTTTGTTTGTTTTGTAAAAGGTTTCAGAGAACTGGTGATAGATTTCATGCTTTCAAGTTTCAAAAATACTTTATTCTCAAGAATGTATTGGGATAAGTACTCTTTTCAGCTTTTTTCTTTCATATATTTCCAATTATGCAGCATTTAATTAGGATGTCAGTAATACATGTTCTAGTCTCTGTGGATACTCAAATATCTAAGAAGTTGATTTGCTTATCTGTCTCTGCTGTGTTTTGTTACCCTTCCTCAGCCTCCAGTTTTTGTTGCTTTATAAATGTTTTACTATGACCTCTTTCCTTAGTTGCAGAAATCTTTTCTTTTTCTCTTCAATTCCCTTTCCATCCTTTCTCTTCTTTCAAGATGTGCCTCCTTCCACATCAATATGCACAGACTGTGTATTTTTTTGTAATCTGGGCAGTCTAAAGTAGTGCTGGTTTGTTGTGTGTATATTGTTAAGAGCCTTTTGTGTTACTCTTCATGTTCTGTAACTTCTTGGAAAGAGGTAAGAAAACAAACAGGGAAAAAATACTTTCAAGTTAAATCTAGTCAAAATAGGTCATATCTGCCATCTACTTAAATGTCTGTAAGTAGTGTCAGAATACTTAATATATTATATATGACAATTTTTCTACAGTGTTAAAATTAGGGTAACTTGTTTTTTTTAATGGAACAACCACAACAGCCTTCTCATTTAATTCTCCAGTTCTATAGAATTACTGTTTTTTCCTTATACAGGAATCTTGACTGTGTGCAAAAGTTAATTGTCAGTTTTCAGAGTATCCGATAAGTATCGAGCAAATTCAGCTCACTTGAAGAGTTTTCTAAAGTAGTAGTATTGCTAAATGTGAAAACACTAAAAATTCCTAAATAACTAAAAAAGACTTAAGCCTAGAAATGGAGAAAAATAATGCAAAGTAGTTGCTTGTACTCTACTCATGTAATCATTTCATAAAATCATATTAGTTGGAAAAGACTTTCAAGATCATCAAGTCCATTGAAGTGTTATTTGGCTACTGTGTATTTCCCTGTGGTAATATGTGATTCTGCATACTGGAACTTTCATAACTTTTCTAGTTGTAGCTAATCAAATATATATATCCTGATTTTACTTCTGGTGTCTGATAATATCAATGAAGTGTGTTGTTTTTTTTTCCCCCCCAAATTACAGAATCGGATGCATGAAAGCATGAAATTGTTTGACAGTATCTGCAACAACAAATGGTTCACAGACACTTCTATTATTCTCTTCCTGAACAAGAAAGATCTTTTTGAAGAAAAAATCAAGAGGAGTCCTCTCACTATTTGCTACCCTGAATATGCAGGTATTGGGAATGGACGGGTGTCAAGTAATTTTTGGTTAAATTCTTATTTTTGATGAATTCGGAGGAATTTGATAACTCTAAGTTTACAAAATATTTAAATAAGTTTAATTTGGTAGGATGTTCTTATGAATCACAAATGAAAGAGTACTGAAGTCAGATTCATCTTAACAAGATGAAACAATGATGGTTCTCTGGTAGTGTTTAGATGTTACTGTCATACTGCTTGTCGTCCTAATCTGGTTACCCTGTTCGTTATTCTGTATTTTATTCTTTTCTTCCTAGATTTATTTCTTTCCCCCCCTAGCAGGGATCCCTTGAGAATACATGAGGGTTTATTTGAAGGGAGCATATATAAATAGATGTTAGAAGAGTTGGCTTGTTCAGGAAATGTATAACAAAAGGCAGTTTTATTCAACAGGCTTTAGGCTTTTCATGTATAATTTTCATTATGATTTCATACTGCTCCTTTGAGGAAAAGGAAAACGTCAAAAACATGAGAAGTGAAAGTGAATAACATGAAGAAAGGAATGAAATATAGTCTGTGTAATAGTGATGTCGTTAATGACTTGCTCCATCTACCACTGCTGTACACACAACACTTTTTACTATTAAAAATTTGTCCAGGTTTCCTTCAACAAGATACACGTGCTGTAAAGTAGTGGCTGTGGAATTATTTAAATCAACATGCTCCTTTTCAGGTTTTAGTTATTGTTGCAGAGTATCTATTTCCTTCTAATATACAGTATGTATGTATAACATATATGTTTAGTTCTTCCTTTTTAAAACCTGCTTACTGAGCAGTTTTTTCCTTCTAGGATCAAACACTTATGAAGAAGCAGCTGCTTACATTCAATGTCAGTTTGAAGACCTTAACAAGAGAAAAGACACAAAGGAAATCTACACTCACTTCACATGTGCCACAGATACGAAAAATGTGCAGTTTGTTTTTGATGCTGTAACTGATGTCATTATTAAAAATAACCTTAAAGACTGTGGCCTCTTCTAAGAACAGACAAGACATGGTTAAATGGTAAATTATGTGCCTGAAAAAAGGACTTAGGCATTTGGAATAAGCCCATGTTGTGTGAAATTTACATAGATATACTTAATTCTCTTTATTTTATTTTTAGGTTTGAAGAATGACTTCGCACAATTCTAATCTGATTGATTTCAAGATGAAAGATATACAAAATATGTTGTGCTGAATGATAGATCAGTACTGTACTTGCCTGTTTTAACAGCTTTATTTATGTTTGTCTTGTAAATTTAAGTAATTAGGTAACACTGAGATGTCTTTTGACTGTATGTAAACTTGTAGTAATGTATTTGTATAAACGTTGAGCGGAATACTTTGGTAACTTGTCCTCTAAAATTTGTGGTTTATGATGATACTCTTAGAGGAGACAGACACTTTTTGCCTTTTGGTTATTTAAACATCTTGTAAAACTAAATTTTCTTTTCATCTAGAGGGTGCATGCTACTTTATTCTTTACTTTTTGTTGGTAATACTGTATATGGCACTAGCTTTTTTGATATTTACACAGCCTCACACACCTGCTCAGATTTAAAGAAACGTAACTAATAAAACTTGTTTTTTTGCCTTAAGTTTTGGAAGAAAATGTTTTTATAAATTTAGGTTGAATACAAAAATTATTTTTAAAACTTATGTGAAATCCACAGCTGAAGAAATCTGGATTTGCAGTCTTTTCAGTGCAAATGTGACTGTACTGAAAAACTGAATTTTGAGGTTGAAATATCATTGAAGCTCATGGAAATGCAAAAAGGAAGTTGTTAAAAACACACTGGTAGAAATAAAAAAAAAAAGTTTCAAACTAATATTTACTCACTGGAGTGAATGGCAGTTTTTTTTTGTTTTTTTTTAAAGACCTTTAACAAAGGCTGGGCTTCAGATTAATATCATTTGTTTCTGCTTAACAATTAAAATGATGGTGTCCTTCAACTCTTTGCTATCTTCTGGTAATAAAACTAAAACTAATTTGCTAATTTAGTATTAGGTTCTTCCACAAGACGTGGCCCAGCGTTTCCATGGTTTAAAGCAATTTACTGTTGCTTATTAAAAAGAGTCTTCAGAATATTGGATTGGGTGACTTAGTGACTTTGATGCTGATTCTTTAATTTAGTTATGTTTAAGATCTCATACTTTCTTTTATAAAGATGATCTTTTTCTGGTTGTTCTTTCATTATGTGATTTGCAGTTTTAGGAATATATCATCCATTGCCTTATGGTTAGTGCCAAAACTGACTTTTATACCTATTTTAAAAAGAATAAGCTTCTATTTGTAAATAAGTTCCTGGATGGTTGTCTTAAATGTATGTCTTCTAGATAATACAGACCTACCAAACTTGGAAATATGATTTTCTATAATTGTTAGAATATTCCAGGCAGCTACAGTACACTGTAAGTCTTTTGAGAATAATTCTTTGAATCTGTTGCTATTTTTCTATATTACCTTAGCTTATTGTTCTTAGTGTTCAACAAAAATCACCGTTCTGTTATTTAATTTTTAATTGTGCATATGTTTCATTAGGCCTCAGCTTGAGTAAAACTTTGATGCTTCCTTTGTTAGGTTCAGAATTACGTAAATGCGTTTCAAATGGAAGTTTAGAAAGGAGTTTCTAATTTATTACTGGAGGTTGTTAAATATGTTCATACATTATGAGCTCTTTCAGCAGTTGTAGTAAACAATCTGTATATCCTGGGCTGCTTTTAATTGTGCTTTACAGTTCTGGATACGTAACTGATTTTAAATTTCATTGAACAACTTTGTGGAAATTGTATTTACACCTACGTTAAAGTTGGTTTTTGTACTTGATGTAAACAAAAATTGGGATTAATCAAATTACATAAATAAATTTAAATTTTGTGCCTTGCTTGAAAGAAATGTTCTTCCTTAAATGTGCTGATGGAAATCTTTCTGTATCCATCCTGTAGACACAACTAGGTAGTAAAACTGAGAAGATAAAAAGTCAAGAGTGAATTCAAATGCTGTATACCAGAAACAAAAATAAGCATAAATTTACAAATATTAATTCCTAAATATTTTATTCAACCATTGCTCCTATAATCTTCAATTTCAGAATTTTTGAATTTTAACTGTTGTTTTCTTAAATATTTGTCTTAACCCAGAACAAAATTGTGCAGTCTTTTTGTCTTTTTTTTTTTTTTTTTTTAATTAAAGCTCAGGAATATGAGCATGACTTTTGTGACTTGTTGAGTTGACAGCTGATATGTTTCCTTATAGATGCTCTGTAGTGGTCCCTTGTTTAGGTTTATATATTGCCTACATAAAAACTTTTCATATTGAAGACCAGATACATCATTGATCACTTCTGTTCAAAACTTTCCAAACCTAGGTTGCTGATTAAAAAAAATAATAATTGTTTAAGTTGAGAACTCATTTTATATGTTAAAAATACTTTGTTTTGCAAAAAGTTGGTTGTTTTTTTTTTTTCCTAAGAATTGTCTGTACTGGTAGCAAATACTTTAATTTTCTTCTGAATTTGTATAGTTTCATCTTTAAGCCAAATGAATTTTACCAGTTTTGTTACCTAAGAAGACTGTGGATATAAATCCTTTTTTCTTTTTAGGTTGTAATTAGATGATAGTGAGATAATTCTAATGTGACTTCTAATATGAATATTTCCACTTATTTTCATCTTTCCCTGAGCTTCGTGGATTTTGGTTATATACTTATCTAGTTTTAGTATGTGCTGCAGTGGACTTACCTACCTTGGACAAAACTTCTTGAGGATCTTGTATAACAGAGTTGATTATTTTTGTCCTGGGATGAAAATCTGTCATCCTAACCTAGTTGTGTAGGAAAAGCTACAAGAAGGCTTAAATGCAATGGTGGGAACAATGTGCTTAGTTTCCACTCTGGTTGCTATAGGGCTCCACTCTTATCTCTGCTTGATCAGGGGGCTCCTTCTTAGTTGTAAGTAAACAAAAACAAGGAAATCCTGCTGGGCTGAGTGTCTTGTGGGTCTTGTGGCACTCTTCTACCTCTTCATTCCTTACATTTTTTCCATTCAAAGCATCCAGACAAACTGCTTTTTCTAGCAGTACACAGAGAACCTCCATCTACTATCTCTGAACATTTCTTAAAATTATATTAAATTATTCTCAATATGTATAGGGAATTACAGCCTGATGGAGGATGGTGTAACACCAGGATCTTGTGATCATTATTGTCATTGTTGAAGTCTTAGTAAAACACAGCCATGATTGAATTTTCTTTTTAAGAAGGGCATTTGTGAGGGGATGGGGTTTGGAACATTTGGTATGTGGCTTTATGGTGGTACCTACTGAAATTGAAATAAGTTTATCATCAAATAAAGTGACTTAGTAACCAAAACAGGGTCCAGGGTCAACATGGAAACAGAGTAATGTTTGCTGAATTTCAGCTCTGCTTCCACGTACACAATTAGCATCTTCATTATTTAAATTCTACAAAAAACCTTAGGGGGGAGAAGAGATCAATCTGCTGAACAGTGTGATTCAGCTGGTGTGCATTTAGAATTAGGAGAGTGAAAAAAGTTTCAAATCAAGCAAAAAGGAAACCCTACCAAGACACTGAGTATCCTACTGTGTGGAAGTCTCTTGAAGCTATCATATTTTATATTAATAAGTAATGGCCTTTGGGTCAAAGAGCAGAGGCAAGGTTGGAAATTTCAATTCCATAGCTCTTCTGTTTTGAGGGGGAAAAAAAAAGGCAGGTGCAACAAGAGGTTGTGAAGGGCTCATCCTTGGATAGCTCACAGTTTGTGAGAGTGTGCTCACAAGGAAGGTCAGGCTGGATGTTGTGTTACTGCCAGTCATTACCTATATCAGAGTGAGTGCATTTTCCACAAAAATCAAACAAACTTAGTTGACGGTATGGGCTCTGAAAAACAGAAATCAAAATTCAAGTTGCAGAAACAGTATTTCCAGCTCTGCATCCACAGGGTATTTGAAAAGAACCGGATTTGACGGGCAGAACAAAAGATGGTTAAAAACCAAATATGTTGTCAGCTGAAGTCACTGCAGCCCCACAAAATGAGCTTTTCCCAGTTAACTTCTTTATTCTCCTTCCTCTTCTCTCTGCCCCTCTACTAACAGAGAAAATTGGGAAGAAGTTTTGCCTGTGTACTTTCCTCCTCATCCACTGGTTGTTTGGAGACTGGAATGTTGTCTGCAACAATAATGTAGGAATATATCTAATCATTCTCTAAGTGTGCTTAAAACTGCACATATGTATATCTTCAAAAGCATGAATGTAAGTCTAGGAAACAAACCCGAGCAAGAGAAGGCCTTGCGAGTGTAGTTTAGATTCTGAAGTCACACACAACCTGATCAGAAGAGCATGCAGTGTGACAGCCTATGCTTTTTACCAGTGTGTTTTAATTCTCCTCTCTAATACAAATGTTAACGGTAAAGGATCTATGTGACTTGTTTGATACTACACATGGAAATGTGAGTGTGTTTGGTTGAATTCTAAAGTTGTGGCTTTTAGATTCAGCAAGTGTATTTCCAAGTCAAGTTATGTTGCTTTGGCTTTAATGTCTTTAGTTTGCCTTTTCTACTTATATCATAGTTCTCTGTAAGAAAGGCTCTGTGTAAGACTTTGGCTTTCTGACTCTTAAGGAATGGAGGAAAATCCTAAACTGTATCATTTGCTAAAAGATGTGTTGAGTTGTTTGTAGTCATTGAGGCATAGGAGACTGAGGTTCTGGGAGAGCTTTAAGGAAAGTACTCTGTGATGAACTTAACAGCTGCATCCAATATTTGAAGAAGGCAGCTTTGGGAGAGTGATGTGACATAAAGTTGCATCTGTTTTTGTTAAGTGGAGCTCTGTGTGAGGAGATAAGCTGAGCAACTCTACATTCTTCAGCTATGTACCTGCTTCCCAGATGGGGTTGTCAGATGTGCATGCTTTAAAGCCAAGGAAACATCTTATAAATACCAAGGAAATGCCCCTTTCTGCATTGCAGAATGTTCAGGGTATTTTTGAGCCTGGAAAGTTTTGAGGGACGTGTCACTGCTGGCACTGATACTTGTTTAGGGCTTCTTTCCAGCTTGCCAGAACTGCAGAGTCAGGAAAAAAGAGCACCTCAGCAAAAAGCAATACACAGAGTGCATAAGAGGCGCCTTTTTTCTGCTAAAAGGGGGAGAGGAGATGCTCCCCACAGAAGTGAATGGAGATTGCAGGGGGAGCTGCTCTTCTGATTGTTGACCGTGTGTTTGAATGCTTTTTAGGCTTAATATAATTTTACAAGAAGTGGTGGCAATGAAGAAGTTGGTGTTTTATATGCTGTATCTTGAAACATTATGTCCTATCTAGATTCTCAGTCCTTGGAGATCTGTTTTCCTCTAGCTAAAAGCCATCCCAGAAAGGATAAATTGTTAATGTATCTGCAGAGTGCAGTGCACTAGTCTTAAATGAGTTTTTTTTTCACAACCAGAGTTTCTAGTGGTGTGGAATTACAAAGATGATCTAAATGATAAATCCAAAGGCTGTTAAATGAGTTGTGTAACATTTTGGTATTTAAAGAGCGGTGATAACAGGAAGATTTCACTTAATTCTTTCCACCAGTATGTCTGAAAGGAAGGTTAATGGAGCACTCATAGAGCTCAGTGTGAGCCTTCCTGGGAAGGCTGAACTACTGTGCTCCCATGGGCTGTAATGGTGGTGGAATGAAGAATTTGTCTTCTGTGGATTTACCGTTCTCGTGGAACTTTATGGCCCTCTCTTGGAATCTGTGGTCACCTGTCTGCTGCCATTTGGTAATGAGTGCTCTTCGCCTTTAACAAATGCAGGGTGGGTCACTGTATTTGAAGCAGTGAAACTTTGTAATAGCTAAGGAAGACATGATCACTAAGCAAATAGTTTACAAAATTTTGGTGATGAAATTTGGTTACAGATGTTTGCATGCTTACAGTTATGCATGATCACGTTATGCCTGCATTTCAGAAACTAGTTTCTGAAGTGGATCTGTGCTGGATCTGTAGCACTTCTCATTGCACTTTACTCAGAAGTGAGGAGATGATGGCACTCACCCAGCCGTGTGTTTCCTGTACTCCAGCTGCGTGGCTGTTCAGCTGGCAACTGGGACACTGAGGTTTACGTAGTCTGATTTCTGAAGTGCATTTGAATCAGGGACACATCTACTGACTGGGCCAGTAAATACACAGATACTGACCTCCGCTTCTTCTTGTTACATTCATTAAAAAGTAAAATAATTTCTCACTTCCATAAGGGTTAGAATCTGCGTGTATCAGTTATTAATCCTAGTCATTCCTTTTTTTGCAACAAATTTTTGTTCAAAGTGAAGCAACCTCCATAGAAGATCTGAGTAAAACATTTGTTTAAATCCAAGCTCTGAATCAAAGCTGATACTGAACTTACTTGCCTTTGTCCTGATCAAGCCTCCTAGCCAGCTGTATTATGTTGCATAAGTTTACAGCTATGCCCTCTCTCTTCACCTTTAAACGGTAACAAAATCATCCTTTCGGATGTTTTGTTTTCCAGATGACATCTTATTTACGACAATCTGGAACATACAATTCAATTTGAAATTAAAAGCTGTTTTTGAAACTACCAGCAAACATGGAAGTTTCATACAGAGCTGACTTGCCGAGCCTGTCCTTTAGCTGTTTCTTTGTTGAGCTGCATGGATTCAGCATATGAGACTTTCTTTACAATGTATGTTTTCAGTCCTTGAACAGTTCTTGCAAGTCTTTCCTGCATCGGTTTCCAATTGTCCTTGTGTATCTCAAATTGCAAAGCTATTTATAAGTGAAAAGAATTTAAATGTGGAAAGCTGCTTTTTTCTTTTTTCGTTTTTTCACTTTTCTTTTTTTGTGGAATGAATAGGAGAATACAAAACGAGTGCTACCAGAAATTACCACTTAGAGTCATCTCAACAAGCTTCAAAATTTTCCATTCCAAAAGTCTAAATATTGCTAGAATTGATTGTAGGTTTCTGAGCAATTTTTGTGCTTTTTAAAAAATAATGCAGTTTGAAAAACAGAAAAAACTCTGTGCTGTGTGACGAGAGAGATGAAAATCAGAATGCAGCATTCATTCCAGAACAATTCGTTAATATGGAGGAAAGACCACCAATGAAACAGGGCAGTGAGATTTTACTCAGCAGAACTGAGCATTTCTGCAGGAATGCAGTACTGCTTTCCCACAAGTCCCTTGCCTGATCTGATTTTAATTAGAGGTCCCCACTAACACGTTAATTCGCCTGACTGACAACCATTTGTGCTGGGATTCAGCTCCAGAGCCATGAGTTTTTAATACTGAGTTCAGAAGAGGCTTCCTAGAAGTCAGGCCTCTTTTTGCCTTTAACTCTCAGAGCTCCCCATGGCACTGTCATATTCTTAGCTGGGCATTGGCTCAGGAGGAATACGCTGGACTTCTGGTGCAGATTTTTCTTAAGAACAGTTTTCTGGAGGTAAAATACTGTAGTTAATACATCTGTGCAGGCTTCTGTGCTTTAAACAAAACAACTTTGTGTTTCTCCCATTTTGTTATGCCTAAATAAGGTACACAGTTAGCCATTGTATTAGCCTTTTTCTTTACTCCTAAGTAGGTCTGCGGTGGTGCAGCATTCTGCCCCTCTGTGCTGAATTCTTTGGAAGAAGGAGGTGACAGAAGTGGTGAGAAGCTAACCATCTGCCATCGTTTACCTTCCTGTATCTGTTAGTCCTTTAAATCTGATTTTCTTATTGCTGTCAGCATGGAGGGCAGCATACTCATGCAGCAGCACAACCAACGTGCAATTTGAATCACAAAGATGAATTCAGTTCTCATACCAAAAGGTACAGATAATGGAGGAGTAAAAGCCAAAAAAAAAAAATTGTACTCAATACTTCTGTGGGGCATTTGATTGGTTTTGCTTAGTGAATTTTTACTTTAGATCTCAGCTGGCCATGGGTGGCTGCTGCATAGTGGAAGTTTTTCAGCTCATAGGGCAGGTAGCTTTGTGGCCGTGGTATTCTGTAATGCTTTGACAAAAAAATCATGCTGTCTTTATTACAAAGCGTTCCACCATAACTCTGCCACTCTTCTTGAGACAGGATCTGTGTTAGATGGCAAAGGCTGCAAATATCCCTCCTTCCACGGGTATGTTCTCATGGCCATATTCTAGATCTAAGCTTTTCATTGGTCACATTTACAGATTTGTTTGTTCCTTGATTTGTGTTTTCTTATTATTTATTGCTCTCTTTTTTGTCTTCTGTGCCACTACAACCATGTTCAATATATCAGGAAGAAAAAAAATCACAGGTACTTAACAGTCTTGGTGATACAATGGTTATTTGGGGCCACAATGATTAAGTATTTCCTCCAGAGTTTAGAAATGTCATTTATGTTTTCTTTTTCTGTTTTGGGACTCCACTTGAGGGTGTGGGGGCTTTTTCAGATTATTTTTAAGTATAGGCTGTCTGAAATCTCTCATCTTGGGCTGTTAGCTCATGAAACAGATTTTGGTCAAAGCTGAGTAGGTTAGTGAAACTGTGAGCCAGTGTATGTTTTCCACTTGGTTATTTTTTCCCCTGTAGTTATTTATGTACTGCCACAATAAATGTACTTGCCAAGTAATGCATTAGATTTAGTGTTTTTTATTATTATTTTTTTATTAGCAGAGGTAAGTAACAGGAAAGGCAGTGAGTAGATCTTGGGGAAGAGGAAGCAGCTGGGGATGCCAGTGGCTATGGGATTTGTCGTAGCTGAAAAATAAGACTAACGTCTCTGTTGTGAATGCTATTTTTAATGTTCTGGAGAGGAAGCAGATGGAAGAAGACTGTCAGTTCTATGCAACAAGAGAAGATAAAGAATAAACCCTTTAAAAGCAATATATAATCCTTACTAGTACGTCTCTCTTCCATAACAGTCTCAACATGATGATCACATGGGCATACAGGCAGTCTCTGTCTGGCTCTGCAACTCTTGAGCTCCTTGCTGCATGTCTGATCAAAGAGGGTTTTGACGTGTGCTTTTGCGCACTTGCTAGGTTGTGTTTTTAAGGGTTTTGTGCTCAACTATCATCTGTATCATGTGTTTACAGTTCTGGCACTTTCAAAAGCACAGTTCTCAGTCACTGATGCCCTGCTGATGGAGAAAGGTACCTCCTGGCTTTGCTGATGGTTTAATGGTGGCACTCCTAGGCAGTGCAGTACAAAGTATGAAACCAGACAGCACTGATTGTATGAGAGTATTTAGAGAAGTGCCAATATTGGAGTGTTAGTACTACAGTCTCAAATTTAGCTTAAAGCAGGCAAACTTACCCTGAATTGGAGTTGCCCCATTTCCTAGACATCTTACTTGCTCTTACCAAGAATATAAAATCCTCTTGGCTTTGTTTCCATAGATAATCATTTGAGGTGAACAATTTGGAACAGCGTTTTGTAGAGACAGTACGTGAGCAAAATCCACTTCCACGGTTCCTCACAACATGTAAGAAGTCGTTCCACAGAAAGGATCACAGCTGAGTGAGTTGCCAGCACATTTCAGTGACATCATGATTTACCACTCAGACAAGATTTTCCTATAGTTAATAAGCTTGAGGGATTAGCCTGGCCTTGAGAAGAATGTGAATCCTCTTTAGAAAAAACAAGCATTCATCGTGCTTCATCCTGCAGTATTGCAATTTAGTGTCTTGTATTTAGGATGTTTTCTAGAAGAACTGTAAGTTCCTTTCTACTATTGGAAATCACATAGGGTTATTACTCTGCTGCTGAAAGCAGAGACTGAAACTGACTTCAGTAGAAACTCTCAATAACCATTTCTTCATATATCTAATTCGTTATAATAATTTCTTACTTAAAGTTGTGTGCAGACTCTGTGGTAGAACTAGTGAATATGAGATAATATTTCAGCCACGCCCTAAAACTGTGCTGATATTTCTCAGTAGTTTCTGAGGTCTGGTTCTTTGGCCTGTAACATAGGCAACATATTTAGTGCTGAACTATCTCTATGGTTTGGAATGCTGCTGAACCTAACCTCTCTTTATAAAGGCATAGAATAGAAAAACCCAAATCTTCCAAAGAGATGGGTTTGAAATAATTTGGAAAATAGAAATCTAACTTTCTGGGAGGGAAATGTTATGTTTATGACCATTTATAAAACAAGTTTACCTGAACCTTACATTGATCTTTTTTTTCATTTTTTCTCTGCCACAAAAAAAAAAAAAGCTGACTTCAGATAAATTTCTCAGAATTAACTTCTCAACTTTTATGTGCTCCTTCAGTCCAGAGGTAAGACAGTAAACGTCACGTACTCACAGTTGTTTACAATACAAGCTGACAGCAATCTGGTTGAATAATACTGAACCTCTTTTCAAGGACTCATAAAACTTACAGTAAGAACGCGTTGTAGCTGAAACTGAAATTGCCAGATCCATTCTAGGCTGAATTGCTTTTTATATCCATTAGAGAAAAACAGAACACCCTGAGCACATCTTTAATATAAGAAGCAGCTGAGGAAGGCTGTTTTATTCTGTGCATCCGGGAGTGGTCTACGTCTGTGTTGGTATTTCCTCCTGCCCCAAGCAAGTGCAATCAAAGCAAGCTATGCGGTGGGTCGTAGTTTCTGTGTTTTGCACTACCATAAGGGGTTGAATTGTTTGAGTCCTCATAACTACAGAATATAGAAGATTTAGGGTTTCCCAAATCCAAGAGAAGGTACCGTGGAGATGTAGATTGTAATACTGTAGGATGACAAATCGCTGCAAACATGAGAATCTGCAACTTCTACCATTGTCTTGATTCAAGAAATACTGGTTTGGAATTGACTTGGGTTAAAAAAAAGCCTGTCAGGAACGTTATGGCAGGTAATGTGGCAGAACAGACACTGCAGGCATCATTTTTAAAAATAAAATTGTAATAAAAAGAAAAACATAATGTGATTATATTACTCTTTCAAGTCTTTGGTGCTAGATTGCATTACATAAATACATCATTTTAGTCTACTTTGTTCTCCAGTTGCAAAAAAAAAAAAAAAAAAAAAAGTTGGATCAATGAGATTTAGCAACTGTACTGTTTTCTTATAGATCTGATCACTGGTAAAACATTCAAGGATATCGCTAAAAATAAGCAACCGCTTCCTGCAAGGCTGTGAATGTGGACTGTAAAAATGCATCTCTAAGGGAAGCGTGCTACGTAACAGGAAAGCACTTCGGTCTTAGTTGCTAAATGATGTCACCTTTCTGAACCATGGGCAAGGTCCTGAGAATAAAAGTAGTCATTTTCTTGCTTCACAGTCCTATTCTTGTATGAGGTGACCTCAGTTAGCTGTCAGGCTGAGCAGTTGGGAAGGAAGGGTTGTTTGGGTTTTCTCCTGAGGCAACTGCTGTTATCTTGTAAAAAAGCATATATATCCATACACTTTTTTTTCTGATGTGATAAAGCAAGTGATAAAACACATGCAGTCGTGTTCCTTATGCCAGTACAGCTAATAAAATTGTGGTTTTGTACATCCTTACTCCATTCATTTCTCCAGCTGATTTAATGAGGTTTAATGATAATGTAAGTTATGCATGTTTGTAATTGGTTTGGGCTTTTGGAATTCTTATTTGCTGTGTAGGAACAGCAGAGAGAGAGTGCACGAAAACCCCCACACTATTTTCCTGATAAAGGAAGTGTGGCAGCTGTTCAGGATCCTAAGCACAGTATCTATCTATTAGAAAACAACCATAATGGTTTTAGCAATGGAGAACTTATTCCTTTGAAGTGTCTTGATTCAACTGATAGTGGTCTGAAGTGAAATTCTAACTTGGGACTATTAAAGAGGTTACATCAGCAGCCAATGGCATTTTTAGATTAGGAGAAGGA
The DNA here is from genome assembly GCA_023055505.1 of Callipepla californica brunnescens. NCBI lineage: Eukaryota > Metazoa > Chordata > Aves > Galliformes > Odontophoridae > Callipepla > Callipepla californica. The sequence goes on from JALIRH010000001.1 coordinate 5,249,912, forward strand.
TTTTCAGTTCTAACCTATATTCCGAACCTATATTCCGAATTTCAATTGCTTTTCTATTTCCACTTTCTTGGTTAGATCTTTTTAAATGTGTTCATGGTTGCACACTGACTTCTAACAGAAGAGATTAAGTGCTTAAGAATCACATGATTTTTCTTTACTTTTTCAACTTTATATACAATGTATGTACTGTCTAAAAAGTGATGTTTGAGTACTTTGACAATACATACATTTAAGAGGAGGTGATAAGTAGAAGAATTGTCCTCATTGCATTAAGAATATTCAGCCATACGTTTACATTCTGCTTTTTAACACTTTTGTGAAGTGTTTTACCGTGGTGAAAGTATGTAATCAAGATTTATAGGTGTGGCATCCTTAAATTCTTTATAAATAAATAAAAGTCTTTTGTTACAGAATGTATCTGTATATCTGAAGTGCTTCATTAAAAGACATCATTAAAGTTATTACCTTTCTACGAGTAGGAATCTGAAGAGTGAAAAGAGTCACGAGGGCAATACATCACCGCCTGTTAAAATCAGAATGATTGTCTTGTTTCACTGCATCCTACACTATCCATGTAGGTGGCATGTGGACATACAATTCAGAATGAATCCAACATCTACAGACGAAAATAATATGTTTGGATATGAAGGACTTTCGCTGTCCTACTGTAAATACAAAAGTTTGATTGAATACGATACATCTACAGAGCAAAAAGCCAAAACCTGAAGTTTCCTGTATCCATGTGACTCCGCCTTTAGGATGACTTATATCTGTATCTTTTATTTCAGATAAACGACCTCAAAATTCCATTAATTGTAACCTAACTTCATGAGGTTCATGAAGCTTCATTTTTAAAGCTGAGTATATTAAATCATGATTTTGAGAACTTTTCATCTTAATTTCCCAGCAGTGAAGGAAGGCAGTAGGCAGCTCTTGTACCTCCCAATGATTTTGGAAATCAACACAGAAGTCTTTTTTGAACATTCATATATGTGGTCAGGGACTTAAATTCTCCTTGGGATTTGATCTGCTTCAGGAAGTAGAGAGACAGTGAACAGACAGAACCATTCCAGGACTGATTCCCCCAGTGTTTAAGCTTAATCATAACAGATTAGGAAATGCAATATGAGACCTTTGGAAAGCATGAACAACTGCTAAACTATGCAATCTTAAAGACATACCTCAGTGTTAAATGAAAAATGGAAATTTCGTCATTAGCCAGAAGACACATTTCCCAATTAAAGCTTAACATTCTAAGGAAAGCAACTGGCGATTACTGGCGGAGATGGATTTTTATGGCTGTGCAGACTGGTATGTTCTCGCTGTTTTACATCATTCTGCTGATACAGAGTAAGCATTTTTTTTTCAGAACAAGTTCTTTATTTCAGCAGAGTTTGTGGCTGCTTTTCATCTTGGGGGTGGTATAAAGCAGGTAGGGTATGTTGTTGGATCTGGCTCTATACTTTAACCGAGTAAAAGTAAATACTCAAGACAAATATTTGCCATGCCCGCCAATGAACAATAAGAAACATAAAACAGCTTTTAAAGTTAACATCTCTTTGCCCAGCTGATCTCTTGTTTCTTTAAACTCAGATTTACAGCTGCTTATGCCGAGGGGGGGAGGGGAAGAAGCAGAGATCAAGCACTCTTTGGAGTATTCTAGATCAGACATTTCCTGAAATGGGCATACAATTTTGAAGTTTCGATCTTTTATGAATGATTCCCTTTCTACTTTCTCCAGTCAATATTTATTTCATAGCAACCACAAATGTGTGGCAGAAGCAAGACGACTCAACTTCTGCACCACTGAATGCAACAAAGGAAATTGAGGTGTTTTTTTTTTTCTTATCTGTTCTAATTCACCGCGACTGACTTCCTTTCTGCTCTGAGTGCTGCACACACCTTTAGAACAAAGGATATTTAAAGCCATCATTCAAGGCTGCAGTGTGGAATAGAGCTGCTTTCCTTGCTAGAGGTTAGGGAACCATCACTGAAAGTGAGCATAAGTTACGAGCAAAAAAATTTGCCCCGTTAAGTCTGATCACAATGCTGTTGTCTGTGTTGCTGGAAAATCACCAACCGCTGCAAAGTTTCCATGACACTAGTGGCATGACAGAGGAAATTCTTTGTGCCCGCATCCTCTGTTTTGTTGAAGGGACAGTTTGGTGGACCCTTGGCTTTGATCCAGCCCATAGGATAGGGAATCCCCAGTACATATTTGAGTTGTGTGACAACAGGTTGCTTTGGCCCTGCTGGGGCTCTCAGGACTTAGAGCACAGTTCGGTGCCAGCACCTGGGGCCGTGTGTCTGCAGCTCCTTCTGAGCTCCTCCGCTCTGGGTCTGACACAACAGAGGCTTTTTTCCTGCCGCTCTGTCAGCAGTTCTTACGGATGATTGTCCATAAACAAGCACTTCATTGTTATCATTTATTATGAATCGCAGAAGCCTAGTGTGGCTGCTCGAGCAGAATTACAGCACGGACTGCGGCAGTTACCAGAAGCAAACACTGAGACTCTTGGCTCTGAGCACCTGCCTGCAACTGTACAACTGGGCACAGATCACACATGGGAAGTCTGAAGGGGAAATTTTGGAGCTTCCCACCTAGGAAGGCAAACCACGCTGAATGAAAAAAGTCCCTGCACGGTCCTAATGCAGGTAGTGAGGGCCAGTGGGCTGCTTTTTTCTTGTTGGTTTTAACCCATTGGCTCTCTATTTAGATCAGGTTGTGATGATGACAAATTGCCTTCTGGGGGGTGCATACAACTTTGTGGCATTACTGGTGAATGCTGTAGCAAGGTGGTGCATTGGGACAGGCTGATAGGACTGGTGGTAGAGTCACTGTCCCTTGACGTGTCTGAGAAAAAGGTAGATGTGGCACTGAGGGACATGGGTTAGAGGGCATGGTGGGGATGAGTCAATACTTGTCCTACTGACCTTTTGCAACCTTAATGTTTGTAAGATTCCAAGGATTTAAAATTACAAATTTAAACCTTATGCTCTCTGTTTTGGGTCTCTCAAATACACAATGAGCCAAGTTGCTCAGCTAGGTAATTTGGTCAGGTTGCATTATTTATTGTGTCCTGTCAGCTGAGAATTTGGCTGAAAATGCTTTGTTGTACTGATTCTTGCAGTACAGCATTATCCATGTGTTGTCACTTACATTGACACACAGTGAAAAAGTTTGGCAATGAAGAGGCATTGTCACCAAGTCATGAATTAGTGGCCAGAAATCATAGAATCACAGAATGGCTTGGGTTGGAAGGGACCTCAGAGGTCATCTAGTTCCAACTCCCAGCCAACCACTAAATCAGGCACGAGATGAAGTTGCTCACAGCCCCATCCAACCTGCCCTTGAGCACCTGCCATTTACAGTGTCTTTGTAAACCCTCTCCCTGTCCTGCTTCGGGAGGAGCGACACTCTTCCTGCCTTTGAAGTGATCCTACAGCACATGTGTGGCTGTCAGTAGCTACAGTCTGCTTCTGGATGAAAAATGCATCCTTATCTAAATAAATGGAGAAATGTTAGGGCATATAGAGAAATTATGATGTAGTGTGTTACTCACAACCTCCAATGCTGGGTATTTTTACAAAGCAGCAATGAGTCAGGCTGGTAGGGGCAGAGCAGAAAGCACCCTTTCTCATGTCCCCATGGCACCATGGTGATACCAGCAGGAGGAAGCACAGTGACACAGCAGAGTGCCATAGTCACCTGTTTGCTTTAGCAGCAAAGTTCCTTTCAACACTACCTGAAATTTCTCGCTTTCACTTGAAAGCATATAAATAAAAGTATGAGTCAAATATACAAACATCCACTCAGGAATCTGTGTGAATTAGGAAAGTGTGTTTTCAAATGGCTTTTTCTCCTTTATCTCCAGATTTCTAAATGTTAAGGTACAAAAAAGTTTCCGTTTGGTGTAAATATCTTTAGGAAGTCCTCTCCTTGGGTTTTTATGATTCAGCATGTAATTTTATACAGAAGTGTTCTATAAGCAATTTTAAAGCTTCCCTGTGAATTATTTCTGGCCTTCTGATGCTTTATGAGGCACCATATTCTGCAACTGAAATATTTTTAGCACGATTTTAGCACATCTGATTTTCCAAAATCAGAGAGAGCCTCTCTTGAAACAGATGGAAAATGTGATAAACAGCTGAAGGGGAGCATGGAAATAAAATGAATAAGGTCCAGGTGATATTCTGATATTTTTTGCTGGACCCCCTTCTTCATCCTTTGCACTCAGACTATTTCTGCACAGGAAACTCAAAGCCAAAGAAGTGTGGGGTTTGTGGGGGATGAGGTTCGAGGAGGAGACGGAACAAACTTTGGGGCTTATATCTGAGGAATTCATCTGAAGTAGTGAACAGCAGAAACAAAAATCCCCCCTGACTTAGTTATTGGGTAATTTCACACTATTACACATTTCTTTCATCTTCCTCTAAAATATTAACTACTGCTGCTGGGGCTCCAGCACTGTGCTTCTGTGTATTACTTTCTTCATTTTTTTTTTTCCCTTCTACTTCAGCTGCTTTCATATGTATTTAATGGTGATAATCTGTAGAAACAAATTCATTTCGTCCAGAAGAAGACAAAAAATATTATTCTAGATATTTTTTTCTGAGCCCAAAAAACAGAAATCCAGGGGTGAATTCGAGTCCTAAGAGAAATCCTCCACCACAGATCAGACTCTGGGCCATAGTGCGGTCCAGCAAAGGGAGAGCAGTGGGAGCTCAGTGCACTTTGCTCTACAGCCTTTCCCAAAGACTCATTTGCATTAAAATTCCGGCCCTGTTATGTCTTTCTCATGGTGAGCAACCTGTTTTTCCTCCTACTACAGTCAATGAACGTGGGATCAGTTCCCACCACGATAATTATTTCCCAGCGATGGAAATGGGCACAGTGGGACAGTATGCTTGCAACAAAGACTGTAAGGCGTGAAGAAGGCGATATTTTTGGTTGCTCAGTGACTGCTTCAGTCCATGGACCCCCCAGAGGCCGGGACTATCCGTCATGCTCTGTCACTGCAGACAGCTGGCGCACAGCAGGCACTGCCTTTGTTGCTGCAGGCTTTTGTGTTGCTTTCAGATTTTTATAATTAAATATGAAACAGCAGTTCAGAATAATACAAACCCAACCGGATATATACACTTTTTTTTTTCAGAACATCAGAGGGGATCCATCGGCTTAATTTATAATAGTTGGCCCACTGGTGTGCTGGGATCCTTGCTAGTCACGCTGACTTGTATTGCTGCACTGCTCTTGTACACCAGTGTGTGTGTAATCTCCTGGCGCTTGCTTTCTGCTTAGACCACAGGACTTCTTCAAGGTGACAGTGTGGCTTGTTGGATGATTTCAAAGTACTCTCAGTCTTGTTCTTCGCAATATTTATTGGTGTGATGATAACCATCATCATCATCGTTAGCAGAGGCAGCAGCCAAGTCCCAGGGTAATTTGTAACTTTGAGAGGAATAATTCTGTGCCTGATGCTTGGCTGCCCTCTTGGAGTTGCCCTCTGTCCTTCAGACTGGTTTTATTCCATCTGGAGTTAAAGGTTTTGTGACATTTGACTTAGGTGTCGCTGCCAGTTTGAGCAGGCTTGGCTGAAATTTGCCCTAAAAATATTGTTTGCTCTGCATGCTTCAGAAGTCATTTTGTGAAAGTGAAGGTGCATAAATGTATATCCATGCAACAGCTATGAAACAAAATGGCCCAACGTTTGTTACCATGGTTTGGTCAAGGATGCTTACTCACACAGTCGTAGAAGTTAGTGTAAGAAATAAAATCATGGTGTTCCTGAGAGGTCTGACCTGTTTAACATATTGTACTATTTTCCAAAGAAAACTGCTGTACATTCTTTGCAGGTCCTTTTAATACATGTACATACATAACAGGTTTTACCCATGTACAAGATAAAATCTGTCCTAAGGACTTCCAGGTGTAGTTACACTGACATATTTATTTCTTCATTTTGATCAGGGGAAGGAGGTCTGCGGAGAGAGATGTGGTCTGTTGTACATTCCGTGTGCATTTATTTTCATAATTTGTTGTCAGAAAGTTTAAAACTGATCAGGACCCTTGTACTCAGAACACATTCCATCTGCCATTCTTACCGAGCAGAGGTCTGAGCACTCAGTGAGTGTCTCTCCCCCAGGCTCCCCCTCTCTCCTCAGCATCATTTAACCCATATTGCAATAGTCAGCCACTGTCAGGAGGAGACCCCAGTCATGTTCAAGAATTTGTGTCACTGTGCCAAATTCACATCTGCTGTAAGTTTGATGACATCAGGAATTAATTGAAAAGCAGTGTTTTCTATATTCCTCCAGTTGGGGTCACATAGTTGCACTGAGCCCACCTCCTACAGTTTTAATGTTGCTCACAAGACAGGCACATGACAGAGCCAGTGATTCAGTTAAGTGTAACACAAGGATACTATATGGTTCTCATTAGTAACTAGGGTTACACCACTGTGCTGAGGCTGTGACTGTGATCAGTGTCCTCACTTTTTATTACCTTTCAGGACCTGCCAGCTCTTTCTGAGCTGTAGCCAGACCCTTCTGCTCTGGTGGGAGAGCATCCCTGGATCACTGGTGCTCTTACAGTCTGCTTGGACTGTAAGGAAGATAAATAGCTGCAGAACCACTCTGCCAATTTATTAGAGCGGGTATCTTGATTGACATCTGTGGGTTTCATTCTGAATATGCTGTGACAGTTCACAAAATTGACTAGGCAGGTGAGCATAAAGGGAATAAAGGCATCCACGGGTGTGTCCTACCATGGCATGGTGATACTAGTGAGAAGTCTCAAACCAATCTCTTACCCTGTGAAAGGATTTGGACTTCCACACATGGCTTTAAATGGGTCTAATGGTTCAAAGAGCCCTCTGTTCCTTTTGTTCTTTTTTTTTTTTTCTTCTATATTTTCTTAATCTGAAACTTTTTACTAAAATAAATCTCCTGCATTTCCACCCCTGGTTCTGCTGAGAACTTGAGACATACAACAATTTATTTTCACTATTTTCTGCTTTACAGACCTTTGTTTTCTTTCTAATAAACCTAAGGTACTGGATGCTTTCACTTCATACTGAAGTGAGCAGAGGAATGGGAGTTTGAGTCATAGCCTGGTTTCAATTGGAAAGGAATTGTAATGAGACTATAAAAAGAAGAGGCCTGCAGTGTATGTAATCCACATGAGGCATTTTGCTAGAAGTGAGACGTGCTTGCTAAATCCTGCTTATGTCATTCTGATCTTACTAAATACACTATGAGAAGGATAACATTCTTATGACATGGTGTCTGGTGGCCTTTACTGAGCAATTACTCCATGGCTGCTATTCAGGCCCATAGATTATACAGTTTCCCATAGTATTCTCACTGTGATTCAGGTTATTTTTTTGCTGAAAATATTCTCACACTACAGACATGTAGAGGATGCAGCCTGCCTTAGCCCCTGGCAGAGCAAGGTGGGGGGATGTAGCCATGGCTGGTTTTGATGCTCCATCCAACCAATTTGTGTAAGACACTTCAGCTGCTTTGGGAAGCAGTTTCTCCTCCAGTTTGTCTATTATGAGCTGGATATTGTGCCCCTTTTGGAGAACTCAACTTTCTGTTTTTGTTGCTTTCTTTTGTTTTGGTTTTCCATTACAGCTTCTCTCCATTGAACAATTACTGTGTAAATTTAAAGCATATATTTATTTTTCACTGTGGAAAAAAGAACAGCTATGGTTAAGCTTCGGTCAGGCATGAATTAGAACTTAATTTATCCTGATAGCTTTCAGAGGGAAGAATAGTTGACGAAACGTTTGAATGTTCATAAAAACAGACTTTAGAGAGCAGTAGCCTTCCTGCTAGCCACAGATGTGTTTTTCCTTCAGAAGACATTCTGTAATTGTAAAGGTGTATAATTTCAGAGGATGTCATGGTTGTCATGGCAATTGCATTAATATTGCATGGGCATAAAGTGTGCACTAACATGGTGTCCATGCCTCCTGCCCTCAGGCTACCACAAGTGACTCATTTTTCCATTTAAAATTGTGTTAATTTTTCCCTATGAGCATACCTATTACAAATATCAACAAAAGACTCTTCAGCTGTTCACTCAATTTGCACAGACAGATTGCCACTCTATCTGCATTAGGAAGGGACCTCTAAAAACTTTTTTTAAAAGTAGATAACCAATTTTGTTGTACTGACACAAAAATGCTGAGAGAAGTAGTGGACATAATGAGGGCTGCATCACAGATCTAAGATTCTATTATTTTCCCAGTTATCCTGCTATATTTATGTCTTTTCCCCTTAAAATTTGCTTGTTCTTCTGTCTCAGGTTGAAACTTACTGCTATATAAGTAGATGAAATGAGCCAGAGGATAATAAGAGGAACCAGAAAACCACAAGAATTCCCAGTGGTTCAGATTGTGCTACTATTGCCCGTGTTATGCCAGCTGTGCTGGAGCTGAGGAAAGTTGAGGTCCGTGGGATGGGAATACACTGATCTGTGGGACAGAGGTACCTGGATTTCTTTTTCCTTTCAGATTCATTTATCTTCTGTTTCTGTATGATAACTACTGCACCTCCAGTGACTGCGGCAGTGTCAGCAGAGCAGAGGGGTATGGCATTCCTTTAAGATTCAGTTGCACTTTGCATAGAGGCAGCTTTGCCTGCTCTCTTTCAACAATGTCCTTCAACCAAGTTTCACATATGTGCCACTGTTGATGTGATGCACCCAGCGTCTCAGAGGGGTATCTTAAACATGTCTCTTTGGTATTCTTAAGTATAAAACTATTTTCCAGCATGGAGCATGTGTCTACCTAGAATATAAACATAAACTCCTCTGCAATTTTTCTAAATGCCCAAGTTGCTTTCCTTGCAGTTTTAGCCATGCTGGTAGTGAAGTGGCTGACTGGACATCACTGCACAAAGCCTTGAAGTACTTAAATATTCCTTCTCCACCCCCTGTGCTTTGCTATTCTTTCTTATGGCTGTTTGGCTCATTGAGAAGTTAGCAGCTGTCTGCTTGTGGTCATTATATAATGCATTATATTTGTACTTTGTGGTACACTCAGAGCTTGCCCAGAGTTTGGGTTAGGTGGCTATTTGTTCAGTAGCCATAAATACTTCAATTAGAGCTGCATTAGATAATAACAGGAAGCTGGAAACAATTAACTCCTTCAATCAATAGTAGTAAAAGTCTTAGGGGTATGGCATCTTTTTTCTGTCTGTGTGGAGCACTACTTCCAAAGCACAGCATTAGGGACCCAGGAGGGCTGTCACATGCACTAAGCCAGGAGCAAATGCCTTTACTTAGTGAGTACCCCACTTCTCAGGAACACGCAGGAGCTGTGCTCCAGATCACTTCCTCAGGATTAAAATTCTGCCTTGCAGCCTGCTTTTTTAGCACCTGAAACATTCCAGCTGCTTTGATTTTCTGTCCCCTTTCTAATTAGAGCAAATCAAGTTTCTTTTTCAGTGCTCAGTTATGGTTTCTAATTAATTGAAGGGTGGAGCAGGGATAAAAATTCATTTGATTGAGAATATCTATTCTGCTGAGATGTTAGAGGAAACTAAAACCACAAAATGCAAGAGATTTGCTTATTAGAGGAGTATTAAATATGCCGTTGTAAAACAGAATTCTTCATGATAATTTTTTTCTTGTAAGAGTCAAAACTTGCATTTTCAGTTGAATAAAAGGATCCATTAAGTTTAGCCAAGACATTAGTGATACTGTGAAACAAAAGGAACATGTAAACTGATTTCAGTGGCATTACCATAGATGTGCACAACCCTCCCCTTACTCTTCCCAAGGGCCATGGGGTTTCTGATAGTTGTGTAGAGCCAGAAACATTAATACTGCTTTAACTAGGTCTGTCAGGGAATTTCAGGCACTACTAGGAGTGGAAAACACCAGAAATCAGAAGGCGTCTTTATAGAAGAGACATTGTTTTCCTAAGCAGAACTGTGCCTTTCTGACATGTCATATAGGGACTGACTGGCCCAGAATGAAACAAGAAGCATTGCTTTCACTTTGGCATGGACCAGTAGAGCTTTCACGGTGTTCATCCAAAATATACTGAGAGCTTCAATGCGAATGCTGCTCCTGAGCACTTTTCCAGAAGGCCCAAAGGCATCCAGAGCCCTTTACTTTATTACTGAATCCTCTCAGTATTTCTTCCTGCTGGATGACACAAACTACAGCATGGACTAGGCCTGAGGGCTACTGCAAATCCAGCCTTTCCATCACAGAATCATAGAATCATTAAGGTTGGAAGAGAACACAATGATCATGTACTCAGCCATCCTCACCATGCCCACTAGCAGTCCTTTCCTACACAGCATGGACAGAGCTCACATAAATCTCTGCTTAAAAAAACATGATATTGTTGCTCTTTTGAAAGTGTGGCTTATTTCCACTCAGCATAGTTTCAGGTGTGATCACGCTTGATACTGAAAAAGAAAAGTCTCCTGAAGATGCTGTCAGGTATTTTTCACTCTGTGAGGACAATCACCTTCAAGGTTAACTATCCTCAGTTGTACTCTCGGTGGCTTTTATTCCTGATACCACCTCTGTAAATCTGTATTAAAAGGAACTTTTTAGTCGATTTCAAGCACAATCAGCAGAGACAACCTCACTGAAAAACAAGCAGTGCCCAGTCTGCGTGTGTTAAACAGGCAGCTGGCAGAAATAGCTGCTCCTGTTCTTTTCACCATTAGGGAGTCCAAAGTCCAGTCTGATTTCCCTATAACCAACAGTAAACACCTACAGACTGAAAGCCTTGGCTACGGTTTGTTTACCCTGTTGTGCAGTTAAAGCCTCTCTGTTCTAAACTCCTTCCGTCTCTATGGACTCCCTGCCAGGTGCTTTATCTGTCCACATAACTCTGCCTCAAGTACATCTCTCTGGTTCATTGGTCAGTGAGGGGTTAACACTAATTTGGTTCATCTCCACCAAACCAGAGTCCCATTGCAGGAGCTAGTGGCCAGTGGGGCGTCCCTTAGGGACAGCTGAAGTGGGAGGGTTATGGAAACTTCCCTGGGTGAAGTTTAAAATGAAAATAAAGTCAGAAAAATATAAAAGTGTCTGCGCTATCCTCTCTGTATAGCTGAAGTACAGCTGGAAAATAACTTTTTCCTCTTAATCTCTGCATAAGTGTAAACTAATGAAAAATCTTTAACAACTTCTTAATCCTGCTCTGTATATGTGAATAAATTGATTTAATTTCCTCAGAGGTTCCATAAACTCAGTGTTATTCGCTGAGGCAGCACACAGCAGGGTGTGATGCTGTATGATACTATATGTAGAATTAGATTTTTTTAACCTGCTGTTTCATTTTAAATAGTGTTTCCCACATGAAAACCCTGGATCAAGGTAGTTATTGGAGCTGCTATTTGTCAACACACTGTACTGCACAGTGATGGATTAAACCTCGTGATTTTCTGTCTCATGCCCCATGACTCAGTGCAAAGACAAAGTCTCACACTTTGTAAATCCTCCTGATGTGTAACAGGGTTTTCGCTGGGCCTTGCTGCTGCACAGTGGGGAAAAGCTAAGACTGCAGAGCTACTGCCATGGGTTGTCCCACAGCACTGATCTTTGGATCAGACCCAATGTTTGCCTCCTCACATCCCTCCATCCATCTGTTTTGTGAATAGCTGTGAATATGGAGACAAAATGCATCATAAAAGCAGGTACGTGCTTGTTTTGCCTCTGACATCAGCACACGGAAAGAGCCAAAGTCCTCAAAAAAATGGTTAAGCTGAGGTGATGGGAGGTTGTATATCTTTGCCTTCTCAGTCCTACAAGTGTAACCTGTTTGCAAGTAAAACCATGCAAAATTCCTCCTCCAAAGAGTTTTCCAAGACAGCAAGTTGAGATGCTCAAACAATGCTCAGTCACTGAGATTTCAGGAAGAGGAGTGGTAGGAGAGCCTTGGTGAGAGATGCTGTGCTAGAAGTGAATAGAGGAAGCAATGTTCTGTTTCGTGCTCCAGCCAGCAGTAATCTCTTTCCCTGCTGAATGCTGCATTTTTTTTTCCTTTATAAAAACATTAATCTGCAGGGTATTGGTACATGGTCAGATCCTGCCAAGAACAAATTGTTAAGTAGTTGCTGTGCTCGTTGCTTCTAGAAGCTGTAACTGTTGGTCTTCATTTTGCAAAATAAGTATCAAAGGGCAAAAATGTGTTGGCTGTGACATTTTTTCCCAGAAGAATTAATTCTAAACTGAGAGACTAAGAAACAAATAATTCTTAGAAGGCTCTGTTTGTTCAGCAGCTGTTGTTTATACACAAAACAGAGGAAATTTGATTAAAATTGCATGATATGCTCTTATATTTCAAAACATGACCTGCTTTAAAGTCTCAGTTTTCACTTGGCTATAGATTATACTACAAACACCTCTCAGCTACATCTTCTTACTGAGAAGGACTTACAGGAATTCCCCTTCTGCGGTGTCAGACTCAACCTGCACCATCCATAGGCAGCCCAGCAGCAATGAGCGATAGCCTCCAGTTACCTTAAGCACATTAAAATCCCATCTCTGGGACCCTTAGGCTTCCCAAAGCACTACATGGGAGAAAATCGTTCCAACAGGGCTGTGCACAAGCTGATATGTTATTTAGAAACACTTTCTGGAAATGCTGGAATAGTGGAGCCAAACTTCTGACAAGGGCATTTCCAGAAAGTGCCTGCATATTTTTTTTTCCATAGGGCAGATCTAAAAACTGTCTGACGTACCAACAGCTCCGCTCAAATTAACTGAACTTTTTCACAATTAAGGAGCTACAGTAGCACAATAGATTTCACTAAGAATGGTGGCAATAGTGAATATGCTGTGATAATGAAATATGGAATAATTGTACAATGGAGAAATCTAGAAATATGCAGTTTGCATCAGCTTGAGGATTAGTATAATAAGTAAGAGTTATGATTTTCTGTATAATTTTGTCCTTGAACTTTACTGGCATTTTCATGCTTTGTCACAACCTAAAAATGGAAATATTGTCAAATACTATATCATCTCATCAGACAGCTTCATTTTTTCCCCTTGTGTGGTTAGTTATTAAAGCTATTGCTGTTCACTGTAATGGAAGCTGTGTCAGACTGCTCTATTCCCCAGTTGCTCACAATTTGGGAATGTACATATCTGTCTTCTTGTAATGACAAATAATACTGTTGTGCCAGTGATGAATTCTGCCCTCATTTCAGTATTATTATTGTTGTTTTTTTTTTTTTTTTTGCTGTAATTTAGAAGAGTTTGTAAGGCTGAGACAGCAGAAAGCATCACAGGAAACCTAATTCTTAGGACATCTATCTATAAATAGAGGTGGAGAGTCCTAACCTTGCTTACAGGACTGGGAGACTTTGACCTCTTCTATGTTTGGCCACATGAACTTTCCAGTAATTCTAGTGCACTGAGAAAATGTTGTTTAATGACAAATGTGTTAATAAATCCTTTCCTTAGGCTTTTAGTTGGCTTTCACAAGAGAGAAATCTTTAATCTAAAATGTCACTGACCACTCTCAGGTATGAGGTTAGCTCTACAAATCTTTGTGTACTCTCACCTCTCAGTAGGTTATTAAATTGGGACTGCCTATAGTTTTATTTGGTCATAAATTGTTTGATAATCAACAACAATTAGGAAGCTCCTTTCACCTTATGAGCTGACTTCAGGTGGTTTTTGGGAAGCAGAATGGAGGTAGATAATTTAATTTAAGAGTGCATATGAATAAATGGAACATAAAAGAAATGATCGTTTAGTATTTAAATTCTGCTTTCAGTTGAAATGTAAAAAAAAAAAGCTTTCTGAATTAGATATTATTGATTTTTACTTTTTTTTTTTTTTTTTTTTTTTGTAAATCACATATTTTAAAAACTATTATATTTCTGTTCCAAATAACCAGTAACATTTCTGTGCGTATTTCCTATATGGTAAATGGTGCTTCTGCAATTTCTTTCTGAAATGAAGCTGACCGGTTTTGAAATTCCAGGAGGCCCATAGTTATTCTCCTTGGTAAATAGAAGCTTTTAGCTCCAATGAATTCCCCAGTCAGCAGCTGGAAGGTGGAGTAGGACTTGAACTCTTTTTACATTTACAAATTTCACTATTTAAATACAGAAAAAAAAAAAAAAAATCAAAGAAGTGTCTCTTGTTTCTCTCCTACAAAATCACCAGGCCTCCACTATGCAAGAAAGGTGTAAAATAGGTAAATAATTGGTGCAAGTGGTATAAAAATGACAGGATACAGACTAAGAACAACGAATTCTGGAAATGTCAGAGTGATTTGTTGATACTCACCAAAAGAAGGCCTGAGACTCAACAGCCAGTATTTTGACAGACATGAACTGTTAAAGACCTATGAATTTCCTGAAGTATAGTTCATGATTTTGAGTTGAACACATACAGTTGTTGGAATACATTACTCAAGTTCATATTTAGATTCGGCATTGGCATTTTTCCATGCTCAACACTTTCTGGTGCAGAACCTTTTCCGAACACCCCCCCACCCCTCCCAGAGAGTGAGAGAGCAGAAATCAAAGTCAGTTAGTACTTCTGTGAAAGCCCAAATCCTTCTTTCCAACCCCTCCCACCCCCAGATATGCCAGTGGTGCTCCTGTATCTTTCCCAAGTAGATCTTCTTAATGGTACCAAATGTCACTTGTGTATTTATGCAGTTACTAGGGTCATAATAATGTGAACCTATGCAAACATATTCTTTCAACCAAGGTATTTTTCACAGAAAAGAAGACAGATGCTGTTGCTGGTATCCAAACGTAGAAATACACCCCATTAACATATGCGTTGTGGTTTGGTTAATATTCCTAGGATGGCAGTGTCTCTTGGTAGGACATTGTGTACTTGCTGAAGTGACTGAGTAGATATTTACTTGCTAGGGATGGTAAAATACAAAAAGACTGGTAGTGCTAGACAAATATGATTTTCCATATGATTATTTCTATTTATTTGAACTTTAAGACCTCAGATTTAGAAATTGGATATATTTACCGAATTTTTAGCCAGATCAGTTCTGTGACAGACAGTTCTCTGTTGGCTGGTTGTCTATTTCTTTTTCCATGAGTAAAAGAAATGATTAAAGGTTTAAAGGCGGTATGCACCTGGATAAACTTAAATAGTATAAGGTTCTCAGTAACTGTATGAGTCTCTCTGCTTAGAATTTCATCTCATATTCCTAAATAAGTACAGTCTTGACGTTTCAGTCCCAGTGCACAGTGATCACAAAATAGTACAGTGCTCTTTGTGGAGGCTGAACTGAAATATAGAAGCACACATGTTTGTCTGTAATATACCTGAAATGAACACACAGTCTTTTCAAACTGCTGTGTGTATTTTATGGACCTGAAACGAGAATGTAGTTGGCATTTGGTGGGTACAAGTCAACTGAAAAAGTCATATTAAGAAAATTTCAAATCCCCTATGTTTTACATGTTGCTTGCTATATCTACCTCATTAAAAGATTGGATATTTTCAAGGTAGCTTTAAGTGTCACATGATGACATAACAACACAGTAGTGATCTGAAATAGTTGTGTTCTGGAGTGTTGCCTGTAAATACATCTTTTTGTTTAGTTCTCACACGAGCTGTAAGTATAGTGCCTCACTGATCTATAATTTGGGGAATTTACAAATGGAACATCCCAGTACAAATCAATACAGATGTGACCACTCATCTAATAATAACATTAGATTTTAAGTGTAGAAAATAGTTTTCTTAATTCTACTAGGATTTAAATTAAAACCATTGCTGCTAATGAATAGCTGAAGATTCACATAACACCCCTAACAAAGTAAACAAACAATCTAAAAGAGATTTACAGACACTCTCTCTCTGCTTTGTGTGTTGAACCCAATTTACTATGTCTGCATCCCATCCATTTGATCTCCTCACCTTCTGTTATTGCTTCTCAAAGAAATATGAGGTACACAATATGTATTTAACATAAACATATCACTTACCTGTGATCTATTACAAACCGCTCTTGAAGAAATATGAGTACTGAAGACCTGAGCCCCCAAATAGAGAGATTTTTTAATTTTTATATTAATTCCCCACTTTCACAGAGGCATATGTTAAGGAATTACTTGATTTTTCCTTCTACCCCCCTTTTTCTTCCTAACAGTTCTGACAGAGTCTAGGTACTGTAACTCCTCTCTACACTCTTTCACCCCATTCTTCTTACCAGTATTTTTTTTTCCAACCTACATTTCATTTTCCCCTTTTCTTAACTCATTCTGTTTTTTTTTTTTTTTCCCCACTTGATGATCAGAAGACCATGCATGGCAGCAGAGGAGATTATTCGGTACTGCATTGTCTGAGGAATTCTCAAAGCATTAAAAAGCTTAGAAAACATTGTATTGGACAAAATTATGGAGGAAGAAGTAACAGATTTAGCGAAGTTTACGAAATGCTAAGTAACCTCCTGAGGACGGTAAATCCTGTTCTTATTAGCAAGTTCTTAAAAACAGGGCAGTCAACAACAGCTTTGGCGGTGAGGACTAAGACTGGGTTTACATTCTTGATCCGCTTTTCTAATTAGTCGTCATTGTGTGAGGAATCAGTTTTTATGATCTTCTTTTTCCCCTTTCTTCTCTTCCCAATCACCCTGGATCTCCTATTAACCAAATTAAGTAGGAATATGGGTGTCTCAGGTGTTTCCACAAGTTTCATAAAAATAACTAGCTGGGTACAGATAATATCAGAATTCAAGTATTTTCAAGTTTACATTTTTTTATTTGTTGCCTTGCTTGGTCAATCAGGAGGTACAGCAATGCAAGAAATTAAGAGACGATAATTCCACCATTAATTCATTATTAATGCCTCATCAGTGTGACATTGTCATTAAGATTGGTCCTTCTTTTATACAATCACAGCTACTGTAATTTGGTTAGCATTTTCACTCAAATAAAACTGTAAAAATAGCATTAAATTTGAGGGAATGGACCCGAGAATACAGATAGCTTTAGAAATTGTGGACATTTCTGTGATGTTCCCAGTGAACTGAAAGGTTGAGTCTCCATATGTTTATATTTAGAGCCACATCTCTTCTGTCCTTTCTCACGCCTTCAGGATCTACACACCACCTGCAGGATCTATCAGATGAAATCCTCTGACTTTGGTATTCAAACAAATAAACAGTTTTGGCACTAGCATCCTTCAAACTCATTTAAATGCATTTATTGTTTTCTCTGAGGTCTATATCCCCAAAGAACACTGCTGAATGTTATTCCTGTTTTTGCACAGCCCTAAAAATGCATATTAAACATCCAAACAGATCCTACCTCCTTTATCAGTAAAATGCTCACTATACTGCTATTTTTAATTGAGAAAGTAATCATTTCTCTTCCCTGAATAGCAGTACTTGAGAAGAGTACTGATGTTATTTAACAAGAGTACTAGATCCTCTACACTGTAAGCTTGACATCTTCTATCCAATTGCTTTTCAATTTTCTTCTCTAATCCTTTGCTGATAAGATTCTCACAAAGTACATTTTTTTCACAGGTTTATGGGACTCCATTACTCTTTTCCCATGGGATTAAAAATAGGAAATATATTCAAGTACCAAAAAAAATGCTTCATTTCAGTTAAGATTGTCTTATCAGCAAAATATCCAAATCAGATTTTGAATGCTGGTTTCAAAAGATGTATTTTTAATGATATTACTTTAAATTACTTTATAAAACTCTTTCATCCTTTTTTTCTTTCATTTGTTGGATCTTAAAGGACTGTCTGTGGAGGGGAGGGCTGCAAAACTTGTGAATGCTTCTTCCTTTTTGCTATAGGATATTGCTTTTTCTCAGCTCTCCTGCAAGACTTCCACAGTTTCCAAAAGCTCCCACTCAGTGTGAAAACCTGGCTACGAGGTGGGGAAAAATATATCTCAATTACTCTACAGAAACCTGGCCAGATCCATTAATCCCAAGGTCCTGACTGATGACTGTTCTGAATTTCTGTGTGTCTAGGGAGTGCATTGTATGACATACAAAAAATGTTCAACACAGCAGCAGCACAAAGCTGGTGCACTCAGGGTGCCCTGCTTTGTCTGTGATTAGCAAAACAAATTCCAGCTCCTTGTGCCACTCATTCATCTGTGATGTTTCACCCTGTTCTCTTCACCTCTTCATATATTTTCCTGCACTGAACTTTAACTCCTACTTATGTGTCCCTCTTTTTAAGCCAGCTGTGATTTTCTGAGCTGATTGAGCCCTTGCTGGGAGATAACTGCTTATTGTTTTCTTGATCAGCAAGCTCTCTCTCAAGCTAGTTCGTATTATCAGAAAAAACCTTCAAAATATTCACAGATTCCTCACAGCAGATTTCAGTCAAGTCACAGGCTGGGTTTGAGCATAAAAGGCATTATGAAAAGAGAGATTTTATCAGCCTCTGTTCAGCTGGATTGTAAATGATGCCCTCCGGCTGCACTGGACATAAGTTTGTAATAGCTATGAACGTTTCTGTCTTTACAAATGCAGCTATGAGATTCATCATATATTGAAGTCAGATGATTCTGTCCTCTCACAGTCGGAGTGGATTTGACATCTCGCATCCTCTTGCGCAGGCTTCAGGAAGCATAGTGTTTATATCTGAAGCAGTACTTTTCTGGGGCTATTTTTAGAGACATGGGGGTGGATTCTTTTCTTTCCCAAGTATGAGAGTGCCTTGCCGAGCCTTGACTATTTGTTTTCTTCCTTACATCTCTTCATCTATCATTACTCCAGGATGATTCACATTGCTTTCTGAGCTCGTACGCTGGGATGCCTGTTGTGGGGAGCTTAGCAACTGCCTTGCACTGAAAGCCCATGCCGGCTGCAGCATGGCTGATGCTTAACCTTTACTCTGTTCTGTCAGGAAAAAGGTCATTGCTATGAGCTCATGACTGAGAAATGTTCTGCAACATTTTATTACCGTCCTCTGTATGTACCATCTCCCGCTATTTTCTGCTTTCAATGTAATACTTCTGTTGCCTTGTCAGCCAGTGTCCTTCAACCAATGTTTTGCAACATGGATGATCAGAGTTAGGTAACGTAAGAACAACACAATAAAATAATTATTAGTCTTTCACTTTAGTGACATAGCCAAAAGTAATGGGCCAAATTTTCCACTGCCTCCTCTGAAATAACTTCAGTGCATTTACTTGAATTGTCATGGACTGAACTGGCGGAGAGTCTACAAAGCTTGGGACCTAAATCACACTCATGCCTACAATTTGCTTTGATAGTGACTCGAACTGTTTGAATAGAATTTGGATATATCCTTTATTCATTACATTACATAGAGTCTTGATAGATTTTTTTTAAACTACAAGGCTAAAATCACTTCAGATAGAATGCACTATGTTTATAAAGACTTTGAATGACAATTTCTAGAAATTAAAATAAGTGGGATAGCAAAGAAACGCAGAATTTAGATTTTTAAAAAGGTATGCCATCAGTACTTGTCAGATTGCTCAAAAGTAAAGATAAATAACAGCGAAGAGAACAAAGACAGTTGTCACATTTTAAACACAAGCAAAATCATGGGCTGACAGACTGCAAAACCTTCAAATTCCATTTTAGAAAAGGGCTTTCAGAAAACAAATTGATAGCTCTTTTTATGCAGGTAAAGAATAAAAGCTGGGTAATGGGACAAACTGTAAAGGTATGCATGATTAAATGGCTATTACTGGAAACAGAAGTCCCATTTTTCACTCAACTTGTGTGGGAATTACGAGCAATAATAGGTGCTTCAAGGAAAACACATTATGCGTTCTTAGAAACAGAATATATTCTACAAGTAATTACATGGATAGCCACTTTGTGCATCAAATCCTGGAGACTTTTTGGCTAGCATTTTAAGCGAGGCAGTGTTCCTGGAGCATTGCACACTCACTGCTCCCAGCTGCCCTCAGCAGCCGGCTGCCTGGTGCTGGAGCTCACAGCCATTCTCATTCACATCCCAGGGAAGAAAATGCTGTTTTTCTCCATCTACCTCCAGAATCTACTTTAAAATACTTTATTAGTTAGATAGCTCAGTATGATTGGGTTGATCCTCTTTGCTTATTGGCAGCTTAACGAAATATTAAAAATAGCAGTGAAAATACCAGACCTACTTTAGGGGAAGGTGAGCTCAAATCATGCTCATTGCAGGTAAGGCTCTACCAGCTGATGAGGAACAGCTGTAGGATTTCAGCTATTTGTGAGAATGCCTTCAAAAAATAAAAGGTTTCCTTTCAAACTCTTTGCTTTCCTTACCCATTAGAATTCAGATCTCCACATCTGCCTGACCCACACGCCTGAAGGTCAGCACTGAGCCTTAGAGATTAATTTCCCTTAAGCAATCGCTTGAAGAAGCTACATCAGTAAACAGGAAATCCCTGCATGAAAGATCTTTCACCTTGTTGAAATTACAAATGGAAAATCTTACAGCAAGATAAAAAAATGGTAATGAAATATGGAAGATGTTAGATGGGTGAGAAGCAATATCAGTATCAAACTTAGCGATCTATGTGTGAAAAACATTATTTCAGTTGTGAAAGGGGTCTTCACAACTAACAGTAAACACAAGGTAGTAAATATAAAATTAGACATTTTGATGTTAAATGATTTTTGTCCTCACGCAGAAATGCATTTCCCTGGATACTAACACACATAATTTTGTTTGCCTTCTGCACAGACCCCAGCAAATGACAGAAATTGAAAATTAAGGAAGAAAACCAGCAATGAAACATTAAGAACATTTGCTACCCTTGTCTTCTGTTTCAATATGGTATTATTGAAAGTGTTTATAACAAAACTGGAAATCACAGATCCGCTGCTCCTGCTTTCATTACAGCCTGAAAACTAAGCATCATTCCAAGCTACATGCCTCTGAATAAGGTGAATCCTTGCAATTAGCAGGGCTAATTTCATGGAAATTGTTCCACTGAGATAATGCAAAATCTGCCGTTCTGTGTAAGATACTGACTGTGATGGTTTGGTTAGAGAGTTTCAATCACACCTCTCCATCTTATTACAGTTAGCCCAAATACTGAAAAAACACAATTGATGGATTAATTTTATATGACTGTTACATGTAGAGACTCTTCCCACTTCACCCCATTTTAAATGTACCGGCACTTGAGCTCAGTTTATTGAATACAAAGATGACACTTAAATGGAGTCTGAGGATGTCTTCTTATCAGTGCTTGGTGGGAAGGTGTTTTTTTTTGTTTTATTTTTTTGCTTCTGAATGGGACAGACAGCGCAGATTCATATCCAAGCCCAGGTGCCCCAATGGCTGGGTTACCTCCTGCACCTTAATGGATTTCTGCCTCTCTGTTCTCCTCTCTCCCTTTCTTCTTCTTCTCCAATCTTCCTCATTTTTTTCTGCTCCTAATCACATGTTTCCGCAAACTATTCTTTGTAGGCTGTCACAAGATTATTTGGTTTAAGGTCATGAGACTTCGAGTTCTGCTTTTTTCCCCTCTATTTTTAATGGGCTCTTTACAATTCTCCTTGTTAAGTTTAAGTCTGCAACCAGTGTTGCAGAGATGAGCAAAACAGAAGAGGTGAACGGTGGTCAAACCTCAAATCTCAAGTGAACCTGGTGATGAAGTACAGAATTGAAAAATGATGCAATAACTCCAGTGAGTCCCTAGAAGCAAAATCCCCATGTTCACAACCTTACATTCCTCAAGCCCTGTAGGATTTCAAGATACAGCTCTTTTTTTCTCCTTCTCCTGAATAGATCTGAACCATCATAGAATCATTTAAGTTTTAAGGGACCTTAAAAGGGCATCTAGTCCAACCCCCTACAATGACCAGGAACACTTACAGTTAGATGAGGGTGCTCAGAGATCCATCCAGCCTGAGCTTGAAATCAGGGATGGGGCATATACCTCCTCTCTGGGCAGCCTGATTAATGCCTCACCGCCTGTTCGAGTGGGATTGCAGCTTGGATCAGGTGAGCAGAATGGAGCTGAGAGGTGCTTTCAGCCTTGACTTAGGTTATACACATTGGTGCTTTCCTTAATATAGATTGAAGATGCTGAGTAATGGTGATTAAGTCCCATGTGCTAAATTTAACTGTATCATGAGATAAGAAAATGGGCCACCATCATAGTAAGTTCCCCATGATATTTCTGTTGGTTTGAGTAATGTTTACTAAAGTTATCAGCACATGCAATAAGGTTGTAAGGACAGGTTAGCCAAGACAACTGAAAACAGCAGCAATTTTAGCACTCAGGGTCTGGCTGTATCACACTGATTTTTGAAAACAACTCCAAGAAAGAGAAAGAGTGGACTGAATAGCTCCAGCACTACTCACTGTTAATGCAACTGACCTGCATGGACCCAGCATCCTGCCAAGACCTGTCTGGAAACATCTGCCATAGGCTCCCTAAGAGAACAAACAGACCTTTGTTCAAAAGGCTTGTGGAATTCTAAGTCTTGAGTTAGTGGGTTTAGTCAGCATTTTTTCTCATTAGTAAAGGCACAATCCCTCTCCTTTGTACTCCAAATCCATTTGTGCAGCTTGGTGGCTGCTAGTGGGCCTAAGCCCCTCCGTACCACTTGAGGTTAGGTCTGTAAAGGGGCCTAGAGCATAACGCCATGTTTGAAAGACAGTACCTCCATCAGGGTTTGGGAGTACTTTCCAATTATAGTTACAAATTTCCCCATTTTTCCTATTGATTTTTAACACTAATACCACTAAGTGTGTGCTGGTAACCTGTCCTGCAGTGGGCTGCACCAAATGTTATATGTGAACTATAGTTATGCATTCTGTATGAAAAAGATGACCACATCCCTCAGTACTGCAGCTACCCTTTTCTTGAACACCTTCAGGGACAGTGACTCCACCACTGGGCAGCCTGTTTCAACACCTCACCACTCTTTCTGAGAAGAAATTTTCCCTAATAACCAAAATGAACCTCCCCTGGTACAACTTAAGTCCATTAACTCTTGTCCTACTTTGTTACTGACTAGATTTCACTAATTATTACAGGAGGACCCTGATGTAAAGTTGAGTTATTCCTTGAGTTGCCTTTGATAGGTGCCTCTGTTTAGTGTTCAGGATCGCACAATGTTTCTTTGTTTTCAATTGAGATTGCTGTTAATAAAACCCAGTACAGTGGTCTTCCTACAGTTTGTTAGCTTGTCCTTTTTTCACTTGGTTCTTTTATCTTGTGTATTTGAGCTCCTCATATCTCATAGTAAAGTGAACACCCCAAGGCAAACATTTCTGTTTATCTTTGTAGTAGAATTAGTGGACAGATATCAGTTAGACTGATCGAGCAGAAGAAAAATACATTTTCTTAACCATCTGGGGGAGTAGCTGGATCCTGCCTAGACCCCAAGTGAGATCTTATCCTGAGACATTTGTGTGGTGCCTTTACACTCAGTAAACTCTCTCAAAACAAACATACCAGCCAGGAAGCCAGGGGACAGTGGCAGGTTCTTACCAAGCCTCAAATATTTGCTCTGAGACAGCCCCAGTCAGCTGCTAGCAAAGGCAGCAAAGAGGCCAAGCTCAGCATAGTGCCATTTGGGCTTTGCAGAAGATTATTGGACTATCATGCATTTTTCAGATGTGGCCACAAATATTTGTTTTCTTGCTAAAGCAATGGCTTGAGGGTAAATTTACTCAGACTTCTTACAGACCTCCTTATGTAATGTTTGAGCTCAGATGATTTTCAAGGAAATAAAAAATAAATAAATAAATGATGTGAGGTTGTACAGTCCCCGACAGGCAACCCGTGCTGTCGGGAGGAACTGCTGAGTGCTAAGCTCCTGAGATGGAGGTGGAAATCTCCCCTCTGCACGAGCATCCATTCTCCACAGCACATCAGAGGAGGCCATGAGAGACCTCATACGTGGTACATCTGGCAGATGTTTAAGTCAGCTCTCGATAAGAACTTTGATCTAAGTACGCAAGTCACAAATCTCTTCTCTCTACCAGCACGTCCCTTCTGTACACAATGTTTTTCTTAACACCAGCACAGCAAACATAACACAGGTTTTGGGAAATGTGATGATTTTGATCGAACTGTTCTGTGCTGAAATTAAATAACAGCAAAGTTTGGGTTAGTTCTAGCTGGCATTCCCTTTTTGGCTGTAAAAAAAATGTGAATGTAAATGAAACTCCACAGAATACTGAGCTTGTAGTCACAAAAATACAGCACCATTTTTCCACTTTCAAAAAAAGTGGAAAAAAATCATTAGACAATACCACAGTGCTCTGAAAGCTAAAGCAGCCCACAACCATGTCTTGTCCAGTGTATGAAATCAACTGAGAGGGCTGGGGATGCACCCTCCCACTGCATGAGAAGAACAAGCAGATCACGGTGCCATTCCCACTCCACCAGCATTGCTGAATTTTAAGCAATAACCGCCTATTAATTTTGTTTCAAGTTTTAACCATCACTTTTGAAATGGAAAGATCCTTGTTTAGTTATTGAGCAGATTTTATACCACTTTTGATAGCTACACTTTTGTTGGACCACAGTCACAGTTACCTGTGGATACCAAACAAACTACAAGCATTTGTAGGAGAGTAGATGGTGAAGCTGTGAGTGGGAACATGCTCCAATGAGAGTAATTACAAAGTGCATATTAGCACTCCTCTGCTATCTTATCTCTGAGGATTTCTTTGCAGTTTTTTAAATAGGTGTGTGCTGGTGAACTACAGTACCCTGTTACTTAGGGGAAGGAATTTGTTTTTTGAAAGAGGAGCTATTCAGAAAAGCATGTTTTGAATGTTAACAGAATTACATGATAGACTTACTACTGAGAAACATTAAATTTTGCTTGAACTGGGATAAGGTTATCAAATCTACAAGTATTAATTTATGTACCAACATAGGTAAACAGAGAGAGAATATCAGGTAGGAAATCCTGTTTGGACATACAGTTTGCAAAGCCTCAGTAATGAAGCCACATTTATAATTTGTTTGTACTTCAGAGTAGAGTTTGGCTGAGAGACCAGTTTTTTTTTGTTTTTTTTTTAGCTGAGAAATTTCTGGCTATTCTTGTTGTTGTTGTTCAGTGACTCTCAACATGGAATTCTACAGTGAAAGCCAGATTAATCAAGTCAAATTGTTTACTTCTACTGTGTGAAGGATTTACAGATTACTTCATCTCTTATTCTCATGACATATGAAGCAAACTGGAGAAGAAAATAACCCTACTAACAAACAAAGATATAGGGATGGTCCCTTTAAGCAAAGGATAGTTTACTACCTTAATAAGAGTCATGGTGTGATGCTTCTGCCCTTGAGCACTCTTTTCCTTCTTTGATGTTGTCTCTCTATTTATAAAGTGCTCTGAGACTGCAAGGATAAAGTACCCTATATAAAGTACAAGGTCTTGTCTGGCTATTAAAATGAGCCCAGACGATTTTTGTTTTAAAAAGAGAGGAAAAGAATTCAGCAAAGAAGCCACGTGCCACGTGTTGTTTAGAAGTCTGAAAAAAAATCTTTCTATAAAGCTGACACTTTTTTTTTTTCCATTTCAACCTAAAATGCACACAGAGCCTCAGAAAGCTACTTTTCTATTCACAGAGAATGAACCTGAAAAATTGAGACAAAAACTTAGCAATAAAAAAAAAAAGAAAGTTGAAATGGATGCAGTCTTATGTTCTAGGCTGCAATTACAAGCTAATGCAGGGAAACTGTGATTATACACAAATAATATGTTGAAGTAGCATTGCATCATTGAGCTGAAGGACTGGTACTCATCTCTACCCTAACAGAAATCTTCTCTGCCAGAGTGGAAGACCATAAGATGAAACAGTGGTAAAAGCAGTTTGGTCTGAGCAGCTTTTATTTTATTAAGAAGTCCACTGAGTGATAGGCCTACAAATATCTGATGTAGTGATTCTGTTAGTTGGCACTATGGGTTTTAAATTTCAAGAAGCAAATCAAGACCATGGAAGATATCTCTAGAATCAGTCCTATACAACATGACTTTTCAGTGATATTTCTGAGACTTGTCTATTTCTTGACTTACTAAACCTACAGTGCCCAGATTGCCTTTGGATGAGGAAGCACACCAAGTTTATCATATGAAAGCTGGTAGGAGTCCCCTTGGATGAGGCCCTCAACCTTATCATGCATTACTACGTTCAGGATGCCAAATGCTCTCTGCCTGGTGTGGTGAAGCTCCATCTCACACTGGAGAATGTCTGTATTCACTGACAACCAGAAGGACACTTTGGGCAGCCAAGCTGTAAAGGACTTCAAGTACCTGAGCTAAACGTTCCCAATTCTGCAATGCAGTCAAGTACATCCTTAATTGCTGTGTTAAATTACAAGCCAGTTCTTCTTTTCCTTTCACGTGTACACCTAGGTCAATGAGATTGTCATGCTCTCTGTCACATGAGGTTAGAAAGAGAAGATTGAAAATGAGACCCCTTCTACTTGTCTCATGAGGATAAGAGCTTTCCAGTTCCTTTATACTTTACGGACTTGTGAACTATTTGAGAATGGCTGTTTCTAACAAATCCAGTTAGCTGACTGTCTGCTGAAAAGCCACAAGAGGAGAAAAAACCCTAGTAAATACTAAAGGGTTTTCTTTTTCTTTTTTTTAATTGTGTCATCATTCTTTGAATTCCACATTTTGAGATTTGATTAGCCATTAGCATATAGCTGAACATTTTACATCAAACAGAAGATAGCAGAGCCCTGGACATGGTGCTCATTTATTCTAACTCTGGGCTCTGTGTGAGCACAACTATTGTTATTTCATACTGGACAGATATTTGATACACTGTGTGTCCTGTTATTGTGGCTCTGTAAAGCTCCCGAGGATTAAGAAAGAAAAGCTGTAGAAATATTCTGCCTGAGGCCTCAAACATAAAAGAGGAGAAAAAGCAAAATATGGGCTAAGTGGATACATTTGTACCCAAAGCTCTCAGGAAATCAGATAATGCTCCTTTGGTTTTTGACTCCACTACCACATTTTTAATGTGACTTTGAGAGAACCATTTAACATTTCTCTCACCATTTTCTCTTTTGCAATACCGACACCATGCTTTGCTGAATAGTAGGGGGAAAAGGGCAGATCAGATTTTGGCCTAATTTCAACACAAAGGTTATCCCATGTGGATAATGGAAATACAAATTATTTTTTTAAGGAATATACATAATTGATATTTTCCTTCTGAACTAGCCTTAAAATACACAGTGCTTAATGTACTTTTGGTTTTATATCTGACATTTGAGTAAAATAGTATGTGTTTAAAATTACCTGCTTGCACCCTTCCCCTAGAAAAAAAAAGTGAAGCTGAAAATTGACCTCTTGAAGCACAGAAAATAAGAAGTCTACCTTCTTTTTCCTTTTTTTTTTTTTTTTTTTCTTCCTGCTAAAGCTTTTCCTAAAAGAGTTACCTTTGGCAAAATACTTGTTTGTTGTTGTAAATCTTCAGAAGCTATCTCAGAGGCCTGCACGTATCTTTCCATATACTGGATCAGAAAAAAGTCTTACACATTTTAACAGTAGCTATAAAACAAATTGAAAAGATTTAGGTATATCTCTTGTCAGCCAGCAGACTTTTGCAAGCCATCCCTTTGGCAGACAGCAATTTTAAACGTTTATATGGCCTAGGATTTATATGGTAACAGTATGCAAGCAAAAAAATACCCTAGTTGGTATCAAAAAGCTTTAGTGGATGTCTTATTTTGGGAATCAGATATTTAGGTTTATGCTCAACTGAAATCACATGTTCTGCCGTGAAGAACTGCTTCTGTTAGACTGTTTACATACCGTGAATAAATGTTTAAAACAATCTTTCCTGTGAATAAAGCTGAAAAAGGAAAGGCTTGGCCATTTTTACAGAAATCAGGGTAGATTTCTTCCTGGTGGCTCCTGAGTGCTCCAAGAGAGCTGAACTCCAACTATGCCTGCAGCCTGCAATCCTTGGGTAGGAGGGTTTTGTATCTGTACTATACCTCTCTCTGTGCAAGTGTTGGGATCCTGCCCTACAAATGCTTTGGTTGCAACAGTGACTGGGATAGCTGTGCCACTGTCATGAAAAACGGGATTTATTGCTCATAAAACAAGGCCACAAATTCTCCAGTAGACTGTTCTGGATCACTCCATATGGTGAGAATTGTAACCCTCTTCCTGCAGATGTAGCTCAGAAATGCTGAGAATCTGACCTGCAAAAGAAAAACACATCTCTAAGCAGAAATGGATATATGATAAAAGATAACAAGGGCATTTTGAGCTCTTGTGTCGTGGGTATCTTGGAATTTGGAAGAAAATTAGATATGAAGAAGGAATTCTTGCCTGTGAGGGTGGTGATGTACTGAGATAGGTTGCTCAGAGAAACTGTGAATGCCCCATTCCTGGAGGTGCTCAATGTCAGGCTGGGTGGGATTTTGGTAACCTCATCTAGTGGGAGGTGTCCCTGCCTATGGTAGAGGAGTTGAAACTGGGTGATTTTTAAGGTCCCTTCCAACCCAAACTATTCTGTGATTCCATGATTCTATGAATGTCTGTGTAAAAAGTAACATGGAACTTTATCATTATTTATATTGCATATACATAAAGAACGAAACAAACAAAAAAACACCCTAAGGTTCTTTACCTCTTCTCTATCACTTCCTAACATTTTTGTATTTAACTTGGCATCCTGAGTTGTGTCCTTAGTAATCCTCATGACTCATATGTAAGGTATTTGGACAGCATATGCTCTCCGAATGAACAGATTTTTAAATGTGATTATTCACATTTGTACGAGCTTAACCCCCTTCTCAAACATCAGCCTGCACAAAAATGATAGTTATCTGATTCCCCACAGCAGAGGAACTGCAGTGATAGGAAACAGAGAAATTGCACTTCATCTCACATTTCTACCTATACTTTCTTATATGTGAGCCTCATACCTATCTAAATACTTACTAATTCAAAGAAAACACAGCTTCCTTGTTTTCACAGCAGTGATAAAAGATGGATATTTTTCCACTGCAATAGAAATAGGCTCCAATTTTTTTCAAACTAATGATTTGATATCCCTTCTGTTTCCCATGCTACTGGCCTTTCAGTGGATTCCCATCATTTTCAGCATTATGTACTCATGTGGGACACGGATAAAGCCAAATTGCAGGACTTTATCCTAGGAAATTCATCAAGTATAAGCTCCTTTTTCCAATACAGTTCTGTCTTCATTTCACAGCTATGGACAAACCCTGAGGAATACTTAAGGTACTATGCATTATGAATTGCACACTGCACACTGACCTATTTTTAAATAGTCTTTTTTTTTTTTTCTAGTAGACAAAGCCCTTGATTTTTTTTTTTTTTTTTCATGTAAGGTTTGCATCCAGGCCAAGGATATAGCATCACTCTGTGATTCAGGCTTATGAGTTATGCTGCCAGGTTCTGCCTTGTTAAACTCACACCACATCATCTTCTTGACCTCATTTACCTCTTACGAGGCCAGTGCCTGAAGCAAAAGAGATTTAGTTTTTAGGGGGTTGTCTTGGCTTCTCATGTTTAAAGCTATTGAAAAAATAAGTCTCTGTAAAAGAGCTTGTGTCCCTGCAGCTATTGTTTGGTACACAACACCAGAGAACATTATACTGTGCTGTAACAGCAAGCAGGCAAACTGAGAGAAGCATAAAAAGAAAATAGATCTGCTATGTTAGCTGCAAATATTCATTTCTTAACCTTTGCTTTCATTGCTTATAGATAAAAAAGAGTTTTTCAAGTAATGAACATGCAGGAATGGCATAGATGATGGTTTCCTGAAGGCTATGAGACTAAATATAGACACAGGTTTTGGCAGAAATCTGTTGCCCTCTTGAAGTGCAAAGGGTACCATGAGACTTGAAAATTCTTTGGCAAACTACACTGAACTCACATGGTTGGGGATTGATTTGGCTATAATTGTACAGTATAGTGTTTACTTACAAGGTCAAGGTACCTAACAGTGCAGCTGTGCAAGTGGACAGGTGGGTGGGAGCACCCAAATGCAGGTGGAACTGTGTAAGAAACTGCATGCTTCAAAGCACTTCAGATGCACAGCTTGCTTCCCTCCCAGAAACTGTTCCTTGGGTGTGTGCAGCAGCTGGAAGGTGAGCTCTGCTTTGGTCCATAGGGGTGCACACATGTATTAAAGGCAGGTACAGAGAAGAAAGTGTCCAAATATACAGTTTAAGCATACACACACATATTTGTAACTCCACATGATAGCAGTACTATTCCAAAGATCACGGGAGACTGGGGTAGGTCTGATCCTCCTCCCAGATCTGAAAATTAGGTGTTTGTATAATCATACATGCCTTTCTTTTTGCCAGCTTTTGTCTCTGCTCTCTTTACCTTCTGCTATGAATTTTGATGTCTTCTGAGGTTCTGGGCCTTCCTCTGTGTACATGACAGGCAGAGCATCTTCATTATTAAAAAAGAAAGTTAAGTCACATACCCTGCAATATGAGTCAAAGGAACTGGGGCTAAGAAGCTACTGAAACAGTTTTAATTCAACTACAGAACTATAAATCAGTAACTCTCTCCAGCAAATCCAGTTTATACACATTGTTGCTATTAGTAGTGAAATCAGAACAAAAGCATGCAAATTTTTGAGCAAGGTCCTTGAAAGCATGGAAGTATGCAGGCTTTACTCATAAAAATCACGCACTGCACAACAAGTGTCTTCTAGCATGAAAAGCCACTCACTGTTAGTTACTATTTTATTTACTTTTTTACTTGCTTTAAGTACTAATACATCTGAATGTATATCCTCACTCATGATCTCAGGTTATTGCTGTTTCTACTTCTGGTGCTTAGTATCTAATGCCTAGACACATGTTTGTGGTTTAAATCTTAAGGATATTCACTTCTTCTTTGCAACCAATAAATGTGAGAAACACTGACTCAAAGATTTTGCATTCCAACTCACTCTGCACATAATTCGATTGCAGCTAAAGGAATTTGATCTAATAGTATGAGCTGAAGAAATACTCCCATAGCAAAATACACTTTGGCCTCCTCTGTTCCTGTAATATGTCTAAGGGAATAATCTGAAGAGAACTCTGTAATTAAGCACGAATGAAGGGAAACAGCAGGCTCTGTCACTGAGAGGCTGATGTGTAGTTTCACTGTCCTGGCAAAGCTACAGGGATGGAGTTCTCTGAAGTGTGCTTTATGTGAATTTGGGGGATACTTAATCATTGCAAGCAGCATGGGGAAGAAGCTTGGCTCTGGGTTCAGAGGAGTGGCTTTGGCCACAAGTAGCATTCACAAAGCATTTGCCGTCTCACACTCCTATGTCTTTAAATTTATGCAGTTATAGCTTTGAGCCTTTGGCTGCGTTTCTGATGCCACGTGCACATGCAGAGTTGGCTGAGTTCTATCAGCACTGGCCTCTTGGCAGCCATCACTACACCAAAACCACAGAGGTGGCCTCCTCCCTGCTTCAGCTCCTAAGCCAGCAGTTAGAGTACGTTTTACTTGCCTGCTCCCAAACCATCCAGGCTGTCATGAACTCCTGGCAGGGTCTGCTTTTTATGGCTGCTGGTAACTAAGGAACTCTCCTGAGAAAGGTGAAGGCAGCAGTCAGTGCCTGCATGCAGGAGCAGGGCCACACTGGCAGAGGCAGACTCTTGTTGCCAAAGCCATAGCCCCTTAGGACGGCACGTGTGAGCCATGTCCATCCCAGGCAGGCCAAGGCAGGTCTCTCCTCACCTTTTGGCCATCTGAACTCCTTGGGCCTCCTTCCCAGTAGCTAAGGCATGGAGCTAGGCATCAGTAGTCTCTGGTGCCTGCATGGAACATTGCAGTCCTGCACATCAAATGAGCAGGAGAAGTCTCTAAATCACTTATTCCTTCTTTCTCTTAGAAATGATTGAGACAGGCAAAATGAGAAGGTGCAGATATTGCATTAGCCAGCTTTGGGCTTCTTCAGGTATTCCCAATCTTTAAACACCACAAATGTCCTAGCATAAGGTCTCAGCTATGAATCTCATGTTGGTTTTTGGGCAACCCTTCAGACCATTCTATCCTACTGCAGACTAATTCACAGAACTAGGGAGAAGGGAGAACCACTTGACCTCAGATGTAATTTCCACTTGATCTCAAAACTTATTCATCTTTCCCTCCACTATTTTCATAAAAACGGTGTGATTCATGGCATATTGCCTACATCTTTTCCTTTGCTGCAACTCACTCTGCTGCTCCTTAAGGGAGTAGTTTCCTCCCATGATTTGCTTCCAAGGCAGTGAATTTTTTATTTTACAGTCTCACCCTGTATCTCTGGTTTCCTACTGCCCATCCACTCTGTTAGCTGTCCATGAAGCAGCATCAAATTTTACACAACAGAACACTGAAGAGATGGATGTGTATTTATTAATCCACTGATGACCCATCTTCAAGATTATTCTGTGTTAAGTTCAGTACAACATAGGGTCTGTTATGGAAGCTCAGCTTTATGGCTTTTTTCATTTCTTCTAGCCATTACTTCTGTTAATGGAAAGAAGAAAATGATGAGAGCATCTATATAAAAAAAACTCTTAAGGAACCATTTCTGGGGATGTCATTACTGCTTTGAACTTAAAAATAATCAGATGGGGCTCCAGTATATTTCTTATTCTTATATGTATTAAAACATTGTTTCATTCTGTGGGTTTCACCACTTTCAGAATCTTTACTTTCAGGGATCACTCATTTCAAACTTATAAGTGAGTTAATTAATTTATTGTACATCAAGAGCATTCTCAGATGCTAAACAACTTTTTCTCCTATATATATATAAGAAGGTAGTATGTTATTTATAATGTAGTAAATTATACAGAGATGAGATTAATGATAATAACATAATGATAATGAAAAGCTATTGTTTATTTATTCCAAAGGTGAAAATTATAAATAAAATTTTATTTGGGAGTATTAATTAATAATTCCATTACTATTACTAGTATCAAGTCTAAAAAGAGAGGGAATATTATGTCAACATAGTGCAGAGGAAGTGATTCAATTTTAAGTGTGAAATATTTACATCTCCAGGAGGTGATCTGGCACTTTAGGTTAGAAATGAAACCTGATGGTTCTAAAGTTTAGAGGATGATAATTTTAACCCCACAGAGATCTTCTTCATTTTCCACAGTGTCCATTTTCAGATTACTGCTTTCAGATACTGACTCTGGAATGCAAACACAAATATGAAGGTGGGTATGAATCACCATGAGAGTGGGCTCCCATCTTTCACAGAAAGACACTTGTCAAGCAGGCAAGCGTGTCATCAAGTACTTACAGCTCCCTTTTTTTTTTTTTTTTTTTTTTTTGAAAATGACAGCAATGACCAATTCAGTACTGAGAAAACTTAGCCATGTCACTCCAGGAAAGAAGAGAAAACATGACACTCATGATGACAGAATGGGACCTTCACTTGTGGAGCAGGTTACTACAGTTACTTTGACCTGCTCTCTACAGCACACAAAGAGATAGAAACTAAAATGTCATGGCATGGAGAAAGCTGCTTTCATTTACTGCAGTGAATGAAAGCAGTCAGATTAGAGTGAGCAGGTTCAGTCCAAACACTGTTCTAAACTGCACTTATATAATATTTTTGTTGTTGTTTCTGTTGTCATCGTTTTTTTTTTTTTTTTTTTCAAATATAGTGAGGGTAAAGCTGGAAAGAAAAAGATAGAGGAAAGGCTTATTTTACTTAAAATCCTGAAATACATCCACAAAAATTACTACAGCTCTTCAAATTCCTGACTAAGTCAATGGAAAGATTCCCTTTTCTGGAAAGAACTTTGGTGGCTGAAGAGGCGGTCAGTGCACACCAAGATAGGATCCAATGAGCCAGACTGTACAAAGCTTGGTGCACTTCAGTATTTCAAAGTCATAAATCACCACTGTCAAATGTTATGAGCTCGGATTCTTAAGATTAAGATCTCAATTATTTTCCAGGCTATGATTTATATATTAAGTCTATCCTGTAAAAAATTATATCTAACACATACTTCACACAGAGACCTGGCCTCTTTCAAGACTCTTTACGAGCTGACTTGAAATATAATTGCAACAGGTGTGTTTATAAAAGTGGATGTGGTAAATGTGTTTGTGCTGAAGCCTTCAGGTATGCATTTACATGCATTAGTGAAGGACAAAGTGTTTTTCACTGACAGCTGAGTACTGAAAGTACTGAGACTTCCAGTTTACTTGAGATTCAAACTTAATTAGTGCCTTAGAGTGATGCTGAACCTCTTGTGATGTGCCTGTACAAATACACGCAGAATATACAGTTCTTCATATGTCTTATCAGCCTCAGTTGCAAATTATGTTGCTTTTCACAGTGGCTGACAAAGTTAGCCAAAATTCAGTTGTTACTGTTTGTACCTCATGGTTTTGTTACTGGGGCAACCTGGGACTTTTGCTATGGAAATGTTGCTTTCAGAATTTGACACACTGGCAGCATTACATAGACTTACTGAATCATTTTCAAAGATAAAGCTGGCTTTAATGGGTATGGTTTGAGAAAGAACTGGAATACTTTGCTGTAACCAGCTGGACTACGTATGGCGGTAGCGTAGCAGCAGACTCACAGAATGGAAGAAAAACTAGCCTCCAAGACTTTTGACATTAATAAGATGAATTTTTAAAGGCTGAAAGCCTGCTTTATCAATGTGATTGACTACAATTTCATATTTAAATTTATGCTTTGAAACTTATTGCTCTTTTATTTCTCCTAAAAGATGATATGGCCATTAAATAACCTGGACTGCGCCAGATGTATTAAGACCTTCCTGAACATTTCATGACCCTTCCTTTTATAGAGCTTCCTTTCCCAATTTTTTGATGTGATACTGATTTGTATGATACCCTAATGGGTTAAGAACCAAACTTCAAATATCAGTTCCTCTTTAATGTGCTGTCCTGTGTTACAGAATAGGAGCAGCAGCTTCAGAGAGTCATACTCAGAGCCCTAACTTGCTGTTATCATGTGAGCTGAGACAGACCTCCTACCATCCTGTTCCAGCCACTGACAGAGGTCTGCAAACTACCATGTAACAACACTCAGATAGCAGAACCATATGCATTCCTGCCAGCTTCCAGTTTCACTTACAAAGTAATTTCTCAGAACCCCCCCAGTTTAGCTCTCTGACAATGACCACTGTTGCCCCAGCTTTGCATAGTCAAAGAATTGCAGAATCACAGGCGTTGGAAGGGACCTCAAGAGATCAAGTCTAAATCCCTGCTAAAGCAGGTACCCTACAATAGGTTGCACAGGTAGGTGTCCAGATGGATCTTAAATATCTCCATAGAAGGAGACTCCACAACCTCTCTGGTCAACCTGTTTCCAATGCTCTGTCACCCTTACGGAAAGAAGTTCTGCATGCTGGTATGGAACTTCCTATGTTCAAGTTTCAGGCCATTACTCCTTGTCCTATTTCTATGCACCACTGAGAAGAGCCTGGCCTTATCCATTTGTCTCCCTCCTCCCTTTAGATACTTGTAAACATTTAACAGATCCCCTCTCGGTCTTCTTATCCCCAGGCTGAACTCACCCAGGCTACTCAGCCTTTCCTTATATGGGAGATGCTCCAGGCCCTTTATGATCTTTGTGGCCCTCCATTGCACTCCTTCTAGAAGATCCCTGTCTTTCTTGAACTGGGGAGCCCAGAACTAGACACAGCTGTCTAAATGTGGCCTCACCACGTCCTTCAGTCATGGTCTTTTTAATGCCCACCAGGATACCACTGGCCTTCTTGGCCACAACAGCACTCTACTGGCTCATGGGCAAACTGCTGTCCTCCAGAACCCTCAGGTCCTTCTTTGTAGAGCTCCTCTCCAGCAGGTCAGCCTTCAGCCTGCACTGATGCATGCTGTTACTCCTCCCCAGGTGCAAGACTCTACACTTGCTCTTGTTAAACCCCATCAGGTTCCTCCCCGCCCAACTCTCCAGTCCGCCCAGGTCTTGTTGAACAGTGCACAGCCTTCTGATGTGTCAGCCACTCCTCCCAGCTTTGTATCATCAGCAAACTTGCTGAAGGTAAACTCTACCCCTTCATCCCATCAGTAACATACTGATAAAGATGTTAAACAAGACCGAACCCAGCTCTGACCTCTGGGGAAAACCGTTAATTACAAGCCCTCAACCAGGCTCTGTACCACTCCTGACAACCCTCTGGGCTCTGCCAGTCACGTTTACTGTTTCTTCTGCCACAGCAGCTTTTTCTCCTCTGTCTGGGGACAGAGGAATGAATTAAGAAGAGGGCTTCCACATTTTTTTCCACTTTCTTTCTTTGAAATGTTTGCACAATAAAAGTCTCTTCAATAACTATCTTTTCCTAAGTCACTGGTTCTCACAGCCCAGATAAGTATACATATTGATGGGAAAGGAGAAAATAATAAGCCAAAACAAATTATTTTGTAGATGGGTCTGATTAGTGTCCTCTTACTCTACCTGCCTTCAGTACAGCTGCTTTCATCCGAACCAATCATTCCTGGAGCTCTTGTTAAAGACAAAGGAGAAAAACAGGCTCTTATATGAGTCATCTGACCTACATTATCTTTATTACGGTGTTCCAAAAGTGCCTTTTTCCCCCTGTGAGCCAAACATTCTATGCCGAGGATGCCTGAATTTAATGAGAATTCCATTGCTTCTGACATCTTTCTTGGCACATAATGAAAAGCATCCTGATGGGGCAGAGACACCAGTACCTGTTTGTCAGTCACCCTCCCATGAAGCATCATGGGGGAGCAGTGGAAGGACGCAATCATTGCCAATGCCATTTCTGGCCTGAAGCTACATGCTTTACTTGGAAAAATGGCAGTGGGAGTAAGGATAGATAAGGAGATGGCTTCCAGCTTCTGACTGTAAATAAAACAAAAAATTTTATTCGAGTTGCTTCCAGCTGCATGTGAATCATCATCTCCACTCTGGGCACAACACATGCACAGCTTTTTGTGGGAGGCTTTGCAAGTTGTTTGGTGAGCCAGCTATGAGAGACCCTGCCACCTCTCTGTAGGAAGGGATTTTCCCAAGGTTTAGGTCATTTGATAAAAAATACTTCTAGGTTTTATTTTGCATAGTGTAAAAGTGCCCTAGAGATTAGTGGAGTAATACTCCATTACCTAATTAATATTTAATAATTAGCGCTAAGTGGAGCAGTTCTCATGAGAGATTAGGAAATAACTAACATCTTGCTTGCTGGGACAATCCCCTGACACTGATGTTCTTAATTCACAGCAATATCTGACTCTACAGTCGAGGTGAATGCTCTTAGATTACTGAAATTAGTATGTTATAATAGAGTTTCATTTTTTAGTGACAACTTTTTTTCATAGGCCTTCAATGAGCTCCATATCAATAAAATTGGCCATTTTGGCTCAAGTGTATTTTTCATGCAGTGGAGAATGCCTCCTAGGTTTCAAATGAGGAATTCAAATCTAAGGTGAAATAACAGCTTGCAGAAGATGACGTTTTGCAGTGACCTTTCCATTTAGTGTCCTGAGAATTGCAATCAAATCCTAATGTCACAGAGAAATCCACGACTGGTTGATTGACTGCTAGCCTGAAGATAGCTTTTTCATAAGTTAATTCTACTAGAGAGATTCTTGAGGGAATCTTTAAACACAGTGAATGCTCTCAGGAGACAAACTGGGTGGATGAATCTTCAAATGTTAAACAACACTTAATATGATCAAGTTCAAATTTGTCCTCTGTCTTGTACTTGCTATAATAGCCTACAGAGAGTAAATTGGATGCTATCTGAATACTAGTGCAGTGCACCTATTTTATACAGAGAAAAGTGCTTAAAGGGGGCAAAATGCATGGAAACTAGTCTATATATTGAACACCCACATGTCAAGACTGGAAGAAGAGAGCTTACTTAAATGAGCTGTGACAATGGGGTTATTGTCCTTTTTTGCATGAATTCTTGGCCTGCTAACAAAGGAAGAATAATATTCAGGGAGAAGCCACTTAAAAAGGAGATGCATTTTGTCATTCCCGACTATCTCAGCATGCAAAAGCAAAACAGGAACTTCCTCCAGCCACCCCCTGTATTGGAGATAGGATAGGTAATGGGGAAACAAGAGTTTTAGTGAAGAAGATATAAGGATGTTCACACAATCTGAATCAAGATGTATTTCCTGCTGGAGAGAGGTAGATGAACCAAACCATTTAGGAGTGACACTTAACTGGAACAGTGTGTACATTTCCTGATTTCAGGAAAACACGAACTGAAGCAAGGTTGTTATTTCCAGGTATTTTTTAGATCAACCATGGCTAGACAGCCATAGTAAAATAGCTGTCATCTCAGAACCTGAATGACAGTCCCCCATTTAGTGAAGTTATTTGGCTCCGGTTGTTCACTTCTCTGATACACTAGAGGAGAATAAAACCTCACAAGATTGAATTGGTCTTGTGCCATTCTCAAGGAACAGGAAAGATGAGCTTATCCAAATCAGAAGAGCAAAATGATATGATGTGGAGCTTGAAAGGTCATTGGTGACTGAAAACACAGCCTCTGTAAGTAATGTTAATGTTTTGATTCACTCCAGTGGCATTTGGATTAGGCTTTTAGCAGAAGAGAGTTGCTGGTTTTGTTGTGTCTTTAGGACATATGAGTTCTAATCCTAGTGTTTTGTTCAAGAGAGTGAAGTGACTAATTAGGCACTTAAAATACCGGATAAAAAACCCTATAGAAATT
Source organism: Callipepla californica brunnescens (assembly GCA_023055505.1). Lineage (NCBI taxonomy): Eukaryota > Metazoa > Chordata > Aves > Galliformes > Odontophoridae > Callipepla > Callipepla californica. Next base: position 5,288,525 of record JALIRH010000001.1, read on the forward strand.
ACTTTAATAGCTTTATGTGAAAGCTTCAAAAGGATTTTGTAACTTCAGGTAAATCCCCAGTCTTATTTTCCTTCAGTCTCAGTATAACCTGTGGAGGAAAAGGGAGCTGGAAAGATTTATCAACGAAGATCTCAAACAAATCAGCACCTTCACACTCCTCTCGCAGTCCCCTAGGGCTCATTGCCAGAAGTGAGCTCCGCTGGCTAGATTTATTTTTTCCTTGTCTCTTTAAAGCATGCAATGTTTTCTTCTGTATGTGTAGACTTGGCAGCTTGGAAAGCTGAGAAGTTGAAGGATAAGAAAGGACACAGTGAACCTTAAACAGGCATCATATTAAAGTACTACTCATATTAAAATGACTTCTCACAGCCATGGTAGAAGCAGAGGAGTGCCAAAAGTGAGTTCAGTCTTGATATAAGCATTTAATTTCCATGTACTCTTGCTGGAAGAAGTTTGGTTTCTTAGCAGATGCCCAGAGAGGAGACCAGGTTCATGTCATTTGTACACATATTTCACTGTTGGTGTATTGAACCAACATGAAATTGTAGGTGTGATATCTAGTCAGCATAATTCTGAGAACAAGTGTTTAGTGAGGAGAATTTACTTTTAAAAAATCACTTCCTTCTCTCACCTGTGTAACTACATCAGAGAAACAGCTACTGGAGGCAGCCTGAACTACAGTTGCTCCATTTGAGTGCATTCTCCTAACAAGGAGGTTGATGTGCAAAATCTACGCACAGCATACCGATCTATCACAAGAAGCTAATAGTGGTTAAAAAGAGAACAACTCAGTTGAAGGGAAATGTAAGAGGAGTTCAGGTAGCTGTCTTACATCCAACTGTAATGTATGCAACCTAGAATCACACCAGGATTATCTAGCTAATAGATATACTCCTAAACCAGTCAATTCCAATCAGATTTGGGATAAGCAGATAAACTTAGGTGCCTACAACTGTTTCAGCATTCTTCTTTCCAGTAAAACTTGTTCTAAGCTTTCCTATAAACTTCATTATGATGTATTTTCTTTTTTTTTTTTTTTTTCTCAGCAAAGGAAGTCAAATTTAATAATGGAAATGACACTTTTTTTTTTTTTTTTTTTTTTTAAAGTATGGGTATTTTTGGACCCCAGATTTCAAAGTGGATATGAAGATAGACATTGCTGGCCTATGTGAACTGATACAAAAAAAGAAGCTCATCATGAAACCTGGAGTTGAGATCTATCACATATCATACTCTTTGACATCCATGAATATCACATTTCTGATACGAGAGACCTATTAACTTTCTCTGTGTTTTTTACCCGCAGGAACATTCCAATTGTGATCAGGTAATCCTTATCTCCACACAAATATCATCAAACTGGAATGTGCGTCTCAAGGGAGTGGAACTGACTCCCCAGATAACTTTAGATTTTAAAATATTTTAAACTATGCCACAGTACTGAAATCCAAATTAATAGTTCCTATGGCAACTACGGTTTACACATGGAAAATATCTGTCCTAAGCAATCTATTCAGTGATGCATGAACCATGCTGTAGGAATTATAGCATTCTGTATTATGTTAATTTTGAATCATAAAACTCCCTTGCTCACAAAAGCTAATATCACTTTGTGTGGACTACTACAAGACTTTGCTGAAATGCAAAAAAGTACATCTGTTTGTAGCGAGGATGCAGATAATTCATTATAATAGGATTTGGACATCTATAATTGCTATGTTCTGTTTGAAGAATATTTCATATAATCTTTATTGGAGATATCCAAACAAGATGATTCATAAAAAGTAATAATTAATTGGAGGAAAGCCAGATATCTAAAACAAACACTACCATTATCATCTCTGGTAAGTCCAAAACAGCCTTGAGAGATGCCACTGTCATGATGAAAAAGCTTTCAAAACAGTACGTAGATATATTCTACAGGTTAATAGAACTATTCTGCACAGTCCAAGACCTTGAGAGATATGTTTAGAATACTATTTTTCAGAAATAATCTATCTACATTATTGCTGCTAGCTGACAGCTGTCTCTAATTTAAGGACCAGGTTGTGGAACATTTTACTAAAGCAAAGTGAAAAGAGAACCCCAAAAGCTCTCTTACTTCAGCCGAGTGCTCCAGTCTAAGAGGGCAAAGTGAAGAAAGGAGATTTTACTTGACTGCTTTGTTGTCATTCTTATGTATGTGGGAAGGCATGAAGAGTGCGGATAGTCAGTAACAAGTGTAACTGCTGCTTTGGGTTTGTAAGCATTACAAGACACTGTAAAACCTATAATCAACCTTATCACATTTTCTTTTGTTTATCTGAATTGTGGAAAGGTCATATACCTTCAATAAGTACATAAACATGTTACTGGAATTAATTGGAAAAAATATTAGATCAACCAACAGAATATGTTGAACCAGAAAACGTTAACAGCACAGAGAAATGACCTAGTGTTGTTAAATGAGGGTGCTATTCAAGACTTATTTAATAGAATTAATCATGTTTCAGTGGTAAATTTTCCAGGCAATATTGATAGCAAAAATACACATAGCTCACTGTCTAATGTACTGGATCAAATTTTTACTTCACCAGCAAGAACTGTAACCACTAAGTTGCAACTTCCTGGTTCTTTGCCCAGCATTGGCTTGTGACCTAGTTATTGCACCCTAGACAGTGCTTTTAAGTGCATCCACTGGTTAGAGTCCCTAGTGGAAAATTTAGTGCTGCAAGTTAGCTAAGTGTGCATAACCACATTTCCTCCCTGCCCCTCCTTGTATCTTACAATGACCCTTCCATTAGATGAGATAGGACGGAAGGGTAAAAATTAATTAACCTGTTATATGGGCATATCAAGATTCCTGATCTTCTTTTACAGTCTGTCTTATTGATTCAGATACATTAATGATTTTGTAATATAAATAATGAGCCTGATTATGAGGATAAGAAGAAAATAAAGCTTTCTATGCCTTCCTCTCTCTTGCAAAGTAGATACTAATCATAATGTTCAAAACCAGCCACCAGTGAACTAGTGCGTTCAGGTTTATCTCCTCAGTTTTGGAAGACAGAAGTGTACCTGAATGAAAGTTAGCACTGACACTTAATTTCATACTTTCTATCAACTCAGCGTCCTTCAAATCTGAGCTTTTAAAGGCTGAGAGGATTTTGTGAGCGTACACTCTACTCAAGATCATATTAAATTATGTGTTTTTATCAACAGCATACTAGAAATTGACCCATTTGTAGAGAGTTATATTTAAGCAAGTGATTGAAAAGATATTTCTCCACAGTTTTGTGAAATACAAATAAACAAACAAATAAGTAAACAATGTTCCGTGATAAGTCTGCTTACTTATATGTAATTTCATATAGCATTATATAGAAAAATTGCATATTTCTTATGGGGCAAAGGGAAAAGATGAATGACTATGAGAAAGCTGTGAATTGAAATCTGTCTTCAATTAATTAAAACTGTACAAGTTGGTTGACCTACAGATATGAATGTTCTCTTAAATGCAAAGTGAAAGTCCAACAGCAATTAAAGGCAATCCTACAGCACACTGAGGAGAAATGATTATTACCAATGTTAGGAAATGTAAGGAACAATACCCTTTTCCACTAAAATGGCATGATACCTTGAAATGTAAACATGTTAGCCATCAAGGAATAAGATTAGCTAGAGGGATGAATTTGTGCACGAGTCATGGTGATTAGAAGGCCTATAAACAAAGGTTCTGTTAAAGCTCTAGTTTGCTTTCCTGCTACCAACAAGTTTTCATGTAGAAATAAAAGGACTGGAATGAAATCAAAGGGGATTTTAAAATCTATAAAATTAGTATTTTCAACTCTTTCCATGCAGCTTTCAAGATAAATTGGTTTGATAATGTAGGTAACAAAAGCAACACAACTTTTACTTCAATCAACTACTCCAAGGGAAAAGCTACTGATTATGTGTTCTCTTTCTCTGCGTGCAGTAATTCACCTCATAATGCTCAGCTTCCTTGTTTTCCCATAGTCACTTAGAACAGAAGCATAGAACTGTAGAATTGTTAAGGTTGAAAAAGACCACTAAGATCATCAGTTCAACCATCAACTCATTCCCATAATGTCCACTAACCCATTTTCCCCAGTGCTACATCCACCCTTTTAATGAACACCTCTAGGGATGGTGACGCCACCACCTCCCTGGGCAGCCTGTTCCAATAACTCACCACGCTTTTGGATAAAAATTTTTTCCTAATGTCCAAGCTGAACCTCCCCTGGTGCAACCATCACCTCTCATTCTATTAGTATTATGTGGGAGCAGAGGCAAACCCCACCTCATCTCAATCTCCTTTCAGGAAATTGTAGAGAGTTATAAGGTTTTCCCTTGAGCATCATCTTCTCCAGACTTAATCATCCCAATGCCCTCAGACACTTCCCATACGATTTGTGCTCTAGAGCCTTCGCTGCTTGTCTGCCCTCTCTGGACAAGCTCCAGGGCCTCAATGTCTTTTGTGTAGTGAGAAACCAGTCTGATCATCCTGCCTTCATTCCCAGCAACTTTAAATAAAAAAGAGGAAGAGAAATACTTTGATAGATGAAAGAGTTCAGGGGCTGTGTAAAGAATTACTGATCTGGATGTCACTGTGCTGTGGAAGTGACCTACTTTAGCTTTATCTGGTGTATCTTTTTATGCCTTGGTTTACTGATGGCAAGAGATCTTTCTAACAGTTTTCTTGATTGTACCTGCATGAAGTAACACAAACATTCTTCAGAAGGGCCACTGCTTCTCTTCTGTGCAAAAACTTGATTGTATACGAATAACTTATATGTTATGACCCATAATATGACGCATCCTAATCCTAAAGAAAAAAATATCAGGGTGCATAGATGGACAGCATTTCTTCAGAAGCTTGACTAGTTAACTTTGTCAAACTTGAAGATTTCTATCAAAGTTCACTAGCCCCACTTTCTCTGATTTCTTAAGTCTTCAAAGGAATCCTACAACATTGCTCTCCTGATTTGGTTGGAGGAAAAATCACAAGGAGATGACTGATTGGTTCACATTTGTTCCCAGCCATTGATGTACTTACTTCTTTTCAGTAAATTAAATGCAGCTAGAATCACTGCTGACATCAGTGAGAAGTGCTTAACATCTATGTTGCAAAAATTAGAATGACGTATATCAAAATTATCTGATGCATTTTTCTTGGATCATACCATTGCCTTTGGTACTCTCTAGTTCTTTGGAAACCACAGAATTAGTAATAATGCCCTGCCTAGTTCACCAATGTGTTGCTCCTGTAACTATCTTCCAATAGACATCAGAGCTGGATGATGATTATGTGAAAGGTGTTTGGGAGATGTTAACTCTGGAGGTAAGCCTCAGAACAAGTAGATATCTCAGCGTGATTAAGAACCTTAATGTCTTTAGTTGACACAATGCATTTGGTGGACTGGAAGGATGTGCTGATGGACAGACAGGAGGAACTATAGGTTAATGGCTAAAGAGTACAATCAGTGATGTCCTCTACTATTAGGGTCACTAGGAAATAACTCCTGGTAACCTGGTAAAAGATAACAGAAGCAGAGAGCCACTTAAAGTATCTAGAAGTTCAGCAAAATATACAAAAAGCCAAAAATCTGATCATTTATGTATCTCCTATTTACTTCTTACTGCCTTCTGGTGGAAAAAATGGTACCTTCAGGACAAGGCATTTCCACAAATCTTGGCTGATGGAGTAGCCAGAATCCGGTGGCCATCTGACAGAATTGGACCACACTAGAGACATAGTTAGGATGTAAGTCCCTATCTCTCCTGAACTCTTGTCTAGGTACAGGACTCTGCAAATAACTACATTCAGAGGGTTTTATTAAGCTGAGAACTAGTTAGTGAGTTGCTGTTAGAAAGCTGTCAGATGAGAGCTAAGTACTCTCCCCTTGTAATAATTTTAGCTGAGCACATAAAAACTGAGAACAGTTTAGTCAGCTTGTCTCTTATCCTCTGAGTGAAATAGGTAAAGGATGATGTACTCCTGCCCTGAAAGGGGAATTTAAGCTTTTCAGATGGCCTTTTATGTACTTTTGGTACCTCTGGTATACTTTGGTGGCCTTTTGGTATACTTTGCTCATAATAGCTCGCCTACAGCAGCTTGAAATTCCAGAAGAGGGTGAAAACTATGTATTCACAAGTGTTTGATAAAAATAATCACATAGGTTCTGATACTGATATGACAAAGAGCAAAAATGATATGCCAGTAACTATTAAATAGAAGTAACTTTTGAATGATTAAGAAAGAATGTTAAATACTTTGGATTAAAATGCATCTGAAAGTAAGATATCACTAAATCAGACCAATGAAAGACTTTTCAGTCAAAGAATAGAATACAGATGTAGAGCTTAAGTGAGTGTCACTAGAACTATGGTCTCTGTCCCCTGAGGCACCATTTATGTCATTGTAGATATTCGAGTGAAGTGTGCGCTTCATTTTTTCTTTTCTTTTCACCTACAAAGAGGAAAAAAGGATTAACTAAAAAGCTTAGTTCTGTCAATGAGAAATCAAGCATGCAGGCCCTTGTACCCTGAGATCTAGATATATCAGATAATAAAGTGAATTCACCTTTAGAAATCCAATTTAAACTTAAATTGAGGTCCTGAGTTATCATTTTAATATAAAATAGTATTGTTTTTAATCATCATCTACTAATCACTATGGAGAGTTAAAACAAAGCTTTCTAAATGAAACAGGTAGTAAAAGACAGGCAGCATCTCTGCAGTGTTGTATATTAAAAGTAATTGCCAGCAGAAACAAGCTTGGAACTTATCTGTACATTCACTGTAGCCTGTTTTATGTTTTTACTACAGTAGCTTGGAGGTCATAGAAAAAATGCACATGAAAGAAATCCATTATGACGTATTCTCAAATTAAGTCAAAAAAGAGATGACTGCACTGGATTCTGGGAAAGGTACTCTGAGAGATAACAAACTTTGTAGAAGACTGTTGTTTACCTTATAAAACTGCACACTAAATGAGCCTGTGCTCATTTTCTTCTCTTAGTATTTAATGCATAGGAAAAACTGAACATGTATACACATATGTAAAAGTTTGAGAAAAGTATGACAGTCATAACCATCTGGACAAACACCACAGGTATCATCTTGCATTAGACTTTGCTCCTGCTGTGTTTTGACTCACCATGAGGTCAACTCCATGGCCAGAAACACTGTGTCTTTGATCAGCTGGAAGGGGAGTAGCATGACTCCAATAGCATGGACATTAACCAGTGGAGTTTTCACCAGCACAGTAGAAGAGCCTGAGCCATGGAATATTGTAGATCCTTAAATTAATGGCCAATACCTACTTTGTTGATTTGAGGCTTGTAGAAAGGAAAGTGGATCCACTGACTCCTGTGGGAGGCTTGGTCTACAAAGTGATAAATTTAACAGGACTCCTTCCATTGAGTCTACCAGACTTCAGGCTGGGAAGTAGAATGGCTATTCTGAGTCAGATTAGGCCAGATAACTAGATAACAGATTAGGCCATATAAACTAGAAGCCTCTCTCCAATATAGAGAATTTAGTCTTGAGACAAACTCAAAAAGAAAGGAAAAAAAAAAGCAAAAAAACAACAGTGACAGAGGACAATAATAGGATTAGCTTATCCCACAGCACACTTTCTTCCAAACTTTCATACCTGGAGCTGAAGTGCTCCCCTATTGAAAGACTTCAACAAACAGATCAGAAAATCTCTCAGACAGACTGTTATGGGTTATTATTTTTTAAACCATATGTAAGGATTTTTTTTTCTAAAAAATCTCTAAGTATTTAAAATTGTGAGATTTATTTTTACATGCTATTGCAGATGACTATACACTCCCCCCTCCATCTTCTGAACACAAAAGAAAAAGCAAATCTGAGCTCCAAAGGCTGTGTTAATTTGCTAATGAGTGTCACATAATTAACCATGCAAAGGGAAATTTTACCAGCTGAGGAATGTTGCATGTTTTGACAGTTTAGAATACAGGTGATGCAATTCTACCTTTCACCTATTCCACCTGAGCACTGGGATGTGGCCACAAAAATGATCCAAAGGATGGAACACCTCCCTTACAAAGACAGGCTGAGATCTGTAGCTGTTTAGCCTGGAGAATGGGGAGGCCTGAGAGCAGCCTTTCAGTATCCAAAGTGGGGCTCTAAGAAGGAAGGGGACTGACTGTTTGGAAACGTCTGTTGTGATAGGGCAGAGAGAAATGGTTTCAGAGTAAAAGAGGGGAGATTCAGATTGACTGTATCACTGTACAATGGGAGCAGTGAGGCACTGGAACAGGTTGCCCAGAGAGGTGGTAGATGACCCATCCCTGTAGAGACGCAAGGTCAGGCTGGATGGGGCTCTGAGCACCTGATCTAGCTGTAGATGTCCTGTTTCATTGCAGGGTGGTTGAACTAGCAATCTTTAAGGATCCCTTCCAACTCAAACAATGTCATGATTTTCTGAATCTATGTCTGTTGTGTGACTTTTGATCTCTAACATACCCCGTACATCTTTCCATCTTTTGCATCATTTGCACATCCTACTTTTATTTTCAATTAATCCCTTGCTGGTTTTGAATGTTCCTGAGGACTATTTTTCCCTTCTTATCAGACAGCAGATGAGACAGAAGTTCTTACTTTGTCATCTGTAACACGTAATTTTCTGGGTGCTTGTGCATAGTTTGGAGGTCATGGAAAAGACAAATGTGAAAAAAAAATCCATTATGATGTATGTTCTCTTATTCATCATGTTCTTTCAGCAGCCAAGAAACCATTCTTTACACAGAAATTATTTTGGAAAAAATGCTTTCCCAGAATTCTGATACAGGATTACAACACTCTTATGTGTTAAGGATAAAAATAATCACTTAACAGAGAAACGCACTGAACTAAAGTAAGGACAGATCACTCTTTTTGTTTCCATTGTTATTTTCTAAAGTTTCAAGAAGATTTAAAGAAACCAGACAAACAGTCTAAAAATTCCTTCAATCACAAAAAGCTTTCAAATTTCTTGAGAAAAGCAGAGAATAATTTACAAAGAGCCCTTGGTGCCTACAAAAACACAGAAGCCTTTGGGACTTCAGAAGACTGAAATTCTGATAACTAAAATGGAAAGACAGAGGTCAGACCTTGAGATCTGCAGAAGCTTGGAAGGAATTTGGTTGCTAGGAAGCAGTGTATTTTCTAAATGTGTTTTATAAAAGATGTTTAAAGGATTTAAAAGAACTCCATCTACAATATTTTCTTAATTTGCACAGTTGTTTTTATTATATGTCCTGCTTTTATTGCTTTGAAATGATAACACAGAAAGTAGCGTCAGCTACTTTCTGTCTCACAAATGCAAAGTGAGGCAGCTTAACCTCCCTGTTACTATGTTACAAACACATCAGAGATTATTCCTGCAAAAGCAAATTTTTTGATCTTTTCACATATGGGTCATCCCATGAAAATCAATGGGAACGCTTGCCACCTGCTTGAATTTTCTTCATAAATCTTATTTACTGCTATTTTTTGTGCCAGAGGCCAAGGAGGACATCCTTCTACCAGCAAATTCAGTGACAATCTAAAATAAACCTCCTAAATCCATTGGAATAATTTGGAATTTACACCACAGTGTACAGCGAATGCACTTCACCGATGCCTGGGCAGGAGTAGCCTGTGTACTGCACTGCAAAGAGCACAGACAAAGGATAGGAGCCAGCAGAGTCTGCTCTGTGCCCATAGGATGAGAAAAGGAAGCAGATCAGCACACAGTATATCCTGCTTAAGGGAAGAACAGCAACAGAAATATCCCTTACTAAACTGCATGAAAATAAAATTATGAGTAGACTTGAAATATTTGGATATGAGGTTTGTTTCACATTTTACTTTCTATAGTCCGGCTGTAAAATGACATCAGCCATCAGCTCAGGCTTTATAGCTGTGAATTTGTCACCATACCTAAAGGTGTGAGGGGTGGTTGTCTGCCCATCTTCCCAGGGTACCTTTTCAGTGATTCAGATCATAAGTTTCAGTTCTTGTGACCGAGGAAAAATAGTGTATCACATCCTAAAAACTTCTGCTCCGAGAAAGAGTCTGCCAGGTCAGCCATAGTAACAGAAAGAAAAAATTGCAGTGATCTAATATTCTTATTACGTTACGATTATCTGCAGAGCTCTGGCTCTGCAGTCTTTTTCTCTTGTTCTAATCCATGTAGGCATTTCTATTATGCTTGTCACCATAGCATCTGAACACCTTCCAAGCAAGAGGAAATACTACCTCCTTTTTTCCTCCATCAGCAAAATATGAATGTTATCTGAGCCAGAATGGGGTCTACTGAAATTGTCAGCATGCCAAGAAGGAGAGTACGGCAATTTATCACAGATACAGCACCTCATTCTCCAGTCTTTTTTCTGCAGTTTGTGTACTGCATTGGGTCTCTCTGTGACAAGGAGAACAAGTTGATGACTGTGGTATTAATAGGATGTTTATATAATGAATAGTTCTTTAAGTATAGCGACAAGTTTAAGTATGCAGTAGCAACTCAAGAAGTGCTTTTGATAAACTGGGTAACTCCACAGAGAAGATTATCCATCATCTGCTGTATTTATATTGCAAAGGGTAGTTAAATGTAAGATACTGCTTGCATTACTGTGTCTGTCTTCTGTATGGCTTTGTCATGCAGTCTCTGACAGACCTAATCTAAGTCAGAAAATAATCACAAGTCACTGTACGATAGATGCTTTAGACATGCTTTATATGATCTAAGTCTCATGAAAAGATGCTCAAATTCTAAGTTATGCTGTCTTGACATGACTTTAATTAAAGTTTCAAATCAGTCACCTCCTGTTCATCTACTGACCAGGGAAGTAGACGAGCCCTCTCACCTCCATTCATGTTTCAAAATGAATGAACCTTCTGACAGTGCTTCCTTTCCATTTTCACTGAACAGAGAGACAGGCAGAGAGGTAATACCTAAAGTTCTTTAGAATTTTAAGAATATTTATTTTATCTTTATTCTTCATATTAGTAATTCAAACTTTCATACAGTATACTTCAAGAGTGAGACAGGACGAATCTTGTTAACCTCATTCTTTTTCTTTTTTTTTTTTTTTTTTTTTTTCAGAAGAGTCTTTTGAAACTTTATTTGCATGGAAAATACTTCCTGAAAAGCTGAGCCTCATGTCAGGGTTCCTATTCTACTCAGAGGATGTAATTTTGCTTTGTAAATTGGTCTCTCATCTTGAATGAGCAAATAAGCATCCTGGTGGATGCCAATTAGGTGAACTTTTGTATCCCAAGTAGAACTGCTGAGAGCAATTTTGATGGACTGATTTTGCATTTGAATGTGCTCTCAACTGGATCTAAAACACATTTTAAAATCAGACTGACCTCTCTAGAGTTTTTGTGAAGAAAAATTTCCAGTTGTGCTCAGATATTTTATTTGGACAGTTTCAGAGCAAGACATGTTGATTTCTGTTTAGTTCCTAAGGCTTTTTTTGTTCACTACTCAAACACCATAACTTAAAAAGTCAATGTGAAAATATTTTAATTTTGCTAAAAGTAAACATTGAGAATGACTGCATCTACATTGTTTGCCTGCTTTTGAGATTTATCTTCAAGGAAAAGACTGGAACACTGATTCTTATCAGAATCAAGTCAACCACTGAAATCCTAACATTCTTTTGAAATGTAACTTCCATTCTCCCAGCTCATCTGTAGAAAGAAATGCATTGGTTGCTTAAAATGTCCCCAGCTGCAATAGTCTAAATCAGGAATTTGAAGACATTTTTTACAGACTCTGCCTTTGGTAATCGTACTGCTATGTATAATCAGCGTCAGGAATAGCACTGATTATTGGTGTCAGTCAAAAGCATTTCCAGCTCACACTGCCTGTCTATCACTTACAGCCAGCTTCCATACCCCTACTAGTATATGTGGTACCTCCAGAACCGCTGGATTTGTACCAGGGTTTCTGGTTTACTGCAGTGTGCATTGACCTGGGCTTTCACTGCTTCCTCATATCTGAGGCTATTGGTAATGTGTGTACATTCAGAGAAAATAACTTTCAAGAGGAGGTATCAGTCACTGTCCTCCCACTGGCATGGAAGATATAGAAGAACTTTTAAAATCTTTTCCTAAACTACTGAGGCTCCAGTGAAAGCAAAATATGCCTTCACCTTGGACAAATTACATAACAGTCTTTTGCTCCAAAGCTACACTGCTCAGCTCCACAAAGCTACAGACTGGTGCTACTGATATACTGCTTAATTCCCATTCATCCATACTCATACATATAACACCAAATCTTTTTGGAGGCAACTGATGGGGAAGAAGAAAAGTGCCAGATTTTGTATGAAGCCACTCACAAATACTCATTTCTGTTTGTATTTAAAGCTTGGATTCAGCAGTTGCGGGCACTGCAGCATAAGCACAGGCACAGACCAGTGGTCTGTGACATGGGATCATCCCAGCTGGCTGCTCAGAGACTGTACGGTTACCCAAGAAATCCCTCTCATTTAGTTCCTGAAGTCTAAACTAAAATCCTGTGTCAGTGAGAGGCACTGACTTCAGCACTGCAGGGTAAAAAGGAGCCACTAAAGGAAAGACAGCTCAGTGAACTTCTAGACAGTCTCCCATTCTTTAAAGTAGTAATGGTAAAAGTACAGTACTTCCCTGGAACGGAGAGAGAGCGAGCGGCGGACACTGATTTTTTTTCTTTTATATGCAGGTTATTCTACAACAAGAACATTTTTCTAAGGATTTTCCAGCATGATTCACCTCATCCCTGAGCTATAACTTTTGAGATCCATGGCAAAGAAATTTATCCGCTATTATTTTACCTAACCCTGATCAGTATGACCATAACAGAAGCAGCTATTTAAAGCCAGCCAGCAGAGGGAAGCAGAGGGAAGCAGAGGGAGCATGTTCTGGGGCCTGTGGGTAATGAGGAAGTTGTCTGCTGTGGCAGCCTGCACAGGACAGCTGGCGGATTGCTGTGTAGCCCAGTGTCCTGAGGATGAAGCCCTCCTCACATGGCCTCCAGAGCTGTGTCTTCAGTCATCACATTTACAGTTGTCCTCATGCTGCTTCTTTGTGGCTGAAGGGAAAATGAATTTACCAGAGGATGTCTGTTCAACCATCAAGTCTCTGTCATGATGAATGACTCTATGGACAGCCAATGTCAGATAGATAATAACAGGGAACTGGAAAGGAAGAGGGAGAGAGAACTGTATCATTTTGATGTGTCAAAAGGCTACTGGTTTCCAGAGCTAAAGATAGCCCTTACCACTTCCATACCCTCCAACAGTTCAGATCCCATCACCCACAGACTGCTGGGTAGTAGTACTCTTTGAAGGACAGCCTCACAGTTTTAGTGCTCTATAACATTAGCACACAAATCCATGTTTTTCATGGCAGCTAGACAAACTCAAACATCTCACAACAGACTGAGTTATTATGAGATCCTAGTCTTCAGGGAGCTAGTGGATAAACATGAATCTGTGTTGTTCTCAAAAGCTGAAGACCATACCCTTGCATAGAAAGTTTTGAAGCAAAAGACAGCTTTGTTTCTTCAGCAATGTCCACAGTGTGGAGATATAAAGTTTGACTCTATTATAGCTTACTAGAAATACAAGTAACACTTAGCTACAGTGAAAAAAACTTTCATATCATTATGGGTTTAAAGCTTGAGGTTGTTCACTTTTCAGGGCTGGTTCCCTGACTGTGCTCTGATTTCTGTAGCTGCAGAAAATGGTATGCTGCAGTAAAGAACTGTTTGGGAGAAAATATCTATTACATCCAGATGGAGGGGTTGGGGCTTTTTACCCCGAGGAGGACCCTATGAAATGGAAAAAATCAAAAGCAACCCATAAATTTTTTCGTATTTTTCAGTTAACAATGCCTCTGTGTATGAACACATGCACATTTTGGCGCACCACTTTGTTCTGACTTATATCAGGTGGCCATACTTCATCCTGTGGGCCAAGTTTGTTTTAGCTATTTTTCTTCCCAACAGAGCTGGATCGACATCTTCACCTCTCTTCTATCCAGATACTCTGCTAAGAGGTCAAAGCTTGCAGGGTAGTTTCCACAGACTCTCTCTGCAGTCAGTGCCAAGCTCTAATCGCCTTCAGCAAGATTATCCAGGTCATCTTGCCCCTAGGGAATTTGGAAAATGGCAAAAGCAATAACAGTTCTCTCCAAGCATTTAAGTTGCTTGGCCCTAGATATGAGAGGTAAAAAAAGACAGCCTAAGATTCCACTTGAGCTTCTTTTTGTTGGTAGGCAGCTAGTTTTGCTCACCTAGACCTTTCCTCAGGTATGCAAAGAGTTCCCTGGCAAATGTTCGTCCAGTGCTTTGAGAACATGAAATGGAGATTTGATGCCAGCTTGCCCAGGAGAAGGCATGATCTTCTCTGGTTCCATTGCATTATTTTTCCCCTCATCAAACAAAACTTCCAAAGAGTAGAAAATCTTTCCCTCTTTAGAGGAAGAAAGTGAAGTTAATGAACCTGGGAAAGGAAAAATAAGTATTTGCAATACTGCACCTTTCCTATTCATGAGGAACACTGTGTTTCAGTCTGCCACACTGAACAGTCATTATTAATGCCATTTGAAAGCACGGATTACATTAAGATTATTCTTCTGCACTGCACAACACTACATAGCACTGAAACCTCATGGAATCAATACACAGAATCACAGAATGGCATAGGTGGGGGGGGACCCCAAAGACCACCTAGTTCCAAACCCCCTGCTGTGGGCAGGGTTGCCAACCACTAGATCAGGCTGCCCAGGATCCCATCCATCCTGGCCTTGAATCACTCCAAGGATGGGTCATCCATAACCTCTCTGGGCAGCCAGTTCCAGCATCTCACTACACTCTTCTTCCTAATATACAACCCAGATTTCCCCTCTTTTATTTTAAAGCCATTCTGCCTTGTCCTGTCACTGTCAGACTGTGTGAAAAGTTGGTCCTCCTTCTGCTTGTAAGCTCCCTTCAATTACTGGAAGCATCAAGAAGACAGAAGCTAAATGACGTGGTTAAGAAGATGAATCTATTACTGCTCAAACTAAAGAAGAATTTGACCTGTTGTTGCTGCAGCTTGAGCAGGAAAGATCTACTTCCTAACAGACTACTCAGAGAGAGGCAGAACAGGCAGAACTTTTTACAAGGCATCGAGTGCGAGATTTTTCTTGGCCAACATTTATTCCATCATGACAGCACTCAGTCAATTCCAACTGAAAGCATCTGCTTCCCTGGAATGGGCCGCAACTATTCTGACTTCTCTGTCTTGCCCTCATGTCTGTCAGAATTTGATATACAATCTTTTAGTAAAAAGCACATGTAAACTTTTTTTTCTTTATTTCTTTTTTTTTTTTTTTTTTTTGGCTATGGAATCATGTTCCATCACCTCAGAAAAGCATTCTCTGCAATTCTTCCTCTCAGTGTTCTCTTTATAACTGCTCAGTGTGCATTTTTTTGACTGATTTTGATTGTGCATGTAAATTCCATGATACATTGCTGTTCTTTGTCATTAAGTAGTTATTTGTTTTTGGCATTCCACTTGCTGTAAGACAATAAAAACACCGAGGCACATTCAGATTTTTGGCACTTTTTCTGACTTTCATAAGCACTTTACACCTTGAGGATCCAGTTCTGTTAGATGCTGAGTACTTCTAGCAAAGCGTTTAAGTTTTCTTCACAAAGGGAAATAGGTAGCAAGATATGGCTTTTGGCTGCTAGATTTTCTTACAGAGAAGTGTCTGGGTTTTCTCTTATGTCTAGAAAAGACAATGTCCCTGTAGCCAAACCTTCCCTACAGCATTTCCTATTGTCTGCACTGAGCAACTTTACCACACGCTGCCTATTGTAACCTCACACTGACTTACTGAACTTCCCCCTTTTTTTGCAGGGAACCTCACTCAGGGAGCAAATTTTGCCCTAAGAGCTGCTTGTTTGCACCTAACTCCCTTTGCCCTGTGGCACAGAGGCATTTCTCAGCACCCAGGTCTGGATGTCAGTCTAAGCTACATGACACTGCAATGAAAACTGCCACCTTATTTTGGGTGTTTAAGAACTGAGAAATCCAAAATCAGAGACAATCTTTGAATGCACTACACTTTAAAACAAGTGAGTCTGTTTGGGTTTTGCTTGCTGCCTCCTACTCCTTCCCAATCCATCTTCCAGATCTGTACCAGCAGCCAGAACTACATGACTTGCACTACAGGATGAGATGACTTTAAATGGCAACGTGGCTCCAGTACAACATTAACATCTCAGCAGCAGACAGTTTGAGATTAATGTCACAATTAGCAAGTGGATGTTTGATATCTTAACCTCAAGGATTCATTGCACTTGTAAATCTGTGGAGGCTCAGTTGGGTGCTCTGTTGTTACAGATCACTGAGATAATGTAAACAGGCGTTTGCTGGGGCCTGGTGGAACCAGGAGGTTTCTGTTTGTATGAGCAGCCTTTTCAAAAGGTGAAGATCTTGTTATAATACAAACATCAGGTGTATGTATGTAAACGTTGTTTTATGGAAGAAAATGGAATAAAACAAAATCCAGTAAACAACAGTTAAAAGCAACTCCACATTAAATACTGAAAGGGGGAAGAAGCAGCTCCCTTCTACTTGTGAACTCAGGAATGATAACTCTAAGCAAATATCATGGGCAGAGTTCCTCTGTTCCTGGCAACCTAAAGAAAAACATAACTGAGGACAGCAAAATATTGTGTACTATTGCATGTGCAGATCCTGAGATGGGAGTACAGGAATAAGGCATGCAGAGCTGACATTGACGAGCTTTCTGGATGTCAACTGCGAGTCAGTGCCTGCAGTCCCCATTGTGTACCAAAACTGAACAAAAAATAGTGATCCTGCCAGGTATAGCCCATGCTGGTGGGGGTACTGCTGCTCTCTGCTGGTGCAAAGGCACTGTTAATAAAACATTTCTGCATGTGCCCTGCTGATGCAAACTGTCTCTGAGAAAGTGAACGCTGTGGATTAGAGCTGTGCAGAGAATGGGCGTTCCTCATCAGTGAACATGCTGAGAGTTTCAACATTTATCTTAGTTTCTTTCTTTTTTTTTTTTTTTTTTTAACAAGTACCAGAAGGTCTTCACACATCAAAAGGGAAATAGATAGGGTTTATCAAAATATTTTAATTCAACAAACCAAAATGTTTTGACAGAGCTTTGAAGTTTTCAGTTACGATATGTGAAATTACAAAAGTAAAAATGGTTTTGAAAAGGAAAAAATGTTCTCTGAAGCCCCCAAAACATTATGCACATATTTTCTCTGCCTCTTGTGTCTTTTCAGAAGATTTATTTAGAATTTCATACTTATAATATGAAAAACACTGGCTATAAAAGAACTTTAAAGTAAATGATAGTCTGCTTATTCAAAAGAAAAGTTATAATGTATTTTATTAAGACCTAGCTTTCGTTTTACCTTCATGTAGGGACTACTTACAGACTCTATTTAACTAATGGCTTTCTTTTTCCTCCAGTGGAAGAACTGTTCCCTGTTCTAAACAGAGTTGAAGCACATTAGATTAATCAACTGAGTGCACTATTTAAGAGAGTCATTATTGATTCCATGTAAAATAAAAACTAAGGAAGAGAGTTGTAAATAAACTTAGACACTGTCACACACATATACTTTTTAAAAAAAATCAATGGAAATTCTGCATATATACTAAGTCTAAATGCTATTCTATTACTAATACAATATATAGTGAATATCTTTTTAAAACAGAACTACTAAACAAGATTTGTATTGGCTTTTTCATAATAGCACAATAAGGACAAAAAATGTTTTCAGATCCAGTGAAGCACAAAGAAAAAAAATCACCTAAAATACATCATATTACTAATGTTAAGTGATCCACTAACTTTTAACTCACAGTGAGCTCTGACATTAAGGTGTACCCTTTGCAAATGTATTTTTATAATTGGAACAAGCATGATTTCTCCTTAAGCTGCAGGTCTTTATCACAACTACAATAAACACACAAGAACTGCAAATATCTACTCAGCTCTACTACATTGTTTCCATTTGTAAACCAAGCAGGATATGAAGCCTTATCATTCCTCTCTATACATCCTGCTATCACAAAAACAGCCACTGAAAAGTGCTGCTAGGCAGTGAATGACTTTTGTAGCTTTTGAGGAAAATTCCCTAAGAACATCTCCCCTGGCTGTATAATCGAATCCTACAGCTTTTTGCTCCTGTGTGGACAGAATTTGCACCCCTGGGTACACACAGTTAGAGGTTATGCTCGTTGCATGTTCAGCATGTACGCACTCTCGGGTCTAAGGTCTCAGATAATCTTCCTATGTGCTTCTTCAGAATTTATGGTTTGTTTTTAATGGACTGTAGCAAGCCTAAGAAGCTTTCACAATGTTCATAAGCAGAGTCTTACTATCCGGTGATATATATGCCACTCTATGCTTTTAAAATGTTCTGGAAAAAGGCAGTATTTATGGAAGGTTTTCTACAGTGTTTTAGAATTGG
Organism: Callipepla californica brunnescens; assembly: GCA_023055505.1. Taxonomy (NCBI): domain Eukaryota; kingdom Metazoa; phylum Chordata; class Aves; order Galliformes; family Odontophoridae; genus Callipepla; species Callipepla californica. Next base: position 5,307,018 of record JALIRH010000001.1, read on the forward strand.
GTTCAGGACATGTCATGTATCTTATAGATTATACATTATAAGGAGAATATATTATCTTCTCTGAGAGGCTCGCAACCTTCATTGACACTAATAAGATTTACATGTCCCAGTGGACAAAGGAATAGACTTCAGAGTCGTTAATTCAATTTATTAGAATGAGTGGCTGACTCAGAGTTGAGAAGGAACATGACCTTTTGACACTAGCTGTTTGCTTCTAGGGCCAATGTAGAAAAATTCCTTCTGATCCTCGGGGAGAAGAATATTCTTTGAGTGTTTCTTCTGGCCATTTTGGCTGCAGCAGAACAGCTCAACAGAGCAGCAGCTTCTTTTGCCTAAATGGTTCTTTTCACGCTCATAGCGACTGATGAATTTTGCTGATTCAGGGCCTTGGGAAGTATTTCACCTTCAAAGATAAAGCAGTGCAAAAACAAGTAACATCACAGGGTGATTTGTTTCCTTCTCTAAGACAGTGCCTATCGACAGTTCTCAAGGGAAGAGCTGAGATTTTTTTTCCTCTGTTATGTTTAAAGGGGCCACATTTAGATCTTTTTACCCTTTTAGATGCTTCCTAGGATTAGAAAGGGAGAACAGAAGGTGTACTTAAAGAGAAAAGAGGGAGAAGACTGATGGAAACATAGGCAAGGGAAATCAATTCATTTAGATATATCTTCTTACTGAAGTGGTCCATATCACAGTTCAGTAGTCATGAAACTATCCTCATAGACTTGTAACTTCTGAATTTCAGAAAAGTTACAGGTAGTCAAGATCTAATTTATTTACTGAAATCCTTGGGGTAACGATTAGTAATCAATCAGACATAAGAAGTCACCTTGTGACCTCGCCAATGTAGAAGCCCTCTGAGCAATATTTAAGGCTGATGCCTAGTGCTTCATGCCATTTATGTAACAGACTGACTCAATGTCAGTTCAAGCTCAGTGCATGAACAAAATGATCCCACACAGCTCACTGACCTAGATTTATATTTCTAAAGAAAACAAAGCTGCTTTCTTGATACAAAAGATAGTGAAGTTTTGGATGTCAGTTTCAAATTAAAGTGAATCATTCAGATATTCATGGACTATCAAAGCCACATGTAAACTATTGTAACAATGGTACCAAGTAAAAACGATGTAAAGGGAATGCAGTGAAGTCTAAGTTTCTGAGTGCTCCTTCAGTAGGTTAATGCTGTCCATAGAATAGTCTGAAAAGTAAGCAAAAATTATAAACATTCTATGCAAGAAATCTTGTCTTTTCTATCACCTGGAAGAGTCCATACACACAATGAATGCCAAAGAAACTCAGGGATGAGAATTAAACAGAATCAGAACCACAGTTCCTGAAACAAGAAGCTCAAAGACAGTTAAAGAGGTGTAGTGTCCAACACAGTGAATCTCTTCTCATTTGATCCCATTGGAAGGCATGTGCGTTCCTAGAAATCATCATCTGAAAAACAGGGCAGGGGTCATATAACTAATCTGGTATCATTTCTATGCCAGAGTGTTTGTGTATGTCGTACACACTGTGCTTGATATCATGTCATGGGCAAAGAGAGGACTGTATCTTATATCTACACCCAAGATTTTATTGTTAATCTTGTTTAAAGGCTTGACTATATAACCAAGACACAGAAAATAGTTAATGCCTGAAAAGTCTGAAAAAAGTTTAAAAATTTCTTTTAAAATTATATCTCATAAGCAGTGCTACATTTAAAGGCTGCAACAACATACCCCTCCTAGATCTAATGCTTTTTCTTTGGTGTTGCATTTACCGCACCACTGCTCCATTTGCTGCATTTACCTCTCCATCTACTACTGCTGGCATTTTGTTTTCTGAGGTAAGAGGTGTGATAGAAAGCTGTCATCCTGAGATACTTGGGAGGAGTATGATTTAAATGTGGGGGATTTTTCCTCTTTGCTAGGAAAAACAAGGTATTGATGGTAAGTGTTTCCTCCTCACTCTAGGGACCATTTCAATGCATTTTTATATGTTTGTTAATGTGTATCCACCACCCTAATTTTTCTTCTGTAGATTGCAACTCTTATATTAATCTACCTTTACTATATGTGGTAGGATTTATACATGAGACACTTGACTTTTCTATTATCCCTAAACTGCTTTTGCTCAGCTCCTAGGCTTGCAGTATCCTTTCTTATGACTAATTGAGAGCCCTGGGGCCTCTATCACACCATACCTCCATAATGCTCAGTCATTAATCTAGAGGTTCAGGGGTCATTCTACACAGCATAATTAAATGCTATTCCTATTTATACAAGAACTTTTAGCTACAAGCATTACATCAATTATACAATGATAAGAAAAATGAAAACAAATAAGGGAATAGACACCCGATCATTAAACAACTGCTGTTAGATGTAAACAAGCTGAAACAAAGCTACAAGCTGGCTGAGACTAGTCTACGTAGAACCTGACAAGCACTCAGGACTGTGTTAATTTAATACAAAGCCTGTGGCATGTTATCAGCAACAGAGATGTTGTATTTATATAAGGCTACACAGGACACTCTAAGGTGGAGCAGAAATGTCAAGGGATTCAGTCCTTTTTTTTTAACCATTTAATGATTAGATTTGCATCTCTGAAATATACAGCATTTAGACTGAAATTTAGGGCGAGAAGATAAGTTTAGAATTTGGGCATGAACAGTTTTGAGAAATTTGAATTCTCAATGAATCAGTGAGAACTCTAAGAAAAATGCAAAGAGCTAATTCTACTGATCTTCTGTCATTCACAGCTCAAGACTGGACCTGATTTCTAGGTAGGATAGAAATGGGGTTATAATCTGGGAAGTTACAGGCTGAGAAGCCCACTTTCCTGCTTTGTCTTATAGGTCTTTTGGAGTAGGAAAAGGGATTTGTCTTATTTTCATCAAAACTGCTTCCTTATTTGTTGGTTCCCTTCTCATATTAACCATTACATTTTGGAATGAGGTAGGGCTGAAACTCGAGTTACAATTAGGGTTTTGGAAAGCACAGGATCACAAGCCCACGTTCCACCTATGGCAAGAACTGCAGCATGGTTTTGAGTTTGGGAATGACGTTTTCTATTTAGCATCTTTTCAATGGAAAGTTTAGACTCACTGGGAGTATTTTCTGTACAACCTTGGCTATCTTTTCTATTGAAGGGAGAGATAATCACAGAATTACAGAATGGCTTGGGTTGGAAGGGACCTCAAAGATCACCTAGTTCTAGCTCCTGCCTCAGGCAGGGTTGCCAACCACAATAAATAAATAAATAAATAAAATTAGAGCAAGTTGTTGAGGGCCCCATTCAGCTTGACCTTGAACACCACCAGGGATGGGGCATCCACAGCTTCTCTGGGCAGAAATCATGTTTCACGATTCCACCTGGTCTCAATAATTTACTTCCCTTGTGCACAATGATGTGTTTTTAGCAAAACAATAAAATTAAATAATGAGAGGATGATTAACTAGTCTTTCATCTAGGAACATGCTAATCTTCTAAAACACAAAAAGCACACGGTAAATAACAGTTTTCCCTTTTGCTCCTCCCTCTAAAATACAGCTTCTTTATTGCAGTCATCCTTCTATCTCGTGCATTGCTCTCGCCTGGAAATTCAGAGTTGGGGTCACCGTGGGCTGACAGCCGGGTTAGGCTCCAGCACCAAGTGCTGTCAGGGCAGACCTGGCATTGCTAACCACGCGTCAGAGCCTGAATTCAGGAGGTGAATCTGGAGATACTTAGTGGACTCGGGCACTTAGAGCGTGACCCATCCCTTCTCTGCCGGGATGACGCAGCCTCAGAATGCACAAGTGCTCCGGGTCCCCCGCGGTGTTATGTCGCCCCCTGGCGGCCGTGCCCGGCTCTGCTCACTGGCAGCAGTGTGGAGTGGGATGCGTAGTCCGGGCCAGCCGCGCTCCCCAGCTCTGCTTGTCTGGGCTCCCTGGCTTTACTGGGACACCTTTGGGCCCGGGGATGGCTGGGCTCAAAGCAAACCTCTTCCTGAGGTAAAGAGAAATGCATCGGTGAGTTTGCAGCCACTTCTCTTGGAGGATCGCAAAAGCATCGTGCTCGCGTTATCACTGGTTTGCCAGAAACTCGAGTTAAGGACTGAAAAACTATGCAGGTCACACCAATCATTCCATGTCTAAGTATTTTGTTTTTGACAGTGGTCAACCCACCTTGATGCGTGATGTAGGATGCCCAATCTATACAGTCCTATATTTACCAGCTTTCAGGATGCGGTGTGAGGTCCATCTCATTCTGAAGCGTTTGCTTGAAAATGTTTGAGAGACGTGCTTGCTCATGGGTTTGTTTCTTAGAGATCTTGACCTTTATTATTCCATTAGGACCTCTAGAAATTAATGTTGATGCCACCACAGTTCAAATTATACATTTAAAACGAGATTTATTGCTGGAAATGAAACCAGAAACCTTACCACTGGAAATCCATTATTTTCAGTACAAACAAGGAATCAATCAAGTGAAGCATTACAGATCAGGCAGTAATAAAAATCTGGACAGTACAAATTGTATCTTAGTCACATGCTGGTTCAGGACAGCTCTCTGCACAGCTCTTGCTAAGGCTTTGTGCACATGATTTTCAAAATTAAGCATAGAAAGACTGATGTTCAGCTTGGCAAGTGCCTGTCAAGGCACTACTCTATGAACCAAAGCCTAATAATGACTCTTGAAATGTATTAAAATGAAGATTTTTTTTTAAACATAATTTATCATATTTCAAACGGGAGTGTAGCTCCCAGACAAAATTCCAAAAATATGTATCATGTGTTTAGAAAGAATGCTGGTTTTGTTTACCATAATTATTTTTTTTTCTAGTTACTGTCACAATAAATCAGCGCGAGCTAGATGGGAGCAGTTCTTCATTAGCTATTAATTTGCATAGATAATAGATCTCTGCATCAAAGTCTCACAAATGTGCTTTGCCCCAGGGACAGGGGCATCTCATCTGCTCTGCCCTGGTGGAAATGACTACTGCAAATGTCACTGGAAAGGTGCTCAGATGAAGGACTATTAATTAGGTTTCTTCCTGTTTGTTTGTTTTTCATTTTTACTTTTTTTTTTTTTTTAAAGTTGAGTATTTAATTGTTAAAAAATGTTTCAAGTTGCCTTTATGGCATATGCAGGAACTGACAGTTACTGCAGTATTTTTTTCTCTCTCACAGGTTCTAGAAACATAGCTGCTCTCTGCCTCCACCTTACTTTCCTGTCCTCCAACAACCAGAGAGCAGCATTTACAAATTTCACATACATGCAATTTTTAGGTGTGTGTCCCTCAGCAGTTTTATCAAACCACTGTCACCAAACATCCAGATTTGTACTGCTCTTTGTCATACGCCTGTTAAGTCTGGGAGTTTGGTTCTGTCAAGCTAATAGAATGTCATTTATGTTATTTTTTGTTGTTAACACAACAAAAAAACAAGAGTAGTGAATGAAAATTATCTGCTGACACTATTTTAATGTTATGATTTTCTTTTTTAAGGCTTTAAATGTGTCAGTTATCTAACAGCTGTTTTATATTATCCTTTTAAGCCCTCTCACTGGAAAACACATGACGCTACAGTATGAATTTCCTGATAACTACTGATTATCTACAAAACATATTGATTCAAATAGGAATATTCCTTTGATTCATGTAGGATTTATCAGCAGCTACCATCTTTGTGGAGGAGGAGCACCATGTTTTTCAGTCTTCTTATGATCCTTGGAAAGTCAGTATAGTTTTTTGCAATGCTCAGGCTGTACCCAGGACATCAATTCACAGCTAACAAAAGTCTAACTGATATTGTTTCATTCCTACTGAGTTTTATTTCAGTCAGCAAGCAGGATGAAGTGTACAGACATAAAACTAGGTTACAAGACAGGGAACGAACGGCTAGAAAAGCCCACAGTCTTTCAGATTTTCTTTGATTATTATATCTGTGACTGCATCAAAAACGAACTTGACATTCTGTGTGTCTGTGGCACAGGTCAAGTGACAGTATATCTCCTTATCTTCTTTCCTTATATTCAAGTCTAGGAATTGTTGCTTGATGTAATTCCCAGCATCTTCAAATGTATTCAGTCCTAGTAGAGATGACAGTAAGAGACATAGGAAACACATATCAACTTGTTTGTTTTTGTGATGTGGGAACTAAGCATTAGACATGAGAAGTTTGTATCTATACTGCCCATCCAAATTTAAATTGCAGTTCCAACCAAAAATCATCATTTCTTAAGTGAAATGCTCACAAGTGAGTTAGGAATTGTTAAGGACTTTAGAAAGAGAGCAGAAAAGTGAGACAAAAGGGAGAAAAAAGGAGGGACCATATATTCTGAGAGAATTAGGTACATAATTTACTGCTGTTTGGCAGTACTTTGTTAGAGCAACTGCAGGTTTAAACACTGGTACTGGGACTCAGTGTAGACAGAGAAAGATGAGACATTTAGAAGCAGTCTGTGTCTATGAAAGTAAAGTGGCATTGCTCCGCGAACTCTAGCACAGTGTGTGATTCTCCCAGTGAAGCAGTGTGCAATTTTAGATCACTATGCTGATAGATTCTCAGAAAAGAAGTGAAGCAGCTGTTTGTCAGGAAGTCCACACAACATATCTTCCATTAATAAAATTTATTGAAGTATGCTCTATTTCAGGCACTCTCTGTCTGAAATAGAGGAGTTTAATACTAAAATGTTGATAGCATTTGTTTTTATTCTGGCACATCCTGACATAGCTTCATATATTCTCTTGCATAACAGCTGTTATTCTCTTTTTCCAGTAGATGCCATTGTGACATACAAAAAGAGGCAGAATTCCTTTACAGAAATGGTTTTCCTAATGGGGACAGGAAGACCTGGTCAAGTATGTGAGTGAAAAACCACTGACTTCTACTGAAATGTGAGTTGTTTTCACCATATAAGACTTCAGCCATTTGACAATTCTAGTTGTCACAGATTCCTCTACTTACACTGGAGAGAAATAAGCATATCCAGAGACATCTGACACCAGCCTATGTACCCTGAGTAGGTGAGATTAATTCTTTCCTTTCTTTTGAGAGGATGTCTAGATGTCCAGGTTAGATACTTAGCCATTAAACAGCTATCTGTATGCGACCTGAATCAAAATCCCAATCATTTAAATGTATTTTCTTTTGAAAAGCCCAAACTTACCATTGTATTCAGGAAAGCAGATATTCAGATGAACTTTTGCTATTTTCTCTCGAAAGAGGTCTTTTTTGTTTAGAAACAGCACAATGGATGTGGTTGCAAAGCACCTGTGGTTGCAGATGCTGTTGAACAGATGAAGGCTTTCATGCATTCTGTTCTGTTGTGGTGCAAAAGGTGAACATGAGAGACTGATAAATCTTACCCCATATGTCATTTTTACAGAAATATTCTTCACTGCCAAGAACACATACAGCATAATAGCCTTTAAAATGTTCTAAGGGAACGGGAACAGTTCTGACAAGCCATCAGAGAGTACATTAAGCAGCAAAAAGGATTGCTTGTTTCTTCTGACTCACCACTTCTTTATCTTCCACCAGAACCATGTCATAGGCACTGAGTGCAGCACAGAATATGATGCAGGTAACTCCCTCAAAGCAATGAATCCACTTTTTTCTCTCTGATCGCTGTCCACCCACATCAAACATCCTATGCAGAAAAGAAGAAATAACATGCACAACGTGAAGCACTAACTAATAAGGATGTAGTCACACTGCTAATGTGCGGAGTGCAACAAGAGAGGGATGACAATCAAACATCCATTTTGTCAAAACAGATATTTATTGGTCTATTTCCATCTCAACCGGTCAAGGAGAACTATGTATTATTTATGTTTCTATATGTAAAGGCTTAAATATCATCTGCACAAAGCAGATATTTTCAGCACTCTCTTCAGGAAGTGGGACTCTTCACAAAAGCTGAGTGCAGGATGTAGCTCTGCAGTCAAGGATTTTCAGGGCAGAATTCATACATGCTTGTGGTGAATTGACATGCTCATCAGTAAGGCATATGATTGGAAGCCAGCCACTATCTGATCCTTCAGTTATGCTTCATTGGCTGGTGTAATTTTATATTTAGTCATCTATGTGTGATCATTTGAGTACTGTATAACCAGCAGCCTGTGTTTATGTGTAGAGGTCTCTGCCTTATCCATCTCATTTAGTTGCTGTTTAAGCAGTAATTCATGGGGAGCATAAATTCATTCATTTATAGAGAGGAAAATGCAGAGTTGTCCTTCCCTGTGTTATTTTCCTCATCTGTTTACCAGAAATTACAGCCTTTGGGTAGAATCATGTAAACCTTTTATGGACTTTTTGTATGGGTTCCAAAACTAACTGAGTGTAAGCTTCAGTGCGATACAGTTTAGTGCCTAATATAGACTGACCTTTTGTCAAAATTACTATTGTTTTTCTTAGCACGAGGTTTTAAAATTACTACTTATATTTGCACTTTTACAATGACAAGGGATTACTGTCTCTTGTCGCTATTTTTCTCAGTACAAAATGAGTATTTTTCAAGTGCATAGGCATGGAGAAATATGTTAGCAGTCTGATTCCTTGTGACCATTATGTTTTTTCCCTGTTCAGTGTGTTGCTGAACTTAAATTGTCAAACCTAATCCCCTCTTGCATGAAACTGTATTGGGTCTAACACTGTAAGTGTATCTCCTGAAGTTTCTATAATTAAATACAATTCACTTCTACTAGTAATGAAAATTGATTCAGGATGAGAAAATCAAGTCAGTATTAATTAGAGCAATAGAAATTTTTACTGAAACACCTTTTTTTTTGCAATACATCAATCATCTTCACCATCAGCAATACATCTGATTGAAACAAAGTTTATTGTTTATCATTTTTTCATCCTTCTTCGGAGAAATGAAATCCTTCCCAATTCTAGTGATGAATAACTTGGTTAACTGAGGGGCAATTAGAGAAAACGATACTTTTAGTACATTTCATCTCCTTGACCTTTGTGTGTCTACAAAAGTGAATTATTAGGAAATCAGAAAGATGTTGTGGAACAAGGTTTGGTTAACACCAGTGGCATTCTTCCAACCACATCTTCCCTGAGTTCAGTGAGCTAAATTGAGTGAGATCAGCATAAAACCATCTTGACTTTTGGTTCTGATTGGTGCCCAAAAGTCAGTTGATGTTATGTGTTTTCCTGGGTTTGTGGTATGCAACTCTGAAATCATGGACATGGGAAAGAAGAAACCACAAAATTTAATCTTCATTGAAGTTTTACAAACATAAATTATCATACAAGTCTATACTCACTTCCTACAAACTTTTAGCATATGGCTCTGTGAATATTCATAAGAAGTCAAGTCAAAATAGTAAGAGATCAAGGCCAGATGCAATGCTTATGGACAGTTCTTATTGTACTGAGTTTATCTTGCTTAGTTCTTCTCTTGTCAGTCCAGAACATATGTGTATGTAAAGCTGAAGTAATGTAATTAGTAGTATATTGCTGTTGTTAACTTATTCTTTTATCAAGATTGGCTAAGTAAGTCTTGAAAGCTCTGCATTTTCTTAGCACTGCTCATGGAAACTCTATCCAGTCTATGTATGAGACTAGTTGTGAATTCATTTGTGCCAGCAGTGTGTATAGTGAGTCTGAAGGCTAAAATATAGTTTGCCTGATTTCAGTGAGACTCTTCCTAGCTCTTGAGTGGGTACTACAGCAGGAGAGGACCTTTGGAGATAGATCTCCTTTGAAAAATATGTGTTCTCAATTCTGGAAATCAAAGTCAATTAATGAAAGAAATTAAAGACCACAAGAAAACTAAATTATTTTAAAACAGCAGCATAATGACTAAGAAGATAGCAAATAAAAAGTTGTGTTTCCTGTGGAACTGCAGTACTGCAATATTCAGACTTCTACAGCGCAAAGTATTTTCTGCCTCATTCAATTCAGAAAAGGATAAAAACTTTAGTGAATAAAGCATCTGTTCATGATTTCCTTTTATTCATGTTTGGTTTGTGACCCCAAGCCCCTCTAAGTACATCAACTAAAACTCATTCTGAACACTGAAGTGTCCCTCCTTTTATAGCTGTTTCTATGACACTTATAAAACTAAGTGCAGAGTCATCAGGATCTCCCAGCTGTTTTGCATCGCTCTGGCAATGCAAACTAGCTGTAACTGGATGGTTAAGATGGATTTATTGCTGCTCTGCATCCCTATCAATGAACAAGCTCTCAGATTGTTTTACAGTGACTTCATATTACTGAAGTCATAAAACCATAAGTTAATTTACTGACATAACACTACTGTGATGCATAAAATACACTAATATAGACTTCTTGGTGTGTTTTCAATGTCAGTAGGAACCTCTTCCTTGTTTACAGATAGAAATCTTATTTTCAGTTGTGCTACATTTCATCTGGACCTAATTCTTATACTTTATTATGACTGTTAGCATTCATCTCATAGAGGGTTTGCAGACTGATAATTTTGTTCTTCATCCTGATGTAGTTTTTTTATCTTGCATAAACTATGGTTGTAACTGTGTCAATGCTCAGATTTCAAGTGTGCAAATCAGTCTGAAATGTGTTTATCAGAGAAAAAAAATATTATGTTTATGACTTTACACTATAGAATTTAGTAGTAAGTGCTGAATTAGGAAAAGGTTTTTCACTAGAGGGCACTGAGCATGGAAATGGCTGCCCAGGGCAGTGGGCACAGCCCCATGCTGCCAGAGTTCAGGGAGCTCAGAGTTCAAGGATGATGTTCTCAGACATAGAGTTTGATTTTTGGGTAGTCTTGCGTGAAGTTGGTGATTGTTCTAGGTCCCTTTGACTTGTAATATTCTATGATTTTATGATGGCAATTTCCAGAGGTGACCTATTTATAGGTGATAATGGTTTCTCATTGGGCATCTATTTTAGAGTCTTATTTGTATGTATAATCTCAGTTAGATCAAAGCATCTGTGTGGTTAGGATAGATGGTTTGGGAGATGTTTAATTGCCACAAGGAAAAAGTAAGCTCTTTGAAAACTGTAAAAAATATAATCCTGATACTTTCTACAACTGTTTCTACAGATATTTTCTTCTCTTGGCTACATTCCTTAATACACACTGGGGCCTTTAATGTAAGAATTAAATTGAATTCAATCCATAGAGAGAACTGGGGTTATAGAACACTGAAGTGATCATAATTCATTCAAATATATTTTAACATGGAATTATGTTTTTAGTTTGTTCACCAAGCATAATTAAATCTGTAGTATCTGAAAATGTCATTTTTTTTCAGTCAAATTTATTAGAGATATTATTTTTGAGGATTCTTTTTTTTTTTTTTTCAGAACATTTTGCTTTTCATCTTAAAAGAGAATGACGGCATGCATGTTAATACTGAAATTTCCCATGGGACACATTATTTTTTTTTGCCAACAGTGTAATGTATTCAATTGTTAAGAGCAGTTATTTCTGTTCCCAAAAGAAGAGAGTGAAAGGTTGAGAATGCATGCAAATTAGTAGTCATCAAATGTTTTGCATGCTGTTAAGAACTTTTAGTTAGGCAAATTTCATAAATGTCACAAGCAATTATTCAAATGGCAGAATACAAATAATGCTTTGTAAACACTTACATATGTAAAATGTCCTTTTAGAACCTGATCTTTTGAGATCTCCTAATAACAGTCCATTATATACTTAGAGTTGGAGTGCTGATACTAAAATATCTTCTCTGGCACTTACAAACAGAAGATTCAAGAATATCTCAATTGGATTCGTAATAATATAATCAATGTCTTTGAATAAATATATACCTCATGAAGCTAAAGCCACACAAGCCTGACAAATGCATCTTTCATACCTGAAGTTCAAATCCTTGAAGGAAAACTGAGTCTCAATAATTCCAGTTGTTTTCACTCGAGAGTGCAAAACATCTTGCTCACTAGGCACGTAGTCTGGCATTGCTAACCTATCCAAATCATTGAGGTAACTGAGGAGAGTAAAAAGAAATGGTGATTGGTCAATTCAAAAGGTGAACTTAGCTTGACATATTCACATATTGTAGCATATGAAACCATTCTCTTGTAATGATATCTTCCTTCCCAAGTGAAAGAGAAGGCAGGAGAGTTTGGAATAATTCGCAGTTAGGGGCTGTTTTCCCCCTAGTTAGGGGTTTGTTTGACATGTTTACAAGAGAAGGGTTCATGACACTTAAAAATAAATATTTTGTAATAAAAAACAGGCGTTTCAACCAAGTTGAGAACTCATGAGGTTAACAGTCTTACAACTCCTTGGAAAAGAGTGAATTATCTCATTTTGTGTCTCGCATACAGAGATAAAATCTGCATGAAATGAGAATCCTAACAAGATCTCTGAAGCTAGCTTTTGGCCTTCCCCCAACCTTTCCCCTTTCTCTTCCAGGAAGAAGAAACTTTCTACAAATGCTAAACAGAGTTTACAAATATTACTGAGTGGTCTAGGAATCAAAGCAAGTTGGTTTTTATTTGACAAAAGAAAAAGATGCGATGTGTGAGTAGTTTCCTGACTGCTAATTTTTGTAGCTACTAACAGTCAAATAATGAACGAAAATCAAAGCAAGAAACCACATACAACAGTTGAAGTATTTTCAAGCTTTTTCACTGTCTCACTTGGCACCTTTCTCTCTGTAGTATGTGCCTTGTCTCTGGCAAAGAGAACACAAACTCTCTAATGTTTTTTAGTGTTCATAATTCTTTTTTCTTCTACAGTACAATCTGCCCAGCATGAAGTTTTGCTGTTCATCTTAACCAGAAAACTGCGCCTGCTATATTTAATACATCTGTGATTAAAAAAAAACACAAAACCACAAGAACAAAACCACTTCTATATATACTTATTATAAAGATCTGGTGGTGCGTGGTCATAAAGACCATAAAACTCAACTGATCAAAGTGCAATTGCAGGTTAATTATTTAATTAATATAGTAGGAAACATCCTTAGATTTTTTCCACCACTGTAAATAGCCTCAGGAGGGCACTTCTGGACAACTCTCCATTGTCAGAATGAGGAGCTGGTCAGTAGATTAGTCTAAAAGCTTGAACTTTCCTTGCCTTAATATAGGAGACGTGAATCCTATCCTGAGAAGCAAGTGTCTAAACATGTAGGAAGTGCCACTCAATGACACTTAAGGTCAAAATTTGTGGTCATAATTTTGCCCTTTCCTTACCCAACACTCCTTCTTAAAACAAGAGAAAATCTGGATGAGTCCAGGGAAGAAACTCCAGCTAAGTTTGATACAAAGGGACTTTTACATTGTTCACATCTCAGTCGTTTTACTGATTAAAACACAGAGAAAGTAGAGAGATCATAATTCATTAAAATAAAGAACTTCAGAAAGTCAGAGTTTATACAGTATAAATCCTTACTCTGTTGAGAAATGGGCTTTTGCTTTCAAAACAAATTAAAATGTAGTTTTAGATGACTGATTAAACTGATCATTAGAAGCCCAGCAGCAAGAGCAAAAATGTAAGTTGGCTTTAATGGCAGGGATAAAGATGGGATTTTCAAAAATATTAGGAACTTGAAGGTGGAGATGAAGGATTTGTGGGATATTCAGATATGTCCAAAAAGAGACAACATATATCCACTTGTTGTTGTTAAATATAACCATGGCAATAAATAATTATTTTCTCCTTTACAGTGTGCATTGGCTCCTTTAAACACTGATATTTATTGCTTCAAACTATCCTAATCCACCAGTCACAATGCATACAGTAAATGTTAGATGTTAAACAGGTAATTGTTTTCATTTTTCTGCATGTTTTTATTTTATTTTATTTTATTTCAAGAAGTTTTTTTACTTTTAATTACAACTGCTGACTTGTTATACACTTCTAGTGATGATAACTGCACAATGGCTTATCAGAAAGGGCAGAAAAAGGAACAGAAGATTGCTCTGCACTTCTGTCAATTATTACTGCCAAAATATAAGGTGAAAGAGAGAACTGACCTAAAATAATGCCAAATTAGGCTCAAATTAGCACAATGTTTTCTGTGTAGAGGTGTCTTGCTTAAATATCTGAAGACATGAATACCTGAAAACTTTTTTCTTTTCCGTGATATATCTTTTCTATTGTCTAAAATTGGCGAGTTATTACTAACCAGAATCAAGCAGACTCTGACCGTGCCATTTTCTGCCAGGTGGAAGTGGCACTTAACACCTTACTAAGTTTTCCTGTGGAGGTGCTCTCATCCAGCAGGAGGAGCTGTAGGAGCAGCGAAGGCTCAAGATGCAGCTCTTCGGAATAAAATGGACCAGAGCTGGAACAGCCCTCTTCTCCATGTCCAGGGTCAGATTTCTGCACTTCAGGACAATCATCTGACTGTTATCTTACAATCATCATGCAATAATCTGCACAATCATCTGTGCAATCGTCTAACTCCATAGAGAATTACTGATACTCAGCTGGATCCTGACCCTTGGTGAAGTCCAAGCTGAGCAGCTCTAGTGTCTGCCATTTCCCAGGTCACAGAAAGGGAATGGAGCCATTGGGCAGCTGCAGCACCACAGACTGAGACGGATACTGAGATGCTAGCAGCCCAGGGACCACCAGGGCTTGCAGCCAGATTCCCTTATAGGAAGCATATGGTTTCTGCTGGACTTACGTTTAGCTGCTTGAAATCTTGAATGTATTAAATAAAGTACAACTTTAGGTAAAACGCAGGCTGTTTCAATTCACTTTTCCTCCATTTTTTAATCCTAGATTACCTAGAGGTATTAGACATTTTTAAAAACAAGAAGTTAAGAGGACTCACAGAATTATTTGGTTTTGCTTGCTTTCCTCAGTTGATTGTCTCTGATACATTATTAAATCAGTAAAACCCACGTTCTTTCTCAGGTTAATACGCAACAATATTCATAGATTACTCTACACTTATGAAAAAGTTCTGATTGCAGAGATCCTGTGCTGTTGCAGTAATAGCTTGATGCCCAGTACCTGCGGGCTGTGTCACTTACTAGGCTGCCGAGTCATTGAGCTCATACTCTGATGCCCTTGCAAAGCATGCCTGGATCCCACCATCTTTCCACAGTTGTTTGATGAGTTCAACCAGTTCAGAAGACATGTTGCCATCATCCAAATTTGATTCCATGTCACGGAGTTTCCTTTCATCTTCCTAAGAAGAAATTTGAGTAAATAATTCTGCAAGCATGCTGTACCCTCCTTGAGGATGTGCTTGGTTTATTAGGAATTCAGTGTCAGGGAAATTTCTCATTTTCACAGTATTTTCCACGTAGCTGTACTCACCTGTGCACACAAGCATCCTCTTACACGCTCACTTTCCATTAGTTAGTGCAACAGTTAGATTCAAATTGCAATATGGAGTTTTTTGCTTTTTTACTGTTTTCTTTTATTCATACAAAGGGCTCAGTTTCATCTCTCTGTTGGTGTTCACAAAAGGTCCAACTTTGAAGGACAGCTTTTATTTTAAGACAGAATAGCAGATTGTCTAAAACTAAGTGTAAAAGAGTAAGTATATTCTGACTATATTAGGACAGAAATACATGGGAGAAAATTTTTTGAGTTCTATAACACCATGAGAAAAGAGGCAAAGGAAATATAAACAGTGAATGCATTTCCTATTTTTTGCTGTTTTGTTTATTTGATGGTTTTTCTTTTATTTTTTCTTCCTAGGAGAAGAAACCAGAAAAAATTCCAAATATTTTATATATTCTCTAAATTCTTTCTTTTGCAGTCATTCCAAAAAGACTTCAAGCAATCTGTTACATTAAAAAATCTTTCTTTTCAGTAGTTAATGATTTAGGAATGCACTATTAAAAAACCAACCAAACAAACAAACAAACAAAAAAAAAGACTAAAATATGGTCAAACAGAGGGCAGTTACAGAGCATAATTCCTTCCCAGCTGTAAAGTAGACAACTGAAGCAACTTGCAGTCAACAGTTACAAAAGTATGAACTAATTCTGACAGACCCTATTTTGTCAGGGAGTGTATTTTATTCAAAAGTGGAAAACAACTTCACAGCATTTTGTAACAAATTATTTCAGGGATGTGATGTGTATTTTTACATTTCACTAGAAATTGCGTTCTAGAAAGGTTCTGAAAATCAGAGACCAAACAAAAGAAAAAGATTTCGTAAAATGTTGGTGGAAATAAGTTAACACGCAGATATAAGGTAGAAAAATAGAAACTGATGTTTTACTTAAAAGAAAAAAAGAGAACAGTACTTCCTTGTACTTTCAACAACCCCACAAACAAACAGCTTCATTCTACAGCCCCATCCTGCAGGTCAGTGCTGGGATAGCAGACCTGACTCATCATTTCTTGTATATGCAACCTCATTTGTCTTTAGGGCTGCTGTCTGGACTGCACACATGTTCAGCTTCAAGATAAGAATTGGAAAGTTCTCAACTTGATGATATCACAAATCATTTAATGTTTATAACTGTTATCCTACAATGCTGTAACTGTGGGCTGAGTAGTGTATAATGAGAAGCCTTGATCTCACTGGCTATTATGCATAAAGGTGGCAACCATGGATTTTGTTTCTTACGTCAAAGAGGAAGATAGCAGCAGACAGAGTTTATCATAGTCCTGAATTATATAATGTTTTGCTTGACTCTGCTGTTTAGACAGTATGATTTAAATATTAAAAATAGATTACAATGGGGAAAAAAATTCCAAAATAAAGAAATAAAGCAAACAAAATTACCAACAAAGCGAAGAAAAAAAAAAAAGCAAAAAAAATAACCCCAAACCTCCCTCTCCCCAGATCAGGTGCTGTTCAGAATTGCTTGTTTAGGCACTTTCAGTATCACAGTTTTTATAGGCAGTCCTGGAACATGGTAAACCCACGGTTTTCAGAGCTCAAGATAAGCTCAGTCAGCACCGAAATGGCTTTAGTCAGATAATTCTAGACCAGAACTCAGCAAGAACAAAGTCCAGCTGAAATCAAGGTTTGTACCTGAATAGTTCAAACTTACAAATGTGTAATGATTTTACACATAAAAGCAAGCTAGCTTTGGAAGAAGGGATAATGTTTATAAAATGTGACTAAAATTTCCAGAATCTTTAAAACAGAGCCAGATTGCTCTTCTGTGATTCTGGGGGAATAGAAACAAGGCACTGCAAATGCTTTATACAGGTGTAGTTGACTAGAAATAATTAAATAAATAAAAATCAATCAATTACTGGTTCTCCAATCTGTGAAATCCCTTGGAAATAATTTCTGTGAAACTGGCATAGATTTTTGGATGAAGCTTTATAGGATCAAAGTAAATGCATGCAAAGGGAAAGAATAAAAGTTTTATTTGTCTGTTACTGTACAGCAATAGTCCACATGTGGGGATTTGTCAACCTAGCTTTGGGCTTCCTTTCATATTTTAATTTTCTCATTGAAAATTGAATCTTTCTATTGTTGCTTACAATGTGGATTGCAGTAGTCTCTGGAAGCAGTTCATAGTTTCATAGATTCATAGATACATAAGGTTGGAAAGGACCTACAAGATCATCTAGTCCAACCATCCTCACACCACCATCCCTACCCACCAAGCTACTAAATCAAATCCCTCAGCACCTCATCTAAACGCTTCTTGAACAGTGCTAGGGACGGTGCCTCAACCACCTCCCTAGGCAGGCCATTCCAGTGCCAGACCACTCTCTCAGAGAAAAAATTTTTCCTCAAGTCTAATCTAAATCTTCCCTGGCACAACTTGTGGCCATTCCCTCTTGTCCTGTCATTAGTTACCTGGGAGAAGAGGCTGACCCCCTCCTTAACCACAGCCTCCCTTCAGGAAGTGGTAGAGTGCGATGAGGTCTCCTCTAAGCCTCCTTTTCCCCAAACTAAACAATCCCAGCTCCCTCAGCCGCTCCTCGTAAGACTTGTGCTCCAGACCCCTCACCAGTTTTGTTGCCCTTCTCTGAACACGCTCCAGGGCCTCGACGTCTCTCTTGTAGTGAGGGGCCCAAAACTGAACGCAGTACTCGAGGTGCGGCCGCACCAGAGCTGAGTACAGGGGGATGATCACCTCCCTGCTCCTGCTGGCCACACTATTCCTAATACAGGCCAGGATGCCATTGGCCTTCTTGGCCACCTGGGCACACTGCCGGCTCATATTGAGCCGAGCATCAACCAACACCCCCAGGTCCTTTTCCTCTATACACTCCTCAAGCCATTCTGCCCCAAGCCTATAGCATTGCATGGGGTTATTGTGGCCAAAGTGCAGGACCCGGCACTTGGACTTATTGAACCTCATCCCATTGACCTCAGCCCAACTGTCTAGCCTATCCAGATCCTGCTGAAGGGCCTCCCTACCCTCAGGCAGATCTACACATCCTCCCAACTTGGTGTCATCCGCAAACTTACTGAGGGTACACTCAATCCCCTCATCCAGGTCATCAATAAAGATATTAAACAAGATGGGCCCCAATACCGACCCTTGGGGGACACCACTCGTGACAGGATGCCAGCTGGACTTGACTCCATTAACCACTACCCGCTGGGCACGGCCCTCTAGCCAATTCTCAACCCAGAGAAGAGTGAACCTGTCCACACCACGGGCTGCCAGCTTCTGCAGGAGAATACTGTGGGAGACCGTGTCAAAGGCTTTGCTGAAGTCCAGGTAGACTACATCAACAGCCTTTCCCTCATCTACCAGTCTGGTCACCCAGTCGTAGAAGGAGATGAGGTTGGACAAGCACGACCTGCCCTTTGTGAACCTGTGCTGGCTGGGTCTGATCCCCTGATTGCCATGCACGTGCCGTGTGATCTCCCTCAAGATCAATTGCTCCATAACTTTCCCTGATACCGAGGTCAGGCTGACAGGCCTGTAGTTCCCCGGATCTTCCTTACGGTCTTTCTTGTAGATGGGAGTCACATCGGCAAGCCTCCAATCTTGCGGGACCTCTCCAGATGACCAGGAATGCTGATAGATGGCAGAAAGCGGCTTGGCAATCACCTCTGCCAGCTCCCTCAGCACCCTTGGGTGGATCCCATCTGGCCCCATGGACTTGTGGCAGTTCAGATGGAGGAGCAGGTCTCTGACTGTCTCTGCTGGGATCACAGGGGGTGTATGATGCGCTTCGTCCCAGACTTCCAGGTCATGGCGAGAAGTATCCTGAGGATAACTGGTCTGTCTGTTAAAGACAGACGTGAAGAAGGCATTGAGAACCTCAGCCTTTTCCTTATCCTCTGTGGTTACATTCCCTGCCGCATCAAGTAAAGGAGGGAAATTCTCCTTAGTTCTTCTTTTACTGTTGAAAAGTAAAAGGTTTTACTGTTACTGCCAAGTTGGTACTTGGCGTATGTTCATTTTGGAGAACCAATAATTGATTGATATATTTCTTTTTATATTAAATAGGCACAGTTCATTTATTAGCATCATACAAACCAAATGCAGAAAATACAGATATTCTAAGTTCATAACTTACAGTACTGTAAGTCCACCCTTATTTTCACTGACGCTGGCAGAACAGGCCTCAAGTCAACTATTCCTGTATATATTTTAGTAGGATGGCACAGAGTGACATAAGAAGGTCATTCGTTTATTACAATTGGGCCTGGGCCATAATGAAACATATTCACATGGGCCTATATTCTGAATGCTGGTGTTGGGCACTTTTACATTTGTTTACATGATTTGTGGACGTGAGCTCTTAAAAAAAATACAACAAGAAAGCATTAGAAGAAAGCCTTTTTTTTTTTTTTTTTTTTTTTTTTTGTCAAAGGAGTGTGTATGTCCTTTATCAGTTTTAAGGTCAAACTACTACATGTCACTGTAATGAGATACGGACTTCTGGAGCTCCTTTCTGATAAGCAGATGTAATTCTCTCTAAGATGAATCTCTAGAGAATGTGCAGAATTTTCTGAAATTGGAACCAAATGATATTCTGACAGACCTTTGATAAATTCTCAGCAAGATCTGAATTACAAACATCATTACTAATCATTGCACTAAGAAGAAAGGTATGTGTTTTCCTTTTAGTGCTTTTCCTGAAAATTATGCAAGATTGACGGAAGTAAATAAGCATTGTCAATTTACTTGTCAAAAGAAGCCCAAATTTTTCTGATTTGGAACATACATACTGAACAGAACTATGGTATTGCTAGTCTTTGCTTTAGGGCACATAAAAGGGAATTGAGTTTTCCGCTTTTTTTTTTTTTTTTTTGTCTCTCTCATCGAACTTCTGATCAAAACTACTTCCTGATGACTTTATGAATCTAACTTAAAGTCTCTCGATGAAGTCCGCAAGGCTCTGAAATCAGTGTTACAAGTTCCTTTAAAGAGACTGGACAGTCTGGAATGTGTTGCTTTTCCTCTACATTCTTGTGTATAGGACTGCAAACCGAACTGGAAAAATCAAACTCCACTTCTCTCCTTCTGTACATGGCAGACATCTCTACTTCAGGAGCAAAACACAACCAAAGTAATCCCAACTGGTCTAGATGACATTTCCTTACTTGAAGGAGTTGAGCCCCAGGTTTTATTCTTTAAAGGGAAATACTTATCACATTTCCCAGTGTAAAAAAATAAAGTTTCTTCTTTTTCTTTCTGTGCATTTTAACATACAAAGGACATCTTGTTGCATCCATAACACAAACAGTACTTAGTTTTCACTATCATAAATCAAATACTAATTTCTCTTGCTTTAAAGTTATATTACAATAAAATGAATAATGAACTCTCTTACTTTATTCTATTAGAATCTACTATTTCTTTCAAAAGAATGTATTTTGATGCCTACTTAAGAGAAAGAACTTCATACTCACAATTCTAGCTGGGTTTTCGTAACTGATCCCTAACTTAGCCATTGCTTTCACGATAGACAGGATGGACTGCACTGTATTACTGTAAATGATAGGTCTGAACTCCATGCGTTCTTGGTATGTGAAACCATCTTTATGGATGATCCTGGAGTAAAAACAAACAAAAAAAAAGTGTACAGGTTGCATTAAAAAACACAGAAAAGCATTTATTAATGGCTAATCTGCCTAGTCTGGTGGAATGGGTTATCAGTGGTTCTGAAATCACACAAAGCTAGGTTTTGACTTCCCAGTTTTAGTGAATAGATAACCTATGACTCAACGTAAAGTAATGCTGTATGTCTCCAGTGCAGATCTTCAGCCCACCACTGTGGATTCAAGGCAGGATGCATAGCTGGACTTAGATCTCAAATATTTTACTATTAAAATCTGCAGTTTTAGACTTTGTTTGTCACAGTGCTTGTTGAGTCACTATTGTTTTTAGCCCAAATCTTATCTTAGTGGGAAAAAAATGTAATTACATTAATGCCCTTTAAGATGCTTCTCAAGAAATGAACAAACAAACAAACATAAATTTCTTTTTACATTGATTACAACTTCCAGTTCATGAAATATGTTAATATCATTATTTATAATAGTATCTTTGGGAAGATAGGTATTATTCAGGACTATTTGCCCTGCATTATAAAGGTAAAGGAACTTTAACTGTCAAATTTAATTATCGTGATTCTGAGAGAGGGATTGTCATTTCATAATGCTCCCTGACTTAACTATGATGTGGGGTTAAAATTCTCCAAGATCAGTGTGCAGATTGTGTCTTGATGGAAAAAAAAGACATATTTTCACTAGCTGTGGAAAGGATACAATCTTAATTTGTTTTGGTGTCATGTACTCTCAATGACCAGACTGCAAGGTCCTTTGCCTGCTGCTAGATTGTTCTTTCTCACCTCAGGCGTTCAGAGATGAAAGCCAGGTTATTAAATAACCATTTTCTTTCCTCCTTTCTTGCCAGAGATAGACTTAGCAGACCTATACAAGCAGGAAGGGGTGATGTGAAAGGATCTGACAGTCTAGTCCAGAATGACTATGGGTGTGTGCCTTGGGGGACACTTTCCCTGCAAGGGGAAAGGTCAGTGCTGTCAGAAAGTAGTTCACTTGCACACACACATCCCAGATCACAACTGAATGTTCAGGAATCTTAACATGTCATTTTTATTATGGAATTCAGAAGTTTCCTATTTGCATCTGTAGCACTGTAGGAGACACTGGTTCTGTTTCTACAATCACTTTTTGAACAGGCAAATCTACATACGCTATTTTGAAGCCTTTTTATTTTGTATGGTGTTTTCACCATGAACTCATGTGAATCTGCAAGATTCAAAGGAATCTCTCTGTGCTTTTGGCAGCACATGAAGTGTCCATATATCCCTGTGTCAACAAGGTGATTTGAATGACAGGAAGTCTCATTGAGTGGGAAGATTTATTCAGATGGAGGAGTTTGATACATCTCAATGGTAGCACAGTGGATTGGGGTTGGCCTATGCCATGGCCAGTGTACAAAGCACCACGTATTCCAGAGCTCTCAACTGCTGTAGGTGGGCTCCTTTAATGGGTCAGATCACCTTAAAATCAAAATTATTTGAACTCTCATCACAAAATATGAAACACTGCTTTTAAGCATATTTTCCCCACCTTTCCGCTTGCTAGCTGTGAAAGCAGGTGCTTTTCTGTAACGAAATACAAAGCAGCCAAAACCTTATGAAGCACATAAGCTTCATTTGACTGCTTTGATCCTCTCACAGTAGTGCCCCAAACAGGATGTGTGGAGAAGATGAGTGTTTTGCCTGCGGCTGCAAAAATCCAGGATAAGAGTGAAGGCAAGACCTTAATGCAGTCCCCAAATGACTATTTTATATGTTGTTTTCATGCTTTCCTTTGAAGAACAAAGAGAGGAAGAACATTTAAGATCCTGAAATAAAACTAGAATATATAATTACAGAACAAAAACTTGTTTTTGCTCAAGGCTTTTTATGTTGTTTTTATGTTTTTATTTTTTTCCAATGTATATATATTTATATCCTCTGGCAGAAGATATGTTAGCCAGACTGTTAAATCAGTAGTGAATTTTGCTGCTTTTATCAAGGATCCATCATTCTTAAGAAAGGATTTTAAAACAAGGTGACACCTTGTATAGCCAGAAGGAACTTTCTATCGAACAGAAAATCTTCCTTGGATAAAATAAACAACCTATAAAAAAAAACATGCAGGATGCTGAATCTGCAAAGTATTTTGCTAGTCATAATATCTAGATTGTGTTTCTACAGTATGAAAGATTTAAATCTCAGCATTTTATTCTATTTTATCTTTTCACACAGGATAGGCTTCTTACCAGATAAGTGGCATTGGTTCAGTCTCAGCAGGCTTGATGAGTTACCATATATTTTGTTTCCTGCTTTTTGTTTACGGCACTGTTAAAATTCTGAGTCTTACAAAGTAGATTTGCATGTACAAAACACAGAAATACTCGTTAGTTTTAAACAAGTTGTCTCAAATATTGGAAATGAGAGAATCAGAAGAGAGGAGGTCCAGAAAAGCATTTTTATTTCTCTTTTTTGTTTTGTTTCATAACCATACTAAATTTTTTAGGGTCTTGCGACATATTTATATTTGGTGCATCAGAAGATACTGTACAAAGCTAAGTGTAATGATTTAACTTTGACTGAAATGTTCACTCTGGAAAGAATATGGTTTATGAATTAGAAAATTATATTAATTAGAGTAAAAATAAACCTGATTTGAGTGTGAATTTGTTGTTTTCAGAAATGAATTCCTTTGTAAGCACTTACCAGTCTTCTCTGGAAAATGTCTTCTCTGAAAAAATCCTCACCAAAAAGATCAATTTATTTAAAACTGTCAATTTTCCTTTTTTTTTTTTTTTAAAAAAAAAGACAGAAAGTTGACATTTTGTGTGAAAAAATCATCCATCAGCATTCCAAGAAAACTTGGAAAATACCTCATATTTGTGCTCAGGTTCATGTATGCACAAATCTTTAAGATAGCTTTGTAATTTTCTGCCCTCTCTTTGAAGCTGTTTAGAGTTATCTGCCTTATTAAAATGTTAATTCAGAGACATCTTCAATCTACTTGTTTTCAGTCCAGTAAGTTTCAATGGTTTACTTCATAGCGACTGTTTCCTAACTGCGACTCTAAACAAAAATGAAGTTAGCCACCACTGAACTGGAACAAAAACTAATTAGTAAACTACTGGATGCATGGTCTTAAATCAGTACAATTAGATAATTAGGTGCTTAAGTAGCAGATTGGTTTTATGATAGAACAGTTTCTACTTCCCTTTTTAAAATATGTTGGTGAAGATATTAAACATCGAGGAAAAGAGTATTTAGGAAAACTTAAAGTACAAATAATATTTCTGATTTAGTAAAACAATTTTTTTGTTACACAGGAAAAGAGTGGGTCATGACCTAATAGTTACAATGCCTATATAATTTTTTTCTGTACAAGGGCTGCTCTGGAAGTAATGCCTTCTATTTTATGATGTTGACTTATGATGTCAGAGGGAAATTTTGGTGGTGTAACAGTGGAGGTTACACTAATATTTTCTTGCAGTTTTTTGCTGTGTGACAGACAACAGCAGAGGAGCAGTCTGACAAAATGGCATCTAACATGGAAGCGTGTCTGAAGCAAAGGTATGAATTCTTCTATACAGAAAAAAATAGCACTCATTGTCATTCATCAATATTTGCTGAACATTTATGGAGAAATAACACTACTGACTTCAATCCATGCGGCGTCATGTAGATAAATATTGTTGTGGCACAATATCTGTGGAACTCAAATATTCTTGTGGTAGATTTATGCACAGTCACAAGTTCTTCTATACCAGTTAATCCAAATTTGAACAGGGATTTCTGTATTTGAGCTTGTACAGTCTATTTTCCTCCCTTTTGGTTATTGTATGATTACCCTGTCATTGCTAAAAGCAGTGCTCTCAACTGTTCTTATTCATGCTACTTATTCACTGTATGGGTTTACAACTAAATATTTTCTTATCTGAACTGTGAAAGACCTGAGAACAATCATTCTGTCTGCTGTCAGGATCTGGAATAATAACATGGAAACCAACAGTGTTCTAGACAATTCAGTTTGGAAAAACAATTACTTAGCACTATTCTTATATAATATGAATACTTCAATATTTTCACTTGAAATACAGTGAAATTAAATGAAATTAATAAAGAGTAAATTAAAACTGAGCAAAAGGAAATGATTGACATCGTGTGAAATTAAACCGTGGAACTGCTTGCTACTGAATATTGCAGATGTTTATGCAGGTTCAGAAGAGATTCAGGAGAAAATGGGCATGAAGTAACTGAGGACTTTTAAACAGAGTGATACCATCACTGGTACTCTGCTTCAGGATGCTGTCTGGCTCACAGATCACCAGATACTGGCAGGGCATTCAGTGAAAGTATTACAGTGTGCTTCCATTTTTGGTCTGATAATCTTCTAGAAACATCCTCCGGTGGATAGTGGAGGAGAAAGGATACCAGCGTAGGTAGATCTGCTATGGCCTGTTGTCTTATATCTCTGTGATCTCACCACACTGCTGTATAACTCCTACCAAAGATAATTCTAAAGCTTCCCTGCTCTTCAGCAAGAAGATGTGAATGATTTGAGCAGGTAGAGTTGGTTACCAATCCAGCTGTGTGCCTTAGTCACTTTGTCTTTATGTGACTGAATGAGAACTTGATTTTAGTGATGTTTCTTTGCATATTATTCAAATGAGCGTAAATACTGTAGAAAGACATTAGCTAAATAACTTATGCTACAAATACCAATTTCAACAGCTGATATGAATATTCATGTACTTACTTCATTTGCTTTACAATAGTGCTCTTTCCTGACTCTCCAGCACCTGCAGAAGGGGAATTTTAGGGTGTGATCAATACATAAATAAGTAGCAAGTATTAAAAATACCACTCTAGAACAGAACTTTGTATCTATGAAGAGACATACAGATATTCCAGATCCTCATTTCACTAACTATAATCTTCTCCAATGATTAAAAATGACAAAACCTTGGAGAAAGTATTAATTCTGAAAAAGGAAAGGGATTTTTAAAAGGAAAGGAATGTTCAGTCATTTAAGACAAAAACAAAGTCTCTTCAATCATTAAAGATGTAAGGTGAGTATCGTATTTTGATTTTGTCCCCATCAGCTGGATATACAGGCAAAAACCTACATCTCCTGACAGTGTGTTGGACATTGTATAATTTGTAGTTTCTCATCTCAAATGTTTCATGACTTTATAAGCCAAACCCTCCAGTGTGTTTAAATAACTGGAAAAGTGGAACATTTGTGTGGTTTGCTTCATGGTGCAGAGAAGCACACGAACAAATGTCTTGACAGTGCTACATTGACTCTGTCCCATGTTCTACTGCTGCAGGAGGGAAACCTACAGAGCCGTGTAGCAGATGCAGCTTGGGAATGATTCAGCAGTAAAACTCCACAGCTATCAGGGAGATGCAGGTACTTGGTTTCTCAGAAGTGGGGCTAACTTTTTAGATTATTCTGATGAATTTGGCCTTATCTCAAGCAAAGTTACTAATCACAGTGGAAACCTTTCCATTGGAAATCAGTGTGAGTTTAACTGATTTTAATTTCTGTCAGTGAAACTGGTGAGAAACAGGACTTGGCCACACCTGCCAAACAAGAGCTAGGTTTTAAAAGCACATGAAGAGAGGATTTAATTTTGCATATGAATCCTCGGGACAAGATTCATTATTGCTCTCCTTTTTACAGATTATCATTTACCTCAATGGACACTGTTGAGTACTTTTGACAAAAGAGGAAACCTGAGACACAGCAGCTGTAATTAGGGGCTCCTCAATGAACGGAACAAATGAGTTACAGATTTTCCAAAGAGATTTTGTAAATCCAGTAACATGAAAATGGCAGAGATCAATTTACTTAGTTAATTTACCTAAGACAGCAAACCATACACAAAACATTCTCTAATGCCCACAATGGGAGCAGCAGAAAGTGTGAGAGAAAACACCAAGCCTATGCAAAATGATCTGATGCTGCCATCTGCCACAGTTTGAACAAAATGCAAATCTCCTATAGATCATTTTTTATCTCTTCAATTCCTCTCTGAAGAACTTGGTAAAACCCTATCAAGCAAGGCGGCATTTGCTGCACTTTCTGTAGAGAAACAAGTGAGCAGTTCTAGGAATTCACAGAATCTCAGGATCACAGAACTGTAGGGGGAATCTAGTCCAACCCCTCTGCCAAATCAGCTCCCTAGCCCAGGTTGCACAGGTAGGCGTCCAGGCAGGTCTTGAATGTCTCCAGAGATGGAGACTCCACAATTTCTCTGGGCAACCTCTTCCAGTGCTCTATCACCTGCACTGTGAATTTCTACATTCAACTCATGGAAAGATGTCTGGAAGCATAACATGGAAATGAAGCTCTCTTCCATTTTTGGAAGACAAGGTTGAAATAGAGCAGACAGCATAATTCATATCTTATGGAAGCATTTCTCTAACTCTGTTCCAACTCCCATGCTATAAGCAGGGACACCCTTCTCTAGACTGGGTTGCTTACAGCCCCATCCAGCCTAGCTTTGAATGCTTCCAGGGAGGGGACATCCACAGCCTCACTAGACAACTCACCTCTCTCACAGTAAAGAATTTCTTCCTAATATTTAGTCTAAATCTGCCCACTTCCTTTTTAGAAACTTTTCCCATCACTACGTGTCCTTATAGAAAATCCTTCCCCAGCTTTCCTGTAGGCCCCCTTCAGGTACTGGAATGCTGCTTAAGGTCCCCCTGGAGCCTTCTCCATGCTGAAGAGCCCAAGCTCTCTTAGTCTAGCCTCATATGGGAGGTGCTCCAGCCCCCTGAAATAACAAACGACTCACAGACATTTGCTTTGCTCTGGAGAATTCTTTAGTCGTAGCAGCATTTGTACCCCAGGAGATGGGTCAGAAAGAATTCACTTTGCACCTGCTTCCTCTCTTCCTTCCCCTTCCTGTACAGCTTGCTCCTCAGGATGGGAGAGCAGGGCCAGAGCTGCATTTCCAACCACTGCAGGATCTTCTGCTCGTGCAAAGTGCCAGAACGTTGTGGTAGCACTTGCAAGATTGCAGGAGGAGCTGAAGGTAGCTTTCCTTTAGGAAGCAATGCAGAGGGAAATTGTAATCTAGCCCAAATTTTCTACATAGAACAGTAGAGCTTAGAAGTCAGTCTTGTCTTAAAGCTTGGAAAGTTTAATTGGCTTTTGAATACCTCTGTGAAGATTTATAGCCCTGCCTGATAGGGACCAGCAGTAACATGCTATAGCCTGTATTTTGCATTTCACATACTTCTAGATGTTCTCAAATTTAACTTTGATTTCTATATCTCTGTTTGGAGATTTCCTTGAGATGGATAAAAATACAGAAAATAAAAGCACAGATATCTCAATTGGTACCTGAAATTCTGGCTGTGCTCTTGGGAGCTAAAAGATATTCGCTGTGCCCCGAGGTGTTTTATATTCACGTTTAGCACTATTCTTCACAATCAGCAATCTGGAAACCTGCAACTGCTTCTCTTCTTCACTGGGATGTTTTGAACTTGACCTCCCAAGTCCAATGCTGATTTGTGCTTCTGGACTCACTGAGGCTTCAGGGAAGACTCAAAATGAAATTCACTGTGGTATGGCTGAAAGAACAGAGCTGCTAGAGGGCCTCAGCCAGCAGCATGATAAATTTTTCCTCTGCTCTGGGAAGGCTCAATATCTACACTACAGACCGCAAAGGTATATAGATAGAGAAGGAATAGGAAAAAAAATCCGAAGACGTTATGAAAGCCAGGGATGGTTGCTTGAATTCAAAGTAGAGCCAAAACTAAGACTTTAGCTGCATCTTGACTCCATTACTTTTGTAAGAACTTCACAGAATCACAGACTGGTTGAGGTGTGAAGGTCCATCTGTCCAGGCAGGGACACCCAGAGGAGGGTGCCTAGGGCTAGGTCCTGGAGGCTTTTGAAGATCTCCAAGGACATGACTCCACAGCCTCTGTGTCACTGTGGCAGTGCTCTGTCACCTGCACAGCAATGAAATACTACCTGGAGTTCAGATAGATTGTTTTTTGTTACAGTTTGTGCCCATTGCTTCTTGTCCTGTCACTGGGCACCACTGAAAGGAGCCTGGCTTTGTCTTCTTTGCTCCCTCCCTTCAGATATTTATGGATATTGATGAGACTCCTCTGAATCTCCTCCAGGCTGCAGAGTCCTGGAGAAAAGGCTTCCTCTGCCTTTTCTCACAGGAGAGGTTCTCCAGTCCTTTTGTCATCCTAGTGTTCCTACACTGGATTCTTTCCAGTATGCCCATGTCTCTCTTGTTCTGGAAAGCCTAGAACTTGACACAACAGCAATGCTAAATCTTGGGGAAGCATCACCAGCCTCAACCTGCTGCCAGTAAACTGCCTAATGAAGTTCAGGATGTGGTTAGCCTTCTTAGCAGCAAGGTGTGCTGCTAGCTCGTGTTCAACATGGTGTCCACCAGCACCTCCAGGTTCTTTTCTGCAGAACTGCTTTCCATCTGATGTCTCTGGCTTGTCCTGGTGCCTGAAGTTGTTTCTCCTCAGATGCAGGACTTTACACTTCTTGTTCGTGAACTTCATGAGGTTCCTATCAACACATTTATTCAGCGTGTCAAGGTCCGGCATAGCAGCCACTCCCCTTGTTTTTTGTGTCATAAAAAAGTTTGCTGAGGGTACATTCTGTGCCATTGTGCAGATTATTAATGACTCTTCTAAGATTTGCTTGAATATTTGTGGTTACGCTGTTGAAGAAGGTTTTTTTTTATTTTATTTAATATATTATGCTTCTTTTCTGTCTCAGAAGAAATAGCTGTTGTCTCTTTACGGTTATTATTTATGTGATAATAAAGGTTTGGGTTAGGAAATTTTCCAGAAGGGAAGGTAAGAAAAAAGAATGTACTATTACCTGAATATTTTGTTTGAAATTTGTCTCAAAAGTCACTGACTTTCATATGAAACAGCAAAAAATGGGGAAAGAAAATCCTCAGGTTAAGATCAGAACATGTCTCACCTCTGCCTGAACCTCATCTGTGGTGCTTAGAGCTCTGAAAATCATATCTTTCTTGTCCTCTTACCAAACTGAGCAGATTTCTCCACAGGAGAAACAAACTGGCAAAGAGATCTAAATTCTTCATTTGCCCTCTTCTCTCTCGAGGGATTGAAGTCCTTAAATGTCTTCCCCACTCGTCTCCCCCCAAGAAGTAAAAAATAAATAAGCCAGTGTCATCCAGTCAACAGGATTATTGTTCTTGAAGTCTTTGCTTTCAGAACAGACACCGATAGCACTAATTTTAACCTGTCCCCAGAACTCTTGTGAAGGATTAGATTCATTTTAATTGTCTGCACAGTGAAACTCTGTGTTCAGACTCATTATCAGAGATCTGTTGTATTCAATGGAGACAAATGTTTGTTTCTAAAATGAAAAAGAAATCATTTGAATTTTTGATTAAATACTCTAAAAACAAATATTTCTGTGTGAGGTGGAGGTGACCAACACTCACCACTAGAAACTGTCATGGACTAATAAACTTCCAAGTTGTAATGAACTTCAAAGTTGTAATAGTTATCTAATCTACAAGTGAGTTCTTATTTCTAGGAATGTCACTGTTGATACCTGATACTGTACCAGCTGTTGCAGTGTGCTTTGCACTTTACATACAAATTACAGACTGGCCTAAAAAGTATATAAACTTCACGCAGTATGGTACAAGGCTTGATCATATCTATTTCTTGATGCAAAAGAAATAAAACTTTCATCTTAGAGTTCTGATATAATTTTTTTTAAGGTATGAATATTCAGACAGTAAACTTCTGGCAAGGGTGGTTTTGATAGCATGGTAGCATTTAGCACAGAGGGCTTAGCCCTCCTGGCTCCTAGGCAGCTTCTCAAAAACATGATGAAGGGACATTGATTTTCTGTTGCTTCCTCTCCCTGTCTGTGTTTTATAAACAATGTTTTATCAGCTCTGTATTGTCTGTGTTGTCTTTAGTTTGTGCATGCCATGTAATTTGTATGAAATGATGTATCAGAGGACACAACAAGCTCTCGGGCTGGTCATGGCTGTTTCTCAGAGGCAGCTCTTTGCAGTCTGTCCACATCTTAACACAGAGGCCCACTCCCCTTTCCCTTTAGCCTTGCCTATACCTTCTAAAAAACTTGTAGACATCAATCTTAGTATTTCAGTCATGTCATTTGTCCAACTGTGTTTCCATGATTGCAATTAGGTCATAGTTTACTAATTGCAACACGATTTCCATCTCTTCTTGCTTATTTCCCATACTCCATACTCTGTGCATTGGTGTACAAGCACTTCAGCTTCTTGGAGGAACCTCCCAAATTCCTTTGGGACAAATCGGAGGTTTTCCCATTTCTTCCTAAAATAACTGTTCCCTGAGTCTTCTCTGTCACTCAGCAGTACATCCTCTTCCTGCACTGAATCTAGCTCATCTAGCTTAAAGCTCTGGTGATAAGGCCAGATAGCTGGCTGCTCATTTCACAAGTTGGCTACAGAAAAATTGATGTGTTGCCCATTATACACATTTCTTCATCAGATGTTCAACAGAAACATTTTCACAGTAACTTAGTGCTAGATTCAAAACAGGCCTAAGTTTTATTCACCTCATTCTTTTTTTTTAAGATCAAGCAAATATAGGTTAACTTTTTTGTCTGTCTGTCTGTCTGTCTCTTTATTTATTTCTTCATCAAGCGTTTAGTTCCTTGTGATCTACATCCCAACAGTTCTCCAGAAGAAAAGCCTTCCAGAACAACACTCATATATAAATTTGAAGTTTTATTCTGTGTATTATGAATAAAAGTAGGTAGTATAGAAACACATACTATAGAGAAAACTTCAGTAGTGATATATCAAGTTCAGATGATTTTCTTGTTTCACGAATAGAATTTGAATAGCTGAGACTGAAAAATGTCAAACTTGAATTAAATTGGAGTCTTTCATACAGCTTACAATTGATCTCAAAGCATTTTACTGAAAGATTTGTAATGCTGAGATATTAATAATGTAAAAAAAATATACTATATAGATAGGAAAACTATGTGTTAATGTTCTTAATATGAAATACATATATATTTTCTAGAATTAGTTTGTGTCCAGTGTAAGACAGCCTACAATATGAGTGCCAAGAAGTGAAAGTTTGAAGGTCAAAATATATCATCAAGCTGCTTATCTTACAAATTTCTCTGTATTCTCTAAATTCCTCTGAAGGATTTAATGTATTTCTTCGTGGGTCAGTGTTGGTCAGAGGCATGATGCTGGAATAAATGGACTTTCAATTACTTTTCTCAATAATATAACAAAATTATTGGAACTTTATGAAAGTTTAAATATGATTTTGTCTTTGACTAACTTGAATTTGACTCAGAAGGAGCAATATTATTCATATTATGTTATATTACTTTTAATAATATTATACGATTTTACTACCTTTTGTTCTACTATCTGCATTTCTGTACATAAAAAAAAGCCCTGAGGGCTTCTGCAAAAAATGCAGTGGAACATTTTGGAAATACAGACACTTTCAGTAAGTGGTGACAACTGAGGATATTCTGTTTAACCATTTGCATCACTTAATGCTTCTGTAAATGAATGCCTATAGTATCATACAAAAAGTTACATTCTACTTAAGTAAGCATCAGAACATTTATTTCAACAGCAACTTCTTGTTTCTCAAATCTTTCAATTCTCAAAATTCTAAAGTTTTAAATTAAATACATAGAATCATAGAATGGAAAGGACCTTAAAGATTTGTAGATTAAACCTTCCTCCTATAATGGCATGATCATTTTCAGTGCATTCCTTGTGTCTTAGTTGTTGGCTTCATACATATCTACAACCAGAAAACACATTGCACATGTGTTACAGGACAATTTTCTTCCTGTAAATTTGGAAATTCAGAGAAAATCACTGTTCTAAAATGTAATTATAGGGCAAAATAACACATCAGTGGAGGAAAATTATCAACAATTTTTATTTTATTTACCCAACAGGAGTAGTTTGACTGTCCTGGCTTCCCTCTCTGCATCTTCCTGGAGTTTCTTTTCCAGTTCTCTGGATCTCCTGGATGACTCCTTGCTCTCAGAACTGGCTCCACCGCCCATTGTGAGGTGTTCACAGTCCTTTCTTTGTCCCAGATGATTTATTTCTAGATAGACCTGTTGCTTTTATTTCAGAAGGGCCTGTTCTTTGAGAAAATCTAAAAATCTCATTCAATCCCTATGTTCAGCTTTCAAATCAAGTTTTCCCTTTTCACATGTCATATGATCTGAAGACACTACAGTCGAGGATTTGCATAGAGACATAAAATGTACTGTTGTGATGTCATAGATCCAAAATGATCTATTCAAATTAAAACAAGGTCTAGATGGTTCTCTGTCCTTGTTTGGACAGCACACAGCCTCATACATTTCAAAGGAACAGCAGAATAGCTTTAAATAAAGAAAAAAGCTGGGAATTCCTCAAGGGAAAAATTTTCAGTATGTGAATCAGTGTTTGTGCTCTGAAGAAAAAGATATTTATATGTCTATGAAGCATTTGTATAATTTATTTTTAGTCATTCTAAGTGATCATAGCTGAATATGTTTATCATTTAAACACATTATTAATCTGCATACAGAATGTTTGATACATTTTCATGTTAAGGCAAGTTATTTACTTGTAATGATAGTAAATTCTTCACCGTGGTTTATAACTTCTTTTGTAATAGTTTTGTGTGACCATTCATAGAGCTTTTTCATTGCCCTGTGATTATATTATTGGTTTCAGCTGAGAGTAGCATATACTTCTTATGAGTAGGTGAAACAGGAAAGAGGTCAGATTCTCCTCATTGATGTAATTATTTTGTCTAGCTCTTTTTGCTCACTGCAGTTGCAATATAGAAGTATTTTGTGTAATATGATGGGTGCGTGTGCTGTCAGCAGTATACGGAGAAAATATACTATATTGTAATCCACACCTGGCTGTAGTGGGTAAGAGTAGAATTACTGTCAAGACTAAAAAATGGAAAATACTTCCTCTTTGGTCTCTTCTTCTCAGATTAAGAATTGAAATAAAATAAATCACATTGATGGCGTGCGGTACTAAAATTAATTGCAATTTTATTTGCTTTATACACAGTATTTCAGTTACATTAAATATAAAAATTTGTATAAAATGTTATTACAGTTTTACAGTTATTAACTAGTAGTAGTCATTAATGCTCTGACTTCACAAGACTTAGCATGTAAATAATGTTTAAGGGAAGTATAAGCATTCAGGTTTGTTTGAGCTATACTGGTATAACTTTGTTAATTTTGCATTAAATTTTTGAAGTATCTAACCAAGATTATGCAATGGTAAACTAGAACCTATCCAGTTATAGTGGAAGGAAATGAATGTAAATACATAACAAAGAAAACTTTACATCATTTTGCCTAGATGGAAAGCAGTGGAAAAACAGGTGTGATTTCCATCATACATTTCCTGCCATCTTCTGTTGCTGTTATGACTACAATGGGAACTGATTTTATGTAATTAGATATTTGATAGAAACAGGCTGCAAACAGAACATCAATGAAAATAAAGATAAAAACTGTTACTTAAAACACATGCAGTATCTTTAACATTTTACCCATCTGATTTGCTTGCCTATACAACTATATAACTATATATGCCTATATAACTGTTAACTAAGTAGTTTTCTGAAAACTACAATGATCTGCTTTTATTTATCTGGAGAATTAAAGCAGATTTGGGAAAATAAAGAGGATTGTGATCTGCATTGGACATTATCATCATCATCATTGTTGTCACTCCCTGTATTCTAATTGATGAACTGTCAGGTAATGATAAATCCAGAAGCAATGGGCATTGGCTTATAGAATTCAGATGAATCTAAAGTGTGCTGCAGTAAATTTTTTTTGTCCCATCTCTTCTATTTTCAATAATAAAAATATTGTCTTCACATCTCTCTTCTGTTGTATAAATCACGTATGGTTGAAACTGAACTCATTGAAAAAGAGTACATCTGGAAAAAGTTCCTCTGAAATACAGCCACACTTTGTAAATAGTATTAACTTTATATTACTGGAGTTGTTTCTAGTGATGCACTAGATATGCACTAGATGGTGCTGATATATAAAACACACATTACAAGAGATATGTAGCAACTGTGGGATATTCGGAGACTTTCTGAAAAGTTTTTTCAGATGATCAGTTCCAAAAATATGTATTTAGAATTCTAGATTGCAATTCCAAATTTTTATTTTGGAATTTAAATTGAAGATGTGGTGGTTTGGAATATTTCTTTGTAAATGTGGACTGTACTCTCATTGTATGCCCTTTCCATTTACTTTTTTTTTTTTAATTCAGTTTCTTCAGAAAAGCACCATACAAAACCACAGAAAATCCTTCTTAGTCAAAGAAAAAGCAATAGCTTGTAGCATAGCTTACAGCACACCCCAAAGATATTTTGTTTGTTTCTTTCTTTCTCCTTTATTTTATTTCTTCTCATTATGAACTGGTCTGTTCATCTTTTCCACATTTCAGTATAACTAATGTTTTCCCTTTTCCCTGATAACATTTGAAAGAATGACATTGACAAAAAAAAAAAAAAAAGAGGAAGTTTTAGTAAGAATAGAATTCTCTAAATATAGAAACTTTCAATACATTTCCTTCATTATACTCCTAAATAAGGAAGCCTGAAAAGTCCTCAGTACAATACTTGTTATAATCAAGGGAAGCTCTTCATCTCTTTCTGTTGTTTCTGTTACATGTTGTCCTTGTTAATGGAGAAAAAAAAATCCTTTACACCCAGAACATTGGCAAATCCATCTGGACTTTTTCTAACTACTTTGTGTGCAGAGATACCTTGTTGAATGACAGATATTACAGAGACATCAAAGCAAATACAGACAGTCCTTGCACACTCCCAGTTAGCTTTGCTACTAGCTTAGATCCATGGCAAGCTACATTAACATTGTATAAAGCTAGAACTTTTAAAACTTGTTAAGAATTAATGTTTATTACCTTTGGCACTTGGCCAAAGTCATGGAACTTAAATGTTTGTGGATCTGAGGTAGTATATCTCCACACAGGGCTGTGTTTCAATATGGTATATTTGGTTTGGCTTGTCATCTGCAATGTATTAGATAGACATACCTGTATTGGTTAACTGTGATAAGCAATGATATACCAGATGTCTCAGGATATTAATGCTTATGTGAGCTTTTCATCTCCTGTACTTGCAAGAACAGCAGTGTAAGATAGACATGAAAGAAGGTAGTGGGGTTAACTTTGAACCGGCAATCCAGCCTAGTAGTGTCAAGTAACAGGTAGAGAACTTTTGAGTAGTAAGTTAGCCTTTAAATTCTTAAGTTATCTCCCTTTGCCACTCTAATTGTCTTCCAAGATTTTGTGATTAAGTCATAAAACTGAAACAGTTGAAGCTTGAGTGTGATATGAAGATCTCAGAAAGCTGTCCAAATAGGTCCTCGTAGGAATTGCTTCCATTTATTGATAAATCCTGCTGTTTATTCTCTTGCTTCAGTCAAAAAAATAAGAAGGAGAGGAGAGGAGAGGAGAGGAGAGGAGAGGAGAGGAGAGGAGAGGAGAGGAGAGGAGAGGAGAGGAGAAGAGAGGAGAGGAGAGGAGAGGAGAGGAGAGGAGAGGAGAGGAGAGGAGAGGAGAGGAGAGGAGAGGAGAGGAGAGGAGAGGAGAGGAGAGGAGAGGAGAGGAGAGGAGAGGAGAGGAGAGGAGAGGAGAGGAGAGGAGAGGAGAGGAGAGGAGAGGAGAGGAGAGGAGAGGAGAGGAGAGGAGAGGAGAGGAGAGGAGAGGAGAGGAGAGGAGAGGAGAGGAGAGGAGAGGAGAGGAGAGGAGAGGAGAGGAGAGGAGAGGAGAGGAGAGGAGAGGAGAGGGGAGGGGAGGGGAGGGGAGGGGAGGGGAGGGGAGGGGAGGGGAGGGGAGGGGAGGGGAGGGGAGGGGAGGGGAGGGGAGGGGAGGGGAGGGGAGGGGAGGGGAGGGGAGGGGAGGGGAGGGGAGGGGAAATAGTAGTGCTGCATATGAAAGATTATGGACATAACTGAATGGAGTCTCAATATTGTCCTGGATATTTGCATGGTGAACTATTCTCTGTATTTTCCATGCTATGGGAAACAACTTTAATAAAGTATGGTTAGCTAATATTCAGGTAACATGTAAGAAAATATGTATGTGCTTACTCTCACTAGATACTCTTATACCTAATTCTCAAAATTTCTTCTTGCTTCTTTATTTTTATATGAGCTCCACATTTTTATAAATCAAGAAGAGTTTGCAGATTTAATATTTATGTCAATTTTGTAGCTATGTGGGGAAATGATGATTGACAGGTATATGTTTCACTCTTTAAATAATATTATTCTTAAACTGCAGACTCTTGAGCTTTTCCAACTGGAAAACAAATAAACAAAACAAAACAAAACAACAACAACAAAAACAATCCCACATCAAACAAACAGACAAAGCAAAAATGAAAACCAAATACTTCTCAGTTTTTCATAGGAAAGGAATTTTTTTTTTTCAGTGTAAAACCAGGAAATGTAGTGAATATATCAGTAGTTAAATTCAAGCTGGAAATTTTGCCTTTTTCCCCTTTAGCTATAAAAAAAAAAAAGAAAAATTAGATTTTTTTAGCTTGTTTTTCTCCTTCCATTTAGTTTTAAATAAGTAAATGAAATCAAAGAATTTCTTTTTCCTGATTTGCTATCTCCTTTCTAGGAAATAATGACAAATAGCAGGACAGAAAAGGGAAGCTTGTCCCTTAGTTCTATAATAGTAGGAAAAAGTAATGGTGTATTTGCTGATATTTATTTATTACAGAGGGAAAAAACAAAGGAAGTAGAAGAAGGAAAGAAATAACATTAACCATGTTAATAAAAATGTATTTAAAAATAATAATGAGCTCTACAGTTTTTAATTCTGACAGATTTTTTTTCCAAAATATTGACATACCCAATAATTTGTATACCTTTATGTGAAAATCTTAGGCTCACTGTGAGATACATTAATTGTGCTGGCTTCAATACACTCACTATCCTCAGTTCTATATATGCCACACATGCTGATGCAATGGAATATGTGACATTGTGTGTTCTGAGTGGGGGCCAGCCAGCTGAGTATCAGTCCAGATAAGAGTCACATAATTCTCGTGTGTTTACAAATATTTTAGTTGGACATATGCTCTGAAATTAGTGAATCTGTGCCAAATTTGTGACAGCAGACATGTGGCTAAGCTTCTATATTCAAGTAAAGAACCAGTCATTCAAAAAATGTGAAACTTGCTGTTTAGGTTTGGTTTACCAGTGAAAAGTCATAAAGAACCCTAAGCTGCACAGTTTGTCTGAAGTCAATGCCCTAACTGCAGACCACACCATATGTGTGATGTAGCTTCTAGTACAGGGTGAACAGTCAACACAGAACATTAAAAAAAATCTTAAAACAATGGAGAGATATTTTGTCAACATCCGACTGAACATTTCCAATTCCCTGCAGAGCCGTATATCTGCCAAGTCCCGCAGTGCCTTGAGAATGCAGCAAGAGTAAGAACAGACGGAATTCTAATGTGAAATGTAGAACTCTTTGAATAACAGACATTTTAACCCTTCCTTTTGTTGTTAAACTGGCATGAAGGAAAAAATAAGAAAAGGGCAAAAATGCATTTTTCCCTGCCTCCTGGTATTCTTCCTTACAAGAATAAACACCAGATTCTGCACCTGGGAATGGGCAACCTTGACTTAGAGACTGGGAGATGAGATGTTGGAGAGCAACCCTGGTGAAAGAGATTTGGGGATCCTGATTTACAGAAAGTTGAACATGAGTCAACAGTGTGTCCAGGCAGCCAGGAAGGCCAACTGTATCCTAACTGTATTGAGCATGGCAATACGGGAGTTGACTTCTGAATGATATTTGTTTTCTCCTTCAGAATCCAGGCCATGATATTAAATAAACATGATTTTTATGTTAGAAGGCTTTTAGAGAGGATGGTAACAGAGAGGAATATTTTTTTTCTGAACACATTTCACTGTAACCCTGCATTAGACCTGAGTTTAAAGAACGGAGCATAGCAGCCAACTTTAGTAAGGTGAGAGAGGGAGATTACCTGGGAAAGTCAGCCTATAATACTGAATTTATTCTGTAAAAGCTGTTTCCTTCTCACTTTAACTTCTGTAAGAAATGTCATGTCTCCAGACAACATAAGCTGTCTATCATTATCTTTATAGCCTGCAAATATTTTAGCCCCTGATTGAGCTCTACACATTCTTATTTTCTTCTGTGGTCAGGTTGGCTTAACTTTCAAATTTTTCCAACCAAGAT
Organism: Callipepla californica brunnescens; assembly: GCA_023055505.1. Taxonomy (NCBI): domain Eukaryota; kingdom Metazoa; phylum Chordata; class Aves; order Galliformes; family Odontophoridae; genus Callipepla; species Callipepla californica. The sequence continues at coordinate 5,346,167 of JALIRH010000001.1, forward strand.
GCCTAAATAATGATATCCTGACCTAGTGTTTAGTAGCAGCATGATGTGCCTCATCCTGACATGTGTAGCACATAGAGGAAGTACTGGATTTTTTCTCTCTTTGGGGACTGTAAAAATTGGTATTTGTATTCTTTTATGCTGCGTATAAAGCAGCATTCTAATTAATGCAACTTGAGATGACACTTCCTCTAGAAAAATGTGCATTGTCTTGGGAAGAATTCAAGGGAAAATGGAAATAATCTCATTCTTCTCAGCTCGCACTTGCCTTAAATAATTATTTATGGGCTGACCATTTCTTCCGGAGCTGGGCCTCCACCCCAGAAATGTTCTGTTCTTAGAGAGGAAAGGAAAAACAAAAACAAAATGTTTTTACTACTCTCCTGAATGTAATGAGTACAGCTCAGCCTCTCCCTGAATATTTGGGAAAGGAGATCCTAAGCACACATGTTAAACACTCCACCTACATGCAATAAGTCAATGGGAAAAAAATCCCTCAGGTCTCATAAGATACGATTTCAGGACTTAGGTGTAAAGGAAATGGAAGAGTCTGCAGGACTAGCCAGACATTTTATGCGTGCCAATAGTGTCTAATAGTGTTGTTCCACAACAGATCACAGTTGGGAGTGGATCTCCATTCTCAAGGCATCCAACATCAAATGAGAAAAAGGAAGTACAAACCTCACTTTTAATTAGAGAATAGCATATTCAGGTGGGGAATGCCTCCATTAGGCAGCACATTAGTTTATGCCCTTAAGAGTGACATTTTTGTTCTTCAAACCCACAGTTTCACTTCCCAAATTAAATGTTATCCTTCCAATTTTATTCTGAAAGATGTAACTTTAAGTAAAATTATTTTCTAGTCTCCTGAGGACTTGTTCTCTTGGCATCTGCAGATGTTTTCTGTGAATGTCTCCTTAAATTTCTTGTCTTCACAGCATTTATTGTATCTCAAAGTTTATCTAAGTCTATCTGTACTGAACTGCAGAACAGAATCTGCAGGTTCTTTGGACAGTGACTATGTTTTCCTGTTTGCTCATTTTTCTCATCACAGATTCTGAACAGGTTGTAGCAGTTTACTGTGTTCTGTGGAATATTTTGAGTTATCCGATGTTATCATGTCCCACGTTCCAAATGTTCTGTTTGCTTTTGCAATTAATTTGATGGTTTCATATTTATTATACAGTTTGTTGTGGAAGTACTTTCATGTGATGCAGAGCAAAATTCCCTCCAGAAGTCCTTGTAACACCCATCCCTTATTTTAAAGTTAGTGTTGCATGGCTGGTAAGCTGTGTTACTGATGCTTCACACATATTCATCAGATTGTTAGCTTATCTGCATGTTCTCTGTTGCTCCAGAGTCACCTTGATGGAAAGTCATCTCTGGGTTGGATGGATGCCATGCCCTGCCTTCTATGATTCCATTTCCAAGGAAGAGGACGGTCACATAACTGTCACAGTTCTGAATGCTGAGGAGTCATACTTCATGCTTCAGTGTAGTACTCTGATTGGGTCTTAGATTTCATTTGCGCCTGCTCAGTTTTTAAGTCCCTCTGACTTGCAGACACTGCAGGGCTGGATTCCAGCAGTTGAAATCTGATACCTCATACATATTCAGCCCTACATTCTGTTCAGATTTTCAGTTTGAAGTTTAACCCCTCCCTACAAATGGCTTAGCAATTCCATTTGTCTTTTCAGATGACCAGCTCTGTTGGATCATCCTGAGGTATGTGACAGAATGGAATAAGTCTGCTTACTCAGTGTTTTCCCTTTATACTCAGTTATGTGTTGAATTTATAGGCAGCAGCTATATTTGTATATTCAAGAGAATGCTTGGCTATTATATTGGAATGAGACCATTAGAGCTGTTCTAGAGGAGAATTTGGTGTGTTCCTGACTTGACTTGGCAATGATAATTGGGACAACTAAAGGAAGTTTTCTCAGAGCCTGTTTGACTTGAAAGATTTGATGGTTTATTAATGCAAAGCACTCTCAATTACTATTAGTGTAAGACATATGTTCTTAAGTTGGACAAGAGGTTTGCAAGCTAGCTCACAGGTTATCTTTTCCAGATTTTAGTTTTCAAAGCTTTATTCTGCATGACACCTTCCTATGTTTTTTAAGTTAAGAGTGTAAGTTAGAGTTCCTGTGTTCCTAAGTTGAGTGAGGCTGAGATGGTTTCTTTGCCCACAACATGTACAAAGGTCAAACACTGGAGATAGTTTTGTTTACAAAAATACATTGTAGATCTGATCCAAATTTTGGATCAATACATGTATTTTCCAGTACACATTATGTGAGTCTAACATAATACTGTTGAATCATTTTCTCCTTTATGTCAGTATGCTGGCTGCCAAGACACTTTATCTTCCTGGATTTTTAAATCTTTCCTATAACCAACTTTTGTCTCTCTTTGTGTGCTGAAATACCTACAGTTATTACTACTTGTAGCGTTAAGCAGTGCATTCAGAGAACAAAATGATAATAGACACATTATTTGGCATGTGATTTCATTAGCATCAAGTGTCAGAGCAAATTAGTCAACAAATGGCAGACAAGAACGCATTTCTCTTCAGATGGCTGCTAAATCCTATTTGTTTTAGATACTAGTGTTGGATACATGTGTGAGGAACACAGACAGAGGGGACACAGCCTCCCCAGGCAGATGTATACACATAGAGAGTCTTGATGTCCCTCTAGGGCCTGAAGGAAGGTTTCATGAGTGCAAGTGTGTGCAGCTGGATGAATATCTTGAGCAAATTGCCAGTTCACCAGGCAGTGTAGTATTCAGAAAGTTGAGTGAGATCGATGTGTGGTACTGTGCACTGACATGATCTGAGTGACAACACTGCCTTAAGTTCCCTGCAACCAGAATTTAGGAAAACTTACAATCCTGAGCTGATGGAATTGATTAACTCATAAGACAAGGGAGACTGGACCCTGATCAGGCAAAATCTCTGGTGACTGGAAAGAGGGAAAGATCACTCCTGTTTTTAAATAGGATGGAAAAGAAGACCTGAGAAACAGATAGATGAGCTTCATTTCTGTGCCTAGGAGATCATGACACAGATTCTAATGGAGTCTATGTCCTGCACATGCAGGACATGGAGCTGATCTGAGAGAGCCAGCACAGCTTCATAGAGGACCATCTGCATGGACTTTCTTCAACATCCTCTATTACTTGTTCTTCAGGCCCCACTGCCTCAATCCTACTATGTGAGGGCACATAGGAAGATGAGATAGGTTGAGGTTCACTTGTCACCCCAAGCAGGGATCTATTTCCACTCTTTACTGCCTCTTAGGTTACCTCTTTCTCCCTGATGGCAAGATGATAAAGGATACTTCTACTTGCAAAATGCCCTCCCAGTGCCTCTCTCGCAGGGATGTCAGGATATGGATACTCCAGACAATTTCCCTTTCACACAATTTGCCAACCAATTTAATACAATAAGATGACATAATTTGTAGGCTATGGTAGATGTTAACACCTGGAAAAGTAAATGCTGCCTTCAGATACAAAGAAGTGATTATGAGCTGGCTGGTCTCTCCTTTCTCCCAGCTACTCTGTTGAAATTATTTATTTTCTTCTGCTCTTTGATTGTATCTTTATCTACATCCAGCATTTCTTTTGCTCAAGTTGCCAATTATCTACTTAACTAGCATCTTCCTAGAACATATGATCCTGTATAGTAAGGAAAAATGGTGAAAATGTCTTCTCACTTCCAAGAGCTTAGGCTGAAGAGAGTTTTCAGGAGAACACCAAATAATAACCAGATGCTGCATCATTGTGAACAGAGACCTAAAGTGTAAGCAGAACCATCCTTTTCCTCTGTTTTTTTTTCCTTTTGGTATGTTAGAGAAGTCACAGTGGCCAAAGTTAAAAATGTAATTGGCTGTGTGAGAACTGTAAAAGCAAGAGAAAGAGATGCAACTTTTAAAAGATTCTCAAGAGACATACCCAAAGACAGAAGAGGATATTTCTCTGACATGTGTGAGCTTTGGGAATGGTCATCACGTTCTCCAGGGGCATTTCTATTTATGTGATGCTGTGCAAGAAAGGACTGGAAGATCCTCTTGTTTTAGTACCATTTCATAGTCCAAGATGCTATTTTGAAAATCCCGTTTACACAATTTTGAATCTACGAAAACAAAATTTAGATTATTTTCTGATGTTTTAAAAGAGCACGTTTGTGTATAGGTCTTAAATAAGGATTTATTTTATTTCAGTGTTATGTCTTTTTTATTGATAATTCATCAAAATACTGAATGCTTGATAAAACTAATTGCTACCACTGCTGTTAAAATATTCTAAAATTTTTAGTTATCTGTAAAATTATTTCATTACCTAGTGGGCAATGAGCCAGTTCATGCGCGATCAGGACAGATAGTGCTTTTTATTTAGTCCTGAGTGCTGATGAATGTTTCCACCAATCAAGCACAATAGTGCAAGTTTCTTCACCGCATTTATGCATTAAATTTCCATGTACTTTGCCTACCTAATACAGGAGAACCACCTACCACCTACATATTCAAAAAGGATAAGCAGGTATGATACTCCACCCCCTTTTGGTTACTTTCCTCAGCTGTCTGTGCTTGAATGGGGGTCTTGCCGGACTCTTGATTGTCATTTGGAATGTGCTTCCCTTACTCCTCTTAATCATAGACGGTAACACGTCACCCTGGACAGTTCCCCTCTTGCCAACTTTCCTCTATCCCTTCCAAGGAGTACAGTTGTCCTGGATTAATGGCCAAGATTGGCCAGGATGCTGTTCTGATTAAACGATAAACATATTTCATGCTTTAGTATAAACAGTGCTTGATTAAAGAATTCTACATTCATGTTTATTAAACACAGAAAGTATCTCCTTAGGAAAGGGAAGACCTATATTTCCATTATATGTGTCTCCCCCTTCAGAAGTTTAATGCATCTACCTGGTATCAGCTGACATTAGTGCAGTCTACACCTGAATAAAGCATCTTCTATCCTTTAATAGGCAGTGAAAGTTAATAGGAACTTCCAGAATTCAGTTTCTGGTCTTATATACAGCAGTATAGAGGTCTCATCTTTTACTGCTGAAATTATCAGCAAAAATGGTAAAATCTTCTCTATATCCACCTTCAGTGCTCCGACTATCATTCTAACAAAGGTTATCCTTAACATGGTTCTGAACATGGTTCTCATCAGAGGTGCATATTTTGTATCAGAAACTTCCAGGCTTTTTTGTTTTGTTTTGTTTTGGTTTTTGTTCTTCTTTCATTGCTCTGAGTTCAGTATTTCTCCAGGGAGAATTTTGATAGTGTCCTTCTCTCATGTAAGTTAAAGATTTCTTAACCACAAAAGCTAAGGATGAACCGATTTTCTCAGGGCAATAAACAAATAACAATTTCATCAATGTCCAGAGACTCAAACTGCTCCAAAGGTCATTTTCTCCGTTTAGGAAAAAACTGTGTAAAGAATTTGATGTTAGGAGCCTTTTTAGTCTCCAGTGCATAAATACTTTTGACTCATTATTAGTGGTAGTTGTGATAGTTCTACTAGTGATTAGTGACAATCACTCAGGCTGTCAAAGACATCAGCAGCAGAGGAATCCCTATAAACTTCAAGGCCTACTTGGTCTGCTGGTCAAAAAGAACACAATGATCTAATGAAAGGTCCAATACAGTTTCCAGAACTGTCAAAAAAACTGGGAGATGTCCAAAACTAGTAATAATTTTCAATAAACCAGAATAGGATTGATAAACAAAAAACAAAACATATTTCATTTTTAAAGTTCGATGGTTAATCGTTGATCTTAAAATGAGGAAATAGTGAATAAGAACAATGGAAGACAGGGACAGCCCCTGTGACAATAACTACATGCATCTTTGCTCTGACAAGTGCTCTTTTGAGTGTGACTTTTTTTAGTCTACATAGATAAGATAACATATTTAATTTCATTTTAGAAGATTAATTGTATAGTTTAATCATCCATCTAGGTCTGCCTTTTGAAAGGATATTTTTATGTCAGAGGTTTTTTCTAATTAACATTTATTTGTGAAATCCATCTCTGAATTAATTCCTACCTGCTTCATTTGCCAGTGGGATGAGTGTTAAAATATTAGTTCAGAAGTCATATTTTTCAAAATAAGAAAAAATAAATAAATCAAAATCAACGTTACAAACAAACAAAACAGCAAATACAAAGCTGAACTGTTGCGTCTAACAGCTAAGGAACTACATGTAAACTTCATAAGCAAGCAAAACTGGCTATTGGGTGTCTGACTGAACAGGCAGAACACTGTAGAAAAGCATCTTTTTTACTACAGAATCATTATGGGTGTGTATGAAAATTACATGGAAAAGAATTACAGGTAAAACTCTGGGGGTAGGAAAATTCTCTCTATATACTCATTTCTCCATATGTACTAAGAGAAGGAGAGGGAAGTGGACATAAAGATGTCTTCTAAATATGATGCCTGTCTTACACTGAAGATTTTTCATAACTGGCATACCTGAAAGGAGCTGTAATATCCAAGTCAACATAGTCAAGGAGAGTTCTTCATGGAAATGGCATTACACTGCTGAAATAGAAGAGGAGCATTTATATGAGACGTTGCTTGGTTCCACAGTCTCCTTAGAAACTTAGAGCCAAGGTACAGAAGATCCTAAAGGATGCAAAAGTGGAGAAATAACCTTATGTCTCCTTGTTACACATTTTCTCATTGAAAACGAAAGGGACACCAGCCAAAAAAATAGTATACATTCATCTTACTGCCTCATAAGTTAACACCAAGTGAGTATAACAAGTATAAAGAAAAGCACCAGACCTCAATAAATACATTTATCTTATTTATCTGATATTTTGAAATTATTCTAACATTTTTGTCTAAGGTAATATATACAATATGAAGTATGACCATGAAAATTGCTACCCGTAAAAGTTTTGAAAGATTAGGTGTAGCATTCCCTGATACAGAGGGGAAACATTGTTTAATTAAAAAAGAAAAAAAAAAGTTATATTATACATAAGAAAAAAATGAAATTGTGGAAATAATGCTCACAGTTACAAAACCAACCAACCAACCAAACAAACAAAACTCCAAACAGATTTCTTTCCCAGTTCAGAAAATCGAGTAAAGAGAAAATGAGGTGTGAGAGTGCAAAACCAATACCAAACACAGATAATAAAGGATGATCAGAAATTATTACAAGAAGTTTCTATTTGGTCTTCTGAAAAATGTAACTGTGATGGTAGATGTGAAAGTTATGTAAACCTCAAAAAGTTGAATGAATTCGACCAGGAACTACGAGCTCTCCAAAGAGATGCTGAATAGAGGCACGAGCATGAAATTTTGCTTAGAATCCTCTACCAGGAGCAAAGAACAGGAAGGTTATCATAAAGTAAGATTGTTCTGTAAGCAAGTATTGTACTGGTAACATTCAGACATTCAAGAAGATATTTTTCTTTTTTATCTAGAACGAGCCAACTGGTAAAAACAGCAGAAGGGCTTTGCCACATCTTTTCTAGATCATTTTTTCAAGTTAGGATTGTAATGAGAGTTATAAGATAACTTTAGTGGCTGCTCTGATAAAGAATTTAAAGGAATTTATAATATAAAATATAAATTTTATCTGAATGTTGCTGTGTTCAGGGTAACATCATGATGAAGATCAAATATTACAATATGCTTTAATCAGCTCAACCTTCTTAATTGCTCCTGATATTTATCAATGGCACCAAATTAGGCAATCTTAATATTATTCTGTGTTTTTCACCATAGGAACAAATGAATTTGGGTGAGTATTATTATCTGCAAATTGAACTTTGCTTCAGAAATTCCTGTGTTGTTTTACTTTTTAAGGATGTGTCTGAGACTTCAAAGCAGTTATTAAGATAAGGAAATTGGCTAGTTAATTTCTGTCTGTTTTCCTTCTTTTGTTGAGCCTTTAAAAAAAAATTAGAACATTATGTAGATGGTGATTTGAAACACAGGTAGTGGGCTGAAACCTCCTTCTATTGTATGAAAATTTACTTGTGTTATAACTCCCTCTCTTCCCTCCCTCCATTCTCCAGTTATTTAATTAATTGAAGACAATTTATACAGACCTGGAGAGTGAGTAATGTAAGAATGAAGCTGTTAAACAGGAATTCAGGAAAATTCCATGTCTTATGTTAAGAAAAGAGTAAGCAAGGATAACCACAGCGCAGTGATGGCTTTGTCCCTTATGTACTGTTTCATATGATATTTCCACTCAGCTTTGAACAACAAAAGACCTGACATCCACTCAGCGCCTTTAGGTTCAATGGTAGCACCAGGCACACAATCATTAGTGATGAATAATTGGGCCCCTAATGGCTCACAGAAAACAGAAGCTGGCTCCTTGCACTGACAACATCTAATCGATTAGCAAGCTACTTATACGCATAATTACTTATTTTGCTTTGAAAAACAACCAGAAATTCTGTTGACATAACTTTTAAAGCATATGGTAATATGTATCTACTACCCAGTTTCACATGCTTTTCTCATGAATGAGAACATTTTGTCTTGTTTCTTCATAAGCAAATGGATGTAGGATAATTGTACATAACACCTTGTTATTTCATGTATTGTCTCCTATCCTATATCTTCTGCCCCTTAATTTCATGACATGACATCCAGGAAATGAAGTGATTCAAAGCTAAGTCAGAACTGGACTGAGGGTTTCCTAAAGCTCTGTAGTGATGCTAGACCTGAAGTAAGGGACGTGATTCTTCTAGGCATTCAGGTGACTCTGAATGCTGTGATACCTTGCATGTAGCTTTATTTCAGGGCCTCTGATGCGGCCAAACAGCAGTGAGGAAGGAAAGAAGACAGTGAAAGAGTTGTGGCTCCCTCAGAAGCCATGTTAATGTGGACAAAGGGAAGGCAAATGGTATCATCTGCCTGGACTTCTGCAAGGTCTTCGACATGATCCCCCACCAAATCCTTATCTCTTAATTGGAGAAATATGGATTTGAAGGGTGGACTATTTAGTGGATAAGGAATTGGTCAGAATGTCACAAGCAGAGGACTGTAGTCAATGGCTCCATGTTCAGGTGGAGACCAGCAACAAATGGTGTCCCCCGGAATCCATCTTTGGTCCGGTACTCTTGAATATCCTTATCATTAACATAGATAATGGAATTGAGTATGCCCTCAGCAAGTTTGCTGATGACACCAAGCTGAGTGGTGTAGTTGATACAGTGGAAGGAAGGAATGCCATCCAGAAGGACCTTGAATAAGGAGGGCCCTTGTGAACCTAATGGGGTTCAACAGAGCAAAGTACAAGGTTTTGCACTTGAGTTGAGGTAATCCTAGGTATGTATACAATGTGGCCTCACCAGGGTAGAGTAGAGGGAAGGATCACCTCCCTCCACCTTCTGGCCACTCTCTTCTAATGCCACCCTTCTTGGCCACAAGGGCACACTGCTGGTTCATGGTCAACCTGTTGTCTATCAGAACTGCCAGGTCCTTCTCCACAGAGCTCCTCTCCAGAAGGTCATCCCCTAACCTGTAATGATGCATATAGCTATTCCTCCCCAGATGCAAGACTACACTTGCTTTTGCCAGATGTCATCCTGTTCCTCCCTGCTCAACTCTCCCTTCAGTCCAGGTCTTACTGAATGGTAGCCCAACCTTCCAGTGTGTCAGCCACTCCTCCCAGCTTTCTATCATCAGAAAACTTGATGAGAGTAGACACTTATCTTCCTTATCCAAGTTATTGATAAAGATGTTGAACAAGACCAGATCCAGCACTGACCCCTGAGAAACATCACTAGTTACAGGCCTCAAACCAGACTCTGTGCTGCTGATGACAACCCTCTGTGCTCTGCCAATCAGCCAGTTCTCAATCCACCTCATCATCTGCTCCCACACTTTCTAAGTTTAATAAGAAAGATTTGTCTTTGTCTGTTCTGGGACAAAAATATTTTCCTTAGGGTTATTTCACAGTGACTTTCCAGAACCTTGACTTATCCCATACAGCAATTCTCCACTTAGAATATATTCAACAGAGTTTGCTTAAGCCTTGAAGAAAACAATGAATTTTACTAATCCAAGAAATAGACCTGGGAGATTGGCTGAAGCTGAGCAAATCTCTCTACAAGGAAGAGGAAGCTGGTGTGAAAATGTGTCAAGCCGGTCTGGCTGTTTCTGATGTCTCTTGGAGATATGGAAATAAGGATAGTGTCCAGATGGGAGGAACTACTGTTCCTCCTCCCCGCAGTACTTCGAGCCAGTCTACTCACGACAGAAAGATAAATCATCTTTGCAGGGCTACTGTATGATGAGGGGGAAAAAGAAAGCAGGCTTTTTGATATTTATTATTACTTTCAAGATCTGCTTCCAAAAGTAATTGCCTACATTGCTGTGGCTAAATCAATCATCTCTAGGAGCAAGCTGATACTACTGCATACCGTATCTGCAATTGCTAATTCTTCCAGTCAGAGAAAAGAATAAGAGAATCTAGTTTCTCAGAACAGTACTGAAAGAAATGACTGTTGCAAGTACTCAAGCTATCTTTTGTTTATTTTAATCTATTTCTGGTACAGCAAAGTGCTGTGTGAGCTAACTTGCCAAGCTCTGAATTGATAACATGTTTATTGGTATTAGTCCAATCTCATGAGAGTTTCCTGTTGGGAAATGTATCAGGTGTTTCTATAAAAACTACAAACTATTGTGCTTCATTTGGTACATTTAGTACTATGGGGTCCCTGTCCAGAACCTGTTCCTGCTACACCTCTTTTCAGTGATTATCTCCAAAAGTGTAAAGACGTCTCTTCTTTTTTGGCTGTGCAAATGCTTTGCAACTTCTGACATTAAGGTTCAAACTCTGAGTTTAAGATTTATGTATATTACAAGAAAGAGGTAGAAGGGTTCATGGAGATTATGTGTCCCTGTGTTGATTAGCAAACTCCAGCAGAAACACACTTCTGTCTAGAAAAGTTGGTACCCAGAAATGATCAGAAGATTCCTATTCTATTCCAACATAGTGGACCTCACTTTTGTACTTGGTTTTCCTTAGAGTTTTTTGCAGACTTCTACAATAATTCTGGTAGATATGCCTCTTTCCTTTTCTCAGCAGGAATGAACAAATGGTCATCCATGACCTACTTGCTGCCTCTTCGCTGTTACTGATTTACCACAGCACTCCACATTTCTCAAAACCAGAATGCACCTCTCCCCCATTGTTTTAAAGCTTAACTGGATTTTAGTAAGACTCAATAATGTAGTCTTGGCTACAGTGACTATAGTCATGGCCATGGCTGGCATCCATAGGCATTCATGCATGGCTGATATACATCTATTTTTTCAGGAATGCTCAATTTCCTCAATAACTTGAATACCCTTTTGTACTGTGTGCAGCTTCTTGGAAATTGCAGATAAGGTCAAGGACTTCCACTTCTCATAGACGTTTTTCTGTTTCCTTGGTTGTGATTCACTCAGTTATCACTGCTTCTAATTTGTTTTGCATGTTTTACATAACTGCTGGAGATAGCTTTCTAAGGAGGATCATGACTGGGTAGTTTCCTTCAATGGACCAAACAACTTCACTGACTGTTCCTTTTCATTAGGGTTTTCAAGCTGGCATAGTGAATAATTTTAGGTATTTCCTGAGATGCTTTGAGATTTCCAATGCTTGTCTGAATACTCCATTGTACTGTTTCACTTGAGCAGTGGCTACATCTTGTATTAGAAATGTAATTTCATGCTGAGATCTGGAAATGTTTTTTGAAAGAAACTAAATGTCTTCATATATATATATATATATATATATATATATATATATATATTCCCTTAAAAAAACACAGTAAGGTGTTTTACTTTGAGTAAAGAGTATAACAATGACAAAAATTTTTGGAAACTTTTCTGAAATGGTGCAAGGGCATAATTTTTAGTAAGCATTAGTATCCTAACTGTATGGAAATTGGCTATAAAGAAGAACAGAATAATATTTAGTGTTATTTTCTGTCATGAAAACCAGCAAAGTCATTTGAAATTTATTGGCAACTTAGGTACTTCCACACGTGGTGGAAGCTATTACTTCCACTTAGTGTGGAAGTGATTATAAGAATTCTGTTTCAAAAGGATGTGCCTTAATGAGCTCTCTTGAATGAGGGATTTAGTTTTGCGGTTGTCTTCAAAATAGATTTTGAACTTCGAAATTGTTATATCTTCTGAAGATATTTTTAAAGATTATTTTCCTTTTGATGTTTCAGATCACCGTTCAAGATCTTTTTTTTAGTATTAACTGGTTTGGAGTCTTGAAATCTTCTTAATAGCTGTAATAGATGTTGAAGGGAATATGGGTTTTATTTTTTTATCTATTAAGTTGCCAAGTGAAACTGAAAGAATTTTCATTACTGTAATTGTTATTTTTTCTTCTGTCACATTATATCAGCCCTATTACTGCTGTGAATTGGTAAAAATGAAACAAACATTTATTTTCAATTGTCAGGGGAGGCTCCCAAGTTATACCTTCCCAGATTTGTTTTCTGTTACTGCTGTGAGATGCTGATCATTCAGTTTATTGAATGGTGCTTACTGGAACTGCTAAAATAAAACTACTCTTCGTATATGATCAAGATACATGTAATTATGCCTCTCAGCATTCCTCAGAAGCCCTCTGACTTGTAGCCACTCAGCATTTTGCTGTTCAGTAAAATGACCATCTGATCTGCACAACCTGCAGCTTTTCAATTCCCACTGTCCTACTGTTGCTCTTTTTTTTTTTACTTGTTTGTTTTTGTTTATTTTTTGCTGTTGCACAACATTTCCTTTGAAAAGCAGAACTGCGGAATCACAGCATTGCAGGGGTTGGAAGGGACATCAAGAGATCATCAAGTCCAACCCCTGCTGCAAAAGCAGGTACCCTACAATAGCTCACACAGGTAGGTGTCCAGATGGGTTTTGAATATCTCCATTGAAGGAGACTACACAACCTCTGTGGACAGCCTGTTCCAGTGCTTTGTCACTCTTATCATAAAGAAGTTCTTATGCGTGTTATTATGAAAATTCTTTAGTTCAAGTTTTAGTCTATTGGTTCTTGTTCTATCACTATGTATCACTAAGATCCTCGCCTCATCCATTTGCCTCTCACTTCCCATTATCTATTTATAAACATTAATCAGACCCTTCACAAATGGATCTGACAGACCCTGCAAATATATTTTTCTTTAGAAGTGGGCTGTACTATTCCAGGAAATGCTTAACATTTTCCAGGGGAACAGAAAGCTTGGGAAAAGAATTATGGATTATTAAGGTTTTTAAGAATCTTTCTGAAAGATGAGGCAGTGACAGCTAGGTACCTCTGAGATGGTTCTTAAGCTTTGGCAACTCATCACATTATATGACAGCAGTTTTACACACAAAAGGAGTACATTTAAAATCTGAAATATTTCAAATAGCAACTGACATGAAACTTCTACTTTGGAAGCATGTATTCCTGTGACCTCAGTTTATGATACCAGCAGAAACCCAAGTCAAGAAATCCAAATGTAAACAGACACAGAGGGAAATATTGTCAGTTGTTTTCCAAAGCTGAAAAATCGGAGCCTGGTCCTGATTTTTGTATTAATGCTATACTGGTATTATTCTACTGGAGTTAAGGGATTTAATCTGCTCTGTATCACAGTAGAATGTCCTTCTGTGTATTTAACTTAAGGAATAAGAACACTGGTGGGGTTGCCAGGCACCTGCAATGCTGAAACTACAAGAGCTGCAGAGTATTTAATTATCCTTGATGTATACGTAATAAACTGAGTACTCAGTTGTGTCTATTTTTTCTCTAATGTTCTGTAAGAATTGACTTGAGAAATCTATTGCTCTATAAGTGAGTTGAATAAGTGTCAGTTCTGATGTTAATTTCTTTACTGTTGAGCAGTTCATTCTTTGTAGCAAACTCTTGCTATCATATGATCTCACAGTTTTTGAGGAACAGTTATTTTGGTATTCCTGCACTTCTCATAGCTATGGCTCAGCAAAGCTCAGGCAAGTCACTAGAGCATAGGTCCTTCCCCTGATTGCTCAGCCATTAGCTTTAACTTCCTGCTTACTTAACTTGTGATTGTCCTTCAAGATGCAGGAAGGCTCAAATTTAGAGGCAGTTGGAAACTGTATGACTTTATTCCGGTGAAATAAAGAGAACAAACTGTTTGTACAAATGTTAGCATGTTGTTCCCAGCAACACTAAGTAAAATGCAGCTGGTTGGCTGGAAGTTCTTTACTTCTCAAAGAGGCACAGCTGGAGATGTCTTAAAGAAAATGTATTTCTATCAAGTGCCACAGAGGAAGCAAGCTGCTTTGATAGCTACAACAGCCACTTCTGCTTTCTTAAAAGTCAGTACCATTTTGTGAGAAGAATTTCAGTCTACAGTTCCTTTAAATTAGTTCTTACTTTATATTAATAAAGTTTACTCTCACAGTTGTTAGTAATACAGTTTTAACCTCTGGCTCAGCAATAAATCCATGTTACTTTCTCCATAGTTTCTCCTGGAAACAGTAATACTTACCAGCTACAACCCACTGCAGCCAGCAGAATCATAAACACGTTAAGGTTGGAAAAGATTTTTAAGATCATCCAATCCAACCATCCACTTACCACCAATATTGCCCACTAAACTACATCCCTAAGTAATACATCTCCACACTTCTTAAACACCTCTGAGTCAGTGACTCTACCACCTTCCTGAGCAGCCTGTTCCAGTGCCTGACCACTCTTTCAGAGAAGTTATTTTTGCCAGTATCCAACCTGAATCTCCCCTGGTTCAACATGGTCATTCCCTCTCGTTGCTGGTTTTGAAGGCAGGCCACAGAAGATTATGAATCTTGCAGGATGGAAGAACTGAAATTTTTAACCTGGAACTTTTGTGATTATATCACTCCAGTTCAGGGTATTTTGGTCTACATAGCAGCATGAAATCAAGTCTGCCCTTTATTATGCGGAGGGTTCTTTCTGGCCACGTCCCGTTACTGCCAATAAAACATCTAAAGACAAACTTTGAGTACTCTTGACTATACATGTCACTTTGTAGAGCTAACAGTATACTGGATTAATAATCTAGAAAAGTACTGTGTTCATAGCAATTGATAAGTTTCTGCTGTAGCAACAGAAAAAAAAAAAAAAAAGGAAAAATGCTGATGCTAGAAAATGAAATGCTCTCCAGGTGCCTAGCAAGTAGGTGGATGACTTTACTTGCTGGCTGTGAGTGCTCAGGCTGCTCAGCTTGCAGGCTGCCTCACTCATAGATCCGCTTTTGTTTGCAATTATTCTTGTCCATTTCTCCTATAAGATTTTTTTTAGACATGCATTATATACATAGCAATTTTATGTATGAATATTTTATAATTCACTTTAATGATGATTAAAATTATATATTAATGTTATATTAGAAATGCATACTTCTAAATTGATGACTTGGAATATATATATATGTGCATATTTTTCACAATACTGTCAAATAAATCATAAAATTTTATATAGTATACATGGTTGTTGACAAAACAATAACATACCAGTTATCTTCATTTTTCATTCATGGTTAATGCAAAATGTATTTTATACACATTACTGAGCAGATACACACTATATGAGTGTCATAAAATATTCAATAATAGAACGTAAGTAACTTCTTTCCTCATAAATGGTCTCACTTATCTTTTCTTGATCAATACTGACATGTCATTATGTGATTAAACAATAAAGGTTACATAAAAATAACAAGCAATATTGCAAGTGTACCTCATTCCTTCTTATTTCACTATTTATGATAAGCTTAGTTAAATATTAAAAATGATTTATTTGAAATTCTCCTTACTAGACTACAGTTTTCTGTCAGAGATAAAACATTAGCTAGCTTGTTCTGTGCCACAGTACAATTGAAAAATGCTTAGTTTTCATTCATTTAACAGTACTTTTAATGCACCAAAGCTATGACTTCAAGGTTCCTTTTTTTTTAATAGACACTTCTCATGTCATTTCCATGGTGGGGTGAAATTGAGGGTGGCTGGTTTCACATCTATGTGGAGAGTTTGGAGATTTGTCATTGATTTTAGTACCAGCTGTTTGAGTTTTGGTTCACCATAGTTGAAGACGAGGAAAGCCTGAGCTGTGGTTGTCCAAACAGCCGACTCTTGGCATGTTGCAAGACACAGAATTCTGTGTGATTGCTTGGCAGAGTGACTTGGATCACCTCCACTGGTGCAGATTTTAATGAGGACAGCACGCAGGCTGTTGTTAAGTGCTGGTTAAAATGTATAGTTAATGGTGGTGACTGAGTTGAAAAATGGTGTTTTGTAGCTAAGAATTTGTTCTATCAAGTGGTGTTATTGTGCTCTTTGTGCCTGTTGTAGTTTCCATGGAAATAATAAGAGGCGTTACTATCAGAGCAGCCCACATATTTTAAGTTAATCAGAAAACAGCAGAGGGAACCTCCTCCTGTTTAGACCTATGACATCTCTGTGTGCCTGATGCTGGCAATAAAACACTGAACTCTAAGATGCACTAGATAGCACGATATGAGTATGATTCATCACTTGCTGCCAGCAAACAAATATCGAGCCGTGACCAAGCAACAAGCACAGTTGCTCAGTACTTGTTGCACAAATTTCTTCTATTTATATGTAAATATGTATGTTCTTTCAAAACTATGAATGAAAAATAATCCTCATCTAGTATCCTGCCACTGTAGTTAAGGAGGTGGGGAGTATTACCAGTAATATTTAAGTTTGAATGAGACCACAGTATATATAATTAGCAATTCAATCCAAGACTATTTCGGTCTTTGCTTTTGAGCTCTCTTGTAAGTTCTCTAACTTACAATAATACTTCATTTTATTTTTTGCTATAATACTTTGTGCTGTGCAGGTAGCACACTCTCTTGGGCTGTTATTTTTACTATATCAAACTTTGACTCCGGATTATGCAACTGATTATTTCATTATTTCACCTGACAGAAATTATTGCTCAGATCTTGAAGTATTGGAAATACAAGCGCAAGGGTTTGGACATGTGAAAATGGTCTATCATTCATTTTTGCTGTTCTCTGGGTTGAACTAGTAGCAATATGGTGATACCTTAAATCTTTTTAGATCCGATTCTTAGCAGCAAAACGCTACCCTTTATATGAACTGTGATAGAACTAGAGTTTAATCAATAATGAGTGAAGAAATCTTAATAAAAATGAATTGTTGAAATATGAGTAACCTTCTAGCAGATATCTAGAAATGCACTTTGACTCTGCTTTCTCTGACTGAGGAAGCACTACAGTCATCTGTTTCTTGTAAACTGGACTGTGAGGATGGGGTTACATTCAGAGTCCAGCTGCCTGAAACCGTGTTTGGTATAAAACTTAGGTATGTGTTTACAGTAATTAAGTAGGTCCTATACATCCTGTGAGCTGTCCCTGATTCATTGGTACTACCTCATGGTTCATAGTATTAGTGAATATATCCAGCTGGAAACTAAACCGGAAGAAAAGATTTTGGTTGAAATGCCACAACAGAAGGGACAGATAAGGGCTGAGACCAGCTATGTGGAGACAGGTAAGGAATCCCTAAAATAACACAAGCAGGGTAGAAATTAATATTCAAGTATTTTTTTCTGTATCTGTGTACTGGCCTAGAATTCTAGGACATCTTTCGTTACAGAGGAGATGCTTTGGTGTTCCTGCACAGGAATCCTTTGCTGCCCAAATGAAGCTGTTCTTTTCAGTTCTGAATTGCAACAATCAACAAGCTGAACACCCGCTGAAGGGATATTCTCATCACTTGGGAATGGTGTTCAAGCTGACCATCTGACGTAAACTGTCTTCCCATGTAATTAGAGATGTGTGGCCATCATCATCTAATTGCTTGTGGCACACAGCTGCAACGCATATAGCCATTTCCCTCTTGAACTGATCTTTCATTCTGTGGCCTACTTATGTCTATCATCCTTTAGACTCTGAATTTAGAAGTCAGTATGTTACTTTTAAAGAAATTCTTAAAGAAATAATTCTTAGGGTAGATGCTGCGTCAAGCCCTGAATTCAGAACAGTTTTGAGAGAGCATGTAACAGCAAAGTGGGAGTGTGTTCCTCATAAAAAGACATAGCTTGTAAAGTGATCCTACAAATGTGGGTTTAGAGGTATAGAAAGGCTTGACCTCTTTGCACACTGTCAGGAGCATACTATAGAACAAGCTTTCTGTACCTTCAAATACTTAAATGTCTCCTAAAGTGAGAAGACTGGTTAAACGAGATAACTGAGCAGGGTACATGGCCTCCTAAAAAAAATTTATATTGGACTCTGTTTTGAAGTCTATGACATGACTAATATAGCCAAGGAATGTGCTTAGTAGCCACTATATATGTCATTTGGGAAGCTGTGCTTCTTTTACTCTTGTATAAATAAAACTAGCTATGTTTGGTTAGAACAGTCACCTTGAGTTGAAGACTGCTCCACGCTACTCTGCCCTTACTTAGAACTGAACCCTATGAGCTGTGACTTCAGTCAGATGTTGGAGTCCCAATGAAATTTATTCCTTCTATTGATCCCCAAACCTAAGACTGAACAACTGAGAAAAAAGAAGAGAGATTGAGGTAAGGTAAATGAGGCTTGTAGCCTTCTTCTTTACCACTGTTTAATCTATCCAAGTGTATGGCCCAAAGTTCATCTTGATTGACAGTGATAGATGTTTGTTTGAGGGCAAGGAAGTAGCAGGAAAGGAGAAAGTAATAGTAGAGGTTATCTGGTCAGTTCTCTAGGAAGATACAGTGTTGTGAACTTTAAGCTAAAGTAAACAACTAGCATAATTTTATCTGAAGGAAATAAAATAAGCAGGATAACTGCGCTTCACCTTTGGGAGGGCTATAAATACTACAGTTAACAGGATCAGGGTGAAAAATTCTACTGAAGGAATTATTTGTAATTTAAAAAGTCAGTGTAGTGTAATATTTATGAAGGTGAAATATCTCAATGTGACTCTGAGACTTCTACGAGAATCTGAGGAAGTTAAATATTATTACAGGATGCTTTAAAAATAGGACTTTATTATGAAGAAAAGACTATCATTTTTAGGGGGTGTTTGCGAAACTGATAAGACTGAAAGTAGAATAAGAACTACCAAGACAACCTGGAGAAAATCCAGAGGGGAGAGACCAAGTCTGATAAAAGAATGCATACATAGACTGAATGAACGTTGTTCAATCAGGAGTATGAAGGGCATAACAATACAACACTAAGTAACATTGTAAAGAGTCTGCTGATAAATTTTTTTTTAATGTCAGCTGAAGGGACGAAAAGGGAAATATGTCTAATTATTAGAAAAGAAGATCCAGGGTGTATATTCACAATCAGGGAGATTGTGGAACATCCTTTCCTGGTTTATGATGTGGAATACCAATGCCAAAAATCATAAAACCGTGATATCTGCAAAAGAAGGTGGGCAAGATGACTACCAGAAACACAAAATGCAGATTTATCTCTGTCTTACTGGACGTGCCAGCACTGGAGGTTCATTTAAGAGTCTTTTTCTAACCTTTCATTTCTAATATTCTGTCATGCCATAGTATGCACATTCTATGGAAGTTACTATGAGTAATTTGAAAAAGATGCTTTTTCAACTATACTGACACCAGAGTGCTTCATTTGCATTACATACTATAAGTCTCACCAATATCCTACATTAAATTAGTGTTATCAAACATCCTACTGATTTAAGGTTTTTTTTTTTTTTTTTTTCTTCTGAGAACTGTCTGGCCTGTACCTAGATAAAATCAACGATTCTGATGATTAATCTCTTTTTTTTTTCCTTTTAATTTTCAGTAAAAAAGAAACAGATATTTAGAAAGTTCTCAGAAAACAGAGAATGAAAATGAAAGTAAAGTGCTATTTATTGCTCTTTACAGCTCACTTTTCTACAAAAAACTATTTATAAATAACAAAAGGTATGTAAAAATAAAAGAAGCATGTCAGGCTACATTCAGTGTTGCAAAACAATAAGAAAAATACTAAGTCTTTCAGGGGACAACGATTATTCTTTTTCAGTTTTCAGCAGTGGTAAGAGCCAAAGAAGGAAGAACCAAACACAGGAGGGCAATTCATGATACAGTAGAAATTACCAATAAAAATATTGATTTCAGCAAACTGTGGGTTGCCATTCTGCTGAGAAACATCAAAGGATAAAAATCTGAAACTTAAGATAATTTACACTGTATTTGTTTTGATCCCAAGGAGAGAAATTGGTCTGGAATATGAAAATCAGCACAGGGCTTCAGAAGTGGCAAAAAATTAATGGGGCTACCAAAACTGTGATCAAGTTCTCTCAGCTTGTACTTGCACTGCACTAATTTTAAGCAGTTACTGATAACAGTCCATTACAGGTGTATGTGTGGATGATGATGCCCAGAAAGAGACAGACTATCTGAACTCATATTTGTTTATTAGACAGGCTAGGGCTAAATATCTGAGCCATCTAGTCTGAAATGTTCCTCATAAGGGGAGTGGAGGTGTAGGGACTAATCTCTTATCTCTGGTAACAGGGATGAGACCCAAGGGAAAGGCATGGAGCTGCATCAGGGAAGGTCAGGTTGGTCATTAGGAAAAGATTCTTGACTAGAGGATGTCCCACTCCAATTTGTAGGAGGGAGAAGAGGTTCTTTTCAATATAAGTGTACCCGATGGCAAGATTAAGACACAATGGGTCAAAAGTTAGCCCAACCGTCCATTACAAATCTAGTTGCTTAGGGATATGGTGAAGGGAAGATGAGTGATAGAAAAGAGATAAAAAAGCAAGGAGTCTTGGAAGAAAGCAAGAGAGTTATAATCACCACCGTGGATTCACTGAGGTTCGTAGTAGGTCCATTAATCTCAGGAACTTGTCTGGTCACCGCGGGGGATGGAAGAAAGCCAGGAAGCTTTGCAGCAAGCAGGCCTCAGCGGGTTCTTCAAAAGAGGTCTTCCCCTCAGGGAATTCTCCATCGAAGTTTTTTTTTCTTTGTGAGTTCTTCTCCAAAGTTGTTAGTTTAGTGAAGGCCTTTTATCCCCCATTTCTCAGGTTTTTTTTTGTTTGTTTGTTTGTGGTTTTTTTGTTTGTTTGTTTGTTTTCTTCTTTTTTTTTTTTTTTTCTTTTCTCTCTGTTAGTGTGACATCTCTGGCCTGACAGATAAGCCAGCAGGGAGTGGTGCCTTCGTTGCCATGTACAAGCATTATCGTCTTCTGCAGTGATCAGTGATCTCCATGCCATACCCCGAAAAAGACTGCTTGCCCCTTTTTTTGCTTATCTTTACAACCATAAGCAGAGGCTCTGTGTCACAGTGACACCCCCTAAATAATTTGCAGTTGTCAGTTAGAGTCTTATCACCAGAAAGGCCTCATGAAGGCTTTGAGACAAAAAAAAGCTTTTGTCTTCCACAGAGGACAGTGGGAATGGAATACACTGCTCAGAGCAATGGTCACAGCTACCAGAGTTTAAGGAACATTTGAATAATGCTCTCAGACATATGGTTTGAATTCTGGGTGTTCCTGGGTGGAGCCAGGAGCTATACTCAATGATCCTTTATGGGTCCCCTCAAATTCAGGATATTCTGTGGTTCTATGATTCTGTGACTCTAAATATCAAGATTATGTACAGTAAGGAAGAATCACAGAATTGTAGGGGTTGGAAGGGACTTCTTGAGATCATTGAGTCCAACCTCCCTGCCAAAGCAGCTCCCTAGCCCAGGCTGCACTGGTAGGCATCCAAGTGGGCCTTGAACATCTCCAGAGAAGGAGACTCCACCACCTCTCTGGGCAGCCTAGTCCAGTGCTCCATCACCCTTATTGTGAAGAAGTTACCATACACATTTGTGTAGAACTTCTTATGCTTCAGTTTGTGGCTATTTCCCCTCTTCCTATCACCAGACACTGCTGAGAAGAGTCCAGCCTTGTCCCTTTGCCTCCTGCTCTTTAGATACTTAGAGATGTGGATCAGATCCCCTCTGAGTCTTCTTTTTTCTTTTTTTATAATACAGTAGAAAAACTATCTATTACCAAAATGACAGTTTTAAAGGCATGATAAAAGCCACATAGAGGAAGAGAGATAAGAATCGCAATAAAAGCACTATAACTGCATTGGGACCTCTTAAACAACTGCGTGTGGGAGCAGTGAGATAAGAATGATTGTGACTCTGACTTTGTTTTTAGACTTTCTTGGTGATGGAAATTTAAAATCTTCTTGCAGAGATAATTAAATCCACAATTGCCACATCCTTAGTGAGTACTCACATCACTTTTACAGATACCCCTGCACATGATGGTGAGGAAAAGAACTTACTATGTCTTAGTGTTGAGTTTGTTCTGGATGTTCTGTAAACATTCACAGAAATCCAGGACCTTTCAGGATCTCTTAGATTCTAAAACTTTACCTCAGATCTGAAGAACACAGGTCCCATTGGTGTAGTCTCTCTACTGTGCCTCATGTCTTTGTGATATAAGTCAAATTTTGATACTCTAGTCTAGGAGTCTAGGATAAAATCTGTTTAGGCTTATTTCCTGAAAACAGGACTTGGATGCACCTTAAGGCACTATCTGCTGTATTATTATTTTTATTTTTTAACCATAGTTGTTAACTGCAACCATACTTGTTAATAGGATAGAGGAAGCAACTGAATCACCAGTGCTCATATTATACCTGGTTGATCTGACAGAAGCGATTGGATGCTCCATAACTATATAAAAAGGGGAGAAATGATACTATACTGACTGTAATTTTAAATAGTTCGGAGATCAGAAATGTAGTAGCTAACATAAATGAGCAATAAAAGATAATTGATTATCAAACAAGATATTTCCACATGACTATGTCATGCCAGTCAAATTTCCAACCTTCCTCAAAATAGAGAGGTTTTCTTTTTCTTTTTTAATTAACACCATATGATTTCATGGAAAAGCACATTGTCTGTCTAAATCAAATCACAGTAGAACCACTGGCATTGCTGCCAGAGGTAGAAGGTGGGCAGCCTTGGTGAAGGTGCTTACTGCAGTTTTTATTTTCTTTGAAAAAGCTGTGGCAGAATGACAACTATCCCATTCAGTATATGGAAATAATGCTGTGGATGCTAATGCTTATCTGCTTCCCAGTATGAAGCTAATTTTAGAGCGCATCTGGAGTGACCTTTTAAAACTCTTTTTGTGTTATAACATCACTCTATCAGGTAAACAGTGATTGAAGTAGGAGAGGAGGAAGGTAGGCTTTTTTTGCCTTGCACTTGCTTTTCTTCCTTTTTATTTTCTCCATATGCTTGTTGTTGGGTTTGTGATATTTCTAGAGGATATTTCAGTCCTATTTTCCTTCTCCTACCCATTTGAACACAAGAGAGATACTCCTGGATGTGAAGCAGGAGAAGAATAGTGGGGTGTAACTTCTTAGAATGGCAGGACAGTGAAGGTTGCTATAAGTTCTGGAGCTAAACCAGAAAGTCAGTAAAGGTCTGCAGTTATCTTATTTATTTATTTTTTCACTCAGGGTCCTGAGGGCACCTATAAACTTTATTGTCCCTGCCAACTGGGACAATACACACTCTGCCCATGGCTCAGGTTCCCATGCCAACCCAGTTCAGGGCCGTCAGCCCTGTGAAGCTCTGCCCTTCTGTGATTGTTTACTCCCTGCCAGCAAAATATTTTCCATCCGTCTGTTACTTTGCTCTAACACTGGCTGTTACTCTTGATGCCTTGGTCAGGCAGATAGTGACTACGGTACCGTTTACACTAATGACCTTGTTCAGACAGATAGTGACTACAGTACTGGTTACACCCGAGGACTTGTTCAGCCAAATAGTGCTATGGTACTGGTAACACCCAGGGTCTTGCTGGTGCAGATAGCAACTGTAGTACTTTCTCAAATTGGGTTCTGGGGGAACTAATGGACAGATGTCTTGTTCAACAGCTGAGGGCCAATTGAGCATGCTCTAGAGAATATGACTATAACTAATCACCTTATCCCATAAATACTGAGCAGTCCAAGTGCCTCTTGAGCCCTACTGCCCAGCAAGTGGCTTCACAACAGGATCTCCCCGTGAGTAGGGACACCTCTTAGGTTGTTGTTATTGTAGAGATCCTTTAAACCTTGGTGTCAAGAAACACCTTGCTGATACAGACCCTTGGTAGCTGACCAACAGCCTCCTAAACTTTGTAAGCCTCATTAAGATTATATTTTTGATTAGCTATACACACACAGTCCTGTAGACATAAACTGTTTACCAAGTCTGGGACTAGGAGTGGATTCAGCCTCACCTGGGCTTCTTACCTCTTCATTTCAAGGAGTTTAGAAAGCTAGTGGGTCCATTCTGAGCCTTGTTACTCAACAGAAGCTTCTCCTCAATCTTTGGAAATAAACTATCGACTGGGACTGAATTTGGGTCTAGCTGCACCTAGGCTCCACTGAGAAGGAGTTTATGAAAGCAGGAGCCCCACTCTGAACCTCTTTATTCAGTAGCTGTCCTTCTTGAGTATGTGTAATTTTTATAGTTGAAACTTTATTAAATACTCATGGTATACAAGAGATTTTAGGAGTGTCATCTCCTTGGAGAAAAGTAGCACAGGTAATTACTGTGAACTTCCAATGCTTTCAACAGTAAGGACTGCAGTAGAAGTTGCCAGGTTGAAGGCTGCCATTTTTAATTTTATCTATGGGCATTTGTACTTCTTACGAAATGAAAAAAAAAAAAAGGAGGGAGGGAGGGAGGGAGGGAGGGAGGGAGGGAGGGAGGGAGGGAGGGAGGGAGGGAGGAAGGAAGGAAGGAAGGAAGGAAGGAAGGAAGGAAGGAAGGAAGGAAGGAAGGAAGGAAGGAAGGAAGGAAGGAAGGAAGGAAGGAAGGAAGGAAGGAAGGAAGGAAGGAAGGAAGGAAGGAAGGAAGGAAGGAAGGAAGGAAGGAAGGAAGGAAGGAAGGAAGGAAGGAAGGAAGGAAGGAAGGAAAATGGGAAACTGCACAAAGGTTGAGATAAATTACAAAGAACAAACTGAAATCAGTGTTCACTAATGTGTTCGTGGTGCTCACACTTACTATTCAGACTTTATATCAGGGTGGCTAAGAACTACGTGAGATATTAAATATGAATTTGGAACACTGCAACAATTAAGTGCCTTTGAAAATACTTGGTCAGGTGGCTTGCAAATGTCACTCAGGAGATCCATGGAAAAGCCAGAATTTAATTAGGTTACTGATAGTATAGAGAAGCCCAAATCTGTATTACTACCCTTTTAAACAGAGCCAATTCTGTATCTTCTTATATACCTCACACTGGCACTCTTTTTTCTTTAGTGCTTCTTCTGGTGTTTGACCATTTAGGGCCTCAAAGGCAAGTGGACAGCAACTAAGAGAAGAAATTCTAATGGAAAAAGATCAGAATATATTCAAAATATCCGTGATTTGAAAGAGCTTCTGGTGATCTTGTCTCTTAATTTCATTATTAATGTTTATGCCATATTTATAGCAACCCTCCCATCAGGAAGACATACAGCAGTCACTTATCTTGGCCTCATATCCTGAGATCCTCTTTGGGAATTAAAATTGAGGGAAATGTGACTATGTGAACTCAGAGGTTCACTGACTTCAGTGAAAACAAGTAACAAAATATCATTCCAGTAATGAAGCAAAGAGAACAAGTAGATTATTATTGCAATGCAAAAGAGATTAAGAAAAATATTAGGAAAGTCAATTATTGTGCAGAAAAAAAGAATAAAACAACTTTGAAGAAAGACAGATTCCTGTGCAGGCAGAAACCTGAAAATTTTCTGTGGAATTCATGGACAGTATTAATGGCTATGAGTAAGAAAGAAAATTAACATATTAGGGGAGTATTTATTTTACATCAAACAGAAGCTCTTGTGACTTTAAAAGGGTAAAGAATGCTGAAAAGGAA
Source organism: Callipepla californica brunnescens (assembly GCA_023055505.1). Lineage (NCBI taxonomy): Eukaryota > Metazoa > Chordata > Aves > Galliformes > Odontophoridae > Callipepla > Callipepla californica. Next base: position 5,372,043 of record JALIRH010000001.1, read on the forward strand.
GCAACAGACTGAAAAAAATTGATGAGGGTTATATGCAAATATTAATGCATAGTTTGAAGACGAATGGAATACTTCCTGATTACTTCACTTTCTTTCTCTTCTAAGAAGACTTAAACAGAAAATCAAAGAGGGGTCTGGAACATGTCATATGAAGAGCAAACTGAGGGAACTGGGATTGTTCAGTCTGAAGAAGAGGAGGCTCAGTGGAGACCTTAAGGCTCTCTACAGCTGCCTGGTTGTGGCAAGGTGAAAATTGGCCTGTTCTCCTACATAACTAGCAACAGTACTAGAGGGAACGGTCTCAAGTTGCAAAGGGGGTGATTCAGGTTGGACTTTAGGAAAAATTAATTTTCTGAAAGAGTGATGAGGTACTGGAATCGGCTTTCCAGGGAGGTGGTGGAGTTACTGATCCTTGAGGTGTTCAGTAAACATTTTTATGTTGTACTAAGGGGCAAGAGTTAGTGGGGAAATATTTGTGGCAGGTAGACAATTGACTAGATAATTTTGGAGGCCTTTTTCCAATCTCAGTTATTCTGTGATTCTATTCCAATTTAAATTCATCACAAAAGCTACCCCCTTAGAACCATGACACTCTTGACTATTTGTGTAAGTCCCTTTGAAAGAAGTGTAACTGTGAAAGGCCTCGCTAGACTATTAAGCATCCCAACATGTCTATGTTTTGTAATTCTAGAATCTATTTAGGTGATTAACATGCTCACCTTTCAACCATGTTCATGGAGAAACTCTTTGTGATTCCTTTTATTAATTCTCTAGTTTGAATATACTTGTCACAGTCTTCAAGAGGAAGAGATTCCTAATCATCTCCATAATGAAAAAGAGGCGTACCTACACAACAAATCAACTTTGGAGTGCTGAATTGTCACTAGCAATCATGATATCTGCCCACAAGACCTACCTGCCTCATAATTTTCTTTATTCAAATTCCTCTTCAGAGTACAGAGTACTCTGCAGTGAAATGAGTTGAAATGACAGGATTATCTGCAGACAACACAAAGTCGCTACTGGCAAAGTGTGTAAACAAGCCTAAAAACATTTAATAAAGATAATCTCATTATCAACTTTCTCTCAGAAGTGCTATTCTGTTCTGTTGAACACTGACATTTTACTCACCATAACAGGAAGATCATAACTGAGAAACACAAAGCATATACTCGGTTTTAATTCAGTGGCTGTGCTCCTTGGTATTACAGGAAATACCTGCTTTTCACAAAGATATAAAAACAAGAATATGAGATTAATCTAAAAGTCCACCTAGCCTTGCATTCCAAACACTGGAAAACAGGAAATACCTACAGAATAATCAAAGAAGATAGCAGGTTTCCCTGAGTACTGTTATGGCCTCTAGCATGCTGTTACTGACCAAGAACGTTTGGGCTAAACAGCACTGAATAGATTTTTTTCAAAGATTATTTTTCCTGTTACTGTCTGAATCCAAGTAAATTAATAGCAAGTAATTTTATAGTTTAAGAATATAAAGACACATGTCCTTTGTTTTACACCCATTTTTGCCTATGTTTTTGTTTCATTTATTCTCCTTCAAAGTTCTGTAAGTTTCATTCCTGTATGGAAAGAAAGAATCATTCACTTTTCTTTGGCTAGCTACAGAACTCTGTCCTACCTCAGCACTCTGTTTTGGAGTATAAAGAGCTCAATACAGTTCTCAACATTCTGTTCGTTATTCAGAGAATACTCATTGAACTGCCTATACTATCTAAAATGTTTCATCATTCAGGTTTCTGAATGATAACAGCCAATGTTCTAACAATTTTACCTCTATTTTCTTCTTCACTTACATTTCTGGGAAAGCTTATTGTATAGTCATTTAGCATCATTACAATTTTCTAGGATTCTCCACATACGGTTTTCATCATTACTACCTGAATAAGAGTTTATTAGCACTTTTTATTAGCAATGTATCAATTTACTATTTCTCCTCTTTTCTAATCTTTACAGCTATGCTGACCTCCATAATTACCAACAAAAACCTCAGTGCAATCTCTTAGTATTGTAAAATTATTTTAAAAACTTTATTATCTTTTGCAATCTATTGTCTGTATTTTATGTAGTTCCTCATCTACACAGGATATTGCTACTTAGAATTTGCCACCTTGACTTCTTGAGGAGTATTTGATAGATGATACTGTTGAACAATTTTTCCGAAGCGAATTGGCTCTATACACAGGATTTCCTGTATCCATTTTTGCTCACTTCTTAAAACTCTGAGGCACGACTTCCCTTAACAAAGGAGAGACGTTTATTAACTATTCCCTGGTACTTAAGCTATTTCCTTGAGTTACGCTAGAAGAAAGGTCACATCATATCCAACTTTCAAATTAGCACAGAAATTTTCTGAGTGCTATGCATGACTGATATCTGACTACTTGGTCCAAACTTGCATATGGATCTAGAAGACTGGACATTCAAAACCATGGTCATCTTCCTAAAAAAATTAAGACTATTTCACAATTGTGATCAAGTTCCTCTCAACCTACTTAAATGTTAGGTACGAAGCAAAGAAAAAGTGTAAGCAGTCTCAAAGGAAATTCATATTCTGAAATAAAATTATATTATAAGTATTTTTTTTATTAAACGCAGGTACTAAGTTGATCTTTTGCCTTTAGCAAAAGGACTTTTCTTTTGAACAGAGGAATATCAAAATGCATTTTTTTTCTCAACCTGCCATATTTCACTTCTTATTGTAGAACAGCAGGTGAGGAGATGATTCTTAAGCTTTATACAGTTGAAGTCAAAATATTCTTAAGAAAATAATACAGGATTTTATAATAGCTGTCAAGTAGTTCATTGTGGCAGAAGACTTATTTACTAACAGAAGACGACTAACCATTTTTGCCACCTTATCTTAACTTTCCTAGTTTCGCCTTAGTGTAGGTCCCCCTTTCACATACCCCTTTTCCTTTTCTGTTATTTGTACAGTCCTTCCCTTTCAGATGTCTGCTCATACCAGCTGTCTTCTTCGGTTGCAAAACCATTGAATCTGCTTAAAAAGCTTAGGCATCCTTGCACTGTTTAGTTAATGTTTTATGAATATCCGTGCCTGTGTGTCAATGTTATTTTAATGCAGAAAAGTGCAGAAATTTCCCACTGAATCTGATGCACGTTGCGTTGTAGCTGGGCCTCTTCTCTGCATTTTCACCCCTTTCTTTCTTCCCTTCTACTTTCCTTTATGGTCTGCTGACCAGGAGACTCTCCTTATAAACAAGCCCAATATTGCTAGTGGTGCTGGTACAATTCCCAGAAAATTATCCATCTCCACCAGGAAAATAAAAAGCTTTTGCAAGTGTCAGCCTCCAGAAAAGTTCCGCCTTCTGATTCTATTTTCAGCTCAAAACTTATGATTTGTTTCGTCTGCATGCTTTCAGTTTCTAGTAGAATTATTATAATCATCATATGTCACTGATTTAAAATAGAACATTACCTTAATCCATTGCCTGCATTTTTTTTTTGTCTATTGATTAGGTCAAATAGATTAATGGATTAATAGGCAGTAGATAAATGCTTTGCTTTTTTGACTTATCCCTGAGTTTAACAGATAAATGCTTCAGGGCTTATATGCATTGATTTTGAACACATTCTACCCTATGCAGATAAAGACAATCTAAAAATACTTTATAACAACATAGAATTGCCATACAGCAGCATTTATATATTCTGGCTAAGAAAGAGCATTTTTTTAGTTACTCATTTGTGATCATGTTTTTCCAGACCTCATTTCAGTTCTGAAAGGTTTTGAACACTTCTTTTATTTTATCCTTTCTCTGATAAAATCCTGTTGTCAGAAAGGATTTCAGGGCTTTTCCTTACTATCAATATTTTGTATAATTAAATGAGGATTTATCTAAATAGACTAACATTCTGACTGAACTGTAGAAGTCCCTATGAGATACTGGGTATCTGAGATGTTGGGTATACTGACATGGGTTAAAGGCTCAATCAAAATTAAGATATTTTCCCGTGCTTTTGAGGACACAAACATACAGGAAAATTAGAGAAAAGGAAATTGGATTTATTGCTCTGGTTTATGGTCTGTACTTAAGCTGGTCTATTTAGTCTTGTTTTATATAATAGAAGCAGAAATATCATATAGTGTATAATAGAAATATAATAGCATAGCAATCACAATCTAGACACCCAAATAAATTCAGTTTCAGTAACTGCTCACAGCTCTCACTGAAGTAAGAAATGGTCTGTCTTTATCAACCACAGTAAAATAGAATAAAGTCTTCCATCATAGATTTCGTAACTGAGATCTTATTTTTTCAGTAAATAAAATATGGAAAATAGCAGAATGCCACTACTTACCTCCACCTCCAATCTCCTTAACTCATTTGTGATCGGAAGTGGGCCCACTGACAGATAATCAAAACTCAGACTGTGTTGGAGCACCCTGTCTATTTAGCATTAAGACTTCACAGTGACAGTGAAAGAAAAATTAAGTCAGTTTATGTTCCTGTGTATCTGCTTGGTCTCACTTCAGTGGTTTATTCATTACAGATTTCAGGATAATCATCATTTAAAGTGGGAGGTAAGGAAGCGTTGAGGAGGGAGGGAAGGAAAGGTAGGAATTGCAGTCAACATTCAGAGCTGTCATTTTAGCCCAATTCACATATTGCTGAAGGTTTAACTTGGTAAATTAATAGAAGTGGATTACACAATATGGAATATTGAAGTGTAATAATATTTAATGCTCTTGAACAGTTCAGATAAGCCTTGCCTTAAATAAACACAGCAGGAGAGTTTGAAAAAAACAATGGCTGTGGCACAAACGCCTGCTGCTCTTCATGAAAAAAGCAGATGCTCTTGCAAGCTCTCATGGCAAAAAACAAATGAATCAAAATTCGGTTTGTTCTCTCGCCCCTCAGCAAAACACAGGGATTTACAAAATAAACATGCACATATCTATTTATCTGACATTGATGTAAGCTAATCTTTCCAGATATTTTGCAGATATTTTTCAGGATCATCAAAATTAGTATGAACTGGCCTAAGAATAGAATTGCTTAATTAAGCTGTAAGTAAGTACTTCTTGAAAGCAGCTTTATTACTATTAGATTGTTTTCATGCTCAAGTATAGCTCACACTGAAAATAGTGGATTTCAGCTATTTTGTTTATAAGTTTCTTTTTGCATCTAGCCCTTAGCAGCTCTGCAATTGTGCTTTTTAAATAGAACTATTTTAAATCACTTGCCCAGCTTGAAGTAATTGCTAATTTAGGCAGCAATTGCATGTGACAAATTTCTAATTGTTAGATGGATGACATGCTAGAAATAAATGATGCACTAAAAAACCTAAACAATTAAGAAACTTTCCTCCCACTTAAAGGCTGAGGCCAGGTCAGTGTTGTCTGCCTTGTGATTAAGGGCTATCTTCCTTGTTTTGTTCACTTACTGACTTCTTTCTGCAGAGAAATTGTGTGATACTGGGAAATCAGCAGCAGAATGATTTTTGCTTAAGCAGTGTTTTTAAGTTGGAGTTCCTTCACTTACCACGTTTCAGGAACATTTAAAAAAAAATGTTCCTTAGATGTTTCTGAAAGATCTAAAACACCAGAATATTTTCTTACATTTTCAGCTAGATTATCATCAGAAAATCAAGATTAGAAGATTAGAAATATCAATCAATCAAAACAAAGCTGCCTAAAGGACATTTATGCTAATAGTTTCCTGCATTTCTGTGATTTGAAATCTGTAGGAAAAGGAATTATTTTACAAGGACATTCAGAAGTAGTGTCAAAAAGTCTTCTGAGTAAGAAAAAAAAAGAAAATGTTGAGATATATAATTTTCCATGGAAATAGTCTCCAGTGAAATCACTGAAGGGAATTTGCCCACAAACAAGTAAACATCTATACCTTATTTAAGAACTGCAAAGAAAGCACTCATTTGTGTCACTTCTTCATTCTTCAGTGTGAAGGATATGATTGTTCCCTTCTGTTCTGTTCTCACAAGGCCCCACCTGCAGTACTGTATTCAGCTTTGGGCTCCAGCACAAGGGCATGGAGCTACTGGAGCTGGTTCAGAGCAGAAACACAAAGACCATCGGGGGTTGATGCACCTTTCTATGAAGATACAGTGAGAGAGTTGGGCTAGTTTAGCCCTGAGGAATCTCCAGGAATGCCTCATAGCAGCCTTCCAGTACTTAATGGAAACGTAGAGAAGATGGTAAGGGTCTCTTTATCAGTGAGCATAGCGATAGAACAAAGGGTGATGGCTTTATACTAAAAGAGGCTATGATTGTATTTGACATTAGAAAGTAATTGTTTCCTATGAGGAACTGAAACAGGCTTCCCAAAGAAGTTGTTCATGCCACATCACTGGAAGTGTTCAAGGACAGGTTGGATGAGATTTTGTACAACTTTATCTAGTGGGAACTATATCTGTCCATGGCAGAGGAATTGAAACTTGGTGACCTTAGAGTATCTTCCAACCCAAAACATTCTATGATTTTATAAAGTAAACTGTAAAGTTGATTTCCATTCTGCATATAGCTTTCAAATTATTATCACTTTGTTATAAGTAAGAGGAACTCTAGCTTAAAATGATGATTTTTCCCCCAGGAATCAAGTAAAAATAATAGAATCCTATATTTAAAATGTAGTTTTAGAGTTACTCCAAATGCTGATAACATTTTGCAAAAACTGAGAATTTTCAACACAAATACTCCCAGCCACCAAGAACAATAAATAAGGCTCACTGGAGAGACTGATTTCTCTACAGTAACAAAAAATATATTTTTCTCTTTTCTTTTTTCCCTATAATTGCTAGAAACTTACGTTCTTCTACAGAAAAGAAAGATGAGATACTTATGTTAATGCTTATTAACTCTCTCCATATATATTAACTCTATAAATAGGACTTTAACAATGTTGAACATTGTAAGATCCATAGTAAAGTGATGAAACCATTAGGTAATACTGATTTAATAGATGTCAGTTAACTGAAGTATTTCTATTGGTTTTCTGTTTCATATTTCTATAGTAACCTCTGTGTCTCTCTTTTTGCTTAGTTTCTTATTTTCTTTGTAATTGTTAGTATCTCTTTAGAATCTTTACTTTTCTCCTAATTTCCATCCATATTTTAGTCATACTTGAGAATTGCTGGTCTAATTGCTGTCTCATCCCTAGAGGCTGCTCAGTCACCACTTCTTAAGCCTTGTTCTCCTTTATTAACATCAGAGTTTCCTTTACCCTTTTACATACTCTTTGGAGATGAAATTGGCCTCACAGCTTTCCTACAATTAGGTATTGTCTTACGTGGAACAAAATGATTAAAAATGAAAAGAGAAGCCAAGTATCTTTGGGTTACTGGCCTCTGAATAGTTGTTTTTGGCACTTGTTTAAGTATGACTTGTGCAATGTCAAGATTTGTTTCAATCCCAGCATTTTTTACTCTTGACTTTCCGGTTTCACATGGGCTGCTGTTCTTCCCACAATTTCTGCCAGGACCATTAGAGATTCGAAGAGCCTGCCCAGTTCCAAGTCCTCACGAAGTGCAGAAAGCATTCTTGTGACATTTTCTTCATTAACTTCCCCATTTAACAAGCATCAGTGTCCATTATTACTATCCAGTAGGGGAGATAGTCTTTGAGCACAAGATACACACATTTCCACTCTTCACAATGTAATCTTCATTCTCACAACTATAATAATGCAAATAGCAGAGGATTTTGAGCAGAAGTTAGAATTTGGACTTCTCATTTATTAGGAAGGCTGCACATTCCATAAAGGAAAGGTTCATTGGGCTGTTTATGCTTGTAAACTTTGAAAAAAAATAGTGTTTATTAAAGATTTAAATAGGTTCAAATACTAGTTGCTGCTGAATTTGCAGGGGAGCTCTGCTTCAGAGAAACAAGAGTATAACTGCCACTTGTATATTTCCTTGAGGGAGATTTTATTTCAGAAATGTAACATACAGATCTATGATTCTTATAACACATAAATGTTTGAAAACAGAAGGCGTAAAAAGTAAATTTTCACATTAAGATGTTAATGGTATCCTCTGACAGTAAACCTGGGACCTGTTTTGAATGATTTCCTTTGTTTAGAGTACATTTTCTACTGAGTTCGGCTTTAGACACAAATGTTGGGAAACGAGAAGATTACTCTTCAAAAAAACCCTATTTTTTCCCCCCACCATATTTCAATTTATGTGTAATTATTAGGTTTATTTATTTTTTTTAGTCTGATATTGCAGAAAAAGAAGGGACTGTCCATAAATTCTTTGTAAAACTAATGGTTTTAATTGATGTAGTGTCATATGCTCTTAAATATATATTTTGTGTATCAAGAATCATAGAAAAAAGATGTTCTGAGAGCATCATGGGGTATAGATTCATAGAATCATAGAATGGCTTGGATTGGAAAAGACCTTAAAGATCATCCAGTTCCAGTCCCCCTGCCACGGGCATGGCTGCCAACCACTAGGCCCATCCAACCTGGCTTTGAGTACCTCCAGGGATGAGGCATCCACAGTTTCTCCAGGCAGCCTGCTCCAGTACCTCACAGTGTGCTAAGAAAAGTATTTCTTCCTAAAAATTGATCTAAATCTCCCTTCTTTTAGTTTAAAGACTGTGTAAATGTTGGTCTCCCTCCTGTTTATAAGCTCCTGTTAACTATGGGAAGGATGCATGGAGGTCTCCCTGAAGTCTTCCCCAGGCCAAACAAGCCCAGCTCTCTCAGTACTTCATCATAGAAGAGGTGCCCCAGCCCTCTGATCCTCATGGTGGCCTTCTCTGGAGTCGCTCCAACAGCTTTGCATAATTTCCTCTGCTGGTGGGCCTCAGGCCTAAATGCAGTACTCTGTATGGGGTTTCACAAGGGCAGAGTTGAGGGGGTCAATCACCTCCCTCTCCCTTATTGTCACCCATCTTCTGATGGAGCCCATTTGGACTTAAGGGCTGCAAGAGCATGCTGCTGGGTCATATCCAGGTTTTGGTCCATTAGGACCTTCTCCACGGGGCTGCTCTTAAGGAGTTCTTCTCCCAGTCTCTACACGTATATGGAATTGCCCCAGCCCAACTGTGTCACCTTGCCCTTGGCCTTGTTAAACCTCATTAGGTGCTCATGTGATCACTTTTCAAGCCTTTTCAGGTTCTGAAAAACCTTCCTTCTGTTGTATCAACTGCACTGCTTAGCTTAAAGGCATGAGCAAACTTGCTGAGGGGGGCATTTAATTCCTTAAATTCCACACAGAAGGCTGTGAGATTAGTCAGGAACTATATGCCTGTAATTATCCCATGCTTGCCATCCCAGGTTACCTCATTTTACGTGTATATGTGTACATGAAATCAATACTGGTTCAAGGGATATAAGGCACACTCAACCTCACATTTTCATCAAAATGTATGACAGATACCACTTATGTTTGGAAAATACAACTGGAAGCTCAAATAAGTGAACTATAGTTAAGGGCTGTTGAGATGTAAAACATATGTTAAGAATCTTTCCAGTAGGGGAGAAGCTGAGCGCTGTGAATGCCCTGCTGGAAAAACTCCTTATATTTATATATATATTTAGTTTGTTTCATGACCTGGGAGTTTCCAGTCTACTATCTTGGCTCCACATCAGTACTAACTCTCCCAGCTTCCCTGTGGGCTCTGTGGGGATTTGCTGTGAATGCTGTCAGCTGAGCAAATCTTTCAGGGTTGGGTTTTGGCTGAACAAAGAGCTACATTACTTGGCAATTTTTATGTTCAAATCAGAATGTAACTCTTGAACATGCAAAGAAAATATTGAAAGTACATAATGTTCTGTTTTTATTTTATTCATAATTTTGAGACTGTCAAGGCCTCTATTAATAAAAAGCAAGTAAAACATATCTTTCAAAGGCTCCAAAACATTGTAAACACTAAGAAAGTACATTTATCATGTTAAGGATGAAGCCACTGAACTTTCCAGGAGGTATTTGAGTCCCAATTTTTTGTAAAAAGTAAAAATTGTTCCTGATGACCTTGTTTTACCTGGTGTCAGTTATTTATGTTATAAACAACAAAGAAGAGTTCTCTTGTGAATAGCTTCTGAACATAAATGAAATGTACTGCTATATTTTAGATCTTCTGTTATTAAGGATATCATATCGCACCATATAGACACCAAATATTCGTAAATGTACTACTTTTTCAAGAGCATCACTCAGCATGGTATAATGTTTCTGTACATACAACATCTTTGGTAAACCCTAATGCTGAACTTAATAATATATGAATATTTTATTAATTAAAAGCCATAATTAATTCATATGCTCACTGGAAGAAACCCTCTCATCTGGATTGTGTCAGCATAATACTAACCTTAAGCAGAACATTGCAAGCAAGAGTGTTTAGCAAGTTTTAATTGTTTATTAATTATATATTAAATTCATTGCTCATTAATTGAAATATGGTGTAATAAAGAATTAGAAAATTAAATAATAAAAATCTAACTGAATCAGATAGAATAGGTCAATGTCATGTTGCAATTATTTAATAATGTGTTTTAGGAACTCTTCCAGCTGAGATGAAATTCATCCTTGGTCAAACAGAAACAATGGCCATGTGCTGTTTAAATTCAAGGTACATCAGTGTATTAAATGTTGCTAACTGCAGTACTTTTTCAAGATGAAACTCTTCCCATAGTTTGTAAAACCAAGAACTAAATGGGTACCAATTACAAAATGAAGTTAAGATCAGGCTGGATACATTTTGTATTATTATTTTATTAGTTACTGCTTCCTTTGAATGTCTAACAAAACACAAGAAACTGAGTTATTTCAGAAATCCTGAAAAACCTTCAAGATCTTTGGAGTGCCCATGTACAGTACTTGTAGTGGAATTATATGGAATAACATTCCCTTTTATTTGTTCAGTAAAAAAAAGGAGACATAGCATCTCACACTGAGAAATATTCTGAGTAAAATTTTTCCAGAGGAATAGAAACTCATGGCAGGTACCCCATAGGAATAATTTTTGGTTTATCATCTAGGAAGAGTGAGAGGACTTAGCTCCTAGAAAGTTCTGTTCGCTGCAGACAGTTAAGCAATTTTGGGTAGGCATTCAGATATCTACAATGTGGACAACTAAAATTGGAAAGAAGAATCATAATCTGTCAGTTTATTCCTTTCACTTCACAAAATTAATACTGATTCACTATGCTCTAAAGATTTTTTTTTTAAGATGTAGTCTGTTACATATTTTTATTTTTATTATTTTTCTTTTTATTTTTTTCATTTATTTTTAACTAATATTGATTAACTTCTAGTCCCGGAAAATTTGACAGAAGTTCACAAACAAGAAACTCAGTTCTGTGAGAGTACACAAAGAATTTACATTACCTTCACAACTGGGAACAACAGTATGAAGATTTCCTGCATTAAGGTGTTATTCATTTCATATGTACTCGTAAGAGGCTTACACCAGATTTTGATCCTTAGAATTGTAAGATCCAAATAAGACACATTTTATGTGATCCAGAAAGATGTGGCAGTGAAATTAGAAATTAAGTGATGTGTTGAGGGTACATATTTGCATTGGGTCTATACTTTGGAAGTTGGTCTTGTCCTATCTACACAGTTTTAATGCATGTTCAAGGCATAATGTCCAGTTTATAATGTGAGTTATACATGAAGTATTAAAATGGTACTCAGATGAGGCATAGTTGTAAAAATGTAAATCTGTCATGAGCAAATTTAATCTGAAGAAAAGTAACAGAGAAATACAGTAACCATATTAAAGGAGGCTGTAGTAACTCAGAAAGGTTGACTGAAGCAATAATACAGAATGTGTGGCAACATGCCAAAGTAATAGGCCTGTATTACTTCCCTATTCTTCAGGTGAGGAGCCTGAATGGTATGAAAAGTATAGCTTGGCAAAGCTGTGTGGGGACACATAACACAATTTCAAAGGTCTGTGTAAGCACAAATACATCTAGTCACACATGTTTCAGTGTGAGGCACGTGCAGGTAAGACTGCAAGATGTAAGAGAACTCAGTTACACACCAATGTTCTGGAGACGTGTTTTGAACTTGTGCATTTATGTGTATATGCACAAGAATGCACAATGCATAAATAGCTGTTAGATCAAAAGTGGAGTATTATTACCCCTAGAGAAGACAAAAAAATATGTTCTCATGTTTAACATCCATAAAAAGACTCTCAAGCCTCACCAACTCATGAGGCAACATATGCCTGGCATGCCAGCATTAAGATTCTTTTCATCACATACAGATGAAGAATCAAAATATCTGCTGTCTCCCAATGACAAAGTGATTGTGTTTTACTAGGACTTGCATAGGCTTGATTTATCAGTGCAGTCTGCCAGTATTGCTGTTGGAAGGCCATAAATTAATGTATACAATTGCTTTGGTCTGTTATAAAGAGATTTGTGCAGATCACTGAGTGTACATACACTGTTCAGGTACGGGTACATTACAGTTGTAGACATTAAAGCTGCAGGCAGAGACACAGTAGATAAACTGACTGATATCAGTAGGGAGCTGTCTGTAGTGTTTGATCAAGATTCTGGCATGCTCCCATGTGTACATGGACTTTGGAAAAGAAAATGTTTAGTAATACTTACATTGGATAAGTGTTGTAAAAACTGATCTCACACACCAGGTAGTACAATGGATTGGAATTTCTCTGTTGCATTAAGGTGCAGTATTGTGATGGGAATTGCAGTCTGCTCACTCAAGACTTTTAGGGGTAGTGTTAGTGTTATAGTGAAGATTTATCCCGTGAGAGGAGGTGGGCCGAAGTCTAACAGCAAGGTTTAAGTAAGGAAGATGAAGTCTGTGTTAAATAGAATCTGGCAGCTGAGTAAAGGGATTTGTAAGGCAAGAGTGATGAAAACCTAACCAGAAAGCCACTAACCAAGAAGAGCTCATGACGGAAGAAATAGCTACCAGAAGCTGGAAGAAAAGTTTTTACATGTCTGTAATCCTGTGGCTGTGATTACCCGGATAGGCTTGGGAGTGCCCTGCTGAATCCTCTCCAATATCATTTAGGGAATCTGATAAGTGACTGGTGTTAACATTTTTCCCAAAACAGAGAAGCCTGGGTATAATTAGGTGGAGAGTGTGCACTCCACCACAAACATGCCTGGGGTGCTTCATGCTGTGCCCTGTCCTCTCAAAACAAAAAGCAGTGGTGAAGGATACATCCTAGTACCTTTCCAGCTGCTGTGGAAAGGGCACTGTACTATTTGCAGTCCAACATTTTTACTCCTGCACTGAGTCTGTCTCTGCATTAAGAGAAGTCCATGCTGCTCCCAACCTCTTCTCCAATCCCCTCTCAGTTCTGATACAGGTAAGTGGAGGATGAGCATTGCCTTTCCTTACATAGCACATCTGCTTTGTGTGTGGGCAAAAACTGTTTAAGATTCATTTGGGAGTAGGAGCATTTCAAAAAGCATGCTGAGTGACAGCTGGGCAGGAAAAAAGTAGTTGGCAGGAACACCTCGAGCTTTACTCTTCTGAGGCTTTAGGAAGGAATACTAACAAGAACAAGTTACAGGAGTAAGATACCAAACAACAATTATTTACAATTAATCTTTTATATAAAATTCATCTTTTTACCTAAAAGCACAGATGAAAATGGCTTCCAGTTTCTCAGTTGCAGTCAGCTTTTGATTAAGTGATACTATAAGAAGGTATATACCAGGACTCCGTAAAGGGGGAAATTATGTAGAAGAAAGAAAAAAGTAACATGAGAGATTTGAGGAGACATAAAAGCTAGTGGCATGGAACAAGTGTAGAACTGATGGAAAGCTGCAAATTCTGGAAGTGATGGAAAACAAAACAAAACAAAACAAACAAAACAAAACAAAACAAAACAAAACAAAAAACAAAAAACAAACACAACACCTAGGGAATAATTTGGTGAGGGAGGAGACAGATGAGAGGAGATACTTAATGGAGGAGTGACTGCTGAGATGATAGGTTAGAAGGTGAGAGAAACAGGGAGCTGGAGGAGGGAGGAGATTCTCTGGGAAGGAAATAGGAGTCAAAGGTATCACATGTAAAAGGGGAGGCAGGAGGTAGGAGGTAAGTCTGGCAACAAACTGGAGGCTGCAGCTGCGAAAGCCATACAGGAAGAAAGCAACGGGTATCCAAGAAGACCAAAGGTAGAAAAACAGTATTTATATAAATTAATAGGTCAGAAAATATTCACAAACAAGTTTCTGGAATATTTTTCTTCCCTTTTCCTCATTTCTTCATTTTCTGACTGGCTTTAAAGATGGAGCTTCGCAGAAAGAAGGACAAAGAGCTTTATGACGCTGGCTGTTTCATGAGCTACTTTATGCAACAAGTAGCTTTCTAGCTCTTGTCAGGCTGACTCCAGGGTCCTGTTAACCCCCCAGTGAAAGGCCATGACAGCCAGGCTGCCACTGTTGCTGTTTGTTTTAACAGTCTGTAAGGAAGTGCCTCAATCTGCTGTTCAAATCCGAAAGTAAATTCAACCCCGAACAGTTCATCACTGCTGTTAGAAAAAGATCTTGAATGGATCCAAAAAGGCAGGCAGGAGGAAGTCATGACTGTTATTTGACTTACATGTTCTATTAGATGGCAAGGCTTGGAACCGAAGCCTGTGAAGTTCTTTAGAAATATCAGTGAATTAGAGCAGCTGTATCCACAGCTATGATCCATCATTCTGATCCGTCTGTGCTTTATGTGACTAAGAATGTAAGCCTGAATCTAAAGAGTTATCTCTAGCTTGAAATGCCTCACCTGCCTTGCAGGGTCTTGTGGGGATTAAGTAGGATTTAGACTGTGTTTGCCAAGAGTTATTGCATAGACCAGAGGCGATTAAAACCATTCTGGATTGGCAACAAAAAACTGACACATTGTCTCCAAGTGCTGTGTTATTGCAAAGTTACCGGTAAGGAGGGCAGAGGCAGAGGTTGGTACTGAAAGGGTTTCTTAGACCTGGTCTTTCTTGCAAAGCAGGAGGGTGAAAGAGTGTTAACTTTGTCATCACTTGAGACAGTTTATCTACTGCACACTGTTTCTCTTTGTGGTCTTTGCACTTGTAGGACACTGGGCAGCTGTAGAATTGCTGGAGAAACACGGTTTTTTCTGTGAATGAGGTGCAAACTTAGCAGACACCCTTTATACAGGTATGTAACACTGCTTCTGAACTAAGTGCTGTTTCTCAACACACGTTGTGTTAGTTTCTTGTAAGCTTACTATTGCTAAGAAAATATTGTTTCATGTCTGAATTACTGAAATCAAAGGGATTATTTGGCTTCTGTTTCTTGTCTGCTTATAATTCTAGGAGCCCATTTACTAGAACTTATAAAGAATGAATTTACTGCCAATAAAATGATTTAATTGCATGTTAATATATTGTTAATTGTAAATTGCAGTTCAAATGGAGATATCCAAAGTTTAAACTGTAACAAGCATATATAATCATTGTGAGATATTATCTTTTATATGTGTCTATCTTACAAACAATTATACGTATTTATTGTAAATGTGAAAGGAAAGAATTATCATGTGGTATGGTTGCTTATAAAATATATATAAGTGAATGTAAAAATACTGACATAATGAGGTACAGAAAAATGTGTATACGTGAGTAGACTTAAATTATAATTCATGCCCAAGAAAGATGCTGATGTAACATTTATTATTTCGTCTTGTCACAGAGATTCTGAGAACTCAGAAAATGTAGTGTAACTATGCATATACGAATGACTTGTTCTATTTCAGTGATCCAATTCTCTTTAAAAGCTGGTGTAATCACTATGGTATAAACTCAGTGGTTTTTTTTTTTTTTTAACTTGATAAAAATACCCTATTTATATAAAAAATGTGGTTGTTTGTAGTTGTCCTGTGTCAGAGATTTTTTTCATGTCCTGAAGTTATACTTCAAAAACCCATAATGAGCACAGACAGGAAAATGGTGAAAAATGCAGGGTTTTTTTTAACCAGCTAAATTTTTTATGTTTTGGAACTACTGTGTATGCAACTGATAGTTACATGCATATTTCTGTAACATGTTTTCATCTGAAAGTATAGAGTCATATCTTAGCATTAGAATAGTGTATAATCTGAGAAGTTCAAGGTATCTATTAGCTGCCTGTTTTGTTCCCAACCAGAGCACTGATTTTACCACTAGCACTTTTTCTACTGGTCTGTTCTTCACAGTTAGTCTTTCCTAATATGCAATAACTCTTCACATGTTTTCCTAATCTCTCTAGACCTTCAGCTGTTGCCAAGGTATCTTTCTGTGGCCTAGCTCATCAGATCCATGGGGAAAGGTCATAGAAGGTGAAAAACAGTTGTAGCACATTTTCCTGAAGCAGTCTAATGCAAACTGTTAGGCAAGACCCACACAGTCTGTACTGCTGCTGCCAGCTGGAGGGGAAGATCTGGTTTTCTCAATTTTTTTTTTCCATTAGCTCTGTGCTACTATTGCTGTAGTCTCTGAAATATCCCCTCAAGGGACAAAGCTGCACCAGGAAGGACTTTGTCCCATATTAATTGTGTAGATAATGTTTTCTGTTTTCCTTTCTTCTAGTAAGAAAACTGACTCCTGTCAGAGGTCTGGGTCTCCAGATACTTCCCAACTACCAATTCTGATTCACAAGGAGAGGGTGGTGAATTGTCCCAGGGCACAGGACTATTTAGAAAAAGACCCCTCCAAACCTTTTGCACTTGGGTTGGAGTAATCCCAGATATGTATACAGACTGGGAGAAGAAGTCCTTGAAAGTAGCCCTGAGGGGAAGGACCAGAAATTCCAGGTAAATGAAAAACTGAATGAGCCAGCAGTGTGCTCTTGCAGCTCAGGCCAACAGTATACTGGGCTCCATCAGAAGAGGGATGGCTGGCAGGTTGAGGGAGGGGATTTTCTCCCTTTGCTCTGCCTTCATGAGGCCCCATTTGGAGTACTGTGTCCAGCTCTGGGGTCCCCAATACAGAAAAGATGTGGAGCTGTTGGAGAGGGTTCAGAGGAGAGCCATGAAGATGATCAGAGGGCTGGAGCATCTCTGAAGACAGGTTGACCTTGTTCAGCCTGGAAAAGAGTAGGCTGCAAGGGGACCTCATTGCAGCCTCCCAGAATTTATAAGGGGATTATAAAAAGGTGGGGAATCAACTTTTTACTTGGGTAGACAGTGATAGGACAAGGGGGAATGAATTTAAGCTCAAGAAGAGAAGGTTTAAATTGGATGTCAGGGGGAAGTTCTTCACAGAGATAGTGGTGAGGTGCTGGAACAGGTTGCCCAGAGGCTGTGGATGCTCTGTCCCTGAAGATGTTCAAGACCAGGTTGCATAATGCTCTGGGCAACCTGTTCTACTACTTGATCTAGCAGCTGGCAGCCCTGCCTGTGGCAGAGAGGTTGGAACTTGATGATCCTTTCTAACCTAAGCCATTCTATGATTTAAAGGATTAGTAGGTTAGAGCAGAGTTTTTTTTATATATTTTATTTTCCTTCTTTTTCCTGAAAGTAGGATAATGATTTAGGTTTAATGCCTTGTGTTTATGGTAGAATTGAAGTTTTGGGGAAGACCTGCATGTTACTCAGAGCAAGGATGTCTCTCCGTGGAATATGTCACCTAAAAGAAAAAGATTTTAATTATTTGCCAGGTCTCCATCACTAGGCAAGTCATTAACATGTTAATCTTAAAATTGCTTCTTAATTCATTGAAAAACTCACTTGTAAGTATTGCACAAACAACATTCCGGTAGGCAAAAGCTAATATAACAACCACCTAGTCATTCATCAGAGCCACTTCCACTGTCTGGTTGGGATGATTCATTATGATGACTGTTTCTCAACCAGGTATTGCACCAGTGAAGGAGTTTAAAATTACTCTATTATTCTGTGACTTCTAACCAAGGAGCAGTGTTTTGCAAGAAGTGAAATATGTCCAAGTGAGGACAAGATTTGTTACATTTTACTTGACTTTCAAAAGATATCTGTTTCAAAATTTTTCTCCTTTACCATAAAAGCCTCCTCTCAGTGTTCTCCTTAAGTTTCTAAAAGTCTCTGGCATTAACAGACTGATCCAGACTTTTAGCTGAAAGACTTTCATAGGCCTCTGCCACTTTAGACTCGTATAGAAACTTGTTATTATATTACATTTTCTGTATTGTGTTCATTTCTACACTTCAAGTAAGTCACATGAATTCATGGGAGTGGAAAAGTTGAAGCTTGCTGTACTCCTGCCTCTGCTATACTGAACAGGCTACCCAGAGAGGTTGTGGAGTCTCATTCTCTGGAGATATTCAAGACCTGGCTGGATGCCTACCTGCACAACCTGGTCTAGGGAGCCTGCTTCAATATGGGGGTTGGACTAGATGATCTCTGGATGTCCCCTCCAACACCTATAGTTCTGTGATTCATAACTGATGAAATGAATTTTAAATAGTTTTTAAATGTAATTTTGAGAACTAAGAAAAGCAGCAGTTCATGCAACACAGGAGGTTCCACACGAATGTGCACAAGAACTTCTTTATGGTAAGGGTGACGGAGCACTGGAACAGACTGCCCAGGGGGGTTGTGGAATCTTCTTCTCTGTAGATATTCAAGACCTGCCTGGACGCCTACCTGCGTGATCTGGTGTAGAGAACCTGCTTTGGCAGGGGGGTTGGTCACGATGATCTCTTGAGGTCCCTTTCAATCACTATGATTCTATGATTCTATGCATGCCATAGTGAGTAAAGAAGAATGCAGAATTAGTATTTCTGGGCAAAAAAGAATTGAAATAGCTAATGGATTCCATCACCCATTTTGCCCTTAAATAACCTAGTTGCAGTTTAATAGAGAAACACATCATTGGCAGGACCTAAATGTATCACACTCTTTCCACTGTATTGCTGTCAAGTTGGCATGAGTATTTTAAGATGCCTTCCATATCATCAGAACACACTAAGAATCACAAGGGATAGCACTTTAGGTCCTGAAACTTCATAGATCTGACAAAACTATTTTTGAGAGTCACTAGTGAGTAATGAAAGAACAGCACAGCAGTTTGAACTGAGTCTTCCGAGCTCTTGTGATGGGATCAAGTATGGTATGCTTGGGAGGATCTTTTTCCAGGTTGAAGCAGACTGAAGACTGCTTGATATGAGTGTCTCTGGTATGCCTTAGGGCAAGCACTGGAAAGCCTTGAAGTCTATCACATCTACAGTAAATGTTTATGATGGAAGGTGAGCAAAAAAATGCTACAACATCTCTGAAGTCTTTGACCAAATTTTCCAATGTCAGGTGGTAAATATTTTGAACTTCTTCCATTGAATTTTCTATTTGCTTTGCAACTTGTTTGCATTCATCAGAACCTCCTATAAGTGTCATGGCACAAATTACATGACAAACTGATGAGAGAAGGAGCTGAAAATCTCACTAGGGAGCCTGAGTGGAATTGCTTTAATATTAACTAACTGAAATTTAGATGTCTAACTTAAGCAAGTCATTTTGGAAAGGACAGGAAGTTGATACCTTTTCCTTAGTCCATACGGCTAATTTTCACCTGTTTAATGTTATTTGAAACAAATACTTGTAGATAATGTTAAACAAGAAAAGAATTGCTATGAAAATTAATTTAGATCTTTAGAGAGGAGATATTAAAAGCAGAACTGAAACAACTGAAATATCTTAGTAGTTTCCTCTTTTAAACTGGAGTTAGTACTCTATGCAGCCCTCTTCCTTCCCATGGCTTTTGGAAAATAAGATAGTACACAATACCAGTCACAGTAAGAGTAGCTGAGGCAAAGACAGTGAATGTAGCATTAAGGAAAAGAAAATTGTATTTTTTATGTATATATTATTATAATATTGATGTTATATATTCAATTTATTTTCAGACAGTATCTTTATATAGCTCATGTTCACTCTAGGGCATCCTCGTAAGCAGTAGGAGTGAAGCAAATTGTTGAAGCTGGTCCAAGTGGAAAGTTTGCATTCTATTGTGTATTGTATGATTAGGTGATACACAGCAGGTTTTCATTGCCAGAGGAAACTACATTATCCTTCACGAATACAGAAACTTTACTCCACATAAAAAAAGATCTCCTAGTATCTTCCATGCATGCAAAAGGGCAAAATTCTTATCTAGCTGGTGGCATATTGCACCTTCTGCACATGATTCAACTTCCTCACTGTCCGCCTTAGTTTACAGTTTATATATGAGGAGTGTGCTGAATCAGATAGAAGTTTTTTGTGGATAGGAGACACTTGTAATATCTGTGGGTGAGCCTGAGAGGATGACTGGGTGGCAGCACCAGGATTTTGAACTACTGTGAACGAATTGTTGCTTTTACTTGCCATAGAGAGGAGGTAAGCATAAATTCTCACACTTCTACTTCCAAATAGGAAGAGTATCTGAAAGATGTTAGAAAGATATGCTTTGAATGCTGAGAATATTAACTTCATCTTGTGCCCTAGGGATCAGCCTTTTTTTAACAAACGAAAGGTTTTCTTTTTCTCTTTTTTCTTGTTTCTGTTCAGAGTGCCAAAGTAATTATAAGTGTTTCTTGGAGTATTCTAATATTTTGAATGTTAAGATTAGACAGATGAAGAAAACCCAGCAAGTGGCTTTTCTGTAGTGTGGAAGCATGCCATACAAAGTCACGCCTTACATCAGAGAATTCCCATAGGAATGTGGGAACACCCATGTGGATGTACTTCAGAATTCAAATTATGTGAACCATAAAATTATGTCATCCTCTCTAATAGATAGGATCTTAACTTAAAAACAAACAGAATCCCCCCTGTCATGCTCCAATATAAAGGAGGGAGATGTTGTTCTTTGATTATGTGTATACCTGATGACGAGATTTAAGACACAATGGGTCAAACGTTAGCCCAAACAGTTTATTACAATTACTAGCTGCTTAGGGATATGGAAGGTGAGTGAAAAAAAAGAAAGGATAAAAAGCAAGGAGTCTTGGTAGAAAGCAAAAGAGATATAATCCCCACCGTGGACCCAGCGAGGTTTGTAGTAGGCCCGTTGATCTTAGGTACTTGTCTGCTCACCATGAGGGATAGGAGAAAGCCAGGAAGTTTTGCAGCAAGCAGGCCCAGAGGTTCATCTGAAGAATTTCTCCCCTCTGGGAATTCTCTGTTTGCTTCAGGAGTTCTTAATCAAAGATTTTTTTCTTTGTGAGTTCTTCTCCAAAGTTGTTAATTTTGTGAAGGCCTTTTATCCCTCATTTCTCAGTTTTTTTTTTTTTTTTTTTTTTTTTTTGTTTTTGTTTTGTTTTGTTTTTTCCTCTCTGTTAGCATGACGTACCTGGCCCAACAGATAAGCCAGCAGGGAGTGGTACCTTCGTTGCCATGCACAAGCATTATCGTCTTTTGCAGTGATCAGTTTCTCCAAGCCAAACCCCCCAAAAAACAGGCTGGTCCCTGCTTCTGCTTATCTTTACAACAGTAAGCAGAGGCACTGTGGCACGGTGACACCCACCTAGATAACCTGCAGTTCTCAGTTAGTCTGATCACCAGAAAGGCCTCACGAAACAAGCTTTGAGACAAAAAAAAAAACCAACAGTTTCTGTCTTTCACCCCCCCCACCCCCCCAAAAAAAAACCCCCAAAAAAACAACACCAAAACAACAGAATAGGTTGTTGTGCATTTTGTTATCTCACAACATACAGAAGGCGTGTCTCCTCATTCACTCCTATGTTTAGAAAGCACACCAAAGAAAGTGATTTCCAGAAGTCCATATTATGAACTGCCTAAAAAAGGCAGGAATCACACTTCTTAGAATTTTCTTTTCACTGGTGTATTTATGTCAAGAAATGGGAATGGAGTCCATATGGTGTGCTTTCTGTGGCTTTCTATGTCTTCATCAAGTGTATGAGTGTCATTTTTTTACAGTTTCTTTGTAGAAGCAATTTGCCTGTTGTCATACTACTGGAGATTCTGATGAAGTATGTATTTTTTTTTTCTTTCCCTGTCATTACAGTTGTTGCTTTGTGCGTCTGCTTTCTCTATAATCTCTGAACTTTGATCTGAAGCCAGAAACAGAAGTATTATTAAGGACTTTTTTTTTTTTTTTGAAATGGAGAAATAAGACATTTGAAAATGAGCAACTCCCTCTGTTTCAAATCCCTTTGGCTGGTTTCTGTCATTGAATCTGGCAGGCTTGGTTTTACCAGCAAGCACAGCTTGCCAAAAGAGGATTTGCTTCCATGGCTCTTTGCCCAGGTGGAGACCAGTCAAAAGCGGTGTCTCCAGGAGGCTGTCTTGGGACAAGTACTCTTTAACATCTTTATCAGTGATATAGATGATGGGATTGAGTGCCCCTCAGAAAGTTTGCTGAAAACATCAAGATGAATAGAGAAGTTGATACAACAGAAGGGAGGGATGCCATCCAAAAGAACCAGCGCAGGCTCTAAAAGTGGGCCCATGAGAACCTAGTGAGGTTCAACAAGGCCAAGTGCAAGATGTTGCATTTGGGTTGAGGCAATTCCAGATATGTGTACAGGCTGGGAGAAGAACTCCTTGAGAGCATACTTGTGAAGAGGGTCTTAAGTGTCCTGATATGAGAACCTGGACATGAGCTAGTAGTGTGTGCTTGCAGCCCGTAAATCCAATTATATCCTGGGCTGTGTCCAGCAGGGAGAGGAAAGTGATTGTTTATATATGCTCTGTGTTTGTGAGGCCCCATCTGGAGTACTGCATCCAGGCTTGGGCTCCCAGCCCAAGAAAAATGCGTATCTTTTGGAGTGGATCCAGAGGAGGCTATGAAAGAGATAAGAAGGCTGGAGCACATCACCTGTTAAGAAAGGCTGAGGGATTTGGGCTTATTCAGGCTGGAGAAGAGAAGGCTCCAGGAACAAAATAAAACAGAATAATATGAAACAAAATTAATTCCACAAAACACAGCAGCAGACATTCTCACATCTTTTGAATGGTGCATGCTGGTCCCTGTGTATTTCAAAGGAAGAAAATGGTCATGGTAGAGAATATATACATGGACAGATGTGAGTAATTGGAATTCCTTCCTTTTAGAAGAGGCAAAGCAGTACAGAATAAGGTAGTGCAGCTTGGGAAGAAAGCAGGAGGGAAAGAATTCCTAACATGAGCATCCTAAGGACAGTATCATGTGAAGATACTTCCAATTGAAATAATGGCATTATAATCACAGAACTGTAGAGGTTGGAAGGGATCTCTGGATAATGATTTTCAACCCCCTGCTAAAGCAGGTTCCCTACAGCAGGTCACATAGGAAGACTTCCAGGTGATTCTCAATTATCTCCACAACCTCTCTGGGCGGCCTGTTGCAGTGTTGTCACTCTGACAGTAAAAAAGTTCTTCCTTGAGTTGGTATGAAACTTCTCATGTTCAAATTTCTGCCCATAAAAATAGTGCATGTGAAACATAGCATGAAGGACTAATTCTTTCCACAGTTAAACTTCAGTCTTTAATTATAAAAAGTGAACTATGGTTTTACAGTGTTTTTCAAGGATGTGAAACTGGAGTTAGTCAAGGTCAACATTTCCTGTCAGTGAGTCTACTACAAAGACTGACCTTCTTGTTACTTTCTAAGAACTAGGGTCACTGTCACTATTGCTTTTTTCACCAGGAGGAAAAATCAGGTTCATTAATCCATCTTGGACTGATTTAGCAGAAGTGGATTAAAAGAAGGGAGCTTCTTCCACAACAGTTCAACTTTCAATAAGGGCAATATCAAAAACGGAACAACAAACAGGAAGTTAAAACATGTAACAAATACTGAATATGTGAATCAGAAACTATTCAGTGCTATATTCTGAAAGTCTGAACCTAAAAGTCTGTTTTTATGGGTATTTTCTCTCTTGTAATCAAGAAAACAACTTATCACTTCCTCTTGATGTTGCCAGGACCTTTTAAGAAAATCAATTTATTTAATCCACAGGGGGTGAAGAGGTTTTTTAAAAATGTATATTTCTGCAAAAATTTGCCCAACCAATAACTTCTAGAATATGCTATGCTGGGATAACACTTGGTAAGACTGCAAAGTAAATCAAACAGATTTTTAGATCCATTAACAGAAAGGAACTTGTGATAATGAGTTTTTTGAACTTGCAGTTTAAGAGGAAGAACATCAGCACTTTGTGAGGAAATGTTGTAATCCAACTTGTGAAAAAAATCAGTTTAAAAAATCTTCTAACATTTCCTGATTTTTGTTTTACTTGAAAATACACTATCATAATGATTAAACTGCAAAGGGTTTCATACTCTATTTTGGCACAATAACTTCAATAGTTAGGCTTAATACAGCAGGGCATGCTATGTAACAAAGGGTATTTGCAAATATTCAGTATCTTAAAGAAGCTCTTAAACAAGTTAGTTGTAACTTGCTAATATGAACACTTTCAAAGCAAATGGGTATTAGAAGTGACCAGGAACCAAATAAGTAAATTACCCTTTTGTCTCCTTGACCTTTGACTCACTTGGATCAAAATTTGGCAAAGACTGCAGTTGCTAAGTATATTACCATGGGATGTAGGTAGTGGCAATTAGTCAGACTGTAAAAATAGATATTCCCCTCCCCAAGCACCAATACAACTTAATTTTTTCTTCTGGCAGAAAGATAAACAGGGAACTGACATCTCTGGGAATATAAAAGCGCCCCCTCAGAGCTCTGACTGTTTGTGCTTGGTGGGGAGTTTAGCTACTTGTCTTGTAACTTGATGCAAGTCGTCTGTTAAGTGCCTGTACAGTCAGCTGAAAATCAATTGCCCTTATCCAAGGTGAGTCATATGATACAACATTTAAAATCAGAAGGTTTTCCTCAGAAATACTTTTAAATTCACTTGGAAAAATCTTGAAAGTGCTTATTTGTAATATAAAATAAATTGTTAGGATTTTGCAAATCTGT
This sequence comes from Callipepla californica brunnescens, assembly GCA_023055505.1. Classification (NCBI taxonomy): domain Eukaryota; kingdom Metazoa; phylum Chordata; class Aves; order Galliformes; family Odontophoridae; genus Callipepla; species Callipepla californica. The sequence goes on from JALIRH010000001.1 coordinate 5,396,869, forward strand.
AAGGATAAATGAAAGTGTACATGTATTAGTGAGCCTCTTTATAATGTTGACAGTGGGATTTTATGTTCAGTATTGCTGGTTTTCCCAATTTCATTCTGTCATTTGATATTTAATATCATTGGAATTGCATTTCCGAAAGTCAGGTGGATATTTATAAAATGCATTTTTTTAAAGTGATATTTGTAACATTTGCTATAGCAATATTGAAAATATTTTAATTATTACTATTGAGAATAAAAAATTCAAAACTATGATTTCAAAGTACATCAAACTTTAAAGGGGGAAAAAAGAAAAGCAGAAATAATCTCTTTCCTGAATGTGTATCTCTTGAATATGTCATGATTTTTTAATATCACCTTCTAACTTCAAACAGAATAAGTGGAATTATGTTCTCAAAAAACACTGTGGGCTAAAATCCTCATATGCATTTTCAGAATTTCTTCTTCTTTTCTTTATGAATGCTTCCCTGTTTACGTTCTGTTACCTGGAACAGCAAATCAAGTCCATGCCAAAAAAAATGTTTTAATGTACTACTGGATCTGGAGAAATCATTAAGGAAGTGCAGACAATATTCTTCAACTTTTGTAAGGGCTTACTTTGAATTGATATGTACAAACATATAAGTGAAGTAGCCAAGAAATATTCTTATTGGAAATTACGACTTCAGTATTTACATTTTATGTTTATGTTCAGTTATGATAGAAATGTTATTTAGTTTTGTGCAAATAAGTTCTGAGTGCTCTTCCTGGCAGTTGTGTAATGGATAATTGAAATTGCATAAATTGAGCTCTGTCTAGACTATTGTTGCGTTGTGTTTGGTGGGAGAAGGGTGAGTAAATTTGGAATAATCAGAAGCTATAAGCAGCCAGTTGTTTCTGTTTATTAATTGTGATGATGAGGGACACCTATTCTACCAAATGTAAAAAATCCAATGGAACAGCTTGTAGAAACTTAGATGGCAACTCATTTCACTGGAATATGTATTTCTGTTGAATATGGAAAGCTTCATTATATAAGCAAAGAAAAATAGTCTGACAGTATCTAAAAGCTCCTTTCAGACGCTTATGGAGAAAGTATTTTAGGTTTTTAATTTTAAAATATATAGTTACAAAATTCCTCGTTAAAAAATAAATAAAAATGCTAGGATGGATAAAAAACAGGTGAAATAGGGATGTCCAAAGCAGATGAAAGGTATAGTCTGGGCTCAGGTGTAGATAGACATGATGTTATTGTTGTGACAACAAAGTGTAGGACACGAAGACACAGCATTAGCCTGCTGACCATGTACATGGTGTCGGTACATGATGTGTGTGTCCTCTTTCTTTCTCCCATTAAAAAGGGCATCATAACTCTGTTTGGGATTTACAAAAATAGAACGTGGCTCATTCTACAACTGCTTTACTATTTAGAAATCCAGGAAGCTTTTTAGCCCTTTAATTGTGAGTAAACTGGGTGTTCAGGTTGAGTTGTTTCATTACATCCTTTTGTTTTGCTTTGCTCTGCTTGGCTATGACTGTAATTATTTCTACAACTAATGCCTGCTTTATAAGTGATTTAGAGATGATCCCAACAAGCTGACAAACAGATGCTGGTAAGAATAAGGACTATGGCTATGACAATAGAAAAGAGCTGACTTAACTATTATCTGGAAACAGATTGTGTTGAGGAACGTGGTTTAGTGAGAACGATTGGTGATAGGAGGATGGTTGGACTTAATGATCTAGGACTATTCCAACCATGGTGATTCTATGATTCTATCTGGAGGTCAAAGGCCAATAAGAAACTTAGAAATTCTGTGGGTGAAACTAATTCCTGAGCAAGTATAAATTAAAAATTATGCAGCTGTTTTCATAAGCATTAATAAATATGTTAAAATATCAGTAGGAGCTATTTTACCATTTCTCAGCACTGATATTGCTGTGATTACGCTTCTCACAGATGGCGGACAGATTTCAAGATACGCAACCTCATACTGCCAGCAAATGTTGTTTTCCAATGAATAATTGCAAACATCTTTTTTTTTTTTTTTTTTTTCTTTTCTGATACTCAATGAAATATAAGGTGTTACACACTCAACAATCAAAACCTAGGTGTTAGTTAAGGAGTCTCCCTTACTGTAAGGAACTGAGACCAATGAAATCAGCTAATGGGGTGGATGGCTGAGGGTAAGAATTCAGCTCCTACAAGGAAAATCCAGTCATGCTTTGCTCATGAAGTGGCTGATACTCTGGGAGAAGTTTTTCAAAGAGAGAGTGGTGAGGTGCCTGAACAGGCGGCCCGGAGATGTTATGGATGCCCCATCCCTGGAGACGCTCAAGTTCAGGTTGGATGGGGCATTGGGTAGCCTGATCTAGTGCTTGATCTAGCAGGTGGCAACCCTGCCCACAGCAGGAGGTTAAAACTGGATGATCTTTGAGGTCTCTTCCAATCCAAGCTGTTCTCTGAGCCTATCCCTTCAGCAGTAGTCTGTGACTGACAGCAGTAAGAGAAGATGGACTTTTTGTAGATGCCTCTCAGTAGAGACTGCCATTCCTACTAAGGTGTGTTGCAGGCCCAACCTGGGGGGCTTACATAAGAGGTGAAAACTCCTTATTTTTCCTGAAGTAGTAGCCATGGGCATTGCAGGCTGTGATGGAGGCTGAAGTCTATAACCTCCTGCTTCGGACAGGGAGATTGCTGAGGAAGTGTTTTTCTAAGGAAGAATATCATCTGAGTACTGTTATGACAGTTTTCCCTAATAGCACAGAGCCATAAAAAAAAGAGAAAGAAAAAAAAAGGGCACATTGAACAACATAATGGTCTTTAAGAAAAGAAGAGGAAAAAACAAACTGTTGTCTGTGACTAGCACATCAAATGTGTATAAAACTATTTTTGTTTCTTTGCAGTGTTATCTACTATCTGACTGTTTTTTACTTGTTATCTTCCTACCTGCTTCACCTCATGTACTTTGTATTTTTGACCTTTGGAATGTATTTTTTTGTTCACTGTCTCCGTATATTATCAGCTTCTCTCACGAAGATCAGTGAGTCTGTTGGAACCAAGAAGTGTGAAAAAAACGCTTGGAGGATTGCAGCAAGGGTATTTTTACATTTCCTGTCTGCACCCTGTCAAAGGAGAGGAATGATCTGTAACAGAAGCTGTGGGCTCCTCACTGGGGCTGTCATTGGTGCTGTGCTGGCCATCTTTGGAGGAGCTCTGATACCAATTGGAGATAGACTCATAAGTAAAGCAATAAAAAAGGTACAAACAATTTTTTTTTCAATACAGTTGTTTTCTGATCCTGAATAGTCATTATTTCTGAATCTTGTGTTCTGTTTGTTTGTTTGTTTTCATTTTTTAAAATGTTTTTAAAAACCTTGTGAAATATACACAATCCAAACTTTCCTGGGAATAGATAGTTGCTGCAGCATTTACTTTAATATTTTAATTACATTACCATGTTTGCTTGCTCTTTCATTATTTGTGTGAGAAGGTAAAATATTTTTTCGAGATGAATTTTAATTAATGTAGTTTTAAGTCTATTTTATTTTGCTGCAATTACAACTGTTACTGGTTTCTTCTTTTATGACTACAATGATCCAGCTGTTTATTTGCATTTTTTTCTTAACTGGGACTCACTCCATGCACTTACGGATGCACTTCATGCAATGTGCACTCCTTACTGCACATAACCTACAATAATTTCAAGTACAGAATCTAGTCTTACTCTTGAGTTCATTCAGAGTATGTTTTGTGACTATGTAATTGAAACATGCTTTGCTCCATGAGGCTACAAAATCTCACCACACACTCTACTTCAATTATTCTTCACAATCCTTGAATCAAGGAAGAGTGTTCTAGACCTGGCAGAAACATTTCCCTCTCTCTCCTTAATCTCTTTTCACATGATTTTCTTTATAACCTGGTTTTGACTTTAATTAAAAATAAGAAGTTAATTTGTTAAATATTCAGTGAAAGTGAGTTTATAACTGAGAGTCTAAACCATGCTGAAAGGAGAAGACTATGGCAGCCATGGAAACCAGTTAAAATTGGTCCATCAGGCTATCCAACAGATAGAAATCATGTTCTGGCTGATGGTTAGTCTTCCTAATCATCTGCTGTGAAGTTGAAGATGCCAGAAACCTTAGAGAGAGCTATTTAACCTCTTCAGACCCTTCTGGTAGATTGGCCATAATTTGTTCATCACCAGTATAAGTCAAGCAGAGAAGTGGATACATGGTCAGGAAATGTTATACTGTCTATTGAAGCTTTGCCTAGATTCCACCATCACTTTTTAAAAAAAAAAGAAAAAAAAGAAAAAAAAAAGTCTTCTGCATTCAATTCAATTCTTAGCATCCGCTGTATTCTTTAATAATCTTTTCAGATTCATAGAAAAATATATATATTAAATGGAAAAGAGGAGTGTCTGTACACAAAGTTTCACACACCTTCTAGTACTTTACAAAAATATAGAGACCTTGTTATAAATAATATAAATTAATTGAATTATTGAGGAAATTGATAGTTTTCTTGTAAACATGTTATTTTAAAGGTATGTCTATCTTCTTACACTAAAAATTTACTTGTAGTTAATCCAGAATGTTGCCTTGTGCCATTTAGTATTTTCAAAGCAAATTACACACTGCAAATGTTTTGTGTTCATCTGTTTACTTATAATAATGAACCAGTTATACAGTGTACTTTGCAAATTTCTGTGCATTAAATTATACCTGCAGAAGTTCTGTAGTAGTAAAGTTTTAGACGGAGTAATTTTTCCTCTTCCTCTTTATAGTTTTCTACATTGTGATCATGTTTCAAATGTTTGTAACTATTTCAAGGCAACTTGTTTGAAGTACGTAAAAATGAAAATTTCTGCCCATTATTCATCTGAATAATACAAGAGTAAATTTGTAGAGACTTTGTTTATTTAAGTAATAGGGTATGTTTTAGTTTTCTAACCACAAGTCAACCTGGATTATTTTTTCTCTGTTTATTGTGCTGATTATTCAGTAAGACAATGAGACAGTAAGAAAATTGCTTTTCTGAAAGCATATGCCAAAGTCTATACAGATAAAATACAGAATCAGTTCAGAAGATGCACAGGAGGGTTTTGAATTTACCTAGTTTTGATTTACTTGTGTGAATGAAATTGCTAACTAGAAAAAGAAATATTTTTATTTACTTGATGCCATTATGCTTAAGATGAATATTAAAATATACTAAGAAATGTTTTTTTTTCTGAACCATTTTGCTCTTAAAGAAGCAGTCTGGTTTTAGTGACCATTTCATTGGAATTTGTCATTAGAGACTATAGAACAGAAATGAATGTACAAACCAAAAAAAAAAATAAAATTCCTGAGACGATCTGTAAGTGAGCGTATTTCTATTTCATCTGAGATGAGGCATAAGGATGACACCACAGCCAGTAGCATTGTGAGTGAGATTAACTAAACAAGATCAATGTTAAACTATTTCAGCTCTGGTACTATACAGTGAAAGGAACTTTTTTTTAAAGTCACCTTTGATTTCAGAACAGAAGGATAAAAATTGTTTTCCCAAATTGCATCTACCACTCCATGAAGACATTAGAGGTTTAGAAAACTGATCTTGTCACAGTAAGAAGTGAAGCTTGAACTTTGCAGAACTCTTTAAAGTATTTTGTTTGAGGCTATCAGAATACACTTTTTAATCTGACTCAATACATTTCTATTGCTCATTGTCATCTAACGTTAAAAAATAAAACAAAAGGAGAGGTCAATTCAAAACAACCAATCAGAAAATTTACATCAGATACCGTTGAAAGGAGATGTATTGGCCTGGCTCAAGTATACTTTTTGCCTTTCTACCCCTAAACCCAATATTATTAACTTAGACAAAATAGTTTTTTTTTTTTTTTTCAGCCATTCTAAAGTTCCAGCCGTTTTCAAGCCATTGTCAGATGATCAATTTTTCCACTGTTTCTCTAAGAGCTTTTACTGCCTACTTGACTGCAAACTCAAGAGATTAAGAGAAGCTATGTAATATTACTTAATATATTAAATTCCTGATGAGTAGATAATACAGAATATTTTGTCATAATACATCAGTGCTGTAGTATTTCAGGTTAGCCTCTGCTATTTTTGAAGGAAAACTATCAGTTTTTAGCTATTACTGTGTTTTGCCATATGTCTTTCTACATCTATTTCTATATCTGTTTTATGTGATTGGCAAGATCATTGCCTCTCAGGTTCCGGAGGCATAGAAAACACTTCTAATTGATTTTTTTTTTTTGTCTGAGAGACATATGCAACTTCTCTATCTAAACTAATGAAAATAAAGCAACAGCTGGCTCCAATAACATAAGTGATAATGTCACGTATATTTCATCAGAGGTAAAATTGATTGGCTTTCATAATTTTTTATGACCAAGAACTGAAAAAGGACTATAAGTTTTGGTGCATGAATAGGAAGTCTAATACATGGAAGAGTTATAGTGACATAAAAAGTAATTAATGTCTATTCCCGCTTTCAGCTACAAAATGGCAGATTATTTATTTCCATGGAATTTAGCTACTTCAGTTTCACAGAGCCATGTTGTTTTCTCCAGCTTGCATCTGGAGCCTAGTGTATTTAACATACAGAGATAAACTAGTAGCAATTTTCTTGCAGTCTAAGGTATATGCAACATCTTTCTGTCCCCACAGAGTGGTGGCAGTTTTTGGCTTGACTGTGTGTAGTTTTCTGAATTTTGTGTAAAACAATAAAATACAGCAGGCTTCTTTTGCTGACTGCCGCAACCTTCTATTTATGTATTGTTAGTTGACCCATCACCAGTGGAAAAAATGTCAGAAATAAAAGGGGTTAAAGTTCCCACTGATTTCACTCTTGCACATTTAGGTCATGAGATGAACTTGTCTGTGTAGCAATTGCATAATGTATAGTTACTTTTAGTAATGATAGTTAAATATTGCATAAGGTATTAGAGATAGATACTAGGAGCTGATGTATTTATCCACGGAAAGCAGGGTGGAACTCAATGATCTTTAAGGTCCCTTCCAACCCGAACTATTCTATGGTTCTATGACTAGTGAGCTGAGACATGTTTCATATTAACAGTTGTGAATTGTTTGCTTCCCTTTCATTACTCTACCTTTCATAACATCACAGTGGACTAAAAGCGTGGCAGAATTACTAGGTGAATATATATGAGGCCGGCTACAGAGAATGGTAGTATTTAGGAGTGGCCTTGTAAGTGATCAGCCAAAGCCCAAAGGCTTGCTGGTGTGGGGACATTAGTTCTATTAAATGAGAACTTGAATAAGGACAGACTTCTAGATTTTCTTCCACTTTGACCCATGATTTTCACTCTTAAAATATGTAGCAGCAAAACATACATACCTTCTTTGTCAAAAAAGTATTACAATAATGGCCAAATGCCAACAAAAAGAATAGTCTTACTCCCTTCCTCCTCCTCCCTCTTTTGTCCTTCTGCTTCCCATGTTTAAATCTTGGTTCTCATTTAATCCTCACCACTTCCCACACAGCTGAGCCGAGCAGCTCACTGGCAGAAAAGTAACCTAACAAAATAGAAAAAGGAATAGTCTTCCTTCAGTCCAGAAAGTTGAAATTCTCCTGAAGGAATGAGAATTGGCCCAAAGGAAGGGGAAGGCAGATAGGCCAGGTCCAGGAGTTATTAGTAGCTTTTCCCTTTAAGTGCAAAGCTGTCAGATCAGGTTGACTGTCCTCTTAGTGTTTCCCATGGTTGGTAGCAGGGCCATTTTGTGGATGGATTGCAAATCCATAAGGGAGCACACTTCAGCCTGACTCCTTTTCATACAATACCCAAGGTCATTTTTCTCCATTAGCATTTCCCAAGCACATAAAATAGACATGACTATTCCTTCATGAAAAGTAAGGGAGAGTCACCCCACCTTTCTATGTGGACAGAAAATTAGTTCTTGATTGATAAGAAAGTATATAGTACAGTAAAATACGGTAAGGAACAGGAATTAAAATGATTGTCTCAGGATCTACAATCTCAGCTGATAAAGAGAGTATTCCTGGTTGTGCTAAAAAGCTGGTATAAAGTCCTGCATGCTTTCAGATTTTCTTGGAATGGTGGAGGTAGAATGAGAGACAAAGATCCATTCTTTTGAAGAAACAAGATCACTTAAAGGGTGAAAGATGTAAGGTAACATATTCTTTACGTTCTTTGAATTCAATCCAAGGTCATGAGATTCGATCATTGCAGAATAAATTTATTCTAAAGTGCCCCAAGTGTCTAAAGCTGGGGTCAGATAGGATGCTACTTCTGTGTTTCTCAAGGATGGAAGGGTAGGTCCCACATCTCTAAGCAAGATTTGCAGGGGTGGGGGGGAGTCAGAGTGTCATTCTGTACAGCTATAATACTTAGCAAAGGGTTATAAAAGGAGGAAGGGATGGGTGTAAGGAAACCTTAAAGGTTTTAAGAAGCCAATAACATTGCTTCCAAATTTTGTTGCAAGGTTGCAACTCCTATATTCTTTTTTTTTTTTTTTTTTTTTTGCCTGTTACATGCTGTAGATTTACAGAGATTTTAGTTTGTATTCTTGAACATGTAGCTGCCAGAGATCCTTAACCAGAAGCAGGAGGTCAATTCTTGCCTGTGCTCCTGTCCAAATATACTGCTGAGTACAATACACAGGCAGACCCTGAGGAGGCTGAGGTGCACATGAATAGACTAGACTAGACTAGACCTGACTAAAGTAGAACAATTTAGGTTGGACAAGATCTTAAAGATCATCAAGTCCAACCATCTACCTGACTCTACAACCCCTCTGCAAAACCATGTCCACATGTTTTTTTAATATCTTCAGGGCTGGTGGCTCCATCACATCCCTCAGGAGTCCATTCTAATGCATACTTCCTGCAAATTTACTTTTCCTGATATCCATTCTAAACCTCCTCTTCTGTGACTTGAGGTCATTTCCTTGTGATCTACCACTTGTTACCTGAGAAGGGAGAATTAACACACAGCGCAATCTCCTGTCAAGGAGATGTAGAGAGCAATGAGGTCTTCTCAGCCTCCTTTTCTCTAAACTAAACAGCCTCATTTCCCTCAGCTGATCCTCATATGTCTTGATTTTCCAGTCTCATCAACAGCTTCATTGCTCTTGTCTGCATATATTCAAACAACTCAGTGTCTTTCTTGTAGTTAGTGGCCAAAAACTGAACCAGGACTCGAGGTGTGATCTTACCAGAGCTGTGTACAAAGGGACAAATTAGTTCTGCTGGGCACACTAATTCTGATGCAAGCCAGGACACCACTGACCTTCTTGGCCACATGGGCACACTGCTGGATCATGTTCAGCTGTCTGTTGAACAGCACTCCCATGTTCTTTTCTGCTGGTCAGCTTTTCAGCAACTGTTCCCCAGGCCTATAGCATGGGATTGTTATGAACCACGTGCTCTGCCCAGTGCTTACCCTTGTTGAATGCCATACGATTGAATGCAGCCCAACAATCCAGCCTACCAAATCCCTCTTGCAGAGACTTCCTACCTCCAGGCAGATCAGCATTCCCACCCAACTTGGTGTCATCTTGGTGCAATCTTACTGAGAGTGTACTCAATCCCCTAATTAAGGTAATTGATAAAAATATTAAACAGGACTGACCCCAATACTGAGCCCTAGGGAACAGCGCTTGTGAGCATTTACTAGTGAGATTTAACTCTGTTCACAATGAAACTTTGGGCCTGGCCATCCAGTCAGTTCTTTAGTGAGTGAGCAGTACGTCCATCCAAGTCTTGAGCAGCCAGTTCCAGAAGGCTGTGGAAAACAATATCAAATGTCTTGCTAAACTCCAAGTAAACAACAGTCACGGCCTTTTCTTCATCCAGTAAATGGGGCATCTTATCACAGAAGGAGATCAGGTTAGTCAAGCAAGGTCTGCCTTTCATAAACCCATTCTGACTGGGTGTGTTTGCCCAGGTGTCCTGTACATACTGTGTGGTAGCACACAAGATAATCTGCACCATGACCTTCCCTGGCACCTAGGTCAGGCTGACAGGCCTGTAATTCCCTAAATCCTTCTTCCTATCCTTCTTTTAGATGAATATCATATTCAACAACCTCAGGTATTTATGTCGACCTGCTTCTGCCAGATCCTTTGAATAATTATCTATGAAACCTGAAAAGCTAATTTCCAAACCATGTAAAATCTCTCTTCACCAAGGGAATGGCCTTCCCCACTCAGAATCACAGCTGGAACAGTACTTAGCCTCCTAGGATTTGCAAAACAAGATTGAAGAGAATTATAGCTATCAGGTCAGAGTGCAAGCCCTCAAGCTGATAACACATTTGCTGTGGAAATGTTTCCTTCCCCTATCACAGAAATGAACACGAATTATACCAGAAATTTGGACAGCAAGCTCAATACTTTATATTATAAGCAAGGCATTTGCAGCTCCACTATAAAAACAGCTTTCCTCAGGCAAAACTGTGCCTGCATCGGGAATCCTCCAAGTTGTCACATTCGTTTGTGAAACAGTGGTTCTTAATTTGTAGTATTCTATTTTGAATACTATTTGCTAAAACAAACTCTAGAGAAATTAGAGAAAGAAAACCTAGCAAATTGTAATTTAAAGTGTCTTTTCTCGCTGCATAACTTTCTGTAAGATTCCAGAAAGTCTTTTCCTTTCTGTAGCTTTGTGAACTGTGGAACTTAAATAAATAATATTGCACAGCTGAGCTAGAAAGCACACTATAGGTTGGAGATAGGCTGCTTAGAGGTTTCTTCCTTTCGCAAAAAAATTTTTACAACCAATGGATTTACGACAATCCATTATTCCAGGTCTTTGTGAAAATTACATAGGAAGAAGTCTATTGCAGACAAGACAGAGTGGTCACACCCCTGTCAATATGGGAAACATATGAAGCCAAGAAAACTGGCAAAGTAACTTGACTTACCAATGAGTTATGTCAAGCAGGTATTCCCTTTATCTACAGCACTGGGTGCATGGAGATCACTCACCAAATATGCACATTGAAGAGAGAAAAGACTACATATTTAAAGGCATAGCACATACATATTCATTACATATCAAGGACATGTACAGAAATTCCAAGAAATGATTGACATCTCTGGTGGTTGTGGGGTTAAAGCTAATAATCATTTCCACTGTAAATTTCCAACCTTTAAGGGGGGGGTAGCCTGAACTGATTCCTACTGATGTTACGTTGAGGTGAGGTATCTGTTTTGCTATTTTATCTTCAAAAACAGGACATCTATTCTACTTTCTTATCTTCACTTGACAAGTTTTGCAGCCTCTGCATTTTGTTCTTGGGCTTGCACTTATGCAAACCTCCTGTCCTTCAGCTTATATCTGCTCAAGTTGTTCTCACAATGCTCTTGTGATTGACATACCTTTGAACTCTTATTTTCACTTTTCAGTCCCAAGTACTCAATATGCATTTATCATAGAATGCCTGAGTGCCACACACAAAAAGCTGTTGGTCACTCTGTAACAATTCCCAGTGTCCTGTCTATTCCTTCTGTTCCTATTTTGTACTCATCTTCTGAACCTGGGAAACCTCCCTAATGAAACAGATATTTCATAGACAGTCTCAGTCACAAGAATTTTCTGACAAAAAATAGTCCTACATGAGCATTATTCATTTTCCCTGTCTCTAAAATGATTTAGTGCATAAGTCAGTGCTGTGATCAGAGATAGTGCTCATCTTCATTTGTGCGATACTGGGGAATATATGAAAGGTAGTTTATGGGCTTTGAAAATGTCTGGATAAGATTCAGATATTTAGAGTTTTATTTCTTACAAGTCATCAGTAGATTCGGAGAGTGAAAACTAAGGCAATGTGCAACCACAGCAGTAGGGAAGCTTTCTATGGGCTACAGTAGTAATTATATCAATGTTGTGCCTACTTATTTTAGAGGGACTTAGTTTTGTCATTCTGCCTTCACATGCTAGCCAAACATGTGTGTGCTATAAGCCTTTTCTTGATGATAAAACAGGTTTTTTCTGTTTCCTTGAGAACCTTCTATAGATATCTGGAAAGTAAACACTGCTTGTCCGTCATATTTTTGTTGTTAATTTTAATTTTTTTTTCCTTTTAGGAAGCTGTCATTTCAAATGGTACAATTGCATTTGATAATTGGCTTGTGCCAGGAAGCTCTGTTTACAGGCAGTTTTGGATCTTTAATGTGGAAAATCCATCAGAGGTTTTAAACCTTGGAGCACGTCCAAAACTTGAACAAAGAGGACCTTACACTTACAGGTAAACAGAGTCCCAAGATAAATGATATATTCTACCAGAATTTTTGTTAGTCAAAGTTTTGCTAAGTTAAAAGTGATTTTGGGAAGCCCAGAATTCTAATTCAGTCAGACTTGTAAAAAATGCTAAATATTTGCAGCTATGCAGTGCACTCACAAGAGTCCTTGGTACTGTGTTTCACATTTGGAAAATGAATATAAAGTAAAAATTAAGGTATGAAGCTATTTGTGCCTGTGAAAAATGATTGCCAATTAGCAAGGTGTTTGCCATAAAAGCAAATAGACATTAAACTTCTGTTGTTTTTCAGTATTTGCCAACCTCTTAGAAAAGTATGTCGGGTGCCTTGAAAATAAGAGATTGTCTTATCAGCCATGTGTCACACATTTATTTTAATGAAATGTCTTGTTTTATTGATCTTTTATGATTTTTGTTAATGTATAGATTTTTCTTTCCCAAATTTCCCTCTGAAAATATGTATTTATTTGTTTATTTGTTTGTTTGTTTGTTTGTTTTTAACACATTAGCTAAGACTGGGATGCAACAGTCCTCCCTCTTTCAGGAAAGCTCTTAATCAAGTTTTGTTTGAATTTAAATCTGATGTTGACATAGGACCATTTGATGCTTCCTGAATCACTAAGCCCAGTTGTTATGGGTACTCTTTTTATGATATTTGTTCCTACTATAATAGGTTATTTCATTCTTAATATCTTCCTTAATATCTTTGGGGGGCTGTATACAATATTTCCAAAGATGGTTTTGGACTGCAGCATCTAAAGGTGAGGGGCTTTAATGCCTATAGGTTAATTTCTCATTGCAATATCTTGGATCATACATTACCTGGAATATAATGCCTGGCTCATATATTACACAGGAAATGGGTACACAGGAATCAGGAAACTAAGAAGCTAAGAAATACTGCAGAAGGAGAATTCTCACTAAATACACATGTTCTGTTGGTTCTTATCCTCTCAGGAGTAAGTCTGTGCTGAAAACAATGTAAGAAATAGTTTCCCTGGTGGCCAATGTAATCCTGGGGTGCATTAAAAAGATCATGGCCAGCAGATCAAGGGAGGTGATCCTCCCCCTCTACTCTGCCCTGGTGCAGCCTCACCTGGAGTACTGTGTCCAGTTCTGGGCTCCCCAGTGGAAAAAAACAGGGATCTCTTTGAAATAGTCCAGCAGAGGGCTACAAAGATGATAAAGGTCCTGGAACACCTCTCTTATGAAGAAAGGCTGAGAGATCTGGGTCTGTTCAGCCTTGGAAAAAGAAGATTCAGAGGGGATCTGATCCATGTCTACAAAGGTACAAGGCTGGACTCTTCTCTGCAGTGTCTGGCAATAAGACAAGGGGACATGGCCACAAGCTGAAGCATAGGAAGTTCTGCACAAATGTGCATGGGAACTTCTTCACAGTGCAGTGACGGAGCACTGGCACAGCTGCACACAGAGGTGGTGGAGTCTCCTTCTCTGAAGACGTTCCAGACCCACCTGGATGCCTACCTGTGCAACCTGGGCTAGGGAGCTGCTTTGGCAGGGGATTGGACTCGATGATCTCTAGAGGCCCCTTCCAACCCCTACAATTCTGTGATTCTGTGAAATGACGGCTATTACTCTTCTCCCAGCTGCACTCAGGCTCACTGATGAAGTGAAAGATCCCATGGTCAGAGATACTGGATCTACTTGAATGTCTAGAACAGTGGAACTACTTCTCAACCTCTCTTTTAATTTTTAATTACTTTCTGCAGAATAGAACAACTGAAGTTATCCCCAGGATTCTCCTTGGAAGTGGAAAACTTTAAGTCTTTTGTTTGATGCTCAAAAACAAACCTCCCTACTACTACATATCTACTTTACACAGTAGGCCCTTAATTGAAGTGGCATGCATTCAGACCACTCTTGAGAAGCAAAGATGCAGCTGCTTTTGTGGGAAAGCCCACTTGCACTGGTTACATCTGTACCATAGGTAAATGTGCTCTGAAATTTCTGGTCCCGCCTCATGCAGGCTGGAAGATCTGATGGAGCATGAGTTACTTCTTGAATTAAGCCAGTAGGAACTTTGTGGTCCCACAGTATAGACTAACTCATACAACGCTTGCTTGATCCCACCCCTGCTGTGAGGTCAGCAAGAAGATGGAGACATGAAGAGTTCAGAAGAAGCCAGGAGTGCAACAGCTTGGAGATTTATGCCTCAGTGATCCACTAATAGAAAAATAGGCACACGGGAGAAGGGCTTTTGTGTTTCTTAGTGGTGTTGAAAGTTTGTTTGCAGATCCCCATGTGGTTATGAAATGTTAACAAAGTTATTTCCATTATAGATTTAACAACCTATAATCTCTTTCATTGGAACAAAAGCTTATCACATCAAATCTCAAGAGTGTTTATTAATTGAGTCATTATTATTCTGAGTCATTCCCTTCTAATAGCATGCAGCAGTTAAAAATCCTAGAAAAAAATGTGATGAAATGTAACTAACTCAGAACATGAAGATACGGAGCTGATTAATGAAACTAAAAATTAAAGAGAAGTATTTGCACAGATTTTAGTGCCAAGCAAAAATGCATTAGGCATTAAGGAAATGTTTACAAGAGAAATACATAGTACACGTTTACAAATATTCAAATGAAAGTTTAGAATAATTCTAGTAGCTATAAAAAGGTGAACACTCATTTTCAAAAGTGTTCATCAGCATTTCAAAAAATTTCAGTCAGGTCTGGTTATATATTGATGAAAAAATCACATTTTAAAATACTCTGTTTTAATTTTGTATTTCAAGGGTGCGATATTTACCCAAAGAAAATATCACAGAAAACTCCAATGGCACAATATCTTATATGTTGCCTAATGCTGCTCGTTTTGAACCTGATATGTCTGTTGGGACAGAAAATGACACCATCACGTGCCTCAACCTCGCTGTTGTTGTAAGTCAAGTACCAATCAATAATATCAACATATAGTTGTAGAGACATTGGAAGGAAAAGAGGAGAATTTAGTATTAATAATGCACATTGGTAGGGCATATTGCTTTTACATTAAGATTTCCTTATACACTCTGGATAATCTCAACTATAAAAGAAAATTGAATTGTTATTGCCAATGAAAGCAAAATCACCAGCTTGGACAGAATGTTAACAAAAAGCATCCTACTATGCAAGTTTTGTGTGGGAAAGAATTATCAGCCCTGATTGTGTTGCTGGATTATCTCCTAATGACACTGTGGTTTCTTCATGTGAGTTTTCAGGACCAGGAGAGAGAGAGCGGGTGCTAGTGTTAGAATGAAGAGGTGACTGGTGTAAATAGGAAATGATGGCCAATTGTCTGTGTTCTAATCTAGACTAGCATCTCCCTTTCAGAGAGCTGCTTTTGTTTTGGTGAATCAAAGTCCTTCATGTCATAGCATTCACTAACACTGCTCATTTCTCACATTTTTAACCATGTAGCTGTATGGATCTAAACATAGGCTCCTGCCTGGGAGCCACCAGAGTACGTAAGGGCAGATTACTCCAGCTCCATTTTTGTGTTCAGAACCAAACCGGGATAAGTCTAAGTTCCCAGAGAGGCTCTTCCTAGCTCATTAGGCTGCACCAATGACTGCCTATATAATAACCTTGTGGTCAGAATACTGACTGGGAAATCAAAGGAGAGGTTTTTCATGCTTAACCATGAGAGGAATTGAATCCACATCTCCTTTATCTCATAATCTTTCCATATCCATGCTTGCTGCTTGCTCTGACTTTGAATTCAGACAAGAATGAAAGATTAATGGGTTAAGGGAGATTTAAAAATAAAAATGTAAGAGAGAGCAATTCTGTCTCTCTGAGTTCAACTTTCTGGCTGGCTGTGACTCTTCCATTGTCTTCTCTGTAGCACTGAACACAGAAAGAGTCCAATAGAGCCTAGGCTGAGCTTGCTCTAAGAGAGATATTTTCCTTTACACAGATTCAGCCTGGAGAAGAGAAGGCTCCAGGACCTTACAGCAGCCTCCCAGTACTTGAAGGGGGCCTACAGGAAAGCTGGGGAGGGACTTTTTATATGAACATGCAAATGGCAGGACAGGCAGAAATGGTTGTAAATTGGAAGAAGGTAGATTTAGACTAGATTTTAGGAAGAAATTCTTTACTGTGACAGTGGTGAGATGCTGAAGCAGGTTGCCCAATTAGGTTGTTTATTCCCCCTCCGTGGAAGCATTCAAGCCCAGACTGGATGGGGCTTTGAGCAACTTGGACCAGAGGGAAGTGTCCCTGCTTACAGCATGGGGGTTGGAACTAGACGATCTTAAAGGTCCCTTCCAACCCAAATCTTTCTACGATTCTACAATTCTGTGATTTACATATCAAAATTGTCATTTCCTGCTTCATCATGCAAGCCAGTTTAGATGGTTTGTTTGTTTTCCACAAGCTAACCATTGGCTTTAGGAACTTGAGTTTGTGTTGATGTTTCTGGAAAAGATTAAATTACTTCTGGTAAAATACCACATAATTCTTCATTGGAATAGAAAATCTTCATCTGTTATGTAGAATCAAAACTTTCAAGAAAGGACATGTTAGTTTCAGAAATGTATTCTTCCAGAGCAAAAATGTATACTTTCTGAATAGAAAATAATGGTACTTCAGCAGCTGATTGTTTTTATGCAGGATACAGTCATATTATTGCTAGCAAAATTTCATCACCATACTAAGTCTAAACCACAACCAACAGGTAGCAAGGCATGTGTGTTAGGACTTATGTACTTACAATGTGTGTGAGTCTGGTGTACGAGACATAAAGACATGACTGGTAACAAATGTAAATGTGGTACAATTCATGTAATATGCACTGGGACTAGAAGTACAAAGAGTTTCAATATGACCCAGTGAACCTATGTAAACAGTGAAGACAAATCATCTGATTTTATGTAAGCAATATCTAGCAACTGATTTGTTAATGAATGTCAGTTGTAAGTAAAAATTTAACTTACTGTGAGTTGTAACCACATTACTAACCAGCTTTGACAGAGATTTCTTGGAGTTGGTCTGTATTTTTCATCCAAACATTAATTTTATTGCTGTTGTAGGCTGCACCTGCCCTGTATACAAACAATTTCATCCTACTACTTTTAAATACCTGGATTAAATCTTCTAAATCAAATATGCTGCAAAACAGAACAGTGAAAGAAATACTATGGGGATACAAAGACCCCTTCTTAAGCAAGGTTCCCTTCCCCTTGGATCCAGTTCTGGGAGTCTTCTACCCGGTGAGTGAAACCATAGAGGAGATAATAATGCAGCTACAATTCTGTGAATAAATCAAGGCTACTGCTGTAAGGAGGAAAAATCTGACAGTACTTCTGCTATTACTTTTTGTGTCTGTTACAGTATAATGGGACATCTGATGGACTTTACAGAGTGTATACTGGAAAAGAAGACATAAGCAAAACAGCAATAATTGAAAGTTATAAAAACAAAAGGTATCATAATGTTGTATATATGAAAAAAAAAGTATGTATTTTCAAGGTATGGATTTTAAGACATGCCCCACCAAGAGCTATAGTCAAATGGAAAGTCATCAATAATTCAAGAAAAGCTTGATTAATCTCCAGGCTTAGTAAAATCGCCTGTTTCAGCTATTTGTTATTCTGTTATGAGCTTGAATTGAAGACACTTATAGATTCTTTATTACAAGTAGTTGCTTCTGCCTTGTGTACTTAAATAGGTATATCCCACTTATCCTATTCTACTGTATCATATAGTTTATCTGAATGCAATTTATTTCTGTCCTGTGCTAATGTATCAGGCTTACAAAGGAGCATTGAAGCTTAGCAACAATGACATAATTTACACGATATAATTCATGAAGCTTGACTTTTTTTTTTTATGTTAAAGGAATCTTTCTTACTGGGAAGGTCACTGTGATTTGGTTAATGGAACTGGTGAGTCTATTAAAACTTTTTGAAACTTCTAGCCATTTCTTAATATGGCAATGAGATACAATATACAAGTCCTCTGGGTTCTGAGAGTCCTGTATTCTTCACACCAAATGTCTCTATATAAATACAAATATATACATATATGTATATATACTATATACTATATATGTATACATGTGTCTCTATTATATATTGTACATTATTATACATTTTTATACACTATTTTATATTTGTGTATACACACTTCAGCAAGAGTAGATGAGGAAGACAAACAAGAAAAAATCTAGTTGACTATTTCTACAAATTACCTGCCTGTTGGACTGTAAATAAGATTATTTTTCTTTGGTACAGCATTTGAAAAACAACAGATTTTAATTTTGGTAATATATACTCTTTTGCGCTGTTGAATAATGAAATTACATGTACCAGAATGGACAGAAAAGCTTTTCCTGAGGAAGAAAGGGAAATCGTTGTGGGAAGGGTAGTAGCAAGTGAAAATGGATACAGACACGTAAATTAGCTTGGGTTTAATAGCTTAAAGAAGAATATTTTTGAATTTGCTTTTGGAATGCTTATGAAAATTGTCGTGTTGTTTAAGGATACATTTGCTAAAGGGGATGCAATTCTTCTGGATGAGTGACAATGTTTCTGTGAGGACGCCAAAATCTACTGAGCTGAGGCTGGCAGATGTCGTGGAGAGGACTTGAAGAGAGATAACCTCCTTCCTCCCCCTGACCCTGCTCCTCTCTTCTACCCCCAGCATGCACACAGTGGTTTATATATAAACCAGTGAACTTGGCAATTCATTTTGAAGTATTTCAAATACTTCCCAAGAATCTGAGTTTCCAAAAGGCTGTGAATTAGGAAGAATTTGTTCTTTTGAGGAGTAATTTTATTACAGGCAATATTTTCTTAGGTTCTGGAACTTACCTTTTTTTTTGTTATGAAACCTGAAAGCCATTTGTTTCCCCACTGTTAGCTTTTCTTTTGTCTTCTTCCACAGCTGATGGAATAAACACACTCAGGTCACTTGACTGAGTGCTTCAATACTTTGAAAGTGATGAGAGTTTCACTGTTGGCAAAGGTCATTGCACAGTTTATATGAGCACTCAGTATGACTGCTAAGGAGGGGACATAAGTTTAGAGAATCAGCAGGTTTAAAATGTTGTGTGAGTGAGAATTCCTTTGCATCTTGTAAGCTTTCACACCAAAGCATAGCATGTTTTCTGAGCAAAAGTAAATAACTAGATAAAAAGATTAAATGGCATACTTGTAAGGCTTGAAATGAGTCAGTATTTGCAAACATTCCAACACTGCCAAGGTTTACAATAGAGCATGTCTCCAGAACAATTTTGGATTGTCTTTAAGTAAAAGTGCTTCTGTCAGCAGTGGGTGAGCAGCAGAGTGTAGTTTGGCTTACTGGCTCTTGCCAACTAGATTCAAAGATATCACAGATGTTTTCAATTTCTTGTTTTGAATTGCTGACTAAGAAACTGAGTTGTAGCAAGAAGTAACAAATGTACTGGTTAAAAGATTGTTACAACACCTTGCTTGGAAAATGGGTGAGACTCCTCTTATTCAGTATAAGTTGTATGCAATATAGAAGTAAGCTTCTAAACTGTCAAGCTGCTCTTTCTATGGCAAGTGAGAGAAAGACACTGGCAATGAGGTTTTTCTCGGACCCTCTGTGGTTGTCTCCCAGGAGCTCCAATTGAGTAGTTTTGAGTGAAAAATGCTTAGTACTTTTAATTAATTAGTCACTTTTGAAGACTAAAGCTGCATTTGTTATAAGCATTAGGTGCCAGATGAACTTTGGGTGAACCATGCATCTCTAGAAATCTTTAGACTACATATACATTGAAGCAATGTCAGCAGGTGTTGGGAGTCAAATTAAGTAGGAATGGTATTTTTATCCTCTGTTTTTTGTGAACTTGATAATCATAGAATCACTGAATCATTAATGTTGGAAAAGTTCTCCAAGACCATTTAGTCCAACTGTCCACCTGCCACCACTGTTGTCTACTGAAGATTATTCCTTAGTACTACATCTGCGTGATTCTTGAACACTTCCAGAACAGTGACTCCACCACCTCCCTGGGCAGCCTGTTCCAGTGTCTCACCATTCTTTCGGAGAATAAACTTTTCCCAACATCTAATTTGAGCCTCCCCTGGTGACACGTGACACCGTTTCCTGTTGTCCTATCACTGTTACCTGGGAAAAGAGGCCAACTCCCACCTCACTACAACCTCCTTTTGGGCAGTTGTAGAGGGCAGTAACGTCTCCCTGAGTCTTCTTTTCCCCAGAAAAAAACATTCCCTCTTCCCTCAACTACTGCTCATAAGATCTGTGCTCCAGAACCTTCAAAGCTTTGTCACCCTTCTATGGATACATAGAGCATCAATGTCTTTCTTGTAGTGAGGAGCCCAAGACTGAACATAGTAGTTAAGATGTAGCCTATGCAGGGTTGAGTACAGGAGGAAAGTTGCCTTCCTGGTTCTTGAATTGCTTGAGTTCAAAGAGAACTTCAAAGTTCATCTAGTCCAAGCCCCCTGCAGGAACACCTATAGCTAGATTGGGTTTCTCAGAGTCTGGTCCACCCTGTCCTTGGATGTCGCCAAAGATGGGGGTAATGGGGCATTCATTACCTTCCTGGACAACCTGTTCCAATGGCTCATCACCCTTATTGTAAAAAAATTCTTCCTTATATCCAATCTGAATCTCCCTTCTGTTAGTTTGAAACCTCTTCCCCTTGTCTGATCACAACAGACAAATGATAGATTCACAGCTTTGGAAAAAAAAAATAAATAAAAAAGCTGCTATTATTTGGCTTGCCTTCAGAAACAGTTCTGTGGAGTACTTGCTATTGTACAATAACTTACATAAATATTTTCCCTACAAATGATTCATTATGGATACTTTTTTTTTTCACATTTTTTATGGGAAAGTAACAGTTGAGCATTGAGCTAGAAATTAATTAATGTATTTTTATTTTCTCAGATGGGGCATCATTTCCTCCATTTGTTAAGAAGAATCAGGTACTGCGCTTCTTCTCCTCTGACATTTGCAGGTATGATGTGTATGCATGTTTGCCTCCTCGTGTTCTTTCTTTTTGGAGGGATCTCTGCTGGAGCTTAGACTGCTGATGTAGTTCCATGTAATCATTTCACCTAAGCATGAGTTACTGAGTGAGCTGTGCTCATGAGCTTAATTCTAATTCAGGAATGCCTTTGCTTATTACAGAGGGAAACACTGCTGTGAACTGTTACAGATGCTGAAACCCACAGGGTTCAAATATTTGATCCCTCACCTGCCTATGTGGTCTGACCTGGTAGTTTGCCCCTCTGCAGAGGATGGCTGGACCCATTTTGGTGACTTCTGCTAAACAACATCTGTGCAGTACAGAATCTGCTGTCAGCCACTTTATACTCAAAATTGTTTTCCCACAGGCTATTTTTGCCTATTTTATGTATTTACAAACAAACTAACCTGCTTAATTCATCCCATACTGATGGCTTTTCAGCCTGTTTCTTCTGTTATGGTTATCTGGTGTCCCTGAGTTCTCCAGTGGGATAGCTTAGATCAATATGAAGAGATATTAAGGACATGAGAGTGTATTTGTTTTGGGAGGTTCAATCCTTATTTTGCTTCTTGGAAACATCTGTTTCCTTTTAAAAAGGGATAACGTAGATCATTTGCTTTACGAATTGTTTGCTTTGAAAGATCAGTGTTTTTACATGCAGTTAATTTTATTTTATTATTTTCTGAAGTAATTGTATGTCAAAACTGGACAATGTTTCTCATATTATGGGAAAGGAAACTCATAATGGAGAAATCATAAAATTCTTTGGATTACTTGGTCATAATTTGAAAGATACCTCTGGCCATATAATTCTCACAGTTAATGAACAAAGAAGGGCAATAACAACCTCCCAAAGGTCTGGGATGAAACAAGGTCATGGAAAAGATTTCTGTCCGTGTTGCAAGACCCTGAATCCTTCCTTCCTTTGGCTGCAGTATAAAGTGTTACTGTCTTGGTTAGATTACTGCATACAAACTATATCTCTTTATTAGTTTGTAATGTATCAGATCTTTATCATCAGGTCAGGAAAACACTGCAATAAAGAGTGCGTGTATTAGTAACTGTCTATAATCTACTCCCAAAAATTCAAGCATTTAATTATAACAGAGACCATAGGATAGTGTAGCAAAAAAGAGCTGTTAGTTTACTCATTTTGATGTATATTTTTATTGGTATTTTTATCCGCCTTTTTGTGTCTTGCTGTGCTTACCTGTGAGTGGGTACAAGTCTTTGTGTAAGCAAAGAGTTGTCTCCGTTACTGAGGAATGCCCTTACAAACCGCAAGACGTGAGCTCTGTGAAGTACTTATTTCTTTTAAGTAGTAAAATTCAGATTTTCAACCCAAGTGACGTTTCTTCTCTTTTATATTCAGATCGATCTATGGAGTTTACCAGACCACTAAGAACGTGAAGGGAATTCAACTGTATCGATTCACAGTTCCTCGCGAAGCGTTTGCATCACCAGTAGATGTTGGAGATAACTATTGCTTCTGTACAGATCAGGTCATATCCCAGAATTGCACACTGGCTGGAGTCCTAGACATTAGCTCCTGCAAAGCAGGTATGGCAGGGACATGGTACTGCCAAACAGAATATCTGACTGGGGAGAAGGCATGTGTCGTGTAACTGAGGTGCTGTTCTAGGATTTGGGATGTTTGTGATTATCCACAAACTCTTCCACAGGTTGCTTGTGAGATCTTTCCATTTTTGTAGTTTCATTTCCTAAAATGGTGGCTATAATATTTCTCTATTTTGCATGGCGCTATGAAGAAAAAAAACCCCATGATACTACAGATTCCCTACCGAACTTCTAAGGAATACACATACAGAATGGAAAGGAGTGAAACTATATATAAGAACTATATGAAAGCCAGAGAGGGTCATAGTTCTTGTATTTATGGTAATTCACAGCTACAGTGCGTGCGTGTGTGTGTGTATACACAACTATATGCATGTGAATAAAGTGAGAGACACCATTGGCCTAATTTTACATTACTACAATAAAATACACACAGACTGCCTGTGGTGCAGATTGGACAGTGTAAGTCCCTTTCAGGGTTGCTTTCTACTAAAATGAGATCATGAGCATGGGGTAACATAGCGACAGTTCCTAACCTCAGTGTGGAGCAGCAGTGCTCCCAGCTCCTCAACACAGACACAAAGAAACAGCATTTGTAACTACAACTTTATTTCACCATGCAAATTCTCCTCATGAGAGGAGAATCACAGAAAATATCTATTCATTGTGGTGGAGGCTTGGGAAATACTAAAGATTTTTTTTTTGGGATTCTTTCTGTCTGTATAACAAATCAAGTGTGCAAAGAAAATAGCTTCAGAAGATGAGCACTGAAAAAAGGCTTAATGATTCAAATGAACTTTTTCTTTATTTGTTTTCAAATAGGAAGACCAGTGTATATCTCTCTTCCACATTTTCTTCATGCAAGTGAATCTATATTGCATGATGTTGAAGGTCTGAGCCCGAATGAGGAGGAGCATGAGACATTTCTAGATGTAGAGCCTGTAAGTCCAAATATTTAACATTTGTAACTCAGTAAACTCATGATGTTTAAATTGAATTGCAGTCAGTATGTCTCTTACCAGAGAGACAAGCAGAGAATGCAATATTTTTATGATCTTTTTCTTAAGATCTGCTCACAAAGGTGTTAAGTTTTTAGCAGGGGAAATTTAGAGCAAAACTTTGTCTTACTCTGACCTTCAAAGTATTGAAAATAAGCTTTGATTTTTCCTCACTGGGATTACAGTGTTAAATAAACTCCACAAGTTTTTGAACTGTGTTGGAATTTACATATGACTTTCAACTACTTCATAAAAATTCTTTTCTATGTGATGCCTTCTGTTCCTTTTATCCCACTGTCTTCATAGTTAACAATTTTTATATAATTACTATTTCAGTTTAACTGTAGTAAATGAATATAGATCATATTATTTTGAAGAAATTTGCTAAAGTCTCAAGCACAACTATTTGCCTCATTCTAGAACAGAACTATTATACTCACTGTGACTCTGGTTGTGCAACAAAGCTTCCAAAATAATGAATTTGACACCTCTGATTTTCTTTGCCACCAATTTTACCTCTACTTCTGTTCCACTGATTGATATTCTTGCACGTTTATGTGTTATGAATTGTGAGATTAATTCTAATGTTTCAAAATTTTGTTTTGTTCTGAATTTGGATGAAAAGGTGAAATTCAGAACTTTTCCCTAGAATAGTTTTTAGTCACACGATTTTGCATTAAGCTACATAACTTCATTGAGATCTACAATCAAGATTTGCTTCCCTTCATTTGAAAGAAAGATATGAATTCAAGTTTTCTAAATCTAAGTTTTCTGTAGAACAGAGGTAAAAAAGAGATGAAGAAAAGATCTGACCTCTGTTAAGACATACTTGTTCTGACAAAAAATGTTTTCTGTCCTATGCCACTTAAATTTATATCTCTTATTGAAGCAGATCTTTTAGCCAATTTCTGCATTCAATTTCTGCATTTATGCACTCAATTAAAAAAATAAATTAGTGGATTCTTTTTTTTTTGTTCCATTTTTAGACCACTGGTTTTACACTACAATTTGCCAAAAGACTACAAGTAAACCTCCTTGTGAGACCTTCAACAAAAATTGAGTAAGTATTTTTTTATTATTTTTTGTTTCTATATATTTGATGTTAAAGTACACTGGTAAAAATGGGAAAAGAAGGAATGAGAATACTTTACAAAAGTTTCAGTTATGACTTCCCGGAGAATATAAATTTCAGTGAAAGAGCAGCCTTCTTGTGCAAGGCACTGCCCAAATATTTTGTCACATATCTGATTTCCCCATAGAAGCTTACAGTGCCACATGTTTTTAAAAATAACACCCTTACAAAACTCAAGTAGAGAATGAAATAGAAAGGAAAATATATTTTCTGTAATAAATTCAATGACAGATATAATTTATGTATTCCCTGTCTCTGGTTGGAATTTGTCAGAAGAGTAAAGGGTCCTCTCTCTGCTTCTCTTCTCTTCGTTGTCCCAAATGTACATTTGCAGATTCTGGACACCTCTTTAGTGAATACCACACAGATTTTCAGACCCTTACTCCAACACTTAGATGTGTCCAGCATTTCTTTCTTCTGACTACCTGCAGAGGAAAGACTAGACAGAAAGAGATAATTACCTGATATGTAAAATGACTATTACTAATTCTAGGCTTATTTTTTCAATCAAAACCTGTGCTACAGAAGTATGTCTGGGAGATAGAACTGTTAGTAGAGGTGAAGAAACAAGTAGAGACTGGATGTATGCAACAAGTAACATTCTGTGCCTGCTTTTTTTTTCTCATTTCAGAGCTTTATCAAAAGTTCAAAAACCTTATGTTTTCCCTATTCTTTGGTTAAATGAGGTTAGTATATCTTCTGCATATGTTCACTATCAAAAAAGCACACAGAAAACAAGATGACTTTTTCTGTCTTGATGCCCTGTCACTGATCAATTAAATTCATGCTTATGACGTGTGTCCTTGCAGCCAGGAAGCCCAACTATATTCCAAGTTGCATCAAAAGAGGGTTGCATGAAAAGCAGGTTGAGGGAGGGGATTTTCCCCCTTTGCTCTGCCCTCATGAGGTCCCATCTGGAGTACTACATCCAAATCTGGGGCCCCCAGCTCAGGAATGATAAGCTTTTGGAGAGGGTCCAGAGGAAAGCCATTAAGATTATCAGAAGGCTGGAGAACCTCTCCTACAAAGACAGGCTGAGGAAGCTGGGCTTGTTCAGTCCGGAGAAGGCGAGGCTCCAAGGATACCTCATTGAAGCCTTTCAATATTTGAAGGAAGATTATAAAAAGAGGGAAAACAACTTTTTACACAGTTAGATAGTGATAGGACAAGGGGAAACAATTCTAAACTAAAGGAAGGGAGATTTAGATTAGACAGCCATGGGATGTTTTTCATTAAGAGATGGTGAGGTGCTTGAACAGGCTGCCTATAGAGGTTGTGGATGTTCCATTACTGAAGTTATTTAAAGCCAGGTTGGATGAGGCCATGGGTAACTTGATCTAGTGCTTGATCTAGTGTTTGGCAACGTTGGCCTGTGGCAAGAAGGTTGCAATTAGATAATATTTGAGGTTCCTTCCCACCCAAGCCATTCTATGATTCTATGTGCACATGCCAAGAATATATTCAGCAAGTGAGGTCTTTGCATACTTTCCTTTCACTGACATTTTTATTGCACTATTTCAGACTGCTGTTATTGGAGATGAAAAAGCAGAAATGTTCAGAAATAAAGTCACTGGACCGGTCCAGTTATTGGGTGTGGTGCAGATGACATTAATCATCTCAGGTTCTATACTGTTCCTCGCATTCATGGGTTCCTATTTCATATGCAGATCGCAGAAATTAAAATAAGTAAGTAAGCACTAATGGCTCAGTTATGAGCAGCAACTTCTTCTCAGGGTTTAGAATGTTCAGAATCATTACATATTTATCCATTGTTATTTTTCTAGTTCTAGTAAAGTTCAGTAGTTTTTATTTCAGTTTTGTGGAAAATCTAGATAATTTACCTAATGTTTTCAAATTCTTTTCTGAGCCTTAATCTTTCAGGATGCTCTCAGCATACCCAGGATTGGATATTGGGAATTAAATCCAGAAGATCAATATATATACATACATATATATACACATACATATATATATATATTTTTTTCAAAAAGACAGCAAGATTGTTGTGACTTGAAAACACATTTTAACAAAGAGTTTTAAACACTTCAGAAGTGCCTTCTAGTACTTTCCTGGGACAAAGACCACTCAGCTGTAGATTCCTGCACTCTTCCAAAACACATCACTGTTTGGGGTTCAGGGAATTCACTTTGAATTTCTTATCAAGAGCGTTGGATAGGTCTTCTCACTTTTTCTCTCAGTCTTACATCACTATCATGTGAGCCTTAACACCTCCCAGACATAGCTAGCCCACTAAGGTGAAATATAGTACTGTCCTGGATAGGATAACTAGATGGTGGAAACAAGCAGAAATATGAAAATGTGAAAAGTTTATGCTGTAGTAAGGAGCTGTTTTTAAGAAGACTTACCTTATCACATGCTGAATTCTGATTTTATTTCACTACAGGTAACAAGACTTCAAATGTAGGCAAAGGATGAAGTTTCAGTCAAGCATGTTAAAATTCAGTGACAAAAGGTATGATTTCACATGCTATGGAATTCAGTGTGCTTTTCCATTTTAAGAAGACCAACTGAATAATCCGAATAAGCTGATGTTTCCAAAGGCCCACTCTTCTGACATCAGTAAAGAGACCACTGTGGAAATTATGCTTTCAAAAAGCTGATTATATGAACCTTGTTACAAGTTTTAAGTGACATTCAAACAGACTGATTTTGAAATGCAGCTGGAATTCAGTTCATCCTCTGCCGTTTATGCAACTTACTACTTTTTTTCTACTGGGAACTTCATGGCAAAGGAAAGACCCTTGCCAATGTTCTAGCTCTGAGCACAGGCTAGGCAATGACAACACCTTTGAGCTCAAGCCTCAATACTTACATGTTTCTTCCTGTTCCTTCAAGGAATGGAAACTGCAGCAATAGAACTGCTCTCTGTCCTCTATTCAGGGATGTGAATTGTGCTGAATGTGAAGTTTGTTATGTAAAGTTACTAACTGTAAAACATGAAATTAATAAAAGACTTACTAAAATACTTTGTTTATACATTTTGTTCCGAGATGGCATGTGTACATACCACAGACATTCATTTTTTTGGATGGTGCTCATCAGTGTTTGGCCCCACAGATTTTTGGTAATCTAAGCTACTTCCTAACTCCCAGCCTCCACTACTCTTTGTATTCTCTACTGTGTACTTCTCTTTCTGGCTTTCCCTTTCATACCAGCCTCTTTGCTGCCTTAGCTTCACTTCAACAAAGTCAACTCTTAGGGAATATTCTGATACATCACCTTTAAGATGAAGAAAAATTTTCCAGAATACTGGAGACAGAAGAAATATTGAGATAATGATTGTGAGAGTCCAGAGGGTCCATCAAGAGTGTTCCAGTTTCTTGATTTAGAGCATAAATGAGAACAGGTAGCCCTAGTTTTTTTTTTTTCTGATAAACCATCTGCCACAGGGAAATATGTGCAATTATTTGGTTAATGAAGTGTGTCAGCCTGTAGATAGGTAGCAAACATTGCCATCTGTGCAAATGATTTACTTTTTCATTTAATCTGAATGCCACATCTTCGAAATAAGTGTCACTGTGACAGATACTGAATATCATGGGGTGCCCCATGGAGTCACTAAATTCAGAACAAGAGACTGAGTTCAGCATTTTATAAGATTTCTTCAATTTTCTGTCTTCATATGGCTGCAAAGAAAATAGAAAATCAAACACAGATTATTAGAATAATCTGGTGTTTGGAAAGTGCTATAGTGGATTTTAGTCCAGAAAAGTTTAACTTGCTAACAGAGGACATTATCTTTTGATAGGTATATTTAACAAGGTTTTTTCACCCTCTGGGAAGAAGGGGAAAAACCCAACAATATTATCTTGTTTAAATCCATCATGTTTAATGTTCATTTTGTACAAAGTTGTACAATTATCATTGTGCATTAGAGCTGATGAATCATAAAAACCCCAAAGGACTATTAATGAGGGCAATGTCTACATAATAGATCATGAGAGTCTCTTTTACCAGCCATGAGCTGGAAGTGCAAAGTAACAGGGCAGGTGATGTGAAAGAAGCATGACTCTGAAAAGAAGTTCTGCTCTCAGTTAGAAAGTTAATGTATTTGCTTCCTCATTGTGCTTCCTAGGCAATGACTCAACTGCAGATATCCCTAGAGTACCATGGACACTTCAGAAAACACTGAGTACCATTAAACTGATTAACTCACCTTTTCCTTCAATGTGGTTCAAGATCTGACACATGTATATTTATATAATGCACTATATTTTATATATACATATATTTCATATATGTGTGTATACATATATACATACATTTTTTGTGTGCCAGAACCTAATGGTGTGATATTTTCATCAGAAGAACAACAGCCATACTCCTATTGAATCTGACGCACTAGTGTTTCAGCTTAGTTTTCTTCAGCTTGAATTCCATTGGTAGCCATTTAGCATTACTCTAGTAGTGTGTCTTAGTTTGATGTGTAGCTCCAGCAGCAGTGATCCAGCAGATCAAGTGTCATGATTTTGAATGTCTCAGGGCCCAATTTCACATGCACACAAATAAGTTTGTTCATATGTATAATCTCATTGATCTAAATGCAGGTTTGGAATTATAAAATGTGTTCTGCTCCTAGACCGTGCTTGAATTAAAATTAATTGTTATTTTGTTTAGAATGTTGGCTCCAATTATTCTTAATTGATGTAATTAAGGCTAATGTTAATTATTTGCATTTGTTCAAACTCGTGTGGGATAAACATTTATTAGAGATGTTAGTGAGTTCAATGCAAATAAAATAAAACTCAGACTTTTCTTGCTGAGATCTTCATGTCTAAATAAATTTTGTGTTGGATAATGGACTCGTTTTACTTCTTTTCCTTGGTGTTTTGAGTCTGTTTTATTTTCCTAAAACTGATTTTATAAACTGAACAATGAACAATCATATGCCTAGCCTTATTATGTCACTGTAGTTTGGCATATCACTGCTACTTGGATGGGTCTATCATCTTCCTTGCTGCCCTATGAAGTGTGATGAGACATACAGCATTTTTACACTGGGTTACAAAAAAGAGCAGACTTTCGGGGCAGAGTTTAGCACCAGCATGTCAGATCAAATGTTGTGCCAGTGTGTTGCATATCAAATACAGCATGAAGTTTTGGGCCCCTTGCTATAAGACATGGGCACTGGAGTTTGTCCAGAGAAGGGCAATGAAGAAAAGGGTCTTGAACATGAGTCTTATGGGGAGAAGCTGAGGGAAATGGGATTGTTTAATCTGGAGGAGAGAAGCTGGGTCTGGGGGAGACATTGTTGCTCTCTACTACTACCTGAAGAGAGGTTGGATCGAGGCTGGTGTTGACCTCTTTTCCCAGATAACTAGCAATAGGACAAGAAATAATGGCTTCAAGCTACACCAGAGGAAGTTCATGTTGTAAAATTTCTCCTTTGAAAGAGTGGTCAAGCATTGGAACAGGCTGACCAGGTGCTGAAGTTGCCATCCCTAGAGGTGTTCAAGAAATGTGTAGATATGTAGTTTAGTGGGCTTGGTGGTTGTGGGTTGATTGTTAGACTTGATGACCTTTGAGGTCTGTAATGATTTTACAATTTTATGTCCAAACTGAAGTAATTCTGAGGCCACATGAGGCACCAAGGTCAGAGGAAAGCCTGCTTTCCCCTCCCTAGAAATGGAGGTGTTGGCTAATTCAGCAGCACATCACAACACTCTTTGCTGGTTCTGCTGACCCAGCGGGTTGGACAGGGAAAGAAGTCTAGCTATGCTCTCACCCCATACACCCCACCCACTCCAGGTCCTTATGGGTGAAAGTTATTGATGAAAATCAGATTTGGCCACAGATGTACCAGCCTACATAATTACACCCCAGAGTAGGTGTGCCAGCTCTTAATCTCTAGTTGCAATTATGCTTTAAAAGCCTTTCTTATAACCTGTTCTTCCTGCCAGTGTCTATTGGTAATGTAAGTATGCCACTACAGGGAAAATAAAATTAAAAAAAAAAGTAATGTCTGTGCTTTTACCTGGGAGGCTAATTAAAGACTTGTTTTATTCATGGTGTCAGTAGCAAATAATTTAATAAAAAATGAAATATATTTACACTTTATATTTTTTTTAGCATTTAACCCCCCCCCCCCCCACCAAAACAAAAATAAAAAAATAAAAAAATAAAAAGAAGCTGAAGATGCAAATTACTCACCTTTACCAAATGCAAACTGCATTTATAAATAGATGCCATGTATTTTCTAATTTCTGTCCCTCTTTGCATATCGGATGTTCCTGACTTTCTGTTGTAGCACCATCTCTGAGCAGTATCCAAAGCAGCTGATGACATGAAGCCCATCCGGTCAGCGCCGGGCTGGGACCATAACTCAGCTCCGTATGAGAAGCGAAATGCTTTGCAGCAGGCGCCACCCAAAGGGCATATGTATAATACATACATTTCTTTCACAAGTTCTTGTGAGGACAGCCAGAGAGAAATATTTCTGGCTAAAATTTGTAATGTTTGTCTTCCTTCTTCTTTTTCTTTCCCTTTTCTTTTCTTTCCCTTTTCTTTTCTTTCCCTTTTCTTTCCCTTTTCTTTCCCTTTTCTTTCCCTTTTCTTTCCCTTTTCTTTCCCTTTTCTTTCCCTTCCCTTCCCTTCCCTTCCCTTCCCTTCCCTTCCCATTCCCTTCCCTTTCCCATTCCCTTCCCATTCCCTTCCCTTCCATTCCATTCCATTCCATTCCATTCCATTCCATTCCATTCCATTCCATTCCATTCCATTCCATTCCATTTCCTTTCATTTGGGTGGGAAGGGGGGTCAGTTGACATCATCCGACACAATTACTTCATTCTAAAAGCAGCATGATAAAAATCGTGTCCTACATGTCTGCTGAATGCCAGATAGAGGCAGAATGAAGTCAGAAGGTTTGATGTTTACTTATATTCTGGAGCGTTTTTCTAAGGCTGTGGTTTCCCCTGAGTTCTGTGTGCTGGTGTTTTATGGGATAAATGCCTGACATAATCTGAGCCTTCAGAACTCCATTTCTTGACCAAAAAGCACTTATTTAACACTAAGGATTTGTGGACAAATCAGGACTTACATACATCCATCTGTATGCTCTAATACATGATGTAAGATTTGGATGCATCTGAAACACATTTGCATATTTGTTTGAAATTGAATATTTGTATATAGGACAAGGGGATTTTGTTTCTTGCCCCTACTTCATGTTAGTAATTTTTAGAAATAGAAAGCCCACTTATATGAATGCTTCTAAAAGAGAAAATTCTTGAGGGATACTTTCTTTCATGACAGAAGCTAAAGCCTGATTGCTACCTCACCAGCACTGGAATGTGTGTTCTTACAAACTTGGAAGCATATACTTCTCTATGTATTCACTCTATAGATTTAATTATTTGTCTTTGCACTGGTCACACGCTGGATCTGCTTTGCAAGATAAGAAGTTAGCACAACAGTTAATGCACACACATACATCCACACATATACTGAATGTAATGTCACAGCAGCTTCATTTTATGCTGCTGCCTTGATGACCTCAGTCTCATTATCTTTAGAAGTATAAACTGAAGGACACCAGTAACATTCACAGACTCACACTCACATAAAACAGTCACAAAAGAGGAATCAGAGGCCTCTATTTGACTTTTTTTTCCCTATTAGCAAAAACACTGAGCTGACCTTTGTCAAAGCACACGCTTCAACTCAATGACACATCTGTGCAGTGAAGAGGTTAATTCTGGAAATCTGTTCCAACTGCCGTCTGCTCTACCAGGCAGCAGACAGAAACTTCCCTGAGCATCACCTGCAACACTGAAAGGATCTAGGTATGTGTGTATTGGGCAATCAGGTATCATCCTAAAGGTTGCACCCAGTGTTTATAGCCACAGAAGCAAACTGAGTATAGATGTCATCCATGAAGTGGGTTAAAACAAAACAGCATTTTTGTGAATTCATTTAGATTACATCAGCTCTGATTTTAAATGAGTAGGTTTTCTTTCAGGACTGAATTTGAAGTCACAGAGGAAGGTGCCCAGGGAATTGGTGGGGTCACTGTCCCTTGGGGGTTTCAAGTAAAGTGTAGATGTGGCACTGAGTGACAAGAATTAGTGGGCATGGTAGGGATGAGTCAGTGGTTAGACATGAAGATATTAGTGGTCTTTTCCAACCTTAATGATTCTATTATTCTGTGCCTACTAACCCACAAATATTAAGGGGATCTTGTCTCTACTTTGGGTACTGGTTGAGAAAAAGAGACTACTTACAGTGTTTACTGGATTAAAAACAGAGAGAGTAAAAAAACCAACGAGGATGGGACCTTTCTATCCACATTCAGTAACAGCAACACAAGTTAAATGCACCTTCTTAAGTTCAGGGAACAATGCAGTGCTTTTTAGAGTTACAATAGGTACTTACAGGAAACCAAATGAGCCACATTTCACCCTGTGGATCATATAGATTCCTTCCTTGGACTGAGAATCTCTTGGGAATTGCAGCATGATTAGAACACATAAAGCACTTCTGTTTGATGCTGGTTTGACCCCTCCAGGAACTGCTCTGTCTGAAATACCTGAGTGAAGAGGCTGGAGGTCCCTGAAGTTTCACACAAAGATACAGAAAAGCTATGCACCACAAATGGTGCAGCATGGCAATACCTTGTCCTCACATGGAAAACTTTCAGGGCTACTTTAACTTGGAATCATCTGCTAAGAGTGCTAGTCCTGCAACCTGAGCTTCACAGCTTCATGAATATGCTCCTGGCTGTGGTGGTGGACAGATCACGCCATGTTGAAGCCTCCCAAATACCACATAATAGCTGCTATTCACTAATATCTAACAGCTGTTCATTCACTGGAATGAAGACTAGATTTTATTAAAATGTTCAGTTTCAGCTAGGACTCAGAACAAATCAATGAATTAGATTAGACTGGTCATGGGTGTACTATCTTAAACTCATACCTCTGAATTTGCATTTTCACCTCTGTGATGCAGCACACGCAGAAGACAGTTTTAGCAACTCTCTCTGATCAATCAGGTTCAAGCTGAGACCTGTTCAATATTCTTATGACTCTTTAATCCTTTGAGAAGTTTTAATCTCATCTATTTGGTTTCATCAGAAGGAGACCAGAACTTCTCACTGTTGCACAAAGGATGATGAAACAGGTTTACAGATGTAAGGATTTATTTGTAAGGTCCATAAGGTGTGGTGTACAGCAGCTTATCCTGGAAGCTCCTCCAATTGGGCCGATGAAAAAGCAAATGAACACACAGGGAAAGAAGGGGGAAAAGGGGAGGGGGAGGGAAGGGAACAGAGAGGCAGAGAATCTCTCCCAGTGGTCACAGCTGCAAGTAGGGGTATGCAGGTAGAATAAGGGAAAATGTGGTGCTCCATGAGTGGGACCTCAAGGCTTTACCCCACAGGATCTTAGTAGGTTGGGGCACCAGGAATATCACTCCACTGCTGAGTTTGCTTTCCACCAGCCCTCTGTTCACTTCTGATACCCTAGCAAATGTGAGTGCATGCTGTAAGGACATGCAAACATCCTGTGTAAAACAGGAATGTTGTGAAGGGCCTCAGCTGTCTAACCATATAAATGCAAGATCACAGAATCACACAATCACAGAATCACTACAGTTGGAAAAGACCTATAAGATCGTCCAGTCTAATCGTTCACCCATCACTAATAGCTGTCACTAAGCCATCTGTAAGGGCACGTAGTAATTTTTATTTAGTGGCTAGTTAAGGCTCTCTCTCCTGTGTGTCCATATCATGCTGCTTGTCTCTCATAGGTCATTCAGGTATCCTAGAGCACATCTATAATCTCTATCCATAGAAGTGTTTTCGAGGATTGGGATCTTTAAAACAGGTGCTGGAATGAAAGCAAGACAGAAAAAGAAGCAATAAGGGCAGACAGTACAAAAGCCTACTAGGAAGCTGGATTTTAAATTTACTCATCAAACCTTTTTGGTAGAGCCCCTGTGAAATATGGTGTTTGCATATACGTGTCTTGGATGCTCAATCCTCCCTTGCTTTCTGAGAAGCCAAGTTATTTCATTCACAATTATGAAACTACATACTTAAATTCTTGGCTGTTTATGTTTAACAGCTCAGCTCAAATAAGCAACCTTCAACAAAGATCTCTGCGGCAGAAGAGAGAACTGAATGAAATGACTTCACAGCTAAGCAGCTCAGGAGCAGATTTAACTCCTAGTCTATTACAGGGTTTTGTTTTGTTTTGTTTGTTTGTTTGTTTTTCCCAGACAATTCTTGAATTATCCAGAATGTATTTAAGAAGAAATATTCTCTTGTAGTCTGAAATACTGAATAATACGTTTCAACTAAAAAAAAAAAAGTATATTTTATATTGTTTGACTATTTACATGTTTAGGCCACGTGCAGAAAATCACAGAATCACAGAATCAGAATAGTTGAAACTGGTGGAGACCTCTGGGTCCAGCTGACCCAACTCCCACCCTAACAGGGACACCCAGAGCAGGGTGCTCAGGGTCACATTCAGATGGCTTCTGAAGATCTCCAAGGAGAAAACTCCACAGCACCTGGGAAACCTGTGCCAGTGCTCAGCCATTCTAACAATAAAAGTGTTTTCTGGTTTTCAGATGGAACCTCCTGTGTTCAAGTTTTTACCTATTTACCTACCTTCTTGTCCTATAAATGGGCACCACTGAAAATAGCATGATTCTATCCTCTTTGCACTTCATTTAGGCACTTAAATACATTGTTGAGACCATTCCTGAGCCTTCTCCTCTCCAGCTACCTCTCCTAACTCTCTCAGCTTCTCCTCAGATCAAGTGCTCCAGACCCCTGGCATCTTTGTAGCCCTTTGATGAACTCTTTCCAGTATTCCCAGGTTCTCTTAATCCCAGGAAAGGAAAGTGGAAGGGGAAATTGTCACTGAACCAGGCTAAACCAGCCTGTAAACCACTGACAGGGCAAGAGCTTCGAATTTGCTGCTCACTCACAGCTCTGATTACAGTTCCTTTAGAAAAAGAGAGACGAGACTGGATATTTCTATGAAGGATTTTCTACCGCCATCATATATCATAATTAATCTCAGAAATGAGTATTTTTGAATACTCTCCTTACTCTCATGCACGTTCGCCCAACACAAATCCAAGGCCTCGGCATGCAGTGCGTGTGATGGCCGCTAGATGGCAGTACAGCATCTAGGCTGGTCCCAATTCCCCAAAACGTGTGCCCCCGAGGAAGGTTAGGGCGGACGTACTTGGCTGCAGTGACACTTTAATTGAGGCCCTTTAATTCGCACAAATGCGGAGCATAAATTAAGCATTGCGTCACCACCTCACAGCTTTGTAGTGTTGCAACAATTACCTAATTCGTTCATGCACGTTAGCATATGGCTTCTAGGAGAGACGGGGAGTATAGAGAATGTTTGTTTTTAAAAAGTTGTGTTTCAGCTGCTGAAGAAATTGTGAAATATCTGAACTTGGATCATGTGCTACCAGCCCTGCAAACAGTGGAAAAGATATTCAGTTTATCACTGAATCGTTGAATTGAGTTGGAAGGGACCCCTAAATATCACTTCATCTAACTCTGCAAGAACAGGGACACTTACAGTTAGGTGGGGTTGCTTAGAGCCCCGTCCAGCCTGAGTGCCTCCAGGTATGGGCCATCCACCACATCTCTAGACAGCCTATTCCAGTACCTTACCACCCAACTTTTTCCTTGTATCCAAAGTGTTTGCCAGATGCTGCAGTCAAAACATAGTGCCGTGCCTACTCACGAATCCAGAACCTCTGAGGAAAGATATGACACAGAATGCATAAAATCCTGGTGATAAGAGAGAGAGTCTGGATAAATGAATACTTCCTGTTGGTCCAGGAGGATCTGGTTGGAGATGATCTAGCCAAAATTAGTGCGCACAGATCCATGGGCTCCGATGGGGTGCAGCCACAAGTGCTGAGAAAACTGGCAGACATCATTGTTGAACCACTCTTTATCATCTTTGAAAGGTCTTGGTGGACATGAGATGTGTCTGAAGACTGGAGCACAGCCAATGTCACTCCGACCTTCAAAAAGGGCAGGAAGGAGGATCTGGGAAACTACAATCCAGTCAGTCTCACCTCCATCCCTAGAAAGGTGATGGAGCAGCTTGTTCTGGATACCCTCTCCAAGTAATTAGAAGAGAAGGCTGTCAGAGTAGTCAACATGGATTCACCAAGAGGCTGTCATGCTTCATTAACCTGGTAGCCTTCTATGATGTTATCACTGGCTGGGTGACAGAGCACTGGAACAGGCTATCCAGAGAGGTTGAGGAGTCTCCTATGGACATATTCAAGACCCATCTGGATGCCTACCTGTGTGACCTATTGTAGGGTACCTACTTTAGCAGGGGGATAGATTGAATAACCTATTGTGATCCCTTCCGATCCCTGAAAATCTGTGTTTCTGTAGAAACACCACAACGCTCAGGAAACCCCATTCTTTATTAGCTTACCATGAGAGAAGCAGCCACCAGTTTTCAAGAGTTCACATTTTTAATATTTTCCATCCAGAAAACTCATCTTCTTTGATTCTCTCTGCTTGCTATGTCTGTGAGGACATTTGAACATAACCTGCAAGACTAAGCATAAGAGAAATTAAGGACTAAGATTTTATATCAGAAGTTTTCTGTGTTGCAAAATAGAGAAGGTGTCAAACATAGGGCTTGTTCAAGTCTTCCCTCTGTTTCTTTAATGTATGAATGTCCTGAAGATACGGTTTCAGTTTCCTAGAGGAGGATATTTGACTGTGTGTATCTGATTCTTATATCAAATCCATCATGTTATGGAAGTTTCTGGAAACAATTTAAGGATTAGGATTTCATCCTGAATGTTACAGTTCTTTGGTATAAAACTATTCTTAATGACCTTTTCACGTGTATAATTATCAAATTTGTCTTTTCACACATTTTAAATATGAAACCTCTACCTTTCTCTACTGGCTGAAATTATTTTTGGCACACCCGTCTCTTCCTGAAGAACAGAGAGCTTTGAAAAGCTCTACCCTCACAAACTAAACATGGCACAGAGGAGATCCTGCAGGGAGCTTGTATAGTAGTGAAGACTTTTGTGCTGTTGGGTTTTAAATATTGATTTAGAAACTTGCATCCAGTATTCACATTGGTTCTACAAACAAGCTTTGTAGCAAGTGTCCGATTGAAGCTTGGCACAAAGTAGCTTGCTTTCCTGCTGAAGACCAAGCCTTCCCATGGCGTGCCTGAAGGCAGGGATAGTGTTTGCAGGTCTGAGGAGTTAGTGGAGTCATTCTAAAATAACAGATATGCAACATATATTACAGTTCCTCCATTACTGGCTTTGCCAAAGTAGATTTCATAGGCAGCTGCCATCACATGAATTAGTGTCCAGATGCTGACTCACCAGGGAGCGCATGCAACTGCTGATACATATTTCGCTCTTCTGTCCCTATTGCTCTGATTCCTCCAGCACTCAGCAGTGGCTGCTGACAGTTCTTCCAGACAGGCAGTGACAGCTAGCAGACAAAACACACAGGACACAAACCTGTTTAAAAAATGAATTATGAAGAAGAGTGTTGCGGCACACATGGCATGATTACCTCATACACACATAAATAAAGATAAAAATAAAAATTGCACTTGATAAGGCTGATGCTTTTCATTAAATCATCTGCAGATACGTTCACGACATTGTATACAGACTTATACACTCCTCATCCATTTCTTTCACCTTGATTGTCACTGACAGCATTGATAACATCTGTTTTCCACCTCTGCACATGACCATACCTGAAATCCCCATTTCTCTGCAATAGTAAGGTTGGATAACTGGTAGTGATGTAAAGGGGGATACACTGGAGGAAGTAACAACACATCCTGTGGCACTACAGTTGACACAGCCCTAATCTCTTGATCCAGTTTTCATTGTAACTCAACAAAATGAAAGTGAGTGCATCAGACACTCTCCACCTTTACCTCTTGTGTGAGTCAGACCTGTATACAAGATTGATAATGTTTCTAACTAACCAGAAGGCCCTTTGCTTGAAGAACTTCACATTTCAGCACAAAAAAATGCATGTACAGAGCTTTTCCATGCAGGTTATTAGTTATTCAGTGTCTGCAAACAGCTGGCCCACAGCACAATCACAAAAAGTTTGGAGAGCTGAAATGCAAGAGGGCTGGTGACTTGGATGCAGTGGCTCTCTGTCAGCAAAGGACACAAGAATTTTCAGGTATCAGTGAATTAGGAAGAAGATTTGAAAAAGTCATAAATTTATGGGCAGAATGGAGGGTGAGTTAATAAAAATTATTACCTATTCTGCCTTCAAACAGGTTGCTCACTCCAGGTACCACAGATTCAATGGAGAGTTTTCCATTAATGCAGTCAATGGTGGTTCAAGACATTTTTTCCTTAAAGAAAGATTTATCATAATTAAACAATAACTTGCTTTGTCTTATTGCTATTTTCAGATTGAACATTGGGAATGGCAGGTTTTAAGGCAGTAGGCATTTACTGAAGTTCCAAATGACATCTCCCCATAAAGGTTTTTTGCTCTTTCTTGTATTCATTTCTCCACTGAAAAACAGTGGTTTGTACTCAAACTTTAATAAATCTACCAGCTTTCAGCATCTGGAGAAATAAACTGTATGCTTTGAATATTGTTTAGCTCTGCTGTGGTCATTTGATTCCTGAGGAATGAACACATTCTGTGTATGTAGAACAAACTCTTCGCCCTAAGAATGTCGTCGAGCAAACACCAGCTGTCTAGGGTTTTAGTCAACAGAGCAGGAGGAAATAAAATATAAAGAGAAAGCTGTATTTACAGCTGCATTAGCACTTAATACCATGAATTTCTTTCAAACTCAGAAAAAAATTATCTTTAAGAGTAGCAAACTTGGGCTATAAATGCAAAACATAGCCTGATTATGAAAGCTCAGATATAAGACAGGTTTTATTCTTACAGTGCTTTTCAAGCCCTGAGCCTGGAACTGTAAAGCTCTTTGGTTGCCTCGATTTTCCAAGCAGACAATAAATCTGACTGCTTTGTGTGGTTTGATGTGACAGCATGGCTTGTGTGATTCTTTTAAGCAATGAAAATATGCCTGAGATCACAAGCTTGTGTCACAGATAAGGGAGCACTCTCTTGCATTGTTTTTTTTTTTTGTTGTTGTTTGTTTTAATAATATATATATATATTAATTTCTATTTATTTATTTATTTATTTATTCACAGTGATGCTGAGGGTATTTAAATACTCCTGGCACATGCACATATGGTCACTTATTGATTGTAGATCCAGTTACAGCGAGTGACATTATATGCCCTCCTCTCTACTTAATTAATGAAATCCCCTTGAGCTGCAAAGATTTCCATATCGAAGTGGGTGGTTCGTGTGTAAGTGTAATTGACTAGAGCTGAAGCAATCCTTTTAAAAGCTGAGGCATAAGGCCAAAGGCCATTTCCTACCATTAAATTGGATAATTTAAAATGAAGTTTGATCAGGTGGGTCACTGCAGTTGCAGAGGTGGGCCGTGCAGCCTGAATTGCTCTAAGAGAAAAGACATTAGGATTTTACATCTCTTCTGCCTGCAGAGACTTGTCCTTGCCTGATGCCTATAGGTGCTATTTTAATACAAGCATGGATGTACTCCTCAGTTAGAGTTCACTGACTTTGATTCAAAACTGAGGGGATGGGAAATGAACTTGGAGCACTCCCTGTGCACACCATCCAGTGAATGGCCTTGTGTGAGCTGCCACACATCAAGTCTTTCAGTTGATCAGTGGTGTCTGTGCCCCTGCTCCTCTTCCCTTCCAGAACCTGTCTTTTCAGTTGTCTCATGAGGCAGATATGCTGAAGTTTATCTCATCTGGATGTGCTTAGGTCCTTCATCTATCCACAATCCATGCATATCAGTCATCTAAACCCTTGGGCGGTCTAAGGATTTCCACAGCAGATATTATTTCAGTGGCAAAATATGATCCTGTAATTATTCTCAGACATCCAGAAAAGGAAACTTTCCACTTTCCCTTTTAAACCATAGGTCACAGGACTAACTCAAATGCCAATATTACTCCAAAAGAGAAGAAAGGGAAGAGAAAGTCTCACAAGCTTTAATAACAGTGCTCAGGACTGTGAACTTGCAGAGAAACCAGCACTTTCTCTGAGCACTGATAACTTCCTTTTATATATATCCAGTCCAGAGCCTCCATCTAACTCCTATAACATACAGCAACCCAACAATGTGGCCTGAGATTTGCTCAGCATCTCTCTTACTTAACAGAGTGGATTGATAGAAATCTTACATGAATGAATCAATTAATTCTGACAGTTTCTTCAGCAATCATTTCAAATTTACTCAAACAGAAAGTATGTTAATGTTTATTTGAAAGCCTTGACTTTGTGTAGGTATTGTGTTTTTTTTTTTTTTTATTGTAGACAGGGAAATAAATAGCTGTGTCAATATTTACCTTAACAGAGAAATGTTTTCCCTGTATTGTTTATCCTCTTTTTGTATTTTCTCCAGCCCATGGGCTTTATGAAGCATATCTTTATTCCTTTAATTTTCACATTTGAGTGAAGAGGAATTGGTTAATATGCAAACCCATAATGACATTCATGGCAATGGTTGAGCCATGATCAGCTTTCTTGTACAGCCGAAAGACACTGGGTGGAGATAGACATGCTGCTCCTGAAAAATTCACTACAGTCAGCAGGCACATATAATTACATTACAAGCAAACTGTGGGGACAGTGTCAGAACACACAGTGCTCATTTGCTGTAACTCATTTTCCAGCAGTGCTAATTCTTATTTTGTCTTTGTAAAATGTTCGATATGCAATTTAAGGTCAATGATGATAAGAGAAGTGAAAAATAATTGGAGGTTAAATATCTTCTGAGACCTGTATTTTCATTTCAGCTGTTGCTGTGCATGTGTAGCTGCCCACAGAAAAGAGTGTGAGGTCTAGGATGACGCATTAATTTTGTACTGCAACCAGTTTGCTTGTAAGCAAAATGAAAATATAAATTCAGGCTGTGCTCAACTATCTCTGCAGCTCTCCCATATTAATTGCATCACATTTCTTTAGGTTAGTGGATCTAAGTGAGTTGCAAACAAACAAACTTACAAACAAAAGCACAGAATCATCGTGCAAAGAGAGCTATAGAGACCAAGGATCAAGATTTGTAGCAGCAAGGAAAATTAAACTACTTGACTGATACAAATTCTATTATTAAAGAAGACAAAATAACCTTCAGTGAAGGAAAGCAATGGGATATTGCCAAGCATCTGCACCCTATGATGATGGAGGAGATTTTTAAAATGTATATTTGTTCTAATTTCTGTCCTTAAAATCATCTCAATATTCAGTTAATGAGGCTCTGTGAATAGTTTCTAGTCCAGGGTTGGAATGCATTACTGACTTATTTCAAAATGTTTTAATGTGGAGGCACACTATCAAACCAAGCTTTAAGTACTGTCTGATGGGCAGTAAGAAGAATATGAACCATATGTTTGCTAATGCAATGCAGAAATGTATTCAGAAATTCAGAAATGCGCCACCTAGATGACTTCAAAGTCAGCTTCAAGCCAGCAAACTAATGGTGGTAGTGGTTGTGGTGGATGAAACAGCAACATTACGGGACAGCCAGATCTGCAGTCAGGCACAGTTCATGGTTTGGTTCAGAGCTATGTCCTGAAAAAAAAAAGTCATTCTTTTCATAAGAGAGAACCTTGATCGGAGAAAGTGCTTAGATGTCATATGCTATTTGGTGTGAAGGAACTAATACAGTTATTTGAGAATCTGAGTGTTTTGGTGTATGGAGATGTCTGAGAGCAATAACAGTTATGACCGTTATTTGTCAAATAAAATCAAATGGATTGTATTTTATTTTATCTTTTAGTGAATAAATATAGAATTGGGAAGGAAATTAATTAATTGTGATTTTAAAAAACTCTACATACTATTAAGGCATTTTTTCTCTGATTTTTAAAAATAAATTTTCAGAATAATGTCATGTTGCTTTATGTTTGCAATATACTGATTTGTATATGGCTATTGTAGCCACAGTAACTTGAAATGAATGACACAGAAAAAAAATGTTCTTGTCAGTGAGTTGGAATTAATTTATAGAAAGAATATAGAGCGCCCAGAATAAGGTGGTGAGAAAGATTTAAAAATTAGAAGACTTCAGAAACGGGAAAAAGAGGTTAAGGATATTTCTCAGAAATCCAAATCCCACAGGACTTATTCAGACCTCACTCATCCAAGGTAACTAGCTAACATCAGTAAGAGTTTTCACTAGGAACCTGGTTTAAGAAACTAAGGAGTACATCGGACTGGGCTGCAGTTTAATCTGTCCTCAAGGAAATACTTGTTAGATCTTTCCTGGGATGTAGGGATGGAAATTGTTAGATGATGCATGTCTTAGTCAAGGAATTTATGACATTGCACAAGACATGGGGTATTTTACAATGCACTCCAAATCTTGACTTGAGTGCTGGATCTATCATTAATTGCATACCTCCTAGTCCTTTCCAGTGGCTAATTTTCAAGTCCAAGTTATAGTATATCTGAAAGACTTCCTTGTTTTTGAAAGTACAGTTGTGTAGCCTGCAGAA
Organism: Callipepla californica brunnescens; assembly: GCA_023055505.1. Classification (NCBI taxonomy): domain Eukaryota; kingdom Metazoa; phylum Chordata; class Aves; order Galliformes; family Odontophoridae; genus Callipepla; species Callipepla californica. The sequence goes on from JALIRH010000001.1 coordinate 5,440,376, forward strand.
AATATTTACAGAAATTCTTCCCTCATCTGAATGCCAAAAGAGGTCATTACCAAGTATCACTTGCAAATCAGAGCCCTCCTGGTTATTGCACCACCCCTCTCCATGCTCTGCCTTTCTTTAGGATGCTGACAAGTCTCAAAACTGTGAGCTTAGTGCTTTGTCCTGGTAAAGGGACTGAAATAAAAACAATGACCTTGAACCAATGGTTACTTTACACAATTCTAGTGATGAAAAGCAGCTGTATACTGAATTAATCTATCAGTTAAATGGTGTTAATGACTGTTTTAGCTTTCTGGGGCAATGGTAGATGGACTGAACCAAAGGAGAGGCCCAGAGTTGCAAATTTGAAGCAAAGGCAGTGGACTGCTTTTTCTCCATTTCTTTCCATACTGACATGTAAGGCAAAATCTGGTGTAAACTAGGCTAAGGTGGATACAGCATCTGGTATGGCGTGACACTGTCTGCCGCACTCAGCTCAGCCTTCACCAGCCAGAACAGTTCAGTCAACAGAAGTTACTTCAGAGGTTTCCCTCAGAGTGAGATTTATTCTTGGCATCCAAACCTGAGTGCTCTCAATGCAGGAAGACTTGTATGATTTCCAAGATTTCTGCTGGCTGACTTTACAGTTGGCTGGAGGATACAGGGGAAGTTTCTATTCAGCTTATATGGTTTTCACAATCGTGTCGTTAGCTCCCTTCAAAATAACAGCTTGCCTTCTTGACAGGAATGAATAAACTGGCAGTGCTTTTCTTTCTTTGTTAATCTCCAACTGGTCCTCAGCAACACTAGTAAATGTACCATCTTGAACTCCTTTTAGGACTCCTTGACCAATTTGTGCCACAACACAACAGGCACCACACTGGGAGATGACTAGAGTGCTTCAAAAGGCAGTTGATCACCCAGTGGCAGCAAACACAAGCCCCTGCTTCTGGTGCCCTGGGTAATCCACCAGGTATGTTATTTGCTGCTTTAACTATTTCCTAATTGTTCACTCCATAAATTTCTAGATGGAGGACGTAGCACAAGAGAGGTCTCTACAGAGGAATGATCCATGCTTAGGTAAATACGAGAAATCTTTGTAATCTTTAGGAATCTGACAAACAAAAGAAAACTTGTGCACTCCTTTTGTCCCAGATGTGTAAAGGATGAACTTGGTTTCGTGGTGTGACACTAATGGTCATTTTCATCCTCTGTGACAAAGACCTCTGATATTCTGGGGAAAAAAAATGTTTTAGGTAAGTTTGACTAAATTTTTCTTTAAATTTTTATTATAAGCCTTTCTGACTTACAAAATAATGTCTGCTAACAGTACTTTTACCAAATCTCTTTTTGTTGGATTATCTGTCAAACAATTGACTGATGTCTTACTTTTCCTTCTTCTCCATTCTCTTATCTCAAATTCCCCAAAAGAAAATCATTTAGACTGCATTGGAGCTTATATTCTTAGGCATAATAAAGGGAATAGTCTGCAATATGGTACTTAAAAAAAACCCACTCCACAAACCATAACTAAATATTATACAAATGTCTTTTGAGTGTGAACACATACATTCTACTATGTAATCTGGTTCTGATGTTTGTTCTTAAGCTCAAAAGGCTGCATAGAACTTGGAAATAAATTTTTATGTTTCATTTTTCAGCTGACGCCGTGAAGAAGAGAAGCTTGATGAGGCCAACAATGTGTGGCATCTGTTGAAGATTATAGTAAGCAATATAATTCAGAGTATTGGAATGAGCACGGTTTATAATTAAAACCTCTAAATTAAACTAGCTCTTGTCAGATTGAGTTTAACTGAATGGATAGGGAATAAATAATAGACCATAAAGAAAATGCCACGAAGAGCCCTAGAGAAAGAAGAACTTCTGGAAGAGAAAATATTCAAATTAAAAGCAAGACAAAACAAATCAAGACTGAGAGTGAGATAAAAGCTCTGGAAAGGGACTGACAAAATCCTTTTTAGTAGTGAAAGAAAATTTTGGTTAGCTTTGACTTATGGGAGAATTGTTCCTTCAAGGTTGAAAGAATGATATTTTTCCATCATATAACAACATGGAGTAGTATTTCATATTCACAATGTTCACACAAAATCTGTAGCACGTTTCATTGCTCAGTTGTTCATAATGTGCTAAATTTTTATCTGTTTATTATTAAACACTGTGTCAACAGCTGAATCTGTTTAAGTAGATATAATAGATAATAATACAGGTAATGTTCTTTTTACTAAGCTCTTGTTAGAGAAAAGACCCTGGACAACTATGATCTGAGACATGAACCTGAAAGCAAGTATAAACCCTATGTGTCTTTGGAATCTTTGAAATGGAGACAGAGAAAGCAGATGCTGGAGACAGAGCTACTGCAAAAAGCCAAGGGAATAACAGCTATTCAAGAGAGTTTTGTACCGAAGGTTACGCAAATGTATTTCTGTTTGTCCTTTCCCAGTGCTAAATCTTTCTGTACAAGTTGCTCTGATAGAAAACAATCTTATTGACTCTCTCATTCTCCACAAAAAACAACACTAACCAAGTTTTAGCTTGCTTTTTATAAAATTCTTTGAAAAAGTTTCAGGGCTTTTTAAAGTGGTGTATGGTTTTGAAACCTTGTGGCTTGAGCAGTCTTGATTGTGGAGCTCAGCAAACATTTGGGTTCATTTGTAGGACTTGGCATTTAAATTAGCATAATGAAGCTGATACAGTGCTAATCTGTTTGATCTGTAAAGCTCTGTACAGAATCCAGTAATAAGTCCTGGGGTACAGGACAGTCTATGTCATGGTTTTACTATTTTTGTTATTGGTATTCCACATCATAACATCATGTGAGGCACTGGGTGTTAATGCTCCAGTTTCATAGATGGATGGATTTCTGAGTACCTGGTTCTCAGAAGAGAAGAAGGACTACATACCCCAGAGAATTCTGCATTCTTATTTTCCACTCAGATAAAACTGCACACAGGTCCCAAGAGTGCTCCTTTTTTTGCTGCTCATGGGGCAGTGTGAGCTCCCTAGCCATCTCACTTTCAGTTCTCTCTCTCTCTCTCTCTCTCACTTTATTTGATTTATTAGCTTCAATCCCAATTGTATTGTATTATACTGTGTTATTCTGCATTCCAATATCTTATTTAGTAAATTAGCTTTCCTCCTTAGGTCATTGCCACTGTTTTGTTTTTAGGCCCATCTACCTACCCTCTCTGAACTGGCCCATAAACAATTGACAGTCTATTACTGTGAAGTAATTATTTATTGACTGCTGAGCCAACTACGTTGAATTTCTATCTTAGAGTGTCCAGAATGCAAAGGCATTGAAAAATCTCAGCCTTTAGCCGAAGTCAGGCACATTAGATGCCATCATATTTTTTTTAATTACACTAGGGTAAAGTTTCCTGACATAATGAAGAAATTCATGTTCAGATAGAGAAGAAGGTAAGTTAGAAAAAGAGTGATCAGAAAGAGCTATTGAGGATCAATTGCTTGTTTTTTAAAATATTCTTGGAGATACCAGCTGTTCTACTCACACATTATTAATGTCTTGAAAACCTGTCTCAATCTGATCAAATTGAAACAGAAAATGGATGTACAGTAATGTCAAAAGAAGCTAAATGAACCAGCAAATATTTAACGAAAAGCTTCTATATTTGTTCTTATGTGCACTCATGTATATTTATGGAACCAGCTGTTCCCATGTGTAATTTTATTTGAGTTCATATCACATGAAGTCACTTCTCCCCAGACCACCTTGCGTTGCAGGTTAGCAAACCAGCTGCACAAAGGATATGGATCTCCTGAGATTTAGTCCATTGCTTTAGACAAAACTCATAGTGTCGCAGCTTGCTTTTATAGCCTGCCCAAAGAATTACAGCTGCTTACTTAATTCTAGAGATGACAATTAATTCCATAGGCAACAGTCACTCTGCAGCATTGGGAGCCATCCTGGTGTTAACATTGCCTCATGTGTAGGCAACAATTTTCAACGGTTCCCTCTGGATTTTTGTGGATGCATAGGGGAGCATGCGCCAAGCACTGCTCTGCCCTTCTAGGGATCCTGCACATGCTTCACAGTAGGTTGTGTGAGTGTGGTTTATTCACATCCTGCTTCCCTCAACAGGGTTTGTCATTAGAAAAGGCAAGTAACTCCCATATGAAAAAAAAAAGAAAAAATCTAACAAATTTTAAAGAAGGAAGCTCATGTCTTTGAAAATCTTGCATCCGATGCCCTGAGAAATCAATTATACTATTTTGCTGCTGCCTGGAGCTAAGGAATCAAAGTGATAAGTGGTTGAACCTTGCTGCAAATCCAAGTGGTAAAAAAGGCAGAGAGGATCAGAAGAAGGCTGACTGAGGTTTAAAGAGAGAGGACCAGATCTCTGAAAAGTATATCAGAGCATTATAGTCTGCAAATACCTTGCTCTTAAATCCCTGCCTTTTGGAGCCTAATCCAAACATTTCCTGCAGCAGGATGGAGTGTTCAAAGCCCCAACTTCAGACCCAAACTGGTCTGAGTGTGGGTATCTCTCCAGGGTCAGCAACCTCAGAGCCAGCCAGTACAGAAATCCTAGGATGAAGTAGTCTTATCTCTCTCACACTTCATAATGCCTTGTAGGAACTGTCTACCTGGAAATTCAGAATCCAGTTTTATTAACACAGAACCTTGTTGTGAAGGCCGGTATTTCAAGGAATTCCTTAAAACGGAGCAGGCCTTACGCTCCATTTGAACCACTCTGAACCCAACAGAAGATAAAAAGAGCAATTATAGAACTGCTTGGATGATAGATGTAGGAAAAAGGAATGTACTCCAGGTGTCAGGCAGGTTATTTGCTGCAATGACAGGCCAGGAAATGGGAGTGAGCTGTGGGTCCCTATTATGGTGCAGTCCCACCAGCCTCCCTGATGTGGGGAGCTGATTAGGAAACATCTCGTGTGAAAGAAAATCCAAAAGACTGAGCCACACAAATTTTCATTTGTAGGGTTTCACAAAATGGGCTGTTGGTGGTTTTGTTCATTTTCCTTCATTTCAAAGTAAAATAAAATTAGAAAGCATGTCTGTTCTGCTCTCCTAATTTAGAGTCAGATATTGCTGATAGAGTTTATATTGCTACTATAAAACATTTTTTTCACATGCAACATGAAAAAGATATATGAAATATACATATATTGCATATATATATATACAGTGGGAAAATGCTTGTCTGTTTTCATGCAAGGTCTCCAGAGAGGATCTTTTCTATAAGAATTCAGCTTGGACTCCTCATCTGTCCCTGGAAATCTTTGTGGATGAGTGTTCAGACTGGAGCAGAACTCAGAACTGACAGGCTGCAATATATGATGCTGCAAGTACTTTCTTGGACTTACCTAAGAAACCTTGGAATTATTCTTCAAATAAAGAAATAAAGCTCCTTATTTTTAACAAGCATCTGTAAGGAGGTAAGTTGTTGCAACACACTTTATTTTGTCAGGCAAATAGTATTTTAGATATTCAATTAAATATTACTATTTTTAACTACATTTTGTTCTCTCTTACACACTATATAATGCATATTCACTGTAATGACAGTTTCATCGTGCTAGAAACTTATACACAAACCTACACTTAAAAACAGGTTTTTCTTAATAAAACACACATATCTACAGTAACAACAATTGCAAAGAACACATTATTAGGTCAAGATTTCAGCAAACTTTACAAACTACACAAAATAAAAATAGCCCAAAAATATCAGGACACGGTGAAGTTCTTAGCAGAGAACATAATCTTTACATTTGGTGAAGTTATACCTAGAAGTCTTTTTGCTTTTGTATTTATTAAGAAATAAAATTATATACATTATTTAGTAATCTTCAAAATAGGAAGTATTAAATAGCACAAACAATATTACAGTCCTAAGTTTTGGTGCTGCCTACAGTAGAGGGGCTACTTGAAACAAAGAAAAACTGCAGTTTCTGTATTTACATTTGGGGCCAAACACTCAGATGGTAGAAAGCACAGTAGCTAGATGGACAGCAAGGAAGTTCCATCAGTTTATACCAGCTGAGCATCTGGTTCCCGACTACTCTATACACAGGGGAAGGCTGCTAAAGTGTGGAAACTTGGACCGCTTATGAACTGACAAAAGCTTCTTATATATATGCTGAAGTTTTCATGCAGCAGGAAAAATGTTAGTTTAAGTCTAATCCCTTAAACAGTCATACCATAATAATGGTATATGAAGCAGCTTTAAAAATACTATTTTATAATCGCATGAAACTCTGAGCTATGCTGATTGTTTTAACGGAATCCCTTATTGCCAATATTGTATTAGAAAACAGTGTAACTATAATTTCTGAGGCCTAATGGAGGCCTATTAAAACATCACTGTACCTAACCACTTAATGAGTAAATTGTACCCTTAAATACTTATTAATCACTGTACTCCATCTGGAAGCAATTATGATCCTCACAATAGACATTAAGATCACGCTAACTTGGCAGTGAATAGGAGATAGGAAGAGCATGGCAGCATGCAGAGCATATGCACTAATGTCATTCTAGGAGGTAGTTTCATTTTGTGGCACTCAATTTTTGGTTTGTAAGTTACACACTCCAGAAGTCAGTCAACCTCAGAAAAAAAGAAAACAAAAATGCATCTTGCTGGGGAAAGCAGTCTTATCTTTTCTCTTACCCATCCCTCTCTCTCTCTTTTTGTCTTTTTTTTTTCTTTTCTATTTTTTCTCACCAGAAAATATTCTGCTAGCTCATGCAGACAGATTCAAGCTCATGGAAGTCATAGAGAAATTTTTTCCACTGGTTTCCATGAGTAGAACCACAGATACCAGTATCTGCATGCTGCAGAAACATGCATTTAGGCCTTGATTAAGGAAAGCACTTAGCTGCACGGTAATGTGCCAGCAGGCAGGCATTGCCATCCCCTTTGAAACAAGCTCTGAGAACGTAAACTGAAGTCCAAGAACTCCCATCAGCATCAAAAGGTCTTAGGGAGACTGTTTAAGTGGTTTATCGAATCAGGGCCCATTTCCCAGCTATTCTATGCCACGTGGCAATGATACGACTGAACTCTGGTATCATCTCAGTAACAGTTAACGCAATTGCACTGGATCTTAATTCACACTGGCATGAAACTTGAGGTGCTCTCCTACATCCTGCAGAGTTATGACCAGCGTAGAATCAAAATAATGTGCAAGAGTTTCAACAAACATCCATTAAATTTTTTAATACTGTGTTTTAAATTTCAATATCCATGTTACTTGCTGGAACTAACCATTTTCTTTCTTAACTTTGCTGGGCTTAGAAGTTATTGTCATTGAATAACTTTCTAAAAAGTTACTTTTTTTTTTTTTTTTTAATCTGACCATACTTAGTTAATTATCTGACACCATCACAAAATAAAACATAATTTTTCTAAGGTACTCCCATGAATTTAATCCCAGGTGTCTAATTCCTCTGGAGAGACTCAGTGGATACCGAAACCCTCTTACACAATAAAATAAGGAACACCTGCCTCTATTTTTTTGGTATCAGTGTTCCTCAAAAAAAAAAGGTGACTTTTTTTACCAGGATAGTTTGATGCACATGCAACCAATTGGCAATAAGATGTACTTCATTGGACCTGTCAGCTTCTTAAACAAAAATATTTCAGTTTAATATCTCTCAAAATGTTGTTATACTTTTTGGTTTTATACCCTAACCAGTTTTTAAAATTTTGTTTTTCTCTCTTTTCATTTCCTTTTCATATCTTTCTTACAGGAGAAAAACAGAATAGAGGAGGAAATTGAGAAAATAACATTAAAAAGAAAAGTGGAAATGCTTTAATTGAGAAAATCTATACATCATCTTCCAGGTTGAGAATCAGAAAAAGTAAGTTTTAAAATCTTTGAAGATGTTCACAACTCATTTCTATATTGCAGGCCAACCTCAATTTATTTATGGAATAGATTTTTTTTTTTTTTTTTATAAACACTCTACACATTCTGTTTTTTGAAAAACAAACCAAAGGAGTGTAATTCTTTGAAAACAGCTAGAATACCCAAGTCACTTAGGTGCTTTTCAAAATTGTACATATAATGAACATTCTCATGTTAGCATTGTACCACTTATAAAGCTATGTAGTGTTATAGGACATCGTATATTAATAAAAATCAATATGAGGAGAAATATTTTAAGTTACATTCCAGAACTCATTAATTTATTACAACTCATACTATGCACAATAATCAGTGTTTCCTCTGACAAAGTATAAAAACATTTTTTCTTTCTCTTCTACTCATTCCTTCATTTGACCTCTGAATGAATGAAACATTTCTACTATAATTTACTCACATCTTATCTGCATGTATTCACATGATCTGAACAATGAGCGAAAGCTGTAAACCCGGTATCAATCAGTAAACAAGCAGAAACTTGTGTTCATAAATGCAGTGCAAGGAAATTTTAGTACCGTCCTACTTGGAGCGTGCATCTTAATCCAGATTCTTCCACCACCAGTCCGGTACAGCCCCAAAGTTTCAAGATACTACACTGAATTTGTAAAAATTTCCATTCAACTTCTAATTAAATATCAAGATATTAAGTATGAATCTGGTTTAAGAAGAACACTCATTTTTGTTTCCATGACATTGCCTAACCTAGTGCCAGTAAGCTTTTAGGACTGAAAATGCTCCACACCTTTTCTGTAGTTGAGTTACACTGCATTTTATTGGGAGGAGGATCTTTTCTTAGGCTTGTAATTTCATTTAATTTTTAACTGTATTTACTCAACTTTGTTCTCATTAGACAAACAGAAGCCCTCTACAGTAAGGACAAAGATAACTTTTGCTGCAAAGTAAAATTAAGAACCAGGTAACTGATTTCTTCTATTTCTACTTTTCCTGCTATTGATGAGGGCCTTCAGTTTGCTGTAGTCCCCTCTCATCTTCTGGGGCTCTTCCCTCCGCTGACCTTGCTGTCTACTGTCCTTGCAGTATTGATTGATCATCTGCATTTCGGAGTGGCTGAAAGCTCCCACAAAGTCCTTTGGGTGGAACTGCAGTGCTCTCACCGAGCTGGCCCAGGTCCAAGGGGACCACTTGTCAGTCATGTAGGCCACCATCTCTGTATCCAGCACTTTGAAATTGATCTTTGCTAAGGTCTGCTTGAAATTGTTCTCTGTTGCGATGCAATGATAAAGCCCCCGATCACTGTCTTGGACAGAGCGAATGAGAAGTCCTTGCTCAGTAGCTATGATTCTCTCATTCAGTTTGACCTAAAGGTAGAAAAGATCTTTGTCAGGAATGTTACAAAACAATGCAGTACTGCAACTCCTTGTTAACTGTTACTTTAAATGACTCTTTCTTTCTTAAAGGACATTTTAAAAGTATGATATTTTGCTTCATCATGTATCACAGTGGCCACGGTTCCTGCTAATGTTAGGAAAGAGATTATATCCTAACATAAGGAGTCTCTAAAGAAAATGGTTTCAATATTTTTATTCATTGCCTCACAGTAGATTTGGTAGAGATTAAGATAAAGATGTAAATCTAAATTACATGAAATAAAAATTTTTCTAACATTCAAGCAGAGAAGTTGTGAAAATGAGCTTTCATTTGCCGAGGTTACATGTCTGTGAACATCCTTTACAGCCTCAGAGGTTTCTGTTGAGACTTGATGGAAGAAAGGTGCAGGCCAAGGGTTGATCTGTGATTGAATAGAATGTGGCTTCTGATGAAATACTTGGAGTACTAGTGAGTTTCTGAAGCTAACTTCCACAGAACTCTATCTGAGCTGTGGAGTCTAAAGCCACAGCTCGGATAGAGTTCTTCACACAGCATCAGCTATGTTACCTCATTGGAAACAGAGCAATTTTTATACTCTCTCGTTTCCTTTCTGGCTTCAGACTTTGGACAGTCCCAAGAGAAGGTCACATCATTTGAGGAAAGCAAGTTACCACAACTTGTTTGGCCATCATCTGATTATAAATGACTGCACATTATTCTTGGCCGTGTCTGCTATGAAATAAAAATGATCAAAGAATACCAGTGCTGCTATTTGTATGAAATATTTTTCTATTTTGACACTGAACTTTTCATTTTACCTGATATGGGAACTCATTTATTTACTGTGCTATTCTGTTATTGTAAAATTCTTTAGGTGTTGTTCAGAAACCTGAATGATTACATTCAGCTTGAAATGTAATTAACATTTTGATTACTTTCGTTTGACAATTTCTATTTAAAATCACATTGATTCTAGTACTTTTGTGGAATATAAGGAAAAAAAAAAAAGAGGAAACTGTTATTCTGAAGCAAAGGGTTAAAGAATTTCACCTAGATTACCAGGACATGGCACGAGTCTCTCAAGACTGCAGGACAGAATATCATGAAAGACTCAACAAAAGGCTTCTAAGTCCTATCTTATTTTTGAAAATGGCTTGATAGGAGAGTAGTGCTTTTCACTATTTATAAACTATCAACAGACACCATAACACTTAATTTTTCCTTACAAAATATATTCCTTTTTATTCATGTGGTAACTGCCTCTGATCTGAAATGGATTTTTCCCCTTTTATATTAGTTAAGAAATATGTGTTCCTCATAAACAATCATACTCTATATTATAGTGCTGAAATTTGAGAGCCTTAGAGACTGCAGTAATGGAAAATGTGATTGCAGCATGGTGGGGAAATGCTTTTGTCAATATGTGTTCTTGCTAAAGAAACCTTTCACATTTCTCCCACTTATGCCTTTTATCTTTTCAATAGCACAGAAAGCAGAAGTCTGCAAGCAGACTTCTTCCTGAACTTTATACAGTTTACTGCCTTCATGCCTGTTTCCCAGATCAATAGTAAATCCCAAGTGCTGCAAACTTTCCATTTGCAATTAGAAAGGTCTGAAGGAAAAAATTCATTAACTAGTTCCTTGACTTTATTATTTTCTGACAGCTATTCTGTTCTGATCAGAGCTGGAAGAGCTGAGGAGTGAAATGCCCTTCTGCCACACTGAACATTCTGAGTTAATTTATACAAGTAAAGGGCTGTCTGATGTCCTGCATCCACACAAATTCTCCAGCTTCAGTGTCTAAAGAAAACATAAATGCTGTCCTGCCTCAGTCTGGGTTTGGGATGCTGAATGAGGTCCCTTCTAGAGCTGTGGTTTACATTACTCACCTCTTTCCTCCTGTCATTGTCTTTCTGTAGCAGCCATTTAATAGAAGCCTGAGGAGATTTGGGTGTACATTCGAGAAAGGTGGTGTTGTTTTTCACTCCATATTGGACTGTTTCTGCTGCATTTCTGTATGCTAGAAAGTAAAAGAAGACAAGTCAGGCTACTGTAAATGTTGTATAGAAAACAAATAACTGTGCAGCACTATTTGCAATACAGACAATTGAAGTATATCTAATGCTGATTATAGGAGATAATATGTTTGTCATGGTGCGGAATTTTTACAGAAATAAAATGCAACAAAGAAAAGAATATTCCAAATACTGGTGTTATCACTTGAACATTGATCTCTCCTGAGAAAGGACGATATCTGTAGGAAGGCAGGCAAACGCATGCCCAGACACTTTTACTGAGTGGAGTTCTGCCTGGAAACTGCTCTTTCCACTGAGCCCAGAGATATTCATCCCTGAAATGCTCTCATTCTCTACTAAGACAAAATCACCTCTTTGGAACTGTTCAATGTAGAACAAGGTTTTTGGTATGCTTCTTCATATTTCACAGTTTGGAAATTAGGCTAATATTGTTGGCATGATTCAAAAATACATCATGGCATAAAGGACGGCTCCATCCATTTCAATGGTCATGCAGTATCACAGGGAGGCAAGAGAGGGCAGACTTGACTCCCAATCATCTTTCTGTCTAAAAAAGTAAGAAAAAGGGCCTGGCTCTAAATCTGGAATTCAGTGAACAATTACGCCATCAACGGAGACCAGGAAAGATATATAGCACTCCAGCAACACGCGGACAAGTGTTGAGTGAGTGTATGTCATCAGTTAGACTTGCTGTGGCCCTTCACAGACTCATAGCAGTTACTGAGAAGGAACTTCTAGATGTTCATTAATTGCCACAAATTATAATATTTGTCCTGAAAAAAAATGCACTGTAGCTTTGAAACAGAGTGAAGTGAATGGAGTGAATCAGAGCTGCAGCACTTTTTTTTTTTTTTTTTTGGTAGACTGGGGCTAGATACATCACATAAATGCACTTTTTAACACCATTTAAGAGTTCAGTACTTATCTAACTTGTTTGCTAGTCCATTCTACTAGCACTTAGGCATACTGAGGAGTAACAGAATGAAAATGCATTTCTCTAATGGCTATATACACTAACACGAGTATAAAAAATACTGAAGTACTTAATTAACAGAAAAGCAATATTGCAAACCCTTTAGCTCTTAATAATCTCTTAAAAATAGCACTATGCTAAAAATACTAGTTTCAGTCTAAGGTATGCAACCTGTCATGCTTGAAATCTGAGTTTCAAGACTACTGTTCCTTATAAACTTGGAAGATTTCTTGTTGCCATCCAGATCTCTTCTCTTTTGTCCTTTAGGCAGATTTTAATTTTCCTTCCAACATAGTAGTTTTTCCATAAGTAGCTTGAATTATATTTTGAAAGAGTCCAAGTTGCTATTTCTTTTCTGTTTCCCCAGGGAAGACAGTATCATCTACCTACACTGCTGTCACCAAAACATCCTTTAAAACTACTAAAACATCTAAGTCTATAAATATATCAAAACTAAGAAAAATGTCTTGAAAACAAGATTCCCGTGTCACAAGAATGTCAAGGTTTAAATGTTTGTTTCCCCTCAGCCCACAAAGCAGACAGCTGACATTCTCACATTTTCCACATCGAAAGAGGAGACACCTGTCCTTGGGACAGACAGTGGGTGGGTGGTCACTGCACATGACTGCAAGGTAGGACACACAGCTCAAATTTCTTCATGGTTCAGAGCCTGAACTTTGATATGAATGTCTCAGAGCTCAGGTGGATAATCTAATGGTGGGGTGAAGTTGATCACAAGTTTGTGATTAACTTGTTCAAACTATTCAGATTCATATAAATGACCTAACAGTGAGTCATGGGGAGTCTGGGCAGCCAGAGCACAATTAGCCACATTTGGGCTGAGGATTCTATGCCTGACTTACTCGTGGAAAACAAAAGACCACATGAGGAAGCAGGAGACTCTTGTGAGACTGAGAATGAAAAAAGCAATACAAGATTTTATGTGACTGAACCTTTGACATGTAACTCCTTAAACATTCTCTCATTCAATCAAAAATTTAATCAACAATTTACAGTAAGGTCTATTATTTCATCTCCAGATAACATAATTGAGAGCACACTTTGGAGAGACAGGCTCAGATATTGGAACATGATTCTCTGTCTCTGTTCTGATGTTGCCACAGCCTGGCTTAGACGTGCAAGGTGTTAAAAAGGATTAAGGAGACTTTATGTGCATGCCTACTCCATGTCTGACTGTTGACTAGCAATGTGGAGAAAGGGGCAGCTGGAAAGGCAGAGCCTTTTCCCCACTGTCTATCTGCACTGTGCCAGCCTGGCTAAGCAGTTGCACAACTAGAAATAAGGTACTTTATAAGGAGGTTCGAAGCAATTTATTTTCCTAGGTAAAAGGAGAAAGGAATAATGAAAACTCAAAGGAACCTGCTGAAACATGTGCTCTAAAAACCAATATAACCTCAAATTCTATTCTACTCTAAATGTTCTGGTCTGAGCCAGAGAAATTAATAAAGACTTAAAGGACTTAGAAAAGCACTCAAATTCGCTGTACCTGTTTCTAGTCAATACTATCAGCTTCTTATTTCACGTGTTTTGAACTCTACATTTCATGGGGCATCATTTTATCACGTTGATGCAGGAGTCGTATAATTGCGAAGAAAGACTCAGACTTGGAAAATAATTATGCTTTACCAGTAAACCACACAGATGTGAGCTACAATGAATCACACGAGGAAAGCCATGCATTCTTTATATAGAATAGGGATCTCTAAATTACAGTACCTTTCAGGTTGAAACCTCGGCACTGAGTCAGAGGGTTTCCATGTCTCACGTCTTGCCTACGACTCCTCCTAAAATATTTTAAAACATAAATTGTTATTCCAAAACAGCTACACTTCAAAAAAAAACAAAAAAAAAAACAAAACAAAACCACTTTTTTTTTTATCCTGATTGGTTATCAGGTATAGTTCATGACCTACTTTGAGGTTGCTTTTATGCTCCCAGGTGTGCTAGTGAGAAGATACCATTTAAGTGAATAACTAGATTGCTGAATTTTTTAAGGCAATTATTCTTTGAGTAGGGAAAGTAGTTTTGCAATAAGGGCAAAGGGGTGGAAGGGCTGGAGGTGATACATAAAGTAGACATAGGTTTAGTGTTGCAAGACCTAACATTCAGAGACAGACCTCTCAGATTCAAATGATCTTCAAACGGGCAAGCATCTTAGAATGAGATATAGAAGAGTCACAGAACTCATATCTAATGCATCAACAGAAAATTATGATGCAGGACATGTTCCCCACTCGATTTTGGGAGGCAACTTATTTTTTTTGGTGCCTGTAGCCACTGTGATAGCAGAGAGGCAGAAGTATTCAGGCTGGTGAAAAGCTCAGATTCAGTTCTGCCCTTTACTTGAGGGCACATTACTTGTTTCTTCACAAAAGATACTCTAACTCAACAAGTCTTAAAATGCTTCAAAATGAAACTTCATTATACTATTTGTATGACAGATTCAAAACCATGATTCTATAGGTGAAGTAGTTTAGAAGTTTACTGGGACTGGAAATACTGACATTTTAGCTAGGAGCTCACTGCTCACAGAATTCAGTGCATGTAGATCTGGAATCTGAATTTTTATTAGTATATATTACCTTTTTTTTTTTTTAACTGAATATTCCATACATTTGTTCAGTGTTTATCAAGTTCCATGAAAAAAATACATTGCCAATAGACACTGTTGTGAAGGAATGGGATATGTAACTACAATACTTTGAACTATGCACTAGTGACTTATGAGTAAGAAACCAAAAAAGGCCCTGGAGCTGCAGCATTGCTAAGTGAAGGGTGACGCCTTTCTGGCCATACTGTACCAGATGCTGTAGAAACAGTGAGAGACAGCCCTTATAATCCTTTGTTACCTGATCCTTCAATGGATAGTTTTAAAAGACAACATTTGAAAGCTGATCTTTCAAACGAGTAATTTCTGACATTCCAAGTATATTTTTGATGGTAAACATTAAAAATGTAATTATGCCTTAGGATCTTAACCTGTGTGAACTGTACAAGTTAAGTTAGAGGAGACAATGATGAATTTCTCAGTGAATTTCAGGTTGACTGCTGCTACCATGAGTTTTTCCACTCCATCAGTAATAGCATGCTTGTTACATTAAGCAGTTCCGAGGATCTAAACTTTAACTTTGATACCAAAAGAAGTCTGAGAAGGTAGTTTTAGAAAATGAAGATTCTCTCAGGTAAACCAGTTTAGGTGAGGAACAGAGACAGAGTGTCAAAAGACTCGAATGAACAAAGGTGTCAAGCAGAAAGATATTTCTGCCTAAACTATGGGATTTGTCTCTATCAACATTTTCTTCTTCATAATCTCTCTTGATAGTTAACAGGACCACTCACTTCCTTCATATGTGAAAAAAAGATTATTTCTTCCTTACAATTCTAGGTGTTTATTTTCATTTGGTATAAAAAGCAAATTGCACATAAAATGTCAACAAGAAAGAAAGCCCCAGTGGAAATAACCTTGGGTGTATTCATGGAGATGAAAAGGAATCCACTGGAAACTGTACAGACTGCTTATACTTCACTGCTCATTATCTTTCAGTTTGTGTAGGAGTTAGGTGGCCTGAGACTTGGGGATTTGCTTTTTCTTTCCTCCCCTCCATCTTCTGACCTTTGCTCCATAGAAGAAAACAATCAGTTTGCAAACTGTTTGAATTCGCTAAGTGAAGGCAGTATAAGGCCCAGGTATTGTACTGTATCTTTTACACCTACAGCCATGTTGGGCTTTGTCTTTTTATCTGAAATTAGGATTTATTCGAGAATACAAAAATTCAAGAATATTTCTTAAAGTCATCTTTAATCCCTAGGAGTGACATTGTCATCAGCTAGTTGGGTCACTGGAGCAGGCCAGGTTCAGGGTGTGAGCACAATGGCATTGACAGGGTAAAGCTCTGGCATGGAACTGAAAGTTTGTCTCTGCAGAAATACTTCCTTGTACATTCTGTAGCTTTGTTTGTATATGAAGTGGAATCTTAGCAATACATGAGCTCACTGCAGCTCCCTGCTATTAAATATTTCCTGAGGGAGGCAGAAAGAGGCTCCTGTTTAGCATAAGAACTATTAGACGGACTATTAGCTCTGTTATGAATTAAAGAGAAATTGCTCTTCTTGCCTACATTAATAAATCTCATGTCAAAACCCCCAAATCTGCAAGCACCACATGGGAGTCACATTTGCCTGAAATTTCCATGGAAATAATTATTTTCATTTAGGAGCAAGTGTGGAACAAAAAAATAAATGACTTTATTCATCAAACAGCCTCAGTGATATTTGGCTGTATTTAGGGCTATCTTAATTATATCCATAGTGAGCAACTGAATTTTAACAAAGGGAACAAATGTTTCACTGATTTTTTTTTGTGTGTATGAGACATCAGATTAATATTTATGATCATGAGTAGGGTGTTTTTTCTTTTTTTCCCATCTGTTGCTTTAAATATGAAAAGGCAAGTTCTTTTAGCATACACTCCTAGATGATGAACAATACGACCAAGCACCTCAGCTACAGAGGTGTTATTTGTCTGTGCTCCTGAAAAGAAAGACATTCCACTTTGGTATCACATTACAAGTCTCTAAGCTACATAGCAGAGAAAAAGCGTCATTCCTACATTCCTGGCAGACTTTACAGGGCTACTCACCTTTTCCCTGTGGGATAGAACCTGGAGCAGGAGTTGCCATCCCAGGCGCAGTATGGGTCCCGGGCAAGGCAGCAGTCAGCACAGGCAGTCCCATAGATGTGGCAGCGGTGCAAGGGGACCTGCGTGACCCCTTCCTCTGAGCTTACGTACAGCTGTTGCTGTAGATGGAAATTGAATGATTTATTTTGAATGGGAAGAAGCTTCACCTAAGACTCAGTTCACACAACTAGAAACCGTTCAACTAATTCTGGAATTAACTCAAGACCAAAAGAAGAGCCACTAATATACTTAGAGCCAAGAAAAACAGGCATCTCTCGGGTGAACAGGACTAATATTTCCACCTTCCTGCTAGAAAATACTTGGAACTACTTAGAATGTTAATGTCTTTTAGGACACTGAGTGTCACTCTTCCACACTGACTCAGGCAGCCTGATGTAATTTTGCTCAGACTTGTGAACTTGGTTTTTATTCACTGAGGACTGTTGGGTCATGCCTTTGAACTAAGTATTTTCTATGCATACAGTCACACAAATAAATATTATGCAGAGTTCCTAGTTGGATTCTCCAATACATAGATTTCCAGCCTATAAATCTTAGAGATTATGCTGGGATTAGAGCCAGGTTTGATGGCCTTAGATACCTAGAAAAATAGGCCAGTAGAACTTTTATAATAAATGATAACCTTTGCAAGGGAAGATCAAAGTGAATCACAATAATCACTTTTACACAGAAACTATTATAATCAATTATTCCTTAAATATAAATGACTATTTAATGCAAAATCTAGAAACTTCCATGGTTTTTTTGGTCATAAATCTGATTTATTACACTGAATTTAATTCAGTAAAGAGTGAGGAGTGTTTACTTCTTTGAAGTTTTCTTAAATATTGAGGAACACATTGCTCTGAAAATCACGGAATGACTGTTTTTAGTTGCAGTGTTTGACAGTTCATTAGATCTCCTCACAGCTATTGTCATTGTTCCTTTTTCCATCTTTACTAGTAATGAACAGACATGTACAATTTCTCCATAGATCCAACATTACACTTTCTGTATACACCACACTTCCGAAGGAAAATTTCTATTTAGGACTTAAATAAAATGAGTACAGATTTCATCTTTTATTTCTTTTTTTCTTATTTGCCTTTTTAAAATTATTTCTATTGTTTAGAGATACTTCAAGTGATTTAGAAATCATAAATAATTAATATAAATTATTTTATCCTACTGGTTCTTGGACAGATCAACAGCTCATGTCAGATCCTGTCACGTTTCTCCCCATTAATTACAGAAATTGTTTTGTCTATGCTTACTATGATGCATTACAATTGATCTTTTAACATTTTAAGTCAATTTGTTTTCCTGTAAATAATATTAAGCAATCATTCCTCTTTTCCATACCTTTTTAGATGAAATCTTCATTGTTGTTATAGGAGAATTACTCTGAAAGACAACATTTCAAAGCACGTTTACAAAGACTCTCATTAATGCACTTGCAAAATTAATATTTAAAGTTCAAGAAAACCCGAGTGGAGTCATATCTAACAAAGCTTTAACTTTCTGCATCTTGGAAAAGCATCACTCCTACTACTCCTTTGCTATTTTCAGAACTAAAAAAAATTCATAAGTACAATGAATATCTCAGTACATGCACTGGCTGAGCTCAACAGCATTATTATTCATTATGTGCATTGATTTTTTTGAACTACTAATTAATCTGCATTTGTGTTAGTTCAGCAATATGGGGGCAATGTGTTTTGAAGCCATTATTCTCACTTTGCAATAAGAACTTCTGTTCTTCAAAATTGATGATATAGAAAAATCATGCAACAGCTCATGCATATTTACCACATGACTCAGTTAAGAGTATGTCATATTTCTCCTACACGTTATCTACAGTGCATACATTTTGGCTAACATCCAACACATACTTTCAGATTATTGATGATAAGAATATTGAAAATGGCATGTGTGTTACTGAATGTTTTGTTCCCAGAGACGGTACAGTATACTACTGTGTGTCATCACTGGAGTCTGTTATTGTCTGTGTCCAAACCAAATCTTAAAGAGCTGGAAAAGGAATGATCATGTTCACTGCCTTAAGCAAGTGAAGCAATTCGTTATTCTCATCCAAACAAATGATTAAAATTATGGCAATAAAAATGTTTAGCATTTTTTGAAGATTTAGCAATTGCTCAGTCACAAAGGAAAGCCCCACTGGTGGGCCAGGATTAACTGCAGTGGACTACAGACAAAGAAGTAAGGCCTGGACTAAAAACCTGCCCGTGAATCACGTGAATTGGCACCGGTTTGAAGGAATGTAGTGCTGCTCTGCAGTATTTTATGACTGAATTGTCTAGAGATTCAAGTTCCAGTGCAACACTGGATCTGATGCCACATCTTGCTCATATTCTGGAATCTGTGTTTTGCTTACTATCCATATTTATTAGAACAAAGCCAGTGATCTTATTCCCCTTAGAGAGACTCATTAAAATACTGCCACGCTGCCTGCACAGACTGCAATTGCAGTTATGTATGTGAAGGTTTGGGATAAAAAGGTCTATGCACAGATGCCCAGAAATGAGGCTTAGAATCAAGATTCCTCCCATCCCACCTATCTACTTTCTGTAAACGGAATAAGTAATAATTAGGCAAAAGACACTCTAAGTAGTGTTACTTGCATTTATCTTTTCCAAAAGGAGATTTTCAACAAAAGCTGATTATGCTTTTTTGAAGGTTGACACAGAAAGTATTCCTTTTCTTAGGGAAATAGCTATTGTTGCATGCCTAGATAAAAAGCTTATATTTTTGTTTTTGTATCCTCTCAGTGAAATAGAAAAAAAAGCCCATGACAAAACCCTTAGCTATTTTATAGATGCATAACACCATTTGCCCTGAAGCTACTTATTTTAAAGAACATCCCATTCAATAATTTGACGGGGAATCTTCAACGTGAGGATGAATATTTTCTTTAGGTTATTACAAGCTGCTACATGCCAGAGTGACTGACAGCAGCTATTCCTTTATTTCTCCCTCTAGATGTTTACATTTCTTTTTGGTTTATGTTCTGTTAATCTTGTTGTTTTTTGAATCCAGAAGCTTTGAAGATCTGCAGTTGAGCAAAAACACTAGTTTGCTCCAGTTATGCAGCCTAGAAATACGAAGACTATCAGATAATTAAAGAATTATCTTAGATTTAATCTGTAAATAGTGATAGTCTCAATATGCCATGCCAATGAGAAAAGTTGCCATCCAGAAGCCACTATAACATAACCTCATAAAAATGTGATTACCAAAATCCTTCTATCTAGTATGACAGCATAAAAATAAGCAACTTACACAGAGGTAAAGAAGAATTTAAGCCTAATTACAGTCCTCATTCAGACATTTTAGTTTGCTTTTTGGGTGGGTATCAAGCTGACAGTAGGCACATTTACTTGATCTTTTATCAAGTCACAGTTGCCCTTGCCAGAGTCTTTCAGAACAAAGTGTTTGTACGAACACACACACTGGAAGAGTAATTGTAGAAGCAAGCCAAACCTGAAAAACTTCCAGCTCTTCTAAAATGAGTTCTCCACTTGCAGAGAAGTTGGTGGGTAAGACAACAACTTTTTGTACAGTTCCTTGATCTGGAAAAGATGAGAAAAAAATCAGACCATATGACAAAGAGAAAAACAAGAAAAGATGAAACATTTTCAACTATTAAAAGAAACCTTCAAAGCCAGCACTGTGACACAGAGAAAGGTATGAAAAAGTATTAATTTGGGGTGAGAAAGGACTATGAGATGATTCCCTCACAAGACACAGATTTCAACTAGACTGTAAACAGTAGTATTCCTATATATGAATTTCAAGAAGTCATGGTAAGATTGGAGTAAGTACCACCATTCTACCTAGAAAGATCAATCAAAATCAGAAATGATCTTATGGTAAAAACAGAGCAATAAGTGAAAGAGAACTACTGTATAATTGAAGTGTATTCATGCTCAGTAATAATATGAAATGACAACCGATGACAGGAAAGGTAAATATTTCAAAGAACAACTATCTACTTCTAAAAATAATAAGCTGATTTTTTTCCAGGAAAATCAAGCAATTCTTAAGCCCTTTATATATTAATAGGAGTTATTGTCCAAGTGGAAAAAGAAAAAAAAAGGCAAGGAGTCACTGTGGTGATTCACTTATAGTGGCTATGTCAAAATACAATCAATCCCCTCAGGTTGAAGAAGTAAGAAGCAAAAATGATGTGCCAATGGTGGTGTTTTTGTGAGTGTATACTGAGTAAGAAAATTTGTGATTTAGTGTGCTTATGTGGGGACAACATATGAAACGGATGGGTCATTCTGTGGAGGTTCATAATGGCTGAGACGGTCACTGAAGTATTTCAGATGTGGCAGAAATAAAAGACTGTGGAGAATCAGAAGGATGGATATAGGAAATTTACTGGAAAGAAACAGAACACCAAAAATCCCTCTCATCTGAAAGGTCTGGAGATTTGTCTGAGTACAATAAATTTATTTGTTCAGTATTGATTCTGAGGAATGGGAACACATGGTACAGATTCTGTTTGGCCTTCAAAACTTTTATGAGCAGTATATACTTCTACAGTTAGTAAAACATGAGTACAACACAATACAGGTAAGTACCTACGTATATTTTCATGAATTTGTGACCGAGAAAAGGAAATATCAGTTTCCTGTTTGGAAATTCATGATGGAGACTATGTAAACTGAAAAAGTGCAGTTCTGCCTTTGCTTTTAAGGCTAGTGACTAAATTCCGTAGTTGGAACTGTAGGGCAAGTAGGTTGTAATAAATAATTTACATCTTTTTATTTCCCTGGAGCAATCTACCAAATAACCATGCATTTCATTTTAAAAATTAAGGTTTATAGACAGAATATTGCATGTAATGGCCTGACCTCACAGGCAGAACACTGCAACATGTTGCCAATTAAAATAAACAAACAAATAAATAAATAAATAAAATAATAAATAAAATAAAATAATAAAATAAAAATAAAAATAAAATAATAATAAATAAATAATTCGAGAAATTGAAAGCTGACAAGACTTAAAAACCTGTAGCTATCAATTGTACATGCTCAGGGCACATTAGATATGAATTTTTCAGGAAAATTTTTTATGGAGAACATTTATTCTCATTATACAATGGCACAATAAACCAGCTCCTTCCAAAGAAATATTACTGAAACTAAATCTCTTGATAGCACAGCTGTGGTCTAGACTAGGTGCCAGTATTAGCAAAGCTATGAGAACCTGAGAGAGATTTACAAACTGCCAAGACACACTGAAGCTTTAAACTGCTACAGATGCACCCTTCACTACAGCTAAGAAGCATGTGCATGTGTGCATGTGTGTATTTCTGCTAAAGAGAATAACCCACGCACAAATATACGTTGCTTAAGTCTAGTCTACCTCTGTCTTTTGGCATCCTTTTATCAATGACAAATATTAAACTATACAGTCTAGAACACTGCCTCAAAAGTGCAAGAAGGAGTTGCAGCCTTCTGTGATTTTTTTCAGCTGTCTGCAAAAAGTCAGCTACCTGTGACCCTGACTTACAGGGTATGAAGCATGTTGACAGTGACCCTACCTGCAAAGGAATGTGAAGCTGAGCTTCCAAAGAACTGAAGAACCGGTTTTTTTCAGTGATCCATTAGTGCACGTGACACATTTAAAAATCCTAAATTGTCTTTGGTCCTCAAACACAACTCGAAACTGAAATCATAACCTGAGGGGAGATTTTATCCAGGGCATTGTGAGAAAATACTGATAATGCCTGACGCCAAACCCTTGTGTCCTGATAACCTTTTCCATTTAAAAACAGGGTTCCTATCTACCTTTTTGTCACTACCTAGCAAAACACACAAAGTTAAGGACTGTTTACCTTACGAGTCATTCCCTTTAACTCAATATTTTACCATTCCCTTTGACTATTATTGTACCATTAAGGACAGACCCTTGCAGAAAGATATTCTCCATTGTTTTACAGCAATTAGTAAAATTAATGTCACATTTAGAATATATTTTCCTTTTAGGGAAAGTAGGCAATAGAAAGTTATTCATTAAATAAAGCCACTTAGAGAATTCCAACAGCATGTATATATATATATATATATATACAGATACTTCCAGTAATGTTTGTAACTCTCCACCTCTTTCTACTGTTACTCAGCCTTTTCCTTAAAAGATGAAAAGCAAATGTTTGTGCTTAGAAAACACTTCTTATTTGTTCTTCAGTGGTACTGAAGTCTCCATTGTAAGCAAGTAACTGCCATCAGTCATTTCTATGTGTTTATGTCAGAACACTGATGGCACATCTGAGTTTTTTTGAAAATTGTATTTGCTTATTTTCTTTAACAGCAAGGCAACAAACTAAATTCCATCAGTCAGAAGGAAGGTTGGAAAGGATATGTTACTGTGCACTGCAGGAAATGTATGCAAAATAGCAGTGTCTGAGTGGTTTTCCAGTGTATTTCGTAACAGGTAATCTTTTGTGTTGTGAGCCAGCTAAAAGATCACTGAATTACTTACATTTTTTCATGTCTAGTCACAGTATGACATTTAAGCTAATTCTGTGAATATCATAAAAATGAATGAGATTATTTCATTCTCTGTTTACTTGTTACTTCCAGAAATCCCCTTGAAAACAATTCTATATACTTATGACTTCTCATACTTGTGAAAAAAGCTACTGTGTTTCCAGAACATAAACCCACTGCTAGAATGTCCAAGGTGAAGTGACAGATTTGTGCTCACACTTGCCCTGACTTTTCATAGGAACTGCTTGTAACCTCTCTTCATCCCACGGCTGGGAGTGAAGGGCTGATGGACATCTGGAGGAATCTCCCCTGAGGTGACAGTAAGATGACAGGGATAACTCATAATGACTGTTTTTCTGTTTCAAACCTGCTTGAGCAACTGCAGTCTCCAAGCTCCATGGGGAAGATGATGTCACTGAGAGAGTCCTCCTGAGAGGACTGATAAAGAGGGAATGGCAAGAGAGGAAAGTGCTGATGTTCCATAGACTATAAGATGGAGTAGACAGTATGCAGAGTGGGAAATAAATTGAGAAGGAAGGTAGCACCCAAGAAAGGAAAAGGAGAGATAAATAGTTATAACATCAACAGTGGTAGTAAAGCAAAAAGAACAAAAACTCCCTTGAAATGCAAAGCGTAAACTGGGGCTTGTATTAACCAACTGAGCTTCCTTAATACTAAAGCCTCATAACACCAGTTCCTCATCTGACTGAACAGGGGCAATAGAAAAAGCAAAGCTTAATGACCAGTGATGAAAAATATGCAGGTATTTGAATGGAGTCTGCATTCCAGAAGCTGAATCTATAGGTCTGAGTTTAAATCTCATTCTTCGAATTCCTCCTAGTCTTTCTTTCCCCAGTCCTAAGTGAACACTGCAGATCAGTGAGCATCAGAGAGACAGGACCCAGCCACCTCTAAGCCATGCTGCATGCACAAAACCAACAACAAATCAGAAACCCAACTTCCACATATCATAAAATAATGACTGCAATGGACATCAACTGCTATTCTGCCAAAAGCTTCACAGAGGGGCCTACTGTGTTAGCCCTGGTGCAAGAGACATCACAACAAACCCTTCATAAACTTTTCTCTGTGTTGTACTTGTCAGACCACTGGCAGATTCATTATTTTTGGTCTCTAAACTGAGTAGAAGCAGCTGCAGATAGATAAAATTATTGGGAAAAAGAAAAAAAAGATTTGACAGAATGCTTGAAATCTCTCTGCTTGAGACAATGTTCAGTCTCAGCAAAGCACCTGGGATGGTAGCAGGTTAGCAGTGAGACCTGACAGACATGTCTCTACATTCAGCTGTAAATCAGGGCTCTAACCACAGCCACATAACTTCACCATCTGTTTTTTTCCCTGTCCCACATTGCTGCTTTGAAACTTGGCGAAATAATTTCAATCTGCATCAAAGAACAAAAGTCAGGTACGAGCCACACTTGAGGGCAAAATTTTCTCACAGACTGAGCTTGATCCAATTTCTGGAAACAACACTATCTTGACTGAACCAAAAATAAGAGGAAACCAAATGTGTAGGAATATCTTTACGTATCTTTAGAAGAAGAACTGGTCACTAAGAGGTGTTGAATGACTCACCCCTGCGTGAGCAACGGGAGGACGGGAGCCCTGTCTGTAGTGGTTGTGTCATGGTTGTGCAACACCACCTCCCCAGGCTCACAGACAGGAAGCTGTAGTCATTACAGCTGCGGGAGGCACGCTTGCTCTGCTGACCAGATTATTTCTCTGTTAGAATCTGTAGTTTATTACATGATTTTGGCTGTTGTGTTACTGGAGGCTACTGTTGTCAGCAAGATCAGGTTTTCCAAGAAGACAGTCATCATGTAACACTCTGGAAACAAGTATTCTCAAAATTAATTCACATCTTTATGACTGTATTACAACCTTATGCTTGGAAAGCACTTACTGTTCCAGACTGAAAACAAGTGTTGCATCAGAAAAGTTATTAAAAACGTTGATCAGCATCATGCCACATCAGATTAATTTGGTCCACATTAATCATCTGAAACCTGAAGTACCATTTCATGGCAATCACTTAGTTCTTTTCACACAAAAACATATCCAACACTAATGGCAAGGAGCTGAAAAAAAATCCTATCTGTGCCCATATCTGCTTAAGGTATCCAAGTTTGACCCCAACTTTTAAATACTTTCATAACACCAGAGCTAAAAAAAAAGTCACACGCACAATCTCTTGGTTTTGCAATCTGTGTGGACTTTAAAGGCTTTCAATACTGAAAGCAGTAGGTGGCATGCTTAAAAAATAAATATTAATCTCAGGAAAATGTCCTCATGCTGTTTTACTACTGTTCTTAAAACTCAAATGCAGAACAATCTACCAAGGGATAAACTAAGAAAACATTGTCTTCTTGAATTCTTTACATAAAATTGGACTGGTTAAAGTGAAATACTAGTGTGAATCAAAAACTACAAGATTGAATTGTGGGCTACCATACAAATGGGATAAATGAAGCAGAAAAAATGAATATGTTATTACTCATCCCATAGGAAAAAAGCATTATCATTACTGCATTTGTCAAATATGCAACTAAGTGACTACATTTTATCACAGTGAATTATCCCACTGGTTTCTGGGAAGACAAAGTGCCCAGTACCTTTCTCTTGTAGCACTTCTATTTTATCTTAAAGACTTGATTCTTCTTACTCTAATTTGGCTCAAAGAGAGAAGTTCACCTATTTTGGGCGGACTGGCAAGTTTCTTAAGTGGTTTGAGAGTCTTCAGATTGAATAGCACAAAAAAAAACCCCACAGGTGATCCTTATCATTTGAAAAGTGGGTGGAATGCTGCAAGATAATAACTTTTTGTGGGATTTATTTTCTTAGCTATGTAGGTGACAGAAAGAGAGATAAAAGCAAAATATTGACTTTCAGCATGGACTAGCCCCTTTAAACTCAACATTTTTGTCCAAGGGTGCAAAGAAAACACTACATTTAGTTCACATTAATATGAAAAAATGACACAGCTGCCTACACTCTCCCAGACCTCAGCTACATCATGAAAACCACTGGGGTTCTTTAAGCTTTCTACTTCTGTTATTCCTCACTTGCATCCAGGAACTGATTTATTACTGGGGCTATAAGGAGGAAGAGAGGAAAAGCTAAACATTTTGTGTGCTCTGCATCTGGCAAGACATAAAACACTCTGGTTTCAAGCATGAGACAGGTCACTGACAGTGACAGACATGGCTGGCAACATCTCAGTTCAGCAGCAGTAACTCATCATCTGAGCTGAGTGTAATTGTCACCAGGTGCCAAGTCCCATTGTCTCTGGCTGTGGGGCACCAGGCTCCCAAGGAAATTATCACATGAAATTCTCCTACACAGTGTGGTTTTTCCATTTGCTGGGATGAACTGACACCAAAGCAAATCCCCTCTGCATTCCTTTTGACAGTTAATATCTCTATCATATTCTCCTGAGTCTTACAGAAAGCAGAGAATAAAGAAAACAAGTATATCCTCTCAGTGTTTGAAACTTGATCGCTTTTATTTTAAAGGATTGAGAAACACAGTAACTTTCACTGCATCAGTTTCTTCTGAGGAAGATCTTGGAAGGTATCAGTGTCTCAGGGAAACACCGTGCCCTACTCAGGAATAATGATGCCCACCCTCACCACTAACTGGAAGGCAGACAGTGATCCTTGTCTCTGGTGTACTGCAGATGTTAAAAATAATGCACTTAAGGTATTAAGAGCTGCAGGTTGTGTATTCTGTTCAAAGCAGACCCTGTGCTGGTATTTGGAAGAGGACTAACAAAATGTAGTATGAGCTGAGGTATGTTAATGTTTTAAATGAATCACAGGCACCATTAAGAATGGTCAGCAGCTCACTGAAGTATAAAATGAAATGGCTTGTATTTATCTTGCAGAATTACTGCAGTGTTACATGTTATTATAGTGCGTTTTCATTCACATTCATTATTTTCAATGCATTTTCAATATTAACTAATACTGCTACATTAAGGATCCTACATTAGTTGGAAAAGTCTGTGCCGTGTGTTTTCTACTTAACTTCAGTAGGATTTTTCTCCAATTAATATTAGATGTTTATAGAACATTTTAAGTTAGTGGTACCACTATATAAAAATACCTAAAACAAGCATTTGAAAGATCTGTTCCAGTCTGCCAAGCTATTTCTATGGCAAGACTTTCTGCTTTGGCAAGGAATAAAGCTAATAGACAAGCATTCTCTTTTATTAGGACAGAGATATTGAGGATCTGTATAAGAATAGTTGGGATAATACCACAGAATCACAGAATCACAGGGATTGGAAGGGGTCTCTAGAGATCATGTAGTCCAACCCAGCTGTCAAAGCAGCTCCCTAGCCCAGGTTGCACAGGTAGGCATCCAGGCAGGTCTTGAACGTCTCCAGAGAAGGAGACTCCACCACCTCTCTGTGCAGACTGTGCCAGTGTTCCATCACTGCACTGTGAAGAAGTTCTCATGCACATTTGTGCAGAACTTCCTATGCATCAGTTTGTGTCCATTTCTCCTTGTCAGTATCTATTAATGCTTCTGATATTTCCACAGTAGTGTATGAAAACCGCTTTTCTTTACCTCTGAAGGAAAGAAGAAATATGACCCTAAATTGTCTGAAAGTTGAGAACTGCAGTTGTGTTGTTTAAATTGAAGAGAAAATGTGGCCATATGTTAGGGAGGAAGAAAAACAACAAGGAAGAAGACCTGACCTAATTCACTTACATTGACCTTGCAAGCTGAATCAAGGAATGCTTTAAAACTCATTCAGTAACTACATACCTTGAAAACTAAAATGCTCAGATTAAAAATGGATGATTTTTTTTTTTACTACAATTTACTATTTAGAGATGTTTCTATCCTAATAATGTCTTATAATACACCAAGCCTTCACAGTACAGAAAATGGTGACCTAGTTGAGATGTGATAGAATGTGAGCCAAGTATTTCTGTTTTCTTATTTCCTGTCCTTGAACCACAGAACCCTGTAGGCTGAAAGTGACCATTAGAAGTTATCCAGGGCAATACCCCTCTTGAAGCAGAGCCGATTACATTAACATTTTCAGAGCCATGTGCTGTTAGGCTTTGAATCTTGTGATTCTTTGAAGGTAAAGAATTCACAAACTCATTGGACCTCTGTTCCAATTTTTTATCCCTCTAATGGTGAATAATTTTCCTTTCCATACAATTTCAATACCTCATATTCCAGCTTGTATTCATTGCCTCTCATCCTGACAGCGAAAACACTGAGTCTTTTCCCATTAAATAAATATGTAAAATAATGTAGACAGTCAAGAGATCTCCACTTTGCTTTCCCTGAATTAACCCAATTTTCTCAGCCCGTTCTCATCAATCACATGCTACAGTCCACCAAGTGATCTCAATCCATTGTGTCAATGTTATCCCTGTACTGGGGAGCCCACAGTTGGACATCGTACTCTTTGAGCATCCTGGTGGCGGGATATGCTTCTGCTGATACAGTGCAGTATGCATTTATTCTCCTTTGGCATAAAGGTACCTTGCTAACTTCGATAGCTAAGGAGGCTTTTCTAAGAAGACTGAAGAGACCCATAATTCCATCCCATTAGAAGCTTGACATTCTTGGAAGTGCTTTTAACACCAGCTTCCTAAATCTGTTATATCAGGCTGGTTATTCCCAGTCCCATGAGTGTTTGCTGGCAGGCTTTTTTTTTTTAAGAGCAGAAAATAACCAGGACCCCAATAACAGGCGAACCATAAAAGCAATGCAAACCACCTCTGCAATCATTTTCTGATGTTTAGAGATATATTTGTTCTCCTAGAGTTCTTTCCCTTTGTTCTACTTTAAACATCTGAAGTAAAAAAGATTAGCCTTTGTGTATATCAGCACATAATGCCATGTTATGGCAGTGGGAGTTTCACATGTGAACGAATCCTATAGTCTAGCCAGAGTTCCACTCTGCTTGTCTGCTTTAATCAAGAGAGCATGATTCATATCTGAGTATTTTTGAAAAGTCAAATTTGATCAGTATAACTCGTGTTCCCAGCAGACTTCAGAAGCATAACCTCAGATTCAAATTTGATGAAGCTAAAACCAAAATGTAGGTCATACTAGAAATTTTTTTAAAAACTTAGATATAATTCTCTATCCACTACATAGTTCAGGTTCAAAGGAAACATAAAAATAAATAGAGAGTAAAAGAAACAAACAAACATAATTTGTGTATTTTTGTAGACACTTCTGTAAATAGTAAATATGCTTAAGTAAACATATCTTGTAAATTCAAATTATAAAGCAATGGATGAAAATAGTTACTGGTAATTTTGCCTTACCTGTTCCAAGAAACAAGACATGGTATCTTCCATCAGCAGCATTCACTCGATCCACAGCAATCTTTGTATACTTGTAGTCTGTTCCTATCCGGATGATTAATGGTCTCTTATGTATTGGGTAAATGGGATTATACATCAAAGGGTGATTTCTAATGAAGGTTACAACATCATCTGGAAACTCTTTGGTTGTCCGCATATTGGGTGTGAAGGCTCCTCCTGGACACTGCATAAGACATGCACAGTAATGCTTAGCTCTCATTCAGAGAGATTTCCTCTTTAATTCATTTACAAATATTGACTGAGAGCTGACAAAATAATTTTCAAAAGGAACACTTCTGACGCTGACTGAAAGTGACTCTATTCCAGTAACTGGAATGAAATACCTGGACAGTTATGCTTTTATCTCCCATCAGTTTAGATAAAGCAAACTCAAATATATTTTTGCAAATAAAAAAAGGTTGATGGCTAAGTTCCATAGTTCTGGACCTATTTCATGTCCAGAGCTGGACACAGTACTCCAGGTGAGGCCTCACCTGAGACAGTGAAAATGCCTGTGATTTATCTTCATTTGAAAAAGCAGTAGTATAGGTTTGAAACAGGATATCTGATATTACCTATACTTTCTTTCACAAGAAAACATAGAAATCCATTGGTGTTCCAGGTGCTTCTTTAAATGCAATGAATAAACACCAAAATAATCAACTGTGAGGCATTCTGGACTTAAAGATGAAAATAACAGCAGTCTTAAAAAGTTCAAGTGCCTGCTGACAGTGAACCTAAAACAAGATTCGTCGATTCTAAGATGTCAGGAGCTGTGTTATATCTGGTACAATGTGCTGGATGTACCCATTCTCATTTACACAACTACTTCAGCAACTGTTATCTCAGTTTTCGTTGCTGCTCCTAAGATTTCCTTGCTGCCACATTGCTGGGATATGAACCTTTCCTTGGAGTATTGGAGTTATTCAGAAACGTTTCAACAGATTATTTTCCATTTGGAAAATGTGTTCAATACAAAACATTTCATGAAAATTTATTCCTTTGGATGAGAGCAATTAGGTCTAGGATGGAATTCGTAGTCAAAACCACAGACAAAAATAGCCAGTAGCTTAGGGAGAGTGTTACCTCACCTGACTTTTGCTGTCTCAAAGTTAGATATTTATTCTTAGCCATCTAGCTTTCCTCTGTAGTCAGTAATTCAGACTAGATACCCTGCTTTTATATGGTTAAAATTACGTAAAATGAATCATATTTTGAGAGACTGGGAAATGACTCATATGTCCAGCATACCTGATGCAAGCAAACATTAAAATCTGGGTCTTCACATCCCAGGGGATTCCTCTAACCACCAGGCAGGAGTGTCAGTTCTACTCTTGCCACTAAAAGCTGTTCCATTTCGTTCACCTTATTAACTATTCATTAACCAATGCCAGAAATCAATTACAAAGAGGACTGTAGCCTAATACCAGGTTTTGAAATCAGCTTCTGGCTTCAGTAGGAATAATTTAAAAGAAACTGCTCTACTGTCAGTTAACTTCAGCAGAAAGGACTGGAAGTCAGCTCAGATATGGGTTTCTTTTCCCATCTGAAGTGCTTGACAATTGATTCTTCTGAACTTAGTTATTTATCCTGAGAGTTTCAGTTATGTGCTCATCACAGATGATACTGCATGCTGGATTTCTAAGACTGCTGACAAAATTTAATTCACATTATCTTGTTTGCCCTTCTCCTTCCTTTCATGGAGCTTCCATACAGTCTTGCAGGAAGCTACGATTAGTAACAAGTGATGATAAAAGAACTGTCTTCATAAATCTGGGGTCTAATGGCAAGATTAATCTTCTTGGTAGTGATCTTCCAGCTAATGTTTCCTCTCTAGATGGACTGTTTCACCTGCAGTCTGAATTAAACTTTTTTTGTCTCCTGCAGTTCATT
The DNA here is from genome assembly GCA_023055505.1 of Callipepla californica brunnescens. Lineage (NCBI taxonomy): Eukaryota > Metazoa > Chordata > Aves > Galliformes > Odontophoridae > Callipepla > Callipepla californica. Next base: position 5,472,100 of record JALIRH010000001.1, read on the forward strand.
TCAAAGAGTTTCTCTGAAACTTCCTGTCCTCCTGCCATTGTGACATGAATATCATAAGACTCATGTCTTGGACTTCCAGCAAAATGCCTGCGCTATGGTTTACTCAAGTATGACTCTAAAAACTTACATTAAAATATTATTCTGTGCAACTCCTCAGAAAAACATCTTTAATCAACTCATTCACTTGCTGTTCCCCATATAAACCAATACCAAGTAAAAGATGCTACCAAAGAACACTAAAAATTTTTCCTTTCCTGAAGGGATAGAATCTGTATACTCCACACTTCATTCAAGAGCTAAATTATACAATAATTACATTCACAGTTGATCACTGTGTAGTAAGATTACAGACAAAAACAGAATTCTTTAACTTACAGTATATTCTTCATTGTGCTGTAGGTACAAATACTATTTCTATAAACTGAAAAATGGAAACGACCCTCAAACATGACTGTATTTAGTAGGAAGCTGCCAATTATACAGTTTCTTTTTTCCATAAGTAAGTTTTACTTGCGGAGAAATAAGAAACCATTGGTATTCAGTGAATGGCAGCCAAATTCTGCAGAATTGATTATGGCCAAACAAATGTATTGCTTTATTTGATTCTACTGAAGCTATGCTGAAACCTTGTCACTGTTTATCCAATGTACTGAAACATAATAAATGCTCATTTCTGTCCAAAGTTTTAGTATGAATATCTCTCTAGGCAACCATAAAGTAGGATTTTCCATGGTATATAAAAAAAAATCATCCCAGTCTAGTTTAGCATCCTATAAGTAGCAATAACTTTTGTTCCAGAGAAAAAAGGTTTGTGTCTCTTAGTGTGCAAACTTGGAAATTCACAGCTAACCCCAAGAATACAATTTCTGAGCAGAAAAAATGCTTAATGACCTGATTTTTACAGATTTTGACATACTTAAGAAACAGAGTTTGCAGAATGCATGTAAAGAAGTAAAATATTTTGGCAATGTAGAAAACAAAATTAGAGAAGTCCCACCTTATAAAATACACCTTTGGAATACTGTGCTACGGCTGAATTGTGAGGAAGACAAAAAAATTCAGTGATCAGAAAAACAATAATGATCATCTTAAAAGACCATGTTTCAGTTTTATTTTTGGTGTGAGTTAAAAATTCATCTTGAAATTAAAAGTTTGCCAGCATTTCCGAAAAAGGAGATAATTTTTTGTTACTATGTTGAATCTGTTCCTCAGATTCATCTGGAATATCACATAAGTCTCCACAAGACGAACCTCCCTCTTGGCAAACCAAGAATAACACGGCAGTCGTTGAGGAAATATATACAAATACAATATTCTAAATCAGCAAGAAAAGTTGAAATCACAGGAGCATGACACTTCCTACTTAAATGGGCCATTTATTTTGTATTTAAGTCAAGTTTAAACTTAAAGTCTCAGAGAACTCATAGGATTAGAGATGTACAAATTAATGACAAAGAAAGAACAGTGCTAGCATTTGAACATAGTGGAATATCATATACAGATCAGCTAATTTTACAGAACTGGGGACACAAAGTTCTAACTCTTACAAACCACTAAGAACTGCAATAAAATATAAAAAATAGTGTCCACAGACATAAGTTTGGACCCAGACTGTTGAACACACTCACAATTCTGTCTTTGTATGCTTATTTATGTAATTATCTTTTGCTAAATCCTACACTCAAAATGTAAATGTACGTGCAAAACATCTGACTGTTATTTAGTGAAATAACTCTTACCATCTTTGAGCAGAAAGAACAACAGAGATTAATATCTTACACGACAATGAAAGTTTTTTTTCTGGAAGATTCCCAGATACTGCATGATTTGAGTGGTAAGGTGAGAAGCAAATAAAATTGTTCTGAACTGTAACTAAATGCCATAGTCACATAGAGACCGTTCTCCTGGAATAAATAATATCTATTCATGTATTAAACAAAGAGAAGTAATTGGCAAGCCTTTATAAACATATTATGTACTTACAGTGCCAGGTCGTGGGTATGGAATTCTGCCCTGATATGGAATCAGCTGATGGTTTGGGCCCTCCTTGTGTGCAAATGGCCCGTTGAACACAGTTTGGATGTCAGATAAATGATACACACACACAGCTGAGCCTTTAAAAATGGAGCTGGAAAACAGAAGGAAGAAGTCGGTATTTTAACCTACCAATATTTCTATAGATTTTCCATTATTTTGTACATTCCAGTGCTGAAAGATACTTCTAAAATAACATAATACAATTTAATACTGCAATAGCACGGACTTGCTTTAAATTAACTGATCTAGCTTCTCGGTATACACCATTACCCTTTACAACTGACCAACTTTTTTGAACTGAGAGGGAAGGATTTAACTACCTCTGTGGTAGCAGTAAGAAAATTTTCAAATGTTGACATTAAAAAAATATAAAATGTGACTCCAGTCAAATCAGTGGCAAAAATACTGCTGACTTAAGTGAGACAAGAGTTTTATAAACTCCGTGCTGCTAAGCTTAGCAGGGATTTCTAGAAGTCACTATCAATATATTAGACACAAGACCACCTTAAGCCTCCTAAAATCCATGGCTAAAATGTTAATCAAAACATCCAACACAATTAAAAATGTTTAAATCACTACAATTAGTTGCCAGTAATTCTAAGTAAAATGGGGACAGGTTGTGGCTGTAAGAGTATTAGGCTCCAATGCAGTCCTCAGAGGGAGTTGCAGTATAAAGTTTCCTGAAGAGAAACAAGGGGTCCCATATAAGGAGAGTATGTTTTTTAGCACTGCTATGGGTCTGGCAATGGTCTGATATCTTCTCAAACAGTACAAGCCTTAAATGGCCTCTATCACATAGTGACCATGCAATGCATCACAGGAATAACTCTAGGGTAATGCTAAGACTTATTGCTGTGAATTAATTCTCTCTCTTCTTCGTTTTATTTTTTTTTTTAACTTTCACTGCAGATAAGATTTGGGATATTTATCCCGGTAAAGAGGAAATGCCGGACAGTCTAAAATATATCTGATGTCAACTTCAGGACAAAAGTAATCTAAGTAACTCTGTTTTCAAACAATGAAGGAAAAAATCACTCTAGAAGAAAACATTAAATTTTCAAATATGCATTTACATAGTGCCTAAGCAATCTAAGAGCTACAGATTATCCAGCAATCCACCTTGCTCTCAGCTATATGCATATTAGCAGGAAGAACCTTTTAGATAGATTATATTTGTGAAAATTTTTGTAGGCATTAAAAGGTTTTTTTTTTTTTTTTTTTTTTTTTTTTAAATGCGTTTAATCATTTCAGATGTTTTCCACTGGATTTGGAGCAAATTATGTCATCAAGATAATTTGTCTCAGTGTTGCTTATTTTCCTTCAGTATGGTTTTGGTAAAAGTACTAATAGTTATTATTTGATGGGATGTATCTCTCTTGGTACTCTTCTGAATTGGAGGTCTACAGAGGTTAAGAAATAGGAAAAACTAACGGAGTAAAAATAATGATGAACATTTTATTTGACTATGTAACATATACAATATCCCACCACCACCAAGAAAGAAACCATAAACTACGTGGTTCATGATTACAGAAATGCATGTGATTGTAAAAGCTTCCGTAGAAAGTGAAAACAGCTTAAGAGCCAGGAAAAAGTGAAGTTTTCTTTGTTGTCACCTTATATGGTCCTGCAACACCAAACCTCACTTCCACTGCAAGAATTCCAGGAGAATTAGGTATAAGAGTTTCCAATTCAGGCATGTTATATCCACAACCTAACCATAAGTGTGGTTTTACTGCTAAACATAACCTCAGCATTTTTTCTTTTTGTGTAGAAGGAATCATAAAATATAGACAGTACCAGATGTTTACAAGTTATGGAATCTTTTTATTCCCAATTCAGTATTACAGTGTCACATTTTCCTGTCTGGTTCACACATTTGAGAATGCAGATTCACATGAAAAGGGCAGAAAAGTTTATCAAGATCAAATATTTTTCTCATCTAAGGGCTATTTAACTGGAAATTGACTTTAAAGGAATTGTTAGGAATAAGTTAAAATCTCTGCCGATTTGATCAAAGAAATGAAATGAAATTGAAAAGGACATTTTCCCACTTACTTTCCCCCTTGCTACTTGTAGGTGGTGAGGGCAAGAAAAAAAGCAAAAGTAAATAAATGTAGAGATGGTAGATTTGATAGATCTGTCTTTGTGGAGGGTTTCAGAATAGTAAGCCAAACTTACTACCTCCACTGCCCTTGGGAGTTCACCGATTGCTTTCTAAACTTGACAAATAAGTGAATGCTACTGATAACGGGTAGTTTAAAGTAGCAAGGACGTCACCAAACACTGTATAAGCTTGTCTTTTTACAGCTCACTGAAGCCAACACGAGTTATTTGCCATCTGTACGATCGTCTGCCAGCTGAGAGACTGGAAATGATTTGTATGAATTCCTGCAAGAATTCCAGGTTTGATCCTTCAGGGTGCTGCCTGTTCTTCAGGAGGTGTTAAGCACTTTCAGATGCTACACAAGTTCCCTGCTTTGAAGTCCTTTAGCCTTCTGCTGCTGATCAGTAACAAGTGGCCCTGCACAGAAATGCCAGTGCCAGCTGTCACTGTGTTAGGGAGCAGCTTGGGCCATGCAGCACAGGGTATATACTGCAGCAATAGTAATGTTAACTGAAGACTGCTATTCTTGCATGTAAATACAGGTCATGGGCAGCACACAATGTTGCACAGCACAGCCTTGACCACAGACTATCTTGTTCAGTTTTCTTGCAGAAAGTTGAGCACTTACCTTGATGTTGTAAAGATTCCATACACAAGTGTTGTTCTGGGGTTATCTGTCTCCAAAAGAAACACATCCTCTGAAAGAAAAAAAAGAAAAGAAAACCCTTTTTTTGAACACTGATAAAAACTTCGTTTTCCAATTTAAATTAAGACTTTATTCCTGCTGAGGTCAGTGGTAATTTTGCTTCAGACTCGAATGGAAAAAAAACAAAAAACAAAAAACAAACAAACAAAAAAACCCCAAACACATATATATCACATGAATCCACCATATGAATAAACTTTGCAGAAACAGAGTTAGAAATTAACTCACACCATCTAGCATTATGAAGACAGAAGACAAACATTTTCAAATATGCACAGCATCCATGTCTCACATTCCACTTAGCTAGACCTCATTTCAGCAGGTTGTTTAGCAGTAGTCAAATATTTAAGTGGCAGCAGGTCAGACAAAGAGTTCTCTCAGACAAATATAATCCAAAGGAGGATAATTAGGTGTTTTATCATCCTGTACACACCCTAGGTGCCCTACCCTTAGCTCATTTTCAACATGATAGGAACAGCATATAGTTCTGCAGTAAAGACAAAATAAACCTCCCAGCCTCTGTTGTGTAGGGATTTATTAACTCCACTTGGCAAAACTGGACCTACTCACTGATCTGAATTTGCTTACTTTTACCTCTGATCTTTTGATCATTGTTGTGTGTTGTTTTTTTTACATTTAAATGAAAAATACGTTAGTCTTCAAGAGTTTTACTATAATAAAGTCAGCTCTTAAGCTTATTTTAACTGAAAAAACCTGAACTGTTTGACCTTTTTATGAAGAGAATATATTCTTCAGCTCTCCCTTAATTAAAGTGTCTCCCTCATTAGCAATTTTTAAATATTCTTTCAAATATGTGAAAAGCAAAAGACTTCTCTATGCAGGACTGGCAGTGTTACACTCTCATGCATGAAATCTCTCTCAGATTTTTCTGTGTTTCCAGATGCAGCTGTATTCTTACTGCTCACACTGAGAACACTGTCTCATATTCTGTATTGCTCCTGGATTTTGTCATGCAAAAAAAAAAAAAAAAAAAAGTAGTTTTCCTGCTGCATTGTTGAAGAGGAATAGATTGGCACATCACAGCTCTAAAAAAATAGTAGTTAGATGCTAAGCACTGAGAAGTTCTGAAGGCTGATATTTACCCAGAGAGATTTACAAAAAGGTAAATTTTCTTCTCCAGGTAAGGGGATTTTGCCATGGATTTCTACAGGGACAACATTTCAGTGTCAACATTTTAATGGAATCCCAGAATGGCTGAGATGGACAGGGCCCTCTGGGTCCATCTGTCCCTGCTCCAGCAGAGACACCCAGAGCATGGTGCCCAGGACAATGTCCAGGCAGCTTTGTAAGATTCTGTGGAGGAGACTTTTCAGCCTTTGGGCAACCTGTGCCAAAGGTCCATCACCTGCACAGTGAAGAAATGCTTCTGGTATTCAAAGGGAAACTCCTGTGTTCCAGTCTGTGCCCACTGCTTCTTGTTCTGGCACTTGGCACCACTGGAAGAGCCTGGCTCCATCCCCTTTTTCATCTCCCTTGAGGACATTGACGAGATCCCCCCCATAAGCCTCTTCTTCTCCAGGCTGAACATTCCAGCTCTCTATTAATCAAGGAGTTGCAGGAGCTTAAATAATGTGTACAACAGTATGTATAGGGTGCAGAACTTAGATAAAACCTTTTGGATATGTTCTTATCGTACCTAGTTCATCGAAGTATGTTTCTGTTCCGTCTTCATCCATTACTGAGCACACCAGTCGTGCTTTCAGGAATGTAGTCCATTTGTTCACAAGACTACGCTGACCACCTGTATCGTTCTGGAAAGGAATAACGTTTTCAGAAAAATAAAATACAACAGAGATAACATTTTACTGGGTTTTCCCACATTTTCCTTTATGTTAATTTCATCCCATAATCTAGAGATTTATACAGCTACATTCAATATAAAAAATAGCTAGGGCTAAATCAAATCCCTTCATCAAAATACTCAACAACAAAGAGCTAATTTTCTAAGCAGGCTTTGTGGGCTGAAGGCTTGGGAGGGTTGGGCAGAAGGTGCTGTGCTGAAGATATATATGTATATGGTTGGAGATGACTCTGAGTGTCTCAGAGTCATGAACACTCGTGAACACTTAGTGAGGAGAAGTCTGCTACTGACTATTCACTGAACATTCGCAATACTCTACATGCTTAACTCCAATCATAGTTATGTAATTAAATTTGTTCACAGTGTTATTGCTGGTACCAGTAACAGTAAAGTAAATAAGGATGTTTCTTCTAGTTCTGACAGCAGAATAGCTTCATATAATCTATTAATCTATCCTGGCCCGTGAGGTGAATGCTCTAAACTAAATTCAGAAATGGTGGCTATTATGGATCAAGCTGGCTTTGCATTGTTGCAAGCCCTGATAGCTTGGCCCAGAGCTAGTCTGTTTACATCTTCTTCAGGGCTCTCACTGTCCCTCTCTAACACACAGTGGAGTAGGAAAGTGCTAAAACAAATTGTGCAGCCTCATTCTGCTGGTGAACACCTTAGGTAACAGCAGCAACTTCCAAATGGCACATCACAATGTCACCAAAGAGAATGAAAAAAGGATAATGTAGAAGCTGGGCACATGTGATTTTGAAGTGCTGTGCATATTTCAATGGTGTTCATATAGCCGGTAATCATACTTCTGAGGCTACCCATAAGAGGTCCTTCACGGGGTTTCTTTTGGCACTGTTTTACTAGCATATGTGGCCTGTCTCAAATGTGTTGTTATATGAATATGGTTGTATACAAGTATACAAATATGCAAGCAGGACTGGCTCAAACTTGTTTTCATTGTCTTTGGGATTCTGCCACTGACTTCAGTGTAAGTCTAAATGGGCTGAGGCCTCTCCAAAATCATCTGGGCTTTATTATGAAAGTAACAATAACAAATACAGCTGTAATAGTGTGAAATGTCTTACAAAATGCTCAGAAAGGCCTTTGGACTCCTTCATAAAAATATAGAAAACAGAGATTATAAAACAGATCACATGGGTCATTAAACTGCCAGAGCCATATTAACGGAGTCCAAACACACCCTCACATCCTTGTACAACATCAAAAAGCAGTTCTAAAGAAGATCCAGATGAAAGATGGAGAATAAACAAACAGTCACAATTTTCTTCCCAAACCATTCCAAAGGAAGGAATGAAAATTCTAGCAGTAATTGTGCATTTATAATTCTGCTCTCATTAAAAAAATCCAGTTTACCAGAGATACTCACAGTTGTTTCAATCAATTTTCATATACTGTTGATTACAAATATGAAAAAAGAAGTGGAGACAATAAACAATGGTGTGACTGAAAAATAATTACTGCAGAGGAGTGGTTGTAACTCCTGAATTTCATTTTCCTATGCACATTATGGTTACACTCACTCGTATATCAATGCATGAACTCAAAAAGGACAGGCAATGAAAAAGGCAAAGCAATATCTGAACATTAAATCAACGTATTTATACGCTTGATTCTGATATTTCCAACATGTTTCAAAGATTTTGAGTGTGCACATACGAAAGACTGGTGTTTCATAATTTCGTTTTTCTAAGCAATGAATACAGCTGAATCTTGCCAAGTATTGAAAGTTTGGAAATTCAACACTGGTAACTATTCTGAGCCAGTCAGAGAAATATACAAATTCATGGATCTCTCAATTTCCATATCACTATACATACAAGCAGGTACACATAACAACTTCAGACTCTTGCCATGTATTCAGTAATATCTGTTACAAACGTAGAAGCAGAAACCTGAAATTAATTTTGAAAATTAATCAGAGGGCTTTCAATCGTTTTAATGAACAAGAGTCATTTAGCTTATCATGTCTTACGAGCAGCTTGTTCCAAAACCTGGCAAATTAAATAGTCCTTACTGGGCATATTCTTGCAATCATTGAGTGAATTTGCTTGGTGCTGCCACTGTTGTCTGTCAATCTCTCTTTGAAGAAGAAGTAGATTTTGGCATCATTGGGGTCAGTGCCATCTGGTATGACATGAGCATCTACGAAAATAGGCTCTGAAATGAAGGAGTAGCAAAGAGACGAAACCAAAAGCTGTATTAGTATAAGCAATTAATGATTTGACATTTACTGATGACTTCAAGGAGACATGATATATAGAGGTACTGCTGTGGTAGGCTAAGCTATACACTCTGGCCTCCTGTCTGTATATATCATATATCAGTAGGCAAATAGTTTAAAGCTGGCAGCATTACATTTCTGCTGCCTCATATTTTATCCCACATCAGATTTCTAGAAAAGTGATTCATGTGTAGAAGCAGGAGTATTAGTTTACTACAGGGATTTAAAGACTTAAAGGAAGAAAAGGGAAGAATCAGCGTACTGTCACAGGCATTCCAGGAAAGACTCACTGAGGCAAAAAGTGAAAGTAAGATATTTAAAACTCAGTAGGAAATTAATATGTACAGTGCTGTAAAAATACGTAAGTGATAGGAACATAACTCCTGAAATACGGAGAAGAGTGGGATATGTAAAGGCTTGAATAGCATTTGAGTCCATAATCAAAGGTTGATAAACACAGTCAAGTGTTCAGGCAAAACCCTGAAAAGGAACTCTATGGAGAGAGAAGTATTATAAAAATGTGCAATTGCGAGTGTATGATCTCTGAAAAACATTAACAGACTTAAGAGACAAAATACACCAGTGCTATCACCAGCATTCTCCCATAAGTGCGCATTGTGAAATGCTAGTGACTATGCACTACTTTATTGCAATGCTTTACTAAGCCACCAGTTCTACTGGCGTTGGTACCTGCACTTATTTTTGGCAACTTCCTGTGCTAAAATATAATGGAAATTGAAGGGAGAACCTCAGGAGACCTAATTAATATACAGCAACATTTTATGCATTAGAAGTGAAGGCACTTCCTTAGAAGTCAGATACTCTGACAACTTCTATTTCCCCTCAGACAGCCTACTTCAGTCATAATGCAGAACAAGGCATCAGGTGGCTGGCTCCCACATTGAGTCCTTCACAGTTCTGCATTGTCTGCAGTGTGCATTTCCATACATTTTTTCATGGTTACACTTCATAAGATAAATTCAGAAAAGCTTTTTAAAAGACAAGCTCTTTATTTCAAATGGAACAAAGGAGAATCTTGGTGAAACTCATGAGGCCTTGATAAAACAAAGGCTTTTTACCGCTCAGCCACTTGGAGTTGTGCTGGTCAGTTCGCACGGCATTCCGCTTGGTCAGGCTCCGAAAAATGGCTGCATCTGTCCCCATGAAATCAATATACATTCCTGAAAAAAGCTCTTCATCTGCAATGAATTGAAATGGAGGAGTAAAAGTGAATATACTGTACAGCTTTTGGGAAATATGTATTGACTAATCTACTTTCACTTTTAAAGTTGTGTACTCTTTATTTTCAAAGGAGTCCATACAGATGAATACAGGATAGTGGGAGATACAAGTATGTGGAGAACAGTTCTTTGAGATAAATTTAGTTATGGAACATTCAAAACTACGGATCACTGCAAAATCAGGCTAGTGTTATCAAAAAGTGACACATTCAATTTTTTAAAGTACTTAACTAAGGTTTTTTGTTACGAAAGTAGACAAAATGATCAGGCTGAATTCTTTGCTGAAGTAAACTAGCACAGCATCTATTTCAGTTTATGGACTGGTGCTAGTATCTACCAACATTATTGCAAGTTTGCCTCAGGTGGTTTTAAGCTGACTTCAGTATTACAGATTCTAGACAATCTTATTAAAGAACTATATGCAGAACTCTGTGGAGGAACAACTGTCTCATTTGATGTGCTCAATTCTGAGTAAATGATCATTACACATGAACAGAATTAGACATGCAAATTCCTACATCAACAGAGATATGAACTTCTGCTCCCTGTGAATGGCAGAAAACTGTCCCTCAGTCAGACTGTATGTATGTATTTGTGTCTGTGTGCATAAATACATATATGTGGCTACAAAGATGATCAGAGGACTGGAGCACCCCCACTATGAGGACAGGCTGCTTTTCAGCCTGGAGAAGAGAAGGCTCCGAGCAGACCTTATAGCAGCTTTCCATTACCTGAAGTAGGCCTAAAGGAAAGCTGGAGAAGAACATTTTATATGGGCATGTAGAGACAAGATGAGGAGAAATGACATTAAACTGGAAGAGGGTAGATTTAGACTAGACATCAGGAAGAAATTTCTTACTTTGAGGATGGTGAGACACTGGAACACACTGCCCAGAGAGGCTGTGAATGCTTCCTTCCTGGGAGCACTCAAGGCCAGGCTGGATAGGGCTGTGAGCAACCTGGTCTAGAGGGAGGTGTCCCTGCCTATAGCAGGGGGTTGGAACTAGATGATCTTAAAGGTCCCTTCCAACCCAATCCATTCTATGTTTCTATGTAAAATTGTAATTATAATTACATATACTATCATTTTCCACTCTGTGAATAACCAAGCAGTTTCCACTGACTAATGGCAGTGAAGGCCCAGAATACAGAACAGTAGCTAAAATAAACTCTAAGTCTCAGAGTGGGAGTGGTGGCTGAACACATTCCAGTACAGCTGGGCTGTTTGATTTATGTTTTTGTCTGAATTCTTGGACTACCCAGAGAGTGTGGTCAAACTGGCAAGAGTCACAGGTTCAGAAAAACTTGAGGCTATATTTATGCTTATGTATGTGTGTGAGTATGTGCATATGTGCATCAATACGAAGGACTATTGGCTCATGAGAGAATTTAAATCCTGGAGATTCCATTTTTCAATTGCTGTCTACAGCCAAAACTGTACCTCTGTAGAGCAGCCAGTAGATATTGCTTCCACTCTTTTGTTCTCCTCTCTCCCAGTGAAGAGAAGATTTATGCACAGGAGATTTAAACAATGCATGTTTGTGAAGCCTTTACCTCCTGAACATATATCAACAGAATGATGTTAGATCTGTACTAGTTTAAAGCTGATTTTGTATTTGACGCCTCATGGCCTCAAACCTTCAGGACTTTATTTTTACTATGAAATAAATTGGGTGGAAAAGATTAAGCTTATTGTATTCATGAATCATTAAGTCCAGTCTTATGCACATCTACATCCACATTAATAATAGTGCTACAGTAAGAAATGTTAATCCTATTACATATCAACACTATTAGTTATGTCTTACGCATTCCTAATGTCTGCTTGTTAATTGTGTATCAGATATCTGTCAGCTCTGCCTCCTTTTGGTTAAACTCTTAAATTCCACACAGCACTAGGTCTGCAAAGAACAACTCCTTCACACTGCTTCTTTTTGTTACTGGGGGAATAACTCAATTGGAGATGTATGTCTGTGATCATAAATATCTCAGAGACGTACCATGCACATTAGTTTTGCCAAGCTTCTTCAAAGTACATTTTTTGTGGCTTTGATGTAAAAATGTCTTTGTACAATGGCAAATTGTAGCAAGTTCAAATTTGTTGTTATGGTATCATTTTCCTCCTAAGGATGAATCAGCTTTCCTATCCTAATCTAGGGTCAGGCTTTATGCTAAGGCAGGAGGCTGGCAATGCCTCAAATTGTCAAGAAATTGCAGCTATATTTTAAAATGCTTCTTTTGTTGTGGGAGAGTTACCCAGTCTGGCAGTATTTTCTATGATTTTCAATGAGAGGAATGAATTCCTCCTCCAGAAGTATGCTCAATGTCCAATATATGGACTCTGTATATGGTCCTGTATTTTAACTCATGCTTTAACTTCCAAAATCTTCCCTTCTCTAGTATGGGAATTGAGAAAAAAATTCATTTGAGCTTGACGTTTTAGAGGTAATTGATCTTTGCAGTAATAGGCACTTCCAAGAAAGTACAAAACTCAGTCTGTGGGACTGTTTTGAAAAAGAATGTGACCTCTGCAGAATGATTTAAACGCTGCAGATGAATTATGTCATAAAAGACAGTTCAAACCCTCAGGAAGGTCTCTTCTGAGATAGATCAAGGAAGATAATGTAAAAATCTACTAAGATGAATAAAGGTACCATTGATATACTGTAAAAAAAAAAAAAAAAAAGAGGAAAATCAGCATACTATATATGCAGTAGTTCAGAAATGAAGTACTTCAGTAGATTTTCATAAAATATTGAAGGAATTTATAAATTATATTATCTTTATTCTTTTATGACATTTAAAGATTCATATAACACTATCAGAGCAGCAATAAGAAGCTGTGGTTAATCCATCACTGGCCTTAAACAAACATTTACTTTACACAGCAAGATCAGTGAGAAGATAAAGATATAAGTGTAGTCAAGGTTCAGAGAAATATCTAGGTAGAATTTTCCTGTTTCAGTTCATACCTCTGTGTCCCCTTCACTAAAAATATTTGTAATGCGGAATTAAAATGTATATATTTCAAACAGATTATGTAAGACAGACTATATGATATTTTCCTTAAGCTTTATGAGACTCAAAGTTTCAAGTAAATATCTACATCAATCAATTCCAGTGAAAGCCAAATGGCAGAAACACCACATGTTGCTCCTTGCTAAACCTTGGGCAAAACATCCAGTATCTGTGTGTGACAAATTGTTGTTGCTAAAGAAAGCCTGAAAAATCTATGCAACTTCTCTTCCTTTTCATGGTCAAAAATACAGCAAAGATCAGGTAAATGTTGAAAATGTGAAATTAAAAATCTGGCTTTGGAATTAGAAGTTAACAAATGTGATGCAAATATGAAATGAGGCATGTCAGGTAGAGAGGACCAGTGGTAGGGCCAACATTACCCTGCATCAGTGGTGATCAAAATGGGACCAAGAGGATCTAATCCTTGCTTAATTATTTGAAGTCAGTTTACTTTCTGACTCCTTTTGAAGGTGCTTCACATTGTCAGAATAATGCAAAACACCCAATATAAACTTGAAGCTGAGCTGCAATGTTTTACACACATTTTTCCTTCTGTCTGCAGAGTTGTTCAAAGCCTATGTTCCCTCTGAGTTTTCACTTTGGTGGTCAATTGGCACTCCGGTAGTTGTTTTTATGTGGGATATCTCACAGTTGCTGAGTACAGTCACCACCAATTCACAAGAATAGTTGAGATGTGACAGTTGTATCAGTTTCTTGTATTTCATATGGAAGAAAAAGAGCAGCACTGGTTGGGTATAAAGCCAAGAGAAGAATGAACAGACTTGCAATAGCTAGTGGGCTCTACCGCAGAGATGACAACAGAAATGAAAATCAAACTAATTGTTGTCTTCAGGCTTTTTTTCCCTCAGTACTCTTGATTTTGACAAATGATTAAATGAGACACAAGTGCTGTCTACGATGAAGAGGGTCAGAAAGTGTTCAAACAGAAGAAGCTAGACGGGGTAATAGAAAGTTGAAACTAACTCTGGGAAAGAATGTAGAGCTGGAAAAGAGACAAACTTTTGTCTTCTCTTTCTCTTTCTTTTAACAGCTTATTTCTGTATTTCATTTGTACATCAGTCCTTAGCTTCACGTAAAACTTGTAATGAGGGTGAGCACAAATTTTCTGCCTATCAACATAGACACAAAGGGCTCCTTTTTGTATGCTGATTTCTGTGACCAGCTCATCTCTAGCACCCTGCCATTCCTCACTATCCACAATCATATGGAATTAAGCCTTATCATCTTGGAATACTTTTACTTACTGATCATAACAGACACCGTGTTCACATTTGGGTTGAAAGAACAGCGTCCCTTCCCTGATTCACACTTGGAGTCAATCTTGAAGATTTGTTCCTGAAATGTAGATTTGTATGTCAATTTCTCATTTTAGAAACTGTCACATGTAAAGTGATTTTACCAACATTAACAATGCTCAGAGTTGTGTGGAACTATTTCTTCACCATCAGCATCAACTTTATAGAAACCTAGTTATTTTCTAGACTCTTGTTACAAATATAAGGCTTTGAAACACAAAATTGTCCACTCTCGCTCAGTTATGCATTGTGGAGGTTGACTGATGTCTACAATAACAGCTGTAGAAATAGCACCTGTGCTTCTGAAATTACTTATCACTTATTTTCTGAATATGTGGTTGTAATTATACTATGCAACATTTTAATAAAGATGCTAGGAAAATAATACAAATTAAATAAAAATCTCTTGTGACAGCTGTCATTTATTGATCATATAAATCATTTGTTCTCTACTGCGCCATCAAATCTCAAAAAAAAAAATCCTGAATATATACTTTATTTTGGTGTCATTTCTTGGATTATGCACGCAGCTCTAGTTCCATAATAAAATATGATTCATTAATATCTTTTGCTGCATCAGAAATTTTTTGCTCTTTAGGAATCTTTGTGAGGAGCCTTGTTTTTATTTTGTGTGATTCATAAATAGGAAATACATCTGGCAAAGTCAAAGCAACGTGGACTACAGCTTGAAATGCATACAGTCTGAATATCTTTAGAAAAATCCCCCATCTGGGCGCATTTCCTCCTTTTTCAGGTCCTATCCACACTGAAAAGCACAGTATGCTCTTGGTTCTGTTTCTGCTCCTTGAAAAATACTGTCAGTAATACTAGAGACAGACCTCTAGCACATCTGCTTGAAAGCCACTGTCTATTGCCAACAAACAGCATTCTATAACAATCTTAAGATCTATAATAAAATTCTGAATGACAAAATCGCAAAGAGAAGGAAAGAAACAAACCGAGGGCAGAAAATCCTTAAATTCTCTTTAATATTTAATGTAAATCTTAGTGAAATGGGAATACCACACAGATCACTGTGCAGCCATCTGCCAGCAGCAAACTGGAGACTACTAACTCAAAACAGCTACAGAAGGAAGTTTTTGTCTCCTTTATCCCCTACCTCTCTTTCCCCTCTTGTGTTTTGCCTAATTTAATCACAGAGATCTTATCTATTACTCTTGTAATAAGCTCTCTAAAACAAAAGTTAAAATGTAAGTACAAAATTTCAAATACAATCTTGGGTATTTTTGTTGTTGTTGTTTTACTTCTAGATGAATATGCAGCTTGATGATAATCTATGTTTACTATACTATACCACTATTTACCAATTCAAAATGCTCATTTCTGCACTAGTAGGCTAGCTCCAGGTTTGCACTTGATTTTCATATATATTAAATTACTTTTTAGTCTATAATTAATTCACATAGTGATTACATTTGCTTCTGTTTGCATTTACTTTGACGTTATAATATCTTCAGGTGACTAAAAGTTATTATCAAAGACCAAAGCAGAGTGCAGAGTTAAAAAAAAAAGTTATTTTTTTAAATCTGCTTCAATGAAAAGAGCAACATTCTGTTTCATCACTTTGCTTATTCCATGGGATTATGTGAAATTTTGAAAGCAAAAGAGGAGAACAGGCCTAGTTCTTCGGATTACTGGTTATGGCTCTTAATGTTATGTTTTGTAACACCTAGAGAAAAACAGATGTGCTTTCTAAAATAGCAATTCTGCACCTGCAAAAAACAGCCTTCTGTGCACAGAAAACCATACTGATTTCAAGGTGAACTGACAAAAGCAAAGATTGTGTTCTCTAGTCCCATCAGCACTGCATAGTTCTTCATTTCTCTCTATGCATGCTTACACATGCAATTGGTTCGAAAGGAAATGCTTGATTTTAGACTGTTATGCTATTGTTGGACTGTACAGTAAGGGCTTTGAGCATGCGATGCCTACAGTCAAGTGTCTGACAGACTCCAGACGTCTGAAACAGCAGTTTATTTAATCAATAGATTATAGGCATGTAGCTATACAGACGGACAAAGTGAAGCCAATTCTTCTCTTTCAAGACATGTATCCTTATTTTCAACTTAAGAAATTTAGCATCTTCCATCGTGGAGAACTCATGTACAAGGAGAACTCGCATTATTTTTATCTGACAGAAATCTCATTTACAAAATCCCTAATACAAAGAGATTCAAAGCCCCCTGTGGCAGTACTATTTAAGCTGATAAAAGGATTTTACATTAATTAATGATCACCTTCAATGTTTTACGAAAATTTTTGAGTAATACATTATCATAGGAGTGCTGAGAAAAGCAAACCTGTTTCAAAATAGAGCAAAAGAAGCCATTGCAGACCATTATCTAGAAGGATGGATTTATTCACCCAGTTCTGCTTGCCTGTGCTTTTAAATCCAGGTCTACGAGCCTCTACTCTCAGATAATCCATTAGGACTGAAGGTGCATTGATTCAGATTATATCCTCTGCCAAAGATATTGGAGCCAGGTAATGATCCACCAAAAGTCACTGCAACAATTCCATGTAAACCTATGTTGAAAAACAATGATTTATCCAGCCCTCAACAAACTACTATAGTAGTAGTTCTGGGTCTTGGCCAGAATCTTCATCCTACTCCCAATGAAATCAGTGATGAATTTCACAGTGTCTTCCCTAGCAGTAAGCCCAGCTTCGAAGCTGCCCTCAAATGGCAAAACTCCAGATAGCACTTTCTGATCTTCCAACACATCTGCTTTCATGCAGTACAGGAAAATATATTGTGCATCCCTGTGCCTGCAGACATGAATCTGACCCAAAAACTACTGTGGTGCTGGGTCTTGGTTAAATGGTGTTTTTTCCCATTCTGGTTGCTTCATTACGTATTACATTTGCACATAAATATTTTACATGCAAATCATGAAATGTGAACAATTTTAAGATATTTACAAAATTCTGTAACTTTGTATATTTAAAACACACAATGAAATTGAATATATAGAACAACAACAACAAATAATAGAGAAAATTAGATTTACACCCTGGAAGGTTTCACAGTGAAAGAGAAAACTCACTGACTTCATTCTGGCAGGATGTCCTGGGACATGCTGTAGATCAAAGTTATCTACACTTGGATTGCATCTAATGGATATTAAACCGATGTTCATTAAACCTTATATCCGTGTATAGTTAGTCCATATAAGTGCTTCTCCCAGGAATCAGTAACAACTGGGAACCATAAAAAGCTTTTTATCTAATTGACCATTTCAAGTATTTCTTGACAATTCCAACAAACAGAAGGAATTAATCCACCATAAAACATCAAATGAAAAGTAGCATTGTATGTAGTCCAACTTTTGATGTGACTAGAATTTTAGACAAGCATTGTATTTGAGTACGGTTTTTTATTAGTTTTGCTGCTTGCTCATAACAGGGCTGTTAGAAAAACATGGGTCTTTGTTCTTTTTCCGTTTTAGACAGGAAAAGGAACCTACTTGGTTCATTAACTTTCAAATTTTCAAATTTTTGTGTCTGCATAACACTGGTGAGATCCAGCACAAAATGAGAAGATGAAAAGAGGCTTACCTCAGACCTGCGTCCCCTGTTGACGTACACACAAACTGGGCTGAAGGCTCCACTGCCACAGACGTACAGGTGTGTGCGATTGTATGACTGTATCACCCGCACAAAATTTCCACAGCCATGCTGCAGGGATTACAGAACAAACAAAAATGACATTGGAAAATGTTATTGGATGTTGGGAACTCTAGGAAATAGAAACAATATTTTCAGTTGCATCACAAGAACAGCTACTGATTTCGCTTGTCTCTGGTTTTGAACAGCTGCAAACATCTGCTTTCTTTTCTTGTCATTTTCTCTAGGCTCAAAATCAGGTACTGACAGGGCACTATAGAGGAGCAATTAGAATATTATCTATAACTTTTCAGTCTCTACACAGTAATTTGATTTTCATTTATAGACTTCTCTGTATCTGTAATAGAAAGAAGCAGGAGCACAGGAAAGCAATATGTAATCTTACTAAGTTTCCTTTAGGAAACATCTACATCAGTATCTTTTCTTTCACCCCAACTCTGAGTTGTTTTCTGTTGCTTTTTTTTTTTTTAATTTTGTTTTGTTTTGTTTTATTTATTTTTCCCATCGTAGCTGGAGATAATTCTTCTACAAGTGGAAGAATGCCTTCTCGCTTCAGCTGCAAGAGGCATCACACTTGCAGGCTCTTGTCCTGATGGAGGACTCCTACAACCTGGAAAACAATATGGGGAGTAATCCCAAAAACTCTTGGAGTGTTTTAAGGATAACTTACTGGCCTAGGTATTGGACTGACCAACCAGAGGTGAAGCATTACTAGATCTGCTGCTCACCAATGCAGAGGAGATCACTGAAGAGGTAAAGACTGGAGGCAATCTGAGCTGCAGTGACTATGCCTTGGTCGAGTTCATGATTCTGAGGAATATGAATATTAAACTTGACAAGGGATGTGAAATATAACAAGAAGGAAATGTAGAGGAACATTGGTCAAAAAAGACAGGCCAAGGAGAGTGTATCTCATCTGATAAATGAGAAGAGAGAACTGCCTACAACAGACATGGAGAAGGCTGTGGTACTCAACAAGTTCTTCACTCAGCATTCACTGGCAGTCAGGTTTCCTTGCCTCTCATTTCCACAAATCTCTTGGCAGGGGTCAGGGTAGTACAATTTCTCCCACTGTAAGAGCAGAAGTCCAAGACTTCCTAACGCAGCTGACTATGTATCAGTCAATGGGGCTGGATGACATGCATCACAGGGTCCCAGAAGAACTAG
Organism: Callipepla californica brunnescens; assembly: GCA_023055505.1. NCBI lineage: Eukaryota > Metazoa > Chordata > Aves > Galliformes > Odontophoridae > Callipepla > Callipepla californica. The sequence goes on from JALIRH010000001.1 coordinate 5,491,404, forward strand.
CTGATGTGTTTGGCAAGTGGCTCTCCATAGTATCTGAAAAGTTGTGGCTGTCAGAGAAAGTCTTTGGTGATTAGAAAATGGAAACATTACTTTTTGTAAAGAGAGAAAGGAAGACAAGGAGATCTACTGGGGAGTTGGAACTAGATGATCTTCAAGGTCTCTTCCAACCTAAGCCATTCTATGATTCTATGACATAGAAAGTCCAGATCTCAATATTGTTGTAAATAATTTCTTTCCAAATGACTAGAATTCTGAACAACATAAGTGAGTTTGCAGTGAACTATTGCTTCATTTTACAGATCAATAGTAACATCTTCAAAATAGCATGGAAATTGAAACAGACTGTTAAGTGCCACACAGTTTCACACTATCAGTTTTACAGTTTTCTCTTTCCAACATACCCTCATCTTCTCTTGCTCTTCCCTTTTACACTGTCATCTACTGTTAATGCTCTTTGGACTAAAAATAGACTTTTTCTTGAATATTTTCTTACTGAGATCTCAGACCTGCCTTCATCTCCAGTCATCCAAACCTTCACCAAAGAAAGTGAGAATCACGTGGGTTTTTTTTTTTGAGCATAGGATTGGAAACTGTGTCATCAGTCATCTTCATGAAAATCTGTAGAATGAATCCTCATTCAAACAGTTCAAATAATTGTGGTTCAACAGGAGCTGGTATTCTACAAGAACCTTTGAAAATTGGTGCATAATTGTAGGCAGCTAATTGTTCACAGTTTCTCTGCAGGAAACACTGCATGCCCTCAGTGAAGCGTTGGGTCTGGTTGTATCAGAAAGACCTAGTCAAAATTTATTACTTCTCTAAAGTGAGGGTTGTTCCTAGAAGTTTCTATTGTCTCATATACTACTCTCTTAGTTTGGCTCAAAAAGGCTTTAGCATTGTCTTGGTATTGAAAATAGCTTTCTCCCAGCAGTACTACCAACCCACATAATGGCTGTGAAAAAGGAAAAAGGAGAAGTGAAGTTATGGCATTAACTTATGTATAACAGACTGAATACTGATGCTTTCTTTTTTTGCTGTGTGCAAAACACTTTCTCAGAAGAGCCCTAGAAAAAGCAATACATTCTGAGAAACCTCAGAAGAAAAGTCCTCAGGGAGCAGAGCAAGGAGCCAATGGTTAGATGAATAATACTGGAATGGGGTATTTGCATTTTGCTCCAATAGCATGCCATGCACTTTCTGAAGTGTTTATGGCAAAAATGCAAGGGTGGTTAGATGAATGAAGGATTTCATTAAGGACAGCCCTCTGAGGTTGCATCTGATACATGGTGTATTTTCGCCTCTATTCTCTTATGATTTATGGATGAGTAACAGAAGTTGGCTCAACATTAACATTATCATGTTTTAATGCTCACAGGCAGGAAATCTATTTTATGATCATCTGTGAGCTTTTGCCTATTTCTCCACTGCTGACCTACTGAAGTCCATTTGCATTTTGCTGTGCGATATAACCAAATACTGCACTGTGGCTTCACAATGCAACAAGAGATTATTCTTTTAGAAAATACTGTGCAAAACCGCCCTTCAAAAACTCTACCAAAGCCAGGATCTGCTGTATTGTACTACTGTATTTTTCAGAACAGAGCATTTCTACCTATTTTCTATAAAGGGAGTAATGGGAAATTATCACTAAATTCAGGTGCTTTTGAAGGTGTCTGCATGTAGATGGGAGAATAATCAGCTGCCATGCAAAATGAATCAACATAACCTCTCCACAGTCTTTGTTTCAAATGATTCTGGAGACTCTCTTTACCTCTCCCAGTAAGGCACACTTGTGTTTTGTTTTTTTTTTCCAATTCATCAAAGACTGAAGGTACATTCTGCTTACATAGCCTGGCTTTTCATAATTTCAGTTTGCCATTTGGTCTGCAGGTCATTTAAAATTCAAAATAAATACATTTCATTTTGCTTTTGGCTGCAGTAGAGCTGCTCTGACTTTACTGACAAGAATGCAACTTGTGTATGTGTGTAGATACACAGGTAGAGTATATCTTACTGTAGGATCTTTGCCAGCCATTTTGCACTCTTCAACCTTGTTTGCTGATGCTGGCCACAAGATCTGTGAGGAAAGAAAGATCTTTTAAGTAACATAATTATTACATAATTTGTTTTTAAATAATACACAAACAAAAAAATCTCAGCTGCCTAAGTTACACTAATAAGTTAATATTCTGATATTTTTTACACTTAAATTCTAAGAATTTTAACTTATAAACTTATCTGAAGATAAGTTAATTATTATTTTTTTTCTAGATGATAAGTGAGATTTTTCATCATCTTATAAATTACTGTTCATTTTTTTTTTTTTACTTTTACTGAACTTCTACAAATAGCGAACAGTGGAAAAATACAGTAAACAGTTATTGTCATAATTATTATTTTTAACAGTAAAGGTTTGCATATTTAATACTAAAACCTCACTAAAATTTTAAGATTTCAAATTATTTTTTTGATTTCTTTTTCTGCACTTTAGATAGCTTTCTGACAAACACCACAATGTACCAATATTTATCTGAACTATACTCAAACTCTCATGAGTTTCTTGTGTTATTTATCTTTAAAGTAGAAAAGACATCACTTAGAAATTTCTATCTGTAAGTTTAAAAAGTGACATGATCTGATAACATTTAGCCTCGAGTTAATATAAATAATAGCATTAAAATCTCTTTCCATATGTAGAAATATATATTAATATGCATATATTATGCAGAAGTTACAGGTTCATATACACATATAGTGTTTCAAAATGGCATAAAATTAGAAAAGTAAATTTGTTATAAAAATAAATGAACAATGTGTGGAACAGCAGAGACTAATTATGAGCCTGATATTGGGCGATCACAACCACTGCCAGAAAACTTTTGAGTATTTTGCTTCTTTCTGATTTTGTATAATTTCATTTTGGGCTTTCAATGTCTAATTTGATTGCTGAAAGATTGCACAGTGTTATATTGCAAAACTTACGCCATAAAAGCCTTTGTACCGTAACAAACTCTACAGAGTTGGAAGCAACCTGTTACTGGCGTGCAGTGTATGACACAACCACGTCCAGACCAAGTTAGCATGAAGACCACGTTGGCCACTTCCAATCAAAACAAGTAGCCCCATTACAGATGTTTATTCCAATACCAGTAGAAGGAAGGTGGACATATTCATATCAACCCCAAAATGGGATTTAATTTAAATGTGTAAGTTAGAGAGTTAGTCAGATCAGGCTCCCCACACAATAATTTAAGGTAGACAGGAGTGCACAGAGGGTGATTCAGAGCAGTCTAATTTAAGTGCTCTTAATCACTCTTCACTGGGGCCTCCTACCTCTCTGCTGACACAATAAAGCCTTGACTCTTAAATGTCGAACTTCCCTACTACAACTTGGATCTCTCTGTCCCTTGACAGTCCTGATGAAGTTCAGTAATAAAACCCATAGATTAATTCGGTATAACACGGCATATAGGATAAATTTTAAGGTGCTGTTGTAGGAGTAATAACCTGAAGATGAATGAGTCAAAGTCTCAAAGTAATTTCTCAACAGTCCACTTTCCGGGCACACAAATATTTCTGTAGGCCGCTTATTTTAAAAGCAGAAAAGCTGGATTTGATTTGCCTCTGGAAATAGAAAAGTAGTCTAAAAATGTTTCAGTATTAATTTGATTCTTTTAATAAGAAGAGTGCCTAGTACAGGCTGTTGTGACAGAGAGAGATCTTAGAAAATGGAATCTCAGCAAGTGAGAGGAACATCCACAAAAAGAGTGAGAAGAAGGTCACACTGTCCAAAAACACCAAGCTGGTGATGTCTCAGCTATCAAGCTGAAGAGTAAGGGGCCAAAACAGTCATAACAAAGTATGAAAAACAGTTCAGAGACTGAGCATCAGAGTAAAATACAGAAACATACATAGTTGGAGGTTAAAGTCAGCTCAGTCCCTGTTGTTTTCCCTTTGGGCTGAAAATGATAGCGTGTACCACATTCTTCCTTACAGTCTCTTTTTTTTTTTTTTTTTTCAAAGTGCATCTCTGAACTATCTTAAATCTTCAAGAGGAGTGGAAACCATCAACTATCAATAAATTTTCCTTATGGAGCCAAGCCATATTCAATACTTCAAAACAAGTTAATAGTTGGACACAATGACAGAGGTGCAACTGTGCTAGCCATTTGTTCATCTTGCATTACACATAAAAAAAGTGCTAGCAGTTCAATAAGGTGTGGACCTGAACTTCTGCCTACAGCAAACTAATGAAATACACATTTTCTGTCTTAAAAAGAAATGCAAAAGTAAAGAAATCTTGGATTCTCAAAATAAATACTTACACTAAGAGGGTCTTGACTTATATTATTGATATTCAAAGACAGAATGTGATCTTTGCTGCCCACATAGATCCGATCCTGATCTTCATCCATCAATAATATCCTGTAATCCAGAGGACTGTTTGATATTCTATGATATTCGGAGGTTTTAGTTTCTTGCAGCTCTGCAATAGTAAAGACAGGAAGTTTGCACGGATGTTCAATGGCCATTCTCACTTCACAGCTGCAACTTTTTCTAAATAAACAAATCTTCAAACTTAGCTAGGGACAACAAGAGATTAAAAACCTTTATGAGACACTTAGCAATAATACAATAGTTTGAATGCAATTTCTGGTTTAAATGCAAATTTTTCATGTACTAAGTAACTACACATAGCTCACAAAAATCCAGCCTTGCTTTTTTTCAGTCATGTAATGAGTCTTTATTTTGCAGGAACAATTATTTACAGCTTTGATTATTAAGGAAGATCATATATTAATTTAATCAATATATTCAGTACATTTTGAAGTTTATGATAGCACAAAACCTACAGAGTCAATACAAACTATGTAAGAATTATTTATTTGGTATTCCTGACTGGGTTTTATCGACAATAGATTTTTTACTGTTTCCAAGGTCATTTTTTTTTCAGTTCATCATCATGCATGGCTTACTTAAAAAATTGAAAAAATAAAAAAAAGGTATTTGATCAAGCCTAGATATGTTCATTTGTTATACTGTTTGTTTATGGGATTTGGACCAAACTATCTGAAATGTAGAACTGGCTCTTTTGTTGTTGTTTTTCTCTTCACTCAAAACTTTCTTCAAGGAACTGAAGTGAAAAACATCCTTTGATCTCAGCAGTGCAGGATCAGGCCTGTTTCAGGAATAGTACAAGCATTTGTAGCACAAGTAATACTTGCTGCCCTTGAGAAAGATCAGTCTTCCTGTCTTTGTTTGGCCAATATATTTTGGCCTCCACTCAGATGATTTTTCTTCTCATTAATAATAGAAGGGATATCTCTCAAGAATTGATAATGGAATGAAAAAACAAAACTTTCATCAATTTTCCTGTATTTAAATGTTTAACATGTAGTTATGATACGATCAGGGCTATTTTCACAGGCTGATTTTAACAGGGTGGCAAATACAGAATACAGATGAAGCCCTCCACAATTCATAGATCAAGCACTGAGCCCATATCTCTTGTAAATTGTGTAACTGTGAAAAAAAGACTTGTCACTATTTCTAAAGCCTGTTTTTTTGTTTTGTTTTATTTTGTTTCTTTTCCCCTTCCCATAACTAAGGGTTTTGCTCAAGCTTCTTCTATGCATAATGGTAGATAATTTATCAAAAATTAGTCACGTTAGATTTTCAGATGACTAGATTAATGTGGTCCAATAATATTTTGGAAATATATTTCTTGGAGAGGAGTTTTTGACAAGCTGGATACAACACAGAGGCAAACTGAAGTCCTTAAGAGGGCTGAGTTATCTCTTTACTATAGAACTAATGACTGAAAGATCTCTTAACAGAATAAGATTTGTATTGATAAATATAATGTATAACCTCACTTAATTTTTGTATTGATTATTGCATAGCTTCACAGAAAGATGAAAAATACCTTTGATGGCTGAAAGATACGATGTTCTGATTGACTTAGATGTGATAGTTTTTGAAAGCAAATGGTTTCCTATGCCTCTTTATTTACGGTAATATTTAAAAGATCAATAATATTTCTATTTCATATTTTGCTCAGCTGAAGTTAAACATTCAGCCAAAGGCTACAGGTTATGCTTAAGGTCTTAAAATGGAACTGTAGTCATTAAATATGTATGAAGATTGACCATGTAATTTTCAGAAATCTGTCTTCAGTCACTGAAAAATCAATTATTTTATTCTATTTAAAAATGTCTTTATGTAAACATTTAGCTGGGACTTTCAAAAGCACCTGGGAGACTCATTCATGCTGACATTAAAATTCAGACCCCTTGCTCTCTCTGAAATTCTCAGACTGACCTTTCATAACATGTCTGAGAAGCTAGCGCTCATCCTCTTTCCTGGGCGGGTTATTAACTTTACAGTAATGTTTGGCAGCTCTAAGGTGAAACTGAGCCATCTCATAACTGTATATATGATATGCTAGAAAAGCACAGACAAACTGGGAAAGGCAGCCGTTTCCAGCACAACATTGTGTAAAATGTGAGCATATTGATTGCATTATGTAATGTCCTCCCTTATAGCTTCAGATCTCAGAATAAATGTAATAGTAAGTAAACATGCAAATAGCAAAAGGTATTTATTTTCCATGACTGTTACTTACAGAAATCCATTTAACTAGGCATTCACAGCAGTGCAATCTCTATGGAGAATAATGTCATAGAGAGATCCTTGAGAATACTAATATTTTTCTATGGCAATCAAAGTAAAGATTATAATATATTCTCCATGTAAATAACTGTCATCACTTATTATGCAAGTAACCTTTGTCCATCCTTCTTTATAGGTCAGTGAAATTAGTTTTGGTTTTCCTAGGATGATAACACCAATAACAAATTGATTCCTACCATTAGAAATATAATATGGTTGAATAGCTCTCTTTTCTTTTGAGGAAAACCAAAAAGCAAACTTTCTCCCCACAATTGTTATTACTGAACCACACATTTGTAGCTCCCGGTGACAAGGAGTTTTCTGTGTGCACAGCGTACAGCTTAATGAAAATTAGATTAGCACTCTTTAGTTATCCTTTAATCCATCTCATAAAAGTTAACACAAATATTAAGGAGAAAATGACTTGCTCTTACAGGAGGAAAATAATATATATTTGTGCTGTATCTGTTGCTGACATTACAGAAGCCTTTGTAATGCTAAAAACTCATCCCAAAGCAAATTACAGCTATCATAGACTGGAAATCAAGGAATTTGGAGATATCTCCTTCTGCTGACAGTCTGTTATATCTGAACTGTCCAAACTGCACATGTACATATGACCAACTCATCAGGCAGTCCTCTGAATGTCACATTTCATTACTTGACATGACCCCTTTAGCCCTCCTTATTTCACATTCACTGGTGTTTGAAAACATAATCAAAATTTCTTAATATAAGGAATATGATAATACCAAATATGTAAGATAAAAGAAGCCTTAATGTGAGTTCATGAGTATAAATCCTATATTAATATGGATGTTTGAACATATACTGTTGAAACTAATGCAATATTTAGTGACAACTTCTTATGCAACCATTCCTAGCCCATGTTCAAGGCACTGAGTTTATCCACGGATAAAATTTGGGTAGGCGGTAAGAGAGTGCATGCTGACTTCTCTGTGCTCAACTGTCTGTGGATTTCTAGGCTGGCTGGGCTTCTTGAGCTGATCTAGGACAATTTGTCAAGCTTTTAATTTAGGATTCCTTGTGGTAAAGTACAAGAAATAATATGTTTTCCTCTTTCTTGTTGGCACGGGAATTAATCCTCAGAAGGTTTCTGTATGGGGAAGCTTCAGAGGAGAAGCACAGATTTAGACATAATAAAAATAATAATAATAATAATAATAAAAAGGAATAAAGTATAATAAAGTATAGCAGTGGATTTACACACAGAAAACAACAGTGAAGAGGAGGAACCTAGATTTCTGAAAAAAGGTTCTCCATGGGGAAGCTCTGCTGCCCAAATTGGCACAGATTTTACACAGCCTTAGCGATTTGAAAGTCAGCAAAACTGCACTGTTTTCTTTTTTTCCCTCATGAGCTATGGGTGCCACCAGCAGCAGGCCATGAGTACATCCAGCAGTAGGCTTGAACACATCAGCCCCTAGTAAATGAGACTATAAGAGTCTCTTCAGTCTTGTTATACCATGAGTATGTGCCAACAAATGTGCCAGCCCATGCCAAATGTGAGACTGCAATATAAAATCTCAGCTTCTATGAACATAAATAGAACAGATTTTCCTTCTCTGTTCTTTTTTCCCTTTTCTTTCTCAAGAAATAAACACTTGAGCAGAATTATATTTTTCCTTATAGTATCTATAGGAGATAGCACAATTCAATCACTTTAGAACACATGAAAAAAACCATTTGAGCATATAAATTTAAAGAGACTGTAGGTAATGTGGATAGGATTGAAAGGAATGTTTACATATTTAAAAAATGTGAGTGGAATCAGAGGTTAAAAAAGTTAAAAAATATTATAAAAAATAAAGGCTCTTTTTAATTACATTTTTAACCTCTTCCTTCTTATTTTCCATTGATTAACTTGGCTGTTTTCTATCCTTCTAGCAGAAATGACTGAAAAAGAAGTAATTAAAAGATCAGATTTCATAAGAACCTACTCACTTTAACTGTTGTTTTCTGTCTCATTTCTGACATTTTTTTTTAACGTAAGAAAGTAGAAGAAATTTCTTATTTTTACAGTTCACAACACAGCTGTGGAAAAGTATGTAATTTGTTATATTGCTTTTCAGCTACGATGATACACTGTGACTACTTGTTTATTTTTGCAAAGAGAACACAGTCCACATATTTCCTTTCCAAACCTTCAGAACATGTCACCTTTGCTCCATCAATATACCTATTCTTTAAGAAATCTGTATTGATTCCTTTCACTTAAGGGAGTGAGAGAGCTGTTACAGCTTGTGCTGTAGCTTTTGCAGTGTTCAAACTACAAAACCAATCCTCAGCCCACTCCCAAGTGAAGTGGATTATAAATGGGTCCAGAGTTATTTGGCCAAAGAGCCATCAGCAGCCAGATGTGCTCCCTTCCAGTCCCTTGGGTGCCTTAACCACTCGGGGCCCAAAAAGCTCAGGTGAACCTTTGACCTTTTCTTTCTTTATCTCTTCTTCACGCATGAGAAGTCTTACCACTTTTTAAAACCCTGTTAGAATGAAACTTGCCTTTTTCTAAGAGGCAGTAAGCTTAGAACTGGAAATCATGAGCACACTTGCCAGCTTCTGATGCTCTGAAAGGCTTTTAGTTACATTTTTACTTCAGAAAAAACAAACAAACAAACAAACAAACAAACAAAATGAAGAGTGAGTGTAAGGGGAGAAAATAGATTAAAAGTGCTCATAAAATCAGAGGCTAACTAATTAACAAGATCACTTGGAGGATAGGGAGGAAGGGAGTTCAGCAGTACATGTTGAAACAAGAGCCCTCTTTGCCCAGAGCTGAAACATAGAATTTGCTTGGAGGAAACTTAAATTACTGCATTTGGAATAAGGATAAATAACACGGAAATGTCAGCAGTATCTAAATGTGATCTGATTTCACTACACAACTTGAATGCTTCTTAGTATATTTGCTAAATGAGTTGAAAATGCAATTTACATATTACTGGTCTATGATATTGAAGTCTTTTATAAACAGAAATAGTACTGCCAAGGTGAAGTCTTTGGAGAATGAAGCCTAGAGGTCTAGAGTGTCTGAAGCATAATCTGTCACCTTGGGCAGCTCAACATACACATTAGGAGCAGTAAAATGCTCAATAGCTCTTTGTGAAGGGGGACCATGTGTTGATAGGAAAACACATACCAGTTAATAGTTAACTTTAAGCAAAGCATTCACATATGACTATACACGATTCCCTTTTTACAATTCACAAAACACACAGAAGTCCAAAAACCCTGGTAACCTGGATTATTAAACAGCTTCTGTGAGGATTTTCAAAATTTATTCTGAAAGGGTAATCACTTGTGACAGAGCTGTTTTATTATGATTTTCTTAACATTGCTTCCACAACTATTAGAATGTTTTCCTCTCTGATTTGCTGAAGAAGGACAGGCAGACCTGCTGAGGTGTGGGCAGCTGCCAGTTTTGCACCCGAGGAATGTGCTTTCTAAGCAAAGACAAACACACAATGAGAGAAAGTTACTTGCTTCCGTGGGGCAAATTGCAGCAGCATGGCTCTTTGGCACATTCATCAATGCACCATACTCCATCAGGTTAAGTGCATTTTTATTGCTGATTTATATTATAAAGAATAGATACTATTACAATGTTGTTTTGTTTTTTTCTTTCTTTCTTTTTGATTTACAGAGACACTGTCATGATGAAATCATACCTCATTCCACAGCAGAACCTGGAAAAACATCAATATTTTTCAAACTGCAGTTGCATAGCAATTCCAAGTCTTGTCAAATATTCCAATATTGAGATTCCTTCATTGAAAATTATGCACGACCACCCACACCCTTCAGCCACACAGTCTCATCTGGCTATAGGCACTTCAAGGCATAATGTTCAGATTATTCCTCCATTTATCTCAACCGTAAACGTGGAACAACCCCCTGAGCCCCTCTGCAATCGCTATAGATATTTTAATAAAAATAAAAATGCTGAAATGGAGCCTTCTTATTTTTTAGAGTGCAGTTATAATTGTATTGGTTGTCAACTGTGTGTGTGTGTGTGTGTGTGTGTGTGTGAAGATGTCTCAAGTACCGCCACACTATAGAACACACCAGAAGTTGTAGGTCTCAAAAACAAAGAAACAATCTTGACAAGTGTGGAGGTCTGCATAAACAAGCCAACTAGTATTAAAATTACTGCAGCTGAGGTAGCCATGTTGGATGGCAACCCTCTGTGTGCCTTGGTAGAAAGTTAACTGCTCTCCAAGAGTTGTATACTTCAGAGTCTGCACACAATAATGAAGATTTGACTCTTTTGTTTCAATTTGAAAGAAATGGAGATGAGGGTACTTGCCACCTTGCTTAAGGCTCCACAAGAATAAACATTCTCATCCTCTAGATTACAGTACATGTCCACCACATGGCTTTGCCACTGGCATCTGATATGCTTTTGTTTTCCAGATTCAGAAGTGAGAAGCTTTAGACTGCCAAATATAACAGTAGTTTTGACATGAAGTGAGTCAAAAAACATCAACACATCCATGGAGAAGTTAGACAGATTCTACAGGGAGAAGTAAATCTTTTTATTGTAATCTCTTGTGTTTTCTTGCTCTATTTTTTTTTTCCAATTGAACCTGCAATTACATCATAGGAGGAAAGGTTGTGATTCCCTTTGTGATTCACATACAAAAATGTTCCAAGTAGCTATCACACTAACTGGAGAACTGAAGCCCTTACTGCATGCAGACATGACAACTCTTCGATCCATGTTTAAAGAATGTTATGAGAAATGGAAGAAAAGGAATTATTATGATCTTCTCTCTAAAAAATGACTTAAAACAATGCTCTCTTACTAAAAACTGAATGCAAAATGAGACTTGTGAGAACTGTTCATCCTTTTTACCTCTGAGAGGAGAAAGAGGTCTGGAGACTTTGTATTAGTTTTACATCTCATTCATGCTGTTATTATTTATGATAAAAGTAAACATTTTTAAGTTTAGGTTTGAGTACCTATTTGTTCCCCATAAACATGAGACAGCTTAGGGTATCTGGGATATTTTTGGTTAACAGGGAGGGAAGGAGAGGAGCAAGGAGAGTGTAAGGAAAGTTGAATGAAAGGTAGAACATTTTACTGCTAGAACTGTCTTTGCAAGTTTACCTTTCTGTTTCAGTGCAATAATGCAGTTTGGAGTTTTACTAACGAATATAATGAAGATGTTTTGTTCTCCACAAAACTGACAAAGGTAGCCACTCCAAAAAAGTGCCGTTTTCAGGGGATAATACATTTTTGTTGAATATTAATGGAGAACTGGAATAAAGAATTATTGAATATTGCAAAACCTCCAGCACCTTAAATAATTAAAGTATTATATTGGTCTTTGAAATTATATTCTGACTGAAAAACTTTTCCACTTCAAGTCACATGCAGTCTTCCTTTTCTCCCCATTATTATTGTCACTAAGCCGCAGAATCATGGCCAGATAAAATCTCATTGAAAAAAAAATAGCTCAATCAGTGAAAGGTCTTATTGTCACTTCTGTAATGAAATATGAAATCCCTTCCCTGTGGTGAGAAAGAAGAACTCATTTCATTATATTTCGTTTTCACCTTCAAAGAGCAACCTCCCCAGAGGTTCAGCCAATTTCTCCATATCTAGGATTGGAATTACTGCCCATGTTGCACTAATCCCTATCTTTATTGATCCAACCAACTTCAGCTGAGTTCTAAGCCCTGACACTTTACCAACAGATCTCCTTCAGAGGCCATCCCTTGACCTTATTCTGTGTAAAAAAGGGAAGCTTAGTATATGCAGGCTTGGTTACATTTTCATTATTACTATTATCGTTCTAATCAAATTAGAATTAGCTAACAGGCAAACATCAGACATAAATAGATCAAGCTAAGTCCCAAATGCTTAGCTTTTATTAATTCTTCAATAAAATAATGTTAAATTTACTCGGTCATGAGCTGAGTAAGGTTTGGAGGACAGTATTTCACATTCAAAAGAATTTCACTAATAAATTCATTTCAGTGGACTGGTGAATTAAATATTGTTAGACTTTGTCAATACTGAATACAGAAGGTTGTTTGTAAAGGAAATCATCTTTATTAAAATAAAGAAACAGATATGTGGGATAGTGGTATCATACACAACTTGGTGAACTGCTGCTTCCTTTTTTATTTTTCTCGTTTCCTTTAAGTATCAGTATGTCAACAGATGATGTGTATATATTTATTGTCTATATATTAAAGAATTGTATGTATATACGAACTTACAACTTAGAAAGCTACCAAGCTATGCTTTACATCTCAGAAAGATGAAAGAAGCACGTATCCTTTCTGCACTGTGTGAGAAAACTAAGCAGCTGGAGGTTAACAAATGGCATCCCTCCTTCAGTGAACCTTCACTGAACCTTTACTCCAACATGTTGCCAGACAGGTCGTTACACTGGAGATAACAAACTTTATCAAGACAGAAAGCCATACTTGATTCCAGAGTTTTTTTTACAGTTCTATTTACCTGAAACTACTCTTGATATTTTTACCTCTAGTACTGAAATATGAGAATAGGAGAAAACTTCTCCATGATATTCTTCATGGTTAAATCATCCACTGTAATCTAATTTGGACTCTTTGATTTTGCATCCAAGAGAAGAGGCCACCCAGCATTCTGTGCTGACAGAAAGCAAGCTGTTTTCTTGATGTGGGTGTTTGAGAGGTTTCCTTAACTCAAGGAAGTGGTGACTTGTGAGAAGAGTAAAGGTAAAGTCTACCCTTAAATGTTTTCCTTATTTATGTACATATCTATGTACATATGTATATTAATACCTATCCACTCCCATCAGAATAGCCATGTAATTATATCAGATTATATATTGATATTTTTTTCCAAATAGCTTGATATCACAAACTGCTTCACTGGAAACAGGGTTTGGTCATGTATCCCAGAGGATTTCAGAGGCTGGACACAATTGGAAGTTATTAATTTCATCATCACTGTGCATTGTGTTGCTCTACTCTCTCTGACTGTTATGAGTATTTGCACTGGTAAATTAATTATGACTTTGTTTTTTGTTTTTTTTTTCTTAGTGTCAACTTCAGGAACAAAATGTTTCAAGAAGTGTGCACTGAATACCATTTTATTTATGCTTACTTTATTTCCACATGGATTTGGAAACTGGAATGTGGTCTCTCACTATTAGGTGTCTTTCATGAGATGTGGCTGTTGCTATCGCTGGTTCAGTGAGAGTGAAAGAGTGCTACACCTATGCCCCATGGGGAGATGTGTTCAGAAGGTACCATGCTTGCTGTTTAAGCACACAGAACATAACCATATTTCATTCTTTTTCGCACCATGAAGGCTGACACAAAGAGTGAATTTAGGAGCACATTCCAGAGCTACATGCTACCATCAATCTTCAAGTGATCACCAGCTGGTATTTGGGTGCACAATAAAAGTCATGTTTACTGGGCTCAGCCTGGTGGATTAGAGTCCACTCAGCTCTAAATCCCATTTTGATGGTATTTTGCTTTTTGACTTAAGACTTGTCACATAAACATATGAGTTACATATGTAAAGTGGAATTAACAGTTTACTGTTTACTTGACAGAATGGGTTCTGGGTTGTATTTAGTAATGTACAAAAGAGCCTTTGAAATTAAATGAATTAGTTGGAGGAGGTTATTTCAAGTGTGTTTCACATGCAAAAAGATATATTTTTTTTTGTTTGTTAATACTTTAAGTCCAGACTCTTCTGACTTAATAAACTCAGCCAAAACTTTGGTTTGGATTTAAGAGATAACTTTCATGCTTTTCTGTTTAGATTTCATCTGAACTGGAATCCATTTAAATAAACAAACCTTCTACAGTCACTCACTCCATGTTTAAACTAGACTTGCCATATTTATTCAGCAGGATGACCATCTACTATTTGGCCAAAAGAAGGGAGAAGTATAAGGATCTCCCCTATTACTTATTCAGAGATAGATATCAAAAAGTTTTAGAAAAAAGCTACATGTTCATATTCAACTCTAAGTTGCAAAGAATCTCATGATTAGAAATGTACCATTTCTAGATAATTTTTTTTGTGCTCTAATGGGAGTGAACTATTGGTTTGTTTGGATATGATGAACATCAACAAAGAGAAAATGAAAATAAATGGTTGCTTCAGGTAAAAGAAAAAACAAGCCAAGAGGAGTAACATATTGTGAAGCACTTTATGGATCTCTTACAGGTTCAGCATAGAAATGAACTAAGGACTGAGTAGACTAAAATTGTCACATTGCAAGTATAGGATAAGAAATAGTAGTAGATCTGCAGTGAAATTGTACTGGAGGATGATGCAACTGCCCTCAGTTCATAGCTCTGTGTATTAGATCCTGAAACAAAACAAAATTTTCACTAAGTTTAAAGGTAGCTTTGTGCCAAACTTCATAGATTGATTCCTTTGTGTAAGCCCTGTACTCATATATTGGAAGCATAAGCAACATAATATGACTATTCATTTAAAGCATAATATAAGAACACCAAGAACAAAGATTTGTTTCATGGTCAGAACAGGGTACTATAAGTCAGAACTCCTGGCCACTTGCTCTCTGACCTTGAACAAATTTCTCACTCTTCCTTTATTCCCATCTAACCATCTGCTATATGTTTATAATCACACTTACCTGCCATTCAGAATTACTATCAAGTTCAGCTTATTCATGTTTAAAATAATAATTAAAAAAAAAAACACATAGGAAAGACATCTTTATGTTCAAGGTGCTATTCTAATTCATGTTTCTGCTAATGATTTAAGTTTATTGCAGAATATATTTAAATCACTTTACAAATACACATGCCTTGGTGTTTCAGTCTCATATAAAATAATGCTACTTAATGCGCAATTCATTTCAGCTCCGTTAAAAAGACATTGTCACAAATTCTAATGTAATAGAAAGGAAATCTCCACAAAGTGAGAATCATGTGATTATGAAAGAGTAAAGAGAGACAGCTATGAATGGCTTTCAGTCAGAATTTTTTTACTAGTGGCTTGTTAACTCAGTTTGATTAGTCCATGACGAAAAATGCCAAACAGCTACCTTCTGAACTCTTAGCTTGAACTAAAAATATTTTTATAAGGTATATCTTTTAAGCTAGTGTTTAGAGCTTTCACTACTATGTTTATTTATATTTTTACTAGCTCTTTTTTATAATTTCACTTTAATTGCATTTCACTATATACTTCAACTGTTCATTAGTTATTAAAAACTAAAACTTCTATTCAACTAATCCTTCAGAGCTGCTTCCTTTCTTTACCCTCTATTTACCATTCAATGTCGGACTACTTTTTGGTTTAGTTGCAGTGAATGATTTTAGAAGTGGAATTTCTTGCATCAGAAGCATAGAATAAATAATTTTAGCTTATTTTTACATATTTTCTGTCAGTATTATACTCTAAAGCCTAATTATTAACCACTGAAAACACTGTAGCCCAGAAATATGTTATCCTAATTTTTGCTATAGAAGTTAACAAATGTATTCCCTCTTTTGGAAATATCATTGGACTGAGAATTATGACACTTTATGCAATTCAGGGTTTTATTGTCACTGACCGGCAGTCTGTTGACCTCAATTTCCACTACGTTGCTCCCAATTTCCATTCTCAAAACCACTAAAATAATCAGGGATCTATTGGAATAAGATATGTCGAAAACATTAGAAATCAATTCTTAACTCTCCAAGCAAAACCAGCTATCAGAAATGAATTATCCAAATTTAGCAAATTTACCAGCTGGCTGCAAATTAAATTCCAAAAAATGCTGAAATATATAATGGTGAGAAATGACCTAGAAATACAGACCACTGGACTCTACTCCTATTATTATAGCTGAACTGGAGAGCAGACAAGAGTTCTTAGATACGTGATTCTCAGCTTTGCAGTATGTGTCAGACTCTCACTCTAGTAGCGCATCCCCAGCCTGGGACTGAGAAGAGCACAAGTGACCAGCTTCTCAGAATAATATTTCAGGCATCAGAAGCCTTTCTGTCTTATGCTTATGACTATCACAGACCACTGGGTGCATGTTGGTGGTGCCTACCCATGCATATCAAGATTGTGAAAGGATTTAGGTAGAGAAACAATTTTGTGTTAGCCAATCCAATTCAAAGACATGCTGTACTGAATATGTCCAGTAGTACAGATTTCAGTGACAAATATTTCTTATTTTGATCTAGGCTTGATTTTCCTTTAATTAATATCTCAAACTTAGGTTGCTAATTCCCATCTAGATGTCTTTTTAGATTCAAAAATGTTATGCTGGTTAAGTTCATGTTTCTTCCGTCCTATACTAGACTTTCCTTACTTGAACTCCTGGTGTTTCTCAACTATTGCCATCTTTTTTAGTCAAACCTAGTACAACAATGCCATTTTAGCTTCCAAAAGGATTCACCAATAGCTACTGGTTTCATAATAAAGAAAACATTCTGGAGTTTGATGAAACCTTTTCCATTTTGTACTTTGCCCTGTTTCACATACTTGAACAGTCATGCAGACATGATAGGGTTACAGTTAGAATCTAGTACCTGATCCTTATTACAAGATGCAAAGCCAGCTGACTTAGACCTCTCACTACTTAACAGACAGCCTGTCCTTTTATCAAGCCAAATAAATGCACATTTTTCTGAAAAAAAGAATAGTGACACATGAAGCTAACACATTAGTGAACACTGATTTCAGTTTGTTCTTTGTAATTTATCTCAACCTTTGTGCAGTTTCCCATTTTCCTTCCTTCCTTCCTTCCTTCCTTCCTTCCTTCCTTCCTTCCTTCCTTCCTTCCTTCCTTCCTTCCTTCCTTCCTTCCTTCCTTCCTTCCTTCCTTCCTTCCTTCCTTCCTTCCTTCCTTCCTTCCTTCCTTCCTTCCTTCCTTCCTTCCTTCCTTCCTTCCTTCCTTCCTTCCTTCCTTCCTTCCTTCCTTCCTTCCTTCCTTCCTTCCTTCCTTCCTTCCTTCCTTCCTTCCTTCCTTCCTTCCTTCCTTCCTTCCTTCCTTCCTTCCTCCCTTCCTCCCTTCCTCCCTCCCTTCCTCCCTCCCTCCCTCCCTCCCTTCCTCCCTTCCTCCCTTCCTCCCTTCCTCCCTTCCTTCCCTCCTTCCCTCCTTCCTTCCTTCCCTCCTTCCTTCCTTCCCTCCTTCCTTCCTTCCCTCCTTCCTTCCCTCCTTCCTTCCTTCCCTCCCTCCCTGCCTCCCTCCCTGCCTCCTTCCCTGATTAAGAAAGAGGCCTGAATGGTTAAATCAGAGTAAATATCTAACATTTAGAAGACGATGCTAGAAGTATAAGTGAATCTTCAATAAGATAAAAATTGAATGAAGTGTTTTTTTTTTTTTTTTGTCTTACCTCTTTCTTCAGTGGTGGAGTTTTTGGCAAGAAATGAAAAATATTTAATTGCCTGTATGTTGAATATAAAATTGCATCAAAATGTTCAACCAGGACAAAAGAAAAATACCCACAGGGAAAGGAGTATGATTGCCATGACACATTAACTTGCTGAATTTATGACCTTAGAAGGCATACAACACTTGAGGAAAGGAAGGAAGTGAAGACAATAAGATATCTGCAATTTGAATACATTTACATTTATTTCTTGATAACATTAAATGCTATTTAATATCCTGCTGTCGGTCATACATTAGGGAAATACAAAGCAAAGGTCCTGGAAACTCTACTTATAGAAGCAATCAGAATGAGACTTTTCAAAGAAGCAAAAAATAATCATGAATAAATGCAAGTTCAATCTGGCTGCAAGCCACAGATATTTACAAGCTGTTCACAAAGAACTTTGTGCAGATCATATAATCAATACAGCTTCTGTCCTTCGTTTCCGCTTTCTTTCCTTCAGCTCTCTAATAAAGCACATGTGGTACTTTTAGCTGGTATGAAATTGTGGGCAACAACTGAGGTGACAGATAGTTCAGGTACAAGTATGAACAATACTATGCTTCACAATTTGGATACCATTTCTTCTGCAAAATTATAAAATACAGGTGCTGTAAGACCATTCATTCCTGTGCACTGGTTCATAAATGATTCATATTTAGCAAAAAATCTTCTTAAAATTGCTGACTTTATCTATTCAGTTACAAAATATGATATTTTAAACAGCTGGTAAGATTATTTATGGCTATTGCATTATTCTAATTAAAATAAAGCTTATCAATTATCTTAATAAATAGTGGTAGAGTGTTGATGCGTGTCTATAGTGAATATAAAGTGTAATTTGTTGGAACTGTTTCTCCTGATGGAATGATATTGTTACTCAGGAGACAGCACTTGGCTAGATCTAATTGAGCAAAGAAAACTATGTCAATAGCCTTGGGAAAAACCTTCTAATCAGAAAAGAGAAAGCATTTCAACAAGCTTGCCTGTGTACCAAAAAAAAAAACACCTGCACAAAAAAAACCACGTAAGTTGAAAAGGCATAAAATAACTGCTGATGCCAGTTAAAATAAGAGAACATTAAAAAAAATACAGTACCACACTGGAATAGACATAGTATTAAAATATTCCCAGAATCTCATCTATTCATTATATGTCAAGCTAAAAAGCACTTAATTATAATGGGTGTGTATGTCAGAATACAACAGTGTGATACGGGACAGGATATTTCTGATTCTATTTCATGCCATGCAAGACAACGTTCTTACATCTTTTGTCTGCTAGAGAATTCATTAAGCTGTCACATTTTTCCTATGTCTGCCCTCAAAAATAATAGTGAGCAGTTCCACAGAGACTTGCCTTTTAGCTGTCCTTCCCAGGTTTTTCTTACTGAAAAACAAAAACAAAAACAACCCACATTTCTGGCAACAAGGACCATTTAGATTAATGTAAGTTTGACTGCTGACCAACTGCATAACTGTGGGTGCATCATTTTACTTCTCCATTTTTCCTTCTGGCTTTGGTCTCTCGTGTTTATTTAGATCATAACCATCTCAAGACAGGGCAGACAGTTTATGAACTTCTCTGCAGAAGGGTAGGGACAACATATTACATAATTTCAGTTTATTGCAATATTAACGCAAAACAGTTTTATGGTGGTTTAAAGGAGTTGGCACAAACTCTTTTGTGACTAGGTTTTAAATGGTGGCTTAGGCTGACAGAATTTAGGCTCCCAATATTTGTTTCAGGTTGCCTCCAGTCTGCTTCACTCCACCAGGAGATGCCAGATAAATAAATTATCATTGCTGTTGAATCACTCAGCCACATTAATGACTCAAGCCAAGGCCAAATCCTTTGTGGAAGTTTGGATTACAATCTAAGCATCATCCTTTGGAGCAAATAAACAGGCAAGGAACACAAAGAAAAGTGATATGTAATGACTGCCTTTGAATATTAAGCAAGGAGGGTCAGTGTAAAGTGAAAGATCTTTGTTGTGGAAGCACAAACCACCAACCCAAAGTCAGGATAGCCATTATGCAGAAATGCCAGAAAGCATTACAAGAGGAAGAAAGGCAAGTGCATTCTTTCAAAAACTGACAGCTTCATCACCCTTTCTGACTTAGTCAACACTTATTCAATCAAGTGAGGGCTCAGAAAATCCATTAATCGTAAAATCTTAAAGTAATCTTAAGTAATCTTAAAATTGGTTATCTGAAGGTAGGAATACAGTTTGCACCACTTTTTGTTTTTCGGTTAATATATTCTTATCCCAAGAAGACATGCATTTTCCCATATAGAGATAGGGTAGGCTTCAGGAAGTCATACAGTCTGTTGCGGGCATTTGCCTTGGAAGAACTAAAAGCTTCTTATACTCCACGAAAGAAAAATGAGTTAAACAGAGGAGGGGGTAGCTTTGATTCTCTGAAGGGAGCTCTGGAGGAACTTGACTTAATGAGTTGGAAAAGGGTCTAAAGAGTTGAGGCTCTAACTCTAATTTATTAATAGTTCTCAGTTTACTTGATCTGCATAAGGGCACACATCACAGTGTCAATTTCTCCTTAGATATCAAAGCTGCTGGAAAGGATAAAAGATCATGGGCTGTTTTTAAAACACTGGTTCCCACAGGTCAGTGTTTTGTTGCTGTTGTTGTTGTTTTCCCTTTTATGTCAAAATACTGCAGTTTATTTTAATTCATACAACTTGACCTCTCACAAACTTGTAGGAGTCATTAGCAACAAGAGAGTAACAAAGTGTAGCCTTAATTAGGGTTAATGTAGACTTAATTAATAAACTTTCACCTTCTTTTTATGTCTTTGCAATTTTCACAGCTTAGCAGTACAATGTAGAGGGGAGGGGAGGGGAGGGGAGGGGTGGGGTGGGGAGGGGAGGGGAGGGGAGGGGAGGGATCTTTCCTGTTGAAAACTTAAAAAAAAAAAAAACGGACACACAAACACAGACATTCCAGAATCAAAGGAGCATGCAATCTAGCAACAAAATTTTCAGCACTCAACAGCCTCTAAGCACACTATGTCACATGGCAAAGTTTTGCTACTTCAGCACCTTGTCACTGAAATATATACCTGCTTTTTGCCACATACAAGGCCACTGATCATTGTTTGATTTTCTGATTTGTCTTATCTGACATTTCTTACTCTTGCTATGCTTAATATGTACGCACTGAATGTATACAAAGTACTTTGCTGTTTCCTATTAGCAGAGGATTTATGTCATTGTATTAGAATGCTATTGCAATGAGTAAACTCATCACCACCCTGACAACAAAAACAACATGAAGAATTGGAAGAAAAGGAAAAGAAAAATTGGATGCACATCCAGAGATAAAAAAGTTTTAAAGTTCCTAAAAAATACATATTTTGGCCATGCATGTATGTCTTGGCTAGTCAAATGTCCCAAACAAAAAATGTGAGGGCTTTGGCCCAAAAAAGTAGAAAATTGACATTTTCAACACAGAAGAAGTGCTTCAAAGAAAACTCAGAGAGTGAAGAATGAATGTTTGCCCCTGCATGCTCAGGAGCAAGCAGCAGGACACAGTGGTCTCCAGTTAACCCTGCCATTCTCTTTCATGACATCAAAGTAGGGTACAAAAGTTTCATTACCCTTTATAAATATCACTGCCTTGAGGAATATTACACAAGTCAAAAGTTCAGAGAATGCTTTTTTTTTCTTTCTTAACAAACAAATACGTGGCAGAAAAGAAGTGCTCAGAGAAATCTGAATAGAGACATAAAGTATCTTATGGTAACTATTGGGCTACACCAATAGGAAAGAGCAGAAGCAGGACAAAATCTAATGCAAGACCAATGTTTCTAGAGGAGATCAGTGGTTGAACACTTAAGAAAACAATGTTTCTGGTACAGCAAACATCATAAAGCAGCCATGGAAAATATCTGTCTCCTAGCAAGAATAGAAGATGACTCAATCTCTGTGAAATAAAACAATAAAATCTCTTCTATCCCTCCAAAATGAGGCCAATCTTCTGAGAATCAAAGAAATTAGACAATTTATTCCTTGAAATCTCACTATGGATATTGGTTCCCACTACTCTTTTATGGTTCAGCTGAAAGAACAGCTGGATATTTCAGCCCTGGAAGAAGGGCTGAAGTATCACAAGACTTGTGGCAGTAGCTCCTGTTTCTTCAGAACAGCAGTAGTTGGATGTTTCCTGAAGTTCTAACTTTTAGAGTTATTCCTCTGACACAAACTGAAACATGATTTCAAACAAAGATAGGAAATTAGCAATGCTAATTCTCCCACAGGACTTGGTCCAAGCTCGTTAGACCTCCCAAGTTTTTGTTAACACACCAGGCTCCCCATGCAGGGTCATGTGAATGGTTACATCCCCACACCAGGGCATTTGCAAAGGGTGTGTTGGGCGTGCTGGTGAGAATCTGAAGCCAAGGATTTCTGCAAGGGAGCATGCCTTCCAGAAAGTGCTCTTGAGCTCTTCCCACTGTGAAGGCCATGGTCTCTGCTCTGTGAGCTCATTTCCCAGTGCACCAGGACAGTCAGCTGGGTTTGGCATGCATTGCTCCAGGGGCAGCAGAGTCATAACATGTATGGGCTGAAAGTGAAGGTGATCATGTGAGTGAGCCATCTGTATAACGCACGTGACTTATTGGGTATAGTGTTATTGACAGTAGAAAACCTTATTAAAAAGATTAATGAAGTACAATAGAACCATGCAAAAGGAGTAAGTCTGAGAAAAGAAGAAGTGCAAATGAAATTGCAGAATCATAGAGTCATATAATCATTTGAGTTGGAAGGGACCCTTAAAGGTCACCTAGCCCAACTCCCCTGCAATGAACAGAGACATCTGCAGCTAGATCAGGGGATCTGAGCCCCGTCCAGCCTGACCTTTAATGACTCCAAGAACAGATCATCCACCACATTCTGGGCAACCTGTCCCAGTGCCCCATCATCCTGACTGTAAAAAACATCTTTCTTATATCCAACCTAAATCTCCCCTCATTTAGTTTGAAACCATTTCCCCTTGACTCATCACAGCAGACCCAGCTAAAGCATCTGTCTCCTTTCTTACAGCTCCCCCCTATAGATACTAAAAGGCCACTCTCTGATTTCCTCAGAGCATTCTTTTCTCGAGGCTGAACAGCCCCACCTCTCTCAGCCTGTTCTTGCAGGGGATGTGTTCCATGCCGTGGATCATTTTTGTGGCCCTCCTCTGGACAGGTCCACATCTCACTGCACTGAAAACTCCACAACTGGACATAGTACATCTGGCGAAGTCTCACCAGTGCAGAGTAGAGGAGTGGGATCACCTCCCTTGTTCTGCTGGCTATGTTTGGTGATGAAGTGAAAGCTGGAAGTTCAGCTTGGTGTGTTATCAGTAGCAAACCAAATCTTGATTTTATTGAGGCTCTCCCCATCCATATAATAACTGACTGAGCTGTTAAAATTGGCTACATAATAATGAGGTTTTTGATAATGTTTCCCAGCACAAATATTTCACAGTAGCTTCATTTGTTGCCTAACGCTGCATAGGGAAATCATAAATGCTAGTTAGAAATATATAAGTCTTTATGGTCTCATAATGTATTTGTTTCTATTACAGCTAGGATTAAGCTGTAGGATTAAGAGTCAGTCCTGCAGGCTAAGTAATAACAGGTTTAATTAATGTGTTAAAGCCGTAGAAAGTATTCAGCTGTCTAAGTACAACAATTCTATTCATCCTTGCTGACTGAATAGCAGTAATTGCCTAACAGCAAATTTAGCTGTGAGACAATGCAAGCATTCAAATAGCAAAAAGAAGGTGTAGTAATTAGTAAATATGGTAAAACTAATAAAGCAAGTGTTCATAGCACAAAAATGTGATAGAAACTATAATAAAATAATAAACTGTACTTATAGTTACACTTGGTAAATAAAAGTTTTGTCTTTCATAACAGTTTCTTTCTCCCTCCAGAAAAGCATATAGTCTCACAGCTGGCATCCAGGAAGAGCTCTAATCCTGTTCTCTACACGTGTCCAGTGAAACATCAATGGAATTGACTTTTTTATTTTTGGAAGTTTTCATCTTGAGTAGGAAGGGACAAGACTAAACTCCATTTCTGTGACCAGATCAGATGCTTTGGCATGAAACTTAGCACCTTTCTTTTGGATATCACTTATAAGGAGTATAGAATGTGCATTATTCACATGGATAGTATTCATTTATTTTCAGTACGTTCCATGAAGAAATTTGGTGGAAGGGAAAAATTGAACTATTTTTTCCAAATAAACATGTTAGTGCTCTCCACCTTATATATCAAGTATTATATTTAAAAAAATTAGGTCATGCCCACAAAATATTTTGTTGTTGCTGTTTTTTAAATAGAAACTACCAGTTATGAATGCTGTGGATAATGAGACTGTAACAAGCAGTAACACAGACCAAAGATCCCAGACTTCTTAAAAATATTTAATTGCATCTTAGTATATGGCCTGGAGAAGAATGATCACAGCACACAGAACACATCACTCAAGCAGCTCCAGGTTAAAAGGTAATAGCTGTTTCACACCACAGAGCAAACAACATTTAAAGTCAGGGATGAGAATAAAAGTGAATACCAAACAAAAATTCAAGTGGTTCATCAAGCACTGTAGTCAATAGGTTTAGGTTTTATACTCCTATATGTGGGCTCAAAAGCTATGTCTGAATCTTCAAAATCCACTAACCTGATCGCTACTTAACTTTTCACTTAAAAAAACAACACCTCCAACAACACAAAGCAATCAAACTCTATTTTGGCTTTATTGCTGTAGGAGAGGTCGTTCCCTGAATCACCAAACTGCAGCATCAGCTGGGTGTGCCTGGGTGCAGATCCAGTTCTAATTAACTATGCAGCACCAAGAGCTGGCAGGATCCTTCTACAAACCAGAGCAGCTGCAAAACCTAGGTGGAGTGGTGTCTCAAGCTGTCTGTAATGAACACTAATTTGCTAAGTGTGGAAAAATACACCAAGAAATATTTACAGTTGAAAATATAACAAAGTTATGTTTTGACACTGATGGCTGACTTATATGATTTTTGAATATCTACTTGGGAACTTGTCAGTAATACTTTTTCATAGCTCTGGTTTTCCTCTATATATTCAGATCCAGATAGGTAAAGATATCCAAGTATAAAAAGTTGGCTTGTGCTCCCATCAGTAATTGTCAAGGCTGAAAATAAGCATCATGGAGATTAGTCTTTGTGATGGTAAAATGCTCACAAAAACATGTATGCTATAAATAAGCACAATGAGCTTCTAAAAAGCATATGACAAGGAAAATTCTTTCCACATCAATGTATTAATTCTAGTATGCTAATGCTTTCAATACTTAGAAAGTTTCTTTTGACTGGCCTTGTAAGAGATCAATTGGCTGTGTAGCAGTCAGGGTGAAGTATTTATCTGGATGCTAGCTGTGCAAAAATAATCAACAGGAACAACTGCAGGTAGAAGAGTTTAAATGCTGTAATCTATCCACTTGGACACAGTGCTATTTCATCAGCATAATCTGTAACCATTAAAAAATATCTAATGCTTCTCAGGCTTCAAAGAAAAGTGAAATCCTCAGAAAGTCAGAGCCCTGGCTATTTGGAAAAGGTTTTTTTGGTACTTTGATACTTTATTCTAAGCGAAGCCCACTCATCACTGTTGAACAATGTCATGCCTTTGAAAACCCTCTTTAACTATCCTGTGGAAACAATGACAGCATATTTGTTCTTATTCACTTCTCCTTTGTAAATGAAAATTTGACCAAAAATGTAAATGTCCATAGCTATTAAGCACTGAGAAACCATGATAATCTTGGAAGTATGTTTACTTTTTTTCCATATTAGGGGGAAAGAAAAAAAAAAAAAGCAAACAAATAAAGTTTAAACTCCAAAAAGATCCTAAGAAATCTATTGTATTTTGTATTCTGTACACTTGACTGCATTGAAAATGTTCTGTATTCTGTATTTATGCTAGGAATTTCTTTAAATTTTAACCAACACTGAGGAATACTGAATGATATAATGGACCTGTGAATTTACTCTGTCATGCACATATGAATGACCCAGGCTGTGCTGCCTGGTGGTATAATCAAATATAATATCCCCCACTGAAAGACAGAATCTAATCATCACCTGCCAATTCTCACTGATAGTCACAATACTTGCTAATTAGCTATACAGAAAAGGTCAAGGAAGGAGACACCGGAAATGAGATTCCTGCAGTGAAGTCCTACGTATAACTCAGTTTGACCAAAACAACTTACATCTGGACAAAATTAGCACTCATACTCCAGATTCTTTGAACTCAGAGATAGTGGCCAAAGTGGCTTGGAAGCAAATACATATATGTATATATAAAACACACACACACACGACTCAAAAAGACTTCCAACCAAGCTTTTTTAGGACTGGTCAGCATGACATATTAGAATCTGTGTCACATCTGTTAATGTTATACTTAGTGGAAAAGGACACTCATCTTTGAGGGCACATTAAATGGTGAAGAGTACAGAGCTCATGGATGTAAAACACATAGCTTAGGCTTGTAATGCACAATATAAGAGTCTAAAAATGTAAAGAATCTCATTATACCAGCCAGGTTAAACACTGAAATTCCAACATGGAAAGATATTCTGTTGTTATTCTTCAGAACTTGTAGTTCTTTTAACTCCTTTTTCCCCATTCTGACTCTTACATTGCATAAACTGATAACAAAATATTATATATATATCCTCAAAGTAGTTTTCCATCATTTCCACTAATATTCTCTCTCTCTAATACTGATTGTATATATATATATTTTTTTTGTTTGACAAGGCCTATAACTTTAATTAAATTCTAAATATAAAAGACTGTGTGTCAGTATCAGTGGCATAAAGCCAGAACAATGTAATGTTACTGTAAAAACTGGCACAGTTTCATAGTAACTCTATATAAGTTTCTTCAGTTCAAAATGAAGCTTGGCTAGCAGCAAAAGACTTACTGTTAAAATGCTTGAACACATTTGTCACTCCCCATAAAAGATTGCAGAGGAAGGACATATGTGACATGTGCTCAGATGTCTTGTTTCCGTACTCTTTCCACAAAATATTCTTGCAAAATATGCCACCAACAGCATGATGCCAAAGTGCCTTAAGGGTCACACTGGGCTTGCTTCACAGGACTACAATGATTATATCATGGTGGCGCTGACATGAAGCCACGTCCAAACAGCTGCTAAAGAGACAGGATACCATCTGTCAGGAAAACCATGCCCAGCTGCTGTCTAATCTGAAGATTACATTGCTGACATGATGCAGATGGCATGAAAAGCTTCATTACCAGGTTAGTTAGCCAAGTAAAAAAAAAATAAATCCAATGTTACAATTAGCAGCGTCCTTCGTACAGATACAACATCAAGGCTTGAGGATAATGGTATGCACCTCATGACGCAGCAGAAGGCAGTACAATCCACCATACAGAAGATGAAAGCTAACGAAACGCTAAAAAATCCTTTGCTGTGTGGCTGCTAGCACTCTCTGCCAGGATAATTTGTTCTTCTAAACAAATCAGGTCTGGGCTTTAAGCTGTATCCTCCTCTCACCCCCCTATTATGTGGGACTGTATCCTAGACCTCTGAGCAAGGAGACCAGACAGCCCTCAGCCAG
The DNA here is from genome assembly GCA_023055505.1 of Callipepla californica brunnescens. Lineage (NCBI taxonomy): Eukaryota > Metazoa > Chordata > Aves > Galliformes > Odontophoridae > Callipepla > Callipepla californica. Next base: position 5,519,103 of record JALIRH010000001.1, read on the forward strand.
CACCTCTTCCTCTGGCCTATGGAGAAAAGTTAACTCAGAAGGAGGACAGATCTTCTACAAAATGTAACCCCCATAGCTTCATCACTTAGGTGAGCAAGAAAATGATTTTTGTTTTCTGGAACGTCAGCTTTCTCCCTTTTTATTGTTGAACCAGATTTGAATTTCTTCATCACTGCCTATTAAGGAAACTGATAACACTTTCCAGGACTTCAAAGAGCACAGTTAGCTGACACTAACAAGCCCACTGCTTTTCCTTCTGCTGTTTCCAAGAAGAAAAAAAAAAGTTAGCTGTAAGAAAAAAGATCGTGAAGTATCCCTTTAGATGTGTTTATGGCCTTACATTGCTATGATCTTTTTTACTTTGTGATTAAAATTGCATGTTTGTTGATTAGAAAAAAAAATTATACAGATTTCATTGCTGTAACATGAAAAGTATGAGTGGAATTTTCCATTTAAGATGTTTAGCAGTACAACTCACTTTTGGTAAGATTTGTTCTGTCGCCATAAGTGCTTCTTGGAACCCCACCCTCTATTAACATTTAGGAAAAAAGAATGTCATTTCATAATACAGGCATACTGGATAATGTATGTCACAAAACTGTATGTTGTGGTCACTGCCAAAGTTCATAAAGGAAAAAATAAAACAAAAAAACAAACAGGAAGAATGAAAAAATACTGATAGAAGCATTGCTGAATGCTAAAAAGGAGCTTTGTTTTAATTATGTAGTTAGTTTACAATTAGCCAACACAGTAATTCCATTTAAGGTTACAAAATGAGGATGCAGAACTCATAAAGAACAGTGCAGCCAGTAAAGAAGCCAGATGAGTAACGTGTCCTTTTTATGTCTTTTCTTTCTTTAAAGCAGAGATTTTAAGTAACATGGGATGCAAACAAAACATCAAAGGAGTTACTGTTCAATTAGTCCTTTTTAGAATGCCCTCTCTACATGCTATTTTTGGTAGAATTATATGAAATTCTAATTAAGTAAAATGCAAACTCTCCTTGAATACACTGTTACCAGCTTTAAACTTGTACATGAGTACCCAGTGTCTTGCCTGATTAGTGCTCAGCAAATCAAAGGTTTGGGAGCTGTAATTCCCTTTAGATGTCTTTGTAAACTGTAACAAGATACAACTTAGGATGAAAGTAAATAACAGAAATTTAAGTCCTGATTATGAACTCACAGTGTACTTAATTGATGCACACTTTAAATTGTTGAATCCTATCCAGTTAAGGTGACTCAGACTCTGAGTCCAGGCACACAAAATAAGAAGTGCTGTTATTGTTCTGTCTTTAACAGTTATAGTCACCATAATATCTGGCATATTTGTGTCTTTATTCTCATAATGATGCACCAGTGCTGCTCCTGTGATGGAAAATTGCAGGTAGTGGACTAAGGTACTTGCTCAAAAGCATCACAGCGTGCTGTTTAGCAGTGGGAAGTGAACTGTCATCTGCAGGAGGCAATACGACTGCTTGGTAAGCCTTCTGCCTTCAGAACTGGAATAAATATAATTGTACTTCGTCAGTCATTAAAACCTAGATTAGGGCATGCAACACATTGAGAGAAACAGAAAAAGTACTGTATCATGCTCATGCATGTGTCCAGAGGAATAATGTAGGCTCTCTTGAACTTGAACAATTACGGTGACTTCTCTGTCCTACAGTTTACCTAGCTGATAATCTCCTCTGCCATTCTTTTGATGCTACAAACATTACTAAAATGTTAACTATTGCTGTTGCTACCATCTAGATGTCATCAAAACAGGTCTGAATATCTTACAAACAACCGAAATTCTTTACATACTTCAGTAGTGTAGCCTGGAGAAATTCCATTAAATATAATGGCTTGGCTCAATCTTCTTTCTAGAAACTGGAAAATTTTCAGAGTCTTAGGGGAAAAAATATTTTATGTTTTAAAAAACAGTGTTTTCCTTTTAAGGGCAACTATGAAATCATAAAACAAATAGTAAACTTTCCACTATGTTATTCACAAAATCTGGAAGCATTGTTTCATTCAAATATTAAATGCATGTTGTCAGTGTTCCTCTCAGTGAAAGTCCTCCTTTCTTTTCCTATGCTGCTGTACTACCAGCAAAATCAACTGAGTGAGAAACCGCACTGCCCGCACAGCATACGCTGCAGAGTCCGGACAGCATTGGTTGCTGTCTCTGTAACATCCTAAACAGTGAAAAGCTGCCAGCAACCATTCTTTTTTCTTTTTTTCTTTTTTCTTATTCTTTTTTCTTTCTTTTCTTTTCTTTTCTTTTCTTTTCTTTTCTTTTCTTTTCTTTTCTTTTCTTTTCTTTTCTTTTCTTTTCTTTTCTTTTCTTTTCTTTTCTTTTCTTTTCTTTTCTTTTCTTTTCTTTTCTTTTCTTTTCTTTTCTTTTCTTTTCTTTTCTCTTCTCTTCTCTTCTCTTCTCTTCTCTTCTCTTCTCTTCTCTTCTCTTCTCTTCTCTTCTCTTCTCTTCTCTTCTCTTCTCTTCTCTTCTCTTCTCTTCTCTTTTCCTTTCCTTTCCTTTCCTTTCCTTTCCTTTCCTTTCCTTTCCTTTCCTTTCCTTTCCTTTCCTTTCCTTTCCTTTCCTTTCCTTTCCTTTCCTTTCCTTTCCTTTCCTTTCCTTTCCTTTCCTTTCCTTTCCTTTCCTTTCCTTTCCTTTCCTTTCCTTTCCTTTCCTTTCCTTTCCTTTCCTTTTTTCTTTTCTTTTCTTTTTTCTCCTCTCCTCTCCTCTCCTCTCCTCTCCTCTCCTCTCCTCTCCTCTCCTCTCCTCTCCTCTCCTCTCCTCTCCTCTCCTCTCCTCTCCTCTCCTCTCCTCTCCTCTCCTCTCCTCTCCTCTCCTCTCCTCTCCTCTCCTCTCCTCTCCTCTCCTCTCCTCTCCTCTCCTCTCCTCTCCTCTCCTCTCCTCTCCTCTCCTCTCCTCTCCTCTCCTCTCCTCTCCTCTCCTCTCCTTTTTCCCCTCCCTTCCCTTCCCTTCCTCTCCTCTCCTCTCCTCTCCTTTTTCCCCTCCCTTCCCTTCCCTTCCCTTCCCTTCCCTTCCCTTCCCTTCCCTTCCCTTCCCTTCCCTTCCCTTCCCTTCCCTTCCCTTCCCTTCCCTTCCCTTCCCTTCCCTTCCCTTCCCTTCCCTTCCCTTCCCTTCCCTTCCCTTCCCTTCCCTTCCCTTCCCTTCCCTTCCCTTCCCTTCCCTTCCCTTCCCTTCCCTTCCCCCTTTTCCTTTCCCCCTTTTCCCTTCCCCCCTTTTCCCTTTTCTATTATTTTTCTCTTTTTTTCCCCTCTGCATTTTATAAGGATGCAGCAGCTCCAGGAACAACTCTCTGGCAGGGTGCTGTACATGCTGACTTGGAAACTCAGATCTGATTCTAATCCAAACCAGCAGGCTGTGAAGAAAACCATAGTTTCTCAAGTGCAGCAAGCATTTCTGCCTCACCAGTAGTCCACAGAGACACTGTGTCATCAAAGATTTTATTGTCCCAGCAGGTGGGGGTTATGTACCTTATAGATACTAGCATTTTCAATTACAATCCAAACATGACACATCTTTAAAGTGAAAATGTTCTGTTAAACGGTCTGAAAAGCATCCTGTACAGTTACAGAACTTTATCAACATACTTAGGGAGCAGAGGGATCAGTATGACAGACCAGAAGCATATTTACAGTCATAGCTATATTTGATGAAAATTTCCTCCTATGGTTTCAAACAGAACAATTATGCATTGAAGTGCTGAAGCCATGTTTGATTCAAACTCACTGTAATTAAAAGTTATGAATCCTTAAGATCACTGTTGCCACCCACTACATCAGCTTCAAATCCCTGCGCAACCTGAAGATCAGCTCTGTCACTGGGTACCTGTTGTGCTACCTCCTTACAAACTCAGCATTATTGCCGAGTTGTTTACTCTTCCAAAAAGATTATGTTGATATTCTAAATATTATGTAGATAGACTTTTCTACATATGCCTGAACTTAACAGTCAACAAGATAGAAGATCTCATATCCTATAAGCAGTGTGTAGTATGTCATTATGTTTTGATACTTGTGCTATTTTTAAATGTGCAAGACCTGTACCTGTTTTGGTGCAACAGCCCTTCTGATGCTACTTAGAAGTGTTTAATTATTAGATATGAACCTTGGTGTTTTCCCGAAGCACAGGAAAAGAGTGAGATATTAAAAATGATGTTGCTTAAACAGCTGAACACTTTCCATATGGAAGCCCTGGGCTGCGATCACTCCCTTTTCCTCCATATGGGTAACCTCAAGACTAAAAGCCACATTCAGAATTGCAAACCTAGTTTAGAGTTTCCCTACATTTCAGTGCTTTTTAGAGGTGTGCTCAATTCTGGGTTCTGGGGACTTGTCATTTTCTAAAGAACTGAACTGTACATAACGCACAAAACATTATCCAAACAAAGGCTGTTGAGGTAGCTATAGTAGTTCCAGACAGACAAATAAATGTTTCCCCTAGGTCTCTAATATTATAATCATGGAAATATTAAGTGATTTTACAGCTGGAATCCCAACAGAAAGTAGACACTGTATACATTTAGCATATTAAGTACTCGTCGTTCCTTGTGGGAGTAACTGATAAGAAATGCTAACAGGCAAGTAGATTTGGCATGTGTGTGAGGGAAAGGCTGACCTTCACAAAAATGTTACTGACAGAGAAAAAGCTGGTGCATTTACAGTCTACACTGGGAATACAGATCCAGCAGCCGCTCTTCATCATTAATGTTTTAACCAGAATCAACATTTACCTTTCATTTCAACTAGCCAAACCCACTTCATTATTATTAGGTTTTTTTTCTGTCCTTCATTATTTCTTATCAGCATAACAAATCACATCAATCCAGCCTGACAAATGTATCCAGCTTCCCATTCTCCCATGCTCACCCTAGGAGCGATAGCATGGAGGGGTCAGGCCAAGTAAAACGTTAACGCTGAATCTCAACTAAAAAATAAAACCCATCTACAAACTGCCAAAATTACAATTTCTGTCCACAACCAGAAGCTCTCACACCTACCCTGTTCTTTTCCTGAAAAAAGTTGTTCAGGAGTGATGGTGGCTCATGTTGGCTTGTTCTTTAAAAATCCTATAGCATCATCAATTGTTAACTCACTCCTCTGCATCTCTGTGGTGAAATCACTAACTCAGATAAATGCTGGACTAAAAAGTTACATACAGGCGCAGTAACACTTCCTTCCACACAAATGTATTTGTATATATGAAAATTAAGTTGGCTAAATGTGACTTTTATCTTTTTATCTTCAAAGTGCTTATATTTAAAACTAGGCAGATCCATGTTGGCTCACCCTAGGTGCTCTTTTCAGAGGCAAGCCATATTCAAGCACTTGATAAATATGAGCCTTTTCAAGGCAAATTCATTGAAAAAAGTGATTTATTTTTGTTGTCTATCCATAAATTTCATGCAAATGTGTAATCCAGTTTCAAATAGTAAATATTAGAGATGTAGTTTTTTCCAGATTGTTGCATAATAACATCATGTACTGTTGTCAGTGAGTTGTACAAGTCAGTGCCTTTGAGATTATACTAAAATGCCACTGAAGATGTTATAATCCTAAAGAATTATTTTTTTGGATTATGTTGTTTATAACTTTTTTGTTTGAAAGAGGTAAAAACTTGCCTTAGTATGTATAAGACCACACTGTCAGAACAAGAGTTTTTGTTGTAGCTCTAGCCAAATCACTTTCCATAACCACATTTTAAAAGTGATAAGGATAAACAACACAAAATCATATTATTTCCATTTGCTCTTCTCTGATTGAAAATGTGACATGTATGTCATGGTCATGGTTTTATGATTTTTGATTGGTATTCCACAACATACCATCATGTAATGCACTGGGAGTTAAAGAGCTAATGCTGTAGTTCCATGGATTGTCGATAGTTCCAGTCTTTTGGTCTCAGAAGAGAAAAAATGAACTAAAGCTCCCAGAAGACTTCACTGTTCTGTTTACATTTTCTGTTCGGAGGGAAAGATAAAACTGAGTGGGAGCTATGAGACTGTCTCTTTGCTCTCTGTGCTCCCTGAACATCACCTACAGCATTAAGGTAAGGATTTTTGTTTCAGACACTCATTTTATTTGATTTTTCAGCTTCAATTCCAATCATATGGTATTGCATTGTGTTACCTTGCATTATGATATTATATTTAATAAACTAATTTTTTCCCTTAGCTCACTGCTGCTGTTTTCTGCATCAAGACTCATCTCTCTACCTTTTCCCTTCCCCTTTTCCATGTGTTCCTTAATCCCCTGTCACAGAACATGGCTGAACCAGGCCGAACCATGACACAGATTTTCTTAACTTATTGTACACAGCACAAAAGAACTTACTTACTACTAAGTAAATAGAGTCTACTTGTTTACTGAATTCTGAAAATACATCAGGATTGAAAAACTGTCAGTTTCTCTTATTTTTTAGGACGGATTGTGGAATTCAAAGATTAGATTTTAACCTTTTAGCAGCTAGTCTTTAAATGTGCTGCCCTCTCCTATCGCGTGTCACTGCATATTTCTTAGTCCTCAGTGCCCTGCTGCAGCATCCTCACCAACCTCTGCTTTCTTCCATTTCCCTCGAGACACTGCTGGTATCTGCAGCCACACTTGAAGCCTTTGCCTAACATGTCCAGAGAATTTGGAAGTAGACTCTACTCCACAGCATGCCCCATTTCCTTTTATAAATGCATGTGCAGAAGTTCAATATTCACGTTTATTTAATATTAATGTCCACAACCATTCAAGTTGCAACAAGTAGAGATTAAAGATGAGCAGACACTGGTGGCCACAAAGAATGCTCAATGCAAAACATCAAGTTAAATAACCATGAGACCAATAAAATTATCCTGGCAAAACTTATTGAAAGTAACAATAAAGTTGCCTTTCAATTTACATTTTTCTTTTTGGTTTATACGGTTCATTTCAATAGCTCAAATTCTATTTTCTTTGGACATACCATACTGCTGTGTTTAAAATTCTGGCTTAGCTAACATCAGAGTAAGAACATGGGACATCCCTAGAGGGATTCCAGAAATACTAGTAGACATCTTCGGTACAGGAAACTGATCTCAGCACAGTAGGAAATATGGAAAAAAAAAAAAAAAAAAAAAGGGCTGAATGAAAAATAAGGGAAATACCAGGCTTGTAATACTATGCACCACAACACAAATGATGGCATCACTCATAGATGGCCAGCGTCCCAGAACTGTATCAGAAAATATGCAATTTTACACAAGCAACTGAAAAGGAAATTTCATTTTGCTTATTAAATATCTCCATTGTATTGCCACTGAAGTTGATGGCAGAATATTGCCTTATTTTTCTGATTTTATGGATCTCAGATGGTAGTTTCTATAGTATTTGCTCATTTTCAGCTTGAAAAGAGATTCGCATTAGAGCCAAAAATTATGACTGCAAGTAAATTTTTGTACAAAAGGTTTCATTTGTCAGATTGTGGAGTTATTTACCTAAACATTTAGCACAAAACGTGTAGTTTATTTATTACACCATTCACATGGAGAAGAAGAATTGGGAAGAATACCATCATTATACCATCCTGCAGAGTTGAAGAAGCATCAGTGTATGTAGATATGCTTACACTGTTTTTCTGATAAATGCGTAATTTCCTAGGGACCATTATTTCAATTCTTCCAGCACAACCTGTTTCAGTCATCAACTGCAAGTCCAGTGAAAGTTTCTCCTATGAAATCATACTGCAAATTAGATCAGTAACTCTTGGCTTTGTCCTTAGTGGATATAGAGAACAACTGATAAACACTATGGCAATAACAGCTAGAAGACCTTTATCAAGTACTCTTCTCCCACACTATGAGGTCTTTTCCTTCCCAGACTAAACAAACCCTATTATTTCTAGCTTTCCTTGCAAGTCATATCTTCGTACTTCTTATCTCTCTCCTTTCTGTCCTTCAGACTCTTTCACTTTGCTTATATTTTGGTGTGTGGTGACCAAAGCTGCACTCATCAGCTGAAGCATCATAATGGCCTCCTGTCCTAAAATGGACATTTCCATGAATTTGTATGATACATTTATACTGTTACTGATTCTTAAGCAAAGCACTCTGCCTAACTCCAGTTCTGAAAAGCTGCTGCCCCAACTGTCTTCCATTTTTCATTTGGCCATTTCATTTCTTCTACCTAAATTGCACATACAGACTTTGCAGTTCTCCTTATTGAATTTCAATTTATCTGAGATCACTTTTCAATTCAGTGAGATTATTTTATATAGCTCTGACATTATCCTCCAAAAATCCTGTTAAGTCCTCACAGCTTTGTGTCACGTTCAAACGTGGAAATTCTATTCCATCATCCAATTTATGTTGAAGTATTTAATGAATGACATTCCAGACATACAGCTTAAAATGATTCTAGAGAAATGTTTCTAGTTTGACAGCAAAACAACCACTGTTCTTAAATTGATTTCTATCCACTAAGCATGTATTAAATTAATGTAGAACTTCAGTTCTATAATTAACTTTTATAAATTTGAAAAGGTCAAGTGTACAGTAACTACCTCACTTCCACAAAAGCAGATAGTCTATCAAAGAAGGAGTTTGATCAGACTCAAATCTACTTTAGTCCTTATAAATCTACTTTATTTGATTCTGTTCATCTCACTATCCCAAAATGAATGCATTTTCTGGCTCCTGTATTATTGACTGGTCTATACTTCTTTATGCCCTCTGTTGACCTTTCCACAAAAGCCAGCATCATCTTTGCTGTGCTCTGATTCACTTGGATACTACCAACCTCTGCAGACTCTTGAAAAGACTCACTAACGCTGTACTCATGAAATAAGAAAAACAGTCACCTATTATGTTATTAAAAATGAAAACAGAAGTCTGTGGTGTTCAACTGTGAGAACAGAAGCACAGCATTGTTTTGGTTGGTAGCAGGAAACACTTCACCAACCACATTTTGTGCTTGGGTATAGAAATTGACAAGGAAGATTTCCATCAAACTGTTTGAATTTGGAAATCCTGCTTTGCAGGTAAAGATAAACTTGTTAGAAACTTGGAGTCCTTCACTTTACATGTAGTCAGTACTCAGGGAAGTTCCTTGAAAGCTACGTGTATTTACTAGTTCAGACACAGCCTTGGAACTGAAGGATTGCTTTAACTTTCCTTAAAGTAGTCTAGTGTAAACTTAAGTAGCCTTTCATACTTGAAAATGTCTGTTTTGCCTGAATATGTTTTTAAATGTATCCTACCATATTACAACATTTCTCCCCACTGAAATAAACCATGAAACCTGTAACCAGAACATGTTTATCTGTACTCTTTCCCATTTCTTATCCACAGAATCATAGAGTGATTAAGATTGTGAAAAGACTATTGAGATCATGTAGTCTGACCATAGACCCATCCCCACCGTGCTCACTAAACTGTGTCCATCAGTGCCACATCTACTCTTTTCTTGAACACCTCCAGGGATGGTAACTCCACCACCTCCCTTTGAAGCCTGTTCCAGTGCCTCACCTCTCTTTCAGAGAAAAAAGTTTTCCTGATTTCTCACATGGCAGTCCCCTGGTTCAACTTAAGGCCAACTCCTGTCATTGTTACTGTGGAGAAGAGTCTAAGCCCCACCTCATCACAACCTCATTTCAGGCAGTTGTAAAGAGTGAAAAGGTCTCCCCTCACCCTACCCTTCACCAGTCTGAACAATCCCAGCTCCCTCAGCCGCTCCCCACAGGACTTGTGCTCCTGACCCTTCACAGTTTTGCTGCCCTTGTCTAGATATACTCCAGGGACTCCATTTATTTTCTGTAGTGATGAGCCCAAAACTGAACACACTTCTTGAGGTATGGCCCCACTAGTGTCAAGTACAGGGGACAATCACCTCCCTGCTCCTGCTGTCCACACTATTTCTGATACAAGCCAGGATTTCATTGGCCTTTTTGGTCACCTGGGCACACTGCTGGCTCATATTCAGTTGACTGTCAACTAACACCCCCAGATCCTTTTCCTCCAGGCAGCTTGCCAGCCACTCTGACCCAAGGAGAAAATATATATTCATAGCAAGACTGAAAGATAAAAGAAGTCTTTACAGTACTTTCAGAATCAGGCTTACAGTATATCATCCCACTGCTCTGAAGTAAGACTTGGGAATAAGAATACTTTCCTTCTTCTCTGACTTAAGTAACAAGAAGAGTTTCTAGGCCAAATTTAAGTTTTTCTGGAGTTATTATTAAAGACAGACACATTGAAATATTTCTGTTTCAGTTTGCTTAAAAGCACTGCAGAACATTTCACTTTTGTGGAGTTCGGTATTCATTCACTCAACTTGGGAAGAAAACTATTACTGCAACTTCAAGTATTCAGGAGATGTACTCTGCCTGAATAAAATGGAATTTGACCACTATGTTATTATGCATTACAGTATTATGAATGATAATGTTTTTCTTAATTACATTAGCATACTTTCCATTGGACTCCAATTAACTCACACAGTGGGTGGAATACTGAATAACCTTTAACTAATGCATTATTTTTTTCATTTTCTTTCCTCAAGGATAGGAATTATTCAACATCTTCTGAAGACCATATTTTAAACTTCTCTAAGTACTACATGGTATAGTTTTGTGTGCCTATAGAAATTTTATCTAAGGGACTATTATAATATGTATTAATTATCGAATACAGAATTCAGTTTAAAAATACAGTATGCAATTGGAGAGACAAAAAACATGTAGTTTTAGACTAACACAGCATAGTACTTCATATGACTAATTTCATGTTGCTTATTATCAAGCCTTAGGTTTAAATATTTTGCAGTTCTGCAATCAGAGACATCTCATCCCCTGTTGGAAGCACTTTGTGACCAGCTGAAAATGTTACTTAATTAATGTGTCTACCACTGTCAAAGTAAAGAAAAATAGAGGACTAAGTTCCCATAAAATATTGAGCTGAAATTTTCCTGCCTTCCACGTATACTTTCACACTCCAGAAAAAAAAAGGAAGAGGAAAATAAATAAGAGAGTAGCAATCCAGTGAAGAATCATACCTCAATTTCTGGTTCATTCCAAAGATAGAGGTAGAATGAAAAGAAATGGCATGATAATTTCACAATGATCATGAAAAGAACTGAGTGAAATTTAGGCCATATAATAGCCTTATAGTGACTGACTTGATCCTTCAGTAATGCTCTCTTCACATGGCTGGGTTTTGGAAGAGTTTTGCAATGACTGCAATTCTCAACTGTGCTCACTCATCAGTTCTATTTCCAGGCTGTTGTAAAGGGGGATCTCTGTGAATAGCTGACCTGATATACTAAAAGGCTTCACATTACACAAGCTCTTACGCTTTCTGATCTTTAATAATATAGTTTGTCAGTTTTTCAGTTCTTATCCAACCTGAAGTCCTATCAGAAAACGCCAGCAGGCTCTCTTTGAGATGAGAGCTTCTACAGCTCATTTATGTCAGTCACGGGAATATTTTTAGTGACTTCTACATCCAGTGGATCAGATTTTAAAAAGATGCCAAAATCAAGCGTTCCTCTGAATTTCACAGAGGTATGAATTCTTCACATCACTGCTCAGATAACTTGCAACACACACTAGTATCTACACTTACTCATGACATGAAGCTTAGTCTGCAAGGCTGATATCTGTATATAGAAGGTCTCGACCTAATCATACATTACAAGAGATTCCAAGGCTCAGAGCGAAGGTAACAGAGACCTTTGAAGTAGATAATAAATGTAAGTAGTGTATGAATAACATAGTAGTGCATGAATAACATAGTGGGTTTTTTTTCTTGCTAGAGGATATTTTCAGTGTATTTATAATGTCCTTTGATGCTCCCTGTAAATTTGCAAACAAGAGGCCACAGGTCCTCTTGATGAAACTTAGGTTTTAAATACATGTAAAACAAGTTGCTGAAAGAGTTTGGAGGAGTTGGAAGTAAACAAAGAGAAAGTTACACATATATTACCAAAACATGGTCTAGTTAAATTTTAAAAGATGAACTAAGCAAGTTTTGGCTCTCGCATGTTACAAAGGGTTGTTTAAATAGCTCTCTTTAACTAGATATTTAAACTAAGAGCACCATGTCTGAACAAGAGATTATGATATACGCCGGCAATGTGTTTCAGGACTTTTCAAACAAACTCCCCACAAACTATCTTAATTAGAATCATACAGACTCAATTAGAGAAACGACTGCTCTTTCTCCTACAAAAAATTTATCCCATCTCTAGAGCAAAACCTGAACAAACATAAATGTGTGGATCTGAAATGTTCAGGTAATTTTATCCTAAATGAGAAGATATTGTCTCAGGATCTGTTGTCATACTACATGCTGTATTTGGAAGCAAATCTACAGAGGAAAACTGACATGGTATCTATGGGAATTAAAAGATTCTGTTAAATAGGCTGTGTGCTACACGTTAAGCAAGAACTGAAACAGATGCCAGCTTAACTGAGAGTCTGAATAGCTTGTTGGTCACCACTCACTATTGGAGAACAGAAAGCTTGTTTGAAATGAGCTTGAATTTTCAACTTGCTTGACATGTATAGTCTAGCCAAAAGCTCACTTCTGACCTTCCTAACTGAAACAGAAACTTTAGATGAAAAACATTTCATGGTTGTCCCAAGCAACAGAAACAATGAGATTCTGATTATTACCATATAGCATATGAAAAGAAAGGAAAAATGTACACGTCTTTAGATACTGTAGATAGTGACAACTTTTGTATTTGGCACTTGAAGACTGATTTCCACTCCTCTGAAAGAGGTAGTGATACACTATACTTGGGAGTTTTTTTAACTCCTCTGAGAGACACTAGGGTATGATGTATTAGCAGCAGTGGTTAAAATAATCGTTTTGTGGAAGCAGACAGGATGTCACTAGCAGTACTGAGAATGGCTTTTCCATGGCACACATAATAAAAATTGTTTGTTTCTACAGACTTGGATCCATATATGCCATCATTGGTCTCTACAACAAACTACAACAAATATCAAAGTAGGATTCTTTTAAAAATCTAATTTGTTTTCGATTTATCCGTTTGGCTTTCTTATTTCATAGCATGCATTAAGACGGGTCTTGATATCTGCTAGATGTGTTTGTAAAATCTGTTTGAACTTCACATGCATACTTAGAACTTGGGTTTTCTGCAGATAGTTTCCAGTTCATCCAAATGCAGAGGGGATGATGCTCACACATGTAGAAGCCCCTCTTTAAGTTATGCTGTTTTACACTGACAGGGTAGTGCCAGGTTTTTTTATTCCACAAATGGGAAAATATCTTGAAGAAAAATACAGCTAAGATTGCATATACTCTAAGTATTCCTTGGTAGGGTCTCCAGTGTGGCAGCTATAGTTAGCATGCTGATCAGTGAACAAAGTGCCATTTCAATTAGCTTTTACAAACATTCATCTTTCACTGTCCCAAACATTTAAATGAGACTAGGCAACCCTTTCATCTAAATGAGATACTGTTGCATGCTGCCCCATTAGCTTACATAAAACTGCTGCTGTAAGCATCCATTACCACAACCTGGTAGTGACATAATCATTTTCAAGCTGAAACTACTTCCCTTGAGACTAGAGAGCATACGGCAGGTTTGTTAGACCTGCTGGGTAAAGCACATTGATGAGTAAAAAGGGAAAAGATGGAAGAAGTTCGGTGTGAATCTTCATTAATTTATTATTATTATTATAGTTCTGAAAACAACAATTTAGCCTTGGAAACTGCCTTTTGGACCAAAAATGTTTCAGACTGTGTTTATTACCCAGATGTAATTTATAAGCATTGAAACTATAATCAGTCGTGAGATCATATTAAAACTATTAGATTTTGAACTAAAAGAAAGTACAGAAAGGCAGCACCAGGGACTTTCAGTGCATGTGACTGAGATCATAATTAAACACCTGTTGCACAGACCTTGGCCAGACAGCCAGACAGCTATGCAATCTGTAGGAGCCCTTCTGTGAAATCTTTAATAAGCTTTATGTTAGAATATAAAGAAAACTGTTTTAGCACACACCAGAGGTCTACATAGTGTCCACTTCCAAAATAGCTGTAGGGGAAAAACATTATGAAAATGATCTTTCACATGAAATTCCAATTTTTTGAATAAAATGTTTCCACACATTTATAGATCTTTATTCGATGTATTTAATTTTCTGTGTTTAGCAGTGTAACAAGTCAAACATTGGAACTTTTTTGTCTGAACAGGTAGAATAAATTATATTAAGTGGAAAATTTAAACACTTCAAAGAGATTTCAAGTGAAGCACTTAAAAGGGATTCACCAAACTTTTTTCACCTCCCAACATTTTAACATGTTGATGAGACAGAACTGCCCCACTGAATGTACTCTTTAACTTTTCTCTATGCTGGACAGTAAGCAGTGTCTCACTCACAGCAGAACCACACAGAAAAATAAAGAAAATAAAAATGTAAAAGAATTAGGTGAATACTCGTGAAGTAGTGTTTAAAAATTGTAGCCTAAAGGCAAAGATCTCAACATTCAAGCTGACATTAGCTCCATGGATGCAAGCTCCAGTCTTTTCAGACAAAAGTGTACTGCAGCTTTAATCCCTACTGAAAACAGTGGTTCTCAGAGCAGTTTAGGCAACTGTAAAACCAATACAAAGAGAGAAAGCAGGAAGATAGTTTCAGGCAGAAAAGATAAAGGACCTATTTCTAAATGGTACACATCCATGGATGAGGTTTTAGTCTGTTGTGGCTGAAATGCCACATAGCTGTAGCTCAGAAGAGCAAGTGATCAGTCAAACCTGTAGAGCATACTAAGCAGTTCTGTTTCAGTAATGATTCACAACAGTTAAATGGATAAAGTGGTCCCTTACATATTACCACTCGAGGGAGTAGTCCCTTCTTCCATCAGTTCATTCAGATCTACAGCAGAGAAGATTCTCACACTCTACTACTTTGCTTCCATGTTCATCTTCTTCACAAGTGTGCTTGGACCATGTGCAGGACAGCAAGATCCCTCTAATACTTCCAGAAGCCCAACTGTTTCCCAAACACTCCCACATCCTTTTGTTTGTCTGTTCTGGACAATGATCTGCTTATATTGGAAAATCAAATAAACTAGCAAAAGAACTGCAGTAATTTATGTTTTATAGAGCCCAATACTAGATAAAAAATAAACCCACATCAACTGGATGTGTGTACATGTGAGTGGAAGGATCACAAATCACTGCTCCAAGATGCTCTGTGAACTCTAATCCAGTCAGAGTTCATTACAAGTGTTCAGCTGGGAGACTCAACAGTAGCAGAAATGAAACACTGCATTACATTGTTTAACTGATTTAATGTTTCCTGTGCTCCTGTTCCACAGTCTCAGAGAGGTGAAGGCAGCAAAGCAGTACCCAGCATTGGAGAGTGCACAAAGGTGAGAGGCAATACAGGAACAAGTACAGTGAAAGAGGAACACGCATTCAGTCTTTTGTAGGTGCCAGGGTGCATAGGGGAGAGGTAACAGCCTCCTGAAACACACTGCAAGAAGACAGCAGCACTGAGGCAAGATGCTTCTTTAATTCATGTCTTATCAGGACCCCAGAATGGGGAACAGAGTTAGAAGCAGTTGATTCTCTTCCTCTGGACACACACATAAATTCCAAGGGTTACCTCTGCTCTCAGCCTTTGAATGCTGGAGAAGTCACCACATTGTCAGCCAGCCCGGTATCAGCAGACTCAATACAGATCAGGTGAGAGAAACCCACAGTCCCAGATAAGTAGGGAGTAACAATTTCCTACTGTAGGTGTTCTCACTGCTTAATGCCACCAAAATTTTCCTTCTTGGAAGCATTACAGAAAGAAAAGGAATACTTGAAACAACAAAAAAATTCTGTTCATCTTAAACATGATTTAATGGATACACTTTTCTTCAGTCCTCAGAATCCAACATGTGGCCGACTGAAGTTAACTACATTAGACTGTGTCAGACAAATCAAAGCACTTCAGTATCCCTTCTCTTAAACCAAACAAACAGCTTTTTCTTCATTTAATCTAGTTCAGCATTATCCGGGATGGTCTGCTAATGTAAAACACGGTCCACTTCTTTCTTCCTCATTCTGTCATTCCCTCCTTTTCCTCTTCAGCCTTCCTCTCATCATCTCATCAGAGCCTGCAGCATGCTCATCAGCTCTGCTAAGTACTTGCCCAGTCCAATCTATTCTAGGACCTATAAAAAGTCTCTAATCTCTGGAAAAAAAAAATTGTTCTTAAAAAGCTCTCATGCATGAGGAAGTTAAAAATGCATTTCAATCACTTTAAACAAACGCTGAGAGTTGCCACTAAGTACTAATAACTCTCGGATGAAGAAAAAAGAAAACTGCTTCAGTTTTCTGACCTGCATTTGTAAGTTTGATCCAGCTGAATTCAGTTAAAGACAGCCATGGTAGCTGTATTAATACTGCTAGATCAGAGGGCTAGGCAGCAAGCCCTCAAATGCTCAATACTGTCTAAACTTCAAACTTCTGGCACATCTTGAACTCTAAAGTTCAGAGTCTTCTAAAAATACACAGTGGGAGCTGCAGGGCCAGCTGGCAGCGGCACCTCTGCCCCACAACACACTGTGGGCATGGGGACAGCCACAACCCTGCACTCACAATGCCATCTGGGTGAGAAGTCATGAGAGTGACAACAGCATCAGTGGTGACAGCACAGAGCAATGCCAGGAGCCCTGGCCTGCTGCACAGATCAAACGAGGGCTGCCAGATTTACCCACATATTCACTGCCCCCCTGAAATCAAATCCCTCATCAGGATGTTGTTGTATGTAAGGTGTGAGAAGCACAGGATCAAAACAACTTGGAGAAGTATCATTACAGTGGCTTAGTATTATTACACAAAACGTTATATTTATTTTGGAAAGCAACAATGGAGAAAAAACGTGCTTAAAATACAGCTGAAAATTAGAAGGATTGATTTCTCCTGTCTTATTTTCAGTTCTGATGTCTAATCTACATTGCAATATGATAGCAGAGAAGACTTTCTGCTCCTGTTTTCCTACCAGTCTTACAGATCTCAATCCAATTTCTGCAGCTGACTCCAAGCTCTCTTCTGTAGAGCCTCCTGACATGTTTAATTGCACAATCCAGTTTTCTTGGCTTTTAAGCAAAAATTCTTCACAGTAGGTACTCAAAAACTGCTTTAAAATCCAAGCACAAATTCTAACGTTCCAATGAAAACATAAGCATTTTGGATATTATTTAATACTTGTTCTAATGCTTCCAATTTTTTCACATCTTCAAGGAAGTGATAAAAATAATGGGCTCAAAAGGTACCATATATATTCATTAACTCTACTTAAAGAACACTATCATCACATTAGTTAATCACCATTAATTAAATACCATTCCATATTGCATACATAAAATGTACTGTGTTTTAAAATTGCCAGCTGCATTGTACACAAACATTGAATCACGAAGAAAGCAAAAGAAGAAACCAGAAATTCTTCTTATTTTGCATACAGTATGTAACTGATTTTATAATCCTTTGAAATGTCTGCAAGATGCCTTCAGGCACCTTACGTATCTAAAATGAAAAATATATATATATATGATTTATTTTGTTAGTTTGCACTACCTGGAACATATTTTGCAAAGATATACTTGCTAGAAATATATCTAAAGCATTAGGAAAGCAAGTTTTTCTCGAGCATCATGGAGAGAGGCTTTCTTGTTTCCTATTGTTCTTTAACAAAAGTCCATTCACTCCCACCAAGTGCTTGCTTCTCTCTGCCCCTTTTAACTTCAGCTGAAAGAACTGATGGATCAGCTGAACTTTTCCTTCACAAGACTGCAAATTCCTCTGCAGTGCAACTTCTTTTTTTTTTTTTGTGACATATTAAACAACGAGCATAAGGAGATATTTTACATGCACATTTGCACAACAACAGTGAAGAGTCCGCTGTGAAACTGCATTTTCATCTCCTTTCCATCACTGTCTTCTTTTGGAGCATTTGAAGAGGTAAATGCTGACTAGTTATCCTGTATTCTGGCCTCCTTTGTGCAAAATATGCCTTGATGTCTTTGGACAGGACTATGAAGCTGCAGATTGCTGAAGTGTATAATGAAGAGTGTTGGCACCAGAGACAATTGTCTGAGTAAACAATATTACATTAAGCCTGAGGCTCACACTAAACTTTAGACCTAAATATGGTCAGTGAAGTATGAGGTCGTGCACAGCACAAGCCTATAGCGTCAAATCAAACCCCCGCTTTCCAATGGAAGCCCTCAGCAGAACAGAGAGACTCATACACTTAGAAAGCATGAAGATGGGGTTCAGAGTTGATGAAATGTAATTTCAATGTAATATTCCAATACTGGTAACAATACTGACAATATCATTCATGGAGTGAGGAACATATTTCTACATCACAAGGCCTCTACCACTGGAGGAAGCTGTGCATGTTCCATTCCTGGAGACAATCAAAGCCAGGTTGGATGGGGCCCGGGGCGGCCTCATCTGGTGGGTGGCAACCAGCTCATGGCAGTGGTTTGGGACTGGATGTTCTTTAAGGTCCCTTTCAACCTAAGCCATTCTACAATTGAATGATTCTATGATCCCTGTATTGAGACCAATCTTTGCTTGACTCCATTCACCACAGGCTGCTTTGGTGCCTAAGTGCAAATTGCTGCAGGGATGAGAGCAGCCCAGTAGAGCCTGATATTACCCGCAATCCACTTTAGCATGGCTCTGCTCCATTACAAGGTAAGGTAATTCTGTCTGAAGACTCAGGAAATAAATCTCTTTGTGAGATTTCCTTCCTCAGTCAAACTGAGTGGCAAAACCCATGATGAAGTAGTCTCAAAACCCCAGGAACTACATACTCCCTAATTCATGTTTCTGTCCCACTGCACATGTGGTCCTTATAGGGCATGAAAATACATGTGTCTGAATGTATTAAAAAGCTGAGAATGCAGCCCCACGTATTTGTACAGCTGGTGAGTCACTGTTGAAATGACAAGCTTCAGAAAACAACATGCACACAAGCATGCAAAGAGAGTGGTCCAAAGTCTTGGTGGAATTACCTCATTATCACTTGGATCGTACTGTGTTGCTGGTGATATGTTAGGATGCCTAGGGACTTGTCCAACCATACATTTACTATTGCAAATCTAATACCTTAATACACAATTAAGAGGGTAGTGCATATTCATTGACTTCAAGGGAGTTAGCCTGGATTTGCACACATTAAATTAATGTCAGAACAATGCAAGCACATGCACCTGCAAGAAATAAATTAAAAATGTACTAAATCGTATTTAGCATTACTTTGAACCCTATCTGAAGGAAGCCCATCACGGCACGGCCCTGTACCACTCTGAGATAATCCATGGAATAGTTAACCTTGCTGAGCCCTTCAGTATTAGTAATGTGAAGAGAAACTGGCATAAGTTGGGAATGCTAAAATATTCAAGAGACTGAGAGATGAAGGAAGATCAAGAAAATTAATGAACAAACAAACAAGCCAAAACATGGTCAGCAAGGCTGAAAGACAACTGCAAAGCAACATAACAATGGTACTGTGTATGAGTGCCCTATGTACAGATGAGAGAGGATTAGGATGGTGTACAGAAGTATAATTCACTGTTACAAAGAGTTATAAAATAGAAAACAAAGGCTCACAGTTAGAAAATAATTCTACTTCCTGAAACAACAGCTCAGAAGAAAAGTTTCTGTGCTTAGGACATTCATTTCTCAACAAGAAAAAGCACTACAAAAATGTGCTGGAGCAAACACTTTTGAACTAAAATGAGGTAGATTAGAGGAGTTCAAGGTTTTTAATATTTCTGATTTCAGGATTTCTATACTTATAACATGTCATTTCATACTGTCTGTTACTGCTTCTTAAGACAAAATCTCTCAGTGATATTTTGTGCATTCATCTATGTGTGTGCATGCAGACAGGGACAGAGTAGTGTGTGTACATGTACACATCAGAAGGAGATACTCAGATATCTTTTTTACCTGGGGCAAAAATTATGAAAGTGTTCTGAATTCACACGTATCTTGAATAGATATTTATCCTGTTGCTTGAGGGAATGAGGCATAAAAGCTCAAAGAAACAAGAGAAGTTAATGAAAGAGAGCCAAATTTTCTGCTGGCATAATTTCATTAGAGGGAAGTGCAGCTGCCCCCACATACATAGCTGAGAAGGCTACTTGAATGGTGAAGAGAGAAGTGGGAGTGAGCCTAAATGTGTGGTTTCAAATTGTATTTTTCATTGTCAGCACAAATCCTAATTGCAACATAGGGCAATTTTATTAATTACTCATTTCAGAATTTTCATAGCTTATATATATGTATATTGCCTTCCATTTCACAATTTTAGAATGAGTATCTAAGATTGTTCTGATATACATATTCACTATAAAGTATGCCTTATACTGAAGAAATGCCCTATTTTCACCCTCTTTTTTCACTTCTCTAAAAATAATGTACAAAACAACAAAATTCACTGTCTTCAATAATTTATAGTTATTTTGGGATCAGTAGTTTCCTCCAGGTAATGAAGTAAATTGTTCTTACAAAGCACCTAACAGCAATTTAATTAACATCACCAAAGTTTAAAAAAAGAGATATCCACCAGGGGTTACATCCATTGCAGAACACAGGGATGTCTGTGTTCAAGAAATGTTTAGATATTGTACTAAGGGTCATGGTTTAGCAGGGAAATGTTAGTGGTAGGTGGACAGCTGGACTGATCTTGGAGGTTTTTCCAACCTTGGCGATTCTATGATTCTATAATTCTATGATGTGTATGTCTATATGAAGCATTTGGGGATTACTAATATATAGAAATGACAAAATCTGTTCACTCATAACTGCAAAAAAGTAAAACTTCCAAATGCAGGAAAAGTTTTTGGTGACATGCACAAAATTCACTGTTAGGCCATCTGTTAGCTGGCCTGAAGTGAGGGCAAAGGGCTAGCAGCCTGCCCAAAACTAAATGTTTCCCCATATCCAACCCATCAGCAGATCTCTGAGGCTCAATCTGTGTAGATGACAGAAAAAGAAAAAATTCTGGGGCCATGTGCTTAATGTCCCCTCTCTCTGGTGGGCTATGGGAACCATCTGGTAGATGCTCTAAAGGAACCTGGTCTTCCATCCCCCAAAAGGCTGCTTTTCATAGACAGTTTAGCTGCTACTTAAGATACTAACAAGTTGCAATTATGAAAACAAGAATCTACAGATTTAATCTACTGCTCTTTATGTTTCTCAGCATAATTCAGTTCATTCTGTACCTTTTTTTTTTTTTAAATTCTATTTTATTTGATTTGGATAGGGGCAGAGCTTAAAAAAAAGAATGAAAAGTTCACTTATTTGATAACCTCATATATTCTACTTATGACAGTTATTTAGGAAGCATGGTCTAGAATTGGAACTTCTGCATCTTTTCTACTAAATTAAGATGGAAATTAAATCATTTTCTCTCTCATTTTTTTACGATATACAATGAAGAAAAGAAAGTATTGTCTGCTCAGTTCTTTGAATGTAAGCTATGCAAACATTTTTCTTTAGGCTATAACCTTTCATCTGAATTCCAGACTGACGGAGGTACCTCCCTGCAGACCTGAATAAGGGAACTAAACATCAAGACTTGTGTTATATTTCTGTCCTCAGCAATTCCCCACTAGCTACTTCCAGGTAATGTTTAAAGAAGCATGATGTTTTCTGGCAGCATTTGTTTATTCAGCAAGGATGCTTTAGCTCCCTGTCTGAGGTTCCTAACTCTCCCAAGGGACTCAAGAGTAAGCAACAGGCACTTAGCACTGGTTTTGAATCACATTCCAGGACCCAGCCATACAAAAACTATTGTTGCTAGACACTCTGACACAGCATTCCCTCACTTTGTAATACTGATTTCATGCAGTCGCTATCTACTATGTTTTACTTTTGAGTCTGCTGTGCATACAGCAAGCAGTATCATTCACTGATAAACTGTCTTTCGAAGCTCATTCACTATAATTTAATACAAAGTTTTCAGGTATTAATGTTATAGGCCCTTGAAATGGATTGGGCCACTACATTTGAACCATTATACAGGGTGGTTGTGGAATGAAAACATATCTCAAGTTCTCAAATCAGAGGTCACCAGTTACTGCAGGTATCTGTCAATCAGCTGCAAAGATCCATCCTTTATCCTAGAGTTTGGGAAAGCAAGTAGTTGTGAGGACGCTTTGGTGAGAATTGTAATGTTGCTACAGAAAACTAATCCTTTCTATCCAGTCCTAAAATGCATTAATTCCTTTTGTCTTCTTCTGAGCTATTAGTGTATTTACCTAAGAGAAGTCTGAGTACACATTCTTGTTCCAGTTCTTGCTCTAAGGTAAATACTTTATAGACATATTTTTGTTTATTTAATGAGTGATATGTGAGCTTCCATTGGGTGCCTAAGTCTACTAAAAAAGCTGTGGTATGGGGCTACCAGGCTTATAAGGTATGTAAACCACACAGTGAACAGTGACTGTATTCCCACTCAATAGTTAAAGGCACAAAAGAACCATGGGAACCTTGCTCCAGCCTTTATTTCTGGCTTTAGTAAAAACAAACCTTTTTTTTTGTCAAATTACTATCTGTTACAGTTCGAACTTTCCTTAAGCTTTACTCTCCTAATGAAGTTTAATCTGCCTCTGGTTTAAAGCAAAAGAGCTTTGTGTGTTCGTGTGTATGCAGTGTGAATGTGGTTTTGCAGAAAAGGAAGTATTCTGAAAGGTAGGGGCTAAAATCAATGGAAAATGGAAGCCAGCCTACTGCCCTTGTTTTTCCAGCTGTCAAATTTTACTCTAATAAAGTGGATAGTATTTCTTTACAACCCCATTAGTTTTTCCTAAGCAAACTGACAATACCATTCACTGTTCTGTGAATGCAATCTCCATAATTTATGCTTTTCTTCTGTGAGAAATACCCTGAACACTTGCGTGTAGAAAAAGGAACCTTTCAGAAGTGTGTTCGAAGGCCCAAACATCTCTTCTACTTTATTTTACTTTTTTACTTGGGCAGGAGACTAGATACAGAAGGTAGCAACTATGAATCAAATTGGAAGAGACAGTACGTGTAAAGAATTGTCAGGGCCGTGCACATTTTAGCTTGGCAAAATAGCACACGGTCTCTTAAAGAGCTTAGAAATAAATAACAATGGATTTTATAGAAAAGGAAGGACATTAAAGAGATCAGCTCTATAAAATCCTTCTATAATTATACTATTTGAAAGACAGCCAAAATGGGGGTTGGGAAAGGGGCAAAAAGTAGGAACTCACTACGTGAGACAATGTATGATTTCACATAGGATCTTCTGTTAAACTTGTATCTACAGAGCAGATAATCAGCTTTCTGATCCATAGTTCTGTAACGTGTGAATGTTTCTTCAATGTGTTGCACTGTTTAAGATCGAAAGGGCCAAGCTGCTAACAGAAGTCAAGATCAGAATAGGAAGAAAATGTTCGCAGCCATAGAAATTCTACTTTAAATTTGTAGAGGTTACCATTGCTCCCTCAGTACTTACATTACCTGGGTATTTGCAAGTAGACGCTACCATTATATTTTATCAACATCTCCATGAACGAAGAGGCAGCATGAGCACAAAATATGTACTAGCTATATTAGAAAGTTTATAAACATTTCTTGGTATCTGATGTTTCTTCTGAAATATTGAAATACTAAGCTTCTTTTCTTTAAAGATGCTTGAGCTGAGAGTTTTCCTACTCCTTTTATTTTGAAAAATCTTGTCTTCATTTTGACTTTGCATAATTCAAGTCAAAACAGTAAGGCTGGTATTTGTATTTTATTTTTCTTTTTCACTAAAGACTTGAGATACTTGAGACCTACTCTTAGACCATTTCAGAAGAATCTTATTCTCAGCGTAATGGAAGAAAGACAGCTTTAATAAGATAGATATAAGATATATTTAACGGGGTACAGGACAGACAGAAATGAATTATCACTACCTATCCTTCTCCAGATTATTCCCACTAGCTAACACAAGTGTCAGCACAGCTCTGCTGAGAAAGAGATAGCTTTTTGATTTTTATTTCACACTTTCTTCTCAACTGCAGTATAACATTCTTTCACTTAGGAAAATTAAATATTCTTAAACATGAAAATATTAACTAACAATATGAGGCAATACAATTACAGGGAAGTGCCGTTTCCTTAACCTTTGTATGAACTTGTAAATTACTGATTTCTTTCTGTAGTAGTTGCTTGACATGACTCATTGCTGTAATTGTCATATGATAACAAAGTGCACAAAAATCTCTAATTCCGCCTCCACCAAACAAACCTCAACAAAAGTCTTGAGTAAAGTTGTGTGGGGTAGTGGCTAAAGAGGAAAGAGGAAAATCTGCAAACCAACTCTATTTCTATAAATACCACAATGTGGCAATTACTGGTATGGGCAGGGAAATGTATAATGCACACGTCATTCCCAAGGGATCAGCCAGGGCTGTCCTCAGGGCTGTAAGTGCCAACTCCATTTACACAGACTTTGAAACATCTGAAGGAGGTGAACTCTTCATGCTGATGTAGGGATGTAAGAAATAATAATAGAATCATAGAATATCCCAAGTTGGAATGCACCCAGAAGGACAGGGCCCTAGGCAATCTGATCTACTACATGATCCAGTGGCCAGCAGCCCTGCCTGTGGCATGGGGGTTGGAACTTGATGATCTTTGAAGACCCTTCCAACCCAAGCCATTCTATGATTTTCTGATTCAGTGATAAGGATCGTCAATTCCAATTGCTGGCTACACAAAGAACCATCCAGAAATCGCACTGCACATCTGAAAGCTTTGCCCAGATGCTTCTTGAACTCTAGCAATTTGGTGCCATGATCACTGCCCTGGGGAAACCGTTCCAGGGTCCAACCACCCTCTGGTGAAGAATCCTTTCCTGACATCCACCCTGCCCCTCCCGTGACACAGCTCCATGCCATTCCCTGTTGTCACAGAGAGCAGAGCTCAGCGCTGCCCCTCCGCTCCCTGTGAGTTTAAAGGTACATACATGAATACTGGTTGTTTTTTTGTTTTTGCTGTTGTTGTTTCTTTTTAAGTTTTGTACCACAAGGTTTTGTACCACAAAATTCTGTATGACAGTCTTAGTTTCATGTGTGTGGTATCCATAAAATTGAACTCAGAATAAAAGCTAGAAGGAACTGACATTCTCTGCCTTTTTTCTCCTCACGAGTTTCCTTAGGTTTTGGCATTTTGGCGTGCTTCTGTCTAGGGTCTTACTGTATCTAGACTGCTCAAGTTATGCTGGAGCAGCAGTTTTCAGTTATAATAATAATAATAATCTTTCAAGAGTTACTCTAGCATTCTGGATCACCATGCATGTCACTGTCTGCCTGACCACATCAAGGCACAATACCCTCTTTCCTGTGCTGAGTACTGATGTACCATAAACAGTAGGTTAGAATTTCTGTCTGGGTGGGATATGTACACAAGCAAAAAGTCTTAATCCTATAAAACCATTTGCATGGTCTACAAGCAGAGCAACACTAAGTCTGTTATTCCCTTTACCTTGCCTTCAGTCTCCTTTTTCGTGTGCTGGAGACAAGGCAGAAAAGGTGTGGCAGCTGGGCAAACAGAGGCGGCATATTTTGCTATGAACTGTGACCCCCCAGATCCCAAGCATTATCTAGGGAAAAGAACCATAGTTTTATCCAAGAACAATCTTGTTGCTGTTCTATCAGTAAGGAAAACAACAAAGGATTTTTATTCTTCTAACAATTTTGAAAGAAAATTGTTTTATTTGTTCTTCAAAATATATCTCCATTTCTCCTGGACTTCCTTATCATTGGTATTTATTATAGTAGATAACAGCTGCTGAAAGCTTTCAATCATAGAGCTTTTGAAGGCTCATGGAAGCATCAAGCTAATGTTTTCAAATGGCTCTGGGATCTGAACAGCTATCCTCCGGATTAAGGAAGATGAAATGAAAATGAATACTCCTTTTCAGACAAAATCCACCTGTCCTTTACCACACAGAGTACATATCTATTTCACAAAGGGGAGTTTAAACGAATAAACCAATATGTTTTCTAGTTTATAATCCATATAAAATATTTTTTCGTCCTCCTTTGATTGCACCACAATGGCATAATTCTGTGGGTTTCTCCAGTGACAAGAATTATTGCTAGATATTTTAAATTAATAGCGAACTGGTAACAAATACATAGGCTTTTCATATTTAACTGCTTGCACAAATTGAGTTATGCACAGAGATTGAAAGGTATACTCAGAAAGTTCTAGGAAAACTTCTGTAAAAGTAGCTGGCAGACTATCTCCTCATAATACTCAAGTCTCAAGAAATACTCAGTAACTACCAGAGGGCACAACACTCAAATTTATCCACAGCCCCAAAAAATCCCACCTCAATAGTTTAATATAACCCACTGAGGATAATGAAAGGTTCCTTTTTTCTTCCCCAGCTGAATGCTGAACAACTTAATAACAATTGCATACATACACAGACATATGCATGAACCTTACTCCAAGTCTACTCAATTTGAAAGTAGTTGAGTGATGAAGTTGAAATCCTGTAATATGAAGTCAGACTCTGTTCATATTATATGTGAAAATACACATGGAGAGGGGTTAAGAGACTGTGAACGGCTCCCAAAATTAACAGGTTGCCATTAGAATGGAAGAATCACTTTCTAAGTCAAAAATTAAGTGGAAAAAAGAAAACCCACAAAATTTCTGGAGCACAGTGCATACAAGGAGAGATGAAAGTACTGGGTTTGTTCAGATATAAGTAGTGAAGGAAAACTGAAAATCTTATAACTGTCTATAATGAACTCCAGGGGGGTTCCTGGAATGTGGGACAATTCAATTAGATATAAGGGGAAAAAAAAGCCATTACTGGTTGCTCAAATAGACTGTGGGATCTATACTCTTGGAGTTACTCAGACATGAAGTGGACACATCCCAGAACATCCTGATCTCACCTTGGCCTCATCAGACCTGCTTTGGGTTGGCTGGAAGACCCTTCCAACCACATGATTCTGTGACTCTATGAAAGATGGGGAATATAGATCTTTTTCATTAAATAACTCTTAGAGACCATTACTGCTCTTCTGAGAAGTTAAAGCAAGTTTCCTTAAGAAAGTCTGGGCAACCTAGCAAGTAGTATACTTTTTATGCTTTTTTCAAAGATTGAAAATCACTCAGTAAATGAAGCTCAGAAACACACATCATATTACCAGACTGTTATATACAGGTTCTGTGCCCAAGTTTGTAAAAAAGAGAGCTTAACCTCACAAGCTCAGCCACTGAAAACAAAATACCACAGATTGATAAAATTTAAGATGATATGCATATGAAACAGGATGTGGCCAGGTACTTTAGAATGTTTTACTCTGCAGTTTTAATGTTATTTTTCCTACTTTTTCTCTACATACTTCTGTAATATATCAGGTAATATAGAACTCTCCCAGAAGTAGACACATATACATCCACAACCACATAAGGTACTACATAAAGTTGATTTATCTGCTATATGTAACATTATATATGTGTACAGATACGACTTTTGAAAATAAACAGGAACCAGATGTCACCATAAGAAAAGATGTAGTATCTGTTCTGAGACCAAAGGTACCCTGTCAAATTTGGTCAGAAATGTCACTTATTTCATTAAACTTTAATTTTACAATTAGAATTTTGAAAAATAAAAAAAAATCCTGAATCTACACATTTAGTTACATTCTGTATACTCCATCATTAGCTGTAGTAATTTACTCATCATACCACAAGTAACAAGGCAATCTTTTCTTTTGTTTAAACAAGACAGAAATGAGACTGCAAACAGAAAATACGCACAGAATCATCTGACGGATTGCTTTTGTATTATTTCATGTAACGCAGCATATCGGTGACTTCATTAAAATTCAGTAGAATAGGTATTTCTACATACTACTGTCAGCCAGAGACAGGTACATGTGCTTCCCTTCTACGCCAGTGAACTGTAATGCATTTAACTGTAAGAAATGAAATCATGTAGTACACAAGATTTCAACACTGGAAAAACACACTTCAGGCACAGTAATTTGCAGAAGGCACCCTAAAGAAAACTGAATTCCTGATGTAGAGTGTTTATAGCTACCACTGTGGACACACAGGCTGCCAGGTCATTTGGGTCACACTTCTGACCTTCCTGAGGAAAGTTACCTTTTTTCTTCTGAACTGCCAGATAAGCTGGTTAAGTGTCCTGGACACAGTGCCAAACTTGATACCAACATCTTAATGCTCACACCTGCTGAACACTGATAAAATCCCAGAAGTGCAAAGCCTGCAGGTTGGAAAGGACATCTGAAGGTTATGCTGCCCAAATTCCTCACAAAACAGGACTCACTACCAAGGTGGGATGGGGTTACGCAGGACCTCATCCAGATAAATTTGAAATATCTGGAGAGTTCATAGCTTGCCTGAATATTCTCTTTCAAGGGTAAAAAAAAGCCAAACTACTAACAATTCCAAAATAAAGGAAAAGTGTTACTATTTCTAAATATCTTTCTAAAATTTGTGATATTTGTGTCTTGTCACTGTGCACATCTGAGAAATGCCTGTCTTTGCCCTCATCATTATCTCCTATTAGACAGTTGAAGACAGCAGTGAAAATGACCCTCAGCTTTCTTTTTACCAGGCTCAATTAACACAGCTGACTCAGACTCTCCTTACCCATTGCATGTTTCAGCCTCCTAACAGATTTGTGGCCTCTCACTGTTTCTTTACACTGTTTCTTTTGATGCCTCTCTCTTTTGAGGGGGGCTGGCAAAGACAACAAGTATCTGTCCCTGATCACTCCACAAATCATATCAAATTGGAATGACTGCACAAAAATATTAAAATATTAATGACATAATAGATCAGAACCATATTCAATTTCTGCATAGAAAATTAATATTTTGCTTTCTAGTTGAGCCTAAAGAGATAAACACTTATATTTTCTTCAACATGAGAAGAGCTAATATCTTTAGATAGTTAAGTCAGCTTCAGAGGAGCTGAACATTGCCTCTGCAGCAGCTGTTATTGAATGATCTTGTACAATGTGAGCTGGAGTGGAGTAAATTCATCCCAGCTCCTTGAGCCAGTGAGTAATCTCCCTAAGGCCCCTAACCTCTTGGTGACTGCTACATCAGCTTCTCAGTCTCTAGAGAAATAGTTTCTTTCTCACAAGGACCCTTGAAAGCAAAAGTATCTCACATCTGCAATTCCTCTCTCACACATTTCCACATAGGAGCTATCTCTATCAGCCAAGAATCAGCTAAAGCTCATTTTCAGTTGCTCAGCAAACAGGCTGGGGCTATCACAGGCACAAGGCAGGAAAAACAACCAAAGCAGACAGTAAACAGTGAGTGAACACCTTGTTTATTCAAAGTGCTGCAGTTTGTTGACATTACACACCATCTCAAGTTTAGCTGTAAGATGCTTTCTCTCATGTCCAGGTTTATTTGAAAGGGAGCTTTCTCACAGCCACAGGAGAGCCATGAAGAAAGAAAATATCCTTAAAGCAAAGTTTTACCATTCAGAGTCCAAGTGAAAACAGTTCTTGCCTTTTGGACTAGGTAGAATTTGTTCACCTCTACAGGGACAAAGTAATTGAGGAACCAAGTATACAAATACATCAGCTAATAGATAAAAATATTTGCTGGCAACTCATTTCAAACATGCCAAAGTTTAATATTTTCTTTTCTATAACTGTCAGCCTTTGAGAAAAATCAGGTGAACATCTTCTTATGTGTTGCTTTGGTGGCCTGGAAGGAATTTACACTGTGAGGTCAGACTCCCTCAGAATCAGCATTCAGTGTCTGGCCCCAACACCAGCACCAATTAAAAACCACTCAATAGAAACATGAATGTAACAATTTATAATGGATAGCAATCTCATCACTTAACAGCAATGCTGAATTTATCTGGAGTGCTCTTACAAGGTTGGAGAGTGCTTTGACAATGACACGCAGAGAACCTAGAATGAAATCTATCTTTTCAGGTTTTTCGGGTTTTTTTATTTATTTTTTTTTAAAGAAGTAAATGGCATGTAAGTCATCATCTGTGGCAGATTTCTCTAATTACAAACAAAACCAACTCAAGAAAAGTTTTTTTTTTTTAATTAATTGTTTAATTTAATTAGAAGACCCATAAACACACCTAAGTAAATTGCCACTACAACTATGCAACCTGTTCCAGTATTGATTCAGCTGGCACAACCCTCCTCCATAAAACTCTTTTCAGAATCCCAGCATCAGGGTGGTCTGCTCTCCCCAGCTGCTATGGGAGATGCCAAATTCCTGTGCTTACCCTTCTCCCCCAGTGCCTGCTTTTACCGAAGTGGACATAGCAACAGCTTTAACTAGTTCAGCTCGATACATACATACACACATAAATGCAAGCACAGCTAGATTTATGTCCTATCCCTTCCATAGGCACCATGCTGGTGCTTCATGAAGTCACTGCCCATCATCAGGGTGTTGTGGCAGGAGGAAGAATTTATCTGCTGAAGAAACATATAGTGCCAAACAGAGATGCTCCTGTGTCTTGGAGGAAACGAGACCAGATAAAAGCCCATTGTTTCTTGGATGTGGCTGGTGGGCCAAACCGTGGCAGCCAGATTTTTAACTTTTCACTTTCATTTTCTGCATGTTGTCAGTGCAGACAGTGACACACTTGACCACATCTGAAAGTTTCAAATGATTTTTGTAGTTTCATGCAGTTTTACCACTTCAGGAATACATTTTCAGCTGCCCATGTGAGCTTAAGAACACATTTAGGGACCTAAGTTCAGAAAATAGTAGAGAAGAGTTTGAAAAACATCCAGTGAAATAAAGATCATCAATATTCAATTCTTCTCTTACTGCATTTTTAAAAATCATTTTTGAAGTATCCATTTACAAGCATCCATAAGGAAAACAAAATAAAGGAAATATGAATGATGGGCACCCTTCTCATTGTAAAGGGACTTACTAAAACTATAAAGATGATATTAAATCTGAAGTAATTGTCCTACAGACATACTCCTTTTCATACTTTATTGTCAAGCATGCATACCTTTCTTTCTTTAACAGAAAATACCTCACAAGTCCTTTAAACCCTTTTGTCTTTGCTACAGGTTTATCTGTTTTAGGGAAAAAGAAAAAAAAAAAGGATGGTGCATTATTTTCAACAGTGGCAGGAAGTGGGTTTTTAACAAAATCAGCTTAAAAAATTCCAGCTGTGTTCACATTGAAGCCATCAAAAAGTTTAAGCCCAGGATCAGTTCTCCATGCCAACTAAATCCTTTTCAGGCCTCAAAAAGTAAATTTTTGAAGAAATGCCAGGCCTCTCCTTGAAAATAACATCTTAATTGGTTGATATTAAAAAAATGGAAAGTGCTATTCTAAAGGTGTAAGTGTTTACGTTTTTGTATACTAGTTTGATCTTGTGGCTTGTAAGAACACTCAACATTTTAACACAGAGACTGTCTCACTGAACTGCAATGGCAGGTATGCAGGCTTGGTTATTTCAGAAGAGGTGGAAATTCTAAACAATAGAAACTGAATGTGTTATGAACTATCCTGTGCCTCTAAATCGCACCAGAGAAGTCAAAATGTGAGTAGCGATTCCAAAGAAAACATGTTTCATTCCTGAATAGCTGGGGCTCAGTAGAGGACAAGGAAATTCCAGTCTTGTTCTCTTCTGAGATCAATAATCGTTTTCAAGGAGTTTCTCTTTCAGCTTTAGGTTCACACAAATGTTTGGGATAAAAAACAGAAAACATCATATGTACTGAGGTGTGTATGTATGTTGCTTTGAATACACATACCTTTTTTCCTTTAAAGACAAACTACTTCAAGATTATGAATACATCCATCCTACTGCTTTTTCCCCTTTATTTTCTGCAGTGCTATTAATCTTTGTGTACATATATGTAGTGAAATCTTCTACTGTCATTCAAAACTTTGCCTTCTTGGTCTATTATGTGAGAAGAAAAGAAAATGAACCCACTCATTGAATTGCAGTCAGACCCTGGCCCCATATATTTCCTTTGTCCCTATAAATCTAACACTGCAGATTCTTTAAGCTAGGTGACTGAGATGTATGACCTGATTTACACAGATGTTAAAAGAAGGAAAATATTTATCCAGTTGAATTGACTCTGAGCTTACAGGAACTGATTTATTCTGCATAACTCAAAGCTTTTAAAAGTAAATGTACTTTTCATTAAGAAAGGTAAAGGGAAATGATATTATAAAGCAAAAGAAGAAAACCTAAGAAACAGCAACTGATAAGTAGACGAGGTGACTGTTGAAGGCCATTTCTCTGAGAAAAAGTTATACAGGACTTTTTATTTTTTTCAGTTGCATTTGTAAAGTAATGTCATCACACAGAGGAACTATGAAATAGCAAAGGAAATGGCAAAATGAGATGATATGGAAGATAGCTGGAAGTTTTAGTATGTCACACATTTGCTGTGTGACTAAAGATAACTCCTTTTTCTTATTCTCAGTATGCCAATCTGACCTTTATAATGGCTGAAAATGATGCCTTTAATTAAAGAATTTGGCTTCAGATTCCTTTTGACATTTTTTCATTTTTCTTTAAATAATTGCCAGGAGACATTTTGTTTTTCCATTAAGCAACTTGGCAACCCAAGGTAACTATGATGTCTCCTCATTCATAATCTAAAAGATAATTTAGGCGAAATAATCATTTATCCCAGAGCAGTAAGCAAGATTAAGCAGACAGTTCAAAAGTCTGGGTATTCATTCCAAACTGTTTCTACATGTTGCAGTTCCAGAAATCATATCTGTACTTGAGATCTGTATTAAAAGTAAAATCTTCTCATAAAACAATATTTTTTTATTTTAAATATGAAGTATCTGCTTAAAGACCTCAAATGATGATGATAATCCCTTATTTCTTCCTCAAGCTAACTGAGATCATTAAAAATGCTGTATCACACTTCAGATGAACACAGAAATTTTACATCCTGAGATGGCAGCCAAATTCTATTTCTGAGAGAATTAAGACCTTAGCCCTGAAGGATTCTCATAGGCCAACCTCTCATCTCATGGTGATTCAATGGAATACAGGAGCTGTGCGTTGATGAAACTCTGTTCCAGATATTTTTCTATCAATCTGGTTGGATGAAGAAGAGGCAGGGGGACAGAAGAATATTTGTTTCAGATAATGATGAAATACTCTGGACTGCAATTTCTTGTAGACAAAACGTATGATGGTAGCAGGACAGCTTTTCAAAACATTGTCTTTTGTTTTTATCGCTGCCTTGGAACATATAATTATTTTAAGGTCTTTAGCTAAAATATTTATACTGATTTCTGAAAATAATCTATGTAATCTGGAGTATTAACTGTGGAGGAGCATTCATAGAATATACTTTTGCACTTATAAGTGATTTGTCATGTAAGAGAAGCAGTTGGAAATATCCCATATATTAGCTAATTTTTAAGATGGAGAGGAAACATGACCTCCACCAATCTTATCCACCAAAGGAGAAAGATTCCTTTCTCAAGGAGACAAAGTTATCCTTATATTTACGAGAAGGAGAAAAATGGATTTATCCGAAAGGTGTGACGGTCCTACCTTCAGAAAAAGTGTATTTTCATAAGAGAGGCTATCACTACTTATCTTCATTCTGCTGCAGTACCAGTCTTAGATCCAGTATATCACCAAGCAGGATTTCTGCTTTCCAAAGAAGCCATGTCAGTGATGGATGAAATTGTGATGCAGATGCAGTTAGTTCTCAAATTGTACCAACTCTGAACAGAATAAGGATGGACGCATGAAGGGAAAGGAGGAAGAATTAACAGTGTAAGCCCTTCATTAATCACCATCTTCCATTTCATTACTGGAACGACACACTTATCTTTATTTGTGCACAGTGAGGCATCAGAACTTCTGACTCATGCAGATAATGAAGTATATTTCACACCTCAGGTGCATCCCTGAGGCCCCAACTCTGTAATTGGATGAAGAGGGGAAAACACAGAACCTTCTTTCAACCTGGTGCCTGCTGTAGACACAACAATCTGAATGTAAGATGAGATGGCACACTGCAAAATGGAAAATTGCCCTTATCAAAGGCCTTTCCCCTGAGAAAGAGTGCCTAGTCTTTTTATTGAGGAGTGTAATTGAGAATACTCAAAAGACAGTACCAAAAGGAACAAAATACACATATTGAGGGTACAGCCTGTTCAAGTGACAGGATGAGGTCTTGGTCTATGTATTTGTTCATGCCAGGATCCCAGTCAATGCACTTCAATAAAATGAGCAATTGTTGTGAGTCACATCACTAATTGCATCTGATACACAAAAAGACTTGTGCAACAACACATATCAAAGAGCACTGTGAACTCATCCAGGACGGAAATGGCTGACAGAGAAGCTCTTATTACTGATACACATACAATTCTGAAAAAGATTGGGTATTAGAAATGTCTATGGCATTTTTTCCTCTCATTACACTTTCTTTAAACAGAAAAGATGTGTTGTATAATAATGGTAATAAGTCTCTGCAGAGACTTCTAACATTTGCTTGAGACACAAAACATGAGGAAGAGGACAGTGGAATTGTGTAAGATAGCTATTTCTTCTATGAAAAGTAGAGACAGCTAATGATGCACTGAATCTGTAAAAAATTCTGTAAAAAACAAGAAAGTTATGATCTTTCTACAATAAAAATCAAATGTGGTTCAGATGCAGGTCAAATTGGATGAGTTGGGAAAAAGAAAGATTAAAGGGACTAAACGAGTTCTTAGACTTTCTAGCATGCAAGGAACAGTCGTGCATCCCTCCTCAGACTTCATAAAGTTTAGATGATGTGATCATCCTGGAATAGGACTACACTGATAAACTTTCCCCTTAAATTTAGGGCCTGATAATTTATTACCTGGAAGACCATGTCCTTACTTGTGACTTCAGAGAATCTATAATCAACAGACCAAACACTGCCAGTGATTTCAGCTTTATTACATGAGTTTTCACAACTGAAGTCACAGTGCATACAGCCTAACTCTGCATACAGAAACAACAGAATAAATTTTCTTCTCATACTCTTTCAACAATGGCAGAGAAAGAAAGAAAGTCAACTTCACTGTTGCTTACCAAGAGTTAGCATGAAAACAATCAGACTTACAGTTTACTTGGCAGTGGGATCTCTACTCAGTAAACTCAAGAAAAAAAAAAACAACCAAGCTTTTATCCCATACTACCTTAAATATCTCTTAGAATATTGTATGTTATGTTTGTCATAGCCTATTCAAATTTAAATACAAGATTTATTCTATTATGTTTTCATCTATTGATTTGTAACAGGAAAAAAAAAAAAAAAAAAAAAAAAAAACCACGATTACAGAGAAAACAAAGATCTAAAAGCTACCCTCAGATTGTAATTTGTAAATTACTTATCTTTGATAACAACCAAAGATTTAGTTGTTAATTTTACCAGGAGTAATAACACCAACTTCAATACTACAGAGAAGATTTTTAGTTGACAATATTCAAGAATTAAAATACGTAGATCTCCAGAGTGAAAAAAACTGGATTGAGTTTTCACATGATTGGTGCTCAGCTCTTTTTAAATCAGCATCATTTCAGATCTATTAAGCCATGAAAGCCACAACTCAGTGACTTCTGAGAAAATATGACCCACAGTTTGTTAAATATTATGACACTAAAATACACAAGAGATTTCAATGTAAGGTCTGCAA
Source organism: Callipepla californica brunnescens (assembly GCA_023055505.1). Lineage (NCBI taxonomy): Eukaryota > Metazoa > Chordata > Aves > Galliformes > Odontophoridae > Callipepla > Callipepla californica. The sequence goes on from JALIRH010000001.1 coordinate 5,554,822, forward strand.
AAATAAAAAATTAATAAAAAAAAAGTTTTGCTTTTTTTTTCCTTCTTAAAAAACAGAACAAAACAAAAAACAAACAAACAAAAAAACCCACTACTCCTTTAATTCATTTTGCAAGTAGCTTTTATTCCATGGACACCACCAAATATTCAATCAACTCTTTAAGCAAAACCCATTGCCTAATAGAATGTCATCGGCACAAAGTCCACCAAATAATAAATGAACTTTTTATTAACTGTGGTAACATTAACATTACAATGAGGGATTGTTTAAAAACAAGTTGTACTGCTGTTGCTCAAGAGCTCAAAGAAAACGGTTCTCAGTTCCTTTATTTCTCCTCGAGGGTAACCACAGGGGTTGCATTAAATCTTTTTAAATATGTTGACAGTTGAATGTGTGCTGCTGTTGCTCTGGTGACATTTTATGCTTTTTAATTGTCATTAATGAAGCTGACTGATACTTTCTTAAAAGTGCTTTACGTGTTCTAGTAATTTTATGACAAAAAGAAAAACAAAACAGTCTGCAAATTAGCCTTGATCCACTTCTCTTATGGAATTTTCACGGTAGACAATGGGAGAGTCTGCATGGGAAATATCTGTTTGGCCAGACATTTTAGGTAGGAATGCATGAAACGTTCCCAATAAACTGTGAAATTATCACTTGATTTTGTGTCTGAATAAATTCAAAGTTCAAAGATGGGCTTGAATACATTTTCAAAAATAAGTAGTGGAAATACTTTGACGGATTCAGAACCTGATGTTAAAGCAGCACAGCCCAGCTCACATTATGATTTTAGTAAGTTTGAAGATGTAAATCGGAGCTGGAACAAAACCGAAAGTTTTAAACTATTCTGGCATCCCATAACTCTACTTTTATTATGATAATACTCCCACTAGCCTTGAGAAAGGCTTGTCTCTATGAAGGCTGAAAGATACAGCTCCCAGTTATCTGTTCAGAAATGTAGTAACAGGGAGAAATGTATGTAATTTGAAAAATAGAGGCATGATCTGTTTATGAACTATCAAGCATAAGTCATTTGCTATGAGGAGAAAAACTATGGTTCTTGAAATTATGATGGGTAATTTAACTAGATTAGGGAAGATCTATTAAGGGGGAAGAAGTTAGAGGAGGTAAGAGGAGGAGAAATGGTATAGGAACACATGTTGAGTCCTTCCTTATCCCAGGTTATCCAGTTCTTACATGCTCAATGGTAACACAACAAACAAATCCAACACTACTGCAGCTGCTGCACCACAGACTTAACATCTTTTCAGTTTAAGAACCAGAAAAAGCTGGAGCCACCTTTCTTCAGCTGAGGCAACTCTTCAGATGTAGCACAAAATTGATGGCCTGAGCCATTACTGTTAAACAGACCAATTAAATAATGATAAATCACTCCAAGCAAACTGGGAATCCTATCGCCTGATTCTCTATATGATTCACGCTGGATATAACTGCATATACCTGTGCAAAGCACACAGCTCAGCTCCAGGCTGACTTTTTCTTTTATCTTGAGTGAACGGCTATGCGCAGTGCACACAAAATCAAGCCCAGGAGCTCTGCATGACACAGGAATTTTCAAGACACTCTGGGTGCAGACAGCAATAAGTTCCACACTCATGTCAGACGCACATTTAACAATCTCAACTAAGTCATGAACTACATTTTAATTAGACAAGAGGCCAAGCTTTTGATTTTAAAAATAGAAATTAGGGTTGCAGTCCTTCACCCATTGAAGTTAATTGCAAAATCCCTATTATCAGGCTCTTGAGGTATTACCCAGGCTTACTTTTTAATTACAGTTGATTCTTAATGAAGTAGATGGCAAAGAGAAAAGCAGCCCATGATTCAAACGATTCACATTTTTATCTTTCTTGATGAACAACAGAATAGGTCACGATACTTGCTGGATTTTCCCATGAGAAATGCCATGATGTGAATAAGCCCAATTGACTTGATCCTTAAGGAGCAGGTTAGCTTTGAAAAGCATCACTCATTTTCTCCTCCTGTACACATTCTACCCCCAAAACTTAAGCATTGTAATTACTGACACTAAGCCAAATCCAATTCAGAACTTGAAAAACATAATGTAAGTATCCTAAGCTTGAATGACTTGTCTTTATCATCTAATGTCATTTAGAACATAAGGACCTCTAATTATAGTTTTATTTTCAAATGATGGACTTTAAAAGAGTGACAATTCTCCATAAAAACCTGACAACTTCTGAGGACATGGAGACAGCCAATACCTTGATATTTCTATGTGATTTAGAAAAAATACACTATGAAGCAGCTTATACAGAAAGATTATATTATCACATTAGCAAAAGAACAATAGAATGCTTTACCCTTTTCCTCTTATTTTACTAGCTCTGTAAAAAAAGATTTATATAACAGCAGCTAGTACAACTGGTAGGACCATTATCTTGTTGTACACAAGAACCTGCAAACTCTCATTTCACATAAAGAAAATTCTTTTTTACCATCTGGAAATCAGGCTTAAAAATAAACTTACTGTTTTTATATTGTATGAAAAGATCTGTCTTATATTTCAGACATTACTTGACATATTATAAAATGCCTATGTAATTTCCTCTATACCTTTGACAGACTCATTAAAAAAAAAAATAAAAATAAATATATATATATATACACACACACACACTTTTTAGAAAGTCTGAATGCTGAAATAAGTATTAGGGAAATTTAAATTTTATGACAACTGTAAAGTATCACTATGTTTAAATAACACTTTCTGCTTTCACTGAAAAAGAATCTCAGTTCTACTCATGCAAAACATTACTTTAAAAAACAAAGCCATGGAACAAATCACGCAACTCCTATATAAGATGTTGTAGGATTAATCTGTAATCAGCCCCACTATGATACAGAGCTGACACAGCTCCTTTCAGATGAAGGAGGGACAACCTCCCTTCAAATCCAGACAAACTAAGGTTTCAGTTTACCTGGTCATTTTTTTGTTCCTGAATGCCTAAGCTTCCCACCTCCCCCCCCACCCTCAACCATGGGTAGCACTGTGTTTCAGAATGAAATACAAATCTCTCTGGTCCAGGCTAAAACCATTTGCACCTTGTTACATTTCTTTCACAGCACTGAGTGGGAAAAAACTGAGTGCTTCCTACTACAGACTCCAACAGGTGATCAGGAGAAACCTAGATGACTGTCAAGGGCACTGTGGACAGCACGTGCAACATTGAACCAGCCTGCTTTATATAACTGCGACATGCCTGCAAGTGCAGCACATGATCAAGTCCACATTTGCTTCCAGACAGAGTTGTGTAGAATCAGAACCATCTACATTAGATAACCATTACATCCACAAGGAAAGGAAATTCCCACCTAGTTCTTCATTTGGCAGCTCCCTCTTGGAGCACCAGTTTTAGCATTGCCTTTACTGGAACCATGCCAATAAGCACCTATTGAGCTCAAACAATTACAACCCTGCACTTCCAATATAAAACACTTTGCAGTTGTTCAGTCTATTTCACATCTACGATGGTCTAACTAGGCAGGCCTCATTCCAATACCTCTCTCTGTCACAAGAGTGCATAGTTATAACTGTTGCTGTGAAAAGCAGTTTGAACTACTTCCTAGCTATAGTGATTGTCACAAAGGGACTTCAAAGATTGATCAGAGCATGCAGACTAAACCCATGGCAGGGCACAGCAGCTGCAGGACAGCCCCAGGCTCACAAACCAGCTCACACTAGTAGACTGTATCAACACAGGGAGCAGTGAGCCATCATGCTTCAGAGACAGTCTCAGAAAATAAAAAGGGTTGAGAAAAGCAAATGTTTTTGTGTTTAGTGACAAATTTGGCTCAAATTTAACAGAAGCCCGAACACACACATTCTCAAGTAGTGGCTAAAATACCACGACAGCTAAAATCAGCATTTAAGAGAGGGCTTAATGCTAGAAGAATAACCTACCTTGCTGTTAAAGTAATACTGAAGTAATTGGATTAATAACATATTGCTCATCACTTCAGAAGTAAACATACTTTTCTTTTGAAAATAATTATTTCAATTACTTCTTTACAGAATGCAGGCATCCATGACTGTAAAATGTTAAGTACATCCAACACATTATATGAAGTGTGCAAAAATCACTATATTGTCAAAAGGGTCTGTCTTGTTATCTTGGTCAACCTTCAAACAGCTTCATTTTCAGAGTGCAAATACCTCAGCTGGGCACCAAGTGGAAGTAAGTAAACTTATTAACGACTTCTATACCGTGACATGTCCCTCACATACATTTTCTTTCCAAAAAAGGTAAGACAAAAATCTTCAGTTGTTACTAAGTCATAGTAACTTTTAAATAAAGAAAAGGTATTATTATTTACGTATGCATAGTAGCAATGAACTGCAGTCTAAATGTGATTCTCACCTGACAGGTAACTCAACAACACAAACCAAAAATAATTGCAGACACAGACTAAATAGACAATTTCTACTTAGTTACTGAACTGAAGGCAGAGAAGAACATGTTTGATCATAACATAAGAATGTTTATTTTCTTTCTTACCACTGAATGTTAAAAACACCCTTGCTTGAGGCTGGGAAGATCCTTTTACGCTGCTAAAGTAAATAAATATCCCAATCACCGCGTACAGTGCAAGAAATGCCATCTCTTCAGATTTGCAACTTAATATCCAAGAACTGAAACCTGAAAGAAAGAGAATTGGCATTGCATGTTGTTACAGTTTAGTGGAGCAAATACAGAACTACAGAACAATCTGTGCTGAAATGTTCTCCCATCTGATGCCATAATATATGATAATATGAAGGAGGTAGCGCACTTCTGTTTTTTCTTTATAGATCTGAAAATGGTTTTCTCCAGCTGTGTTATGTGCTGGCACAATAAGAGCTCTCTGCTGTTAGTATGAACCTGCAGAGCCTTAGTTTTGGCTACAGAAGACTACAGCATTTGATTCAGATTATTTAAATAAAGACAATTCCACCTGCTGGAAAAATAATTATACTAAATGTCAAGGCAGAGTAAAGCAAGGACAGGAGATACAGTTTCACAAATAAAAAGCTGGCTGATATTTTTAGACCTCTCTGCTTAGTTAACATATTTGATCTTTTTTTTTTTTTTTAAACATTTGAAATCAAATACGTTTGGAAATGAGCTTTCAGTTTGAGTTGAGTGCTCTAATAGCCCTGTACACCTTCTTTTAGGATGAAATCCTGACTGTGTATGTCACTAATCTCAAAAGCATTGAAACCAAAAGTATTTCAACATGCTTGAAACTATTAATCAACATTTGCTTTTTGGACTAGCTCCCCTTTTGGGTTACTTTATTTCTCTCTTAGACTTTTACAGAGCACTAAAATTGCCCTGAGTTGGACAGTGTTTACACACTTGATACTTGGGCTACTCCCCCTATACATCTGCTGAATCTATGTTCATTTGATAGGGTGAAGCTTTTGAGAATACTGAGCTCTTCAGAGAACAGAAAACACTCCAAACAAAACTGTATCATTGCATAGGTCAGGAAGACTCAAAACAGGCTTGAGCTCAGTGGAGTCAGTGTCACTTTCCTATCAATTCCAGTTGACTTCGGACTAGACCCATAAAACCCAAGTATTAGTAACTGAATATAGGCATCATAGATACACAGTAAACTGCATCTCTCCAAAAACTGCAAAGCCTTTCTACTGGACACCACCTATTGGTTGACCAGGTGAAATATTTAGTTCTATGGTAAATGGCAGCACCTTGAAGGACATGACTCCAAAGGCAAGAAGTAGATACCTTTGAAGTCTATGTATTTCTTTCTATGTATTTCTTTAATGAAGAGTATTGTTGCCTGTGCAATCACTTTCCATAAGCTCCAGCACTGCAGTCCCTCCAGTGGAAGACAGCATCTCTACATCTTTGTTCATGAGTCTCTTCTGAGATTCACACCTTTCCTAAAAGAACTGGCTGCAACCGTCTCATCATGGGAATACCCATCTGTCAGGCAGGAATTACTTTAGGTCAGCACCAGTTCTGGCTGGATTCACACCACTAAGAGGTAAAAGCTCCATATCTCATTACCAGCTCTGTCATTCCCTATCCACGCACTGTAATTCATTTTTAAAGGCTTCTCTCTGCATTAGACCTTCACACTAAGTCAGTGTGGGATGAAGAGAGCATGCAGGAGGGCACAGCTATGTAGCTCATACTGTACCCTGCCCTGCCCATTTAGCTTTGATAAGTGTGTTAAGACCAAGTAATGCTACCATTCTTCTAATCGACAAAAACCGGTGTCAGAAATTTTTCAGATACAGATCTGGTCTACAGAAGAAACATATCCATTATGGCCCACTTCCAAATTATTTCTAAAAGTCTGTTAACTAATAAAATGATAGTTGAAGAGTTTTGCCAAGAATAATTCTTAAACAAGCAGCATGAACTCCAATATTAATGCTACTTTGTGGGCTTTAAACTCAAAACCTTGCAACCAGCCCATAGGATACCCTTTAGCTTAGCCTTCTTCTAAGAGAGAAAGGCCATTAAATCCTGATGAGATTGTTTTGTCAGGCCAAAACAAATAGCCAATCACACTGAACATGTGATCTAACAGATGCAATGGGAATAGTATTTTACAGTAGTAGTGCTTTGCTTTCTTTGCAACAGAGATGAAAAGTCAGAGGAAAAAGCATGTGGCTTTCTGTCTTCCCTTAAATGATACTGTAAGAAATAATACTAATAAAAAATAAACCTTTCAGCACTCTTTCCCTCCCACTCTCATGCCTCCTGCCAACTCCAGCGCAATCAGCTACAGGAGGGAAACATTACTACATTTCATTGCTCAAATCACACATCTTCACCGTTCACAAAGAAGTGACAGGCAAATGTAAGATTGAGACTATAAGCAGCATGGTTCCAACCCAGCTATTAGGCACATAAATAATAAATGCATACAGTGCCACAAAGGTATCTCAGGGTGCCTGACATGTCAGCAACCTAATGGCAGTAAGTTACATTTCAGAGATTTACACATCTAGAAACTGAGCACAAACTCATTGCAGGTTTGAACCTCCATTTGGGCTTATATCCCAGCTCTGAATTTATCTCAGTAAGTCATGATACTATATTCAGCATGTCCCGTGCACATGATCTGCACTGACAACACACAGACCTCAAATCATTTCAAGTCCTCTTAAATAATCTTTCAGGACAGACAAAAAGCAATATCTAATTCCACTTCTCTCTCTGTCTGCTGTTAGACCCTACTCAAGCTGTAAACAAACCAGCAAACCACTACTGAAGAGCTGAAGCTTTCCTGTCACAGAGGTTGCTTCCAGCACACTGCTTTGCTTTGGAAACTATTACGCAGCTTTGCTGTAAGTGCTGCGCAGGTGTCATCTGCTGCAGCCTCACTCTTACCCTGACATCCCATAAGGAAAAGAAGAACAGAAAGAAAGGGATAAAAAAGAAAACCTCAAATCCAGGCTATGCTAACCTAGAAAATATTACTTTAACTAATAACCTAACTAGTGAACAGCAGGAAAATTCAATTATCAGACACATTTCACATTTATTACAGGAGAGAACTTTCAGTCATGCTTACCCGGCTATTGGAGGAACCAGGAACAGATTTCTATCTGGTTTCTATCAGTCTATGGGCTCCGCTCCTGTTACGAGAACGTTTTAATTCCAAACCTGGCTCACGGTGGGAAGGGGAAACGAAATTAAAAAAAAAAAAAATCGTAAAGAAAAGTATCTCTTCCTCGTGGTTGCAAAGGTACTCTTTGTTCCTTTGTAAAATAATCCTAAGGCACCGGGAGCGCGTCTCCCCGGCCGTCAATGAAGCACCTAGAAGTGAATGGAAAGTGGCCGCGCGGTGACGGTGAAGGCTCCGGTTTCCAGTTACAGCGCTGCCCGGCCCTCGCTGCCGCGCTCAGAGGCGAGGCACGACGGTGCATCATTAGCTGAGCAAATAGGGGCTGGAGCTCATAAATAATGCCGAGGCCACACCCCGCGGAGCCGCCGGCACGGCCCGGCCCGCCCCAGGCTCCTCTCGGCGGCGCGGAGCGGGCGCTCGGGGAGGGGTTCTCTGCTCAATAAAGGCTATTGACGGAGCAGCACCCGGCTTATCCCGGGGGAAAGGCGGCAGCAGGTTGCTCTCTAGTTCCCCTGCCAGCTCTCAGCCGCGTGTGTTTCGCGTCCGCGGAGCTCTCTGATGGGAAACTCGTCGGGAAAGTTTCCTCCCCTCGGTGCCGCTGTGCCCCGACGGCAGCGCTGCGGGATCCGTGCAGGAGAACGGCCCCGGGCTGCGGGCGGGACGGCGCGGGGCAGCCGTCGGGGCAGGCCGGTAGATGTCACTGTGAAGAGAGGGAAAGACGAAGGGGAGGAGGAAACCAGGTCATACCCAGCGCCGGACGGAGGGATGGCTTTTCTTTCTGTGTGTTTGCGGGGATTTATTTATTTATTTTTTATTTAATTTTTTTCCCTGAGTTGTTACCTCTGTTTGAAACTTAAAAGAAAGCATGCCACAAAAAAAACAGTAGCGCAGTGGTTGGATTTGTAAACCAGTCTCCTGATTGTACCAGTTTTTTCACGAGCTTTCAGAATCTTCTCTGCAATTTGGGAGACTGGGAGAAGCTCGGTTTTTGCCTGAGATCCTGAACTGTTACCTCTTGTAGGCTTTATGATTTTGCTGTTGATTAGTTCTTTTTTATTATTATATTTTCCATAGTGCTTTTGCTCTTGGGGAGCAGACAGCTTTGAAAATTGAACCAAGCTGTTAGAAAGTGGAAATTGCAGCACAACTCCATTAAAGCCACTGAGATGTTCCAAGCAATGGTATTTGGGTTCTGGGCCATGTGGAAAGCTTTTACTAAATTGTTTTTTTTTCTTTTCTGAATACGTTCTGTTTTGGTTTGACATTTGGGAAGAACACTTCTTCTGAATCAAGATTTCCACTTTTGCAGGGGGAAGTGTTCAGTGATCCAGCTGAGGGTTGCGATGCTGAGTGCTATTGCAGCTCTACTTCGAAGGAGCACGTCTCTGAATGCTCATGGAGCCTTGTCCTATTATACAGCCTTGTCCTATGGGCAGAAGTAAGTTAACAAGGTCTCAAAGTGAATAAGTGCACACACTCAAGTTACGGCTTTGTTTCCAGCTATTATGGTCTAGCTGTAATAACCAAAACAGCTAATAATGCTGATGCATTGTAGCCGAAGTACACTGCCCTTACTGAGCAAGTTTAGTCCATGCACATGGATGTCTTTGTGGCCAGTATATAAGCCACATTGTAAAAGCTCACCCATATGTGTTGGGGTCATGCTGTTTGGGAAGTTTCTTCCCAGACTTGAGTGCCAAACTGGCATTAGTGTCTTTTTTCAACAGAAAACTACTGCATTATGAGACATCCATAATTCCAGAGAGCCTGAAAATATGGGATGTCAGATTTGCAGCTGATTCCCAAAAAGAAAGGAGTTCAGAATTTCATACGGCTTTACTCACTTCAGATTGCATTTTGAAGACTGATTAGTTAATGCCACCAAGGGAACTGAACTCTCCAAATTGCTGCTGGTTTTGTTCTAGTTCTGTTTAACACAAGGAAGCTATGCCGAAATACATGGACATTTGCTGCCATTGAGAGCTGTTAAACTAAAACACCAGAGAAGTTGTTCATTCAATGGCCAGGCAGTGTGGCTGTGAACATGCTGCTTCTCATCCTTGAGATGTGGCAATGTCCAAGTGCCTCAGAGTCTGACAGCAGCAACCTGGCAAGAGGAGAAGTCACTTGTCTGCTTTGGAAAATCCCCACAACTAAGTGCAATTAGAGATCACCACACCAAGCAGCAGAAGTGAATCAGCTAACTCTGTATTCTCTCTTTCTGTGGTCTGTGCAGGCTGATTCAGAGGAGAGTGCACAGAAAACCACAAAGCAAATACATGAAATAACCTCTTAGTAGAATTGTAGTAGGTGGCAATGCCAGTCAAAAAAAAAAAGCAACAAAAAAAAAAAAAAAAACACCAAAAAACAATGGTACTACAAAATAACCAGCAATGAAAACTATGGTGACTGTAGCCATCCTTCTCAAATATTTTCTTTAACTGTTAAAAAAAAAGTTTGACAGTTCTACTTTTTCTTCTCAAAGTTCAGAGGAAAGATCTTGTAGTTAAGATCACAAACACATGTTCCTAATAAGGCATCCTTAGGAAAAGGCAACAGAATACTCAGGCATGAATCAACGGCAGCATTAGTTCAAGTCACTTGTGTTTGTCTGTAATTTGGTATATATGAATACCAGGGATCCATCTGGCTATCTGTGTTTCTTTTTCATATGTGCTAGCTATATCAGAGATAAAAAGGTAAAATGGAACACTGAAGAAAATTATGGGGATTTCCGACACTCCCTCAAGGACTTTGGATTTTATAAAATAGTAAATGTACTACAAAGAGACAAACACAAAACTTTAATCTGTGAGATACCATCATACTTGTATATCTGTTAGGCAAATCAGGAGTATGCTAATTTTAAAAACAAAAAGCAAATTGAGACATGAATAAGCACGCCATATTGATTTATTTGTATTTAACGTGCATATGTGCAGGTCAGAGCAAGATAATTAACTTTAAAAAGCAGTTTGAACTTCACAGCTGGGCTGAGTGAAATGGTTAAAGTTTTACTTCAGATGTTTTCTAATAGCATGCATTAGCTTCAAGCAAAACTCATGGAATGGAAATTGCTTTTCCAAACCATGAGGTGGGGTTTCAGTATCTACTGGCACAAATAAGCCCTATGAGTGAAACGAAAAGTATGCAAGACACTTGCTTTCCAGGCTGTGTATTTTACTGGCTAACATGGCGATGAGGACAATTAAGTTCAACTCAGCTTTGCAGCTGATTTTTAATTATTGATATATTCACAAAGCAGGCAGAGTGCTGTAGGATTTGCTTCTCATCCTGATGTGGTGCTTGTGGGTTTTATAACTGCATGCAGTTACTCCGAGTGGCGTTACATGTGACAGGACAGAGTTAGGCCCTTTCTCTCAGCTTTGAGTTGGGGCAGTTCTGACCCCACGGTGTGATCTTAGCAGACAAACACTCATAGCCAACAAGCTGATGTTGATTTTGTTCTATCTGTGCATGGTATTTGCTTCTTACCCAAACAAATTATCCTAATGGACCCAGGCCTAGCCTTAGACCTAAACACTAACTGAAGCCAGGAGGAAGAAAGTCAAAGGCAGATCTGAGCTTTGACTTAAGGTTTTGGTTTGAGGTTTGGCTTTTATGTCTTGTTTTTGTTTGTGTTTTTCTTCTCCACTTAAGTTTTAAGCTTCTGAAAAAGTGAAAAATTATCGGAAGCAGTTGGAGCACAAAGGAGCACAGCTTTAAAAGACAACAGCAATGAAGATGGTAGAGGAAGAAGACAGAAATCTCCTAAGACACATGCTGAATCGTAAAGATGACCTGATAGAAAAGAATTAGGTAATTTCTCTGGATCTGAAAGAACTATTCATTAACAAGATGTTCAATACTCAGTTTCTGCTTTGAACACAAGCAAGGTCAGATGCTATTATGCAAAAATAATATATAGTAAAGACATTAAAGTGACCATTAAATATGATCCTTGTTTAAAAATTGAATTGCATATACTGTGATGTGCATTTTCCAAACGGTATGAGAAAATGGTATTAAGTTCTCTTTCTTCTGTCTTCATGTGTGAGTGTCAAATCCTCTACAGAAATAGTCATTAGGTAATCCAATGAGTTCATCTTTGTTTCTTCATGTTACAAGAAATGGAGAAATTCTGAAATGCATCAGTAGTTTATTTTAGGAAAGCTATTGGATTTTTGTTTTTAAGGTGTGCTAATATGAATTGCACTTTATATTTTTATTCATGACAAACCATCCAAAGATTGCAAGAAACATTAAAGATAAAGCTGTTGGCGATACTTCTGAATGATCAGAGATGGCGTGAGGTCTTTGGGCATAATCTGTCCTGACTGGTCAATGGGCTTATTCACATGGGTCAAACAAGGACTGCTCATGAAGAGCGAGGCTTCATCACAAAGGTCAAAGCCTTATAAAACCTCTGGAATGTAACTAGTAATATGTTGTCAGACTGAATTCACCAAACAGTTTGCTTTTTACTACTTTATACTCAGTGAAAGTTCATTTGCAGGATACAATTTGTCTTTTCATAGTTTAAGAAAAATATGGTACTTACAAATAGGATCAGTGAAGCCATATTAATGAAGCACTATTATGTGTCTGGGAAAGGGGCAAGCATGCTCTTATTTTGATAAAACTCCAGTTGTCTCCAGTCAGATTGACACAGCTCTGAATAGCTTCCCTGGAAGTCATTGTGCCAGCACTTCACAGTGAGCTCTGTCATAGAATCATAGAATATCTTGAGCTGGAAGGGACCTATTGTGGTTTCTTTAAGGTCATCATCAAATAATTACTTCTGTGTCTGTACAAAAGATGTAAGCTGATTCTGGTATGCTACCAGGCCTTCATGGCCCTCCCTCTTCAGCAAGGCAACCGCATTACTGCTGTTCCTAGGAGAGGCACAGTCTTTTGGTCAGATTTTCCACCTTTTAGCAAGTATGACTAAATGAGGTCAGTGATATAACTGGAGCCACTCTGCTTAGACAAAGCTGGATTTTAGCTTTTAACAAATAAAACAAGTAATCATTATTTGGACTTAATAAGTGAATTAATAAGAATATGCATTAGGAAGACTTGAATGAAAAGGGATGGTCCTTGACGCACTAAGGATGGCTTCAAGCCAAGTAAGCTTTAAATACAAATGCTAGTGCATGGAGGATGCAATTATGTGCTTGTTGTCTGTGTATTGGAAGAATTTGGAATGAAGGTCCTGTGGTGTGAGAAGATCTACGAGGCCACAGGGAAAGAAAACAGGAGCTGCAAATGGAGAAGCTTTTTATCCAAACAGGAAAACAGAGGTAGGAGGATTAGGGAGAAGAGATTAATGTTGAATAGAGAAGGCCAGTGACAACACCGTGGATGTCATGGCAGCTTCCAGCATGAGCTGCCACTCCCTAGCCTGGTGCTTCATTTATTGCTACATGCTTAAGGGCTCACATCACTTCCTCTCACTGTGTTGGAAGGAAGTTTTGGAAAGGTAGCTTTTTTGCCTATGATTCAGCTATTTCACTTTTAATAGAACATTATGCGAATCTCTCGTTGACAAAACAACAACAAAAAGCTTATGGTTTCATTTATCTTATGTTTGCAACATGAAACCTGGTTATATAAAATCTGTCCCAGAAGCCTTATTATAAAAAACTACCCATGCCCTGTCTGGTCCCAGGTAATATGCCAATTGAGTTCTATTTCCCACTGTCAAAGGAAAGGTAATGATGGCATACCTTGAAGTCTTCAATGTATTTAGTTCTCTGTAACTATAGACTAAGAGATACTGCTGGTATTTGTTAGCTAATTGCTCACTGCATATTGTCTGGATACTGGAAGCCGTTGTTTTAGAAGAGGAGTGTGCAGGGCAGATGAATCTCTCTGCAAATGCCTTGTCCTCTAAGCACGGCCTGTTAAAATTTGTCCCTGCTACTTTCCTAAGGAAGTTTTTCTCATGCAGAAGAGAAGTTAAATAGCTTATCTCCAGATGAAAGAAAAGCAAAGCTACTGAAAAAGGTCATAACTCAATACGTGCATAATAAAGAGAGCATAGTCTGGAACAACCTGAATAATTCATCCCTAGGTATACTGAGGATCTATCTGTGTATGGATCAGAGGACACTGAATCCCCAGAGATATTTCTTTCTTTACTCACCAAGTTTTTTTTTGCACTATTACCTAGATGTTACTAGAGTCAGAATCTTTAAGTTGATCTCTGTTCTTATTTTTTCTTAAGTAAGCAGTGGTAATTTTCATGGAAATCATAAGCTCTCAATAAAGGTGGAAAAGATCAAGATACCACGGAGTTCAAGTTCTGATTCTTGACCACAGCATTGTCTCAGTATTAAGGAAGGCATTCCTGCTTCCAGCCAAGTGTTCTTTTCTTTCTTAAAAGGCTATCATATTGTTTGCTATGAATCAAAGGTTGTCCTGGAATCAGCATGATGCAGTTGACGCTGTATTGATGTTTTAGCTCTACTCCTAACACTATACTGTTCTGTGATATAGATACCTCTGCATTCTTTTAAGATCCTAAAGAAGATGAAATGAAAGCTCTGGTCTTTGTCATGTTCTGTGCTGTATACTTGATCTTTTCTCCCTTTGTCACAGGGAGTATTCATATAATACTTCCAGATGCATGTGATTCACAGGGACACCAGCTTCTGCTTTCACTTTTTTTTTTTTTCCATTGTCAATGCAATAGATGTTTTGAAAGTCTCTTCAAAAATTCTATTTAGTATGGCAAGTTATCATATTTCAGTCACCAAATCCTTTCTTGAAATCCATCCCATTATATTAATTAGAATATGTTGCTTAAAACGCATGAGCAAACTCTTGGCTTGGGTAGTGAAAGCCTGTGATGTCAGAGTATGTTTTGTGGAGTCTGAGAGAGTCTGCTGACTTCTTTGTACATTTTTAGGCCCTAGGACAATCAAGATACGGGCTTATCTAAAACAACATTAAGTCATCAGCTTAAAATCAAATTTTATTATTTAAAAAAAGAAGGGCTGAAAGAATCATAGGTAATAGCATATTACCTACTGACTTATTGGTCATAATAGATTAAAATGTGATTTCTGCATATTTTATTAATTGTCCACGCAAAGTTAGCACAGCCTTTCTGGAACTCCTAATGCAGAAGAAATGCAGCATCATATAATATAGCATTGTGAATTAAGTCCAAGAATTTTCTAGTGTACTGACATTTTTATTACCTTAATTTTGCTCTTTGCTTCTTATTGTAAGAATCACAATTTAAAGTGAGCCTGCATTTTATTTTTTTCCTCTCAGAATATAAACATTCCATTAAATATTTATCTTTTTTTTAATCTGCCTCTCTTCAGAACATCTGTTAATTGAATCTTTATTTGAATCTATTAGCAGTCATTTGTTTTAAGTCAAGAAGACAAAAATAAAATAAAATAAAATCTATAATGTGAACGGCAGCCAGAACAAAGTACCTTCTCCACAATTATAACTTTATGTGTTTAATCACTGTCAATTATTCAAATTCAATTAGGAAGAAGAAAAACAACAGCAACAAATGAAAAACAATGAATAGATAAAAAATGTTTTTTAAGAGCTTTTCTGTTTGCTGTTGTTAATATTTAAAACACTTCATATGAATTTATCTTAATGTACTTCCAAAGAATTGGGAAATTGAAGATAAACATTTTCAGTAATGTTTCATCACAATGCTGTCTGTTTATTCCTTAGAATTTACATGTATTACAAACACTTCCAGCAGTCATTGGAGAACTTGTCAACATTAATTAATATATGTGCACAATATATGCATGGTCTTTATATATATTTTAACTTTCAAATTGGCAAAGAACACTCATCAGAATATACTGAAATGAGTTTCTTATCCTAATTATCAAAAAAGAGCTTCCGTAACTCAGATGTCACAGAAGTGAAAGAAGTATAAAGAAAAACAAAAAACATGACTGATCTTGATCATGTATAATGTACAACGTATTTTTCTTTCTCTTTTCTTTCCAAGGTATTTTTTTCTGAACATAAATTCATAATGTGAATGATTTTAGAACTAATACATTGGAGGAAATCTCTAAAATTTGCCATGAGAAGGCATTATTTGTGCACTTAGAACAGAAAATATATTTCAGCATAAACACACATATTCTAAGAAATGGGAATTCTTTTCATTCAGGTACAAAATTAGTAATAAACATGTGTACCTTTGTAATTAGCAATACCTTAAATGAGTCACTGACACTGGTTTAGCATTGTCAGTAATTTCTTTCTGCATAGTCTGAAAATAAATGGCCAAATATGAGGTGAAATGCTACTTTTGCAGTTTAGAAATTACCACAGAAGAAGGCAAAGTGAGAAGCTGGTGGTTTGACCTGTGGATGCAATTGAGAAAGTATGCCCAGGCAGAGCAGATGTGAAGCACTTGCTTATGCGCTCCATGTGAATGGAAGTTACAGATACATTCAGGCATGTTCCTTGAAACAAGCAGCTAAACAGCCAAATAAAATAAAACAAAAAACACCTTTAAAATGTTATAATGAAAACAGATCTTATGTAAAGGAGAGTATGCGTAAGACAAGGGGGATGAATTCTTGAACATCTAAATCCTGGTCCTCTAAAGTATTTAATGAGTGACATAGGCTGTGAGAACAGGAAGAATACAGGGATGCACTGTAACAAAATGCAGATGTGAGAAACCTTTCTGATGGAAAAAAGTTCTCCCCTTCATACCAGAAATTTTAGGGTAGAATTTAGGTTCCGAAACATGCTGTCATGACTTCTGTTAATGTTGGCGAATGGTGGACTGTTTCCCAGGAACCATCAAATTTTTCAGCCTGGAACAACAAAACTTCTCAATAAATAATTGTGCATTATGTAAGGCTTTCAAAGTCCTGAAAAGCTGTTAACATGTTAGCTTCAATTCTGCATTTCATGAACAGACAGTTTCATGGCCATACATTTTGGATATCTCAAGTAGTCATTGTCCACGTCTTTCCCTGTTTTATCAGGTGTTACTGATGTCTCTAAACATAGTATTTGATTGTATTATTCTTCTTTAATGTATTCTTTCAATTCTGAGTCTCTTCAGATCATTTTCTGACTCGGTACTATTTAACATATAGTAGTGATGCATTTCATTGTCCTGTTTCTGAGAAGTATGTAATTTATCACATGATGTCTACCTCTAAATCACTGTCACTGAAAACTGTAGGAAAAGATAAAATTTGGCAAGCAGAATACAAATGGATTTTGGATAAATTTGGGATATTCTCCAGCTTGTCAGATCTTTTCTCCTGTTGCCATATGATGGAAAAGCACAGAGATCCAGCAGTAAACTTATTTGAAGGAAACGGTGGATGAACACGTCTTTTTGTCATTTGGGTAGTTTTATGAATAATTATTAATATTTTAATAGCAACAAGGTTAAAGATTTAAATTCTTTGAATTTCAACCCATTTTTTCATCATGGGGAAATTACACTAGGAGTTGAAAAGCCATTACGGTGGTTTCACTAAAGAAGTTATTGTTCTGGTAAAGTCAGTAAGTCCACTGAGTTATGAGCTAACGATTTTTGTTAATGCCTGCATGTATTTGTAAGATCTAAATACATTCTCCAAGACAATGATACCTCATTATCTGTTCTGGAAATTCTGGCATTAGAAATTGAAATAATGGAAATCATATAAACAGAATTCTTCTTCTGCAGCCTCATGTTTTCCACCTTCTTTCTGCTTGAGGAAGAATGCCAAGATTTTTGTTAAATTAATCAGGAAAAATTTGAAATGGTACAGCTGTGATAAATTCCAGTGTACAGTCTGAGTGAGGAATGAGTACTGTGTTTGTCATGCTGACTGGGAGTAGGTGGCAAACAGAAAGCTCCATGACGAACAGCTGTCAAACATGCTGCATTTGCTCCACCTATGGAATGATTTGTACACCCACTTGAATGGATTCAGTTATGTTCTAGAATAAAATAACATAATGTTTATTTGCCATTATTAGAATATTATAATCATTAATAACCTAATTGGTGATATCAAATAATAGATGACAAACTGGAGTTTTCAGGTTCATGTAAGTAATGGTCACTATCAGGAAATTTTACTAGTGGCTGCTGGGTCTTTGAGAAACAACATCTTCTGGCTGGCCTGAAAAGCAAGCACTTCCATCCAGAGCACTTAATGCATCTTTTAGATTCAGCTGAGTGTGGATGTGTAATGGTTTCTGTACCTACTTGGGAACAAGCAACTTTCTGCCAGGCTATTTTCTCCTTTGTGTTAGGAACAGACTTACACTATCTCTTAACAATAATAGTCAAAAGGCAGTGTTTTCCTTCTGTTGTTTTAGTTCTCTGTTTAGCACAAACATTATGTATCTTGGCAACATACATTAGGTACAGGTTTCAAGGATTTTCAGCACTTTGCCAGTAACTTTAAACACAGAATTACTTCATGAAATGTTATTTTAGGCAGTTAATTACAAGTGTCTTTGAAAACAAGCAGGGTAGTCAGGTATGAAAGAGCTATTACTTTTCCTCTATTAGAAGGAAATATCTGTTATCACTTCAGGAGTCATTGGCTTCATTAGGCTAACATACATTTTCCTTTACTCTCTTTTGTGGCATTGCTCTGAAGGAGATCTGCAGCCTTTTACATACTTCAGACTTGTACTCAGGTGTCACATTCTCCTGTTTCTGCCTGTCTTTAGGACAATAGCTTTATTCAGGTGGGGCCTGGTCAAGAAGTAAGTCAGATTTAAAGGAAATATTTTCTTCACTGCTGTAGGTTTTTAATTTATTACAAAAACAAAAAAAGGAATGAGTTATAGTTTTCAAGTTATACTTCATTTTTTTTTTTTGCTGTGACTTTGATCACTAATTACTGTGTGTAACAGTTTTAACCTTCATTCCTGTGTACCATCCTGTTACCTCCTACAGAAAAAGGAGACAAGAAAACTCTCTCAGCACATTCACATTCTTTCTCTAACTTTTCTATAGGAATGAGAACTTTTCAGAGAGGATTTGTTTCTCAGTACTTGACCTAAAGCTATATTGACTTTAGGTGGATCCTTAAAACTCTTCTGTTATGACTCTAATTAGCTCAAAACAAACACTGAAAAACCTTCAACAGAATTCAGTATCATCAGAGTGTAACCTTTTGTTTTGCAGTTGTATGAATTTATCTTGTCTGAGATAGTGTCACACATTTGCTGTGTATTTATGAAGCATCCTTTCAAATCAAAAAAAGACATGAATTTAGCCACCTAGTTAAATTTGAAAGGGATTACTGTTGAAAAAGAACATTTACCAGGAGTGTTTTCCATCATATTTCAAACTCTCTGAGCATTGAAAGAACAATTCTAGTATGCCAAAAAAATTCTTTTAAAGTGCAAATGAATATTTGTGAGCCACCTCAAAGGGCCTCAGGACTCATTCCTGCTTATTTTCATCCTGGGGTAATGACTGGTTAAAATATTTTTGAATAATGAGAACATTATCAAAAATCAAGTCTATTCAGGAAGATGCATGAAAAGAAAATGGGGCTCAAGTTTTTGAATACATCTTCTATTCTGAATAATTTGACAGACTCTATTTACATCTTGGAGAAGATGTTGATTTCCTCGTTGATTTTTATTCACTTTGTAAATATTTAAGTATGTTAATTTTCTTCTCCTGTGGTAGAAACTAATTTTAGACAATGATCTTTTTAAAGCATCTCTGTTAGTGAAGAAGTATTCCGGCCCTAGCTGCTGACTACTTCACACCTTGTTTGGTGGTTTTCACAGGTGCAAGGTGATGTAAATTGCAATCAGAAGAGAATGATTTCTTTTTTAATTTTATTTTCATGCTCTTTTTGTGCAACTACATTAAGTAAAAAACGTGATCTCTTTATACGTGATAGTAGTTTCTGACAGAGGAGCACAGAATTTGTACACAGATCAGCAGTTATACACAGTCCAAACATTATTAATTTTTATATAGGATATACAAATGTGAGGAAAACAAAGGAAAGAAAAATGGATTTCTTTTTACTACTTATGTTCCTTTTTGGTCAGTGCATCACCTTCAGTAATATTAAAAATAAACTGAAAATAATAACATTGATGGGAATTTTGAGTAAAAAGTTCACTTTCTATATATATTTAAAAAATGCTAACATCTAGTTATCATTATATGCACTAATGATTTTAGAAATAAAGAATACTTTGCTAACATCTACAGCTTAAAAAAAAATGTATCAATAACCAAAACTGCTTTATTTTTTATTTTTTAATACCAAAAGCAATTCAAATCCTTTGGCATTTAATGTTTACAGAAACAAAAATATTCCATTCTTATAATGCTGTTTAAGGACCATGCTATTTGGAATCTACATTTTCTTTAGAAATCTGTCCCCAAGGATGAAACAAAATCTTCCAAGCTATCAGAACTAGTGCACTGGATTAGGAAGTGTGTATTGCATAGAAAATATCTGAAAGTATTTTCGTATTCCTACTATCTGCCTAGGCTGTAGGTTTCATCAGTGCATCACAGAGAAGTTAGAATGTCATCTTCTGGGGAGGGGAGAGTTTCAATGAAATTAATTATCCCATATATTATACCATCTATCATAGCATCAAACCATACTAAAACATATCATGTAACCCCCATCACAAAGGTGTGCACCAGTTTTGTTGTAAACTACATGACTGTTAATGCAGTGTTACTCATCTGCAGTCACTGTCATCTGCAGAACTGTCAACACTTTTGACACCTGATAAGTGAACTGAATTCCAGAATCACAGCATGAGTTAGATTTTCAGGGATTTCGTCTTGTTCGACTCCATCTCAAAACAAGACCAACTGTGATGTCAAATCCAACTTCTGAGAGTGATGACATTTTTTGGTATCCTGTCAATCCTGGAACTCTTCGAGGATGACAGTACCGACTCTGAGCAGCTCTCTCCTGCATGTTGGCTCTCTCATAGCAGTTTTTCCTCATATCTGAGGGCAATTTCTTGATGTTTATGTTGGCCTGTCCTTTCCTTGATCCCCTCCTGTCCTTACACTGTGCTCCTGTGAGGTGAATTTGCCTCTGTCTTTACAATTCCTAACTATGTAGTAAAGAAGAAATTTAGGAAAAATTTATTATCTGAAAGAGTGGTGAGGCACTGGAACAGGCTGCCCAGGGAGGTGGTCACTGTCTCTGGCAGTTTTCAAGAAAGGAGTAGATGTGGCACTGAGGGACATGGATCAGTTGGCATGGTGCAGTTGTACTGACGATTGGACTAGGTGATCTTAGTGGCCTTTTCCAACCTTCATGAGTGTATGATTTTATGACTGATTTTAAGCCTACTGCTTTATTCCCCTTTGTCTTTTTTTTTTTTTTTTCAGTTATGTTTGCTGTTCTTAAACAGGCATGGAGCATGGCAGGTAGAGCCAACATAGTTGCTTGGTTTGTGAAAAAAAAAAAGATGGCTATAAAAGAGTTAAATTTTCTGAGATTCTTTTTTAACTAGAAAGTCTATGAATCAATGTTGGTTTCAATAAACTTTTGTACCACATGAAACTGTCTCAGCACATCCGTGATCTGAGCAATGATACATATTTGAATTTGTAATCGAGAGCTGTGATTTATAGTGAAAGTATGCGTGGGTAGTCTATGAATGAGTACCTCACTGGCAATCTGACCAACTTTGTGCAAGGGAAGTGAACTAATGAATATATAGCATATGTTTAGCTTGTGTAAGTGGAGGCAATCCTCACCAACTTCAGAGAAGCCAACCTTGTTTACACCAGCTAGGAGCTAGCCTTGCGCATATAATCTGCAGCTGAATAAATGCAGATGTTAGCATTATACAAAGCTCACAGAGTTTCAGGTTACTTTTGTTAAACGAGGCATCTAGCCCACAAGTTTGGATTTGGCAGCATGGAACCGCACTGCTGTCTGAGGAGAGACATAGGTTTGGAAGTGAATGTGGCATTTCTGAGCCTTAGGAAAAAAACAAATGCTCATATATCCTAATTGTACAAAATATAAAATAAAAATAAATAAATAAAAAATTGCAAAGCAGAGAAAATAAGGAAATAAAAAATAAATAAAAAAAGAAACTGAAGAAGAAATCTTGAATCTGAAACAGTGGAGCAAAATATGGAAGGATAATGTACATGCGTACAAGTTCCTACCCTTCCCACCTGCCTTTTCCAAAATACACACAAATACATTCCTCACCCACAGCACAGGCATCTTAAGGATGCACTGGTTTACCAAAGCTGAGATTTCTTCAGGTTTATTAAATGTATTTACACCCATCAAAGAAAATACAAGGCTTCTTGCTAATATTATCTAATGACAGATGCCTGAGATAAAATCCTATTTTGTGGTGACGAGGATCTTCAGCAGTGTCCCTGAAGTCCATGGGAGGGCTCACATAATGAAGTGCTCCCCAGCAAGAAAAGAGTTGCAAGAACTAAACCTTTAGTTATTTAATAGCAGTGGTAAGATTTTAAAGCCCACAAGGGTGTGCTAATTAGGCATGAAGGAAATAGTTGTCATGTTAATGTATTTCAGTTCATTAGGCGAATATACAGTGTATTTAACTTGGCTGACATTTTCAGCGGTGTTTGCAAACAAGCCTTCTGGGATAAACTGAAAATTCATGATAATGCTGACAACAATCTAACCAGACAAATATATTTTGATTCTAACTAACACGAAAATAAGTGTTGCTACCTTTGTGCTGTTGCACCAACCAATGGTTTCCTATTTCCTTACAAAGGAATGGTGGGCACTTGGCACCAAAGGTAGACATTTTGCCTGACTATGTGTCAGCTGGAATGGCTGATGGATCTGGATCCCAGAGCTTATAACTTCAGCAGAAAGTAGGTGGAGTTGCAGCCTGGAACTTTACCATCACATATATTCTGATCAGTATAGTATAATTGCTGGTAGATTATATGACTCATTCTCTGATGTTTATTTGCTGTTTCTCATGTTTATTTATCAGGAATATCTGTATATGTAATCAATCAGTCATAAAGTTCATACAGAATCAAAATCCAGCTTTAATTCAATGAACTGTGAGATTGAAGTCCTCATTCTCTGTCTACCTATAGTGGTTAAACAAAAGTATCTTTAGAGAAAACCTAAGGCCTATGTCCTGCAGGTAGCTGGAGTCACTTGGCAGAGTGAATCCTTCTAGACTTTAATTCTGTGAATGATGCACTGTGCTTCAAAAAAAGAAAAGGTAATTATTAGTTTGCAGTGCAAGAGACTTTGCTACTTTGCCATTGACATTTTAACACAACCAGAGGGAAAAAAAGTCTGTCTAAAATGGTCAACACATTTTATTCCACACTGTTGTGTGTTTCTCTTCCCACTTTCTCCTCCATTTCCTTTATGGTTTGCTGAAGCATTTACACACTGGAATGGATTCACTGGGTTGGCTAGATCTACTAATGAAGATAAAGACAACCAGATCTGCAAAGCATTTTATGGTTTCTCCCTCTACTTTTCCTGCTAATGGGAGTTTGCTTCCAGCCTGTTACAGAATTACAGACAAATCTGAGTGCCAAGTGCGGACACGCTCTATTCATTTCTGTTTTTAAATAACTGCACCGTGTCTTTGACTTGGTTGCCTTTACTGTAGCTTCCTGTGCTGGCAGCCAGCATACCTCACAATTGCTGTCCCTCTCTTTGATCTTCTTCTCACACTACACCTTATTCTGGCATTTCGTCTAAAGCCAGCTATCCAACCTGGCGTCGTTGCTTTTTCTTAAAATACTTTAAAAACGGCTGCCCACAATTTAAACGCTTTTACAAAAAAAAAAAAAAAAAAAAAAAAAAAAAGTAAAAAACATATTGATTATTCTTTGCATCTCATTTTTCTTTTCTTTTCTTTTCTTTTCTTTTCTTTTCTTTTCTTTTCTTTTCTTTTCTTTTCTTTTCTTTTCTTTTCTTTTCTTTTCTTTTCTTTTCTTTTCTTTTCTTTTCTTTTCTTTCTTTTCTTTTCTTTTCTTTTCTTTTCTTTTCTTTTCTTTTCTTTTCTTTTCTTTTCTTTTTTTCTTTTCTTTTCTTTTTGTGGTCCTGTGAGCCTTTTCTTTCTTCATCTGTATTTTGCCTCTTTACATTTCATAATCTTGGGACTATATTCTCTGTCCATGAATAAAACCTTTGCACTGCATATTATAGTAGTTACACAATTATTTGTGAAAGCAGAAAGTGTGTCGCTGATTTTCCTTTAAGCTGACAGGTATTCATCCTGGGTTCCTTTAAAACCAAAGTGAATCAATAGGATCTAATGAGGAGCAATAACATTGCATACATTATGCATGAGAGTAGGAATCGCTGCCAAAAACTCCTGCTTGGGCTTTGGAGTAGCTCTATAAAGAGGAGCTAAAAGCACGGTGGTGAAGTATTCTGATATCCAGGTATTATCTTCATTCTCTTGCAGCAAGAATGAGCACTGAGCATACATTTATCCTTTCTCCTCAATTCTGATTCATATAAGAAAGAACAAAACCTATGACTATGGCAAACAACATAAAATTATGCTCCCATTATCTTAAAAATATGTGAGCACCAGATGGAAGGCACTGCCACTGTGGCTGCTGTTTGGTGTAATATAATGTTTAATTCAGGTATAATGTTTCAGTGGTGGATGAGATAGTTTTTGGAATACATACATTTTTTTAATGAACAGACTGGAATTTACAGAGCATACAGAGCCAATCACTTAACCAGAGTGGTTCTGCAACACCCAGAAAATTGGTCATAGCAAAACATCCTGTGCCTGTACCTCCTTAATCATAGACTCATGAAGATTGGAAAAGACCACTAAGATCATCTAGTTCAACCATCGCTACATCCCCACCATGCTTACAAAACCATGTCCCTCAGTGCCACACCTACGCTTTTCTTGAAAACTTCCAGTGATGGTGACTCCACCACCTCCCTGGGCAGCCTGTGCCAATTCCTCACCAGACTTTCTGAGAAAACTTAAAAGGTATATGAAAAAGATCTGCAACCTAATTACTGCTGTATAGAGGGTAGATAGAGATCTATTCATATATTTTATTTTTCAGTACAAGACAGACCCATCAGCTGGTCTGTTTTTACTCTCTTCTAGTAGTACAGTTTAAAAAAAACAAAAACAGAAAGTGGTGATTATTCACGTAAAAAGTTTTATGACTTTGCAGTTCTTTGCCAAAGGTTGTTATATTTGTGAAGTATTTATATGTATTTACAGACAGATTGGATGAGCATTTAGAAAATAAATCTGAAAGTCGCTGGAGGTAGACAGAGTAATAATATGTGTGAAATTTTTTATCATACATTCTTTCTATGGTCCCCTTTTTCCTTATATGTCCAAATGCTGAGACATTACTGGGCTATACTAGTTACTAGTAACTAACTACTGAACAAGAATGTTGTTGTTGTTGTTTTTTTTCCTATATGTTGAAAACTGGCACAAAAGATGTCTTGGATTTATTTACCTGCAAACAGTGCTGCCATTAAAGAATTCAGGTTTCCAAGTTGTCTACAATTCAGAAAAAAAGAAATTAGGGACAAAATTTTGTTTTTAAACATGTCTGACCAGAAAGACTTTCCACATTGGAAGTCTGTAAGGGAATTATTTTCCTCACTTTTCATGCTGTTGCTTTAAGTACAGTTTAGTGCAGGAGTGTAGTGTAATGTGCCTGGGGATTTGACTCACGTAGCAAGCAGACATATAGGAGCTCTGAAATGAAAAATAATAAGTAAGTCTTCTTCAAGTTTATAATTAAAATGATCTTACGCTCCTCTGGTAGTTTGATGATGATCCACAAAGCTAGATGAGACATAAAGATGATCACTTGCCATTATTAAATACCCCATAATTTATTTTAAGTCTGATCTTGAGAAGTGAAAATGTTGCTGTAACATCTGGAGACTTGCAAAATTGCAGGTCTTAGCAGTTATCCTAATTGCTGATTAGCAAGAACAGAGATGTTAGCCCTATGGTCCTTGGCAAATTCCAGCTAAATAAAAGTACTGTTTATAGTGGTGCCTACATTTTTCTCTGGTTTTACATGGATACACTATTTTTCAAGTCTCCTCCCTGAAAAGTAATGTGCTGACTAAGTCAGAATGATTCATGCTTCATATTCTTTATGTGGATGCATTCCAATAAAACAGAAATCCTGAGAATGTCTGCAGTACTGCAGAACTGAGCTATACTAGATAGCCATCAAGTGTAATTCACTAGCTTTGTATAATAAAACAATACATAAAGTAATTTTTTTTTCTCAATTGTCTAATATACAGAGAGATAAACAGACTCCACTGAGTCATAGCCATGACAATAAGTACTGGATATTTTAAGCATGGAAGAACAAAGTTTTATTAGAGAGCTTAAGAAAGGCTTCATGAGTTTCAGGGAGGAAATACTGGACAGAAAAGCATTTATGAAGGAGGAAGGTTCCTCACAGGAAAAATTATATCACTTGTTGAACCTTCCAACAACTGAAAGAGAAAAGAAATTAAATTTCATATTTTTCCTTTGAGGACTGACAGATTTTTTTATATATATGCTGATAAAAGGTTGTACAAAATTTGCAGATTATGGGATATATCACGTATTGGCAGCTCTGAGCATCTTGACTGTAGACAGTGCAGTCAGCAGGTTCAATAGGATGATGTCAGTTTACTTCTGATGAGGTCTGGGGGTGATTTTTTGAGCCTCTGTAATCTGTCTGGAGCATGGACACAGCCATATATTTCACATGACATCTGGATAACTTAAAAAAACTCTTCTAGATAAACTTAGCTCTGATACTGTAAAAGTTAGGAGATGGATGAAGTTCTTAAAAAAATGTACTCTTGTTTAGAAGCCATTACCCAAATCCCATGGCTACTGTAATAAGATCTAAGATCTCAAGTCTCTCAGCAAGCCCAGATATGGGCCTCATGGTTGCATCAAGACAGTGGGATGGATGTAGCTTTCTGCTGGTGCGGGAGCAGAGGGCTTGCCCTGTGCAGGCCACGAGAGCAGCCCCCACTCCATCCTCCCTGTCTGACTCAGCACTTGTTCCCATGGCAGTCCAGGCTCAAATGCCAGGAATGCTGGGGTGTGAACAAAAAGGAGAAGTTTTACATTACCCTGTTACTCCACTGCTGTGACTAAAACACTTGCATTACTCAATTCCGTGTGCTGGCAGCCAGCATTGATATAGATTTGGACTTTCAAGCTTGAGTTGTTTTTATTAGCAGTTGTTAATAAAACCAGGCAGCTGTACAGGGAAAAAGAGAGAGAGAAAAGATCATGATTGAGTAGTCAGTCTGCAAGAGAGTCAAAAAATTTCAAGGTGTTTCTTCATGGGAATTCTCCAAAATGTCCAGCAGAAGGCCTTGGATTGCCTAACTCCTGTTTCTGCTTGGCTGTAGTGCTTGGTTCACTGTGACAAATTGCAATGAAACCTTGAAGCACAAAGCTAACTGATAGTTCTTGAGATTTATTAACTCCCACTGAATCCCTTTCTGTGCCAAACATCAATTAGTAATTCCTGTGGAACCTGCTTGGGTAACCTTTTCTTATCTCCTTTTGGCAGAGAATAAAAGTTTTCCTTTCTGTACTGTGCTTCTGCTTCATTTGATGTTTGTGAATGTAGTTTGATTGCACTAGGCTGATATGAGTAAACTATGTAATACTTAACATTCTCTTGTTGGCATCAGATTTTCATGTACTTATACATTTTTATGGTGATCTCAGTATTGACAAAGATCAGTAAGTTGTATTTCCTGTTGTTTTTTTTTTATTGTTATTTTTAACAAATATGATGCTTTTTTTTTGAATCTAAGTTGGTATCTTATGGACATTCCCCTCAGTGACAGTGGGCAGGTGTAGATGAAGATGTACCATGGAGGTAACTGGTTGTATAGATGTGAGGAAAGGAAGATAGTAAGGACAATAGAGGGAGAAAAGTGTTCCTGCAGAATATCTGTGAATGCTCATCATGCAAATGCAGTGAACAGTCAGAGCATTAATTTAGTGGACAGGAGAGAGAAAGATAGCTGAGAAATTTGATTTGTCAGTAATTGAGATCTTCAGAAGTTAAAATTGATTTATTAAGTAAAAATTGTAATTACAAAATATAACAGGAGCATTGGTATTTGCTCAGATTAAAAGAATACTGATTGCTATTTCTGCAATGAATTCTTAATTGTTTCCTCCCTTTGCTTTTGACACCACATTTATTTGTAGTCAGTGACAGTGTCCAAGATACAGGATTGAGATTTTTTGACTGTCTTCACTTGGAAAACTATTATTTGTACAGAAGTTGTTGGTGTTTTCTTCTTTCCTAGTACAATAATTGCTTTTGTTTAAAAGATAAACAGAAACTCAGAAACACACATGCCAGAAACACGTAAATGATTCCATGACCCTGTTAACCCACTTAAGCTGACGTTTCTTATTACCAGTTCTGCTTATGCTTAAGGGAAATTGCAGCTTCTTTTTTCTCTCCTCTACAAACAGTTGTTACATCTTGGGTCAAGCCAGTTGTTCCAGGCCTAATAAAGAGGAAGTGTGATGTTGTGGAATGAGTCAATGAGCTGATGATGCAAGAGGTGTCTTTTTCTTTGAGCTGGGAATTTTGGAGGATAAATGAATGAGCAAAACGTCAAACTGCGTAACCAGTAAACACACAATGATACTGGGCATGGCACACATAGGAAAGACCAATGACACCTATGCTGGAACTTTCCACAGATAAAGCAAAATGGACAAACATCATGCTATCCTGTTCTGTTCACTTATAGGATCACAGCAGGGTTTTATTACTGCATCAGGCTGTCATGTCAGCTAAGTTTAATGAATTAGAAGTAGAGGATTTTTTTTTAATTATTATTGTTTTTAAGTGCTTTGATACTTAGGTATGCCTGTTTGGTATTTTATCTGCTTTTCAGGATATAAAACACAGATCACTCTGAAAGTAATGCCTCGTTTATTTCTATGGAAACTGCAACAGATACAAAGAGTGCAATAACATTATTTGATAGAGCAAATCCTAAGGTACAAAACACTATTTTTCAACATGGTCACCACAGTTATCTGTTCAGTTTCAGTGGTTTCCCTTTCTCGAATCACCAGGAACTTTGCCTGACATCCATGACTTTTTAAATACTATGGAGTGTAGCTTGGCAGCCACATCAGACAGCTCCTTCAGGACCCTGGGATGTATGTCATCAGTTCCCTTGTTCACACAGAATCTCATGAGGCGGTCTTTGAATTGCTGTGCTCTTAGAGTGGGAGAGACTTTGTTCTCCTGACCCTTGCTAAGAGGTTCAGAGATGTTCATCTCCCTTATGAGGAAAGGCTGAGTAACCTGGGTCTGTTTAGCCTTCAGAAAAAGAAGACTGAGGGGGGATGTGATTAATATTTATAAATATCTAAAGGGATGTGGGAGGGAAATGGATGAGTCCAGGCTCTTCTCAGTGGTGTGCAACAAAAGGATGAGAAGTAATGGCCTAAAACTGGAACGTATACAGTTCATATAAACAAGCAGAATAACTTGTTTACAGTAAGGGTGACAGAGCACTGGAAGAGGTTGCCCAGAGAGGCTGCTTAGTCTCCTTCTATGGAGATATTCAAGACCTGTCTGGACACCTATGTGTAGGGTACCTGCTTTATTGGCAGGTTGGACTCAGTGATCTCTAGAGGTCCCTTCCAACTCCTGCAATTCTGTGATTCTGTGATATGAGAGGCATCAGAAACATTACTGCCAGTGAAGGCTGACATAAAGAACTTGATAAGTAGCTGAGCCTTCTCCATGTCTGTTGTTGCCATATCTCCATTCTCATTTATCAGAGGGGGTACACACTTCTTGGTCTATCTCTTCCTACTGATGTACTGTAGAATCCCTTCTTGTTATTTTTCACATCTCTCACCAAGTTCTGTTCCATCTGTGCCTTGGCTTTCCTGATATGATCTCTACACATCCATATGTCACTCCTGTGTTCTACCCAGGCTACTCATCCCTGATTCCACTGTCTGTACATGTCCTTCCTTATCCTGCAGTTTGACCAGCAGGTCCTTGCTCAGCCATGCCAATTTCCTGCTTCCAGATTCTGGAGTTCCCCACAACTGAAGATCTGGGCAGCTCTGTTGTTACTCAGGAGGTCTGTCTGGGTGCACATGTCAGCCCCGTGAAGTTGTAGCCCCTCTGTCTGTGTTTCCGCCTAAGCCTGACCTGGTCACCATTTTTGTTTCAAGACTGCTGCACTCTCCTGTTCCCAGATGAGAAGTAAGCCGTCCACCTAGCACCCTCCCTGCTGGAACTGCCACACCAAATATCACAACATGCCTGGGTCACTGTGCTCCGTTAGGGCTGCCTGTGTACATGTGGGGGTGTTACACTGCTGGTCCAAGCCCTGCCCCACCATGTCAGCTGCTCTTCTGAGGACAGTCTGCTTCTGGCAGCCTTGGGTGGCTATCTCCTTGCCCTGACTCCCTGATATCATAAACCCTTTTGCACACTGTGATATATTTCTGAATATCTCTGCCAAAAACAGCATATATGTGGTCTTTGGACCTTACTACTGTAAATTAAATATTTAATCTTATTATGTTTATACACTCTCATGTATAAGGAAGCCTGGATCAACTACTTCTCTTGGGATCTGATTTCATTTATTCTATGTATTTCTGTATTTTTCATCCGTATGCTTTTCCTATGGATATGAGTTTTGCTAAAAAGTCAAATCTTGTAAAAATAGTTCATTTTTTATCTCTGACTCTACTTGACCTTTTGCCTTAGCTTTAACTCGGATGTGATAAGGGAGGAGTGACCTACCTGGGCCTCTCCCTGTGTCTTAGTTTCAACTGGGACAAAACTGTCTTCTTCAGAGTGTCTTGTATGATGCTGTGTTTTGGTTCTGAGAGGAAAACAATGTTGATAACACAGTGATGTTCATAGTTGCTGCTAAGCAGTGTTGAACAGAGCCAAGGACATTCTCAGATGTCTTAAATTGACCTAAGGGATATTCCATACCATATTACATCATGTGGAAGGAGTTTTGAAGGGAGTGGAAGTTCATCTTTCTCTCTTCTGCTGCTTGGGGGCCTGCTGGGTATTGGTTGGTGGTGAGCAGTTACTTGTGCATAGCTATATATGTTCATATCATAGAATCACAGAATTGTAGGGGTTGGAAGGGACCTCTAGAGTCCAAAACCCCTGCCAGAGCAGGATGCCTAGACCAGATTGCACAGTTAGGCATCCAGGTAAGGCTTGAACATCTCCAGAGAAGGAGACTCCACAGCCTCTCTGGGCAGCCTGTTCCAACGCTCTGTAACCTTCACTGTGAAGAAGTTCCCACACATATTTGTGTGGAACTTCCTATGCTTCAGTTTGTGGCCATTTCCCCTCATCCTATTGCCACACATTGCTGAGAAGAGTCCAGCCTTGTCCCTTTGCCTCCCACTTATTAGATATTCATAGACATGAATCAGATCCCCTTTTAGTCTTTTTTTAAGGCTGAACAGACCCGGGTCTCTCAGCCTTTCCTCATAAGGGAGGTGTTCTACGCCCTTTATCATGTTTGCAGCCCTCCACTGGACTCTTTCAATGAGGTTCCTGTCTTTTTTGTACCAGGGAGCTCAGAATTGGGTACAGTATACTCCAGGTGAGGCCTCACCAGGGCAGAGTAGAGGGGGAAGATCCTCCCTTGACCTGATGGCCATGCTCTTTTTAATGCACCCCAGGATCTCATTGACCTTCTTGTCCACAAGGGCACACCGCTGGCTCATGGCCAGCCTGTCATCCACCCAGGACACCCACATCCCTCTCCTCAGAGCTCCTCTCCAGCAGGTCGTTTTCCAACCTGTACTGGTGCATGTAGTTATTCCTCCCTAGGTGCAAGACTACATATGCTCTTGTTGAACCTCATCTGGATTATTTCTGCCCAACTCTCCAGTCTGTCTATGTCTCTCTGAATGGCAGCACAGCCTTCCAGCATGTCAGCCATTCCTCCAAGCTTTGTATCATAGGCAAACTTGCTGAGGGTGGACTCTATCCCCTCATCGAGGTCATTGATTAAGACGTTGAACATGACCGAACCCAGCACTAACCCCTGAGAAGCACCGCTAATTACAGGCCTCCAACTGAACTCTGTGCCACTGATCACAACCCTCAGAGTTCTGTAAGTTCTCAACCCACCTCACCATTCACTTATCTATTCCACACTTCCTCAACTTTGTTATGATGATGCTGAGTGTCAAATGCCTTGCTGAAATCAAGGTAGAGCACATCTACTGCTCTCCTCCCATCCACCCAGCCAGTAATGACATCATAGAAGGCCACCATGTTGGTTGAGCACGACCTCCCCCTGGTGAACCCATGCTGACTACTTCTGATAATTCTCCTCCAATGCATCTCCATCCTGGAGATGGCATCCAAAACAAACTGTTCCATCACCTTTCCAGGGATGGACGTGAGGCTGACTGGCCTGCAGTTCCCTGGATCCTACTTCTTACCCTTTTTGAAGACCAGAATGACACTGTCTATCCATCAGTCTTCATCTATATATGTATATATGTATGTACCTATCTATCTATCTAGTCATAACTATCATCCTTTTCATTTTCTCTATCTTAATGAATACTTTTATTTCAACCCATGAGTTCTACATTTTTTTTCTTGATTCCCTTTCCCATCCGACTGGGAAGGGGGGAGTGAGGGAACAACTGTATGCTGTTCAGCCACCTGCTGGGTTTAACCACAACACCCAGAAAAGAGGTCCAGAAACTCCTTAACCTCATCAAGCAGCAGGGAGAAGAACTAATTGAGAAGCACTTGGGCATTTTTCAGAGGACCATGTCAAGGACTGTTCTATCATCTCAGGGCACTGCCTCACATGACCCACATCTGGTGGTCATGCATTCCACAGGGAATCCACAATTGGGTTTTCCTGCCTCTCTGCCCATATAGTCCCTCTACCTATAACATTCTTACTTAGTCTGTCTTTCTCAGAGCAGACTGACAAAGAGAAAGAACCTACATTAAGAGAGGTATGGACTTCTGGAACCCATAGTTCCACAGGCATGTTCAGAAACTTTTGAATGCTTCTGCTCCCTAGAAGCCCATCTGAGTGTTTCTCTTCCTGTGGAAGTATGTGTTGGTTTCTGCAGCTTTACTGAGATGTATAATGTCTTTTTTGTTTGTTTGTTTTACTTTGTTTTTGAGGCTGGAGAAATGTACTTTCTGTTCTCATTCAGATTATGTTTATGTAGCCATACTAATTGCTCTAATCAATATGGATCGTTAATCTTTGCAATGCTGTCCCCACATTTTTATCAGAATTCAAAATCTGAGGTCCTCCCTCAGCTTCTTGTTTATAAATACTAGAAAAGATGTCTCTTCCACCCAACATCTTCAGGAGTGAGCTCAGTACCTTGTTGGATTAAGCTGTAAAACAAGCTGTTTTGCTTTGCGCATTATTATGTTACAACAAGAATAATACAAACAGATATTTGTAATATACTTTGCATATTTGCTGAAGCTGAAAATTCTTAGAAGATAATGTCTTTTATTTGTGACCTGATAATTTTCTAAACATCATTCCTACCTGGCATTTTTTCTTCTAACTGAAATGTAAATATTCTCCATCACTTTTCTGTTCACAGTGCTTTCATGTTTTGTTTGTCAATTATATGTTCATTTTCCTTAGGATTAATGCTGAGTACATATCAGCCTAATTTTGAAGACAAACACAAATCAAAGCCTCAGATTGTTAACATGCAGGATTGTTGTTTTAATCTATTACAAGGAGTAGTTAATGTAAAAGTATAGAAGTGTCCATGTGAAGAATACATGAAGAAAATAAATCAGTTTCTCTCTACCTAGGTTTATAAAGACAACTCATAATATTTCAGTTCAGTACCTAAAGCTAAATCATTCCAGATTTACTGAGTGTTTTGCAATGGTGTTGTCTTTTGTTTCTGATGTTTAGACAACTATTGCCAAGTCAGAGATCTGGAACTTATTATAATTATGAGTATGATAGATATGATAAAAAATGTCCGATTAAAATCTTAACTGAAAATAAGAAGCAAAACCTATCTTGATGATAACAGACATAACAAGAAATAACAGGCAACTCTTTGTGTAACCAGTGTCTTTGAAAATGACATTTAGATTTATGACTAACATTTTATACGTGCAAGTTGCTAATTTTTTTCTTAAGAAATTGCTTCTAAAAACAGTCACTATCCTGACAAATAAGTTTTTCAGGTATGCTCTGTGCTTTTAATTGATATTTTATGTTTTTTTCTTCAGGAGTGACAAATGAGAAATGATAAAGCAGTTTAAATCTCTCTAATTGTTCTAGATTTTATCCTATTACTGGTAATTCCCAACACTGAAAAAATATGTTCTTTGTTTTTAAGTATTTCTTTAGTATTTGCCAATCTCTGTGGATAATGAACTATGTCCAACTGTGGATAGAATCCCATTTTGCTTCAAATTATTAATGATCCATCCTGAAATATTTCCAAGAAATATTAGTTTATTTGTAAATTGTTATAATTTCAAACCCCTTCAACTTGATGAAAAAATAAGTACATAAGTGTTTAACATGCAATTGCGTGTCTTTCAGGAAGAATAGATTTTCATCTACATCTGTTATTCAGAATAGAACATAAACAATTCTCTATTTAGTTGCTCTGTCTTTGAAAACAGACTCTTTCTCTGGTCACCTGCAGGTGACTTCTGACTCAGCCAATCTTGTCATTTCCACACATTTCTTGAGTGCTGAATTTACAGAAAGAGGAGGGTTGATTTCTGGTACAATGATATGAACAGCACAACTTCTCTGCATTTTGAGTGGTGTTTGCTTGTTGTGAATTTTTAGAATGGTATGCCAGGTGTATGAACATTTTTTTCCCAATAATCCTTTTATTAAAATATAGAAATTTGACTATGGTCAGATTTTTACTTTAAAGAAAAGTCTGTGTAAGAAAGAATTTAAAAATGGACGTATTTAAATCCAGAAGACAAATGTCTAATTTGTAATACTGAGAAATTATGACTACACACCCAGGAGAAATTATTCCCCCTTTTTTTAGCAAAGTACAACTTTTCTCCATAATACTAATTTTAGTGTTCTAAAATAATGTAAGTTAAGGCAACAGGCAACGAATAACATTGTGTATATTTTAATACATTTGCTTTGAACACAACTTGTTGTTCTGTTGGTAATAGATACCACACTTAATCTGTAAACTGAGCTTAAATTTAAACCAAGAAGTTAAGCTGAAATTGTTTAAAATACTTACATAAAAGTTATGTGTGGCACTTAGGGACATGATTTAGTGGGCATGGTGGTGATGAGTTAACGGTTGGATTAGATGATCGTAGAGGTTTTTTTCAACCTTAATGACTCTGTCACTATGAAAATCTGATTATTATAAATTCTGCTATTACTAGGAATAAAAATGAATTCACAATGATGAGAGGCAAAAAGCTAAATTGTTAACAGATTTTCCTTCCTACCTGAAAGAAATAAAATTGTAGTGCTCAACTGGGAGGAAGATGGAGCCAAATACATATGCACATTGCCTTACTTTCCTTTCTTTCCTGCCAAGTATTTCTCCTTCCTACAGCTGGATGATCTAATGCAGGCTCAAAAGCTAACATACATAGGAATCATACCCTGAAGGATTAACTGTAACATTTTGCAATCACTCTGTGCTAGGGGAAGTGCAACTCCATGCCTCTATGAAAGGCAAACTCCTTGCACAACTCTGTGTTCTGTGTCATCAAATCAGACAATCCTCCCCCTCCCCCCAAATATTCAGTTCTCTCTCCATTTTTAGGCAGGAAGTGGGGTGAGCTTCTGGCCTGAGCCACTCCCTTTCTCTTTTAGGATGTGCAGCTGTGCTTTTGCTTTTATGAACACGTGCAGATAGACTTGAACTTATTTTGTCTGTACTCCAGGGTATGTGGGTGTGAGCCAGCTCCAATCTGTCAGTGAGCTGGTTATGTTAGCTTAGAGCTATACCGAACTTGCTGAGCTCTGCTGAGACTCTGCTGTTATCACTAAAGTGCAATGACACACTAATGCATCTTCAGTGCTTAGAGTATGGACCAGGGTTGGGTCTGGCCAGGGCAAAATCTTCATAGCGTGTGCATGTATTTACTTGCGATCTCTGTCTACATCTTTATCTCATGATGGATAATATATATATATAATTAGATGGAAATTAGGAAATTCCTCCTTTGCTTCCCTTCTATTTAAATTTCAAGCATCTGAGTATCAAGTTAGCCTAAGAATGGCTGTAGGAGAAATTGAGGACCATTTGTGATCATTTAATTGACGGAAAAAAATCATTTGACATTCTTTACCCTTTAGTTTATTATAACATACAGTATGCACATTTAATCAGGATCCTTTGGATTATTCAGAGTAAGGTCTCATGGGTATAAGAGGGAAAATACACAAAAAATGCAAGTTACAGATGGACAAAATTAAGAATTGAATAGAATATTTGGATAATAGTTTTGTCTTGTCAGATAGTAAGTGTTATTTAGTTATGCAGAGGTTCACAAGAAGAATTATCATCTAGGCAAACTGAAAGTAGCCAAAATGAAAATGGGGAAATAAAAAGATGCTCAGAAATTTTCTTTCCATTACTAAAAAATACATCTGCAAAACTTGGGAATTTTTATGTAATGAATTTTTTCTTCCTTCATTCTGAAGAGAGCATGTTCCGGGGACACATGAAGATAACACAGATGAAATTACACCACAACATTCTTTATGCTAAATAACCTTCCTATACAATCCCAGCAAGTCCTACATGGTTCCAGAAACACAACCTTAAGGTCATTTCATGTACTTTTCACTCAAGAAACCACACATGTTGTAATTATGAGAGGAGTCAGAGATGAGTGTCTCTCCAGTGCTGCATAGTGTGGTTCCACCAGTGTGCTTTACAGAAAAGTACTAGCATATTCAGAAATCTCTCTACGTCAGGTAGCATGGAGAATCAGAAACCACTGCCTGGCAGAAGCATTTAGCACAGCAAGTACAGCATTAATATATTTAGGATGGAGTTATGAAAAATACCTCTCATTTAGGTTATTCTGGCTATCTCTATTTAGAAAGGAAACTGAACTGAAAGAGCCAAATCCCTGAAATCTCATTTGGCCCAGACGAGAAGCGATGTACTATATAAAACACAGGTTCCAGGAGAAACTTTGTATATCAGACATCACAGAAGTAGCACATTTCAACAACTGAATATCAAATAAAATCTGGAAACAGCATCTAGAAGTGTGAGCACACATTTGTGGATCTGTAAATACTTTAGTACTTGAAAAATTTAGTGCCATTAGTCCCAAAACTCTTCAGGCCTCAAATTTAGTGTTTTCTTCTGGGAGGAGTCAAGACCATGTTTCAAATTAGAGTGATGGAGTCACTGCTGTGCATGTTTTCTCTTTTATAGTCTGGATACAACCAGCCATTCATCCACAACTCACAGGTACTTCCACTCCTACAGAAATTTGAAAAGGGGGTTTCAGACTATCAGCAAAAATCTCTTATTCTTTATCCTGCTGGCTTTCTCAAGCTAGTTCTTTTGCCTCTTACATTCCAGCTGTTTTAGTTTGAATAAAATACAAAGCCAAGAAGAATTATTTGTTGGCTTAAACATTTCTACACTCCCTTAGAGTGGTTTGTCTTTGTCTTTCTAAATGTTTCAAATTTGTACAAGATAAAACATGTCAGAAAAAGACATTAATAACACTGAATGACAGAATCCCTATGATCCAACAGTTGTGGCACTTTCCTGGAAGGTAGCTCAACACTCAAAGGAAAAAAAATAATCTGAGTCACTCTCACACATGTAATGAAGATCCAAGTTGAAATATTTATTTTAACCCCAAATCTTTCCTTTCCTCTCCCACTTAAACACACAAAAGTAATCCTACATTGGACTGTATTGTAAGGAAAGGAGAGGATTGGCTTTTCAGTTGACAAAAAACAACAGCAAAAACAATTGAACAAAACATCTGAAGTTGTGGAGATTATTGTGAGAAGATGGAATTATAAAAAGTGGCCAGTTTAGAAATAACCCACCTAAAAACTAGAATGATTAATTCTAACACTTCCTCACAGTCTAGTGCACTTATTATAACACAGTGGTGCCTGAGCAAGTCATGAAGACAGCCTGAATGAGATTTAGCTTAACAGCAGCTCTTTCCTACTCTACACCTGAAATAGTGACCTGTTCTCAATCTGTAAAGAAAAATAGGGAACAATTAATCACCTCATAAATAAAAAGCTAATGTAAGCCAGATGACCTGCCCCCTACCTATTTAGTTCTGTTGACTACATAGAAAGGGTAACTAGATCAGATGTGGAAAAACATTATATTACCTGCAAAGTCATATGGGATGAATGTCACTGTCCTTGACCTTGTTGTTGTGTCCCATATATCTAAAGTTTTTAGTACTCTGTTACTTGCATCTGAGTGAAAATTACAAGCATGTTTTTCTTCAGTCTGCTTTACCAGTACTTGTGATGGGGATTTTGCAGAGGTGGAATTAGGCAAAATTACACAAAATTTTAGAAAGTTTCACTGATTTGTTTTGGAAATGGAAAATGAAGGGGCATAGTTAGTAAATGGATTCTTAATTATTTTTTTTCCAGATTCTTCACAATTCCTAATGAGCTAGGGTGCATAATAAGAGTTGTTTCAACACAGTGTAGAGGAACAGTGACTAACCTCTCTGTAAGTGTTATTAGAATCTCCAAGGCTTCAAACCTCCGTCAATTTTAATAAATGTGAGACTGCAAGTGAGTCAACAAAACACTAAAATGTATTAACTTCATTTTGATTGCAACTTTCTTCCTTACAGGAAGAAAAAATAATGTGTTTCCTTGTATTTAGTGTAGTACTTTCCAGTCTGATTTCAGGAAAAGAATCACAAAGATAGCTTTTAGTGCTTTATAAGAACTCCATGGGCCTTTTGTGTCTGCAAAAACCTCGTAGAAATTTCCCAAGAGAAGACTGTTTCTAAGACTTAGGAATAATAACTATACTATAACTTCTGGCTAGCAAAGGAAAGTAGATCAAAATCAAAATCAGGAATTATATGTTTTTCAAAATGTAGTTTTGGTTTAGAAATGACAAGTAATAAGCTGTCATTTAAAATTATTAAATTTCCATTACTCCATTTATAATGTTGGATTTCCAGTGTCTTTTTTTACTTTAACATCCCTGAAGACATTTTTTGTCTTTCAGATTTTTAAATAATAGCAGGTATGTTCCCTTGCATCAATAGTTCCCAGGAAATTGAAGTTTAGGTCCTGATTTAAATCCAGACTTGAGAAGATCTCACATTACAAGAGCCTGAAATACTTCACTAGTCATATTTCCTCAGTTATGATTCCTTTGTTCATTTTCAGCTAGAACAATAACATCCCACTGCAATAATCTCATGATAATTATGCAAAATGATATGTTATAGTATCTCTATTAGTGAGATCTGATCAGGAACCCTTTCTGGCAGAACAGTACTCTCAAAGGTGCAGTCCAGCCTTCAAGGATTCCCTTAGTACAAAAAGTGGAGACTGTGGCTGTAAAATTGCCTCCTGAAAAACATGATGCGTGATGAGCAGGATCCCAGAACTAATTCATATAGTGAATCCAAGCTACTCTGTTTCTCATAGTGTAGTCTGAAAACATTAATATAAAATAGCTTTTTCCTGGGACTTCCTAAACCTCAGAAGCAATTAATTAGGTGTTCTGTTTGTGGCCTGTATCTCCACAACCTTCTGGACTTGAAGTCTGCATGCCGGGTTTTCAGTTTCTTTTCTGTCTGTGTAATTATAGGAAAGATGTTTCACTCAGGAAGTTCAGTTAGCAAAACCTGATTTTCCTTTTTCTCTCAAATATAAGAATTTAGTTGAACGGCACTACTGAATTTATTTATATAAATAAAGGTCATAGTAGATCATCATTGTCAATTTATATTCAGAGACTACCAAATTTTTTTCAAATTTATATTTGAGACTACCAAAACTTTGGATATAAATCCAGACTGAATCTAAACTCTATTTAAAAGAAAAAAAAAAACAAAAAAAAAAACCTGTATCTTGATTCCAAATTATTAGTTTTTTTGCCTTCCAGTAAAATTAATGAAATACACATGAAAATATGCTGAAGACGAGAATTCATGCTGAGCTGGATATAAAAGCGGTTGGGAAACCCGTAGGCTTGATGCCATACAAAAGATCTTCCAAATTCTGTCTGAGCAACCAAAGTTTGAGACAGATATGGGATTTCCAGACCTCAAAATCTGTATGTATTCACAAGTGGATGACAGAATTAAGGTGAAGAGGATTAAAAAAATATGTTGCTACAGGAAAAGAATTATTATTTTACACCACACATTCATTGTTCAGTGATCCATACAGTACTACAGAAGTTGTCTATTGACTTGGCAGTGGAGGTGACTAATACAAGTTCTGTATTATGCTTATAGGGGAAGAAACAACAGGGTCTTTAAATAAATAAATAAATAGATGTTCCAAATAACCAAGAGCCAAGATGTGCAGTAATAAATATTTGGCACCGTGCAGAAGTAAGGGGGTTTTCATCTGTGTCTGTGTGATATACAAAGCCTATTTGAAACTCTGCTCAGTCATGACCTCAGTCTGGAGGACCTCATCTCTGGAGTGGAATTTAAGAGATCAATTATCTCAAGATTGTATGGGATTTTACAGAAAAAATGGCAGCTTTATTCCAGCCTCCCATACTGCAGTTTCAAAGTAACATTGGCTTTTGACAGATATTAATTTGCATTCACAGCAGATCATTGTGCAACTCAAAAACAGATTAGAATACCAGTACAGGCTACACATGTCAGGTTATTCACCTTTACCAGAAAGTTAGAAAATAACACGCTGATAGACTCTGTTTAAGCTAGAAGACAAGAGAGGTGAAACTCTCTAAAATCTCAGAGCTGCCAACGTCCACTGGCTAGAAAGATGAATTGTTCACACAGCTAAAATGGAGTAAGTTTTTCTATAGAGAAATGACATACTTTATCTTTAATAATATAAAGGGAAAAAAAAGGTATGCTGATATTGTTGAAAATTTTGTATACCTTGGGATATTTGAATTCAAAATTTCCTATCAGTTTCTAGAGTCTGATTTCTGTGTCTGATTCATGCTACATAACTAAAGTAGAGGTTCATATGTCAAAGTACAGGCACAAGTTTTAGACAATGTAAAGGAGAAGTAAAATAAATACAAAAATTGAAAGTATTTATTTTTGTATAATTTTGCTTAGGAAAAAATTATTTCATCTCCAGCCTATGGTTTTACTTGTTTGTCAAATCGTCAGTGACATTCTGAGTTGAAGCTACATGTGTATTTATGTATGGATACATTTGTACATGATGTATGCTAAAGGAAGAAAGACAGTGTACTCTAATTTTTGTTTTCTCCTTTGCAGAAAACATGTTTTCCTGGTCTTGTATGTTGTTTTATGGATCAGGGTGGCACTTTTAATATTTAAATAAATATAAGTATATATTTCTATATTTGTATATGTGCATACATACCTGCATATATTTATATATACATGTGTGAATATACACATGGACAGATGTAAACATACTTTTTATATCAGTGTATGCGCACACACACACGTTTTAAACCTTGTTTTCCTGTTCTTTGACATTTACATTATGAGAAATCTAATTAACGCTTTGTGAAGCTACTAAGTTTAGAGAAAACACACTGCTGTAACTAAGTGAATTAGTTAGATCTATCTATCTATCTATCTATCTATCTATCTATCTATCTATCTATCTATCTATCTATCTATCTTATCTAAGTGAATTTCTGTTCCTATTGATAGAACGGAGCAGGTGTGGGCAAAAAGTGGTCATTGTTAAGTGATGAAAACCAATTGGCACATTTATATGCAATACTTAATTAAATAAGAAAAAGAAACAATAGCATAGTAAATTAAATATTAAGAATTATGACTTTAAGTATTTGTAACAAGGTATATAATTTTCTGGATAACCTGAATGGATGTAGTAATTTTCAGCACTTCTTGTTTGTACAGACTCACAGAACTCTCCAAAATGGAAGGCAACTGTAGATATCCTGGTGCAGTTTCATGCTCAAGGGAGCGATGATGTAGATCAGGTTGCTCAGGCCCATGTCCAGTTGGATTTCATCAGGAATGGAAATTTCACATCCTCTGTAAGTTTTGACTCTCTTCACAACCCCAAAGGTTTTACTTAAAGCAGAAATGAAATTTCCTGTATTCCGGTCTGCAGAATTTATACTATGGGAGCAAGGATGTCAAATAATTCTGTTGAAAAAACACACTACCTTACCAGGAAAACAGCAAGTGCTCTACTTAGTTTAAGAAAGGAAAATTTATTTTTGAACAAAAAAAATCTTTACTCTCAATATTTGTTTGTTTTAAAACTACAGGCAATGGGAGAATGCAACATACCTTCAGAAAAGATAATTAGATCCGGTATCATATGTCATTTCCTCTATTAACTTATTTTCTAAAATCAGTAGATGTAGCAGATGTGATCTGTCTGGAGTTCTGTGAAATATTTCTTGTGATCCCACTTGAGAATTCTCAAAACTAGAGAAAGTGGAAATTAATGGAGCATCTTTTTGTGAACTAATGGCTAATTAAAATGAGTTGAAAATAACTTCGGCATTCTGCTTAATCAGATTTTTTAATGATTTGTCCTGTGGCTGTTCTAACTTGCAATATTGACATTAGATAAAAGATACATTTAAAGAAATCTGATGAAAAGTTTGTTAGATGCCATCAGAATGAACCCAAATACTCTGTGGTTTGATGTGATGATAATGAGATAAAATGTAGTAATGTGACTTCTAAATTAGAATGTTATTTATTAGATAAGAACAAATGTGCTACAGAGTGTAATTCATTGTAAATGGCTAAGAAAGATTAAAGTCATTTAAAGACATAAATACATTAAAGTCAATTACAGCATGATTGTGCATTATCAATATCAATGAAAAATTAAAATGTGATCCCAACATAAATCTGATCAGAATCAGGTATTTCCAGCAGAAGGAGGGAAACTTCAAAGCAATGTGGTCACATCTTCTGAGACCTAATTTCCAGACTATGTGATAAAGCAAAAGGAATTGCCTATATTCAAGAACAACTGAAGAAATAGCAGCTAAGTTAACTGACAGAATGGAAATCTCTTTTTATAAGGAGAATAAAAGAACCTGCTTTGTGAAAATTGACATGAATGGACATGTTATTACTAAGCAAATTGGATTACTAAATGTAACTAAAAGTTATTAAATACAAGAACAATCTTGACAAAAATAAATTACTGCAAACTGTAGATGAATTCAAATAACACATAAATTAAAATGTTCCTGTGCAATTAAAAGGATACTTTGGAACACCTAGTTCATAAAAAATAAGATTATAAATTCTGAACAAAACTATTAAGGAGATTATATGATGTGGTTACAAGTAGTAAGAACTCAACGTGCTGCCCTTGGTCTGTTTCTCAAAGTTGATGTGTAACTGTTGTCTGTGCTGCAATTGGAGAGATGCAAGTCTTGAAAACCTCTACCTGTTGGAGCTCTATGTGTGAAAGCTTCACAAAGAATGGACTGTTTCAAATTTCTTGAACTCCCATCTTCAGGCTGAAGTGAGAGTAAGTTAGAATATACTAGTTAGAATAAAAATGGCAGAATAAATGGCAGTAATCCAGTAATTAGTACTTATAGTGACAGGTTTGTTCGGGTTTGTTCTGGTACACATCCGAAAAAAATTCCACTTTAAAATAAGCTGATAAATTTCTTATGATTTTTCAAAGTTTATCTGTCACTTCACATATTTTATAAATGGATCCATCCACTTTATTTGTAACTTGTCACAGTTCTGCAAGTAACTGTCTTAGGAAGTGTATCCTTCTGATTTAAAGTATTTTGTGCTTGAACTTGATAATGCAAAACTGCAGTTTCTAAATTCATATGTGTCTGGTGCTTGCTATGATGTCTTAAAACCAGAACACATTGCTAGCATTCTTGTATTTTGGCTTCAGTAAAATTATATTTTTTTCAGTTCAAGTATTATAACTATACAATTTGGACTAACTTCAGTGCTGTTTTTCAGCACCACAAATCATTCACTAATTAACTTTCCAGAGCCAATACATTTATTATTTAATTGTTTTTCTCCACCTGAGAAGTCACAGAACAAAAGTTTGGGGTAGCTTGTGCTCATGTTTATTCAAATCCCTTTCATCAAGAAGTTGACCTGCAAATCTTGTGAGGACAGACTCCCTCAAGGGCTGTCCAAGAGTGTTCCTCAATCCAGCCTGGAAATCATTCAAAAAATAATTTATTTTTTGTTATTGCGCAACTTTCAGTTCTCTTCCTGTGTCAGAACTTAATATTGCAGGCCAAAGGTGGAAATGGTAAAGGTCAGAGACTTTTATAGAAGTGAAATTCCTATTTTAGGCAGATGAGCTTTACTGTTTGAGCTAGGGGCTGTGGTTTTAATGTTACATTAGATGGA
This sequence comes from Callipepla californica brunnescens, assembly GCA_023055505.1. Classification (NCBI taxonomy): domain Eukaryota; kingdom Metazoa; phylum Chordata; class Aves; order Galliformes; family Odontophoridae; genus Callipepla; species Callipepla californica. The sequence goes on from JALIRH010000001.1 coordinate 5,599,019, forward strand.
CACTTATTTGATAGTCTGATGGCTCTGTTCTGAGTTTACTAAATGATGCTGTGCAGCTATACATATAATTGTCTTCTTTTAAATGGAACAAAATCATACTTTGTAAAAAAATCTGTATTTATTTGTCAACAGACTACACACAAGCTGGATATTTGAAAGGTCATTTTTGTTGTGGTTATTATTGTAAACATTATTATCGAGGCTTCAACTGTAAATTTTTGGAATGGTCAGATAAACTTAATTACAGCTGAAATTTGGTCCTAATGAATACTTAATTTTACTAGATTCTTTTGAGATTACCTTTCAGTGGTAATGTGTTTAAGCATGTGTTTTCCCAAATATGCTTTTCTAAAATTCTAGAATTACTCAAAATAGCTCATTTTTTTATTAACGATTCATATGTGTGATATGTTTGCATTGATTAATAATTAGACTGCAGTTTGTATCAGAATCATAATTGCTTACACAAGGCTTTATTCCCTTGCCGTTTTCCAATGGCGTAATTATAAAATGAAATGAGTGTTTTAAGAGAAAACGTTCCCTCCTAAGGAGTTTGAAAAATGCCTCAGATTATATCTGAAAAAGCCTCTTCTGTTAGACTACTAGCTTTATAACTGATATAATCGTTTATAACTATGGTACATGACATATATCATGTTAACTAGTACTAATAACTATTTTATTAAATACATGCATCTTGAGAACCCTAGAAGCCTTCCCATAATAAGCAGTGTGAAAGCAACAAATATATTGTCTGTCTTCCACCCATGGCCAGGCAAAACTCTCAGGTCACGTAGGTTTCAGTGCCACCATTTACTGCAGGTCACAGAGATACAAACAAGTTGAACAAAAGAAACACTTGCCATTTAACAGAACAAGAAAATGACAGTTTGTCTCCATCCCCAAGAAAGAAGTCTGTTTTACTTTAAAGGTGATACAAGACATTAGACATTGCTTACTGCTTACTGTAGCTGTAGCTATATCACTCAGTGTTCACACAACATTGAAAGCTAAACTTTCTAAATAGTTTCAACTGCAAGCTATAAGGTCAAGGTCTAGGATAATTGCTCAAACAGCAATAACTAATAGCTGCAGTTCTTGAAACTTGGCACCTATTCCCAGCAAGGACACTCAGAATAACAAGCTTGACTGAGGAGAAGACATATTTAACATACAGTTTTATGTGTGAAGTCCTTTTCACTTTAAAATGCTGTAGTGAAATAAAGTTTGAAGATCAAGAAGTGGTCCACAGATGTCTTTCCCTGCAATTAAATTGAAAGGATGAGAAGATAGTTTTGATCTTCTAGTTCTTTAAGTTCTGAATAACTTTTTGCTTAGTGCCTAGCTTCAATAAATCACAATAAGATCCCTCCCAAAATTCTATATATTTTTGATCTCAATAATCACCAAAGCCCTAATATTCTCGATAGCATGCCTTAGTAGATTTTGGGAAAATATAGGGATAGATTTAATTTTCTGGACATTGGGGAAGGAAACAGACTCAATAATCTCACTTTTTAAATATTATTTAATATAGTTCTGTTATAGAAATTGTGTGAGGAAAGTTGCAGTGAAACAATGTGAAAACAATGATTTGTGCTAAAACCTGCATTTGGAAGCATTCATACTGAATGTTATTTCATTATGGACATGCAGATTTGGTCCTGAAATGCAATTGCTGTAAGCAAGGCCTCCATAACATGATGTGCTTCATTGCTGGAGTGATTGGAAAGGAAATGTGAAGGCTGAATTTGGAAGTGATTGATGAGCTTGGAATGCAGAACTGGATTATAGGTTTTATGGGCTATGGTGCTGAACTGCTGAATTTTGCTAAAATTCTAGCATAGGTTTTGAAATAGGCCCTTTAGATCTTTTGCTGTGAAACTGTCAGATCATGCTAATAACTGCAGTTTAGAAACCATGATATTTAACTTCATATCCAGTGATGAATTATTTTCTTCGCAGGTAAAATAAGACTACTTTAGTATTCTTCAGTCACTGTTTTAAAACACTCGAATGAAATGAGACGATTAATCTTTAATAGAGTGTGTAAACAAATGGGCTGTTATATGGCCAAGTGGTCAGAACAAAAGAAAATTTGCTCTGGGCTTGCTTATTCCAACATGAGAAGGAGGAGAAAATTTTGACATTTCACTTGCTTGATGATCACTGCTTTCACAATTGTTGAAATACAACAATGGTATGAAATATTTTAATTACGCCACCTTTGCTGGAGAGAAAAGTTCAGTAACATAGTGAATCTATGAGAAGTAGTTGCATGACAAATCTTTAAACACCTACCAAACTTACAAAATCAAAGCCAAATGCTGATATTCATGTGAAAAGAGTTGCCCTTGGATGCAACTATAAATGTTATAAACAGGACAAATTTTATAGTCCAACTTAAACTTTTACTGAACAAGATACAACCTCTGAAACCAAACAAAGTCATAACTTATATATGATATATATATATAACATATATATATCATACACACAGATGTATGTATATATATAAAGACAAAAAGTATTTCAGGTTTTAGGAACAATTTTTTTTTCAACCATGGAATGTATGCAATAAATTTCAAGTTCAGGATGATTGATCTTAGTTTTATTTCATTATTTTATATAATAGAGTAGCAAAGCAGTTAGTACCTGCAGAGCTGAGCCAAAGGGTGACAAACTCATTAGACTTGTCTCATGGTACAGAAAGAAAGAAGAGAAAGTATGAAGGAGGAAAAATATTTCAGTGTGATTTTGTTTTGCATTTGATCCTCTAAAATTTGCTCTTGGTCGTTAAACACCATTCACAGAAATGTGCTGTGGGAATGACCTGAGATCCCTTAAATCAGAACCACCAATTTAAGTCGATTTGTTAGCAAAATTTTGTCATTTTGTTACCCATATCATAATAATTTATTTCAGGAAGAAGGAAATGAACAGGAAGTATGAGAGATACTTATGGCCATCTGGACATGTTCCTGGGTAACTGGCCACCTGCTCTAGGTATTTCTGCTTGAGCAGGAGCTTGAACCAGGTGACCTTCAGATATCCCTTCCAACCTCAGCCATTCTGTGACTCTGTGGTTGTGTAAAAATCTTGCAGCAAAATATGAAATTATTTTGGGGCAGAAAGGTGCTCTATATCACTTTGTTTTGGAAACTCAACAGTCCTTGAATGATTCGTAGCATATCTCATTGTAGTTCAGTGATGAGTGAAATTAAATGAAGTAAAACACCCCAGACAGATATGACTTATTCTGTTTATAATGCTTTACTTTTTTTTCTGTTTGTTGCAGTATCTTTCTCTCAATGAATGATAAAATACCCAGAGAAAGAGATCTGACATAAGATTTTAAATGTATTACTTTTTTTTTTTTTTTTAAACATGTTTTGCCCCCCATCTTAATGAACACAGTCATTAAGAGAAACTGAGGGTGCTGTTCTTCCTGTTCTTTCCAAAGTTTGAACTTAACTGAGATCAACATTTTGGCTCTGTGAAGTAGAAAACTCCCATTGACTGCCGAGGTCAGGAAGGTAACACTAGATAATAGGCGCTATGCTGTCCTCTCCATTGTATTAACAAAGTTAAGAGGTCGTTCTAAATGAGATTTACAAATGTATGGTTTCCAAACCCAAATTTTATTTGAAAGAAAGCCGAGACACATGCTCTTTAAATTACTGCAGCTTGTTTGTGATACAGTTAACTTACAGGGTGTGTACAGAAGGGGAAAATGGTGTATACACTCAGAATTGTTTACACTGCAAATCCTAGGCAACGGTCCTCCTGTTTGGAGTTACAGGTCAGTAATACAGGATCTCTCAGATTTAACAAGATGAAAATCAAATAAGATTAGGATGGTAAGTTTTATGTAACTATACTGTAAACTGTAAGGATTTCTTTTACATTTATTTGGAAGAAGTTACTTAAATTATTGTTTGCACTAAAGTAGAATGAAGATTCTAAATATTGGCTGCTGAACCAGCTAGGGAGTAACCAAACAAAGGGGGAGGAAAGAGAGGCAAAGAAAGGTGCCTAAATGTCTGAGGGTGACCTTAAGCATATGCAGATGTTAGTATGCAATAAATTGAAGTCTTATGCAACATATACAACTGTCTGATCAACTATAAGTTGATCTATACATTACCTATGAAATAATACTGCTTTTCCAAAACTGTTAGACCTTTAAATTCAAATCAGATAGTTTAACTGAAGTGAACGTATGTGAGTTTTAATATACATGCAGTATTTGCAGTCAGTTTTCATACTGGATAAATTTGAAATCACAAAAATAGATTTGATTTGAAATTAAATTTAGGATGCTTGCTCCTATTCATACTGATGATTGATGGTTTCCAGTTAACTCAAAGGTTTAGTCTCACAAGAAGGCAGAGTTTTGGTGAAAACAACAAAATAACAACAAACAAAATCCTTAGGATAAGTTTATAAAAGGGTGGTATCATATATATACATTAAATAAATGCATAAATAAATAACAAAAAAACAACAACAACCACAAAACCCACCAACCTTAAAGGCCAAAACAAGAAAGATATGGAGCTCTTGGAGTGTGACTGAAGGAGAGCCATAAAGACGATCAGAGGGCTGGAGTACTTATATGAAGAAAGTCTTGTTCAACTTGGAGAAGAAAATGCTTTGAGGAGACTTCATTATGGCCTTCCAGTACTTGAAGGGAGCTTACAAACAGGAGGGGGACTGACTTCTTACACTGTCTCCTAGTCACAGAACAAGGGGGAATGGCTTTAACCTAAAAGAAAGGAGATTTAGGTAAGATGTAAAGAAGAAACTCTTTACTCAAAGTTGCCCAGAAAAGCTGTAGATTCTCCATCCCGAGAGGCGTTCAAGATCAGGTTGGATGGGACCCCAGGGCAACCCTACCCATAGAACAGGGTTGGAATTAGATTATCATTAAGGTCTCTTCCAACACAAGTCAGTCTGATTCTGTGATTCTATGATAAAGAGAAGCAAAAGGAAAAAAAAAAAAGATATAGGACTCAGAATATCTACTTAGAAAAAAATACATTTTTCATAGGGAAAAAAAAAAAAAGACTAAATTTTCAAAATTGTAGAAGCGAAATTGAAAATGTAGAAATATTTTTTCAAGGAATAAAATGTGTACTATCGGAGCATTAGGAAAGAGCAATTTGTGTGTGGTCATTTTAATGCAATGATGATAAACAGCTCTGATTGAAGAAAGGGGATTTTGGCCCTCAAAGTCACTGTTTACCAGTCAGAACAGAGATTTAAGAAAATACAGCCTTGTCTTTATTCTAATTTGTAGATTTTGAGTAAATCAAGGAGTGTTCTGTTTAGATTAGTTTTTTGCTGAATGTCCCTGTTTACTTGTACTAAGTGCTGCTCAAGAAATTGAGAAGACATAGACCAGACATTCTGTAATTTAAACAGACTGATAACAGAAAACATACTGTGTGCTAAGGGGATCGGTCTGCTGATTTTCCCTTCATTTTCATTCATTTATTAATTTAAATAGATTTTAAGCCACCTGCATCAGTTTGACCATATTTGACTAACAGCTGGCCATAGACCAGGATAGCAGCAGAATCAGCTCATGTGAGCTAAAGTTCAGTTGTACAGCTAGAAATATGATGAACTTTCACAGTACAAATGAAGACTAAGAAAAAGTCCATGACGCAGGAACTGTTTTATACATAAGCACTGTGTGGGAATTTTACCTTAAGGCATAGAATGTAGATGCAGGCATCTATGAGTTATGCAGTATGCTACCTAAAAGACTGTCAACTGGGACACCAAACTAGAGCCAAAATCCAGAATCAGTTTCATTGTCTCTCCAGTCATTTTGTGGAGAGAATTAGAAATCTCAGGAAGATGGCTGAAATCTTGCATTAGCACAGAGCAGCATCTGGACTCTTCTCCATCTTTGTAAGGTTCCAGGTCCAAGTTTCTCTGCTTAGATCACAGTGGCCCAACTCCTCTTAGGGGCTGTTTGGTAAGGCAATGTTTAGAACAGACTTCATCATACCTGCTGAAAGAAGTGCAAGATTAAAACATCACTGAAACCAGACAGCCTAGGAAAGAGTGTAACTCCATATTTAGTATTTAAGGTGATAAACTTGGTAGTTTAACTCAGTACAAAACTTTTGTATCTACGGTGCTGAGTTGATGTCGGCTGTGTTCCCAGATGTTGGGACTGCAGCTTGGAAGGAAACATGCATTCCATCCGTGTGCTCTGATAGTGCAAGCATTACCAGAGGGACTGTGTTTCTCTGAGGTTAAAGCCTTACCACTGGAATACAATCTGTTTCCCATCTGCCCCTCTGACCTCTTCTCAACCAGTGAATTCTGGAGCAGTTTCAGCAGTAGGCATGTGGAGTGTGCTTCCTGCCTGGACACACGGAGTGACTAGGACACTGTGCTGAGAGATATGGGTTTGAATCCCTATAAGCAGGTTAGAATATTATTACAACACTTTCTCATCCAACTCCTGGGTTTGACAGACAAAAATAACATCAAAGTGGTATCATTTCCTTCCTAGACTTAGTAAAACTTTTAGTAATGTGACAGGTATACCGAGTAGATAGCCCTTAGTTTGATCTTGTTGCCAGTGTGGAAGGTGTATGCTAATTGTAATGAAATCAGTTATTTGTCACTCAAAGAGATTATTTTCAGTAAGGTAGAAAAAAATTTTGTCCCTTGGGATTTCTTTTCCATTCTTGTTTTCTGAATGAATCATAGGAAATCATTGTACTCAAGGCTGTTCCATATTAGGAGAAATAATAATTCCTTCTTTTCTGAATGCAGAACACCTTTCAGGCTTCCCTCCCCCACCTTCTGCCCTGACATCCTTCATGTTTTAAAGGCGTTTCTGCTTGTACTGAACTGTGTGTGTTAATACTTGCCCTCCTGCAGTACATGGGTGGAACGTACAGTCCTGTCCCAGACACAAATGTTTGGCACAGTGTTTTCACCCTGGAATAGACTGTTTATGAGTTTCTTCAGCAGCATGACAGTGCAGTGTGATTAAATACTTTCATATTTCGCTCTGTTTTACTTTAGTTTATGTTGACCAAACATACGACATTCAAATTCACCTATTTGGAGCCTCACCAAAATGAATTATCATTATTTTGTTTGAGATTGTGGCTTTGTTAACATGCCAATAAGCTGGCTAAGAAAGTAAAGATACAATGGAATATAAATAATAAGCAAGATTATTTCTCCATAGAAAATGAAGGCTGAATACAATGCTGGGTTGATACTGAGTCCACACAATACAGCAGAATTGGCTGACTTATGTGTAACAAGACTATTTTCAAGAGCTGAGTGAAATTTGTCACTCTGAAAGTAATTTGCTGTAAATATTATTTAAACCAGTTCAGTACTATTCGCAAACTGGCTAACATCTCCACATAGTTTTGCACAGAAATAAATGAAGAGGAGGAGAAAAGGAAAAGAAGGGATAGGAAGGAAAGAAATCTCCTTCATTCTATAGGTCAGACTTTAGAATTGTTTCTATTCATAAATGTGTTCTAAAGTATTTCCACAGGTAAATATTTTGTTTTCTCAGGCATATCTCTGTATATGTCTCACACAATGTATAGGGCAGTGGAGCTGACAGAGCTTTTTCTTTATGTAGTAGAGATTTAAATACTTAACAGAAAACAGAAATAGATTACAATTATTTTTACTTGACAGTGGTTTGTTCACCAGTAGAGTGGGTAGGAATTTGGCTTCCTCCCTTTAGTTTAGGAAAAACTGCGTTTGTAGAAAGCATGACTGCAGCAAAGGAAAATATTTCTGAAATAAAACCTGAAATTTTTCAGTGGAGCTTACTTAAGGAAAATCGTGCAGAGATTGTTCTTCAGCTGTGTAACACACAATGCTACCTGCAGAACAGGCTGCTGTGTAAACAAGCACTGTTACATTCATTTACATTTATGATAATCTTCCATAGCCTCCACTTTGTGAGGACAAAGTCTTACATCATCAGCCTCCAACTTCTTCTTGTACCACATCACAGTTTTGTGCTGGTTTCCAAGCAAGTTCCAATTTGTTTGGATGCAGTTCATTTAACTAGGTGCTTACGATGAATCTTGGAGAAGCAAAAGTAATAACACAAACATGACCTAATGGTAAATGTGGAAAGCTGAAAGTCAGGCTTGGATTTTTAAAGTTTATGTTTTTCAAACATAACTGTCTGGGAAACATTTCAAAGTAAATATCCAAAAGTTATCTATCATACTCTTGAAAGCCTTGTCCTGATTTCTGATTCTAAGTTTCAGTTGACTGCTTGTTTAATTTTAACTCAAAAATCTGGTCATTTTCTATTTCTCTTTTTCAATGCAAATTAGTGGAGTGGACCAAAAAAGCCCAAAACCCTGATTAATTGCAAGCTACTGAACTTATTAGCGTATCTACTTTTAAAATTGCTATTAAAAATAGGCAGCCATAAAAGATAATTTACTGCAGAACAGTTAACTTAGAAGTCATCTTAAGGAAGATCCAAGATAAAAGAACGATGACTACAATAACCAATGAATTATTAAAAGAATAAAAAAGGAACCTTTCTTGACATGTTTCAGAGCCAGAACTACAAGGAAGGTGGTAGAGGAGGTTTAGCAGAATGAGAAGCACAAATAACTTCTCAGGGAGTGTGTAAGGACAGAAAGACCTCAGCATGGCTCTAGGACTTTAAAAAGTAGTCACCTGCCTGCAACTTTTGTCTTTTACCTAGACTAGGAACTATAAGCCAACGTTGGAAATCTAAAAGTACTCACTGTTTTGGTTCTCACTGTCCAGCATCATAGGCCTTAAACCCAGGACAAAAAGATTCCAGGCATCTAACACAAGCTTTGTTACTCTATTTTGCTACTCCATTTGGGAGAAAGAAGTCCTTTCTGAGCTTGACCCACATATATTTTTTTCCCCAGTAACACAGTTTACATGGATAGAAATATTGACCTGTGGAGAAATGGATTCTCCAGAGCAGAAGAAATTGATATAGCTGTCAAACTCTTCACAGATGGTGGTGCTTCGGCCTTAGCCTGATATCTGCAACTAATTAATGACATTACAGGGCTACAGAAGACCAGGAAGAGCCCTGTGACAGTCTCTCTGCAGGGGCTTCCAAGCCTAATTGGTTAGGGAAAGGATAAATTACAGAGACTATTGCTATACATACATATATATATAACATATAAAAATATGTTGAAATAAAAGGGAAAAAAATCACCTCAGTAAAATACAGGAAGGAAGGAAGGAAGGAAGGAAGGAAGGAAGGAAGGAAGGAAGGAAGGAAGGAAGGAAGGAAGGAAGGAAGGAAGGAAGGAAGGAAGGAAGGAAGGAAGGAAGGAAGGAAGGAAGGAAGGAAGGAAGGAAGGAAGGAAGGAAGGAAGGAAACTGAACTATAAATGGAAAGAATTTTTATCTTTGAACTGTCATAATGTTTCCTTATTTAAAATGTCTTTAAAAGACAAGAAAGTATTTTCAGTGAAAATATTATCTTCCATTATAATAACCATTAGAAAAACATTGAACAGCTGTAACAACTATAATACAATACACCATGTAGCAAGCAAAACATTTGCTTGGGATATACAATGGCTGGCAAGTGCAACCTGACCAAGTTCAGCAGGGGACACGTACATGAGCAAGGGTCAAAACTCCTCTTCCATGATTTTACAGCTTAGCATTGTCACCAAGAACAAGTCTGGCTGCCTACTGCAGTGACCTGGAATAAGCTGTTTAAATATGTTCTGTAAATGGGAGGATGTCAAACAGCTATGCGATGGCAACAAGAATTCAATTCCACAAAAGCAAAGGCCAAAGGTGCTCTCAAGTCTGTCTCCACCAGTAGACCAGTTCCTGAGGTGAGAATATCATCTCTGACTGCCTCTGACTTCTCAAGCACAGTGACCAATTTATATTTGAAGGTAAAGCTGTGAGAGTCTTTGGAACAACTCACATTTTACGTAGCGTGGAACCTTAAAGATCCTATGGTAATACGTGTAAGCCAACCAATGTAAGTTTTTTACAGTGAGAAGACATAATATGAATTGGAAAAGTGGAAAGTAAGATGTTAATACTTTCTGTATTCTGAAATCTTAAAACTAAATTTCTGATTTAATTATTTGAAATATGCATAGTATGGAGAGCTTTAGTATTTAAATTATCTTGCTTAAATGTTGAAATTAATATAGAAAAATGTTGAAATATGGACTTTGTCCTTTAATTTAAAATTATTTACGTTAGTTAAAGAGATCGCACAATTCTGTTTTAGCAGTATTCTTTTGATACCCTACTGTGTTGGTTTATTGCTTTTTCTATAAATAAGATATTTACTTGGAACATTGGGAAAGATTAATTAAAACTAATTTTCTTAAGCTCTCCTCAGTGTGCATCCTAAATGCCTAAGCATGAATTAGAAGCAGATTTCATATGCACTGTGACCACATGATATGACCAGTGTAATGTTAGCTGTCATTACTATGTCTTTCATTTGTTTACAGGCCAGAAAAACAAACAAATAAACCAAACCATCATTTATTGAAGCATGTAATCAAAATCAACATTAATTCAATTAGTTTATGTTGTGCTGAGGAGTCTGGATTGCCACTGAAGGAGAGAGTTTCAGGAAAGCTCTTTCTCATAGTCCCAGAAATTAGTTTATGTTTCCTTGTAATGAAAATCTCAGCGTATAAAGTTAGCTCAAAGCACAACAGCTTTATCAAAGATACAGTGCATCTAAATAAGGGGTTAATAAGGAGCAGGTATGCTACTTTGTTTTCTCTGTAGAGAAACTCTAGATCATAATCCTGTAATAAGATTCATGTAGACTGATCCAATTTCATGCTCACAAATTTGACCATCATGTCCACTTTCAGTTGTGCAAAAATCATGTTTCTCTTCTAAAAACATAAAATTACTGATCAGTGAAGTAATGCTGGCAAAAATGAAAACTAACAACAAAACCCCAAACCCTCCCTCTAAGATACTCTTATTTACCCCCAAGGTTTAAGTTTGTAATATATCCCCCAAGCTTTCATAATCAAGAAAAATTAAATGATGGATGGATGGATGGGAAGGGAAGGGAAGGGGTTAGGGGAAGAAGAGGGAGGAAGGGAGGGAGGGAGGGGAAGGGGAAGGGGTTAGCAGAAGGGGCTGGAGGGAGGGAGGGAGGGAGGGAGGGAGGGAGGAAGGAAGGAAGGAAGGAAGGAAGGAAGGAAGGAAGGAAGGAAGGAAGGAAGGAAGGAAGGAAGGAAGGAAGGAAGGAAGGAAGGAAGGAAGGAAGGAAAAGGAGGTGGATTAAATAATTCACCCTAGTTTTATTGGTTGTTTCCAAAATTCACCAAGAAAAATATATTTAGTAATATTAAACATCCAAACTTTGAACATTTATTCTAATTACAACATCAAAATTTGAGCATTTTTTTAATGTAAAACTAGTAAATAAAATATTATTTTATATAAATAAAGATATTATTTTATTGAGCCTGAAGATGCAAAAAGAGCACCACAGACATTGCCATCTCTGCTTTTCCTTCAGAGCAAATTTTATTAGATCAGTGTGATTTTAGTCTACATTTTCTTCTTCATTCTGTCTTGGAGTTTCTTCTGTTGCATTTATGTTGCCTGATTTGAGAGGTCTGTGGTTAAATTAAAGATTTCCTTTCCTTGATTGTTTAAGGTACTCTTATTTAGTCACAAATATACATTAAAAACATTATCTTCATTCAGTGTGGTAGAAGATAAAGAAGATAAATGTCAATTTTCCAGAGATGGGTGAATGCCACATAAAAATATGGTTTTACAAAAAGGATTCAAGGAGCACTAGAGATGGTATTTAGGCAGATGATCCCTGTCTGAACAGGATTTCCCCTGAGGCATGGGTTGGTCCAGGAAAGAATTTGTTTTGCTGATAATAAGTCATTGGACATTTTCCCAGGTAATGGAACTAATTTATATGATACATTTATATGTCTTAACAATTAAATTTTTGTATATTAACCTAGTTTTTGTGTAAAAAAAAAGAAAAAAAAGAAAAAAGAAAAGGTACTTCTCAAAGTTTCACTCCTAAGCCTTCAGTTAAAATTCATTTCTTTATCCTCCCTGCTGTGGCATGTATAATCTCTTATCTTCTGGTTAAGCTTTTTTTTGGAATAGTATTTGAAAATATCATTTCTTATAAAGTAGTAAATAGAAAATAAATAACTGTTTTCAAAGGTAATGTTCAGGAACATTTGAAAGAGACTGAAAACAAATGGATTTCTAATATAATATTTTCCCTATTGTCAATGGTTTATGGTCTGGTTTGGCCGAGTTCCATGACAAATGGGACAAAGGAACAATGGACCCATGCCTCAGGGAAGTGGGAGGGGAAAAGGGAAAGAGTAGGGAGATGGGCCCAAAAATAAACAGTGGTAATGATCTGGAGGAAAACTAATTTTCTATTTAAGATATCAAAATGCAGAACACAATATAGTACAACATAATTAGAATTGAAGTTAATAAATCAAATTGAGAGAGAGTGTGTCTGAAACTGAAGGCCTTATGCTAAAGCTGTAGGTGAGACAGCTAGGGAACCTCCACTGAGTTGACCAGAAAAGAGGAAGTCTCAGGATTTGTATGCAGTTTCATCTTTCCCTCTGGGTGGAAAATGGGAACGTAAAGTCTTCTGGGGTATGTAGTTCTTCTCTTCTGAGAACCAGGTACCCAGAAATTCGGCAGTCCATGGACTTGGAGCATTAACTTTTTAACTCCCAGTGCCTCATATAATGATATGATGTGGAATACCGATAACACAAATCATAAAAACATGACACCTGTTTACACTGGAAACAGCTTTAAGTGGATGGACTTTGCCAGTGATGTATATATGAGAAAGTATTTCTCTGTGTATGGGTCATGTTATGCTAAAAGATAAGCACAACTGTGAAGGTTAGAATTGCCACATCATAGATATCCAGAAGAGGCAAATGACTCACTAGCAGTAATTTGTGCTTATCCATTATCTTGCTGGAGGGGAAAAAAAAAAAAGAAAGAAAAGAAAATCAAAGGAGACAAATCATTTTACGTACAAAGAATTAATAAACAAAGCATTTACTGCATAAGCACATATTCAGTTACCTCTTGACTGACACAATACTAGTCATAAACCGAGTTTTTATTTCCTTTCTTTGTCTTCTTCCTGAATTATAGGATTACAGATCATGATTTCAGCTTATAGATTGCATGCTTTTCACTTTCAGTGTTACGTCACTCTTTTTTATCAATGGTATTTCAGAGGTCCCTTTTTCAAAAAGATGTTTTCTTCTCCATTATTTTTCTTCAGGATGTCACAAAAACAGTTTTAACCTAATTTATCTTGTGAAGACCTATTTACACAAAAGTTCCTGTTTTTATACTAACAATACAAGGGAAAATTTGTTTGGTTTGTTTGTTTGTTTGCTTTTAAATAAAGAAACAAAATAGTGAAATATCAAAGCAAATTCTTGGAGTCACAATATGAATTCCAGATCAACTTGATGAAAAATAAAGAAAAGGATACATTTCTTTATGTGGATCCTTCTTGAAATCTTAAAGAAATAAGTGAGAAGAAAGTAGAAAAGGCAGGAAATAACCATGAAGAAGTCAAAAAGAAAATTAATACTCAAGAGAACTGAAGGAAAGAAGGTCTGGAATTAATGTTATGTCACTCTTCATTTCAGTCAAACTTATCCTGGTGGTGTTTCTTCCTGTTCCTGCTAAACTTGACTTTGTACTTGGGCATTAAATAAGTTCTACAAGACCGTAAATTTCAAATTAGTATTCAGACTATGCTGGTGCTTGAATGTCTTTCCATTTGATAGAACAGACTTTGAAATCTAATTGCTCCAACTGGAACTTTTTAATTTGGCTACCAGAATTAAATAAGTTTTAGGAAATCTATAATGCACTGTTTAAATTCTATTTCAAATTCTGCTTTTGTCTAGTGCAGTTGAGGAGTGTGACTGTACTAAGTACAGCTAGGGAGAAAGTACAGGAAAGCAAATGTTTTTTCCTATTCTCTAAAAACAAGGAGGTTTGAATCAGATTATAAAACAATACCCAGCTGCTGTTACTGATCTCATTTTATTTTATTTCCCTGGATCATGTGATTCAGTGAATCAGATTTAGAGTTTTGCACAGTCCTCTTCCCTTCTGCTTACCATCAATACCTCTGACACACTCTTGATAAACACAGTATAAAGTGTTGGCATATTATAAACAAGATCATGGTTAGTTTGAGACAATGAACATTCCCTACATTGTGAATTCCAGTTGCGTGGAGCAACCACTTTAGGAGCTGAGGGGTTATTTCTCACTGTCCAAATGATGGATGGAAGATATCAAACAGTGAAGTTTCTTTGTACAATGACTCAAGTGGAGCGTGACAAATAAATTAGTATTTTGTATTTAATATCCTCACCTTAAAAAAAAAGGGGGAAAAAGAATGTGGCTATGACATGTAGAGAGGTAGATTTCAATGCTCATGGCAGCTTCATTTCATTGGTAGTTAACTGGTAAAATATTTTTATAGTTTAATTAATGTTGTCTGTAATCATGGGTTGTAGTTGATTAAAAATGTCTAGATTAATTTGGAAGGACAGATTTTACTGTGAATAGGAATTGTAATAAATTGTTTGAATGCTCTGAAAAAAGAAGTGGCTACAGTTAGTAGGGAAAAGATGATGAGTGAAGAAGACAAAAAGGAAGTTGTGAAGTGAGTGCCAACAGAGAGAGAGATCAGAAAAAATGACAGGATCTAACAGACAATGGCAGCAAGGATGAAACTGAGAGAACCAGGTGATCCAATGGGATTTGTAATTTGGTTGCTTCTGATTATCTGATTTTGAAATCTGGATTTCTTTTCTGAAGGCAGCAGGTTTAGGATTTAGTGCAGAGAGACTAGAGCAAGTTGTCTTAAACTAAGAGAAGTAAAATTAAGTAAAGAGCAAAAGGACAAGTGTGAAATCTTGGTAACAGGACTTGGTTATAGAAATTTAATTTGCACAATCTGAAATTCAACATCACACTTCATGGAAAACCATATTACTTTTCTTCAGTTTAAGAAAAAATGAAACAGATGTATAGGTTTACACGTTTATGGTCAAGTAGATAGTAGGCAGCCTTCAGGCAGAAAGAAAACAGGCAGTTCCTGACACAGGCAGAAATGGGGAAAAAGGGCTCTGTGTTTCCGGTCTCTGGAAAAAGAGGCTTCCTGGGACCATCCCAGACGTAAGGAAAAAAGCTCTGAGTAAAGTGAAGCCAAACTGTTTTCTTCTTAGCACCTCTTTCCTGACTTCTGGATCTGGATCTAAGCTATGATAGTTACTGCTAGGTTATCATAAATTTGATTTCTTCCTTTCAGCTCTGGCAAAAAAAAAAAAAGAAAAGAAAAAAAAAAAAAAAGGAAAAGCAGACAGGCACTGAGCAGAGCCAGGCACACAGGCAGCACGGCATCGGCACCTGTCGCTTCAGCTACCCATTACATTCTCATAGTGATTTAATTAATGCCCAGTGCCACATGATGGAAAGTTAATGCCATAAGGATTAAAACAAAATCCTGTAGGGCAGCAGTACAATTTCATTGCTGCTGATCGGAAACACTGAGTCAGGACTGTGTGTTACAGTTAAAATTCTATGCTACTGCTGTCACTGTAAACAATAATGAAAGTCCTGAAGCTTCACTTCTTCTCCAGATGCTAATAACAAAATGTCAAAGCACAGTTGCCAAGTGTGTATCCTTTAAAAAAGCCAGCAGGAAGTAGGCTCAGAAATGAATTGCTTTATGATTACCAGTACTTGCTGACTCCTTCCCACCCCAAAAAAGTAATAAAATCCACCCAGGTGGTGCAGAAGGGAGGGGAAAAGAAAAGAAGAAAATGAAAAAGAAAAGAAAAATATGAGTTGAGATCTGTGTAAGAGTGTTTTGGCAAAAGAGGAAACATTTCTCTTGAACAGATAAAGAAAAAGCATTCCATTACAAAGACACACCCTTTTGAGATATTTAGTAGATATCTGATCTTTTCTTCTATATATAAGTATCATGAAATTAGATAATGGTGACATTTGCTTTCACTTCTCATTGACTCTACTCCTACAATTGTATGTGTTTCAAAAAGCAAAAATGTCTATCTTTTTTATTTGGTGAGCAATTGAGCCATTTCTATGAGACCCTTCATCCTCTGGTTCTACTTGGGTTCTTTGTTGTGTCTGACTCACATTTTCATCTAAAGTAAAAAGAGGGTAAATAAGTGTTTATATCTGCAGGCAACATTGCAGGAAACAAAGCCAATAAAAATCCTAATTAGCCAAGTAAAACTGAAAGGTTTTTTTTTTTTTTTTTTAAGAAAAACTTGAGAGACTTCTGTTTAACTAAAATGCATGCATAAATAATATTATTAAAAGGGATTTTAGAGTTATTATTGAGTAATTTCTATGTATTGCAAAAATATAAGAATATGGAAGAAGGAAGAGGTTAGAAAAAAGGAGTTAGCAAAATGGTAGGAAAAAGTTTACATCTTACGGACCAGCAAATAATACTGAGAGCTGTAATATCATATAATATATATATGTTATCTAATATAATATTATTATAGGGACCCAGACAGGCTTGAACTGTGGGCCCAGCTGGGGCAAGAATGCAAAGCTTAGATTTGTATCCCTGAATTTTCTGAGCTATGGAAAACCTTTTCAAAGTACCTCTGGACAGGTATAATTTTTGAAAATAGTTATAGTACTGACTCATTTTTGGTTGGGCTAGATCTGTTTTTTTATTGTACCAAATCTCTGAAAAGTGGGAAGAAGATCACAAAAGTACTCAAGGCAGCAGGCAGTGAGGCAGAAAGTGTGCGTTTCCCAACTCCACAAGCAAAAGTTGCAACAGTGGTTTTGGATGCTCCATTTGCAAAAGTCATTTTCTGTTGTACTCCTACTGAGTGTAACTCAACACAAATAACTTCCCCAGAAAAGGCTGACCCAGTCATAATAATGCTGCACTGGATTCTGCAAAGTATTTTTCCGAGGAGAGCAGAGAAGAAAGCTACTTTTTGCTTGAACTCAGTGGAAATAATCCAGATTCGTCTGACAGCAAGCTGGAGCAGAATTTTGGACAGAGGTTCTCAAAAATGGAGAAAGAAAACACTCAATTTTAACAACAAAAGGATAAAAAAGAAAAAAAGGAAAAAAAGAAAGAAATAACCTATTGTAATTAAATCAGCAGGGAAGAATTAGTACCCTGAGAAGGTAACATTTGGTTATACCATCCCACACAAGTAGCCTAAGGACCACACAGAAACTTCTTCATATCTCTGTTCAGTAACACCCTTTCTTGAATGAACTGTTGGAAAAGTCATGCAAGCACAAAGAACAGAAAGATCTGGTAAAAACAAACAAACAAACAAAAAATGCCTCTAAAGACACCAGACATATTTGACATCTGACCCAGCCTGGACAGCCAGCACACTTGGAGAGAAAGAGAAGATTCAGTGACACATAAGGAATGTAGAAACTTGAAAATAGACTTGGCACTGAAGGAATAGCTGAATTTGATGACCAGATGATGGATGGCTAATATAAAATGACACTGAGGAGAGAAAATTATTTTCTTAGAGAGCAGGCCTTTTTGGATAAACCATCAGGATGTCTGTCTGTAATCTATTTTTTCATGATTCTGGAATTAATCATATCTTCTAGGCACATGTTCACCAATTTGTGAGGCCTCCTGATGTTGATACTAGATTCACAGTTAAACTTTGCTAATTACAGAGTTGAAAAAAAGACATCTTGCAAGTTTGATCTTTCGTATCTTTCAAATTTTCTACTTTTATAAACCAAAGCAATAGTTTATGTAGTTTAAAAAAAGAGGTTGTTTTCTCGTTGATGTGGATTTTATAATCAAAGAGGACAAGCTAATCTAGAAAGAAAAGATTTTCCAGTCAAGATATTCCTTCTCTAAACACTGTGAAGTCCAAATCTATTGTTAAAGTACAGAAACTTTTGGAAACTGCCTATATGCATAAACCTGAATTTCTAATCTTTTAATATAATCTTTCCTAATACATATTTTAAATGTAGTTTTGGATGGGTTTATTACCTCCAAAATATTAACTTTTTGTGTTAGTAGAACCATCGTACAAACAGTGAAATTATCTAGGCATTAAATGGTATGGTAATTCCTGTGGGAGATCAGTATTCTTTTGGAAAACATGGAGAACCTGCATTATAGTTAGTTCAGTACAGAGTGACACTCTAAAGAAATGTATCTGCAGGCACAGAAATACATCTTTATCTGATGGCGTATCTGAAGGGTATTTTGGAAAAAAATGCTCTCATTTAGAAAACAAATTAGGAGATTTTATTAGCCTCTTGGATGCAGTACTTAATTCATATTTCCTATAAATTAGATTTTGTATTAACTTAGTAAATTAAAAATATGTTGATGCACATAAAATAGCTGTCTCTACTAGGCCTTTCAAACCACATCAAGGAAAGAGATCAAATTATAGTAGCTGCCATAAAAAATCTTTAGTGTAGAGATTTAGCAATTACATCCTGCCCAGAGACAGAAAGATGATATATCAGATACTCTGGGGTGGCATTGCTGAGAAATGCTGACTTTGTAATGGTGATTGCTTTGCTTGCAGAGTGAAGTACAATTAGGAATGCTGTGCAGAATTTAAGGAGAAGTGGTTGAAAACCAGGCTGGACATCCTCACCACTGGGTCACTTGTTCTGAGGACCTATTTTGAGATGCCTGAGCATATGTTGCATCCTTTTTTGCATATGGTTCGGCATTTGTTTGTTGCAGTTTATGTGATACGTTATGCTGGTTATCTAGACTCACACTTCACTATCTCCTCTACTGATGGAGGTGGAGGGGGCATTACCTCATTTTGCTGATGCTGCATTCAGGTCGTCTTGGTCCTGTCACTGTCTTACCTGCAAAATATCAAAGAGCTTCACAGGTTCATCAAACACAAAGATGGAGTCTATGGCAAAGTTTGTGAGCCTTGTGACATGACTATCATTTTCCTATACTTGAGTACAGTGTTCACCATTTGTTTAATGAATCTTAGACCTCATATGTTATACTTACTCTTCCAAATTTCTATAAGGTTATATAAGAGTCAGTCTGAGATATTCAACCCAGCTTCTTGGCAACAAGGATATGTTCTATGAAAATGCATGCTGTGTTACAACATATTTACTCTTGTTTTTGTCAAAAAGACAAACCCGTGTTTTTTCTGGTTTCTGACTTGGGAGATTTGTTGCATGCTCTTACACCTAGTAATCTGAACATATTGTGAATTGATAGTTAATCATCTGTCTTTTTCCCTCATCATGTTCACTCATTGAAATCACTGTAGTTTCAAGACTTGAGAGTGTGTATATACAACTAGACATGTACAACTACACAGATCAGATGGAAAGAGAAATACATTTTTTTTCTCCTTATCCACAAGACTATAATTTTATAAAGATCTGTTTAATCTCTGTTGAAAAAAAACTAGCTATTATGCATGTATATAAAAAAGGCAAAAAATAAAACTCTACAGTTTGAATCCAAGAGAATATTTTTTCATTAGGCGTTACTGCTTTAGCTGTTGTGTTGTTTATTTTTATTTATTTTTATTTTTTAACAATGGAGCTTTTATACATGATCATCTGTGACATTACAATTTGGCTATCATTACTTTTCTAATCTAGCTGCAAAGAAGCAAAGATGCTGATGAGAAACATGTTTCTGATTGCACACAGTATCAGGCGTGTCTTTGAAAGACATGATAATAAAACCTTTATTTCTTGTCTATGCAACAAAGAGATTATTTATTACTTTATCTATCTCCTGTTATTACCAATTTTTGTCAGTATAAACAAAATAAAATGCAAATGTAAATACTATCTGGAAATCCTCAGGAATTGCCAAAATGTTTTCTGTTAAAAGGAGTGTGGCCAGCCTCTATTTCTAGTTCCTACCATAAATGTTGAGTAGCATATAGTTGCTGACATGAAAAAAAAAACCCACAAACAATGCATTAATGTAGCAACTCAGATATACTGCAAACAGAGACAATTTTCTGTGCAAAAGAACAGATTGATAGATATTTGGAATCCAGGTTTCCAGCTCAAACTTCCGTTCCTCCCTTGAGAGAGGGAGAGGTTGTTACTCTGGAGCAGTTCTTGTAACAACATGAAATTCTGTGTGTCAAAGGCTTTTAGTTACTGTGAAGTCATGAGTGAAAAATGTGTATTCAGATTGCCTGGCTTTCTCCAAATTACTGCAGAGAACAGCAGGTGCTGCATGTAACATGCACGGAATCAGTCTTATAGCTAAATCCAAGCAGCAGATTGCAGACTCAAGGAACATTTTTTCTCCATTTTTCAGTCAGAGTGGAAGTGCATAAATGTTTCCAACATTGACTTTTCAATCTCTAACCATTTAGATGGACAGAACAGTGACCAAACAATGTTTTTGGTGTCCTAAGTTCTGAATCTCTGGCCTTCCTATGAGAATCTCCTTGGCCTATGCAGTCCCAGGCATACTAGTCAAGACATTGGTTACCAACCACAGTACCACAGGCAATGATAGAAGCTTCAGCACTCTTTGTGTTCTAAAGGGCATATTCACTCTTGTATTTTTTTTTAAAGGCGGCCTACTCTGCATATTTGTTTTGCCATCTATTCATTGATAGATCTTTTTCTAATTGAACCTTGTGGAGAGCTTGTAGGCAACAAACAGCATTTTAAGGGAAGTTGGACTATGAATACATGCTTATTCCTCATGATCCTGTTTGTCAAGTGGTATCTATGTGGCTGTTTGTCTACATAGTACCAATACAAAGCAAGTTACTTGTCCACAAGGTTGCTTGTCTTTACCAGACTCTGAGGGAATTAAGTGCAGAGGCTGAGAAATGTGTGTTATTAATGTATTTATTTAATCACAGAAAATCATTAAGGAACATGCTGGTTTTTATGTGTCCTCTATTGAATGTGTAGAGGTCAATATGTTGTTTATAAAAGACATATTTTCATAAGTTCATCTTCATCAACACAGCAAGTTTAAAATAGTCCTCTATTCAGATTAGAGTTATTTTTATACCTGGATCATTTAAGTTATCCAATTCAAAGTACAACCCTAAGGACAATTTCATTAGTTGGATCAAATGAAAGAATGTGATGAGAAGATGGGAACAATCATCTGGATATGTAAAAGGAATGGACTTTGATCGTGTCTCCAAACCCATCAGGAAACAATAATTAGAAATTATTAAGTGGATCTTTACCTAAAGGGAGCAAGCCAGAATGGTTGTCCAGACATACATGTTCATACATACTACAGAAGTGCTCTAATACTTCAAGGAATTTGCTTGGTTTCCAAATTCAAGCTGGTTATATTTCATGCTTTTGAAAATCACTCATGAGCAGATTTGACTAGACTGGGTGATTAGAACACAAGGGATTTGGAGAAAGCTGAGGTGCTGAATGATTTCTTTGCCTCAGTTTCCAACAGCAAAAGCTCTAGCTGCACCACCCAAGTCCATAAATCAAAAGTAAGAACTGGGAGAAAGAAGATCTGCCCACAGTAAGTGAAGATCAGGTTCAAGACCATCTAAAGAACCTGAAGTTCATGAGAACTGATAAGATCCATCCTTGGGTTCTGAGAGAACTGGCAGGTGAAATTGCCAAGTCACTATCCATCACATTTGAAATGTCACAGCAGTGGTGAAGTTACAACTGACTGGAAAAGGGGAAACATAACCTCCATTTTCAAGAAGGGAAAAAAAAAGATCCAAGGAACTACAAGCCAGACAGTCTTACCTCTGTGACTAGCAAGATCATGGTGCAGATCCTCCTGCAGGCCCTAATAACGCACATGGAAAATAAAGATGAATTGATAGAGGTTGACCAACATGACTCCACAAAGGGCAAAGTTGGTGGCCTTTTATAATGGAGTTATAGCATCCAGTGGTTAAAGGAAGAAAAACTGATGTCATCTACCTGGACTTGTGTAAAGCATTTGACACTGTCCTGCATGACATGCTGGTTACCAAATTGCAGAAAAATGGATTTCATAGGTGAACCACTCACAGGATAAGAATTGGCTGGATGATCTCACTCAGAGAGTTGCGATCAGTGGCTCAGTGCCTATATGGAGATCGATGACAAATGGCATTCCTCAGGGATGGGTGCTGGGACAAGTGCTGCTTAACATCTTTGTAGGCAATGGACAATGAGAATGAGTGTGCCCTCAGCAAGTTTGCAGGTGACCCCTAGTTGAGTGGTGCAGCTGGCAAGCTAGAGGAATCTGGACAGGACTGAGTGTCCATACCAACCTCATGAAGTTTAACAAGGCCATGTGCAAGGCCCTCCACCCGGATCAAGACAGTCCCAATTTGTCATACTATATTCCTTCAGAATTGCTCAGTTTTCCTTCACAGAAGTCTTCATGTTTTCAGAACAGGCAGAAATCAGCAAATAAATAAATAACCATCAAAAACTTGCTAAACAGTCAGAAAGGAGTGCTGAGAAGAAAATGCTTATCTGAGAATTTTCGCTTTTCAAACCACTAGAATTTGTATTCGGTTGAAGAAGTAATAATTATAAAGTCTTCTTTTTCCAGATTCGAGTATAAAGGGAATGCTAAGAAAATATCTCTGGAGAATAGACAAAAGCAAAGTGATAGAAATATAAATGAAAAAATAAATGAAACAGATCATTTTGAAGTGTTAATGATGTGTAGCTATGAAATGGCATGTTGTATCACCGGAACTACAATCTATTTTTCCTGCTAAACCCCTGGTGAAATCTTTAACAACACTTTACTGGTATAAATGTGAGTCAATATTTTCTGTGAAGTCTTGGGTTTGCTATTACAAAAAAACAGCTGAAAATTCCTTCTGCTCTTCCAAGAAGGATTTCCAAGCAAACTGCCCATGATTTTGGAGAGTTAAGAAAAAAGAACAAAACATTCAGAAGAGCAAACTATCTCATACAGTCAGAATAATTTTTTCCAATATTGTAGCTTGACAAAAAGTTATATTTGATATCAGTCCCTCATTTTGAGATCTGTATATACAAGGCATTGTTCAGTTCATTAGTTGCTATAGTCTGTATAAGATGTTCTGTAATTTGAGTGAGTTTAGAAATTACCCTACATTTATGATCTTGTCAATGATCTTCAAGAAAGTTGCACCTCTTTATTCAAGCTAGAGATAACAAGAAGATGCATATGTGGTAAATGATTTGACTATATCTTTTAATACAGAAGAGGATGAAAAATTATATGAATTATTTCAATCATTTACAGTTCATCTTTTGGTATTGAGTGACAGACAGCTTTTAAAGTTGAACATCAATGAGTTTATCAAGTCGTATATCTCAGAGGTCTCAAGGCTATTGTTTGCTTTACTGTACCTCTTTAGAGAGTGATCTGAGTAGAGCTTAGTTGGATGCCATTATTAACTGGCTATCCTACTTCAGGTACAATTTTTCTGCTTGTATATTTACTGGGGAGGGAATAAAGAATTTAGCTTGTGGTGGTTGTTCAGAAGCAAAGATATCCAATGTCTGCACATTGACAGTGAGCAGCTTGCTCACTGCTACAATTCCACAAGCCCTGACTTTACAGTGAGACAATGCTAGATCACTCATCAGTGCAAATATAATCCAGAACATGTGCAAAACAAACTAACTAGAACTGTATTAACTGGCATTTTGTGCTTTAATGGCAGATTTTTACCAGCTGTGTGAGAACAGATGCTCCCTGGTCCAGTGCATAGGCCTCTGGTTAGTCCTTCAAGATGTTTTGAGCAAATCTGAACCAGGAGAGTGGGTTTACACTGGATCAATTCTTCGTGGCATGGGGCCGTGGAGTTTTGGATCTGATAGGAAGAACCCCAGAGCCAGGTTTTCTGTCTTGTTGAACCATAGCCCAGGTAAACATGAAAATAATTTTTTGTTCCATAGTATCAGATATTGCCATGCTGAATAGTTTACAAATGGGACAGATGTGGTCACTTTAAAAAAGAAACACTGCATTTTTCCTTAGGGTAGTTATTGTACAAGAACACTGGTATTTTTATTTCTATTTAGGTAACTAGGGAATAGTGCTAATCTCATGCTCTTTACCCCATACTTGTATTATTCAACACTACTGCCTGTATCTGCACTTCATGGACCCAGTTTTGACAGGATGACAGCACTTCCTCTCTTTTACCTCATTACTGAGTAGTGATCCTAGGAAAAGATAATATTCAGAAACTCAGTCAAACCTGAATCTTTATCCACAGGCTACTGCTCAAACTGCTTTATTTGTTTGTTAAAGTAGACTACTATCTACTTGTTAAATTGTGTTATGACAAAGTAACAAATGAAAACTCTGTCCCACTCCCTCTAACTCTTCCTCTTCTGTGAGAAAATAAATGACTTTGGATAAACTTAAATTTATTAGGAATCAATAATGTATAATTACAACCCTATTCTACAACCAGTAGCATCAAGAACATTCTTCTGCTTTTTTTTCTTTTTTTTCTTTACTTGAATAACCTAATTTTAATTAACAATGATGAGACTCAGGAGTCTTTTAAAGAGGAACATGCTGATATGATAGATTTATGTATAAGATGAGTAAGTTAAACATGGAATGTCACATAGTAAAAGCATCAAGTCTATTGTAATTTCCTAAATAAATCATATTTTAACAGCAACTAAGAACCTTAGAACAGAGAGATAGTTTAATGAATACCAGAGGATAAGACAAATGAAGATTTCTGTGACACAGAATTAGTATTAGCTGATTCAAGTAAAGAATCCTTGGTTTCTTACCATCATAAGACAGAAAAGATTTTTCCCTTGGAACTTTTTTTCTTAATATCCCATGCACTGGAGACAGCAATTCAGTGGGGGCTTGTTCCATTTCTACTGTACTCAGTAGAAAGGACTCCAGCTGGGATCTGGATCAAGTCCTTACTGACACTGTAGGGTGGGGTTAAAAATGTAAAAAGCTATCGTTTCCAGATCTGACTATCTAAGACCAGATGTGCAAGGCAGGAAACCATATGATTATATTCAAACAATAAATAAAGAAGGAGTTGCCCTTGTTTAGAAGCATTTTCCACAAGCGGAGATTTTCTAGCCATGACAACATAGTGCAGGATTCAGTATTAAGTCATTGAATTACTGAACCTCTATCCAGTGAAGCCTACTGAATCTTTGGGGACTCCAGATAAGCAGAAAGAATAAATGTAAGGGGTTACTTCGTGTCCAGCTAAAGCCAACAAAGGTTTTAGTACTGAACTTTCCTCTGGTTTTAATTTTCTGCATTTTGAGTTACTTATCTTCTTTGAATGTGCTTTTGTAGGATCCTTTTAACGTATCAGCAGTTATTAAATGTAGGCATTTTTTGAAACATTTTCCTTGAAACCAGATTTCCTTTTCCTTCCTTTCCTTTCCTATCTTTTCTTCCTTCCCTCTTCTCTTCTTCCCCATTTTCTCCTCCTAACTTTTCTGTGTAATTTTTATTTTTAAATCCAATTGAAGAAAGAAGAAAGAGGAAGAAGATTACAATGGCAACAAAACCAAACTCCACCTTCAAAGAGCAAACAACAACAAAAAGAAACAATAGCAAACTAACATATTAATAAAAAACTTGCCCAAATGCTCTGCATATGAGTCTTATATGTTACAGCACTTACCACAACATTGTGCTTAGAAAAATATTCACTCTGTGATCCATTTTCTCTTTTACACCATGTTCATTAAGAGGTGATTGTCTGAAATGGATTAAAAATACATTAATTCTGATTTGTAGCCTTTTTATTTTGCAACAACTTTTGCAATTCTTTTTTCCACTGAGACAAGTGTCTAAGAAACTTCAAGGCTTATATTTTCTTTTTTGCTTCATTTACACTTCACATTTATGAAGGGAAATTCTGACTCTGACTCTTGAGGTCATTTACCATTGCAAAACGTCCAATCGCATGTGCAACATGAAGAGAGAGGGAGTTATGCAGTTACTCATAGCTGGATCAGCCCCCAGAACCTAATAAAATATTTGAGCAGCATTTTCAGGATAAGGGATCCTGTTCTTTAAGACCAAAAGTTTTCACAACTGTGAGTAATTGGATTAGTGTCTACGAGCAGCCACCATGAAGAGGGTGCCTTAATGCAAGCCGATGCTAAAGTCTTAGACATGCTTAAAATCTCTAAATTTACCAGTCAGGACTTTCCCTTTTATTATTGCTGTACAAGAATGTAAGAATTTATACATTAGCACAAAGGTAGACATTGTCTCATTTTCATTTCCATATATTTCTCTGTCAAGGAGGAAATAACATGCACCTGGAATCCAAACCTCCCGTTGTACAAAGAGAGTTAGAACAAAACCCAACTGTTATAAATCCCAAGGCAGATGCTATGAAAGCTTCTTTCTCCCCTGCCTCTAGTATCGTGTTTATTAGTATTATTAAAAGATCTATTCAGTGTGTCAATACTTAGTGAAGTATAAGGTTAGGTGCTATTTTTTTTGTCTCCACAGAGGAACACATTATAGAAATATGACTTCCCCAATGAGAAAAATTGGCCAATTTTACATGCTTTTTTTTTTTTCCTCTCTTAGAAGAAAGAACAGAAACAATACTCTTAAATAATGTAATGTGGTACAAGAGGCAGAGGATGGGTTTCTAAGGCTATAGTTCAAAACTACTGCTGAATCTGTATGCACTAGGGGAATCAACTCTTCAACTTGATGGAGCTCACCCTTGCTCCAGCTGAGGTCAGTCTGATTAGTTTGGGCAGCTACTGAGACAGCTGGCAGCTGGTAAACAGATGCTTTGTTATAAATTGATGATTTAGAGTAAATTAGGCCTAATACTTTGATAATGGTTAACATGAAAAATATTACAACTACAGCCTTGTGTTTTCTTTGTATTATTGTTACAAAATTTTAGGTTGCAGAAACATTTTACTATGTTTAAGTAAGTAGACAAAAAGTAAAAGTCATGATAATGTGCAAAAGATTTGTCTGAAATATACTACCACCACCACAATTGCTACAGTATTCACTACTGTGACCACGTTTGTGGGTCTTTTGGACAATATGGTGAGAAATGTGTTGGTTTTGTTGTTGTTGTTGTTGTTGTTTGCTTTTTTGTTTGAGGTATGTTGCAGTAATTCCCTAAAGCACCAAGGAAGTACTGGGGGCAAACCCTTTCGCATCAGATGTTGCATATGTCTAGCTATTAAATGAACACATTTCTGATGGATGCAAGGAAATCACATCTGCTGTGAAAGATTCTTCTGCCTTTCTGTAAAGACAAGGATGATCTCCCATCTCTCAGAACCACTCTCAACATTTGGTTCTGAGGAAGCTTAACTCCATGGACCAAACTCCACTTCGGGAAGATGGTGAAGCTGTACATGTCTGAACTTCCCCTGGAAATCATTCTCTTTTTCCTTCTCTCTGAACTTAGATTGTATCTGAAAATTTACTGTCCCTGATAGCTACCAGTCATGTGCTTTTAAGTAAACACAGCCATGAATAAAGTGTGCCATATTATCCTGCCACTTCCTATCTTCCTACTTACTCCACTCACCTAGAGGCCTACCACTGATTTACACCAATGTAAATAAGATCCATCTGTTGACTTCACAGACACACTGGTTGTTTATCTTGTTAAATGATACCTCTGTGAATCATCATTTCTGTATGAATCTAGTCCCAAAGTAATAAAAGCAGGAGGTGTGGAGACAAGGATGAAGAAGAAGGTCTAGGCATGTGCCCTAGACCTGCAGAGCAAAAACACCTGTTGCTGGAAGTGTCAGATCTGACCAAGTTCACAGCCAGCAGAAAGGCTGCAGTTACTCAGTGCTATGATCTTTAGAAAATACCTAAGCTGAAGATTACTGCTCACTTTCTCTTTTAATTTGCAACCACCGGTGTCATATGAAACAGAAAACTGCAGAGCACACCAGCATTTTGCTGAAATTGGATGCATTTAGTAACTTACAGATGCTGCTAACACAGCCAATGTGCTTCACAAATTTCTTAAAAAATGTGCTGTATGTATGACACTCACAGCTTAAAAATGTCAGCAAATAATGTACACAGGAGCATACTTTTGGGCTCAGACACAATGTAAATGCTGAAGTGAATGTGAAAGGCTACCTCATTTTGTCACCTTTGGAACCACAATATAGAATAAAATTTGAATGTCTGGTCACTTTTCAACAGATATCTTTATGCCATCGATAATGTAAGAAAATAACATAATTTGTCATAGAAATGTAGACTCAATTAGTGCTGGGGAGGTTCAGATTGAGCGTTAGGAAAATCTTCTCTGAAGAAATGGTCAGGTACTGCACTGGGCTGCCCAGGTTGCTGATGGAGCCACCAAAGCTGGCGGTATTCAAGAAATGTTTAGATATTGTCTTGAGGGATGAGATTTAGTGAGAAATGTTGGTGATAGGTGGACTGGATGATCTTGGAGGTCTTTTCCAACTTTGGTGATTCTACTCTTCTATGATTTCATAAATGTGAGGCACATTTCATCTAAGCTAACAGGACCTAGACACTGCTTAGCAACACTATGACCTGGATATAAGATGGAAAAAAGCTACAATTATTTTTACAAAAATAGATATCTGTGCTAATAGATTTTTTTTTTTTTTTTTGGTAAAACTTTACAGTGACACATATTTTTGCAATATGGAGGAGAAACAGTTAACAGAAATGTTACAAACGGTGAAGAAATTCTTTGCAACTGAGAAATGACTGGAAATTGAAAGCACTCTCTTAGGCTTTACTCAGCAGATGTCCTGCCATTTGGGTTCAGCACTGTTCATGCTCTCAAATCAAAATCACATGAGGGCCTTTGGGAAGCAGAGTTTTCAGACTGCTTCCCCTTGCGATCTGTCAGAAGTTTTCCATTAAGGAATACCACCCTGGACTGGATATTGTTAAGATTATGATTCTGATCTCAGCCTTCCCTTTCTCTCTAATGACCTTTCGTAAGGACTCTTTCACTACTGCTTGTCTATTCTTTTCTTTCTCCAGATAATTTTTTATCCTCAGTGAATATTTTTTTCCATCTGTTCCTGAAAACAGATTTTTAATGTGTAAATTCCCAGGCGAAAATACCTCTTTCCAGAAACAGACTGAAATTTAGCTTGAAGGAAACTTTTTGCCCTCCACTTTCCAGTCCTAAACCTGGAGGTTTCTTGCTTATCAGGAACTGCACTTCCAAAAATCTGCCATCAGCATCTGGGAACTCTTCCAGGCATTGCCATCATGGAGCTTCTTCTCTTGCTGAGAGGCTGGAACAGCAGTGACAATGTTGCTAATGACTTTTGAAAGCACATTTGCCATCGCTCCTAAAGCTGTGCTCACCTGTTCAGCTAGTTGTGTAGTCACCAGGAAGACTGACATTGTCAAGAGGTTCTGCCTCTTGACTTTCGTCTGTCTGGGAGCAAGTCAGGTATAATGTATCTCTCACAGGTATCTTCTTTCCCAGTAAAAAACCTCATAAATTAAACAACACTTATGGTTTGACTCTTAACTATGATGAATACAGCTGGGAGCTATACACACAGAGGAACTTGATATTGAGTACAGACTTTCCTAGAGGAAGCTACAAATTCGTTCTACTTCCTGATCTCATATATCTTATCTATTTGACTTGCAGACTGATAGACCAAGAGCCTGTATTACACTTGGCTTTGTCAATGAAAGAAAAGTGATTAACCTTGCTATGTAAGTGTATCACACTGCCAGGAAGTACCAGCAAAGGCTTAAATGGTTAGTGCAAGACTTTATTCTGAGCTCCAGTGCTGCAAACACAGCAGAGACTTTGTTCACAGCCTCTCTGGGACCCTCAGCCCCTTGGCTCAAACCAAAAATGGGGTCCAGATATTCTCTGAACTGTATTTAAGTATTCTTACTGCTTTTTAAAATCTCCTTCATCTTTCTTTGTTTATAGCTGTTTCCATTTAGACTATGTTATGTTAAGCTCAGAAATGGCTCCTGAACACATCCTGAACCGTGGGTAAAGATGCTTTTCTTTCATTCTTTCCACATTGCCAGCCTTCCTCACATAGACCTACCACAATGTGTCCTGCAATGTGTAATCAAGCATTGACAAGAAGACAAGAATAACAAGGAAAATTTTGTGGTTCACCACGTACATGGCAGCACTGACACCTACTCCTCATGCCAAAGAAAACCCTGATCACAAACCCCTCTTTTATGCTATGCATGAGTTTTATTCAAGTGGATCTGACAAGTGATATGCTGAGATCTGCAGTGCCTAGATTCAAGTATTTATATAAAGAAATCAATAAGCCTTGACTAATTACTTCAAGTGAAGCTAGATTGAGGGACAGTTCCAGGACAGTAAAATAAAAGAGTCTGATTTGATCAAAACAACCATCCAACTATCTAAACCAATGGTACTCAGTTTGCTTCTGTTGGTGGTTCAGTTTAGAGTGCTTGATTATCTGAAAAATTCAGAGTTATGCCTAAATTCTTACCCTGAATGGGAGTAATCGCATATCTCCACAGCTGAGTTCTGATCTTTGTCTGTTTTAGATTATGCTTATTATTAAAAAATGTCTTATGCTTTCTATTATTTATGTATGTATTTTATGATGGTTAATAGCTGATTATTGTCTGTAACACAATGCAAGCAATACATCATAAGTGATTATGAGCACATCTGTAGAAGATACAGAAAGTTACAATGCATGTATTGATCTACCTGGTGTGGCTTTTGGCTGATGCTAATAAAGCAGATAACATTACTTACTGAGATAAATCAATAGACACTGAGGATTGCCAAATGTCAGAGGAGCACTCCTGTAGCTTCAAGGCCTGTGCCAGTTTCAAGGTCCACGATTTTCAGCATGGCCTACTTTAGCTTTTCCAGTAAGTCTGCCCAGAGTCATTCCTATCCCACAGTTTTCTGCCTGTTTTGCCAGGGTATGTTTGCCAGGGTAATATCTGTGCTCTGGTGTGCAATGGCTATAAACCTGAGATCTAAGTCCAAATATCTCTTTGGTCATTTTCACATACAATTTACACAAATTTTGACAGGTTTCATGCTAATAAAAAGATAGAAATTGTTAGAATAAAGGAAGTAATATATACTGTTTTTGTTTTGTCACTGAATATTTAGAATTTATGGATATATTAGGGCTTGGCATTAAAGTATAATGTTTACAAAGTATAAACATCCCAAGAATCTTGTTATCCTAAAATAAATTTGGCTATCGACATACACATTATCAGTACAGTAAAATCATAACACTTTCACTATTTAAAGAGTGGTATTGTTTTAAAAAGCCTGTTTTCTGGGAGATTTTTACATACAGAAAAATATTAAAAAAAATCCTTAGCCATCCCTTTTTCCTCCAAATAAACAAAAATAAATATTTTTCCATATTTTATTTTCTTCTCTTGCATTTGTGGATTTTGATTTTCTCTCTCTTGTTTTCTAAAGACATCCCAATTTTCACCTGTTGATGATAAGTAACAAAACATCAAAAGACATAAGCTTATTTCACAATTTCATAAAGTCTATATCTTTAACTAATATTGAGTTGGTCTGTAGGCAAGCCCTGAATGAGTAAGATAACATTTTAGGACCAGCATTCCTCCCTTATCTTTCCTTCCAACTTACCTTCTTGGTTACAGTAAGACTTCTAAGTAGTTGGTCCAGAACTGCATTTGTTCATCAGAGACAACTATAAAAAGATGAGTGATCTGGCTGTGTGGCCTGGAACAAAGGTATATCCTGTAGAATATTAAGGAATATTCTGTTCATTTTATTCATGTGTGGTCTTGCATATTTCTTGCCTGTTGTTTATATTATACTGAGCATTTCTTCTGGTTACTCAGTATATGACAAAGATATAGTACCACTTTCCTATTTAACTTAGTAAATTCTTTACTTTCAGTCATAAAGCCTTCACTGCTGAAGTTTAGGATCAAACTAGGAATAGGTGAATGCATGCTTCTAGTGGAAGAACCATTTCCTTAAAGTATGTGAGGGTAATGATTTGTGATAAACATGACTTTGTACGAGGACTTGTAGTTTAAGCTGATTACCCCAGTGGAAGTTTTTCAAGAATTTTTATTCAGGAAAGTCCACATGTTTCAGTACTAGCAGGAAGAATAAAACCACACATTTCATCTATTTTAGTTAAATAAACATTCTTACATCTCTCTCTCTCTCTCCTTTTTTTTTTTCTAAATGATTCTGTTCCGCTTTACAGACTTATATTTTCCCATGAAGAAAAGTGATTCCAAGAGTTCCTCATTGAAGCAGTGTTTGTAGTGACTGAAAATAAAAGAACAGAGAAATTCCATCTGTCCATCTGTCCTTATGTCCATCTATCCTAGCCAGTCTATTTTCACACTTTCAGATATTTTGTCCTATCCAAAAAGGTTTGTTCTTCTTCTTTTTCCTTCTTGCTTGTTCTTCTTTTTTTTTTTCTTCTTGCTTGCATTCTGCACTGCACTGACTGACTTTTATTTTTTTTATGCTGTCTTGCAACAAGTGAAGATCTCCTCATTGCAGACCACTGAACACAGTGTGTACTTGTTTTGGCAATATCCTTGCACATATTCTGTGTATACCTGTCTCTTGCCTTTTATTTTAATGATTCACTGCACCTCTATAAGTTTTTTCCCAAGAAGTTCATAACAAGATCAAGTCTCATCTCAGAGCCTCATACAGAAAGACTGTTTGTAAAAGTGAACTATAAGATTCCACCCTCTTTAGTATTGGAAAGAACCACTTAAAATAGACCAGATGCCTTCTCAAATATAAATTTGAGTGAGGAATAAAAGCTTCTTTGATTCTTGATACAGACATTCATTTTTAATTGAGACTAGGGATTTGTTCTAATTAAGAATCTGTAATACTGTCGTGATTTATTTGGGCCACGGTGTTTTTTTCTTTTTGACAGGATCATTTATAATAATTAAACTAAACATTTTCCATATTAAGCCACCAGAGGAAGAGAGCAAGAGTGTTAAATTTATCTGAAATAAAAACTGAAATGAACCATGGCATTGTTCTGATTCTGGTACAGCTGTTTCAATTTTTAAACTTCTATTCTTTTCCTCCCTCATGGTTTAAAATGTAGTGTGAATGAAATAGAAATGAAAAGAAAGTGGGAAAGGATATATTGCTCTGAGTATTCTGTGCAAACAAAAGACTAATAGTAAAATACAAGACCATCTATTTTATCTGTTTATTTATTTTGAGCTACTTAGAAATACATTGCTCTGGCAAAACCCTGAGCGCTCATACAAAATCTTTTGTAATAAATATTGAGAATCAAAGCCAATTTCTATATATCATAGAGAAAATTAACCTGTTGAGAAAGAATTTACAATGGCAGTTATCTGTCCTCAGGTGTTTATACATCATTGAGGGAAAGAGCAGAAGGAATATGTGCCTCCCTTCTTTTATGTCTCTGGATCTGCACAGATATTTACAAATAATAAGGATGAAAGAGTCTAAAATTTAGGATAAATCAGGATAAAAGTCTAAAATTTCTCAAGTCCTCATATTTCTCTCTGGTGTTTATGAGGATCTCATCTAGTGCTATTTCTGATCCTGTATGTGAAATGTGAAAGAAATCTTACAGATACCCATTTCAATATAATTTTCAGATTATTACTCTGACTTTACAGTTTCTCCTCAAGCAAATGGACAAAGAGGATGGTAGATGAGAGGAGCCACAGCTCCATTCTGAAACATACTGGCAGCAATGACTATGAAGCACATGGGCCACCACTAGTGCAACGTGTGCAATACACTGAGTCAAAGACTACACCTCAAACCATGAGGGAAACTGCTGAGCACTGAGTTTACTTCACTGAGCTTTTATCTGAAAAGATAGTAGATCTGTTTTCTGTGTCAAAAGTTTTGGCAATTAATTTTGACTTACCTCTTTGTTCCATTTAATTTATTTCTATTTTATGTTTGAATTCCATTTACACAGGAAAATGAATATGAAGCTTTTTTAAAAACAGGTGGTTTCTTGAATAGGCCTTCTTATTTTTAAGTATTGGGAAAGAAATAAGACTTCCGCGGTCTCCAGACAAATGAGACACAGAGGTTGTAAGTCTTTGACTTCCAAGCTGACCTTTCGTTACTGCTGAGTTGCTGTCAGCCATGCAAGGCTTGACAGAGCAAAAGTAGGATTAGATTTCAGAGAATTTAACCACCATACTCAGTGGACCAAACTCTTTAGTGCATGACCTGAAGAGTAATTCTAGCTTGCCACAACATATGGGCTATATGTAGGTCCTAAAATCAAGTTCAATAAACATTTAAATAAACACAAAAGAAAGGAGGAAAAAGTGGAAACAAGTGAGCAGCTGCTAACAGAAGCTGGACTTGGCAGCTATGTCCACTTCAAAGAGTGATTACATGGATGTTTCCTTCTTTTAAAAGGGTCATTAATATAAAACAATCAAACACCAAATGAACAAATCAAAGAGAACGAAATTAATGTGTGTGGTTAAAAACTGGAAAATGTTAATGAATTTTCATGTGATTCAAGCAGATATGTTTTGTAGAGATTTCACCCATTCTTTAATTTCTGATTCTTTCTGGCTGTGATCTGTCCTTGCATTGTTCTGCAATGTAAGATCTCAAATCTAAGCATGCTGTGCAACTCTCCTTTGAGAACGACTGAAACTGTGTAATTAATGCAACAGAAGTTTAACAGGTTTGAGGGGTCAGTTAGAAGAAATCAAAACTCTTGCATCTATAAAGTCCAGGAAATGTGATTGCAGGTGTGATTTCAGCCCTCCATGTTCTAATTCTTTTGTCCTTACTGAAGCATATTCTCTCTTCCAAAGCAGTGTAAGTAAATAGCTGAATGAAGCATAGCCTTCCCATGAAATTTCAGGACATTTTTACTTGCTCATAGACAAAAGCCAGAAATACAAAGACAGATAATATTAATATTATTATCATTAATAATAATAATAAAAACAGCAGGTAAATAATAAAACACTGATCTCTTTTTTATTAAAGCCTCCAAAAGAAGAAGACAGACCCAAGTAAAAATGTAAATTTTTCCCTAATCTCCTAATTTCTAGGAAATCTTGGTATATCTCAGGAAGATTTCATATTTAAGAAATGAAGTCTAGGTTTCAAATTTAAATTACTTATTTTGGAAGTGCATCTAGATGGAATTTTATACTTGATTGTTCCTCTGGATAAAAATATAATTCAGTTAGATCAAGAGTATTCTGTTCTTTCCTGTTTTGTGGTTGTTTAACCCAGCAGACAGCTGAACACCAAACAGCCATTTACTCTCTCCCTCTCAGCTGGAGAAAATTGAGAAGCACAAAAACTCATGTGTTGAGATAAGGATAGTTTAATAAGAAAGGAAAGAGGAAAGAAAATGAAATAGTAGCAATGAAAAACAACAATAAAAACAATAAATAAAGTAATTGATGAGCAATGCAATTGCTCATTGATCAGCCAGCCCTCTAGTAGTGATATCCACCAAAGCCAACTCCTTTAGTTCTGTATTTCAGTGTGGCACCATATGGTACAGGATATCCATTTCTCCAGTTTGGGTCAGCTCTCCTGGTTTTATGCCCTTCCCTCTCCTTGTGCACTCCCATCTCCCCACTGGCAGGACAGTATGGGAAACTGAAAAGTCCTTGACTTTGCATAAACACTGCCCAGCATCAACTATAACATTGGTGTGTTATCAGCATAATTCTCATCCTAAATTCAAAACAGAATCATCCCAGGCAGTAGGAAGCTCAGCATTAGAAAATGTCTTTTTTTTTTTCCCATCAAAAAATTAAATAAGCTCTCAAAGAAAAGTAAAATAATTTTCAAGCTTCTGATAGTGGATCAAAAGAGCTGAAGGCACATGTTAGTAAGTACAGAATTGGTACATGTTCATACTGCTGATCCAAATTTCTTCTAAATATTTTGATAGGGCAGTTTTGTTCTGGCAGACTCAGGATCAGATCAAGTATCATCTGTTCTGCAGCTACACAAAGTCAGCCCAAGCACCATATGGTGTGCTCTGGCACAGCATGCATGCCACAGCAGAAATATAACCAAGCAATCACACCAGACCTAGATCAGAATCCTATTGTTTTGGGGTGTATAAATCAACTCTCAATGAATATGGAACCACTGTGTGCTGCTGTTTTGAAATAAATACCCCTCCAGTACCAGGTATTAGCCTTCATGTTTGCAAGGATTTGTACAGATGTCCATTTGTACACATTGGACATTGTTGTTTCCTTAGAACTTTCTTGCCAATGTCCAATTAATTTTTGCTGCAAAATGTATATTTGCTAACTACTTTTACTGTGATCTTTTCTCAGAAAATTTATTTTGGTCCTATGGAAGTAAGATTCATTAAATAATAAATAATGCTATTATGCTAAATAATTAAATAATAAAAGTGCATAATACTGTTCACAGGGTTCACATTGATCCTTGCTATATCACTTTTTTCACTTTAATGTATATAAAAAGTATCTATGTTTCTGCCTGTAGTTCATAAGAGGAGGATAATGAACAAATATTAGATCCCTTTAATCAGACACATCTTTCAGATAATTTATATATAGTCATTTTCAAACCTCTAAGTTCTCTGAAAAGGAGATAGAATTTTTGAGATTTCTAAGAAAGCAAAATTGTGGAAGATTCGTTTTAAATTTTTAGAGCACCGTTTTGTGGGAAACAAATATTTGTTTCAAGCTTTTAAAAACTTTGAACTTCTAAGAAACTAAAGAGAAATTCTTAGATGTGAAGTTATTTCAAAAAATCCTTAAACATATTGAAGCCCCAATTGTTTCCTTAATATATTAAATACACACTTATAAAGCAATGCCATAATGCTAAGCATGATTCTTTTTTTCCTATGGGGGATTTATTTATTCTACTCTAATCAGTTCACACCTGGGCAAAATGAGTGTATGCAGATGTATAAAGCTTCTGTTATAATGTGGTACAGCTTCCATTCACAGGGGAATTCTCAGCTCCAAGAATGTATAAGAGATTTTCTCAGACTCATTTCTTCACACCTAATTCATGTTTCATCCTTAAGAATAGGTAATTTCACAGTGCTCTAAATGTTGTTACTTTTACTGGTACAACTGCCAGATTAAATTTAATATTCATACTATTGCAACAATTCAGAATTTTTTACTTTATCAAGGGCCAAAATAATGGTTCATGCCCTAGGTATTTCCTGTCTAGACTACTATATTGGTCTTTTGGATGCATTTTCTGCTTTTTCCATAGTTGTTGTCAAACGAAAATGTACAAAACTCTGTAGATTGTTTCTTACTTTTTTAAGCTCTCAAGAAGATGATGGACTTTTTTCTTGGCTCAAAGTATTGGAAGACCGTATCCCCAGTGAGGAATCAATCCTTTATTTATTCTTGAGTTATGATTACATGAGAAAGCAGGAACTACAATAGGATCTCCTTTAGATAATGAATAGCAATGGCCTCTGCAGTATTCTAATTATGGTGTACAGATGAATGATGGCAATACCTTGCATTCAGCTAGTCAGTAGAGACCCTGAAAGGTCAAATATTCATGTGTGTTTCATTCACTATTTTATTCTGATTGTAGTAGAGTTAGCTGCCCCATCTAAATAAGCAATATCATCTCTATTCTGGTCGTGAGAAGATCAGAGGATGTGCTTGCATCTCCAGGTAGTTAATTATTTGAATTGCTGTAGATGTTTGTCTAAATGCATCATAAAGAGCTTCTACATAACATCTGTTTCAGAGGATCTCTGAGCTTAGTTAAGAATAGATTAGCTGCTTACCTTTTAGATATTAAATATGAATCCTATCTCTTCTTCTGGATACGCTGTAACATGTGAAGGATCTCTGAGAAGGAGTATCTAAACAGGTCATTAAGTGATAAATAAAAAATTGAATTACAGTCTGATCTTGACCAACCTATCATACTGTTCAATAATCCTGAGCTAACCTTTGTTTTAGTATCTTGTTCCCTAGCGACTGACTAAATGATGAATTAGAATCCACACAATGGATTCATATTATTAAATGATCTTCTTGTTTCAGATATTTTACTGAACAGTGATTTCCCATACTTCTTCCCCATTCTTTGCTGTTGGACTGCTCCTCAGAAAGTTGTGACCCAGCAGTTACTCATAGATACCACACTGCATTCTCATTTGCACTGAGAACATATTCTGCTTCATGGCCCGTGCGATTTTCTTACCTCTGGGACTTCAACTAAGTAACTTTGTTCTTCTATAATCACAAATTTTATTTTACTCAGTTTCATATTTGATATGTTTTTCTACAGTCAATATTATTCATGCATGTTTCCTAGCCAGTACTCCAACAAAGCTCAAGTGTTCTGTTGATACTATTGTGAACAGTTTTTAACAAAGATTTTTGGAAAGTTTCCAATAAAAATTTAACAGAAGCAGACAAGGAAAGGCTAGGCAAACAGTGCTGCATTATACATGGCCTCATGTAATACTGTACTCAAGAAAGGTTGAAGAAATATATTTGCTCAAAGGGACCGTTTATGGGAAGTAATGGTAATAAACACAAGTAAATGCTTCAGAATCATCTTTAGTTTAAAGAAATGGCAAAGACCAATGCCATCTCTAGTACAAGTGTGCCTGAACCAAACATTGCTTCAAAAATAATACTTCAAAATGCTTTCACAAATAAATAGTTTATTCTAAATCTTTTTCAGTATTGGCAAATAAGAAGTAAGGCTGATATCTGTTGATTAAGGCTATGCTTTTTTTATTGTTTGAGATTGCTGTAAGTGAAGAATTGTGTCTGTCTTGTGCTATTCCAGAAAATGTTGAGCAGAATTGTCTAAACTGCAGTGACATACATTAGCTTTATCTACTCCCTTCTTCTTTCAGAGATTTTTTATTTACCTCTTCAGATCTGCAAGAAAGAATTTTCCATGTTCCTTTCTCTGTGAGGTGATTCTATGCAATGTGCCAATTCCTCACTCCTGGTATTGGGACAGGTAAGAATGTACATGGGCCTCTTTGTCATCTCACAACTGATGTATACTTCCTTAGAGAACAGGATTGGGTAAGGCTACAGCAGTCCTTGGGTCATGCTAATAGAAGATTAGTGGACCTTAAAGAGTTCATGAGAAATAGCACTGAGTTTTGCAGAAGGAAACCCCTCTCAAGCAATTTCATTACTTTGGGCTTTACTGTGAATCCATGATAGTACTGAATTGTTATAGCACGCATACAAGTGTCACTGCTGTAGATGGAAGCACTTGTCTAACAAAACAAGCCTGACTGATTCTACTAATTCTCTTGTTCTGTTATAGAACTTTTATAGACTTTTTCTCAGAGATATATCAGAAGCTGAAACCTGGGCTTCCAGGAAATTGAGATTTTCTCCAGCAGGCTCATCACTATTTATATATTAATAATATCTTAGCAATTTGCTTGTGTATACTGGATTTACCTCTTCACATCTTCTTTGAATCCCCAATTTCCCATGATCATAACACCAATAAAGAACAGTAATTTATCAGGGCTTTCTTTGAAATTCAAATTTTATTTCCCCAGCACTGATTTCCATGCATTAGTAATATGTGATCACAAATTTGTAATATGTTACATATATGTATTTCACCTCTACTAATAAATTTCAAATGCATTTTTATCATCACATTTCTTCCCCCCTCTCAGTATAGAAAATCCTATAATATTACTTCACTCAGCTGCTTTGCAATTTTTTAATTCCCTTCTAGATATTACACAACAGTTATACCAAATATATTTGTGTGTTTAATTTTAAAATTGCTGAATGAAAATCAGTAACATTGATGCAGAAATAAATACTTTTAGAAGCTGCAATAGCACATCTTCATTTGAAATCATTTAGTAAAAGCTTAATAGTGTTGCCCTCAAAAAAGGGTATCCTGAAACTGTTACTGAACTTCTGGAACTTTCAACAAGCCACTGTAAAAGTGTTGTTTTTTTTTTTTTCTTTTTTTGGTCTAGACATTGCCTAATACAATTTATGTTGAGTTAAAATTACAAACATATTGGCATCTCATTTTAATGCTTATAAAGTTATGAAGTGAGATGATTTCAGAAAAGAATGAAACAAATAATTTACTCTTAGGAAACACATGAAAATATAAATGTCTTTCTCTACTGCACACTTATCCCCAGGCAAGTATCAGTCTACTTTGTCAAGAGGTTCCTCTGTATAAATGGGCTGTTGCCAGATCAGAATTGCCTTACTGGCTTCAGGATTAAAACACGTGTCTTTCTAGTGCTGAGAGCAAGGAGAGATGGTTGGAAACTTCCAGCAATGGAGGGAAACCCATTGGATGGGAAAGGGTCAAAAGGAGGCAGAGGATGTCA
The DNA here is from genome assembly GCA_023055505.1 of Callipepla californica brunnescens. Taxonomy (NCBI): domain Eukaryota; kingdom Metazoa; phylum Chordata; class Aves; order Galliformes; family Odontophoridae; genus Callipepla; species Callipepla californica. Next base: position 5,639,441 of record JALIRH010000001.1, read on the forward strand.
GGAGTGGGATCATGGATGCTTTTATCTTTCCCCAGTTTCTTCAGTGTTTGTCAGCTATCTCATTTATCTAAAGGCAATCCTTACATGACACCACTAACGAGCAATTTCTCCACTGAGTATACTTCTGTTATTAAAGAGCTGGTAAAGTAATTTTATTGTTGTTGGGTATTTTAAGCTAACGTAATCATTATCAGGATTAGATCTTGAGAAATAAGCTGTATTCTTAACATCCATTTTCCAGAGCTAAAAGTCAGAAATGAGAGGATTGTCTGATTACTGCTTCCTTGCCTTGTTCCTCAAAGCCTCACGGGACCCCCAGACTTTATGCTCAGATCAGGATCTCTTTGAGGTCCCCCTAGTTTAGTATGATGTCATCACAGACTCAAACAGAATCCCTTGATTTGACTTGATCAGATATCCATTCAAAGTACTTCCCCAGGAAAAGCTGAATGCTCCCTGGTGGATATCTGGATGGAAACCTTGCAAGCATGTGCAATTTATGTTTTAGCTAACCAGTCCTCCAGAGCACCTCTCTTTATTGTTCTTTTTTACAGTGTCATCGGAGGAGACAAAGTGAAGCTCTCTGAGAGCATAAAGATAATGTAATATGTCTAAAATGTACATAATACGTATATTTTACATTGGTCACAAATACAAAGTTAATCTGCTCATTCTTTACAAAACTCATTCATATGATACACAGATAAATGCTGTGAAAGATGACTACATTTGACAGAAGTGTAATTCTGCATTTTTCTGTCCGATATGTATTCCTTTACTCTGTACTTTTTATTTTGTGGAATGAATTCAGAGAGGTGGCTCAGGGATAAGAACCAATGTTGAAAAGAGAAATGGGAATGGGTAACACTAGGGGTTGGGGACAAATCTTCCAAGTTTAAAAAGCTGTAAGCCACCATCAGTAGCTTAATTTAGAAAGAGGCAGTGCTGTAGACTCACACTGCTATGTTACCTAAATTAGACTTATCTGTTTAACTTTGAACACAGTTTCAAATAAATTACTGGTGTGTGCCTTCACAGAGCTGCAGAGAAGCTGGCAAATTGGCTGTGTACTGTGCACTTAGCAAAAGGATTCAAAATCATGAGAAGTTTGTGAAATCCTTGAGAGAAAGCATGTCGATCAGTAATTCCAGTAATAGGCAAAAGCTATGTCTTGTAAGTGCATCAGAGGCAAATTTTAATATGCTGCCTGCAATTGGTGTGCAATATATTAATAAAAGTAAGAAAATGTAGCAATGAAGCAGTTAAGAGGAAAAAAAAACAAAAAACAATAACAAAGCATTTTAGTGTTTTCCATATACAATCTGTTTAGTCAATGGAATGAGACAACTGTGTCCAGAAAGCAATTTGGCTTATTTTAGAAAGAAAGTAAATTTATTTCTGGAGTGCATTGCTCTATCTGCTCATTTGTTATGGAAAAAGACCAGCCAAGTCGTAGAGAATATAGCCAATTAGAGGTGCTTCAGCCCTCTGATCATCTTCATGGCCTCCTTTGGACCCACATCCACTACTCCAAGTAAACAAGCATTTAAATCCATACTTACTGATAAAAAAATTTCAGAAGTCATCAGGAACTTTCTTACAATAAGTAATCTAGTTTTTCTTACACTTCTTGTAACAGAAGATTCTGTGTTGCAACTTGTATGTTCTAATAATAATGAATAATGTATATTCTGATATGTTTGTATTCATAAATGGGTTACAGTTTACAGGTACTGAACTAATGTTCTAATCTCTGCAATTTTGTGTGTTTTTTTTTTTTTTTATTATTTTTCTGTATGGAAAGGATTTTCTGTTTGTGCTTTTTTTCCTTTCATTTATTTATTTTTAACTAAAATAACACCTTGTGAAATTTGCAGCCAAATAAACCATTCTACAGACTTTTCAAACCCTTAAATATTCCCTCAGAATGTACACAGGGAGAAAGTAGATGTAATATATTATTCAGAAAACCTGTAAAGTCATGTTGCAACAGCCAAACAGTTCTATGTCTGTCTTAATAATAGAGAAATGGAAAAAACATCAATTGCAAGATGCAAATAGACCATTAGAAGTTTCAAAAACTCATCACCTATAATCCAAACGGGTCTTCAGAAATGAAGGTGATTATTTTTCATTAAAATGTAAAAACAAAAATGACCACCATCAAAAAACAATAATCAGAAACCCAACAACAACAAAAGCAAACAGAATAAGACAGTTAAATTCTTCTAATTTTTATATAACCCTAGAAGCACACATTGGAATGAAGGACCTGACATCTGCAAACTCTATTCCAAGTAGCTCCCTATATTTAGTGAGAGGAGGTTTGCATGTAGCTCAAAATATAACAAGCCTTCTATTATTAAACAGGGTGTTTTCCTTTCTTTTTCTTACTGCTCAGACTATGCAGAAGTAATAATTAAAGTTTCTGGAAGAAAAGGAAAAGGCTACTTTTTATTACTGATCTTCAACGGTACCCTTTGGCACTTTAAGGTAAAACTAAAATATGTCTAGGTAAACAAATCCCATTCATGTAGTTTCTTAAAAGCATATATATTGCTATCTCATTTGATTATTTTGCTAGTAAATCCATTTAACTCTGTTGTTTTTTAAAGGCACTCGTGCTGAGAGGATTTAAGGTAGCACACCTTAGACAGTAAAAAGTTACTATTATAAAAGATGTATTGTCAACTCCTGCACAGCTACAAAGCTGCAAAGCACATCCTGAAGGCAACAGCACCAGCGACAGAAAGCATATCTGGCTGATTAGAATCTTTTAAATATTTGTAATCTCACATTCTGCATGAGATAGAACACAGAATCTGTGTAATCTGTAACTTCAACATCAAACTCATATTTATTTGGCTGAATCGAAGTATATACAACATTTGCTCCAAAAGCAATGCCTCCTATTTTATTCTGTTCACCTGTGACACTAGAGGCAGATCCTGGTGGCATGAGAGTAGAGACTGAACCTTCCCACCAGTATCTCGTCACATTTTGTTGCTGTGCAACAGATGGCAGCAGAGGGGCAGTATGACAAAACAATCTGACGTGGAAGTATGTGTAAAGCAGAAATGTGTCATTGAATTCCTCCAGGTAGACACAATTGCTCCCATTGGCATTAATCAACACTTGCTGAGCATTAATGGAGACCAACCAATGGATGTGAATCCCATGAGGTGGTGGATGTTGTGTTTCATCAGTGGTGACAGCAACAGTGGATCACCTCTGTTAGTCCAGGCAATTACAAGCACAGCATGCAGGCTCCTGTTCATCAGTGGTGAAAATGCAGAGCTAATGGTGATGACTGTGGAAAAACAGTGCTTTGTAGATGAGAATTTCTATCAAATAGTATTATTGTGTTCTTTGTAACTAAGTTTCCACAGAAATAAACAAGAGGCATTACTTTTGGAGCAACCCTTTGTGTTTTTGAATTCTATCCAATCTCATTTTTTCAAATGAAGATTCTTTTGCAGCATATTCTGTAAGCAGGACAACTTGCACAGTACTATGCAGGAATACTTTTCAGTGAATTTGTAGTACAGCGCAGGTGATTGCCCGTGAATGAAACAAGGAAAGTAATAAGGCAAACGTTTGGATATTTAAGTTGCTGATATACTTTTACCTAATTTATGCAACTTAATGGCTTATGATTGAGGTGTAGTTACAACTTTTATTCAGCTGACATGTATTCAACTTACCCAAGTTTACAAATCAATTTGGAAGAGCTTTGTCTTTACATGAAAGAGAAAACTTCTCAGCCTAAAGGAAGCCTCTGTTTAGGAATAAGCTGTTGTAACCAGCTGCTAGAACCATTACAGCCCAAAGTGCATCCACCACCCATGAACATTTTAAGTACACTGAAGAGTTGTTTTTTTCCTTTAGTCCTTAAGATGTTTAATAATTTTGAAGATAACACAATAAATCATGCTAAAATTATTGATAACTCGCTTTAATTAAGTTACTTATTTATATTAAATTTTATAGCAAAAAGAAATTTAAGGCCCTAGAATCTCTTCCTTTGAGCAACATTTGCTGTTATACACAACATTCCTTTATCATAATGATGGCAGTATATCATTTCTGCAGTAAATTCTTCAGAACTTTTACAGTCTTCCGTCTTCAGATAAACAAGTCTTAGTTCTGAACAAATAAATGGATCACAGTTAAATAGGTTCAGTTACCACAGAAAAAGAATTGTCTGACAAATGCTGCTCTGCTCATGAGCCTCCCTTGAGCAATCATTTAAAACTCGAAATTGACACAAAGACCCAAATATTGTTACTGTAAAGGCTTAACATAAAATGCTTTATTACTTGCAGCCTCAGTTAGCCTCACAAATTTTCCTTTATACTCCATCTCTATTTGAAAGTAAGATAGCACAGGGTTCACTCTTCAGCCCTCAGGTGCTAGACAGAGCACCCTTACATTCACTGTTTGTTAGGAACTGTCCTGATCTCAACTCGAGGGGGTACCATGTGCTAGGGTTTGAACCTTGGGTCCTACCCTCCTTACTGTAGTAGCAAAAATGTAACCCTCAAATAATTCATGATGTGTAATGCAGTTTTATACTTCAGGGCTGAAGTGTTGTTTTCCAACTGTTTACTTAGTTACAGATCATTATTTGCCTTGACATCAGCAAAGGACAAGCCAAGCCGCATGGTGTTGCTTACTGTCCTTTAAGGGCTTTTTCTGAACAATGAATAGAAGAGATAGCTGAGAAAAAGAAAAAGTCAGTGATATCTTCAGATCTTTCTTCACCAAAACAGTGACATTTACAGGTGTTGTAACCAGGTTTATTCAAATAAAATAATCAGACTTAGTTATTCATAACTATTTGCTGCTTCATACAAGAGCTATGTTTCTGTAGCAATAAAGATCAGACAGTTTTCCAAACGTCAAAATGAGAGAAAAAATCTTTGTGAAAAATGTTTGTGAATGACATATAAAAGACAAAAAAGCAATGGCAAAGTGTATAGCTTCTTAGGATCAAAAGATTTTTGAAGATTGTTTTGTTAGCTTATCATTTTGTTAGTTTTCCAAATCTGTCTTGATGCAGAATTTCAGGGTGATGTGAATAAATCTGGAGGTAAACATCTTTCAAATCTCTGTATATATGTTTGCCCATAACTGTGTGTAGGGAACCTGCTTTGGTGGGGGGGTTGGCCTCGATGATCTCTTGAGGTCCCTTCCAACCCCTATTATTCTATGATTCGAACCGTACTTTTAAAGGAAAGGAAAACTCAGTGAAAAATAGCAACTGCGCATGAACACCACCAGACGTCTTCTGTTTGTACTCTGACAGTGTGTTATCCTTTCTACACCCAGTAGGCTTCAATACATATATATATATATATATATATACACTCTTGTCTTCTCAGTCAGTCAAGCCCAGACAGTTACAGCCAGTCAGATGCAAGTCAGGTCTGAGGTGTGCAGAACTGTTCTCTAGTCCTCAGAGCAGACACTGTCTGCTCTATCAGGAGCTTCAATACCAAATTCACATGTAAATAAAGACACTGAAGGCACCTTCATATGCCTGAATCCTGCCCTGTACCTGACTTCAAAGACTTGAGTACTCATGCACAGATATCTACTGATGTTTGAGATGTCATAGAAAACTTATGAAATCCAAATAATTTGGTCTGAGAGAAACATCTGGCATTTCAGATCAGCAGCTGAAGATCAATAAAAATATCACAAGGCATCTTATATGTGAGCAAAGTCATGAACTAAAAATGTCAGGTAACAAAGGTTTGGAGGAAGCTCTGTGCTCCACCAGATCTTTGACAGAAAGTGATACTTCTGCATACTCCACTTAATAATATATATCTACCTGAACTCAGTGTATCCTTCCTATTCTTCAGTTCTTCACATTTCCCTTTTCAGGATGTGCAGACTTCCTCATGATCCCAGACCCAGTCTCTCATCCTGTTCTGCCTCTCAAAGCATGAACAAGTTCCTTTAAGATGAGACTCAGAACATTATTCTTTGTGGATGTGCTGCACTTTGTGCAGCAGATAACCACCTTCACTGTAATAGTAATGAGTTCCAAGGCTTTTTCACACCACAGATGCCCAAGGACACGTTGTTCTTCACCTCTTGTACTGCAGTCCTAAAGAAATATTTGAAGTGGCTATATCTGCAAAATTTAATGATATGATGTAGTTTCAGAACATACTGAGACTGAAATGGAACTTTGTAATCAAAAGACAAGAAGTCAAGATGCTACATTAACTTCATTAACTTCAAAGTTCAGTAGGTGTGAGCTGATAATTCAAACACTGTTTGGGTGTACAACACCAGAAGTAATTTTTTCAGAAAAAAACAACCAGACAAGGTTGCATTTTGTAAATTCAACACAGAAAGATTAATAAATAAATAAATAAATAGCTATAAACCTAATCTGTGATTCCAAATATGAACTAGGAAAAATATTGCTTATCTTTAGCAGATGAGTACTCTAGAAAGAAAAATAGGAACACCAAACAGATTGTGACAGGAAGGTTTGAGGTGATTACTCTAAGCTATATTTTATATGAAAAAACAGTAATCACAAGGTTTTTCATGACAATAACCTTGAATAAAAGGGGGAAAAGCAGAGAAAATGAAATCACCTATTCCAGTTTCCTGTAGACTTGTTATCTTTTTTTTTTATTTTTAGCATCAAATCCCTTCCATCTGGCCACTCAATTTTATGTATCATATTTCAAATTTTGTGAAAAGTACATTTCTATGAGGTGAGATGAGGAAAAAGCTCTATTTTGAGAAAAAGTTAGTGTTCAGCATAACTGAAAATGCTTTATAACTAATAGGCAAACTTAAGTAATGAAAGTCCTGTCTTTTCAGAAGCAAACATGCAATCTGTAAATATGGAAACAATGACAGAATAGCATGGAGTATGGCAGTGATTTCTGTCTGACAAATGAAAAATCATGATACACAGTACAAAGCAGTGGCCATATTATTAGAAAAACACATTAGTTCAAGGTTAAACTATCTTCTGAAATACTAGCATGATTTCCAACCCTAATTTTTTCCCACCTTTGAAAATGTGTTTTCAAAGAAGCTTCAGATTTTTGCGTGGCAAGATCTTACACAGAAATAAATACAAGTTCAAAAAAGTTTCAAAGAATTAAATGCATTAAATACTAAGGCAATCTTGTTTGTTTTTAATAAGATCTGTTACAGTTACGGTACAAAGAAAACATTCCAGTGAGCAAATGCTTTTATTTCCAACTTTCTAATCTATAATTTTCCTCAAGTTAGACCAAGTACTATTTAGATATGGAAACTAAAATAAGTGTTAGAGAGCTATGTCCTTAATGAAAACTGTGTCACTAATGAATTGCATTGCCTTTTCCAACTGCTAATTTAAAGGCATTTCTTGCAATGCCATGTATATTCTATGTTGTGAAAAAATATTTGGGTAAAGACAGATGCAACAGCTGTGACATTTTACGCATGACTAGATTTTTAGGATTCTTTAGAGTAGTCCTCAACAAAATGGTGCTGCTGCTGCTTCCATAATCCATTTATGAAAATCCATAGTACTGGAAGCCAGGCCACATTCTTTGGTTCCTTTTTAAATCTATTGGATAAAAACTTGGCCTCAGTAAAGTCAAGTCAAAATAAAAGTTACCATTGATTTGAAATGGGCCCAGGTTTCTCTCATGAGCAGAAAATGAATAAAGTTTTGCTTGAACGTCTAGATTTGATTCAGCACTTTAGATTTATTAATTAAATCCACAAATTAAAGTACAGTGTGCATTTTATCAACCAACACATCCATTCCCTTATGTACTTTGGGCTTATTTATTTTTCCTAACATTTCAGACGGGGAAAGCATTTTTTTGATGTTATGCTTAATGTATTGTTTGACTGCATATATTCACATGATAGCAGTGTTCCTTGCACATTGTACTGCACCAAAATGAATCTTACTTCCTTCACATTGACATAGGAAAAAAGAAAAAAGAGATTAATTTGTTTAAAGTGAAGCACAGTGTTGAAATTTGCAGAGATATGTGGATAAAATACCAGCTACATTTCTATATATTCTGGTTATTCTGTAACAGCATTCAGGTTATGTGCATGACCTAATAGTTGGCTCAAAAGCACAATAACTGTGTTAAATTATAAATGTGTTTTTAATATTTTAAGTTGCATGTGGAAAAATTATTGAGTCTGAAGACTGAATGCTTCAGATGTTTATTAATTAAAAATAAGTTATTAGATTGAATCAGTTCCGAGTTAATAATGCTAACAAAGAATAACAGCAGAATATCTAAAAGATGTTTAGGAGACTTACTGGAAATCAGTTGATTGCTTTAATCCCCACTGTAGGACAGAAATTTCCCTTTTATTTACATGAAGCTGCTAACAGTATCCATACAATTTCTTGCATGGCTGCTTCTGCCATTGGAAAGGTAAAGGAAAGAGTAGTTTTTGAAAGCAGTTAACTAGTTAAGAGTTGATCTGTTAGTGCGGCAAAATATTAATAGGATAGTTTCAAGTAAGTTTTTCCCGTTAAATAGTAGGAAAATATGAAATTAATCTCTGTAAAGCTGAAAATTTAATGAATTGTCTGATTTTTTTTTTTCATATTTAAAAGAAACAAGCACTATTGTAAGAACTTATCCTTCAGTAATAAAGAAGTTCCCAAAAGACCTCCAAGGACAATGACACCATCACTTCCTTGGGCAACCTTCTTACTATGCTTGACAACTCTTTCTGTGAAGATATTTTTCCTAATATCCAACCTGAGATATTATGCTTTGGATTGCCCTAACCCAGGTGCAGGACTTCGCACTTGGCCTTGTTGAGCCTCATCAGGTTCTCATGGGCCTACCTCTCAATCCTGTCAAGGCACCTATGGATGGTATCTGTTCCCTTTGGTATGTCAACTACACCACTCAGTTGATACAGGAGCAAAAAAGAATCTACTCGCTTATTTTCCAGTTTATGGAATATAGTAGTTTAAATGCACTACAATAAATGTAACTTCTGTCATTTCTTTTAAGAAAACATTGACTTTAGCTGTTATACTGTGCTGATTCGATATCTTTGGCTAAATGAATATGTTCAGATTAAGAAAAAAATGTTTATGTGTCTGATGGCATCCTGCTTTTTGTCTGCGATTCACTTTTTAGTCTGCCAAAAATCCAAGAGATAACAATGGAATTTAGTCTACATTCTGATTATATCTATCAAGATAAATCTGAGCTTTACTCATTCCAGTTCATAGAATATCATTTTAATGGGTGTTTTCCTAACTTAACCTCTTGAAAATGAAATTAAAATAAAAAGTAATGTTTTAGAAAAAAAATCCATTACTTTTTGATGTCAGAATATCACCACAAAGAATATTTGAACTTGACCAGACAAACTGCATGATAGTCAAACCAGTGGGAAAGGAAAGGGAGACTCGACTGCAATTACCACAGTTAAGAGTTTTCACCACTGCAGTAAGAATAAATATAAATATTCATGTACCTACAAAGTACTTAAGAATAATAAAAGAGGATGTAGGCAGGCAGCCATACGGTAAACTGGCTCTGTACCTTTCTGCTGTCATTGTATTTTTCTTTCTTCTCTTGGCATCCTTGGCAAAATGCCATTTCTCTCACTTTATCTTGGTAAATGTCAGGCACTCGAAACACTGTAAAAAGGCTTCTCTTTATTCCAAGTCAATATTGGTAAATCAAAATTAGCAGATTATCACTATGATAAAGCTAATAGAGCACTGGAGTTACTGGATATTACTAGAGCATTTTACAGTTATGTGGCGGTGTAGTATTACAATGCATGGGTGTACAGCTGATGTGCACTGAGGCTGAGGGGAACAGAAACATTCTTTTCAGTAAGAAATTATTTCCTAATGTGGCTGTTCATACCCAGTACTTCTACTTTGTGATTACTGTTTGTGGGCAGAAAGTTCAAAGACATAATCTTGTCCCATAGAGGTTTTCTCCAAACATTTGTATTCCTATGATGTACCGAAGTGTGTTTTTCCACCTCTTAAGGACCATTTGTTACACATACTATATGTCGTTATTCATTACTTTCTCCTTCCAGACTGGACACAAGATCATTAAAGCCATTGCTTTTGAGTATAGATAAATATTTTAATAAAAATTAATATTGATGTGTTTTGTTCACTTGATTGTTTATATAGGTTTTGAAGGAAATAGGAATTTGATTGATTTGTTGTTCACTTGCATGAGGATTTATTCTTACAAATACTCAGCTGTAGATTTTGTTACAGATTAGCTTTAAATGGTGCAGTCTATTTTCAGTAATTCAGACTGAACTTCAGAACTTTATCCAGGTTTGGTCAAAAGGTGGGCTATCTGGTCTACTCAAAGAAACAGCTTAGTAAATAACTAACAGTTATGAGATGCTGATGATCAAATGTATATAGAATATTGGAATTCAAAAATTAATCATAGAATAGGTCAGGGAATATCCTGTCTTCAGTGTCCAATAAAACAAGATATGAGTCTTTTACAAGTCAAAACGGAAGGGAGCAGTGTCTACTAAAGTAGTTTGGTGACATTTCTTAGTGACAATCCACTATCCTAATGTCATAGATCAGATTTTACACAAGTGGGAGGAAATTCAGCAGCACTTATCATAGTCTTTATGATTTTCACAGACTTTGATATGGTAGGCTTTTTTTACCTTTCTGTGTTGAGTTGACCAAGAATATTTTTTGTCTGAAACAATCTTTTTTGTTCTTCATCACAATGGACTGAGACCAAGGTTTGGAAAGTGGCAGCTGGCTGGATAAATCATGAAAAACACATTGAAAAAGTTGGTCTGTTAAGAGAGTTAGACAGTTTATTTATTTCAGTTCCAAGCATTCCTCTCTGACCAAGTCTCCAGAACATAATATAAAGGGTTACTTTAGACCCAGACAGACGTTTTGTGGAGGAAATATAATATGATCTGCCCTAAAAGTCAGGAAACATCAGGTTTTTAAGTACATATTTTATAGATTGTATAGCATATACTAGTATGTATCGAGAGAGTAAATTGCATATATTACCTGTACTGGTATATAAAGCTACACTTTATCTAAGGTTAAACATATTTCTGACTTCGGAAAAAACAGTAGGAGTATTCCATACAACTTACTGCTCTTAAAGAAAAAGAAAGTCTTTCTACGGCTTTTCTTAACACTTCCAAAATTTTAGTTGAAACCACTTCTCAGTTCAGATGTGGACTAGGGTAAAATGAGAGAGAATTAAGATTCAAAAAGAAGAAACAGAAGAATATAAACCAGTTAGGTTTTCAAGACCATCAAACAGAAGATTACAACAGATCAATAACCTTTAAAAAGAATCAGCAAACTTGTTTGCAATGAACTAAAATGAAAATTTGTAACTTTAAGATGTGAGGTAGGAGAGGGGAAAGTGGGTAAATCAAAAATTGAGTTTTGGTCTTACGTATTTTAACTAGACTATTAATATCATGCAAACAACAACAAAAAATCCTTCATAACATTGACCTACTAAATGGTATCTAGTGAGTTTATAGTTTTGTTTCTATTAATAGAATGCATTTTATGCAGCATTTCCTGCATGAAGCAAGTGTAAATTAAATCACTTTTATTCAGTAAACTTCCTATGTGTCTTAAAACATGAGGTAGGATTCAGAATTAGAATTTCTAGCACATTTTATAGACGATGATTTTGATAACATAATGGCTTTAAACTCAGTTTTTAGTTTAATTTTTAGTAACTGGTAAAAATAAATACATGTTAATAGAATAGAAATGCACATTACTGAGGGCAGATTATAGTGTGAACTTCCAAACTAATCTGTTTTATGCATTACACAAGTCCTTCTGATTTAATGCATAAAAACTTCAAATTCTTCTTGCTTTCTTGACTTATTATCTAGATTACATCTGGGCATTATCTTTCTAAAGGATTGACTATACCTTCCAGCTCACACAGTTCAAGTTATTGTGCCAAATTTTATCTTTAAATACAAGCTAGTGATTTCAGCAGACAGACCCAAATAAGTTCCCCTTCCAGTCAAGAGTAGCTCAATATGACTCTTTCTCGCAACCAAGCACTCCCAGCTTTCACCCAACATTCATAGAACTAGTCAGACTTATTAAAAATGTTATAACAGTACATAAGAAGGGGGAAATGATAAAATCATGATTTTAGTTAATATTTCTGAGACTAAAATTAAAGCTACACATTCACACAAACAAATAAAAATGTTGCTTTATGTTGTCATGTTGCCATTTAAAATTTTCCATTAGAAAGTTAAAAAAACTAACAAAAAACCCCCGCAAAACTAAGGAAAACAGATTCTCTTTCTCCAGCTAATACATACATTGAAGAGTTACACAGCTGATGTGTGCTCACTTAGGTTTTGAAACACGATGAAGTTTGAAATTGAAACTCCTAATCTTCCATCAAAAGAGCTAAGGTAATGGATATACCAACTGTGTTGACACTAAAATGGTTGAAACATCATAATTCTTTTTATAGGTCTCATTGCTTGAAGTCTACCAAGAATAAACATAAAATCTGTTTTGAGTAGATTACCTCAGCTGCCTCACGGTAAAAGAGAAGCCTCTGGAACCTCCTTTAATGCCTTCAGAACTTGAGAGCATGTAATAGAATTCCCTCTTGACAAACAACTAACCTCCACAATTTCTCCAATTACTTGATGGATTTTTAGTTTATTGTCTCCCTTTAGAGGTTCAGAGTGCTCTTTGAGTTGGAAGGATTGACCTACTCACCTGTAATTGTTTAGGTGTAAGAAAACTTCAGTGGCTCAAACCTACAAAAGAATCTGAAGTGGTTAAATTTACTTTGTAAACAAGACTGTTGAAGATACCAGGCATGAGCTGTTGGATATACATATTTTTTTCCAGAGCACATAAAATTCATTTTATTGAAAGGAGAAAATAAAATTAATGAAAAAATAACCACAACAATTAAACATCTCCTACATTTCTTTTGTGCATATACTGAGTGTAAGTGGGTGGTAGCTGGGTGCAGAGGAGGTAGAGCATTTAAATGTTTGTCTATCTAATCATTTTATCACTGGTTCCTGTATCTGAATCAGTAATTTAGCATTCAGATTATGTCAATTGGCAATAAATTTATCTAAGTACTCCAAGTCAAGTTGAATTTTAGTTGAATTTTAGTGCTTATGAATATCAGATGCAACTTCCAGTTAGTTTTGGATGGTAGTGCACTAGAGTTTCTGATTTTTTAGATTTGTCCACAGTGTAGCTTAAATGCAGGGTATTGTTTTTCAGATAATGTCTATACGTGTAAATATATAGACTGGATTATATTAGTTGGGTTAGAATTATTGAAATATATTGAGTATATAGTATAGGATTTTTGTACTGGAGAGCCCAGCATTGTGTTCAGTTCTGAGCCCCCCAGTACAAAGAAGACAAGCATTTCCTTGAAAGAGTCCAGCAGAAGGCTACAAAGATAATAAAGTTCGTGGAACACCTCCCTTATGAGGAAAGGCTGAGAGACCTGGGTCTGTTCAGCCTTGAAAAAAGAAGATTCAGAGGGAATCTGATCCACGTCTATAAATATCTAATGAGCAGGAGGCAAAGGGACGAGGCTGGACTCTTCTCAGCAGTGTGTGGCAATAGGACAAGGGGAAATGGTCACAAACTGATGCACAGAAATTTCCACACAAATATGCATGGGAACTTCTTCACAGTGCAGGTGACAGAGCACTGGCACAGGCTGCACAGAGAGGTGGTAGAATATCCTTCTCTGCAGATGTTCAAAATCCACCTGGACGCCTACCTGTGCAACCTGGGCTAGAAAGCCTGCTTTGGCAGGAGTGTTGGACTAGATAATCCGTAGAGGTCTCTTCCAACCCCTAAAGTTCTGTGATTCTCTATGAATTCTAGTTGTGGAAAAAATAAATTGATTCATTTCTGTAAATTGTCAACATTTACCTAGGAATAATCGTCCCATTGACATTGTCTATTTCATTTTAACACATCCTTGTCACATGAAAAAAAGCAGCAACCTACATCTGCAAAATATAAAATAGATGAATCAGACACAGCCTGAGTATGTCTCATATGAAGCTTGGCAGGAATGCATATGAAAATCTGATGTCTTATTTTAAACAAGTAATCATTGAAACTTAACAGATACAGTTTTCCAAAAGAACCAACAAAGCTTTGTAAACCATAAATGTTTTCAATAAACATTTGGAATGTAATTATTCTACAATAAGTATCCTATTAAATTTAGAGCTGTGTTTAATAACAGTTGCACAGCTCATACAAGCTAGAACAAACGGCTCATATAAACAGATTTGATAAAGATCAACAGTCATGAGATACGTATACTATATATATGCTTTCATATCTATATAGATACCTATTCTTAATGCATGTATATACAGAGGATGAATATTTCCTTTACACTTTAGTATTTCACATATCCTGGCTGGAAGGGGAGAATGGGACTTCGAGAAGTCTGGCCAAATGTGAAGTGTCCCTGTATCAGTGGAGGTGGAACTAGATGATCTTAAAGGTCCCTTTCAACTCAAACTATTCTATCATTTCCATTATTATTTGTTCATAGTTCCTTCCTCATATATGTGTACATCTAGCCATACAATGATTCCATAAAATTCTGTAAAGTAAATAATTTTAAAACAATATTTCCATTTTTTATTCTCTTTTCAAATTCAGATTTAATTTATTTTCAAGAAATCACCTGATTTATATGGATTTTGCATCAGTGTCAATACATGAGAAAGAGTCAAAACACTTGTCTGTAAACTGCAGAAGTCTTCTACATGCAACTATTTTTAAAGTAATGTAAACGTATTTTTTCTGATTATAGTTTCACTAATATCTCTGTACTTAGTGTTGAAAAAGAGATTTTAGAATATGTTTCAGTTGATCTGTCTTAGTATTCAGCAGAAATAAATTCACTATTCTTTTCTAGCTGACTAGTGAAATAGCCAACAGTAATTAGCACAGATGTAAATGTATGCATTACAGGCACATGAATTAGTTAAATGAAATGACATTCATAAAACATACAGTTAGGAAATAGTGTATTTGAGTGTTCCTGTTTATATATTTGAGGTTATCACAAAATAAATTGAATTATTGTGCTCTGTAGATAAATGAGTTGTTCTATAGCAAAATATATGCTAATCTATCTCAGAAACACATACTGAAAACAGTGTGTTTTGCTTCTATTTACAGTGTTGTTGTGTTTTTTTTTTATCACATGAAAGATTTAATTCTGATTGTGAACTGAAGGCAATTTGCTATATGAGGGCTAATTCAAAATTAATGCCCCCTATTTTATTCTGTTAGCTCATGGTGCCAGTGGCAAGTGGTGATGATATGACAGGAGAGTTTGAACCTTCCCACCAATATCCTATTACATTTTGTTCCTGTGTGACAGATGGCAGCAGAGGGGCAGTCTGACAAAATGACATCTAACATGGACAAGTTTATGAAACAAATTGCATCACTGAATTCCTCCATGAAGAAAAAATTGCACCGACTGACATTCATTGATGCCTGCTGAACATTTATGAAGGCAAAACATTGGATAACAGCACAGTGAGGAGGTGGGTGATGTGTTTCAGCAGTAGCAAAAGTGGCATGAAGAACAAGCCACATTCCAGATGGGTATGCGGGCTTATATGAGCATAGCATGCAGGCTCATGTTCGGTGAAAAGACATAGCTAATGGTGTGTCTATGCTGGAAGAATAGTGTCTTGTAGCTAAGAATTTGCTCTATCAAAGAGTGTTACTGTGAACTTTGTACCAGTTGTTGTTTCCATGTAAATAAATAAGGAGGCAACTCAAAATGAATGTCAGTCATTTTGAAATAGGATGACAGTTTCAGTAACAATATAAAAACATCCTTCCTTCCTTCCTTCCTTCCTTCCTTCCTTCCTTCCTTCCTTCCTTCCTTCCTTCCTTCCTTCCTTCCTTCCTTCCTTCCTTCCTTCCTTCCTTCCTTCCTTCCTTCCTTCCTTCCTTCCTTCCTTCCTTCCTTCCTTCCTTCCTTCCTTCCTTCCTTCCTTCCTTCCTTCCTTCCTTCCTTCCTTCCTTCCTTCCTTCCTTCCTTCCTTCCTTCCTT
This sequence comes from Callipepla californica brunnescens, assembly GCA_023055505.1. NCBI lineage: Eukaryota > Metazoa > Chordata > Aves > Galliformes > Odontophoridae > Callipepla > Callipepla californica. The sequence continues at coordinate 5,655,571 of JALIRH010000001.1, forward strand.
CCTTCCTTCCTTCCTTCCTTCCTTCCTTCCTTCCTTCCCTCCTTCCCTCCTTCCCTCCTTCCCTCCTTCCCTCCTTCCCTCCTTCCCTCCTTCCCTCCTTCCCTCCTTCCCTCCTTCCCTCCTTCCCTCCTTCCCTCCTTCCCTCCTTCCCTCCTTCCCTCCTTCCCTCCTTCCCTCCTTCCCTCCTTCCCTCCTTCCCTCCTTCCTTCCTTCCTTCCTTCCTTCCTTCCTTCCTTCCTTCCTTCCTTCCTTCCTTCCTTCCTTCCTTCCTTCCTTCCTTCCTTCCTTCCTTCCTTTCTTCCTTCCTTCCTTCCTTCCTTCCTTCCTTCCTTCCTTCCTTCCTTCCTTCCTTCCTTCCTTCCTTCTATACATTTCACAGGCATGTCTTAATGAGACAAATCTCTATCACATTAGTCTTTCCTTAAGAAAAAGAATCCTGGAAAATTTGCAACCCATCCTTTTTTCAGAGAAGAACATTTGTTCTTATTAGGAGGGAGATATATGTTAGATCTCATTTTACATTGCAAGGAATGGGTTAATGATATTTTTGCTCTCAACTCTGTATAGTGACAGCTGACATTTTTTAATCTTACCTGAAATGAAGCTTCGATGTCTTAATAGCTTCATTACTATCAGTGATATTAAATGCAATGAAATGACAGGATTTGACCACTAGAAAAGTCTTGAAATGTCATGGTTTTATGTGGAATATTTACACAACCACACCTTGTTATCCTGTCTGAGATACAATCACTTCCCTGAAGCCAATCTCAACTATAAATCTGACAGGCATATCAGTATCTTCTTACTCATCCCAAATTCTAAGCAAGACCTGATGAACTTTTCTGGCTCTACAGTTTCAGTCTGGCATGAAGTATACAGTAAAAGTAAAAAAGAATGCATGACCTTAATATGATCTGATGGAATCAAGTTTAGAAGCCATTTATTGCCAACACTCAACTTAAAAGTAAAACTGACATTAACAACAGAAATCTGCTCTACAACAGGGTCCACATGGAAGATCAATAAATTGATAACTCCAGCTTGGGAGAATGTTACAAGAGTGTTGTTCAGACCCGAGATAGGAACAAGATCAAAAAGTTAAAAAAAGTCCTTGTTCAGACAGAGAACTCTGACTACACTCCCCCACTCCACATCCAATGCAAACCTAGTTTCTTCTTAGTTTTAACCCGTCATGCAGATATGATGCAGATGCAGATTTGCACCATTTCATAGGACACAAATCAAGTAGAGAAACAACCTACTATGAGACTTTTAATCTTTTAACAGCTGAGAGATGTCCTGCTAAGAAAATGTGTATTAGATGACAGAAGACTATAAGGATACAGCAGAGATCTTAAAGAAAAATAAGTAAGCAAATTATCAAAACCCCACTCCTCTAAGCCCCACTGCTCTCGTCATATAAGAAAGGCTTTGAAGTTATTAGAGAAATCTTAAAGATATCTTCATTATGTGCTTTACATCAGAAACAAATAAATGTATTAGACACTCTTGGACTTCACATTGTGGACTCTAAGAAACTTTGTGTTATAACAAAAGTATGACATAATAAGGTGATGTTTTTAAAGTTTAATACATATAATCCTAGCAATTTTTCTGTTGGTTCTAAAGAGATCATTGGACCAGTGGATCATTGACAAGTGAAATATGATACTGCATGTTATAATAAGTACATATTTTGATGAAGAACTGTCTGGAAAAGTGAAAAAAAACAACAGCTTTGGTGTCTGAAAAAAGCAATCAAATTCCATTTCCACTCCTGCAATGTTTCTATATTTTTTCCTTATGCTGAATATCAACACATAAACGTTTTTAGTTTTCTTCAAATTTATTATGAAATTTAAGAGATATGCAGAGAGCTGCCAGATACCACTTAAAATAACCCCCTCAGGTCACACAGTCAAAAGCTATTGTATTTTAATGAGACTACTACTCATCAGCTCTGCAATAGGAAATTATTGAATATTCTTAGCTCACCTGAAGTGTGAAATAAGGTATGTTTAATACAAAGTATGCTCATTAACTTTTGTTTTGTTTTGTTTTGTTTTGTTTTGTTTTGTTTTGTTTTATATCACAGTTTGGAATACCTGCAAACCTTTGATACATGAATAAATACTATCAATTTATGCTGTCCCAAAGCACTCTCACTAACATAGTTCAACATAACAAACTTATTTTTTAATCACTTGCAGATAAGAGTTTCTTATGTAAGTTTTGAACTTTGATATATGACTTATTTATTATCCAGATCCCTTTTAATTTGAAGTATCTGTTAATTCAGATGGTTTAATGTTGATACTAAAATGACAAAGACCCTGGAAAAAAAGCAAAGTATTACACAGTATTTAATTCCTGAAGGGAATAATGAGCACAGTGTGATAAATTCCATTCCTATGTGTCTATTTGAAAAATTGTTGATAACTCTGATAACAAATGTAATAAATTTGGATAATTAGAAATCAGACAGGGTCAGAAAGAAAAGCAGGGCATGGATTTTTCTCAGCTGACGTGGATCAGCAGGTGCTCATGTTCAAACATGAGAGCATTTACATTCTCTCCAAATCACAGAATCATAGAACTCTATGTGTTAGAAAAGATCTCAAGAAATCGTCTGGTCCAACACCCCTGCCAAAGTAGGCTCCCTAGACCAGGTTGCACAGGTAGGAGTCCAGGCGGGTTTTGAACATCTCCAGAGGAGGAGACTCCACCACCTCCCTGTGCAGCCTGTGCCAGTGCTCCGTCACTGCACTGTGAAGAAGTTGTGTGGATCTTCCTGTTCATCAGTTTGTGGTCATTTCCCCTCATCCTATGGCCACACACTGCTGAGAAGAGTCCAGACTCGTCCCTTTGACTCCTGCTCCTTAGATATTCATAGATGTGGATCAGATCCCCTCTGAATCATCTTTTTTCAAGGCTGAACAGAACCAAGGCTCTCAGCCTTTCCTCATAAGGGAGGTGTTCCATGACCTTTATCATCTTTGTAGCCCTCCACTGGACCCTTTCAAGGAGATGCTTGTCTTCTATGTACTGGGGGACAGAACTGGACACAATACTCCTGTCTCACCAGGGCAGAGTAGAGGGGGAAGGACCACCTCTCTCAACTTGCTTTCATTCTGCTTTCAAAATAAAGCAGATATTTTGGTGGATCCTGGATCTACAGTGTTCAGTTGACAGAGAATTGAGTAAATTAAAAGTAGGATGACACTGAAATTTATTAGCTTATGTCACTTCTATGAATCTGCATTTTTCTCATCACAAGATCTTGTGACGGGAAATCGCTGTTCGGTTTACTTGAAAGTGTCAAGTTACAATGCCTAATAAACAGTAATAAATAATTTCAAATCATATATTTATGTTAGACAATTTCAGTCAGATTAGACCACAAGCATGACCGACTCTGAATTCTTAATATATAGAGACGTGTAAATGTTGATGGTATTAAAATACATTTTGTCACTACATGTTTATTTCAGTTTAATTTCAACAGTTTACACTTTCTCTATCATCTAGCTTGCTCATGCAATCTTCTAAAACTTCTACAGCTTGTCAGGTATAATATCACTGTTATGATGGTAAATTTTCATTTTTATCCTTTCTTTTTCGTTATTTCAATACCTTCCTTTCACACTTGCCCTCTCTTTTTCTTAGTTCTGTCTCAGTTTTTGTTTTCTTCTCTGTGATGTGGCATGAAAAGCGTTGCATTTCTCATCTAATTTTCATTGGTTTTGACCAAGGTAGACAACTCAATGTCACTTCATTGTTATGCTGTACATGAAAAGTTCCTTGTGGATTGCTTCTGGGATCTGACATAGCCTCTATATTTTCTGTAGCACTAATGTGATTAGGATTGCACTTGTGAATCTCTAATGGACAGTAAAAACTCCTTGAGTTTTACATATACATTTCAAAATGAAATCATATCAGACAATTAAAAAATGTACTGTATTTTTATTAACTAATTATTTATTATCTTTGTGTTCATATACCACTTCTTGGGTGATTTATTGGTTTTCCAGACATATTTTTTCAAGCCACGATTAGATCTAAGAATTTGCATACAGAAGAGATCAGAAGTTGTTGTATTTATTAAAAAAAAAAAAAAAAAAAAAAAGTAATACACTGTTTATAGTCATTTACAGCTGAATATATTGTTGAAAAAAATGAGAATTTGGTCTTCCAGTGAAGCACTGTAGACCGAGTGGCTATGGAAAATGAGTCATTTTTTGTTTTGGCTCCCACACGGCCAGCAGATCTGAACGAAGTTTCAGGTGCAGGAATATGCTTTGCTCACAGTTTTATACTTTCCTGCTCAGTGAAATTTAAACTGGAGTTAGAAATTGAAGACACTAAGGTGCTCCCAGTAGATATTTGACAGAGTCTTTAATAATTGTGTTAATGTAGAAGTCAGAAAGAAATCAAAGTGGCTTTCATAGTTTCCAGTACTGACACTTAGGAAAACTTTCTCTGCAGTCCCTGAGAGACAATAAATCCAGAGCCTCACAATGCAAATTTTACAGAGCTGTTTTTTGAGTAGAAGCATGCCGAGGTTTTACCTTTACAGCCAGCCAGGGATAGTGTTATTTGTCAGTAGTTTATTTGCCAGAAACATGGTTAAGACATTCACATATTTGCGGAATGCATTTAGACGTTCAAAAGAAGCAGGAAACATTAGCAGCTCTTTCTTCCTCAAAAAGACCTACCTCAAAAAGTTCTATGTTAATGTAGTACCAAAGCAGTATGAAACTCAGCTATGATATTGGAGATGCGCATACTTATCTTAGTTTGAGGAAATTCATAACCATTTTCTTCCTAATTTGCAATAAATACCCCTCAGCTTCTATAAAATAGGCTCTCAGAAAGAGGTAGAAAACTACTTTACACACAGATATCTTAATCACTGGCTAAGAGAATCAGCCCTAGTTTCTGGTTCTGGAATAGAATATCAAAACAACTACACTCCTAATTTCACACACACAGATCAGTGTATCATCATAAATATATTAAAAGCAGGTTTAATTTATAAGTTTTTGAAAAGCCAACTATTGAATTTTGCACAGGAAACGAAATCCTTTAAGTTTTTTAATGGTACCAAAATGTGGTACAACAGTGACAAGAAAAATTCATCACATTTTTACAGTGTTTTGAGAAAATATGGGGAAAGTCATACAAAGAGGATAACTGAAACAAGGAAGTAGAGAACGGGAAATAAGAAAAGAGCAATCTCAGTCTCACTTTTTGAATAATAGAAAATCTTTACTTTTATTTTCACTGTTGCATTTTTGTTTGTTTGTTTTACAAGAAAGAAACATTTACTTGAAGACGAACATTTTATAAATAATTTTATTTATATTTTGCTATCTAAAGATGAATTGTATGTAAATATGTCTGCTGTTTGAGATAATATCTCTGACTGAATCATGATTCTTTATAAAATGATACTGAACAATTGCAATTTGAAATAAGCCTTGTTAATAGGTGTTGCAGCATATCCCATCCAGGCAGAGAATGAACACCGCAGCACATTGATTTTGCATGTGTATACACGCCGTGCTCTTTCATTCTGGTTTGCTGGCATACAAGAGGATGTCATGCTAAAGAAATCCATTATTCTCAACAATTAACTTATTGTATCATTAGAATATTTTTCAAGAAGGATTGGAAAGTTCTTTGTGTATATATTAATGCTTCTTTTGCTTTGGCCAGTTATGATCTCAGCCTTTGTTCATGTAAATGCAATTCAGCACTACCTGAAATGCAATATTGCTTTTCCCATTGTGGACTAATTTTATATGTTTTAATAAATTCTAATTCAACTAATTATTAAATTGTCCAATAATATAGTCAAATAAATTTTACATCTCACTTAAGCCTACCTTGTCAGATAATAACTGCATGTTGACATTTCTAACTCCTTTATGAGTACTTTTGATGACCCAGATACTTCTGGTCTTCAAGCTGTTCTCAGCGCTAGTCAAGAAATGGAGACTGTCCAAGAGCATTACTTCAGAAATGAAACTGCAGTGATATTATTATGGGAGAATGTGATGCTGGTTAGAATGAGCACTGCATTTTTCTCCACCCCTCAATGTGAATCTCAGAAATAGGGTTAGATGATGGAATTACTTATATCTACATAGAAACAATTTCCTCATAGATCTTGTGAGGACATATTTCCAGATGTCTTTTTTTTTTGAACTCAAGAAATGGTGATGATAGGTTTTCAAGATAATCTTTTATATCTCTGCTTTCTTGCTTGTAGTCTGTCACAGACTTCCTGAGAGCTTAAAGATCTCACCATGTGTTGTGGAAGAGTACATGGCCTTCCAGTTATTTCTGTCCCAGAGAGACATCTCAGCCACTCTCCATTTAGTGATACGTTAAACATTAGGGGTGGGGATCGGCTCCTGGATAGTAAACCTCAGTATAAGGAGCACCCGTGAAATTATTTGTAACTCAACCTAGGTTAACTGAAAAAGCAGAAGTATTTGCGTGTCCCAATGTTGTAATGTTCAACACAAGTGAGATACAGAAGTATCTCCCTCCACCTGGATTTGCATCATCCTTTCATCCTGTCTTTGTGATTCAGCATGCATAACCCAGTGGAAAGTCATTAAAGCATTGTGCTTTATTTCCTATACAAATCCCTACTTTCAAAACATGTAACAGAACTAAATGGAATGACTGTAGCTCATTTGAGGATTTTGACTGAAAAAAGAGAAGACTATGTCTTTTCATTCAGAAATATCATTGGCTCAGAGGTGAGTGAACATCTCTCCAATCTGCTATCTGCTTGCTTGGTTGCTACTTCTCTAAACCTTGACTGACAATTTTTTTTCCTCCTTTATAATGAAAACTAAGGAAAAACAAACAAGCAAACAAACACCTGCCCCTTCTGCACGTTTCACGTTTTCTTCCAGTGGAGACTTTCTAACATCATTATAGCTGTCTTTTGCACCATTCTCATGTGTATTAGTCTAACTAATTATAAAACTGAGCAGTAATGAGGTCACCTAAAGAATGATAGTTTCTGTCATTTGCAGTCAAACAGATTTCAATGTTTTGTGTTTTTTTTTTTCCTAAAAACTGTAAGCCTACAGTAGCTTCTTTATACTGAATCGTGTTCCACTGAGTTTTATGTTTAATTATGCTTTTATTTAGGTACAATCTCCACTCTAATGGTTAAAAATGACCCCTCATTGACCAAGATGGTGCTGCAATTTACACAGTGTTTAGTCTTTGATGGTAGTTGCAGTTCTCCTCATGTGAAGTGAACTGGCTCTTCCATTTGGTTCCTTAGGAACTATCGCAATTTCATGACCACTACCAGAGAACCTGTAACTTCAGCAACAAATGCAAAAACATTTTGGTTTGTTATGGTGATAGGATTTTGTTGTCACAGACAAACATGACATGTAGCGCAGAAATTCAGACAGATATGGGCTGGATTTGTAAAAAGTATGTTGGCTTTTGATCATAGAGTTCAGCTGAAGTAAATGGTTTCAGTAATGTTGTTTTAAAGATTTTAATTATAAATATATAAAGGCATAATTTGTTCTACTGGCTTATATTTTTAAGACCTGATCAGTGATGCAAAATATTGATGTAAAATAACCTAAGAAAATCCCAATGACTTGGGATTTCTCCTTTCAAAACTGTGGTCCTGTTGAGTATGTTTCAAAGACTGGTACACAATTCCCCTTCAAGTTTTATGAATATTCCCTGCCTCATGATGAAAATCAAGACTAAAAACCTTAATGTGAGATGCAGGGTGGATATGTAGGACATAAATCATTGAATCATATAATTATTTATGTTGGAAAAGACCACTAAGATCATCTAGTCTAACGACCAACCTATGACAAGCATACACACTGAAACTTGTCCTTCAGTACCACATCTTCCCTCTTCTTGATTGTCTTCAGGGACGATGACTTTGTCACCTCCCTGGGCAGCCTTTTCCAATGCATCACTACCCTTTGTGAGATGAAAATTTTCCTGATATCTAACCTGAAAATCCCCTGGAACAAAATAAAGACATTACCTCTTGTACTGTGAATGTTACCTGGGAAAAGAGACTGACACCTACCTAACCACATCTTCCATTCAGGCTGCTGTAGAGTGTGATGAGGACTCCTCTGAGTCTCTTCCAGCATAGAAAATCCCAGCTCATTCAGCTGCTCCTTATAAGACTTGTGTTCCAGATCAAGAGACTTTGCAGAATAAAATCATGCATTTTTCATATTCCCACAAACGAGGTTACAAAATAAAAAAATTCTGAGAAAATAGGTGCAGTATTTTAAGATCCCAAAGTATCATCAGCTTCACTGTTGTCTGCAGAATTGCCTGTTCATTGCAGCTATGAGTGAGAATTGTCTTCCATGCTGCTGGATATGCAGGTTGGCCCTAACAGTTCCCTGCCAGTGAGAACAAAGGACAGTGCTCTCACAGGAGGTTTTTAAACACCAGCAGCAATCTAGAACCATGTTATTTGCCTTTCCAGTAATGACCAAAATACACACTGAGAAAGTGGACATGCTTTCAGTCGTGATGCTTGTATGAATGCAAGGAATAATATCTCCATATGTTCCCCCCTCATCCAGTTCAGTCTGAATTCCAGGGGAAATTTCAAGAAATCTGGAAACTGTATAGACTCACTGTAAACTGAGGTCTTAAGATGCCAAGAATCTTCAATCTTATCCAGATCCGTACCACACCCTACATATGGATTGTGTCTAAACGTTAAAATGTAGGCCTAACTATATTTGTTAAGAAGTTGCATATGTCCTTTGGAACAGAGCATTATATTTTCTGTTCCTCCATCCCTGCTGTGCTGATCAATAGCTGCTGATCAAAGAGTGAAATTAAAAAAAATAAAAAAAAATAAAATCAAAGAAGAGCGATCTATTTTTACAAGCATATCAATCAACTCCTGACATCTTTGGAAGTAACAATGAAAAAAAGTGTTCACTTCAAATTATATACCTATTCATTTTAATTCAGATCATCAGCAAGATATTACTGGTTCAATGTCAAGATCTTTTTTTTCGGAAGTGTTATTTGTGGCTTATTCTATGCTATAAAGCATGACATAAACTTTGACACTATCAAGAATCAAGTGCAAGTTAAATACTATTCCAATAGCTTACCATAGGAAAAGGACACAAGGGCACGGTGGCTGAATCTACTGTTGTCATTTTAATCAGAATCAGTACTGTACTTTTCAACAAACTTTCTAGGCTGCCATAACTCTAGTGTTGAAGTTTGCAACCTAGAGCAGCTTGAAACCAGGAAGAATGGATTTCTTTCAGCGAAAATGAATCCAGAAGAGAAATTCCTTTAAGAGGCTCTTAAAAATGAATATTTAGCTTCCCTGGGAACAGGCAAGAGGTATATTCTAAAATACAAACCTTTAGATAATTTGATGCAGATAGTGCATTTTCAAAATCAACAATATTCTGTAAATCTGTTGAGAAGAAATGCTTTACTCACTAGTCTAGTTTTAGCCACATGAAAAAAAATGCATATTTAAATGATATCTAAATTCATGAAAGATGCACAGAAGGCTTATTCATCTATCCGATTGTCTAGATAGGGAACTTATTTCATGTCCACACAAATGTTCACCTTCTGTGTCTCTATTCCTATGAAGTCATTTAGGATTCTCCTCAAGTTTCATCCAGAGTAGAGGACTGCTACACAAAGTACTAGCAGGTCACCCTCTGAAGGAAACCATTTTACACTGGAACAGAGGCAGAAAGGACTTCTAGCATGAAGTGGAGATCTGTTCCTATCCAGTAAGACTAAAATATTTTATTCCCCTTGTAAAAGTAAAAGGTGAGTGAAAACATGATTTGCGGAAGGAGTGAGTATATATCAGTTAAAACTGTCTGTAAATATGTTTAGTTGGATTGTAGAAGACAAGGTTTGTGTATCAGAAGAGTGTCCTCCAGGAACATTCATTTTAAAATGAAGGAAATAAGATGATAAACATTGACAGGAGTTTATACTGAAGTTTGATACAAGTTTATGCAGGCAATCAATTATATATTATCAAAAATATACAATGTCAGGAGCTTACATTCCCAGTTTCTGCATATAAAGCTTTGTTTCATCATTTGTTCCAACTTTAAAGGCCACCATAATGTCCTCTATGTAAGCAGATAACATAATTCTTCAAAATAGGTGTTTATTTCAGACAGAATCTAACAGCACAACTGCAGCCACATCATCATTTCTTACATTGCAGTTCTTTCCCTTATAATACTTATGTGTTCTTCTATTTTTTTCAGAGAGAATGAAAATTGCTTGTTTTCTAATTTAAAGGAACAAAACAGCCTATGTGACAATGTCTGTTGTCGAGTGCATTGTATCCTGACATTACGAGATAACACATCTTAGTTTTATATCCCACTGTTTTTATATCTACATGTGTTCCGTGTCAAGCATATGAATGTCTCTTTTGAAAATGAACATGTACACTTATTATGTTGAATATGTATGCTTGTAAGACAAAGGTCCCTGGCTGGTGTAAGTCACGATAACTAAAATAGTTTCAATGTAAAATCACAGTATTCAAGACAATTACTGTTTAATTGAAAATATTTTCTTTCAGTTCTACGTTTCTTTTAGCAATCTCAATAAGCTTATATGAGATAAAAAAAATACTAGTCCAGTTTCTATGAATGAGTGTTGTACAAGATAAAGGCATGAATGCATTTCCATATTTTCAAATAAAGTATTATTTCATGGAAAATATATTGATGACTTTTTTTAAATAGGTAGAAAATTTTGTGCCAGATAATATCTATAAATTGTTTTTAATCAATTTTATGAAGAAAGAAATCCATCATGGCATGTAAGCATGTAAAAGTAGTCTAATTTTATTTTAGATTGTAGATATTTGATTGAAAACTAGGAAGTGACTCTTCTGAATGTAATTCTTTTTTTATCTGATCTCATCTCAGATGGTGGAATCACATAAAAATGTTCCAATTTATAGAATGTTGTGCCTCATAAAAACTCCTGGGACTTCTACTGTTCTGACTTATGTGCCAAGTAATCTCACTAATGTCAAGAGCCTGTGGATTTTTAAAAACACTTGCTTATCATGATGAGGCATATGTACATCCAAAATGTACTAGGGATGCAGTTTAAAATCTGTCTCATATTAGGGAGAATCTAAATGTTGTGTGTTACATATCACACTTGCATCCTATTAATAGACAATAAGGATTCAGACATATTTTTAGGTTAACACAGTTTGGCATGGAGTATTTTGGATTAAGCAGCTCACTGCATCTTAAATTAATTCCTAATGTAATGTGATCAGGATAAGAAAAGACTGAGGCAGTGGATGACATTCTCTGCTGTTTTGTGGTTACCTATGATCAACTTTTCTTGTATGATATACAAAAATTTGTTCAAAATAAGTGTTTTAAGACACTACACATCCAATATTAGTTGATGTAATGTCAAATACAACTTACTGTGGGGGTTCTGTCTAATATTTATTTGCTAAAATAAAATAGAACAATTACAATCAGCTGTCGGTGTTAAATTAAAAAAAAAAGAAAAAATTAAAAAAAAAGAAAACCAGTTCTAACCTAAGAGGTACCTAAAGCAGAATAGGAAATTCAGATTAATAGCATTTCTTTATCCTGTAGTCAATTCAAAACAATATAAACTAAGTGCATTTCTGAAACATACTACAGACATATAAAAAGCAAAGAAAACAAGTCAAGCAAATTAAATAAACTCCTTGTTTCTTGGTGTCCCTCGGTGCATCTTGTGACTGGTGATCTTTAACATTTTAATCAATGATATAGTGGGATCAAGTGTAACTTCAACAAGCTGCCAGACATCAAAATGAGTGGTACCATAGAAAGGAACCTGGCTTGAGAAGTGGGCCTCTGTGAACCTACTGAGGTCCAAAAAAGCCAAGTGCAAGGAGTTGTACTTCAGTCATGGCAATGTCAGATATGAGCATGGACTGGGAAAATAAATCATTGAGAGCCACCCTGTTTAGAAGGACTTGGGGGTCCTGATGGATGAAAGCTAAACATCAGACAGTGCTGTCTGCTTGCAGCCTGAAAGATCATATGTGTCTTGGGCTTCACTAAAGAATGAGTGGCAAACAGGTTAAGAGAAGATTTTTGCTCCTCTGTTCTGCTTTTGCCCTTGTGAGGCCCCATCTGGAATGCTTCCTTTGTGAATAACCCACATGGGTCTCCAGCATCCAGCACTAAAAAAGATGTGGGGAAGCTCCTGGAGAGCATCCACAGGAGTCTACAGGGATCATCGGAGAGCTGGAACACCTATCGTGTGAAGAGAGGCTGAGGGAGCTGGGCTTGTTCAGTCCACAGAAGAGAAAGATCTGGGGTGACCTCATTGTTTTTCAGCATTCAAAGTGAACTTGTAAAAAAGATGGAGAAAAAAACATAGAAAACAGGGAGTCTGTTCTTAAACTAAAAGAAGGGGAGATTTAGAAAGATTTTAGGAGGAAATTCTTCACTTCGCTGTGGTGAAATACTAGTACAGGTTGCCAGGAGAAGCTGTGGATACCCCATTCCTGGAGGCATGCAGAACCAGGTTGGATGCTACCATGGGCAGCCATGGTCTAGTGGGTGGCAACCCTGCCCACAACATGGATACTGGAACTAAATAATCTTTAAGTTCCTTCCAACTGATAGCGATAGTGACAGTAATTTTGTCACTAAAAATATCTTAAATGTTTAAGGTGTTCATAAATGTCAAATGAACATTTTTTCTGTGTTTTAAAAATATCTTCTTTGAGACAAAAAGCTCACATTGTACCTAGATTTTTGTGTGTATGCTTGTATTTTGGGAGTACTCAAATGCAATTTTCTGCGCAAGCAGAAAATCTGGAAAGATTCATTCCTGCATGGTAGTATTTATATCTCAAGCCAGAAACACGGGAAATTGCTTCTGATTCTATCAAAAGGAAGAGAAAATGGGAACACAGGAAAGAAAAATTCTGAGCATAAGTCGACTGTCTGAAATGAGTTTAAAAGTAGTAGTTTTAGGCCCATAATTAGGTTATTCTGATCTTTCACAAATGTCTTAGAACATTTGATTTAATGTATTCAACCAGTATTTTCCACTTAAATTGCTATCATCTCCATGCTAAATAGATTCATCATGTTTTGATAAAACATCTAGGAACAAACGTTTTTGGAGCATAAGGAAAGTGTGCGAAAGCATGCTTTTCATCAAAGTTCTTTGAATGTTCCTGGGCTCTAACCAGAAAGGTTGTTTCACTGACACTGATTCTATGTATATACATTTATTTCTGAAGCCCAAGTCACATCCCAGACACATTTCATTTCATTTGTGCATAGACTTAGGCCCATAGACTCTACTGTTATTTGCAGAAGCTGACATTAAACATCATGTGGAAAAACTATCACCTAATCTTCTGATGTTGCTTTTCAGTTCACATGAAAATTATGAAAGTTTAAAGGGTGCCCAAGGATTTACCCACAGGTAAAATAAATACTTGATTGAGACAGGAAAAAAAAATTATATATGCTGTGACTTGTACCATCACTGATAGAATCCACTGGTCAGCAGTTAAATGATAAGATTTGTAAAAATGTGGTCTTTAAGGCTCCCCGACGGTTGTACTGCACAGAATTAAAAACAGATGCAAAATTTTAAATTAACATATATAAAATAATGTAATATTTCAAGGAATTGATCTGTTTTGGTGCTCAAAAGAAAACCAGTCAGATTTAATGGGCTATATAAACCTTAGTGAGCTGTACAAATAATACTGCACTCACTGCATATGCAAACCAAATTTAATTTTTTTTAAACTGAATTTCTCCATTACTTCTGATAATAGGAAGAATGAAAGAGTGTAAGTAATATAAGCATGAGGTATAAATCACTACTGCTAGCTGTTACATTAACTGTTCCATATTTTTGAACATTATTCAGAGTAATAATAACAATAATCAAAACAGCAATGATGATAATAGTACTGATAATTATAATAATGATAATACAAATTTAAATGAAATTCAAAACTGGCATAGTGAGTACCGTTGCTAGTACTGTTTTCTAAAATTGCTCTGAAATTTTCTAAATCTCACATATACTCTTAGCAGAATTTTTTAATCATAGTTTTTTTGTTTTTTTTATTTGTCATGATCGGTGCTTTCTGATGTAGAAAGGGGAAGTAGGGAGGAAACAGTTCAGGAACAAATGTGTAAAAACAAAAAAAAATTAGAGAAAGTGGGCAGATTATTCAACACACAGAAATCTGCCAATGTTCAAATAAATAGAGAGGGAAGTCCAACAGACTTTCATATGTCAACATTTTATAGGGAAAACAGAGAAAACCTATGAAAATATATGCTCCAGCAATATATTATACGGTCTTAGAAATTACAACAGTAACTAAGAAGACTTCACTCATATCCATCTATGCAACTATAACATGGAAGTGAGAGTACAAGGGTTTATTTTCAAAACAGAATAATGTACTATGAATTTGCAAGTAATTGATGAACTCCCTAGTTTACTGAATCTGTTTCTTTCAGTTGTGTTAAACTTAGTTACAAATAAAATATAAGAAGTAAAATAAGAATTTTTTATTCATCAGAAGTATGTGATAGAAATGAAATCTGTGCCATTAACTTCAGTGGGATAATATGGCTAAAATAATCTACCAAATTTAAAACATACTTTTGTCAATCCCACTGGTAAATAATAATAGAATTATTCATCTAAAAAGAATCACACACAAAAGAATTTGTGGGTTTCTTCTGCTTTTTTTTTTCTTCTGTATTCCCAGCATGTAAGAGTAATTATTTTTAGTATTTCCCTTTTCTACTTTGTATGTGTGAAGTGCAAACTTTTAATGTTAAATCTTTTCATGTTATAATTATCAAACTTTTCCATGTGCATGAACATATTATTATTTTTTAATTGAAGATGGAAGGAATTGTAGTTAATCTTCCAAATGTAAAGTGATGACTAGTGTTGGATGTATTCCCTTTATAACTTACCCTCAGAAGAAGTATACTATCCTATTTTCACAGTTTATGGATTCAGATTTTTAACTGGATAATAGTGATCATAGACTGTGCATTGGTGTAAAAAAACTCATATTCAAATTTTACTACTGCCATCTATTGAGTAGGTGGGAGTTACAATAGAAAAAGTAAAGTCCAGTCATACCAGAAAGCACTTTGCTTTTTATTGCAAATAGCAACAATATTGTTGTAATGGTACCTACATGTGTTAAATGGAATTAATTAGTGACACATCAAAGATAAATTGAACAAAATCATAGAATCACAAAAAGCCCATCTTGGAATATATTTCTGTATCATCTGCTCCATACTCTTCCTGTTCAAAGAAGAAACAGCTTCAAAGTTGGATCCAACTTCAAAGGTAAGCTCAGTATGCTTAGTGTCCTATCCAGATGAGTTTTGAGTATTAAACAAGATAGAAATTTTAACAGCTGCTCTGGGGAACCTGTTCTGATGTTTGAGCACCCTCAGTGGGAAATTTTCCTATTATTTAGTCAGACTTTGTTTTGATGTAGCTTGTACCCATTTCCTTGCTTAAATTAAAAAAAAAAAAAAAAAAGTTAAATCTCACAAAGCTTTGTTTTCATACATTTTAGAGGGACATAATATTATCTCTCACAAATTTCTTATCAGAGTGTGGAATAATATATGTGGCAATTGTCCCTGAAGATCTTCCTCTGCCACAAAATGGAAAACCCTGAATATACTACCTGGAGTATTATTATGGAATCATAGAATCATTTATGTTTGAAAAGACCTTCAGGATCACGAAGTCCAACCATCAACCTGGCCAGCTAAGTCCCATCACTAGGTCTTGTCCCCTGTTATCAAGAAAGACAAAAGATTACAAGTCCAAGTCTAAATATAGTAGCTTATCTCCCTTTCAAGAAGATGTCTTAGGGTAAGGAGGTACTGAAAATTCAGTATTCCTGAGCAAAAGAAAATAATAATTAGCAGGGAGAAGAAAAGTTAGAGCTCTTCAGTCTGATGTTTGGAGTTAAATCCTGTTTGCAATGAAATAATTGACAGGAGACATGGAGACAAAAAAAGCCCAAAATATTTTACAATTCAAAATACTCTGGTAGTAAACACTGATCATTGCAATTCAGATATGTTAATCTTCCAAAGGCCTGTATGATTCAGAACATTATTAAACATAATTATCATTTACCTCTTCATAAAACTTCAGTGTTTCTCTGGAAGACAAAACAATAAAATGATCTTTCATACTTATGGAGAATCCCACAAAAATATTCACTATCAATAAGTCAGATTTATAGCAAGAAACAGTGAAATCTGTTGAGTGAAGAATTTTTAATCAGTCTTATTATCACTACTATCACATATGTCCTTTGACTTTGTCCTTTTGACATCTTCACTCTCCACTTTGTTTCAGTCCACACCTTCTGGTTTGCTTACTTGACCATGTCTGATGGCAGCAAGGGGGAGGTGCACAATTTCTTTCCATGGGGGTCTTTCTTCAAAAAGGATGGTGGCAAAAATTTATACAAGAGAAAAGTACAGAATCTCATTGAATTAGAGAGTAAGCTGGTCTCATTTCTCATTTAAACAGTTAAATCTTTCCTAATGTCACTCTGCTTTATTGTTATAATCATTTATCCTCTTTGATTTTTTTTTATTATTTTAATATGCAGAATGTGAAATATTTTGGATCCAATATTATTTACAGTGAGAATGTTCAGAAGCTCCAGATGTTCTTAAAAATCAGAAATCAACTTACCCAGTTGTCTCCTTCATTCCTTGTTGTAAATGAAGTGATTAAACTAATCCAGATGTATCTATGCTTCTAATTCTATCTCTGTCACACATAGCAAGGCTGCAGTTGTCAATGAATTATTATTTATTAATCTTCAGAACATCTGATGTAACAGTCTGATGTTCTGCTAAAATCCATGGAGTAAATACTGACAATTTTGCTAAATCTTCAGCAGACATTAAGAAGCAGATTTTTTTCCCTCTTTTTAGCTATGCTTCCACGGAAATGTTAATTCTAGGAAAAGATTAAAAAATAAAACAACCCAAAAACAAGATAGAAATGAATTTCAGAACCAAAGTCAGTATAGCAAGAGCTACTTTACTTATTTTTTTATTTAACTGAAGATGTACTGTGATGGTCTATTTTTAGTGTCATTTCTAATTCTGGAACCCCCAGGCAATTCTAGAAATGATCAGGCAGTTTTGTCTTGATTCTCTGATGATTCCAAAAGAGCATAAATATAGCAGGTCTGCCCAGGAAGAAGGTAAGTTGGATGACGCATTCAACAATTTTCTGCATCCTTTCTTCTAAAATAAAAGTGCCATAAATTTGGGCTGTAAAAGCTGTCTCTTCAAATTAACGATCTGTTCTCAGTCATGTCTTCTTCCAGTAAAAAGCTGTACCAGCAGTAAATATAACACTTTTTAAAGACAGGAACAAATCTCATTTTAGGAAGGGCTGTTTATCTAAAGTAACCTTTGTCTGCCAGAGCAATGATCTTGAGCGTACTTAGGGCACCACAGTGTTTGATCTTTTGCCTAAGAAATCATTTCTTATAGCACCTTATTTGCAGGTAGGGGTAAACTGCCTCCTGGCTTGTGCTAAGAAAATGGCTTCATCTCAAAAATAAATTGAGCATTACCTTCTTTTAAATACATGTCTTTCGGATATAAAGATGATAATTACAGAGCAAAACTAGGAACTGTCAACTTTCCATGCTCAAATCAATCTTTAAAGTCTTCTCAGAGACCATCATACCTTGACACCACTTTTGTAGAACACTCAATTACATAATGAGAAAATTTCTGAAATATGCGCAAAATCATAAAGATTTATCATATCAATAAACATTCTTGTGACCACAGGAGAGCAAGTTTCCATCCCACCTCTACAACATTAATCCTTCACATTGTTGCACTTTTGTTTTTGGAACTGTAAAACAGAGATGAGACACACTCTATTATCCATTAAACAGGATTAGATCTATTTCATTGGTATTGCAAGATGACAAAGGGGCTTTTTTACTCTTGTTCTTTTCTTGTAGTTCAATCTTTATATATCAGATACCATTGCCATCTGAAGGAATGTCATATATTAAACAGGAATTAAATGGAAAAGCTCATATTAGCTTCAGTGGTCCTTGAGTCTTAATGCATCAACACCAGTTCAGAACTCCTTGCTGTATTGGCCATTTCTAATTCATCCTTCACTCACCAGTAGCTTTCAAAAGAAGTCTTTCCTCCACCCCACAGGAACTGAGATACAGCAAAATGGTTCTCTGATAGCAGAAAATGTTCGTTCCACGATCTGCCATTCATTTGCTGCTATGGAAAAAATACTGTTGGCACTAATTTAGGAGCTACAGAGCAGAAGTGATTAAGATCTGTTGAAAAACAGATATAAGCCTGTTATATTTCATTTTCAGCATAGATAGCCATCACAGTGAAGAAAGAAGTCTTTTAATTTAATTCAGTTCTTTTAATAAATCTGGAAATCTAATACACTATAAGATACCCATATTCTCTTGTTCTATAACAAAAATTGATTACCTGATTTTTTTTTTAATAGTGTTTATTAAAGAAAATCGAGAGAAATGAAGAGTTTTCATACTTAATAGTGATCACTTTGATCATGAAATAGAAATATTTATATATTCAGGGTACAATTCAGAACAAATTTAGGTATGGTCTCATTTGCTTTAAGTTTGCTTTTCTGTTTGTCATTATTTTTACAGCTTCAAACAGATAAGGGACAGATGTTCTCTCATCTGCTCCAAGGCAAGATACTACTTACATGTGTTTGCATGCACATATTTGACAGAAGAAGACAAAAAATCTACAATTTTGTGAGATTCCACAAATTATGCTCTGGTTAGGTCCAGATCTATATCTACAATAACAGAAGAGTATAACAGAAGAGCTGCAAGAAAAATTCATCCATTTAAATAATTAAATTACTGTAGATGCATAATAAAGATGATTTATATTAAGGTATTTTAACATAAATAATAGTAGAATAAGTCAATTTATGAGCAGAAGTGTAATTTCTGCAAAAACTGCCAATTAAAAAGAAATCATTCTCTTCTTCCTCCTCTTCTAATCATGTTACATAGCATGTGAAGAACATATTGGAATGGTTACATTACTGACACAAACCCATCACTATGCTTTTCATTGTCCCATGCTCCCAGCCCAGGCTTTGTACACACTTGACTTTCACAGTAACGCTTGTTAGGTTACAATTCACATCTCAGATCTAAAGTTGCTTTGTGGATTTTCATGCCTCCTCTACACAACTTCACGACTGCTACATTCATTCTCCCTTTCTTATTCTTTAGTTGACAACTACTGATGGAAATGAAGGCCTATTCAAAGATTTCTAACAGAAGTTTACGAAATTGAAAGTGAAGTTCTACATACCACTGTTAGATAATAAAGTCAGTAAGTTCTGCCAAGTTCAAAATGGAAAAAGGATTCAGGATGCTGGATTCAAGTGTTCACAGATGAATCATTTAATGTGGAAAATGAAGTGTTTTGGAATTATCATTTAGAGCAACAGCTTAGTTTTATGCCAGGAAATAAAAACTTCTTATCATTACAAGATGACAACAGGCCTCTGTGATAAGGAGTTCAGTTTTTGAAGGGTAAACTAAGGACACAGGGATGTTTAAACGTATCCACCTCTGGGTGAATTAGCAGTTCTCTATGAAAATCAGAAATATAAAGGTAGCCTCTATGGAGAGTAAAACAATGAATGTATTTTGTTTTCTTTTTTGTTTTGCTTTGTTTTCTTTTCTTTCTGTCTTTCTTTTTTTTTTTTTTTTTTGGTTGGATGTGGGTTTTTAAGGCCTCTTTCTGGTACACTATATAAAGTCACCAGAAAATTGCTGGTCACATCTAGTGTGCTTTTCCCAGCATTCTGTCACATGTTGTGAAGGTTAAGTCTATTGGTAGGTCAAATAAACTCATTCCAGACTCTGTCCTTACTGATTAGCTCTTAAACTAGTCCATAATGTTGTACTGAAAGTCCCTTTAATCCTGAGAAATTAGCTGAGACCACTAGATTTTAGATTGACAGCTAGAGAAAATTTGTTTGCTGTATTTTCTGAAATGATCAGCAGCATGTTTTCATTCATCTCAAATATCGACTGCAACATTTCTGGGTTTAGTTAGATATGATAAAGAAAGTATGTTTAATTGTACCTGGATTTCACATTCACACTAACAGATTTTCTCTTTTGCTTTCCCAGTTAATGACCTGCAAGATCAAAGCATCAATCCTCCTCTGCCTGTCTCAAGAAATATCTGCAGCTGACTGAAAATTTACATAGGCAAACCCATCCTGGGGCTCTATTCAGATCTACTTTTCCATCTTATCACTTAGCTGCCAAGGTGAAGATCTTAATTTTTGCTTAACCTCTTCCACTTGAATTTAGACCTGCATAGAAGTAACCATCGCTTTTCCAAAATATAAGATAAAATCAGGTAAAAACTGTTCTTGTGCCTAGACTACAATTGCAGGGTACTGCTTTTTATCTATTCTTTACATTTCATTATTTTATTATTTTTATTTTTCAGACAAAAAAGAAATCTTTCTTATAGTACTCAGTGTTTGGTCTTCAGTTTATAGCTTCTCCGTATAACAACACCCCTGTTTTCCATATTTTATATACAGCAGTAGCAGCAGTAGCCAATGTTTATTAATACTTTACAATTATTTATATTAAAATATGAATTATTGATGTAGGTCATTGCTAATTTCTAACTGAGACAATAAAAGAGTTTAAAGTGACATAGAACACGGTTTTAAAGAATACTGTATGCAACGAGTTCAGCTAATAAAAATAAATTCTAAAAGCATGTTACACTTCAGCTGCATGGATCAGATGTAGGACTGAATATTTTTTGAAGAGTAATTTAAGTGTTACAGTAAGTATGGTCTTTCAATTTTATGTTGCCTTAAGACAATTTCCGTGTCTGTATGTTGTCCACCAAAATAAACACTACAGGCATACATGGATAACTATAAGAAATTAGAGTAGTGTTGGATATGCAATTTTCATTAAATATTTTTTCTTTTTTTGAAAGAAGGATATGAAGAAAATGGCAAAATTCTGTATCTCTCCTGCAGAATTTTGTAGATATAATGAGAATTAAAGGTATACATAATGTTCATATATAAGCATAAGCATTCTCCCTCCAAAGATCTTCAGAAAGCTGGCCTTATTTTTTTTTACTTAGTACTAGCCAAGCACTATAGTGTTCCCAATATCAAATGAATGTTCTAAGCAATTTACCTTGCCACTTTATTTCTTTTTTCCCCCCATGTTGATACACTATTCATCAGATTTGCTTTAAGTCCATCCAAATGTGTTTAGAAACAGAAGTGGAAGAATTTTGGAACACATCAGATTTCTGCTCTGCTGTAGGTTTCTAGTCAGCAATGATTCAGTTTAGACCTTGACTTGCAATTCAGACTCAGCCTTACTTTCTACAAATTTACAGTCAGTTTTGGACAATCACTGTTTGTTTTCTGTTTGTTCACCATTAAATGATGTCTCTTTTAAACTCTCAAACACACTGTATTATGATTTAATTGATGATCTATCACAGGAAAAGATGAGAAAATTTGGATAGATGTCCTAGATGATTGTCATGCTTTGTTGAATCAAGCTGCAGCAAAATGGTAGGTGTCCAGTCCCTTCCTATACTAAATATTTCAAGCACTTTTCATTAAATAAAACAAACGGTTGTGTATATATAAGTATATATATTTGAACAACTCTTTCAGCTCTAATCTCCCCGTGACAAAGTAAGAATACTGAAACCATCTTTCTCCCTTTGTTTACCTGATCTGATGTAAAATGCTAAGTGGCGCCATCTGATCCATTGCTGTACTTACAAAAGCTCAAATATTAGGATTTCCATAACAATTTATCTGTTTATTCCTTGTGTGATCCAAGTTAGTAATGTAGAGTTGAATCTGTGTGGTCTGAAGTCTTTTACTGTTAGGACAGGAAACAGTAACTTGCTACCAGTTCAGTAAAAAAAAATGTAATCTTTAATTTAGCCGCTGTAGTCAGACATAGGAAGAATAACTATACCATGTCATAGTAATGAAATAAATTCATTTCTTAGAATATTTCTATGATTCGGAATGAAATAAATGTTTATCATGCTTTTATGTAACACTTTGTACCAGAACATGGCCTCATCAGTAAAATTCAGGACATTTTCAAATATGCTGTGATTTTGCATTATCCATTACGAACAAGAGAACATTTTCAAATTGACCTCTATTCATAAAACTGACACTATTTTATACAAGAAGCTTAACCTCAGTGAGTGTACACAAACTCTCTAGTATCTTTTCCTGGTATTTTCATTGCATAGATGAAAGGATTCTATTGTTCCTGAAAAAAGTCTGGACATATAACATCTTTGTTGCTATTATTTTGAATTCATTTGAGAATAAATACATAGGAATTACTCATCTATTTCCGAGAGTCAGCATCAGCCTTATTGCCATCTGACAACAGCATTTTGATATACCACTGCATTATCAGCCTAATATCCTGGTAGAGGTTAGCTGCAAGCACAGCCTAGAAGACTGAAAATAGAATAGTATCTGAACAGCACTGAATTCATTTCATTGTCTAAAGGGAAAAAAATAAAAAAAATACCACTCTGTCCTTTATTTCATTTCCATTATAAGGAAATTTGACTTTTTAACTTTATCTACTCCAATTATTTTAATAAATCAGAATCATAAAATCTCTGTTTTTCAGTGAGGAGGACTATACAACCATAAAGGATATAAACACATACCAAAGCATCATAAAATCCTGATAAAGCAGTTCCTTCTACTTCTTAGATTTTATATCACAGTAAATATAAATGTGAGACAGTGACTGAAGCACTGCTTCCAAATGTCTACTCCAGTCCCCACAGAATTTATTCTAAGACTTTTTTTTCCTCTTTTCCTTTACTGTTTTCTTCTTTCTTTTTTTTTCCTTCCAGTTAAGGTATTGTAAAACTGGATTATATCTGTAATAGCAATGATGGCATCTGGAAGGCATTTTAGTAACAGAAACTCAGCCAAAATATCAGAGGAATGCTACATGTGGACGAAGTGTACTGACTTGGTTTATGCAACCAGGCACTTAGTTATTCTACAGCCTTGAAACTATAAAAACTTCAAGCTATCTTTTGATGTACAACACTAGGACTCTGATGCAGTGTATTCATGCTTCATGAACTTCTTTAAATTATACTAATAGAGTAAGTACCGTATATATTCTAATTTGGTTAGAACACTTTAAGAAAGACTGACAGCCTTGAATTAAAAGCAAACCCAAACTAAAGCGCTGTAAAATAGCATCTCTACTTCTGTATAAAACATAAACTTTTTTTTTTTTTTAATATTGTATGGAAATCTAAGATCATTTTTTCAGTTGTGCCTAAGAAAAACTGGTCTTTTTACACAAATGAAATATTATTTTTTGAGTTTATCCATAAAAAGTCATATTTTAATCAGTTTTCTTATTCAGAATGATATTGGAAATAAACAATGAAATATGAGTTTAACAAAGTTATATTATAAAAAATGTATATGTTGTTAGGACATGTGCAGAAGAACTTGATTCAGAAGTTTAGTTTGTTCCTTCTGTCCTCTTTTCCTTGTTCTGAGTATAGTACTTACACAGTATGATATGGTTGCTGCAGACCAGTACACAGGAGGTAAAACATATATTTCCCACTTGTATAGTTACATAAATTCTATTCTGACCGACCCCAGAACCATCTGTAGCCATTCACCAATTAGCTTACAGAAAATGTATCGTAACAGGTGTGATGAACTAGATAACTTATTAAAACTTTCAGATACTTAGTTTTTAATTCACATGAAAACCACCAAACATGATCTGTAATAGCTGAGAAAGTATAATATATATAGTATATGCTATAAATTATTTTATATATAAATATAAATATATAAACATAAATATACATATATATATATATAAAAAAAATATATATATATATACTGCAACTGATAATCTCAGGAGCCATAACGAATCAATTAAAGGTCAACAAGGGGACGAGGCTCAGTCAGGATGGGTTCATGAATGGTAGATCCTTCTTGACAAACTGGATATCATTCTATGACAAGGTGACCAATTTAGGATGAAGGTAAGCTGTCAATGTGGTCTACCTGGACAACAGCAAAGCTTCTTGTCTTCCCTGCTCCTGGCTGATTGGGACAGGACCTGGATGCCAGACCATGTTTGACCATCCTGGGGAGCCCCCACTGCTTCCAATGCCCAAGGAGCTCCTGACAATGCAACCAAGAACAGTTTTGGGTTCAGGTACCTTTCAATTTTGAGGGCCATTCACGGACAGCTGTGAATTTGGATTCACAGCTCTAAAGAAAAATCGAACAGGACTCTGATCTTTTATTGTGCAATCAATCCTGTTAAACCTTTAAATGAATAACAGTCCTGCATTCATTACAGAATCCTTAATATTTCTTCTTTTGTGCCACAGGATCAATATTTGACATGTTTTATGTAACAGTTACTGTATAATATCTGTGGTACTGCATATGGGAGAAATCACCCCTTATGCATAAACTCAAGAGTTTGTGCAATTTCTTTAAATGCTTCAGAGTGATCTAGGGCATATTTCTACTTTACCATTTTATGTCAGCTGCAAAGATACACAAATGTTTTCCACTACCATCATATTACTGTGACCTGGCCTGAATTTCTGATGAGAGTTACATGATAATTATTTATAATACTGAAGGAAATATAATATTTTATATCAGAGTGAGTATTCTAATCTTCCTTATCTTCTTCATTACTTCTTTTTCAGTTTTGATTTTATCAAGCTGCTTTTCAAGTCTGCATCAGTATGTAACCCTCTCTGAATAAAAATGTTATCCTTTCCTGTAAAAGAAATATTGAATGAACTGGAACTGTTCAATTAAATTACATTTCTGTCAAGGGTAGTCAATCTGAATAATAACTTCTGAGCATTATGCCTACATTTTGACTCCAAATGCTACTCAGCACATCCTTGTAACAATTTCAATTTGTTTGTTATCTCTCTGATGCCACCATCAGCATATTTTCCAATAACCCTTTACCTGTTATTGTCATGTTGCAAGGTACTTTTAACTGAACTGCATATGAACAACCTCACCACTATAAATGCTCACTGATTTTACTACCCTGGGAATTAAGCATTAGTTTTTCACACTTGCTCTCCCCATATATTTTTTCATCTGTCTATACTGGACTTCCCTCCCTAGAATTTCTAGTCTATGTAAATGTATCTATTTCCACATCACTGTCATCAGACCTCTCAATTTAAATCGGCCTAGTATTTTCTGGATATTTAATTAGCATATGCTGCATAGCCAACTTAATGTTATAATGTACAGTCAGTAAACCAAGGTTTTCATCCTTCAGGAGTGTGCTGGACATCTCCACTTGTAGCTCCAGCCTGTTCAGGCCACATGGCACCACTCAGATATGAGATAATTTAAAAGATTGTTTTCAGAAAGATCTGGTAAACATAACATGGTAACTATTTTTTGCGGTTTAATCTGGCAGGCAATTAAGCTCTACCCAGTCACTCAAGGCAGTAGGATGGCAGAGAGAACTGGAAAAAAGGCAGAGTTCATTGGTTGAGATACAAGAAGAAACTGATTCACTCTGTGCTTGAATATGTCATAAGAAGGTGTCTTCTCAATGGAATAAAGATGCACTGTTACTGTCAGGTGAACCCCTGGCTCCATCTCAGCCTACAGCGAACTGCAGGTAACAGGTGATTTCCAGCACTGCAGTGTAACACACCATCAATAAAATAAGACTCCTCATGAACACGAACTTTAGTCTGGCTATTACAAAGTTTAATTCTTCTATAAAAGATGATTAAAAAACCAAAAAATATTATTTTTGTTAATAAAGCTATAATCTAATGAGCCTAGCAGTCTTAAATCCTCCTTCTCAGCCTCTTTGTACTATATTCCTGCTTGTGTTTAGGCTGCTGCTGATACAAACTCAGCCAGAGCAGTCATGGCCTTAATTCTTGATCCTGCTCTTAATTCTTGATCAATTCATTGCTGCCTTTCTTTTGGAGTCATTCACAGATAGAAAACCCACAAATAACAAATCTTCTTCATATTGGAAAATAGGCTATCTCTAACAAAAATTTCTGGCTGAACTTTCTGGAATTTATCTGTTTTCAGTTTCTCAGTGTCAGCCTTCCTGTAAGAGCTGACTTGAGGCTTAATTCACTCTCCAGTTTCTCTTGAGAAGTTTCTTTACTGGAAACCAAAATGTCCTCATAATTTATCACATTCCTAAAAAAAATCAGACAGCATGTTTTATTTCGTGTGAGAAATAAACAAAAAACAAAAAAACATTTTTTTCCCTAAAAATGGTGGAATAGATTCTTAAAATGACCTCTTACATGAAGCATCTTCATGCAGAAAAAAAAAGTTTTGCTGTACCTCTTTCAAAACTGAAGTTTATAGTGGAAATAAGGACACTCTTAAATACAGCCCTAGGAACTGAATTACAGTCATAAAAATGCACTGAAGCTTTGATGAAAACTATCCTTTATCCCACAAAATGCTTTTTAATGAATTTGGAGACTAGTGTCATTGTCGCTTATCTAAGATTAATGCTTCCTACTCCTTCCTTCAGCTCTTCTAAGCTTGAACTCTGCTTGTTCCATTCCACTTCAAAAGAGCTTTAGTTCTGGTAAGTTCTTTTTTTCTGTTGAGCTGCTCATGGATATCAGTGTAGTGTAGCCCTTTGTTATAGTGTCTTGCATAATATAAATGATAAAGCTCCTTGAATAAATTGTTGGGAGTTAGATATATTCAATCTCTGTTAGGCTTTTAGTAAATTCACGCAGCATAAAGATAAGAAGGTTTTCATTAGCTCTGAAATAATTTATTTCCCTGAATTATGAATACTGCTGGATACATTTCTGCAAGGCTAATATACTTTATCTGAAGTATTTAAGTTGATTTTCTTTAGTTATTCAATTTACAGCTCATGTACTCATGAGAGTGAAATGATTGACGTTTAACCACCTACAGTTTCTATGAGTCTATTAGAATTTACTGATATTGCCAGGCACATCGTAATTGTGTTAAAGATTTAATATTTTTGAAAATTAAAGAAGTAAATTGGTAAATTAGCTATATCTGCATGAAAAAAAATAACACAACCCACACTGATTCCTACAATTACACAGCAATGAGGGAACTTCCCAGCTGGAAGGTAGAACAGTGAATACTCTTTGCAATAATTTGGGATTCTCAGAATATTAGGAGGATTTTGTACGCAGTGTGGAATGTTCTTCTGGACAGATACTTAAAGCCAATCAAAACACATTGTTCAGCTTTCATATAAAAAGCCTGAGATACACAAATGAATTATTTTACTTTTTTGTTGTTGTTTTTTTCTCCTTCAGTGCTGAATTATGTATTCTCTCATTCATTCACAGCCATCTTCTCTGTTAGAATTACTTTTACAAAACTAACATTAAATAGGAAAAACTTGTGGAAAAATTATTTCCTATTATAACATTTATTATTGATGTCTTCACTACCAAAGAAAAAAGTATATATCATTTTGTCATTTTAACCATCTATCCTTAGAGCATACTGCAATTTCTGAGACCTTTGGTAAGTAATGTCATGTTCAATTATTTATAACAATACAAGAGAAACATTCTCACTTCCAGGATATGAAATAACTTTATTTGTGTACATGGCCCAGTTAACCTTTATGATCTGTAATACCCTGTGGTGAACAGTCCTACTGTGCCTGAAGAAGAATAATTTTCTTGCCACGTACTGTGTTATTTTTTTCTGTAGTCTAGTCCTTCATGATGATGCTTCCAAAAACACATTCTTACCATGACACTTTCTCTCTTCTAGACACGTACATATGAACATTTCTCCACTGCACAGGTACAGCTCTTATCTATAATCCAGAAAAAGAAAATATATGATTGAGATCTAATCTTGCAATTTAAGCTCAGAATTAGCAAATCTAAAAGCTATCACTTATCCTGATCATGGATATATTTAACCTTAGATAAACAGAAAATAGAACTAGGAAATACCAAGACAGGTTATCTTCTCTGATCTTAGCACAGCAATTCCAGTTGACTTTATCAAAATACTTCAATAATAAATGTTCAACAACTTTCCTAGGGAAAATATTCCAGCATTTACCTATTTTTACTATAAGAAGTTTGTTTTCTTTTTAATGTTTAACTTGTCTCCTTGCTTCTCCACAGTATAAAAAAGACAGGGATATCTTGGAAAGAGTTCAGTGGAGGGCCACAAAGATGATGAAGGGCCTGGAGGATCTCCCCTATGAAGAAAGGCTAAGAGAACTGGATTTGATTTAGTAGCTTGGTTGGTAGGGATGGTGGTGTGAGGATGGTTGGACTAGATGATCTTGTAGGTCCTTTCCAACCTAATGTATCTATGAATCTATGAATCTATGAACTGGGTCTCTTTAGCCTTGAGAAAAGAAGACTGAGAGGGGATCTGATCCAGGTTTATAAATATCTGAGGTGTGGGGGACAAAGTGGCTATGCCAGACTTTTCAGAAGTGTGTGGAGACAGGACAAGGGGAAATGGCCAGAAACTGCAGCGCAGAAGGTTCTGCACGAATGTGCACAAGAACTTCTTTACGGTGAGAGTGACAGAGCACTGGCACAGGCTGCCCAGGGGGGTTGTGGAATCTCCTTCTCTGGAGATATTCAAGACCTGCCTGGACGCCTACCTGTGCGACCTGGTGTAGGGAACCTGCTTTGGCAGGGGGGTTGAACTCAATGATCTCTTGAGGTCCCTTCCAACCACTATGATTCTATGATTATATGATTCTAATCTCCATAGAAGTTAGTGCTTTTTGACCCATTCTCAGTGAGTGTGGAGAACAGTTTATTTCCATTCTTTTGATGACTGTACAACTGAATGTATTTACAATGTCTTCTTCAATCTATCTTTTTATTACACTAAACAGTTATTTCTAACGGAAGTCACAGATGTCATCCTTTGGGCATGTATGTACCCTTGTTTAGTAAAACTCTGCCTGTGGCTCAGCTTATGAGATGAGCCACAAAAAATACTAGAAATGGAAAATTATCACAGAGCTGTGATGAAGCAAGTTCACTGCTTTAAGAAATTAATAATAGAAGGCAAGGAAATCTAATGATCCCTCCAGGTATTTTCTCTGCCATCTTTTATTACCTAATTTTAAATGCACAACTTTGAAATGCTTTGAATTGAAATTTTCAGCCCATCAGGTGCTTTTCAGCTGCTGCAGCACTGGCAGAAGCGGTTGCTCCGTTGCTGCAGTTTCTATATTATTATTTCCTCCTTGAGAAGGTTCCTGAGACACAGTACTATTGTAAGAGTGCTACCTGGTAGTGACTTTTGTTTTTCAAGCCCTGATTTCTTCTCTTGAAATATGAGCACTGCTCTGAAAGTAATGCCTCCTATTTTATTATCTTGACCTTCAGTGTCAGAGTGAAATATTAGTTGAAGATGAACTTTCCCACCAGTTTTATCTTATATTTTGTTGCTGTGTGACAAATGCTGTGTGGCATCAGAGGGGCAGTCTGACAAAATGGTGTCTGACATGGAAGTGCATATGAAGCAAAGATGTGTAAGTGAATTACATCATGAGGAAAAAATTACATCCACTGGCATACATTAAATGAATGTTTATGGAGATCAGTGGATATTAGCCCAATGAGGTGATGGCTGATGTGTTTCAGGAATGACACCATCATAGCAACTGTGAAACTATGGGTCATCTCTGCTGGTGCAGATTTTTTATGAGCATGGCATGCAGGCTCCTGTTCATCTCTGGCAAAAACTATATAGCTGATGGTGATGACTATGTTGAAAAATTGTGTTCTTTGCTGAGAATTTGCTCTACCAAATAGTATTACTGTGCTCTTTGTAGCTGTTGTAGTTTCGTGGTAAAAAATAGGAGGCATTACTTTCGGAATATCCATCATATGAGCAGATGAGTTTTCTTGTTTTAGTCATGTTTCATATAGGTGCTTATGACACTGAAACCTCTTGGGATAAATACTTCAGTGACACTCCATTAGCAGTGCAACTACACAGACATCCCAAATTATTACTGGTTTTAAGTCCTTGTAAGTTTTTAGCACTCTGCTTTGTAGAATAGTTCTGCATTGCCTTTCACAGTGGACACAACTCCATGAAAAAGTTTTCATTTGGAAAATTTAGTGGCTTTCACGTGAAGCCAGCACAGTTTTTCCTACTAGTTGTGGTTGTTTTCTTGACTGAAATTGAATGTCCAGGGCACCAAAATTCTTACTATTATTCTGTCACGTCATGTATTTTACAGAAACCTCAAACGTGGGCTTAGGCCACTAGGATGTTGATGTGTTGTGTATTCTTGTGTGTGTGTGTGTGTGTGTTGCTTTATTTTCTCCTTTTTCTTTCATTCTTTTTTTTTTCTTTTTTATTTTTTTTTCAAGACAGCCTTTTTTACACAAACAAAAATTAGATTTGATTCATGTATTACAAATCCCTCCTGGGAAATGCTGTTTTCATGACTAATTTCTCTCACTAACCACAGCTTTACAGCCTATGACCTTACAACAGCAAGCGAGCTCTAAGAAAACATGGGCTTGTTGTGACAGTTATGCCTTTGCTCATGTTCCAGGTCCCCTGTGGCTTGTTAACTCTCCACACAAATACTACTTCAATTGCCTTCAGGCCAACAGCAGTCATTGAATTGCCAGGGATCATGAAAGCAACCTGCCTCCACTGGACACTCCAGATTAAAAATAAAAGAGATTGTTCTAATTTATGTGAAAATCAATAAATATTCTTCTCAGTTTCAATGTATGAAACAGAATTCCCCAAAGGAAAATATTATTATTAGCTTTTTGTAATCCTATATTCTGTCTTCACTCCAAATAATATTTCTTTGATAATAAATTATGCCAGTGACAAACAATAGATGACACATTACAATGGTAGTGCTTTTACTGACACCTTATCAAACTGGAAACCCTTAAACTATGTTGTCAAAATAATTGTATGTCTATCCAATCAACTGTGTTATGTCTTCTTGGGGTTTGTACTCAATGATCTCTTGAGGTCCCTTCCAACCCCTATGATTCTATGATTCTTTTAAAATACAAATGTCACATCACCTTAGAAACACAAACAATATCATTTTTGATGGAGCTCCTTCTAAATGCAAGTTTGACTTCCTTGTCTTGCATAATTTCACAGATGCAAGCTACAACTTTCTGTTAAGTAAGTACCTGATATGAAAGGGGCAAATGTAGGAAAACAGCTGGGAAGTCGCAGGGGACAGCTGAATAATACATTCTACATAGGTGCATATATAGTTGTAAAATATATAGTCTGTTTTATGAACAGGGTAAGTACTTTGAATTTTTAGATTATGAGAAACAAGGCTCCCAAGAAAATGGTTTATTATATAATTTCTTTCTAAATATTTCTTAATCTATTCTCTATCTATAAAAAGAATCTAAATGATGAGGAAGTAGCCTGAGAAATTTAATAGCTGGAAACTTCCTTCTAAACTGATACTGCATCCATGACCTGCAGTAGTGTTGGGGCATGACTTGCTATGAATAAGTCATTTAAACAAAGTTAGGTACCTTTGATCATTAAAAGACCTTGTTGCACTGCTTGCAAGAGTACATGAGGTGTTAAACTGGCTCTGGTCAAGTTTTAAATTGATTAATTTAAATCTGGGCTATTCAAATTTGGTTAATATTCCATGCTATTTTTGTGACTACTGACTCATTAAAGGAGATATTTCTTCACTTCTCTCCTAAACTGTAAAGTTTAGTATTACTGTCAAGGACCTAAAAATTTCACCTATATTCCCACAATATTTTAAAAGCATATTTACGTGCTCTCAGCGAGGACTTTAATTTCAGAATAAAACCCTACATCAGTGTAGTCCATAACTTTATACTTGAATTTTACACTTTTTTATTTAAGAAGAAAACTCAGATTCAGGTAGCCTTTCTTAGGTGTCCGGAATAACTATCTCATACCTTTTTGATTAATTTAGGCATCAAATGAATTCAGTATGGCTTTATATTCTATTTGCCAGTTGTATAGAGTGATTCAAGAGGCTTACATCACTCTTTGACTGCTTGCTCAGTTTATGCTCTGTATGGTAACTGCAGCAGAGTTACTCATTTATAATTAGAAGATAAAAACCCATTAACAGGGCTGGGTTGTTCTCTTTTAACTTAAATTTCCTGAATCAGACCTTTACAGTCTGCTTCTATTTTCATAATTCAAAATTACTCTCAGCCTTTTCTTAAGTGTGAGCAAAATTATCCCTTTCAAGATCAGGTGAAGATAAAAGTAACAACATTTGCATTGATTAAATGGGAAGATTTCTGACTCAGCTGCCTTTCTGGGATGGTGGAAAGTTACCTCTCTCACAGCTCTCAGGAGACTTTTTTTTTTTTTTTTCCAGGTGCCAATTCCTCTCACTGAAAACTGCTGAAGTTGAGCTGCTGTAGGGAAGTCGAGGTGTTGCTGTGGACAGAGAAAGTGCAAGAACAGAAAATATCAGTTCTACAGTTCTGTGAAATAAGTTATCCTAGGGGAAGAGGGAACTTAGGCCTTGTTCTTTTTCAGGAAATGATTATCAAGGAACTAAGAACTGAGGCCACATCCTATGACTTTTCCCATTTGGTCCCTATGAAGAAAAAGTGAATGGTGTCAGAAAGACATCCTACTGATAAACTTAGGTATTAGGCAAACTGTACCTTATATGTTTTCAACACTTTCATTCTATTTAAGTCACAACACAGATGGAATCTAGGAGGTCTAATTACTGCTGTTAGAGATTTTCCAAGAAGTGATAGACTAAGGTTTTTTTTCTCCCAGTCATTGCAGCATATGCTACAAAAGTAATGCATTAACACTTCATCAATTAATGCATATTTAAAGAAATAAACATTCTTAATGAGAATCTTATGGCTTACCTCTGCACCATTGCATCCACAATGAAAGGCATTTTTGTGACATACTTGGCTATGAAAAACAAATAACTGATGATGGAAAGGAAAGGTCAAGTTTAACTCACAGTCTATTTCTGCATTCATCAGCGTAACTGAAGCAATTATTAAGATTTTTAGCTAACCAGCAAAATGTTAATTGTATCACACAGACATTGAGTGACCTATTGCAAGCATCTGTATTGAATTAAAGAACCATATTGAGTTTGAAATCTATGAATATTATATGCTAGCATCCAGACCAAAGTGATACTACAATTTTCCACTTTGAACTCGAGCAATTCCTTGTTAAATTTAACTGCAGAAATCTCTTTTTTAATCATTCATCAAGACAGGAGATTCTAATAACTGAATACTAATTTTAGGTGCAACTGTAGTTTTAGCTTTTCTAATCCATTCTTGACAATATTTCTTAATTTGAATAAATGTAAATGCTAGTCAGGAGGAACACTTTGTTGACACTATATTGAAAAATGATAAGCCTTGAATTTGTTTTGATGTGTACATAGAATGCAACTAGTGAGATTATAAAATAGTAAAACTTAGCAGCATTGAGATTATTTATTTCTCTAATCCTAATGTTCTTAACAGTAGACTTCCCAAAAGAAATGTAAGGTGTTTCAGAAAGAGTGCAGTCAAGACTGTTTATTTTCTATTGAAAACTATATTGTCTCTCTGTCAGCTGATGGATCTACATAATGCAAGTTCAGCCACAAGAAAACTAAAATGGCTGGAGGAGTGCATAATTCAACATAATTAGTTCAGAGAGTATCAAAAGTTTTGTCCTTTAATGGTATACTTTTTTTAATTCTTAAAAACAGGCAAGAAAAAAGGTCATGATAGAAGCAAAAGAGATTAACCGAGGAAAGAAATTAAGCCAATCTTTAATGACATCTATGGAGTAAAAGTAAAACATACTGTCAGGTTAAAGCAGACAACTTTTCTCCCACATCTTCCTTATATCATCTAGACCAGGTCATAAGCAATCTTTAGGACTGGATATACTCTGGGTATCCAGTGTAGTAATTTCTATATCATTGATCTGAGCAAGAAATTCAATATTTCACTCCTCAGTCATACTGAAGCGTAATAATACATTTTAGAAATGTAATAGGTTATCTGTACTCTATATCAAATATTTTGGATTTACTTAACCAGAAATAAGCTTTCTTAACTGGTAGCAACATGTAAAGGTAGCACCAAGAATGTGTTGGCTGGGATTTCTCTGAAGCCTAGATAAAATTGTAATAAGCAATATTCCTTGTGAGCTAACTTTCCCTATTGAAATCCATTGGCTTAATAAACAATTTTAAATAATATAATAGTAAAAAAGAAAGTAAGAAAAAAGAAAGCCCTAACAAAGCCATAAAAAGTGCATCGTACAAAACTCAATTTTCATGCATAACTAATTCCATTTCATATTCTTCTTTGATGAAGCAGTGCTCAGAGAGTGGTTTCATTCCCCCTTCCTATAATGATACCTCACTTATACTTTGGGGTTTTTAAATATTTGCAGATAGGAGACCCAATTTAGGCTGCTCTGCTCCTGTCAACCATTCCCTATCATACCCCTCATTGTTTCTATTGCTGGGGCCTGCCTTGACCTGCTATTTTAGCTTGTTAAGATGTTTTAGTCCTTCAGTTCTTACTCAAAATTTGTCCAACATTCTGGGGCTAATACAGTCTCCTTCAGTGTATGTGAAGGAGATACTAACAAACAGCCTTTCCTGCTCTCCTATATAAAACTTTAAAACAAATTACACCGCCTTCTGTTCTGTTTTTCCTCTTAATTTTTTCATGCAAAACACTTTCAATGCAAGACACTACTACCATTCAGTGCGTGCAGACACCAAACCCAGACACACTGTGTACAGTCAATTGCTTTAAAATCCTGCGTGTAATTACAGGGTAAAATGTTCTCTGTTTTATGACATGATCATTCTGATAAAAGAAACGTTTTCCCCCTGTAAGACAAGATATGCAAAGTAAAGATTTTTTAGTCATCTCTATTTGTCCTTCTTTTGGTCTCCTTGATTTTGATGTTTACTTCGGAGTTTTATTTATACAGGTCATTATAAAGTTTATGTCATCTTCACAAATTGAAGTGGAAATCAAATAGATCAAGACAAGAAAACTAAAGTCATATAACTCTTCCATAGTTTACCTAAAAGAAATTGTTTGTATGTGTTACTAAAAGCCACAATAGCTATCATTTGTATGAGGAAATGCTTTGGAATAGTTAGTTACCATGTTAACACCTGATAAAGTTTCTCAGTGCCACTGTTACCAATAATATCAATGTATAGTGATATTTCAAAGTGTTTTTTTTCTTACAGTCTTATAGATAGAAATCACAGTAATATTATCCTTATATAAACACAAACTTAAATGTGTATATTTATATACAGTTCATGGTACATTTAAGATCTTAGATTTCTATTAGAAATGTGTTAATTAATTGAGCAATGATATTCTCTCTCTTTCCACTGATCCTGTTCTTTTTCATGTCCCATTAACCAAATTTAGACACAAAACCTCACAAAAGCTGAAAACAAACTTCAAAGAAAAGATAAAACAAAGAACTAAAAGTGAGTTTTATAGTTCCACAAGCATCTGGATTTTGGCATTATGGAAACACGGGAATTTTTTCAGCATTATTTTTAGAATGCGCATCACTTTCAGTCTACAGAAAATAGACTCAGCTGTGATGGAAAATACTGTATAGACTATTACCATTCTCACAATGTAATTACAGCCCTTTATAGTAAAGATAAAATGTTTTTATACATTTAGTACATCTCTAAAATCCATCTTGAAAATTAATATGGTTAGCGAAGTCTCATCCAACATCAGTAGAAATCAGTGGGATGGCTCTCACTGTTTTTGGCAGTGTTTGTACTTGATTTTAATTAAAATATGCAGATGCACATCTTTTCATGAAGCAACCCAGGAGTACAGTGAAAAGGTGGAAAGTTAATAATACACTCGAAATCACAGCATGTGATTGAATATTCAGTAAAATCCCGAATTGCTTTACTTTAACGTGTTATTTTTGTTAACTATTAAATATTTTTGTTACCTATTAAATATATGAACATTGTTTTTCAGTCTGCTGTACACTGTCCTTTTCCTGATTTATGACTGTAATATTTTCTGTTTGTGTAATAGCTTATTTTATTCAATTATAGTTCTGTTAAATGGTTTTATGAAACATATCACGTCAACACATAAGCCATATGTAAAGGTCTTCAATATCTTTCTGCATAGCTAAAGTACAGGGCAGAAGCACTGAGTGCTGTTGTTATCACCTTTGAAAGTTGAATCTCTATATTTTGTATTATCTTCAGAGAATTTGTAGATGAATGTAAATATTGTTCTTAGTGCATGGTTTATAGATTAATTCAAGCAAGCTATTTCTGATGACAAAAATGGCGAGATATAAAGTGATGTGAGTAAAAAATATATTCAATATAGTCATTAGTGATGGGTATAAATTAATTTAGAATTGTATGTTTAAACAAATGGGAAAAAATAAGTGGAATTAGTCATCTGAGTGAAAAGCTTTGATTCTGAAGGCACTTGGTACAGTAGAGAAGGGGAAAGATGCAAAGCAAAGGGGACCTTGTCCAACCCTGAATGAAAGTAATTGCAGACCAACATATTCATTTACAAACTGGTCATGAATATAGAAAATTCTTTAATGGATTCATTTTGAAAACAGGGTGAATGATATCTCCTCTTCTGCAACAAAGAGATCCAATGAAAATTTAAAGAATTGATACTGTGAAATTAAATGATTAAATATTTACCTGAGGTGCCCAAAAAAGAGTTTTTACAACTTCTCACAAAGGTCAGAGTCATCAGTCTCCTCAGTTTAACTGATGTTTCAAAAAAGGTAATTTAAATGACATGAGTAGGCCAATTGTAGAGCTTAAATGAGTGGCAGAGATGAGATCAGAATTTAGGGATTCTTGTTTCCAACTTGGGAACCACATAAGTGAATTACATAGTCGGATCAAATTCTACTTCCAGGAAGATTGCTAACATTCACAGAGGCAAGAGAGTTCATCACTTCCTGAGCAGCAAATATTTTCCAATCCATTCTGCCATGCTGTTAACAGTTCTCTATCACAAGTCCCCCCATTTTTCCCTCAGAGCAGGAGCAAAAGCCTATCCATCCAGGAGCTCACTTAATGACAACCTGAGTGCCTAGTTGTGTTTGTCAGGGTAGCACAATGTATATAAGGGGTCAGAAGAGAGCAGCTGTGTGCTTCAGCTTGCTTCTTAGAAGGCAGGCCAGCTGTCTCACAGCATAATGCATGCATTGAGACAGCTGGACAACGTATTTTGGAAACATGTGGGAGCAACATATGTGCTGTTCCAGGTCACTTGGTTGCTCATGCTGTGGAACGCCTTGTGATTCCTGCACGTGGATTCATACTCTGGAGACAAGTAGCTAGCACCACAGGAAATTCAATGATGGGCAAGGAGTCAGCTATGCTTCAGTTCAATATTTAGCAATATCTAGAGGAAGTGGATAAGTATGGCAGAAAAGGTTATCAAACAAAAGAACAGTGTGCCAGGTATAATATGAGATAGATGAACAGCTTTGTTCATTTTGTAATTCTGGAAAAGAAGCATCACTTGTAAAGTTGCTTTCTTTGTTGTTAGTTTTTTTTTTTTTTTTTTTTTTTTTTTTTTTTTTTTTTTTTTTTTGTGTGTGTGTGTGTGTGTGTTTGTTTTCTTTTTAAACATTGAACTTTTACTTAGTTTGGAAACTCTCAGACACATTTGTCCAACTGTCATTTTACAAAATTCTACAGCTAACTCCACTGCTGCAGTTCCATTAAATATATACATATGTATGTGTAAGTGTATATGTATGTTTATGTGTATATCTATATATATTTACTGTTTTGGTAAAAAAAAAAAAAAAAAGCATGATGAGATCTTTCCTATGTTCTTCTTTTAAAATGTGTAGTTAATCATTCTGTTACTTTAGAAGTGTACCTATAGTGGTATAGCATCTAATCCTTTTATGAATATTTGCAATATAAATATTTTTTTTACACAGAAAAAATAATAACAGATATTTTAATTGTCTGATTAACATTCCACTTTCTTTCTTGTTTCAGGAAGTTTTCTATGTAGTTTGAAAAAATCTGAAGTCCGTATTCAGTCTGAACAACAACAGCAACAAAAACAACCAAAGAAATGAACAAACAAATAGAAAACAACAATAACAACAAAAGAAGCAAAGCAAGCAAACAAACCAAATACGTGTGAAGGACCACAGCTGCACACTTCATTAAAATAACAGATGCCCATGAGATATATGATGTACTGAAAATATCACTCTGAAAAGAAATTGGGATTCTGATGTAAGAAAAACAAAAAATGAGTCATCTTAAACAGCCACTACCATTGTTTTCTTTTTTAGATAAACTACAGAAAGTAAAATATTTATTATATTTGCTTATAACAAATGTTTCCACTGTATTTCCATTTATTGACACATCTTCAGATTTTTTTTTCAAATTCTTCCCAATGGTTTTCTTTTCTATGCCTTTTTTCACTTGGAAGATTGCAATATATATAAATGCTTGGTTTTGTACACACATATATATATATATATATATATTTTTTTTTTTTTTTGCCAAGAATGTATTTATTTTACAGTAATTACTTTTCAGTGAATTCCTTGAATTCTGGAATAATGCATTCACAATTTATTTGGCATGTTTATTATCTTAAAACAAAAATACACCTGATTTTTAAAAAAGCCAAAATTTTTATTTTGTTTATTCTTTATTTGTAAACACATACATTCGTAATCTGTATTCCTCACACACATGTGACTAAGACATCTGCAATCAATTTTAAGTACAAACACTGCTTTCTGAGACTATCTATGGTTTTCAGTCAAACAAATTTCAAATTCATTTAAAGTTATGTCTTTTTTTTAATATAAATTCAAAACTATCAGTTTGCCAAAAAGAAAAAAAAAGGAAAACAATATAAAATAAAACAATGACACAGCTAGTCAAATGATATATGAACATAGTCTCTAGTTGTACACTGATCTCAATGAAGAAAGAAATGTTAAAGAACAATGGATTCCAATATCATCTAACTGCTATTAGTTTAACTGTAGAGTATCTACGCTTATCTAAACAACATTCTTCATTATGTTGTGTCAAATCAGAAGTCCGTGAAAAAAAAGTGGGAACGCTCCCTCTAACATAAGTTTGCTTTGAATCAACTCCAATGCCAATATGAAGAAAAAAAAAAAAAGATCTGATACATCTTAGACAATAATTTCTTTGTTCAACTTCACTAAAGTTATCTCTACTACATATTTACCTCCTCGTGCCAAAGTATAGATACTTAGCTTGAAAGAAAATCATAACTTTCCTTCTAAGATAAATGTTAATTATTAGTCCACAGTGTGAACAGAAACCTTACTGTCCATGTCTGCCCAGTATTTGGAATATCTGCAATACATATCAATTACAAGATGAGGTATACATTACATTGTTCACATTCTGCTTTATTTATATTTCCTGAGCATGCCGTGAGAGTTGTGTTGAATTTCCTGAGCATTTATGTTGTTTCATTTTCTCCATCCAAGATTTCTGAAAAGTTATACTAAGATATCTGATGATACCTGTAAAGCTAACACATAAATAAGTGTGAGAAGAGCATTACAAAGAGGCACAGTTAGCTATTAGCTTTGTGGTTTTGTTATCCTTGATTCTGGAATATATTTATTGTAATGAATGTAGTTTTCTGTTTTATTTCTTGCCATCAGCAAGCAGAGTGTTTCCATAAAACTGAAAAAAGTTATTTGGACTTCCTGAAACCGTTAAATAATTTTAATTAAAACTTCCATTGCTGCATGCACGATGGATTAATCATGAGACCCTTATAAATAATACGTGATGTGAATTTATTCCATTGCATGTGGCATAGGAACAAATATCCTTTGAGGATGAAGTACCATATGTTTTCTTAAAAACACACATACAAAACCAAAACATATGGAGAGAAACAAAATAATGAAAAACTTAACTAGATTTTGAAATATGGACAGTGGAGTTCACTAACCACTATGTTTTGTGATGCTGTAAGGAAGTGACATGATATTCTAGAGGCAAACAATATTACCTGTGTAGTTCTGTCAGCATTCACTTCATAAATAGCAGCATGTCTACTCTAACTCTTGGTTACTAGTTTTCTATTTGTTTTTATAATTAAGCAAGTCCTTCTTCTAGATGAATAGAAGTAGATACTTTATGAATTATCTGGGGAAGGACACATCAAACATTACAGCAGTCTCAATAATTCTCACATAATAACATTCTCCACACACATTTTCCACAATCAGTTGCAAATTAATTGAGTTTTGTAGCAGTTATTTTATTAAAGAATCAAGCCTGAAAATCATTGAAAGTATGGTTTTAACTGTAATTACAATTATATTCACATTATTAGCATTACTTTTGATTTCACAGAGAAATACGACATGATATGGTACAGATGTCTGTTTTATTCAGTCAGTACACTGTGATCAGATATATTCTGATTGTGATTTAAATGATTTAAATGAGTGAAATGCTCAAATATTATTATAATTTAAAAGACAATAGTTCAAACACCATTTCACTTCTGATCAAATTTTTGCTTATGTGACAGGTTTCTACTGCAACTGAGAGCATTCTGAGCAATTTCATTGATAAATGCTATGAACAAAGAAATAACATACTGTCTAAAAGAAAAAGTTGGTTGTTAATTCTAACCAAAATTTACAGGGAGATTATCCGATGTATAGACACAGAGATGCCCAACTCGCATAAAGATATTTCTAGCAGAAAATCTCCAACTTCTTTGACAGTCTTCTTTCTTTCCTTGCCATATGAATCAATACATAACTAAACCATGCTTTGTGGTTTGTCTTCATGATCTTATGAATGATGCAAAACTATTGATGTTATTCACATCAGCATTCTGTGTTTAGATGATATGAAGAACAAAGCTATGATAAATTAGCCCAAGTTGTCACAGTTAGATACAGAAATGCAATCCCGAAATAGTTCATGTCCTTCTGCGGGCTTTGTAGTTGTGTATATAAATACATTTCTTGAATATCAATTACAGGCCTCCTTAATACACCACTAGGTGTCCAAGACAGGTTCCCCAAAGTCATATTTTCTCTATACCAGGAGTAGCTTCATAATCAACACAAAGCAGTTTCTCCAGTCTTGAATCACTGAGGCAGCCTTCCAATGAATTCATTTATGTTTATAAATGTTTTTTTCTCATATTGGGAGACTCCAAAACAGATTAAAATATTGATTGTAAGCCATTTAATTTAACTTGTGCTCCCCCATCTTTCTATTCTTTCATTAGTGGCAGGAATCATCAAGTTATCAAAAGTATAAGATTGAAAAATCCTTTAAAAACTCTACATTGTAATGTATTCAAACAGCGATATTAACCACATGGAGTGTCATTGTATCATGAATTGAAATGCATATAATACCAGCAGTGTTCCAAGTTTGCTTAATATGATTATAACATGAGATAAATCACCTGACAATAGATAGTATTTTAAGTCAATGTGTTACTGGTAGTGTATACAATGTTGAGGCATTTCTGGAGTGGTGAAGTGTCTAAGAAAGGTGATGATAGCCCTCTTAGCTGTTATGTTTTTCCTCAGAAGATAACAGTCCTCCCTTATAGTTACAAGGCATAACTGTAATGCCGTAAAATGTATTTTTTGAAGATGAATCTATGTATATATCTTCAAGCTTATCTGTATTTGGAAGCTTGATTTGATAAAAAGCTTTTTCCAATAATTTACTTAACTATAGACCAACAGTTCTTAGCCTATTCTTAAAACTGCACTTAGTTTTAATAGAAAGAAAGCAAACTTAACTTGTACTTTATAAGACACACATATCAAAATATAATTTTATTACCTGTTTAAAGGTGTTTTTACCTGAAGTTCTTCAAATTAGATTTTGCATGCAATCTCTCCTAAACAAAACAACAGTAAGATACCGAGATTCTCTCACGTAACTCATAATTAATTCTATCATTAATACCACACATGCCAGCATTTTACACATGTTTCTGGGTAAATTCTTATTAGCAAAAAAAAGTCTTTCATGGTGAAATGATGGGAAGAGGGTTGTCTCTGTGAACCAAGTAATCCCAAATTTCCTGTCACCATGCTCTTCTGTACTGATTTATGAGCTCTGTGTAGAGTTCATGTCAAACAAAGTTACAGTAATACAGTGAACTCCCAAGAGGTAGCACTTTTGAACTCTGCAGACCTTCAGACCTTTGCTAGAAGTGTTTTCTAAGGTTCTGCACAACTGATGTCAGATTGAATACATCTGGGATAGATTTATATCAAGTTTGTTTCCAGTAGAGCTGTCCAACTGTTCAACACTTATTGAAAATCACTCTTATCCTTGAGATAACTGTGACCTATTTATCATTTTCTAATATATGAGGATCCATGAAAGAGATTATGATTCTGTGTAAAATGGCAGGGGGGGGGAAAGTACAAAAAAAAAAAGGAAATATTCAACATGAATCTATGCATATTTAACCAACAATACAAGCCAAAAACTGCTTCTGTGTATCCTATAATACTGTTCAGTATTGTCCATGCACATGTAATTTGATGGAGGTGTCATTAACTTCAATGAAAAAAATCATGAATGCATTTATATATCCTGAAAGCTAAGAAGGATGAGAGATGGCAGCACAGACAAAAGCAACAGAAATAGCACTTCAAAGGAGAGAATTGGCAGTACTCAACTAAAGGTTGCAGTCTGCCCTTTGCAAACTGATTAATCC
Source organism: Callipepla californica brunnescens (assembly GCA_023055505.1). Lineage (NCBI taxonomy): Eukaryota > Metazoa > Chordata > Aves > Galliformes > Odontophoridae > Callipepla > Callipepla californica. The sequence continues at coordinate 5,698,623 of JALIRH010000001.1, forward strand.
CACAATTGCTTGCCCTATCAAAATCTTTATTTCTTTTTCATTTCTCTATTTCATTTGAATTTTTTCTTACTACAATCAGAGAGCAGTTTGCACAGTATAAACCATAATTTATATTTTTTTTCTTTGTTTTCCTACTCTATTGCTTTTTAAGGAAATAGAAAGGAAAAGCTGTCAGAGAGCACTGATATCTGAAGAGCAACAGAAAAAAATGAATTTGTATAATGGTTTATGAAGAATACTCTGAAAGTAATGCCTCCTACTGGCCCATGGCTGCAGAAGGGAATGTTGCTGGCAGTAGAGGTTGAACATTCTCATCAATATCCCATTATATTTTGTTGTCATACGATAGATGGAAGCAGAGGAGCAGTGTGACAAAATGGTGTCTGACAGGGAAGTGCTGATGTAGCTATGATATGAACTGACTGTGGGCAATACTGACTGCAAATACCTGAAGGCTACTAGGTACTTCACTACAGGGACTTGAGTTCTTTTTCTGTTTGAAATTGTTTTACAATGAAGCAATATTGACAAGTATAGCATAGTTTTAGGAGGAAGCTGAGAAGAAATTTGACAATATCTTAAACAAACAAACAAACAAACAAGACAACAACAGTAAGTGTCTAGACAAGAAATGTCTCTAGACAATAAATGTCTAGGGAGTCTGCAACAAGTGCTGACCGGAGAGCTAAATAATCTTGCTGGAAAGTTCCTGGAAAGCTGAGAGTTTTAAAATAAATCTAAGTTATATCAGAATATTAGAATATGACAAAATGATATCAGGATCATTTTACATAACAATGTTCATTCAGACTGTGTCTATTCTTTCTAATATTTATATTGTATTAAAATATGGCAATTAATTTCAACATTATTGCTTTAAACTATTTTTCCTATAAAGGTTTCTTAAAATTCTATATATTTTGAAGACACTATGCATCATTTTAATTGCTACTGAACATGAAATTTTTATATGTCGCCAAAGCAATCTTGACTTTCAGAATTTAGCAGAAATCCTCAATGCGTTTTTATTCTTTAAAGAATAGTTAAGAAAATAGTTAAGGAAAGTTAAACAACTATTAAAACCTTTTTTTTTTTCACAGTAAAAGAGATCTAGAACCATACAGGAACATGATTTCTAAGTATGGTGTGGTCATTGGCAGGTTTTGTTTCTGTGTGAACTGTTTTTCCAGTATCATCTAAGATTTCAACTTTTTGTTTCTTTCCTCAATTGAACTGTGGCTTTCATGAAAAGTAATAGCTTGAAAATTTAGGTTGACAAATGCCCTTTAAAAATACTTCTTACTAAAAAATGTAATTTTAAAATGAAATATTTCATTTTAGATGAATTAAATGCTCATTTTCCATATACTTTAGTTTCCTACTATAGATAAAATCCTCTTCTTCAGTGAGATTTGGAAAAATAAAGCATTATCTGTAATTGATAGAGAAGTTAGATGAATAGATATATTCAATTCTGTGAAAAATGGTTGAGCAAATACAGTTTTGATTACTTCTTCCACCCAGTCTTCAGATTTGTAGTCTGTGAAACTGTAACAGTAGCAATTGTATGGAACAACAGCAAAGAACTGGAAATTCTGACAAAATCAAAAATAATTTACATAACTGGTAACTACCCAATTAATGAGTTAAAAAAACTAATTAACTTGTGAGAAATTAAGTAAAATCAGTAGCTTATAGGAGGAGAGAGAAAGGAGATCTTCTTCTGTATAGCATTTGCTATGTTAGAAAACTTATTCCTCCAGCCAAGCCTTCAAACAAAGAACTGACTTCAGACTTTACCATTTACCTCAACCCATGAAGCTTTTGCAAATTCTTTGGTGAAGAAAAGTAATGCAAATTATATTGGACATAAAAAAAAATCAGAGAAGCACATATTAGAAATGTTGATAGTATCCTTTGAAAGGGAATTCAAAATAGAATAACTTCCTGTCCATTGTTAAAGCTGCAAGCATTATAATTCATGAGTACTGCGGTTTTTATTTTTATTTTTTCAAAATCATATTCCCATGTATTCTTGAAAATCACTTTGAAATTTATTAAATACGATACTTCAAAGAGATGTGACTTTAAACATTTGTAGTGATTTAAACTTTAACCACACAATGAACAAGTCATTAGAAACATATTGAGAGTAGAGTGTAAAGATGGGTGTGCGCCAGAAATGAAAGCCCTTGACCTGGTACACAGCTGATCACAGTCAGCAGTACTGGAACTAGTCATACAAATATTAATCCAAAAGACTTCACTGTGTATTAAATTACCTCAGAAATCAGATGATTTAATGTAATGGGGTTATTTTTGATTCTAATACAGCTCAGCTATGAAAACATTACCTGGTTCTTTTGAAAGCTAGAGACAGATACCGCCTGATTCTCAGGGTTGGACACCAAATCAGAAAGATATGGGCTGACAGGAAGGAGGAGAGGCAGAAGAAATGCTCAATCCAACATTGTGATTATTGAAATTATTTGATAATCATAAGCATGGAGCTAAAGCCAAATAGCCCGAAAAGTAATAACAGCAGGGCATTGGATAAGGGGGGAATATGAGTGCAGAGGTAGAAGACAGAGGTTGTTTCATGTACTTTTTAATAAGTGTGTTGAACTGTGCTGTTTGGTCCCTTCTGAGTGTAAAGCACGCGTATGTAAATATGTTCTTGCTTTGTCTAATACAGTCTGTAAATCATGGGAATTTCCTTTGCACTATGGACCATGGTCCTTAATCCTACAGTTTTTATATTCTCATAAATATAGAATCATAGAATGGTTTGGGTTGCAAGGGACCTTCAAGATCATCTAGTTCCAACCCCCCTGCTATAGGCACCTCCCTATGGACTAGGTTGCACAAATATCCATCCAGCCTGGCCCGGAAAAGGTTCCAGAGTTATCACCAAAAATCATCTGACCAAAGGTGGTCATCTGAATGTGTCTCAAGCTTCTAGGGTGACATTTAATTGCATCTAATGTCCAGTTAAATAAATTAATTATCCCTTGAAAGTAATGTTTTCCTATAATACCAATAGTATAGAACCAAAAAAGGCAAGTTCAAATGTGTTAACATCTTCAGTTAAGGCAGACAACAAATCTCACCCAAACATTTAGAATTATTTATTTAAAGAAACTGCTAATGGTTTGATAATTTGAAAAATGTATACAATGTTATTTATTATTCTAAGATCAAGTTTAGGTTATATTTTATAGTTCTGGAAATAAAAAGGTTCATTTCATCCATGGATGTTACTGATCCTTTTCAGTTTGATCCCCAGCTCACTAAAGAAATACTGATTTTGTTAGAAAATTTTGAATTCAATAATGAAATAGTTAAAACTGAAGAATATTATGGAGTGCAATATACACACAAAATAAGGAAATCAATACTTCAAGTAAAAGTATAATTTATTATAATATAACATAACCCAAGAAAATTTTTCTTGTTTGATGAAACTACTGATATTTGGCATTTTAAAATTTATCAATCTATAAAATTAAATACGTAAACAGTAGTTTTGTGTTTTCAAATTTATATATATATAGGGCATTTTTAAAACACAGCATGCAGTAGTACTCCTATGAAGACTGCTGTTTCTTTATGCACTGCAGTAAGAGCTTGCAGAACTAACATTATTACTTGTTCTGACAAAACTTTACTATATATATACATGCACAGAGTCTTGTCGTGCAATTATTCTATACAAGACCTGCATCAGTTATGGGAAGACATGGCTGTAGTATGGATAGAAAGGACAGGCCACATCTTTAAACCATTATGGAGTTTTACTTTGTAAATATTCCTCAACTATCAAAAGATCATCTGGAGGACCACACAAGGTATGGTGTTTAAAAGATTTGGGAGATCATAGTACACAGAGATTTCTAATAGCTCCAAGCTTTGAAGATTTCAAGTGGTCTTTGTTGATTCATTCCCTCATAATTATTATCATGAAGCACTGTACTTGACATGACTGGGTTTAAATTTAATAAGTTTCTTTGAGATAAAAGTTTAGGTTGAGGTAGCAGACTGTGTCATGTTCCTGTATTAAAAACATATTGTATCTAGCGAACACTTTAAAGCGTCAAACGTCTTACCTGACTTTTACATTTTGTAATGAATTTGAATACACTTGAACATTATAGGCTCAGATGTTTTTCTTCACAGGGAATTTTTTTTTTTCCAAGTCACGCTGGATTGTGTAATTTCTTAATCCCTGTTGGGCTGCAGCATGAATATTTTCTGTGTGAGCAAAGACCTATTAGTGTCAGTCTGGAGCTGAAAGTTCTTTACTTGATTTCTAGGGCCAGGAATTGCTCTTGGTCACACCCAGGCAACCTCAGGAGGCAGACATCTTTTAGCCAAGGAGCTGGCCCTCTGCTCCAGAGATGAATTAGCTCACCCAATGGCAAAGTCTAGCCTTTCACCATCAGTGTATAAAACTGTGAGCAGAGACAAATTACTCAGCATGGATTGTATAAGGCTACAGAATCACTCTGTTCTTAGAAATTTGGGAAAGGGAGAAGTCCAATGAAAACTGTCAGCAAAATTTTTGGAGCAACAGTGGTTTTATTAGTAAGGCCACACCAGCTCATAATTTTTGGACACTACTCAAATGATAAACAAAACAAAGCTCGATTTATGTTTGTTAACTTTAGTTATTGATACATCAATTAGTGTTACAAGTACACCATGTCCTGCACAACTTCCCTGAGCGGTGGGGACTGGAAGAGAAGGTGAGACCCGGTAAGTGTGGCACTGGGCTGGGAGTGAGTGAGCATGAGAGAAGCAAACAAGGATCTGCTCTCCTTCAATCTCAGGAACAGATCCATATCAAAACACCCTATGGGCAGATGTCTGTGGTCTCACTCGAGACACATCAGGAGTCATGGAACCAAACACTCCTGATAGCTGGAGCAAAACAGAGTGGATATGTAATGTCTGCTCAGGAAGGATGCCTGCTGAACCTGCTTCTTTCCCCTTGCCTTGCCAGAAGGCAAAAGGTGTTGGGCCTGGGGAAGTTGAACAGGGAGGCGAGGGAGGTTCAGGGCTGGCAAAGCTGTCGTGGAGCTTGAGGACATTGTGTAGCCTTTCTAGGATGGTGGGTCCTGGATTGCAGGGAGGGCTGAAGGGAGGACAGAGATAATGAATGCACTCAGGCACTACCAACCTTCTTTCCATGGAAACTTCTTTTCAGGAACTCTTCTTTTTGGCACATCTTCCAGACCCACTAACCTTTTGTTTCCCCAGTTTTAGTAGTCTACACACAGGGGAATAAATCTTGCATCCATTGTCCCATGTCCTGTTACTAACTGCAGAACTCACCTTTGAGAGTTAGACTTCGTTCAGGTGCTGCCTTGAATTTACTGAACACCAGTTCCAGCTTGCAAGTAATAGTCTAACACTACCCAAAAGCACCAAAACTTGATAGTTTGAGGATTCAATTATGGACTTCCAGACTCCCATATATAACCTACATCTGATACATCTCATTTTTTTTTTTTTCTTCTATATCCTGTAACAGTACACTTTCCCCAGGTTAAATAAGGCTTTTTTTTGTTTTGTTTTTTTTGTTTTTTTTGTGGTCCGTGTCTGCTTTTTTCCTCATCCTATCACAGATCCTCTGTGGTAAAGAATACCTTTTTTACTTTGCTCTGTATCAAAAACAATTAAAAATATATATACTTTAAGAGGATTAATCTCTGCAGAAGTGTAAATATCCTTAAATTAAAGCAATAGTTTCAGAAGATGAGGTCCTTACTGTTGTATCTGAACTAGTATTACTCACAGGATAATGATTTAATGATTTATCTATATAATTTAGGATATTTTACTCCTTGTAAAAAGTTATTCTTTCAGATAAATTACGTGCTTTTCTTTCTTGTGATCATGTCAAATTCATAGAACAGTACATGGTTGACTGTATATATTAGCCTATTCTGCTTTTGTGCTTGCATGTCACAATTAGATCTACTACTCGATCTTGACAAAATGTTCAGAACAGTTGACATTTCAAAGATTTGTAAAGTAAATATGAAAAACAAACTGTTTCACTAATGACTCCTGTTAAGTCTATTTGTACTTTTTTTCCCAAGTATTACTGACATAAGGACAATACCTAGGCAGAATATAAAAAAACTTGCTAATAAATCTTGCACTTCTTCTATTTAAATTACTTGCAGTGTATAATATGATATCTTTAAAACTAAAATTTTAGTGGATTAGTCAATAATAATTACATATAACATTATTAAATATTAAAACAGAAAAATGAGGGAAGGGGGGACGGACTTTGAGAAACAGTAGAATGAAATAAAGAAGGAAAAAAAAAAGGAAGAACAGGAAGAATGTAGGAAGATCAAGAAAGCAATTAATATCACTGATAATGCCAGTATTTTTGCTGTTTGTTTTGATTTGATTTGATTTATTAGAAATGTGTGTTTCTTTAGAATATAGAATGCTATAAAAAATTATTGGTACTGCAGCCCTTCCTTTTGATTGATGTTTCTTTGGCCACTGACCTCTTTCCTGGATACAAGCTCCTGAAAATCATCTGAAACAGACTTCTGGGTGTTCCGAGAACCTTGGCAATAGTTTGAGCACATCCTATCAAAAATCCTCCACCTACCATTTTCAGTCATATCTTAGCCATGTGGGGCCTCGTGGTAGCAGAAGACAATGTGACAAAGGATTGGAAAGTCAGAGCAGATGCAACAGGATGAGCACTTTTGTCATGACAGACAACTGTAAAAAGGCAGCACACTCTAGTAATTATACAGAAAAGAAGAACTACTTCTAAAAGATTTATAAATTAGCTATCTTCAAACATGTTTGTAGAACTCATCAAAAGAAATTTACAGAGCTTTCCAATAGACAAACATTATTAGAGAATATTAAACTGTGGCATTTAAGCACAGAGCTCCCTCTGGGAAGTTTCTGAGATGCCACCTTATAGTCCTCTGAGCTCTGCAGGATGACATGACACTCCCAGGGAAAATCATCATGCAATATGCTGTGGTTTAAGAGGCCCAAATTCTTGCAGAGATAATTCTATAAATAATCACTGCTGCATCTGGAAACAACAAGCTGACAAGATCCTCTCCATCTTTGTCTACATTCTGAAAAAAAAAAAAAAGAGAAAAAGAGCAAACTTTCATTCTAAAGAGCCTTTTTGGATTAGAATTTGAGAATGACAAGCTGCTGCTCAGGGCACTGTTGCTCCTGATGTAAAAAGAAGAACCAGAGAGCATTCTTTCAAGCAAATAATTTAGGTGACTTGAGCAGTGACAATTAAAATTGTTAGGGTACTTCTTAATGTTTATAGCACACAGTACATAGCTTTGGGGTCATTATTGTAATCCCATTACATGAACAAGTCAGACTAGTTTTAATATCATAGGTGTTCTTACTCATTTCAGCAACTGGTATTCTATTCAGGATCTGCTTTTAATGTAAACTGAAGGTTATTCACCGATTGTTGTAGAAATAACTGTCAGCTATAGGGTTGGATCAGGAACCTACAAGCAAAATTTTCAGTCTGAAATGTGAACAGGCAGTCTAATGGAAGATAAATCTGTGCTTGTTCAGCTGAAGAGAAGGCCATGTGGAAGACATTGGAAGGTTGATATACTCATGGTTTGCTAGCAATTTTGATAAACTTCTAAAGTTCTTTCCCTTCTTTAGACGGAAAGAATTCCTATTCATCTTTTCTTTTGTTAAGATCGAGTCAGCTGGAAGCACTGGATGCTGAGGTACATCTTGAGGAATGAGGATTTAGAAAATGAAGATTTACCCTAAAATTTACCTTCAAAAAAAATGTAAGTAACTCTTTTTGTGCAGACTGTAAAGTCTAATGCAATTCAATTCAACCTACGCAGTTCAATAAGAAAGAATATTTAGAAGCATGAGATAAGTTTATATAAGCAAATTCTTCAAGTTTCAATACTAGCTTTGTTTATATCTGTGCAAAAGCATAAATTCAATTGATCCTGTAAAAAAAAATAGTTTTAATTAATGTATTCATACAAAAATAAACTATTTTGAAAGTTTTAAAATGGCTGTGTTTTAGGAATAGTAGCTAGTTGCCAAAAATCTTTGGTTTCAGAAGGTCAAATATGATACATAATTCAAATATAAGATTTTTAAACAACAGTAAATCACTACTTATCCATGAAGACAGTGCTTATATTTTAGCACCATTACACTGATCAGAATTGTTTAGATTATCAGATTGGGGAAAAATGTACCTTGTCCCTTGATAGGTGGTAGTTTATAATTTGTTCTAAAATATCCTAAGAAGAGGGAAGAGTATGGTAGATCATAATAACAATATTCCACATTTTATTCTTCATGATTTAACCTTCTAATATTTGTCTTCCTCAAAATAGATATTAGGATTTTTATTAGCAAATTTTTATGTTCAGGTATACTAGATTACATTTTTTTTATTGCCATTGGAAAGCATTTTTTGTTGTTGTTGTTTTGTTGGTTTTGTTGATTATTTGTTTTTGAATCTGTCTTGGTTTTATGATACAGTGGCTATGAAAGAGATTAAATAGAATGAGATCAAATAGATTATATATGAGAAGTAAATGTATTTATTGATCACTTAAACCAAATCTGGATTTTATTTACATCAGTATTGCACATAAATTCAAAAGAACTTATCATCTTGTGCTTCCATTTGCATTTCAGTGAAAATAAATACTCATTGAAAATAATTGTTATAATTGCACGTTAATTATCATATACCTGGCAAAAGATATTCAGCTGATATTTTATTAAATTAAAACACACACACTAAAACTTTTTAGTACCTTCACTTCTTAAGCATTACTGTATTCTAAAAGCATATTCAGCTTTCCATTTCCTGGTTTTGTGCTTCAGTCGTAACGCATACTCCTATCTTTGTCAAAAAAAAAACAAAAAAACAACTAATAAAAGATGATTAAGCAACCACGCTCCAAAGGATGGCTAATTCCCTGTGTCTGAGAAGAAAGAACTTCAAAATATGTCTTCATAAGTAAATATTCATTTACATACACATGAAAAACAAGGGCAGCAATAAAGTATATAATCAATAGAATGAAAATCAGGGAAACACTGCCCTGCTGCTGAATGGGGCAGAATTGGTGACAAATAACAAAGCTGATGTAGTCAGGGACGTTGTTGCTTCAGTCTTTACCAGTAAAAGTGGTGTAGTGCCAGGCTCCATTTGATCTAGAGGTGAAGCCTGACTTCAAGAAAAGTAAGATCAACCATTGGTAGAGGAGGACTACCTTAGGGAGACTTAAACAAACTAGATATACATTGTACTCTGAGGAAAATGGCTGATGTCATTGCTTTGATTGCCTTTGAAAGTTCATGGTGATTTGGAGAGGTTCCTGAAGACTAGAAAAGAGTAAATCTTATAAATATATTTAAGGGCCATAAAGAACCACATGCTAGTCAGCCTCAACTCAGTGTCTGAGAAAGGATGGAGCAAATAATTCTGCTTCCACAATGCTGCAAGCAAATTACTGGGTTACATTTTAAACTGGTATCTACTGTTTTCAGTACAGGAACAGAAAAACTTAATGGAAAATTGCATGCAGCATCTGGATTTCCTAGCAAAACGCAGTCCTAGGAAAAGACAGTGATATGTCTGTGTAAATGCATACCCACACTACACAACCTTTTCACAATAAGGAATACATTTTGTTTAGATCTGACAAAGCTACTTTATGTTAACTTTTTTTTTTCAGAGTAATTAACAAGAACCATTGCCTCAAGTCGTTTTTTTTACTACAGTCAAACTTCCTGCTACTGTTTGCAAACTGAAATTAAACAGGAAAATCTAAGCCCTCTATATATAATGTATACACATGCATATAAATATACACACACTTCCAAGCAGACTAAATTGCAACCAATTCTGAATGAAGACCACCTTCAATTCAATGTAAATCTATCCATGTCTGTTGCTCTTTTCTCCAGACTGAATGAAGAATTAAGTCTTTCCTTCCTGTGACAGCTTTTTAACACATTTCTTTGAAAACATTCAAAGAGGTTGCAATCATTTTCTAGGATATTCTGCACACCATTTCATTGCATATAATTTCCTACATTCTGCCAAATATAAACAGTGCATTTCTAGAGCCCACTGTGTGCCTGCTCCATTTATTATCAGATAGACTGATTAATAATGAGTTAATAATTTCTCTTTTAAAGTTTCCTGACTAGTTACAGATTTTTCCCAGATTCTACCTGAATAAAAAAAAGGAAGATCATTCAGTGTGAAAATCCAAATCCTGAAAATGTGAGAGTTTTACTAGCAACCAAAGATGCAAACAATTTTGAACTCTGAAAAGCTGATTTTAGAGGGTAATCTTGAGCAGTGCTAAGTAGATAAGGGAATCAGTCAACAGCTCCTGGAGAGGAGATTTAAAATAAATAAATAAATAAATTCCCAGTTCTGTGAAGATGGAATTCACCTTTAGTGGATGACAGTGAAGGAGTCCATTAAAAGAACAAGGGTTCTCTTTGCTGCCCAGGAAGGTGGTGGAGTCACCAACCCTGGGAGTATTCAAGGAACATTTAGACACTGTGTTGAGGAACATGGTTTAGTGAGAGCTATTGGTGATAGGTGGACGGTTGGACTGGATGATACTGTAGGCCTTTTCCAACTGTGGCAATTCTATGATTCTAATGGAGTGCTGATAATAGGCATAAATTTCAAGAGAGAGAGAACTAAGCCTAAGAACTTAGGAGTAAACTCATTCTGTATATTCTGTATCTCATCCAATAGTGAGCTGCATTTAGCAGTGAATAGTCACAGTTAAATAAATGCTGATATGCTACTCCTGAAGCAGGTGACTCCTACCTATACCCCAAAGTAGCTTTGCCACATGGAGCTCTGTAATTACCTTTGTTTACTTTACACAATAAGCAGAATTAGGGATAAACAACTAAAAGAGAAAAAAAAAGTTAATTCTCCAGACAGAGGTAAGGATTCAATCGTATCTTTAACGTTTTTCTTCTACTTGTTCATAATAGAGGACTGCTCTAGAACTTCTTCTCTACAGTAGTGATTTTACAAAATCAAACATAGCATCAAATTTCTCCTATGAGTTTCTACATTTTGGCATAGATCTTTCCCCAAACCAGATGTCTAATTTCTTCTTCTACTCCAAATTCTTTCTCAGAATTCACTCTTCTCAGCTGAATAAGTCTGAATGTAGTTTTAATTTTTCCCTTGTAAGATTATTTTTTTCTTGATTATTTAACTGTCATTATTCTTCTCCTATTAAAACCAATCTCTTATTTTTTCCACAATTGTTTAATATATAACTCCACTTCTAATGCTTATGTTGAAAAGAACATCTAAAAGAAAATATAACCACATGAGATCTCTGTCCTCAGTACTGTTTTTCAATTATACTTAATTAAAAAATACTTTTCAGTTCTCTATCACTAAAACTCCCTGGTAGTTTCAACCACCATTCTGAACCCAACACTAACATTTTTATCTGATACTAAGAAAAAATTCCAGTCTGATTCAGCATAATTCATTGTTTCCTGTACGTCTCAATAATTTATTACCTCTCTTAGACTGGAAAAAATACCTTTTCACGTAACATATATATAAACACACATTACAATTTATCACATTTTCCATTTATTTCTAAATATCTGCTTATTTAGTAACAAGCACTTAAATCCCTTAAAGATTGTCGCACCAGACCATTATGATCTAACCTCACCAGACATTATGTCTCACCTAGTAACTCCTAAAGCAAAATTCCTTTGAACCATGACTATCAATTCACAGAAGTTTCATGTTATCAGTTTTAATAACTGACATTTATAATCTGTTTGATAAAATTCTATGAGTAGTCATTAAATGGTGATTTTTGCAGGACAGTTCTTCCATTGTTGAAAATACCAAGCACACTGCAAAATCTTATTTGTGCATTTTGTAAGGATTTACAGATACATTGTCCTCTAAGAGCTATTGCAAATAACATTAATAGTACAAAAATATAAAAGTGCAGAATAGAATCTTTAGTTAAATGAATTCAAACATGACATTTACAAGAAATAATATAAAAATGTGTTTGACCTTTTAATAATTGGAATAACGACTCTAATGTTGTTTGAAATGTTCACATGAAGAAAATAATTTAGTGGTGATATTTGAAAGACAACTCTGATTTCTAGCAGAAGGTAGAGAATTTATTTGCTTTAGCATTCTGAACTGAGCAGAGAATGACTCCCATACTAAAATGGTTGTATCTTACTCTTTCTTAAAACACATTTTATAAAGCAACATGTAAAACAGAAGACTGAGATGACTGAATGTTTTTGGCTGTACTTTTTGCCTCATAATACCTTAGAGACATTCTTATAGTCACCCCACCTCTGTTTTTACATTCTGGCTCATAACAAATGTATCTGTAGAGGCAAGATACTCTAAAGTGCAACAGACTGAACTTATAAGTTTGTTATGAGCTGACTTTTCTCCTTCCTCTCAGAAAATTGTCCTAAGAGATTTTTCAGGTGAGAGTGCATTAGCACAGATTAAATCTTTGCATGTTTCACTGAGTTCTACAAGCCAGATTTCCTACAGCTAGTTTTTCTTTGGCAGAACAAAATAATGAGAGTTACATCTAAAAAAAAAGGGTCCTCCGTAACCCTTTTGTGAAACTAAAATATGCTCAAGAAATATATGATGTGCTGGTAGTTTTAATTAAAAGTGTGATGCATTATAAACAATCAGGACTGGCTAGGGGTGAATTCTTGGACCACATTTATGAGATTGCACAAGAATCACAAAGTATGTCTTGAAAGTAAACCACAGAATCACAGAAACGCTGGAAGTGATCTAGTCCTACATGTGTTTCAGCAGCTATTATCATCAACGATACTACAGCAAATCAGCCTTAACTTTGCGTAGTCTTACCTTGAAAATCTTTAGGAGTTCCCAGACTCCCTAGGTGACTTGTTCCAAATACATATTTCCTACTATACAGCCTGAACCTCACAGGTTCAGGTCTGTGGGCCTTGTTTGTTGGCTTCTGTTACTACTGAGAAAACTTGCTTTCATTTTCTTTATGATAGCCTTCAAATACAAATGGATTGCTATTGGACTGCTTCTTGCCTTCCTTATCAACAGAGGAACCAAACTCACTTCCCTCAGCTTTGCTTTATAGATCATGAGCTCTTGGGCCTCAATATTTTTTTAGGTGTATGGCAGACCCTCTCTAATTTCTTGACATACTTCTGGAACTAGGGGCCCATGGTCTGGGCAATGTTTTCCAGTAATAATCTCATAATCACTAAGGAAAATGTTTTAACTCAACTTGCTTACTGTGCTTCTTTTTAATGCATTGAAAAAGCAATTTGTGACACCTCTGATTTGTTTATTCATCATGTGTATTAAACTTGTCCTCAGAAACACACCAAAGTACTTTCAAATAGGCTCACTAAATTCTCAAGTACTGTTGCATGGTATTATTCTGCTTTTACTATGGAACTTTGCAATTTTCCATGTAAAACTTCAGGAAAATGATTCACTCAGTAAAGTCCTTGTGTACTGAAAGACCTGTTACAACAATTCAATGTCATGAAAATGTTCACTACATGTAGAATCTAAATAAATATGTAGAATGTATTCTGACGAATATGAGTCCCAGTATCAACTTTAGTGTATGTAGATCTATACTGACCACTACCAAGACAACATTGATTACTGCCTTCTGAACCTAGGGGTCCATTTAACTGATGCTTCTATGTGTTTCTACCTACCATATCTGAAGTAATGAATATGAAAGTATGATCCAAATGGCTCAGTAAACACAAAGCAAACTAAGATAATAGTTGTCTGGGGCTCACTTACAATGTAAAATGACACATTTTAAAAGTGTTGGTGATTTTGGAAAATAACTGTGTTATTGAATGTCTGGGCAGGTGTATGGGAACTGTTGAATCACAGCTTGAACCTCTGATTGATCACTTGAGGCAAGCACTGAGTTAGCTGCAGGATGAGTGAAGGCATTCCTCCTGTGTGACCCCTGTGTGATCCCTAGATCCCATTTAAGGGCTAACTGCCACTAGGTTTTCTTTTTGGAGGTTGCTCTCTTTGGAGTTATTTACTGTAAGTCTAGGATGCAGGCAACTACTTTGTTTGTCTTTATTTTTTTTCTGCTGTGGTAATCTTTCTAGTTATACAAGCTGTAAAATACTGTCCTAACTACAATACTATTTGGAACAGTTCATTTTGTTAACTATACAGTAGGGAATATTTATTTTTCTGTAATGTTATTAGGTCAATAACAAGGAAAACTGCTATGCTAGGTGAATTAGTCTCCTACTGGAAGATCTTTCAGGTGTTTCAAATAACATCCAAAAGATAATTCACCAAATATTCTGTAATGATAATCATTAACTGATATATGAATGAATAATCTTTTAGGTAACCAATGGGCAACCAAAAATAAAGCAACATCTAAACTAAACTTCTTCAGGAACATGAATGGTACTGTAGTATGCAGAGCTGGTAACTTACGAAGCTTTGCCTATATCAGATCATCCTACAGCAGTGTTCTACCAAGACAGTTTACATGTTCTTCAGACTTTGCTTTCCATTTCAAAGAAACCTTTCTTGAGAAACATGCCTTTTCCACAAAGTTAACTGGAGAAGAAACTTAAAAAGATGTTTCTTCATTATTTCTGTCAACTCAAATAAAAACAAAACAAAATAAAGCAAAAACTGATAAACAAGCAAACAAACTAAAACACTTCTATTTCACAGAACAGAGCTGAGAGTGATCTTGTATGAGGCTTCTTCTTTCCTTTAATTGATTTCTTACTCCATAATGCCTTATGATATAGAGGATAAACAGTATAACAAAAACAGACATGTGGAGAGTTTTTAAAGAAAAATAGCCAAATTAGCGAGAAAAACTATGGCTTCATAGTCATCCTAGCTTTGTTCTAGAAGCAAAGAATTCACCCATCCAAAATATTAGACTTCATGTCAGAAAATAGTAGACTGTCTTCATTTCCTATGCATGTGATAACATGCTGTTTCTTAAAATAGAAGTCTCAAGATAAAGAAGTTATCATATTTCACACATTAACGCCACATGCCATTTCAGACAGTCAGATAAGATGACATGGTGAGTAGGCCTAACTGTTGGTATTTACGCTATTAATCATAATCTCTCCTTTCGAACAGCATGGGGGGAAAAGTCAACATAGTTAACATAGTTCTCCTGTGTATACTAGCCTTTACTTCTGTACTTTAAGAGTTATCTTTTCAATAGTTTCATTTGATGCACTGTGTCTTTTAATTTCATTGCAGATTACAGTAATCAATGACAGCTGCAAAGGGAAACATACTCAAAAATATTTTCATTATTTCAGATGAAACTGAAAACAAAATTTAGGCTGCATGTCATGGAATAAAATAAGTCTTTTGTGTTGCAGATTACATTCTATATGTGATACATTACTGATGCCTTCTGTAATATGGACCTATTTTCCATCATGTTTCTTGGTAACCTTTTAGTGTGTTCAAAGGATAATATGACAAAATACCTTACAGAAGTCATTGAACATATCTGGTCTATTTTATATTCATACAATCCATTACAGTAAAAACATATTACACATCTAAAACTAATAGACTTATTTATAATAATAATTGTTATTGTTATTAACAGATCAACCACTAGTTGGGATGGTTAGGTAATAGAAGTTTAAGAATATAAGCTAAAACTTGTATAAACCACCAGTATCAGTTACAGTAAAATTGAAGTGTGCTGAGTTCATGGATTTCTATAGAGGAACTTTTTGTTTAAAGACTGGTTTTGGTTCAGTGATATACTATCACTCAGAATAAATGTTGGCTGTACCTCATGTTCTTCTCTCCTATTAACAGTAAAAAAAAAAAAAATGGTTTCAATAACTTATTTAGCTCATCTCCCATATTTTCCCAACAAGACTTACACTTAAGAAAAAAATGATGGAAAATTAGTATTGTCTAGGATCACATTAGAATAAAGAAATAAATAAGTATTCCAGTGGATAAGAAGGGGGGGCTGTATAATTAATCTACTGAATCTGTGAAAACCTCATTTCTTATTGTTTTGCTGAAAGTTTTTATTTAATCTAGATAATGCAGTCACACATGTAAAAACTGAAACCTGAAGGTATCATGCTGCATATTTACCTTCTGATTAACAAAGTGAAAAGTGTTTCCACACCTTTATGAACTTAAGTACATCTGATTTCCACAGAAACCTATAACTTCAAAGTCTGGCTTTTTTTTTCTTTTCCATATCAGCATACATTTCTATTCTGTGAACCACTCCAAAATGAATCTGTTTGACCTTGATGTTTTCAGCGAGACTGACCTTTGTAGTGATCATCATACCAAATAAGTAACAAACTGGTATTTGTGCAGAAAATGGAACTTGATAGTTGCTGAAGATTTCATATTTAAATTCTCAATTTGTATCATTATTACAAGTACAAATCCATATCAGAATAATTTATTTATATTCTTCCCTTTAAGATTGTATTATTTTATACTCTTCTTGCTTGTGCGGAATACACTCTCAGTACTACTTAACATAGACGAGAGAAAGCTATCTCAAAATGGAAATTGAGGGTCTATACTTGAAAACACTTAAAACCACAAAGCAGTCATTTTCTTTAACATAAAGTGGCAGTTTATATGCTGAAAACCATTACCAGCTTTTGTTTTTTCCTAATTTAAGTGGGGTGTGGTTCTTAAGTCTATTGTCAAGGAATTTTATATAACTTCATTTTTGGAGTCTTTCTTTATTTTTACCTCATTACCTCAAGCAAAACCAAATTTCTCCAAGGACGCATTTTATATGTAGTAAGGTGTGATGGAAGGTTACTGAACCAATTTAAGATTCTCAAGGTAAAGACAGTAATTTATCCTCTGAGTTGATTTTTTATAATCCCCACCTCTCATATTTCAATTTTTCTATGCAATTATATCATTTTCCTTTATTAGTTTGCATGTTACAAAAGAAAATTTAGATATGTTGTCTTTAGACATTGTTGAATAAATAAGCCTATACATATCTGATATAAATATATACTTCTTCGCAAACCTTGAGCCTGATATTGAGTTCATACAAGTCAAAAGACAAATTTCACTGCAAGGTTAGTGTCGTAACTATCATAGTTGTCAGACAGCATGTATATCTCTTGAGAACATTTATTGTAAAGTCAAAGTATATAAAAAAAAGAAAGTCAATAACCTCTTAAAATTGCCCACAAAATCAGTGTTTAAGTAAGAGAACACCCACAGGGCAAATTAAATCACCATCAGATGTTTATGAAATACCATGAGCAATAACATTTTTAAAAGTCCAATGAAGACATTATTGCTTCCTTTAAAAATAATTCTGTAATGGAAAGTTCTTAAAAAACCCACTCCCCTGCAGAAATCTGTAGCCTCTAATTTAACTGCTGTTCCTTAATGAAAGAAAATTGCTAAGAGTCTGACAAGGCATGACTGTATCATTAATCAAGAGACTGATCACGCCCTATCACTTTAATAATATCTCTTAAGATGATAGAGCGTATTTCAGTATCATCAATTTTCATTATAATTTGTTATAAAGAAGGTATTCAGCATAGCAGCTTATACCAATTTCAAATGTAAAATATGTATGTTAGATTATGCACATATATTTTATAAACAAAAATAACTGTGATAACCGCAGGAGTAATGAAGGAGGATATTTAATTATTTATTTTTCAGGAGACTTTGAAGATCATCTCAAGGTCATTTCACTGTCCAAGCAATATTTCAAAATGAATAGATTCCCATGCTATGGCAAATTGTGTCAAATTACTAGAGTAACTAGTATACAGAGAGGACAGTTCTCTTTTAGGTCAATGTATTGTTTATTTTGTTGGTGGTTTTAAGAAACATATTATTTAGTAATTACATTTCTCCTTCACCTCTTGGGCTTTTAAGTCAGTAAAAATATCTTGCACTGGACTGCACCACCTTTCGTGATCCAGAGTACTTTTTGTGCATGTGTGTACGTGTGCAATTCTTCAATATGTAACACAATTTGGATAGTGTGCAGGATGAATACCTCCATTGCCAGCATCTCTATTTTTGTTATGTAGCCTTCCAATATAACTTCAAGCATGTAACTGAAGTGCTAAAGATAAAACCTTGTTCTCCTTTTGTTTTTTTTTTTCTGTTTTGGATACATCAACCTTTTTGACACCTCACACAGTGCCTAATTTGTGGATAATAAAAAGAAAAGCAAGACAGGATAAGAGGAAGTTACTTGGGTGATGAAAATAATAACAAAGTGATTTTGAATGTGCTCTTATACTTTGATTCAGTTTCTTCCTACAGGAAAGGGAACACAGATCACAAAAGGCTCCAAAGATATTCCTGGCTAACTGTAAATTATTAAGACAGCAATATTTTTTTTCTGCTCTTTTTTCACTTTGGGGGAGGGACAAATATTTCAACTAATTTTTCTAATTTAGAACTAATAATTTTGAAAAGATATGAAAGGAACTATGACACTCTTTATCAAATTTTTTTCAGAAATTCAACTTATCACCCTGCATGTTCCATGCGTGGTCATTGTTAAACATTATCTCGGCATGAATCAATGCAGTTGCTATCAAAATTAGCCAGTACACCTGTTTACCAACTCCAGGACTTGTCAGTGACCATTTTGATCTGGTCTGATAAGCACTTTCCAACAAATTAAAACAGAATTGCACCAGCTCTGTGAGTTCTCATTTGGCTTTGCAGAACCCAGGGACTGGTAGTATGAAAACAACTACCAACATCCCACATTTCAGCGGTCTTCTTGTGATGTCTAAAAGGAATCACACCTATGTAAAGCTGAAACTGTACTGCTAGCCAAAGGGAAAGCTTGAACATTATAACCAGAAATATTTACTAATATTACACCAGATTAACTGATGTTAATACAGTCTAAATAGAAAAAATATATATTGTTAATAATGTAACATTTCAAAAGTTAATCTTCTAGTATCTATCTAGTATTTTTTTTATATCTAGTGTTAAGTTCAAATTTCCACTGCACTCTGAAGCCTAAAGTCAATAATTCTAACTAGAGTGAATTAAATGGACCCATCACTACCAATCACTTCTGAGATATTGGTAGCCTTGTGGCCATTAGTATCATCTTGTACTCAAATCTTCAGAGCCTCTGCTGTCACTCTATATCTGCCCTCCTGTAAGCTGCATCATAGTTACAGAAGTAATTCACTCTTGAATAGCATAACAGCTTGTTGTTCCTAATAATGTAAAACTTATTAATAATATGCATTGCACCACATAATTATACTACGCTAAGTAAGCTAAAATTAAATAACAGACACCTGGTCATCATTCAATTCTTATTAAAACCAAACAAGCTAAAGTAAAACAAACCAAGTCCTAACAAAGCATTCCCTATGGCCCCAGGCCTGAAGTCAGCCGTACCTTAATGTGGAGTCAGTGGTCTGCTACAGTGGTTATTCTGTCCTTGCTGGCCAACAGGATTACAGCTGAAGGAAGAGTATATGCTGACTATATCACACAAGAATCATTTTCTGCCATAGACACCGAAAATGACAGCTTAATCTGGCTTTAAATCTAAACACTGGTGCAGAGGTCCTGGGTTGTAGTGTTGAGCAATTGTATAGCAATGTACATTTCTGAGTAATAGGCATTAATAGACTGAAGAGCTTCATCATATATCTGTCTGCCTACAAACTGTTATACTATGTCATCAAATATCTTTATTACCTCAACAATATGACATCATTTTAAGGTGAAAAAAAAAAAGTGAATGGGTTATTGTAGCTACTTATATCTTTTCTGTAATCAACACTATGCTTTTCTTCCAGATCAGTTCACCTGTTGACCATTCAAAGATCTCAAAGGAGTCTGCCCAGAGTTCCAGTATCCACCTAGGGGATGCCTAGACTGGAGTGACTGACAATTAATCCATGAGAAAAATCTAAATTCTGGGTGTACTGTGCACCTAACTTTCAGCAGATATGAAATATGAATCCTGATTATACACAATGTAATGCATTCATGAAGGTCAGGCAAGCATGCAGGACTTAAAGCAATAATTAATGTCCAAAATTTATGCAGTAACCATCTTGCAGCCACATTTCACAGATTTAAGGTATCCTCATAAAGAGGAAATAACAGCTGATGTGAATATGCAGATTTAAAGATCATGATTCTGAATTAAATCTTGCCTTCTGTAAAAGCATCCAGAGAATATTATTTCATCTTTCTCTTGGCCTCTGAAACCAGAAGCTGGAAAAAAAGACTCAGAGTCATATTAGACTTCTATTGCAGCACTGGAAATTCTTGCTCAAAAGTGGAAAAGTAAGATTGTTAACTGCTAGAATATGAAATAATGACAGAATTATAGAATCAGTCTGTGGCCTGATTAAAAACAGGCTGTATTCACATATCAGGGCTCAAACAGGAGATTCAGACATGAACAGCTATCCTCCTAGAACCAGTGGGAATTTTGCTTCTTCGAAGAGGTGATCACAAACACAAAAACAGAACCATAGAATTGTTGGAGTTGGAAGGAACCTTAAAGATCATAAAGCCCAAGTCCCCTGCAATGAACAGGGACACATGCAGCTAGACCAGAGCCCTGTCCAGTCTGGCCTTGAATGACTTCAGGCATGGAGCATCTACAACTTCTCTGGGCAACCTGTTCCCATGCCTCAGAACCCTTACTGTAAGAAACAACTTCCTTATATCCAAACTATATCTTTCCTCTTTTAGTTTGAAACCATTTTCCTTTGTTCTATCACAACTAACCCTGCTAAAGAATCTGTCACTTTCTTTCTTACAGCTCACATTTATATATTGAAATGTGGCTCTCAGGTCACCTTGGAGCTTTCTCCAGGCTGAACAGCCTGAGCTCTCTCATTCCACCTCTTCAGGGGAACTCTTCTGTCCCTTGAATCATTTTTGTAACCCTCCTCTGATTTCACTCCATTAGGTCTACATCTCTCCTGTGCTGAGGACTCCCCATGTGGATGCAATATTACAGGTGAGATCTCAGTTGAGCACAAAGCAGAGGGAGAGAGGCAGGATCACCTCCCTCTCGCTGCTGGCCATGCTTCTTCTGATGTAGGTCAGGATATGGTTGGTTTTCTGGACTGTGAGAGTGCATTGCTGACTTGTGTTCAGCTTATCATCCACCAGTACCCCCAAGTCTTTTTCGTCAGGGCAGTATTCTATCCTTTACTTAGATCTACATAAATCAGTTCTCCCTATTTCTTGCTTAGAAACCTATGGTTGCTAATTTCTTCTGCAGATCTTTACAATCAATTTTCATTTCAAGTTCCCAAAACACCTTCAGATTTTGGCACCAACAGTTTTCCCACTGTTTCAAATCATTTACCTTTACCAGCACTGCTCCCCTCTCCCCCCCACACACATGCACACCCTACCCAAGCAGACTCCTTTTTTTCAGTTTTTCACAAATCAATGAAGGATTTCACTGGATATTTCCTGTTACTGTGAAAGTGGCCACCAGCATTCTACATTCTAACCAGCCCATTATCAATATGAAGATCTTGTGCCCTGTCCCATGAACCATAATTGGATGTTCAAGATAAGGAAATTAGATTGAAGTTTCCACTGTTCGTATATCCCATGCAATCTCAATGTGACTCAACGTACACAATCACAAATGAAGTTTTCCAGAGCTGTCATGTCTTAATCACTGCACTGAATCAATTATATTACAAAATAAGTCAGCTCTGCATCAGTACTGTATTGCAATTTTCTTTCCAACAGATGTGGAAGATGAGTAGTGAATGACAAAGGTTATGTGTTGGAAAATGAAGCACCGTTGAACTATATTTTCCAGTATGCAATTCATAGATGCGCTATGTGTGATTTCAGCAGCTTGAGTGATGTTCTGAGTAATACATTCTCCAAGAAAAAGCTAGTAATTAACAGACCCTTTTGATTTAATATGTGCATTAGCTTTAATATTTCTGACCTTTTCTTGTTTCCCTCAGTCACCAGCCTCACTAGAAATGTAGTGAAAATTGGTAAATAAAAGTAGAGAACTGAGACACAGTAATGAAGAATACCATGTCAAAGCAGAGACTAAATTTAATAACTTATTGAAGCTGCTATATTTTGTGCAGTAAATAAAAACTTTGCCTACATAATAAACACTAAAGAAAGTACACAGTGTTGATTAGTTGTTCTGTAAGCAAGTATTCCCTATTCTCCAGACAAAGAGAGGCATGGAATAAATAGCATAAGATCATAAAATTAAAGACAACATGCAGGTAAATACACATAGAATAACCAAAATAAAATGACAAATGTAGTTGTAATTGTGGCCTTTTCTAATACAAGTGATTGAGTGCTTTAAATTATAACCTTAACAGTTTTAAAATTAACTAACTAAGTTGATTAATTTTAAGAGAATTCAAGTATTTTTCAGAGAAATTACTGAAGTAAACAAACACTAAACAGGCCAAGTTTGCCAGATCTAACTCCTGTAAATAAATTTCATCGACATAGTCCTATTAAGTTAATCATCTTATTTCTGGCTTGAGATTTTCCACCAAACTGTTTTGATGAAAAAAAACCAATTAGTTAAATCTGTACCTTCTAAAGAAACATAATAATTGCAATATTCTTATCAAGATAGTTTTTCTTTGGCTGAGACGTAAGGTCTGTCAAAACAAGTACCAGAGTAACATAAAAAAGGAGGAAGTGAAGCAAAGAAGTTCAAGGGAACAGATAGCCAAAGATCTATTGGTTGAGTGAGTAAGACCTTACGTGGAATATTGTCTTGCTTATTTCAGACCAAGGACTTGAATCAGAATATGGTTTGGGACTTTTCTTGGGTGAGATTACTGTAGTTTAGATTACTAGTCTTCAATTTAGGTCAGAAGGGACAAGAAATAAAATTTTCCTTCATGTCTATAGAGATATGTGATAAGAGCATTCATCTAGACTTTAGAAAATTTGATTCTGATCTTAATGGGAAGTATTTATTCAATGCTATTCAAGAGTTTGTACTCTCTATTATTCATTGCTGGAATACAACAATTCCCCACCCTGCCTCATGGTGAGAATATGAACCTTTTCTATGGGTCCTTCATATTTAAGTATGTCACTGATATGTAGAGTGGAATTACAAGCCTACAGTTCCCGATGATATTCCTAATTATTGTACTATTTCAGGGTTAAGAACTAGATTTTATTTATTTCTAATGTGGGTAACAAAAGAAAGAAGGTTCAATTTAGAAGTGTTTCTCAACTTTAAGCAGACATTATAATGAATTACAGATAATGAGACTAATTAAAGACATCAGACAATAATAAATGACATGAACTGTAATAAGTGTTTTACAAAGACAGATACTGTCAGAGATCTCTGAAAATGTAGCTTTGATAAGAAAAACTATTTCTGAGCCAAAGGAAATGTAGTTTTGAACATCTGTACTTTGGTAAGGGATTTGATGTACTGGCACAAAAAAAATCCTTGTGAAATGAGAGAAGGGGTTAGCAGAGGAACAGACTATTGAACAAAGGGATGTCTCAAGGAAGACAATGATTGAATAAAATAGTATCAGGCTGGAAGAAGGCTTTTAAAGAAATTCTCTGTTTATCATCTTCAGAAGGATATGATTTAAAGTTCCTCTGAGGAACTTCAAACCTGATTAGAAGCTCATTGATACAAACCAATAGGTAGCAGGAATTGATATCTTTACAGAGAAAGACTGGAACTGCCATTCAGTAACTGAAGAACCACAACAGCCAACAGATTTTCTATGGAGAGATCTGGAACTCCCTTCAAAAAAATCAGTTCAAAGCAGAGGAGGTGGCGCAAAAAATTGCTGCTGGGATATCAAAGCAAAAAGGGAACCTGTCATTTAAGAGAAAACTTAGGGAACTGAGACTCTTATAAAAAAATATAATAGAGGAAATAATTTCTACCTATAAATATACAAAAAGAAGAAATAAAGCAGTAGGAGAGTTATTTAAAATAAAGTGCTCACAGTCACAAGCAAAATGACATTATAAATAGTGTCACAATGCCTAAAGATTCTTTGACTTTCAATCACAGGTTTGTGGTTAAGTATCTTAGTTTTAACATGGAGGTGGATAAGCGCAGAAAACTAAAGGAGCTGCTGCTTTCTGCCAAAACAGAGGCTCAAATCTGACTGGAGGAAAGCCAGATGCTCTTCCAGGTTTTATCTCTATATCTGATTTTATGATTCAATGATGTCAATCCTGTTTGATCTGGATGTGCAATCAGTCATTAAAGTTAGTCTGCTACTAGTGGCAACTAACATAGAGAAACTTCTGTGTTAATGTAATAGCATTTAAGAAATGCAGAATTACCTTCTTTGTTAAACACTGCATCTTTTAGTCTTATAGCACATCTCTGAGTACTCCTTACTGGTACTAGTACTTTTGATACTGACATGCCACAATTTGACTGCTGCTGCACTATATTCTGTTCTGATCAGACTGAGATCATGGGAAAAACTGAGTTTTATAGGCATACCTTTCCTGTGCCCTAATCATGCACACAAAAGGTCTTTATTCCAAGATCCCTAAGTTTCTGGTCTGTACTTCCAAAATGTCACTAATCCCAGTTAACAGACTAAGAATGTTGCTTTAAGCACATGTGGGTTACAAATACCTTTTGTGTCAGTAAGCTCAAAAACAGTGCAGAAGGGACACACACACACACACACACACACACACACACACACATATACACATATATAACAAGCCTTTTCCTTTTTCAAAAGGCATTTTTGTTTTCAATTTTGCCAGTGTGTTACCTAACTAAGACACGATATTTTAGAGAACAGATCTTACAGAATCAAAGAATCATAGAAATATTTGAGTTGGAAGGAACCTTAAAGATCATTAAGTCCTACTCCTCTGCAGTGAACATGGATTTTCACAGCTAGATCAGGCTGCTCAGAGCCCTGTGTAGTCTGGCCTTGAATGATTCCAGGATGGAGCATCCACCACCTCTCTGGGCAGACAGTGCCTCACCACCCACACTGTAAGATAATTTTTCCTTATAACCAACCTATATATTTCCTCTTTCATTTTGAAGCCATTTCCCCTTGTTCTATCACAAGACACTGCTAAAGAATCTGTCACCTTCTTAAAGCCCACATTTAGATACTGAAAGATGGATCTCAGGCCACCTTGGAGCCTCTTCTTCTCCAGACAGCCCCAGCTCTCTGTGCCTGTCCTTGCAGGGGAAATCTTCCATCACTTAGACTATTTTTGAGGCCCTCCTCTGATTGCACTCCAACAGGTCCAAATCTCTCCTTGTCTCACTCCAATTTATAGGAGGGAGAAGAGGTTCTTTTTAATATATGTATATCAAATGGTGAGATTAAGACACAACGGGTCTAATATTAGCCCGACCAGTTTATTACAAATCCTAGTTGCTTAGGGATATGGTGGAGGGAAGACAGGTGATAGAAAGGAGGTAGGAAATAAAAAGAAAGGAGTCTCTGTAGAAAGCAAGAGAGGGATAGTCACCACCATGGGTCCAGCAAGTTTCGTAGTAGGTCCATTGAAAACGTCAGGAAGCTTCACAGCAAGCAGGCCCTGGGACGTTCTTCCAAAAAGGTTTTCCCCTCAGGAAATTCTCCATCAAAGGTTTCTTTTATGTGACTTCTTCTTTTCTCTCTGTTAGTGTGACATTCCTGGTGCAACAGATAAGCCAGCAGGGAGTGGTGTCTTCATTGCCATGTACAAGCATTATCATCTTCTGCAGTGGTCAGCACCTTCAATTCACACTTCTGAAAAAGGCTGCTTGACCTGCTTCTGCTTATCATTCATAAGTAGAGGTACAGTGGCACGCTGACACCCCCGTAGATAATTTACAGTTGTCAGTTAGAGTCTTATCACCAGAAAGGCCTCATGAGACAAAAAAGTTTTGTCTTTTACTGTCCTGTACTGTGGATTCCCCATGTGGACGCAGTACTCCAGATGAGTTCTCACTAACACAGAGTAGAGAGGCAGGATCTTAGAGAGGCATCTCTCTTAACCTGCTGGCCATGCTTCTTTTGATGCTTTCTGGGCTCTGAGGGTACACTGCTGGCTCAAAGTGCTTATGACCAGCTTATCATCCACCATTAATCCCAAGTCCCTTTCAGCAAGACCTACCTGTCCTGGTAGCAGAGTTGCCATGACTCACATGAAAGACCTTGCACTTGGATGTGTTGGATCTTATGAGGCTCTCTTGGGTTCACTACTTGTGTCTGTTGAGATCTTTCTGGATGGCATCCCATCCTCAGGTGTGTTGACCACACTTCATATCTTGGTGCCCTCCACAAACTTTTTGAGAGTGCATTTAATCCCCCTGTTGATATAATTGATGAAAATCCTAAAGAGCATCAGCGCCAGTACTGATGCCTGAGGGATACCGCTCGTCTCTGATCTCCATTGGACATTGAGCCATTGGTCACCACTCTCTTGTTATGATCTCATAACTACCTCATCATTTTCCAGTGTCTTTATGTCTCCAAAGCTCTGTGATTTTGTGTACAGACTGAGCAGATGGTCTTGTTACCTTCTTGAAAGATTGAAGGTCTCTAAGGATAGATACTTCAAAGGAAGTAGGGAGTAAACTTCTTTTGAATTATCTATCCTTAGCGACCTTCTTGCCTTCATTATCACAAGATGCAGCAGATGAGGGTTCCCACTAGCACCTTGTTCCTTTAACTTTGCTACGCCATCCTGCATAGCAAAGTTTTTCATGGACAGGCTTCTTGAAACCCAGTTTAAAGCTCTGTTAATTAGTCCAGACAGCTCCTGTGCCAGAATTCTTTCCCCCTGCTTTGACCCAGGTGGATCCCATCAGCAGCCATCAGGCCAAGCACCGAGCAAACTGGTCTATGGTTGAAAAAGCCAAAATTCCTGCATTGGCATCATTATCTTAGCCATGTATTTATCAGATGGGTTTTCCCTGTTCTCCCAGTATCTCTCTTTGCCACTGAAGAGATACAGGGAAATACTACCTACTTTTGCACTGTCCATTAACAGCCTTGGTCCCCTGAGGTCCCTTTTGATAGCCCTTAGGCTTCTCAGCAAATTCATTGCTACCAGCCTGAACTATCAGTAAGGGGTAAAATCTACAATGCATAAAAATTTGTGTAATAGTTTTTATGTATTTCTGCAAGTAGATATGGCAGAAATCAACGTATTTGTGGTAAGAAAAACAACAAAATCTGGATAAAACTATGCTTACAGAATAAGAAGGGCCTGAAGCATCTCCCTTGTGAGGTAAGGCTGTGTATCCCAAATCTGTTCAGCTTGGGGAAAACAAGACTGAAGGGGAATCTGATTAATATTTATAAATATCTGAAGGGATGTCAAGAGAAATGGATGAGGCCAGGCTCTTCTTGGTGGTCTGTAGTGATAAAACAAGATGTAATGGCCTAAAACTTGAGCATAGGAAGTTCCATACAAATATGCAAAAGAACTTTACAGTGAGGTTGATGGAGCCCTGGAACAGGTTGCCCAGAAAGGCTGTGGTGTCACTTCTGGAGACATTCAAGATCTGTCTGGACTCTCACCTGTGCAACCTGCTGTGGGAAACCTTTAGGTTTGGAATTGATGGTCTCTTGAGGTCTGTTCCAACCCCCCGTAATTTTGTCATTCTGTTGATATGTTTGTTTATTACATCTTTTCAATCTAATAATATATTTCTGCCCTAACTTGCTAAAAAAGTTTATTTCACTGCACACTGTTTCATAAAATTCTCCCTTTTTTCCTGTCCTTACAATGGAGACTTTTATGATCTACTGCATTTAAGCTCAAGTTAACTGTATTAATTCCTGAAAGAAATACTGCTCCCTGATGACCTTTTTATTTAATATTAGGAAGAAAAACCTTTGGTACACTGTGACTATTACTTGATTTTTGAAATATACGCTTTTTTCGACAGGGTTTGAGTATTTTGCCAAACCATTCTGTGATTTTTTTGGCTTTGTATGCTTTCAGGTATTTGTACAGAGAGCTGAATGGAAAAAGAAACAGCTGACTCCAGATTTGATTATTTGAATGCGAACAGTGTTCCTTGCTCATTCTTTGTTTTCTTCACACTGCAGCTTTAAGACATCAAATGTTTATCCATTGAAATTAAAATCATAGTTTGCATCTATGGTGGAAGTCAACAGAAAGTGATTTTTGTCATTTTAGGAAAGAGGTATATGCCATTGAATACTGTCATATTTAAAATCCTTCCTTTAACACAGTATACTTTCCCAATAGTATTCAGAAAAAGAGAACAAAAAAATGTACAAGTATCATAACAACATTTTTCAACAGATATTGAGATTTTTTTCCTGATTTCATAGTGGATATATGTAGATATTTATATCTACATTGATATTATATCCACATTAGTATAAAATGTAATTTTAACCATGCATTGGTATTTTAAACATTTTTAACATTCTGTAAGAAGACAACTCATCAAAAGGGGATTATTAAAAATCATTGTATAATAATAATTTAATTTCATGTAAATTCATGTCTATTTGTTAATTTATGCAGTGTTGTTGCTGATATCATTGAGTAAAGAGAATTATGTCCTATACTGAATACAATGTGGATAGAGCACCAGGAAATCTTATTTATTGCCACCTTTTCCTCTGACTCAGTGTTCACCTTCAGTACACCTTTGTATTAGTAAAATGTGACTTCTAACCAAATTCCTGTCTACTTTGCAGTCTACCTTGAAGGATTTCCTGGTTGCAGTGATGCTTTAAGCTTGAACAGCCTTATCTGGTAGGTTAGATGTGTACTAAAACTCAAGTGTTCAAACTATGAATTCAGCTATCCTAATTTAGTGTTAAAATAGAATTTACACACAACCTTGCTCCTGAATGCATACTATTCACTTGGAGCTTAATCAGGTAAAGAGCAGGGCACCCAAGCTATCCCAGCTAGAAGGACCAGACCTAGCTTGTGTCAGAGGAAAAATGTAAATAATCTTTTTTTTTGCTGTGTCTAGAATTCTGCAAAAAAAGTTTCATTCAGCTGTGAACTCAAAATGTGCTGTTTCTCATAGTAATCAAATTCTTTCTTTTAAGCTTAGTTTTGCATGTTTTTTTTTTTAATTTTTCTTGTTTTACTGATTTGTTTCACTTATTCAGTGCTAAAAGAAGAATAAAGAGATGTGAAGGTACATGAAAACCATGAATAATGATGTGTAGAACAGTCAAAGATTGGCACAAGTTTCTTCATGCTGTTTTAATCTGATTAAATGTAAATTAAATTATGTTCATAGTTAATATTCAAAGCACTTGAATACAACATTCCATCCCTAGTGACAAGAGCTTTACAATAATGAGCATTACATTCTTTAGGCTGAAAAGGATGTTTTGTACTTGCCAGGATGTCAATGTGATATATATCAGTTGTTTTTAATTTTAATGAAGTTGCAAGCATAAATAATAGGTAAATGTCAGAATTAGTTATTATATTTAATAATCCTAATTAGCAATACCTGAAGAATGATGTTAGTCTTAGGAACAAACTCAGTCCAAGCTTATTTATAGAGAAATATTTATTTCTCCTCAACAATATCATCAGTAGGCACTAATATGCATACAGATGTAGAAGTATTTGCTTGAAATAGAAGTTATTGCTTGCAGATAGAGGTACTTTTAGTATGTTATCTTTCAATTACAGAAGATCCTTGCAGGATTTGACTTTAAAAGAGAAAGATGTGACAAATGCTACACGTAAAATTGCTAATTATAAATGTAATATTGAGTTAAAGATTAGTAAGGCAGAAAATGAATGGTTAATGATGCAATTCTGACTGAAATGCCAATTGTCATTTTAGAAAAACAAGAACTATCAAAAATAAATTAAAAAACAGAAATAAAACAACAAAAAAAACACCAAAAACAAACAAACAAACAAACAAAAACCAAAAATCCCCACAACGACTTTTGTGTGTATCTGAAAAAAAAAAAGTATACACAAAAAATATGTTCTACAATTCATAGCAGCACATCTTCACATCAGAACTGTAGATAATTGTTCAAATCTATAGAACAATAAATATGGAGGTTGCTCTGAAAGTAATGCCTCCTATTTATTTCCATGTAAGGGACTATAGATACAAAGAGCATAATAACACTACATGATAGAGAAAGTTCTCAGCTACAAAACACTATGTTTCAACATAGTCACCTCCATTTGCTATGCATTTTTCACATGCTGTTCTCATAAAAATTTGCACCTGTGGAGGTGACTCACTCTTGCCTCTGTTGCCACTGATGAAATACACCACACACCGTTGATGAATACTGTGTCTGATCCTGCACCTTATAAAGACTATGTCATTCTAGGATTGTTGCAGAAATGGTATTTCATTTAATTGATCATATTTACTTCAACTTTTCAATAGCAAATGTTTGTATAAACAATTTCAGTCAGCTTCTAGGTTTAGCTAAACCTCCCTTCCTACTTCAATTTACCGTACTAGATAGCCCCTAAGAAAGAAAATTCCTTTCAGACTATCTTTCATTTTGAATTTAAATTACATCTTAATTTCACCTGAGACTTTCCAAATAGATACCTGCAATCAATGTCTTGTCAAGCATAGCAACTACTTAAGGGAAAGATGCATTCTGTACAATAAATAAACAAATAGAAAACAAAATCTGAGCATAAGGCAGCAAGATAAAGATTTTTTTGTACAATTTGAAATAATATAAAATAAAAACATAAATTTCAGGGCAATTCCAAATCAAAATATTCAAAGAGTTGTGTACAACCTGAAATAATTCATTTATTTGCAGAATAGTTGTTTTGAAACTAGTACTCCTGCAAGAATAAGAGAATCTAAATCATTTTACCATAATTCAAATTCTGATGTGTTTAGAAATAAAAGAGCATTTGACATTATGAAATTTTCCCCAAACACAAAAATTAGCTGCCAAAACAAGATTTATCTTATAAAAATAGGATACAAAAATGCCAGTGGTCAATCTGGAATAATTGGTGGTTCAATTTTATAAAATAGAGAATAAGAAAAATGTACAAACAGTTTAAAATTGTTTCCATGCCCACAACTACTAAAAATTCTGTCCCCAGATTTTCTCCTTTTTTTTTTTTTTTGTATTTTGTATTTCTATCTCAAGTTTACAAATTAATGCCAAGCTATGTTGTGCTTTTTCACTTATGAATTACAGTTCACTGTGAAGCATTCTTATTTCAAGTTGCCAGTCTGAAACCCAAATACTGATGGACTAGAAAAAAGATATTCTGTGTGTAGAGCTAAGACTCAGAAAGGAAATACATTTCTTTGTCCTCTCAGGAAAACAAAATTTTGCTCTAACTCTCCAGTTTGGCAGAGAGGCTCTAAAGGTCAGTTAGATGAAATAACTTTTAAACGTTTACAGGAAGACTTTAAAATAAGTAGATTCTACACACGTTATATATTTCCTCAGATTAGACAACTTTCTTGTGAGTCATAAGAAGGATTATCTATACAGTCTCTTTAGAGGCTATTCTTTCTTCCAGGAACTGCTGTAAACTTTATGACATAATTTCACATCCCTTTTGGTCTGTGGTTATCATCCACTTCATCTAATTTGATTTCGTGCATGGAAATTTGGCAAATAATGCTGAACTTTTGTATTGTTTTATATTGTATTGTTAAATAATTCTTATCTGCTATTTAGAAGAAAAAAAAAGAGAAAAATGTTTATTTTCGATTATATTTCAGAGGGGTGATTTTTTAGTACATGAGGTAAAAAATTTGCTTTTCTCCTTTTAAAATGTTCAAGAGGTACCTGCTCCTATGCTAGTCATTGTAGTCTGTCTGCCTCTGTAATCAACACAAAGAAAATATGAACTTCAAAAACTGAGTCACTTGACTTGTAAACAAATCGCTACAGATATGATAAGTGGCTCTTTAGAAGAGCCTATTTTTCTCTGTTAACTTGGAAAAAAAACAACAACACAATACTACAGGAACCTGATGGAAAGAGATGTCAAGTGTTCAAAGGTTTTATTTGTGTCATACTGCTAATGGTTATAGGATTGTGTACCCTGCAGTGGAGGCAAGTACAATCCTTGAGTACAATTCTGCACATCTCCCTTCCACACAGAACAATTCTCTTCAGACCACTAACTGATTTTTACAAATTAATAATTGAAAAGGAAATGGGATATCTTTCTTATCTCTGAGTAGGTTTTCATAAGCAGAGGTTGGCCCCCGTTAATCTGACATCAAGGGTGTGATCCTATGATTACAGAGCATCATCAAGCAAACACAAAATTTCTACAGGATTTTCTACAGGTTTCATCTACAAACTCCTTTACTATTCAACAAGACTTAATCATTCATAGCTTACGTGCAAAAAAAAATAAATAAATAAAATTCATTTGGTTAGATTATTTGTATTTCCTTGCTCTACACATAAACTATCGACCTTAAGTGCTTAAGTGCTATATATACATTAGGTAAATTTTAAGTTAGAGGAAAACTGAAGAATTCAAGATATTTTCCTTGCTATATCTGTGTTTTGCTTTGTGAATTACTATTATTATTGTTGCTTTTTCTAAGGCAGATTCTTGTTCACTTTCAAAACTCCATGCTATATGTGAATTAAGTCCTTTCAGTAAAGCATGTGTTAATTTCATATGAAAATAAAAATCCTGATTTTGTATTTTCTTTCCCTCAATTTTAGGGTTGTCATAATAAGATCATCCCTGTGAACCTGCTTAGTTAATGAGAGTTTTGGTGCCAGTCTCAGATGTGCTCTTTTCATAACCTATATTAATCTCAGCAGCAGTGCTTAAGTAATGCTTTTATTTGAACATTTTACTTTCCCACCCTATCTTTATACAGTCTATATATCTCAAAATCTGCATTTGATCTGAATAAATAAAATGGACTGCTGAGTGCTCTTACTGTGATGAGATGTTTCAGATTCATTCCACATGGTGTTGTTTGCTTTTTCATTGCTTTTTTTCTTTTTCTCTGTTTGCTATTGTGAGTCTTTTGAAGTTTACAAGACAAGTTCTTTCATTTATACAAGTGCAATCTCATTACCTCAAACAAGTGAAAGGGAGGACAGGATTTGGACCTGTTCCTATCTCTTGTTGTAAGTTGTACCCTCTTTTCTAGACAGGTATCATAGTTACTGGCTTTATTTTACATTTTCTTTTAATAACAGCTCAAAGAATGTGCAAAGATAAGCATTTATCACAACATACCATGGATTCTGCAGTTTCTTTAATAAAAATAACCCAGCATGTGCCTGCTACAAGTTTCAGCTCAAAAATAAAACAGCTCTTCTCCACACTTCTTTTTGAGTATAGGTGGACAAATACAGAATTAAAGGTTGATCCCAGGGGTCCTTCAAATGCCTGCAAAATTCAAGTAACAAATATACATATATGCATATAACTTACATATAACTATGTATATACATCCAAATATATATTAATCTTCCTTATTTTTTAGTTTTCATCTAGTTATGGTAATTCAAATGGCTGTCAGGACCAAAATAGTTTCTACTTTGTAAACTGCCTTGAAAAACTCATGACATATCATGAGTATTTAGGCAAGTGAATCTAAAGTGAGTATATTCATACCATAGAAAAAAAAAATCATTTCATTAATCACACAATTTTTCCAAAATTGGAAGATGCTTGTGAGAGTTTCTGAGACTATGTAGAATGTTCAACTCATTTTGAATATGTTCTTGATTAATTGTCTCAACACTTTGGAGAATTTGATCAAAGTAGAATGAGAAACAGAGAAAACAATCACAATAAGGCGAAGAATGAACAGTAAATATATATATATATATTTTTTTTCATATATTAATGAGGTATCAGGTCTATCTACATCCACTTCCTCAGCTTTGCTGAGCATGCAACCAGCTCACGATGTCTTCAGACCTAAATGAAATTTCATACCAAACTGTAAAAAGTCACTTCCAGAGAGAAAGCTTAAGGTTAGACATTACTTTTAATTTCTGTCTGAATAAGTGTGGAGTTTTTAAAAGAAAAATATTTTATCACCTATCAAACCCTATACATCCATGGCTCATCTAGCTATACAAACCACTATGTATCCCTTGCAGAACTGCTGTACTGCAAATCACATTTGAGGGGGGAGATTTTGCACAAAATAAGGCACCTGAGCCTTGGTAAGCCCAACTATCAGTATAAGCTGGAGGATGCACGGATAGAGTACAGCCCTGCTGAAAGGGACTTAAAGTACAGCTGGACACAAGTCAGCAAGGTGTTCTCGCAACCCAGAAAGCCAACCATATCCTGGGCTACATCAAAAGAAGCATGGTCAGCAGAGTGAGGGAGGTGATCCTGCCCCACTACTTAGTGCTAGTGAGAACTCACCTGGAGTTCTGTGTCCACATGGGGAGTCTTCAGTACAGGAGAGATGTGGACTTGTTGGACTGTGTCCAGAGGAGGGCCACAAAAATTATTCAAGGGATGGAAAATTTCCCCTACATGGACAGGCTGAGAGAGCTGAGACTGTTCAAACTGGAGAGGAAAAAGCTTCAAGGTGCCCTGAGAGTGGCTTTCCAGTATCTAAAGGGGGACTGTAAGAAAGAAGAGAACAGGTTCTTTATCAGGGTCTGTTGTGATAGGGCAAGGGGAAATAATTTCAAACTAAAAGAGGGGAAATTTATGTAGACTATGAGGAAAAAAAGATTACAGAGAGGGTGCTGAGGCACTGGAACAGGTTGCACAGATAGGTGGTGGATACTCATTCAAGGCCAGACTGGACAAGGCTCTGAGCAACTTGTTCTAGCTGCAGGTGTCCCTGTTCATTGCAGGGGACTTGGACTTGATGATCTTTACGGTTCCTTCCAACTCCAACAATTCTATGATTCTATTTTCATGTTTGTGATCACCTCTTTGAAGAAGCAAAATTCCCACTGGTTCTAGGAGAATAGCTGTTCATGTCTGAATCTCCTGTTTGAGCCTTGATATATGAATACAGCCTGTCAGGCCACGGACTGTTGGATTAAAGTTATTAGTTTCACCTGGAGGCAAAAGTTTTTCAGTCAATAAAGTTTCTTTTGAAGTATCAGAATTTGCTTAAGTAGAGACTAAGGGAAAAATAAAATGACAATTCAACTAAACAAGCATCGCTCATTTACTCAACATATTCTCTAGCATCACTCATTTACTCAATATACTTTCTAGTCAGAAAACCTCATAGAAAATGTAATGCTGCCTGTGCTATGCCTGCATTGTACAGTGCTCTTCTGATAACACACTGATTATTTATTTTTCTGAACAGATGTGGCTCAAGACAAGGACACATGAAAAAGTGAGAAACAGCTCCATAAGAAAGTACTAAAATAGATAATTACTATGTCACCTTATCATCTGATCAGACCTCATACAATTTTTTTTTTTTTGTTAATGACATCTTGATTTGCTATCCTAAAGCATTTTTAAACTGAACCTGTGATACACAATGTATTTCATATATTTTGATATTGCCAGATCTCAGTCTGACTTCTCCCAACAGTCGAAGATGTACATTCAGCAGCAAAATATCCCAGGTTTTCAGCACAGACATCACTGAAAAAAAATCATGGAGAGTCAGACTTTAATAAAATTTACCAAGTAAATTTGAGGTTTTGGAGCCTTTCCTTACTCACCTAGGCTGGTTTTTTTTCATAAGGTATTTCCCAATTGCTTTACTCTCACAATCCTTTTCCAGCAAAGAAGAATATTTTCTTTCAGTAAATTGTTCCAACACCAGAGATAGTCTCTCAAGCAAAAACTAAAAGCCTGCACCATTAGCATCTAGTTTTCTTAAATTTTTGTGATATTCTAGACAGTGTATTTTGCTTTACAGTCACCTGATCACATGCTATCTATCTGATTAGAGATACTTGTGTTCAGTAATTATAGAATCATAAAATTATTTTGTTTGAGATCAAGTTTGACAACATAGGAGGGTTGCTCTAAGAGTAATGCCTCCTATTGTTTTATGTAGACCCATGACATCAGAGGCAGATATTAGTCTGGCAGCAGAGGTTAAACTGTCAACCAGTAGTTCATTAAATGCTGTTTTGTAACAGAGGGCAGCAGAGAGGCAGTCTAACAAAATGGCATCTGACATGGTAATGCACATAAAGCAAAGGAGTGTAATTGAATTCCTCCATGTGGAAAAAAATGCACCCACTGACATTCACTAATGCTTGCTGACCATTTACAGAGATCAAACAGCGGATAGAAGCACAGTGAGGTGGTAGGTGGTGCATTTCAGGAGTGTAGGCAATGACATGACAACCTGTGTTCCAGATGGCCATTCATAGCTGGTGCAGATATTTACAAGTGTGGAAGTTTTGTTCATTACTGGTGAAAATGCATAGCTAATGGTGATGGCCATCTTGAGAAACAGATCTTTGTAGCTGAGACTGTTCTCTATCAAATAGTGTTATTGCGCATTTTGCCTGTGTTTTATTTTCCTTGGAATATATCTATGTATCTAACACTAAGAGTGTTAGATTAAACCATATGCATAAGCACCACATCCAGATATTCAGTCTAAATTACTCCTTGAGGACAAAACTCCTTGTTGGTTTTCCCTTCAGAAGCTTCGCTGCATAGGGTTGTTACGACTTGGTTGTTACAACCATTGACCCAGTCCATCCAGAACATTCTGCAGAGCCTTGTTGCGTTCGATGAATGCAATGTTCTTGCCCAGCTTGGTTTAATCTGCAAAATTCCTAAGGGTGTATTTGATCCCATCACCAAGATCATTGATAAAGACACTAAAACTGGACACAGTACTAAGCCCTGGGGACTAGCTTGGGACCAGCCACCAATCAGACTTAACTCTGTTCACACTAATCATTTGAGTTAGTTTTTTACCTAGCAAACAGCACAAGTATAATATATTTATATATATATATATTTTAAATATATTTTCATATATTGACGTTTGTCAGGATCTTCATGAAAACAGATGAGAAAAAATGAGCTACCAGATGAAACGCTCCCTCTGCTGTCCAAGTAGTATATCAGCAGTGGTAAATTGATTCCTAATGCAGAAAATGTTATCGGGGATAGACGATATCATGATCCATTAAGCGTATTTGTAACTGTACTGGTGAGGTATGCAGTCTCGAGGGCAAGCTCTCAGCTCTTACCTTTAGTTTGGATGAAACTTAATATCCGAATTTGAACATTTCCTCTGGAGCATTCAGCTTTATTAAAAGAGATAAAATAAAGTTGGCCCAGTTCTAATACCATAAATTGTACTACTAATCTGTTTCAGATACAGTGTAGGCCATCAGCAGCTGGCTGAAAGCCCTCTGAATCAGGACAATTCGTTCTCTTGACTTCACAACTTTGCACTGGAATGTTGGAAAAAACTATGTCACTTTTAATTTCTGTTGTTTGTTTTCAGGCAACTCTCCAAGCAAACATAAGAATGTATGTCCTGAAAATAAAGTGACATTAAAGAGTGGGATAATACCTGGATGTATGAAATGTCTTTTAATGGCAGAACATAGGAGATTTGCCTTTGACTGTATCAGTGCTAGAATA
This sequence comes from Callipepla californica brunnescens, assembly GCA_023055505.1. Classification (NCBI taxonomy): domain Eukaryota; kingdom Metazoa; phylum Chordata; class Aves; order Galliformes; family Odontophoridae; genus Callipepla; species Callipepla californica. The sequence continues at coordinate 5,736,268 of JALIRH010000001.1, forward strand.
CCATCCAAAATGCTTCACAGGAACAGTGATATTCTGCTGGCCACTGAAGTAATGCCTACCTTTGACTGCAAAGGTGCAGTTTTGTACACTGCTAAAACACTGCTAGTGCTGGCTCGGTTATGCAAACATGTGACCATAAATGTTCACGTACCAGGCGCCACATTTATTTACTTTGATAATGCTCATAAGTTCTTTTATTCAACTTTTGAGAGCTGCTGTACAAGCAAATATTTGTTCACAAGAATATTTCCAGTATGTGAAAATGTGGCAAACATTCATGCAAACAGGTGTGTAAGTGAATATTTAAACAGTAGTTTTTTAAATACTTACTGAGGTTAAGGATCTGAATAAGGGAGATCCCTGCATCTTACTTAGAACAAGCAGTAATAATGTAGTAACAAGAACAAAATATCTCAAAGATACCTCAAAATAAAGAATAATCTGGAGACTCCCCAAATCATGTATTTATTTATTTATTTATTTATTATTATTAACATTGTTATACTAGTCAGAACTCTAATCTCAGCTTCAAGTGAATTATTATTACTATTATGCTAACAGAAAAGATGGTTTAAAATATTACTTATTCCAATTAGGAAATCTGATTAGCAGAAGACTAATTTTCTTCTATGGTCATTGGTATGAACAGACCATGAAGGGGAGAAAGTATCCCAGACAAAACTCAAGCTCACTAGAAGTGGGCATGAGGGATTCAGTTCTCATTAGTGCCTCCAGAAATGTTGCATTTTATGCCATTTATAGATTTTATTTTAGACAATTTTGGGCAAAAATCAGAAATAAACTTAACAATAGAACTGCCTGCTGCTCCTGTCTCAGCTGAGAACTCTAAGCTCTCAGGCCGCTTTTAACCGTTCTCTTTTTTGAGTATATGTTAGTGCTGTCAGGTCACATTGGTCTCATAAATTTCTACTTCAAAATCTAGAGATGATAATATTTTTCTATGTTCTATGTGAACATTCAGGATTGAAATCTCCACAATTTTAGGAAAGTCAGGAATTTAGGTCTTGTACTTCTGAGGAAATATTCTGGCCGCAGAAATGCCATCACTGCAAACATGAAGCAAAGCAAGTCAGTTATGTCTTTAATACACCTAGTAATATAGTGCTCCCAACAATGACTCCTGTGATTGTAGCAGGAGAAAGACCAGTATTTATTTTCTTCAGAGATTATACTATTCTTTAGTACAGATTAGATTGCAAGGGAAGCTCTTCCTGAAATTTAAGGTACTACTTATTAATTAAAGAAAATAATCTTTATTTTCCTAAACTACATTCTTATACAGCAGTTCACCCAGTTTCTGTGCCTAAATGCATGTTTCCATGGAAGATCTCCACAAAAGGCATCATGTTGCCAAATCCTTCTAAATGTAGACGAATTCTCATGCACCAAGAAAATCTCCCAAATATGCCAAGTCCATTTGGCAGGTCTATCTGGAAAAGGGGACAATCTTCACCCAAAAAAATCAATCTATCTGAGCTGGAACAGGGTACAAGGTATTATGAAGTCTGTATCTCCAGAGATCTCATGATTTTTTAAGGGTTTTAAGGATTTTTTCTTTTCCAAAGACAGTGTACATGGTTGCAGGGTTGTCCCATTAGGAGGAGAGCCACATCTAGAAGTTTCACTTATTGCTCCATGACACCATGTTATTGTCCATTTAAGCTCTGCTGAGCTGGATGCCAGCCTCACAAGGCAGCCACATCTTAACATTTAACTCCTATTTTTGAGTGAATCAGAAACACATCTTGTTCAAGTGTCTGGTTTCATGTCTGGCTATGTGTTAGCTCACAGTTCTGATCAATATGACAATAACTGGAGAGTAGGCTGAAGTCTGACAAGTAGTATATTATTACTATTTATCACTGATCCATTAAAATAATAAATCAAACAGGAAAGACTTGGATAAGTCAACACAAGATTTGTGTCTATTACAGCAAAACCACAGGCCAGAACCTCAGTAAAAATGCAGTGAATTAAACCAGTCAAAGAGTAAGCTGGACTTTCCATGACTATGTGCAATTACATGAAAATTCTTTTTTTTTTCAAGAAAATTTGACAGGAGAAAATTTAAGGTAAATGTTTCTGATAGACCAATAAATCTTGCCTTCCATGACTCATTACTCCGTCTCCTGGACAAAATAGAAGTCAGTCACTTTATTTGTGTTTGAATGTATGGCTAGAACTATAACATCACACAGAAAAAGATGGAAAATATGAAATTTCTTAATTTCTTTAAATATATATTCTCTGTAAATATTCAATTTCTGCTACATGAGGCATTCAATTTCCATTCATGAGAAAATTCAGACACAAAAAGATTATATCACTTGTGATCACCTCATGAACTTTTCAGTCTATCAAAGCTTTTAACCTTTAACCACACAAAGATGTCTTTGTTATCTAGAAATATTACACTATAAATTATAATACTGCTGTAATACAGAGACTTTTGGAAGATTGGCTTAGTTTTTCTTTGATGCTTGTTTGTTTGTCTATAGAAGTTGAACATTTCACTGGAAATCTAATAAAAATGTTTCAGTTTATATTCTTCATTGTCCTTTTTTCAAGTTCTTTTTATCACCTGAATTTTTTTCTGCCTGGATTTGTGAGGATTTAATTACATGAAAATCAGACAAAAAAAAAAAAAAAAAGATTCTACACATATGCAAAAGGACAAAAAATTATTGGAAAGTTTCTACTTCTTAGAGGGTTCCTACTGTATCTAATTTTGGCTCCCCTTTTTCAGCTTAGCCCCTATAGATTTGTGTCTCCCTCTGCTGATTACCTAGCCTCGGACACTGATTTTTTAGCCTCCAGTGTAGATAAGTATCATGGGAGTTATGTTTGGTGAACAGGTATATAAAATATAACTTATATAACAACTAACAAAAACTGACACTACACACCAAATCACAAACAAACATTGCCTGGGAGGGTTAGCTGGAGGAAAAGACTGAGTCTGAATTATTGAGAACAAGTTAGAAGGTTGGAATTTTCCAGGCCAGGTGATTTGCCTGTACACTGGTCCTGTTCATTCATATATACCAAATGTGTCTTTTTACCTTCATCACTTTACTCGCTTCCTGGTAAAAGATGAATTGAAAATCCAAAAATTAATGAGATCAAAGTGCTGATTCCTCTGGGAAGGGCATATCAGGGCTGGTTTCAAGGTTCCAGAATGCTAAGTGGAAAACCTTACTTCTGTTAAAGGACAGAATTACCCAGAAACAAATGAAGAGGCTGAAGAAAGACATTATTGTCACTCATCCCCAGGAAGCCAACACCTGAATCTGGTATGTTGGACACAAGAGCTACACTAATTCTTTATTAATTACATATCCTAAAACATCTGCTTATTTTAAAGATAATCGGGGCTAAGAAAAGACTAGTTGAAAAATGAGTTGATGACTGAGCTTTCTCCTGCACATGCAGGTGTGGTTTTTCCCTGACCTGTATGTTCCTAGGGTCTTAGCAATCAGGCACAGTAACATCCAGGGTTTGTCCTGGGACTTGTCCATATTCATATGCTGAGCTATGCTGCACGTGCCTCTGTGGAGTGCCGTCAGTGTGCACTAACAGGGGCTAGGGTTTGTATAAATTTTTGGCATTTGAAGCTGTGTGAAGCAAGCTGTCATCAGACCTTTGCCCTCACAGCAGTGGTAATCATTCTTATAAATTGACAATCACATTACACAGGGAAACGCCTCAGGTATTTTGCTACAGCCAGAACTGAATATTTCCATGCAAATTTAATTTACTCTTCTTGCTGCAAGCGGAATTGCTTTTGCCTACTCACCCAGGTACTCTTAAAGGCAAACATCTCAGGAGGCTCATTACTAGTCCTACATTTGTAGCAATGCTCACATGGTACAGAGGAGTTTGGCTTTTGAATTCAATGTTCCCATTATCAGGTCTAGAACTCTGGAAGATCAATGTATGCTATAATTTTTTGTTGGTTTCTACCTGAAAATGCTTTTCCAGTTTTTCCCTGAATTCATTCACTGGTGGCACAGAAGTTAGAAGCTCTGCTGAGTACATTCCCAGGCAGATAAATTTATGGCAATTTCTGACTTTAGAGGCCTGTGATGTATGTTGTATGGTTCAGAAAAACTGAAAATAGCATTACTTATTACTTTCAAGTACTTCATGAAAACCTTAGTAAAGATCCAGTTTGTAGTCAGGAATAGCCATAGTATAACACAGAATAACACGTTGCAATGCTAACTTAATTGTATTAATATGAACTGAACAGGAAACCGTAAATTTGTGTTAAACAACAAAACTTTGAAATAAGCACAAGGGTTGTTGGAATTTTTATATCAAGCATGTGAGTTAAGTAATTCTTTTTCCTTTTTATTAGAAGTTCTCTAAGGATTTAGTTAGGTACTGTGTTTTTGTATGCATTCTCTCTCTTATCAGTTAGCATTTTTTTTGGTGGGCATGTGTCTTAAGTGGCAGTCAGAAATCATGGCAGCATATGACTACAGCCAATTTGGTACCTCTGCTATCTACAGTCTGCTATTAAAGACACATTTCCATGTCTGCTGTGTTATAATTTTACATAAGGAATTACAGCAGGATGCATCCATAACACTGTAGCACTTGTATTGAATCCGTGGTAGCTCATCTTACATAGTTGAAACTTTTTCTCACAGGCTTCAAGAACTCTCCAGTCAGCTCGGGTACAGACCCTGAAAATCCTCCTGGGTTGTGGGAATGTTAACCAGAGGACTGTTCTGAGCCCTACATATTTTAAACAGTGCTGTTTAATGATACCAAAGTCTTTGGAGGTATCTGCTGTTTCCTGACATCTCTTGTCTACGTGAAGCCTTGAAAGTCTTGTTAGTGCAGAACTTTGTTAGTACACATTCCTGTACATACAAGTCTATGTGGTGAAACAAAGGCAAGTTTAAAATTATCCTTTACTTCAATAAATGTTTTCCCAAGAGATTTCTATTTTGTTTTATTTCTCTTCTTCTGAAATCCACTTTGACGCCAGACAATAATACCATCTAACAGAGGGCTAAAGACCAAGCCATACAAGCACACTGTGTACAAAGGTAATTGTCTTTGCTTCCCAGTGATAAAACATATGAAAGAAATTACAGCTTTTCCCTGTTATTTGTGGGGCTGATCCAAAGCTCACTAATATCAACGGGGAACTTTATATTAGAAAGTGTTTAAAAACGCGGGTAAGGAGATTTGTGATGCAAGGCCAGCATTTTTGAAAGTATCAGGAAAGAAATTTAGGAAGTGAGCAGAAGTCAAAAAAACAACCAAATAACTCACATAATTATTTACCACTCATTAGCAGAAACAAAGTTACTGACAGCAAGCACAGTATTAATTTATTATGAATACAGAAGATAATAAATCATATATTTATGTATTTTTTTTTTTTTATCTGTCATGACTCCATGGTTGAAGAAAAATAATCAATTCACTACATTTCATTAAGGAATTTCCCTCCTCTACCTTATCTTTCTAAAATACTCAGACTCAATCTGAAGGGTAATCTGTTCTTCTGGAATAGCTTTTTGACAGTATCTCCCATTACAGCTCAGCTTTATTTGAAACACTACAACATTAACTGGAAAGAGGAACAGAATAGGATTCATCATGGTAAATTACCTATAGGAAAATACAGTTCCTCCCTAGCACATTAAAGATGAGATTCTTGTACACAGTACAGAACTGACAAATTAGGCAATAGAGAATGAAAGTTCAAACACTGAAACATGTTTCTGGCTGCATATTAGATATCTTTGAGCAGAAATGCACATATCTGGCAAATTTTGCTAGCACAAATCTCTCTGTAGCTTTGGCTGTTTTAGCAGAATAGCACTGTGAGGATTAGTATCACCTAACAAAAATCCTTCTTGAGAAGCAAACCCTAAATTGCTGCAGAAGCGTTGATTTGTATATATCAACACAAATCACAGACAAAGCGATGTCAATGTTTGTCATCTAGAATGCTGAATTTCAGTGCAAGTGTGGAAATGAGACTGATGGACCCCCAACACTGACAGAATATGGCAACTAGGTAAAAGATGCTCATCTCAAACTTACAGCACCAACTCCTTCACTATTTTTCTTGCATGAATCAGCATTCTGTAAATTCTAAAGCAATACAGCTTCTCAACCTTCTGATGTTTCTCTTCAGAAAAATGAACAAACAAATGAAGAAAGCAGGGACTGAAACAACAGCAGTACTGGTACTAAGCAGTGGAGTTTAGTGGTCAGTTTAAATAGTCTGAAAATTATGCAGCATTTCTTCTCGAAAATAGACTCAACTTAACCTGAAACTGTGTTTTGTGATTTGTATACTCAGACGTTTTCTTTATATTCAGAATCCAACTGTTCTAAAGATCTGAAAAACAGAATAAAAGGAAAAGCAAGCTTTTAAACCAGCCTGTCAACTGCAATTAAATCAATCATCCACTCAAATTCAGGTATTTGTAATATCAAGTAATTTACCAAACACCTTTCAACCAAAACAGCTCAAGGCACATGAGTTTTAAAAGCACTTTGCTAGAGGATTCCAGTATTCCTCCCCCACTAAGACTGTTCTGTAAAGAATGCACTTCTTACTATAGAGGATAAAAAGTCACTCCTTTACAATTTTCAACACTGACCGTAAGTTCTTAGGGAACTAGGCCAAGCCATGCACAAATTCCTTCAAGGGGGAGAATATTTGATGAAAACAAGTTTATTCTGGTATCTGAATATAAAAATAAATTTAATATAAGTACTGTCTACCATTCCATTATATTCTTGCGTACTATCATCAGACTTTGAAATGAGAAGAGATGCTTGTGTTCCATCCTTGACAAAGCATAGGAATAGCAAAAGAGATAGAATATTCAGTTGCTTACAGTTTGCAGTTCCATTATACCATGGAGGTCATGAAGAACTGAAACCCAGACTTATAATTCCAATACAGCAAACTGCTCATGGGGAACTGATGGAAAAAAAACTGAAGTAAAAAGAGACTAATTTTTTTTCATACTTTTTCCAGCTTTGTGCCTGGAGAGAATATACTCTAGAACATCTGTAAAGTTTACTGGAATTTCTGCTGATATACCTAATCTTGACCTCATTATCCACATTCTTTATATAATTATGAGGAATGACTTTCAGTTTAGTAGGACTGGCAACTTATTTGCTCTCCCTTTACTAAGTAACCCTGTTTTTTCTCCCCTATGGAGAATATAATCCAGCACTGCAGTCAAAGGTAGAATTCAAATCTTAAGGGAGGGAGGGCATGCATAGGCCACACACTTAATCAGTAAGACTCAATTAATGCAGATTGATGAAAAATCTATTTAAGTGAAAGCAATGTATGGGCGTTACTGCTGACAACACTGCTACCTTCAGCAGGCATTGCTATTATAAGTACTGAAGGGCTATTCAAAGATCAAGTGAGTAGTGCCCACGCATTAGATCTGATGAAAGATATACTGAAGCCATTGCATTCAGATCTGGTGATGAGAGTGGATCACATGAATTGACAGCATGGTCTACCATCTTATCAATATTTGATAAATGGATATTTATTGTTTTATACATACAAGGGATTTTACACATACAATCTATATGTCTAAGAATATAAGACAGTGCTAAACAACTCTCATCTGCATATTATTAATATTATTGACAAAATTACCCAAAGAAAATATTGTTACTTTTGGTTCAAAAGATTATTCAGAGAAATATGGTATTTAGACTGGAACAATGTAATTTTATAAATAAAATGGACTGGTTGAATTCAAAATTTCTTTTTATTTCCCTGAAAATAATAATACATCAAATTGGAATAAGTATGTGGATCTTAAACGGAAGTCTATATGAATGAGAACTGGGAAACAATGTTCCCATTTTTCAAGATGATATTCTGATGTTTAAAATCTCATTTTCATTGTAATTCCTATTACCATAAAGGAATTTGATTTTTATGATACATAGGATCAAATCAAACATGTATGACTACAGAAGGTTAGAAAGAGAGTTGACAAAAGTCTGTGCAGTGTCCCTGTGCTGAGTCTCACAGCTGATTAACAAAGAATATCCAAAGGTACTGCAAAATTTTAGTTGCTAAAAGAGGAGAGTAGGGTTTTAGACTGCAGAAAGATAGATAGATAACAAAATCACCCTACTTTAGTTTCTTTCATAATTTATGACTAAACAGTGTTGATAAGTATCTGAAACTACCTGTCAAAATGCCTCAGTAGAAATGAATTTTTGCCAGAGCTAAAAATTGCTTAGAGGTAAATAAAATGATCTGACAAATATTTTTCTTCATTTGTTTGTTTTTCTAGGAAATAATTACATCTGTGCCTTTACTGAATTTATAAGATTTCTAAATAGTCAGCTGCAATGAGATAAATCTTACAATCCCACCAACTTTTGGCCTAAATAACAGAGAGGTGAAGATATTACTGAGCATCTGTAATGGACTTTTCTGTTATTATCTCAAAGTCTGGAATTCTATGACTATTTTCAAATCATAGAGTTTCTACTTCTGCTGTAATTAGCTATTGCTTTCACAATTCAAATTCATTTGTTCCAGACAGATCAGAATTCAAAAGAACAGCAACTCTTGATACCAGTCATTTACCAAGAAAAACCTACAGCATGTATTAAATGATGTTGCTCTGAATTTCATACAGATGAAGCTGGAGTTGGAGACCAAAACATTAGTCAAATCAAACAGAAATCAATATTTTTCTACAAATTTCTGCAGCAGTTAGAATAAAAAAAGAATGTAGTGACTGTATCATTTCCTATCAATGTAAGACTTGTATGTTTTGCAGGAGAATGCATAGTGGGCTATAGGTGTGAAAAGTCACACATAATAGTACAGTATCAAATCTTCAGCTTCAGACGAATTGAGCAAATATTCAGTTTTTAAGAGGACATATACACATATAATTCTTAGAAGAAGCTGATAAATCACTAGCAGGTATTTACTAACCGGTGTTAAACACCATTATTTCAGGTTCCTTGATATAATATTTCTATACTTCAGTTTTTCTATGAAAATCTATTGAGGGTAAAAGTTAAAAATGTGAAGTATATGTAAATCACCCAAATCATCAAGATTTACTTGCTGAAAAAAAAGTGATTTCTGAAATCAGTGGTGTGATATGTGGAGACTGAATCACTCCCAGCGCACAAGACCTTGAAGTTTCCTGCTGCATAAGACTATATGTATTACAATATAATAAGTATAATAAATAAATATAGTAAATAATAAAAAGCTTTTAAGTAGTCTAACAGAGTAGGAATAGTAGTGATATTCACATTCTGTTTTTATCTATGTATGTCAATATTGTAAAGAACTATTCTTTCCAATTATAGAAGATTTCGCAGGTAAGTATATTATCCAATGAAGTCTATAATGGTGATTAACTGCTCAGACTCTCTTAATGAAGCTATTTATTTTAAAGGACTCAGAAATTGAGATATTTCACTTTGTATAAAAATGAAAACAGCACAACAGCAAGGACTTGAACCTGAATTTCTTCACCTTAAGCTGAACCATTCTTTCACTTTGGTGGGTAGTGCTTATATAGGGTAAACAGTTGGAAAAGTAAAGATATATCTGAATGGTCTCATATTACTTTAAATACTTTCTACATTCAAATACCATTAGTTTCTTGATAACCAAGGAGTTAAGTGTTTGGGGATCTCAGTAGACATAAGAAACCAGTGTTCATATGTTTTCTCTCTTTGTCTTGGAGTATGGGATAAAATTCAGGTCTTCTGCTGTCTATTAAGTAACATTCAAGGAGTAAGTGAAATTCTGAAGCCGTATTATGCTACATAGAACAGATATGCTAGAGATCTCCAGCCCTTAAAAGTGACTGTGAACCTTATTGAATAAGCAGGGCATCTGAGTCCTACCGCACACTCTGTGGGCCAGGGCCATACAGACAATATAAACCCTATAATGTCTTAAAGTAAACTCCTTATTTACAGTTACTTTTATTTTAAATAGCTTAGAACAGAACAAAACTTCTTGTTCCTCAACAATGTGTTAAAAATACATTTTTTTCAACCAAATTTATGTAATGATTTTCTGAAAACACCTTAAAAATCAGTTCATTTGCCCCTTGTATATGAAGAAAACATCTTACAGATGTTATATGTACAAGCCCAGTCTTAGGTTTGCCTTAACCTAGAATGGGACATTTCCAAATGCACTTACATTTTTGTGAGACCGGCCACTTCTATTCAGCTAAGTATGAACAATGAGAATGTAATATAGTTATTACATGTGACAACATGATTATGCAAAGGGTTTACAGACGTGAATCAGCAGAGTTCTAATGAATTCAGTAGAGTTCTGCTGATTTACATTAGCTGATAATCTCAGTTTTCTGCGTTTACGGTGAAAGGAAAAACGGATATCTCCTGATTTCTTTTGCTTCCTTTCAGATCCCAAACTATTTCAAAAATCTCTAGTCCATGTCCTGATCAGATTTTGTTTCATATCAGACTGCTTATCCGTCCAGTGCTATCCAGAGTAACTGCAGAGGAATGTTTAAATAGTAAGAAACAAACAAATTGATAAAACAGAAATATATAATAATGCTTATCTTTTAAGATGATAGCAGTAGAAGCACAGATGAAAATAAGTGCTAATTTGAAACAAACTAGCAGGTTATTGTCTTCCTTTTCCAGTGAATCACTGATTATAAATCTGCTGACACCGCTCTTCAACAAGAAGTTCCGTACTATATGAAGCCCAGGGATGTTAAGAATGCAGGCTGTCATTCTGTAGCCAATATGGCTTGCAAAAACTTTTCAAAAAGGGGAGATGATGAAGAAATTGATTTTGAACTGAGGAGTCTGACCTACCCATGTCAGTTTTTATTACATAATTACACTTTCCATTACAATATGTTTTACCAAGGTCCTGAAATGTTCTGGTTATAAGAAGTCAAAACTTCAGAAAATTCAGCAAAATAAATTTCACATTTCTCATATTTCATCATGCATAATATTGTGAATTTCTGAATGGATCTTCAGCTACTGCTGCTACTGCCTACTGCTTCACATAAATGGAATATATAGAAGCCATCTTCAATTTTGCTTCATTAGGAGAGAATTTGTCATGAATCTTTACGGAGACTTGTAAGAAACAGAAAAATGTGTCAAATTCTAAGAATCTAGACCATGAAACTTAACTATGAAAGATGTTATTCTAAACTGTCTTGACTACCAATACAATTTTTTAGGGAAAAGAACTAAATGGAAACATCTTTCCTGGGAGGAAGCATTTGACCCATTTCTTTGAATCCTATTCATTTATCTCTCATGAAAAGTGATGCTAATGAAATTACTGTAGGCTAAGATGTATCTGACATCATGTTGTTAATCAGTTTCTAAAGGTAAAAGCTCTGAAGGCACCAGTCTGCGTAGCCATTTTCAACCACATGAATATGCAAAAGCAGAGTCTGTAAGCAGCACATGGGTGCACGGCCTTTATTCAGATTTATTCTCTAGGGAATATATTAAGATGTAAACTTCATGGAGTTTCTGTCTTCTCCATAAAAGTTCTACATAAGAGTTGTTTGGCTTTGTAACTACTTGGTCTAATAGAGACCTGACTGTGTTAAGCTCACAAGGAAAGATCTGTTATTCGTAAAACTCACATGCTTTTTATTTTCTGAACTGAAGCAGTTTACTACTTCTCTGCTTTCAGCTTCCTTCAGGAATGAGATCTGAGTTCTGTACGTGTAAAAATATTTATAGGAGCAGATGCTGCATGTGTGCTGACTATGTGAATTATCAGGTACAAGGCTCTTAAAGAGAGTGGCTTGTTTGCCTAATAACATTACACAAGTCGATAAAATATCTTTTGTATACTACAAAAAGTGTGTGTGTGCATTTGGGCTGCGCTGCATTATGACAGAAAGGATTGAAAATTCAAGAGATTAAACTGTAGATGGTATTAAATTCTAAGAGGAAGAACATCTATAACGAAAACAACATAATTACTAAACCTGCTCTGAACTGTCAATTCAAATAATATGTTTTTATTCACTGTGACTTACAGAGTTAGGATGGTGATGCCAAATACTATGCAGAGGTGAATTGCCATTACTGGCTTCAGAGGAGTTCTGCCTGCTGTTGCTACACAAAATATCTTTCAAAATGCAATCCACTATAGAATTTATAATAGAGTTTCTATTACAAAAATATTCTGTAAAGCTATCACAAAAATACTTTTTCTGTAAATACAACAATATATTAGAAATCCATGATAAGCCCACTCGTGCTGGTATTCATCCCAGCACAAGATGGGATTTTTTTAAACCATGAATCCAAATATTATAGTAAAATCTTGGAGAACGGTTAATATTTTATCCAAACAAGGAAAAATTAGCCAACACCTTCCTACAACAGGACCATGTAGAAACTCCAATGAAATACTGATCTGAAAGTCCCTGATATCTGAAGATTGAAGAAAAAGGGCTTCTTAAGGTCTGTTTACAAAACACTTCAGAAATTAGTCACTCTTTCATGGCTCTATTTGAGATTTAAAATGAATTTATTACTAACAGCTTCTGGGTGACTATCAGAGGCATTACAGTTGTCTTCAAGAAGCAGAGAGATTGTGGAAAAATGTATGGGCACCTTTAGAAATGCTTCATGTAACAGGGACTACTTTTGATGCTTAAGTAAGTCTGAAATAGGTGTTATGCATATATTTGTGGGTCAACACACACACACACACACACACACACACACACACACACACACAAAATAGCTTCAGAAGGGGAATTCTAACCTGATGAAGGAGAAGGAGTGTGCAAGATATCTATACAGTCTACAAAAGAAGACTTAGACTTCTTTTGTTCAACTATAGGCATTCACAGCCAGGTGATGAGAGTCTCACTTATTTAGGCAGGAAGCTTTATTTACCAATATATAGTACTGAAGTGTCCTTTTTCAAATGAAAACATTCTGAAGTTTCTTTTAAATTCTGTAGTATCTTCTAGAAGAGATGCGCAGGTACTCCAAATGAGAATCTATGAAGAGCTGAGGGGATTATACTGGTCCAACATGTTCTTAAATGCCAACAAATGTAATACTTTTAAATATACCTTTTCCATTCCCCTCTGCATGGGACTGGATAAATCATTTCCATTCTTCACCACAGTGAAGAAATAGAAATAGTACTACTGTTTTTTGTTTTTTTTTTTACTTTCAAGGCTGTTTTTACAATTTAGCAATTCTTATAGAACATTTTAATATGAATTACTGTATAAAACTCATAAATAGCACCCACCTATAACTTCAGTTGTGTTTCATAATATAGATCTGCTCAGCTCTTCTTCTCTTTTCCTATCTGCTGCATTGTTTTCTCTAGTATGTGAAAATGTGTATTTATTATATATATATATATATATATATATATATATATATATATATATATATATATATATATATTATATATGGAATTTATTAAGATCATAGAACCATAGAATCACAGAATCATGATTGTTGGAAAAGACCTCCAAGAACATTGAGTCCAACTGTCAACCCATTCCCACCATGTCCACTAAACCGTGTCACCAAATGCCACATCACAGCTAAGATGTTTAATGATGGGTACTTAACAGACCTCTTTATTACTGTTAACAAGCTAACCAGAGTGAATTTAGAAATATTCAAAGCCTCTGCCTATAGGGAAAGAGTAATTAATGTGCAAAGAAAGGTTAAGCATACAAGAAAAATATTTTCATACTACTAAACTTTCTGAAGTAGAGGAGACTGATATTTGTGTTACTTCATTTCAAAGGTAGTACAGATTTTCCCAAGTAGACTGGCATATGCCTAATAATTGCTGTAAAACTGCAAGGAAATCTCCCATTCCAGTTTGCTAAGATAATATTTCTTTGAACTGGCTTCCAACACTGGACTCCATTCATAGTACATTTAGTTCAAACAGAGTTTCCACTGTCTACTATAGAGGGGTTGCTTGCCCAAGTTTTATAAAGTAGAGCATATGGAATTATACTAGTTACTTGTAACAGTCATTGTATAAATTACATATACTTTAGCAAAGACCTTTCTCCTACAAGGTTTGTTGTGCAGCTATGCTTTGCAGCCTAACAGAATATCTATTCTTATATTACATATATAAAATGGAAAAAAAAAAAAAAGGAGCCTTCTACTTAAAATAGAATGTGCATTGCAGGAAAAATGGTTAGATTTTCACAATTCTTGGAAACAACCTTGGTCAAGAATCAGAGCTGGATGAATTATTTCATCAAACAGAATATATATATATATGTCTCCCTCTCTTAGCATACTAACTCTGTTTCCAAATGTGGAAATGGGCTTTTTAATACAAAACAGCATTCACAACATGCAAGTTAACATCACGTACTTTCAATTAGATATGAATGCATTGTTTTATTAAGAACTATACTGCATACCTGTTTATATGCTAGCTATAAACAATAAAATATCTAAAATTTTGATTAAATTTATTAAAGCAGGTTTCTGTTTGTTTGTTTGTTTGTTTTTAATAAACATCTATATCCTGGTTGGTTTGTTGGAGAGATTTCTGTAATAATGAAAGATTATTCAGGTACATGAAGAGCTAACTTGGAATTCCGTCCTGCCAGCTAGAGATACAAACAAAACTATTACTGTTTTGATGTAGAAATATCTGAATAATTTTTAAGCGATCAGATCCAAAAGAATCGGTAAAACACAAAGAGAATATATAATGGTTAGACAATATTTGCATTTAGAAAGGTCTGGGATCCCATGTAAGTTATTTAATGCTGTGAAATGAGATGAAAAAATAACTCATTTTTTTACTTTCTGAAAATACCAGCAAGTTTTCTCTTCAAACATAAAGAATCATTCAATGTGAATGAATTGCAGTAGGAAGAGCTAAGTTTCAACCAACTGTTCTCCATGATGCATATTTTTGATCCAGCACTCTAATTCTATTTACTTTTTGAAAAGTGAAAATTAGAGGGAATCCAATTCTCTCCTTTTCCAAAGCCATCATTTAGAGAACAGTTAAAATAATTCAATTCCTCAGTGCCTTTATGCCAGTAGTCCTCTTATATATAGAGCTTTCTGTTTTCCCAGAAGGATCTGGGCAATTTTGAGAGGGATGTCACAGAAGTTAAATATTTAGGACGGATATAAGGAGCAATAATCTTTTTCCCCTTTATAGTCAAAAAAGATAAAAAAATCACCCCTCAGTTCTCCTGACTCGTTTTGATAGATACTTTAGAATAGAATGGGTGCAATAGCAAAAGGGTTTGTTTTATACTTCAAACCAACGTTGACTACTTTTCTACATAGATCTACATAATCTATATGTAGATTTCTAAAACACCAAGTGAGCAAAATGTCATCTTTCACAGAGAAAACAAATTCCCATAGGATTTGGATAGACAGTATAATGTAAATATTAATTTCCTAAAATATTCCTTTATCCCATGTTGCCTTTTACGTGATAGAGAAGAAAAAATATGTTACTTATCCAGCTTATCTTCTTAGAGATAAATAAATAAACCCTTTTGAGATTTTGTCTTGGTTTGAAAAAAAACATTAATTTATTTTCCTTATTGTTATTACTTATTTTTAGAAAATTTAGTTGTCTTTACCTACATAAGGACATTACCGTTGTAACATTTCCCCAAGCAGAAACTGCATCTCAAGTCTCATCTCCTGGGTCTTGGTGTCCCTCTGTCACTCTGGCCAACAAATCTATTGAATAATTCCAAGCATTTTACAAAGTAGAAGGAGCTCAAGCACGCTCAAATAGTATGCGATATTTCAAAGCTTTCAACAGAAGATAAAGTAGAGTTTACGTGAAGCACAGCTCTCTGCCAAGTGCTTATGTCAAAGGATGAAAACTCCAAACTTTTTCATTGAAAGAATGAATAGAATGTGGTATATGATCAAAAGAGTACTGTTTGTGAAAACATCTGAAACATTCCGGAATTCAAATAAAAAGACTTAGCACAAATTAAGACTCCAGAATGAAATATTTCTAATCAATCTATTACAGTACACCAAAATGATAACTGCTGTGGTAATGTGCAGCATTATTACATTCTAAGATGCTTGAAAAGTTACAGACATCAGGCGAAATTTCTGGTGACCATAAGAAGGGATACATCTCTCCCATTTTAAGAAAGGGAGAAAGGAATATCTGGGTAACTTCAGGACTGTGAGCCTTACCTCTGTGCTTGGGAAGGTCACGAAGCAGATCCTCCTGAAACAGATACTAAAGCACATGTGAGATGAGGAGGTGATCCAAGACAGTCAGCATGGCTTCACCAAGGGGAGATCATGCCTGATCAATCTGGTGTCCTCCCATGATTGAGGACAGTGACAGCACTGCTGGACAAAGGAAGGGCAACTGATGATCTACCTGAACTTTTACATGCCCCCCCACCACATTCTTATCTCTAAATTGGAGAGATGCAGATTTGAAGGCTGGACTATTACCTAGATGCAGTATTGTTAGAATGGCCATAGCCAGAGGGTTGTGGTCAACAGCTCTATATCCAAAGCTGGACATGAGCATTGTCCCCCAGGGTTCAGACTTGGGACTGGTGCTTCTTAACATCTTTATCTGTAAGATAGATAGTGGTATTGAGTGCATTCTCAGGAAGTATGCTGATGGTACTAAGCTGGGTAATACAGTTGAAGGAAGATATGCCATACAGATGGATCTGGACAGGTTTGAAAAGTGAACCCACATCAACTTAATGAGGTTCAACAAGGCCAAGTGCAAGTGGGTGCACTTGGGTTGGGGCAATCACGGATAAGAATACAGACTTATTGGAAGCAGCCCTGCAGAGAAGACCTTGGGAGTCCTGGTGAATGAAAGGATGGACACGAGCCAATTGTGCGCACTTGCAGCCTGATGGCCAAAAGTATCCTGGGCTGCATCAAAAGAGGAGTGGCCAGGAAAGCAAGGGAGGTGATATTCCCCTCTGCTCTGCCATTGAAAAGCTCCATCTGAAATACTACACCCATCACATTGAGAATAATGCAACAAACATTATGACAAAATCTAGGAATCTAGGAAGCAAATGGCAATAGAAGATTAAGAAACAATAACTGACCACAGAGCTAACCAAAAATGTCTGTAAAAGTAAAGAAAACAGAAGAAAGGACGTAATTTATTTAATGGTGAGAATAACTAAACACAACAAGCTGAGGCTAAAACGTTCATCCAAATATTGTATACCTAAAGCATACATTTTTGACTGATATGATTTTTTTCACAAATGTTCCTGAGATCCAGAAGACTAACATCCAATGTAAGAATTCATTGCAATTACAAAGTTGTATTTGTCTGATTTCTTCATACTGTTTCTTTAGCAATCAAGAAGTCTGGAAGTGGGAGGAGATGTGCCATAACTGAAGACTAGTTCATCATTAGAATTTTCTATTTTTTTTAATAATAATAAAATAGCCATGAATTTAATAGACTCGACATATGTGAAGGCATTCCATAGTGTTCTCAGATTTGAAGATGAAGCCACTATTGAAATGGTCACCATCATCCTAGTTAGTGTTGGGGAACTTCATTTTTTGCTTTCAATATACAGTTAAGTCAAAGCTAAGCTCAAGCAGTTAATGTTATTGTAAACTGGGGATAGCTTGAACTTTAGGACATTTAAAATAAGGGCATATGGCTTTTAGAAACATTAGATCCTTTGTTATTCATTCTCTTTAGTATTTTAGTAAAGATTTTAAGCTGACTCTTAGATTTAAGATTTCTTACAGATATCATATTGCAGTCACAGTGGAAAGCATAACAGTTATTGGGTGTTATCCATTAAGAAGAATTCAAATGGCAACTGTTAACAATCTGTAACACCAGGGTAGTTGTGGGCTTTTCTCTATGTCATAAAAGACCTCAAAGTTACCATAAAGCTTCATTCACTTTCAGTGTGAGAGGTGACACATGTGATGGTTTGTTTTACAAGCAAAATCTGCATGTAAGCTGTAAAGTGCCTGAATGCTTGGATTACAAAATGGAAAAATAAACAACTTCAATTGGGAGATCAAGTATTCCAGAATTGCTGCTATTATATCACATGACTTTATTTTCCTAAAAGCGTTTTGGAGAAATGTCCTGACAAATTAAGAAATGTAATCTGTTCTGAGAAGACCTACGATATTCCAGTCGGGAAAATATTCTATTCGAATAGATATTCTTTGTGAGTCACTCCTAAAGAAACACTTCACATTTATGCCAATGGAAACTAGAACATATAAAAAGAGCACAATAGCACTGTTTGATAGACCAAATTCTCAGCTACAAAACACTATTTTTTCAACACAGCGATGCATTTTCAGCACCGATGACAACATGACATGCTCATAAAAATCTGCACTAGCAGAGGTGACTCACTGTCACTGTCACCACTGCTGAAATGCAACACCCACTGCCTCACTGTGCTGACATCCACTGGTTGGTCTCCATAAATGTCCAGCAAGTGTAATGAATGTCAGTGGGTGTTACTTTCCCAAATGGAGGAATTCAATCACACACCTTTGCTTGACACACACTTTCATGTCAGAAGCCATTTTGTCAGACAGAAACAAAATGTAATGGCTGCAACTGCTATACCACCAGCCTCTGATGTCGTGGGCCAACGTAATAAAACAGAAGTCATTACTTTTGGAGCAGACCCTGTAGTCTTTAAAAACAGATAGAAAGCATTTTCTCTGAAATCTTTCCTGAATCATTTGTCAACTCAGAATGTAACTTAAAGCTTTTTTTTTCTACTTAGTTTAATTATGCATTACTTTTCGTAAATAATTTCAGCTTTTCATAGTTCTCTTCCTCTAAAGTTGTACTATATTCTTTGAACATAAGTTTGACAGACTTATTACAAATTGTTACAGTTTTTCAGTCTTTGTAGGTTTTGAGTGAACCAGTCAATTCAGGGACTATAGAGCTAACACTTTATTGCACTGCATATTCTTCTTGAACTGTGCAGTTCGAGAAGATCTTGTTAAAGATGTTATTTTCCACACTGGATGTTTTTAATTGATTACACCACAAAACACTACTATACAGGGGTCCTGAAAAGAAGTCTGTTTCCAACCGTTTGGTCTGTAAATCAAACACATACTGAATCATGACTACTGATGAAACCTATGCTAAGCAACGTTGGCGTTACGGAAACAATTGGTATCTGTCAGCAATTCCTTTAAGCATGAACATTTTCACCAGTTACAAACACTTACCATATTTACATAGAAACTGATTTTTTAAGGACCTTCATGAATGTAAAGTTTTAATGTTACCTTTTTGAAAATGCAGGGGATTATTTTGATTACTATGTTTAGAAATCTAGTTAAATAGATTATTTTTTTCTCAAAATCCTACTACACTGTGTAAATTTATCCTAAATGATGTTTTTGGGTGTCGACTTTGTAAATGACTTTATTTTAAATATATATTTTAATCTTATTTAATAATGGAGCATCAACCTCAGTAAAAATAAAGATATTTTATATTCTGCACTAAATTAGGTTATTTAATCAAAGTAACCTACAGAGGTACAGGAACACATAAAATTAAAGATAAAAAATAAGAAAGAACGCCTCATGTACAAAATGACTAAAAATGAAATAGTATTCTTCCCAAGGTAGAATTATGTATATTTTCCTTAATGAACAGTAATTTTAACGATCCAAGTGGATGGATGAAGATTTTTATAGCTCATCAGCAGAAAACTACCTAATTCCCCAAAATTCCCGCCCAAGACAAAGCTTCAGATTGATTTTGAGGATATAGTGCCACCTACTGAAACAAAGTCTTCCATTTCTGTAGCACCAGAGAACTGTCATAAAGAGATTTAATCCAGCTTTGTGAAGTAGAAAAATCTACCACTCATTAATATTTGAGTAATATTATTCTGTTCCTATCTATGATTTGTTTCTTTGCTTTTTTTTTCTGCTAGCTGCTCTTAAATTAAAAGCTAAACTGCTTGGATGTAGGCCATATCTCTGAATGGATTTGCGCACTCCAACACGCGAAGAAGCTCAGAGTTGAATGTGATATTACACATGCTATTGGAATATAAATAATGAAGGACATGGATCCAGGCTCTCAGCTGAGGAAGGGAGTCGACCCTTTCCAGCTGAACTTTATTGGCAAATATCAAGATTTTCACAAATAAGTAAGCTAGGGGATTTGTTACAGCTTAAGTTAAAATAAAATGTATCCTATGCCTAGCATTGATATATAGGTCAATTCAATGTTCAAGTTGTTTTCTTACCAGGCTCCCAGGAGACAGCAGATGATCCAAGCAAAACAGAAATACAGAAGGTTTGTCTCAATTTAGAATATTTTACTGTCTAACATTTACAATATTCCTTTAAGTTATAAAATTATCTATGTCTTTGCTGAAAGTTCAGTTAGGAAACCTATAAATCAATTAATAAATACAAAGTAAATGGAGTGAAAAGTAAACACTGTTCATAGGATGGACATTTTTATCAAAACAATTCACAGCCAGTTCAAGGCAAGATATGTGATGGCAAAGACAACAGTCAGTTCTTCAGTTATCCCTTCAGTTTAGGAGAAAGACAAAGACCCAGTGTGAAAACAGCTGTGGAGTTTGGCAACCTTAAAAATTATTGAGACATCAGAAATGAGTCAAGATTACACTTTGGTTTACACAGACAACAGGGCTGAAATACTTCCTTTACATTTCAGTGACTGAATTCAGTCTCTGAATTCATCATCGTAAGTCTTAATAAAATATATATTTTAAAACTATTCTGTGAAATCTTTAGAAAAAAAATCACAGAGGAAGATTAAAGTTCCTTGCTATTTTTTTCTCAGAGCTCTTTAAGTGATAGTCATTTTCCATTAGCCTTTCTATTTCATTTGCAGGAATGTAAATTGAAAGTAATTCTAATGAACTTCGTTTCAGTATGTGAAATCCTGCAATTATTGGTCTGAAGAGCACTTGATTTGTAGTTCTCAATTATAGTTCTGATATTTTGCTAATCCATCTGTTTCTTGAGGTGTCAAAATAAGTGTCCAATTAAAACACTGCCTGTGATTAATGACTCTGGTATTTGAGTTATAATTTGCTTCCACATTTTCTGCAGTAAATGATGGATGAGGAAACCCATTGAGGGAAAACTCCTGTCTTATCCAGGACAGAATGTAAATCAGAAATCAGAGCAAAGTGGAATGTTCACTCCATTTTCAAACTTCATTTTCTAGAGGACGAGAAAAAATATCAACATATTTATTTGGAATGTAAAGTTAGAAAAATAATATTGCTTAATTTGGGGATAATTGACCATTAATTTACATCGGATCATTTCATTGCAGTGCCAAATATAAACTGTAGTTTTTCAGTCATCTGCTTTCATGGGGGAGTCTGGATTTAAGTAGAATATTGGTCTCAGGAGAAGAATCTTGCATTTGCCTGAGTGAAACTCTTAGTATAGAAAACAAGAGTAGCATCGTATTCCAAATTACAGTTTGGTACTTTGAAATTTTTGGTTGAAAACTCATACGGAGCACAATATAATAAACTGTGTTTTATTTTAGGTAAAGTGCTGCTTAGAAAATAACAATTTGTCATGTGTTAATTCCAGAGATCATTTGAAAACAAATAAGGAGATCCAGATCAGCAGAATATTTTCCCTTTATTTGAAGAAGGTGAAAGAGAATTCAGATCCCTGATCTAGGACTAGCAGACAACTTGCAGTCTACATTCATATTTCAGTTGAAGCACGTGCTTAAAATAATAGAACTAAATCTCCTACTTAAAACTGAGCAACTTCCAATGTTTTTTTTTTTTTTTTTTTTTTTTTTGAGTTTGGACCTCTCCAGAAGTTTAGGCTGGTTTTGTAGAATGATTAGAGAGAAAATGGATATTTAGTGGTTATAGTGAAGCTTTAGAAGAAACATCTGTGCATACTGTTCTTGAAAACAGCTGTCATTGGCTTTGGAAAATCCTTGTCTGACAATGGAATCGATGAAAAACCACACAGAGTTTAAAGGTAGTCTGCCATCGAAACACTGAAGTAGTTCCAGGCAGCGATTTGAATAATGAAATCTCCCCTTCTACATAAAATAATCTGCAGAGAGTTTATGCATTAAAATCACAGATGACTGAGAGTTGTGAGTCGATCAAAATCGTATTTGTGAAAAGTAGGAATGGCTTTTTGCATGAGAAAATATGTAAGAGTGCTTTCGTTCAGACGGAATGTAGTAACTTACTGTCTGACTTACCCTGTTTTTGGGAGACAATATCTTGCCATTTAGGGAAGACAACTTAAACAGAACAGATCTCTCCTTTCTCTAACTGCTCTGATAATGCTATTGTATTAGTAATACAACACAGTAAATAAAACACATGCACATATACAAGCTCATGTGTATTAAAAACAGATATTTTTTCACAAGCTTTTCCCTAGAGCTTAAGCTGCAGCACTACTTCAAATAGCAGATTTTGAGATAGAAATAGAGTTAATAGAATATAAAAAGACTTAGAACAAGAAAATATGCTTTAAAAAGTAGTAGTATAACTTGAAGGTGTAAATAAGTGCAGAGACAGATTTCTGGTCTTCTGAGTCTGGATATAAGAACAGTGATTATCTGTTTAGTGCACAGAGAACTACAACTCAAAATTCGCTCAGGACCATGAGAAATGGCACTCACTAGTTTCAGAAGAAAGAAGATGCTGTTTTCCTTAATTAATATCTAAGACAGACAAAAACAATCTTGAAAGATTTGTCTGAGTGAAAAAAGATGAAATAATATTGAGTCTTATGCTAGTATGAGCACTGTCTAGTTTGTGCTCCTGTAAGATTCTCAACTGATACTGGAAACAAGAGTCTATTACATCCCAAGCTAAAACAGATTTTATTACAAACATTACAATGAAAAAAAAACAACCATCAAGAAGCGTACAAGGAGTGGGGATTGTAGTAGCAACAAGACAAAAAAGTTCATCATAGGCAGTCATTCCCCCTTGAAATAGACTGCCCTCATGTCATCTTTCAAGAGTCACTGGACTACTAAAGGAACAGAACACTGCGGATGTCTACAGCTCATTCCTAGATGTGTATTTCTGTGAACTTCTAATTCTTTTGTTATAACATAACATGGTTATAGCTTATGAAAGTTCTCATTCTTATAAAATCCTCATAAAGTCATAATGATAGACTTTGCAGTTTATAAACACCAGAACATTTAAAAAATGCAGGGTTTTATTAGAGTGTCATTAGATTTAAGCTTTTTCCCAGATCTGGTTCTGAATAACAGTATAAGCAGTCTACTGACAGTGAGTACTTTATTCTTCCTTGACCACGAAGGAACTGAAAAATAATGATCTTGATCTAAAATAATATTTCTAAGATTAAGTTTGGTCAATAACATTTGTTAAGCCACATCATACAGATTTTTCATTTTCACTGTGATTACAAGAGTATGAGTTCTAATGGGCACATTTGCATGTCTTCTTTCAGCTTCAATTTATACGGTTATTGTTTTATGTAAATAATAGTTCAGTCTAATTTCTTTTTTTTTTTTTCTTTTTCAATCCAGAAAAAAATAAGACTAAAGGAGCATTAAAACAGTCATATAAAACTATAGTCTTAGGAAAAGAAAAACACAATAAAAATAAGAAATTGAATATGTAAGAATGTACCCATTATTTAACGTTCTTTGCCACATCTGAACACAGTGCATTTGCTGTTTCACTTCTTAAAAAGGACCAGAGTATAAATAATAAATAATTATTCCTCATCATTCTACAGAAGTGATCATTTATAGCCGTAGTGTGGCAATTTAGTCAAACACCAATATTTTTCAAGGCATGAAATGGCTTACACTTTTCAATACAACAGCAAAGAGGAAATTAAATAGGACAGAAATTTCTTCTGTTCTGCTGCGCACTCTTAACTCCCACTTACAAGTAGCGCTGCTTGATGCCAGAGAAGTACTAGTTCTGTGACATATGGCATGTTCCAGCTCCTACTGAAGTCTACTGAGTTAGATCATGTTCTTAAAATGGGCTCTAAACAGGCCACAAGGAGCACAGATCAGCTCTTTATGAAAAAGTTTCATTGTAGTCTGGCACTTCTGAGCTAACACTTCTCCCCCCCGCCTTTGCTCTGCGGGTCCAATAGCAAGCTGACCATCTGTCTATAAAGGAGAAAGCTTTGATATGTATGAACAGTTTAGCTTTTACTCAGCTTGGAAGCATGCTGGACATTAGTGTGAAATGCTCTTAGAAAATCTGCCATGACAGTTTTATGAATGGAGACCATTGTAAATTTATACTTTGAAATAGTATTTAAAGACAGCACTTAACGATTAAAAAGGGAGTGAACTGGACCAGGTATCTTGGAAAGGCATTCTGAAGGTCTCTGAAGTGAGCCAAATTTTATTTTTCACTTCAGAAAATGATTTCTTAATTTGAAGCAATTTGTTCTCTTCCACAATGCTGATGGAATAAAGTAAGCAACTGAATAAAAATAAATTAAAAAAAAAAAGAATAAAAAAAAAAGGTGAATATGTACTAAAAATAATACACATTCAGGAGTGTAAATATGTACACATTAGTAAATATGCAATAAAATAATACAACAAAAGAAACAGAAAAGCATTCTTTGTTCACTTTTATAACATCATTCTCTCTTCTCATTTTCTAGAAGTTTAAAGAAGTATGTTTATTCTGACCTCTGGATGGTAGTTAAATGCAAAAGGCCTTACTTGTTCCCAACAGTGAAAAAGAGTCTGGGAACGAAGATCTTCTGTCTTCATTGTTCAAATGGTAATCTGTTGATTCTCTGGCCTCATCTGTGGCTAGGTTTCCCTTTGGATTTCTAGGGTTATTAACATCAGCCATAATAAATAATTAAATGGTAGAAACAAATCTGATTGAGTGTAGATGTTAGTGGTATCTTGAGGCTTTTTTTTTATTCTTTAGTTACTCATATTTTCCCTTCCTTAGTTGTCTGATCCAACTTCTTTACTCTTTTCTTTACAGTTTTTCCAACTAAACTTCAATACACATTTTCCCCTCTGAACTCCTCTCTCTTTCTCACCTTCATCTCTGAACCCTTTCATACTTTTCTTCAAATTCCTTTCTATTTCTTCCCAGCTGGCAAAATAATTTCCTACCTCCACTCAGGTATTTCACACCAAACCATCAATTGATCATCTATTTGCCTGTCTTCCACATATTCTTTCTGCATGGGTATTTTACCTAATTCATTTGCTGTATATCTTTTGTTTCAGAACTGAGAGCTTATAGACACGCTAGTTAGAAAAGGTAATTGGGAGAATGAGAAGAACTAGTTTTATGAGATTTGCATTACAGGATACTTTGTTTTACAAATCTTTGATATACATCTTAGTCTACAGACTACAATGCACAGTGCAAGAAGTGAATGAAGTTAAGTATCTTAATTTTCTCTCATTCTCAGAGAATAATATTTTTTTCCCAAACTGTTTTACATTGCTGATGCCATGATAACACATCCATTCTGATACCTAGAAAAAACAGCTTCTACACCAGGAATGAAGGAAGCACAGAATCTTCTCGTGTGACATTCGGAAGACATAATGAAGGAAAAAAAAATTTGTACTCCAGTTTGCTCCATATCTCATCTGTTGTTACATTAACTACAGAAACTGTCTTTATACTTAAGATTATTTGAGTATAGAACAGACATCACTTTTAAATCAGTGTATGTAAACATTTCCAGTCTTTTCCCTAGTTGAGTATTTTTACAACACACAGGACTTACTTAACAGTTCCTGCACTGTAAAATTTTATATTTCTTAAGCTACAATCTTTCTTTCATACTCTTAGCTGTTCCTTCAGCTGTGCATATTTCAATACCTTGATAACCTGTCATTTTTCATTATATAGAGAGATTTAGGCTGTCTTTCTAAAGATGTTCTCTCAATTATCTTCAAATTTTATAGTGAATTGCTCTAATCTCAAACTACAGTATCACTCTTGGCAACACTAATTTGAAGAAAGTAGAGGAATACATTTATTAAAAGTGAAAATTATTTTCCATATAAACCTGAATTGTTAGGAAACTTTTTTAATATGTGGAAAAAAATTCTAATTTTTTTACTTTGTCTTTAATGTTCAGCAAATAATACTTTGATGAAGAGTAGACTAAAGAAACAAGGAGAATTGTTTCATATGTGGAAGGACACATTGTGTTGTATTCTCTTGGTGGAGAGATGGAGGGAATTCATAACACTGGAGGCTAACACAAGAAAGAAGCCTGTATCTCCTTGAATCATTTATTTCAACCACCAACCATGTGTTAGTACCGAGACATGAAGGATCACTGTCAGGCTCAAAATTAATATATATCAGTATAATCTGGAATGAAATTCTGGAACGTTTTCAGGATCTAGGAATAAGGTAATCAGAGATGCCAATCAGCAAATTAAATTAGTATCTTAACTCTGCCATAGTTCCAAAGAAAACAGTGAATTTAAATCAGAACTGAATTCAAAGCTTTCCTTCAAAGCAGAGACAAAACTTGACTGAAACACTGGTACTAACCAACTATTTTTCTGACTGACTTCAGCCTAGGTTTCATTCATTGTATTTAATACAGATAAAAGAAAAAAAAAAACATAGAAATGGTGAATTCTTCAGATAAGATTCTTAAAATTATCCATCAGAATTTTTTGAAAATTATGGTGAGTTAAGGTAAGGAGCATCCTGACCTTCAAATTACTGATTCACATAAATCTTATATCATATGTCTCATAATTCAGTAAGTGTTATTACTGGGAAATGAGCTTCTAGAATTTCTTTTCACTTGCAAAGTTCAAGGACTGAATTTCAGTCTAAGGGCAAGTTTTATTAGTTATAGCCGCTCCTTATTTCCTACATATTTCCTGTTTACAAAAGTAGGGTTTCATTCCCATTAAATGTTGCATGCCCCCTGTATAAAACTTTGTGTAATAAACTTATGTACATTTTTCTGCTCAGACTCATCTTGCAATGTAGATAAATCCTCTGCATGAAGACACCGCAGTACAGATAAGGACTACTTTCAACTCAGTGAGTGAACAAGAAATTGATTCTTCTTCATTTTTAGAGAGTGCCACTGTAGCTTGAAAGAGACTGTAAAAACAGATTTTCAATGTAAAATCACTTAAAGTAAGTTTTCATCTGGAAAGCATGTAGTCAGCTAATTTATCAGGCTGCATGGATTTATCTGACCACTGGGCAAGCTGGCAAGTACTCAAGAAAAACAAACTCCATCAGCAAAGTGGAGCAGACTAACAAATAAAAAAATATACTTGAAAATATAAAAAATATAATTCAGCCTGAACTCTATATCTATTCTCTTTTTTTTTTTTTTTTTTTTGTCTAGCAAGAACAAAGTTAGATACAAATGAAAATCTTAAAAGCTCTGGTTCAATCAAGCACAGTACAGCCTCTAAAGAGAATGTGTTCTGTGATTTCCACAGCTCATAAGCTAGTCATATCTTAAACTTGAAACCAATCTATGCTCAAACATGTAACAGCTCTTGATAAGACATCCTATGATTTAAAAGTTGTTCAGCTGTGGGAAAATATGCTTAAAAGCCTGACTGCTACTTCTCTATCAGATTGTCTCTGCCTTCTAGCAGTATTAGGTGCAGCAGGAAAACAAGGCTGGTTTAACTAGTACAGTCTCTCTTGCAACTTTTCCAAAAGTGTTTGTTTGAAAAGAAAAATATTTTATTCTGACATTACTAAAGTCACTAAATCCAGGTAATCAATACCAAAAATGCAAATGATTATACTTCTTTCCCCCCACCCCCCCCCAATGAATGGATTAACTTTCTCCTCCTTCATTGCAGTAGAGTAGTATTTTTCATACCCACTGAGAGAGATATTGGCAGCACTTGCCATTTCAATTACTCCTTTTAATCAACAGGAATTTAATCTGATGCCTCAATTACCTACCACCTTATTCTATTGGAAATGTTTGTGCATTCCTTGATTGCTGTAAATGATGAGACCACACTTAAAATGAAATCAGGATAAGGGCACAGAAAGGGAAAAATCCCTTACACATATTATGTGTCTTAGGCTTAGCAGTGCACAATGTGATTCTACTTCATAAATTAATCCTACTTGAAATTGGCAAAATCTATTATTCTGACTGTGAAAACAATGGTGACAACAATCTGTTTTGTGTTCTTTAGATTTTTAGCTGAATCTTAGATCTTCTAAGATTGAGGTGCAGGAGGGAAAGGGACGAGGCTGGCCTGTTCTCAGCAGCGCATGGCGACCAGGACAAGGGGAAATGGCCATAAACTGAAGCATAGAAGTTCTGCACAAATGTGTGTTGCGAACTTCTGCACGGTGCAGTGATGGAGCACTGGCACAGGCTGCACAGAGAGGTTGTGGAGTCTCCTTCTCTGGAGACATTTAATACTCACCTGGATGCCTACCTGTGCAACCTGGGCTAGGGAGCTGCTTTGGCAGGGGGTTGGACTCCATGATCTTGGAGGTCCCTTCCAACCCCTACGACTGTGATTCTTAGCAGATTCCCAGTACTTTCTGCTTTCAGTGAGCATGAAAACAGCTTCTGAGAATTTACTTTACAGATGTGTTCATTAATCAGCTTAGCCACCAGCACTAAAAGGCTCAAACCTGCAGAATTACAAAGGTTTTCCTTCCCACACCCTGAAAAAGTAATTCTTAAACAAGCAGCAACTTACATTTGCAATCCATTAACTAATGATAAGGTTAAAAATTCACACATACATACATACATGCAATATCCCGTGTTGGAAGGGACCCACAACGATTGGGCCCTGCCGCTGTCACAGAGAGCAGAGCTCAGCGCTGCCCCTCCCGCTCCCTGTGAGGAGCTGCAGCCGCCATCAGGACTCAGCTCAGCTCCTCCGCTCTGGCCTGCGCAAACCCGGGGCCTTCAGTCTCTCCTCACACACCTTGCCCTACAGAGCCTTCCCCACCTTCATAGCCCTCCTTTGGACAATCTATCATAGTTTTATGTCCTTCTTACATTGCGGCACCCAAAATGCACGCAGAGCTCGAGGTGAAGCCGCACAGAGCAGAGCAGGACAACTCCTTTCCTCACCAGGTGGCAGTGCTGGCCCTCATGAACTCCAGAGCTCTGTCGGCCTTTTTGGCTCCAGGTCACATTGCTGGCTCAGATTCATCTTGCAGGCAACCAGAGCCCACAGATCCCTTCCCTGGGTCTGCTTTCCATCCCCTCACGCCTTGGTCTGTACACAGA
The DNA here is from genome assembly GCA_023055505.1 of Callipepla californica brunnescens. Taxonomy (NCBI): domain Eukaryota; kingdom Metazoa; phylum Chordata; class Aves; order Galliformes; family Odontophoridae; genus Callipepla; species Callipepla californica. The sequence goes on from JALIRH010000001.1 coordinate 5,765,578, forward strand.
GCAAGAACTGTCCCATCCCTGGTGCAGAACAGCACTTGCTCTTCTTCATGCAGATGGCAACCACGTTTGAATTTGTCAAGATTTTGGTGCAGTGCCTCTTTACCATCAGGTGAGTCAGCACTCCTCCCAGTTTAGCATCATCCACAAATTTACTTAATATAGCTTCCAGATCTTTATTGGAGTAGTAGATAAATTCATTAAAGAAAGATTCTGGTGGCAAGTAGGGCAACTGTCAGACAATTGCAACGTGGACCAACACAGACATGTTTTGTTTGTCATGGGACATCCTTAGGATCACATCCATCATGGCTTTATGATTCCATGTGCCAACTCCCTGCCAACCCCCTGTCAATACAGGGACCCTGACAACAGAACACCCGTTGCTAACTGACTTGCATCCTGTGGCCTTCTGGCACAAGAAACGATTTGGATAGAACTCTCTCTCCTCCCTTTGTGGAGGAAGATCCACCCTCCTCTGACAGAAGGTTAGGCTTCAGGGCTGCAGCAGCAAACCTGAGCTGATGGATGTTGATCCTCCTGAATGTGACATCGAGCCCATGGAGGTAGATCTACCTCCAGGGGAGGAACCAATGGAGGTGGATCCATCTCTGACTGAACAAGGCAAGTGCTATAATATCATGCTTGCCAAGAGATGTTGCCACATCTGTTGACAGCACACCAGGGTCTCTTGATTTCCATCTCAGCATTGAAATGTCAACATCTGCCAGAGAGCTCCAGAGCCATCAGCTGCTCCCTTCACCTTTCCTTCCCTACCCTCCGTCCTCATCTTTCCCCAAGACCTCTCACTTCTTTCCCAGGTTCTGAGGAAAAGGGAAGGACTGGGACCTGTGTCCTCCATGTATCTGCATCAGGACAATGGGAGAAGTTAAGCGGACAGTTCTGAGCTCCCTGTGGTCTCCATGTGAGCCCTCAAGAAGAGGGTAGGGCTAGAACTGGTGTCCTCTAAGCTTCTGCGCTGGGAAAGCAGGAGTCCATTGGATCGCCCCAAGCTCCCTGTAGCCTTCAGACAAGTTCTGAGGAAGATGACAGGGCTGGGACTGGTGTCCTCTGAGCTGCTGTGCTGGGACAACAGGTGGAGTCCATCCCTGAGTACTTTGACCTCTCTACCGCCTCCAAGCAATTCCTGAGCAAGAGGGCAGGACTGGACAGATGTCCCTGAGCTGCTGTGCTGGGACAATGGGAATAGTCCAGTGGCAGCCCCAAGCTTCCTGTGGCTTCCAGGTGAGCCCTGAAGAAGAGGGCAGGACTTCCTTTAAGCTGCATTTTTGCTGTGTTCTGTCGAGAATCTCTAGAAAGTAAGTATTCTCTCCTAAGTTCTAGGAAGTTTCTCTGTAGCATCTGAATGATCAACTTAAAGTAGTACAATTCTATTATTATTAAAAAAAAAAAAAAGTAGAAAAATATTTAAAATGTTTAAGACTGATTGTTTTACTGACCATCTGATAGCTATTTATAAAGACCGAAGCAGACAAACAGCCCTTGAATCTATACAGCTATTTATTCTTTCCCAAATATTCAGCAGTTGGCTTCTTTGTCTTTCCTTCGGGGTCCTGCATGTTGGACATACTATGTTATTAACAGGAATTACCATAGTGCTTGAAAGGAACAAGTCAATAAAGTTGCAAGCTGTAACTCTAAAATGGTGTTTTTAGGCTCTCCATCATCTGCTGATTCTCGAGTTTTAAGTCACTGACTAAAATTTAGGCAGACTGTAGTTCCCCTGTTGCATTACAAAACAGAAAGCATGCCGCCTACCTGGACTGCACATCTGGCAGCCCTGATATGTTTTCACTTTAATCAGAACGCAAAGTCCATCTCTGACTACCATGGTAATGCGTACTTCATCAGTGTTAGTACTGACTGAGCTCTGAAGCAGACAGTGTAAATGAGATATCTTCAAATTAATTAAGGAATTGAAATTTATAAAAATAACTGTTAGGTACAGAGTATACATGCTGAATTTTAGAATGAATGAGTTGATTCTGTCCAGGAGAGAAATTAGCAAAATGCCAAAACTGTGGTTTCCATATGAGTTTGCAAACAACAAGAGGCAGATTTAATTTCTTGTGATTTTCACAACCTGAGTTAACAATGGGGAAGCACCATTATTTCACTATGAAAGCATGGATGGCATATGAGCACTTAGTGTCTAAGGCAACTCCCAAAGTATAAACAGAGTACTGGTGTCATTCTGTCACCTGTAACATTTATTAGCTGTTTATTGCAACCACTGTGGTATTACATTTCTGCACACTACAGGCATTCTTAAAAAAATAATCATCATCCCAAGTTTCGAACTGAAATTTACACCTTTTTTGCATAGCTCAATGTTTGGCAGCAGGGAGGAACATTATTTGCACAAACTTTAACTCACCTTGATTAACTTTGTTCTCTTCCCTTTTTCCCCAAGCCACATAGTGTTCTGTTTCCTCTCAATGTGCTTTGCTGTTACATTATTCCAGATGCTCATGTTGCGTAAGTGCATAAAAGTAGTGAAAATATCCTCGTTTCTTTCTTCATATTCTGTCTGGCCAACATTTCTCTTCACATCACGTGCAGTAATGATAATTCTGTGATTTGGACCCATTTTAACTGCTAGCTCCACTGCTAGCAATGGAGTGTAGTGTAGATTTGTTGAACTAAAACATAAACAATAGAATTATAGGGGAGAAGTTTGATGCATGCTTTTTTGATGCTTGACTGCCATGCAGAGAGAAATTGAAATTTTCATGCAACATTATGATTAATAGCATTGCATTACTATGGCCTTGAATGACAGAAATACTGTTCTGGTGCCACAATCATTTTAAAAATAATAATAATATTAAATAAGTAAATAAATACAATTATTAATTTTATGAACAAGCAGGATTAAATCACAAATGACAGTGCTATGAAAATAAATTCCGTCCTAGGAAATAACACAGACAAGCAAAGACTGTGCAGAATTCTGCAAAGAATCTTGATCATGGTATTCTGTAGCCCACAGTTTTCTGTATGAAGTGGTTTGTTTGCCTGTTGGTTGTTGTTTCAGTGTGCCTACAGCAGATATTTGCAAGATGCTTTTCTTAATTGTACTAATATATCAATACAGGTCTACGTGCAGTAAAAAATATTTTCCCAGACATTAAATATCTAGCAAAGCACTGAAGCTCTATACAATTTGTGGTTGGTAGTTGATAGCATTGTCACAAAGATAAAATTTGTGTGTTGGACTGGTAGTTTTCTTTAGCATAACACTTGTAATACATGGTTTCACTGGGAAACATTAACGATGATCAGTCAACTAATATTGCTTTTACTTAGACAGGTGGAGTACAGATATTAAACTTAGCTGATAAGCAAATGCCTATATGCATGGGACAGTTTTTAAAAAGGATTTATTCCTGTTTTCTAAGCTGATGTGAACACTACACATATCCTTTACTATGAGCTGGGATTACTTAATAGATCTGCCAGTCCCCCAAATTATTATTTTTTTAAAGGCTGTGTACAAGTCAGTGGAAAATAACTCATCCCTTTGAAGGTTTGAGAGAGGCTATTTTCCTTTTCAGGAAAGATGAGGATGAAACAGCAGGAAGCAGTGGCATATATGGATAGGCTTAAAGGCGGCCTTCTGTTCAGAATTATTCTGCCAGAGGAGGCTTTCATGTAGTGCTGCAATTTAGGGTACTGGCAGATACGATTTTATGGCAAAAAGTTAATTCTTGAATAAAATACATTTCAGAAGTTAACCTAATGGGGCTGACGTATCAATTTAAAGTAAGAATCAGATTTTGCTCAAAAGTCAAAGAGTTATATTCTAGTTACACAGTTCCAGGTATTTGAGGCTGTAAAAAATGTATTTTGAAAGAAAAACATGTATTATGAATGATAATAATTTCTATTTTCGTAGCTACTATCTCAGCAATTAAAAAATTCTAAAATTAAATACCATGTAGTGTTAATAAAAATCTACAGTTAATAAAGTATCTGAATATTATATTTTCTAAACATATTTTGAGCTGATTGAAGAAAAGCAGTGCTAAGCCTAACCCTCCGTGCTTATTCACCCTCTTACCACAGAGCATCTGGCTGGAATGTGTTTCATACTAAGGACAGACTGTCTGCCTATATCCATTTCCCCAATACTACATTGAAAAGAAAGTCACACATATTCGTTTATTGAAAGTGATATTCCTGATATTTCCACATTTAACAATGTGGTAAAATAAAATCTTTATATGTTCTTATTAGAGATCTCATCTTATGAAATGCTGCTTAAACAAGCCCTGAGAATATGTTGTCCACTCTGATATTTTTTTCTTCCTTCCGAATGAAGTAGATTTTTTTTTACATTTGGAGTCATTCATTTTCCAGAAAACAAAGTTTATTCACTAATTTATGCAATATATTGCAGCACTGCTTAAAAATTTGAGTGGTTTACTTATGTACTCCTGTTTCACAGTTAATGTCATGCAGAAAATAAATCACATAACTGATTGATCCTTAAGGTGACTTCAAGACATTTTTTACGTTAATGTCATGTGCACTGAGCTTAAGCCTTTGAGCTTCAAGTTAAGCTTTGAGCATTAAGTTAAGGAAGGCCACACTTCCATATCTAATGTATCCAGCAAAACATTTCTTGGTCACCTGTAATTGTACGGCTAAAATAAGAACTCGATGAGCTTGCAATCATAAGTGAAAACTTTTTTTCCCTTCTCTTTATCATAATTCTCTCCAGTTCAATTACTAGGGAAAAAAATAATTCCAGAAACCTCAATAGCAGGAGAATTTATTATTTCTGAACCTTTTAAGACAACTAAAATCTAAATAAGTCTAGATGAGTTATCTTCAGGTAAATGCCACAAAACCCCTTACATCTCCTGCTTGTGCTTACCTGGGCCATGTGCATTCATTTGCATGCTTCTTCACCTTCTCTACCTGCTGTGATCCATCTGCACAGAAAATATAACTTACTGTCAGCTGGTGAACAGTGTTGTCTCTGTTACAGGTCTGAACACTGAGAGTTACTTAACTTTTTAAAAGTTTTGTTTCTGCCGTATCATAAACTGGTTTTCAGGTCACAGAAGGAATTTGGTAAGCTTTATGGCTAAGTGTGGGGAGAAGTGCTTTGAAGAGATCAACAGACACACTTGAGCTAATAATTCAAAATGCAGTTTTTAAAATGTTGTAGTAGGTCAAGAATGTGTGTCAAAATATACAAAGACGTGCTTTCATCTTACCACTTACCATTTGATGACACCTCATCTTTCCAACTCCCAGATGCCTTTCAGACTTATAATTTTCCTTTCCAACGAAAGTAGATAAACTTACAGGGGTCTACAAAATCTATGAAAATTGTAGAGGTGGCTCAAGATAGTAACAGTATTTCATATTGTGGACTTAAAAGCAAACAGAATTGTATGGATATCTCATAGATATCTGAATGAGATCCGTAAACATAAATGAAAACTTAAAAAAAATATTTGAAAACAGGTTAAAGTGTTATGAAGTCTGATTATATTTTGCTATATAAATCAAGTTTGAGTCTAGTAACACTGATTGACATGGTTATACAGAGCAAGGGCATCGTGATATATGATATCTATTTGTGTTTAAAAGTCTTGGTGATTCTGGTTTTCACTAAGTTGTGTTTTGCTTCTTGACCGTCTGACATTTTACTTCAGACTTTTGAGAAGTGCTCATCCATGTACCTGCTTAATTTCATCAGATCACTGCAGTACTTTGATAAGTAGACCTTACAAGCCAAGCAAGGAATTATCATTTGGTTATTAGTCATTTACACGTGGAATTTTCTGAAAAATCCTGTAGAAGCAAAGGGCTTTAAAATTCAAAAGTTAACCATCGTTAAACTTTAAAACAGATATGTGAGTATAAATGAATGCATGGTGGCTCCCCTGAGGCTGAAGGGAAGCCTTGTAAAAAATCTAGTCTTTCTTATAAGCCTCCTTCAAGTACTGAAGTACTCTCAAGGCCTCTGTTCATCTTCATGGCACTCCTTTGGGCCCACTCTAACATATGCTGCTTTAGTCCTGCCTGACTCTGGCTAGTGCCACTCCACTTATTTACTCTTCCTTTATTTGTTCTAATACTAACATATACATTATACTTTCATAATAATAATAATGGACAAGACAGTATTACTTCAGTGTTTGTTATTCCAAGCAGTCTGTTGCTTCTGGACAATAAAAACTGAAAATCTATATTAATTTAGTAGAAAAGCATTGAAATTTCTATCTGAAAAGCTAGAGATATACATCACAGGAAATAGAGAGGATGGGGTTTTACAGTTCTTTTAGGTCCCTAGTGACCATAAATATCCTAGAGAAAATTTCAAGAAAATAAGGAGGAATGAAAGCGAAAGTAGACTGTATCTAAACTCATCTCAATATACTATTTTAGAAACTCACTTTAATTTCTCTCAACCTTAAAATTTCTTTCAGATACGATTTTTACAACTCACATCATAATACAAAAGACTGAGATTTTCCAAAAAGAATTTATTTAAAATTAAACCGATAGGCTTTATTTCCTTCCTGCATTAAGGAAAAAGTACCAATGTACTGTATTAAGGGATTTAGAAATGGCTTTTAAATTTATTTTAAAATATCATAGAAAATAACACCTCTAGGAGGTAATGGTCGAAGATAAATTGGAGTGTATTTGTAAGCCAGTATATAAGCCTAAAATTTTACTTCAGAACATTCTAATATACACTTACCAGTCTACAAATATGTGTGCTTATATAAAAAGCTGTATATTTAGCCACTTATGCTATAAAACACATATTTTAAAATATACACAAGTCTCTACAGAATTTGTCAGTTAACTGCAAGCTGTGTTGTATCAGCTTAGAGCTTGAGGTGAGTCTCCTATATTTTTTTAGCTGCAAAAATCATTCTGAGTTCTCTGTAGCTTTTAACAGTTGGGAGAAAAATCTAGCAGACTATCTGCATGACTGAAATACCATCCATGTGAAGATACCATGATCTCGAATTAATTCCTATTTCCGTGTGTGTCAGCAGCTCTGTGTTATCCTTAGTGCTAGCTCTCTGATTGCCAGAATATTTTAGCAGCATTACTTGAACCACTTACATCTGGATGTGGCAATTAGTCTGGATCCTTGTACTTCTCTGGAAGTGTTCCGTGATTTTTGATTCAGTTTCCATCTGAAGACTTCCTTTATTTGTAGGTTGTATCATTTTTGCCTTTGCTGCTTGCTTTGAAAACAAACAAACCAGAATTTTAAATTATCATAATAGTAATAGGCAAAGATGTGGAAACTTGTTTAATTTTGCAGAAGCAGCAAGCCACTATAAAAATGAGTGTCTCTCTTTCTGAAATTATGTAAGATTTTACAAACATGAGAATAGATATTTGTCTGTCCTGCTGAAAATAATCCAGCAATAGTCTTACAGAGTTCACTAAGAACAGTGTAAACAGCAGTAGGTGAAGAACTTGCTCAGTCATGAGCAGGAACGTACTCTGCCCTTACCAAAATCCCTAGGAGAGTAGCTGTGAGCCTCCACTTGCGCCAAAGAACATGAGCTTCTGTTATTTGCAAAGAAGAGTTCTAATCACAAAAGCACTGTAAGTTCAGTATCTTACCCATGGGCAACTCTGCGCAGCAAAATGAACAGTTCGCTGGAATCTGTTCAGTGCCATAAAGTAACATGAAAACATTGACACTGAACCATCTCATGGAAAGCAGAGAATAGAAACTGGGGATGCAGGAGATGTCAGAGCTGAGTGCTGGGCACAATCACATCTACTGTGCATTACTTAAATTAATGGGAATTCAACAAATAAGGAGAGGACATTGAGGGGGTTTGCTCCTCACTCTTAAACTCTACAACTATTTTCAGGCTGTTTGCATCACTTATCTCTAGGGTGGCTTGAAAAAACAAATGTAAGGAGATTGATGAGAAGGACAGGGCAATTGAAAGCCTTCAAGCTTTGAAGTGATTTCCTCACAGCAGCTGAAGGTAATGCTTGTCAAGATAGTTTATATATATATATTTCTTTTTCTCTGGCTAATTCTCATTACGAAAAAGGGTAAAGAGGGAAGGTGAAATGTTTTTCTCAGCAGTCCTTGTTGAGTGCTCCTTTTTATCACACAGCACCTATGTGCTCCTGACTAGCCAGGCATTACTGAACAGAACTGCTTTCACATTTATACAAACTGTAAGGCATCTTTGTGCCAAGTACCCATGGATCTCACTAATGGATCTTCAATAAATTCTGCTTCTTGCAGCTGTTTTCCTTTCCTTGAATGCACCCTCTGTTACCCAGCTGCTTAACACTGCTGTTGATCACAAAGGGCATTTGAATCAGGATTTGGTGTACAGCAAGTCACTTATATTCAGAAGCGTGTCTTATATATTCACCCTTATTTCCTCATGCTGAATGCGTTGTTACTATGACCCCATCACAAAATCCAGAGTGAGAAGTGTGGACATAGTATGGAGATGAGCAGCTTAAGTAGATTTAGTAGCCTGGGAGAAAACAAGTCCATTCTGGAAGAAAAAAAAAATATATATATATATATAAAGTGCAACAAACACTTTCCAAGTCTGGATGGCCTTCCTTTAGAAGATGTTTCATGGACAGATGATTTTGCCTGCAGTTTCTCTTGGTGCTAACAGCACATGAGAATACTCAGCACTTCGTACTAATGTGTAGAGTGGTAGGAGCTTGTATTCCATAGAAGTGTTTAGCTGATGTATGCACATTAGTATCACTGCTTGGGATGTGGTAGAAGACCCTACAACTCTTTTGAAGGTAGATTACTGATACAATGATACATGGGTGATTTGACCAATTTTCCAGTATAGCACATTAATTACACCTTATATAAGTCTCTGTCTGTACTTTAGGCCGTATCTCAGGAGGCTGGTTCTCAGACCAACTTCATTTGTTTAAATTTACTTTAAATTTCTCTGCAGCGTGAAAGATCAGTTTGGGTGCACCTGAAAAAGCTGGTAGCTGCTGCTATTAAATTTCCTCAGTTTGGAGATGATTATGTAACTTAGTCATTCACAGAAATTGGAGTTGAAGTTTTTCCCTCATCAAATAGCAAACACTCCACTGTTTTTGGCACTCCCTCAGCAGCAGCAGCAGCAGCTCTCCAGTTCACTACAGCCCTCCCACTCCCCGCAGACCTGCAAGGGCAGACTGTAGCCAGGCATGTCATCCTGCTGATGCCATTGCAGAAAGGAGCAATTAAAGTGTTGCCCCTGTGATTTCCATCCAGAGAGCACACCAAAACTTTCAGCTGATATAAACAAACTAATCTCTATAAGGACTGAAGAGCCTTAAAGATTCATACATTATGTGGCTGAAAGTGCAAGAATCAAAAGGAAAGAAAAGTTATTTGCAGGCTGCCATTCCAGTTCAGAACAGCAATGCAAGAACCAAGCACAAGTCACTCATTCTGACAGTTTGGATTAAAATTGATATGCTAGGGGGCTCTGAATAATCTTAAATAGTTTTAATTCCTTCTCATTCTTTCCATTTTCTGTTTGTTTTTCCTGGAATACCATTAGGAATTGAGAAATAGCACTCATGATAGGCCTTACAGCAGAACAGCCTTTCAGCTTTTCAGTCTTACAAGTCAGACAGGGGAAGATGCTTCACATTGCTTTCACAATTAATACCACATAGGGCTGGCTGTTACACAGTACACAGTGCTTGGGCTAGTACAACATTTGGCACTTTTCAGCTAGAACTGAATGTTTAAATTACTGTTAACATAAAAAAACAGAAACAAATTCACAAAACCCAACTAGACGTTTACTTCTCTCTCATGTGTATGTTGTCACATATCATGTATGGAAATTCCTCTCAGCAAGATTTTTTTTTTTTATTGCTATATTCACTTTTCCCAGTGGAAACTAAGGTTCGGGGTTACAGTACAGCTTGTGTAGAACAGTATGCTACAAACATTGTCAAGTCTAAGCTCAGGCAAACAAGGCAAATTTAAAGCAGTTTGTTAAACCAGACAGTAAACTGGAACTGAGCTGATATTTATCCCAAATAATACCTGAATAAATCACTATGGAGGATTAACAAACTTTATGTGTACTTCTGAGACAAAAACTGTCCCAGCTTACTGCTATAATTGCTTCTAATATTTTCTTTAGATTCTAGCACTTTGTTATTGTTCAGAGAACTATGAATCATAAGACCAGTTTTATATTTCTTCATTCCTTCTGTAACTGCTTATTTATGTAATTACATCTGACTCTCCTCAGACTAAAGGCAGTCAGAATTAGTTTCCCTCACTGTCAGGTGAGCCATTTTGTAAATAATACTTTAAGTTCTGGAACTTCTATAAAGGAGTGACTAATAATACTATAAAAGCTTGAGCAGAAATTTTACAAGAGACACTCATCTTTTAGCATACTCTAGACCTTGGCCAGAAGAAAAGCAGAGTTGTGTCAAGAGTTGGCATTGCTTTACAAGCACCAATCAGCATATCCAAAAACAATTCACTTCTAGTTTGAGATACTTCCAACTCAGTTCCTACTGCAGTGATGGCTACTTTGGTTACAGATTTTGAGAGTTAGCACTTCACTTTTGGCATCAGAAGAGGAAGCTAGGTGAGGTCAATGTGCACAAATTACTTGCTGAGAGAAGGAAAAAGGAGAGAAAACAGTGCCAGATTCATTATCATCATCATAAACTCTTCACAGTATTAGCATTATGACTGCCTTAACTGGGGGTATTGTTGATATTACAAAAAATCCATTTTTCTGATTCCTTTCATTTCTTTTTTATAGTCTCCTCCAATGATAGCTGGGAAAGGGGGAAAAAAGTTCACTGACCAATTGTAAACAGTTTTCTTTCAAAACTAATCTTGTCTGTAGCTGGTGTTGGGATGCTTATGGTGATAAAAGATTACTCTGCTTTTGATCCTTATAAAGTCATGCATGCTGTTCCGAGCTGTCATTCAATACCCAAGCCTTGCAGCGTAATTCACAAAATACATGCTAGTTATCCATCAAAAAATCTTTAATATCCTAAATTCTATTGGAATAAATAGGGCACACAATTAGTTTACAGAGCAAAGACTCTCTCTGTGTATTTTGAACATGCCTTCATTTTCTTATCATTTACTTATTTTCCAGAGAAAAACTATCTTGATTTTTTTCTAAAACACTCGGAGATTTTGCTAAGCTATGTTTGAGGTTTTTTCTGACTGAGGATAAGGGGAAGTTTGTAAGACAGGTTTATTGACTGTCTAGAATGTTTTATATTCCAGTTTCTCTTGTCACCTATACAAGCAATCACATGAGTTTTCAGCTTAGTTCCAATGCTTGTAGCCAGACCAATGTCTGCTTTTTTATTTCAGCATGTCTATGCAGTGGCTGAGAGGATTCAGAGATCCTCTGAGCATTCATTGCTTCCATACAAAGCACATACAAAACACATGCTTCTCGCATTTGCCAAGAAAAATAAATATTCCTAGCTCTGAGATGCTACTATTCTCTACTCTCCTAAAGCATGAAGGGATGTCCTACCAGCTTTTCTCATCTGTCCACCACATTAGCTTTCTTCATGTCACGCTATTTGTTTGTAGTTCAGAGGACTTGCTGTGCCAGTAATTAGATGTAGTATCAGAGGAATTCATTTTTATTGCATTATGTCTCCTGTTTACACTGAAAACCCAGAGAATGGGACAGGAACACAGCTTTACCTGATTCACAGCTGGCACTGTATCTGGATAACATCAGTACACAGCAGTGCAGGGCTACATTTCAGAGGAAAGAAATGTTGATAAGGTAGAGGAGTTCAGCAGAAGCACTGTGTGTTTCAACAAAGACAAATGTAAGGCTTTGTGTCCAGGACAGACTAAATCTGAAAATTAATACAGGTAGGGACATGACAGCTGATCAACAAGCTAAATATGTTAGCAGTGAGTCCTTTCAGTATGTAGATTGCACATGGGGCTATTTCATGAAGAATATAGTGAGTAGGTCAGGGAAGTGTTTATTTTCTTCAACTTGGTGCTTCTAAGACCCGCTCTGGAGTATTGCATCTGATTTCACACACACACCCCTTTCCCAGTACAAGAATCTTGTGGACGGGTGGCTAAGATTGTTGAAGAGCAGAAGGGGTATATAAGAAGAGGCTGTGGGAGCCAAATTTGTTTAATCCGTGAATAGGAACTCTAGTGGACGGTATCAGGAACTCTACAGGTCTAATGTATGTACCTGAAGCGAGAATAGAACACAGAGCCAAATTCTATTCAGCAAGCTACAGCACCATAATGTGAAGTGAAGGTTACAATTAGCAATAGCAGAAATTCTGACTGCAGTAATTTTCTTCTATTCAATAATATGCTTAGCTGTTGGATCAGACTGCCCATTGACCATGTGGAAGCTCTGTTCTCAGATACTTTCAAAACACCTGGTGAAACCTAAAGTTCCTTGAACTAAGTTTGAAGTTAGTAGGAGGCTGGATCAAAGATATCTATAGTCCTTTCCAACCCAAAGGTTTTGTTTCTGTGATTACCATAATTGCTTCATGGGGAAAAGAAAAAATAAAGACCACGAGAGAAGTATGACAAATAGTAAACATAGCAAAAGCAGTCAGTAACACATGAAACATGAGTAGAGTGTATCCTTATTTTTCTGGTAAATCAAACTATCATTCATAGATGCTACTATGTATTCTTGATTCATTCTGGATTAAATGACTCTGAGATTCAGGCTCCAGGTGATTTTTTTTCCCCTTCATTACACCAATGAGGGCTGTTGGATGATTTTAGTGTCCATCTAACTCCATTCCGATGAAGACATCTTCAATCTTCTGATCTATTGGTCTGGAGTTTGATAGCCTTGTTATACAAACCTTGCTCTAGCAATTCTCTACTTCTATGACTGTTATAATGACACTTGTTCACATCAGAAGTCTGATGCAGCTTATACTTTTATAATTTCTAACCTTTCTTTGAGATACAAAAGAGACTCTTCTCAAGTCTGTGAAATCAGATTGGAGTACAGATTCATTTCCTTTATTTTGTGTCAAATACATGTTGGGTTTTTTTGTTTTTTTTTTTTTCCTTGTTCGTTCTTTTTTATATTTAGAAGTAAGGAGAATTCCCTTACAGTATGCCAACATGTATGCCAACATACTGAGTAATGAGGTGAAGTGCTTCTAAGCAACGTCAGGATGAAGAATGCCAGTCTAAGCTTTCCACTCTCTCCCTCATTCCTAAACAGAAAACAAAAGTGCTTTGTAAATGGCTGAAACTGGGGGCTTAGACTTCTTCTTTTGTGAAAAAAATAAAAATAAAAATGTGGAAATGACTGGATGACAGCTCTCCTAGAAGCACAGAGTAAAGCTGATACTTGCAGAGCAGAATAAAAGATGCCTGGCCATAGCCTTCTAGTCTTACAGTCCATATCTGCTGCAATAGTTTCAATTTTTTTTAGGTTATGATATAAAAGACTTTTGCAGACACACCAGACTACACGAAGTAAAACAGATTTGATGTGTGTTGCACCAATGTGAAAAGGCATGCTGAGCCATCTTTGCCAGTAAGTAAGTTGTCTGCACAAGTACAGAATGACTTTATGACAGCATCAGTATGTGCATTTTGCCAAAGTTAGTTGTTAAGATTTTTGATCCACTCACAGCAGATAATGACAAATTCACACTCAAGAGAAACGGTGAATTATATTGGTACTTTTATAACTGTCATAATTTATCTTCATTTGATATCATCCCTGGTCGGGCTCTTTTGTATGAAATTACATTTTTTTATGCTCTTTAGGCTGATCAAGTTGCTAGAAAGGTGGATAAGTTTAAATAATAATAATAACAACAACAATAATAATAATCCCTCTGTCCCAAATATGTACATATGAAAAAGTATGAAAAAAAAACCATATATTAGAGGAGATATTATTGAAGGAGTTTTTTGGTTCTCCTATCATTGTTGGAATATCAAGTTTTAGTATGGTTTGCATACTTAAAAAATAAAATAGAACGGTGAGCCTCAGTAGTAGAAAGGAAAATGTAAGCAAAAACTAAAGTAAATAGCTTGATTTCTTTTTTGGTAAGAGTTATTTACTTGCCATCTGGCATGTTGACAAACACTTCACAGTTCTGTGACATTTCACAAAGCAAGTAAACATATGCAAAGGTGACTTTAAGCTATAATGAGTATCTGAACCTAATTCAATGTCACTGTAAAAGAAGAAGAAGTAGAATTTTAGCAGTAAATTGATACAATTCAAATATAAATTCTTCTGATTTCAACGTATGTGACTTTTTCAGACATTTCAGAACAATTCTAGAGGTGTCTAGAAGTTTTTTGGACAAAAATAATATTATTTTTGAATGATTAAAACACCAAAAATAAGGGGGGGGGATTTTGCTGTCCAAAAGCAGACTGTATAGACGTCTGTGATAGACACTGAAGCTGGAACAAACAAGGACCACTTTGCAGTAACTGAAAAGAAATACAACTAATAGACTGATTCAAATGTGAGGAGTCAGAGGTTATCCAAAGTTGTTCCCCAGAGACACCTATTTCCTTTCACTACTGATAAAGGGAGCACAGTGTGAATATCTACTCTGCTGAAAATGCAGATCAATTAATAAGAATTACACTTGAATGCGGATATCCTCAGTGAACTTGCATTGTTCTTCTGAGTATTTTTATTTTATTTATTATCCAAAAATCTATATAGGACTTCCAAAACATACTGTCAATTTTAGATTTCTCTGCTCAAGTCTTTCACTTCTGACATAGATTGTCTCTTACAGAAAGCACAAAAGATATAGCAAGACTTCCTCGCAGACATAAACATAGCTCATGCCTCCCACTTCCTCAGTACATATACCTATCTCTCATCGATTATTGTTCACCTTACTCTTCTAAGCTGAGCTGAATGTTCATTTGCTTCTCTGCTCCTTTTTCTTCTACCTGATCTTTATTTCACCAATTAAATGTATTTTTAGTCTCTTCTAATGGAAAAAGAAAAAAAAACCCACGCTGATTTATTATCTATGTTATTATGGAGTTGCATCCTTTACTGTTTCTTAAACTTAATTCAAATACAAACTCTCCTAATGAAGAGCAGTATTTTTTGTTGTTGTTGTTGTTTCTCAATGCCATATCTTGCATTTGATTCATGAGTCAGACTTCAGTAATCTATTACTAAGACCAGTCTAAGTTGTGAAATATGTCTCTAATATAATTGTGCTATTTGCATGTTTGCTTACTTGCTGTCACATGTATTACTAAAAGTACTAATCTCCTTCTGATATATTTCTGTGAATCAGTGCACTAGAATAAATATTGCTGTTACTGTAATCTTCAAATTATATTTCTGGTGTCACTATAAAATATGTTTTCTGTGAGGCCGGTACTTAGATGATACTTAATGTTGGCACCTAATAGTCAATAGGAGTTGAAATATGCACTGAGGGATTATCAGTGACAGTCATAGTCTGGAAGTGTGTGGAAGTCTATGAAACTTTGTTAGTTTATACTCACGAAAGATCTAGCAAGCAGTCTGCAAAAAAACAAGAGTTTCCTGCTGGCTCCTTTACAAGTGTATTAGTTCAAACAGAGTCTGGCAGTGGATTAATAATGTGACTCAGGATGTGACAGTCACTGGAACCTTGTTATAGTCAGAACCAGACTGGAATGTGAGAACTATAAATCATAAAGTTGTCTGAAAATACACGAGATCTTATTGAAAGGATGTTAGAAAAGCAGTTCAAGCTTGTGACATCTCTTGAGCTTCTTCTATCAGGTTTATAAGATTTAAAGGGAAAGCTAAGGGTGAGAAAACTAGTAAGGAAATATTTTTTCTTATTTCTATGTGTAGATGATGATTTAAAGTATATATTCTTCATAAATCTTATTCAAATCTGTACGGTTTCATACACTCGTGTTAAAATTCATAAGTTTAAGAGCTGTGGTACCCAGAGGGACCATAAAGTATGTTACTTTTTTTTTTTTCCACATAAGAAGAGGAGTACATCTCTGAGCTGGATTTTGTCCAATGGTTCTTTTTTCATTCTATTTTATTTTTTAAGAGATCTGCATACTTCAACTTTTATGGTAACTAAAAATCAATTGATACATTAAGAAGTACTGATTTCATTGCCTGGTAATCTCATCGGTGCAATCTAGCATGCAGTGAAGTGACATATTTGAAGTGAAAAAACTGTAAAACATGGAAATAATTACTTAGATAACATAGGAGTCTACTTATCATTGTTTGACATTTACTAGGTATTTCTCAATTCTGTATTTTTACTAAGTCCCTTCATTTTTTACATTTTCTTCTTCCAAGGATGGGCTTTCTTAATGGAAAATTTCCAATGATGCTCTTTAAAGGAAAGGAAACTTCCAACACAACTTTCTTTGTATGACTGAATGTTGTATAGAAACCAGCATGGTTGTACTTGCTTCAGGCTAAGCACTTGAGCAATGGCTGTACCAGTCCAAAAACTGTCAGAGAGCAGACCCACTTAGACAAACTTTCCGAAGCACAGACCTACCTCCTGTTCTTTCAGTTACAAGGGGCAGGAGCCATCAATTTATGGCAATATTTGAGACTGTTCTGTTCTTTCTTAACCATCTGCCAGTTGTTAACGTACTACTAATTCCTTTCTGGACACACAGAAAGCATGAACTGTCATGAATGTTATGGTTAGGATATTTCTGAAAAAATGCAAAACTCTTTGGAAATTAAATTTGTAAGTAATGCAAACAGATAATCCTTGATTTTCAAATGAAGAATGTAAATTATTTTCTTTCAACAAGGCTTGGGGAGGTAGAGAAGGAATAAAATCCTCCTGGAAGACGAGCAAAGAAACTATAATATATTTTAAAGATAAACATGAAAGCGGTGAGGTATTAGATTTAGACATAAAAGATCTCCACAGGGAAAGAGGGCACAAGACACATGCACACTTAGAACAAGAGATGATGTTATTTGTAAGATTCAGTGGCTTGCAAACCAATGTATTTCAGCTAGAAGAAATTGGGCTCATACCAATCTTTTCCTTGAAGGTACAAATTTTAAAAAGCAGCAACAATTATTTACATGTTTTGACCTTTCAAATGAGTTCCTCCATATTTCTCTGCATCATATTCATAAATTCTCCAGGATTAATAGAGAAACACTGTTTAGAAGTGATATACTCAGTTCTTCATTTTAATTTTAAGCAGTTATTTAGAATATAATTCCTTGATATTAACCTGTGATTTGGAAGCAGAGGTTTTATTTTTTTTCTGGGTTAAACAAAAACCTGGCTTATAAAATCTACACTTGTCTATGTAACTCATTAAAACACCAAATTTACTTTCCATAACGAAGAAGAAGAGAACTTGAAGGTGAAGAGCTGTATACGCTGGCTAGGCAACATGTTAGAAAGTTTGTAACGGATCTGTTTGCAGTTGGCTTGTTTGCAGCCAGTGCTCTAAATCTTCTCCAAATGTATGAATAACGTCCTGAAGTCCTGTTGTGAGCAGATACCAAAAGGAAATTGATTTTAAATTTGACTTTCTAATATAGAAAAAAAGAACACTGTCATAATTGTCTAACCATAGAAATAATGGGTGAGGGAGTTACTAAATGGGATTCTTTCACATTGGGTTGTGGTTAAGTAGTGTCTTCCATGGGAGTTTCCATGTATACAGCCAGGAATTAACACGAGCAGTTAGTTACAGGAGCAGCAGAATTTATCAAGCCTGGATTGTTATGAGATTCATACACTTCTCACTGTTTCTGTAGTATCTAACATATTTTTCATTCATTTCTTTATTCATGAGTGGAGGTAGTCAGCTAAGTTTCTTCTCTAATCAGCTACCAATATTTTAAAAATATTTTGATATCTCTCAGCTCTGCGTAAAATAGGCCAATAAGTGAAAAAAAATATTTGGTAGCAATGGGGAGCTAGAATGCAGATAAAGAAAAACTGCTATGAAATACACCGTTAAAGAAAGCACTTAAATGGATAACCAAGCTCTTCCTTGCACCAGGGTATGTTCACAACAGGTGGGTACATTGTTAAAGCAATGTTTGTCTGTGGGACACTCCAGTTTTGATCAGAACTAATTACTAGGTGTAAAAAAAAAAAAACCAAAAACATCTACAGAAGATCTTGAACTTCATTATTGATCATAGTATCTTAGAATTATAGAATGGTTTGGGTTTGAAGAGATCTCAAGGATCATCAGGTTCCAGCTTCCCTGCTGCAGACAGGGTTGCCAACCTCAAGTACTAGATCAAGTTGCCCAGGGTCCCATCCAGACTGGTCTTGAACACCTCCAGGAATAGGAAACATCCACAACCTCTCTGAGAAACATGTTCCAGCACCTGACCACTATATCAGTGAAAAACTTTCTCCCAAGATCTAATGTGGGTCTTTCCTTCTTTAGTATAAAACCAATCCCCCTTGTCCTACCACTATCTTCCCATGTAGAAATTTAATTTTCTTCTTGTTTATAATCTCACTTTAAATGTTGGAAGGCATCCCTGCATCTTTCTCATCTCCAGACTGAAGGTTCCTAGCTCTTTCAGCATGTCCTTATAGAAGAGGTGCTCCAATCCCCTCATCCGTCTTTGTGGCCCTCCTCTGGACCCTCTCAGATGCAATACTTCTGATAGGGCCTCAGAAGAGCAGAGTATATAGGGGGACAATCACCACCCTTGTCTTGCTGGCAGCTCCTCTTCTGAGGCCGCCCAGGATATCACTGGCCTTCTAAGCTACAAGTGCACACTGCTGGCTCATGTTAAGGTTATCCACCAGGACTCCTACATCCTTCTCCACAGGGCTACTCTCAAAGAGTTCTTCTCCCAGTCTGTATACCTATCTGGAATTACTCCAACCCAAATCTTACACTTTGCTTTGCTGAACCTCATTAGGTTCATATGGGCCCATCTTTTGAATTTATTAAGGTCCTTCTGTATGGCATCCCTTCTGTATCTGCTGAGGGTGCACTTATCATCTGTGTCATTGATAAAGATTTTAAAGAGTACTGGTCCCAAGACAGATCTCTGCGGGACACCGCTCATCACTGGGCTACACCTGGACGTAGAGCCATTGACCACAGTCCTCTAGCTGAGACCTTCCAACCAATTCCTTATCCACTTGTTAACGGTTTATGGGCTGGTTCAGCCCGATTCCATGACAACTGGAACAGGGTACCTATGGACCCATGCCCTGGGGAAGGGGGAAAGGGAAAAAGGAAAAGGGAGATGGATCTAGAGACAAAACAGAAGCAACGACTTGAGGAGGAAAGCTAATTTACTAAATAAGATATCAGAATGCAAAATTACACAATATAATTGAAATTGAAGCTAATAAATCAAATAAAATGAGCAAGAGAGGGCGTCTGATAAACTGAAGGCCTTACACTAAACACTGAAGGTGAAATGGCTAGTGAGGGTCAATCCAAAAGGGAAAAAGAGTGTCTCATGACATGCAAACAGTTTTTATCTTTTCCTCTGAGTGGAAAACGGGAAAATGCAAAGCAACGCAAAGTCCACTGGGGTATGTTGTTCTTCTCTTCTGAGACAGATGCACCTGGAGCTATTGATGATCCATAGAGCTGGAGCTTTAATTCTGTAACTCCCACTGCACTCCATGATGCTATGTGGAGTACTCCTAGCAGCCACTCACTTCTGAGAGAGTTACATTTATTTCATCAAGGTACTGGAAAGAATCTTAATGCACTCCAAAATAGACCTTGATTACCTTCTTCTCTGAAATAGAGAATGAAACCAACAGCTGAGTGATACCAAGAGAGGCTATAGGAGTTATCAGGGTAAGGTTTCATGTTCATGTTTGGAGAATTGTGATTCCCAAATCACAATAATCTGCCTTAGTTTATTGTTGACATGTAGCATGATCTTGATTATCACCAAAGCTGTTGCAGTTCTCAAACCTGGGCAAAACCAAGAAAATAATATTTTTAAACACACATTGTAATCAATTCTATTAGAAGGTTACTGGCCTCTTCTTTTGTTTTCACAAAACAAATACTAAGTTTCTTTAATTTATAGTGTGCTTGCTCAATCACATTCTAGCTAAAACTGCTAAATTAGTTGCATGTGAGTGGTGTTGCCTCCAGGGGATTAATTGCTCAGAACAGATGTAGAGGATCTCCCCAGCCTGGACTGCAGTTGCTGTTCTGTGTCAAAAACCTGTCAAGAGGAGCCAGCAAGGATTGCCCTTTGCAGGAGATGCTCAACTTTCAGCCTCTGGGCCCTGTGGATGTTAGAAAAATGACAGGAGACAGACACTGTCTGAGGAGAAACCCAACTGCTTTTCCATATTGCAGGAACTACTCAACTGACTCCAGAACTGTCTTTCACCATGCAGCTTCCAATTTATTGTCTGGCCTTGTCGACTTCAGTGTGATTTGAGCATGCAGTTGAACTTAGAAACATTTTTTTTTTTCTCAGACTAAAGGTAAGGGCATGACACTGTATGTGAATGTGTGTGACACTTAGAAGTCAGGTAAAGTATTTCATATCTCCCTTCTTCCTACCCCCCATCCTTCCCTGAACTCTTTGTTAGCCCACAAATACACACAGTAAAACTCTGTGCCATATAGTGGAGTATCTACTGAGAGTCGAGAGGTGAGAGAGAAAAGGAAAAACAACGCATCTTGCTTCATGGAATATTTCATTTCATGAAGAGCCAGTTCTACATCTTTTGCTCCTGTTTAGATTCATCAGTTTTGTTAAGGAATTAAGGTGTAATATTATAAACTTGTTCATAAGCTATATTTAATGGTTAAATTCCTCAGTTTTTCTTTACTTATATTAATAACCTCTCAATAGCTAAATTAGTTTACTTGAATTGCATGACAAGAAAGAAGTGATTTGTCTGTGTACAGGTAATTAATAAAATTAATACAAAGCAAAATTAAAAACTGTATTTTTTTTAATCTTAGTGACATCCATCACAGCAATTACCAATAGATGTATGATTTTGAAAACAACTTAAGTAGGAGTGATCTTCTTTTCTCACTATGCTCTACTTAGCTGTTAACAATCAGAAGAAGCATGATAAAGTTTTAAAGCCAGCCTTTCAAAACCTAGGTTTCAAGAGTGAGTAGCTTGAAAATTATCATCTCCAAAGTAAGAGACTAGCTGACTCCATTAGTTGTAACTGAACATCTCAGTGATACAGATCATTATATAAATTATGATTTATTTTATAATTTTCTATCTCCTTTTCTGCTATTTAGGTGGAAATTCTTATAAATTAGTCTGAACAGGCTTTGATAAATTTAATTAATATTTTTCCTTTGTGTGCAATGTATTTCAATTTTTTTTCAAATAAACAGTAACTTGATTTACCAAAAGTATGTATTAGGAGGAAGATTTGTCACACTAGCTGAATTCTGAGACTTTGTCATTTATATATATCACAAGGTCTCTACCTGATAAAATTAATGCTAAAAAATGGTGCTGACAGGGTTTTGAGATCTCTGTATTTCAAGTTTAAATCAGTCTCTCACATGAAATATTAGAAGAAAATCTTACTGGAAAGAATTACGCTTATTGTAAATTCCTTGTCCCTTCTTCAACAAATCTGTTTTTTTCCTCATTAAAAATTGCTTATTAAGAGAGAGCACTGCTTTTCTCTTATGTGTTGCAGCCCATCTCTCATTGACCTCAACACTGTCAGTCCTGTACAGAAGGCTTATTTTTCAAGTGTTTTTTATCTGTTCTTTCTGGTCCTTGAAAGCTTCAGAATCTGGAAGAAAAAGTCATAGAAAAATAAGAGTTTTCCTTTTTTTTAAGACTTAAGGGTATCTCACTCTTTCTCAAAACAATGACTTTTTTCAGCAGTATTAGACTGACTACCCTTGCCTATTGCTATAGTTCAGCGTTTCTTTCTTCTTAAAAGCTAAGACATGGTTTTACTTCTCTGTAGCCTGATTGTGGCTCCAGACAATAGCTGCTTGCTTTTTAAACAGCTAAGTCTTGCAATTTCTTGGAGAGTTTTGTCCAAAAAATCTAAAATGTAAGTGAAGTTTCTCCTAGAAGATATGTCAACTGAAGTTTATATGTTTTTGGATTTTTAAAATGCTCTGGTGTATGGCTGTTCTTGCTTTGCCCCTTAGTTTTCTATATAAAGAGATCCACTATCTAATGTGCTAAATTGTTTTGGTTTGCAGGAGTTTAGAGAGGTTGTTAGCCATGATTACCGTTTTATTTTTAACCTATTTCTCTTTTTTTTTTTTTTCTTTTTTTTATATCTGTACGAGATAACCTTCAGATTTTGTTCAGACTTAGTTTTCTCCCAACTGACTTTTTAAGGAAAACTCATACCAAAATGGCTAGTTCTAACTAGTACCAGATTTTCAGCATTTTTTTAACAGCTCCAACTACTTCTTATTTTGGAGCACAGTAGGCACTCAGCTGGCTAGCAGCCGATTTTATTTATGGAATATCTGAAACATGCACTTTTCCAGGATAACAACAGTCTTCATATTGTGTATATACATTTGCATAAGAGTCACATCTTGTATTTCATGAATGCATTAGAGAGTGCTTGAGTCATCTGCTGTAAAATATATATCACTATGCTTTGTGTTACCACCAAGATTCAAGTTAAAGTACTTTGCAGTATTGACAGGCTTTCAGAAATGCAGAGATATATGGGTTAGTCCAGATACTCAACAGCTTAATAAATGAGACGGCAATGTTGCATAAAGGAATAGAGAGACCAATCTTCATTTTCTTAAATCGACTTTGCAGGTCTGTGAAAGGCAAGTGCTACTGCTTGTCTACCACCTTATTTTCAAGGCCATGGGGCCCAGAGGAAGCTGCCTGAAATTAACAGAATTTATTAACACTGCACATACTTTCTTTGTAGATGATTAATTACTCTAGGTTTGAATATATCTCCTTTCCAGTTTGTCATGCATTTTTCACTCAGCTCCAACCACAAAATTTGAACCCATGAAGGAAATAGTGTAAAATGCAATATTTAGACTTTAAGCCAGCTCCCATGCAGTTCAGTTTGATTAGTATGAAAAAAATATATGAAAAAATAAATATACGAACATTGCCTATTAATTTTTATAGACTGTAATAAAAACCCAGCAAATCAGCTCATTAAAAAGCCTACTTAAAACATTCGTATCAACACAAGCTTTTGTCCTCATTCTATTCCTGACCTTTCCATGTAATTCTTCTCTTGTAATAGGATAAAGTTAGTAACATTAAGATTAAATAGAGTTTGATATGTTTTTATTTTCTGGTGAGACACAGCTTATTAAGCAAGTTTACTGTTGAGTGATACTAATACTTCTGTGTCTGTTGCTTCATGGAACAAACAGGATTTTTTTTAAGGAAAACGGAGGGATTTTTAAATGTGCTACACCTTTGATTAATTCATTTTATTGAGGGGATGGATGTAGAAGAATTAAATCATTTCATGTTTTATTCTCAGGAAAAAACTAACATGTACTAATCACCTCACCAATTCTTTGGAATAAGAGTGGGATATATTTCCTGAAATTCTTAGTACATAGAATTATTACAGAATTGTGGAATGGCTTGGGTTGGAAGGGAACTTGAAGATCTAGTTCCAACCATCTGCCATGGCCAGGATTGCTATCCACTAGATCATGTTTCCCTAGGCCCCATCAAACCTGGCCTTGACTGGGACAGGGCATTCACAGCTTATCTGAGCAGCCTGTGCCATTTCTTCATCAGCCTCTGAGTAACAAATTTCCTTTTAACAATTAACCAAAATCTCCCCTCTCTTAGTTTGAAGCCATTCCCCCTTGTCTTATCACTCACTGTAGGAACATGTAAAAAGTTGGTTTATAAGCTCTCCTCAAGAACTAGAAGGCAGCAGTGAGGGCTCCCTGTAGCCTTGTCCTCTCCAAGGGACAGTTCCCTCAACCTTTCTTTGTAGGGGAAGTCTCCAGACCTCTGATCATCTTCATGGATCTCAGAGAGGGCTCAGGGGTCTGAGAATGTTGTAATTGTTCAGACTAGGAAAGACAAGACTTTGAGGGACCTTATAGTGACCTTCCAGTACCTAAAGGAAGCCTACAAGAAGCCAGAAAATGAGTCTTTACCAGGAAGCACAGTGACAGGACAAGGAGAAGATGTTTTAAACTAAAAGTGTGTAGGTTTACCTTAGATGTAATAATGAAATTTTTGTTATGAGGATGGCAAGGTTCTGAAACAGGTTTCCCAGTGAACGTTGCCCCATCCCTGGAGGTGTTCAAGGCCCCTTTACAACTTAATATAGTATGTGGTGTCCCTTCCCATGGCATGGAAGTTGAAACTAGATGGTCTTTGAGGTTCCATTTGGCCCAAGATATTCTATGAAAGAAAACTGTCCTTATTTGCTTATAATATATGAAGTCTAGTGAAAACATTAGCATTCCACTAGTGGGTAGTGTGGAGGAATATCATAACACCAGCTCAAAATTTAAATTATCAAGTGCTGTTTTTAAGAAAGATCTTTAATTAAGTTTTCTTGCCTTAGAGGTGAGATCACAGCAATGGTTGTAATTGCATAGGAGAGTGAAGGCAAATGCTTACAGTGAATTTTCTGCAGAGGATCTAAATGTATGAAATATATTTTATTTGAATAAAATATTCCAAAAATGTAAATCTTAATTATTATATACCTGTATTCTAATATGTTATCTCTAGACTAGCTGACACACAAGATATGTAATTTTCATATTTTAAACTTTCCCTTTAAATTTTACAAATGTGATAAGTTCATGAGATGTGATACAAGTTAAACTGCAGAATTAGCTGAGGAAACCCATGCTAGCTATGCTCATCCCAGTACTATGCATCTTCTAGATGCTGAGCTGAGAAACCAAGAGTCTACAAGTGGACTTGCTGTATGGAAAGACATGGAGACTAAGTAACTTCTGGCTATGGTGAAATGCAAGGTATATTCAGCACTTCATGTGAAATCAGAAACAGCAAGTCGTAGCTCCTAATGCATTATATAAAGAAGTAATAAGCTGAATAAAATCATGCTGCCTTTCAGTATATGTCATTAAAAAGACTATGGTAAGTCTACTAATAATAGGAAATGTTAGGAAATACTACTTCTCCGAAAGAGTGGTCAGGTGTTGGAATGAGCTGTCCAGGGAGGTGGTGGAGTCACCGACCCTGGATGTATTCAAGGAGCATTTAGAAATTATGTAGAGGAATGTGGTTTAATGAGAACTGTTGGTGATAGGTGGACAGTTTGACTGGATGGACTTGTAGGTCTTTTCCAACCTTGGTGATTCTATGAGTCTATGTCCCATCCAAATACAAATGTGTTATAAAATATACTAATAAAAAAGATGGAGTGAAATTCTATTTATACAATTCACCGCGCAGCTAATTTTCTGGACTAATAATAAGCAGAAAATATGTTTTTCATAATTTTTCAGGCTTTTACATTTTTGCTTCAAAGTAAATCTGGCCTCTTTCTTTTGCCTTCTCTCATTTCTCCCCTCCTCTCTTCCCCCGCAGAGGATCAAAATGCATAAAATCCACAGTCAGGACCCTGCAGAGGGAGTGTTGATACATCATTAATCTATCACTTTAGCTGATGAAAATGAACTAGAGAAAATGACAGAGTGCAAACACTCTGTGGGTAAGAGATATTGTTCAGCAAGTGCTCTTGAACAGACAGAACAAACATTAGAGCTGCCCCAGACTAAGTTAGCAATGTACATCAAAGTTGTCAGCTGGAGGTGATTCTGTATGAAAATAATTACTTGTTCAGTGGTCTAGAGGAATTACAATGGAAGATAAACCAGAGAGGGATGTACAGGAGGCAAGTTCAAATCCCTCCATATGTCAAAGGCCACACTTGGCTCAGCTGGAGTAAATTTCATTTTCACTTTCATTTCCTATAACTTTTTCTTATATGCTTGAAAAATATATATAGGAGATATCTTTTAAAAACAAAATAATTTCTAAATTTTAACTTCATGAATTTCTACAAGCTTACATTTTTTGTGAAAAAATATAAACAGAAGCATACGCTTTCTAATTGATTTTTCTACATTCATAAAAAAATGTGAAACCAAATGCAAGTGTGGTCAGTCTGAAAGACTTTTTTTTGTCCTTTGACAAAGGGTGAATTTCCACTCCTGGAAGGCAAATATTCAAGTATGCTTGTTCTAAACCGCAGTGGCTTTCATGCTTAACAATTGCATGTCACATCACCTGTGACAATACTCAGAGAGAGTTTGGAGGATGAAAGGTGGTGCCCTGTTCTTGTGAGACAGACTGTAGCTTCAGTTCATCTGAACCTGCTTTGTCTTACAAAAAAACAAGATACTAGGAGCATATCTACTGCTTTTTGTTGTGGGGACAGTTTGCTGTGGGCAGATCTTTGTATTAATTTTGAAGCTTTTTGGAAGCAAAATTCTATATAGTTGGCTGTGTCTCTGAGATATTCCTTCTTTAAAAATTGCAACTGCTGTCTGTTCCATTGTTCATCTCTTGCTTGCAGTGTATGTTGTGCTTTACCCAGCATAAGATAAACATAAGAGGAGGGACCACAGTATTTCCATCTCCTTGAAAAATTTCCTGGAGATTGAATGATATATTCACCTAACTCTGTTCATATCCACTATTTCATCTCTATAAATGTTCAGAAAGTGACAATGAATGTCAAGGGGTGCTATTTTTGCAGCATGGAAGAATTCAACAACACACCTCTCTTCAAATGCAATTCCCTGCCAGATGTCGTTCTGTCAGACTGCCCCTCTGCTGCCATCTGTTGCATGTCAACAAAACGTAATGTAATATTGGTGGGAACATTCAACCTCTACTACCATACCACCAACATTTTCCTCTTATGTTGTGGTCCAACATAATAAAATAAGAGAGACTACTTTCAGAGTGGCTATCATAAAATAGCATGCAATCTCTATAATCAGATCCTCTGTTAACAAGATTGTTTGCACAATAGTTTTTTCTGAAGCTCTTCTGGAAAGTAGTTACTGGCAAGAGGAAGTTTTGATGTTTCTATTTACAGGTGTAAGAAATGTGCTTGGCAAATCTCCTATGTTCAGGAGCTTGCCTGACTGTGAAATGTTGTAAACTACCAATGAGACTGTTTGAAATGAGTGGCGTGTACTACTCTTCTCAAAGTCCATGTAAATAATGCTCCTGGAAGTTTATACTTCTTTCAACTATGAGAGAATAAAATACACATTCGTTTTATAAATATATAAGTGCTGTCTGCAAAAATGTCTGGCCCTGTGTGGGTGCTGGGAGGGCCAATGCAGATCCAGATTCCAGTGGGACTGCAGAGCCTGAACATGAGATAGCTCAGCAGATAGAATGGGGAAACATCCATAGTAGCGTGGTATATAGACAAGCATCTTAAAATAAATGGCTTAGTGGAGGGAAGGTATTAAAGGTACACAAACTCACCTGCAGTCCATGATAATCCTGTCCGGGGAGAACACAGCATTCTGAGGCATTACTGACTGCATATACCTGTAAAATGTTTATCTCACTATTAAACCTTTCAGACACGTATGCTAACACAACCCTAATTTCCTTTTGAATGAGAGCAGACTCAGCTCTGAGTCTGTTATCCAAATCTGTAAAAGCATGCAATACATAGTATTTTTTCTTATATAGAAAACACTCCTTAAAATAAAACTTTACTGTTTTATTTAATTGCTCTTTTTAGAAATATTTTCCATTGTGTTTTATATATTTGGAAACTAAATAAATGATGGATTTAATTTTAAATCAATCTGAATATATTTTTAGGGTGCTAAGTACTAAAGTGTAATGAAAAAAGTTTGTTAAAATTCTGTGTATGTGGTTAATGGTGCCTTTGTATCCACCCTTAACAGGAAAATGTTATTAAAACATGATTAACATAGTGAGTGATTTTAAAGTGTTGGAGGCTTAAATATTCTGTTTAACTTATGGTTGTTTTTTTTTTTTTGTTTGGTTTTTTTCTTTCTTCTGTGGTTTGCAATGAAATTCAAACTCAAACAGTATATATATATATATATATATATATATATATATATATAATATATATAAAAATAAATTCCAATATGGATTATTTTCTTTTAACTCAAGATTTTGTAAACTTAATATTTAGGGAAAACATGAGTTAATGTGCACCATTCCACTTAGTTGCTAGTGTTAGAGAATTTGGGGGTGTTGTCTTTTTAATGGTCCAAAAACAGAATCAGTAAAGACATAAATCAACTATTTTCATATACGTACAGGCTCAAACAAATTCTTGGATACCAGTTTAAAGAGCACTGAAAGCAGTTCAAGTTGCATGCAGAGCAGAATTGATTGTCCCATATAAATTCTATGAAACACGGAACCTATGGATTTTGTGTAGAAAACCCTAAATACATGAAAGAGATAGTTAACCACATGCACTGAGGTCTGTCTCCTACTTTTAAGAAAAGCAGAAGATGGGATAGCTTCCCCCCCCACCTCTCTGCATTTTAAATAAATTAGAGCTGTAAAGCTTAAATTGATCAGAGACAAGAAAAGATGACTTTGAATGGTGATTTTATGTCACAATCAATTGCTAATAAAAATCCTAGCCAAATCAGCAGAGATATGTAAATAAATGAGACATATACAGGAATCCTTGGCACTATGGTTTTGGGATTTCTGGCAAGGGAACAAAGCTACAAGATTTTCTTTGTAGCAGCACCCTCAGAAACTCTCCTGAACTCTTAAAGGCTGCTGATGAGGCACAGAAGGCAACAGCCTCTGGAAGTAAAGTTTAAGAATTAATGAGGCAGTTTCTGAATGATTTAATAATACAAAATAGTGTTACTGAAAATCTCCAGCAATACCTGTGCTGCTGCAGAGAGTGTAGTCTCTCTTCTTTTAATCCATGTAGGAGAGAAGGGAGCAATATGGGGTTAAGAATATCTTTTTCAGTATATGTTTTCAGTCTGTTGTCTGATCAGTTTATTTCAGTGTATCATCATGCCGAGGTATGTAATTAATCACAACCAAAGATGAGGAGACAGGGACAAATTCTCTTAAATTGCTCATTTTCCAAGTGAAAATGTATGTGTCATTATATAGACTAATAGACCTTAGAGAAACTATCAAAAGGAATAGCTTTAATAAGGAAATGGCTTTAATAAGATTGACTGAAAATGAGAATCAAGATTTTATTTGGCAGGTATCACACCCAGTTCCCTGGATCATTTCACACAGTGGGAAGACAGTGACTACAGCACACTTCACTGACATAGATCAGGTGCACCAAAACAATTTATTAAATGTATTCTGAGCAAGCTGCTGCACATATGATTTATAATCACATGTATTCTAAGCAAGCAATGCATTTGTGTATGACTGATAAGTATTTCTATCTATGATTCTATGATTCCAGAGTGGGGGGAGGTAAATTAGAGTAGGAAAGGGTAAATTAGATTGAGTAATGTTAAATGAATTTTAGGGAAAGTTAATTAGTGTAGGAAAGCAACTCATCCATCGCAGGTTGGTGTCTGAGAGCTTGCAAGCTGGCAGAGGGTCTCAGATCAGCTGAGGGGAGATCCTAAAGCTGTCTTCCAACATTCTGATTTTAGATGCCTTTTACATGTGGTTTTCCATGATAAGAGAGGGGGAAGAGAGGGCAAACTGTTACAAGATATACAGACGAAGTTATAAACAGGGGTGTGAAAAGTATGTGACTTTTGACTTTGCAGAAAAACAGAAAATTCTGTTGATTTCTTAAGACATCATTTTCAGATGCCAAAAACATGAGGGATTGTTTGTATGTTAGTCATCACGCAGTTTTATGATCCCTGTGCTTTTGCCAAAGGTGGCACATTCTTATTTCTCTGGTCATAGCTCTGTTCTTGACGTGAGTTCTAGGCTGCACATAGGCATAGATAAGGAGAGAAAAGTGACAGAGTCATAGCTATGGCCTTCTCTGGCCTGAATGGCTAGGGGTAGTTCTCATTACCAACCAGAGGATGGCTACTTGACCTACGTCCCGTCCCATTCTCTGGTCTTACAAAGATCTCTCCCCCTCTTCAGCAGGCTGTGCTTGGCCCATACTACTCAGCAGGGGAGATGTTGTCATGGATGGAGCTCTGGAGGAAGGAGCTCTCTCAGGGTCCCACATCAAAAATTAATGTGGTACAGTTATTTGTTTTCACACCGAAAGAAACACTTAACACTGGAATGAGAACTTCCATTTGTGATTGATGAGCTTATCTCTCGAGGTGAAAACAGATCTTATTCATATCAGGAAGTACCCCAGTATGATGTATAATTTTCAAAAAAATATTCTTTTAAATATAATCCCTTTTTATTTGCTTCTAGACTACTATAATTTTATATCATGTTTAAAATAACATGACAGAGATCAGCAACTCATTTTTAACACAATTTTTTTAAGTGTTTATCATCACTGAGCAAAGATTTGGGTTTGTGTTTAAACCCAAAGAGAGAACCTCTAACACTGCAGGTTATCCATCTCTATGGTTTACCATTATTTTATACTGAAAGGTCTTCTTTGGGAAAATCCTGTATTTACATCACTTACAGCTGAGATGATGTACGATCCCATACTCTGCTAATGCTGACAATCACACTGTATTCATTCTTTTCATCAGATGAACTGGCTTATCTTCTTATTATTTTACTTACGTAATAGTATGAAAGTGTACATACTTCAACAAAAGCAGTAGATGTGGCCAGACACCTAACTGTTTGTCCTTGACCACATTCTGAAAACTGATTAATTTTTCAGTATTCCTGAAATCCCTTGTTTGGTTTGTGCTCCATCTGAATAAATGAATACCCATCATATATTATATATGAATAATTACCTATTATACTTTTGGCCTTGCTGTTGGTTTTGTTTGTTTTTTTGTTTGTTTGGTTTTCTTTTCTGATCTGCGTTTTTTTTTTTTTATTATTATTATTATTATTTCAAATTCACTAATTTAAGTACACTGAAGATCAACATAAGCATAGAGCATGTGTTTTTAAAATGATGTTTCTTGACTTATGTAGGCCAAATGGAATTGAAGCTCTAATCCAGCTCATTAGTGACCCCAATTCGGCTATAAAATTTATGAAAACTTTGTAAATATACATTTAAGTTGTGTTATGACATTCATATCTAGAGAAAGGGTCTTGATCAGTTAATATGAAAACTACCAGAGTAGCTCCATTAATCAGATCTTGTTTCTCTGGCAGATCTGAATGTAAACAGTCGAGCGACTGCAAGTTTGTGAAACGTGTTTATTATGCTACCCTTTTAACCTCATGAACTGTTTAGTATTTTTAAATGTAGAACCACATTAATCACTCTTTTCTAGGCAACACTCAATGTAAAAACTTTGCATTCCTGAGAAGTCTCATTATAATAATAACAATAAAGAAAGAATATAGTCAATATATCAAAAAGTTCTAGCCAAAGGAATATTACTCTTTTTTTTAGTACTCTCTGGGAAGGTAAGCCAGCTGTCCTACAACAGGGTCACATAGACTGCTCCAGCATTGTCCCTAACCTTTTCTTTATTGGCACTAAGACATTGGTCAGTGCACTGGTGAGCCATTGCTTCCCAGTTTATACAAGCTTAGCAGTACTGAGAAAGTGTGATGGAGTTCAGAAGGTAATTACAGTTACAGGCAGAGCAATAGCGATCCAATTGGCACAGATGACCTGGTCACCTGGATGCTAGTGTGTTGAAAACACTTTGTTGTGAGGGAGAGAAAGACAATAGACCTGAATCACCCTAGCAAGTTTCCCATGAAGCTGTTAAAGAAAGGTTGATAATTCTTTACCAGTGTGTTACCTCTTTTCTGAAAATGTGTCTGTATGGT
Source organism: Callipepla californica brunnescens (assembly GCA_023055505.1). Taxonomy (NCBI): domain Eukaryota; kingdom Metazoa; phylum Chordata; class Aves; order Galliformes; family Odontophoridae; genus Callipepla; species Callipepla californica. The sequence continues at coordinate 5,797,434 of JALIRH010000001.1, forward strand.
GACCCAGCTCTTAAAACAGTCAGTGCCGTATGTGGCTCATCCTCAAAGTTACTAACTTTCCTAAGGGGCAGGAGATGAAAGTTTCAATTCCAGGCTAGAAAGACCTTTAAACTTCCTATTCTTCCTGTATTCTAGCCTTTGAACTGCCAAGTGGCTCTTTCCAAGTCTGTGCCAACATATGACCAGTTACACTGCTGGTGAGTTACTGTGCATCCTCACTAGTACAGAGTGGGCCCGTGAGTGACATGGTTGCACTATTATTCCTCATCAAGCAATTTAGATGTGTTTTTAAATTAACTTCATTATGTAGGAATGCAAAACATTTTAGGATAAATTGAGACTAAGAGTTCCTAAAAATCTGTTTATTTTTAGAATTAGCATGTGAACTCCAATGAACCAGTTCATGAGCCTTGTCTTTCAACCCCATTCACCTGGCAAATACTCTTCACAGTATACGAAAAGTGATTCATTAGAATGGTCTCAGAAGGGAAACCACAAAGTAATTTTATATATGATCTCTGTTATTTTGTGCTTATTGTACATCAGGTAGCAAAAGGCAGGCTCAATTTGTTTTATCATCTTATTCACACACTATAGTTGTCCAAATGAGATTATAATCTAAGTATGAAGAGCACTCTGGCCTGTTTAGCCAGGCTAGAAAGGAAATGGATGAAGAAAAGAAAAAGGAATAAGAAATAAAAGTCAAAAGGGGAAGTGTGAAAGAGAGCAGAATTTTAATGAAAGAATAGATATACAGTGTATATATTGTACAAAAGTGGTGGATATTTAGTACCTTCTGGTATAAGATTATACATATTTATTATAGGAAACACAGATATAGGAAGGTTTGTTTGATAACCAGCCTTTAAAATGTCTCTGAGCTCCGTAGGACCATTCGAATAGACACAAAGGACTGAAGCAAAGTTCCAGAGTAATTTAAATACATGAAGTGATAAAAACATAGGATAATTTTTCATTTTGTAGACAACTTTGCTGACCTCAGGTACTGTGGAAAATCTTGAACTAGACATTGCATTTAGGCATGGTACACATTTGCCCATCCATCATTGGATGGTTTGATCTCAGGTGAATTTGTTTGAACTGCTTTTTAAATTCATTTATACTTGTTATCAGAATCCCACGACACTGTATCCTGAAGTTTAATTATGTGCACTATGAAAAGGTACTGCTTTTAAACTTTGTACTTGGTCATCTGTATGTCCTGAGAAATAACAGTAACTTCTGTGTTCCCATTTCTGTTCATGACTCTACACCCCCACAAATTCTTCCACAGTTCAATGGTATCCCAGTATGTATGTACATATGTGTCTGTGCATAGGCTCTAATGCCTATATAAGCTGTTCATACAGTCTGTAAATCTCTGCTTTTGAAAACTGTTATAATTTCATTATTTTGCAGTTACTGAATGCCTGAGTAGTGCTTTTGACTAAATAGAAGCAGTGCCTAAGAATATTTGCTTGTGTGAATTACTGTTGCTATGAAGTATACAGAAAAGCTTTACTGTGGACATACACTTTTTAAGTAGTAATTACAGCATGGTTTCTCTAACATGATTTGTAGCAGTGTTTATATAATGGTTGGCTGGTAAGAAAATACCACACTTGGACACAACCAGATAAAAACAGTGCATTCAGAGTATATAGCTCGCCTTTCTTTACTGACTATTTTAGATCTTTATAAGTGCCATTCCATGCTGAGCTATGTTCTACTAGTTTTACTGCAGGAAATAGATTTAAACTAAGCACAAAAAATCCACTAGATGGCATATGTTAGCTATAAATGAATTAAATCAGACTCTAAAAGAGGATGAAAGGGATAAAAATGTTCTGACTAATATCTGTTATATGAATTATTTCAAGTGAAAAATACTGTTATTTATGAAGGAAAAATGTTAAAACTAGATGTTAATCCAAAACATCAGAGTCATAAAGGAGTTTTAGGGAAAAGGTAAGCACAATTAATCTAATTGAATTACTTACGAGGTAAAAAATATATATATTTATACTTGACTGTCAGGTGAACAAAAATCTCCTCAGTGCCTCTCAAAGGTAATTTCTTCTTCACTTTCCTGGCAGAGAAGGTGCATTCCAACATGTCCAAGAGTCTCAAAGCTGCTCTTCCCCCTAGGTTTCAACTCACCAGAATCCCAACTCACACTGTAGGGTATCAGACCCACATCTTCCATCTAGCATAATCTCTGCACCTGTGGTCCAATGATCCCAGACTTGTTGCTGAAGCTACGTGGACTCCACCATCATCCAAGGATCTTCACTGCAAGAAGCACTATAGGTACATGAACAGTTTTCTTACACATCCAGATGTGAGCATGCCTGGGTTTACTCACTTCCAGCAGTGAGCCAAAAGTTCCTCTTAGTGCATTTTCTGCATATTCCTGCATATATAACTGATAAAATATTTTTTGTGTGTTTTTGGACAGAAGTAATTAATAGATTCATAACTAATAAAACAAAAGCATAAATAATCTTTAACTCATTTCTAAAACCACCGTTGGTTCTTTTTGCCTCCTCAGGCAGATCTCAAAGAAGTTGCGCTTCTACTGTGCTACTACTTTGCATGAAACAGCTGATCAGTCGCTGCTAGATATATTTTTCTGCTGATGAGTGGTTGCAGGGCTGCCTGAATTGCCACTGCACTCAGGTCCCAGAAATAGATGTAGTGCTTTAGACTGCAAACCAAGGTGCTGTGTAACGCAGAACTTGCTCCATCCTCTCTATCATGGCCTAAAACTGCCCAGAGACTCATAGCAGTGAGAGTGGACAGAGGAGCTGTAGACTTTGGGTGAACTCCCACAAGCCATGCTCTGCTGTGCTAGAGATGTGAATCAGAAAGAGCGTATGGTACAGGACAGAGCTGAGAGTTTTCGATTGCTGCAAGAAAAAGCTAGAAAACCCCAGAGGATGCTCCTTCCAAAATCATGGAATCATACAAGTGTTTGGGTTAGAAGGGACCTTTAAGATCATCCAGTTCCAACCCTCCTGCTATTGTCAGGGACAGCTCTCTCTAGACCAGGCTGCTCAAAGCCCCATACAGCCTGGCCTTGAATGCTAGAGGGGGTATTCACAACCTCTCTGGGCAACCTGTTCCAGTATCGCATCACCCTCACAGTAAAGAGTTTCTTCCTGATATCTAGTCTAAATCTGCTCTCTTCCAGTTTAAAATCATTTCCAATCATCCTTTTGCTACATGAACTTATAAAAGGTCCCTCCCCAACTTTCCTGTAGGCCTCCTTCATGTACTGGAAGGCAGCTATAAGGCCTCCTTCAAGCCTTCTTTTCTCCGGGCTGAAGACCCCCAGCTCTCTCAGTCTGTCCTCATAGATGGGGTGCTCCAGCCCTGTGATCATCTTCATGACCCTCCTCTGGATCCACTCCAACAGCTCCTTTTCATTCTTGTGTTTGGGGACGCCAGAACTGGACACAGGACTCCAAGTTGGGTCTCACAAGAGCAGAGTGAAGGGGCAGAATCACCTCCCTTGACCTGCTGCTGTTCACAATTCTCCTAATATAGCCCAGGATACAGTTGTCTTTCTAGGCTGCAAGCGCACATTGCTGGCTCATGTTGTGTTTTTCATCATCTGACACTTCCAAACCTTTCTCAGGGCTGCTCTCAAGCCATTCTCCACCCAGTCTGTATCTATTGCCCTGATCCAGGTGCAAGGTCTTGCACTTGGCCTTGTTGAACTTCATGAGTTTGGCATGGGCCCGCCTCTCAATCCTGTCCAGGTCCCTCTGGATAGCATCCTTTCCCTCTAGAATTTCAACTGCACTGCTTAGCTTGGTGTCATCTGCAAACTTGCTGAGGGTGCACTCATTCCTACTGTCCATGTCACCTACAAAGATGTTAAATAACACCAGTCCCAACACCAGTCCCTGAGGAATGCTACTCATCACTGGTCTCCGTTTGTACCTTGAGCCGTTGACCACACAGCCAATTCCTTATCCAGTGAGTGGTCTATCCATTAAATCCATTTGTCTCCAATTTAGTGACCAGGATGTAATGCAGGACAATGTCAAATGCTGTGCACAAGTCAGCAGCTCTGTTGAGATTCACCATGCAGGACTCTTTTCTTTTCTTCTTCTTGAGAAATGCTTTGATGCTCTTGCTACATATTCACTCTGCTCATCTGAATCTGGCTCACTAACTTGCCTTACGGGCTAGGCCTCATAATGTTCTGGCAATCCCAGGCTGTCTGACCTGGTTCCCCTCACCAGGTCTGATCCTGAGCCCCTCTCATCCAGCACCCATCTCTGTGAGTGGACATCCCAGCCTGGTCCCTGTTGAATTTTTCCGTTCAAAGAGGGCACAGAACCATAAACTAACATACAGACTAATAAACAGGTCACAAATCATGCAATTTTTCTCTGCAAAAACAGTAAAAAAATCCCATCTGAAAGCATTCATCACAAACCTCAACTACAATCTGAAACACTTGCTTGAAAACATTTCTTCACAGGCTTACAAAAGTTGTTTTTTGCCCCAATTCCTGGCCTTGCAGCCCAGAGCCTCCAGACTGAACAGCTCTGCCCTGCTGATGGTTGGAGCACATTGAGGGAGTCATGTGGTTGCAGTGTGGTGTGAGGGTGAGGGCTGACCCAGATTGTGATGTAATGAGCTAGAGGGCATTTCCAAATCTTCCTGTTATGTTTTCTTTTGAGCCTAAGGCTTTTCAGCTGTCAGGTGTTCTCTCTTTCCAACAAAAATAAAAGATTAAAGTGTCTGCAGAAAACAGGCACATTCAAAAAATTTCCTTCTAAAGAAAGAAAACTCAATATCCTGTTGGAAAAATAGCTTTGGTGGAAAACAACCATCACAAACCTTCTGCAGTTTTATCCCAAGGTCAACCTTTTTTTTTAAACATAACCCATGTTTTCAGAGCCACAGCCTGCAATTGTTCAATATAAGGCAATGAAAAATAAAATGGAAATCTTGTTCAAATGTTCAGTGAAGGGAGCGTGTCAAATGTTAACACAGAATAATTTATCAAGCATCTGTTTGTTTAATTAAGACGACTGAGACACAATTAGGCAGGCAATTCAGTTAGCACTTGTGTTGATCTGTTTGGGGCATTTTGCCAAACGTTTTAAGAAGCCAAAGAAGTATGTGCATATCAACAGCTTATAACATTAGCACTAATACATTATTTAAAATGGAAATTACATTCAAAGCCTGTTGCAAAGCACTCTATCATGTTTAAATTATGGCATCCTGGTACTATGTATACAGAGCTTGTACGTAATTTTTATTGATATAATTTATTTTCACATTGAAGATTGTTGAAGAGATGGATGTTTTCAATCTTGACTCTATCTACCATTGAATATTCTTTGGTGATCATCATGCTATATAGCCCAATACCACTATTTCAAGTTTTTCATTAAAGAACTCTTGTGCTCCTGTTACTTAAATGCAAAAGAAACAACAATGAAATCTCAATCAAGATTTTATCGTGATACTATACACACATGCATAAAGTAAAATTGAGTAAAACCCTCTTTGTTTCCTATTTCCAAACATCATTAACATAATGGGGAAGAGGCAATTGAATTACACAGTGGGTGGGAATGCAAGTAAATGTTAACAAATGAGTGTTTAGTGTTCAGACAGCATTGCCTAGCCAGTTTTTACACAGAGGGATGTGATAGCTCAGGAGCTAGAGTGATGATATTTTAATGTCAATATAATTCAACATTGATGAGGCAGCTATGTTTGCAATTTGTGCACATAGCAGTGGCACTGATCTTTTTAATCCAAGCTTTCGAATTTTAAACCATCTGAAAATGAATGCTATTGCTGCCTTCACAGAAGGAACCTACTGACTGTGCAAAATGTACCTCATATGTTCCCAGAGCTGTTTGTTCATTTCTGGAGATTCTTGGAAAAAAATATCATTCACAGTTCACTACTGTCATCTGGTGGCCACCTTGAAAACGAGCCTTTTTTTTTTTTTTTTTTTTTTCACCCACAGTTAAAAGCTGGCTTATGAGACCTGTGTTGTTGGAGTCATCCTCACCAGAGGACGAAAATCCTTCTCTCTTGTTTTCCAGTTCATTTCCTTTCCACTCTGGTATTCTCTTCTATTTTTCAGTCTATCACCCACCCATGTCTGAGCAGATTCCAATCCATGTCCATAGAGGACAAGTGTGATCCTCTGCTTACCAAAATTTTTGAGCTCCCTTCAGTAAGGGAAGTTTGCTTTGAGGTATGTGGGGAATTCCCACAAATGTGCAAGTCTCCTGCTTGTCTTGCTCTCTGAGCTGCACTTAAGGCTGATATAAGAAAAATAAAACCATTGGGCTGTGACTGTGAAGACAGCAACTGAGATTTGAGCTCCATGAGAAGCAAGAGAGAATTTAAATGTGATCTAGATTTAATTCCTGACATCTGTGCAATTTATTCGTCTTTCCCATAACTTCTCCTACAGGTCAACTACTCTTTCTTGACTCTTGGGAATTAGTAAATTCAGAGATGAACATGATTAAGATACAAAAGGGATGGCTGAAAGCTAGCACATGCCTCTGACATCTGCACTTACTGGAGGAGGAGGAGACACTGAAGGGCAGAAGTCAAGTTTCTCCTTCACTCCATTCTTCGGAGAGCCAAGAACAAATAACGGTTCATTCGTATTCATGGGAATGCAAAATAGAAAGAAAGGTAGAGAAAGTCAGAGAGGCCAGCTCTGCATGTGAGGAACATTTCAGTAGAAAATGATTTCATCATGTGACATTAGCAATATTCACAGTGCTACACCTATATATACAGTTAATAAATGATAGTTTCTTTATTACAGCAACTATCTGATCAGGCTGATAAAAAATAAATTTATAAACAGTTCATGAATTAATGTTGCATTTTATGTTGTCATAGAACACTTTCATCATGTATAGCTGAAGGCTGGAGAAAGATAAATAATTGTCACCAAATTGCATGATAGGGGTTTTCTAATATTTTTTCCCACACAGAAAACAGTAACTCCCATAGTGGACACTCCCCTCTGGTTTCCCCACACAAATTGTGTTTGTTAGACAATAGTAAGCTAGGCTTTTTAAACATCTAAGTTTTGTATTCCATCCTTCAGGGAACACCAGTACCATAAATAAGTGTCTATAAATCTTGTTTTCTTTAGTTATTTATATAAGCTACTTAAAAGAAGCTGTGCAGTAAATATCCAAAATGAATCAAGAAGTTTGTTTAACAAATCCTGAGCCTTTTTGTTATAGTAGTTCACTAAAAAAGAGCTACACAATAGTTTCATCACACACATTATCATTATGCAAAGTGTGAGGCCTTAGAAGTGCTCAAATTCAGTTTTGTCTCAAACAAGACAAGAAAAAATCTTTAAAATTTTCATAACATAAAATATTTTGAAATATATGTTTCAATCATAATTGAAATAATGATGTCAAAAAGAATCACTTTATTTTCATTTGAGTGCTTAGGTTGATTCATGCAATGCATTGCTGCAACAGCTGTGAACGTTACTGGACCAGTTTTCTACCTACAAACTCTTCTGGTAGAAAATATTTGGTGTCTTACATTCTAGTCCTCTTTCTCTTAAAAGATTATAAGATACTGAACTAATCTGCCTAAATTCTAAATGCAACTGTTGAGAACAATTGCACTTCAAAATCTGTATGTAAAGAAAATTGATATTAAACATGCAACACTATTAGGAAGAAAAAAAACAAAACAAAACACCAAAGTATTTTGCCAACAAAAATGCAAACTTTTGAAAACAAATGAAAAGCAGTTTTGCCTTTCTTTTTCCCTTTTCCTCTGTACCTATTTTCCTGCATAACTTGCATCAGATGGCGTCTTGACTAACTTTCCCCAGAGACTACACCTCTCTGAAGAATTTCTATAGCCATCATTATCTCAGTATTTTAGGATGTAGACTTGAATGTATTCAGTAGTACCTTGTACTGCTCCTATAAAGTGGGACTGTGATGTTGTCTGTGTTTTATACATGAGCAAGTAAATTTTTTGTTACCAAACCAGCACTACACCAAAGGCCCCCAAGCTGACAGTCCAATCCTTGATGTATACAGATGTCTTCTTTCTTTGTTTATAAATGTCAGCCAGTTCAGAGAACACGTTTCTTTTTAGGATGAATCAAGAAAAACTGAGCTTGATTATAGAGTTTTCAATGAACAAAGTGAAAAATGTTATTTACTTGGGAAAACAAAAAAAAAAGCAAACATACAAACAAAGAAAATAAAAACCACGAAACAAAAGAACTGCAAAAAACAAAACCATTACAGGGTATACAGACATAAAGCCAGGATTATCATTACTTTTAATAGTGTATGAAAATAGTGATGAATGGCACAGTAAAGTGAGATTCAGACTAGTAGAGAATTATTTATCTGGTTAAGGAAAAAAAAAAAAAAGTGTGCTAATATGGCTTTTCTTTTCATTACTGACACATCAGTACAAAAATCAAGAAACATATATGTAAGCATGACCTAGAAGCAATCACCTTACCTTAGATCATGAAACAATTCGAATGATGTGATAATGGAAATTCCCTTGATGGTTTTGCAAGATTAAGTTTGTTAAGCCAAGTGTCCTGGACAAATGCCACCACATCTGGGGTTATAATGAGAATAGTTTTTCGGCTGGTACTCAAGTGAATCCAAGTAATAATTTTTATTTGATTATGTTCATGGTCATTGTTTGTTTAATTAATCCAAACATCAGCTCAACTTAACCTTTGAAATCATCTTAGAGGAACAGTTCTATTGCAGATATGTGTTCGTCTTAAGTGTTTTAGGATTTAAAAGCAAGAAAACAGAGGATAGAATTAATAATAAAACATTGCTATCAAAGTTGCTCCTCAACCGTTCATCTTTCACAGACTTCTTATGATCATTACAATAGTTTTTTCTCCCAGGTCCCTGATGATGTCACCTCAACTGTGCAGTCATCATGCTGGCTTCCTATTCTGCAGCGAATCTCAGTGTTTGTGATCTGCAGTGATCATGAACGCAACCACAAAATTCTACTAAAATGTTGGGCAAATGTACATCTGTCCACACACACACACACACACACACACACACACACACACACACACACATATATATATATATATTTTTTTTTTTTTTTCAGAAAAAAAACACACTAACAAGTCCAAATGGCATTCTCTTTGTTTGTAGAAATGCATGCAAATAAAGAGTTTTTTCCCATTATCTGGGCATTTTTCTAAAACCAATGCCTTATAAAATATGCAGGGCATCAGATGTGAAATTAGATAAGTATTAATACTAGGACTATACAGCTTCATGCTTGTTTGTTTTAGAACAGAACTTTACATTTCATTAGAAATATGTTGCGGTTTCAGTTGCAGTCACTACGTTGCTTTATTTGGTCCAAAACTGTTTCACTTTCTGGCTTGCTCCACTAAAATCTAGCCCCTTAGCTTCCAAGGACTGACCTTTGTAAACAGCCTTATCTCTATAACAGGCCAACCCACAAGCTTGGATACACTTACTGGAAATTTTTGCAACTTTGGTTTCAGCATGAACTTGCTTTCTAGGCTGATTTTGATGACAACACGAAGGAGCTAAATTTGGAATTGCAACCGAGGAAATGAGGGGCTTAACAAGTAAACTTCAAAGTTGTCTCAATCTAAAAAGATATCATGCAAGTAAGCTGTTAGTGAGCCTTAAATGTTCAGAATTATGAACTAAAGTATAATTTAAAAAGAGGAAAGAAAAAGTCCCCTGAAGAAGAGAGTTTATTAAAAGCGCAAGGTAAAAATGTGAAAACTTTTGTGTTTTTCTGTTTGGCCAAAACTACTTGGAAAATATCAGTATATGGTGCACAAACGATGAAGAAAACACACAGGAAAAGAAAAAAAAAAAAAAAGATTTATACTGTGAATAGTTAAATCATTTATTTTCATGTCTTTCCAGAAGATGGTAGTGTAGTATACCATTACAGACTGTTGCAAAGCTCACTCAGTTTTCGCAGCATGTTAATACAAAAACTATAACTAAAAATAAAGTAATTTGGAATAAAATAGCTTAAGAAGTTGCATTGAGAAGATGTAAAATGCAGAGTCACCTTGGTCATTTATTTATATTTAAACATCAAGATCTTAATAAATATCAAGATATTAATAAATGAATCGACTACAGGACTACTTAGAAAGAGGATCAGAATATGTTTTGGATTCTGGAGATTATTTTAATGTGATCGAGGAGAGAACCTTTAAATAAATCCTTAATGCATTGTCCTGTGGAAAGCAAGCACAGTTAATTCTTACAATTACAGCTAATACTAATGCTCTGAAAAGTTTTTTATGTATTTTAGAACACAGGAAAGGTCTGGATCTCCATTTAATACAAGTAAACAGGAAAACAGGATATAAAACCTTAAAATGTTGCTATATCAAATATTCATTTCAAAATATGAAAGTACAGTGGCTGCTCCGAAAGCAATGCCTCCTATTTTATTTTGTTGGCCCACATCAGAGGAGGATTTTGGCAGTAGTGCAGTGGAGGCTGAACCTTCCTCCCAGTATTCCATTACATCTTTTTTCTGTGTGACAGATGGCAGCAGAGGGGCAGTCTGATAGAACAACACCTGAAATGGAGAGCATATGAAGTATTGAAGTGTTGAATTCCTACATAAGGAAACAGTTGCACCCATTGACATTCATTGATACTTGTTGAACATTTATGGGAACTAACCAGTGCATGTGAGCATGTTGAGATGATGGGTGGTGTGTTTCAACAGCGGCAACAGCAATGTGAAAGACAAGTCATATTCTGGATGGTTATGCATGGCTGCCACACCACAAAATGAAGAGTGGCACATTTAGCTCATCCATGCAAACTGGCTAGTGCTGCTGACTGTGTTGAAACATAGTGCTTTTGTGCTGAAAATTTTCTCTATTTATTAGTGTTATTATGCTTCATGTATTCATTGTAGTTTCCCTAGAAATAAATAAATAAATAAATATAGGAGACATTATTTTTGAAGCAACATATGTAATTGGCCAAATGCCATGTCAGAAGTTGTAATATTTACTTGATTTATGAGTTTAAGCCCTTAAAACCTTGATAGTACATATTGAAACTACAAATTCTAGATCACTTCTTGCCTTATCCACAGAGGCATTTACACTTCTTGAGAAAACAAAACAAAGCAGAAAAAAAAATTGCTTCTGATATCATTTTCAAATAATTACTTCTTGGGTTTTATATGTGGGACTTAATTAAGCAATTAGTTGTATTTAATGAAAATATATCAACTAGAAAATCATCTAGTTTGAAAGAAGTTGAGAATTTATTTCTTGGTACTTTTCATGTCTATTAAATCATAGTAAAACTGTCTAAATCAAAAGTCTTGATTTCAATTTCACACTATATGGCAGTTTTAATACATTCCTAGGTTCTGGAAAAGAAGTCAATCTGAAACACTTTTAGAAACTTAAATTTATTTAGGCGCCATCACATTGACAACTTCTCTCTGGACTCGGACAGATAGTTCTTAAACATATGCATACTCCTATGATCATGTGTCAAACATTTTAGTGGCAATATTGTAATTCCACACATCAAAGAGTTTTGACGGTTACTGGCTTGTGATATGCTAGTCCCCAACAATAAGAGAACCATCCAATCATTCAAAAGGGCCTTTAAATACTGGTTCACAAATGTTAGCATACCTAAGCTGCTGAAGTCCTCACAGCTCCCTGTAATAATGAATATTAGGTCTAGGGTAAAAAACTGCGACTATGACTTTCTCCAAAGACAAAATGGAGTTGTCCATTCAGACCAGTCAGTTTTTACCAGTAACAATGCTGTACTCTCACCATTTTTTCCATTTGTAACAGGTAGCCGTAGTTTGGGGTAGGTAGTATGATCAGCCACACTGAACCCACAGAAGCTTGTTGCCACAAACCCAAGGCCAGAATAATCTTTTTTACTTTTATTCCAAACATCACAGAAATTAACCATCTATCTCTCAGACTAGATCTTCTTCATTGCAACATCCAAATACACAGGCAGTGATGTTTGGTTAGACTGACCCTGTGCGTCACTACAGTTTGATTTCCTGCATTTTTTCCAGATGTGACTAAACATTTGTATTCTTTTAATTTAAAGTCTTCTAACTAAAAGTCCCTGAATGTTGCAAAATATATGTGCAAACTAATCCTAGCCCCTAATATATCATCTGCATCCCTAGTAGTGTCAATGAATGCTCTAAACCCTTGTTTTTAAAATGTTAATTTCCTGTATATGTGGCTTATCTGGAAAGGACTATATTTTTCTCATAAGTACGTCATCATACTTCTTTCCAAATGAAGAACAGAAACAGTTATAGAAGATATATGCAATTCTGGTGTTCACTGTCATCTTCATTCAATGACAGGCCATTATGGTTGCTCAACTCTTTAGTACTACTAAAATCCTTTAGGAATAATTATTTTCCTTCAGTATGTGCTGGATTTTCTTTCTCTTTTTTTTTTTCTTCTTTCATTTTACTTTATTTTTTCTTTTCTCTTTTCCTTTTCCTTCTTCTTTTTCTTTTTCTTTTTCTTTTTCTTTTTCTTTTTCTTTTTCTTTTTCTTTTTCTTTTTCTTTTTCTTTTTCTTTTTCTTTTTCTTTCTTTTTCTTTTTCTTTTTCTTTTTCTTTTTCTTTTTCTTTTTCTTTTTCTTTTTCTTTTTCTTTTTCTTCTTTTTCTTTCTTTTTTTTTCTCTTTTTCTTTTTTATTCTCTTTTTCTTTCTTTCTTTGTCTTTTTCTCTCTCACTATATAATTGAAAAAAATTTTTAACGTGATTGTAAACACCAGAACAAGCTTACATAGTGAAGTAGCTGATACCCTAAGCCTGTCGGTGTTTAAGAGTCATTTGAATAATGCCCTTATTAATATGGTTTAACTTTGGTTAGCCCTGAAGTTGTCTGGCAGTTGATCTTCGAGGTCCTCTCCCTCTCCTTTCTCCTTTCTCCTCACACATTAGCAAAGATGATTGCTCATAGTATATATAATAAGGTCATCATCATAATTGCCAGAGCACTCATAATCTTCCAAATTTATTATTAACTGATATTCTTCTCATATAATGAGGTCTAAAATAAAGTGAGACATCTTTTTGTATTATAAAGTTAGTGTATATATTTTTAAAAGTCATTGCTGATTTCTTGAATGTTTAGCGGTGTTTCACTTTATCATTAAAAAGAATTGTCCAAGGAACAAGATTAATTTATTCTCTGCTTATTTTAGCACATCCCCCCATCTATCCTTTCGGATTCTCTTAATTAAGATCTACTTATCTACACACACTGGACAAGGTGTCCATTAGACTTCAAAGAATTGTAGAATGCCTTGAATTTGAAGAGAACTTAAAGACCAAATAATTCTAACTCTTATGCCATGGGCAGGGATGCTGGATCCAGTTGCCAAGACACAACCTGACCAGGGTTGATGCATCCACTACCTCTCTGGGTAGCCTGTTTCAGGGTCTCACCACTCTCTGAGTAAAGAATTTCCTTCTTATCCAAAATGTCCCCTCTTTTAGTTTAAAACCACTATTTCTTGTCCTGTCAGAGTGTAGCAATAGAGTCCCTTCCCAGCTTTCCTGTAGGCCCCCTTCAAGATAAAACACCAACTTCCTCACTTTGTTGTCATTAGGGTGATGCTTCAAACCCTGATCAACCTCACACCCTCCCACTGACAGTGTAATATTTGTCTAGTTTATCTGGTGATATCTTTCATACTATTTGTCTTACAAAACATGAACTATTATTTCATATTTTCTATGTGATTGCAAAGTTGTTGCATTTTTTTTCTCTTCTCTCTGTGTCATGTGTATACCACCTTCTTCAGCACCTAATTATCTCAGATCCACTATTGCAATTCTTCTGTGTGGTTTGGTGGTATTTTATTTTTTCTTCCAGGCACAGTTTCCTGAAGTTACTATCTCATCTCCACAACATTAATGAGTGCTGCAAAAGCTGTATCATGGATTAGTATTGCAACTCTGTGATACTGGGCTGAGCAAGAGGGACAGGAGGTATCAGGCAAAGCCTGTAATTGTTATGCAGTCATGAACTAGTTCAGAGAGCTTTTAAGTAACAATTTATCAGTAATCAGTACTGAAATAATTGATAAGAGGTGAACAGGAGGCTGAATTAGCAGCCTTTGAATATGTACTGGAAATACCTGAGACTATATGAGTATGTGTGAGAAAGAGATTTATTTCAATATTTATTTCAATATATGAAATTAAGGGATTTGGACTATTACCGTCTGTTATGTCTGATCTGTAATTGTTCTGACACATTCCAGGGTTCTTATGACCGAGGCTTCTTAATTCCGTTTTCTGTCTTAGTTTCTTAATTGCTTAGCTGGCTATTTCACTTCGGATTGTGTTATTTGTTGAAATTCGGACAGATCATAACAAAGTGGAAGTCTGCTTGGGAACAGTGTATCTTGAGAAAATATCCAGAAATAAATACTATACACAAATAAACTTGATGATTTAATATGAGACTGGGCCTTATCCAGTTCCACTGATCTGTTCATGAACTTTTTACTTAACTCAGTGGATGAGTAAAAACATTTCTGCCTTACTCCTGAAAAGGAACATTTAAAAAATCTGTTCAGTGGAACTGAATGAAGCAGATCCAAAGTTGTGATTCATGTATACAGGTGCTGAGCAGTGAACTCTGACAATTCCCAGACTCTTCACCAGTTGGCCTCCAGACTCCCTAGGCTATCACAGATATCCCTGTTCTGAGCTGCTGAGGGCCGACTCCAGTTGGAAAATGTCATCAAATTTCCCTGAGTGACTAGGTCCAAGAATCAGAGATGTTAAAAGTGAAAGAGAGAGAACTTCCTAATTTTTAAAATAATTTCTTAAGACATTGCCACTCCTTCATAACATTTTGTCAAAACCAACTCTGGAACCAGATGCAGAGTTTTGAAGGGGCTATAAATCTCATGGGTCAGAATATCCAGGCTTTTTATTTTCTTAACAGATTATTTTTGAATATATAAGAGGAGCTTTAGATTATCCCAGTTAAAGGAAAACAAACCTACTTCCATTCTTTCAAAGAACAGGCATGGAAACGCAGGCCTTAACATGGAGGTATACCAATTACTGCATAACCTATGGCAAAGCACAGGATAATGTAATTCCATATTTAGCAATTGCTGTCACATAGCTTTGTTGCTTGCTGCAAGATGTGCGTGTTTTTCTGATGCTGGTTCTTGACTCTGGTTACCTTGAAGATATTTAGGCTCTGTTTTACCTTTCTCCAAATATTCACAAATTCTGATACCTTACAGTCTTCCAATTTTTATTTTCTATTTTAATTTATTTTTGCATGAAAGTAATCTAATATGACAGACAGTAAAGTAACCACAGACAGTGCTTACCATGTTTTGTACGAGACTGATTCTACTTGTACACTGGCAAATTCACGCCACTAATACCATACAATCATAGAATCATAGAATAGTTTGTATTGGAAGGGTCCTCAGAGATTATCTAGTTCCAACCCCACTGCTACAGGGAGAGACACCTCCCTTTAGACCAAGTTGTTCAAAGCCCCATACAGCCTAGACTTTAATGCCTCCAGGGAGGGGGAATTCACAGTACCCTGTTCACCATCTGTCTCACCACCCTCACAGTAAATAATTTCCTGCTAATATCTAATCTAATCTATACTCTTCCAGTTTAAGGCCATTTCCCCTCATCCTGTCACTTTATGCCTTTATAAAAAAGTCCCTCCCCAGCTTTCCTGTAGATTCCCTTCAGACACTGAAAGGCCCCTGTAAGTTCCCCCATAGCCTTCTCCATACTGAAAAGCCACAAATCTCTCAGTCTATCCCCATCAAGGAGGTACTCCAGCCCATCATCATGATACTCCTCTGGACTTGTACCAATATCACTGCATCAAAGCACCACTGATGTTTTTGGAATCAGTGATCAGAAAGTTTATCTCTAAGGATGACAGAGATGATCCATCTACAAGGATAAAATAAGAAAATATGTACCAAAGCAAAGCAAAGCCAGGAGACACTGACATACAAGGGCAAGGTAAAATTATTATAGCTGACTAGCAATATTTATGTCCTTTCACAGACACACCAGAAAGAGACATACTCATGGGCTGAGCTATTTAGGGTGTTGCATTAAAATGCTTTACTGCCTGGGAAGGAATATATTGTTATCCCCCAATTCTGGAGTAGGAAGAGAGCTGAAGAAAGGATTCAAAAGTAATTTCAAATCTAGTTATAAACATGACATCAGTATTCCATGACATAGTATTGCAAGCAGTGACAAGAAAGCAAGTGTGATATCAAACAGAACTTGTATGAAAATACATAAAGATAGAATATAGATATCTATACAGAAATTTGGCAAAGATACTGATTCTTACAAAAATTGGTGTATCTTAATTAAACAAAAAACTGTTCCTGGTTTATATCTAATTCAAGGCAAAGAAGGCTCCAAGATAGTATTACCTTACTCGTACTGGCTAAGTTTTATGCTGTAGAAAATGAAGCATAGTGTTGAACTGACACACTTACTTCCAACACAGTTACAGCAAAACAGAGAACTTGCTCTAGTTTCTTCGTAATTTTAGGTAACAAATTTAGCATCTAAATAAGGAGTGTAGTTGCCATAGACTTTCTTAGTGTGGAATAAGCTTCCTCATAGAAAGATTCAGATAATAGGACCATAATTCTGAATTTCTTTGAAAGTCTTATTCCTCCTAAGCAGGATTCTTAAAACTGTAATTCATTGAAGTAGGTCTCACCATTTGAAAGACATTTATTTTTGTTTTATTAAATTGTAACCAAACTATCATGATATCACAGATGGACTATGGTCTTATATCAGCAAATTGAGCCCATATGGTTAAATTCAAATAGAAATTTCACCTACTGATCACATTATGAATGCTGAATGGAATTGATGAGGCTCTCAAAGAATAAGGTGTTAACCAGGAAAAATTAAGAATCTGTTGTTTTTTTTCATGATGAATAGGAGAAAAGAGAATAAAGTGTATCTTTTATTTTAGCTCATTAAGACACTTTTAGATAATTTGCACTGAAATTTTCGTATGTTCAGTGACTGGGATGAAAAATGTATGAAACTGCTTCACAGAAAAATCAAATACTAGATCTAGCATCTGTTTCAGGCACAATCATATTGATGCTAATAGCAGGCTGAACAGTCATTTTTGGAATCAAATGTAATAATGCGATTGCTCTTGAGGTCAGCAGGGTAGCTTTGTTTCCATATAATTCAACAGACAGTTCAATCAGTGGCTGCCAATGTAATATCATGATTTGTTCAAAATGCATCCTTCTGGAAAGTCTAAGCTGTTTCCAGAGAAAAAGTGTGAACCAATTACTTGAGTTGCCTGGAAATAATGAGGTTGTAGACTAAAGGCAAAAAGTAGAAGAAATGCCAAGGTTTTTAAGTTTTATCATACTCACTCCTAGTTTTACACTTATAGAATTTATTGCACGCATATAATCCTAATATTTTTGTCTTTTCTTTAAAAATTTTTGGAGTAATAGAGGGCTATGTTATTACTGTTAAATTTGTGTTACTACTATTTCTCACAATAGAATCCAAAGTAATTTAGCAAATACTTATCCAAACATTCCAAATGGAGAAAATCATAGAATCATAGAATCCTTAGAGTTGGAAGAGAACTTTAAAGGTCATCTAGTCCAACACCCCTGCAATGAACAGGGACAACCACAGCTAGATCAAGTTGCCCAGGGCCTGATCTAGCCTTGACTTGAAAGTCTTCAGGAATCAGTCACTCTTGTAGACAACCTGTTCCAGTGCCTCACCACTCTCACTGTAGAAGTCTTTTTCCTTATATCCAGCCTAAATCCACCCTCTTTGATCTTGAAACCATTTCCCCTTGTTCTATCACAACAGACCCTGCTGAACAGTCTGTCCCCTTCATTCCTGTAGCTCCTCTTTATATACTGAAAGGCCACTCTCACATCACCTTGCAATCTTCTTCAGGCTGAAGATCCCCAGCTCTCTCAGCCTGTCCTTGTAGGAGAGGTGTTTCTAACCTCGGATCATTTTTGTGGCCCAGCTCTGTACACACTCCAGCAGGTGCATGTCTCTCCTATACTAAAGACTCCACATCTGGACACAATGATTTTATGTATTATTTTGTCTCTTTTCCTTGCGAGCTCTAATCTGTTAATGGTGAACATCTGCAATGTGTAGAACATAGTTATTAGTCTAAGATACTTTAGTCCTACTGTTATGTTCAAGAACTTGTGTACTGGAAAAAAGGAATCAGAAGACATTAAGCAGAGAATTTACTGTTAGCATGATTGAAATATTAAGTGTCTAATAAGGATGTATTATGAGACAAAATCCATTTTTTACAGGAAAAGCAGAAGAAATATAAAGTTAAAAAGAATAATGCTATAAAGAAAAAGTGTTATTAATTTAATGATAGTTATGCAGTTTGTATCGTTATGCATAAAATTCCTAGGTTCTTCCCCTTTTCTTGATGTTGGACTCACTTGTCTCCTGCCTATCCAGATCCCAGTCTGGTGCTAGGGGCTGTTATGCTGAACTGTCTGGAGACTTCTCTGGAAGGAAGATGATGTTTCTATCAATAGTGTTTTGGTTTGTTTCTTTTTTTTCTTACTTGGCTTGTGCCTGCTAACAGACACCCTTTCTCATTCTGTATCACTGAAACTTAATATACTTTATCTACTAAATGTTGCGTATGTTAAATAATCCTCTTTGTTGCAACTAAAACTGGTTGAGATAGCGTTAGGTTTGCATTTCTTTAACTGACCACTTACAAGTTGTTACAGCCATGGGGCTATGGGACAATCTACCTATGCCCCATCTCTTCTCACACTAGCCTTGCATTCCTCTTTACTGCATCTTGCCTCTCTAATACTGAGACTCAGTATCTCTACATTACATTGTTTTGTTGCTGAACATATTTAATTCTTTACAAAATAATTACTTGTCACATCCCCCATTCTAAAATTATGGTTGTACTATACACTGATAAGTAAATGTAAAAGATGTATGTATATATATATATATATATACATCTTGTTGCACCTAAACTAAGGGCAAACAGAGCTCCATCACTGAAAGGAAAATTAGACAAGAAAATTTGACAAATCTCAGTTTTTCAAACCTTGAAAATTCATGTGAAAAGTCTGTTGCTATTACAAGCAGTGATTTGCTCATATCTCACACAATTCAGTTAAATAAAATAATTAGATGCAGACATCTTCTAATACATCTATTTCTGAAGTTTCAGATCACATGTAAGGGAAAAACTGTGACTGCATCCAAACACAAATTGTCATCTAAGACAATAAATACTGTGTGGTGCTTAGTCACCTGCTGGATTAAACCATAACAGGAAGCAAATAGAGGATATTAATGACTTTGTTTTTGCCTTGCACCTTCTGGATGGCTAAAACATTCTTTGGCAGAATCACCAATCACTGATAATAGTTAAAGTGTTGGTTTAAAGTTTAAGAGAACTTTAGATTTCCAGACATTGTGAATAACAATTGCTAGCCTGAGAGACACTATAAGTTCACCTCATGATTTATGGGAATATCAGTATTTTCTAACATATTTCCACAATATCTAACATGTAAAAGAAGACTTCTTTTAGGGTGTTTTGCAGAAACCTTAAAATTTGTGTTACATTAAAAGTAAAGTTTTTCGTTTTCTTTAGTCCACATTTTCTACTGCACTGCACAAAAAATGTCCCTTTTCAGTGGTAACACCAAGGTGCACCATGCCTTTGTCATAATCTCTTCCCTTCTATGATGTTTTTCTGATTATCTAAGTTTGTACATAATATGCCAGGGCTGTGAGGCAAATTACGCTTGACAGATACTACGTTTTACCATAGGTCAATGAGTTTCCTATTACCAGGTAGAATAATTCACTAATTTTGCTAAACACAGCTCATGTGTGGTCTATATTAGGCAGTATATACAACCTAATTCTGGAGTATACCTCAATAAGTGTTTGTCAATGGCTAAAAAGGAAAGGCTGAATTATGCTTTTAATTGTCTCTAATTCCACAGAACTAAAATGGTATTTATATAAAATCAACCTGTGGTGAAAGTGTAAATTACTACTTGTCTATTGCTTTGTGTCACTCCAGATTAATTTTCAAAGGCAACCGCCAGTGATTAGCTCCAGGAGGTGCTCTGCCAGCCACTATTTTAATGCTTAGCAGAGAGCTAATTTTATACAGGCTGTGATGATGTCTGAAGAAATAACCTGTCAGCCAATTATTCTGGGAATCTGTAAGTCCTTATAATCTGTTCTCAATTAAAAGAAATGAATCAAATAATGACCACTCAGCTAGACTTACCTTGTTATGACGTAAACAGGAAAGTTGTTTTGAATACTAAGCTTATTAAATGTTCCATTAAATGATTTAGCAAGTTAAATAGAACTGCCTATTATTCTCAGTGATTTTCCTTTACTTTCAAAAATAAAATAAAATAAAATATGGTGAATCTATATTTGAGATTGATATAGTTTGAATTAATAATGTGATAGGCTAAAGAACAGCAGGTAGGCCATGAAGCTGTGAATCCTAGAATCACAGAATGTTTTGGGTTGGGAAGGGCCTTAATGATCTTATTCCACTAGTCCAGGTTGTCCAAAGCCAAAACCAACCTGGAACACTTGAACACTTGCAGGGGTGGGACATCCACAACTTTTGTGGGCAACCTGTTCCAGCACTTCACCACCCTCTGAATAAAGAATTTCTTCCTCAATATCTTGTCCACATCTACCCTCTTTATTTTCACACTGTTACTCCTTGTCCTATCACTACACTCCCTGATAGAGTCTCTCATAAAGAGATGGTTGCTATGAAATTTTGCAGCTGCCAACACAGGTTAGAAGAATCAAAATAACTCTCTTTATCCTCAGATTCATGTGGTCTGTTACACTTTTGCTATGTCAAATGCAGAAGGCACTTGACCACCAAAAATTCCAAGTCAAATTAGATAAAATCAGTTGCATTCCTTTTATTAATAACAAAATAAATATCTGAAAATATTATGCAGTGTTGGACTTCTTTGATCTTACCACTATTCTTCATTCTGTCATATCATTAACTTAAACTATATCAGAAATATCCAGACACAGCTTATTTCTTTCTACCCATTCTACAAATAAAAGACAATTCAGAGTTAAAGCATTTTACTGAACAAGTATTTATTTCCCCCACTCTCTCAGTCTCTCTTTTTTCTTTTTTGCTTAGCCAAATCTGAAAAATACTATAATCAGTCTTTATGATGAAATTGCTTTCAAAACTGACACTTGCTAACAGTGAAGACAATATTCTGGTGCCAGTGCATTTCTCCAGCTGAAACACACAGATTTAGATGTAGAAGAACTTTAAAATATATTCCAAAGTATATATGATTCACACCTCATGCTAAGTAAGTATATTTTTTAAGTAGTTCTTAAGATAGCTGTAATAGTAACCAGACATCTCTTTGGACTAAAAAGTGATTAGGTAGCTCACCCAATGAGTACATATTGCCAGCTTTTCTGAACAGCTGTTTTTAATTTAAAGAACATACACAACTAAATTAGTTGCTTGCAACTGTAGATTTTTCTACACCTATGTCTGGGTACACAGCACTCACTGAATTGTTCTTGGCTAGTTAATTCAATAACCTTCTGAGTGATGGCAATATGTTATAATGTGAGAAGAACAGCTAATATAAGCAGAGCTGGAAAGTGCTGAGCTGAACTAGCAGGGCAGCATATCTACACTCAGAATAAGGAGGCAAAAAAAAAGCTACAATAAAAAACAAACAAACAAACAAACAAAAACAGTTACAGTATATAATCTTCAGGGGCTTCAAGAAAATTCATTTCATTTCTTTAAAATTCAGACCCAGGTTTTATATAGAAATGAATGTTTTTTCACAGAGTGATTCATACCATCCTAAAATCAGTATTTTCAGGATGTTCTCTTGCTTTCAAATAGCCTTGTGCCTGTATATCAGATTTTTGTCTACTAAGCATTGTGGTTATATCCCAAGTCAAAGAGAGACATCGTATCTACTCAATCTCCTCTTTCCATCTATCATTCTTTCAGATGGAGGGTCAATAAGACAGAAGAAATTCCTTCCTTCCTTTAGGAGATCAATTATCTGCCAGGTGGAAGGAGTTAACATTCTCCAGAAAGATGCTGAGGTATTTGGTAGCTTTTAGTTTTTACCAATATATTTGTCCTATTCTACTCGCATGTAAGTGGCTTGTATATTCTGTTTCAATTGTCCAATTGCACTATTTGTTGTCCAGTGAATAACTCACGTGGCACTTAATCAAAACAATTGGTGACAGCAGATCAACATTTCATACAGCTTGTGCAAGATGGACATGAGGAGTATTTTTCTTTCATATGAGTGTGAAAAGTTCAGTCGTATATTTGGGAGACTTCTGAGTGCTTTCATTGGTGAATTATTCAAATCTCCGTCTCGTAAAGGTATACTAAAATTATTTAAGTTACATACAAAACACAAACAAACAAAGCTCCACAACCATTTACCAGAATGACATATTGCATAGTACCTATGGGAAGTGTGACTAGGGTCTTTTATTTTCAGCTGTATTTCCCTGAAATTCATCTAACAACTTTAATTTTTCTTTTGTGTCATCACTCTCTTTATTTTCTGTAGAGTCTTACAAGCAAATTAACTAAAAAATTACCTTTTCAAGCTTTGTCTTGGAAAAGTGATTACAAGCTCATCAATATCTTGGTACTTATGTCAGAGGAGCTATAACTGTCTTTGTGGTTTTTATATTTCTCATCAAAGTATTCCCTGGTACTTCTGTTCTTAGATTTATTACTTTCAAATTTTTTCAGCTCTCTTTCTTAGTTTAATGTGACATTTTTTAAACTTGGATACCTCTGTACTACTTAAGAACTCTTCCTTCAGTGATAATTAGTCATCTGAAACATAAATAACCCTCCACTCCAGGTTAAACTGGTGTCAGCATGTTGTGTTGGCTGGAGCATTACTTTTGTTTGTCTTCACATATGTTTCAAGACTTGTCTTTCCAGTATGCCGTGGGATAGTCTGTACAGACCTCCACATGTTCACCTCTTTTGTTTTGTTCAGACTCAGCCTTCCAGAGAGCACTTCATTGCTAAATGGAAAGTTTTAATTTGGCTTTCCCTGTTTCTAAAATATACGTGTACTTGCCTTCCTGGAAGTCTACAATATTTCACTTGTCTCAAAGGACTCTTGGCAGACTGCTTCATTGTCAGTTTTGTGTTTAACACATGACTTGGCTACAACTTCTGTTTGCATGATTGGGATGAGACTTTAAACACTTTGAGGTTAAAGGATTCTTCAATAGTGGGTGGGCATATTGTGTAATTTTCCTTTATAGCAATTGTTTTTTCATATCTGAATCCTATTTAGTGTTTCCATCATCGTGATAGCTTTTGATTTTTCTGGGTGGCAAATTGATTAAATAAGTTATTGAGGAAAAATCATAGTTATAAGTATGCTTTTCCCATCACAAGATCACAAGATGACTACCAGACTGCACCCAACAGACTGCATGAAAAACTGTTAACAATGAGACAACATCATTTGGAGAGGGTTTTTTGGTTGTTTCTGTTTCATCGTTGTTGCTTTTGTTGTTTAATTTTGTTTTAATTTTGTTTTAATTTTCCTACTACTACTTATGATCATGAGTAATGCAATGCAGTTAATAATATTTGGTCAAATCTAATAAAGTACAAACTTCAAAAACATATTATCTAGCATCCGTGAGATATGCATAAATGAAAATCGGTCTAAATTGAACAAAACTGGGCCATTTATTCCTAGTGCTTGCCTCCTGCTCTTGGTTAATTTTCAGTCATTTGATTTTATTTGCATGCACACTTACAACACTTAACATAATTTGATCCTGGTAATGAAGCTTTCAGTAGTAGCTGTATAAACCTGCTTTTTGTAGTGAGTTTATAAAGTGACCTTGGTTGAAATGAGTATCAAACTCATATTTTTTGAATAGTACCTACTGAAAAAAAATCAGAAATTGAAAAATGAAACTATTTGTCCGTATTAAAAACAAACTTGCTTAATAAACAAGAGAGGAATAATGGCATCTGGTCATGTGGCTACTCATAAATTAAAACATAATTATTGGGACCTTGTGAGGTATGCCCTATAAAGAAGGTAGGTACTGCCTTCCAAATTTCTATGACATTGGACTCTGAAATCTTCATGTAAAATAGTTCTCTTAGGCATAAAAATAAAAAACAATATAAAAAATACACTTTGAATGCCTCATTAAAGACACATTTTGCATAAATTACAACAGGCTACAAATATTTAAGTTGAAATTTGAAATTTAATGAAAGTTCTGTTTGGATGTTATTGATAAAGTGTAACGAGCTGATCAGCAAATGCAGGAAGAATTAGCAAGCACGACTGTTATGCCTTGTAGACAGTGAAAAGTCCAATATCCAAAAGTGTGGCAGATTGTTCTACTCACATCTAGGACTTGAAAGAATCAAAGTATATAAATCCTTTATAAACTGAACTTTAATATAAATTGTAACCATATAATTTTAAAATTACAAGTGGCCAGACCTACTCACAAATCACAAAATCTTCCCTTCACTAGTCCATTTCACTGTGCATACTAGAGGGAAGCAAACATCTGGAATCCCCAAACTAAGCAAACACTTATGAATGTGAGTCATAGTTCAGCAATCAAAGATGAATATGAAAGAATTTTCAGTCTTCATGCTGCCATCTTTGTTGTTTTTAAAGAGTAAACTTAAAATGGGAAGATCAGAGCCTTATAACAAGATCTGCATGTTAGGAAGATATAAACATCTTGAAATAGTGGACCCTAATAGTACCATTAAGGAATCCACTGAGTCCCACTCATCTCACTCTCAGTGATTTTTGTAAATACATATCAGCATTGCTACAGAATCACATTATCAGTCATCTTTATTACTGTTTTTTTTTGTTTTGTTTTGTTTTTTATTTCTTTATTTTTTCTCAGACAAGTCTACTCTGTGCCTAAAATGGTGACACCATCATTTCTATGACATGACACTTTAAACATCCACTGGATCCAGTTAGAGAATGATAGAATGCCAAAGCATGTAAGGCAATAAACACTTTTTTTTGCAGGTGATCTTTAAGTATCATTCTAACAAAGAAAATAAAACGCACACAGAAAAATAGATTTAGTGCCATAAGACTGTAATTATGAGTGGGAATTTCTAAAGACTTGAAAAAAATTATTCTCTATCTCAGACTTTAGTGGAGTATAGAATCATCCAGCTGGCTTTAAATGGTCATAAACAGTGGCAAAAAATAGTTTTGAATGAGACAGTTTTTCTTCCTAATAATTGAATTCCACTTCTATAGGACTGTAGCTGACTTGGCATACCAAAGTAATGGTAGATATCTCTGTGTGAGCTGATTCTTCAGGTTCCAAAACAATCATTTTTGATTAAGAGCAATGTGAGCAGTCAGATCTGACTTAATGGAGCTGTCTAAGGTCTTTTGATATATTTTCCTCCCTCAGGCTGAGCAGAACCTGGCAGGAATAGTTGAAGTTGAGAGTTCTAGACTGTCACCAAAATTCAGTAGTGACATACCAACTGCCCAAATGAAAAAATTGCCATTGACACAAATGTCCTTGGGTACACAGTGTGACATATGTAAGAGGAAATACGCTTCCAGCCCAACACTAAATATTTATATTTAGAAGAAAAAAAAAAAAAAAAAGAAAAAAAAGCCACATTTGTATATTTAGTATTCAAAATGTCTTTCTACTTTTTGATCTGAAAATTTGTTAGGGAGGACACACCAAGATGATTTACCTCTCTTCTAGATAACTCCTTGTATCCAGCTTGTTTCCTATCTCTAAGCAGTTGCTTGCTCAGGGCTTTTTTCCTTTTGCAGAACTTCAGAAATGCATCATTCTTGCCAGTTCTTCAGTCCAGCGACAGGATTTTTGTGGAATTTGAGCTTCTCAGTAGAGATTTCTAAAGCAATTTGTCTCTCTCCATCTGAAAAATACCTCTCTTTTGATGTTTGGCTGCAGTTTGTTCAAAGCATTCTTGGACAGTTGAGACACATTGTATAAGGCTGTAGCATGATGACATATTAAACATGGGTCTATAGAAGAGACAGTGAGGAGCAGAGGATTTGGAAGGCTACAAAGCAGCTAAATCATTTAATCTTTACTGTCGCTGTACTCATTTTTTTCTGCAAAGGGAGAGAAGGGGAAGAAAAGGAGGAAGGATATGTAAGCATATTTGAGCTAATAGCTACTCCTGTCTGAAGTACTGACAACATTTCAGTACTTCCGGGATCAGTGCTTTCATGTGTAGTCAATAATACATTCTATGTACAGCTTTTGGTGGAGCTAAGCTAGATGCAAGATAGATTGTACCAAGAAAGAAAAAAATAAATCAAAATGTTTATTTTAAGGATATGAAGAATATATAATGTGACTGAGCATTTTATATTAAAGTGTTCTCAATTTACATGATAATGCATTGTTAAAAAAGAGTGAGTCATAGCAACAGAAAATATCGTTTAAAAGTTTGTAACTTAACAAATGGTAAACCAAGCAGTAAACAAAAGTAAAAATAGTCATGATTATTTAAGGGTGAAATACAGCTTACTTTATTGTACACTGGATTAAATAATAATTGTGTCTCATCCTATGGAATTATGTTTTCATTTATAAATCTTTATTATGTTAAAAAAACAGAAAATTAAAAGCTGTTGTATCTGAGCAATCATTAGAAATCACAGAAAAAATAATAATAAAACCAGCTCGTAGGAACATCTCCATGTCACCTATTCCAGGCCCAAGATAAGAACACGACTAGTTTACATTGATTTGGTATACTTAGGTTGTGAAGATCTCCAAGGTTGGCATTTCCCTATTACTCTGAGGAGTCTGCTTTTCATGCTTTTACTTGGTGTATGGTGCATTCATCATTCTCTGTAACTATTTAGAATTCATGCTGTTGAAATCTATACTGCTGCTTTTTGTCTTCTTGCTTTGCATCTCTTAGAAGATTTTGGTTTTTCATGCTCTATAAAACACGTTTATACATGAAGACTGCAAATAGATTACACATTAGTCCTCATCCTTAGACTGGACATATGCAGATCTCTCAGCTTTTTATTTTGTGCCAGTCCCTTAAACTTAGTGGTCTTCCACAGAACTCTCTCCAGCTTGTCAGTCGGTCCCTCACATGGCAACACAAAGCAGGACACCACATTCTAGCTGAAAATGTATGAGTTCTGAGTGGAAAAAAAAAAAATATTGCTTCCAATGGCTATTTTCTTCCTGAGGAAGTCAAGTACGCAATTATCTTTTACTGACACAAATGCACTCTGCTAAGTTGTGTTCAACTTGTCATATAACACTTGAAGTCATTTTCAGCAGAGCTGCTGTATAGCCACCCGCTACAATCTGCACTGATCCACCCCATTTGCAGAGCTGTGCATTTTCCTTTGCTTAAAATTATAAGGCTTCTTTTGGCACAGTCCTCAAAATCTCTTAGGTCTCTTTGAGCAGCATCTCTGCCCTTTTCTCATAAGTACCACTCTGCAATTTTCTGGCACATGCAAACTTGGCTTTGACTGGGATAGTTCATTTTCTTCATAGAGGCTCTTATGATGCTGTGTTTTGAATTTTTGATGAAAATAGTTGTAATAACACAAATGTATTTTTAGCTGTTGCTGATCAGTGCTTACACAGAGCCACGATTTTTCTGATCCTTATGATGTCCTGTCAGCAAGGAAATGGGTTGTACAAAGATCTAAGAGGGCACACAGCCATGACAGCTAACTCCAGCTGACCAAAGGGATGTTCCATACCATATGCTGCCATGCTCAGCAATAAAACTAGGGTAAAGAAGGGTGGGGAGGACATATGTTTGCAATGATAAAATTTTATTTCCCTGGAAACCATTATGTGTGATGAACTCTGTTTCCTAGAAGTGACTAAACAACTTCCTGCCAATGGGAAGCAGCGAATTAATTCCTTGTTTTGCTTTGCTCTTGTGTCCAGATTTGCTTCACCTTGTAGACTGTTATTACCTCAGTCCATGAGTTTTCTCAGTTTTATGCTATCATTTCTTTCCTCTATCCCAGCTGGAGAGAGTGACTGGGTGATGCTGAGATGCCCTCCGGGGTTAAATTACGACACTGTTTTACATCCCATCATCCATATCACTAGTGAAGGTTTTGAACAGCACTGTCCCTAGTGCTGACTCCTGAGGAAGGCCAACAGTCAGAAGCCAAGAAATTGGCCATCACTTTTTGAGCCCAGCAATCCAGCCAGTTTTCCACACATTATATAGTCCAGCAGTCTGTATTTCCTCAGTTTGGCTGCAAGACTTTGGGATATGAAGCTGAAAGCCTTATTAAAGTAACTGACACCCACATCTTAACTAATTACTTCATCATAAAATGCAATTGTGGACTGTGGAAACCACCAGTTAATTTTCTGCTAAACAAGTCACTTTCCTGCCCTACAAGTTCTTGATGCTGGCATTCATAAGAACACGCACCATAATTTTCCCAGATACCAAGGTGAGATTTGCAAGCCAATGGTTTCCTACGTACTCTTTCTTTTCCTTCCTGAAGATGACCATTACATTTTCTCTTTCTTTGACTGTCCTTCAAAAGCATTTCATCTACACCTTATAGCCATGGTCTCACGTGGTCTTGTGATGGTACATCAGCAGCTAGTGGTAAGCTATAATAATAGCCTGCTATTAACATCCTTCTTTAATTCCAAATCAAGCCAGCTCATGGTTTACCCCTCTTAATTCCAGCCCTATTTGTGCAGTCCTTCTACGTTTCTTCTGGGTAGACCCTCCCTGCTTCTGCTCTGTATATATTTTCTTCTTGTTATTTCTCTAGGGATCCCCATTCATCTAAGTCGATACTCTGTTATTATTATAAATAACTATTTAATATTACAATAGAATGTTTTTCACATTTTTTATTCAGGGGCGGATATTCAACAGCAGTTAATCTTCTTAACTCCACTGAGTTTAGTGAAGGTATTTAATTATGTACCACCACTGAATACAATCATTCCTTCCTTCATTTTTACCAATTATAACTTATAGTTATAAAACTCTGTCCTTCATGACATCCAATGCAAATTGTGCTTCAGTGTCTTTTACAAAATACTTCAGAATAAGAGTCCATACACTAATGTATAAAAGAAATAACCTGAGGTGCTGCAAGATACACAGTTATGTCTTGATAAATTGAAAAATAAATATTGAAAATGTATTCTCATCTTGCATTTGTGTGTGTGGGTATGCATGTCTGTATATGTTAGAAAAATATTGCATTGCCACGGACTACAAGTAAAAATGTTTCTATTTTAGTTAGAACTTTAATATTCAGTTCATTTTATACTCATGGTGTACCTGTATAATCAGTCCTTAGTATGCACATGTGGGTACATCTTGGTAGAAAGAAGGGATCTAAATATGGCTGTAGGCACATATATGAAGTTATATCCTCTGTATGCTCAGGAAGTGGAAAAGGATGTATACTTACGTGTGCTAATACTAATTTTGTTAGTTTTAGTATTGCTTTCTGTCTGATTGGTAAAACAAGACTTTTTTATCGCAGTTGAGAACATAGAAATAATCAGATTGTGATAAAGGCAAGAGCAGTTTTGTGACTAATTAGATCAGGCCTGATATTCAAATTTTACCTATGACAAAATACTGAGATTTTGTTTCAGTTTTTGGTGTGATTAAAATCTTTATGTACTTGGCAGAGTAAATAACCACATACTTGTTGTGAATTATTAATTATAGAATAGGACACAAGAGATCTAGGTACATGATTAAACTAAATTTAAATGAAAAAAAAAAAAAAGATTATATATTTGGTTCACTGTCAGAGAAAGCTGCACAAATTTTTAAGAAAGGATAAAGTCTATATGTGGCTCCAAGTGAAATTCAAAAGAATTTCCCAAACTGCCTCCAGAAATAGTGCTCTGAGCTTATTGAAGCTGTCCAGGCCTGATCAACAAATACAGCTCTGCTACACAGAGAGTCTGGGTGGCTGTTATCAAAAGCATTAAACATGTTTGTGCAGGCAATAGAAGCATGCACATTCACACAAATCACTTTTACAGTAACTGTGACAGAAATACAAGCCAACTTATGATTATCATCATGATTAAACATACTGGGAGACGGGACAATGCAAAACACAGAAGAAATCTGACAAAAAATAGATAAGAGGGTGGATAATAATCTTTTGCAGCTTCTGAGCAGCACTGAAAGGAAAATTCCTTCTTGGTTTGCTCCCATGTGTTACATTTATGTGTTTTTCCAAATACAACCCAACTCCTGTACCCGAGTGCTGCACCTCCTGGCGCAGCTAAAGCCTATGGGTCTCTCCGGGGAGAGATACTGCGTGACAGCTGCTGAGCCTGCTCAGCCTCAGCCCAAGGCTGAACGCAGTGCTGTCCTAATGAGCCTGAAGTTGCCAGAGTTTTGGCAGCTGACCTTAACATTCTGACCTCTCTGCCTGTGCCTCTCATCAGAAAGGACCCCAACATGCCCTAAATTCTCCAGCAATCATGCTTGCCCAGATCCATTTAGCCAGTCTAAATCAAAGCAGTCCCCACATAGAAGTATGCTGCTTTGAACTAACGGATGATTTGTTCTTATTTATATGTAAAACTACGCTATATATTATATACATATATACTAATACCCCGTAATAATAATCTGTAAAATATATCTGACATGTTGGCTGGCAGACCATTAGAGGTGTGGTATGGTAAAAAGACAGAAATAATTTATATTGATACCTGATGTTCAGATTTTCTACTGTGATCCTTCGACCTTCCCTCAGTTGCAGAGAAGTGCCTTATTTTATAGTTTTTTCCCCTGCTCCCTCCCCACTAGCCTTAAAAATATCTCTGTGTACATGTGTTTTATTAAAAAAAAATTGGGAGTGTAGTGTATTATTCCTGGAAAAATGAATCAAAAAGTGCCTAAAAGAAGTTGCATTAATGGTTTGATCCAATGACTATTAATTCAAAGAAAATGATTGCATGAATTTTATGTTTTTGTTATTGGTATCACAAAGAATCACTGTGTGACTGGCAGAGGTTGGCAGGGATGTCTAGGGCCACCTGTTCCAGCTGCTGCTCAGGCAGGGGTACACAGAGCCAGGTGCCCAGGACCACTTCCAGGTGGCTTTTGTTGACCTCCACAGCCTCTTTGGGCAACCTCAACCAGTGTTAACCTTAACACTCACAGTAAAGAATCTCATCTGTTCCAGTGTGGGCCCATTGCCTCTTGTCCCAGCACTGGGCACCACTGAGAATCGCCTAGCTCCATTCTCTTAGGTGTGTGACAACATCCTTCCATCAGATACATAGATCACTAGTATGCACTAAAATTACATTTTTTGTCAAAGTGTGAGAATCACAGTTTAAATATTTAGACTCAGTCATTAGTGATAACAATTTAATCTTACAAGGCATCTTGTACAGTAAGCAAAGGTGATGACAGAGCCTTTATTTGAGATTCAGGCGCTACAGAAAAAGATACCAAAGAAAAGAGAATTATCTCACCCCTCCCAGCAACTATGGAATGCAGCCACTTCTCATTCGAACTCTGGTGCGAAGGAAGAGAGCAAGAGAGAAGGGGTGGGCAACCCACGCAGGCTCTGAGCATATATGGGCTCCCAGAAGCACAGCTGGAAGCACCACCAAGATGATGGGTAGTTCTGGGCTCTTCCACTCCAGTCACTCAGGTGCTCATTTACAGGTTCAGGCAGTGACCAGACAATCCCTTTGCACATCTAGAACTAGTACATTTTTTAATAGCATTTACACTAGAGTTAGAGAACTAAATATTATGATATATGTTGAAATCCATTTCAAAGTTCTCTTTTCTTGTAATCTACGTTTAATCATCCAGATCTCACATGAAAGCTCATACATCTTTAATTTGCACTTCTGTTTTATTAAGCTGAAATCATTACACTGCTAATGTGTAAAATAAATCAATTTTTTCCATAAACATATTCAGTCATTATTTTACATAGAATAAATGTATATTAGAATCATGTGGGTTATTTACTTGATATAATATTAGATAAACATAGAATTCTTTGCTGGACTGAAACTTAACCATATGCATGAGTCCCTGCTTCATCACAGCTTTAAAAAGTTGCACTTACTTTAACTGAGTTGTTTGTAATACTCAAACTACAAAAAGAGACAGAAAGGAAAGAAGAAAGGGAAAATCCTTCACATTTCTGTAGATTCTTGGCAGGGGCAAGTTTGCAACAAACTGTTAAATTCTGGCAGAATTATAATATGTTTATAAAAAGCCATATATCTTCAAGCAATAGGTAATGCTGTATGAATTTTCCTGCTGCTATAATAGTAATCAGTATGTAGAATACATTATGAAAAAATCAGTAAGATTGATAATATGTTATCCCCTCCTCATCCTCAGTCAGAGGAATCCATTTGTTATTAATGGTAATACATTTAATTTAACTGATTAATTTGGAGCCAGGTCAGAAGTTAGGGACGTTTAGGAAATGATCAGCTTGTAATTCCATATGCTAAATATTAAAATAAAGTGCCTCATACTGGTACTCTGGTAGATGTCACTTCACAGTGAATTAAAATTGCTTTAGACCTCAAGAATCAAAGAAGAATTCAAAATTATTCTGCTATATGGTCACACTCACGGATATAATTAAAGCTCTGTCAGCACTTTCATTACATTAAGCCATTTTTAAGCAGCTCATAAGTTGGCCATGACATTTTGCTTAAAGCTGGAAATGGGCTGTGAGTTTCCTGCCTGGGAGGGAAATTTTGTTTCTTACAAATGTAATTGGAATCAGATTATATTCCTGTGTCTATTATCCATGACAAAGGGGTTAAAGAACGTTATCTGTTTTTTATATTCATCTCACACATACAAAATAGCTCTGTACTTCATTTTGGTACCTTGCAGATAATTAGGCTCCAAAATTATTTAGGCAGATCTAGGGCATGAGTTAGATCAGTGTCCCACAGTCATGCAATCTAGTTGAGACAATACTCTGTTATGGTTTTGGACCATGACATATGGAGCTTTCCCAATGTTCAGTGCACTTCAGGGAATGTCACATGGTTTGGATGCAGTCACACCATTTTGGACATTTGGAGGAAGTGATAACTCATACAGAAGCTATGCTGAGTACAATCTCATGTGCTTTTCTATTTGTTTATAGGTGCCAAATAGATGTCTGCTTTATTTGCCAGTATAGACCTAGTCTTAGTATATTTCACAGAGACAGAATGATCCAAGATGTTTCCATTTTAGCACGTGCTCACCATGGTAGCTGGTATATAGTGGTGTAGAATCATTTTATGTTGCCAATTTGGTTTGAATTTAATTCCAAGTAAAAAGTTGAATTCCACAGGAGTCTCAAAAGAGACAAAAAAAATCTCACTTATTAGTGCCAGTATTTATCTAAAATGTATTAGTATTTAGGCAGAGCTTACTGAAAAAAAAGAGTGAGATTGTTGCAACTTTTTTAAAGTATGGTTCAAAACCATGTTGCTTTACTGCCTGTTGTGGACTGTGGAGGTGATAGACAAGACAAATGTATGCATGCCCTCTGCCAATGAATCCTTTGAAAGTGTTTGCTCATTCCCATGAGAAATCATGAGTTGCTGAAGAGGTTAAAGGAGCTCAGCATGCCCATCCGCCATTCAAACAAACCTTTTCCATTATATCTTTCCAGCCCTTCTCTCATCACTTTTCATCCCAAGTGTAGTCAGAAGTTGCTCTCATGAGTGAAAGATAAGCAGTGCAGACTTTATTTATTTATGTACAAGTGTCATCATAAATCAGGCAATATGACTGAAATAATTATTTAGTTTCATCAGTAGATAGAGTGCTTTTTAAATCACAAAGCACTAAATCCATGGGGAGAACATTCCTGGAGTCTGTTCTACCTCTAGCTTCACTCAAGGACTCTAGCTTCACTCAAGGAAGGCAACTAGAAGGACTTGGAGGCAAGCTCTTTTGGGAAGATCAACTCTATATGCTTGAGGAAGACATTCAGAAAGCTACCATCAACAGGGGTTTAGTCTTTCCTATAAACATACTGGCAGAACTGTAATACAACTTGTCACATTTCTTCCCAGAGTATAATAATTAAAATTAATATGGTGTCACCGATTCACCTGATTTAGAAAAATAAGGTGGCTATTTAATTTGAGCAGACATTCAGGAGACCACAACCTTTATTTCCATAAACATTATATAAGCACACATGCAAACACAGATTATCTCTGGGCCATGTGTTGTAATTAAAAGGGCATTTAGTTGCATCTGTCACAAAATCTCCATTTTCTATGAAAACACATTATTGATCTGAAAGGATCGTGCCTACCTGGCTGAGAAAAGCCTTCCTGGGAATCCCCAGCTGTTTTTGAATCTGTGTCAAGGAAGGGAGAGAAGGGGAAGGGGAAGGGAGAGAAGGGGAAGGGGAAGGGGAAGGGAGAGGCAAGGAAGATGAAAATATCTAACTAAGCTTCTGTTGAAACAACACTGAATATCCAAGGCATATCTGAGCTGTGAGAACTGGAGAGAGAAAAAAACGTTTTACCTTCAGAAAAACCAGGATAGGCTGAATTCTACCTTGACTGAGTATGGGACCAACTTGGAGAAGCAAACAGCAGTCCTAAGAAGGGACAGACTTCATTGTAGATTGCTCTGCTAGAAAAGCAAAACAATTAAAGTAATACAACGACTTAGCTTGAGACTTTCACTCCAAGATAATGGAAACCCCAGTCCTAGTGAATTATGGACTACATCTGCTGCAACTGACTCTCAGTAAGTTAGAAGTAAATATAGTCTCTGTGTCTTATGTAGAGAAACCATGTGTTTTTCTTGCTATTTTTCCAATTTTCACGAGTGTACATAATGCAAAACACATTGTTGTTATTACCCTGGCATTAAAGATGGCTGTGAGGTGACAGAGCACAGAAAAATTCTGAAAAAATGAGGCCTATCATCTACAGTATTTGAAATAGCAGGTACTTTTGCAGCTGCAAAATACATTCTATTGCTATTACAGCCTCAGAATTCTGAAGCCCTCTGTAAGAAGCAGTAAAGTCATCAAAACACAAAGAAACTAATATCTAGATATCAAATAATATCTAAATGAGAGATATTATGAGTGAATAAATACATACATAGATAAGTCAGATGGGTATTGAAATTTGTTTTGAAGTGCCCTGTGTAGAGCCATAAAGAAAGCAGAACACGAGACTTGAGGAACTGATGAAGTGGGAAGGCCTGTTTTGACTATTTGAATATTGATTGTAGCATTATATGTCATTTCATATAACAAAAAGCATATTAAGCTTACATGAAACTGCACTGAACTTTTTTTTCAGATCTTGGCAGTAATTACTTAATCTTTCACCCATTTAAGAGAGTAAAATTTAGCTGTAAACACATAACTTTTTTTGAGGGCTGTAAAGAAGATTTTTTTTTTTTCCATTCAGCAGTTCTAAAACAGTCTCCTGTAATCTATGCAATCATCAAACATTCAAGCACTTATTTATTTATGCATTTATTTTATGCTGGACTAAAATCCACACAGATTTAATTTTGCAGTAGACTTCTGAGATACAGTCTAAAGTATGGGAACACAAGTAATACATCTATGTACCTTGTTTGCATGAAGGAATCTGCCATGTGGCTTTATCTGCTATGTCTGCAGTTACTATCTGAAAACCCACTGAAATGAAGCTGGTATCCATTGTTTATTGTACTATGTGAATAATCTTGTCTGTGCTCTGGGTTTTAATATAGGACTCATTCTAAAAAGCTTTTTGTTCTCTGAAAGTTGTTTACCACTACTGAATTCCTCAAACTGCATTTTTTGAATGAAAAAAATTATCAGCAAGTGCATCTGAGATCTGATCCTGGGACTAATTAGGAATGCAATGGAT
Source organism: Callipepla californica brunnescens (assembly GCA_023055505.1). NCBI lineage: Eukaryota > Metazoa > Chordata > Aves > Galliformes > Odontophoridae > Callipepla > Callipepla californica. Next base: position 5,833,539 of record JALIRH010000001.1, read on the forward strand.
CCATGCACACTGGCCTTCAGAGTCTGGAAAAAAATCCTTGGAAGAAATTTGATGTCATAGGAGAATTAAGAATAGCATGACTTCACCCTTCCATGGCCTAACATTTCTAGGAACCTTCCCATGTGATAGTTGAAACAAAATGGATAACAGGGAAGTGTTTGATTTGAGTGGCTGTTTTGCACAAGGGCAGAACTGAGCTATTTATGCTCACTTTACTGTGCTCATTAAGCACTGAGGGAGAACAGAGAACAAGAGGTATAGAGCTTATGGAAGGCATCATAATCCTCATCAAATTTTTTATTCTTTTTTATTTCCGATATGGGTTTGTTTTATATAGATAACAAACTTTCACACAATGGGAAGATGTCATGTGAAAAAGTTCAGGAAAATTTTACAAAACACATTTTGACTCTGTCACAGCCCCCTCATGACAACCACAAGGACTGGATAGTGTTTTCCTATTGAGTCTATAACATTATACTATGAATGGTAATATGAATTCTACTGTCTAAAATGCAATACAACTTCAGCATAAGCTTCATGGTTTTGTATTCCAAAATAAATGAACTATATTGTACATTCCTTCCTAAAATAAAGTAGGTCAAGACATTATATAATAATACCTTTATATTGCTGTTAATTATCAGTGTCTGAAGTCAAGGTCAGAATATAAACTGCTATCAGTTCCCTACCAGAAAAAACACAGAGTAGTTAATGAGGAAGTTTTCTTTGTCTTTAAGCCTTGCAAAATGACTTCTAATGATTTATTTATTTATTTATCTATTTTTCAAAACACAGCAACACAGTCAATTAGCAAGTGTAATATTGTAATTACAAAAAAAAAAAAAAAAACCCATAAAAAAAACCAACACCAACATTTGACATTAATAGGCAGATTTACCTTCTCTAAGTCTCTGTAACTAGTATTTATTTAAGAGGTCAAAGTAAGGCCGTTAATATTGGTTAACATAACTGGTTAGAATTGTTCCAAAGATACATTTTTAAGTGAATGAAGATTATCTTGGTGAACTAAAATTTTCAATTTTTCTAAAAAATATTAGATATCTGAATATTTCTGAAATTAATTTCACTTGGAAAATGGGAAATTTCTACTTGTATTAATTTTTTGTATTACATACAAGATAATCAAACACAAATACAGGGCAAATAATTATATGACTATAAACATGAGAAATTGCATAAGGTCTGTAAATAAATTCAGAAGTAAAATGCTTTACTGAATAAGCCACAAATTTTTCCTGTCAGAAAAAGTAGAAATTTTGCACATTAGAAATTATAAATTCCAAATGTGCTATTAATCTTCAAAGTTATACCCAGCTCATGAGGTAAATGTTCAGCTGAGTATGTATCCAGCCTTCCACCCTTCTAGTTTTTATTTCTGGATTCTGATAATACATATTTTGATCTGAAACATTGCATCACTGTGCAGAAATACAAAAAATATATATGCAGTACATTCACAAGGGACTTTAAAGTGAGCTAAGTACCAAGACAAGCTATAATAGTTGTTAGTAATGCATTGCAGATCACACTGAATGCTCAGTTTTGGTCTTACAATGAATGTGCTGATTTTCATGGCCTCAGATTTCCATATCCTAAAAAAATTAATAAAGACGTAGCACAACATAATAAAGCTACGTTATTTGATCTGTGTGTTGTAGTAGTTACTAAAATGCAACAGAATATATTTCACTATCTTCAGAAGGTGAAAAGCCTTCTATATGTCTCCAGAAATTCATAGTTAGGTTTGTATCCAGTATCTCTGACAACTGCTGTTAATCTAAGAACTGTACTTCTAGCCAATACAATTTGCAAGGATTTGAGTGATATAGTATGTTAGAAATTGAATTTAATTTTGATCAGAATATTCACTTTCCCTTCCTAAATGGCTGTTTATGTTCAATGCAAAAACTAATAATCCATTAAAACATTTTCATAAAACAACTTTTGGTTCAGATTCTGTCCTCAGTTACATAAGCAAAACTCCAGATTTATAGCAGCATCTTTGAGCCTGCACAAGAGAATTATAATTACAATATTTTATTACTCTTAAGAATTTGAAAAGTGCACCTTTAAAACCAGACAATATCTATCAAGAAACAGAGGATATTTTATTCTTACAGCTCAATTAAAAGAACAGCTCTGAAGCAGTTATTGAAACTAACACTGAGATTATTTCTTCTCTGTGTTAGGAAGAACTCTTCAGACACTGGGAAAGGAAGTTCTCCTCTTTTTGTTTTCACTCCAGAAGCATGATCAGCATTGAAATTCTCACCTCTAATATTCTTTTACTTTATTATTAGCGTTCAATTGTAAACTCTTATCAGATTTTAAAAATTCCTGGCCTGAGAAGAAGTGATAGATGAACTTGATCAAACAGTTGTTTTTTGGTTCAGTCTTGCTGTCTGTCCCACTCTTGACCATCTGACCTGCTTCTTTTTACTCCAGAGGTTCCCCTTATTTTACAGTTTGCAGCACATGCTATGCTATGTATATCACTGGACTGCACGTTTGAATTAATTATGCTTTTCCGAAGAAGAAATGGGACAAGAAACTAGGCCAATTATTAGCTGTTAACCAACAGAAACACATTCATACTAGTGGTCCCAAATGTTCCCTGGCTCTCTGTTTAAAATTAATCCATCAGAAAATCACATGGAGGATGATCAAGACCCCCCTCCAATTATTTAAAATCATGTCATTAAGCAGACAAATGCTGGCACTGCAACTCAGCAGGCGCTAATTTAACCCATATGCTTTGGGATTGTTCCTACATCCATTTGTCCCGGCCAGAATTTATGCAAGATTTTTTTTTTTTCCCTATAAAGTATAATTTGTATTACAAGCTAACCATGCAATTTTAATTCTAAATGGAAGCTGTATAAATACAAAAAAGTTTCAGGTCAGAAATACATTTAATAATATCTTGGAAAATAATTTTGTTGTAAGACGTATTCAAAATGTTCAAAAAATCTGAAGAGTGTAAGTATGTAAGTTCAGAGATGATGGAATTATGTTCCCAAATAAAAATAATTAACATAAACTCCTACAGATATATATATATATGTATATATATTTTTTTTCTGGAAATATCCTTCTAAAAATATTAAATACGTGTCATTGTCTCAGCCTCATCATCAAACTCTTTCTCTACAGTTCTCTTTCTGTAATATTGCTTCTTTCCTCATTTTTTCTTGTTTTGTCACATTTTTAATATCTTCCTGTATTTCTCAGTTTCATCTTCTCTTATCATTTCCTAATCTTTCCCATTTTTGGTATACCTTCCCTTGAATTCTGTACATGAAATAGACAAAATAGGTTAAGGCCTAATACCATATGTTATTTTGTATGCTGATGTCTGTATGCTCAATGCAGTGTAATTAACCTATTTATCAGCTTTTCATGTCATGAATCATTCAGAAATGCTTAACATCTGTAACTAGGGCAAAAAGCTATTGATTAAATTATGATGAAGTAGTAATGAAACTGTGTCTTTTTTCATATTTGAAAAATATGTTTTTATAAAGCACTAAAAATTTGTGTTTGCTAAAATACTAATGAGAAAAAGAAAAAGAAATAAAGGTTTCTTATCTGTCTGTTTACTGTGTGGTTAATGTGTTTCAGTGAGGTAATCCCAGAAGGATGATGCAAGAAATAATTATCTGCACAAAAGTGCATTCTCATTATTTACAGCTTTGATCCTCATCATGAATCAGCATATGATTTGCAAGCTAAATTGTTCGTTTTTGATGTTAGTATAGTTTTTGTCTCTGTAACAGCAACTTACTATCTGGAAATGCTAACAAGTGCATAAAAGAAATACGATATATTTACCTAAGCAATAACCTTCTTCTTCAAACTTCCTTCATTTTGGGCTATTCTTTTGCATGCAAATTGCACTTCTCAATTGTAATTTGATTTTTATTATTATTATTAATTTTTCAGTGGTTCATCACCAGTGGAGTTAAACATATAATACTGCATCATAACTGTATATTAACAAACACATCATTAATCATTTAAAGATTAGTTCTCTGCTTACAGGAATTTGAAAGTATGTATGCAGTTCTGATTGAGGTATTTTTCTTCGTTTTGTCAAGCAAATTGTGAATTTAAAACAATTCCTATTTAAGAAATACCAAAAGACAATATTACTAAAGCAAGCTTATCCCATGAATTATACAACTTTTACACATATTCGACCTTATCTATGTAAAATGAGAAGGAGGATAAACATGATTACAGATCGGTTACAAAATCTGATACATGAGACAAAAACCTTGATGCTTCAGGGGAGATCTTCCCTCTGTCACAGGCTCTGGGTTGTCATCTCAGGCTAAGGAGTCCTTCCTTTGCAGAAAGTTTCTTAGATATTGCAGTCTGCATTCCAGTAAAGTCCCTAAACACTTAACGGATGAAGGCTATCCCTGCTGCTTTTACAGTCTATTAGGTGACCATTGTGGTGCTCAGGGACATGATTTAGCGGTGAGTTAGATTTAGGGTAGTATGTTTAGGATGATGTTGGGCTTGATGATCTGGAAGGTCTTTTCCAAGCTGAGCAATTATGATTCTATGATTATTCTCTTCTCTCAAAGATTAATTATGCTCCTCCTAGCTGACATGAAAATACAATGACAGAGAAGACAGAAATTGGAATTAAGAAAGTGATTAATGTATTTCTATAGTTATTTCCTATTTCCATAGGAAATTCCCAAAGCTGGACTGATTAAACCAACACTATGGGAATCTGAGGAATGGGACTTAGTTGCAGAGAGAGCAGAAGAAACCATTCATGCTAGCAGAATACGAGAGGCTAAAAGGGGGCAGACATTATATGTTACACATTGCTCTTGGATTAATGTGTTTCTAGAGTTCCAAGACACTAAGAGAACAGAGTACTCATTAAACTGGGATTTTTAATGAATTTTTTCACTTGGACTCAGTAGCTGGGATTTTTTTTGGGAAAGTCTTCTCGCTGTCATTCCAGGATATTGGCTCTATAAGAAGTATTCCTGGTCAATTATCAACATGTGATATTACTGAGAGCTGCGCAGTCAGGAGTTTGTGTATACTGACCAGCATAAAAAACTACTCATGAGCTGATCATTTTACAAAAATGTCAAAGTTACCATTTGCTTTAAAAAGAAGACTACAGTGAAAAAACACGTACTTCAGGTCTCAGTCAAGACAAACTCTAAATTCCTACTGGATACTTATCCCCCTTCATGTGTTCTCATTGGAGATAAATGTGAATAATTGTCTAAAATATTCATCTGTATAACCTGCTTTCCTCAGGTTTTCCTCAGGAAAACACATATATGAACATTCTAGCTGAGACAGTAAAAACAGTACTAAAATATGTGAAGCCAACAGAGAAATTAATATGATATAAGAAGCCATATAAACTAGAACAGCAAAGTCATATAATTTATACAGCTTTTCTGAAGTTGTTTATGATTTTTCCCTCTTCTCTGAGAAGCTGTAAAGAGTTCTTGCATTTTTCTTGCACCCACTGAGATCCAGGAAAGATGGCATTCTCAGCTTTGCCTCAGGGGACACATGGCACGACACACTGGTGAAGGAGCATACCTTCAGGGAGATTAATATTTATTATCAAGTTAAAAAAATTGCTACGTTGTGGTTAATGTGAAAAATTAGGCATTCCAAGGATGTGATTAATGAAATAGGTTCCACTAAATATAAATAAGTATTATTTAATTCAATGCTAATCACCTAAAATTCAATTAAATGTTTCCTTGTATGTGTCATCCTCTCTGTGTCTGCCTTTTTTCAGCTGCTAATAGTGTGCATTCTGCAGGTTATGCTGGATTATTTTGTATTTGCCACAGTGAGCTCCTGATACTCTTTAGCATTTCATGTTTTTGACAGAATGCATTTAGAATTAACATTAAATATCTTCTGATTCACTTTGAGAGCAACAGAAAACCTCCCAAATATGTGCACTGCAATTTTATCTGATCTTTGTTTTTGTAGGGTATGGTTTTCTAAAGCATCTCTCCCCAGCTTCCGCTCAGAGGAGTATGTAGTGAAAATGTTTGTTAGCATATAATTCTGAACTTAGAACACAGATTTATAAATAATGAGTTCAGTTACACATTAACTGATTAGTGGCAAGGTAAGTATAATATAAAATAAGAGATAGTGGAAATTGTTGGAGTACATTTTTTCTGAATCCTTGCCACTTCTATCGTCTAATGTTCTTACCTCTTTCATAGGACTGTTATTGCACAATGTATCTTAAAGCAAAATTTGTCCTTGAAATCAATACAATGAAATAGAGTTTAACAGAAAAAAATTTTTTTTGGAATAAACATTGTTTATAGATCATTTTGTAGTCTTACTTTAGAGTCAGTTTCATAATCCAGAGCTTGTTCAGAGCTTTTATAAATCATTCACTATCTGGATCCACTAAAAAGAATGTAGTTTTAGCTAAAGAATGCAGCAAAGAAAAATGAAAAACAAAATGGTTAAATGAACAATATGATATTTTTCCTTATGCCTTTTTAGAAAGTATTCTTGAAAATAACATTCTGTGAATTGATATTAATCTTATGAGGACAGATCACGTAAGAAAAGAAAAAGACTAGTGATCTAGTTCCAAACTTCAGAAGTACTGTGAATCCTGCTAAATTTTCATTTGCATGCTTCCAAACCATTTTTATACTGTAACATTTATTTTTGATAATGCTCAAAGCTATAAATCATTTTATTTTACAGCCCTTGAGTCTTAGGATTTATGAATGCAGAAGAAAATCTGTTTCATATTTGTATGCTCTACTGTTTGGAATTACACGCTAGCAAAAGAAAATCTTTTCTTATACAAATGTGATAACAAAAGAATATATGAAGTTGCCCTTGCATAGGTATGACTAGTCAGACTCAATTGGGAAGATTTGGTGTGTTATTTTTCTTGAACTTTGAATGATAAATTAAGTTCTTGGCTCAGAAAATGAGGAATGCTATTACAATATATTTGAGTCCCATACTCCGTTCTGTTTCTGTTTTGTAACTCACAGGAAGGGGATCAAGTGTTCCTAGTTTAACATGACTGCGTATGAACTTTATTCACAGTTAGTTCACAATCTGGACATTAGTTCTCTTAGGTTGTTAAATCCTTTTTTTGTTGGTGTTGTTCAGTCCAAAGTTCTGCTGTGAACCAGAGTCACTGTTTTCCAACACAAACTACCGTGCACTTGCATTAAAAAAAATAATTTTCACCTACAAATTCTCAGACTCTCATCATTGCATGTAGAGGATCTTGCTGTGTTTCAAATACAGCACAGAAACACTTTCTAAATATATCTGCTTTACCAACATAAGCATAAATAAAACTTCCGTCAAACAATGGGACCAAATTAATAAAAGTTTTCTTTTGTTTTAAATATATTTAAGCACTTAAAACATTTGGAAGAAAATGTGTGCAACTTATAGAGACTTCAGAGAATCAATCACAGAAATGTCTGAGTGGAAAGCAATCCTTAAAGGCCATGTAGTCCAACTCTCCTGCAATGAACATTGACACCTATGGCTAGATCAGGTTGCTCAGCACCCTGTCCATCCTGACCCTGAAAGACTCCAGGGATGGAGCATGGAACATCATTCTGAGCAACCTGTTCCATGCCTTACAACCCTTACTGTGAAAAGCTTTTTCCTTATCTTCAATTTAAATCTCCCTCCGCTGGATGTTCTCTGACAGGTCCATGTCTTTAGTGCTGAGGAATTCATATCACAAAGCAATACTCCAGGTGGGGTTTCAGCAGCACAGGACAGAGGGGCGGGACCACCTCCCTTCACCTGCTGGCCATGCTTCTTTTGAAGACAGCCCAGGACATGGTTGGCTTTCTGAGCTGTAAGGGCACATTGCTGGCTGAAGTCCAGCTTGCCATTCGCCAGTACTCACACATTTTTTCAGCAGGGCTGTGATCTATCCTTACATCCCACAGCTTGTACTGATAGTGGGGATCGTGATGACTCAGGTGAAAGACCTCGCACTTCACATTGTTGAAACTCATGAGGTTCTCCTGGGTACACTGCTCAAGCCTGTCTAGATTTTGAGTGTGCCAATCACACCACGCAACTTGGTGTCATCTGCAAACTTGCTGAGGGTGTGCTCAATCTCACTGTCAACATCACTGATAAAGATATAAAAAAGTATTAGTTCCACTACTGACCCTTGAGGAACACCATTTGTCACTGATCTCCATCCAGACGTAGAGCTATTGACCTCCACCCTCTGGGTACAGTCTTGTAACCAGTAACAGTCAACCAACATCTTGCCGTGAGCCACATCACTTTCACAAGAGCACTATGATCATCACAATTCAACCCTGGACCGACTATAATGACAAAAAGTATAAAATCTCCAAATTGGAATTTTATTCTATTTTAAGGAAGTGAAAAAAACTAATGCAAGCTAGGAATATTAGCAGGATTTCCATGGTCTTGATCCTACAATGCATTCTGTTAGACAGTCTCACAGATCTATAGAAGTCACACTGAAATCAAAGAGTTGAATTCAAGTAGTTATATGCCCAATTTTCACTGCAAGGTACATGCGAAGAATTAGGGGAAAGAAAAGATAAATATTTCATAAAGCGGTAATTAAAATAATTGACATTTTTATTGATCCACATGTGAAATTAGCCAAAAAATCCATTCTTAAAGCAAAGTTTATCTCTTACAACATATGTGTTCCATGCTGATAAGTGAGTGCCCTAATGCTTACATTTAAATAGCATTTCTGCTAAGAAATCCATCTGTTCATGTGCTTTTTCAACCAATGGCGTTCAAGTTTAGCTTGACAGACTTAACAGGCTACATCATCTTAGCAAGGCTGCTTCCCTCACTGTTTTTCAGAAGGATTTAGATGGACTTCTGCTTATCTTTGTCTTTTCCCAGGGTCAGTTCAAAAACAGCATACCTGTGATTCAACTGGAGCACTGCAAAGAAGCTCTTATGTGCTGTCTCAACAACTCCTTTTCATGGAGAAGGCTCATACCACTTCATTTTAGCAATCTCCACATGGAAGGTCTCCATCCAGGCATAGCCAGTGAAAAATCTGTCTAAATGTACACAGCACATTATGGAGGAAATTGTTGCAGTGTGTCTTTTATCTATCCTAATAGTTTCTTTAGGATACTGAGCAATTGTACAGACAACTACTGAAGCCACGTACATTTCAGGACTTGATACTGAATTGTCTAAGCAATAAAAATAGCAGTTGGGAGAAATTATCTTAACTGAAACAAGTTGTCCTAGTGCCAGTGAATTGCGCCCCTAATTTTTGAAATGTCTGATTTTATTTACATATGAATATGCATTGCAAAAATATTATCAGCACTGAATATTTCAGGTCATGAGATAAGAGCTAGCAAAGTAATATTTGATTTCAATTAAATTAATTTTAAAAAGATTTAATCAATTCAAAGATGAAACATGAATAAACACCCAAGTATAGTTAAATATCCTTGTCCAACAAAGGCAATGCTTGATGTAGAATGACGCTTTTCAAGTAAAAGTCAATTCAGAATCTGAAGACTGTATTTTAATTCATGCCTCAAATACGACTATTCACTGGAGCTATTTTACCTTAACACCTCTCAGAACACTAAGATAAGACAGAATCAGAATTAGGAGCTGTGTGGACTTTCCAGATGCCTGTCTTCAAGTGGATGGTGTTCCTGTCTGTAGTGGTGGGGTGGTAGTAGATGATCTCTAAGGTCACTTCTAACCTAAACCATTTTATGACACTGTGATGCATGATGGAAGAGATACTTTGCTTATCCCCTTCAGGCTAGGTGAGCAACTATTACGTACCATTCCTGTTATTTCTCATTTAGCCTTAGAAAATCTGCTGTTTAATCCATCAAATTTACAATGTTATTCCACATCACCACCTTGTTCAGATTCTTACTTATCTACCTCGGATAGAAAGGACTTGCCACAGATATTTGCTTTTCTATCTCATGATGTTCCTCTATTCTGTTCATTAAAGGTTTCCCTTTTGCTAAAAACTGCTACAGAAAATTTACCAGCTGACTACAGTTATGAGCAGCTTTATTATAGTGTGTCCCCATGATTTACCATGCTTCTGTAGCGTATTTCTTGTCTCAAACTGCATTCTACAGCTCAGAAATTATTTTATACCTTTGGACAACTGTCATGCTATGGTTCTAGTCCACTGAACAAGGTGCTACTTTATGTAACGCACTGATATGCTTTGTATTGTTAAATATGCATTCTGTCTGCCTAGATACTTTGTCTTCGTGACAGTGAAATAAAAAATAAGTGCCTAAAAGTGCCTAAAATAATGCATTCACCAAATTGCAAAGATTGTACATATCATGCAAATAAAACAGGGAGTATAGCAAGAATTTGCACAGCATACTTGTTTTTGTACCCTGGAAAATTTTTTCAAGCCAAATCTACATTGGCTGCTACAGAAGGTTGGCTTAATACCTCAAAAGAGAATCCAGGGCACTTGTTCAAACAGATCCTGTACCACGTGCTCTTAGCAGAGCTAGCAAAAAGTGCATATAACCAGGCAATGTTTTGAAAAGTGGCTCTGAAGTGAGGGGTTATGCAAAAGGCATGTATTCTTACTCTCATCTTGGCAGGGATTATTTCCAGATCCTCAGTTCCATTGCACTCCACCTAAGTAGACTGAATTTATTTGAATTTTGTGACTAGATATAAGTTTTCTCAAGGAACTATCTGAACAGACACGATGAAACATTACATTAGGTATAGTAGTATTATTTCGTATCATTAATCTTTAGCTCTCGTGTAGTATGTTGTATGATTTCTTTTTTTCCTTGTCACATTTTCAACCTTCTATTTGCTGTCATTTCAGTTCCACTGTATACAACAAAGGTAGCACAAGATTTATGAAAGATAGCGGCTTAAAAAAGTATTTCCTGTACACTAATTTATCACACTGTTCCAATGAATGAACTATTAAGTTCATTGCTAACATGCCTGATTATGTGAAAAAACACATGGTTTATGTTCACATTATTCATTAATACACAGAACGATATTTAGAAAATCTGGTGTCTCTCTTCAGAGAGACACTGGGTGAACACTGGTCTTCTCAGCATTGTCAAACAGACCAAAGTGTACCAAGCTACTTAACATATATTTATTTACTTATTTAGAAAGGGAACTGAGTATGGTCACATAAGTGGTTGCTTCAGTGACGGCAGCAATTTTTTACTGTTACCAATATCTGAGAATGACTGCCTATCACATTATTATTAATATAAAGTAGTTAATAACGTTTTTAAAAATAGCTTTGTATTGCACAGCTAAAATTCTTTCACAGTAAAGAAATTTCCAGATAGTCTACAGTCTGCTTTATGTCATCTACAGACTTAAAGCTGAATAGACATCAAAGTTTGCAATTAGGAAGTGTTTTCTTTAATTATCTGTGAACACAAATATAACAAACAACATTCACATTATTACTATTAATATGCTTTTTATTGAAATGTGCGTTAATCTGAATGTAGCAAAGTACAACAATGATGAACAGATGTAAATACTGGTATTAATTCTTGCTTTGCTAAGAAATTTATTTTGGTACTGAAATTCTTAGCTGAAATATATTTTATCAAAGCTATGAAGAATCCTTGGAACTCAAGAAATTCCACATTTGAAAAAAAATATTATTTTTATTATTGAACTGAAATCAAGAAAATATTGAATTAAGGCTTAAATGCTGTTGATTCAAAAACTGAAATATTTTAGAGGCAGGAAAAAATACATGCAATTTATTTGGAAAATACTGAAGTAAAATAAGCTCAAAAGTTGTCAAGAATATAATTAATGTGAGAGAGGACGCAAAAAGTATGAGTGACTGTACTGAAACACTGCAGAATAAAGAATTGCTTATAATGCTGTGTTAGGAACAGGAAAAGACATCTGGGCTTCAAAGAACTGTGCTGCAGAAAGGAGACAAATATCAAATCTGTTCAATGGAGAAGATATTTTGGCAACTGTCTAGGGTGGTTCCTCAGCTGTAACTCCTCAGCGTAGATTGTTCTAGTTCTGCTGACATTCAGTGACAACAAGTATCTACCAAAATCATCCTGCAATCTATTTTTGGTCTCAAAATATAAGGTTACCGAGTTAGAAGAATAAACCCAACAAAATGCTTTTAAAATTTGAAGAACCGCGGTATTTTGGATTTTATCCATATTAAATACTGCTCTATTTCAAATACATGAGAACATTTACTGGTATTAAACAACTCTGGGAGTTGTCACTGTCACAAATGAGATTAGTGTCTCGTGCATTCCTCTTGGTATTTTCAACTTCTGAACCAGCCAGTGAGTAAATTTTTATAATGAAAAGCTTTTGCTATATTAATGCTTTTGCTATATTCATACTGACCATTTTGTCTCTTAAATGCTGAATGAACTTTAACCTTATGAATCTGAAAATGCTGTAGAAACCAAAATCTTATCATAGAAATAGAAAATATTGGACTTACCAATATCCAAGCCAAACACTGTCTATTAAACAGAAAATGAACAGGTGATAAGACTATTTACATCTCTGTCATTTCCTTTTAGTCTTCTTAGACTCATTCCAGCATGTCTTTTCTCTGTCATATGAAAAGAATGCACAAGAAACAACCTACATCAAAGGTTTGTTTACTCTAGAGAAAGCTCTGGTGTTTTTTACTCCCAAACCAGACTTTTGCAAATAGACTGATGTGAACAACATTTTTACTAGGTGAAATGAAATAGTTTGAATATTAAATAATAGCTTGTTCTACATACATTGCCTTTCTTAGTCATAATTTTGAACATCTTCTCACAGTAATGGACATCAGGTAGGGAAGAATTACTTCCCTGAAAGAATAACTGTTCTAAATAATAACAGTCTAGTCACTCATTTAACTATTAACATGTATCTACACGTGCATGCTTCTCTGAGTGATGTGACATATTCTACTTTGTCACCCATGTTGGAAAGTCCTGTTTGCTCTCTGCGTCCATAACGTTTCAAGAAGTGGTCAACTAATACTTGCACACAGCATTTTTCTTTCAATCATGACAAAAAATGAGGAGATACAGTATTCTCTATACCCTATTCCTGCTTTATACGTCAGCATTTTCAGATTTTTCATCTTTACACTGTGTATCTCTCATTAATATATAAGTACATATATTCACAGGCACTACCGTAAACCATAAAATAATATAAAATATAACCACTGCAGATACAATTTAATGTCTGTTATTTCATGAGACATGAGTTTCAAAACGTTTGAAAAATGTTTTAGAACTACAGTCCAAGAGGAAGGAATTTTCCAAAAATTCTGGTACTTATTTTAATTTCTTGGACTGGAAATCATATGAAAGTGATTTTGTACAAGATGGAAATCCCGCTAAAGCCTAACTCAATGGTTTTATTATTTTTTTCCATATCCCCACTAAGTGAATAAATTTCTATTCAGTTTACCTGCTTTTCATTAATCACATTCCATCTCAAATTATTTTTATGGTAATAATAGAGGGGTTATTGACGTGACTTTGTTGTGATGATGAACTTAGTCTATAATGTGAGAAATCTGTAGCTATTTAAATGGAATTGGCAATCAGAAAAAATAATGAATTCCTCTCTAAGTGTTCTTATTTCTCAACTATTGAAGAAAATTTACATAATTGACGAGATTTTCTGAGTATTCTCAAAGGAAAATCAAAATCTGACTGCTCATGAGGCCTGAAGATTTCTTCTATATAGGGAATAAGACTCCAAGAATTATTTTGAGAAATGGTAGCAGAAAAAATCTGGAATATTTCAAGACTTTCATCATGCATTACTGCTTCATTAGAATTAAAGACATTGCAGAATTGTCTGTGAGTCAAAACTAATCACCAAATTTTCATTTATATATCTGATCTATTTTTAGTAGCACATTCCTGGACAGATTTCGTACTCTAGGGGAAGTCCAGCTGTACTTGCCACTAAAAACTACAATGACATTGTCCTGTGACTGCCTTTAAACTGGCCAGACAGGATGCTTGCCCAGGAACTTCCCCCTAAGGTACTATCTTAGGAAAGTTCCTGGATCATTTCTTGAAAGACCATGATGTATGTCTCTGACACAAGGCAGGCAGGGCTTTTTCCGCACAGAAAGCTCTTGTCATTCATATTTCACCACTTGCAAAGGAAACGGTTCTGACAGGAAAAAAAAACACACCAGCACTCACATGTTCTTTCAGTAAATTTACAATTAATTATGTGTTTGTTTATCAGGAAACTAAAACATATTGATTGTGAAGTGCTTTCTTTCCCAATGGGAAAAAAAAGAAGTTGCTTTAGATTGTCAGCTCACACCTTTTTATATCAGTAAACTTATGCTGTCATTTGTAATAACACTAGCACCTGAAGAAAAGGATGTAAATAAGCATATTTAGAAAATGTGTGTACTTTCCTTGACAGCTGAAATATTTTCTTTTAATTTAGTATTTAAAAAGATTTCACATACATCCCAGATAATTTGAAAGCTCACATTTAAAGGAGAATTTCTATGGGATATAATTAAACTAAATTCAATCGGAAGTCTTTAGCAAGCAAAGAAAGCAGATGGAAGGTAAGGTTCCAAAACTACATCTTTTGATCTTTCACTCCTGGATTGCACATCAGTGGCACAGTCAGGGTAGCTTTCGTTTATAAACTGAAAATTTAAACCTACCTTTGCACCTCATGTGCAAAGCCTGAGGGGCTTGAGGGCTTTTAGAACAGTGGCTTATTAAAGGGACTTCTGCCTATTTCTTCTGATGCTTCTGCATAAACTTATAAAGTTTCCTTTAATTAAGTAGCTTGTAGTAAAGTGGGAGCATGTTCTACTTGATCATGCTTGTGGAATGTCTTTTGTAAAGCAAAAATATTTTGGAAACTGGGTTCGTGGAATGAACACAGACTCCAAATTTGACTTTGTCCAGTGTTCTTAAGTGATTGAGTATGAAGAAAATCCAGAACTCACTCGAGTCAGTGTTGAATTCTTGTGAGCTGCCAACAATTCGGTAAGATTTTTTCCTTCCAACAGCAATAGGATCATAAGTCTGGCTTAGGTCTGTAGCTGTAGGCTTCATCTTCCTGAGACTCACTGAGCAAGTGATAAATAATGAAATCAGCTGTAACATTAGGAACCATGATAAATAAAGACTGGAGCAAGTCAGAACACTTCAAAAGAAAGAAGATGGTAAAAATTTTATGCCACTCTGGTTGACTGGTCTAATGTAGCACTTGAACAAATTTCTTCCTTAAGGCATATGATTAGTCTCCCAGCTAAACATCTTATTCAGGCACTGATACCCCTTCAGCAGACCAAGCAACTGCATCAGTTAAAGGTATACACCCCTCATTTTTCTGCTTTTTTTTTTTTCTTTCTTTTTTCTGACAGCAGTTACACAACAGAACCAGGGGTAACAAAAGTAAATCTGTTTATGCCTCAGTCCAATTTAATTCAAGCAACTCCAGCAGTTTTAGTTTTGGAGAGGCAAACATATTTCTTTTGTCACTCATTTCCAGACTGTTTGGCAAAGTAGTGAGGTAAAAATTAGGTAGAGCTGTCAGTCCAGTGGGGTTTAGTGGCTTATTTTAATCACTTTAAATAATATATTTTTCAGTGTTACACATTTTGCATTGTATCTGTCATAGTATGACCACATTATGCCACCCAGGGACAAAATAGTCATATGATAGTCATATCTTCTATTTTTTTCCCTCTTACTACAAACAAGAAGTTAATTTTCAGAGAGCAAATGACTACCTAGTCACTTTTAGTTAAAAATGAGGATATAACACAAGAGTTTGCAGAGGAAGGAGAACAACCTAAAGCTTGTCAGTTGCTTACTCCATCTTAAGTTTTGTTGTTTCATACTCAGAACATCTACACTTCCATAAAAAAGATTAATGATATACTCAGGGCCTTGTTACCATGGATCTCAAGCACTTAGATAAAATGAAATACATTGAGCTGGGTCCTAACCAGCGTTTCAAAGAAGCAGCAGCAGCTCACGCCAACTCAGCATGTAATCCTTCCTTTAGATATTTTCAAGCAAATTTTACTTTTTTTCTTCTTGTTTGTTTGGACATCTGGTGATTTTCTGTACTCATAGTACTCCTATGATTGCCCAAGAATATCACCAGAAGATCAGGAAATAATTTTTTTTTAAACTGTATACAAACCTGCTCCTGCATGAGACACTCAGAACAACTGAATGTAAACTTGTATTTTCTCCTGCTCTCTTTATAGGAAATTGCTTAGAAACAAAACACAATTGAACAAACACTTCAGTAAGCTTTACTTTTTTCTTTTTTTTCTTTTTTATTTTCCTAGGGGTCTGCAAATACTTAGGTCATATTACAGTTGATAGCAGTTTGTTTTGTTTGTCTGCCATAGCTGCAGATGACAGAGATCCAAAACCCATTGATTTGAATGGGCTTTGAATTGATCGTAGGGGAAGAATTTGTACCACAGACAGGAACATTAAACATAATCTCTTAAGACCCTTGTTTCAGAAAAACGATTCCAACCTCTTTTTCTCTCTTACACACCCACAGTTACTTAGGTTCAAATTCTGTCTCCTTTATTCATGTTAGATAACAATAAAGTCACTGAAGCCATTCAAAGAGCTAGGTGAAATCAGATGTGAATAAAGCATTAAATGTTTGCCTATGAGGTAGGAATTTTCCCTTCAGGCCTTCTTGAAAAGTTATCAGGCCTATGTTCAAATGAGGTCAGTAGATTCCCATGTGTTTTTATATGCAATACTGTCAGCAAACTAAAACCCATGCATTAAAATCACATTGCGTTACAAAGCCAGGTACTCCGTGGCTCGGGTATGCCACAACCTGGTGTTGCGTTTTGTCAACACACAGAAACAATCTAACCTCAGGCTAGCTGTGCTGTCCCAGGACTATAATGCACAGATGCAGAGTGACTACTCCAGACAGCACTCAGCAACACATGCAAGTCTCAGACTTCCCCAGAACAGCAGAAAACAGGATTGATTCGGTTACTAATAACAGAGGAGTAAGGCAGAGTAGCCAAGTAGCTTGCTGCTATCAATCATTTGTTTTCAGCTTTCAATAGGAAAGAAACGTTTTAAGAGTGCCAGGAGTGAATGAGGAGAGTAATGGGGAGGGTGCAGGGAAGAGGGAGAAAGGAAAGGGAGCTCTGACTCAGTCAGTGAATCATTCTGTTGTCATTCCCTCTCAACAAAAGTTCAAACATTTCGTGAACAACTGGAGATCTTCTGAACTGATAACTTAACTGATAATTTAGTCGAAGGAGAAAAGTTGTTTTTTCTTTTCTTTTTATTTTTCTTTTTTTTTAATCTTGATAATCCAAGCATGAAATAATTATTGCATTCATTAAATCCACAGATTTCAGTGTTAACCAGATATTCGCCTGTCAAGATATTGCATACATTAACTTGGAACATGGGAAAAAAAAGAAATAAATATATTTTTAAGAGAAAGATGAAATTAAGTGCTGAACACGATGACTGAGATTTCCAGAATTGCCTTAGGTGATAAACACACAAAGTGATCAAAACCCTTACATACTTTGTGCATCCATTATATCTTGCTGGGGATTCTGGATATTTAGGTGGTCATCCTGGCTCTGTCACTGGTCCACTGGGTGATACGGGTCACTCACTACCCTGCCCATGGCAAGGGGATAGGAATTAGATGATCTTTATGCTACCTTCCAACCCAGGCCATTCCTCGATTCTATGATTCTGTCACTTTACTGATGTATTTGTCATTACCTTGGAAGTGAATCAGAAGTAAAAGAATGGAAAAGAAAGAAGATGTAGTATGTTTTACTCAATACTTTAAAAAAGGATGATCAATAAACATAAAGGATGCTATTTCAGTGCATACAGGACG
This sequence comes from Callipepla californica brunnescens, assembly GCA_023055505.1. Lineage (NCBI taxonomy): Eukaryota > Metazoa > Chordata > Aves > Galliformes > Odontophoridae > Callipepla > Callipepla californica. The sequence goes on from JALIRH010000001.1 coordinate 5,851,497, forward strand.
CATTATTAGGATATGTCGTATTTGGCAGTGAATGTTCTGTTCTATTCTAACAAACATATTTCCCACAGTCTTTTCTTGTTTTATTCTTTTCTATATTTACTTTCTGAATGTTTATTAAAAAAAATAGTCAAAAACGTAATCCCATTCTTATCACTTCTCTCAGTTAAAGAGAATGGACTGAGATAACTTAAAAAACATTGTGTTCTTATCCTCCACATTGTTTTGTGAAATAGCACATTGCTTGAAAACAAAACTTCCTGATTTAAACCAAATGCGTCTACTGTATCCTGGTGATAGTCATATTACATGAAAAAACATGATTTCTATACCATGGACTATATGGGAATTAAACATCTGCCTAGTATTATAACAGCTATATGAAAAACTATTAGACCATCAAATTATCATCTTGAAAAGCTGGGAACTACATCCTATCTCTAGGGAATTTTGGATATTAGACTGATGCAATACTTGTTCTTAGCCAAGTAAATTCTATGCCATTTTATTTGTTTCATTACACATAAATTTGTACATACATTGTTTATAGACTGTATATACTAAATAAGACCAGACCTTATTCACTGCTGTGAAATTAATCATCCTCTATGTACAGGGGATTTCAGGGAAAATCGTTTTATATCAGCATTTTGCCTACCCACAGTGTTCTTCTTCTTGCGCAGTAAAGCTTTAAGGCCATGCACAATAAATTAAAACATATATAAAAGCATAAGCTTACATGTTTCAAAGCATAAGTAAACCACCTAAATCACGAAACGTCTCACATAAGAAAGACATGTAACCTATAAATTGTTCCTTCAGTGATTTCCTTCCTGCATGTGCAGGTGACAAGATTTTCTATGAAAAAAAAAAATTAAAATAAAGGAGTGTTTCTTGGAGTGTAACTACAGATTCTAAAAATGCTAACACACAAAGAATAGCAAATTCATTTTTGTACTGTCTTATACACTGAATTGCCATTTATGGTGTTTTTCAGCTGGTAATTTTCTAAAATTACTGTGTCAAAGAGGCAACAACAACAACAAAAAAAGTTACCAATTGCCTTTTGCAAAAAATTAAATTAAAACTCTGGATTCTAAACACAGAGCAATTTCTTTCAGTAGAGGAGCAGCCTTACTGTTCAAAAGTGGAACCATTTCTACTTCCAGATATGTTGCTTGAAATTGTTGGTAAGAAATCAATACTTAGGAGGTCTATGTGCTGGGATTAATTGCTAGTGCTTCATAACACTGTTGAATATCAGTACTTACAGTGATCAGGGTTGGAAGAGACCTTGAAGATCATCTAGTTCCAACCCCCCTGCCATAAGGAGAGGAGCTGCCCAAAGCCCAATCCAAGCTGGATTTGAATGCTTTCAGGACTTCCACAACTTCTGTGAACAAGTCATAGGGTCTCATCACCTTCAAAGTGAATAGTTTCTTCCTTATATATAATCTAAACCTACCCTCTTTTACTTTAAAACAGTTACCCATATCCTAACACTACAGAATCCCTCTCTATCTTCCCTCCAGGCCCCTTTTAGGTACTGGAAAGCTGCTAAAAGTTCTCCCTGGAGCCTTCTCTTCACAAGAAGTACCTAAGATCTCTCAGCCTTCCTTCACACTACCAGCTATACTTGTTTTGATGTAGCCCAGGTTATGGTTGGTTTTCTGGGCTGGAAGAATGCACTGGTTCATGTAGAGCTTTTCATCCACCAGTATCCCCATGACTGCCCTCTATGCATTAATCGTCCAGCCTGTATTCATTTGTGGGATTTCTTCCATACACATGCAGGGCTTTTCACTCGGCCTTGTTAAACTACACGCTATTTTCACAGCCCCACTTCTTAAGCCTTTCAAGCTTCTTTTGGATGAAATTCCTTCCCTCCAACATGTCAGCTCCACCACACAGCTTCATATTATCCACAAACTTACTGGAGATGTATTCCATCCCACTTTTCATGACTCTCATAAAAATGTTAAATAATATCATTCCCAATACTAACCTCTGAAGAACAGCACCGGTCCTCATCTAGATATTAATTCATTGACTGCAGCGCTTTGGTATGATCATACAGCTAATTCCTTATGTATCAAGTGCTCCATCTGTCAAATCTGTATCTCTCCAATTTGGAGATAAGGATGACATACAGGATTAGTGTCAAATGCTTCACACAAGTCTGGGTAGATTACATCAGTTATTTTTCTCTTTCTCAATAATACTGTAAACTCATGATAAAGGCATGATTTTCCCTCACTGAAGCCATGTTAGTTATCATAAATCACCTCTCTGTTCTCCATTTGCCTTAGTATTATTTGTAGTAGAATCTGCTTCATGATCTTGCTGGGCGTAGAGGTGAAATTTGCTGGCCTGTAATTTCCCTGGTCTTCCTTTTTTTTCCGTTATAAAAATTGGGACTATTTTTCCTCTTTTTCAGTCACTGTGAACTACACCAGATTGCCATGACTTCTCAGATATGATGGATAGCAGCTTAGCAACCCATTGCCACAGGACCTGTGGGACCTATATTTCCCTGAAACAGAAGCTGTGAAGCAAGCAGGATCCATACAGAAGTGGAAATGACACTCGGAACTGATGACAAACAAGTCCTGCACATCTGTTCTGCATTTTATTTTGTTTTTTTAGAGAGATCTAGGGAGACTTTCCAGATGTGGAACTGTTAGATGGCAGAATCACCCATGGCTTGTACAAAATATGTTGTTACTTCACACTTTCACCCTTCTCTCGGGAAATACTAGTACAGAGAGGTTCTGGGGCAAAGCCTGTGCTCCAGTAACAGTCTTAAGAGACAGAGAAGAATTAGATCAAGTGCTTCAAAGATCCAACCAGCTTTCTAACCAAGACTCACTAAAAACAGACAATGGGAAGAGTCATGTGTCACTGAAAAGTAATTATGAAAGCTTCTATAATGGCGAGACAGGGATTCAGTAGTCAAGACATGTATGTGTCTGCTTGAGATTCTAGATCTCTCACTCGAAAAAAAATGCTGAGCATCCTTCTAAGTAATACTTGGAAGTATTAAGTGAAAATGAGAAAATAATTACACTAGCAAATACATATATAAGAAAATAAAAAATAAAAAAATAGAAAAAAGAGCACTTCATACACAACTGTAGTTTTATAAATGTTCTGAAGTTCAGCATTTTGTTGTATACGAAAAAACTTTGAGGCAAGAGTATCAATTAAACTACCATCTTAGGCTTGTCCTATTAGTGTCTTAGTGCTGTTTTCAGAGCCTGCTGCCATCTGAGTACACAAGAATCAGAGTGAAGATATAACCTTTCACCGTGAATTCTTCCCCTATGTTTGTGGCGCCTGAATTTTAGGCAACGCACTGCTGAGTTGATTTAGACCCTAAATCTTACTGAAGTTCAACTGAACCAAAGGAACTTCCTTTTAGTTTTTCACTTTCTGAAGGCCGGATTTCAGTAGCTCTAAGCATTTTATTTTTTTCTAATTAAACATTTTAAGCTAATTCCTCATTTGACAGTTTTTGAAGAAAGATTCAATTTGGTTGCAGGAAAAGAATCTTAAAAATTAAGATTGAATCCAAAAATCAGCAAGTGAAAGTTGTAGAATGCACTGTCCTTACTGAAGGTATAAGAACATGTAGAGAACAAGAGATCGTTAAAGTTAATAGTATTACATTCCTTCTATCCATACTAATTTTAGGACTTCTCCAGACTGTCAGAGCCAATCTGAAATTACGGTTTGCCATACAAAACAGAAATTGGAAAATGCTTATTTTTTTGTCTCTTAACAGTTAACTAGGTGAAATCATACTGTTTTAATTAAAAAAAAAAAAAGTGTTTTTTATGTTTATTGTTTTTCCCTCTAGTGAAATGTAAAAGATTATTACCATATATCAAAACATATGACTATTTCTTGACTATCAGGAATTTTCTGTCTACTGTATGTCTAAATATTGTTTACTTTAGTAGTTCATACAGTGCTTTAGTTAAAGAAGCATTTTAAAAAAGGTAGGCAGATAAATATGATAGGACCTAATTGAGGTTCATCTGTAAGACAACATTTAGGGAGAATGAGTCATATGTTGAGAAATGGTATTCTGGAATCACAGGTCAGGAAATTGGGTTACAGTAGTCTTTTTCATAATGGGCAGTCAGGATCCTTTCTTCACATTCAAAACATTATTGAAGATTCCTCTTGAAAAAGTAAGATAATATATTGACTTTTTGTTAGCAGGAGGAACACTGCGCGTTTCATATTATCAAAAACAATGCTCCCAATGTTGCATTCTTTTTTTTTTTTTAAATTACTGTTACTCTTGATTTATTCTGACAGTTAGCATAAAATAAAAGTTTTTGAAGCTGTGAACCCTATCTCAGATACGTTGAAACATTTGAGCTTCTGTAATATAAAATCTTTCTTTTCTTCAAATATGTTATAACAGATGTCTTCCTCCCACAGTCTCTGCAAACAGCTGCTTACAGGTGATGAGGAAATTGTTTTAAAACAGTGTAATACCTATAGTAAATACAACCCTCCTAATCAAAGAGACTTTAAGAGATGCACAGAAATTAAACACAGAAGATATGCATGACGTTTTAGAAACAGAAAGATGTTCATCAAGAAGAGGAAAATGCTTTCAAGCAAGGGAAGTCAAATAAACTGGAAACTCTGGCAAGTCCTGAATAAGAGACGCCAAAAATCTCTTTGCTGGATAATTGCATAAGGGATAAAAACTGCTAATAAAACTTCTTTAAACATATCAAAACAGGATGCTTGCCAGTTTCTCTTCAGGGTTGATGGATTATATAAATGACATAGAATCATTCCAACAAGATACAGCCATAGAAGAAATAGTAAGTGAATTATTTGCCTTGGTGTTCACTGTGGAGGAACACAGGTAAGCACTAATGCTGAGTCATTCTTGATGGCACACAAACTCATGTAAGTAACTCATATTGAAGTATGCTATAAGTTTTAGAGTTTTGATGAGCTTTTTATCATTGGCAATGTGAAAAGAGCAAAATTTTTCCTCAAGGATTCAAAATCAGCTTATGTTTGAGATTGTCAGAATTGTTCAAATCATCTTAGATTGTAGAAGACTGAAGATTCTGAATGAGTTTACAAGGAAGAGGTTGGAAGAAATCCAGGAAAGCACATAGCAGTAAGATCCTCTTTCCTAAACGATGTACTTGGATTGCATAACTGCATTAATAAATAAGATGCAACAGGTAACAATAGGAGATTTTGGGAGGTGGGAAAAATCAGGCTTCGTTGCAGATTGTTTGAGAAACATAAGGATTACAGGTGAGCTAATTAATATCTTACACCTGGATATTTGTAGACTTTTCAAATGTTCCTCACCAAAGTGAGGATAAGTCCCCTCAGAGATCAATGCTTAGTTAAAAGTTGGGAAATAAATAGTGAAAACAAATAATTAATCTAGAAATTAATCTACTGGTAGTCCATGGGGATCCACATTTCAATACATGTGCCTGAAGATAAAATGGCCTGGATCGAAGAGAAAAACAAAAACTTTGTAGACATACATCTCATACATTTTAAGGTAAGATAGCTGAAAACAGAGAGAGGCAAAGAATACTTCCATATGAAAAGATTTTAAATAGACTAGAACTCTTCCCAGGAAAAGAAACAACTGAGGGTGATCTGATAAGCATGAAAATCATGAATGGGATGGAGAAGGTGACAAGGGAATAATCATTCACTCTATCTTATAAAACAAGGATCAGAAACCACCAAGTGGAATTATCATGCACAAGGTCTGAAGGGAATAAAAGGAGTACTTTTTCACATAACACCTCATTATATTTTGGAACTCAGTACTACAGATTTCTTTCATTGCAAAACTGTAAATGGGCTTGAAAACACATTAAACAAATTTAGGAATGGAATATCCATCAGAATCTAATAAACCTGATGATGTGGTGCCAATCTTCAGTTTGAGAGCTCCAGTCAGAGATGACTGGAAGCTTCATGGCTGCACAGTTATTGAAGCATTTGCTGACCACCATGAACAGTGTGATATTGACACAGATGAATTTGTGGATCAAAACAGATGTTTGTATGTTCATATGGTCTTAAATTCTTTTACAGTTTCCATCAAGCTCCCTTTACCCTGAGCAGAATTCCTGAGGATTGCTCCCCTTATATTCAGTCTTTAGTGATAAAGTCTTCATTTAGTTATTATTTGGGTCTATATATTGCACATTTGTATTCTTATTCATCTTCATCCCTTGAATTATGCCTATGAAGATAGAGTAACAACAGTTTTACTTCAAATGAAATCAATCTGAACATGAATTTTTTTCCTCCAGAGGTGTCTGTCCCTTTCCTTTATCCACTCAAGTTTTTAAATTAGGACTCTCAGTTGAGTAGGACAGATCTGGTTAGTAATGTAGGTTTAGATTACTTTGATGTTGTTTTCCTAAAAGAAAAATAAATTAAAATTTAAAAACAGTGTGGCTAGAGGCAAGGTGAAAAGATATTTAGAAACAACAGAGGAAAGTGTGAACAGTAAGTTATAGAAGTTGAAATCATCATTAACGTCTGTTGTTAAAGAGACAACATTCTAATTGATGCCAGTCTGACACTATAAGTCAGGTCACATTCAATGTATGTGTTCCCAGCAGCACATTGCCCAATTCATCTAGTGGCGTTCACTGAATTTTTTCACGACCCTCTCATAGTTGATCTAGTAGTGTTCAGTCAGATTCATATGTGTGCATTACTGAAGCGATTTTGGCTGTGTCCAGTCAGAACTCACATGGCTGACTTAGTGAATAATGTAGTTTATTAGCAACCTCTTACAGTTTCTTTTGGATCGCTGGTGATAAATTCACTGCAAAGCATGTGAAGTTATCCAAGACGATACAAAAAACAGGTGTTCCTATTGGATAAGTCAACTGATCCCAGAAGTCTGTAGGCATTCTCACAACTTGTCTGTTATGACCTTAAAGATCATCTAGTTCCAACCCCCGTTTTATAGGCAGGGACACCTCCCTCTGACCAGGTTGCTCTAAGCCCCATCCAGCCCACCCTTGAACTTGTGACCCCTCCTTGTGGAGGAGGACTCCACAGTCTTGCTGGACAACAAATTCCAATGTCTCACCACCCTCACAGCAAAGAATTTCTTCCTAACATCTAGCCTAACTCTACCTTTTTTAGTTTAAAGCCATTTCCACTCATCTTGTCACTACATGCTATAATAAACAGTCTTTACCCGTAAGGTTGGTATGAGCCCACCTCTCAAGCCTGTACAGATTCACAGAATCACAGAATTATAGGGGTTGGAAGAGACCTCTGGAGATCAAGTCCTACACTCTTGCCAAAGCAGGCTCCCTATGTCAGGTTGCACAGGTAGGGATCCAGACAGATCTTGAGTATCTCCAGAGAAGGAGACTCCACAACCTCTCTTGGCAGCCTGTTCCAGTGCTCCATCACACTCTCCATGAAGAAGTTCCTTTGCAAATTGGAGCAGAACTTCCGATGCTCCAGTTTATGGCCCTTGTCCTGTCCCCACAGACCATTAAAAAGAGGTTGGCCATCTAACTTTCTCTCTCACGCTTAAGATATTTATAAGTATTAATAAGGTCCCCTCTGAGTCTTCTTATCTCAACGCAGAAAAGAACCAAGTCACCCAGACTTTTCTCACAGGGGTAGATGCTCCAGGCTGTTTATCATCTTTGCAGCCCTCTGCTAGGCTCTTTCCAGGTGATCCCTGTCTTTTTTTGTACCTGGGAACCCAGAACTGAATATAGTACTCCAGGTGAGGCCTGACCAGGGCAGAGTAGAGAGGGAGGATAACCTCCCTTGACCTGCTAGCCATTCTTCTTTTAATACACTCCAGGATCCCATTGACCTTCTTGGTCACAAGGGCATGCTGCTGGCTCATGGCCAACCTGTCATCCACCAGGACCCCCATGTCCTTCTCCACAGAGCTCGTCTCCAGGAGGTCACCTGGGTCAACCTGTAGTGATACACGCAGTTATTCCTTCTCAGGCACAAGACTCTACACTTGCTTTTGTTAAACCTCATCTGGTTTCTTGCAGCCCAGCTCTCCATGCCTCCATTCCAGCTTTCCTTTCCTCTGGATAGTATTCCTCCCTCCCCTCTAGAATGTCAACAGCACCACTCAGTTTAGTGTCATCCACCCAACTCTATTATGGCTTTCACTCTGCTTTTGTACCCCTTTTAACAATCTGTACTTTAATTTCTTGTGAAAAATGCATTAAGCAATTGTTCCACAGACTGTTAAGACCAGAACTGCTCATCATCATGAAGAGCTATCATCTTTTATGTGTAATGCATTTCCACTCGTGACATTTTTCAGTCTGTAATTTTAACTTTGACCTACTTTTTGAGCCTCCAATGTTTGAATAATATGAGTAAGTCACTGAAAATTTACTCACTATCTTATTTCCTAGTCATTAGATGTCAGAGAAATGCTATTGAAGGGAAAAGTAGTTATAATTTATAGGGATTTGTGGCGATTATACAATTTGTATAATTAAATAATTTAAAAATATAGTGAAGTTTTTTCAGAACTGGTATAAAAAAGACCCATCAAGCTAATAAGAATCAGCATACTTTCCTCTGCATACAGATGAAGAAATTCAGTCAACAATTTTGTTTTTAATTTTTTATTTAATTTTTTTCCACTGTGCTGCCTTATATCTTATTGCTAGCATTTTCAGGGAGATTTCTCTTAGTCCACATTTTTAAGGAAATGATGAAAGACTGTTCAGTGTTTCAGTACATCATTTTTCACTAAGAGTTAACTAATACTCCCGTCCACTTCATAGGCAAGTTCAGGCTCATATTGAAAAAGTCAGTAAGATTTTAAGTTGATGTTGTAGACTTTGAATATTCAAATCAATTGATCAGTTCACATGGGTCAAGATTCTAGAACTCAGAATTTTCTTTCTTAGTTCTCCAAAGCCAGTTCTCAGAATCTGTCATGCTTAAGCCAGGTAATAGTTTCAATGACTTCATGTCCTTAACTATATTTTTGGTGGAAAAATGTTATCTCATGCAAAAGTGCCCTGACTTTCATAGGTAAAGCACAAACAGCCTTTTAACTGAGATTCTCTAGATAAAAGTGGAACATCAGATATGTTTGAAAATGTTAGCATACCTTTTCTGTTGGAGAGTCTGGGAGAACTGTACTTTTATATCACAGCAGCATCTGTGACATTCTGCTTTTACTATGTCAAAGTAAAAAGAAAAAAAAAAAAAGAAAAAAAAAAAACAGAAAAAAAACCCGACAGTATTATTTGATACTAGCCTTCCTATTTTGTTGCTATTACTTTGTGTTTCAAATAGTAGAAGATTGAGAAAAGGTGTTCTCTTTCAGTACTCAAATTTCATGACACACTGCTATTTTTTCCCATCACAGGGGAAATCCCACACATGAGAGAGGATGTATGAGTAAAACTTGCAGTTACTTTGAGATGACAAATACCATGGTGAAACAAAAGAAATTTCCCATTAAAATAAACCACATGTCAGATTTCAGCTCAAATTCATCCAGGTCTCAACTAAGGAAATGTGCCTTATTTCTGTAAGACTGTAGATCACAGAGTAAATACATATCTGCTTTACTCAAAGTGGCCCACGGAGAAACAAACAGAAATATGAGCTAGCGCTGAATATGAGTATAAACAGAAAAGCCTTCCAGGAGCTGGCCAACTCATGCTATTACCAGTGTACCCCTGAAGGAAAAAGATGCACACATCTCCTTGCTCTAGGCAACACTTAATTATCTTATGTAAAAATAAACTGTGGAATTCAAGGCCAAATATACTCAGTGAATGCTAGACCTCATTCTGCTCAAGGTATTCTCCTGTGACTGGATATAACAGCCATGAAGAACTGAAGCTTCTCACAAAGTCCAGGAAAAGTTTCTTTTTCCATAGCTAGACAGATTTCTCAGAGACTTTCATTTACCAAATTAGGAATAATAAAAATTCTTTATAACAGTAAATTAAATACTGGGAAAAGAAAGAAAGTAAGATCGGAAAAATGGTATAAAGAAAGGAATGAAGGAGAAGGGAAGGAAAGAAAGGACAGAAAGAAAGAAAGAAATTCTCATTGTTGCAAGTGATTACCTTTCTCCATCCCATTACTAGGCAGATCAAGGAGATAAGCTGTGTGTTTAACATTTAGGTTATTCCCTTTGGACACTCCAACTTCATGTTGCACAGAAAATATTTAACCACTACAGATTTTTTTATTATCATTTCAGCATAATTTTCTGCAAAGGGAAAGATTTTTCAAAAGTTTAGATATTAGCAAAGTAATTTTAAACAGTATCTACCAGGAAGAAAACTCAGACCAGAAATTACACTGTTGCTTCTACCTCTTCTATCTTTCTTTCATTCCCCCATTTTCAACTTCATAAAATCTAATTTAGTCTTGACTCAGATATTCAACAAAACCTACACAATGTTTTCAAGTCAGCCTGCTTTTGTGTAATTCTTTAGATAGACACAGGGGAATAAAGTCTTCCAGAAAAAACAGGTGAACTAACTTTCCTGATGTGAGAAAAAGAAGTCTTGAATGGCTGACAAGATTTCAGGCCTGATATTTAAATGCAAAGTACATTTTGTTCTTCTTGGATGAAAAGTCAAGATTAATATATTTTTTTTAAATATACATTTCATTCAATCCAAGACCCAGTCATGACTCAATTTTGTTTGTTTTTACCTCTCAGAAGCATTTGGAAAATGAACGTTTCTCAAGAATATCATGACACATTATATTTCTTCCTTTTCCCTGTCCCACAGGAAATAAGTTATCTGCCTCTTTTTTCTCTCCCATATAATATAGCTAACTTAGTGCTCCGTCCCATGTAAACACCTCTTCCCTCCTCTGTGTTTCGCAGGTAGTATCTTTTCTTCCTGAAGGTCTGATTGATAACACACATAATAAACAACAGAGTCATCTCTTTCTGATTGCTTCAGAAAGGTATCTGCCCCGGAAGACCTGACTGTTCTTTCAAACTATGTCAGATGCTCTCAAAAGATGTTCCCTTACAGGGACATTGCTGCCTCAACACACCAATCCATTAATTAAAATTTTGGTTTCTTTTATACATAATTTAAGGTTTATAACCAAATAGAAATAAAATGTGATTATAAATTAATGCAGAACTATTTTAATATCGTCTGTATAGTATGAGTGGCAACTAATGACATACTAATTGCACACCATTAAAAACAAAACATTTATGAGTATGTCAGTAACCACTTGTACTGGTTTTGACAGGAATAGCATAGATTTTCTTCTTGGTAGTTCCTATGGTCCTACATTTTGAACTTAAGACAAAAGCAGTGTTGAGAAAGACAAAGGGCCTAGACCATCTCTCCAACAAGGAAAGGCTGAGAGAGCTGGGATTCTTCAGCCTCAAGAAAAGAAGGCTCAAGAATTTTTAATCAATGTCTATAAACACCTGATGAAAGAATGCAAAAAGGACAGAGCCAGGCTCTTCTCAGTGGTGCCAAGTGACAGAACAAGAAGCAATGGGCACAAATAGGAAAGGGGGAGGTTCCATCTACACATCTGGAAGCACTTTTACTGTGTGGGTGATGGAGCAGTGGCGTAGTTTGTCCAGAAGATGTGGAGTTACCTCCTTGGAGATGTTCAGAAAAAACCTGGATGTAGTCCTGGGCAATCTGCACTGAATACTCCTGCTTGAGGGGAGATTGGGGCAGGTGGTCATTTTGTGACTCTGAGAACATACCGATGATTTATCTACTGCTACATAGTACTACTATCATCTCTGTTTCTCACACTGTAGGCCAGGGACGCACAAACTGAGAGGGGACACAGTTAGGACATTTGACCTCAGTTAAGCAAAGGGATGTTCCATACCATATGACATTTTATTCAGTGAAAAAAGCTGGGTGAAAGGAAGATGGGGAAGTCTGGAGAGACTCTTCTAATTTTCTTCCCCATTCCACTGCAGGGGGAGTGAGCAAGACTGTGATGCTTACCTGTGCCAACAGAATTATACCAGATTATTGAAATTCAGTGTATTCACAAATGTAACAATTACTGAAATTGACACATAAAAACAGAAACGTACAGAAACTAGTATTAATGATTTAGAAAGTAGAGGACTAACTTTTCAGTGAACAATTCAGCTGAGTTTTAGCTATATCAAGAACTTTAGACGTCACCATTACAATTATAGATGGAGCTGTATCATTTCACCTTTTTCTGTATTACATTTCAAAAACACTTTGTTGAAAGAAATGGCATGATAGAGACTGAAGTGATGAATGCACTGAAAAATTGCTTCCTGTCATAAATGACTTTATAAACCCACTGGGAAATTTCTCATGTCTACATCTGGTAGATGGTGACTAATGCAGGATAATCAAATTAGAAGTCATTCAGCCAGTAGGGACTAGTGACCACACGAAGGTCCAGTGTCTAAAGCAAGATTAGAAGTTGATATGTGCAAACCACAGCTGATTCTAATCAAAAGCAGATGCCTGATTTCAGATAGGTCTTCCTGAACGAATTGTCAAGAAAATTTAGTAATAATTGAGTAGATGGAGACAATGAAATGCAGACTACATCACAGTACAAACAACTGACAGTATTCTATACAAATGGGTATAGATAAATGCATAGTTTAAGAGCATAGAGTCCTCAGAGAATACGTGCATTAAAAAATAAAAAGAAAAAAGAATAAAAAATCAGACATTCTAACTGATGGTTGTGTAACTGAGTAATACTCAATGTGCATGTCACATACTAACATTTTGTGAAACTTTGGAAAAAATAACTAGATTGGACATTTGAGATAATGTATTTATTCTTTGATTTTTTGATGCGGTATCACCATTAGAATCAAATGCATGTTATTACTCCATAGACTAAAAATATATTTTGTGTAATTACACAAACATCAAACATATTTATCCTAAAACTTATCAAACTGTAAATATACATCTTAAAATCTTCCTAACATTGAATAATAAGAAAAAATCAGGGAATGGTAAAGAATGAAAACAAAAACAAAAACAACAACAAAAACAACAACAACAACAACAACAAAGCTGTTGAACTTGTTACAACAGTATCTTTCTCTTCTTTTGGATGTTTTACTACAGTTCCATGAAACATCTATAGTTTTTATCCATCCCAGTCATTTTCATAGTCTGTTGCCATAATTCATTTGCACTGAATATACATATGTGTTTCAGTATTTTGAAGAAAAATACCAAACATATAAGACCACCTCTTTCTTTAATTTATTTAGTGCACATACTTTATTCACACAGCTACAGAGAACCAAAGATTATGAATCACCCACTGTATCACACAGGACTAAATCTGTGTATTATATCTTACATAGAGTATGTCCTGTATTTGTAAGGAGGTACTGTCTTTAAAGAATGCATAAGGATAAGTTTTGACTGATAAAAGGTTGTAGTGCTAACTGAAGACAACAATAAACTCTAAAGCAATGAGAATATTTTGGCAGTAACAAGCATAGTGGTGAGCATTAAAAAAATAAGTATTACATTCAGATAAATAAAAGATTTTTACAAAGTGCAAAATGCTAGGGTACAGGTTAACTTCAGTAAATTAGAATTATTTTATGATTCTTCAGTACTGAGTTCTTTTCTACTTATCATTATGTGATTTTCAGACTTTTTGCCATCTTCTCTATCTGAAAATGCACATGATTCCTTATAGATTACTCACAACTTTTGATAGGCCAACACACTCGTGGTTTTATCTCCTGTCTAGCTCATCATTTAACGTAAAAATGATGTTTACTGATATTTAATTACAATTCTGTATGTAAATAGATCTGTGAATTGAGATTTAGAGGAACACATACAAAAACAGAAATGTTCTTCCAAGCCAAAGAACAATTTGGACAAACTAAGAGCTGGAGAATATTAGTAAATATGTGAATCAGAGGCTTTCCTGCAAACTCTGGAGGTGAGTAAGATTAATGGAAAGAACTGAGCATACAATAAAATTATACCTCTACTTTTGCTTGCTGAAAAGAATCATCCAAAAATCAAATAGATTATTCTATTTATGTATTTTAGTTAAATGTTATTGATTTTAATGTTACAATCTTCAATATGGTTTTGTGTATAATGCAAAAAAAAATTTTCCACTATTAAAATTATAATATACCTGGAATCCTAGAAGGGAAAATGCGATGGCATTTGGGTACAGATCTTCTCCACTGAAAACAACATCAGAATGAGCAGTCTCAATTTGCTGGCTGCTAGTAGCATGTATGCTGAACATGGTGTCACTAATCCAGAGGTGAAATCATACTCCAATGGAGAAAATAGGGACTTCAATTTACCCGACAATATGAAACAGTTTTTTTAAAGATCAAGTCTTGTATTGCTTCTAGAGTGATTGAGAGATTAAGAAAAAATATTTGTGTGAGTGTATGTAGAGTATATTTAGAAGGACAATTAATGTCTCAAAACAAATGTGCAATTAACGTCTAAGTCCTTTGCAGCTACTGAATGCAAACACATAGAAACAGGATAAAATAGTGAAAGCAGAAAGTACATTGCACACTCTCAACAGAGAGGATTTTTTAGCATCAAAAAAATACTCTTGTTAATTCTTTGAATCAGCAACATATGTTGTTTACTTATTGTTGCATCTTGCAGAAAAAATAAAGTTGACTTCAGGAAATAATGAGCAGTTTTGGAGAAAGAGGACTGTGTGGCTAGAATTACGAATACCAGACAGAAATGCCATTATATTGTGGGCTTTAAGTTTTTCCACAGCGAATAACAGCCTGCCAGGCAGACAAACAAATTAGCTGATGATGGACCTCCCTTTCAAAACTAACCTTTAATCTAAGACAGTACATTTAACTAATGGGGAATCCTCATCCCGTACTACTATGATAATAGGAAAATGTCATAGAACTGATAAACTGAAAAGAGTCAGTCAAGATTTTGAACTTTCTCCAAACTGCCTTTGACATCAGTTAGATGAGAATGTGAGGATTTGACTATTTCAGTAAGTCTCCAGTGATCTAGTCCCTTGAATGTCTCAAATAACTTCCATAGTTGCAACAGGCACTTTGGCCTGATTCACAAAGCAGACTAAAATATAAGTTCATCTCCTGCTAAAAACTGTTAGTGGTTTCAGTTCATCCCACTTAGCTTTAACCAGTTTAAATACAAGGTTCTAGTCAAAATATTCACTTTCCAAAATACCCACATGAGTGTCTAATACCTTTCTGTTCCTGCTTTGAAGTCTTTAGAACTCTACTAGAATTTAGATGTGCTCAGTTTGTGAACTACTGTAAATTTGCATTTACTTCTGAAGTAAAAGGAGTTTTTGACCCTCTGAAGTCAGGTAACAAATGAGTTCAGAGTACATCCAAGTCAGGCAGGTGACATACAGCCCTTACTCTACACCAATATTTTTTTCTACTTGATCATTCAGATGATGGAACACTCAGCTTTTTACTTCACTGCCACATGATGCAACCTTAACTTATGCACTTCCCATTACAGTAGGACTAAGAACTGTTGCAAGTGCTAGCTTTTAAACTCTTTGGATTGAGGGCATAAATGGAAAGAAGGAGATAACATTTTCTCATTTTTCTTTTTTTTTTTTTTTTTTTTTTAATTGAAGCTAGTGTTAAATTTACAGGATTAAATGAAACTATGTCATGAACTAGGTGAAGACATCTTGCCCTGACAGCATTGGAAAAAAAGTGTGAAATCATGTTTAAAATACACTGTAAGTCTAATAAGATTTTTAATTACAAGAGCAAGTTATTTTTACAGAACTGACAATGTTACATCAGTACATTAGTATAGCTGCCATAAATTGGACAGAAATGTGGGTACTGAGTGCATGTTTTGGGAGCAGATTTTCACATTATCTCAGTTGCCATTGAGGTAAATATTATCTCTCTTTGCAGATCTGTTAGTAGATCTACTTTGTCAAAAGACAAGTAAAAGGAAATACTAAACAGTACAAAGGTTTCTTTAGATTGTCAGTTTCCATGAAAAACAGTGGAATGAAAATATACTCTTTGGAATCAGAAATTTTGTTCAAAATAAACCCTTGTGTCTTTGGCATCCAGAACTAAATGAAATGGCTCAATCAGTTATTTACTTTCCTGATGGAGTCATTGGGAAACTTCACTGGACAAAGTTCATGTCATCCTCTGAAAATCAGAGAACACTGGGACTAAGGATTTGTTTATACAAGAGATAAACTGTAGTGATACTTTCACAATCTAAGTTCGCATGTCTTCTTTTCTGGTTTCTGAAGAAATGCTTAGTCATTTAAGCCAACATAGCTGCCATTCAAACTATATTTAGTCAAAGGCAAAAGTTTAGGGGCGTGTATCTTGATAAGGACAATGCTTGTGGCTTACTGTTAGGTTTGACAAATAGGGCTGTAATATAAAAGCACCGATATCATTGTTCTCGAGTTTTCTTCTAAATTAAAAACATGATGAATCATCTTTATGAGAATGATTTTTCCATACCTTCCCCTTACTTCCATAGCACATCTCCAGTTCCAGTGATGTGTTCTCTCTTGAAGAGGGAGCTTTTCTAAATCCTCCTGGTCTACTTCTCCACATACCTGCAGATCTCATGCTTATGAAATCTGGGATTATTCTTCCTTCATACCTATTTCTCTAAATTCTTCTTCTGACTCATACTTTCTTTGAGAAGGTGTTGCCCAGGCAGCAAAAAGTTGATGGTGGGAGGTTGTGAGATGTATTAGTTGTTAGGTTTCTAAGAACAAGAGATGCTCCGAAGGCAAATTGTGTCTCAATTTATTAAAAAATAAAATAAATTTCAAGACAAAGTTAAAGAAATAGCTGGACCAGGGAATAAGGCAAAAATGAGCTTTTGCTGTGTTGGTGGAACAAAGGGAACAGAGGGAAACAATATACCATGAAGGTACACATGGCCCCACAGTACCTATCAGTACATTCACTACTCTACTGATAAGAGACAGTATGTGCTAGCTGTTGGGTATAGTTTGTACTATAACACAAAATCATTGTAACATTCAGTGATTTGTATTCCTCTTTCTATTTGTATATTCATTTTTCGTCTAATCTTGGTTTTACACATTTTTCTATGACAATATCAAGTAAGTTTTAGTTGCATTTGAGTGTTAATGTCTGTACTTGACAATCTGTTACTGGACCATAAAGTTGGTTTCTGGTGTATAAATTTCACTGGAGCTGTGTTCTCAGAATCGTGGCAGTGCAGAAATAGCTTTGGGATCTCATCTACTCTTCCTTCCAATTGTAGTAGTACAGCTGTGATTTATGAAGAATATTTCTTGACAAGACTTATCTCCCAAAACATAAACAAAAAAAAAGTTATTTAGATGAGATACTTCAACAGAATAATTATATTAACGGTAGGCCACAAAGCCAAACTTGACTTAATTTATGAGTTTAAAAGTTCTGTATTTAATTCTTCAAAGGCTAGGATGTGACTGTAAGAGACTATTGGAATGCCATTGACTCAAAGTTTGCTGATGAACACGTCCTGGGGCAACGAAAGAGAGATAAGCGGCAGCTCAATGGCCGCTGAACACTCTTTTGTTTGGTACTCATCTCCGTGGGGAGATAGCCATCTCAGGAGATGCTTGCCTGGCACACTAGCATGGGGGCAGCGATGGCCAACGAACACTCTTTTGTTTGGTACTCATCTCTGGGGAGATAACCATCTCAGGAGACGCTTGCAGCATGGGATTTGTCACGTAGACTGGAGGAATCTGGAAGATAAAATAGGGGTCCTGCAGCCACGAAGATGTGCGATTTTCTCTGCGAGGGATTTTCTCGAAGCTGGAATTTCTCTTCGGAGGGACTACCCGAGCTGATCTCACTGCTGCTGCCTGGAAGAGGCCTTCTCTTTGGAGAGACCTCCCGAGCTGATCACTGTTCGCTGCTGCCCCTCTCGGGGTTGACCCCTTGCTGCTTCTCCGGTGCCGGCTGCTGCTCTTCCTGGGCTGACCCCGCGCCGCTTCTCCTGTGCTGACCCGGTGCCGCTTCTCCAGGACAACTGCTTGCTGCTCAAGGCTGCCCATCGCTGCTGCTGCTCTCCCCGCTTCTGCCATTCCCTGCTCTTCTGCCTCGGACCATCGGAGCCGCTTGCAACCGGACCGCCCCTAGGATCCTGACTGGTGACTTTCCCTGCGTTGTACAAACCTTTGCTTCTTTCCTATCTTTCCTATCGCTCGCCTTCCCTTCCCCATCACCCTTAACAGTGTCCGCCTTCCCCTTCCCCATGTCTCAGGTCAATATTGGTAATAAACTGGTCGGACCAACATTTGAACCGTTGCTTCTTAATCTCACGCTGGGTATACACATAATCTTAAAGAACCTCGTCTCCCTCCTCTATATTGGAGCGTGACAGTGACATCAACATCTTACAACATAAATAGAAAAATCTCGTACTTTCATTTATGTAGCACTTGCAGCCTCAGTAACATTGAGCAGTTTATCTAAAGACAAATGGCTGTTATCACGTAATCATAGTGAATGACCATACAAAATAATCATATATAAATCAGGTCAAATATTACTAACTTTTTACTTTGTTCTTTTCTTTAATTCCTACATTTTCCAAAATCGTGTCTTCCTCCTAACCTGAAATTACAGTATTTTAGAAATAAACTTTATATACTGACTGTGTGAAGATGAGCACATAAATGATGATCCCTTCCCCCAAAACGACAGAAAAATGTCAATTAGATATATGCTCTGTTTTGTTTTGTTTTGTTTACAAACAGCTTTAGTACTATCTGGACTAAAAATAGACAGCCCATGATCAAGAGAGAATATATGGTATGCTCATACTATGAATTGAGAGCAGAGGTGTAATGTACACTTCCTTTTGGGATTTCCATGGAAAAAAGCAAGTTATCTTGCAGTAAGCTGCAGAGGCATGACTTGGTACTCCATTGATGTCCAGAGTGGATAAAATGTAGGGACTATAACAATAAAATAATAATCCAAGTGGTGAAGAATTGTGATCAGGTTTTTAAGAGTGTCATTTCAAAAATCAGAACATTATACATGTTATAACATACGTTAGCCCCAAAATATAGGAAGTTTCACAAATACTGCCAGGGTTAAGTGTTTTGAATGACGGAAGGAAAAGAGAGTGTTATGACATTTAAGGACAAATTATTTCAAGGTTTGCTAATGTTCACAACAGCTAAAACCGGAAAGGAAACAGTATTTTATCTAGAATTCACTGAAGAGACAGATGAACAACAAATATGATACTTTGCAGTAGCAAGCAGCATAAAAAAAAAATGTATCCCCCTTATCAACATACCTTACCACAGGTTACCTGATTTCATTTAGAATGCAATATTTTTACTATATTTATCATCCAGTGTCTTCAGAGATCTAATGTTGCTGTAGATGCTGTGTTCTGATCTGTATGTCTCAATTGAACACAGATTCAGTCAACTTAGGTCTTGCAAAAATCATTCTAGATAGAAAGCCATGCATGCAACAGATACAAATAAATGTTGATTGATCTTTAGATGGATCAGAGAATCATTGAATCACTCAGGTTGGAAAAGACCTTAAAGATCATTGAGTCCAACCATGACCTAACCATGCTTCCCTAACAACCCTCTGCTATATCATGTCCCTGAGCATTATGTCCAAACGGTTTTTAAACACATCCAGGGATGGTGACTCAACCATTTCCCTGAGGAGCCTATTCCAGTGCTAGGATAGGACATGACAAATTTTGTTTTGATCTGCCTTGAGGCATAAGAGATTGGAAGGATACAGTGCAAAAATCCTGATTTAAAAAAAAAATTGGAGTAATTACAATAATGGTCTTCTTATTATATATTGCATAATAAAATAAGCCTCACTTTCAATACATTTCAGGAATTTATAATGATGTCTGATCTTTATACCTATTTCTTGGCTGCAAACCAAGCTAATATCCCCGTCAAATCTGATTGTCCCTGGCAGGATCAGAACCTCTGGCATCACAGAGATAAAAACACTGGGAAAAAGATAATGCAGTATTTTATTCTACATTTAGATGTCTTGTCTCTTTTTCTACCACACACAAATTTACCAATACTTTAAAAATTTGGTTTCACTCTCTTAGCTATCTATTTTATTTGTTTGGCAAATGTTGAACTGTGTCATGGGATTGAATGGATAATCTGAGTTATCAAGAGTATAAAATTCAGATTTTGTTCATGAGTATTATATGATGCACTTCATTCATGCCTAAGATGTGTTGTATCTACCAACAGCAGGTGTCTAGTGGACAGAATACCATCCAGTGATGGAAATACAGGACAAAAGAAGAGGGAAAGAAAGGAAGAAAAAAAGAAAAAAAAAAAAAAAAGTAAAAAAGAAATTCTAATGGCATAAATCTCAAAAGGGATGTGATTTAGACCTCCACAGGCTGCCACACTGAGATCAGCAGCTCTATTTTCTAGGACAACGTAATCCTGTATTTGTAAACTATCTTTCTTGACAGGCAAGGAGTTCACTTCAGCTTTTTTACAAGTACTTTTTCTGATGAGATAGATGATAGTCTCTTTAATACAAGCAAAAACTCTGCTACAATACAGATAAGGGATGACCACACTATAAATCTAAGTGTTCCAGAGCAACACCAGATGTGTTCAGAAGTGCTTGTTTCATGGATGCAGGAAGTCACATTAAAGAGGCTCAGATTCTGGTTTTTCCCATTTCTGCGAGCAGTGTATTCAAACTGGAAATGAACCAGTGCCTAAGCTTGATATACTAGACACAAACTCATTATAGTATTAAAACCTGAATGAATGAATGTTAGTCTTCAGTTTACACAAGGAGCATAAGGGTACCTGTCTGGAATGGAAGACTATAAGTGTGAATCAACCTGTCAAATCCAACCATAAGCCGTGTCAAGAATAAGAAACCACATATGAAAATACAAAAATCTATCTGAAAAAAACTAGGATCATCTTCTTTTATCATTAAATGTGAGGAAAAGGGTGAGGTTAAGCCCCAGCTTTCCATGGAATTAAGCAGTTTCCTCACTCCGATAGAGACATAACATCTCAGAAATGAAGTGACATCTTTCAAAGAAATGAATGAAAAGGAGAATGTCTCTGTAGTTCAGTGTCCAGGTCTACTGCCTCACAGTATGATAAAGACACAGACATATTAGAAAAAGTCTGACAGAGGGCCACCAGAATGACAAAGGGTCTGGAGCACTTCAACAATAGAGGCTGAAAAAGCTGGTGTTATTCAACATAGAGAAGAAGCTCAGGGGAGATTGCACGAAGTGCTACCTGATGAGCAACTGAGTTTCACAAGTACCCTAACTGATTTTAAAGGGAAAGTGGGCTGTAATCCAAGCAAATCTGACTGATCTTTGAGTGCATAACCATGCACAAAATCCATGTTAAAGTAGAACTGAGTCACTTAAAGTCAGAAGACAAGATACTAGAGTAACAGTGTGCATGATATAAATATTTTCAGAGACTTAAGGGAGATATTTCATAAATACAGGAGGCTTCATTGTCAACCAAACAGGTCAATCTACCATTTTTAAACCGTTGAATGGTGTTTCATAGACAAAGTAAGAACACTAACGATTTACTATGAATTGAATTAGTTTCTTTCCCTCTTTGCTTTGACATATTAACTAAGACACAGACTTACACCAGAAAGCTTAATAAAAACTTGGCAGAAACAAAGTACAAAACCCACAACGAGTCAAAATTATTGTCTTATGTAACACAATAAAACACACTGGTGATGATTCAAAAGTCATGACAAAAGTCTGAACTGTCCACGTAATTTCAATATATTTAAGAAGAACAAGGAAGCAGACAGAATATTACTTCTCACTGAGGACACTTCTACAGTTCCAGACACCACATGGGAATAATACATCTGTAGATAGAACAAAAATATTTTCATAACAATGTGTAATCTCACTGTTACTCTGCTGGAACTAAACTATAGTTCTCTGAACACAGTGGTCTCCATGGTTTGTTTCTTCCAGATGACTTCTGTGTGTTAGCTAAACAAGATTTCTTCAAAAACAAAGCTTTATATGCTGCATGTGCATGTTTGTGCATGTGAGTCTAAAAGAAAAAAGTCATTAAATACTATCCCAGCCACTACAGAATATCTTACAAATGATAGGGTATTGTTCTTTTTTTGTGTAACAGCTGTTTTTTGTTTAAGTGGTTTACTGTTGCTAAAAGCCCTGACAATCCAGATACTTCTTGCTATCAAGGTTTATCTCAACCTGTTAAAGTCTAGATAAGGGGTTGCCAGTTTTCCTGCTTCAAAGGAGGAAAGAGTAATTGGAGCTATAAACTCTCCCATTCATCATTAAAATGCACATTTTTATAGGACCACAGAAAGCATCTGTGTCTTCACTAAGATGAGGCATGCATTAGACAGATTTGAACCAAGACAGCTCAATAATGCAGATCACTTGTCTTACATCTACAGATGTTGATGTGCTCACACTCATTTCAGAGGAGGGAAAAACAGAACACACTTAGTCAGAAGATTATTTTACAAAATGAAGTCCTCATACAGCACAACTCTTTGTTTTAGATGAAGCCAAGAGCCCTTAGCCCTTCACCAGATGGACTTGGTACTTGTCATGCTTAAGTTACACAATTATTTTTAGTGCAGTTTCTCTCACTCATGCCTTGATATAAAGACAGTTTTATATAAAGTTTGAGACTCATGCTCTCTTGAAGATGATATCAAACACTATTCCATGGCCAATTCTGACAACTGTGCACTTATTTGTAGAGGGCTCTAACAAAAAGTGTAATCTACCTAACAATTAAATAGCCTTAGTTTGTACATGATGTTCATATTTCCTTATGCTTAATTTTATGGAGTCCCCCATTTTAATAGCTTGCAAATTCAACAGAGATAGAAACACTCTCAAAGTGAATTAACTTTACTCATGCAGGATGCCTTTATCAACAGAATACATAATATCTGCAGTATGAAGGAAGGTTTTACCAGAGAACAGGTTCAAATATAATTTTTCATTCCCTTTCCCTTTTAATCAATAATTCTAAAATGAATCCGCCTTGTTTCCATTGGAATGACTGAAAAAAAGGTTGCCTGATAAGATGATCATTGTCACACTAGGAAAAGATAATCTATATTAAGATTTTGTCATTGCAAAAGAGGATTTTGGTTAGCATAGCACTGGCAGATAAACTTATGGTACTGCTAAAAAATCTAAAGGATTCTGACAAGTTTTTTCATTCATGTGCTGTCTCTATATATTCTAAAAAATTGTGGATTTTGTAGAATTTGAAAATAATATCCAGTAGGCAAAATTACTTGTTCCATGAGAATGAATGAACAACTGCAGAGATATTTTAAAGATGTTATATGTATGTGTAGAGATGGGTTTCCTAAAGAATAGATCTTACACGTTCATAGAATCATAGGATGTCTGAGGTTGGAAAGGACCTCTGGAAGTCATCTGATCCAGGAAACCTTACTCAAAGCAGATTCACCCAGAGCAGGTTGACCAGGATGACTCAATTTGTTCCTGTTTAACATATTAATCAGTGACTGGGATGAAGGGATAGAGTGCACCCTTTGCAAGTTTGTTGATGATCCAAATCTGGAAGGAGTGGCTGACGCACTGGAAGGTTGCGCTACCATTCAGCAAGAACTGGACAGACTGGAGAGTTACACAGAGAGGAACATTATTATGAGGTTCAAATAAGGCAAGTGTTGATTCCTACATTTTGGGAGTGAATAACCACATGTCTCAGCACAGGTTAGTGGCTGACCTGTTTGAAAAGAGCTCTGTGGAGAGTGACCTAGGTGTTTTGTGGACGATGGGTTGGCCATGAGGCAGCACTGCACCCTTGTGGCCAAGATGGCCAATGGTATTCCAGGGTGCATGAAAAAGAGTGCGCCTGGCAAGTTGAGAGGAGTGATCCTCCCCTTCTACTCTGCCCTGGTGAAGCCATATCTGGGATATCACGTCCAGTTCTGAACTCACCAGTTAAAGAAAGAGAGGAAACTGCTGGAGAGAGTACACATCAGAGAGTCACAAAATAGTTAGGAGCCTGGAGGATCTACCTTATGAGAAAAGACTGGGAGACTTGGGGCTGTTCAGTTCTTTTCATTGGTGCCCAGAAACAAGAGGAGATAATGGGCACAAATTGGGACACAGGAAATTCCACACAAACATGAGGAGCAAATTCCTTACTTTGAGGGTGATGGAGCACAGGAAAAAGCTGCCCAGAGAAGTTGTGAGTCTCCTTCTCTGGAGATATTCAGAACCCACCTGGAAATTTTCCTGTAGAGAAAACTGCTTTAACATGGGGTTGGAGTAGATGACCTCCAAGGGTCCCTTCCAGCTCCTATGATTCTGTGATTCTGTGGTTCTGTATCCTACTTGTAGGATCCTTCTGGATCCTTCTGGATCCTACAAGTGACTGTCCCTTCTCATATCGAAGAATTTGCAGAATATGGTCTGGGATGGTTGTTTAAGAATACTAAAATAAAATCAGTTCTGAATTTCCTTTCCTTAAAGAACTGTTGCATGGTAATGAAAACTCATCTTGAGATCTGGCATTTTGAACAATTATTGGCATATAATTTTTCACCAAGATGAAATATGCATTTGCAAGAAGAAAGAAAAAAGCAAGATACTTGCAGTCTAATCTATTTAGCAATCTGTCTTTAATTTTAATGATGTATTTGTCATTTTATTGCTCAGAAAATGTCATTTATATGAAACTGTCACTATGATATTAGAGGGGAACAGCTTGTGTTAAACTGTGTAATGTCTTTGCCAACTTAGTTACATTCTACATCCTTAGAATTTCCCTTGCAATTTCAGTATAACAAATATACTTTATGTACTACACTTTTGTATATAGCTGCTGTACAAAATGTGGATACAGCAACCATTTATTTAGTTAGTTTAGTCAGTTATGAAAGTTATTTTGAAAAGTCTTGTGTAAGAATAGTCTGAGGAGAAAATATGACATTATCCTGAAATATCTTTTAGCATTTTTAAATTAGTATTGAGTAGGAGAAGAGGTAAATACTTCCAAAGAGAATTAAAAAAAATAAAAGAGAGATATGAAATTATTTTTCTCTGATAGATGTTTAAAGTTATTATCGTAACCCATAATCACTGAGCTGTAGGAAAGGTACATCTCTTTATTATTGTTCATATATTTGCATCAGTATGTCTGCTTAGTTAATTAATCAAATACAAAAAAAAAAAAAAAAAATCACTGCTGGTTTACAATTTCCAAATCTGGAAAATGTTCTGCAAGAAATAAAGATAAACACAAAGCTAGAATTTACTGTTTTGTATTGTTTTTTTTTTTTTTCTTAAAAAATAATTATATATGAATGTATATAAGGGATTTGACAGTATTTAGGTGCTCATCCACCTTACAGGAAAATTTTTTAAGATTTTCTCTACTTTTTCATGTTCTATTCAAAATTTTTGTTATGTAAAACAATAAATAGCTAAAACTCATAAATCTTAGAGGCTTGGATTTCAGCTGTCTTCTATAGTAAAATGAAGGTAAAATCAGATTATTACCTTTATATAGTTTTGCGAGAACAAGGTAGTGTAGAGCACTTTGTAACATTAAACATAATGCTGCATTCTTATAAAGCTGTAACTCAAAGCTCGCACTCAAAGAAGGAAGTGTTCGTCTTTCAGTTTGATGAACTTTTGGCTGAATTAAGATGAAAGATGTTTGTTAAAAGGGAGGATTTATTAAATGAAAAGTATTATTTAGGAAGCTCCAAGCAATTTTATTTCTACAAATTTTAATGATTACTCTGTTGTTTTTGTTTTGAAACAAAATCTGTCTTTTAAAAAATTAATGATTATTAAAAAAAAAATAAAAAAGGTATTTGAAGAGTTAAATTACTGAGCAGTTGGAAGGACTGTGAAGAATGTAAAAAATTGTAAACAACAACAACAACAACGCACCAAACAAAACATCAGTTTCATGGCTTGTACTGTCTTAAAAAAATAAATAAATAAAAATGTTTAATTGCTATAAAGAATCGATACATACATTGAAAGGACTGTCTAAGAATCCATTCAACTCCTATGTAGGAGCATAACTTCAAGTTTTTCCCCATGAATTCTCCACTTGTCATCAACATTTACTTTCAGTCCATAAATCCTTTATGCTAATCTCAAAGCTTTTGCCCTGTTTGTAGAGCTACAGAATCAAGCTTTACATAATGACACAGAATGTTTTGTTCAGCTGTCTTGATCAAACAATTTGTATATTTTCACTATTTATTCTACACTTTTCATTCATTTCTAATGTACTTTAAGTGGTTTAGAATTTAATTTGAGTTCAGTATACCAAGATTTGGGACTTTTGCACATGCACACGTAAACTTGTATTCTATAATGTAATCATAAAAAGGTTTTGACCCTGCCACATGTGAATGTTTTTGGACTCCATTCTGATCTGAGATGAAGCACGTATCAGATACAGCTATCGTCATGTTATAAATATATCTCTATATTCTATCAAATAAACATCAGGTCTGGTGTACAATCTGTCATTTGCAATTCTGAATCCTAAGAGATGTGTCTAGACAAGTAATATAGATGCTGGAAAGATATATACTCTAAATTCTCCTCTGGAGCAGAGGCCAGTTATAGGTGCTCCCCACGGACTCTGAAATAACTGGACCGAATGTAATTATATTAGTGTTTTTTTTCTGTGTTGTCCTTTGTCTACACAAAGACATATAATAAGTTTCTGAGTAATAATCAAATGCACCTCATCTATTAGAGTTCATGGATTAACAGAATCAGAGAATCATAGAATGTCTTGGGTCAGAAGGATCATTAAGTTCCAGCTCCTCTGCCTCAGGCTGGGTTGCCAACTACTAAATTAGGCATTAAATCAGGTTGAACAGGGTCCCAACCAACCTGGTCTTGAACACTTCCAGGGATGGGGCATCCAAAACTTTTCTAAGTGAAAAACTTCCTAAACATCTAATCTAAATCTCTCCTCTTTTATTTTATAACATTTCCCCATATCCTATCACTATTTACTCATGTAAAAAGTTGATTACCTTTCTGTTTATAATCTTCCTTTAAATACTGGAAGGTCACAATAAAATCTCCCTGGAACCTTCTCCTTCCAACCTGAACTCCCAGCTCTCTCAGTCTTTGTAGGAGAGCTGCTCCAGTCCTATGATCATTTTTGCAACTCTTCTCTGGACTCCAAAAGTTCCACACCCTTCCTGAGTTGGTGGCCCTAGACCTCGACATGGTAGTCCAGAAAAGGACTCACGAGGACAAGTAAAGAGGGATAATCACCTCCTTCTCCCTGCTGGCCACTCCTTTTCTGATGCAGCCCTAGATACTGTTGGCCTTCTGGGCTGCAAGCACGCAATCGAGGCTGGCTTATGTGAAGTTTTTCATCTACCAGGACTCCTAAGTCCTTCTCAGCAGGGCTGTGCTCAAGAAGTTCTTCTCCAAGTCTGTATACAGATCTGAGATAGCCAAATCTGTGTTGCAACACTTTGCACTTGGCCTTTTTGAACTCTGTTGGGTTCACATGAGCCCATCTTCAGAGCTTGTTCAGGTACCTCTGGATGATATTCCTTCCTTCTGCCATGTCAAGTGTACCACTCAGCTTGGTATCATCCACAAAATTCTTGAGAGTACACTCGATTTCATCATCTTTGTCACTGATACATAAAGAGTACTGGTCCCAAGATGGACCCCTAGGCCTTCACCTGGACATACTGTTATACAAACTGTGACTAAATCAAAACTAAATTTGAATGTGTATCCTCATCCATACAGTTCCAGTTGTTGAGACTTTCAGTGTCAAACTATGCTATATTTTGAAAAGAAGAAAAGGAATGTGTGGGAGCCATTAACATTTTTAATGTTCATTTTGGTACTATTATTTTCGTTTGTGGTGTTTCTGGCTTAGGTACTGTATAAACAAGTCCCTCCTGCAGTCATTACTCACATTCACCCAAAGTTACAGTACTTTACAAATTTCAGTGGTTTAATTGTGTCTTCAAAGGAAGACATCAGTGGGACTTAAGTTTATGCATGAAGCTAAACATATGTTTATGAAGGGACCCAAAACAGGTCCTAAGGGGTTGTGTTTTCCATTCATATTGATATTATGGTGTTAAATGTGTCAGGAGCTGAATAATCTACCCGTTCTGACTAACTCTCTGTAGGCATATTCAGTATTTAGAATTAATATCACAAAGACTACATTTGAGATTCTCTTTCAACACACTGAACATTATGACATAATTGAATAGCTTAAAAACACACAGGATGGTGATAAAATGTACAGATTTGTCTCTTGCTAGGAGTATGATGTTTCCTGCTGTGAAATGTTTAAATTGGATGAAACCTAATGTATTAGTTATCTTGGTCAGCTATCTTGTACACGATAAATTTACTGCTTTCTCTCATGCAGCATGTCCAAAAGCAGTTATGTTAGGATACACATCAAAGATATCCTGTTAGGAGAAATATCCACTGTTGATTCTTGCACTCTTCCAGCTACCAAAGCTTCACACAGCTTGCAGCAGAGTCCCTAGGAACTGTATCTTAATTTTTTTAAATTTCATGGTTTGACAGACTGCACTACGTCTGCCCATACACAAGAATTAATCAAATGAAATATCTCTGATGAGATTTGCCAGCTGCTTTTGACTGCTATGTGGCAGCATGAAGCTATACAACAGTTGAAAAAATTTATGGCAGCTCTGTATCGTCAGAGACACATGGCAAAGACAAAATCTGCTGCTGAGCCTGACCTTGGCATATTTCACAATATTTTTATACTTCACATCATCTGTTAACTGATTCTTACAGTAGAACTGTAGAGATCACCTTCATGAATAATAACATTAACCCTATGTGATAGAGCTGCCTGACCCTCTGCCACCCATTACAATAAGTACTAAGGTGACAGAATCTACTGTAATCACATCAATTCTACTTCATATTACCTTTATACTGGGATAAAGATTCAAGTTTTTTGGGGGAAACCCTAGCCCTTAATACACTGCAACACCGACTGTCCTCTGCAGCTGCAGTTTTGTACCAGACTGAAGGCAGGCAGTCTTTTATTGTGAAAAAAATCTACACGAGCACAGTCCTCAAAAATGTGAAATACTGGACAATATCCTTAGGGCTTTAAAGGTGAAATGTCAGGTACGTGAAGATCTTCCTAGTTTTTATATTGAGCGAAATATCTTCATTTCCTTAGAACTGATATTGTATTTGTTTTGAACATAAGACAAAATATTAGGAGAGGTCTGGAGGGAAGTCCAGCACACAAGTGACTAATAACAGTCTAATCCCTCTGTACTATTGGAAGAAAATATACTTGCATTTCTTTCTTCTCAGTCAAGTAAACAGATAAATATATTTCCCCTGGCTTCAATTACAGCAACTTGGCTTTACAGAAGAATCCTTTCAGTTTTGATTTCCTGTCAGCTTTACTAAAACATGACCACAGAGTACAGTACTCTATTTATGTGTTTTTATAGACTCTAAGCCTTAAAATGAGTGTTTCTAAATCAAATTGCAATACGTTCTAACTTGGATGTGTTGGTTTGTTTTATCTATGCAGTATATCTACACTTTTAATGAATGTGTGAAACTGGAAAAGCGGTTGAGAAAGGATGTGGCCTGAAAGAAAGGAAGAAAAAAACCTTTTTTTAAGTTCTTTTCCCTCAATTGTCATCTCCTAAACTGGATTCAAAAGGCTGAACAAATGCTCTCATAGGCATAAACTAGTTCAAGCTTTTTTTGAATCTTCCCATAGCAGGTAGAAAACAAATCAAACCGAACCAAGCTGTCTTTAACCCCCATCTACAGAGGGCTTGTCTCAGGGAAGTCAGTGCTATACTACAATCTTCCCTTTAAGCAGAGCTTTTTATAGGTGGATCTTCCAGATAAAGGGACCTGACAGCAACAGGTGTCCTGAGTGGCGATCAAAACCTGCATGGTTCCTAACTGCTTTCTTATAGTTTGGTGCCCTGAGAACTAAAATTACTGTCCTACTTTCTCATTCCTAAAATTCCCTGAGTGTAGCCCTGGAAATTTTCTCCTCTGTCTCTACAGAACTTTTCTATTTCAAGTCAGACTTTAAATCTCTACTCATGCTCAAGTGGTAGCCCATCTTGAAGAGAAACCAAAAACTTACTGGATAAGTAGCAATCTCTTCTAAAAGTTACTGTCTTTTCTAGAGTGAGTATTATTTTTCTTCTCTCTCACACGTCACAGAGCCCAGTCTTTACAAGCATGGTCTTTGAAGAGAGGAAGGCAAATGTAGAAATACAGAGTGGTGTGATCACAGCACTTTATTCTGCATCCTGTTCAAGAAATTATTTGTTCTGTACTTTGTAAAATAAAAATGCCCTGCAATAGACTCTCAGTATTGTTGCTGACTCTATGCAGAGGGATAGAGACAGCAATGCAGAATGGGTAAGACGAAAATAAAGAACTTAATCACTTCCACTCTTACTAAGAATGTAATGAGGAAGGCACTTTTGAAACAGAGAAAGTGGAATGTCGACAGCTAAGTGGGCCAATAAAACTGCCAAGATCAGAGTGAAAAGAAGAGCATTCTAAAATGCTGCCTTTAGCAGGCCATAAGTCTTACCCAGCGGACAGTTCAAGCACATCACTTGCACCAGTCCTACTCTTCCCTGTTTATTTTCTTCTTGTCAGCATTAAAATAGAATAACAAAGAAGCAAGCAAACAAACATGAGGAAGAAAACCCAGTTGACAAGAAAAAGAATTTGAGTTGTTTCAGTAGTGTTGAGGAATCCCCTGGACCACACCATGCCTGCACAAACACCACTACCGCCTCCACCTTCATTCTAGGAGATGAAGCTAGAAACTTGTATTAAGTATCTTAAAATAAACATTTAGATGAATATGAGAGTGACAAGGCTGCTTTTAAATATTTCAGAGGGAAACACACAAAATTTTTTTTTGGCACCCACGTGAAGTGTCTTCCTGTAAGCCTTGGTTGCTTGAGCTCACATGAGCTTCACAGTCTTCCTCCTGTATTTATATAGAAACTATTTTACAGGTAAGGAATATTTTGTGAAGTGAAGAATTTGTCAGTGAAGTGGGAAACAAATTCTGTACTCAGTGTGGAGAGGCTGGAATCATTGTGACCAGCCTCTCAGAAGTCTGTCCTAACACTGACAGAATAGAATAATATAGAACTCTCCTGCCACTTTCAAAAGAGAATGCACAGTCCATAATCAAATAGGCAGGGAAATACCTCTCCAGAGGAAAGTACACAGAGAGGGGGCCTGGGGAGGCAGGCTGGAGAGAAAACAAATAGATTTCAGTTGGAAAAAAGCCTGGTCTCTGTCAAACATGGCAGTAAAACTGACATGCTCTTGCAAACAGAGTTGGTAAGATCAGCATGTCATGATAGAAAAATCACAGATAAGAAAATTTTGGGGCAGATTTAATGCAAAGGCTATCTAAAGAAAATATACATTTTTAAGCACGCATGTAAACAAGAAAGAAAGGTATGGCTAAGTCAAAACTTCAGTGGAAAGTTAAACTCAGCAATTAGTGTTATAGAGTTACAAGACTAAAAAGTCATTGACACTAAGTAGAAACAGAGATAATTAAAGAATACCATGTTTACAGTCTCTTTACTAAGATAAAGTGGAATGACAATCTGGAAAACCCATCCAGCACTGTAGAAGAGACTCATAACCAAATTGATTCGGATAGCAGCCCAGAAAGTGCTCCAGTAAGTAAGCAGGTTACTACAGGAAAACAATTTGCTTTAAAAAGAGACTTAACACTGAGCCCTGACCTTACTGATAACTAACGAAATTAAAGTGCAATAAAAGGGAAAAAGCATCTGAAAGGGTCTCTAAGGTCCTGTGCATCATTTCAGTAAACACTGTGGTTGCACATTTAGTACTGATTCACTTGATTGTTTGGACATCTTTAGAGCCAAGTCTGAGCTTGTTCATTTCTAACATTTAGAGCCTTTATGCGCAGAATACAATTGCACTGATGGGTCCAAACTTGAACACAGCTGGCTAAACACTAATCTGGTCTATTCATCTTCTTCCAGGACAATAAGCACCAGTGAGAGGGCTTATATATTGCTTTAGGCAGAATAGATACTTGTGCATACACACACAGAAATATGCACACACAGACACATGTAAACACACTGTCAGGGCAGAATTGAATGGATTGGCTTGGACCAACTATTCCAGAGTGTATTTGGAGGAACTCAGCTTGATGCGTTTTGTCCATGTAGTCACACTGCACCTCCCCCGGACGTGGACAAAGTACTCCATGTGTTAGTACTAAACAGATTGAGCAGGAAATTAAGAAAACCAGCTGAGGGTAATTGTGGCTTGCAAGACTCTCAGTTCAGTTTTCTACTACAGAATTCTGCCATCGCAAGTTCAGGATGTGAAAAATTCATAATGCTGAGTGTCAGCATCAAGCTGACTTGTTACTTGTTATTCTTGATCATTAGACAAAAATAAAAAGCCCTGGTAGATTTTTCCTCTTGATTGCCCTATTCCTATACCAAGACATTCCATTTAACATTTTGGAGTACGGGGAAATCCCAGGTTATAACTTTTTTCTGAAGTATCTTCATGGACTGAGGAATTCTGAATGGTCAACTAGGTAACACTGCAAAGGCAGCTACATGCATTTGAGTATGGTGTGCATATTGTCGTGTGTCCATGTGTAATCTGTATCGTTTTGCGTGAGACTCTGGCTATTATGAACGGTTTGGAATGGATGGCTACAGAGCACCTCCCCACAGATAAGTAAGCCTCACTGATGTGGAATATATAGAAGCCCCTAGCACCTTTCCCTTGTGTCAATACACGTGATCACAATCCAGGAGCAACTGTGCAGATAGCTGCAGCCTGGTAGCTGTGAACATTTCAGGACAGCAAGTGCTTTTCACCTCCTACAGGTATCCTTGGAGACATATACTGAAGATTTTCAAAAGCAAAATAATAATAATAATAATAATAACAACAACAACAACAACAACAATAACGATAATAATAATGTTATGAGGGAACTTTTTCAACAGAAACTTAAACTTCAAAAGACTTGGTCAGTCATGGGGACTTTCAGCTGCCTTGTGGCGAAGCACGGGACAATCAAGGGTTTTGAAATGAAGGCTTAATGCAAAGCTACAATAAGCAGTTGCTTTTCTCAGCTTTAAGACAGAGAAGAAACTATGTGATAGCAGTAGTTTTGTAACTGCTACATGAAGTTCCAGTACTGTTAAAACTCAATGCTGAACAGCATATGGTATATTTATGCCCAAGACGTGAGACTATTGTTGACATGGTTTGTAACAGCAGTGTTGATGTAAATGCCTGTTTCCTTGGATTGTGTATCATGATGACATTAATCCACAAGGAAAGAAAACCATCTGGAAAATTTTCAGTTAGTATAATCTGAACTAAATTAAATACCGTAAACTCATATATTACTTAAGGTAAAACTCTTCTTTATCTGGGAAAAGAGCTAAACCACTTGCTGTTCAGCTAGCCTCCTCTAATCCGATGTGTTCTCCTGATGTCGTATTTTCTGTCTTGTTTTAAATAAACTGCTGTGAATTGCACTCTCTTGTATAACTTACTAGATATATAACCTAATGGAGGGCAACACTATCTTAAATAGCCACATATTTCAAGACATCCTTAACATCTCTTAGGTTCTGAAGATTTACAGGTTTTTCCTTCAGTGCTTTTACCCTAAAGAATTATGTTTATAAAAACCACATTAAAACTAATTGCATACATCATGTTGCTGTTATTATTTTTAGTATCATTACAATCATCGTTTTAATGGAAAAATCTTTTAATTGGAAGCAAATTTCTCTAAGTAAAGCTTCAGTGGAACTTTGATGTCCATGTTTGAATAAAATTATATACTTTTCTCCTTTGCCACACAGGATCAATTTGGAATATGCCTTGAGTGCTTGAAAAAGTCAGAATCTGAGTGTTTATGAGGATGGCCAAAAGGCTGAGGAGGAGAATTTAGGATCTGCCCATTAGCCCTAGATAATGAATTGACATTAATTTCAGTGCAAGTAGGATCAGATCTTCAGATATAGAAGCACAATGTCCTCTCTGACCAAATGGTGTCACTGCACTTTCTCAAGTGTCCTGAACCAGAATGAATCAGCTATTAAGTTATTCTGTTGCAACTTTTCACACCACATATCCTATGGTACAGAAACAGAGACTGAAAAATTTGTCTGTTCATTTTAGGGCTTACTTTGGTCTCGACTTTTTTACGATTTGCCTTTTTCCTCCCAGCTGTTTTCTTTCCTATTTATTGTAAGTGGTTTTTATTGGGACATAGCTGTCCAGAAGTCGGTGCTTTTGAAGGCAAAGCTGATACACAACTGAACTCTTCTAAATGGCCTGCTCTGTTTACACAAGTCTTGCTAAATAACAAAGAGCAGAAATCAAGTACTGATCATCTATGTGGTTTTCATCATTTATCATCTGTGGATCACAGAGTTCTTGCAACTGCAAAAGATAAAACCTTCACAGGAGATTGTAATAGAAAGGCAGTATGCCTTTGTAGATCTCAGTTGTGCAAGCCGCTAATTCTCATGACTCACAGGAAGTAATCAGGTGACACAAACATTCTTAACATTTTGGAAAACTATAGCAAGGAGTAGTTTTGACATACAGACTATACCTAGATTTCTATAATTTTGGAGGCATGCCTTCATGATTGATGTTACTGGCCAGTTCCCTATTGACTTCAGGAGTTCTTCGTAAAATCCATTGATTTTATGAACCAATTAAAAAATCTCCTTTTTGGACTGCAAATAAAAATAAAGGAATGGAAGATTCATAATCATACTTCAAACACTCTGTACATGATATCACTTGAAGAATGATTTATTATTTATATAGCTGGAGTTGTTGCAAATATGTATTTAAACTATCAAAATTTTAGTGTAACAAGAAATACATAAAATTTAGAAATTTCATCTGGATGATGAAAAACAAGCTATGAACGTACTGTCCCTTATTTGAACTTGCTGAACCAGAATGCCATGATGCTATAGCAGCTTGACAGTACTCAGCTGGACAGAAATACTCATCCATAAGTTTCACAATTATTGTTATTTTTTTTTTTTTAGCAGTTGATGTTGACTGTTTCTGATATCAAGTACATCTAGTGTAACACCTAGGTTTGTTCTCTTTGCGTCTACTTATCTACCACCAGTAATACTAAGTGACATAGTAATGAAGGCCCTTCCTGAAATGTAATTGATTATCATAGGAGACATATTAAATGCCAAACCTATTGTTGTGGAACTGTAAGAAACTACAGGCTTCCTGACAAATACTCATGTTTAGATTAAACAAATACTTTTCATTCCAAATTACTCTCTCTCTGTATGGTTGGGTCATTGTCTACACAGAATTCCAGTATGAATCTCTTGGAGAGGCTCAGTAGATTTGGTTTTATCTTTCATTTTATGTGTGGTCTTGCTATCGGATGCATTAGTATCTTTAAAATACCAGCCCTCTTTACTCTGCACAGTAAAATACCTTACTGAGATTACGAGTGGTAGACATTCATTTTTCTAAGGCTTTGCAGTTCCAAAGATTCTTAACAGTGCAGTTCCAAAGATTCTTCTTTGAATAAGAAATATAATGCTAGTTAAGTTGATATTTTTTATAAAATACTTTATTAAGAATAATAAGGGTAAACAAGGTTACAAAAATACCAACTTTATTAACTAGTGAAGATGCCATTAATTACAGAAGATTGTAATACAGGTTATAACCACAGTGTTCCTTTTTCGTTAGGCATTTGGTTAGTTATCATTAATGGAAGCATTATTTTTCCCACTTAAATATGAAAAAATACTCTTATCATACACTGAATTCCACAGGCTGCTCCCTGAATTAATCTCACAAAAGGAAACACTATACACAAATGCCCAAGATTATATCTAAAAAGGAACACTGTAAAATTTTAGGATGAAAAGCCATGTCAGTTCCTGCCAGCAGCCCTAACATTCATAAAACAATAATACACCAGTGCATCTGAGGGAGGAAGAAAATAACTGATAAGGAAAGAAGACTAAACAACCAATACTATTGGTTTTATATAGGTTTCATGGGAGTGAACTGGTTTACAACCAGCCTTCCGTAAAGATGGCAATAAAGCCACTCCTGCTGTTGCAGTTGCTGTGTAGCCCAGAACTGGTGTGCTTTTCAGCATAAAAGGATGCATGTAGTTCAGTGCACAGCTGTAGGGAAAAGCATTGAGCAAATTTCACCCCCTACTTTCTTGATAATCACATTCATTGATTTCAAGGGACATTTTGCCTGAGTAGATTTTGACCCTCAAAAGTATATCTGAACCCTTATCTGAAAAACCCTAACTCAAGTGAGTAGCTCTGTCAAGTACATTGGCATTACACGCATCAAAGGTCTGCAGAATGCCTGGGAGAATTTTAATCTTAAACTACAGATTTCAGCAGTAGCAGCAAAGATTTTGACCAGTACATTCCCAATGAGAGCTATAGTTTCTCTGAGGATCACGAGATTTAGGAGAGAAAAAGCGATAGGGATAAAAAACTTTTTTTTTTTTTTCTTTTTTAAGGGAAAAATGTTTTCATTAAGGAAAGGAAGAAGTGTCAACCAGTTCCAATGCTTAAAGAAAATCAGTAATTGAGTCAACTAACTTCAGCAGCTTAAAATCAGGACTTAGGTTTGAAAATTTTTATCCAGTTATTACATTTTTCAGAGTCCATAGATTAGTTGCATCATGCAAGAAAAAGGAAGATGAAATTCAAAGTAATTTAAGAATGTCCTTAGAGACATAAGAGATTAGGTTCTATATCCTTTAATTACAATATGTACAAAATCACATCTGCAAAATAAAGTTCAGATACCACTGAAGTTAGTAAGAGGCTTTTCAGAAATTTAGATGGGCACTGGGTTAGGTCCATCTGTTATTGTAGAAAGAAATATGTTAGAACAATGAATGAGTATTTCTAGAGCTTCCTTTCTTAAGAGAATCCTGTAGTTATAACAGTTGCCTGGCACGGTACCATTGGTACCAACAAGAAATATTCACAGGAATAAATGAAGTACAAATTCATTACCACATTTCATTATTCTTCTCTTCCTTTGCTTATCAGAGTCTCATGTGCCCTCCATATAGTGGTAGGGAAAGCAAAAGCACCTGATAAGCAAGTGCATACAAACATGTCAAGTTCTGGAGCATCAACTCTGCACAAACTTATTTTACTGAGGTGATGCCTAGAACAAACAGGTAAAAATCCTTACACATTGTCTAACAAAAAACAGTATTTTTTAATCATATACATATGTGTGTGTGTGTGTGTGTGTGCGCGTGTGTGTGTGTGTATAAAAATCACAGCCTTCTGCACAGCAGAAGATTATAACTAAAATATTTTAAGATTCAGTTTTTTAGATAGACATAACAAAACGCCTGCACATATAATACAGTGAGCACATAACAGTTCCTAAGGTACGAAGAGCGAACATGGAATAATGTATCTGATCCACATTCTACTAATGACTGAAAACAAAACTCACTTGAGTTTTTTCAAAAGTCTCTCTCAAAAAGTTAATTATTTCAGTATGCTGCAGTCACTATATGCTTAGTAAGAATACAATCTTTACATAAATGACAATAATTAATTGTAAATACAACAGGCTAAATCCTGCCCTCTTTAAGCCTGGTGAGTAGGAGAGAAAAAAAGGAGTAAAAAAGCCTTCGGAAGCAGCCAGAATAGGTAGACTATCCATGTAGCATCCACAGCTTCAGGTCTCCAGTACAGGAAAGTTGCTTCTGTTCCAAAGAAACTATTTACATCAGGAGGAATTTCAAATGCTCTGCTTCCTAAAATATTTTTTCCTATGCACCAGTAGATGTTGCTGAATGCTTGACACAAATCTCAACAAGCCAAGCCATTGAAGTGTGGGCTGAAATTCATCCTAGTTGACTAGGAGATGTAAGCATATTTGAGTCTCACTGTAGCCAAAGTGCACTGCTGAAGAATAATTTGGTGAGTTAACATGAAAACAGCCTCCCATGACAGCTCTCCAGAAATGGTTACTTTCTGCCAGGGCAGAACTCAGCCCTGCGTCTCTTGAATGAAATAAAATGTTCTTTTATATGTCTACATCATCATGTCAGTTTAGTGGCTATGCAGTTAGATATGGTATATATACCTTACAATTTGCTACTGGAAACATATACAATTACACTGTCACAAGTGAAGTAATAGTGCAGTTACTTATGCAATTGCATGTACAGTAGTAAAAATAACTGGATATGTGTTGTATCTACTTTCTAGAATTTACAGGGTAGTTGGTGCCACCTATAACATATTACCATCTACAAATTGTAGAATAATTCCAGACATACATTTACATACCTAAATGGGAACAAGCACTTTTCACAGATGCTGATTATTTGTCCCCTTTCCAAATCAACATAAAGAGAAATGATGGTTCTGCTTGCAGGCAGGAAACACAAGGTGCTTAACTACTAGTGATGCTTTCCCCATTTCGTATGAGATCATCTCCCTGCAATAATTTTATTGCCCTGAAAGAGACTATATAAAGGATATATTTTTGACCAATTTTAGGTACGGTCTTATTAAATCTCTGAAGTCTCTGAAAGGCTTGTCAATACATATCATAATTTTCCTACTACTGTCTCTCATCCAGGTGCCAGATTCAACTATTTTTTTCCTGCAGTTAACTGCTACTTTTAAATAAATACGTAGCATCCTCTCAATTTTTAACACGTCTTGAGAAGGATTTAGACATACTTAATTGAAATACCTTTTAATGGCAAAAAGCTGTCAGTGGCGAATCAAGACAACTTTTTCAAATCCTATCAGATACACTTTCTAACATTGTACATTCACAGTTAGTTCTGTGACTAACTTCAAACAAATGATAAACAGTTTGCCAACCAGTCCATTTGTACATCACTTTGCACATCTAGGGAGTTGTTTGATATATCTCTTAGGGGACCACCTTCATACTAAAGGGATCAAGTACAGAAATAGAGCCTATAAGCACTGTGTGAAAGAAGGTGATACTGACTTCTGTGAGAACTCCACTAACTGAAGGCTTGTTGAAGTTTGTCAATAATGAAAAGATTAATTTCAAAAGGGGCAATTTTTTTAATGAAATATTGAAATTTTTGACCTCTCTTAAGGGTATGAGAAATAGTCATATATGCTGTCTTTGATAGATGTATACATCTCCCAGTAGAACTTTTGTTATATCCGATGAGAAGTATATGCGTCATAGAAAGAATAAACTGTGTTAAATAAAGCTATGTTACTCCTTCTAAGATAATCTGAAGAGCAGCATAAAAGAGGTCATATGATCTTTTTCTACAAAACCATTAATCATCCAGCAATATCTTTGCAAAATTGTTCACCCATTCAAGTATCTTCAGGAGATATGTCACCATACTTGCATATACTGTAAGTTACTTCAATATTTATAAAACAACACTGATAGACAAAACACCAATAACACCCATAAATATTAAAAGAAATTCAACAAACTTGACTATCAAGTAGTTTAAAAATGGTTGATCATTACATTACACCTTAATTCTATGCTGTCCAAAATATCTCTGTAAATGGAAGCTGTTGAGTTCTTCAGGGTTTTCTGTAGGTCATCATAATCTTGTGTATCCACCGGGAGTAATATGAGACTCGAACGAAAATCCCTGGGCGATTTCGAATGGCACACCCACGGCCAGGAACGATGACACCCACTACTATTTTTAGCCTGTTTTGTTCACAAACCAAGGGACCACCATAATCACGCTGGGGGAAAGAAAAAAATAAAAAGAAGTCACCAAAAATGCTTCAAGACACAGTGCCACAGTGCCCATCTGTCCCCTACTGCCTGGTTTCTGTTGGACACAGTTCAATGAACAGGTAATGGAATTATCTTTACCATAGGACAAACCCCAGTCTCTAATATTTTTTTCACAACCAGAATTTATATGAACTAACATTAAAGTAATCTTTCATTTATTCATATGCAAGTAATTCTTCTTTACATATAATTCTAATGAGTTCAGACTACAAGCTCTTATTCTCCTGTTTCAGCTACCTGTAAGTACAGTATTTCTTTTATAATGAGGAGAAAGTGAGTTGACTAGTACACATATTCTTTGTGATATCAGTCTTTTCTTCAAAGACTACTGAGAGTAGTAACTATCATTACTATGCATTTGGTCTTCTATTGTATTCCAGCACCCATGATGAGAATCTATGAACTAATTGAACAAATTAAATTTAAAAAAAGTAATATTTTGTAGAGAAAGAGACATGATTTCTTTAACCACTCATGTTCAGTAGTCTGAGAGATGAGACACATCTGATGTATGTATTCAGTTGAAATTTGCTGCATGTCCAATTAATATCAGGGACACATTCAGCACTAAAGTCATCCAGTTAATTTAGAGTGAAACTGTAAGTTAGTTACATTCCCATAGATTTTATACTTGAACACAGACACCACATCTTTTATCCAGTTAAAACTGTATCAAGCCAATCAGTAACAAATTAGGCAATAAATGTTTGTATTGGGTAGGGAGACACAAAATCAAAAGACAAAGACTAGCAATTAACATTGTCTTACTGCTCTGTTTCTCTAGAAAAATGACAATGCTTGTCCTTTATTCATTTTAATAAACAAAAGATTTGATTTGGCTGATAACAATCATGAGGTAGATAGCTCATGAGGAGTAGTAGTGGTTGTAGACCTCATGTAAGGTTGAGGATTTGGCTGTGTGCATTTGTAGTTTGTGTTGGCTAAGCAAAATAGTACAGAGTAGATCAGCCCTTGCGAGATTGTCACAGTTATTGCCCTGAGAATTATCAGAAGGTTTGGATTATTCTTGCAGCAATGGCTAAACTCATGTAGAATACAGATGAATATGTAGAGTGATTTTAAATCTGTGTGTCATAGACAGATTGAGAAGATCATCAGTGCGCTTCTTAGGTCTAGGCTTAGAAAAAGAAAATGTAGGTGGTAATCTGTATGCCACACATGTAGTAAGGTAAACCTGTATGCTACACAATACTTGCCTAATTTGAGCAGTAGGGCAGTGAGTATTATTGTGCCTGCAATAGGGAGCTTCTACATGGACTCTGGAGAGTCATAGGTGTAGGCCATGTAGCGGGGATTTACTATGAAATTGTAATTTAGACACATTCTCATAGATCTGGGACTTGAACACAGGCACTGCAGTTTTAATCCAGGTGAAATTTATACCGAATCTAGCAAACTAGCTGGCAAACTAGGCAGTAAAGGTTTGTATCACGTGGTTAGATGATGTTGCAAAAAATAAAAGCTAATGTTTA
Source organism: Callipepla californica brunnescens (assembly GCA_023055505.1). Taxonomy (NCBI): domain Eukaryota; kingdom Metazoa; phylum Chordata; class Aves; order Galliformes; family Odontophoridae; genus Callipepla; species Callipepla californica. The sequence goes on from JALIRH010000001.1 coordinate 5,892,970, forward strand.
GCACTCTTCTCTGGCTCAGCAGACCAACAATAATGTGCCTGATCTAGGGGTTGGCAACTCTGCCCATGGTAGGGGACTGAAACTAGATAAACTTTGAGGTTCCTTCCAACCCAAGCCATTCTGTGATTCTATGATTTGATGTTTGACCTTTCTTTTTTTTTTTTTTTTTTTACTTCTATATGGCAGCAGACTATAAACAATAAATTGTCAATATCAGCAAAGCTGTTTGTAAAACACTTTCAAGTGTGGAGTTTTATCTGTCAATCTGATTTTGTTTCTCTGCTTGTTCTTTAGTGAGGAAAGTGGCTTCAAAGAGAAACAAAGGGAGTGGAATATCATGCATTGATTAAGACTGACTGCTAATATTAATCAGTCAGTTTCTCATTGTAAGGGAAGACAAAGTGCAGGATCTCCAGTAGGCTTTCATCCAGATGATTCATTTATAAACCTTAACATGTCTAAGAGCTCATCTAGAATGAAATATTTAAGGAAAAAAAGTATTTATAAAGTGGATCCTGTGATATATTAATAGTAAATGGAACAGACTTCTTCTTGGTGAACTGCTTTTTCTATGGTGTGGTAGTACATGTGGGTATGGAGAATTTCACATTAGTGTTAGGTAACCATCTCTTTTTCTCCAGATATTAAATGTATAATGATACTCAGGACTTCCAGACATCATCTCATCAGGCAGATTTTCAACACAAAAAAAAAGATATCTTCCTATAATGGATGGTATATAGCATTTCTCCTCAGATGTCTATTCTCCAACAAAACTAGTCCCGAGAAAATCAAATGTATTAAGCTACTGTTACCAAAGCATCACCTTTCTCTACCCACTGAGATATTTCTCAGGGAAGTTACTTGGAAATCCTCTTCCAGCTAAGAAAAGCTCGATTTGCTCAAATCTTTTTTTTTTTTTTCTGCTCAATCGAAATATATTGCTAGCACACAACTCACTTTAGGCCTTATTATAAAGAAGACAAATTTATCGCAGTCTAGCAAGGTGTTTGGACACCTGAGTATATCTAACATGAGTAGTAGCACAGTGTAACTAAGGAAAGAAACTTCTTCCCACACTGTAACAGCAAACAGATCATTAGAAACACAAATCATTTTCCAATGCAGAAGATTCATATATATGTTTAGCGTACAAATTTCATGTAGAGAGAATAATTATATAAAAAGTTATGTCCCAGAAAGTAAAACCAAGGTTGATGTCTCTCTAAACATTCTTAGGAAATGTAGTATTTACCTCACAAGGACCAGCACCAATGGTTTCAGCCACAGCACAGATTTCTGACTCATTCACAGTGATCTTCCCTTTGAGATATTGGTTGCATTTCTCATTTCCCAAAATAAACAGGTTTGCTACCCGGAGAAGGCCATCATAGTTAGGTACTGGGATTGAAAAGAAAATAAAGACTTTATTCTATTTTAGGAAAAAAAAATATTGAAGATGCAATCTGGATGAACTTACTTGCACATCTTAACTCATTGTACTTTCTCCCCAGTATTCATATTTTCATTTAATCTCACTGCTATCAACAGTTTTTCCTTTAAGGGTTTTTCATATTTGCTGCAAACAAAATTTGCAATAAATGTGCTTGGTGTGTATGTCTCTTCAGTTCTCTGAGAATATCTGAAGAGGTTTTTAGTTTTGGAAGATAGGGGTAGATTCTACTTCCTTTGGCATATCACAGAAATCAGGAAAAGTGTGAAATGTTGTCTCTCCTGTAAGTGGAGGGAGGATTTCACTCCTTGCCTTAAACAAGGGTTAACATGTAATGGTGGCTGCTATGGCCTAAGGAAGGACATGTAACTTGAAAAATACCGTAGTAGTACAGGGTTTTTCTTGTTCATTGTTGGCTCAGCTACACTGAATGATTTAGTACCTGCAAGAGCAGAGCCACAGCAGGTCGAGGGAAGTGATCTCCCTGTACTATGCTCTGGTGAGGTCTCACCTGGAGTACTGTGTCTAGTTCTTGGCATCCTAATACAAAAAAGACAGGGATCTCCTTGAAAAAGTCCAGTGGAGGGCTACAAAGATGATAAAGGGAGTGGAACACCTCTCTTATGAGGAAAGGCTTAGAGACCTGGGTCTGTTCAGCCGTAAGAAAAGAAGACTCAGAAGGGATCTGATCCATGTCTATAAATATCTAAGAAGTGGGAGGCAAAGGGATGAGTCTGGACTCTTCTCTTAAACTAAGCTTTCTTGTGATGCTGCACCATGCCCTAGCCCTACTTCCCTTAGACAGCTGTTGTCCAAACAGATGTTAATTTTATACGATCATGCTGGGAACATTAAATGCAGTCATCTAGGAGAGAGTTGGCACTGATTATTTGCCTCCCACTAAGAAAGCGGAGTAATGCTTACAAGGAAGAGAACCTTAGACTTGCAAGGATGCTTTTGCTCTGCTTTCAGGACAGCATGAGTATGTTGCTGCTGCCTACTAAGGATCTGTGGCAAAATGGCATTTGAGCACAATGATATTGCGGTAATTATTGTTAACTGGCAGCTATTAACTTTATCATCAACACATCATCAACCAGATATAATATTTACCAGACTAAATAAATGTCTCTTCACCAACATATTTGTATCTACTTCACACAAAATCTGTGTTTAGTAAATGTTAGTAAGGTTACAAAGTCAAGTACTCTAGAGTTAGGAAATGCTAGACTTAGCACTACCTATGAATCCTTATCACACGTTGTGTACATTAATTATCTTAATGTGATATTATTATTATGTGTATTATTTTTTCCACCAGGTGGCCTGCTTTGCAATGCAGAAATAATCATGTAGATGAATCATAATTTTTCAAAACAGGCTTAGAATTCTTCAAATCAATTATGCTAGATTTTTCAAAAATGTAAAATCGATCTTTTTTTTTTTTTTTTTGCTGTTTATTCTTTAAAATGTTTGAATCATTTCGTCTGCTCTCAAGGGAAAAGAAAATAAACAAAAAATGGATTAATAGAAAATATTTCATGTTAATTTATCTAAGATACAACGCACAAAGACTTACAAAATTAAAAACAAACAAACAAACAAAAAAAACAAAACAACTTGAAACTACATTTCACACTGAAAAGTTTTGGACAAGTGTGGCATCAGGCAATACCAGCAGCCTCACCTATAATGACAAGAGGAAGGAAGTAAGCTGTCAACGTATTCATTTAGTTTTTAAAAATAATTTCTTACATCCAGTGTATCCCCATCCATAAACACTGCAACTGGTCTTCTCTGGAATGGTACATCCAGAAATGGGCAATCGGATTATTTCTACAAAATTTGTCAAAATGGCAGGTCTGAAAAGAAAAAAAAACAATAGACATGATAGATTTTATTTCACCATCTGGAGTCTATCTTTAAAATAATATTCACAGAAATTAAAAATTGTGCCAGTTCTTTTCCTTTCAATTCCATCTTTGAAGAATATGATGGATTCTTCTACTTATTTTGCGTGTTACACTTTTGAAATATCAAAAGATTTCTTGAAACGCTGTCACTACTCTTATCTTGTTTAACTTGTTTTTTCATCTCAAAAGTAAATAATGATGACATTCCATTTGAATATATAGTTTTTTTAACACAGAGAAAGTTTGAAAGTTTGTATGCAAACAGATAGCATAGTTGCAATCTGCTACTTACTCTACAAATGAAAATCACATACAAGTCAATGAATATTAAAATAAATAAATAAACAAATAGAACTGTAAACCTGGTAATCAGGAAAAAAAGATGGGCATGATTTTTCAGAAGTAGCATCTGATTTCTGAGTAAAAGAGCCACCATTTCTGGATATTTCAAGTGAAATTCACCCACTTAATATACTCATGCTTTCTGTGATAGAATTCAGAAACAACTGGCACGAACATCTTATAATTGGAAGTTTATCCTATAAAGATGTCATCCGCAGTACCACAACAGTACAGAACTGAATTTGAAATTCTTATTTAGGATGAATTTCATTCAGTAGCTGAAAATCCTGGAATTAGCAATAGTAGCTACTAACCTGCTAAGTTTCAGTAACACCAGATCTGATCCTGCAGGACCATATACCAGCTGGGAGATATTCCGAACTTGCCTGTGTTTCTCTTCTCCCTTTCCTTTGATATTATGGACTCCAAGCCAGGCTTTGTAGTCTTTCAGATCTTTGTAACTAAATTAGGCAAAGTAAGTTAAGATTTTGCTGCATGAATAATAAAATAACCCCCAAAAGCTCTGCTTAACATAATTATACTAGAAGATCGTAACTAACACTCACTAGAAGTCAGTTCACACTGCCAATTTCCATTCCAAAATCAACATCCTCAAATATAAGATTTTGGTCTGAAGCCACTGCGTAATTTCATCATTAACTGTGACTAAAATCTGATTTTGTTTGCTACAAGTATGCAAGCACTTAAATCTTTGGAAAGCGTGAACCTTCAAACTTTTTAAAGTTTGCTGAAGACTTCTATTTTATTCTGTCCAGATCAGAAAAAGCATGAGATTATTTCCATAAAGAGGTAAAGAGGCAACTGTGTAACGACTACACTTGGACAAGGTCTGTACTTCTGTGTAGAACAGCCAGAGTTCTTCTAGATTACAATAATAATAACTGAAATAATAATAATAATAACTGAAAATGACAAGGCCTTTCAGGAAGTTTGACATCAGAAGAGCAGTGATAAAGACAAACAGGATAGAAAACTGCTGCATTTAAATGCAAGTTTATTGAAATGCACGTATTTCAGTATTGCAAGACTACAGACTACTGTACCGAGAAGGGAAACACTGCCTTGCTGTGAGAACCCACTCTTCCTTTACCAGAGTACCTCCACAGATATGCTTATTCCTGTAAAATAAATATACAAATATGTAAGTAAGGATATTTTTTTTCCTACTCAGACAAAATCTCTAAAGATTATTTCTGTAAGCTTTCATTTAGGTACTTTTTTGGTGCAGGGAAAGGTGGTGGAATGACAGCCTGTGAAAACATTTCACTGTCCCTTTGCCATACAGTTTGAATACATGTGGTAGGATAGCTTTGCAGATTTGCTCCAATTTGCATGAGCCATGAGAAAAGAGAAAATCAGTGGTTTCAGAATTGGATCTATATTGAGAGATATTTTAATTAACATTTTAAAAGTGGACCTTTTCTAATAGGAATTGCACTGAAACATTCAGGCAAGTCCCCAGTCTGCCACCACATGTAAACAACATTTTTCAAGTAGGTATTATTCAAAGCATTGACCTTTAGGTGGAGAGTTAATATTTGATTACCAGTCCTATGAGATTTCTGTCCCCACATACTTCAGTTGGAAACAATCTGCAATGTATGACATCCTACACATGATTACAGAAAATCTGCAGCATAATATATCAAGTAAAACTAAAACAATTAAACTTGACATTTCTTTCAGAAATAAAGATGACTGTGGAATGCAGATTAATTAGTTTCCTTCTTTTTGCCTCTGAAATCACATTTATTTTCTACAGCTCTTTAAAAAAAGAATCACAATTATCAGTGATTTGTGAAAAACTTAAAATCTCACAATTTATAAATTCAAACCAACAAATGTTCACAACTTTGCAAGAAATGGTGGAAAGAGCCCAGAGTTCAAAGAAAACAGAACAGAGGTGCTTGACTGCTTTTATTGTGGTGGGGTTTTTTTGTCTGTTTTTATTTTTCTGTATTTCTTTTTTTTTGGTGGGGAGATGGGGGTGGGGATGGGGGGTTGGAGGAGGGAGTGATATGGGGTTATTTGTTGTTGTATTTTGGTTGAGGAACAAACTACATAGTCCAAAAGACTGGATTCTTTATAAAATCATGATTCTAAGCAACCTGGTCTAGAGAGAGGTGTCCATGCTATTAGCATCTTAAAGGCTCCTTCCAACCCAAAACATTCTATGATTCTATGATTCCCAGTTTTATTATAAACAGTTCACAAAAAGGATTATATGTGTGTGTTCCTCCTTGTTCACTTCACTGTTCACCAATGTAACTTCTCAAGATTGCATTCTGTGCTTTACAAGACTGACTAGTACAGAGAGAAATGCTAAGCCTCTTATTTAAACAAATCACAAATCCAGAGCTGATTTCCTGAGATGAATGAAATTTCTCCAAATACATTTAAATATTTCTCATAACAGAATCTGCATCAGATATTTAGGAAAATATATCATTATTTAATTTAATGTTCATAAGTGGACCTCGACTGTCAAGTATGAACAAATTTGTAAGCATCAGTAAGAAATTGCCATTGCAGTTCCATTCTGAAGTGTACAGTTGTTTTATGTAGAATAAAAGTTAAGATACAGCATAATTTATGAAACTCTTTAATCCTTCATGAAAAATCCTGGAGTCATTAAGGTATTGTTTTGGATGAAACGCTATCTGATTCCCTGGTAGCAATACACAATAAAAGTACATTTTTATGCCTCTATGTAATACTTCAAAATTTACTTCTCTGCTGGATTATTTCAGGAATCTCTTTTTTCATAAAAGAATCTTCAGTTTTTTATCCAGTCATCTGCTTAGTGGAACTCTGTAGTATAGCACAAAATCTGTTTTCAATTAGATTAACATTAGCTATTTAAATTTTAGGCACCCAGGTATAATTCCCCTTTCCTGGCAAAATGTTCCCCAGTCATCAAGGTTGCTTTAAAACCAGAGGCAAGATAAGCTTTTCCACAGAGATCCAGCATTCCAGCCCCCCTATATGTTTATTTAGTTTTATGATGTTACTCTAGATATTTATTGCTGGACTATCCGCTAAACTTTTAGAATGTTCTAGTTCTGGTCTGTGCCCAGGAGCTGGAAACATTACCAGGACTGGTAAGGATTCCCAGGATTTCTTCAGCAGTGAAGTAATGCAGAAAATAGATTTTTTTTGCCATCTTTTTCCCCGAGTATTGGTGGAGATCTATTTCACAACACAGTTTTTAACGGGGTGGCAAAACATAAGCTAATAGTAATAGTCTCTATTTTAATTTCTACTGGTAGACCAGGAAAAAAATATGCATGTTATCTATTACTTTTCATTAGTAATTATCTACTATATGTTATCTATTACTATTCATTAGTAATTCACACTTCTAGCTGATGAGTTATGAACAGAAGAGGAAATAATTCTGTATTCTGGCTTTTACACAGTAGCAAACTAAGATCTGTCATAATGTAATACACATTTCCAGATGTACATGTTGTTAGGGTCTTATTTTATGGAGTGAAACAGATCTCCTTAAAGCCTCTACTTATTTTTTAATACAAAATACAATTTAATTGCATGCAATGATATGAGCAGAAAGCTAAATTAGACATATATATCCTGAATCCATACCTAAATATTCTGTTAAAAAAGTAGACACTAACATGAAACATAATTTTCTTATAACAACCTAAAAAATAAACAGTTTAAGGCTAGATGTGAAGCTAATGATGGGAAAAGGTATGCAGCTGCCAATCTAAAGAGCAGAATGCTATGGATGCTTTAGAAGCTCATATGTGTAACTTAGCAATAATGAACATACAACCTTTTCACTGGCAGAGCAATGTATATAACGAGATGGAATCACCAGATGTTCCAGGAATGCTAATTTGTAAATGTCTCATAGGATTTAACTACAGTCTAGAAGTATCCTTATTCCAATTGGTGTATTCTACAGAGAAAAACAAATATCCTACTAATGCATTGTCCTTTTTATGAAAACAGTAGTTACCTGTATGTCAAACTAACCACCCATCCTTCGTTAGTTTGTGTTGGGATTCCATTTACAACTCTCAAATGTTTAGTTGAAGCACAAGGAATGACAGTATCTGAAAGCAGGTCCAGAGATCACATTTTACTAAAAACAGCGGTAGGAAACCTGTACAGTTACACATAAGGACCACAAGAAGGTCAATGTTTATCATGGATAGGGTATTCTTTTCTGAGCTAATGAAGTATATTTCTAAAATATCAAAACTACTTCAGTGAAGTTGGGTTCTTTCCATATTGATTCAGTCAGAAATATAAAAAAACTCATCCTTTTAAATTTAATAAAAAACATTTACATATCTACAAAGCAAATAATGAAAGTTGTTACCATATCTCACCCCTTGCAAGAAAGAAAGGTGAGTAAAAAATAAAATAAAGCTGTTCTACATTTGCTTTTTGTAAAAATATTTTTTTCCCGATTTGCTTATTTAATATCTTTAACTGTTCATTTTCTTCCTTCCCAGTCAGAAATGAATGGCTAGTCTTGGAGGATAAAATACATGCCATGTACAGTAAACCAGCAAACTTACTTACCATCCAAACTGGTTGTAGTGGGAGTTGTGTCACCATCACCTAGACAGACAAATAAGATATCCTTAATACAAAATTAAAATGCACCTTAAACTTGAATATAGTCATAATAAACAGCAAAGGGCATATTTTTAATTCTATTTTTTCATGAAGTTTAAAAAATCAGCGTTTTCATTAATGCTCTATAAAAGTACAATTTGATAAGATTTAATGAGATGGAAGAATTTAATTTGAATAGAATGGAGCAAGAATTAAACATTCTGCAACAGGAGTTTCAAGCATTTTTCTTCTTGTCTGAATCCTGATTACATCATTATATCTGTCATGTTCAGTTTCTACACTTCGGTTAAACATGACAAGGCAGAGAAATGAAATTGTGATTTTTCAGTTTTCAGGAACTGTAGTTCTGAAGAAATTTTCTAATTGCCCTTTGAAACTTCAAAAGTTCTTAAATGTTACATTCAACAAGAACTTATCTTTATAAAGATGTGCTCCCCAAACTCTGGCTTTGTTCTTCCATCTAGTCCATGTCAAAGTGCAGTTACAATAAGGTTACTTAAATTTTATTCAGAAGTTTTGCCTTCAGTAAAGTCTATGATGTGGCCCAGAGGTATGAGCTGGATGTATGGGTGCAGCTGCTGAAAATTTGAATGAACAAATGTTGATCTGTCTCATCTAACTGCATTTCATCATTATCTGTATGTATATGTAAAGTTATCTGGTTATATACAGAGCTAATTTCTATGGATATGAATATGTATGTGTATTTATATGTATATGTGTATGTACATTTACAGATGGCACAGTTTGAACATTCTGGGTAAAGGCACCAAGTAAACTTTACAACTGCCAATGTTTTCTCTGTATCAGTTAAATTGCTTACTAGTATGTAAGCAAGCTACTCGTTGTTTAAATCTAGTACACACAACTTACAGTTGTAAAATAGACATATTCAAGTGTTGTCATTTGAATCCAGAAATCATAAACTCACCGCTACTGTCAATATAAATGTTACTCTGCAAATGGCTTTTGTATTTCCTTAGGAATAGATTAATTGAGATTAAGAACTTAGAATGAGTGAATAAACTTTATATTTCTTCAGTTATAGTTCTTTATCTATATAACCTTTTGCACAATTTGTTTACTCTTCACATAAATGAAAAAAAGTAAAGTAACCTACAACTTCTTATATCATCTCTTAGAGGGAGTAGTTCAGACTGAGGAAATGCAGCAAATTGCTGTTAGGAATGGATTTAACATTATCCTCAAACTCTAGACATCACAGTCATGTATTCAAAAGCCGAAGTTACCATTTAAATGTCCTCCCAGAAAATACAGGTAAGTGATTTAGAATAGGAATTAATGAAAAAAATCTTGAGCCTGTATGTGAATTGCACATTTTTGGGCATAAATCTATTTTTTTTTCCACCTAGCTCCAGCTTATTACTGAATTCTCCATGATTTTTATTTCTATTTAGCTAAGCTATGTAGCTTTATAGTATGCAGTTTTAAAGGAGAAATTTTCCTGATTTTTGCCAGGAGTTAAATCATCCCACAATCATCCAGTAGCAGGATCTAATATATATAGCACATATACACATCAGCATATTCATAGTGAGCTATCCTCACTCTAAACACAAATACAGAACACATGGAAGATAGCTGCTATCCCTGGGTTTCTTAAGGCCATAGACAGCATGCTGACCACTAGATAATTGTTTGTCTCCATCCAGCCCTTATTCATTAGCTAGATCTGCTGGAAAGTGTTTGACGATCTGTAATAGAGCTTTTAGGGTCCTACTGCATAAATAGGTCTTGAAATCTCCAAGCTGCTTAAGGAAAAGAGCTTCTTCTTCATATATTGCAGAAGCAGCTTTCTCCATTCCTTCTCAGTCATGCACAATTGATACTTGATTTTTGAGTTCCAGTATTTCTGCTGCCACAAATGACAATGGAGATGCATATACACATATGCATGTGACACCATGTCTTCACTGAGAATACAGCTGACAGTGCCTGAGGCATAGTAAGTACTCACATCGAGAAATAGGGCAGTAATCCCAGGGAATGAGAGGATCATCTGTGTAACACCAGGGACCATGAAAATCATCATCTGGATTGCGGCAATAGTTTTTCTTCAGTTTACTAACATCTGGTTCTCTGAATATTTGTATATGCCTATAGGGAAAAAATAAAATAAAATTCAAAGTGCTGAAAAACTTTATGCTATAGCCCAAATTTTCAAAGGTTAAATATTGTTTTGCTCTGCACTGTAATATTAGCTGATTGAGCCTGCAGGTCAGGGTTTAGAGCTGGTTAAAATCAAAGGGAAGCTGAGAAAAATATTTGCTGGATCTGGGTCCAGCTTTCCTCTGGTTAGCATTTTAAGCACTGAGTCCAGCTGGGAGATTTCTCACTCAAACTCAAATCCACGGATACCTGCAAGAGCAATCTTTAAAGTGATTTGAAAAGTGACTATGCTGCATTCAGCAAATCTGCCTGGGAACATAAGTATCTTCTCCCTGCAGATTAGCATTTAGCAGAAGAGAACACTGAATCTGCATAGAAGAAAGTTAAACTGCAGGTAAAGAAAGCAAACAAAAGGAAGTTATCCAAGCAAAGCAGCAGGCAAGGAGAAAGACGAATGGCTCAAATTCCAGTTATAGGTGACCTAAGCGGCAGACCTACACAAAGCATTTAACTAAAGGTGAAAGTCTGGGGTGACAATCTGAAGTGGAGAAAGCTGTTTATTGCTATCTGTCAGACAGGAGCATACAGGGTTCTTAAGTTACAGCTGCACTGCCCTCTGAGCTCATGATCAACCACGTGTGCTACTTCTGGCATATCCAAAATCAGAGTAACTCCTGAGGTGAGACAGATAATTTCCCAATCTTTCCTGGGTGGAAGATTAGTGGCTGTAAGGGAAGAAAAGCTGATGTGTACTCATGAGCGCACCTGCATCGTGCATCCAGTTGATACAAGGTTCAAACTATTCTTCACAGCTAACTGATGACTTATCTGAGCTCTCTGACTTCCTGGTCTTAAATCTCCTGCTTTAGATACAAAGTAGGCTGGAATATATATGTTGTCTCTGACCCTGGATAAGGGAAATAACACACAGTCCAACCTGTGATACAGACAGTGCCACTGAAATATGCTTTTTATTACACAGCTTCTCTGAAGGTTCACTTACTGAATTACACTGATCCTATTACTCCTTAGATTTATTTATCTACCCTTCTGAACAGAGTCAACACTGAGGATCCTGGAGTGACTGAGGAAGTCTTTTGTAACTTCTGCTGAATCATTTTTACCTTAACAAGTAAGTTAAACAAATTTGCTATTTCCACTGCTTGGATATCAGAAACTGTAATTTGCTTTAACGGTGTTTGATGTCAGTGTCATTAGATCATAGACTCATAATTCAATTTCAGTTTGCAAGGAACCTCAGGAGATACTATGTTCAACATCCTGCTTCAGACATGATGAATAAGAGAACAGCTCAAGTTGCTCAGGAATTTATGGTGTTTAGAACTTTGAAAAAGGCAAGTAACCATTTTCTGCCTTATTTCGGCTATTCTCCCATAGAAAAAAGATTCCAAGGACAAATGAGGAAAACGTGAGCAATAAACTAAGGAACATTCCAAAGCCTGCAATTAGTGGTTAGCTTGAACAAAGACATCTTGTGTAATATATTTTAACAAGAGAAGATGATGGAAAAAGAAAAGGAAAAGGAAAAGGAAAAGGAAAAGGAAAAGGAAAAGGAAAAGGAAAAGGAAAAGGAAAAAAGTGTTCCAGTGCATATGGGACTACTTTAGAATCACTAAAGTAGAAATTTAGATGCCATCTGGAGGCAGTATTTATTCAGAACTCAATGAACAATCTCTTCAGTATGTACTCACCTACGTAAGTCTTCAATGTTCTTGTCCCATGTGGAGCAAGTTAGTCCAAATCTTGTCTTGGATAGATTCCCCATGTAACTCTTTCCATTGCCACGATAACAATCTGAATATGAAATGTTGGGACAAAGAAAAGTAGAGGGTAGCTGTGCAACCCTGAAAAGAAAACTCTTCCTTTCCATCATTAATTCCAATAATTAAAGACAACGTTTTACATTTAGCGAGATTTATGATATAAACCAGACCAGTATAAATCAAATCAGAAAGAAAATTGGAGAAACTTTTCAATTTTAGATACATAATCCCTTGCTTGAGGCCTTTGTTCTCAGAACAGTAGCATTTTAAATGTCATCTTGTTTAGATAAATTGAGAGATTTTCTTTCATAAGTAGTTAAGTTGTGTATAATTTATAATGGTTGCACCAAATATTCTAAAAGTTGTCAAGAGTTGTTTTTTACAGAACAAAGCAAACCCTCTCTTTAATCCTTCCTCCTCAAAAACAGGCTTTCAGCCTGTCTATCTTCAACAACCTACCTTCATGTAAACTTTGGATACTGGCTACAGTACATAATTCTTGATTTAAGTTCTATTTTAGTAAAATTGAAAAATCTACATGACTTCAATTTTAATGTAATTCAGAATCTTGCCTGTTGCCTCCAGTAGAAGTTATGTTTAATTCATAAGCTTTAATCACAAGCTTTTCTGAGACTTTTCAAGAGGATTATTTAAAATGAGCATTAAAGACTTTTGTATTAAGCATTTCATTTCATATTCATCAGTATTTTTACTTTTTGAAAACTGATACTTAAAAAAAAACACCACAGAATGGAAGTCAAAGCAAAATCCTTGCTCTAACTGAACTCTTGCAATAGTGGTTCTTAATACCTTAAGAGATAAATTACCTAAAATCTAAAGTAGATTTTAATATACATGCTGAAGTAAGGTAGTAGATTCCAAGTATGAAACTGAGATTATGTCTTGGTCGATATGAGTTTTCAAGAGGCAATAATACTCCTTAGAGAAAGACCAAGACCAAGACATAGTGTGGACTTTACAGAGGAATTTGAAGAGAAAAGGCTATAGGAGAAAGCTCATGTGTTTTTCAGCTCAACTTCTTTTAGTCAAGGGGTTTGTAGGGAAAAAAAGTTTCACAGCCTCATGCAAATAAAGAAATAAAGTTAACCAAGAAATCATGAAAAATCATCTTGGTTTTGGGAAAGGGCTTCCAAATTAAGAGTGCAGATTAACCTTGTATAAAAAATCAGACTGAACAGCAAATCTTTGCTGCAATTTCTCTGCTGGAACTGAAACATGAACTGAGAAATGAATCTCATTTACACCATGATGAATCCCAAGTATGCAAATAACACTAAAGCATATCTACACAGGTGTAATGCAGATGTACTGAGATTAGCTTTTCCAGTTTTCATGCTCGCCTATCCACCACAGTGAACAGTACAGTGTTCACTTAAGATCATGTTATCACCTTTCCGTCTTTTACCTTGTTCATTTGATACATCACACTTAGGAATCTGGGAGCAATAACCAATCCGGATGTTTGGGTCTGTAGTAAAACACCAGGGTGATTCAGATCCATCTGGATTTCGACAGTAGTTCTCCCTCAAATCCCTATAAAAATAAATATGTTAGCTCACAGCAGACATCACCTAAAAACACTGATGCATTCTATCAGATTTTATTATGTATTAATAATAATATAGGCTCCTAAAGGTCTGTGTACAGTGTCAAGTGCAGGGAGCTGAAGAATCAGTAAGAACGCAGTGTCCAAAAAATATAGAAATATAGAAAATGATCATGGGAATTCATTTTCAGTGGACTATGTTTTTACTAGCTATAAGATAGCATTAAGAAGATTAACAATACTTTCAATACAGCTTATTTTTATTCAGAATTCTCCATCAAAATTTGAATGCAAGCTGACATTGGATACACCTGCAATCCATTACAAGTGCTTTTAAGCACAAACACTACCAGAGTGCTTAAAATTTCCTGTGCTTGAATTGTTCTGCTGAGCTGAGAGGAACAAAGTCCTTAGGACTGTCAGTGATTCATTTAAGAAGCAGAATCTTAGAATATGAAAAAAAAAAAATGTATGTTGAAATCCTATACAGCTGTTACACTTAAAGTTGGCCACAAGGGAACATATTTAAATGTCTCTTGCAGCTTGAATTAAATAATCAAACCTCTCAAATGTAAGTTTTATTTTTCCATCTCCTGACAGTTGTTGCCATGTTCTCTGCAATGTCATATTTCACTGCATTTTTCCATCTGCATCACTTACTGATAACAGACTATGAAAATAATTGGTCTAATGCTGTAATTCCTTCTCTGTGTTCTGAACATCCATGTAAGTGGTTCAGTGGATTTAACTCAATCTATTGTTCTGAATAGCCGCTATGCACTGAGACATCAGCTGAATAAAAAGCCCTAAAGATTTTAGCCACTATACTGATAGAGAAATTGTTAAAACCACACAAGGGCCTAAAACTGCAGCATAGGTACAGCACAAATTGATTTAAATTGTAGATTGTCTGAGAAACACCTATGGGGTCATGCTCAAGTACAGATTTACAAGTAAATTCAAGATGGTTCTGCAGTTAACTGAGGAGGTTCAAGGTCATTTTCTATTACTGTCACATTTTCAGTAATTTCTTACTGCACACAATATTTGATCATTATGCCAAACAATAGAGAAGAGCTTAAGGTATTAAACCTAACTGTTCTACTCAAACAAGGTATTCCTAGAGAGAGAATCTGAACTGAAACTGAAGTTTTTTCTTTACTTTGAAAGATCTGCACCATGAAATCCCTACTCAAGTCCACACTGTTATTCAGCCATCAATAAAGACATTTGTATACATACATATGTATATATGATATTTATAAAGTGCTAATTAGCTATCTTTCTTCTTTGCTCAGTGAAAGAAAATGACTGAAATATTACGATTAAGGTAACTTCACTTGCTGTGAATATATCTCCTTTTATGTAGAGTACAGGAAGCTTAGATCCCCAGAGGTCCTTCAGGTAAAATCAGTTTTATTTGCGCAAATACACCAGTAAGTTAATGGAAATTAATGGATTAAAAATATGGAAAATAAAAGAAGTGTTGCCAAGTATTATAAATACTAAGTATCACCAATTTTTATTTAATGAAAAAAATATTTATTTATTAAAAAAGTATTGCTAAAGTATATTGAAAAACAAAAAAACATACTTACAACATAATACATAATACATACTTACAACAAAAAAAAAAATACATCCCACAGCCTACTTTGGTAGCACGAAGTTTAGATAAAAGCAGGAGTTGCTCTTTGCCCACTGCAGTAACACCCACTGTCTCTACTCACTTGCACTTGAAGTTCTCAGGAGTAATGTTGTGCTGATGAGGAAACTGGGAATCCCACCGCTGGCACTGGATCCCACTCCATATGGTGTTGACTGTGCCACGGTAGCCCTCACCCTGCCCCTGGATGCACATTGTTGTCTCAGACACTGCCTCTGTGCTGTTCAGAATGCCCACCTCTGAAAATGAAGAGAAGAGATTCTGTTTTGTTTTCATAAACCTGTGCCTGGATCAGGATGTATTATAGATCTACGTTGCAGTCCAAATTGTGGAACTGACATCCTTTGTCAATCTGTCTGTTAAAGAATAATGATCACCTCTTCCCATTGACAACATCCATGAAATCAAAATGCTAGTTTATGCTAGTTTACCGCTTGCAGGCCAAGAACCAAAAAGCTCTGTAATGTTTAGGAACTTTTGTTAGATACTTAACTCGTTCTATAACATTGAAAGTCAGGCAATAGTCTTAGTTATTGTTTTCAGTTCAGCAAATATTTTCTCATTTGCTTAGCTTTACACAACTGAGTGGCCACCCATGTGCACACTGTTAAACACGTTAAAACATGTTTGCAGGATGAGAATAACCTAGATAGTTTTCTCCAAAAAAATTCCCAAATTATCAAGTAACAGAAAATAAGAAAATTTGAAAATTAGAAAAAAAAAAAAAACAACAACAAACAAACAGATAAATCTTATTCTAAAGTAATGTGCTAAATATTCCTTGAAGCTTCACTTTGTATGCCTCATATAGTTGAAGGGAAAAATAGTCTTGCTTTTGGAAATCAAAGATCATTATTCTCTAAAGAGAGACAAATGTTTTAAAGACCAAGAAATTCATCAGACTCAAGATCTTTTACAGATGTTGATATACCCTGCATTCATTCTGGTGTGGGCTGTCTTGAACTAAATTCAGAAAAACAGTGGTTTCTGAAATGACTCATTCACATAACTTGAAAATCTTTCTATTTCTTATGCAATTTTCATAATTGGAAATTAATGGCACAAATATTGCATCAACTATATACAAAGTAGTACAAAATTAAAGACACTACAATAATGCTTCTGCAATGTCCCCAAAAGCTCCCAACATAAGATTTTTTTTAAGTAACTGTTCCTCTTTTAGTAATTGCTATTGTTCACAAGAATAAATTTATTAATTATCCTAAAGTATTGTTGTCAGCAATAAGTATATTAATAAACTTTTCAAATTACTTTTCTTCAAATATTCCAGTGGTTAGAAAAATATTCATGTGTTTTACTCATTATATAGTTCATGCCTACTAACTTCAGCCAGTTCTGTGAACTTGTGGAGAATATGGTTCTTCAGGAAACCAAATGTCGTAACAGATGGGTTTGGTTGATTTGCTGTCTAATCTTCTATGTTAAAGACCACTTTCCTGTCAGAGGATAGCGTCAAGTTGTGCAGTTGAATTATACATCTCTACATGAAAAAGAAAATTTCCCTTTTTCTCCTCATCTGGGTGATATTTTTGCATCAGAGTTTCAAATTAATTTCCTGTCCTTCCTTCCCAAGGTAATTTGTCTGCAAAGGTTGTCCTGTTACAGTGGGACTGTCAATTCTAAATTCATTTCAAAATGAAAACTGTGTCTAAAGCAGACTTCTGCAGGTTGATAAATGCAATCTGTCCAGTGAGTTCATCAAGTTAACTTTAAACATTAGTATTCATTTTATAAATAATTGGACAACAGCAACAACAACAAAGGACACATTTGTATATCTAATAGAAATACATAGCCTTATATTTCAGTTTTCTACTGTCAATAACAAATGAAAACAAATTGGAATTATATCCTTTCAGATTTCTGAAACTGATTATACTGAACATCACTGTAACACATTCAAATATCTATTTGTCTTTGAAAAAAGATATGCATTATTTTCATTATAAATAAAAAAAAAAAATTTGGAATAAGAAAGTCAGCCACCAAGATAAATTTCAGCATACATATGGCATCCTGGCTGCATAATACTTCTAAAGTTACTACTGTATAACTCTAGCAGAAGTCTTCCTAATAGTAATCATGCATAAAATTTCAATTTAATGCAAGTTTATCATACTCAAAACAAGCTCTATACAAAGACCTTATTTATTCGTATGAAATTAATATTTCAACTGTAATTTTATAATTAAATATTGTAGTACACCTACTACTCTGTAGTGTCATGCCATTGAAAAAGTAGATTGGCTTTTATATATTTTGTCCTTTTTTTTAAATATTGCACGCCTTAATTGAAACTGCTAGTGCACCAATTGATTTAAGCAATGCTGCAGCATTATTTTGTAGAGCTTTCCTTCTCATTCCTCTATAGATACAGAGCTCACTAAGTGTCTTGATAGTTAACTCTATCTCTTGAACATCTTTTACATCAATTTGTGTTAACGTGCTCTCTTCAAATGAACTTCTAACCAGACAAAGTTGTCTTTCCCATTATCTTGAATAATGCAGACTTGAATAATAATAACTTGAATACTTGCAAAGCCAAGTCATTGCTGGAAAGCTTTACATTATGATGAGAGAAAATATTTCAGGATCCATAATGCTTATTTTTGTTTCTTTGTTTGTTTGTTTCAGTCAGAAAATCACCATTTATTAAGTTGGAAGATAAATTTGTGTTTGATACACAATTTCTATGTAGACAGGTAGTTTGATATCACATGAGAAATACCTTTTCTTTTTTTTTTTTTTTGTTCCAGTTCAACCTTCTGAACTGATGGAAAAAGTGCTCTCAAAGGAAGATCACAAAAAAATCATCATATGAAACATTTCTATTTGTGCTTTGTTGATTGTCAATTTTTATTCCTGTATAACTTCATTATAAACTGAAGAATTTATTAAATGTCAGCAGAATTTTGCTACTTTTAAATGTTGATGCAATTTTTTTTTATTCTGCAAGACTCAACCATGCAACTCAAACAGCTGTATTTGAACTTTCATATGTCCACGTTGAGGTCTTGAAAATTCAATATTCAGAAGTATCCTTTTTCAATAAAACATTCCTTATTTTGATGTCTTAAACTAAATAACATTATTAATAATGGACAGCTCATTTATTCATAGATGCTTGAGTAAAGAGCTGTAACGTTATCCAGAGCTTCATGTATAAAGCCACAGAAAGTCTTCTCAGTTCTGGTTCTCACAGTAATGCCAGCATGTGGGAATCAGCAGGGGCCTTGAGTCACTCTACAGCTGAAGCAACCAGCCAGAAGTAAATCCTGCACAAATATTAGGTCAATGGATAAACTCCTACTAACTTAAAAGAAGGCAGAGATTTTGCAGGACATTACTGTTCTTTCATGGTAACGCTACCTAAGTATTTTTGGAAAAGATCTAGTTGGAAAAGAAACTTAGTCCTAAATGGTTTTTTTAGGAAAAAATCTACAATAGCTTAACTAGTTGAAATATTTTTCCTAGTACAAAACTCATTAAGAAGGAAATGTACCCTGAATTATAAAGAGAGATCTTAAAAGGTAAATACTAAGAGTTCCTTAATCCAGTCTTGAAACTATTCTGAAAACAATAATGTTCCCATGATCAATACAGTTCCACAGGACAGTGAGTTTCAGGGAATAAGCTGCTCATGCTTAGTAACGTTGCTTCCAGGCATCCCAACCTCAAGCAGTTCAACACACTACTGTGACAGCTCCTTTCTTTCTATTTCTTTCAGTGTAATATCCTATAGGATGCAAAACATGGAAAAACAACAAAACAAGCAAATGCTGTACTTGTAGACTTGAAGAAAAATGGGTTTGTTTCAATTTGTACTGTTTCACTTAGGATATAAAAGAAAGTGAAGAAATAAATTAGATCCAGGCTCAAGAATCACAATACTGAAGAAAGCATTATTACCTAGGACAAGCCATTTGTCCTTGAATAGTCAGAGACCTTTCTGAGTTGTTCCAACACAAACAACTAAGCTTTAAATCCATGTATATACATACATACACATATATATATATATTTTTTTTTTTGGTATTGATTCATTCATAATCTTTATCTGGATTCAGATTTTCATTGTTAAATCCCTGCAGGTTAAGGAGAGCTTTTAGATCTCACTTTCAAAACTATGCGAGAAAAGATTAAAAGGACCTTCCTCGAGGGAAGGACTCTCTTTAAGAAAATATAGAGTAAAGGAGTCGCAATGCACACTTGAACTCTTCTATTTACTTCTGTTTAAAGCAAATTGGAAGGCAATGCTTTGTCTATTACTAAACTCCAGATTCTTTTCACTCAGTCTATTCCATAAACAACTTTATCTTAAATAAATATTAAGTTTAAACTGAATGGCACGTTTATTTGTTTATGCACTCTAATTCAAGAAATAACTCCTTAATCAGAACTTCACATTCAAATAGGCCATTTAAATCACTGCTTTTAAAATATGGGTAATCTAATACTGGTGATTCTCTGACTTCCAAAAACTGCAACGTTTTTTTTTACATCCAGACTTCTCACTTTGCAGTTTTATCCCTTGACCCCTCCCGTCAAACCCAGCATCAAACCCAGACTGTTACTGAATTATTTTGGAACACTGAAGTCTCCAGTCACTGATGCTTACTGTCTATGAGCAATGACAGCAGGGGTTAAATTCATGCTAAAATCCACTGAGTTGGTTGAAAATCACATAGGCAGCAAATAAACGCTTTCCTTAATATATTAATTGCATGCAGCTCTGCATCTCTCAAATGACTGGCATAAGTATTTTCCTACTTCTTTCTAGACCAAAGCACCTCTCTACCCTTTAGTTCATCCACATAAATGTAGCTATTTTATTATTATTATTATTTATTTTTCTTTTTTGAAGCAGCATTTGTTTCCCACTCCTATCTTTCCTATAGCCCATATCATCATTTGTGGCCAAGGAATAGCCATTTTCTTTATTTTTCATTTACTGTCATTGCTTCCATTTCTTCACTTCATCCTACACTTCTTATTGCTGTTACAGTTGTCCTTTTATCCTCTCTTCTAACTAAAAATCGTCTCAAGCCAAAACCACAGACACATATGTGAGCAACTTCAAACCAATCCTGGGGTCCCTGAAGTCTTAATCCAGATCCAATTTTTGCAGCTTGAGCCATCTCTAATCCCTAATTGCTCCTGTCATCTCTTTCTCACAGCCTTGGCTGTAAGCCACCATGTTTTATGCTGCCTTCTGTGCTTGGAAATAAAGTTACAATGCCCTCCTGTCTCCTTAGTCTTAAAAACATATTTATTTTCTGAATGCTTCCTTCCACTGACTTTTTTTGCTTGAAATTTTGTATATGAGCTGTTGTCAGCATTTTGGCTATAGAGCATACTAGCACTCATGACATGTAGCTAAAACCACAAACAGCATGCTGCCTTGTGGTCACTCCCCCGAAGAGAGGACACCTACGTTTTTGTACGGGGTCCAAGGGTTTGGATTTGCAGAGCACTTTTTCTAATTAGTATTTCTTGTAAAATATATAAACAGTCCTCATCAGAGGAATTAAAAATCTGTGTGGGAATCCAAACCACAAAGCTATAAAGACATATAACACATGATGTTCTCTTTTTAGTGTACCGAAATTGTACACAGCCAGAGCGTCAGAAAACAGAGCAGCCACTGAAACCCAGAATGGTCTAGTGTTTTGGGCTCCCTGCTAGGAGGTGGGAAAACAGTTTTTGTATGTGCCTCAAGAATGACAGAAAACTCAGAACAGGGCTCTGGTATTTTACATTCACATTCCAGTCACTGAATTGACAATATAACTGTAATATCTGCAATAAATTCCCTCCTGAGTTTATAAAAAAAGTGATGAAAGTACTGGATTGTGTGCAGAGGGTAAGGCCATAAACCTTTCCTAAGTATACTTTGAAAATATCAGCTACATGATGCACTTTCAAGATTGTTACCTCTGTGTTCTTATTTGTACAGATTCCTTCAGTTATTTCCAAAGATTTATATATTTCTGCTATGAAAATGCAGTTTTAAATGTGAAATTTCCACTGACCTTAATACAGTTTCTATTAATTTAAGGGAATTCTCCTATAGTTTTATCTTAATATAAAAGGTTAAAGTAAATTCACACTTAATGCTATCAGCATCTGCCTAGAAATGAGACAAAAATTTTCTTCATCTTAAAAACATTATATTTATGGAAATTCTTTTTATTTTCCTTTTTTTTTTAAATTTAATTTAATTTTGGTGATACTGGTTTGGGGATTACTTTTTCTTTGGAACTATAGTGTAACTGTGATTTATATAGACAAAGATAACACCGCAGTAGTTTTCAGAAGCTATCCCACCCAATGGCTTTTATAAAGCTTAGTCCAGGATGTACTGGGAGTTACATGGACTGTAAGCTTACGTGACCAGCAAAGCCAGATGTGAATCCTCAGAACACTGACACATCAGCTCAGGAAATGCCAAAGGATAAAGGTTTATAAAAGTTGCATTTGTGAAACAGTCAGCTGTAACTTAGGAAAATTTTTATTTTCATAATAAACTTACTTCTACTGAGGGAAAAGAATAGATCTATTATGCTACGTATGATTCGTATATTATTGAATATTTAAAAAAATAATAAAAAATAAAACACTTAGGAAGCTCAGTTTAGTTAGAAAATAAACAATTGCTTAATGAAAGACAGTTCAGCTACAGGGCTAAACAAGATTGTGTTCACAGTAGAAAAAAGCTGAACTTCAATGTTTAAATTATCAAAAAATCTAGATAGATTTACGTGAATTAGTACTGTAGTTCACAGGCAAGATCTTCAACATGAGTGTGGCTTAATGGCTGCCTGATACAAAACAAGAAGCCTTGCAAAGTTTCTTCTGTCTCTGGAGAGCCTGATTACAGACATTATCCAAAGTGGCAAATTATCTGCACTTTTTCACAGTGGAATAATTTTACTAATTTTAACTACCTTATATTGGATTTATAATGAGTTATGATAGTGTGGAATAAATTCACTTACTCCCTTTCAGGGAATACATTCAGAGTATTCCTCTCAACCTTTGGATAGTAAGCACTTCTGATAAGAAGTGACTGACACTGAGACATTGCACTGGGCTAAAGCAAAAACTAGCAAGAAGAGAACAATCTGAACTATGAATGGTAGAAGCACAAGACAAGGTAGGTGAAAACAGAATCCCATACTTCCACTTCCAATTTGATATTGCTCATACGTAACAGTTCATGCCAGAGCCATTTCCTTCTCGCTTCCCAGCATGTACATATTGAAAAGGCTGTGGTATGAAACCTTTGCCAGCAGACTTTGACAGCAAGACTGACATTCAGGAATCCTTAGTCCCAGAGACCAGATTGAATGGATGGAGAAAAGAATATGTATCTTTGCTGGAAGAGGATCTGATCAAGGAATATTTGAGCAAACTGGACCCTGTAAGGGAGTTTGCAGATATGATTGTAAAGGCACTCTTAAAATCTTTGCTGAGTTGTAACAACTAGGAGAAGAATGAAGGAAAGGAAATTTCACTCCTATCTTAAAAAAAAAAAAAAAAAGGAAGACTCAAGGAACTCAAGGAACTATAGGCTAGTCAGCAACACCTCCACGGGAGGGTGAAGGAATAAGTAATTCCACAAACTCTCTCCAGAAAGATAAAAAAGAAAAAAATCATCAGGAGTAGACAACATGGATTCATCAAGAAGTCATGTCTGACCTACCTGATAGGCTTCTATAATGAAATCACAAGCCTGATGGATAAGGAGGGAGCAGTAGATACTGTCTTCCTGGATTTCAATATCAACAAACACCTGAAGGAGTAGTGCAAAGAGGATGGAGCCAGGCTCTTTTCATTGTCACTCTGTGCCAGAAGACAGGCAATGGGCACAAACTGGAACAAAAATGTTCCATCTACACATCAGGAAGTACTCTGTTATTGTTCAGGTGACGAAGCACTGGCACAGGTTATACAGAGAGGCTGTAGAGACTCCTTAGTTGTCTTCAAAAGCCACCTAAATGTGGTGCTGGGCACCCTGCTCTGTATGCCCTTGCTTGAGCCGGGAGTTGGGCCAGATGGACCCAAAAGTTTCTGCCAACCTTAGTCATGTTATAATTCTGTGAGCTATATACATATATATATATATGTATCCAATAGTAAGGGAAAAAAGAAAACAGAATTCAATTATGAAAGCACACTTTTTTTAAGGTCCATTACTGTCTCTATTTTGTCTAAATTTGAGATATTCTCATAGCTTTTTCTCTTCTTTTAAGGAAAAAATAATACAGAGAACTTTGAGAATTAAAGAAAATAGTCAATGAAAATTATCCCTTTAATGAGTTTTCTTTTTTTTTTCATTTTTGAACTCTCATATAAATTCAGCTCTAGGTGAGCCTAAAATGTTCTTTTTAATAGAATCTAGTCTTCTAACCTCCACCTAGGAGAGATAAATGAATTTTACAATGACATAAGCTTACTGAAGTAGCACTTGGAACAAGATGAAAGGCAGAAAGTCTGTTTCTGAAGACTTTGTTTAACACGTAATTTTGGTAAAAATGGAGCAGAACAATAAAGGAATTTGTAGTTTACCAAACTTTGCAGACCTCAGAGAAAATGACTCATAACAGCTAACAGGACGCTGAGACTTTCACTTAGAAGCTTCCCCCTGACTCTACAGAAAATCAGAAAACACTGTTCTCCTTTCTTGCCTATGTTCCTTGCAGCTTGGCCACAAGGCTCAGCACGCGAAGCAGTAGGGATTCTGGCAACGTCATGACTTGTTTTTAGACTTTGCCTCAACTCCCAAAATTTTTTCAACACCGTATTTTATGTAAATTAAATAATGAAAACTGTTTTGAGTACTGTTAGACAGTCTTTAATATTATGCTTCCATACTGATTAATTTGCAGGATGGGAGTTCTTTTAGGGCAAAGTTTGTATCCTAGATCTGGCAGTGAGAAGTATAGGAGATAAGAAAGGAGGCTACCATCTGTAGATCCCACAATTCATTTGTTGCACGTTACACTCTGCAAAATGAAGTAAGGATGCAAATGTTGATTTCCTAATAAAAAATTGTCACTACAAAGCATAATTTTAGCAGCTGCCTCTGCCCCAACATTCCCATAAAACTCCAGAAAAACTACTTCACCATAATTTTCAAGAGGAGTACAATAATTTTACCTTTCTTGTTGTCTCTGTACTTCTTAAACCTAATTATCAATAGAGTAGAGCTGGAAGAGCTACCACAAAAATCAGCAGGATCTAGGCTTTGTACATAGCATGTGTTCCACAGTGGTAAAATCTCTACAAATTCTGAACTAATGCATCTCAGAGAAGGCATCTAATGTTTGTATACCTTAATATCACTTAATATCAATTTATTCCTCTTTCCGTAAAATAACAGAAACCACCATCTCAATTGCCTGTGGGCCACTGATTTTGCAAGGATGAAAGTCACAGAGAAACACATGAGTAAAATAAATTTCTTTCTTCAGCACAAGGTTGAATAGTGAGCAGGAATGAATGAACAATATGCAGGAAGAAAACAAAATAAAGATATGTTGATAGAGCAAGGAAGGAGGTCTGCTCCAAAGTCTTATGCATTAATCTACACCCAAATTAAAATGAAGAGACCCAACATGCGCATGAGATCTTCAGTGCCTTGACTTTATTAGTTCTTGATTTCTCTACATTTTTATACAATTTCCTGCATATAATATATGCACATATACATATTCAAGCACTAAGTAACTCATATTTCTTATTTACTATCCAAAATAAATCTAATGTCATTATAGAAACACATCTTTGAAAACTGTCACAGAAGTACAATGAATGATATAGCTATGGTCCTATATCGCTTGAAGTGTCTGTGTCCAAATTTTGAAAGGGAAGAGGAAGTAATAAATTCTGCATGAACTTACCACAGGTTTTAATCGCACAGAACTCCCAGGGGGTGTTAGGGTCAAGAGTGTAGCACCATGGTCTTAGCTTGCCATCAGGATTGCGGCAGTAATTATCATCAAAGCCCTTGTCAGGATATCTGCAAACCACAGCACGAAAAGTGTCAGGCAAGCCTTCCTGGCAGTATTACACAGGTTTGTACAATGTACATAAAGGTCTGGCTTTAGCAAAGGAAAATAAGAGCCGGTTCCTATTAACCTCTGGTCTGATCCTGTGAGATGGATGCAAATAGTCCTTAACGCTATTAGTAAGTTAATAACATAAAATCTCTTTCTATGTGTGCAGCAAAATCAGGCCTCCACAGAGGGGATTCCCTGCTGAGCTAATGCACAGGCCACCGGATGGGGTAACTGCTAATTGCTAAACTCTTGCTCTCTGTCTGTCAATCGATGACCAGACTCCAAAGCCACTTATTTTTTTGAAACAGCCCAATTAAGTGTGCATTATATAAACACTGCCTGGCAGGCTGGACTCATTAAGAAAGCAGGTTCTTCAGTACAACAGCCCTGGGTTCAGACTGGAAGCTATTTTGAATAGCTCTGTTACTAATGATAGTTCCATTTTTGTAACAGAGCTTGTTCTAGGTCATGCCCTTATTTCAAGCATTGGGGGGAAAAAGGAGAAAAATAAGGAATTAATTCCATCTCACTTTATCTCATTAAGTTTTGAAGCCATTCTGCCATTTGATTATTTCCATGTTCCTACCGCCATCATTGAACTGTCCAGAAGAGATTTGAGATAAAGAGATTCTTTTTGTATAAAAGTACCATACAAACATCTATAAACTTAAGGAGATGAATGCATACTTATTTCTTTCCTACAGTGTATACAAATTGTCTTGGTTTTCCAGTTTTAAGGAAACATGTTTGTAAAAGAAACAAAAAGTAGATTTGCCCCTGAGGGAAACACAAAAAGTTTGTAAGCAAACAAAGAACTTAACTACCTGGGAACCTGAACCCATTTGCAACTGCAAGCAGATGTGTTTCACACTAGCACGATGAAGGTATGATTTACAAGCATATGTTTTTGCTAAGATGTTTTTTCTATCAAACACTTATCCTAATATCAACTCACGCATTTGCAACACGATCTCCCATTCTTTTTGGTTAAAACAGGCTCTTTTATCTATGCAAAGGACATGAACAGGATTCAAAAGGAATTTAATTTTTTTTTTTTTTAAGAGAAACCTCACAAAAATGAAGATTGAAGGAATTTTAGAATGTGTTAGTTTCAGATCTAGCAGCAGCACCTCCTTTTCTCCTAGGTAAATGAATTTGCAAAGGAAAAAAAATGCGTCCAAAGATTTCATAAGCAAAAAGTTAATGGATTAATAGTATAGCTGAAAACACAATGGATTTGAACACCTGCTACGTGTAGGGATGATTATTGATGTCGGTATTGTGTGCTGTCTGTAATATAAACAGACTATGGAACCAAAGTAAGTCCAGGAATGGCAAGGTCCCTGCAGTCAAACCTCTCTAAAACCATACAGAACAACAGAGTACGTAAAGAATCCACTTTCTAGAAGACAAATGTAATTCCCAATATCGTATAGAATGTAAAAAAAGTAATTTAGTATTCAGAAGTTAAGTATAGATGTAATAGTTCTTCAAGGGTAAATCTTTGACAGTCTTTGTCAGACAGTGATGTCCAGAACTTTACATCTGTGTATCAATGTGTCTTCTCTGTGAACAGAAACCTTCCCACCCTGTTTCTTCACGCAACATTCTCAGGCCTGCCTTTGCCTCATATAAAATAAACAATGTGCTTCAAACTATTCCACGTAGTTCCACAATGAAGAATCCTGTGACAGCTTGTCCCTTTGCTCGGCAGATTCTTCTACCCCTAAAAACACTTGGGTACAGATCTCTTGCTTGGATCCAATAAAGAGCCCAAGGTTTCCAAGATCTTTCAGAACCCTTGAAACAGCAGTACTGCTCAAACTGCAAAGAAGCATGAAGATACACATCTGGTGCCAAAATCAAGACTTTTTTTCAGTTTCTCAGAAAAAAAAGAGGATGTAGATGAAGACATTTATTCTATACAGCAAACAGATGCCAATGTCTAGCTCTGCTGTTACGAAAGTAAAACTGAATGTCTGAAACTCTTTATCAAAATTTATTTCTACTTAACTCTTTGTCACTTTGTAAGGGGTACAGGGCTGAAATATTGATTTGTTTTTAATGTAAATTTTTATACCAGAGATACAAAGCAGAGTATTTTAAGAAAAGAACACCTACAAATACTAAACTACTGTATTACACTTCAATCCTGCTTTCCTGCAGCATTAATACTTACTTCCACAGCATAATTGTTTCTGAGCAGAAAATATGACTGTAAGAAGAAATTCTGCTTCTTAAGGTCCATCAGTGTCTCTCTAAGCCATTATCCTCAATTGTATTTCTTTCACAGTGAGGCAGAAACCTGCTTAACATGAAGGACCTGGAGCTTCAAAACACAATTCTGTATCCAGTAAAGGTTAGAACTGGGTCATACATGAGTTGCTCCAGGGATTTCCTACTGCTAGCTTCAATCACTTCTAACAGATATTATCAGTTCTCTTCTGTTCTCTTATATCTGAAAGGAAAAAATCTAGAACAATTCACCGAGATGACAAAAGTGGTGAGTATTCACTCTAAGCTGAAAACATGTAAATTATGGTGCAATTGAAAGAATCATTAGTTTTACCTTTCTTTTTCATTATTGCAATTGAGGCATTCATAAATACAAATAAGTTAAAATCTATCCAGCTACAGTAGTCCTTACTGGTTTCCAAGTTATTCACATTACTCCTAGATAATACAGTGTAAGCCTCTCTAGAGATAGCTATATCATTTGCTCCAAACCTCCCCCCTTATTTTAAAAGCTAGCATTATCAAAGTGTAATTGGCACAACCTTTAGTGATCATTTCCCAAAGTTAATTAACATTAGTGTACTTGAAATGTCCTGTACACTGGTTACAGTTGTGAAAGCACACATAGATGGTTCAGTTAATATGGATTGTTTTTTATTTAAATTATTGTTAATAAAACAGTTTGAAAACAATCACAAAGATGTTTATTATTGGAATTTTAATTAGTAAGGTGATCATGACTGAGACTGCAGCTTGTCTGAAAAGTTATTTTGTGAAAAAACCGAAATTAATGGAAAAAGAAAAAAATCCTTCAGGCAGTAAAGTTATTATTGTTTGCACCCAGAAGTTCTATAGATGTTTTGTTCCCAAGGAAAAAAATTCCTCTTGTGAATTATTCTAGAGTATAAAGCAAGTGCATGGCAAAACTCAGAAACAGATTATCTTCAGTCCCAGACTGCTAATACAAAATATTTATTGTAGCAGAACTATAGGAGACTGCTAATTATTCATGAAACTTATCATTATAGCCAAGAGGAAAAAGAGTTTCTGAGTTCTGGAAGAGTTACTTCCAGAACTGCAAGTACTTAAAATTTTGCTGAACAATAAGACTTAGTATCATAGAATCATAGAATCACCAAGGCTGGAAAAGACCTACAGTATCATCCAGTCCACCCATTCACCTATCACCCATAGCTCCCACTAAACCATGCCCCTCAACACAACATCCAGTCGTTCTCTGAACACCCCCAGGGTCGGCGACTCCACCACTTCCCTGGGCAGTTCATTCCAGTGCCTGACCACCACTTTCTACTATTTACATTACTGTATTTCTGAGTATTTAAAAAAAAAACTAAATGTAGTGGAACACTTCAGAATTCACGAAAATATATTTCGTTTTCTACATGAAGATTTCTGACAGTGGAAGATCTCAAATATTCTGAGACATTTGATATTTATAGACTTTTGCTGGTAGTTGGAGGTTATTCAATTCATTTTAAAAGTGAAAAAAAAAAAATCCAAAATCCAGAGTAAAAATAAAATGAAACTTAGTCCAGTTTGAGACACAAAGGTTCTTTTTCATGACCTAAAACTTGTTGCAAAATTCTTCCATAAAAAAGTGTTATAGGTGATCTCTAGCAGTCAGGTGAATTTTACCCTATAGGACAATTGCTAAAAATGGAAGGCAATTTATCTTGCTATTACTGACTTATCTGGTATTATATATATATGTGCATATACATATATACATATATATATATATACATATAAGTTAAAAACATAAATCCATGTTGAATGATGAACTGCTTTTCCAGGTAGAACACATGCAGTAGCAAATACTTTGGTCAAATAAGTTGGATCAGCACAGAATTGTTTGAGTTGGAAGAGACCTTAAAAGGCAATATAGTCCACCTCCCCTGCAATGAATAGAAACGCCTACAGACAGATCATGTTGCTTAGAGCTCTGTCCAGTATGACCTTGAATGTCTCCAAGGATGGGGCATCCACCACTCTCTGGGCAACCAGTTCTACTGCCTTTCCACCCTTATTATAAAAAAAACTTCTTCCTTATATCCAAATTAATTCTCCCTTCTTTTAGTTTCAAACCTTTTCCCCTTGTCCTATTCCAACAGAACCTGCTAAAGAGTCTGTCCCCTTCTTTCCTACAGCCCCCCTTTAGATGCTGAAAGGCCGCTCTCATATCCCCCAAGAGCCTTCTCCGGGCTGAACAGCCCCAGCGGTCTCTGTCCTCGCAGGATAGGTGTTCCATCCTTTGGATCATTTTTGTGGCCTTCCTCCGTATGCACTCCAACAGGTCCACATCTCTCCTGTACTGAGGACTCCACAGCTGGATGCATTACTTTAGGTGAGGTCTTACCAGTGCAGAGTAGAAGGGCAGGATCATTTCTTTTGCCCTGTTTACCACACTTCCTTGGATGCAGCCCAGGATGGAGAGGGCTTGAACTTGATTAGAACAGAGCAGCTACAGCTTTAAAGCCGTTCTGTATTTCAAATTATTACACTGTGGGTAATGCTGCAAGTTTATATATTCACAAAGCATGTTAATAACTCTTGCATTAAGAAAAAAATATCAAACTGCTATTTACTCTGTAATTTTTTTCAGGTATTTTAAGCTAACTGAAGCTGCATAACAATATATCCAGAAACATTCACAGGTGATTTTTTTTTTACTGATGATGAATCAAGGGAGGAAATTTTGAAGAACTAATACAACACATATAAGCCACTGTACTCTACAGACCTGGGAGATAATCACTGCTGAACAAAGCAGTCAATAGTCTTCATCCTGCATCTCCATCATGACTGCAACAAACCAGAACACACCATGGGCTGGATCTCCAAACAACTAAAAGTGGCCAACTCCATTAATTTCATCCCAGCTCATACTTCTTTTGCCCAGCTCATTCTAGAACGTGTATAATTTTCAAATGAAAACCACACAGATTTGCATGGCACTGAGGAGGATATTACCTCTCTGGACGAAATTTGTGTTTGTGTGGTCTCTGAAGGTCCCAGCGCTGACACTCCTTGCCTGACTCAGTATGATCCATTGGCCCTCTGTAACTCTCTCCATTGCAGGTCATGCATTCAACTAAAACAAAAAATATATATATAGTTTTCCAGTCATTTATTATGTTGGTTACTTACAGCATAAAAAGAAGAATTATATCCCTGCTGTTATAAATTGAAACCAACTTAGAGAGGTATAAAAGTTGATATCTTTTAAGTCAGGGCTGGTTCCTTAGAATGGGAAATTTCCTTTGGAACTCAATTGCATCTCTTTCTCAGATCTAATCCAGATGCCTAAATTTGGTACCACTTTATAAGACCCTCATGGTTTGGAAGCAGGTAGGTGTGAGCTGCTAGAGCCATTTATGTTCCTAGTTGCTTTTTAATCTTACCTATTACAGAGATTTGTTTGAGCTCTGCTTTTACTCTCTAATGCCCTGCATATAAAGTAGAAAGTGTTATAATTACTGACGTGGAGAGATACACCTGAGGAAGGAACATTATTTGGAGGTGATATTTTCTAATGAAGTAGTATTCATAATCCAAAATCACTCAGGGTCATACAGCTCTGTATTGAACAGCAGCACTAGTTAAGGTGCAGAATAATGTCTGAATTACTAATTTCAGTAAGTACAGTCTTTAAATTCACAGCACTTTCAGCTATGTATAATATTGTTTCTTTTCAATACTAATTATTTCTGGTAGCTTAAACAATTACACATTTTCAGCCTTGGTTTAAGAATGTGGCAAGGTGGAGGAAGAGTGAGTAAAAGCTACAAAAGGGATTTGAAATTGCAATTAAAAAATGTGCAGCATAATTTGAAATGAAAATCTTAAAATATAATAAATTCACCATAATTAACTATAGACACATTTCTCAAGTGCACCCTAATTAGAGTAATTGTAATTAAAGAGTACTTAGTAAATAGTAATTTATGCAACTACAGATCTCATTCTTCAGTCAAAACATTCACTGCCAAAGTCTTGATCCTGCAGCGAGCTCCAGGTCTTAACCTATTTGAAACTCATTTAAACTGATCTTTAAATGTGAGTTCTTAATAGATTTTCAAACTACTTATAAATCATTCTCTTCCTCTGTCCTTTCCCCTTTATTCCCCCTTCATGATGTAACTATTGGACATAACATATTAGTGGGAAAATTGAAGGCATCCTAACTCAAGTATTGTCATGGTTGTCATGCTGGACCAGCCCATAAACCGTTGACAAGTATTTAAATGAACTGATTGACTAGAAGTGAACTGGCTGATTAGGAAAATATAAAAGCTTGATTTGGAAGTTAAAAGAAAATAAGTCAGATGTGATGATGCACATCCATTCAATTTCCAATTCTGTGACTTGAAAGTGGAACGTGACTGGCTTTCCTAAATGTTTTCCTTATTTATGTAATTCATTTGAAAAGCAAAATATGTTTTTACTTCAAGCATTTGTCATTTAATTCACTACTTATATATTTTCATAAATAATGATGAAAAGCTGATTTTGCAGTAGATAATTTAATCAGAAGTTGTAATGAAATTGTTAATGGAATCACTGTATTAGATAATGAAATAAGAGACATGTTTGTGCAATCAGCACAACTTCATTGTTCAAAATTTTCTGTGACCTGAACAAGAGCTAGTGATCCTGAAAGCATGTTCATGATCTTTTCCTCAGACTACTTTTCTTGCAACAGTATTAATTCTAGCTAAGGAGTCACCTTTCTTTACTGTAAAGTCCATACGTGAATATTACTGAAGCTAATGGAGGTTCTGTTTATACAAGAAAGGCATCTTTTGGCATGAGCACTGCCTTACCTTCGGAGCAGAGGGGGATGTCACAGACTTCATGGCGTGTCTGTGGGCTGGTGGTGAAACACCACGGCCCTCCCTCTTCCCCTCGGGGGTTTCGGCAGTAGTTTTCCCGCAGGTCTTTACCCCGATAGCTCGAAGGCAAAAAGCTAGTTTTAAAATGACAATCATTACAGCATCAGAGCATGCAAATTTCAGTGTCAATCATACTATTTTTTATAAACAGTCAGAAACAATCATATTTCTGCTTCCTTCTCCCTCCACCCTGCCTACACAAATGAATACATCCAAATATCTGTCCACGCACAAATAGACATCTTCAGTCAGGATTACTCAAACAATAGCCTACGTCTGGGACAATTTGTTTAGGTTGCAGCTTGCCCTTCCTATTCCTCAGGCATCTTGAGCCATTTATCTGGCTTTAGATGACCCCTGGACAAGGAGAGTAAATTTATTATGGGAACAGAAGTAACATCTAAAGGCATGTCAGACCTGTGGTTCATGTATACTTTGCACACATGTAGCAAGCTTAGCCCAGCCAGGCTTGTTGCATTCCTACATCATAAAGACCACAGAGAAGTGCCATACCTGGTCAGGCCGCAGTTAAATTTGAGCACCACATGAACATGGCTGAGCAGCGTGTCACACTGTGGCAAGATGCTTTCAGTAACTGAAACCATGCCTGCATTCTCTTCCAGTACCAGAAAATGCCCCAGATCCCTCTTTCAATGTCTTGCTGCATGTTTTGACACACGGCCCACTAATGTCACCATAGGATCTGCTACATAAGTACCCACTTGTCAGTGCTATTGCACAAATTGGGTCACATGAGAGCTACCTTGCTGACAAAAAACCTTTCTCACCATTTCATTATATTTTCTTCCTTCGGTATAAAAGCCTATTAAATAACAATAGCATTATTCCTTTGCATTAGAGGTTTTCAGGTTAATCTAAAGCACTTCGGTTCTCTTAAGGGACTGAATAGAAATGTGTGCTGATACTGTATTTTTGGCCTAACAGATATGTTCAGTGAGACTTCCCTGTTGATGGCCAGTCAAACAAATTGAAATAGAAACTCTCCAGGGTTAAGCTTTTGTCTCCTTTATCTGTAACATTATGTGTTGAAGAGACAAAAAATGTTAACCCCATGGTAAGAAGCCCAACCTAAGACCTCATCACTGCACAGAAAGCACATTGCAGACAAACCCAGTGCTCCTACACTATTGCAGTATTGCTTAAACATCAGCTAAATTCTATAGTTAAATATATATATATAAGTATTCAATCTAGAATTATGCTTAATTCCATGAAGATGTCTTTTTTTTGTTAATTGCAAAGTTGTGAAAAATACATTCCATATCAGAAAAAAATTGTAATTTAGGTTCATAGTTAATAGTTGTTTCATTTCTGTGATTTCTGACATTTGTTCTGTTTTTTTCTTCAATACATTTAAATTGTGGGAACATTACAAATAAAGTACACTTTTTATTCTGGAAAAGCCCAGCACTTTTTAATGAATATCTTTTCTTTTATTTTTTGGCTTCTTTTTTGTTATTTTTAATCACCAGGAGAATTCAAAAGTATCTATATTTTTGAGGAAAGAAACGCTGTAAAATTTAATCTAACTTCCTTTGAACTTATGTAGGTACTTGAACTCACGAATATGAATGGAGCACTGGAGACAGTCTTTACATACAAACACTGATTTAGTTTATATACAAAAGCAAATGAGAAATATACGGTTTCTGTTGCCCTTGGCAAATGCCATGTTATGAATGAATAAATAAATATATAAAAGCAGACAAAGAGAAAATTCCAACAATTCCAAAGTGACATTTTAATCATGTTTTATTCCAGTTAATATAATCTTTGAAATAACTGAGGTAGAAAATACCTCTGTTAATCACATTTTGGTTCTAGTCAAGCCAACATGGAAGTAGTACTTAAAAGCACTTTCATCATTTTTGATGCTGGAAGAGAATTATATATATGTCATAATTGCTACTTATGATATTGTTGCTTTTATTTTCCCTCTGCAGTCTAGAAAAAAAAAAAAGCCTCAAAAAATTTAAGTAAATACAATCCTGGAGAACCTTTTCTGATGCTACATTACAATCTGCATATAAGGTCATGTGATATGTCAATGTAGGATAGAAAAAAAAATAATTTTCCTTCTGGACAATTTTTCAGCTTACACACAATGGACATCAGAAAATATTGGCATCTCAAATTATGTCAGGTCTAATGTTAAAACATCAAAAAACATTTTTAAAGAGTAGCATTAGAAAGTCATGATGGGTCACATACAGAAGTAGCTTCAACACTTATGAAAGCAACATTCATGAGGGAGGAAAAGATGAGACATATTAAGGACTCAAAAAGAATTATACAATGGACCCATTCTTAAATTTGTATACTGGTTAAGTTCAACTGTATTAGCCAAAGAAAAAGAAAACAGAGCCAGAATATGAGGCCAGTAAGAGTAATAATAAAAGCAGATTCCAACACAGCTAAACTACCAAAAGAAACTGTGAAGTGCTGGTCCAGTCTTAGAACTTTTCTGTTAGACTCTTTTTATACTGGCTTTAGCCAATTTTACAATGGCTTTAGCCATTCAGGTAATAAATGCTTAAGAAACAAAAAATTTGAAAGACTTTTGTAGTCTTTGCCAGGAAAAGAACTAAAATAATGGAATCCTGATTTCAATGAGGAGTCCTCAGGTATTACTGGAACAAAAAATAATTAAACATATAGTTAGTTAAATTTAAACAAAAGCTTGAAGTTATTTCAAATTTTGTTGGAAAGATCAAGAATAAGTCAGTAAATTATATTTCTCCCCTGAATATTAAAAGAAAAAAAAAAAAGATTTTCTAGATGTCAGTTTGTGATAATCAGATGCTGAGAAAAACTGACCTAAAAATCTAAGCCTTTCATAATAATAAGTTCCAAACACATCACTACTGTCTGCTTCTTCCCATCTCCCTCATGTCTCTGATGATGAAATCATATTTTCTGATGTTGAAAAACAAAATTAGCAAGCAGCCACCTCATTTATCCAGTGACCTTTTAAAAATTAAACTTATTGCACAAGAGAGGAGAAAAGTCATTCTCATAAAATTCATCACAGAAGAGTGGCTGTCCAACTGTACTATATAGAGTCATGTTTGCTATGTATTAAAATGTAATTTAGTGTCATATTTCTTTAATTTGCTATGTAGTCACATGCATATTATATAAAATTAATGCTTATCCCTGCTTATTCTGTCATTATTGAGAATTGTTTCACCTCTAAAAGATGAATATTGTGTACCTCAAAGTGTTGAGTCTCGAGAGGTCATTGCCATGTGAGCTGATGGCATTTATCATATGTTCACAATTAAGCTTGGTCTGGTCCAACTCTGAAAATCAGACACATTACCATCTATATTGTAAGCAATCAAGTCCAGTCAAGTCCAAGCCTGAGGCTCAGCTCTGTGACACATTATAAGAGGAGAGATCCCAAGTATCTTTTGCCTTTTAAAGTTGTTCCAAGTTCTCGTCTTGCACTCTAGATAGATTTGGTCAGGACAGGACTGAGCAGTACACAGCCCAGTCCCTCATTAGCAGTCTCCAGCTTGGCTCTTGCTGAGCAAAGTGCTGATGTTGGGAGAAGAGATCAAAAGTCAGCAATGTGAATGGGAAACTATCGGGTGAGAGAAAACATTTATTTGTATCTGAAGGGCTTATCATCTAAATGGTTGAAACCAAATTGAAAAGAGTCAAACAGAAAAGGTCATAGAGTATACAAGTGCCTCAGTTTTTTAGATAGTTTCCAGCAACTTTTGCTGTGTTTCCATCTGCTTTTATCATTACTCTTCCTGGCATCAGTATTTTGTTTTCTTCTCTTTTCTTTACCTAATGTATTTGGAATGGGGCTACTCTCTGGGTGTAGATATGTCCTCAGTTACTCACTGTACCGGATCTTAAACTCAAAAGTTTAGCTGCATCAGTCTTTAGTTACTGCTTGCATGATCTGAAGGAAAGGATTTAAATCTTCTGCTTGGTCGTTTCATGTATTTATTACCTGGCCTAAGTGCTTTATGGAGTTTAATATATTCTACAAATAGTACAGAATAAATAGTAACTATGCAAAATATGGTAACAATAATCATACACTGATCAAATAGGTGGGCTGATATTCTTACCATCCTTCATTTCCTATACTATATTTTTTTAAATGACCCATTTCCTAGGAGTCCATTAGAAAACAGTGATAAACTTCCAGACTCCAGGCTGAAGTAAAGCAGCTGTTTTTCTACTGCCAGGAGCTAAGAGATCAAAAGGAAATAAACAGCTAAAAAATCCAGTGCAGTAGAGGAAGGGATCCAGACACACAAGCTGGTATTGGAGAGAACTCTTCGGAGAAAGTCTGAGGAGTTTTTTTTTTGTTTGTTTGTTTGTTTTTCTGGGACCTGGAGAATGGCATCTCTTGAGGAGGCAAGAATACTCCTAAGAGATTTTGTTGTTTAAGGTCAGTGTTCTCATAAATTCTTTGTCTGCTAATAAGTCAAGCTGTGCTTTGTGGAATCTGTCTGAGCACTATTCCCACTGTCTCTGCTCCTGAACTCTTACCTGTGCTCATGGGGGATCATTGAATTCCAGGCCTGACACTGAATACCACTTTTGGTAATAGATATTGTTCCTTTGTACTCGGCTCCTTTTCCAATTATACAGTTTCTGACATAGTCTATTGAAAGAAAAGGAAAGAAAATTAGGACTTTTATTAAACATTTTATTAGTGTATCTAAAAATAGAGCTTATCATCAGATTTCACGTAAAAAGAAAACATTTTTAATAATCTTTAGAGGCATCATTGCTCACAACATACTTTAGTTGTCCACATACATTCTTGTCCCCTTTTTAAAAAAAATTGTGAATGTTAACTTGACAAAGGCAGTTACTGAACATATTACCAACGTGCCTGACTGACAAGAGTTCATAACTTAGGTCTTAATATCCCCACTCATTAATTAGGAAAATAAAAGCAATAGTAATTCCAGAATTGCAAATAATACAACTAGGATTCTAAGTAGTAAGTTGATATAGCAATTCATATTACTACACATGGCATTAGACAAACATATGGGTTGGAAAACTGAGTAAGAACAAGCATGTAAACATCACTGCCCTTGCCTAACGGAGAAAGAAAAAAAAAAAGAAGTGGGGAAAAAAAAAGGTATTTGCAGATAGAGCTGTAAAATGTTCAGAATGCATATAACCACCTTATGCCCAGAGTACATTTACAGCCCAAAAATCACTGTCTGACTTCAGCTTTTATCCCCCATCCATAGTTGGAAAAATAAAATAAATAAATAAATAAATAGATCAGTTACCCTTCTTTTCAAACAGATCAAACGCATGGTCTTGCTTCTTTCTCACACCATTTGTCAAACTGTTGAAGGATAACCAATGGCACCGTTTTGTAACTCTGTCATAAGCAAAGGCCCTGCAAAGAAAATCTGGATGAGAAAAAAATCTCTGTGTGGTTTATAATAATGACACATGGCTTGCCAAGGAGCATGCAATGACTGCAATGACATCAGATTTATTTTTACTGGTAAAGTCAGAGAAACAGCCCAAATTACTATTTAAACCCACAACTGTGTTGACAAGAACAAAGAAACAAAGAAATTAAATTGATGTGGCCATTACATTAAATACTAGCTTGGTTGTTCACACTAATCTAAGAGTTCCCTTGTTAAAGATCTTTGTTTTAAAAAGTGAGATAAATGTGACTGAGAGAGCATTCATGTCCCTAGTTGTGTTGCTTTCTGGGAAGGAAAAAAATAAAAATAAATGACTAAAACATCCCCGGTTTTCTTGAAATATGACTGTGAAATAGTTAACTAACTCACACTAATAGCACATTAATAGCTTGAGGAAAATTCAAGCGCAAGATTGTTTCTTGCCTAAAACAACAGAGCTATTTGAAAACAAGATTATTTTTTATTTTTATAAATAATCTGAACTGTGATAGTGTACCAAACTTTGTCCTTGCTTTGCTTTGCTTCATTTTTCTTTTTTCTCTTATTTTTAACTGGTTTTCAAGGATAGAGTACAAAGTGTGCTGAATTGAACAGGATTTGGGGGGGGGGGGAAAGGAAAATGAACAGAAATCAGAACAGTAAGACCACCCCTTGCCAATATTTTAGATAGGATATAAAGTGTTTTAATCTCAACAGTATTCTGAAAGAAATTTTCTTAACTATAGGTAAAATATTTTAAAGGGTTTTAAAAACAGTTAATTGTCTGGAGGAGCATAACAGTTATTTCAGTTAACAATAAAACAAAAAAAAAATAAATAAAAATAAAAAAAACCCTGAAGAACTGTTTTTCTCTTAATTTTCCAGTAGAAAAAAAATAACAAAGTACTCACATGACACTGTTGTCTATAAACGACAGCAAGGTCTGTACTGGCCACCAGCAACCCCAAATATTCTCAGCTATTTTGTTCTGATCTAAGAAGCCATTTTAACACTACCTGATAGCATGCAAAAGACACATGGATCCTTACACTTTATCCTTACTTTGGCTCTGCACTGCATCTCCAACTTAAAGATCTTGATTTCCTTTTAATTCTCCTCTTGCCACACAAGTTTTTCTGTGTGAGAACTTGCTGGCTTTAGTTTAAAATATTACAAGATCCTATCCAAACTCCCCTCTTTCAAACATCCTCTTCATTATCTTTTCCATCACCAAAC
Source organism: Callipepla californica brunnescens (assembly GCA_023055505.1). NCBI lineage: Eukaryota > Metazoa > Chordata > Aves > Galliformes > Odontophoridae > Callipepla > Callipepla californica. Next base: position 5,932,358 of record JALIRH010000001.1, read on the forward strand.
AGATTTTTCATCCAACTGCTCTCTCTACTCTGTTGACTCCAAATGTTTCCAACCTGCTAACCTTCATCCTTCTGCCTTTGTTCAGCCTTCTGTTCTCTCCTGGCTACTTCTCAAATATGAGCATATCCAAGTGCCTCCAACTCCATCTTCACAAAAATAACCTTGACCTTTCCTGCCTTTCCAATTACATTCTCCATTCCTCTCCTCCCTTTTAAAGTGGGAATGCAGAATGCACTGTTTACAAACATTTCTTTCATTTTTTGCCTTTCGGTTGCCTTTTGGTTTCCTTCCAGCTTGGCTACATGTACTTCTGCACATAAAAGATTCTACCAATCTTTTCTTGGACATAAATCCTGAGGATTTTTACAGTTCTGAAGTCAACATATTTAGGCAAATTCTTAGACTTTCTTCTATGGATACTATTGATCACAACAATTTTTGTTGTTGCTATACATACTGAGATAATCAGTAAAATTCCTGATCAGGTACTGGAATCTTGTTGTCTAGAGTGGAATTTCTTGCTGTCTAAATATGAAATATAATGACAAAACAGAATGTACGAAGATGACAGTATATAAAACTATTACAGTTTTGTAAGTAAGGAAGAGACAACACAAGTGTAGCTATTAAAGCGATGGTCAACTACTGTTTGGATCAGTACAATCACTGGAATCAAGTAATGAAAATGTGAATAAATAAAAGAAAATGCAGGTATATAAAATCAAACAGAAAAAAAAAAAATATGTTGTCTTTTTTTCCTATGTCCCCACAGAATCCAGCAGTAAACTAGTTGATTTTAATTTCATCTGATATCAAATTTCACCTTGTAATATCCATATACTGTTGATAAGTTAAATATTGGTGATCCTAAGAATACAAGGGAAACATTAGTAACTACTAGTCCCTTTAAATGGGAACTCGTCACATATGTGTTTACAGTAGCATCAAAGAGCCATGCACACTATAGCATAGCAGGACTCATCTAGTACCATATGGAAATTCTAAGAATGCTCCCAGTTACAGAGATCTCTCTGCATAGTGATTGCACAGAGTAATCAGCTACACCTCCATTGCTAGCTTTGCTGCTGAACAAGTGCAGGGAAAATTTCAGAGCATGAGGAGTCAGATCTATAATTATTTTTAATCCTGAGTTCAAAAGAGCTTTGTGACTGGTTGCAGTACTGCTATCTGTGAGTACTATTCTTCCAAGCTCTGTTCCCAAGGTCCCTCATGGTTTCTCTTTATTGACTGAGTATGGCAGAGTTTGCCCCTTAATGTATCTGTCAGGCAGTGGCAGGGACTGACTGTCCCAATAGAAAAAAATCTTCAAAAATGATAAACAGAAAAGCAGAGATGTTCTGGATAATTATTCATATAAAGTAGAATCAGTGAATATATTAACCTACTTATTTTTTTCAGAACACATAAATGTACTAGTCAGAGCAGCTACAACTAAAAAAGTCTGAAACAGTTTCCTTCAGAGGGTGTTGGAATACAAAACTACTGTTCATATGGCATCATTCAGAAATTTTATACTGTGAAATCTAATTTTACAATACTTTTTGCTGCTGAATATCAGAACTTAAGGATCTCTTGTTCACTGAAAACAACCTGATCCACTTGGCAATGGTGTCAGTGGTAGGTCTGCCAATAGGGAAAAGAGTCACATGTATCAAGTGAAAAATATTAGTGTCTGGAAAGTATTTTTTAGCAAAAAATTGTGAACTCTACTTATTGTTTACATATGTAAATAGGGAAAGCATGAAACAATACAAAATAGACCTCACAGCATTGGAAGTAAAGGCTTGAAGAAGGATCAAAGAGCTTTCATTATCAGTTAGATCTAGCTTCTATTTTAGCAAGAGTACATTTTCTTATTTCAAGATAAGGCTGACTTTTAGCTCAGTGCTCACTAGTACAGAAGCCATTCATTCTCTCCAAGATCTCCTGTGTTCATGTTATTCATTTATTGGTAATGGTCTAGACTAAGAGAGGCCAAGGGGACAATTCAAGTCTAACACAAAGAAAAAGTAACAGTGATATATTCCAAAAAATAGTAGAGAATACATACGAGGCAGATAAGCAATCAGCTGTATGATGTGTTTGTAAGAGACAGCAGATGTTGTAGAATAGCTATCATGTATTTGTAATGACTGTGTAGCTGAGAAGGTTTGATTCCATTGTATCAGCTTCGTAGTACTTGCCAGTGAAGTTTAGCAGTACATGTATCTGTGCTCCATGTGTGAAGTTCCCATTGACTTCAGTGGGAGTAATGTGTAAAGAATGAAGACAGAATATGGTCTGAAGTGGTGCTGAAGTACTGCAGCTGTGATATGTGACAACATCCATTTTATAAGAGATATAAAAATCCCAGAAATGTTCACTCAGTGCTATGGTGCAGCACGAGTCATCCTCAACGTAGTGAGTACATTTTTTCAACAATATTATGGAAAATATTACAGATTGAACAAGCTAGGACAGAACAACTCAGATAGATAAATCTTCAGAAAGGACAGATACTCTCAGGGCAGGTAGAGCAACACCAATATTTTTTTTTAAAAGTCGGACCTTTACGTTGTCTTTGGTACAAGTCAGAGCTGGTGAAAATTACAGTAAGATGCTCAGCCAAAGAGAATTATGTAAGAATCTGTTAGGAAAAATGTAATAGTAATAGAGATACATAACTTACTTGCAAGTGAATGAAAGGCCTTTGTTCCTGCTGCATCTCTTGGCACACTGCTCAGTGGTATTTAACAGCTTGGTTTTAACTTCCAGTGTTTTGTTTACTTTGATGAGCATCAATTCGCCTGTTTTTTTATAGTCATGAAGAGGATTTCTCCTTTTTCCTTTACCTTCTAAGAAAGAAGCAAGGAAGAAAGCAACAACAAAACAAACAAACAAACAGAAAAAACACTGTAAAGAAGAGTCACAAGATCAAAGGTGCTATTAGAAATGAATAACTTTTACTAAGGAATTATATCTGTACTGGTACCTAAAGCATAGCGAAATTCATTAAACTAAGGTACAAGCAGATACATGAGAATAATTGATTATTTTAGGTGATCTCCATTCTTAAAAGCTGGTATGGTAGGAAAAAGAGAAAAACTGTTTTCAAATAAAGGATTGAATGATACTCGAAAAGGCTGGGAGGAAAGTTTTTCACTCTTAATATTTTTTTCAGAACCCCTGAGATACACCCATTACACATCATGAAAATGCTATCATGAAAATATTTCCATGAAAAATTGAAATGACAAAATTAAACAAAGGTCTTATTTTGATGGACAGAGCAGAATTAAAATCAGAAAGAGAAGGATATAAATATTATAGGGCATCGCAGTCTGAACCTGATAAACTGTTTTAAAACAGCAAACTTTTTAATCACAAGTTAATAACAGATTTGGAGCCTAGAAGTAACACAAAACATTCACTTATGCCATTTGTTACTCCAGTGAAGATTCACTGTGAGTATTTTGTCAGGTTTAGAAGTCAATGAACAAGAATTGATAGCCTACAAAAAAAAAAAAAAAAAAGAGGAGGGGAGACAGAAGCCAGAGCATGTAAACTGTCCACACTGAAAAGATTTCTACAGGAAGATCTATTTCTGTATCTCTGTTGAAAGATCCAAGAAAAGGAGTTTAAAATGGAGTAGGGAAGACTGTCTAGAGAAATTTGGCTAAAGTGCAAGAGGAAAAGTCTTTTATTTTACAAGAAAAAAAAAACACCACAATTTTTCTAATGTGTATGTGGATGTTTGTTCTTTTTCCTCATTGAAATCAGTCTGACACTACGAGCTGCTCCATCATCAGTGAAGGGAGATGAGTACCTTTGAGTGCAGTTTCTCATTATTCTAAGGTACATGAGTAGCACAGGAAGGATAAATTGCCCTTTTGATCTATTTCTCCTTTTTCACCCAAAGATCCAAGATTACCCTTTTAGATTCGATGGTTAATGCAGGAAGGAAAAAAAAAAAGAATTCCTTAATTAATGACCTAGGTAATAGTATTTTTCATAACATCTTTCCGTGTAACTATTTTCACATCTGTCCTTTTATTATTATCTCCAGAGGATCACATCACAGTGACAGTAAACAAGTTTTCTAGACTAATTTATATAATTTTGCCAGAGTTTTGCCAGTGTATGAGTCCTCACCATAACACTCCACTGTCCCAAATAGGTTATTTCTCATACAGGTGAAAAGTGCACATAGATTAGTACATTTTCATTTGGTGCACTCTGCAGAGAATTTCAGAATAACTCCATAAATTGTAAAGCTCCAATAGCTGAGGTCCCCAGGACTATTAAGTTAGTGACAGCTTCACACACCGTGAAGCTGAAGAGGCATAAGTGTTTCTTTCACAGAATTTCCATCCTGATTGCAAAGGGATCACATTTTTACTGGATTCAGTGAAATCACACCTCTCAGTGGTGAGTTAGCCCAAAGACAGCTAAAAATAGATCAGACATTTAAAGTAGAGTTAATCAAGGTTCAGTTATTAAGAGAGAAAGTGAGAAAGAGAAGATCAAAGGAAAATAATATCACTGCTGCAATGTATCTATAAAAAAACCTTCATCCATTCTACTCTTCTTTTAGAACTGCTGAAGGTGAGCAATACTATTCCCCTGCACCTAATTGCTAATAATTTTAATCCCACAAGTATTTTCAGAAAATAAATTAATTTCCCACCAAATAATAGAATCATAGAACTTCTTGGTCCAGAAGGGACTATAAAAATCATCCAGTTCCAAGCCCCTTGCCACAGGCGGGGTTGCCTCCTATTAGATCATACTGCTGAGGGCCTCATTCAACACTGACCTTCAGAGATGGGGCATTACAACTTCTCTAGGCAATCTGTACCAGTGCCTATTATTTTCATAGGAAAAAGCTTTTGTTGAAAAGATCAAATGTTAACAATTTTGGTACCTTGTCTGTGATCCATGTCTGTTATCATAAGCATTTTCAGCCTTGAATTTACACAACACATATATATCCCAAATGACTCATAAGGCTGAGAGAAATGTTATGATAGGACTCTGACTTTAAGTATTAGCATCATTACTGGAAACTATTTTGTCTGCACTGAGGCTGCTTGCTTTTATTTTTATTTTTTTATGTACCTATGAAAGAGCCAAAGTGCTGTAATAACAATTGCATCTGTTCTTTAAGGCAACCACAGAAAAACAAGTCTTCCATTAAGCTTTTGTGGTAAATGTCTCAATCTATTTTCTTACAAGATGTTGCTATATTGTCTCAGCCAAGATTTCTATATCAAGTGGAGGTAAGAATCCGTACAGAAATATCAAAGTATTTTCTTACAGTTCCTGATGCTAACATTTCCCATTTACTGATTAAGTGTCATTATCTTTATTCTATGATAACAGCTTCTCAAACTCACCAGTTAGCATGCAAGAATGTCATCCAAACAAATTAAGAAATGCTGTTCTGCTTGAAAAACATGGTTCACAGTAAAGCTTTTTTTTTTTTTTTCACTGAGCTGTTGTCCAAAGAGGATTATGGGTTTGATCTTGCATTTAGCAATTCATAACAGCCTGATTTACTTTAGCTTTCAAACAACAACATTCTATGACTTTGCCTATAATCCAAAAGGCAAAGTGCCAAATACATGGTGTGACTTCGTTAGAACCATCTGAATAATGCAAAACATTAATTTTACAACTCTAACAGCAACAAAATAAAAAATATATAGTTTTTATTTGTTTAAACAAGGTGCTTTAATTCTTAAGATCTCAAATAGAATATTGTACCATAAATGTTCTGCGTTAAAATCTAGCGTGCGATATTCTCTATATAGTGCTCCTAATTAATGACTGACATTTATTTCAGTTTTTTAAACTTAGATTAATCATTACTTTGTGGGCCATGCCTTCTAATGCTTCTTGTATTTGAATATCTTATTACTAGAGAAGTCTGACATTCCACTTGGATTTGTAAATAATAACAGCTAATTCAAGGCAAAAGTATGTACTCAATATGAAACAATTTTTTTTTTCTTTAACAAAGACAACCCCTAACTGAATGTATTTCTTCAGCCGACTCAAAGTATTATTGAAAAAAGTGAAGGTGGTGCCTTTTTCTGACTCTTAACATGACAGAAACCATGGTCAAGCAGAAAAAAAACAGAGCTCAGACAGCACATGGGGAAATGGAAACTACCATAGTGGCTCTAGTAGGGTGCTGCAGTGGGTGAGTATGTTATCATCTCATTTAGGATCTCAACAGTTTTCCCATTGCAGCATTTACAACTATCCAAAACTGACCAAAGTATTCACTTGAAAATAAATATTCCTCACAGTGAAATACATGTTGCTTTAAGCTACAAGAAAAAAACTTTATGTTCTCTTACTATCTTTTCTATATAAAGTTTCTGTATAGTCTTCTGAGATGTGAAGTATTAAGTGAGTTTACTCAAACTATATCACATCTGGGGGAAAATATTTCAGCAATCACCTTCTCTTGGACTAGTTTCAGTCTATGCCAAATAGGTAAGCAGACATAAAGAAAATGATCATTTTGCAGCCTTACTGTTAGAAGACTCACTAGGCAGTCGTCATACCTGTATTCTTCAAACTGTTTAACCATTATGCATTGGACTAGTTAACCATAACTATTGGACTAGTGAGAAAATTGCAGCAGAATCATATTCTTTATCTCTTTTGACTCTTTTTTTCCCCACAAAAAGAGATTTGTGCTCAAACAGTCATCACACCACTCAATCCTGAAATTATGTGAACAAGTTCTACACCCCAATTGAAAATGTTACGACTAGTAGAAGATAGTAAGTCTGATATTAAACTATAAGACAGTCAGGAAATTTAGCATGAATTTAGTTTTCGGCCATTTAGAGCTCAAATACTTCAGCAAATCACATATCAGACTCAGATTTAGTCTGACGATAAAAAGGATCTGTTTTCCCACTTTTTGTTACATAGTAAAAAATCATATCACCCGAATTACAGCAATGTTGTGGCAATCAAGACAATGTAGGACATCAACAGACCTAAAGATTACCTTTCCACATTATAATGAGACCAAAACACTACCTGCATTGTCTACAGTAAAACTTAACAGTTACATTATCTGCTTCATTGATATTATTATGATATTATCTGCTTCATTGGTAATCCCTTTCTCCTTCCTCCACCAGTATAACTTCTTAAAATATATTTGTATATTTAGGCTTAGGAGTTAGATAATTTCAGAGTACTGGAGCATACTGCTGTCTCCCTTGAAAATAATCTCCATTTTTATGGGCATGTCTTAGAGTATACAAAGCTTTTATTAATCAAGTCTAGTGATGTATTCAACAAGTCAGTTTTCATGGTTTCCAAGTCTCACTCTAATCTGTGCAATAGTTAGTGTTTTATTAAAGAACTTCATCATGGAGACATCATAATGTGAGAAGTATCATTTCTTTACTTTCTTTCTACCTTTGTATCCTGCTTCACTAACCAGAAGAAATACATAATGACTCAAGACTGAGTTTTCCAAATGGGAAGGTAAGTGCATTTAAATTCAAGTTTTACGTCTGAATCAAGTTCCTTAATTAAATCTTGTTTTGGTAAGGAGCTTTATTTCCTTATTTTGCCTGTTTGCACTTCTAGTCTTGGATTATATCTTTTAGAACTTCAGCAATTTCCCAAGTGGTCATTTGTTTTGTTGCGTTAAACTTTCAGCTGGCTAGGATAATGAAAGATGTCTCTTCTATTATGATAGCTACTGATCTAAGTTGGATAAAGATCTTCATATGGTAGATGAAAAAAGATGTTTACAATTTTTAGTTCTGAAAAAAATAACAGCCCCATAGCAGTACCACTAGTCATTACTCATGTTGGATGTTTGTTGGATGTCAGGAGTAAACTAATTCTTTGAAGAAAGAAGAATCAAGAAAAGGAAGATACTATGCATAAATCTCTAGGCAGATTTAAGATTTCAAACATATTTGACTGAAGAGAAATGGTTTTTATAAAGTGTTATTTCAGAAATACAGAAGAGATATATTCCCTTTCTCTATTATCAGCAGGCATTTTAGACTGACGCTCAATATTTTTGTATTGTATTTGCAATGAAATGACCTTGAGTAGTTAAAAGATGGAATAATTAAGATTTCCAATTACTTGTTTTATAACAGATAACCAAGTCAAATTAGCTATATTTTTTTCAAAGAACAATAATCATTCCAAGCCAAAGTAAAAAGAATTTCTCCATTGAGCTAGGAAGAAAAAGAAACATGAGAACTGAATTTTACTTGAAATTTGTGCAGGGAAGTTGCTGGTGGAACTTGAGTCTGGGGCAGAAATCAGAAATTTACCATCATATGAAAGACCTTCAGGAAGAAGGAATAAAAAACTTAACTGCATCTGAAATAAAAGGAAGAACATTTCAACAGTAAATGTATCCAGTATTTTTTTAACAAGAAACACTATATTTAAAAAAGAACAAGGTTATGCTCAAAGAAATCTATTGATAAGTGTGTATCTAAAAGGGGGAAAATAAAAGAAACAAGCAAATTTTAGATCTTGATAAAGTGTACAAAGCCAATTATGCAAAATGATGGATGATCCAATATCTCAAAATGGTTTTTCAAAAGAGATATCAAAGACAAATCTTATCTCAGTGTAAACAGTGATAATGTAATACAAAAAAAAAAAAAAAAAAAAAAAAAAAGCTTACTTATATGCATAAAAGCACACTTGGCAAACCATGTGTAGAAGCAAAAATCATTGAGTGCAGTTTGCAATAGAGCAAGATTTCTCAGCAAAGTTGGACTGAATAACAGTATGTAAATGTGTTTTTGTCTATTAAATATGATTTGTGAAATATCGTTAATTAAATTCAACAATGTATCTTCAGGATAATTCTTTTCAAAGGATATAAAGCATCAGGGTTAAATTGTGTATCGATACAGGCCCCAGTACAATACCATAAATGTACTGATTTCATCAAGGAAAAGTGAACATGAAAGTAGGTGTCATAAGATGGTTTCAGATATCATAGGCTAACAGTGACTCACTGTATAAAAGTATGGTCACTGTAAAAATTAAAATAAAATAAAATGTTGAATGTTGACATCAAAATCATTTACTGGGTCATGAAATAATTACCATCTATAAGAATAGTTAGGAAGCGTTTTTTTACACAGATTCACTCAATACAGTTTTCTCTCTTAAATCAAGTCTAGAAGACTTAATTAGATAAAGTGAATTAATACTCATAATTTTAACTTACTTTTAACTTAGTTTCAACTTACTTTCATTTATTTTGACTTCTCCTTATGCATGTTTCAGTATCAGAAATGTCCAGTTTCCTGGCTAGAATGCAAAAAGTGGACATCTTTTCCAAATGACTTCTCATTTGGAAAGAAGGAAGAAATAGAAAAGACAGAAAGAGAAAGAGAAACAGAAAGTAACCAAGAAAAAAAGAGTGGAAGTAAAAGAAAGCAAGGAAGAAAGCAAGCAAGAAAGAAAGAAAAAGAAGGAAAGAAAGAGAGAGAGGAAGAAAGGATGGAAAGAAAAATTGAAAAAAAAGAAGGAAAAATGAAAGAATGAAAGAAGGAAAGAAAGAAGGAAAGAAAGACATAATGAGAAACTGAAACAATTCTGAAATGTGCCCAAGAAAATAACTCTGTATACTGAATAGATTTAGATGCCAGATTAAGTTTAATGTGGTTATTTATGTAAAACAATAATTTGGCATGAAAAAGTTTATCAACCATACCCATAAGAACTGCAGTCAGCTATACAGATGGAATGTCACCAAAATAAAACCAGCTGTCCAAAGAGTCATCTCTCACTTGTCGCAATTGAATAGTTTTTCAGAAAGGTATCTGGACGATCATGTGACTTTTCTTAACTTCTGAAATTTATTTTCTTGGCAAAAGAGGCATCACAGAAAAAAAAAATCTGCAATTTTTAGAAAGCAGTTTGCAATATATAATATAGAGATAATTTTTTCCTCATTTTTATATTGGCTTTCAGTCTAGTTGTTGAGCAGATTCAGGAAATGCAAAGAATATATTTCTTTTTGGCTTTATGTTGCATATTACCACTCAGTCACACACCCACACACACATACACACCCATGCACACATATCCCTCATTAGCAGCTGCAAAGATTGTCATTTTCTTTGGAACCCAACTTCAAGTTTTTGCTGTGTCCATCTTTTGTAACTCTACTACAGTCAGCATGAAAACTCAAGAAACAAAGGATAATGGTAACAACTGATAGCATGTTCTATAATTGGATGGTAGATGCAAAAGGACAGCTCTTTCTCTTCCAGGAAAAGGTTATCTGCACAGCAGGATGCTGAGACCCATTGGCAGAAACAAACGGTCTGCAGTTTGTACTCTGGCTTGCTGTATCTAACCTCTGGCTAAATTACAGAGAACTTTTTCCCTTGTAAGATTTTTCATCCTATGCATCTGCACAATAATTAAATCCCTTCTCTTTCTTATTGCATTCCACAATCTTTACAAATATGTGGTGCTTTTTTTCCAAGGCACTCTGTGCACTGTGTGCTCCATTTGCAATGGGGTCTCAGTCACAACTTGGAGTGTTTGGGTTTGGAGGCAGGAAAAAAAGAAAAGCACAAGCAGACAAGACAGTGATTTAAGCAAAACAAAGAGGGACCTGTATGAGGAGTGACAAGAGCCTTGCTATATGTTGTATATATAAAAATCGTGCTGCTGGCCAAGGCAAGGAGTCACACGAAGAGTTAGAGCTGATGGGAGATGGATGGAGCAGCCAGTCCTGCACTGTGCCAGCAGCACTGAGAACTGCCAGGGATGGCCAGCCACATCAGGCAGCACATGGGTGGAGGCCCACAATTCATTTAGCTCCATCTCCTGTAGCTAGATTTTGCCAGAACATCTGACTAATCTGGAGCATGTTCCTAGTTCTGCCTCAGTGCAACACTGCTTTACGTGTTGGTACTAATCATATACAGGAGTAGTTCTACTATTCTCTAATGGCACTGCCAAAAAAACCCATAGAAAAGAGATGAGGGAAAGTTAAGGCTATCTGCACCCCTTCACAATGCTTGCAGCTGCCCTAATTTCTTACTGCAGTGAACAAACTTTGCTCACATCTGGAGTATGCCAATTCTACTATTCCTGCTTTCCAAGCAAGTGTGGAAATCAATTCTTTCTCATCTCCATGCTACCTTGTAGCATCTACCCTTCTACCCCCCACCTCAAGACTGATGGGAGAAAGAGAAATTCCAGTATTCATTCACTACATGCAATTGCAATAAGTTCAGGGCAACTCTTTCCACCCCACATAAAGCTAGAGGCCCAGTTATCCTGCCTTCAAATCTCCTTAGAAAAGTTTGAAATGCTTAAGTGGCAAACTAATGTTCAGTGTAAAGATCCAAAAGGGAGATATTATGCTCTCTGAGGGAGCCTGTGAATTTCCCTTCCAACCCTGGCCTCAGTTGAAATATTACAATAATGACAGATGAACTCCTCCAATAAGAGGCTTTCCTTTCCTTGACTTCAGTGCACAATTTTCCAGAGTTTTATGCAACATTTTAATCTCATGTCTTTCAACTCTAAGTTCGCCTGTAGGTTGCTTATGAAAATGGCATTAATAGAAACAGAAAATCTGTTAAGCAGGGCAAGAGCGTATTACATGAGAGAGCAAAACAAGCAGCCCCTGGCACAGAGCACCAAAAGGATTCCATTAAACAGAAGGAATACAGTCTTCCAATTGGCAGAGTAGCATTTTGCTTTGTTGACAGTATATAGGAAAATGACTATCTACAGCTGGGTTGGGGAAGTATAAATCACATTAAACTTTAAAATATACGTTGCTAAGCAGACCACAGGAATACACAACTTTCATATATTGATTATTGGTATGGGATTTCTTGAAGCAACAGTTATTTATAGGAACTAAATGCAACTCTCACATCTTCATTACAAACTTCTTCAAGCGATCTGAACTACAGAAAGTGCTGAGAAGTAATGGTAAAGAAACACTCAGATGCCAGTCTTTCACAGAAAAATATATTTAATTTAGATTAATCTTTAGCATTCATTCTTTTGCAATACGCCAGTCTAGTTTCATTACATACCCAGGCCCAGTTTCACTAGATTAACATTATTAAAGAAATACTAAGAAAATTGAATATTAAGAATGTCTGATTGAGGAAGAAAATTCAGATAAAGTTATTAACTTCAGAGTAATTTCTTTCTGCAAGTGACAGAAGCTGACAGGATATCAATAATGATTAGGAAAGTAGTCTGTAGTAATCTTGGACATTTATCACATTCACCAATCAGCCTCTTCTCTTCTACATATTATAAAAAACTCAAAAGTGATGGGATGGACAGCTTGCTAGCATTAAATTTCTTCACCCTCCTTTTTTTTTACCCACTATATTGTTAAGAAAACTCAGTCACACAGGACATTGTTTTCACCCAGAACTTAGGACAGTGGAGCCCAAACCTAAAAGATCCAGTAACAGACTAAACAAGACTCATAACTAGGTAAATTTAAACTCAACTTTGACAAAGTGTTAGGAGAAAATAGTATGGGAGTATGGGTACACATTAAAAAAAAATCTTATTATATATTTTTTAGTTTTTTCATCACTTAGCTTTCTTCATGTACAAAAATAATAATACATAGACATATATTAAGCTTTCTTCAAAACATCTCAATAAAAATAATTCAAAACCCTTCTCCTTCCTTACACTGAAAAATCCTGAAACATTTGTTGAGGATTACCTATTTTTACAAACCAAGGTAACTACTATAGCAGTGTATGGTAAGAGTCATCTTTCTTGTCTATAAGACAAACAATAGGATTGATTAATATTAAGGTGGGTGGAGGAGGAAAGTTAAGGAAGGAAGTATTGCCAAGAAACAGTCATTATTAAAGTTGGCCAGAAGACAAGTTTTACCCTAAGAAAAATTCTGAAGTTTAGGAAATCTAATTTCCCTTCACATCAGAATGAACCATACACTAAACTGAAGAGTTTATTGGTTAGAGTACAATGACAATCATCAGTCTACCAATACTCATAGTATCAATCCCTCAGTCTCTTCCATTAAAATATTAGATTTAGCTTGGGTAAATACAGACCTGACTACAGTCAGGCAGAACAAGGACTTCCTCTCTTTCTAGGAAAGCGTCCTAATCATCAAGGGATTAAGCAAAACCTAGTTTCTTATGAACTTGGCTACACACCAGTTTCTGTCTGAAGTTACAGAAGGCTGTTCTGTTTGGTTTTTTTTTTTCCTTAAACTCATCAGTTGATGTGTTTCTATCCCAGGTGAGAACAGCTCACTATCAGGTACTACAAGCTGTTGTGAATGTTTCTTGATGCAAATTTCACTTTCATTTTTTAGGAGGGAGCTAGGCCAAAGAAATTTTCTGTCTAAAAGGAAAAGTTTTGATGGGTCAGCATTTTCCAGTAAAAAAAACACCACAATATTTCCTCAGAAAGTTCCAAACTAGCTCTAGTCATCAAATTTTCTGAAACGTCACGTCTATAGAATGGAAATTGCAATGTATGTGGAAAAGGAGATCAGAAAAATGTAGTAGTATAGTGGCTATATCTCTCTTTCACCTGCTACTACTGGCTATGAAAACAGAATCAGTATTGAGCAGACTGAACACAGAAGCTTTTGTGAGATGTTCAACACTACAGAACTGCACTTTTACTAAGGGGGAAAACTGTCATGTCTTTTGCAAATGATGCTATTTTTCTTTTCTTTTTTTTTTTTTTTTTTTTTTGGACTTGCACACTCAGATCAGAGACTTTCCCACTTTTATAATACTATTTCAAAATATTTCTTATATTTTTTCCTAGATAATGTAATCACACCTTGGAAGTCATTGACACCACTTGCTTGGTGCCCTCAAACCTTGTCCCTGAGCACAGATACTGTGTGTGCTTGCCCTTGCTCTGCCTGCTTCTGGCAGACCCTTTCCCTGAATTGTGGCTGTGTTTTGTTTCTGCCTGTCCTAAGGTCTGCCCCTAACAATATTGGCGGAAGGAAGGAAGCAAAGGCTTGTAGAAACCTTTGCAAACTTTTTTCCTCAAGCATCTCCCCAGAGGGCCAATAGAAACAGAGTTAGCTCTCCAGATATCCAGTCCAAGGGGGCACTTCAGGAAAGAAATTCAGCTAAACAGCTTCCAGCACTTGATTACTTATTGTTTGTTCCTTCCCCCCTCACTCACCACCCCCCACTCCCCCCCCCCCTTCCCGCTCCCGGATTTCATCGGGAACGTCTAATGAAATTACAAGTACTTCAGTCTGGGAATAGCACGTTCGTGCTGCTGAACTCTAGCAAAGGCAGTCCCTTTCAGCAGCACGCTGTCTTATGCTTTGGGTATTCCTCGTCCATTTCTTTAAATTAACATTCATCCTAGCACTTACGGGCAGATGTTTCCTCACACCCTGACTATAGGCAACGATGAAACGTCCTCCTCCCGCTCTCCGATCTCCCCGTCCTGAGAGACTCCCGAGTGCCCCTCAACGGGAGGGGAGGTGATGGAAGCAGCAACACTTCTGCATAGCCAGCTTGTCCCCGCCGAGCACAGGTTGTCCCGAGCCGACCCGGGATGGGCACCGGCACCCAGCACCTCCCCCCGAGCCGCGCCCGGTGCTGGCGCAGCGCAGGTAGAGCTGAGGGTCGCCGGGTAGAGAGGGGGACAGAGGGGAGCGATGCAGCTGTGAGCTGGGGAGGGATGGGGGGTTGCCGCTAGAGAAGTGATAGAAGAACTAACCTGCCGCAGGGATGGTGATGGGAGGCAGCAGCAGCTGATGGAGCAGCAAGGCTGGCAGGAGTTGGGTAGCCCACATGGTGCTGGCGGCCCCCCCCGGAGGCTGGAGGGGAGGAGATGGCTCCTCGGAAGGACCCTGTTGTACAGCCGGTCACTAGAGGAGTCAGAGTGAGCCGAGCTGCTTTTTATTGCGATGATCTAAGTTTGTTGTGTGATTAACTGGAAAGATCTGGGTCCCAACTCCCTCTTACGGTAAGAAACTGTTCAACAACATATCCTCTCTGCCTCCTCTCCCCCTCCCCTCCCCGGGAGCTGCCTCCCCTCCCGCCCCGCAGACAGCCCAAGGAGAGGGCTCCCACCGCCGCGTGCCTCCCTCCTTCCTCCCTCCTCCCCCCACCGCCTGCTTTCCGCAGTCCCTCCCTGAGCTCAGCATCAGTACTGGGCAGGGCCAGGTCTCCCACCTCTGTCCCATGGCCCGTGCCTGTTGCTGCAGAGTCCCTCAGATCTTCACCCTGCTCTATCTTGGCCCCCAACCCCTTTACTCTCTCACCTGTGGCCAGGACAAACCTTTCTCATCTTCTAGACATCTCCCCTCATGACCACTCCCTTTCCCTACCTGCCCCTTGAGCCTATTCATAGGCAGCATAGAGTCACAGGATCAGTGAATGGCTTAGGTTGAGAGAGATCTTAAAGGTCATCCAACTCTGAACCTCCTGCCACAGGCTGAGTTGCCACCTCAGATCAGGCTGACCAGGACCCCATCCAACCTGGATTTGAACACCTTCAGGGATGGGGCATCCACAGCTTCTCTAGACCACGTGTGCCAGTGCCTCAGCACACTGTGAGTAAAAAATTTCCTCTGCATATCTAATATAAATCTCCCTTATTTTAGTTTAAAATCACTCCCCCTTGCCCTATCACTGTCTCCCCATGTAAAAGCTTGTCTTCCTCCTGATAATAAGCTCCATTTAAATACTGGAAGGCTGCATTGAGGTCTCCCTTGAGCCTTCTACATAATGAAAAAGTCCAGCTCTTTCAACCTGAAGTGTTCCAGACCTCCGATCATCTGCATGGTCCTCCTCTAGACCCACTCTAACAACTCTGCATCCCTCCAGTCCTGTGGACTCCAGGCCTGGGCACAGTACTCCAAGAAAGGCCTCACAAGGGCAGAGCAGAGAGAGACATTCACCATCTTTGCCCTGTTGGCTGCCCCTCTTTTGGTGCAGCCCATGATACAGTTGGCCTTCGAGGCTGTAAGCGCGCACTGCTGGCCTGTGTCAAGCTTTTCATCCACCATTTTCATCCAGCAGGATTCCTCCTGCCTCAGGGACAGAGACAAAACAAGACCATTTACGTTAGGAAACTCACCTTTCCTCCCATGACTCCCCTTGGCCATTTTCCTGGCCTTTCCATCACCCTCTTCGGCCATCTGACAAGTGCCACTTCCCCAAAATTATGGCAACTCAGGGGAATCTAAAGGTCAAGTATCAGCTGGCTGGTGTTTTTCTGTGGAGGCAAACCTCAGACCATAGCAAGGCTCGTCCTTCCTTCCATCACAGACAAAATGACTGTAATTCTTCTATTGCACTTCATTTTAACTTCATGGAAGCAATGGCACTGGTGTTTGTTTAAAGTCATGAAGCTGGCCTTCTGACATGTGGGCGTACAAAAATAAACACTTCTGGAAAAGTTTTGCCTTAATTTAAACCATTTCTTTATTCCATGCACCCACCTACTGTCTATAGCAGAAGCGTGTAACAGCACAGGCAGCAGGAAAATGTTTCTCTCAATTTTCCACAAATAAATCAGAGTCTTGCATGTGGACCCATGCCATATAGGTCATAAATGGGTCTCCTACTCCAGATCAGTTTCCCTTGCCCAGATTTACTACTCAAACTGCTGATAAGCAGCTTTTCTTAACAGTGGGGATGTTGCTGGAGTAAGAAATGTTAATTATCTTCTATTCATTTTTTTCTTAATTCCTTGAAAATAAATATCCAAGTATATACTTGTGTATATATCTGCTTTTATATCTATATATGTACATATCTGTATGTATATATGCATATATTTATATACACACTTCTTTCTTTTTACCCTATTTATGCCCAGTGTCAAAACAAAAATTTCCCATTTGAGAATTGCTGTCTCAGTAGAAGAAGGAAAGGGGACAGTAAGGAGTTGAGAGGGTCTGTGAAGAAAATATTTTGAACATTTGGTGTTACAGTAAAAACAAATCTATGTGGAAAAAAAAATCTTTCTGAAATGTGAAGAATGAAAATTATTTCTAGAGGTTTGGGTTTGTTTGTTTTGTTTTGTTATGTTTACTTAGAGGTTGTTCTTGTTTTTCTCCAAAGAATAATACTTTATTTGCTGGAGTCCCTTAGAGATGCACAACCTGAGAATACAGAAGTTGTATTCCCAGTGCCATTGACCTTGTGTGAAATCCTTGTCCACTGCAATTAATAGAATATGGATATCTCAGTTTCTGTTTTTCTTCTTGTGCTTTAAGATGGGCATAAATATAAACAATAAGGAAAAAAAAAAAAAATCATAGCACCATGCTGAGCCCAAAATATCCATATTCTGTTAACCAAATGTGTTTGACTTGTCTATGCATGTGATGAGTGACCTTTTTTGTATAAAGCACAGAATCATGCATCATTAAAATCAAGTAGATTTTTTGCCACTGACTTCCCTAAGGGGGACTGTCTGGCCTGTAGTCAAATTTTGCCTGAATTTGAGGAAGGTTTCTGCTGTGTCTCATGAAGACTAGGATGTTCCCTAATGGATAAAATATTTATCTGTATGGATTCCTATTATCAATATACAATCCTGTATGTTATTAATGATATTTTTGCTTTTCTGCCCAAGAATTCAAGTCATTGGCATAGATGTTTTAGCTTTAGTCCTGATGCTCTATTTGTCCAGTTTTGAGGACCTGCTGGAGGCCACCTGTGCCTTTTACACAATCCTTACGTACTTTCCTTTAGTGAAAACCAGTGTTTTCAGATTGGAAGGCCAGAGAATGAAGAGTTTAGAAAGGAAATAATCCTACAGGTGCTACACTATATTCATAAGTAGTCAAGGCAAGTGTTTGCATCTGGATTTGGGAATTGAAAATGCTCCTTGGTCCTGCATCACATATGGAAAAATATAAAATAATCCTTTTTCTGTGTCTTCTTGCCCCACGTGTTTTACAACTGAAACATAATATTGTACTTCAGTTCAATGAAGTTTTACCTTGAAATGAAATTCAGTATGAATAAAGTCTGCAAATATCACATTTCATTCCTAGCCTTTCTAAAAAGAATTCCATGTCAGGACTTAGCTTGCATATAGAGAAACTAAAGAGCAAAGTAGTTTAACCAAAGCTGTAGGTTTTATGTGAGAATATTCTGTTACATATTATGCTTATATCTAACCATATATCTAACAACATCTAAAAAGAAAAGAGTTACTGTATGCTTTTCAAAAGATACGTTGGCTCAGGAATGCCTACGTGAATAAAAAGTTTGAAAAAGTTCTATTTTGGTTGGAAAAGTAAGCAGACATGACCAAATACATAAAAATTGCTATTTTTATATTTTGTTTTCTGACCATAACCACAGTTGGATCTGTTTTTCAGATGTAACTTGCTACTCAGAAATGCTAGATATTCATAGTTTTGGCAGGAATCTTCACACACAAAGAGTAGTACCAAGTCTAAATTAGCTTTAAAGGAAAGCTTTTCCAAATGAACCAGTATCAGTCATTTAAATCACCTACTGTGTTCAAAATAAACCTTTCTACTTTGCAGCAATTTCTGTTCTAAGGTTCCACTGGATAATAAGACCAATAAAATAAACAAGTGTGCATAGTAATTATTCAACACTTAGTTGATTGATGAAAACATTTCAGGCTACTTGAGAAGCATAAATAAAAAAATATGCTTCATTTTATAAGCAGGAGATCTTTTTATTGTCTTTATAAAAAATAAATTGAGCTTGAGTCTAGGAAAGGAAAAGACAGAAGTAGGGACTGGGGGATTTAACACTACTTAGAAAGGCAGATTTTAAGCAGAATTTAACCCTGCTAAGGCACCTCAGGCAGAGACCAGCTGGTCACATGGCACTTTCCAGCTCAAGCCTCCAGATTTCTTCATGCAGGTTAAAAAAATAAATAAATAAATGGGGAGAGGGATGGAAATTGAAAGGAAAAGGGAAAAGAAGATAAAAAGATCTCTATGTGCAGTTGAATGTTGAAGCTCAGCTGCCCCCTGAGTCCAACATTTTAGAATCAGCCAAAAGAATTTTGCATGTCATCATACTAAATGCTGCAGATCTGAAGTGCTGGTCCCAGAAGGCAAATTCACCCCACCAGTCAAGTGCTTACACCCCCATGCAGTGAAGCAGGAGAGTTTGGCATCTCAGTCGAGGCTTCTTGCTGATGATTACTCACCAGGGAGACTCCAGGATGATGACAAGAGCTACACCTCCCTCTGTGATGTAGGCACTAATCGACATGGTATTCACAAATAAAATCCCATGTGGATTTAGTAGTCTAAACTATCCAACTTTAAAAAGCTCATTTTTCCTTCAGCTTGTGTCATAGTTTATGAACAAAAATTAGTCAGACACTGTTACCTGGCATTATAGGCACAAGGTTTGGATTGAACCTTTACAGATGCACTTTACTCAAAAGTGGGCTTTTGTGAACAGTCTTCACACCTCAACTGAGCACTTTCATGGTGCAAACCATGAAAAATCATGCAATATATATGTAAAAATGTCCAGGTTATTACACTGTCAACAGATATATGCTCCTGGGGTATGAAATGTATAGTTTTGAAGTTGCTGAGGTTAAAAAGGAACATCAACAACAAAATGACCTGCTCGTGTTTCTTTCCATGTTTTTCTTTCACATATGTTCATAATATTCCAACATATTTAATTCATAACGGCTTACATTCAAACTCTCAGGCACTCAGGTCTAAATCCTAAACCCTAGTCATTTAATCCAGTGTCCATTCCTGCACTCGCTTAGAAGCATAAATATTTTATGGCTTTCCTGTGTAAATCACACTGTAACTGTTCATTACATATATGTTATATGCTGATTAAGGATAGATAAGATGTCTAAAAAAACAGCTTTTAAGTTTTGGTGTAAAAGATATGTAAGCCATTTATGGCACGGTGCCAAACAGCAGCTGATGCCAAACTAATCCTTCCAGATTACTTTAAAAATAACTATTTCCAGTATTTTGGTAAAAAAATAAAATACCTGTTTATACATACGTGTATTTCATGTATACCAAGCTGATTTTAGTAGGAATGATCTGATCAAATTTTAGCAGATAAAAATTTAGACATTTTAACACCTAAATGCTTTATTTACAACAAACTAAGTCCTTCAAACTATTTGCATGCAAAGATTATTCTTTTCAGAAAAATTCCCTGTAATATCCAAGGAAGATTCTTGGTATGCGCTGTATTGTGGCTAAATATTCTTAGGATCTGACATCTCTAGTTTAGAATTAAAAAAAAAAAAAAAAAAAAGTTTAAATACATGGATTAGGAATGCCACACTTTTTTTTTTTTGTTTATTTCCAAAATTGATCCACTTCTGCAGTGCCAGAAGTTCTATAAAAGGTAAATACCATTGGCAGTTCTAGTGTACTTTGTCTATATTAATCAAGTCCTAGTGTGTTCCTCAAAATCTTTACAATAGATTTGTTTTGTTGTTCAAGAATGTAAGAGAAAAATTAACCTCTTTTTGACCTTTTTTTCAGCTAAAATCAAGTTGTGGTACTGGCTGCTGGAAAAACAAACAGAAGTTGAATATGTTCATTATGAGGCAACAACCCAGAAGCCCTTAATTTACATACCATAGTTACTGAGTTACTTCTCAGAGAATAGTTATTCTCCATATTATTTAACTCTTCAAGTATGTTCGTGTGGGTGTACTCCATAAATATTCCATTTTCATCAAATAAAGAAGTGTTTTTTCATGCTTATTACAAGATACATTCTTTAAGACAGAGTGATCTCAAAATCAAACATTTAGCCCAGTTCACTGGTTTACAGACCTTCATTTTTCTGCCTTTTTCTCCATATTTGGAGATGAGCTTTTTTTTTCTTTTGATTCACAAGTCCTTCATTCTTTTATGTCAGTTAGGAAGATTGATTGTAATCAAAAGAAACTATGCTAAGAAGTATGATTTATTTCCACTCTATCTTATTCTTGGAAAAACTGAAAATATCAAGTCTTAAATACTCAATCTCTAAGATTATCTCCAATCTCCTGCTTTTTATACTATTATTGTTATTATTATTATTGTTGTTGTTGTTGTTGTTGCTGTTGTACCTGAGTTAAGGTGGGAAAATATGTGATTTTGACAATATAGTAATGCTCACTCTTAAACTTTTGTATGTATAGATAATACAGGCCGCCTCAACTGATTTGTAATTGTTGAAATCCAAGGAAGTACTTAAGTAAAGAAAAAAAAAAAAAAACCAACAAAACCATAGAATAAGTATCTGAATAATTTTGTTTTCATTTAATTGGCATGAATCATGAAATGGAGGTGTGTGGGGTTTTTTTTTTTTTTTTTTTTTTGTTTTGTTTTGTTTTGTTTTTTTGCTTTTTTTTTTTTTCCTTAGGAAAATTTCTAGATTTCCTGGAAAAGTTTTTGATTTTCAGTTGGTTTGGGTTTTTTTTTTTCAAATATTTTAAATCAGGACATTTTTTCTTACAAATCTGAAGAAATTAAAAAATAAAATCAAACAAGCATGCCAACAAACAAATATATTATATAATGTTAATATTTTAATAATTAAGAACATTAATATTTCTGGCTGGTAGACATTCTGCATTTTAAAAATTGTTTTCAATATGTTTACAGAAACATCAGTCAATTTGAACTTTGACTGTGTATTATACATTATGGAATGATTTCAGCAACTCAAAATATAGAGTTAATAGTCATTTTAATTTCATAAATTGAAACCTTCCAAAACTTGCTTGTCAAGAGTAAATTCTCTAGGATTCCATATCAAAGAGGAAAACTTCTACTTAGGGTGCTGTTAAAGATTATAGGAAGAAACCTAACTGGGGATTCATTAGCTTCCCTGCAATCTCTCATGCATAAGAGCATACCAATGGCAACTCAGAGAAGACCCAAGCAACAAAAAAAGAACTTACAATTGATGGCTGTAAATCTCTGATTTTTCCTGGTTTAAGGTTTGTAACCAAAGTGACAGAATGCTTGCCAAAATGTCAGAAAATATGTTATCAGAGGAGAAATCTCATCTTGAATTCTATTCAAGAACAAGTTTTGGGTACTTTATTTGGATCTAAGTCTTGTTAGGGATATGAGCTTTGTAATGCAGGTATTGGAAAGTAGTCAAGTAATCAAAAGAGACATTTGGCTGAGAATTATGACAGAATCTCAAAGGATGTCTAGAGCAAACATATTTCTTGGTTGCATTCATTTCTTTATGTACTAAAGAGAAACTTTTTTTTCAGCACAGTTTTGTCCCTTAAATAATCAACCGCTGGTATTGCCCAGTGTGCTGAAATGGCATTGGCATTAACGTGATTATTATTCATTGGCTATGCCAATGAGACATATGCACTTTATTCTATTTTTGTCTCTATTTCCATGAAGCCAAGTCACAAGTGATTCTCACTTTTCATAGAGTTCATTACTATTTTTTTAAATAGATGAAATTTGAGCATGGATGATTAGCCTTCAACTACACATTCAACAGAAGTAATAAATGACGGAGTAAATTCTTACTGCATTCTCTTGCCAGGTATTTTGATATGAAATTATGCAACAAAAGTAGGACTGAACCATAATTTGGAAGTCTGTGATCTGAAGTTACAATTTTAAAGCTCTCCAGTTGTTTACATGCATCAGCTTTGCTCTTCTTTCCAAAAATTCTGATCCCCATTCTTCGTGTCCAAAATTATCAATTAAATAATAACTGTTTGACCTAGGAATAGTTCTGCTAAGCAAGTGGTATGATGATCTACTTATATTTTTGATCACATTCTTAAAGTTCTCTTTGTAAAAAAGTAAAATTCATACTAACAAACATAAAGCAATAAATGTATTTATAATAGTAGCACAGAAAAAAAAATATGGAAAACTTTTTTTTCTTTTCTTTTCTGCTGACTACCAGTTGTTGTTTATCCTAAACTGAAACACATTATTTCTTACTTTCTATTATTTTTTCAAGTTATTTTGAAGTCTTTCTTAGAATAGCAATGTACAGATTAATACTCGAACATTCAGCTCCACAGATCAGTAACATTGCTTTTAATTTAAAAATCCTCAGACTGAGTTGAAGGACATGTCTGTGTAGGCTGGAATTTTATCTGACAGTAATCCATGAAGGATGTCTAGGGAAAAATATAAAAACAGAATAAGTTTGTAGTGATACTTCCTTCAACTCTTTTCCAGCCTACTTGCATTTCTGGTCATCTAATTTTTTATGCTACAAAATTAATGACTTTTGGATGCATTTATGACTTTATTCTCTCTTCACACTGCTTATCACAGTTCCAGTGTAAATACTACTCAGCCAAATAAAAAAAGAGCTCAATTACTTGGACAAAAAATTTTCAGTTATACAGTTTTGTAGTTGCTTTTGAAGTGGGATGGAAAAAAAATTCACACAAAAAAACTTGTAAATAATAGCCAGTTCAGCACTGTGGCATGATAAGAGTTTCATACTACAGTTTGTTATCATTCCTTAAGAAGAAATTAAACAAAGATACAAAAAAATACATCTCTGTCATTTATTTGATTCTCATGCAAACACTTGATCAAGTTCAGAATAAGAAAAAACTTCTGAAAATGCATAAATTTCCATGCCACATATCTGATTATCTATTTTTTTACCATTCCAGTGTGTTCCTTTAGTTATTCCTAATAGGTTGAACAATGTGGTTTCACTTCACATACTAAAGCTCAGTGATACCAAACTCTATTTTTGCCTGAAATTATTTTAGGGACATGTCCTTCAGTTATGGAAGCACTATAAATAAATCATTGGGAATGTGACTGAGCATGCACAGGAAATAGAGGGCTATATCACTCAGCTTGAAATGAACAACATTTAAAATACTTTTCTTATAGTTTCTCCGGGAATAATAATAATGATAATAATAATAATAATAATAATATCTGGATTTTTTTTTCCAAAAGTAAAGTAGCAAACACACTATATACTATCAATCTATACTGTATTATAACGTTATAACTAAGGTATATGGTATATGTTCAGCATTGAAAAAAGAAGACTCAGAGGGGATCTGATCCACATCAATGAATATTAAAGTGTGGGAGGGAAAGGGATGAAGTCAGACTCTTCTCAGCAATTTGTGGTAACAGGACAAGGGGTAGTGGTCACAAACTGAAGCATAGAAGTTCTGCACAAATGTGTGGGAAATTTTTCACAGCAAGGATGATGAAAGACTGGCACAGGCTGCTCAGGGAGGTTGTGGAGTCTTCTCTGGAGATGGTCAAGACCCACCTGGACACCTACCTGTACAACCAGGTCTAGGGAGCCTGCTTTGGGAGAAGATTTGGACTAGATGTCCCTTCCAGCCCCTACAATTCTGTGATTCTGTGATAAAGCTGACATGATGTGTCAAAATAATCTTCCATTTTTTAACAAAAGTTATAATTGCATTTTTTTAAGCTGTATATTACATTTTAAAAACCACTGAGCACTAATTATTCTGGTAAACCACTTACATGATTCATTGCCAGTAACTGACAGTGCATATGGACTATGTCTTCCTTCCTTCCTTCCTTCCTTCCTTCCTTCCTTCCTTCCTTCCTTCCTTCCTTCCTTCCTTCCTTCCTTCCTTCCTTCCTTCCTTCCTTCCTTCCTTCCTTCCTTCCTTCCTCCCTCCCTCCCTCCCTCCCTCCCTCCCTTATACCACATTTTATGTGGTATATTTTATTAAGATTATATAATTTTTCTCCTTCACTATTCCACCACCTGTAGGTTTGGCACTTGGTTGGTTGTTTTTGTATTTTTGTTCTGTTTTGTTTTGTTTCCTGAAGGAGAAGGACCCTTTTGTAAAAATAAATAAATAAATAGATAAATAAATAAAGTAGAAAAAAGAGAAAAACTGGGATTCAAAATAAACAGTTCTCAGCTTAACCACCCTCATTAGATCCACAGACTTCTCTCTTAAACATTCAGATATATGACTGTATATGCAAGTCAGATGGGCATAAGGAAATCATTTCATTTGCAGTTTTGATCCATATGGCAAACAGCTGCTGATCAGATGAGCAAACTTCAGAGAAGCAAATTTGTTAAATTCTGACAGAGAATCTTGCAGTCAAAGGTAAATACATTATAGCACCTTGTGTCTTTCATTTACTATTGTCACCACTGAAAATGCATTGTTTCTAAAGACATGTAATTCTTTCCTTTGAGAGTAACTTAAAAGATGGGAGATAACAAATGCACAAAATATAAGATCTGAATAGTCATCATTGCTGAAACATGCAGTAAATGGGAACTTGAGTCCTATTAGCCATAGCAGTTTACCACAGGCATTTACAAGAATGTGTGATTACCCATCTTGCATGGGAAGCCAATCCAGAAAAATAATATTATTTTTGTGACAGAATAGTTCAGTTTCAAGAGTTCTTCAAACATCATTGAATCTAACAGTCTGACCATTTCAGGGCTCACAGAAAGTTAAAGCATATTATCAAGGGTATTATCCCAATATGTCTTTGATCATTAACAGACACAGTATGTCAATCACCTCACTAGGAAGCTGGTTCCATTACTTGGCCACCATCACAGTAAAGATATTTTTCTTAGTATCCTGTCCACACATATACTGATGCCGTTTTGTCTCATTCCTACATGCCCTATTGCAGTTTACCACAGAGAAGACTTCCACTTCCTTCTCCACTTCCCCTCTTCAGGGAGTTGCAGAAAGCAATGAGGTCACCTCTGAGCTTCTTTTTCTCCAGCCTCAACAAGTGTCCTCACCCTCACCTCACAGGACATGCCTTCCAGCCCTTTTATAACCTTTTTTATCCTCCTCTCAATGTTTTTAATTGTCTTAACATCATTTTTATACTGTGAAGCCTCAAACTGCACAAAATATTCAAGGCAAGGCTGCATCAATGTTAAATACAGTGACAGAATCACCTCTTTTGACTGGCTGGCTGTTTTGTGTTGAATGTACCCCGAAATGCAGTTTGCACTCCTGACTGACAGGGCACACTGCTGTCTCATGCTAGCCCAGTTGTCACCAGAACCCCAGTATCACAAAATCACAGAACTGTAGGTGTTCGAAGGGACCTCCAGAGATAATTTAGTCCAACCCCAGTCCCTTCCTCTTGAGCTGCTCTCAGGCATTCATCTCTGTCTGTACTTGTGTCTGGCATTACTCCATCCCAGATGCAGCTCTTTTCAATATTTGTTGAAATTCATGTGTTGCTGATTGCCCAGGGCAATCTATCTAGATACTGCTGCAAGGCCTCTCCTGCATCCAGGTCATGGAGAAAAACTGAAGTTGTCACTGACATTCTGTTCTAACCTGTTTCTACCTATTAAAAATCCCAATCTTAATACACTGAAGTAGACATGTGAAGTGAGGCTCATGATATTTCACTAAGCCTGCCTGCATCTAACATAATCATTTAAGTTCTTGAATATACTCTTTCATTCTCCAGATTTCAATCTGAAGACTAGTTTTTAATATTAGATATAATTGCATTTTATGGAGAATTAAATTTGAAAAGTAATATGACACTACAAATACTTTTTTTTTTCCTTATTATTACACACATTTTCCTAGAATTATTTTTATTATATTGTTTTTTCTATGCCTTCATCGGTGGCACATTATCCTTTATCTCCACATTCAATGACCTTAGATTTGACTACTCAAGGAAGAATTGCAATTCCTGAAGAAATCCAGAATGCCTAACTATGAACTTCATGACTTGTTTTGCTTTCAATAAATTATTCCACACCTTCTGACGCTCTGCCCCATAGATTTCCTTGACAATTGTCATATTCAGAAAGAAAATATGTCATGTAAGGCTGTGAAGTGTTTATTATTTACTTTGTACTTTAATGTCAATTGAAGCTCTATCGATTGACACTGAGATTTTATCATAAGTGTTCTGCTTGTAATTAATTCAATGTAAAATCTGGAAGGCACCTTTTTTAGAATATTCAGTCAGTATTCTTAAGTAAATAGTAAGATTATTTATCTGTGTTAAGGAGTTCTTAAACCCATGTTCTCAAGAAGCATTAATTTTAAATGTAGAGCAGATAACACTGTGGATCTATGTATTTTGAATGTTCTGTTTGCTGTTGTATTTTTATTTAGAGAAGGTGTTTAGACTTCCTTATAAACATTATTTTCAGTCTCCAAAAATATAAGTTACTTCTTCTAACTACTGTTCTATACAGGAAGAAACTATGTCCAGGATATGGTGGGGAATGAAAATTGTCAGTTTCACAGAATCACAGAATGTATGAGCGAGTTCGAAAGCAACCTCTCAAGGACGTCTAGTCTAATCGAATTGTTCAGGCAGGGAGATCTAGAGCTTGTTGCCGAACTCAATGCTGAAATGACTTTTGAATATATCCAAGAATGGATTGTAGTATGTTTCAATGCTTACTGCTACAAGAATGGAGTGCAACAACTTCCAATGTTGATTTTCAGATGGAATCTTCTGTTTAAGTTTGTACTTACTACCTCTTGTCTTGTCAGCTGACACCACTGAAAAAAGCCTATAATTCTGTGACTCCCTGACATAGAGCTGATTAGGCATCATTATTTTTAGATAGAGACTCCATTACAATAAATTCTTCCAGGGATTTTCAAACTGAAAAAAGGATGTATCAGAAATCAGCTATGCCTTGGAGTAGCAGATTTTCCACATAATTCAGCTTTAAATGTGTGAAACCCACAGCAGTAGACACTCATGAATGCATGCCATCAGGGCACATGGACTTACGTAAATTCACTTTATGACATTTTTCCTGACCAGCTCCTCTTTCACCAAAGATCAGTCTTTTTTACTTCATACTTTTCCAAGGACTCTACCTGGGATATAGTATTTCTGAAGGTTCTTTAAGATTGTGATGAAGACACTGCAACTCTGGACTGTCTCCAAAGCAGTGAAGCTGTTAAGTGGTCTGGAGAACAAATACAAGAAGCAACTGAGAAAATCGAGATTTTTTAATGTGGATAAGAGAAGGCTCAGGGGAGACCTAATCACTCCCCCTGAAAGGAGGCTGTAGCGAGGTAGGGGTCCTCCTCTTCTCCCAGGTAACTAGTAATGCCCTTAAGCTGCATTAGGGGTGGTTTGGGTTGGATATTAGGACTAATTTCTTCTCTGAAAGAGTGAAACATTGGAACAGGCTGACTATGGAAGTGGTGGAGTTAATGTCCCTGATGTTTTTGAAGAAAAGGGTATATATGGCACTGAGGGGCATGGTTTAGTGAGTATGGTTGTGATAGGTTGACAGTTGGACTAGGTGATCTGAGTGGTCTTTGTCAAACTGCATGATTCTATGATTCTACGAAGAAATACAGGCATTCAATACCTTATCCTTTTTCATGATCTGTGTCACCAAATTCCCCACTTAATGCAACAATGTACCTATTTTCTGATGTATTCTTAGAATTATAGAATCATGGAATCCCCAAGATTGGAGACGACCTATGCAACCATCCAGTCCAACCATCCAACAATAGCTCTCTCTAAACCATGCCCCTCAACACAACATCTAAACATTCCTTGAATACCTCCATGATCAATGACTCCACCACCTCCCTGGGCAGCCCATTCCAGCACATGACCACTCTTTCAGAAAAGTTGTACTTCCTAAAGTACTGCCTGAATCTCGTCTGGTGCAACTTGAAGCCACTCCTTCTAGTCCTATCACTACCTACAATACAATCACCAGACTGAACAATCCCACCTCCCTCAGCCATTCCTCATAAAGCCTGTGCTCCAGACCTTCACCACTTCCATAGCACAGGTCTTATGTGGAACAGCTGAAGGAATTGTGCACTTAACCTATGGACTTAAGAAGCCCTTCCTGCTATCCTTCACGTTCCTTGCATTTGGGTTGCAGTTTCTCTGCAAACATTAATCTTTCTTTGTAGAAAATGATAGCAAAGGTTAGTTTTGCTGCATGTTACACAATAAACACTTCACAATGTTTTTAAAATCATCAGTAATTAATCTTAAAAGTTTTTTTACTTTTCAAATAAATATTGTATAAATATTTTAGAAGCAAAAAAAACAAACACAGTGTTCTTCATATATTTGTGAATGAAATTGAGGGAAAACTCATAGGGAAAGGATGACTCACGGACAATTCGTAAAATTAGACGCTATCCAAATAATGAAACATTCACTTCCGTCAGTTAAATTAACATTCTTTCCATGAGAGGTACAAATCATCTTTCATTCTTCCCTCAGCTTTCCAGACAGTAGTACTCAGAAAGTTAGATTGTATCAGAGTTACTAAATTGTTCAGTCCCACTGTCTGAATTATCCGGATCAAAATTTTGTTAAGCATTACATTCAAATCCATATATCAATCACAACACAACCTGTGAGACTGCTATAATCTACAGTACCTCTCAGTACTGTAAAGAGAAGGGAGAGGAAATATGAAGAAGAAATGAGTTATAAATGTTACATAGCAGCACATGGGGCAGAAAAACTGTGCCATCTTGTTTTAGGACAGTACACATCCTAAAGATAGAGGAAAGACTTCTTTCTCAATTGAACAGGAAGAGAAATGTAAAGATGAAATGCCAAATACAAACTACATTTACATTATAATTATCAAGTCTAATTAACATCAAAGCTACTCAGGTACGCTTTGTCCTAGAGTGGTAAGAAAGTCAGGTTTTAGTTTGGAAGTGACATGGCTTTTTTATTGTAAAGAATTTGCATCCTTCTAAATAATTCTCTCTTAGAGTTTCCAGCTTGGGGTCAATAACTGCGAATCACTTTTTATTTAGCTAGCTTACACATATTTAATTCTTGTTGTCTTCTTTAGTCTTTTAATCCTTTTAGGGATTTTAATTGATTTGCTATTATTGTTTTACTATTGGCAAAAATAGCAGGCAGAACACAGGATTATTTTCATTTCTATTGATACTACTTCATACTGCGGGCAGATTAAAAGAATCATGAGTTTTTATAGGATTAATGATGTTAAAATGCTAAATGTTTACCTATTATAGGTTTCTCCTTCTCCCTTCTTCCCTATTTTTAATCTTCAGATAATCTTCTACTGGGCAGTGACCTTCATTATGAAGAGAATTTCTTTGGAACAGCTAGGACAACAAAATTCAGTGAAGTGCAAAAGTGGTGGAAGGAGAACCAAAAATGAGTCTTCTGGCCTCATAGCTGTATAAACTTATAGAATGTCTATATTACTGAAGTTCTTAGGAAGTTAAATCTGAAAGTATTTCTGTATGGGAATGATGAAAAAAATAGAAGATTAAAAATCATAGCTAGATAAAGCAATGTTCCCCTTGTGATTATTTCTTTTGAAATAATTATATTGGTCTGATGTCTAGAAATTAAGTTTTTCTTTCTAAGCTAATTGTACTCAAGGCCAATTTCTTATGCTTGAAATGCAGCCTATCTATCTTAAAATACCTTTTTCTGCCTTCCTGATATCAATAGAAATGATTCATCAGCTAACAGCAATATATCTCCACTTTTTAACAGGATAAACAGACTAAGCCATTTTAGTAGTATTCATAGAATAGACTCCATGAATTTGGAATAATGAATTTACCTGATTTTTTTTTTCTGCTTACTCCTTAATGAATGAGAGACTAAAGTAGAATTTTGTTGTGAAATCTGTGTTTAAGTCCTGTCACACTGCATCATTTAAATGGATTATATTCCTAGCACTTTAGTTCTCTAAGTCATCATTCTTAACATGAAAATGTTTATATTTAAACCGTGAGGTATTAGAGTTATCTATCCTAATTTCAGAATACAAGCATACAGCACCTCCCTTCTTCCAAACTTACAGAAGAAAAGTGCTCAGGCAACTGGACCAGAAGACAATTGTGATATATTCCAGTTAGGTCAACAAGACAAATTATTCCAGGATTGGAATATGTGGTAGCCACATAGTATAGTGGGACACCCAGTCCAAATGTACATCTCCTCATGTGATAGAATGACCATAATCTATAGAAACAGAGTTACTCTTTATTCTGTAATCCCTAATGAATCCCTAATTAAACAGAAGAATTTCACTGTCTCTACCCTGATAGTTATCTTCATCATGACCACCTTCACAAAATCACAATTCATTTTCTGTAGTAAAATTAATAGTGTATTTTGTGAATATCATATGCTTTCTCAATAAATGCATTGTATAGATAACAGTGGTATCTGTGTATAGTATGATTAATTAATTCATTGTGAACTATGTTAATTTCTATTTTCTATGTTAATTTTCTACTGTGAAGGTTTCAATTAATCTTTCCTCCAGGTGTTCTATATTATGAAGGTCAAAATATTACTCTTCAACTCGCTATTATCTGATTTTTCTCTTTTTAAATAAAACTTCTGCATTGTCTAGCTTCTGGTTATGAAAGACACTCTTCAACTGGACATATTTTATATTATTTTTTGCTACTCAGTCACTGTTTTTGTTTGTTTGTTTGTTTATTATTGTTTTTGTTTTTCTGGGATGATACTTCCATGTATAACTTCAAAACACATAAACATAGGTACCACCCAAAGACCTACTCATCAGTGGATAGACAGAAATTTTCAGATTCCAGTTTAGATCTTAGGGTGTTTGAATTAATGTCTACAGTGGCTTCTCCCTCCCACTAATTCTAAAAGAGCACGGGAGAAACAGGCTCCTAATTGCTTTGTTTAAGTATTTAGCACAGTTGAAACTCTGCCAAGGCTCTGAGTGCACTTGTGGGTCCAAGAGTCCCGTCCAAACACAGGGCTCCCCATATGCTACTGTTGGTCAAGAACTCTCCACCGCCTCCAGTGTCATCAGCCCCTGCTCCAGCAAGGCTGCAGAAATCGATTCCCAACCATATCAACACCCTGCCCTGCCTGGCCAAGGACCCCACCAAGCTGGGTGCATTCTGCTGGCTGGTGTCCAGGTGGCTCTTGGCTCATGCCTGTGTTCCCACAGTCCTGCTGTCCTGTTCCAATTAATAGGAGGGAGAGAAGGTTCTTTGGATGTATGTGTACCTGACTACAAGATTAAGACACAACGGGTCAAATGTTAGCCAGACCAGTTTATTAAGAATTCTAGTTACTTATGAAGATGGGGAAGGGAAGATGAGTGATAGAGAAGAGATGGGAAATAAAAGGAAGAACTCTTCGTATAAAGCAAGAAAGAGATAGTCACCACTGGAATTCCAACGTAGCTCGTCAGATGCTGATCGCCAGTAGTGATGGGTCATCGGGTCATTGGAAGTTGTGTTATGTGGTTGACAACAACTTCTTTCCATTTTCTTAACGACAGTACAAGCTTATTTATAAGTCCAAAGTGGTCGAGTGAGCTCTTTTTGGAGTGAATTTCTTTGTTCCAATCTTCCAGGCCTTGCCAGCATATAGGAGGGAGCAGGGAGATGCCAAATTGCATCTTGACTTTGCAGGATACAATGGTACCACTCCAGCCTCCCATATCAGTCACAGGCAAGATCTTCCACCAGTATACACTCCTGAGCACTCCCTTTTGAAGGCAAACACCTCCAAATAAATACTTTCGAATGTAAAACCGTCCACAAAGTGGTGTGGGCTGCGTGACACCCACTACTTGCCTCCTAGGTAAGTCAAAGTCTTATCACAAAAAATGTCTCAGAAAGCAAGCTTTGAGCCATGAGAAAAAACAATTGCTGTCTTTCACACCTGCCCAGGCATCCTGGTCTGTATCTGACCCTGGTACCTGTCAAGGGTCCTGAATGTGGCCCCAGACCAGAAGGCAACATCCTATTCCCGTCCCCAGAGAGCTACTCAGTGCCTGGGACAGAGCTGGCCCCTGGCTGCACCCAGCCCCCTCTGCTCCTTGCTGGGGATGATGGGCCCTTATTGTTAAGTCCTGCCTCCCTCAGGGAGACCAGCTGCCCATGGCCCATGGTACATATAGACACATGATAGATTTGAGATTTCATTTGAATTCCACTGCACATGTGACACTTTTTTCCTGTCTTTTTCTTCATTCCAACTCTTTGAATGTTTGGGTTTTGGCGCACATTATGTTGTCTTTAATTTCGCTACTTAACAGGAGTCAGACTTCCAAGTAGACTTTTACTCATTTTGATTTCCTTTGCAAAGGCAAACCTAAATTGACTTTTTGAAATTGTCACTTTGTGCTTCTATTTACTTTCTGTAATTATCAGTTCTTTCTTTATTCCAAGTAGGCTCCCTGTTTTCTTCTGACATCCTTTTTATGAGATGGTTGTTTATCCACTTAGGCCTCTAAAAGGTTTTATATTTTTTCCTTTCTGCATGAGATGAAATTCTTGGATAATTTTTGTACTTTTGACTTAGATAAATTCCAGCCTAACAAGAAGAAGTTCTTGAGCTCTTTAGTTCGGTTAGCTTCATTAATTAATTTCCTTAATTCTTGAAGTTTATTCTTTGGAAACAAGGGACAAAACAAATCCTTAGCTCCTGACCTATCTTGCTGAAGTCATTTAGAAGGGAATGAGCCTAGAATGGTAATACTTCCCTGTTTGCACAATGTATTCGTAAAGTGATTTATACTACTCCAGTCAAAATGCAAGCACTTCTGTTGATATTGAGTTTAATTGAGCACAGTAATGACTAAAGGCTCTTAAAGGTCACTGCATCCAGATGTTCAGCTATTAGTCACCATCACCCAACAAACCTTCTACAGTAAATAAAGATAAAATGAGGAAACACTGCAACCTTCAACAAAATTAGTGTGTGACTGGTAGGATTATATTCTTCTGCTTTCTGGTCAGCTATGTTAAATTCCATCAGAGAACAAAATCTTACTGAAGATAAATTTTACCCTACATGGAAGAACCAGCCTTTGCTTTATACAGGCATGTAGGCTTTACTTTCATGAGTAATTCAATCTCAGATTGAAACTTACAGTCTTTATAATGATTCTGATATTTTAACCACTGTATAATCATAGTATTTCTTCCTGAACACGACTACAGTGGGGGTGCACTTTTGCCTTTGAAAGTTTAAGCAACTCGCAGCAGCTTTCTTATCACTGTTTAGGATACACAGCTTGGGAACTAACATAAAAAAGTCTTTTCTTCTTTGATTTCAGAAACTAATCCTATTGGAATAAAGGATAGCATTCATTAGTCCAGTTAGTTTTTTTATCATTTAAAATCATTTCTTGCTGAAATAATAATTAAAACCAGGAACATATAAACTGACTATCTCTAATGATATTTCACACTTTTGCATAGTATTTAGGAAGCTAATCTAAAATATATTTTCAATATTTTTTCTGCTGTCTTTTGAAATACACGATAGCTTCGAAAGTAACGCCTTTTATTTTATTTCCACGGAAACTACAAATATAAAGAGCACAATAACACTATTTGATAGAGCAAAATCTCAGCTATAAAATGCTATTTTCAACTTAGTCACAACCATTAGCTATGGTAATGCCATGCTCATAAATATCTGCAGGGCCATCTGGAACATGGCTTGTCTTCCACATCACTGTCCCCACTGCTGAAATGTACCACTTACCTCCTCACTGTACTCACATCCATTGTTTGATCTCCATGAAGGTTCTGCAAGTGTTGATGAATGTCACTGGGTGAAATTTTTTTCTCACACTGGAATTCAGTGACAGATCTTTGCTTTATATGCACTTCCATGTGTTACACAGAAACAAAATAGAATATTGGTAGGAAGGTTCAACCTCTCCAGCCATACTACCAGCATCCCCCTCTAATATCATGGATCAAGATATTAATATAGGAGGTATTTCTTTTGGAACAGCCCTCATATGTACAAAGGCATTTCAGATTTATGTAAGAGCTATATTTCAGCTTCTTGTATTCTGTACTTTACTCAGTTCAAAAAATACAAAGAAATTCTCACTGCTTAGAAACTAGCCTAGGATTTAGTTCTAGTAATGGATAAATTTTAATTTTAGAAGAACATTTTTTCGTCAGCTTTCTCTTGTGTATGTAAAGTAGTGACACTTATTCATTCAGAGAGATGACAGATAACTAGAAATTCAAACTACTACTGATCAACCATTTATCATTAAACTATATGCAAATTATTTTCATATGTAATTGGAATTAACATCAGCAACATTACTTAGATACCTCAGTTTATCATGTTACTGTTACAGAAATGCTATAAGAAATCTTTAATTTTAATGAGATATAGACCATAGAAAATTCCTACACTGCAAAAGGAAATCAATGTTACCGAATTTTCTTTTCAATCCATCTCTAAGTGTTTCATCCAAAAAACTGTGATCCTTATTTATCAGCACTCTGCTTCCCCAGTGAGATAAACAGCATTCTTTAGAAGATATATTGCCAGACTTTACAGTAGAATTCATTTGCTGGGGTGATAAATTGTGAGCTAAGCCTGAATGCAGTCTCATTTAATCCAAGAACATTGTCACAATTTATGTAATGGGCTGCTCTAAAGGTTAACAAGAAAACATCCTATCTCTTTTTTTTAAATGTCATCCAAATATTTTATAGATTTCTCTACATCTCTTGTAGAGCCTTTAGTTGAATTAGCGCAGCTGTCTGAGAGATCAGATTTAAGGCCTTTCAATGTTCCCTTGACATCAGAATTGATGCCTCAGTAGTACTGCTAGGCAAAAGGTAAAGTAGACTAGTGCAGCTTATTTTCTAAACACAATGTACACAGAAAGAAGTGACAGCATGTAGGTAAGAATTATCTCTATATATTTGGAGGCTGTTAAAATCCTGGAAACAACCCTTAAGGGTCCAAAAGCAAATCCAAATTAAATGCAGTGAATCAGTGCTATATTTTATTTAGTAATGATATTGAATGGCAATAATCTTACTTGGCAAAAGAACATTTTGAGACTGGATGAAAACATGACCACTAGCCATATGGCAAGGAAAAAGTATTCCATGCTCTTGATACTTTTTTCTTTGCTAGCCAATTTTCTAAAATTAATCTTGTAGCCTACAACAGAGTACATTGCTATGCTTTGGGCTAGATGATCAGAGGTTGTCAGTTTTCTGCATCTCCACAAATGAAACCATTCAGTCACAGATGATTTAGAATCATAGAATCATGGAATCACAAAGATTCAAAAAGACCTACACGATCATCCAGTTCAACTGTCCACCGACAATAGTTCTCTCTAAACTATGTCCCTCAACTGAACATCTAAATGTTCCTTGGACAACTCCAGTGTCAGTGACTACCACCTCCCTGGGCAGCCCATTCCAGCGCATCACCACTCTTCTGGAAATGTTGTACTTCCTAATGTCCTGCCTGAATCTCACATGGTGCAACTTGAAGCCATTCCCTCTGGTCTTATCATGAGTTACAAGAGAGAAGAGGCCAGCCCTCAGCTCATTACAACCTCCCTTCAGGTCGTTATAGAGAGCCATAACATCTCCCCCTGAGCCTCCTCTTCTCCAGACTGAATAATCCCACCTCCCTCAGCTGCTCCTCATAAGGCCTGTGCTCCTGATCACTCACCAGCTTCACTGCCCTTCTGTGTACACCGCTGTGGGCCTCTATGTCTTTCTTGCAGTGAGGGGCTCAAAACTGAACTCGGTATTCAAGGTGCAGCTTCACCAGTGCTGAGTATAGAAGTACAATTACTTCCCTCCTCCTGCTGACAACACTATTTCTGATACAAGCCAGAATGCCATTGGCCTTCTTTGCCACCTGTGCACACTGCTGGCTCATATTCAGATGAGTTTTAGCCAATATCTCCAGGTCTGTTTCCTCTACACGGTCTTCCAGCCACTCTGCCTGAAGCCTGTAGCATTGCCTGGGGTTGTTGTGGCCAAAGTGCAGGTTCTGGCACTTGGTCTTGATAAACCTCATCCCATTGACTTCAGCCCAGTGATCCAGCCTGTCCAGATCCCTCTGCAGGGCCTCACTGCCCCCAGGAAGATCAACACTTCCAGCCAAGTTGGTGTCATCTGCAAACTTACTGAGGGTGCACTCAATGCCCTCATCCAGGTCATCAATAAAGATATTGAAGAGGACAGGCCCCAGCACCAACCCTGGGGAACACCACTCATGACCAGATGCCAGCTGGATATAACACCACTCACCACCATTCTCTGGGCCCAGCCCTCCAGCCAGTTCTTTATCTAGTGGAGTGTACCTGTCCAAGCCACGGGCTGACAGCTTCTGCAGGAGAATACTATGAGAGTCAGTGTTGAAGGCTTTGTTGAAGACAAGGTAGACCACATTAATAGCCTTTCCCTCATCCACCAGGTGGGTCACTAGACCATAGAAGGAGATCAGGCTGATCAAGCAGGACCTGCCCTTCATTAACTCAAAGTTCAGGAAAATAACAAATCACTGAAATAAAGGAGCAAAGATTTTATTTTCTTTTGTTTTCTTCCCATAAAGAACAGTTCTCCTCTAAGGAGGCTTCTTGGCTCAAGGAACAAATTATCTGAGTAAGAAATATGGCCTCTGATTGTCCAGCTGCTGGTATTGATGCATCAAGGGAAATTCAAAAATCATAACGTGATCACGCCAAACATTAACTCCTGCAGGAAAGAGGTAAAACTATCACAAATTTCCAACCATTAGACAGAAGATGAAACATATTCAAGACAATCAAAGAGATTTCCATTCAACTCTTCTAAATAAGAACTATTAGAACAAATATTAGATTGTTTTCATGATCTTTTTTTTTCCCCTATCTCCTTCCATATACAACTCCCCATGTATACCAACAATATTCTTGTTTCTGTCCTATTTCACAAATGGTGTGGTTCAAAAGTCATCAGATGAGTCCTTTCTCTGTCTAATCTTATTTTGGAAAATAAGTCAATATGGTTGAGACATGTACATATGAAAAATAGAGATAGTATTTTGTGCTAATAAACCCTATTATGACCTATTCTTGTCCTGCAAATACCTGAAGAAATAGGCAAGAGGAAGGGCTAAAGATAAATTACATAATCAAGTTTTGAACTGACAGGTCTACGATTTCTTTTTTTAATTTTTTATTTTTTTTATGTTTCATAGGAGTAAAAGAAAATAGTTTAATCTTACTTAGAATTTCATGGGACTTAAAGTTTATTTAGCACATTGTCCATTTTCACATAGGCAGGGTGACTCAGGGACAAGCAGACTGTGTATGAATTAAAACACTATACAGTGCTTCTATTTCAGTTTTTCTGTTGCCAATTGCTATCCACTTCTGAATCATCAATTGTAATATTTAAGGATGGTGCCCACAAAAGGTGTTTTATGAATTATTGTCATTATGGTCAGTTACAGGCACAGAGATATGTTTCATGAAAGTATAAGGCTTTTAAGAACTTTAGATGATCTTATTCAAATGACTGTGAAATGATAAATATCATAAAAGTGATGTAAAGGTGCATGTTGTAGATATACATTAAATCATCTGAAAAGTGACCCAGATAAAGCAGCTAAATGTGTTATCCTATAATGCTACCACTAGCATTTGCCAAAATAAATGGAACTTATTGTACTTAAAATTGTCATCAGTTTTTCATTTGTGCTGTAAAATTAGCAACTACAGCATTGTTGGGAACAGGGAGGAGAAAACACACTACATTTTGAAGTTTTCTGAGCTTTAAAAATGTTTTTTCAAACACTTGGTGTTTTACTACATTAGCTTAAGCATTGTGAAACATCCCATCCACCCTTGTAATTAAGCTACTGTTTATTTGTTTTTATGGAGTTTAAATTAAAACCATGATTTTTCCTACCTAAAGGGAAGCCAGGGTTGAGCAAACATCAAGAAAATCACAAAAGAGAAACTTCTGTATGATGTTGCTTGTTTTTCCTATAAAATATAAAGGGTGAAATCCTAGCCTATTGAAGTCATTGGGAGATTTGTAATTGACTTTGAAAGGCTGAGATTTTACCCTTAAGAAACACGGCTAATTTTTCCAAAAACACTCTCTGATTTGGAGTTTCTTGTATGTGCCTGCTTGATCCTTTGACTGTGCTGAGCTTTAAAGCTCTAGAACTCAGAATTGCTGATGCTCAGCACCTCTAAAATAAGCCCTCACTTGTCTTAATCTGGATGCTTAAATCACCAGTGCAACAAGAATTAAAAGCTGCCTTTGGAAATTTTTAGCCTACTTCTTTAAAAAGGGTTTAAAAAAGCCTTACTGCGCATATCAGAAGCTTTTTTTGTTATTAAAATAAGCTGTGTGAAATAAATTGAGAGCAGAAGTGAAAACTGGCAAAAGATACAATGGTGAAAATTGCAGATTTTCAGTGCTGCCCTGGTTTTATAACCCTACCTCATTGTATATGATGAAGAAAGGGGAAAAGAGCTAGTGAAATACTTCCATCAGACTCTATTAGGAGATACGAAGAGTTTGAAACTGCAGAAAAGAGAAGTGACACATTTACAGCATTTGCAAAGGAGAGGTAGAGAGGATGGATATATTTAAAGGGCAAGTTTAAATTTAGATTGGCAGTTTCAGATTGTTTAAACAATTTCCTCATCACAGGCTGTAATTTTTTTCTTTCTGAACTCATGTATTTTCCATTTTGCTATCAATCATTAGCAATAGAAACCTCTAAGAAACATCTTATGTAATTGCTTGTAAAAAAAAAAAAAGAAAAAGAAAACACCTTGTATGGATTGAAGTCTTGAAATCTTGAAAGGTATACAATTATCTCTGCATTGTCTATTGCCAGCAGATGTTATGAGTTTTTTCTCATACCTTCTCCTTTGTTGCAACAGTGGGGCACAGCAGAAGAGAAAATGGGAGAAATTTCTGAGAATGGAGAAAGAGAAAGAAAAATCCCAAGTTCAATTTACAAATCACGTGACTTCTTACTGAGGTGGATTTAAAAGAAGAAATGCACTGTGTCTCCATGCTGGTAGAACAGGTCTGAGAACAGTAGAACAGGCCAATGTGGGTCCTTGTTTTATTGCATTATGGCAAATGCCTATGAAGAAATCTGAAACAACCATGAGCATGCTGCCCACTTTATCTAAAATCCAACTCCTTTCTTGATGCTGCCTCAAAAAAGAAGGTAAAGGCCATACTAGGGTAGAGTACCAAACCAAGATAGTTACTGAGCACTGCATTCTTGCAGACTTGGGTAAACAAAGATTGATGTGGCTAGTATCACCTTTGACTTCTTTTCAATAACCTGATACAGCTGAGGTGTAAGTGCAAGTTCAGAGCAAAATTTAAACTCATGCCTTCGGCACCTTAGAAGCTGGAACTGCCAACTCTGTCACAGGACCTTTACCCCTATGCAGATCTTACACCCCCAAACCAAAGAAAGTGAATACCTAACAAATGAAGGGAAGTGGCTTGATGGTATATCAGAGACAGAACACATCCGCCAGGGAAAATAGTAATGATGAGGACAGCCTGACTTAATGGGTGGTTCTTATTCTAATGTGTGGCCTAAGTAAACAAGAACTGCATTCTGCATTCAAGTGGATGACTTTTCTTAAGCACACTGCAAAAAGTAATTAATTTAAAAGTTGTGTCAGCTATGATGCATTCAGATCACCTTAGCTTAGTGGAAGATTCACCACCTGATAATAATTTCTCACCACTTACTATTGTCCTGAACTTCACAAGGCAAGATTTGATGGTCTGTAAATGTCAAGTCTTAAAAGTCTTCACAAGAATGAGTATATATACATACATAATTTTTCTCTGTATTTAAAAATCTCCTAATCTTGTGACTTTTTAAAAAAAAAGTCAGCCCCAAAAAATTGATGAGTTTTAAAAGTTTCAACATGACATGGAAATAATTGACAGTGTACTGCCATGTACAGTCCTGTTCCAGACAAAACCAGATACATGATTTGAAAATTCCCTCATGAGCATACTTACTTGGGATTGAGGTTCTCTTTTTTTATTAGTAACTTGTTGGAGACTTTATTCTGTTTCCAGTTTGTTTTACACAGTTTTATATATAATTGTGCAGAATGTAATTAAACCGAGAGATAATAAATTTTTGTGGTTTTTGTAAACTTTGTAAGCAAAGGATAAATCAAAACATTAACCTCAAATAAGTTAAATCATGGAAGACTTTTTATATTTTATTAATATATAAACTAAGCACGTTTACTATTTAATCTTTTTATTGGGTAATGCCCAATTATGAACAATATAATAAGGAAAATAAAAGTTTGAAATTTCCTCATCCCAGAAAATTTTCATATCTGTTGTCTACAACTGCAGTTTCTAAAAGTTATAAGTCCTACATATATGATTTAATATAGGAAATCCATGATGAAAATGAAATTAGATTAGATACACAGACATATATGTGTAACAAAGTACAACATATGTAAGCGGGATTAAAGGCAAAATCACATTCTTTACAGTAGAGGAACTTGTAAAAAAGAAAAAAACAAAAGTTTGCAAGACAAATGTCAAAGAAAAGTTTTAATTTAATTATATATGATCTATATTCAAATTGTCACACACATATGTATTTCTTTGGATTTTGTTATGGACTTTCAGCAAAAGGAAAATAATAATATGTGAATCACACTGACTTTCCCTTTGGCTTTTTTGTAAACCCAAAGGAAATCAGAGAGTCTGTTACCGTCATTAGTGTGTTAATTAGTCTGCTTGAAGACAGACAGGAATGCCAAATTGTACTGTTTTTCCATAAAGGTATGAGAAGATGGCATGTCTGTGACCACTTCCACGTTACTGGAAAGTGATTTTCCAACTCTTTTATTACACCAATTCACCAGAAAAAGAGCATGTCAGCAGATCATGTCCCAAAATGTTTTAAACAACTTAATTCCAAAATCTGAGTCATCTGTACCAAATTCTGCTCTCCAATATATTATGGAATATTTTATCAAGGAATGGTGTTTACTCAATAAGACTTTCTTTGGCAAATCATAGACAATACAAGCACTTCTGCTTCAGTAATTAATTTCTACTCATGTTGAATCTAAAGGGCAATTATGATTATTTTGAACAAGAATAACTTGCCAAATGGGTAAAGAGGCTGGCCTGAATGATTTACATCAACATTGTGTAAGAGTGGAGGAAATCACAGTTAAGATTTTTTTGTATGTGGAGTTGGCTGAAGCTGGACAATAAGTTATTTTGAAGAAAGACTGAAAATAATGGTTCACTGACATCTTCTTTCACTGTCTCTATCTATAAAATATATAAAATAAGGTAAGTACATGTTTTCCTAAAACAACTACATATATAATTAACCATAATTATAATTGCATTGCTAGAAAAAAAATTACAATGTCAAGAATAACTCAACATGAAGACTGTATTTTTACTTGGAACTCCATTTTCAACATTAGTTTCTGAATTCATTTTCTTGTAATGTGTGTAAACAACACAGTCAGTCAATAAAAAAATAAATAAATTGTCCTTGATATACTGTAACTGCATCTTCTATGCAAATCTATTTATGT
The DNA here is from genome assembly GCA_023055505.1 of Callipepla californica brunnescens. Classification (NCBI taxonomy): domain Eukaryota; kingdom Metazoa; phylum Chordata; class Aves; order Galliformes; family Odontophoridae; genus Callipepla; species Callipepla californica. The sequence goes on from JALIRH010000001.1 coordinate 5,974,732, forward strand.
CTTAAAAAAAAAGAAAAAATCAACAAAGTTTACAGTTAAATCACATTAATTAGTAAAGTAATTGGATGGATATTCCGAACAGTAAAAGAATATGTTCTCCTTCAAAACTCAGCTATTCTAATTCTAAGTTGTATTTCAGTCTGCCTCTGAATTTCAACTCAACAGCTTTTTATGCAAGCCAAAAATTCTTTCTAGGTAAGATATTTGCTTAGATGTATTCCTGTATTCTATGTTTAATTTTAAAATAGCCATGGCAATGTGTAACAATACCTGTGAGAATGTGACACATTAGCTGTTTGTTCTTTGTTCACAGTAGCTGTATTTACAGATACTGCTTGGCATTATTCTTACTCCTCCGGTAAAAATGTGATTGTGATATTTATGAGAAAAACTGAAGTAATATTTTATCTGTAATTATTACTTTTCTCTTTCCAGTGATAGTGCTGCTACTTATTACAAAAATACAGAGTCGCTGGAATTGTAAAAATAGATAGAGAACTGACATGGAAGTATGTATGAAACAAATGTATGCCACTGAATTCCTGTATGTAGAAACAGTTGAATAGATTGACATTCACTGATGCTTGCTTAACATTTTTGGAAACCAATCAGTGGATGTGAGAACTGTGAGATGGGTAGAAGGTGCACTTCAGCATAGGCAACAGTAACAGTGGGCCATCTCCATTGTTACAGATTTTGTGAATGAAAAATGCACAGCTAATGGTGGTGTTTATGTTGAAAAAAAAAATCTGCAACTGAGAATTTGTTTTCCAAAAAGGTGTTGTGCTCTTTATGTCTGTTGCTGTTTCCATGGAAATAAATAGCAGGCATTACTTCAGGAGCAAGCTACATTACATGAATTAATGGAATAGAGAAGTCATCAATAGAAGTCTTAGGGAAAGATTAACAAAATATCACTGCTTAATGGTAATAGTTTTCAAGATTGTAATGGCCTACATATACCTACGAGAAAGTCAAGCAGTATTGTCCAAGAGACAGTACAAATACAAAGTGACGGTACATGTTTTATAACGTTTGCACTCTGTATATACATGAAAGAAAGAAGACAGTGACTGCACTGTTTGTAGTAAAAGTTAGACGTCAAGAACAGAAAGTGGCTTTGTGAGCATCAGGATAGTGCTGTGTTACCTGCTTCATTTTCCTTTGGTAGAGCTGTTACAGTAATGCTATTGAACTTTAGATACTAGACTCTGGATAGTAATAAAAGGAGCAGAGAGGTGATTGTTCCCCTGTACTCAGCACTGGTGAAGCCGCACCTCAAGTACTGTGTCCAGTTTTGTGCCCCTCACGCAAGAAAGACATTGAGGCCCTGGAACGTGTTCAAAGAAGGGCGACAAAGCTGGTGAGGTGTCTGGAGCACAGGCCATATGAGGAGAGGCTGAAGGAGCTGGGAATGTTCAGACTGGAGAAGAGGAGGCTCAGGGGAGACCTTATTGCCCTCTATAACTTCCTGAAGGGAGGCTGTAGTGAGTTGGGGGCTGGCTGGCCTCTTCTCTCATGTAATTACTGAGAGGACTAGAGGGAATGGTTTCAAGCTGTGCCAGGGGAGATTCGGGTTAGACATTAGGAGATATTACTTCTCAGAAAGGGTGGTCAGGCATTGGAATGAACTGCCCAGGGAGGTGGCGGAGTTGCCGATACTGGGGGTGTTCAAGAAATGACTGGATGTTGTGTTGAGGGACATGGTTTAGTGGGAGCTATAGGAGATAGGTGAATGGTTGGACTGGTTGATCTTGTAGGTCTTTTCCAACCTTGGTGATTCTATGATTCTATGAAAATATGATTACTAATATAGTTCAACTTTTATGCCACATGTGACTTTTTCACATTTTCACATATACATTGGATCTATGAAAAAAAAAACAAATAACTTGAGTATTAAGTGAAACAGGTACTCCATGTACTCCCCCACTAATCATCTGTTCAAAGTAACTGTTGATTGCTTTGATGTCTGATGTCTGCTGATTTTGAAAATAGGACTACTGAATTTATATAGTTGTCCTATGAGTATTTACCTTGTAAAGTCCAGTTTTTGCATCTATTTGCTGACCTGGAGCAGATCAACCATAATTACTTTTAGACTGACTCCAAGAAATTCCAAGAAGATAATAGAAAGATTAAAGCACATACTTAAAGCAGTGTGGTAAACTGGACTGAGGTTTGGGTTATTTGGTTTCAACAAAGATGAAGCATAAGAAAGGACTGAGGACACTTAGAGCTTTCAATCACCAACCTGTTTCTATAACCTGTGGCATTATCCTGTAAAAAGATCCTGGTTCAAGGTCTGTTTTTGAATTTTCAAATTACTCTTCTCTAACGAATTTAGGAGTCTCAAGCTTATCATTACTTGTAAATGTACAGCTGTTCCATCCATCATCAACTTGCTAATAGGCAGTTGTGCGACTCTCAGGAGCCTATTGTAAGAAATAAGAGCAGTAGGTAGCTGCTACAGCTGGAATCCCATTCCACCTCAGCAGCTTCTTAACAACATTCTCAGATGTGTAAATGATCCCTTAGCAACCCAAGGGGATTGCTACAAGAATAAAAAGCAACCATCACACATTGAGATGAACCTTTCACACTGTCACGGGAAACTGCTGGAACAGAAAATCCCTGTGCACCAAATCAGTAGAGCACAGGTCAGGAGAAAAAAAAGATTGCTAACAAATTTCAAAGATAATGATGAAAACCCAGTGAATTAATGGAGAATTGCTCTCCTGCATGAGAAGTTTTATTGGACCATTCCTATCCATATCTTTTCTTCTGAATCTTAGAGTGCTTATAACACCTCAGTTGTTGCCTTTATTGGTAGAATTAACTGCTCAGTCCAGCACATAAGCCATGCTAGCTTTCCTCTGACTTACTGTTTCTGACCTGGCTCAAAGCCTACTTTGATCTTCCTGTTGTACTTACTGCATTTAGTCATTTCCCTTCTATTTGGCAGCCAGTTTCTCCCTGGACCCCATGACTGTTCTGTACTGCTAATTCCTCAAATCGCTCTGTCAGCAGCCCCACTGGCAGATATGTTTCCTCATTACCGGCCATTACATCAGGACTCACATTTTTCATGTTTACATCTGTATTTATTTGTATGAACTTTTTTCTGCCTCACTTAGGCTAAGAATTAACACTTCCTCGTTCCAGGCCTGAGTTTTGGTCTTACTCATTATTTTCTCTTGATATATGATCTAGAATAACTTGTCTGATAAGTTCAATATGATCCAAGCAAGTTTTCTATGCTAGTTCCTATAATAATCATAGCTAATTATGTTCTCATATTGGTTGATGCTCATGTAATCGTGGCTTACAATCATTTGAGACTTTTTTTCTAAAATTTTCAAGACCCATGCTTGAACAAGTACTGGTTTTAGTGTCACAGCTTTCTAATTCTAAACCTTTGTCCTACTGACACCTTTAGTGCATCTGAATGCATGCCTTTTAAGTTTTATTAAGTGAACAAAGTCTTCTGCAGTAGCCATTCCCTTTGCTGATGCACAGATCATATCATTCCAGCATCTTTTTCTACTTTCCAGTCCATATATCACATAGCCATTGCCAGCCTCTCACAAAGTGTATTGCATGTCGATTTCCTACCAGTCTCTTTATTTTTTCAACCCTACTGCTGCTTCCATACTCATTCCTTCAATTCATAGATGTATTGTTGGTAGTACTGACCAGCTACCTGGTTCAATTCAATCAGTTTTTAAATCTGAGCAAAAAACCAGCAATTAAATAAAACAAGAAATTAAAATAAATAAATAAACACAAAAAGAGAAAAACTCAGGGCAGTTTTCATATGTTTTCTACTGGGTAACTGTGTGATCTCAGAGTCATCGTTTCCTCTCTCATGAGTTTCTGACTTGTGACACACTGAAAATGAGATATACTTAGAATAATTATTTTATAATAATCCTGTCCCATCCCTGTAAATAAAATAGGCACTAATAAAGGCTTTTTTTTTTTTGGCTGTTTTTCATATAAAAGTCAAATTTATTTCTGGAGACTCAAGTGAAAGTTCAGAATATGTTGGTAAAATCTTTGGTTCAGATTGCACTTCCTGCTACACAGCAGCAGTCCATTCACATATCCACTTAAACTGTCACAAGTTCTTATGGGAATCACAACAAACCAAACCAACCAACCAACCACCCAAACAAACAAACAAGCAAACAAAAATAATAATAATAAAAAAACAACTTTAGATACTTGTGAAGATATAGATGTAGACAGATCATGTCACTTGATCTTGCCTGGTTGTTTTTCTGGACGGCTGCAACACCCACGACTGCACTTTCACTTCCCGATCATTCTTCTGGAACCGGAGTGCTGTGGATGACTCAACATCACCTTCAGAAACTATAACTGTTCTTCTATGAGGAGTTTAGTTTCTGTTCTTTTTCTTTTGGCTAGATAATTTTAATGTATTCTGTACGTCTAAGAAATCTGTATCAGCGTCATTTTTCATTTAATCGTAAGTCAGATATCTAAAACAGATCACAGAAATATGCAGAGATTGTTTCAGATGTTGATAGCTACACTATACTTCTGTAATATTAACAGAGAAAAATCTAAATTTAGAATTTAACCCTTTATTGTTGTTTTGGGCATAATTATTTACTAGCGACCACTATACTGACGCAGAAAATATTTTCTGACTAACGCTTTTCAAGGAAACAAAATGATTGATCAAGTGAAGGAAGATCAAATATGATTTAATTTATTTGCCCCAAATTCACTTGGTAATTAGGACAGAAAATATAAACGTGCAAGAGTGGTCTAAAGCCACTAACAGCTACAGGACTCTTCACTGAATAGAGGACTGAGGTAGAGGTAGAGGTAGATGTCTTCCTTTACTTTTGTGAAAGCTTCCTTTCTGCTTCACAGCCTACTATCACTGCTGACTCAGAACTTAGAACTACCATGCTATCCAAAAAGCAGGATTAGAAAGGCTGAAAGCAAATCACAGTCTTATATTTTTTCTCTCTTCTTTCATTATTTAATAATTACCAAAGATGAATTCCTAGCAGCCATGTAAATATGAATAATTGCTTATGCAATTCACATGTAAGTTATACATTGTATCTTCACCCAAAACATAAGTTAGTTTTGAGATCGTTTATAAATATTGCTCATAAAAAGTAGTTTTTTTCTACAGAATGTGTGACACATTCTTGTGGTGGATCTTACTGGAATTATGTTCCTGGGTGAAAGAAGGCCAGTCTTGATGAAGGATAAGGCTGACTTTATTCACCTATGACTATGTAAAGTTCACCTAGTTTAGACCCCAGAATCTTGAAACTACCTAAAATAAATTGGTGATTATTAGAATAATATGTAATTTTCTGAAGGTGGTTTGAAACTGTACAGGCTTAAGTTCCTTATCTTGAAATATCCATGAAATATCTTTATGTTCTGATTTTCCTTCCTACTTTCACTTTGACATTGAGTATGATGGTGATTTAACAAAGACTTATGTTGAGTTGAAAATACAGTAAATCACGGTACTGCTCTGAAACTTGCTCAGTAAAGTGTATATAGTCTCCAGACAGACAGGATTTTTGAAAGTATTTGTAGAGGAACTTCTTTTCTGTGTTTTATTTCATTCAGCTTATAAGAATACTGAAGTCAATTATGTCTTCTAGAAATGGAGAACAGATTCATAGATTCATAGATTCATAGATTCATAGATACATTAGGTTGGAAAGGACCTACAAGATCATCTAGTCCAACCATCCTCACACCACCATCCCTACCCACCAAGCTACTAAATCAAATCCCTCAGCACCTCATCTAAACGCTTCTTGAACAGCGCTAGGGACGGTGCCTCAACCACCTCCCTAGGCAGGCCATTCCAGTGCCTGACCACTCTCTCAGAGAAAAAATTTTTCCTCAAGTCTAATCTAAATCTTCCCCGGCACAACTTGTGGCCATTCCCTCTTGTCCTGTCATTAGTTACCTGGGAGAAGAGGCTGACCCCCTCCTTACCACAGCCTCCCTTCAGGAAGTGGTAGAGTGCAATGAGGTCTCCTCTGAGCCTCCTTTTCCCCAAACTAAACAATCCCAGCTCCCTCAGCCGCTCCTCGTAAGACTTGTGCTCCAGACCCCTCACCAGTTTTGTTGCCCTTCTCTGAACACGCTCCAGGGCCTCGATGTCTCTCTTGTAGTGAGGGGCCCAAAACTGAACACAGTACTCGAGGTGCGGCCGCATCAGAGCTGAGTACAGGGGGATGATCACCTCCCTGCTCCTGCTGGCCACACTATTCCTAATACAGGCCAGGATGCCATTGGCCTTCTTGGCCACCTGGGCACACTGCCGGCTCATATTGAGCCGAGCATCAACCAACACCCCCAGGTCCTTTTCCTCTATACACTCCTCAAGCCATTCTGCCCCAAGCCTATAGCATTGCATGGGGTTATTGTGGCCAAAGTGCAGGACCCGGCACTTGGCCTTATTGAACCTCATCCCATTGACCTCAGCCCAACTGTCTAGCCTATCCAGATCCCGCTGAAGGGCCTCCCTACTGTCACGCTCCAATATAAAGGAGGGAGACAAGGTTCTTTATATGTATGTGTATACCCGATGGCGAGATTAAGACACAGCGGGTCAAATGTTAGCCCAACCAGTTTATTACAATAACTAGTTGCTTAGGGATATGGGGAAGGGAAGGTGGGCGATAGAAAAAGAGATGAAAAGCAAGGAGGCTTGGCAGAAAGCAAGAGAGAGAGAGAGAGAGAAAGAGAGAGCATCACCACCGTGGATCCGGCGAGGTCCGTAGTCCGTTGATCTCAGGAACTCGTCTGGTCTCCGCGGGGGATGGGAGAAAGCCGGGAAGTTTCACAGCAAGCAGGCACCGTGCGGGGGGGGGTCTTCCAAAGAGGTTTTTCCCTCAGGAAAGTCTCTTCTTCAAAGTCTTTGGTTTAGTGGTGCCGAGAAAACCAACTGAGCAACTCGACACATCAATGAGTTATGTCAAGCGGCTATTCCCCCCATTACGGCGCTGGGTACATGGGGGATCACTCCACCAAACATGCACCACAAAAAGAGAAACGAATACATATTTAAAGGTATAGCACATGCATATTCATCACATTCCAAACTCTGGTTATCGAGGGGATTAAACCTAAGGGTCAATTTTGCTGTAAATTTTCAAACCTTGAAGGGGGAGAGCTCCTCACCATTCCTGTGGGTGTCTTGTTATAAGAGAGACGTCTGTTTGGTTATCTTGTTGGGACAACAGGATGTCTGTCCTGCTTTCTTTAGCTGCCTCCATGTTCTGGCATTAGTTTGATTTATGCCCACCCAACACGTCTGGCCCAACAGATAAATCAACAGGGAGTAGCACCTTCGGTGCCATACAAGTATTATCGTCCTTTGCGGTGATCAGCTTCTCCAAGCCGTACACCGAAAAAGACTACTTGCCCCTATTTCTGTTTATCTTTACAACCACAAACAGAGGCACTGAGGCGCCGCGACAACCATCTAGATGATTTGCAGTTGTCAATTAGAGTCTTATAGCCAGAAAGGCCTCATGAAGCAAGCTTTGAGACAACAAAAGTAAAAAACAGTTTCTGTCTTTCACACCTACCCTCAGGCAGATCTACACATCCTCCCAACTTGGTGTCATCCGCAAACTTACTGAGGGTACACTCAATCCCCTCATCCAGGTCATCAATAAAGATATTAAACAAGATGGGCCCCAATACCGACCCTTGGGGGACACCACTCGTGACAGGACGCCAGCTGGACTTGACTCCATTAACCACTACCCGCTGGGCATGGCCCTCTAGCCAATTCTCAACCCAGAGAAGAGTGAACCTGTCCACACCACGGGCTGCCAGCTTCTGCAGGAGAATACTGTGGGAGACCGTGTCAAAGGCTTTGCTGAAGTCCAGGTAGACTACATCAACAGCCTTTCCCTCATCTACCAGTCTGGTCACCCAGTCGTAGAAGGAGATGAGGTTGGACAAGCACGACCTGCCCTTTGTGAACCCGTGCTGGCTGGGTCTGATCCCCTGATTGCCATGCACGTGCCGTGTGATCTCCCTCAAGATCAATTGCTCCATAACTTTCCCTGATACCGAGGTCAGGCTGACAGGCCTGTAGTTCCCCGGATCTTCCTTACGGCCTTTCTTGTAGATGGGAGTCACATCGGCAAGCCTCCAATCTTGCGGGACCTATCCAGATGACCAGGAATGCTGATAGATGGCAGAAAGCGGCTTGGCAATCACCTCTGCCAGCTCCCTCAGCACCCTTGGGTGGATCCCATCTGGCCCCATGGACTTGTGGCAGTTCAGATGGAAGAGCAGGTCTCTGACTGTCTCTGCTGGGATCACAGGGGGTGTAAGATGGAGATAGACTGTCCGTTCCATGCCAGCTGGACAAAAATAGTCAATTAGATTGTAAAAGTAAGTAGTCAAACTTGCTTCTTCTGGTAAAAGTAAGATATCTAGCATTATCTGTCTACAGGAAGAAGAGGTGAAAGGGGAATGTGAATCTTATATAGATTAGAGTGCATTTCAATACACCAATCTGATGTATGTATTTAAAAGAAATGTTGAAATTTGCTGAGAAGCTAAAGAGATCCTATATTCCCTATTTCTTTTAAACTTGTAGTATTTGAAACTCTTTCGCTTATATGTTTATATTTAATATCAATGTCCTAGATCCACGAGTACTGGATTGTATTATTCCTAGCTCTTAGTGTAGAGAAAAAAAAAGAATTATGAGTATGAGTTAAAAAGGAAGGAAGATGGAAGGGAGGGAGGGAGGAAGGAGGGAAGGGAGGGAAGGGAGGGAGGGAAGGGAGGGAGGGAAGGAGGGAGGGAGGGAGGGAAGGAGGGAGGGAGGGAGGGAGGGAAGGGAGGGAGGGAAGGGAGGGAGGGAGGGAGGGAGGGAGGGAGGGAGGAAGGAAGGAAGGAAGGAAGGAAGGAAGGAAGGAAGGAAGGAAGGAAGGAAGGAAGGAAGGAAGGAAGGAAGGAAGGAAGGAAGGAAGGAAGGAAGGAAGGAAGGAAGGAAGGAAGGAAGGAAGGAAGGAAGGAAGGAAGGAAGGGAGGGAGGGAGGGAGGGAGGGAGGGAGGGAGGGAGGGAGGGAGGGAGGGAGGGAGGGAAGGAGGGAAGGAGGGAAGGAGGGAAGGAGGGAAGGAGGGAAGGAGGGAAGGAGGGAAGGAGGGAAGGAGGGAAGGAGGGAAGAGAGTCTGTTAGATTCTGGCCAGTCTGTACCAGGAGCAACCAGCTTCACAAATAATTCCTTCTCTTGATGAAATAAATGTAAGAAAGCTAATCAATGCAATGGCAAACCAAACAGGATTTTGAGAGAAAAATAATGAAAAACATAAAAATTGAAAAAAAAACAAAAAACCTTATGTAATTCTGCCTATGATGCTAAGGATCTTTTTATCATAAATCAAAAACAAATAATTCTGACTGCCGTTCTTTCTAAAGTCTGCTCAACAACTTCACCCATGTCACCAATTTAAAAGCCCGGTGCTTCTGAAAGGTAACTCAAAAAAACTCAAATAAATGTTTAAATGTGGATCTGGCAATATAGTTCTAGCCATCTGGTTTTGGAAATGTTGGTTTGAAAGTTTCATGCTTGTTGAGTGGCATCTAACTCAGAGAGTGATTTATTTGTCACGCAACACATATTCTATGAACTTCCTGTACAGTTTTTAAACAGCAAAATGATTTCAAAATTATCATTGTAATTGTGCATGTAATTTCGATTAAAATGTTTAGAAGTGGTGTGTCCAAACCATTGGACCTAGAGTTGTAAGGCACTTATTTCCTTGATCTTTGTTTCCTTGATGATCAGACCCAGAGAGAGCCTGTTTAATAACAGCCTACAGTATCATAGAGATATTTACATCAACATCAAAAATAGCTTCTTTTCATACCACCACAATCCTGTTTTCTTAAAATCTTCCTATACTAGCATTTGAAAGCTTTCCTTTGATTTCTGGACTGACCATTTCATATTCACCTACTTCTACCCTGTCCTGCTCTCTTTAGTGTACTTTTCTGCCATCATCATGAGCTTAAATGTGAAAATAAACATTGATTTACTAAATTATTCATTTATTTCACAGTCTGTACATTTAAAAATTTAATAAATTTTAAATAAATATATAAGCTTAGATCCAAAGCACTGTTTTTAGGGGTCTTTTGTTGTGACTACTGTGAGTCTGGAAGCTGACAGTTTCCAAAATTTTCTAGAGGACAGGAGGGTATGAGACAAGTCTTTCCGAGAATGTTTCCATTCTCTTGATCAACAGTTTTCTTAACCACCACCGTGGGGAGCCTGTTCCTGTGCTTATAACCCCTTCTGTGAAGAAGTTTTTCCTTATATCCAACCTGAATCTCCCTTGAAGCTGTTTCCCCTCATCCTGTCACCAGCAAGAAGAGACTGAGCCCACCCTTGCTGCAATCACCTTTCAGGTATTTGAAGAGAGCAATAAAGTCTCCCCTCAGCCTCCTCTTCAGCAGACTAAACAGCCCCAGTAATCTACATGCAGCCATGTAATCTATTAAAGTGTCTGTCTGGTCACTGACCAGTTTTATAAGTATCACTCTGCAATTCCTACTATGGTGCCTAATTTCAAAAAAAGGGTAAAGGTTTCAAAAATGGTTACATTTCTGGAAAAATTGTGAAAATCAGGAGCATGTTGGAAGAAAGGAGAGATTCTCCTCAGGGAAAAGTCAGGTAGAAACTGGCTGTTACCCACTACCTTTGAAAGCTGTTGCATGCTCAGGCATGCAGAGCATAATCCTAGCTGGTCTGACCAAACATACATGTTTTTAGGTCAGGAGTCTGGAAATATCTGTTCAAATGTGTGTATGTTATGTGTGAACTAACCCCATTACATGTGCTTCTTGGCCGATTGTGGAGTTTATATTCCATAAGTTGAACTATTTGATCCCCTGCTGAAGTAGGATGAAGCAACACAGGAATCTTGCCATGAGAATTCATTAATTATCCTTACTATTGAGCAAAATCCATCTTCACTAAAAGTTTTCAGACTTCTCAGAAAACGAGACTCAAAACTGAATGTGTAACTGAAAGAAAAGCTGTTCTTTATTTTACTCAGCAGACTCAACTACATGATTAAATGGTACTTCCCAGTCTTAAGTAATATGATTATGATAAAGACTCTGAGTTAACTGTTGATGACCTCATTACTAGAAAGGACAAAACAAATGTCTGGAAATTTCAGGTCATTCCTAAAGATGATTTAGTCTGTGCCACAGATAGATTCTTCAGGTACAGGGATAAGATTATAAATGGCAGATCATGAACCTGAATTCTTTCCTGAATTTGTCACATACAGAAATTGAAATATTATGCTTGAGTTTTCTTGTTTCAAGTTTTTTCAGTCATTATTATATAGTTATGTGAATGAGCCGTTCTACATGGACGTTGAAATACTACAGGTGGCTCTAGAAAACTTCTTACTTACAATGTTCTTAGAAGCTAAAGCCCTGAAAAGAGTTAAGAAAAAAATCACCCTTATGATTCCTTTCCATATAAAAATATCCAGGAGGTTGTTATGCAACTGTAGAATCAAAGGCAAGCAAATCTGAACTTTATGGTGAAAGTAGCTGCTATAAGTTATTCTCTCAAGATATGTTTCATACTATTCTGAGAATTGAACAATCTAGATTCAAATCATTGCCAGAAGTCTTTAGGAAATTACCTGCTTGGGGATATCAAAAGCTACTACTGCTAGATCACTTTCTGGAAAACATAAGAGTTTCTGCAAACATGCTTCTACCTCTTTATTCCCTATTTTTCAAATGATCCCGGATTTAAAAATTTCACCTTCATGGTAAGGGGCAAATTTCCAGCAGTGTCTATTATACCTGTTCCCAAAAGTGATCCTATTAATACAGGAATAAATAGGCTTATCTAGTTTGAATTTGGCTCACACTATAACTGTTAGGCATTTTTGAAATATACCCTTTCACACCATTGTGCAGCGTGAAGAGAAGAAAGCAAAACTACACTACGTTGAGCTGAGTTATCAGTCAGATAAAAATACAACGGAAATCCACTGGAAACATTTTGTGTGTGTGGTTACATCATTGACGTCAGTTCAGAAGTTCTGTGTATCTCAAGAACAGATGTCAGTTTTCAAATGTTTTGTATTATAAATAAATTGGCTTTTGACCCAAATGATGAGATAACTGTACTTTGGCTGTAAATACAATTGCTTATGGATAAACAATTGCAAATTTCCAGCTCTGGGACATGTTGATTTATGAAAATGCTTGACTGCAAAAAACCTGTTGATTTGAAGGTACGAAGTATATCAATGAGAACTGTAGTAAATATGTCTGGATAAATCATTTCAATAAACACAGAAGTTGTATAAAGATATTCTGAAATACAGTGAATAAAATCATAAGAATTTCTCATTCTAGCTTAGAATCTTGAATAATTTATCAAGGAGCACAATGATAGGACAAGAGGTAGCATTCTTTAAACAAAAAAAGGTTAAATTTACATTGAAGATAAGGAAGAGATTCATTACTATGAGGGTAGTAAGGCACTGGAATAAGCTGCCCAGAGAAGTTGTGTTCCATAAACCTTATTTCTGGAATTGTTCAAGGCCAGGCTGGATGGGGCTTTAGGAAACCATTTATAGCAGGTATGGCTTCTATAAAAAGTTTATCCTGAGAGATGATGAATCTGAAGCCTTTTTCTTTTTTTTTTTCATTTGTTTCTTCACTGGTTTTAAAAGGGATTATCTGAGAAATGGACTAAGTATTTGTGAAGAAAAGAATATATTCCTAAAACAATTAGCTATGTAAAAAATTGTAAATGTAAATCAGCTATGTATAAAGAAATACTTCTTTAGTACAAAGAATTCTTTATTCATCTCCTTAAAACATGAAACCATAGCTTTTCTGTTAATTATGAATAAATTTTCAGAAAGAATAATGCATTTTTCCATATTGCATGTTATTTATATATATATATATTTATTTATTTATTTTGCTTAGAAATGCTTTTTAATACCAGTTCCAAGCTGCAAATTCAAGCCAAGACTAGGCCAGAAAAGTGAAAACTGGCTCAAAAGGTCTGTGTTGGCACAGTATTTGGAAGATTTTTTTGTCTCCTTTCTTGGACACTATTTCTCTTTACTTAAATTCCAGTTCTGGAAGAAAGATAGAGATGTGAAAATGGAGATATGAACAGATTCCTAAACTGAACTGGTAGGACTGATAACTTAGGGATTGCAACTAGCTTGCAAAGAACTATGATTTTCTAAGAGCATCTTTTTACTGTTACTGGATCTCTCCATCCAACTTCTAAGCATCATATAACCATCTTCTACTGATTAATTACTATGGTTAATAATTAATCATAGAAACATAGGAAAGCTTGAGTTGGAAAGGACTCTTACAGGTGATCTATTCCATGTCCCCTACCATAACCAGGGGTATCTTTCACTAGGTCAGGTTCAAAGCCTCATCCAGAATTTAAACACTTCCAATGATAGGTTGTTCAAAACTTCTCTGGATGACATGTTCAAGAGTCTATTGACCTCAGTCATTAACCTCCAAATTAAATCTTCCTTTCCATTTAAAACCATTACCATTTGTCCTGTCACTACAAATCTTGGTAAAAAGTCTTTTTTTCCATTTTTCTTATACTCCTTGATATATTGAAAGGCTACAATTATGTCCTCTTAGAATCTTCTCTTCTGCAGGATGAAAAACCCCAGCTGCTGTAATGCTACATCCCTATGGTCATATTTGTGATCCTTCTTGGGACACCCTGTAACAGGACCATGTTTTCTTGTACTGGGGGACCCAGAGCTGTATACAGCACTCCAGATTGGCCTTTTGTGAACAAAGAAGGGGGAGCAGTCATGCACATCCACCTGTTTACCACGTTTATTTTATGTAGCTGACAGTATGATCGACTTTTTGGGATACAAGAGAAAACTCATATCCAATTTTTCATCCACCAAGTCCTCATCTGGAAGACTGCTCTCAATTCATTCATCTCTTAGTTTGTACTGACAGTGCTGATCCTAAAGCAGCTGAACTTCTTGAGGTCCCTGAGGACCCAGCTTAATTCTGTTATGTCCTAAATACCTTGCACTGTATTCTGATTGCATTTAGCACTTTAACATCTCCATAACAGACTAACAGTTGATGAAGGCACAGAGACTACTCTTACACCATCTCAGCATATGCAAAAGTCCATTTAAAATGTGCTACATGTTCATGCTCTATTCATGAGAACCTGGCATTGGACCTCATTCCATTTAATGTCTTCAATGATGACCTGGATGAGGAAATTGAGTGTATGCTCAGTAAGTTTGCAGGTGATACCAACTTGGTAGAAAACCCTACAAATGGATCTGTGGAGGCTGGATTGATGGGCTGTGGCCTATAGGATGTAGTTCAACAAAGCCAAGTACTGTGTCCTGCATCACAACTCAAAGCAATGTTACAGGCTTGGCGCAGAGTGGCTGAAAACTTGCGTGGAGGAAAAGGATCTGGGGGTGCTCATTAATGCTCAGATGAACATGAATCAATGCTGTGCCCAGCTGGCCAAGAAGGTTAGTGGCATCCTGGCTTGTATTAGAAATAGTGCAGCCAGCAGGATCAGGGAGGTGATCATCCCTGTGTGCTCAGCTCTGATGAGGCCACACCTTCAGTAGTGCTGCAGCAAGGTGGGATAGGCCTTTTCTCTGAGTTAACTCACAATAGGGTGAGACGGAATGGTTTCAAGTTGTGTCAGGAGAAGTTCACTTTGGATATTAGGAAAAAAATATTCTCCAAAATAGCGGGTGGGCACTGGAACAGGCTGCTCAGGGAAGTGGTACAGGCATCATCCCTGGAGGTGTTCAAGAAAGGTGTAGATGAGGTACTTAGAGATATGGTTTAGTGGGCAGTCTGGGTGGTAGGTGTGCAGTTGGACCAACCCTAATGATTCTGTGATTCTGTAATTCTAAGTCACCATAGCATAAAACAGATTAGATTAGAAAGGTTAATAATGAAATGGAGCTTGTGTTTCTTTTCCTGAATGATTGTAACATTCAATTTTGGCTTGCTCAGGACTGTGTGTCTCTGTCATATGATTTTTTTACGCAATGAACTTTCCTGTGTATGCTCTATACATGCTATTCCAAAGAAATCCCTGTAAGAGACTATTTCTGCACTATTATCTCAAAGCTTGATGGACAAGTCCGGGCAAGTCTTGGACAAGGGTTTTTTTTCTTATTGTTCAGACTTCTTTGGTCATTTTTTTCAAACTCTACAGCCCAGATTTAATAGTCTTTTATTAAAATTTTGTGAAAAATTCAAGGGGAAGAAAATCATAGAGAAGTAAAGGCTTGGTGTGCCATCTGGACCTTACTTAAGTAAAAATTTTACTCAACTTACTTTGAGAATAAATTAATAATGACAACATATAACATATATTAACCCTTAGAAAGTCCCTCTGCAGAGTGTATGGAACTGACATTGATTAAAACAGAAATCCCACATGTGTTTTTGTACTGTTCTAAATTATTTGGGCCTTAGCAAGACAGTGCTTCATGCATATCCAAAAATAAATACATCTTTGACAAATCACGTCATTTTTGAATAATTTATTTTGAAGAAAGAAAAAAGAACCTGCCTGTCCATCCACAAAAATTAGTAAAATTAATTTACTGTTTGTTATGGGAAGAGTAGTTTCTCTCTGAAAAATAGTAGGATTTGCCTTGTAATCTTAATAAATTCCAAACTTTTGGAAACATCAGAACTATGAAGGTCAACACTTTTTTTTTTTCCCCCATCTGGACTACCTTTGCAGAGTTCAGTAATTCATATTGTTAAGCACACGCTCTTTTCCACTGAGAAAGAATAAAGATCTTTGGAAGACAGATACTAAGTGAACTTATTTATACTGCAAAGTTCAACAAAAGCTTGCAAAACTTGCAAGACTACAAAACTGCACAACTAGAACTGGCTTCTATACAACACATACCTTTCTTTTTTCCCACTGTTTTAATTCATTCTCAGTACATCAATTCTTCAAGGAGCACTAAAAAATATTAATGAACCAGTGATATGACTTTACAAATTACTGCAATCTGTACAACACTTCATAGCTCCAAGACATTCATTAATAGAAGACAATCATCTTTTAGCCTCCTACCTGATTGATAGGTCAGGCAGAGGGCAGCTGTAAAATTGTGTGATGAGTGTGCATTTCAGGTGTGGGGAATGGACATGAATTGATGAGGTGTTTTACAAAAGATCTAATGGAATCTCTGTGGCTGAACCAGGCTTGTTGGATGGGATTAGTCTGACCACCCAGTGAATCTTACAATGTGAAAAAATATACTGTCTTTTACTGTCAGTAAACATAAATTGTCATTGGTAGGTGAGTGCTATGTCAACCTAAAAGCAACATCAGATACCCATCTCAAGAGCAAACATCTATAACATAGAAGCATCAAGTTAGGTGAAATGGGATTTCTAAATTACAAGACTGCTCGTATTTTCTTTGGAATGTCTTTGAAAGAAGCATAATTAAATTAAATAAATTTAAAGATGGGAAATTGGAAAGGCCAAGAAAAAAAAAAAAAAGGCCAAGAAGAGGAAAAGAAAAAAAAAAAAGTCTTCAGTGTGAATTCTATGCAGGCAGAAAACTAATTAAATAATTTATAGAACCCTGTCTGGGCAGTTAAAAGGCAGAATTAAAGACATCAGAAAGGAGTAAAAATAGTTATTGGTCATTGGGAACTTTTCCAAAATGTAGACATTGCTGCTTTTTTTTTTTTTTTTTCCTACAAAACTAGTGAGTACTACTCTTTTTGTACTATACTGAAGGATCACAAGAGACCCCCACATCTTCTGTGACTAAGTTATCTTCATAAGGCTTAGACTTTCTCATATGTCATTTCCTTGTGTTTTCCTTGAAAAGTAAATGTTATGTTTGTTCTGGCATTAGTTTTCAGTGATGTTCAGAATATTTACAGGTACCTGCATAAAAATTGCAGCAATGTCTGCCTTTTAATAATAAGTATTTTCAGGGAAAAAAAGATTCAGATCCTACACAGTACCTATCATTTCCATCGACTGCACAGTTTAAACACAATCTCATTTTATCTCATTAAGCTGCTGTTTAGTTTTGCTGTTTTCCATCTTTTCTTGTCTGTGTATCCTAAATTTTCAGTGAAGTAGGCAACCTAAGACTGGAGGCTACTGAAGGCATAGTGTCAAATTAAAGCTTTACAAGTGGTGGCATTTCAAAAATACCACTTTATGAATGATTTCACAGAACAGACATTATTAACTGTAGCATCTTCATTTTCTATTTTTAAAGCATGAAGGAATAGGTTATGATAGCAGCTGGCAGCAAGAGGAAAGGAGAAAGATGCACAAGCAATGTCCCTTGCTGTGTAGAATTATTCTGACTTTGGTATTGTCAGATTGCCAGTGAGAAGTCTCTGCAAAGCATCTCAAAGGACTCCTGAGTGACCATCCATACACTGAGCAGGGCTTTTTTTTGGAACTGCTCATTTTAATAGAGGATATGCGTCCAGTTTGAGACAAGTGGACAGAAATTTGCCCTACAGAAAAGTGGACTAACATCTAACAGCTGAAAGGTCCTTGATCACACTCCCTGCTGTAGTCATCTCTCCTTTCTAAGCCATTGCTTCAGTGAGTGACTTCTATAAGATTTCCACAGCTTTTCTAATTCAAAGGGATTTTTTTCAAGCACAAAGAAACTGGTCAACTGGTGCATATATTCTTAAAAGCTAAAATTTAAAGTTTTGTATTTTGAGAAGTGTTGAGCAAGAAGTGTTGATGGCTTTTTGATGTTTTTTGTTTGTTTGTTTGTTTGTTTCTTTATTCTAAAGCAAACTCATCATAAAACGCATCTTTACTTGAAAATTATGAGTCTCCTAAGGAAACAGTGCTCTCAGTGCCTTACGTTATCCTCTTTCACAGGTAGGTGCAAAAACCTGCAGTCCTCTGCTCAGCCAAGTTTTTCACTAACCATGTGTATATGACTGTGGAATTTATGCCTTTGAGTAAAAGAGCATTTGCAGTCAACTCAGCCACGTGAATAATATAATCAGGATTCTCAAGGTTTTCATTAATTTAGCTTGTAACTATATAATTGATCTGAAGAATAAATATGAAAAACTTAAAAAAAAAAGAACTTTTTCAAATGGCTGTTCAATTTTGGAAAATATATTATTTTTCTTTAAAAAGAAAAGAACATTAGAAATTTATATGATTCTTCACAGAAAAAAAGATACAAAGTTAAGCTTTACTCATGATTCAAATCAAAACAAATGTTCAGCTCTTCTAACTTTCACAGAGCTTTCACTAGGTTTCTGTTATGTACCTTAATTTTTTCAAGGATGTACATATCTAAATAACTTTATTTAAGATATTTAACCAAGGCAACAGAAGCAAAGTCTGTCCATATTTCATCATTTAACATTTCAGCTTGCCTTTCTCATCTTCATAATGTTTACAGAAGAAATGGCTAGTATTAGAGGAGGCTATAAACCAGACTGTATGCATCTAAGACTGTTTTATTGAATTAATATTTTAAAAACTCACAGTGGCTTTGACTGAATAAAAAATGCAGTAGAAAATTTAAATTATCCTTATAGCCCTTTTTTTCTCAGTCATAAAACCAATGGTCTTGTACAAAACCTAAGTTTTTTTTGTTTGCTTGTTTTTCTGGGGACTTATAAGAAGTTTCAGTGGCTTTACTGTCTGACGATCTGAAATAAGAAAGTCAAAAGAGTGCAAAGTTGTTACTTCAAAATCAAATTTAAGAATAAGAGTCATAACTCCTGGCATAAACTCCCCCTAATCTCTTCTGTTTTGCTATGAAGTATGGCTTCCATGTTGAACAACTAATTCTGCCTCTCTTGAAGCAGATACCACGCTGACACTGCTGGAGGAATAACACAGATGCTATTCGTGTGGATTTAACTTATTAACAGCCTTCTGGTTTTTATATCAACAGCAAAGCAATTAGAGCCAATGAGATACCACTCACAAGTTTGTAACTTGTGTTCACATCCAGGAGCTGGAGGCTGCTGGGGGCAGCCCACTTGCCAAGTCACTTGCTTCCAAACCCTGCCTCGTGGCAGCCCACGTCAGTGATTCACAACAGCACAAACCTTCATGCGAGGCTGCACATGCCACCTAAAACTACTTTGTTGTTGATGTAAAAGCCAAAAGACTATGAATACATTTCCTGCCTGTGAGCAGGATAGTTTTCCTATCTCTGGACCACAGGATGAGTGCGAACACTTCTGATCAGCTTTTCTGCTCATGTATTTCCCATGGCAAACTACTTTGGCTAAAGGTGTGGAAGATGGATTGCTTCTAGTCAGGATTGTCAGGAGGTGAAAATAACACTCATAGTCACAAACATGCAGTAAATGTGCCAGTTACTGTAGATGAGTTGTATCATTTGTACATTTATATAAAAGAAAAGGTCTTGGAGAGGAGGGCCAAGAAGATGATCAGGGAGTTGAAGCACTTCTCTTATGAAGAAAGACTGAGGAATTTGTGTCTGTTCAACCTGGAGAAGAGAAAGCTCTGGGTGACTACATTGTGGCCTTCCAGTATTTAAAAGGGAACTTATATCTCTGGCTTTTAACATGGGCAGATAGTGATAGGACAAGGGCTAATGATTTTACAATGAAACAGCAGAGAGATATATAGTAGATATTAGAAGGAAATTCTTTACTAAGAGGATGGTTAAGCCTTGTAATAGATTATCCAGAGAAGCTGTGGATGCCCCATCCCTGGAGGAGTTCAAGGCTGGGTTGAATGGGGCCCTGGTCAGTCTTATTTGATCCTTAATGGTAGGGGGATTGGAACCAGATGATCATTAAGGTCTCTTCCAACAAAAACCATTTTATGATTCTATGATTCTGATTTAACACAGTCTTATATACACAGCTCTCATTATCTCACACTAGTTTGCTTGAAGCCAATAATACATGGATATGGATGTCACACCACAAGTGTTTGCTCCTAGCACATATATCTGATGTGACTGAGCTGAGCTGCCTGCTTAACCTCTTTCATTCACAGTACCTGGGGGAGGTGAACAGACTTAGCCTGTGACACAGCCTTTTAATATCATCTTCCAGCTCTCCCTGTTAAGTCTTTTAGACAGACTCTAGGATCAGCCTCAGGCCCAAACAGAGCTGTTGAGAAGATTTCTGTGAGTGCAGTTCACAATTGCTGTACATATTGCCAGCACTAAAGCTAAAACAGCTAAAGTAGGATGCACTGTGCCTCCTGTCACTTCAATGAAAGCTGGCAAGTGCTGTGGGTGGAGAGATCATGGTCACAGCACCGAGTGCAACACTGGAGAGGAACTATACTCCTTTCCAAGATGTGAGAATATAAAAAAAAAAAATAATTAACCATTTGGAAATGCCAAAATCTTTTTGTTGAAATTTACATAGGTCACTCTAAAAATTAAGTTAACTATTTATTTACATGGAAGCTACAGTAGATACAAAGAGCACAGCATGAGCATTTGATAGAGTAAATTCTCAGCTACAAAAAACTATTTTTCAACGCCATCACTAACATTTGCTATGTATTTTCAGCAGCGATGAATAAAAACCTGCTTTATCTCAAAAGATCTGTGAATGTGAACTAGGAGTCTTATCCATACATTGTAAAGCCAGAGTGTTTATTACAGTGTTTTGAGACAATAACTTGCATTGAAAAGGTGGCCCTTATGCAATATGGTCAGGAATGTTCATGTGTTTGAATTTTGGTCTGTTGACAATGCTTATCTGTTTGCTTTCCTTATAATAAATATAATATAGAGAGGATCAAAGCTGAAAAATACAGAGCTAAAGCCAATGTACTTCACATCCAAGGGGCTTTGCAATTCATATTTGATGTTGGATGCATCTGCCAGACTCATTTTTTTGAATTCATTCTGTCTTCAAGAAGTACCAAGAAAACTGTCTCATCTTAGGAGCTCGTCTGGTGTTACAAGCCTGGTGGACCAGCTTCATGCATGCATTCCCACTGTAAAGGTGCTTCTTCAGCCAAGGCCTCTGCCTGTGGTGAGCCAGAGCTAATGGCTGGGGGAAATTGGCCTGTCATCTAGATGATGGCTGTTGTTTTTTTTTTTTTTTAGTTTTATTGTGTAAGCTTTTTGCCTGTACTGGTCTCACCATAGAATTCCTGTTTCCCATTAACTACAAGTAAAAGAGTGAAATGCTTGTGGTTGTGAGCCCCAGACTAACTGACCTAGTGCTGCCCTGAAGTGATTTGGGTTATACTGGGAGACTGCTTAAGTGACTCAGACATCCCCTGTAGTTTTACATAAATTATGCTTTGGTTACAAATGGGCTGTAACACTCAGGTAGGAGAATTCACCACACCCTCCCCTTTTAATCTGCATATAGCAACCTTAAAACACTTTGGTAGACTCTACAGCAGCTTTTGAGACAAAACTATTCTCGTAAGGGCTGAGTTTATGAGGCTGTAGAAGTTACTAATTTTACAGACAGAAGTAGCATAGGACAAAAAACAACTTTTTGTTGTTGCTAGTGGCCAGTGAGAGTTCAGCCATTCACAAGTCTCTACACCAGTTCTTTGCAACTGCCAGGGGCAACTGGCTATACCATTACAGTCTGCAAAAATGCCAGCAAAGCCATAAACCTGCTAGCATATACATAAATCTGGGAGTAGATGAAAAATCTTATCCAAATTTCAAGAGAAAAAATTTTGCATAGTTTGGATTTAAAAAATTGCTTTTATTCTCCCTGGTGACCACTGTTAGGACCATGGGAATTACACGAAACTGAACTGTGTCAGGGGAGGTTTAGATATTGAAAAAGTGTTCAAAATGAAACGCATAATTCTTGCTGCACGCATACAAATTCTTTTCTTCCCCCTATCAGCAAGAGAAATTCTCTGGTTGGGAATGGAAGGGAAAGTGAATAGTCCACACTACTCAACACTTGCCTAAGTAGTCTTACAAAAATAATTCCTTAAAACAGAAAAAAAACAGGATTTATAGACTGGTCCAACAAGGTAAACAAAGGCATCACAAAATCTCATATGAATAAAGCTTCTTCTGTCAGGGTCATTATCCAGCAGATTAGCATGTCCTTCTGAAAAGATGGCAGGGAAATTTATTCTATCACAGAACCTGAATGCATCCTAAATTTCATGACTTATTAGCTTTCTGGGGTATTTACCATTTTTGCATGTGTGTAATAATAAAACCTGACTTTTTACGTCGGGGTTTTTGACAACTAGGTAAAAAAGAGAGGATCTGAGAGATGAAATTTTTCCTTTTCCTCAACAATGATACAAAAGCTTTTATTTTGAGAACTTAAATTAACAGTTCTCAAAATATTTTGTATCGTTTTTAAACATGAAAATATGCAATCACATTACAAAAGATAAAAGTAACAGTGATATCTCAAGCATAAAGAAGCTTTGAAAAGGGGCATAATAGAACTTCACTGTAGGCATAAATATATTAGTTGTTAAATACTTTTACTCACTGAGAGTATTTAAGCACATACTTCTCGTCATGCATGTGAGATGTTCCCCCCAGCAATACTGTAAAACAAGTGTTATTTAAAGCAAGTGTTCCAGTTCTATGGCTTTCAGACAATTGACTACACTGATCATTTGGTGGAGAAACCAGATGGTACTACTAGAAACCCCAGAAAGCTTTTCCATAAATAACATTTCTATTTTAATCACAAATGCTTCTTGAATTGCCAAAGCCAGAAATGAAGATGAGTCTTCTGTCCCTTAATTGTTGTAAGCTACAATTAATAACACTAAAGAAGTGGAGAAAAAAATGTGATACCCTTATCACAGAATCATAGAATTGCTTAGTTTGGAAGGGACCCCAAGGATCATCAGGTTCCAACCCCTCTGTTGCAGGTAGGATTGCCAGCTGCTATATCAAGAACTAGATCAGGTTGTTCAGGGCCCCATCCAACCTGGCCTCGATCACCTCAGGGGTCCAGGCATCCACAACCTCTCTGGGAAGCCTGTGCCAGCCATCTCACCAATCTTTCATTGAAAAACTTCCACCTGATACCTGATCTTAATCTTTAAACTAATCTCTTTTAGTTTAAAATAGTTTTCTCTTGTCCTATCA
The DNA here is from genome assembly GCA_023055505.1 of Callipepla californica brunnescens. Classification (NCBI taxonomy): domain Eukaryota; kingdom Metazoa; phylum Chordata; class Aves; order Galliformes; family Odontophoridae; genus Callipepla; species Callipepla californica. The sequence goes on from JALIRH010000001.1 coordinate 5,997,897, forward strand.
CTATGTGTCCATGTAAAAATTTGATTTCCCTCTTTTTTATAATCTCCCTTCAAATACTGGAAGGCCATAATGAAGTCTGCCTGCAGTCTTCTCTTCTCCAGACTGAGCAAGCCCAGCTCTTTCAGCCTATTGTCATAGGATAGGTTCTCCAGCCCTCTGATCAACTTTGTAGCCCTTGCTTGAAGTTTAGCATCTTTCCTGCACTGTGGGCCCCAGACCTGGATGCAGTACTCCAGATGGAGCCTCACAAGGGCAGAGTAGAGAGGGACAATCATCTACCTTGCTCTGCTGGTCACCCCTCTTTTGATGCAGCCCAGGATACCTTTGGCCTTCCATGTTCCAAGTGCTGCTGACACATATTAAGTTCTTCATCTCCCAGGACCTCTAAGTCCTTCTCAGCAGAGCTGCTCTCAAGGAGTTCTTCTCCCAGTCCATAAACATAACTGGGATTACCCTAATCCAACTTTGCACTTTGCTTTGCAACGTTAAACCTCATTAGGTTCACATGGGCACACATTTTTAAGTTTCAAATGGCATCCTTTCCATAATAGAACTGCTGTATCAAATGCACCACTCAGCTCAGTGTCATCAGCAAGCTTGCTGGGTGTACATTAGATACCATCATCTATGTCACTGATAAAGATATTAAAGAGTATCAATTCTAAGACAGACCCCTGGGGATACTGCTGATCACTGGTCTCCACTTGGCTATTTATCCATTGAGTAAAATCCTTTGGCTGTGACCTTCCAACCAATTCTTTATACGCTGTACAGTCCATCTTTAAAATCCATCTCTCTCCAATTTAGAGATAAGGATGTGGTGGGGGACCATGTCAAAGGCCATGCAGGAGTCCAGGTAGATGACATAGATTGCCTTTTCTTTGTCCACCAACATCTTCCCTCCATCATAGAAGCCTGCTAGATTGTTCAGGCAAGACCTTCTCTTGGTGAAGCCATGCTGGCTGCCTCAGATCACCTACTCATCCCTCATGTGCCTTAATATGTCTACCAGGAGGATCTTCCCAAGCACAGAAGTGAGACAGTCACCTGCCTGTGGTTCCTCAGAGCCTCCTTCCTTCCTTTCTTATGGAGAGATGTTTACATTTTTCCAGTCCCTGAGGACTTTCCATGACAGCGATGGCTTTCAAATATGATGGAGAGTGGCTCAGAAACTACATCAACCAGCTCCCTTAGGACTCTGGGATGCATGTTGTCTGGCTCCATAGATTTGTACACATTCAGTCTCATGAGGTGGTCTCAGACTTGTTCTGGCCTTACAGTGGAGAGGATTTTGCTCCCCTAGTTCCCACCTAGAGGTTCAGGGTTGTGAGGTTCAAGGATGTGAGAAATATGATAATCCTGGCTGCCAATGAAGACTGAGGCAAAGAACTCAGTGAGTCTCTGAGCCTTTTCCATATTTATTGTGTCCAGTTCGCCTTTTTCATTTATCATATACTCTCTCTTTGGCCTGGCTCTCCAATCAGTGTACCAATGGAACCCATTATTGTTGTTTATAAAATCACTCACCAAGTTTAGTTCCATTTGTGCCTTGGCTTTCCCAATCCCATCTCTGCATTTCTGGACAGCATCTCTGTATTGTTCCCAGGTGACATGTCCTTGTTTCTACTGCCTGTAGATGTCCTTCTTTCAACTCCATTTGATCAGTAGGTCCTTGCCAAGCCAAACTGGCTTCCTGCCTCCCCTTCCTGATTTCTTATTCTGAGGGTTGGAGAGCTCTTGCACTCAAAGAAAAGTCCATCCTATAAAAAGCAGCAAACTTTGATTCACAACTTTGTCTCTAAGAACAGCTTCCCAGAAGACTTCATCCAACAATTTAAACTGGCTGAAGTTTGCTCTCCTGAAGTTCAGGGTCCTGGCTTTTTTCCAGTCTCACATGACTCAGATGACAAATTCAACAAGGGAGTAGTTGCTTCAGCCCAGGGTGTCTCCAATATTAATAATGTTAATGATCTCCTCTGCACTGGTGAGCATTGAGCGCAGCAACACGTCACCTCTGGTTCATCTGTTCAGTACCTGAAACAGAAAGTTATCATTGATGGACTCCAGAAGTCTCCCAGACTGCCTGCAACTCACTGCGTTGTTTTCCCAGCAGATATCCAGGTGGTGGAAATCCCCCAATTAGATGAGAGCCTATGAGTCAGAGTCCAACACTTCTTGCAGCAAGAAGGCCTTGTCAACAAGCACCCCTTGATCAGGTGGCCTGTAGTAAACTCCTGCCACCAGCTGTCCTTTAGTGGTCCCATTCCTAAACCTATCCATTCCTTCTTCTCTTTCCCACACCAGAGCTTGAAATCTATTGGTTAGTGGGACTTTAGAAGCAAGGGGGAGTCTTTTCCTTTTGCTCTAAGCAGAGATGAAGGTCCAATCTCCCTCACCCTCCATGTGTTTACCTTCAGGTGGGAAGCCTCCTTATCTTCCTCCCCTGGCTGGATGTGGGAGTGGTCCTGCTGGTCCTGGCTCTGCCTCTGGCATGTCAAAGCACTGCAGGAGCGCAATGGCACCCAGCAGCAGCACTGTGACAGGTGCTCCTCATGCCTAGCAAGGCTGTTCCCTGCTTTGGTGCAGAATACATCCACCCCATAGCTGACCACCTTGCAGAAACAGCTGATGAGTTAAAAGGACAGTCAGTTGTTATCTACTCAGTGTAATGCTATCACTATGGATAAGGCCCTGGACAACCTGACCTATCTGTGGTGTTTCTGTTCATTGCAGGGGTCTTGGATTAGATGGCCTTCAGAGGTCCCTTCCAACTCTAAGGATTCTATAATTCCATGATTCTATCATTATCCATGATATTATAATAAAAATACATGGAGTTTTCACCTTAGCTTTTCTTGGGAGAAAAAAAAGCGTGAAGAAGATATGCTTAGAATTTTCTTCTAATATCCATAATTTCTGTCTAAACAGACTTTAATTTATCCTTTGCTAATTGAAACATATAGAAAATATCACATTCAGCAAATACTCTTGCTTCTTAAGCTCCTTCTGACTAGGTCAAAAACAGGGGAACCCAAGATGAAAGATGAATCACGATAAAAAAAGATTAATCATGAATCCTAAAAAAATTCATGAGACAAAACACCAGTGAAGTCACTTTAAAAGTATTCAGATGATTTTATAGTCTGTTTCTCAACAGCTGCATCTGTTTCTATTCCATTTAAATGCAAATTAGACTTCTATAACCTCTGGGTTCTTAACAGATGTTGTCATGAAGTTGAGCATTTTTACATAAGCAAAAGCTAAACAAATTAATTTCAGGACACCCAATGTTTCCAAAAGGCAACAGCCTGGCAATATCAGATTGTATTACTCTTTGCAAAACATTCTAGACATACTTTTATTTTTATTTTTTTGTGGCTTTAATTATGAATTTCATCTGACAGGTTTTCCTCTGACCAGAGGCAACTAATACCACCAAACACAGACACTGATGCTGGTTCTGTTGTGTGCTGGTGGGCAGAAATAATTGAAAGAAGCCTGTAATCACTGTAAGAAGCAGCACCAAAGTAGTGCTGCTGAGCATACAGTTTGCAGTTTGCTAGCAGTCTGATAGGCTAGGAAGGAGAAGAAATGCATTGGATATGCTACTGGCAGAGAACAATTGCCATTGTCCTAAATGATGAGATGTGGACAGGACAGATGAGCCTCTCTGGACAACAACACAAGAGTCAAAGAGCACTGCTTGCACATTGTTTATTGTCTGTATAGTCTGGCATCTCAAAGCCTAACCTTCTTATAGGACAAAAAGGTTTTGTTTCTTATTACTCTTAGCCAAGTGAAAGAGTAACAATCTCTTATAGCTTGGTTAATATTTTCCTAAATAGTTGTTTCTTTCCTCATTAAAATAGGTTGGCTTTTCAGAAGTGGATAATCTTTGAACCTCCTCTACCAGCCTCTGCTCTGAGAAACAGTTTTGAAAATCCAGAATTCTCTTTAAGTAAAATACTATAACAATGAGGGAATACTAAAAGCAATACAGGACAGTTCAAAGTTTTTAACTCTAGATCATCCATCACACTGTAGCAAGAAATTGAGTTCCTATAATTTAAGTATATCACTGATATACTGATCTACTACTGATCAAACAGCTTTGGTTTCTGATTTCCTCAAAATATGAATTAGCTAATTTTTTCAGCAACTGTGAATTTCATTTTACCAAAAATTAAAGCTAAGGATATACTACAAAATTATAATGATCAAATTCCTGGTTAGTTTTAATAACAGATCCTGTATCTATTCGGGTAAGACTGTGCCTAGTACTGCACTCATTCCATATTCTGTTCTTATTAAAGATGACTTTACTTGGCTATATTATTTTTTTTATATTGATTTATTATAAGCATACATAAATGATGAAAGAAAAACAGCAGAGAAAAATGTTGAATTATGTGGCAATGAAAATACCGTGCTTCCTATCAACAAGCAATTCTACTGTGCAACTTTTTTTCCCTCAGTACTTGGAAAAGAATTTATAATCTGTGTTAAAAGAGGTGAATACAGCTGAGCTATAAAGTATAGCATTCCACATTCTTCTGCAATTAAAAGCATCTATTTCAGCTATTAAAAAAAAAAACAAAACACAACACAATAAAACAGAGAAATGGAAAAAAAAAAAAAGCAAAAAGAGAGAGAAAAAAGAGCCTTCTAGTAACAGAGTATTTATTAATGTGAGACAGTCTCTTCTGGAAACAATAAAGGTGCCTATTTGTGCAGCCCTCTGGATAGGTTTTCATCCAGATCAAGACTAGTTTCTATTTAAGTCATTTCACTCAACAAAAGATTCTAGGAAAAAAATACCACACTGTAGGTTCTCCTTCACGCTCTACAAAGGAGGCCTTGCATGCAGGCTGCTTTTAAGCATGGTTTTACTCCTGTCATCTGCCACAGAAAAACACAGCAGGGTGGCTTGACCTTGTGAGAACAAAACACAAAGGCACGTTTTTAGAATCCTACAGATAGTACCCAAAATTTATAGAAATATTTATGCCCACATACGTACTTGTACTTCTCTCCAAAAATCTTAACAGCTCAGTACCTTAGTTTAAGATGTACATTCCCTAGGAGATGTGGAAACAACTGAAAGACATTCTCTCTTAGTTACCTAACTTTCAGTGTTTTCTCAGTGAATTTTTAGGCATCCAAAATCTCAGGTATGATCAAGCTCATTCGATTTCTTGCTGTTAATGGAGGGAGACAGAGAGAGAGACACATCACTTTGATTCTACTAGCACAGATCTTCCTCAGCACTCCCAAAGAGCCAGGCAGTTCTGGCACAGACAGGAAATCAGCTCAGCCAAGCAGATCCAGCTCATGGTGAGCAGAAGGCACAGCTGTAGTGACAGATGTATCATCTCAGCAGACTGCTGTAGCTACAAAGCATTTTCATATTTTCGCTTCTCATACCTCCACTTTCATATCCCTGGTTGCACAGAGTCAAGTTCAAGAAAAGAAAAGAAAAGTAAACTTGTTCAACTGAACCAGAACTGGCAGCCAAAGTAGTGGTCAGGTAATCCTCAAAATGACTAACATCACCTTTGTTCTCCCATGTTATTGTCCCAATTGTAGGAATTGTTGTGATAAAAATCCACCATAAATCTGCCATCCACATAGATACCTAAGCTTTGCAAATGTTTCTAGGTCTCAAAGTTCTTCATATACCTATTTTTCTATTTCTTTTATGAGATAGCGAAGTGATAACAATTTCTTAACAATAACAACAATTATTGGAAAAAAAGTTTGAAGACAAATTATATTTACTGTAAATCTTCAAAAGGTCAAAGGTATGAACTTTCAGGGAGACTGAGCTATATTTCAGTGCTACCTCTAAGTGCTCAGGTTCTAGATTTTACTGTGGTTTTTTTTTGTTTGTTTGTTTGTTTGTTTTTTCTAGATTCTACTGTTAGTAAGTGCTCAGGTTCTCTTACTCAACAAAAACTTCAGACAAAAGATGGCTTAGAAACACAGTTTACACTTTTAGGACAAGTACTGTAAATGGAAACATATGATACAGAAGATGAGTAAGACTCCTTTTACCATCAACGCTACCTCTTTTCTACTTTGGAAGGAATTCAGTGTTCTCCAACCACGTTTTTTCTCAGAACAAGCTTTTCTCAGGACTAGCAGTTTGAAGTTTCTCAGAACTCAGAAGTTTGGCATCTCTTCCACTGTGTTTGCAGAGGAATGGCTGTTAGAGCAGACATAAGTCTGCATCATTCTCTGGTAGCCGAAATTTCACATCTGTCTTTCTTTAGGTGGAATTTTTTCAGTCCAGATTATGATCCTAGGAATATACTGGATCCATCAAAACAGAAAAATCAAGTTTGAATTTCATGTATCACTTGGTCTTTCTCAGATCTAGCATCCTCATGCCTCAGTTTCAACAGAAAGGTTGCACATGCAACTGCATCTACTAGATGGTCATCTGAATGGATCTATCCCTGCTCCACTCACCTCATGGTACTCATTGGACCTCCAGTGATCAGCCTAGGAACACAGACACGCAGTGAAACACCCAATGTTTATAGAATCATAGCGTCATAGATCATAGAATTGCCTGGGTTGAAAAGGACCTCAAAGACCATCTAGTTTCAAACCCCCTGCTATGGGCAGGGTCTCCAATCACTAGAGCAGGCTGCCCAGAGCCACATCCAGCCTTGCTTTGAATGCCTCCAGGGATAAGGCATCAACAACCTATCAGGGCACCCTGCTCCAGTGCATCACCACTCCCTGAGTGAAAATCTTCCTCCAAACATCTATCTCCCCTGTTTTATTTTAAAATCATTCCCCCTTGTCCTATCACTATCTACCCATGTAAACAGTCATTCCCCCTCCTCTTTGTACGTTCCCTTCACGTACTAGAAGGCCCCAGTGAGGTCTCCCCAGAGCCTTCTCTTCTCCAAGCTAAACAAGCTCAGTTCCCTCAACCTTTACTCACAGGAGAGGTGCTTCAGCCCTCTGATCATCTTAGTGGCCCTCCTCTGGACCTGTTCCAAGAACTCTGCATCTTTCCTGTGCTGGACCTGAACGCAGAACTTCAGATGGGGCCTCACAAAAACTGAGTATAGGAGGACAATCACCTCCCTCTCCCTGCTGGCCACCTCTTTTTTAATGAAGCCCAAGATATAGTTGTCCTTCCAGGCTGCAAGTGCCCAGTACCATCCAAGGTTCTCAGATTTCCATACATGATATTTCCTATGCTAGAGTTTCTGAAAACTATCAGATGCAAATGTTGCCATTATGCCACTACTTATAATTTGTGCAGATTACAGGTAACCAGGGTAGGCCAATGCTCCTAATTTGGATGTCATTTGAAATTACGTATTGGTACCTTTCCAGGCACAGCTGATCCTCATCTGCCTGCAATTTTCTCCTAGAACTAACTGGTTCCTGAAGATATAAAAGCTTATCTGTCAAACTGACTAACCCTTTGCTCTGTGATTATTAACTGCTTTGACTCAGAATAGTTGAGTAGAATAATTCATGGTAATTATGTATACCAAAACTTAACATTATTAATCCTAGTTGCAAGTACAGTAATTCTCACAAACTATAGTATATGTGTGTGTGTGCATATAAATTTGCATTATAATGCATCAAAAATTTATTGTTAGATATTCAAGCCACAGAGGAGAGATTGAGATCACAAGTTGAGTCTGGGTTAAAGTAACAAAAGTTAAAATGGAAATTCTGAGATCGTTTCCTCTCCCAGTATCATGCATTTCTTTTGTTTATGAAGCATCTAAGTAAGTGACTGAAAATAGAGATGTTCTTAGAGAGGAAGAGTGAATGCTACTGAAGTCCTATACTTTGTGTTGTCTTTCACAAAATAGCTGTAAGAAATGAGCAGCACTGAGAGCCCACAAAAAAATAGCATGAAAGTAATAGAAAAAGTAGCAGATGCAGTTTTTCCTTAATGCGAAAATTTCTCACTCGGATACAAATCACAAATGCTTACCATTCCCCTGAGGGGAATACACTAAGCAATTTGAATATCAACTCTGCAGAACATGAGTCAAGAAAATGCTTGTAGAATACAAAAGAAGAGGTTCAAACACATAAAGAAACTGAGTGTGCTTCATTAAAAGGGAAGCCTAATTAAAAGGATGAACAGTTTCAGAAGGAATGGTTAGCTTCTAGGTAAGTCTTCTAAATCAGAAAAGCAGTATTTAAAAGGAATACAGTTAGAATCCAGGTAAAAAATGACATTTTCCTTCCCCCACACATGCTTTGGGAATACAAGTTTAAACAAATTCTGGAAAGGGAGATGTTGTTTTCTATGTCTTTTGCAACAGGCAGAGAAAATGCTGGACCATTTAAGGTGTGCATCTTGCTCAGCAGGGCATGACAAAGAGCACTGGGCTAATAGATGAGACAGTGAGGAATTTTTATAACACAGCAGTTACATAACTTCTTGATTTTTGTAGACGGTTAGCAGCAATCATTCTATATTGAACAATGTGAAGTCAACTCTCAAAATAATACAATATGACAGGCAAAGTGTATTTCAGATTGATTTGCACTGGGGAGTAGTAGAAAATATTTCACTGCAATGCACGCATTCCCAAATTTATCTCCTTGTGAATTCCAGATATGGGAGAAACAAACAAACAAAGCCTCTGTTTTCTGAAAGAATCAGTTCCTGGTGTTGAATGAATAGAGTACTTTAATAAAGGATTAAAATTAAAAATGTACTGGGAAGGGATTTAGGGACTTCTTTATTTTTGCTTCTCAATGGAGCTCAACATACAGAGAACATGTTACAATTAATTCAGCATGTGGGGGTAATCATGTCGTTACATGGCAATGTTTAATCTAGTTGAGGCCAGTAATCTCTGGATGTTGATCTGCAGTGTCATGTGCTGCCTTGTAGCATTTCCACATGGGTGATCTGATACTTCACAGCATTAGAATCTGCATTTGATTTCTTGCTCTCTTATCTGACTCCTTGGGGATTCAGTAAATTCAGCTGTAATTTATGACTGCCATTCTCTTTGGGCTTTGACACATACACAGCAAAGGATTAAAATCAAACTTCTAAAGTAGTTACCATCTGCCCTGCCCTTCTGATGGAGATTGCCAGTCCCAGCACACTGTCTGAAAAACAGTGAAGCAACTCCTAAACATCTCGAGCTTGTTTATGAAGGTGCATAGATCCACTTGATGTTTAGCTGAGAACTGCAGCAGTACAGAAGCTGATTCATAAATCAAGCAGTGATCTTTGTCAGAGGTGGGGCAACAACTTGGGCAGCCGCCATCTGAATTTAGTCTGCTTCTGAATGTGAATGAACTCTTGGACTTCATCAATGTTTTCAAGTTAGTAAATGACAGTCCTTCCAGAACCAATTGTTTCAGAACAACAGAGTAACTTCAGATGCTTTACAGACTATTATTGTACTGATTGCTTTACAGATTCTCAGTTTTCATTGGTTACTTCTTTATTAAAAACAACAACAACAACAACAACAACAAAACCCTGAAATTTTCAAAGCCATAACTAATGCAGAAATGAGGGTTTACTGCACATCCTCCTTTGATCCCCCGTATGAACTGGGTTAAGTCACAGTCTATGCTTTGGAAAATCTCTTTCAGTCTTCTGTGTAATTATGTCGCAAACTCAGACCTATTATTTAGCTAAGTATGTAGGCTCTATTACAAGTTTTTATTATACAGACTGAAAAATCAAAGTAGTTGTTGATTTTAAATGATAAATTTTTATTCTGAATATACTGTTTTTGCACAAGAATTAACACAACAGTTCTAGGATTATAAACTTTTTATAACATTATTGTACAAATTTTTACAAAAATTTATTTTTCCAGGCTCGTCAAGTTCCACAAAAGTGTCAAGAGAACACAATAAAAGGGAGAAAGACTTGCTTTGCTTTGCAAGAGCAATCAAGCCTTTTTTTGCAGAAACGCACACTAAGCATTTCAATAAAAATATCCCAGAAAGCATGATCCAGACATTCCATACAACACGAGAAGACAGCTTTGTCAGATCACAATCACATTTTCATGGCATCTGAACAAGACAGTACTCTTTTAGCCTCAGTGAAATTATTTCTTCAAGATGGTATTTTTCTTTTAAACCATAAACCGTACGGATGGAAGTAGCTGGGAAGAAGGTGAGGCTAACTTTTCAAAACTCTTGAATTGTTTTCAGACACTTTATTTTAATCTTTTTACAGTAGTGTACAATGAGTATTAACAATATTAACATTGTGGTATGGAAGAAAAAAAATATCTCGCCTTTTTTAAAGGCTTAGATGTCTGATGAAGCTAGGGTAAAATTTCACCTAAGGAGTTATTAAAATATCACCTTCAGTCGACATTCTAAAAACATCAGAGAGCATTGCAGTGCCTTGTAGGCTTTAATATACCTCTTAATAACCAGTGTGCTAGCATCTGAATTTTTAGGACCAGTGAGACCTACGTTGTATTTTGAAATTAAGAGGTACTAAGCACACTTTCTGAGCTTGCGTGCTGATGGGAAAAAAAAAAAGTTCTAAATGTCTCTTCAGTGATACCAAAAAACTCTCAACCGCATCAAGTAACACTTGGGTTGCAAAGGTCACTTAAAAGGGATACTGCCTATATGAACCCAGTAAGGCCAGTTTTTAAGTTAGTAAAAGGAATATTATAGGAAAAATTACAAATGGCAGCAACTGTTGTTTTTTTGTTTTTTCTTTTTTGTTTTTTGTCTTTTTTTGTCAAGTTAAGCAGTAAAGCCTCAAGCATTAGAAACATGAAAAATATACTAAAATCTTAATGATACAAGACCTAAAAATCTTGTCAATCAAACCTGCTATGTCATGTTAAAAACCTGTTACAAATATGGACCACGGTTAGTGTTTTGGCAGTAATGCTGGTTGTTTAAAGAAACAAAAGGGGAAAAAAGAAAGAAAAGAAACCTTTCATGTTAAGTCATCAGATCACATTTGTACAGTACCACACTGTGAGAACTTTAATGGTGGTTATTTATCAGACGTACAGTAGGCCACATGACTTCTGTGTAAACGGAAACAGTTACAGCAGATTATCTCTGTCCCTTAGTGCCATTTAAAGGATCTGAGCAAGTACCATCATAGTTTATTATCAGACTTCAAAAAAACTTTTTACAGCATACTGTAATTTGAAAATGTCCCAATTTCAAGCCTAGGATCAAGTTTCTTTTCTTACAAAATGAAGTTTACTACTGCACAGTTTGTGAGAGTAAGGATATTCTTCTTCATAAAAATAAGTAAGTATTCATGGAAGATATTTCTAACTGACTGTTCTTCACATTTTGAGATAGCTAATGTTCACACTGCATTTGCTTTCTAGTTTTCTGGTGTTTTGTATTTTATAGATACATCACTTCCATATAATAAAATCCTGAGTTTTCTATCAGACAGGTTTAATGGCTGAAAGGCTAGGTACATATAAATAAACGATTCTTCAAGTCCTACAGAGGGGAAGGAACAAAAAGTAATTCCCTCTCTGGATTGCCCAAGGTTAATGTGTCTGCACTGCATGGACTTCTCCCTCTTTTTTATATGTGAGCCCTCTAAGGAATGAGAGCAAAAGCGCCACTTGGTTTCTGTGGCATTGTAGATTTGTGATATCTTTCTTCCTTCCAACAGACTCTAATCAAATGTTTATTAACTAACTCAGAATATAGCTCACGCATGTAACCCAATTATTCTAACATCTCAGTAACGTAACTTTTCCATGAAGGGTTTCTTTTGGGTAGCTAAGTGAAAAATGTATAGCACTTATTATACTGGTAACCTTACAAGAAACTAAAAGAGGAAGATGCAAAGTAATGTGTATTTTAACTAATCTTAAAGTAAAAGCAAACAAGCGTGTTAAGTATTGGCTTAATCCTACAAACCTTGTTCCTTCATCAGATTTTATTTGACCACATTAAGGAAAAAATGCAGAACAGAGTTTAAGGATTAGAAAGATTCACACAATTATTATTGTGTTTTGTCTTTTTTGTTTGTTTGTTTGTTTAATAAGAAATGCAGTAACATAACTAGAAGAAGAGCTGCAAGATTACCTTTACTCACAGCATTAAAATTAGCTCACCTTCCCTGAGGAAGACCTGAAGTCATCCAACAGAGTTGACTGTAATTTTGACCCCATTACTGTACAAGTGATATTTTTTAAAAGCTAAAATTTATTACAGAACAGAAGGTCAGTTTTTACTGTTTTCACTCATTGTACTTCCAAACATGAGAAAATACATTGCTGGAGCCAAGATTCATGAGGAAAACAACAAACCAGCTGTGGGTACAACTAGAGTAGACATCTGATCTTTTAAGCCATGCCATGGCTTTCAGTAGCTTCTTCATGTTTCACAGGGTATTGATGCATGCCCAATTGTTTCTTTAAGCTTTTGACATGATCAAAATTATATCTATCAATTGCCAGCATACACATACCAATGCTTTGCATTTTCTTAATTTTTTGAAGAGCTAGTATATTGTGCCAGGTTAATATTTGCATATTGCAGTTGTTAGCAGAATTATACAATATCAGCAGAGTTGCACATTCATTGGTTTAGCTGTCTTGCAATACTGTTTAGTTCTGAAAACTAGAAAAAAGCACAAATCATATTTTGCATCAACACTATGGTACACCGTAATATTGTAATTTACTGCACCAATCTGTATCACCAATGAGGTTGTATAAAAACAACTTCTAAAATTATTATTCACAATCAAGTATCAGTGTGCATACATACAGATTCAAGGCTCCCCATTTGTTTAGATTTTTCCCAATCTGTTGTTAATTTTGCTATTTTCAAAAATAAATAGCAACAGTACAGTTTTTAATATTCTGGATGATTTTCAACACAAACAAAGGGGGAACCTGATATGAACCTTAGTGAGCATATACTTTCAAAAATAAATATGTAAAATCTGATTTTTTATATACTTAAAATATCTGTACACAGGTTTTAATGTAAGATCACTATTTTGTAAAAAATCCAGCTCAACCTTTTTGTTACAATAGTAAATTTTCCCTATTTTCTCAGCTTTTTGTTGCACAGTATATTCAGAGCTCTATTTTGTAGTATAATTTAATATGATTTGATTGCAACACATTGCAATGTTCAGTTTATCACACAATAAAAGAACCACTCAGTTACCTTTGCAATGGACTACATTCTACCATCAAAGAAAACTAACTGAAAAACAGTAATGCATCATTATCATCATCATGCAAAATACCCTTGGAAACCAACGTTCAAATATCACATATACTTTTTTTATTCACAAGTTGTTTTTTTTTTGAATCTTTGAAGGACTTGTCCAGCTTTATATGTATATCTGCATTGTGAAAAGGAGGTGAATAGTAAATAGAAATTATTATATTTCTGATAAAAGATGACACCAAGATTAAGAAAATCATTTTTAAGTTACACTCTCAAGCATCTTTATATTTTTAAAAATAGTAGTTTCCTCCTTTCTCCATTCTTTTCTGTAAACTAACAAGTTATAAGCTTATCAAAATATTGCCAGATACCTGTTCTGATTATCTTTGGAAGGACAAACCACTCATACAGCATTTCAATCTCGCTGAGCTTCTGATGAAGACTAGCCAACATTTTCATTTCACTCAAACAGTTTGAACAGAACTGATGTTCAAAGCAGCCATCATGGCACTAGCAGTGTATACTGGGGAGCATACTCTTTTTTTAATTTTTTTCATTTTTCTTTCATAAATAAATGTTCATGTAAAAGAATATAAATCTTCAAGAAATCCAAAGCTTAAAATAAATGAAAATCATATACATAAGCTATGGTCAGGGGAGCCCTTTTACATGAAGTCATTACAATAACGAATGAAAAAAAAATCTTAGATTCCCCAATGAAGCGTGTACAGAATTCTGTTCTGGTGGCATAGATGATGCAGCATTCACATACGTGTAAGGATTGACACTCCAATATGCAGCCACTTTGAGTGCCTTTATGAATCTCACAATGCATGATAATCAGACATGAGCATTGCTGTTCTGCTGCTGTCTGAATAGCTGACCCTTTTTAAAATGAAACTGAGGCTATCGTTTTGGCCGGATCTCGATTAAGTTATGCAGGCTTTTTTTTTTTTTTTTTTTTTTTTTTTTTTAGCACGGTCATAACTGGTAGAGTCTGCTGCCAGAGAAGAGCCAAAGCAGGACCAACTGACTTCCTACCATAGACCACAGTGATGGACTCAGACCAGAGGCACCACCGCAATCAGCCGAATCTTCCTGTTGACAAGGAAAAAAATAAATGAATAACATTAATTACATCTAAAATTCCTGAAAAGTAATCTAAACTTTAGACTTCAGCGTTTTGAACTATCCTTGAGACATCATTTTTGGTCTTAATTTCATTATTATGTCTAAAACAACCCAAACGAACAACAAAATAATTCTAAAAATCTTGTCTGATTTTTGATACAAAGAATGACATTACTTCATTAACCATAGACACAGGAAAATTCATCAGTTACAAGGCTTACTGCAGTCATTTATGAACTAGATGGGATTCTTACACAATCAAATAAGAAATGCTATGAAATATACATGGGAACCCTAGAAATACATATCAGTGTTCCATAAAATTACATCAATTTGGAGAATTGGAGCACTGCTTTACAAATATTGAAAAAAACCCACAACTTTTCAAGATAAGAAAACAAATATGAGATGGGTCATGCCCATTACTTCAACATGATCACATATTAAAAAGAATATGCTCTGCAGGTGAATATATGATCAAAAAGAAGGAAATTCCTTTCTCTGTCTCTGATGTATTCAATTCTGAAACAAAGTTCCTAATATTTGTTTTGTAATTTCTATGCAGTCTGTAAACAAGACAGACCCCAGTTTTAGGGCTTGCTCTGAGCTTTACTGCTTTGAGATGCACCAGTGGTCCTAACTATCCATTATGCCATAGAGCAATCTTGAAACTTCTGTTACTTGGTCTTACATTGCCTGTCATGCACACTATCTTTCACATCAAGAATTCATTTGCAAGTCTGCTTAAAATACATTTTATATTTGTTCTGGAGTCTAACATACAAGAAGATGTAAACCTTCTTGCTTCTCAAGAGTACATAGAAGGAATCTATTTTTAGCTATCTAAAACCACAGGGAAATGTTTCAGCCATTCCTTGCACTACTTCATTCACAAAGATCCATATTGATAGGTAGCTATAAAGGCTGAAAATGTTGATTCTTCTGCTTGTTTTCATGGCATTCTACAATGATAGCTTAAAAAGACACTTCCACTTTATATTCAGCCCAAAGGATCCAGAGTCTTAAAGACAAGATAACAGTGCAAGTGGGAAGGAAGATAGTTCCTCTCAGGAACTGGAGAAGCATCTTCAACAGGAGGAACATGTCCAGGAAGGACAGACTGCACCTTATTTGTAACACAGCCCAGCTTCTGGCACAGAAATTGGAAAGGTTGCAGAGGAACATTTCAAGCAGAAAGATGAGGAAGTCTAATCAGTATTGCACAACTGCTGGTTAAGACTGACATGCTTTTGAGACAGGCATGAATACTAATCAACGTGCCTGAGAAAAGCCAATAGGGAAATAAAATGTACAGTCAGAATAAATATGGAAGGCTCATTAAAACACTTTCTGTTTACTAGCACATCCTCAATCAAAACTTTTACAAGTTACTACAGTACTGCAAGAAGCTAAAATTAAGGTGGAATCGTGAAGACTACCATCAGTCTACCACTCCAAAATAATAATCTTTAGACTTGTGAAGGAGAAGGAGAATAACCAGTATGACAGAGCATTATT
This sequence comes from Callipepla californica brunnescens, assembly GCA_023055505.1. NCBI lineage: Eukaryota > Metazoa > Chordata > Aves > Galliformes > Odontophoridae > Callipepla > Callipepla californica. The sequence continues at coordinate 6,013,707 of JALIRH010000001.1, forward strand.
TGGCTACCAACTTGATCAGAAGGGCAGTGTGGGAGATTTAGCAGGGTGGTGGTTTGTTAAGAGTAATAGAAAATGTGATGGGACAAAAATATTAAGGAAAAAGAAAGTGTGACGGAATCTCTCTGGGTAGTACATTTTAGAGTCGAATAATAAAAACTTAATACTAGTATTGCATTGCTGACAACATGATGAGTGTGACAGAAATAATGGAATTGTATGTGAGATTAGAGAGGCAGTATAGAGACTGGATCAATGCACTATGAAGAAAAAAAACCACAACACATTTTTAGATGCGATAAATGATGGCTTCTTGGGAGAGTCTTTGAATTTTCATTTGCACATGGGATCATTTCCAAATTCTTCATTATATGGTGCTCTCTATTACAGTAGTGCAGATCTAGTAGCTGTGTAGACCACAGTGCAGATGAACTTAGCATTATCAGGTTAAACAAATCCAACATAAAAGATTCAAAAAAAAAGGGAACACTGTGAAAATTACAAATCACAGTTTAACAAAGTCACAAAAAAGGAAACCAAAAAAACTAGTTCCAGGAAAAAAAAAGAAAAAGAAAAAAAAGTAAGAAAGAAAAAAGCAGGAAAAACCGTAGGAGCAGTGGCCCCAAAATCAAGATGTTTAACATAGAGACAATTGCTTTTTAGAAATTTTACACTGGATTCCAGGTTAAGTGAATGTTACAAAACAACAACAAAAAAAAAAACACAACAACCCAAAAACAACAACAAAAAAAAGAAGCAACAATTTTTTTAAAAATCTATTGTATGAATCAGTAGGGAGATTAAGCAGGCTGTCTTGGAAGATCAACATTTAAGGAACAAAATTTACCCAAATGGACAAAAACAAGAAAGCACAAATTAGACATAGACAGGGAATTGGGAGAGGTGATAAACATCTTTTTTTTTTTTTTTTTTCTGATCTTCCTGCAACATGAGCTAAATATGAAGGTAAAAATTTCTGGATAAATTAAAAGCACAAAGCAAATATGGGTTAGTAAAACTGCTTGATAACTGAGGTGTAAACAGGAAAGTTGGGGATTACAGGAGATATAACAAAGGACTTTAATGAGTTATTTGTGTCAGTTTTTAAGGGTTGAACACTTTCACATGATTCCCACAATACACAATACATTCTTTAAAGCAAAGAGGACGCAGATCAGTTTGGAATGAATATACTGGAACTGAAATCAAGTAGACAAGTTAAATTCAGTAAATTGTCAGGAATGATAACATTCACTGACAGTACTGAAACAACTTGGATATAAAAAAAAAAGCAAAAAAAAAAAAGCAAAAATCAGCATTAAAATCCTTCAGGAAAAAAAAATCATTCTGTAAAGAGTTTACATTATATCAATATTATATTTTATCAGTGGTAGTAATTTCCAGACAAGTCTCTGACATCAGTTAGCTTTATAATTTAGCTCTGGAATACTGACTTAAACTTTTCTATTTGTGTGGACTCTACAAGTCTGAAAGTCCTAAGTTTTCTGGTCAACAAACAAGTGAAATCCATTCCAGAAGTTCACCAAATTTGGAACAGGACGTTAAGATTTGAAGATGCACTGAACTTTCTGGTTTATTTAGTTTGGCTTGATCATCTTTTACATCTGCATTGCATCTTGAATTTCTGAGCTTTGTAGACGATTTACAGTGGTAAAATAAGCAGTTATGACGAGGATAATTATTAAGTATTCTCTCTGGCATCAGTTATTCTTCGTGTGTCGTAACCAAAGAGGAAAACAATAATGACAGGGAAAACACAATCTATCTAAAACTGTTTTCCTTCCTGGACTGCACACCATATGCTTTAACTTTGTGAAAATTATCAGGGGGAAAAAAAAGAAAAAAAAAAAGTCACAGAAAGTCCAATTATAATTTACATAAATTCAAAAAATCGAGAGCTGAATGGAAATAAATGGAATCCTATTATTAACTTGGACGAGAATAAAACCAGATTCAGTAAAACCTACAGAAGTTGAGAACTTATCAATTGCTTCCTGTAAATAATATGCCTAAGCTTTCTTACAACAGCATCATTTTCATTCTTTAATTCTGTCAGTGCAATGAGACACTCAGCAATTTTCTGAGGATTTTCACCAAAATTTTCCAACCAATTACATTGGTCATTATCACGTACACCTAAGAACCCTAAATAAGCAGCAGATCAGAATATTTCTTATATTGGAAATAATTCTCTTCAGCCAGTTTCTTTTCATCAACAGTATATCAGAAATTTCTTGCATTAATAAATCGCATGTGAAATTTCCTTCTGTGCTTGAGGTGAAGTGTCAAATACAAATGTCATCTCTTTCATGTTATGCTTTATTATGCTAACTCCTGAGAGGGTTATTTTACATCATACTCCATGAAAATTATTGAGCACATGCAAAATGTAACTGAATGCTTTTATAAAACCTTACCTTACATTCATTGCTGAGTATCAAAACCATATATTCATTGCTATATAAATCAACATTTCCTGGAAGGCAGTGCCAGTCCAAAAGTTTAAGTACGCGAGTGGAAATACATATATATACACACCTAAGTCTATATACATTCTTTTTCATTAGAGGTACAGAATACCCATTTTGAGTACTAAAACTGTCTTGAAATGTTAATCAGAACTCAGTATGTTATACTGACTATAAAAAGGAAAAAATTTAGGTGCCAGCCAAAGATCTTCTAATCTGACCTTTGATACCAAATGATTACTGAATGTTATATCTTTTGTAAGCTAGTATTTATTATTAGCCCTTCTATTGTATGGAAAACACCTCAGCTTGTAATCAAGAGTCATTTCAAGTTTCAGTGCATGGATTTTCGTAAATGTTGTTACCTTTGTCTGGATATCACATGATACTGTCTAAGCTATAAAGCTGCCCACATATAGATCAACAATACAGCAAACTCATCAGGACACAGTTTTCTGAGGTGCCTCAAAGCTCCCAGTGACACCCTGGGAGCTAATGCAAGTAAGGCATTTTCAGAAGGGCCTAACAATCTCTTCTCTACTCTCTTTATTCAGGTATGGCAAACAAAACCAGTAGAAGCGAGCTATTCAAGTAATGATAAGGACTTGGTGGGAAAAAATAAAATAAAATAGAAAGCTGAACCTGATCAGCTATTTTATATGTGCTGGCTTCAGTGACTAAAATTAATGTCCTGCAGGAAACTGGTACCAGAATCACAAGTTCCTTAAAGACAGAATGGATGAACAATATTATTTTTGTAACTTTCTGCTGCCAGAAGTCTATCAAATAAAATGATGTTTCTTCATGAGTTTCCAATTACAAGTTTTTTTGGTCTGCCTTTTTGAGCAGAAAGACCATTACGGGCATAAAGAACTCTGCTCAAGGTGAGTCTCTGTCTAATGTACATTAGACTGTATCTTTTTAATTAAAATAAGGTTACTTACAGAGCAAATTGCACAAGTAAGAATATGAGATGTTAATCTAGATGTGAATGTGAAATACCACTGCTGTGGGGGAAGGGACTTTCACCCTTCCTTCCAACCTTCAGCCATCTCTGTGCAAGCTGGCTAGAAATTAGATCATTTAAACATACAAAATGAAACTTCAAAATTACTCAATTACAGCTGCTAAAGAGATCTTAAAGTTTTTTTTTTTTTTCACTAATGTTCAAGTGATATTAACTGAATCTTCCCCCAAGTATAAAGAGAATATACATCATTACAAGAATGTTTTATACTGTTACAATTTTTAATATTCTATCACATTAATTCTGAAAACTGATCACTAAGATTCTACTTCTACTTGATGGCTCTCTTTATTTTGATACATATGTTAGTATCTCCCTCTAGTGGTCTTCTGAGTAATAATATTGATCGGGCACCTTTGTAGTGTACAAGTTACAAAATTAATCTTATTCTTGTTAGATCAGCAGTTCTCTTTGCATATTGGTCACCAGCACAGTATTGGAAATTCTCACATCATTGAACACAACACAGTCAAAAATTCCAGAGCTTTGATTATGAACTGGAGTGTCTGAAATGGGTCAAAATTCAGTATTCATGTATTTCAGTAGAAGAAACTTAATTAAATGAATGTGTACTGTTCCCTTCTATCATTAACATTTTTTTTTAACTTGAATGAGGTGAAAACTTCCGTACACAGAGCATTTATCTTTGGTATCCTCAAGTACAGCTTTATTTTCATAGGTATCATAGCCTCTTCTGTTTGCATCTATGCAGAAAACTTACTTCATTTTAACAGGAACAGGGGAAAAATATTTTGAAGGGAATGACACTGACTCAGCTGGTACATGTGTAGTCTCAAACAGACAACTATATGAACCCAACAGGTTTTCACATCTTTGTATTTGCTATGAGAGAGGTCTCTGTGTCCTCTAACTCTGATTTATAAGGCTCCAAGCAGTTTTTTTCATATTTAATTTTCTTTAATATTGCAATAATAGTTTGTTCCAGTCTGTAGCTTTTGGGACATGCTTCATTCCATTTTCTTTTGTATGCTTATTACCCAAAAAAGTCTGCTATTTTTTTTTTTAAGCCAAGAACAAAACAAAAAATTAGAAAGTAACTGACCATCCACACCACATGAAAACTTGCAGAAAAATGAAGATAGGAGCAGACGTCATGGCAGAGGCACGACTCGTTGTGCATATAGGCTGATCCTATTAATAACGGGCAAAGTAGCAAGTAGAGGAAAAGAAAGAAAACACAGAAAAAAAGACATACAAGATGAGATATCATGCAGTTTGCTGGCAGTTAGCAGAGTTAATGTGAAAGCATCCACCCAAGAGCAAGAGATTCACAGCGATTTTGCAAATGAACTTAACCAAAACAATCCACTGTTACAAAACACATGACTTACACACTGATTAGCACATCAAGCTAGTGAGCAAGAGTTGTACTTTCACACACGATAGTAGGAAGGATATTGAATATTTACAATGGACAAATATTTAAAATATGATTTTTTCAGCTTTGTTGGTCTTTAAAAAGACTTCTTTATTTAAATAAAATCTCGTTACTAGAAAAATGTATTGAAAGCAAGGATTAGTAACTGTCTGGGTTTAACTTTTTTTTAATAGACAACACAACCATTGTGCCTACTTGGATCATTGGGTCAAAACCTGGTACACAATAGTTATAATCAACTAATTTCACCAGAAGTGTCAGAGAATCTTTCCTTTTGGAAAAATGGGATGAATTATTCCAAATGCATTTAAAATTTATTTTAATGTAATGGCAGCTATTTTCCTGTTCAGTAATCTTTGACTTGTAATTTATTCTGAACACTCTGAACTAAACATGCTCTTTTTCACAAAGTATTTTGAAAAAGAGATTATATTCAAAGTAAATAATATGCGTGTCACCGTTATCATTTTTTCCTTGAAACTACATTTATATATACATTACAAGGAGAATTAAAGCATCACAGCACTGCTGATTTCAGAAAATAAATGCAGTTTTGTACCTGTTAAGAATCTGACCTAAGGTCAACAGACACTTGCAGAACTTCTAAGAGAAACATCATCCCAAACCAGATGTTTTAACCATGTTACAACAAATCAAATCATATTCAGAAATGCTATTATAAAAATACAGGAATATCATCTGTTTGTCCAATCCACAAACAAACTGAATTTCATAGCACTGTACTTCAGCCCATCAGTTTTATCCTTGCTGAGGTAACTTTTGTGGTAATCATGTGTGAATGTACTGTAGTTATAGGAAAGGTAGATAAGAAAGCAGCTGTTAATTTTATGTAAATCATGGGATACTTGAAATAGAATGACTATGGTCTAGAGTGAACAATATGTTTAGTGATAGATTATAAGGCATCAAGGAACTCTTAAATACAGTTATCCCTGCTCTCCTAGAACAACTCTACAACTGTTTTTAAAGATACATGAAGTGTTGCAAGTTCAATTTTACCTGTTTGGCTTCATCAAAACAGACATCTGGACCTTTTCTGTATCTGGGCTGTTTGACCATTTCACAAGGATTTGGCCCTTCATCTGTGCCTCTAGTTAAGGAGCCCATCTGAATTTTGTGCTTTGTACATTTCTGGGATTAATATTTTGTTTTTATTTTGTTCAGATAGCACAATTAAAATCAGCAGTCACAGTTCTCTGTAGTTAAGTGAAAGAAAACCAAACCAAACCAAACCAAACCAAACCAAACCAGAGTCTCAGCAAAATAGATGTCAAATATCTTCTTTATGGATACTGCTTTAAAACAGAAAATGTCTTCATTACTTTTAACAATCAGTATTTTTAGACCAATATATAAAAATAAAGGATGCTTCTATTACTATTGCATAAATATTACAGAAATTATTTGACAAAGTAGGAAGCCTTCTGTGGTAACTGTGTATGTTACTACTGAGTTATTTGGGCTGAAATGAATAAGCACTGTAAAGGTGAAGAAGCCCATCTGGAAACATAATGTTATATACTAGTTGGAGATTGCAGTGATGGCTGTGGCAGCAATGTCGAGGCCTATAAGAACTACTTATTTTACTATACCTGTATTACTCCAAATGTTATAGAAAATACCATGTAGACTTTAGCAGTAAATGAAGTGAGGCAATTCATTGGTTTATGACTCTGAAACTCATATTTGCTAATATTTAAACATAAATACACATTAACCATGGACTAAAAAAATACAGAAATCATTGCAGCACACTAGAAAGGCACTAATACAATGAACTCTGAAAGCAGTCTTCTGTTGAACCTGCTATTACCATCCAGTGTGCTACATTTTTTGTTTTTGCAGTTTTAATATATATATATATATGTATATGTATTTCATCATTTCTCTTGTGGTAGTACACACAGTAAGCTAGAGTTTCTTTTTCTTTTAAATTTGGAGCATCAAAATTTTTTACCTATTTTAGTAGATTTAATGTAAACTTGAAGCAAGCCTATTCATGCACTGCTGTGGAGTACTGCAGAAGATTCACTACAGTAAGAGGAAATGATCAAAGGAAGAGAAGGCAAGAAGACAGGGAATTTAGTTCTACAGCTCTGCAACATATTTCTGTCTTCATTCAGATTTTATCATACTCCCCTCTCCTCTCCTCTGTGGGGGCCCAGGTGAAAAGGAAGTCAAAACATAGAACTCTTAAAGATTGTGTGTACAAGGAAAGCTGTACCAACCAGAAGGAATCAGAGCCTAATAATAACCATCTGAATAACACCTAAAGGTCATTCTGCCTGTTTGTGTAATGTTATGCTACATCTGTATTTCACAATGTATCTTAGTTACAGAGAAGAGAGAATAGTCCAGTACTGCATAGTTGAAACAAATAATAAAATAGTACATTTAGTCAATACAAGCCCACCCAGCTATTCTGACTGCAATTTGAGGTCATTTACTGCCCTCTGAAAGGCTGGATCCCCACAGGGCAATGCACATAATGTGCCTATTTCTCATCAAATGTATTCTGTTTTCTATAGCATGTCTTATCCATAAATTCAGGCAGTGGCAATAGTTAATCAAACTGTCATGGACCGAAGCCAATTAGAATATTAGTCTGTGTTTACATAGTCCTGTGACAATATGAGTATTGCTTCCACCCCAGCGTAACTTCCTTTTTCAGACCAAGCATAGACGGAATTCCTATTTTATTAATGTAGGAATGAATGCACTGCTTGTGCTAAAGAAATACAGTCATCTCTACCATCATTTGTTTTTATTTCAGAAGTAGGGTGTCTCAACCAACTTCCTGACGTGGAAAAATATATATATATATATATTTCATCTTCTTTCATAATAATAAAAATTATGATTAGTCCCTGCCAAAGTTCTCCTGTTCTGTATTTCTTACATATTTCCATCACAATTATCTACCTACATCTAGTGGAGTGAAAAGAAAGAGGCAAAGCTTCACATTAGAACAACTTTTCACCAGATTTTTGTTTTAATGCATGTTCTGCAAGGACATGCTTGGCAGGTACATCCTGTATCTCCAGCCAGATATGAAGAACTTCCACAACAGCAGCAGCTGGAAAACTCCAGCCTTTGATGATTAAAGCAGATTCCACAAGGAGTAAGTAGTCCTTATCAGCATGAAGTATAGATTAAATGCCTCAGTCACTTTGCCTGAGTGTTGCAGGCACCAGTGCAGCATTCAGCTTTTAATGACCAAGTCATCTTATCTTGGTGTTACCCTTTTTTGTTACTTCTCTACACAGATATTTCTTTGCCTTTTCTTAAGGCTGAGCAAGCTTGGTGTCTCAGGCTACCTTCATATGTCCTGCACTCCAGCTGCCAGTCACCTTGGTGGTCCTTCACCAGGCTTGCTGCACTATGTCACAGTACAGTACTGAGGGGTCCAAGACTGTGGAAAGCACTCCAGGTGCAGCATCAAAAGTGTTTTTATGAGATGGGAAGGATCAGTATGTGACCTGCCTCCTTTATTACTAGGCATATTGCTGGGCCAGCCGATGTTCAATTTCTTCTCCATCACGATCCTCAAGGCATTTTCTGCAGAGCTGTTTCTCATCACTCAGCCTCTAATTGTCTTCTTGCATGCCTTTATTTTGTCTTGGATCCAAGACTTTACACCCTTTTCGTTATGCTCCTCTGAGCCTATTTCTGCTTAGGTCCTCTGAAACAACAGCTTTGCCCTCTACCTCAAAGCTTGTTGCTTCAGATGATTCGTGTTGTCTCCCACAAATATCTGCTGTTTCAAGTACTCCAACGGCAACCATGCTACTAATATATAAACAAACATCATCATTTTACAATTATATTGAAGTATGTCGTATACAGAAAAATCAATCCACATCACTAAATAACTTGATTTTAAAGGATACCCGGCTTCTCTGCTTGCATCAGTGGCTTTGGATCACAGGAGCGGCACAGCAGTTGGCTGTCGCTAATAATGAATACTAGATTGGTGTTTGAAATCTTCTCTGCATGATAAAGTCTGTTAAAAAAGCAGACAATAAGCAATGCTTAAACGAAACAAGGAAAACCGAATATGAGAACATACATCATTGGAATAAAACATAATCCAACTTCTCAGAATCAAACTTCCTTCTCTTTTCTATTAATGAACATCAGGAAACATTAATAAAAATTTTTGTAATCTATTTGACATTTTCAAGATTCCCTCTTCCAGCTAGATTTACTGGTGGGGACAAAAAAAAAAAAAGGAATAGCACATAGAAGGCATCACTTCATCACTTCTCCTGGCAACACTGAAAAACAAAAGAACACAAATGAAAAGAAACCACACACATAAACGTACCTATAAGAAAGAAGAGAAACCAGTTTAGGGGATGTGTGCTGTGTTATGGATGTGTTTGTTGCATTTTTATGTACTTATCATTCTGCAAGAGACTTTTCAGTTAATAGAGTCATTTTTGATTTAAAAGTAATTGAAGAAGCAGTACTGTATCTTTAAGATACAGTTGGTATACTTCACATTTTAGATACTAAACATAAGATCGTATCTGGATTTTTCAAGGAAAAAATTCATGTGCTATCTAAATGTACAGGAGAGGCAGACAGACCTTCCAAAATCATAGAAAAAAATGATAATATTTCTTAGTCACTAGGAAAATGTATCCTAGATGTCAGAGCGTGACAACACAGGACAATGTTAATAGGTTAATTACTTTTTATGGATTCCATAAAAAGAACACTAGTTTTTTTTATAAAGGTGGTTGTCATTCTTTATATGAAGACGTTAAGTTACTCAGATGTAAATACATTTTGTCACAACCAAAATTTTTGAAAGGATGAGTTCATACCACTGATTAAGTACAGCAGGATAACAAAATAGCTGAAAATTAAATAACTGATACTGTAATTACATATCTATTTCTTTTAACCAAGCTCAGGTCACCTCAGTTTTCTTGAGTTTTCCTGGCTTTGTAACAATAACATATTCATCATAGGTAGAAACATGGTAATTATTTGTCTTAAAACACCATCAGCTTCTTGTATCCTTTCTTATACTGCTGATACTTTCAGATTGCCAAGTGCACACTAAGGAACACAACTGTACCAACTGGAATACCTGTGCATGCAGAATAACACAGATGTCTTTGCTTTCATTTATTTTTTAACATTTGCTTATGAATTTTAAACAGTGGCATCCTGCTGTTAAAAAAAAATTCATATGTCTATAGCATGCGTACAAGATTGGCCTTTTGTTTTCTTTTCTTCTGAGGGGGTGAGACTGACAGTGCAGTATCATCTTCAGAAAATGTATTTAGACAAAATGTATTTCCAAGCCTTCTGCCAATACCCTCAGGAACTGATGAATGCTGAAGCTAATACAATCTGCAACAGCTCATACATCATCAGGACTATTGATTAGAAGGTAAATTTGAAAATAAATTGCATAATCTTCTTACCATCATAAATTTCTGTACATAACCACATTGAAGGAGATCATCTGCTTCTGAATTTTACAGAACTCCTTTAAGTTTATGCAATAAATTAAAAGAAAACCAATAGTAAAGGAAATAGAGGATTTGCTTTCACAGAGTGTATAGAGTATAAAGCAAAAAAGAGTATTTTTTTATGACAATCATAAAATTCAAATACTTTCTAAGCAAATACAAAGAGAATGCAGTTTATCCATGTTACTGCCTATATACCTCTACACTTTATGAAAGTTTAATGTAGTTAACTTCAAATACATTTTTACTACTGCAGTGATTTTCATGATAAACGAATAACCACATTGAAGTAGGCCTACCTTGAACAGTTAATGCAGTCTAGAATCCCAATAAAAGATTTATCATCATTTTCAAAGAAATACTGAGTTTGCTCAGTGATACAACTTGTTTTAGGCAAAGCAGTAGAAAAATCATCATCTTCCATATCAGCTGCCAGAAAGAGGAACATAAAAAATAAATAAATACATTTTAAAAGATGTGGACAAAATGAGGAGATCCAAAATATGGCCCCCAACCTAGATTCTTACCTTCCAGTTCACTCAAAGTTGATTCTCTAATACTCTCTTGACTTACCTGCCTCAAGGAAACGTGGGAAAGTCAAGCTCAAAAACAGCTGCTGTAAGATAGACCTGAACACAGATAGAGAATGTGCATTTGTTAAAGGCTTTTCCACGTCTGTATTTTGCTGTGTCCTTAAAAACTACTCAAATGAGAACAATTAACAGCAGAATCATCACAGCTAATTATGCTCTTGTGAGTTGTTAAAGCTGTGCTTGTTTACACTTCAGAGTTTCTTTCTTTCCAGTTTCTTCCACGTCTTTTTCACACAAATCTTCTAATTAAGTGCTGAGATTTGCTATCATTTTTGCCCATAAGCTATATAATGGAAATGTTAACTTTCCATCCACGTCCTTCTTTTATCTCTCTGCAGGAGGTGGAAGAGGCAAGGTGGTGTTTCTCCAGCACTCAAACCAACCAGAACTCCTTTTGAAAACACTTAGGTAAAATACTGCTGAATTAGACACTTTACACTGATTAAGGCTCATTAAATTATCAGGAGATGAACACTGGCATATTAAAAGTATATTACAAAAATTATGATTGTAACAATTAACTTTTAAAATCGTCTCTGTTCCTGCTCTTGAGGTATGGAATTTATTTTCTTCCTACATGCTGACAAAACACGTAAGGAGATCTATATATTTCCAAATTATTTTCCGTTACTTATGATCGCATTTTTCTTATTTCATTTACTTGAAGCAAGTACTGGCCTGTCACATAGCTCACTTCTTTTCTACTGACCTTCCAAAACAGGAATAGCTATATCACATTCCACTACTCTCTGCCTCTGCTTGAACCTTGAAGCTCTACCTTCCCATGGTCATGTTTTATGTTTGTTTCTAACTAAAATTTGATGAGCAATCCTGATCTCTCCTCATCACATCTGACTGTTACACAGAGGGAAGAGTCTGCCTAAGTTTACTCTAGGATCTTTTCCTTTTCTCCTAAGCCAGTGTGGTCTATGTGTAACAAACCCAAATCTGCCTGTCGTGTTTCCACTCAAGTCAGTGCTAGAAGAGGATCTGAATTCATTTCCATTCCTTTGTGCCTTTAATCATCATCAGATGGAGGGTGAACCAAACATCATGGATGGGAAGAGACCTACTGCTATTCAACTGTGATGGAATCTGCTAAATGAAAGTCCAGCTCATTGTAAAGGCTTACTACAGAATTTACTGAGAATGAATGAAACATGCAGACAAGGAAAACTATATATTCTAAGTTAAAAGCGTGAAGGAGAAACAATATGTACTCTCTTAATGCTGATGGATCCCATATAAATTTCTGAAAATTATTATTCACTTTTATCCCACATTGTTGCCAGAAACATTATGGTTTTCCTCAGCCTGCTTCTCTTATTTCTCTGTATTTGCTTTTGACGTGCCTCATTTAATCCATTTTTTGTCAGCCCCTTTCACTCTGCTTGCTTAATGGCCTTCTCTGCCTGCTCGTGACCTAGATTCCATTAAAAATATGATCACAGAAAGAACTATCATGTGGTACTTTCAAGTTAAACATAACACAAAATAAACCTCAGCTCTAAATTGAGTCCAGACCACAGAGACTGATTTGAACATTGATAAAATAAAATTTTTGTGTTTGAGAAGAACTCAAGTTTCTCTTCTGGATTATTGCCCATCTACAGTTTTTGATGTTTGCTGTTGTCCAAGAAAACCAAGATTTTAGCTGTTGCTATTATCAAAATGTAACCAACAATAAAAAAGCAACATACAATCTTCACAGTGCAAAACATGTGAAACCATGTTTAAAGTACTACATTTGTTCATCTGCTATATATTTTAACTTGTAACTTCATGAAATAGGTAATTTATTCCAGCTTGATAATTACTATTAAAAAAAAAAAAAAAAAAAAAGCATCAAGAATCTTTAGAAAAGTGAAGAGAGAATCTCCAGAAGTGCAATTCACACCAATTTAAAAGTATCACATCAGCCCCAGTAGCTTACCCCAGCTTGGTGCTGGTTAAGTAGCCGATGGGGATTTCTATTTTCATGGCTCTGAAATAGTAAAATAATTTCTGTGGCCATTATTAATTACACACAAAGAAGTTAAATGATAATAAAGCTCCTAAATGGATCTTTAGTGTTAAGAGTATTGTCTTGTGGTAGATAAACCTAATTACTGGTGTAAATCTGCCTCTCAAAAGGTCAATCCAAAAATACCACAACAGTTCAAATATAAGAATTTTTCCCCCACTGTGGAAAATGCTACAAGACACATCATTTCAAAGAACCAAATTATATATCACTTAAAAAGTTAATTGACACATGTATAAACAAATAACACTGGTTATCCTGACGTTCAAAGCAAATTTTGCTTCTTTTTATTTCATTGTAGAGAAGTAAATATTTTCTTAAAATGTTCCACTGCAGAGCAAAAATTGATTTTCTTAAGACTTCTTGCAAGAAAAAGAGAAAGACTGGATTTCAAAATTGGGAATGAAGTGTGCAAAAAATCTAAATATAGTTTAATAGAATTATAGCATGGTTTGGGAAGTGACCTTAAAGATCATCTCATTCCTTCCTGCACCTCCATGGGCAGGGACAACTTACAGCAAGTCCAGTTGTCTAGAGCCTCATCCAGCCTGGCCTAGAACACTTCCAGGAATGGGCAACCTGTTCCAGCACCTCACCACCCTCATATTGAAGGATTTCTTGTTTATATTTCATTTAGATTTAAACTCTTATAGCTTAAAATTGTTAGCCCTTGTTTTATCACTATACTCTGTAGTATAGTCTATCCCTGTTTTCCCTTCACAGATGTCAAACAGACCAATTTATTTGCTGAAGCTGACTTGTAGAGTCAGAGTGCACTGACACAAAACATGGCAAGAGTGGTTTTGAATTTGACTGCTGACATACCACTGACGGATGACAGTTCAAAAGAGCTTGGAGACATAATTAAGAATTTTCACCATGAGGAATGATCAGAAAGTAATGGCTCAGAAATATTTTATTGGAAAAAAAAAAAAAAAGACTAATAGTCTTAACCTAATGAATAATTCTAGACATAATTCTGACATAAATATTTCCTACATGCTTGTACTTACCAGGCAGCTGCCGAAGCCCACCATCCTAGATGCAAAATATCTGCTATTGTAGGCTGGGAAAAAAAGAACAAGACTGTTATTTATATAAACATCTGCACACTTGTAAAGGAGTGTCAGCTGTCTGATAAGGTACTACTGACCACATAAGCTGAACGAAGTCCAGCTCCTTGCTTTGGTTCTTCTTCAGGATCACAGACTGACTGATAGTCATATGACTTGTTAAAGGCATACAGGGACATGTTAATTAAGTTTCTCATCAGGCCAGGATCAATTTCACCAAAAAATCTTCCAATCTGACGAAGAAGAATGCACAGAGATAAGTTAAAGTATCACCAAGTAGTTTTTGTAGAGAAAAGCAAAGAATGCTGACATATATATATATTTTTTTTCTCTAGGGAGACTCATTCAATTGTGCCATCTATGATTTTGTTTCTAATAGCATGATTGAGAACTCTGGTTAGGAAGTTATTGTTAAATACACAACCAGTGAGACTATCACAGAAAGAAATGCATGTGGATGCTATACCACTTGCCCTCCTCACAAGCGTTATTCATCCATCAGCAGACCTATCATTCTAAAGGCAGAGCACAAAGAACATCAGCAGAACGTTAGCACCTTGAACCTTGAATTGTGAAAAATGCTGATAATATAGCTGGAATTCCTTGTATTTTTTTTTCCCAAATTGTACTTTAATTTCTGAACAATTCCTTAAAACTCTGAAGGGCACTGTAAACATATTTAGAAAAGAAATTGCATTATTATGGAGAGCTGAAAAATAAATGCTACTTTTTTATTGTAAAACTTCTCCCTGTAGTGATTCAATTACAGTATTTAAAAATACACATACCTGTTGGGTATATTCATCCCGATTTGACATCAAAAGAAATCCACCGTCATCAAGGATAACACAGTCCACATGCTATTATCAGAAAGTAAAATATGTTTTGTAGAAATGATTTGTCAAGACAACTCTCTGTGAGAAACATTTTTATTCTACGTTTCAGAAATACTTTCAAATCTATGTGGCTAAATCACAACCCCATAGCTAAGGGCCAATAAAATAAATAGCATTATCAGCATTATAAAAGTTTGAAGGGATCAAAAGCTTATTTGTGGCTTAATTTCATATAAGTTGTTTTATAAATTCTCATTTACTCAACACATTTTTCAGCTGTAAGAGTGCTAGATCACATTAAAGCAGATGACGACTGAATCTGAACTCATAATAAGGGACTACAACATCTAGTGTGCTTTCAGCCACATGTAAAACATTTCACTATTTGCATCTTCTACAGGTAAAGGCCCCAAAGGCAGATTCTGAGCTTCCAATTTGAGATTAATTTCACATTTCTGTATATTTCATGCCTGCCTACTTAGTTGTTCCAGGTGTCAGGTGCAGGACTGTGAAGTCCACTGGTTCCCTATATTTTAGGCTTTTTTAGCTCCTTTCGGAGATGTCAGAGATATTGAGATTTGGTGAGGCCAAATCAATAGCCTCCTAGAGTACCCTTTTTCAGTGTAACTCCTCCATTTAGCATTCTTGCAACTCCACAGAACTCAAAGACCTTAACAGAGAAAGCTTTTAAGCACATGGCAGAATCTGATACTGAAATAGCTGCTGAAAATGTACTCTCCTGCATACCAGAAGAGTTATGGGATTCCCAAATCCTAAACGGGCAGGAAAAAGAGGAAAGGATGATGGCTAATCATTGTTGAAAGACACTTGATGTACTCTGCTGTTTTTCAGTTTACATTTGACTTTTTCTCTAAGGCACTTCTCTTCTAGATTCCTTTTTTCTTTCTTTCTTTCCTTTTTTTTTTCTTTTTTTTTTTCATTTACCCAGGATCCACCTTATACTTTCGAAGTCATCTTTTTCTCACATTTCATGTCATTCTTTATTGCTCTCACTCTTGTTTTTCTTCTTCCCTCTAGTTTTCATAATTTTATTGCAAGGATTCTTGCAACAACCACTTCACCTGACTTTTATTCCTATCTTTTACACTCTCCTCATCTAATTTTTTCAAGACACTAATCACTAAGTTGCATTTTCACAATTTTAATCTTCAAATAATATCGTGAAAGAATAGTGGTCATTATCTAACAGTTATTCAGAAACTGAACATATTCTTACCATACTGTTTCTTTCGCAGCCACAGATTTCACTGTTGCACTAGAAAACAGAAGGACAGCAATCTCCATAAAAATGTTTCATAAGAAACTGTATTTTGCAGTGATATTTATCAATCACTACAGCAAGTGATGTGATTTTTTGATATCTGTATATTAATCCACTTCAGGGGTGCTGTGTGTGTGTTATTTGTTGCAAATATATCAGAACAATCTGCATTCATTAACTATAAACAGCATAATCACTATTGTCTTTCACAGATCCTCTGGTCCATTTTCCTTTTTGAGAATGCTCACAATGTTAATGGTAAATAATTTATTTCTATTACAGTTTAAGGGACTTGTCAAGATCTCAGGGTTGTGAAGATAAAATAAAAGGGAAAGAACATGTGCACTTGCATGCTTGTACTTTGTGTATATCAAGAAAGACTAGAAGACATTATGCCAAGTATTTTTTTTTTTACTGAATGCCTTCTCTAATCTCAAAGTATGGGAATCTTCTCTGATAAAGGAAGCCCATCATTTCCACTTAGCTTTGATTACCAGCATATTTCTCTTTTTCTTGCAATATATGTGTACATACATGCACAACTGCTTTTGCGCATTAGGTTCTGAGCAAAACAACCAGCAGAAAATGGTGCACTCACTCATGTAAAATCAATTCTGAGTTGTTAGTCTCTTTTTCATTATTCTTCTTTTCCTTAAGTGCATTTGCCTACGCATTGAACTATAGCTCTAATACCTACTAATACCCTAGACATCAATTTCCTTAATATAGAAGCAAACAATCAAAAATTCCTCCTTCAGTTGCTCCACAACTATCTCCATTTTATGCCTCTCCATTCCCAGTGTACTATTAATTCTTTAGTTTCTCCTTCAATTTTTGTTCTCCTTCACATTTATACTTAAACATAGATATGAGAAGTGAAAGAGCTGAAATGCTGTCATATCACTGCGATATAAAGCTTACTTAATTCTTACCCTTCCTCCATATTAAATAAAAGTAAATTCCCTTTTTTTCTTTTTTTCTGGGGGGGGGGGGCTTAGGGAGGGGGGAAAGGAAACTATTTTTGCAGGTTTTATTCACTAATAAATCTTAATAAGACGCCTGCAGGCTAGAGTATGTCATTTTTCTTTGTCTTTATCCATGTTCTATAATTATGAAAGCAAGACACGTACAAAATACAGCCTGTTTCAACATAGATTTATTTTGTGCATGTGGATGATTTAAATACCACAACTACTTGGCAACTATGCATCAGTGTGACTCTGGCACAAAAAAAAAAAGCTGTTAGACTTATTTGCATCTGAAACTTTGAGAAATGCACATAAAGTTCAAAAAAGACTTGGTCAATTGCTTACCAGGCTCTTGATTGTGGTTTTTGTGAAATTTTCCATCCATCTGTTTGCATCAATTTTTATTCCAACAACTAACAAGAAATACATGAAAGACTTTTAGTAAAATAAATAAGAAAAAAAGGTAACAGTAGAATCCTAAGAAGGAAAAATTATAAGAACATCTGAATGATTAAACTGGAAAACAAAAAAAATATGAGTTTTGCTCAGTTGTCTGACCACCAAAATCCTTCATGAGACTAATTTAAATACTCTTTCTCAAACGCAGACAGATCTCTGGCTTGATTTCCGCTAGTAAGATTAAAAGTCTTAGAGAATAAGAGTAGAGTATTATAGAAACTGAAATTCCTTTGAAATCCCCACTAAAATTTAACGGTGAGCAATAACAAAGTAACTCCTGTATTTAGAGTTTTAGCACTGTTATAGCTTACCTGCAGGTTTCAGAAGTTTTCCATTAATTGTTATTTCCACTGCCTTGCTTACCATAATACCTGATTCATAGCTATTGGCACCGCTTTCTGACAGTATGTTTGGGGGAAGAAAGAAAGAATTACACGTGAGATATAAGTTTCTTCTGTAACTGAAATTAAAGGTTGTTCAAATATCAAGAACAATACAAATAATTATTTGTAAACCCTGACAGAGTTGTACCTTGTATTTATCACTTATAATTGTTCAGACCACTAACACCTAGGTGATTAAGAGAAATAGACTTTTTTCTAACTTCATTTATGTTTGGTACGTGGTCTTTGCACGAAGTCACCGTAGTCTTTCCTCTACAAACACAGCCGTGATAATGTTTCATATGTGAGCGGGTCTGTTAAAAATAGGCACACAGCCAAAGATTTTATCCCGCTGTTGTCTGTGTTTTTCAATACAGAGTATACTAGCACCACTCACTAACTGACAATTATTGCTCTGACAGACTTCAGCCTGCTTTCAACACTGCCTAGTATGAAAGAAGCAAGTCAAAAGTACGTTACCTGGAGCTCTTTGAGGAATAACAAAGGCTTCAGGGAATTTATTTAATTACCTTGTTAACATTTTATCGAGAAAAGATGTAATAAATATATGTGAAATAACAGCACTAAAAGATCCCATATGTTTAAAAGGGGAGTGTGTCATTTGTAGTAGCATCTGCTTTTAGATCATCTTGGCAAAGTTAATGCTGCTCATCAGTAACAAGCACTTACTATTGTGCACGTAAAGGTTTTAAATATCACAGTATTTCAGATGAACTATTTTTGGTTAGTAATAGTTATTTGAAAAAGGATTTTGAAAAAAAGCTTAGTTTAAGCTGCAGTTCAGTGCACAGTTGTAGACTACAGACACCTGCACCCTCAAATCTGAGAAAATACATAGAACTCAGCTGAAATAGGGCTTTTAATGTAGTGTTATTCTTCCATTTTAAACAATTCTGCCAAAGCATCCTTGGAAACCATAGTTCCAGTCTAATAAATGAAAACAAATACACTGTGTATTGTCTCAGCTTTGTTAATGTTTATCACACACACAGGGCCATCAATGTAGATGATAATTTATTATGTCCCTTGTTCAGTGCCTTCCCAGAGATATTTTCCTTAATAATAGTTGACATCCTAAGATTGTTTTTTTTCAAGTGTTGCACTTGCAACCTTTGTCACTGAGCTCAACTGGTACATGAAATTTCCAGAAACATTCTAACATTACACTCGCTAGCTCTAGGCTTTCAGAACAGTGATGACTTACTGTTGTAGTATGGAGCTGTGAAAATATAGTTGTCATTATCTAAACTCCGTTTATAGAAGCTGACTTCATAAGTTTCTGCATTTTCCAACCAATCTTCTCCTGCCCTAATCATGAAGAAATAGCAACCAAAAATAAAAATGATTAGCATCTCATTAAAGCTGTGCTGCACAGGGTTTTGTTGTTGCTTTTGTTTGTTTTAATATTTCACAGTTGTAAATAATGTGAGATTCACTTATATAGTTCTCAGACTTCATCAGATTTAGTTGGTTAAGTGCCAGAAATAACTAGTAAAACATAAAATTGAGGGGAAAAAAAGTATTACTGGTACAAGATGGACCTTCTCTCCTTATTTTTAGCTGTACTGAGATAACTGCAGCATTACTTATATCAAAATATAAACAAACCCTGGTGCCACATGCTATCTTAAGAAAACAGTATCCTAAAAGTTTTAAAACATTAATAACATCAGAACAAAAAATAAACTGATCTTCATAGTAAAAAAGCTTTGGGGAAACACCGACTAACCAAAGCAATCAGGTAATTTTGCCATTTACAGTATATCTGTACCTGTACCCTTATTATTCCTGGTCACCAAAGTGAGTATTTAGGTGTTTGTAAGTATACTTCAACTTCCTGTTTTCCCTCTCTGGCAACGATATATTTTTCTCTTAAGTCCCTAACTATTCAGTCCGCTCCCATTAGTCTAAAAGCAATCACCTACTCCTCTAAAATATATGCGGTCTGATGGCTCACCAAACAAATGAATGCTTTGGAGTAATTAGGGATTAACATGGTTCCATTTTCAGCATACAGATACTCCTTTTACTCCTTTTCACTGTTTTGAAATCTGTATTTACAACCCTTGTTTTGGAAACAATTTTACATATCAGTTTCAAGCAGAGACATAGGTAAAATTAAAGAAAAAAAAAATCAACTTATTTTATAGTTATCATAGCAGATTTAGACATTATCATCTTATAGTGTTTTATAGTAATATTTACCTTTTTGGGAACACTCTGGTAATTCCACCATCCGTAACAACAAACTGTGCAACAACCCCATCACTATAAACAAAAGTAAGATTTAAAGTAACTAACTGAAATTTGTTTAAGTTCTTATGTCACGGATACATAATCATGACTTAAATATCTGTTTTGTGCAAAGATTGACTGTGTATCTCTATATATGCATATACATATAAATTATATTATTAGAAAATCATGAGAAACATTACATTTTTTATTTTTCAGGCTTCTTGTTTATTTTTCAGACTACAAAATTCATTAAAACAAAGTAAAACAAAACAACAATCCATAGAAAGAATACTTACAGGTACAGCTTACTCCAATAATTCTGGACAAGTTCACTTGTAAATCCTGCATCCAGCAGAACTCTGATGACCATATCAGTATTACCTAGCAAAACAGTCAAGACACTCATATAAAAACATATGACATGGGGCTTAAGCCACTAAAATTAAATTCTGTTGTTAAGATCACCACAAAAATTAGGCTATTTCTATTGTCATTCTGACTAACTTCAAGTTATGTCAAGTATTCCACATTAAACAAACTGCTCTGAAACTCCTGACTTGCTTAAGTATTTCCTTTTTTAAAATATAAAAAAATAATTTTTTACTAAAGGCATAAGAAAATTGCTTATAGCACCAGGTCTCAACTTTTCAAGGCCCCATTTAATTTGCAAATCAACTTATTTTTAAAGTATGCTTTCATTTAAATACTTTTTATTCCAGTTTGAAGAGGTTTCAACAAAACATTTACATTTTACAGAATATTTACTCTCTTACATGTTAAAAAAGCAGAGATAATCACCACAATAACAAAAATATTTCAATTAGTCAAATCCTAGCTTTAAAAAAACAGAACTAGAAACATCAATAAGAACAAAAAAGCAAAACTATTTGTCTTCTTTTGAATTAGTGGCTTAGATGGATATGTCGTTTATAAATATCTTTCAGTCAATAGCTTGAAGTCAACCATTCTCAACCATCTTTTTAAGTATGATGTAAAAATAAACTTCTAGGAATGGTCAGCTGATATAAGCATGTACTTCATTAAGGATTTAAATACAGATTTGATATTTTATCAATTCTGAAAATACAGTGGACCTGAAATGTAACTAAATAATGTAAAGGGAAAATCTGTCTCTTGGTTTTTAATTTCTTGCAGCAAGGCAGCATTACAATTTTTACTCAAACCCACTGCTCTGAATTCTGCAAAATTCCAGATGCTCAGCTTTCAAGAGGAGGCTGAACATTCCTGGGGAACAATAAAAATCCAGAAAATTCCTTTTCTTCAGTATCAGTCCACTCTTTCACATCATCTTAATGCATTAATTTAATACTGATTAGATATATTTATATGGCTTGGCAGGGTAAACCTTTATCTAATGCCACAGATTGACCTCCCTTATTCACAAGCATGCTATCATGTTATAATACACAGTATAAGTTAGGGTACTGTCATTAGATGCCTTGTTGCATCCACATCTTACTGGAAATTAAATCAAAATTCTGGGTGCAAATATTATGCCTCCCAGAGTGATATATATTTTCACCAATATAGACTCTAATATTTTGCTGGATACATATTTGTTTAGGATTCTCCTGTATTCCACGCATGTTCATAAAGTGAGACTTCCTTACATAAAGCAGATTCCTCAGGCAAGTAGAGTGAATTGCTCTTAATAATGACTGAGGTAGTTTTCTAACTTTGTGTCTAACTTCAGGATCAAGCTGGATGAGATGAGTCAATTAAAGTAATAGGATATGTATTATTAATACACTTAGGCATTTACATTATATTTTATGTATTATTTCCACTTGAGTATGGCATTAGTTATTCTTTTTGAAGAAAAAAAAATTAGCTGAGTGAAATTTCCTTAAATCAAAACCTTTTGGTTACTTATGTAAAAGAGTATTTTTTTACATATCTTAGTTATAACAAAAGGAAGGAATATAAACATTTTATGATTTGATAATATTTGGCATGCTTACTTATTAAGCCCCAGGGTATACTACAATAACACTAAATTTATTCACAATACTATCTTATACAACTAGTGAGTATTAAACTAGAGTTTTCAATTTTTATGTGTTTTAATCGTTTGAGGAAAATGTTTTCAATTCCAAGACTTGAGTCAAAAGACTCAAGAAAAATTACTGTTATTCGCTGATATAAATGAATAAGATTAACTTATTTAAAAAGAACACCCTTTATCTCCACCACCCATTAGGTTTTTAAGACAGTTTCACTGTGAAATTCTTTAAGCATTCAGTCTTGCCAATACAAGGCCTAGCAAAAAGATTCTTATGATGTTTCTTTTTCTGGATAAAAGCTACATAGTACGACCTTCACATCAGATTGACCAGTGATCCCATACAGCAATACTGTACAAAAAAAAACCAACAAAAAAGAATAAAAAAGTGTTTATTCAAATTATTTATAAATTATCAATAATGCTAAACAGACATCATAAGCAATTTAAGCCCAAGTGAAGTCTCTTTAACCAGTCTTTGAAACAGCAAGAGATTTCTTCTTTTATTTTGGTTTTTACATTAGTTCTCAGTGCTTTCTGTTTAGTTATTTTGGTTATATAAGCTGACAAGAAAATAGGCATCTTGAGGTGCTTTTTGGCTGATATGCCCAAGAGGAAAAACTATCAAATCAAAATACATGGAGTGCAGTAAAACAAACTATTAGTTCATTGCTTCATAATATAATGTTGAAGGGAAGCATGCAAAACATGGGACAGAAAAGTCCAACACCAGATGCATTCCTACTTAAAAATAAGTAAACGAATAGAGAAGATTAAAAAAAAAAACAAAAAAATTGTGTGATTGGGGCATGAAAGCTTTCAGTTTGACTAATTCTCATTTATGAGTATCATTTCTTAGAAAAAAAAAATCAATGAATTGAAAAGAGTACTTACATGATGGACTGTTTGGCGTATTTCTATCAATAAACTCATTGAAGTTTAATAAAAATTCAGTGTTGTTTTCTGATTTCTTTACATCATTACAGTATTCTCTGAAAAAGAATAAAACATCAGCCTTCTCAGATTTATTTTCTAAGTTTCTGAAGAAGATAAATATGGATCCGCAATCTGAATGTCCAAGGAGGACTGTGCCACTACTATGGAGTGGATGGAACCACTATAGTATTTTATTTCCATGATCAATACATCTCAAGCAGTAGTCCTGACCAGAGTTAGTATTTCAGATATCTACAGGAAATCAGGATTCAGGAGCCTGCCTAAATCTGAATTATCTTAAAACTCCATGCATTAGATAGGACACAGATTCTCACAGATTCTCAGAAAAAAAAAAACAAAAAACTTGTGCAGGTTGTAAGTTAGACCACAGAGTCTGTAAACTAAACAAGGAAATGCCCAGTGAAATTATAATCCTATTGGGCTAAACTGCACTGGAAAGTATGTGGACTGCTGTTGGAGGCACTGTCACTTTATGTTCAGCTAACACTGGATTTATGGGCTGAGATTCTATCTTCTGAGAAGTCTTAAAGGCAAATTTAATAAGGTACACACCCCATACACATATAAATGCTCTCTGTTTTGACATATGCAAACCAGATGAACAGTAAACTACTGTCTTTTTCATAATGTTAGAAAGCAATATATCAGTGTTCAATTCACTGAATACAAGCAAGCACAATAAAAGTCACTGGGCTTTTTCAAGGCAAATATTAGATGGCAAATGGCATTAAACAACTCTAATGAAAATTTAGAGAACATTCAGCAGTCAAGCCAGGAGATCATTTTTAACTGAACTTTATATATTAAATTAACTTTATGAACAAAAGAACACTGAGTACCTTATTAAGCTTTCTTATGAATCTCTGCTTATTTTATCATTAACCTGAAAGAATACAGGCATAATTTGTTGTACTGTGCCATCATTCACATTTAAAGAAAGCTCCATATTAAACAGAGCTTTTTCATATAGATCAGTTTGACAACTAGTAACTTGCTGGAAACTGCTAATTGGTACAACTGATCATCACTAACAGTCCTTCAGAAAAGATATTAACAGTTATGCTAAGAACACAACTGAAGGTAGAAGCCTATGTCTTAACATACGTCTTACTGATGAATCAATCAAAAAGAGTTGAAATTTAAAGGGATAAAGAATTTTATAGGATTAAAAAAAAAAAAAGAAATGGAACAATTTTTGTGGCATTTGCCATAACTATCGTCTAAATGAGTTTAATTTTTCAGAGCTATTTTTCTTGTTGTGTTTCCTAGTAAACACATAACTACAAAGGCAACCAAGACTGAACAATTTCACAGGAATAAAAAAGAAGGAACTAACAAACTGATTCAATCAATTTTCAACGACTTAATCAATATCTCTGTTCAATGAACCAGTAATTAATTCATCTTTAAGTGATAGAGAGCTTTCAAGCTCTTTGAACTGAAAAAAAGAAAAAAAATCAAAGTAAGTATTATGATAGCTATTCTGTAAGAGAAGCTAGAGTAAAAACCAGTAAAATCTTAAAAGACGCAGTCACAAGAAACGGTCAGATGAGTACAAGATTTCCATTAGAAACATCAACAACAGATGACATATCAGATTTTACATCTCCCTTTGTTTAATACAAAAATGAATGACAGTCTGAAGATGCTGTCTACCAAGAAGAAAAGACTGATCTTTAAAAACAAGGATCTAGTAATTATTTACTTTTTTCTCTTTTAATAATTCAAAAATTTTATTTGTGAAATCCATTTTTTTGTTTAATATCCTTAACCTGATCAAATTCCTACTTATTGTTGAAATAATACTTACTACTGGGAAATTAACCAACCTTGGTGCTACAAATGTATAGCCAACTTCTTCAAAACGATCAAGCTTCAGTGTTTCTGTAACTACAAATATGAAAAGTGAAATCAAATAAGCAAATGACTTATCAATATCATTCCCCTTCTCAAATATTTGACTAGCTTTTGCATGCATCCATGAAAGAAAACTGTTCATTTTGCAACACCTTCCTAATAATATACTGTATATTTATCAGTATTTCACAGTTTAGGACGAAATTCTTTAATTATTATATACAACATACAATTGGCAACAATACTATATCTAACAGTCTAATCAGAGGTGATATTTAATTAGCATGAAAATTCTGATTACATTAGAATTACAATCTTATACAAAGAAATATTTGGGATAAAGATTTGTTAGAACATAAGAGCTTTCAACAACAAAGCTTAAAAAACCCTGCCTATACAAACATTAAAGTGCTACCTGAAAATAATGGCTTCAAAAGCTGGCATTAGTGAACACCAGGTGAAAGGACCAGACAAACAAGGAGTAGAGATTAGCAACATACTGAAATGCATATGAAAATAGAAAAATATTTAGCAACATTTTTATTTTCTATTGCTGTGGTACCCAATGGGAAAAGTCCTGAGATGAAGAATACAGAGGATAATGTCCAGTAGGAAAAGAAATACAAGTGAAAAGTTTCAACTGCAGTAAACAGAAGGAAACTGAGCAACGAGAATATACTTGCCCTTTTTGTTATCCACTATCCATCAGAAAGAGAAAGCAGGGAAACAGAAAAAAACAGGGTAAAGCAAAAGGGGTCACAAAACAATATTTTATTCAAACAATCCCTTGAATAAAAATATTGTGCATAGAAAGATCAAAGGTTCAATTTATGTACAGTTTTAGTCTGGAAAAAAGACAAACATCTTTGAACACTGGAGAGTATGTCCTCATCAATCACTTCTCAAGTACCTTCTGTGCTAACCATCATGGTGGCAATTTCAAGGGTCTGTTCTGCAGGTAATATTCATGTAAGCATAAAAACAGATTTTCTAATCCATAAAAAGAACTGCCTTCACTCACTAAAACTTTCATTTTAAATTACTTATGGTTTGACAATGTCATGAAAATAAATCAGTGATTATTAAAAACCTGCCTTATTCTTTATATACAGGAAATTAAGGTAGGGGATACTAATTCCATGCTAGTCAAGTATTCTCTAAACTAGCAGTTTATACATGTCAGAGAGGTTCACATCTCTGTTCTACCCTTAACTGTACATTTTTACAAGTTTAGATACAGTTGAATGGATGTGCTGAGTTCTATTTTGTTTACTATCTAGATTACTATGCACGTCTACTAGTTAGATCTAGTTAGCTACATCTAATGAACGAAAAGCTTTTCAATACTCACAAGTATAATTCTCAATTACCTCTCCAGAATCTGTAAACAGCTTGAAATTAGTCTTGTAAAAAAAAATTCTGTTGCAAACATCCCATCCACTAAAACTATCTTTAGAATTCAAAATAAAAACCTAGCTGCAAGCCAAAAGAAACAGTGCTTTTACATTTAACTATTTCTACAGATATCAGATGTAATTTCCTAAATTTGATACTACAACTACTTTAAATATTACAAACTAAGCTTAATTGATATAGATCATATCCTAATATTTAGCTATTTGGATTAAAGAAAAGGTGTCCAGACCCTTAAAAAGACAGCAACAGAGGATACACAAAGCAATGATTCTGTAGGTACGTAGCAAGGGGGAAGGGATTGTCAGTGAAACTCGGGTACCTGCACATATTCTATCTTTATAGAATATTTCTTGTACCTTGGATGTTACAATGAATTAGAATCATTGCTCCAGATTTTGGGTACATTATGATAAAAGAAGTTATGAATTTTAAACACTTTTTTTTTTTAAGTGAATCTGAGTCTTGGTGATACTTGAGAAAACCAGGGAACATTTATAATACTTACATCTGGCTTGAGTTATTGGTTCTTCTATTTTAGCTTTAATATAATAAAAGCTGTATGATGGTAACACCAGTGCCAAACTGCAAGAGAAACAAGACAAGTAAAAGAATAATGTTATTTGCAGCCATTTTCTAATTTCATCTTCTAAGTGTTTTGAAAACATTTGTTTGGACATTGGATCTACATGTGATGAAATAGTTACATGTAAACATATCAGCCTCATACTTTGAAATTAGTAGAAGAAGGTTCAACAATGTCAGTCAAAATTCAAACATTTAGGCATATATGCACTTCTTTCAAGGATATAAGGGATGAATTTCGAAAAAGAAAACTGCATATAAAAAATCATGATTTCTTGTATCATTCTGTAGCATGGTAATAGTCTGTAAGAAACAGCATATAATACTGCGCTAAATTGTATGCAGTATATAATGACAAACTCTACTACTAATAAAACACCTACTGGAATATGTTAGGAAAAATATCAAGTAGTATTTAAATTCTGTTTAAGTTCAAGTTGTACGATATTTTTCTGAATCATGACTTCATCTCTAATAGAACATTTCACTTCAGTACTTTAAGATTTGCAATGCAGATGATTTCTTTCACTTTTTTTTCCTTGAAAACAAACAAAGAAACACAAACAAACAAGACCCCTTCTTGCCACTAGTTCTATACCCATGTAGAAGTGAGAAGTACTCAATTTGAAAAAGGTATGTAAAGGACAGGAGGTGCAAATAATCATTAGAGAGAGGGATCATCTCCCATATTGCATCCTTGCTCAGTTTTCATGAATGTAGAACCGCAGTGGTTTCTAATGCAGAAATTAACATTAAAAAGAAGTTGTACAATTGGGCCACGTATGAGATGACCTTTAATGATAAGAGTCTATTCAAATGGCACATATAAGTGAGAGCACTGCATATCTGGTGATAGCCTTCTGTGAATTCTCCCCTAGGGAAATCACTTGCAGTTTACTTGCCATTAGTAGTTAGTGCTAACAGAGCTTGCTAATTAAAATCTATAATTTTATGTGTAATAAGCTTGCTGCAATGTGACTCCATGGATTTATTGCTGAACTGCAAGCAAGGGAGCTTGAATTAAGAATGCATGTAAATCAAATATAATTCTTTACCAATTGCTAGATGGCATACCATGATTAAAAATCCTCTTCCCAGTGAACGTAATGACAGAAGCAATAGGATATAAAAACGTACTGATGAATAAAAGATAAAATGCTATGTCTATGCTCACTTGTTAAAACTTCATTTGGTTTTGCTAACAAAATCATGTTTGCATTCGTATTGGCTGTACACTTTTACAGGACATGGCAGAAAAGGAAAACCAGCTCAGCTGATAACTGTTGTAATTCATCACAACAAAAATAATACTTTTGCAAAAATGTTGACTCAGTGTTTGTGTTATCTAGTTAACCAGGTTGCTTAAGTTAGTTTGAAATTATATGCACACCAGTGTTGCATTTAAGGGGAGCAAGCTTCTACAAAACCCTTTACTTGCTGCTGCTGCTGCTATTCACAGGTGACTTTCACATCTGAAAGAGTATCAGTGGTAATTAGTAAAACTTGTCACAAATAGATATAAATTTCAGAGATAATCAGTACCATAGTTCCTGTCCCTAAGATCTGGCAGGTAGGTTAAGTAATGTGATATAAGCAATAACATTGGTTGTAAGAGATTTGCACAGAACAATGTGCTCCATTTTGTATTCAGATGAAAATATAGCATCTTTCTTCTAATACACATATTAAAAACAAGAACATGAAGGCAATGCAAAGAAAATGTAAAATAAGAGGAGGAATCTAAGAAAAAGTGCACAATTATGAATCAAAGTATACAATAATACAGAAAGTAGGAGAAGGTAAGATCCAACCATAAAATCATTTTTTCCTGCATGCTGAAATGCATTAGTTGTTAGTCTCAACAGCTGGATTAAAGACTGAGGTTCTGGTCTTTACACAGAGCCACAACTCAGAGCTGCAAATGCTTAAAGGAACCCAGAATCCCACAGGTGAGATTACCTGTCCTGACTTAACTAGTATAGAAAATGTAACAAAAAATACTAATCTAAATAAATGAGAAGGGAATTTAACTAGACACAAGTCAGAGAACAGAGATGAGTTACCTGTAATCAGTGCCATTCACAGCAGTCCATGTGTACGTTCTGTTTCCTTTATCGATATATCTCTACAAAGAAATATTAATGAAGAAATGAATTATTAATTCCATAGCTTCAAGAAACAGTTTTTGCACTGTAACATTACATTCAATGATAAAAGGCATCACAAGCATACTGCTAGGCTCTTTCTTTCCCTGTAATAAAACCGAAGTGTGAAAATGACCATGGTAACAAAAAAGAAGTGTCTTTTTTGATTTTTATGATTCAAAGTCCTTCCATTATCTGGTTGCTTCTTTTCAGTACAATGTGATAGTGTAGATAACTTAGTCATTTGAGGGAAAAAGAAATTAAAAAGATGCATGTATCAGTAACTAATGTCCTGGTATATTTTATATTTGAGGTAAAAGGATGAGTAAACAAGCACTCCTATAATATTATTTATTTTTAATAATGTGACTATATTATTACTTCAGCTTATGAGTAGCTATATATTTGAAACTCACAGTGACAACTCTAAGTCATGCATAGAGACATGGTTTGTAGATGTACTCTGGCAATAGAAAAGCAGTTCCGAAGGTGGAAAGGCAGGAAGAGAAGAACAGGGCTCGTATGAAATTCTATTGCCAGCAGTGCTTTGAGCGTGCTAGAAGGCAAACTGGCTGAAAGCTCCCATCAAAGACAACACTGCATATTAGATGTCCTCATATGTCTGCTCCCATTTATTCTTGCCTACTTTATTACTGAGCCATCTGATCCTATCTCACCCTAGCTGGTCACTGCTGATGAACCTACACATTATTTCAGTTCTTGTGATCCTTCAGTTTGCACTACTGCCTACTCCAGCTGCCGAAATGTGGCAACGCTTTTGTTTTTATGGCATCTTCCCTGTTAGCTGGAAAGCCCCCGAGGACCTGGAAGACTCCAGCACACCCCACCCACGCTTGCTATGAGTCCAGTTTCTATGTTGTAGTATGAGGTCATCTCCCAGGACACTGCTGGGGCCAGCTGCAATACAAAAGGAAGCAATGCAAACTTAAACCAAAAAGCAAAACAAAAAGGACATCAATTTCGAGCCTCCAGACTGCAACTGTCAGTACAGAGCAACAGACCACATCAGCCATTTTAATAAGAAAATATATGAAGCTATCAAATCCGAAGTGATGATCAGCTCATGCATGGCCCACGGTTTGAAGCAGCTTTATTCTGGCTCTAGCAGCCTGGAGCTGGGAGAATGCAATAGCATGAAGCAGTCACCGTTGCCAGTCAGCTCTGGCTGCTCCCTTCTCTCTGAGGGATCCAAGCAGAGGAAAAATCTTGGTCCATGATGCAAGGTAAGTAGAGGGTAAATGATTTCATTTGGTTTGTGAAACGTTTGGGAACAAAAAGCTTGAGATAATCTATTCAAATACAGTTTGTGGTCGGGGCTATGCGTGACTGACATATTCTTGGGCACCCAGGAACATGTTGCTCCTGATGCTGTTGCTGATGCCAGGATTTGCCCATGTGAATAATTCCCCTCCCTTTCTCTTCTGGCAAACTGTTGTAGGAATGACTGCTCTGGTCTTTTCACAATGTACCACTAAGTCTGAGAAATGCAAGCATGGCTCGAGAACTCTTTTAACAATTTTGCCATGAATGCAACTTCTTGTGTAGATCCAATGATGCTAATGTAATTTTGTGACTGATAATTTCTAACCACTCACACAGAACCTTTTTTTACCCATAGACTTGGAAAGCTTCTCCTTATACAAACTAACAGCACAGATCTATAAACGTAAGTCATCCCATTCAGGAATAGTTTATCCCCAGCACAGATTCCAGGAGGACTTCAGGCTCTTCTTCAACAGTGGGTCATGAATAACAGCCTTCCTTCAGAACAAGGAGACAAAGCAGAGGCATAGTCTGATGGCTCGCTGAGACAAGATGGGCTCATGAAACCAGAAAAGTAGCAGAACTGACATCAGATGGGGCTTATCCCCACTGTACCATGAAAACCATCCTCCAATAAAGTGGAACTTTTCCACATACGACATTCCCCTGCAGACTGTAAAGCCTAACTCAGGAGTGCTGGGATGGAGCCCTTCTTGTGTGAAAGCACAAAAGAGAGGCAGAGCTGAAGGCATAGGGACTGTTAGTCCAGCTCTCTGCATTAGAGGAAGAGGGAAAGAAGTGAAAAGCAGCTGGTACACAGAAGTAATGTGGGCATGTTTATGGTGATTATGGGACTCTAAGTACAAGGACTGAATATTATGGGTGTGCTTTGCAGCTCGACAATTTAAATATGCCAAGGGTGAGTTAAATCAACTTGCCTCAAAAACAGAAGTAGGAAAGCATCACTCTGCCATTTACATGGCTAATGATCATTACCACTGTTGTTCAGCTAAAACTATCTATGTTCTCATTCATCTGCCCCCACTGAAATTGGGGTTCTCAAATCAAGAAGAGTCTATAAGATTCTAGACTTACTAAATAGGGTATCAGAAACATCATACATAACATGGAGTCAAATTACATAGACTCTGCAATATAACACACATGAGGGCTGTGTACTCTCTGTCTGATATTTTCTTCATATTGTGATAATACATTACATAAGCTATCTTCAAGATGTATTACACTCTTTGCAACAGTCTTTAAAAACGGTTTTAGAACTGTAACTGTAGGGCATCCTCAGGCCATATTTGCTCTTTTGGCAAACTGTTATTTCTTCTCAACAATGTTCCCAAGAAGAAAGGTGTACGTGTAAGGATCCATATAATATTTCAGTATTTCCTATTGCTAGGAAATATATCTGTCTTACTAGAGAAACACGGAGTGATCTGTCTGGAGTGAAGATTTTGGACATGAAATTAAAAAGAACTAAACAAGCACGAGTTCAGAAAACAAAAGTACACCAGATATCTCGAAAATGACTTCTCTTATCCCAAAAAGGCCTCATTTCTGGCATAGAAATGTAAATTTCTTTCTCACTGCTTTATCTATTTAACTAAAACATAAACTATCTGATTCTCAAACATCTCTGAAAACAAAATAAATACTTTGTTTTGAGATTTACACACAGAATTAGGCTGGGTCTACTTCTTGGTGAGTATAGCTTAAGATCTCATCAACAACTGCCTGATTAATTAATTATCAAAGAAATCAACAAACAAAACTATTCTCTTTCATAAATACATAACTTCTTTTACTGTAATCCAATAAAATAGAAAATCTTGGAGATAAAAAAAGAGTAATATCATGTAACAAAAAATAAACATCTTTTCACTATTTCACAGTATTTTGATGTTTTTGTTTGCTTCTATAAATGTAATTGTCTGTGTTTCTGTCTTACCTCATCTTGGGACTTGACCAGGGTTTCAAATGTTTTTTCTCCACTTTCTCCATCTATCATTTTTTTTCGAATCTATTGGCAATAAAAAATAAATTAAAAAAGTAAAAACTAGGTGTTGCAGATAACATGATTAATGGTTTCAGTAATTAGAAGTGTTTTATAGAAACAGAGAAAATAGTAATGAAAAAAAATTTTCTATTTTCAGGTTTTTCCAATTTGAAGTTGCTTTATCAAAATATGTACTGAACTAGTAGACTTATGAAAAAGCAGTTGTGTTATACTTTGCATATGAAGAGAATCTCATAAAAACACTTGATGTTTTGTAATAGGGCAAGTATGAATTCTGTATG
The DNA here is from genome assembly GCA_023055505.1 of Callipepla californica brunnescens. Classification (NCBI taxonomy): domain Eukaryota; kingdom Metazoa; phylum Chordata; class Aves; order Galliformes; family Odontophoridae; genus Callipepla; species Callipepla californica. The sequence continues at coordinate 6,046,578 of JALIRH010000001.1, forward strand.
AATGAGAATGCGTTTTGACTAGCATTTCTAGTGCACCACAGCACACCTGATTCAGCAAGTTGTGGTGTATCTCTAATACCTTCTTTAGACCATTCTGAGAGTAATTTCTCTCTGAAGCAGCAGCTCTAAGAAAGTGAAGGCAGAATGTAACAGATACCAAGAGTCCTGCTTATTTTCATCATGAAAGACCAATTTCAAACTGAGAATATGTCTGTTTGAAAACATTAAAAAACTAAAATAAAACTCCATTTTATGTCTGAAAGTGAATAAATGTTTTTTTTGTTTGTTTGTTTGTTTTAAGATTTTGGAATGTATTATAAAATCAATAAAAGAAAAATATATACAGTTTTGTTGTCAACATTTTCAGTAACTTCACTTTTCAGTTCCAGTACATCAATAAGTTTGCGTAAGTCAAAATCATTCTCATTGAAGAGAAAAAAAATATATACGTATTTCAGGTAACATATTAACATCCTACATGTCAATGTTTTACAGGCTGGTTCGGCCTGGACGATTGGGGTGGGGGACCCATGGACACGTGGCCTGAGAAAGGGGAAGGGGGAAAGGGAAAAGTGAACTGGGCCTAGAAACAAAACAGTGGCAAACTGTCTTGTTTTTAAAAATTGTACACATTTTATCGTCTTTAAAATTACCACTTAATAAAGAAGTATGGTGTAATATTATTTAAACAGTTATTATAGTGAATTAAAAAAAGGATAAGAATATAATGCATTGTCTTTGCTTAAGAATAATACTGGGCTCAATTTGCAGTAATCTTTTATTGTAATTTAATTCCTCAGAATCTTGAAAAATTTGAGCTATGCTCCTAGAGCAAAATAGATTCCTAGTCAAAATTTATAATGTGTTTCTTCTCAAGTATTACACAGTAAAATACAAGCAACAGCAGGTACAAAGGAACCAGACAATCTCACCTCAACTTTAATATCATTTTCCAGTTCAGCATCCAGAAAATCCAGTGTTACTGGCTCCTGGGATTTAGGATTCTGAAGCAGAAGACATTAAATAATCAAATAATAAAGAATAAGTACTGTATTATTACAGAGAGGTCCCCAGAAATCATTCTAATCCCTTCATTTTGAGGTAAGCTACTTAACTGGGTTTACTTACCATTTATTTTTATCTCTTATAGAATGTAGAATTATCTCTTTGTCATTTATTTTATTTCAGTGGATAGAGCGGCTAATTGAGCAAGATAAAATCAGATTATCCCTAACATCTAGTGGCTGTCCACAGTCTGTCAAGCAGGGGGTTCATGTTGGGAAGTTGCTTCTCCTACTGCTAGTCTGCCACACTACGGTGTGAAAATAAGCATCAGGGAAAGTCTCGGATAATAATCTTCCATTATGCATCCTGACTCTGCAAAGGGAAAGCTGGGAGAGCTTTCTAGCTGACCATGATGGGACAATTGTACTACTTCGCAATTTTGCCAAAAGCAAGAGTGTAGGCTTCCAGTTTTGAGGTGAAAATGGACTGCTTAAAGACTCAAAGGGGCAGCCATTGTAACAAAGGATTTATAACAAAAAAGAAATCACTTTTATTGTGAGCATTAGAGGACTTCCCTGAGCACCTGGCAGCTCTGAATGCACTCCTCTTGACATCAGTACTGCGCTCTCTGTTTAAGAGATGGAAACCTACAGCAGAGAACTTCTGTGACCTGGCACCTTCAAGACCCAAGGAAGCTGTGATGCTCACCATCCACTGAGATGCTGACTAATACAGACAAGCTAGCGGTATGCTTCTGCCGTATTGTTTTGGTGCTGAGTCTAGTTCTGCTGAACTAGCTTCAGCAACCCAGCAGGCTCTGATCCCTTCTCAGCTACAGTTTGTATTTAATTGAACAGAGGTGTCTTCCATACACACTGTCTGGAATCTGACTTTTTTATTTTTTTTAAAAAGGAATTTTATCTAAGCCTCTTAGACTTTGTATTGCAGACAAATATAATTAACTAATCTTAAATACTGTGTAAAAATCTTCAATTATCATCGCTCAGTTAATACATCCATTTAATGAAGGATCTTTAGAAGTAACCTAATATATTATTTAACTATTTAAATCTGATAGTTTAAAGGAGGAAAAGAAACACAATTTTATTGACTTCTTTCTGATTGATAATACATACATTTCTGAAATAGGATATTTTGTATAAGGAAAGGCCTCTAGAATTTCTTTTTTTTTTTTTTTTTTTTGCATTGGGACAGTTTTATATGTAGTGAGCGTGAGCACTGGTTACCAGGTATTAGCAACACAGAACATACCAGTGGGTGGTACCAGTATTTCAAGACTTCTGTAATTTCTGGTACCAAACTTTTCAGGGGATGTCAGTGATCCAGCTACAATAAGTTAAGGGGTACACTGAAGTCCTCTCTTTCAAGATGATGTTTATATTCCTCTTGTGCTAGCACATGACAGAGTTAGGCAATGTAAACTGGCAAATACACATGGCAAATATACATGTGACTTCTATGAAAGTGTGTTTCATTACAATTTAGATATGCATTCCCAGTTCACACTGGAATAAAGTTCTTCTGAATAGCTGATTGATAAAAGAGGCTTTCACATAATAATCTGGTGCTTAATACTAGTCTTTATTCTCAAGACTGCAATACACTATAGTGTTATAAGATTGCTCTTTCATGTTTTTAAGGTACAAACGTACATGTTTCTTAGTATATAGAATTATTCACTATCTTAGCAAGTAAGACATGCTGCCTACTAATGGAAAAGTGAAGCTATTTATTCATTTCTATTTTTTTGCCCATTGATAACTTTAAAGTAATTCTAACATACTTATTTATGTAAGATAAATAACTTTATTTTAACTTTAATATAGCAAGAAAAATATGCTCTATGCTAATTCAATACATTTGATATGGCTTTTTCTACTGCACTTTTCCCAACATTCCACGCTATCAAAATGAACAGCAAAGAGCTAACATGTAAAAAGAAATAAAAAACACATTTTCTTACATGCAATGGATAATGAATAGCATGGTCAAACCCAAACAGCATGCATGAAGGCATTGCCATGGCAGAAGTGGCATTTATGAAGTTCACATTCCATTCCAGCACACAAAGGAACAGAGAAGAAAAGAAATGGTAAAAAAAAAAGCCATCACATCAAATCAAGGTCAATATTCATTTCAAATGATAACCTTGGCTAGCCATAGGTAAGGAGTCCCAAAGACAAATAGTAAACTTACAGTCTGACAAAACTCAAGTAGACATTCACAAGTTTTCTTTGTTCTTTTAAAGACATGTTAATCACCACATATTCTTTATAAGGTGCATATTAGCGATATTTTACAGATGAGTAAGCAAAGCATATATAGAGATACAATATGATTTGTGCTAGAGGCACAAAGAAATCTCTTATAGATAAGAAAATTCCTAGACCAGAATATTGATGGGAAGACTTTATTTCCCCACTATGCTTTTTTTTTTCTTCAATTATTATTATTTTTTTCCCAAGGATGTTTATTTACCAGTATTTGGGCTCCATATTTTTTTCTTCCTAGGTTGCCATTTTGCAGGGTTTATTCTAAGCAATGAAGAAACAAACTTACTGATCAGTTTGCTCTTCTCTTTTTCCAGTCATGCAAACAAGATGACTAGAATAAGCACAACACCACTACATTCACCAGCACAACTTAATAAAACAAAACAGAAGTAAATCACTAGCAATGCTAGCAATGAAGCATGCAAATGAAGAAAATGCAATCCATTTTCAGCACAAAAAAATAAAGGCAAAGTTCTATTACTTCAATGACAAATCAAGAAGGAAATGAAGAAAGAAAGAACTGGTGCAGCAACATAAAAAAAAAAAAAATAGTGTGTTTTGAGGAGGTCAGTTTCCTCACAAATTCCATGGAAGAAATTCTATTTCTTGGTGTGATTTGCAGGAATCTAGTTCCTGTTCATACTTGGGACTCTAATGAAGATGTGGGCTGTTAGCCTTTTAAACAAATAATGGTGAGAAGGCAAAAAAATCCCAGGCCCCAGAGGGAGTCACAAGAACAGCTTCCAGCATGGGTGGATGCCCAGCACTTTTCCAGAGTTGCACATCCCTGGGCAGATGGTACAGACTCCAGCCACAGCCAGATCACACCACGACCTGCTGAGGAGCCAGCTGTGCTCTGAACATTGTGATGTTTTATGTTCTGACGCCGATTTCTCCAGCATTTGAACAAAAAATCTAGTCTGGAGATGGTCTTCTAGATATGGTATAAACACAGCCACTCAAGACTCAGTGAAATCACTGAACTATATTAGATCAGGATTTTACACCACCATTTTAATGGTGCTGGTATGCAAGCTACTGGATTTGCATTACATATTTCCATAAATGTAAGAAGTTAACATGGTGTACTGCATATAATTTTGTTATTTTGCAAGTTACATAGTTAATCTATTCCTTTAATCCCTTTTATTAAGTTTTCATTAGGTGTTTTCTGCTCAGGGATCGCATTACATAAATTTTACTGAACTTCCTCTTCCTTCATTGAGTTGATGGCAGTTAATCCTCTGGATCTAGATTTTCTAATATGAGAAATTTAATAAATAACAGGTAAAACATATGTCCTAGTCTGACTTCAGTGGAAAAAGCAAAAGCTAAATGGCTGAAATTCTTATATGTTATAAACTGCACAATTAAATTTAGCAATAAAGTCATTAAAATTATCTTCTCTTAGGGTTTATGCAAGCACACTAAGCACAAGTAGTCTTGTTTTTTCCTAGTCCTCACATTCATTTCAAAATCTGAAGATAATTTTTGCAGCACAGCAAAATGGCAAAATTGCAGCACAGCAAAATTATGGTGAAACACCATAATTTAATGGAACGCCCTTCACTACAGCCAGTAACATGTTTTCTATTATTTAAACAAGGAAGGATGCAGGCTTCATGCTTTGGAAGCTGTTTGTCAGAGTAAACAGTTCTCTAGTTAGATTTTTCCTAGTAAGCAGGACAGAAGCTTTCTAACATGTTTCCAGGCCTATGCATTCTAGCGCAGTAATCACCTCCATCCAAAGTTACCTGTACATGGGGTCTCCTTTTTCTCAAATTAACTTTTGGTATGCCCACACCAATTTGCTGAAGTAACAAAAAAGCAGCAATTTACTTTTTTACACTACTAATGAACAGACCACTTATAGAACTGAAATCTTTCCTACACATCTACATTCTCCAGTGCACCCAGACTGGAACAAGGGACTAGACCTCATTCTGCTCAGGAATTCTAAACTGCATGTCAGAATTGTGTATGGCTTTTGCCTAGAGAAACAAAAAACACACAAATTTTAAATAATGTGAATTAAGTTAACGGAGTTTTCCCTCCCACCATACTCTGCCAGAATTAAACTGGGGAATAAGAAGAGTTTCACCTTTTGTTTACTGTTCTATCTGCTCCTAAATCTACCTTCCTTACATTTCTTTCAAAAAACTAAACCGTAGGACCAAATATTGGACCACACTGAAAGCATGTGCAATTTTATAATTATCATTAATTTGATTTTGTCCAGAACCATAATGAGAATGAAGAAGAGGATGCTAACCTGTAAAAAAATTATAAAAAACAGAATTATCTACTATTTTTCAAATCTTATCTAATTAGAACTAATCTTTTTAACATATGCTTAATGTAAACTAATGACTCAATCCAGTGGCTACATTTATCTGCTGAAACAGGCATCTGCTCTTTCTCAGGACGATGGGAAAATACACACACACAGAGTACATAAACAGAAAAAGATATAATTATTTGTTTAAAAGTGCAATATAAAATTGGAAATACATTTTATTCAGTTTAAAACTATTGAACTGAAAGTTTAAAAAATATTTCCAACATTATGCTTTGACATAGTTTTCATGAACAAAACAAAACACAAGAGAAAGTTCTTCGGGTTTTTTACCTGTTTTCAATATGTCTTTCTAAAAATTTTTGTCAGTTGTATAAACAGATTGACAAGTTTAGAATTTCTAAGGGCTTTTTTTTGGGGGGGTGTGAGTTGCTACTGCAAGAAAATTTCCCAAAATATTGTGTTGAACCAGTTTTGATTTCAGATAATAGATTTCCAGAGGGAAAGGCATTCAGAAAGTACTACTGAAAGTTTAATACACCCTCACCTCTTCAAAGGTAAAGATGTAGTTATGTTTTAGCTTACATTTACTGAAAAATTGCTGCCAAAGAGGGTTAAGATGTTGTTAGTTAATACATTAATGGCTACCAGGATGTTCAACTAAAATTAATATGACATGTTAAAGAAAGTCCATGAGTTCTAAATATATCTTTCTTTATAGTGTACCTTAGTTTTAAAACGTAGTTCTTGTATCAGTCTGTATAGCATGCACCACCCCAAACAAACTGGGAGTGAAAAAGTCTAGTCTGTAACTGTTAATAACAACAATAATAATGCATATGCTTAATATTACATAAAGACATTATTCTACGACATAAAACACATCACATAAAATACCATTTTTTCAACATACTCTAAATCATACATTTGAGCAGTACTTGTAAGAAGCTCTGCACTTAAATATTTTTTTTATTAAAAACAAAAAACAGCAACAAAGAACACTTACACAAAGAAACCATGACAATTAGTTTCCTAGTAACCTATTGCAGTCTGTCCAGGTTTAGCTGGGACAAACTGAGTTTTTCATTCTCTAACAAAAGTTCTTTACTCTTCAGTATTACACTGTAGAATAATTGCATATGTGAGGTGAATGGAACCCATAATCATTAATTTATCACATGATGATGCTTAAAAGAAGAATTTATATATTTATATTTCTTCAACTGTTAACAAAAATTGTTAACAACATTCTAGTTTTATTTGGAAAAGGTAACCCCCCTGCCATTATCTGAATTTCCAATAATCTCTAAGGGTGAGAATGATGCACTTTGTCACAGAATAATTCACTAAGCATAATCATCAAATCAAAACTTCTATTTTTTATCACATTATGAAAATCAAATGCATATATACAGAAATAGAAGTGCTTGTAAATTTTTAAAACCTTCACAAAGCCCGTCTTATTCTTGTTTTACTTCTTAAAGGAGTACTCTTCAATTACATCAATAGGGATACTCCATCAATAGTTAAGATCAAGCTACTACTTCTCCAAAAGCATTTTCTTATTGTGGTATTTTTCCTACACATTTGGCAGAAGATTTCAAACATATTCATTACTTCAGAAAATTAATTCACATATTCTCAACTCAAATTCTGTCATCTTGAGAATTAAATGAATCACTAAAGTATGTAAATTAATTCTTCATTTATTCTCTGTCTTTGGAAGTTAAATATGGTGAAGTATTGAACAAGCGGTCTGCTATCCCTTCTGTAGTTACAGTAGGAATTTCTAGTGAACAAACAAGAGACTACAGTTGTCTTTCTTGCCTCTGAACTCACAACTTGCAATTATCTTGCTCATAGATTGCTCAAACTGTCTAAATTTGAGATTTTAATACTAACATCTGAACTATGCAGATATGGTCTTGGATCTCCAATACTTATTCATCATTAATTCTAAATTTTTATATGTACACTACCCATATATTTATATCAACTCACAGTGGTTCTATTTATTCGATTTTGTTAAGTCAGCTAACTTTTTTTCTCTTTTAAAATGATGTATTTGTGCATTGTGAACAACTCGAGGGACAATACTGTTGAAAGTTTGTTTCTCACTGAATTAAAGCATTTCTAAATTCCCACTAAACAGAAGATTTGTTGACATGGAGCAATCCTTCACTAAAACAGAGACTGAAGTTCTGATTTCTGAAAAACATTCAGCCATTCACCTTGAAGTATCTAATTAAAGCAGTCCATACAGGGTTAAGACTACTACTATTAGATATGAAATTAGACTGAAATATGGGTTTCAAATCTGACTGAACTTTGAGGAAGATTGCATCCTAATTAGATTTAGGTACATTTCATGTCTGGAAGACCTTTCATAAGTTGAACTAAAATCTAGCATTCTGGGGAAAGAGTAAATGTTTTGATCCACCTCAGCTCTGCAGCTCAGGTTTCATCTCTGGTAAACAGAAAGTAAACAAAGAAAAAAAATATGAAAATACAAGTAAAAATAGTGTGTGCTTGTCTCTGCTGTTTTGCAAGTATGAAAGTTTAAACTTCTGGAATAAGAAAACATTAAAAAATGAATGTACACTACTCCTTTGAGTTTGCTTCAAAAGCATCTTGAAACACAGTACAACTTTTTTTGTAATATTGCACCCTTCTCTACTTAAATTCTTTTTTTGTTGTTTATATATATACTGAAATACTTATTTCACATCCATAGATGTCTGTGTAAAATATACATCTTTCTTAATTCATTTAAAATAAAATTAAACAAAAATCAATGCTCATCTTCTTGCCACCTGAAGTGGATTTGGGTGATACCATACATACATCGTCCTGATACTCCACAATGGATACTTATTTATTATTGTTCTCTTGCAATTTAGTTTATTCATGTTACTTCTCATGATGTTCTACAGAGAACAAAATTAGAAAGTTTCTCATACCTTTGGCTGGAGATTTGGATGAAGTAGCACATACCCATTAGGATCAATTGCAAAGTAGTATCCATTTGGACAAAGCTGAAAGAAAGAAATGAAATTTACCACTGTAAATCCTTAAATAATAAAGAAAAATTAACCAGTAGCTTTATAGCAATAGTTACAATGAGGAAAATATACTGCCTCAGGCATCATGAAGTATAGGAGATACTAATCTAGAGAAAAAGTTTTTAAAAATGTTTACTATTTTAGAATCATACATTTAGGAGAATAATTTGTTTATCTGGAGTTCACGAGGTCCAATCCCTCACTGAAAGAGGTGTACTAAATATTCTCACTACACAGGTGAACTTTCCTATAAAGACCTGTTGCTGAATTCTGTTGAAGTTGACCTCTGTTATCAACCCTCCAGCTCCATTCCTGCTTTTTCAGGCAATCTGCCCACAGACTGTACTGTGGCATGGGATTTTTCCATCCTTGACGGAAGACTGTATTTGCCTTCGGTAAAATTCATGATGTTCCTTTGCTTCCCCAACTGTTGTTTTCCAGAGTAATGTTTCTTTTTTGTTTTGGTTTGGGGTCTTTTTTTTGTATTTCAGTGATATTGAATAGTGTACAGACAGACATATATTGAAGAATTTTTCCACAAACAAGTGTCCTGTATTAATGATAAGTATTATTATTATCATTACCAGCCACAGTTATTTGTATAACTCTGCACTCTGGTAAGAATCAAGCACTCATCTGAACAGCAATGCCTAAGGCTACAGAACAATAAATACTTGGAATATATCCTCTAGTGTAAAAGTTGTCTTTTACAAATGCATCCTGATGGACAGTTCACACAGAAGCACAGATTTGGCTGGTCAGAAAATCTACAACAATGGAAAAGAGTATATGAAAAGAAGCCTGCTGGTGTTTTGATTCACATCCAGTCATTGCTATATGACTGATGAAAAAGCAGACAAAGAAATTATACATAAATCACGTATAAAGAAAAACTACCAATGCGAACAACTCACCGTAAATCGAGGTGTCAGCTTTTTTATGTCTTCCAGAGAGACATCAACACCCATTACTCCAAGAATGAGCTGATTCTGGTAAGATTGTTAGAACATTTGACATATTTACAATACAGAATAACTGCAAGTCAGTGAATTTCAATTTTGCCTTCATCTCTTGTTTGACAAAATTACTTGAAAAGTTGCCTATTTGCTTTTGGGCCTATTTTAAATAGATTTGATAATAACCACTGTGATTAAAAATAATATACAGCATTTAGTACAGATTATGGAAATGGTTTAGGAAGATGATAATGTTTGCATTCCAGGATGAACAAACAATAAAATGCAAGAACAAAACAAGCAAAACATATTGCTTGTCAGATTACTAGCAACCATATAGAGCTACTAACACATACCCTCAGAGGTCGGGCTGACACTTAAACTTAATAGACTCTAACAGCAGTAGGAAAACTTCATACTTAGATTTTAATCTGTATACATAGTGCTATCTTCTATTATCATTACAACTAATTCATTTAAAGTCTGCATCGTTGCCTTTTATACTGAATATTCACAGCTTCACAGTTTTGTTATAAATTTATCTGGACTTCCCTTCCTAGCAACGCTTAAAAAATGTCACTTTCCACTTCCCATCTACTGGGCACTTAGCTCATTCTCACTCCCACCAGGTCATAGAGATCGAACAAGGTATGTCGTAACATGAAACTCAGAACTACAACATGAGTGATCTGAACTCATCTGAACATCCCAAGATGTTAACAAGGAACTAGAACGAACCTATTTATTTCTGACATATAAGACAATTAAATTGTAGAAATAAATGGAAATGCACATCTTTCAAGAAGTTTAGTATTAAGTGTAACTGTTTTCTTGCTTGTTTGTCTTAAATAACAGCTTACTATTTTTCCATTTTGTTCTTTTGTTAGATTGAAGACAGGCAGAGTTCCTGTAATCACCAGGCCCAGCTCCTAAAAAATAAACACACACAGTGGAGATAAAAAGACTTTTCAGTTTAATAACAAATATTCACAGAATCATGGAATCACAGAATTGTGGGGCTGGGAAGCGATCTCTAGAAATCATCACTGAGTCCAACCCCCTAAAGCAGGGGAACCTAATGCAAGGCTCTTGTTGAATCTCATCAGGTTCCTCTCTCCCACACTCCCTAGTCTGTCCTGGTCATGTTGAACTGTATTCTTAAATTTGAATATTCTATATAATATGGAATGTTGAACTATAATACATTAGAAAAATCCTGGGATTTCTGTAGTTGAATGTTTGATTCAAGTATTAAGAAGAAAAAGGAAAGGGAAAAAGAAAAATAAGAAACAGATAAAGTAGAATAGGGGGGTAAAAAAAAGAGAGAGAGAAGGAAAAGCCACACCGGAGGTTGCTTAAGATAAAGAACTGATGTGAGATGTCAATTCTGTTTGTTGCAAATGTCAAGACTTGAGAAAAAGTCTGTAAGGGGACTAGATGTACCTGTGCCCTCCTCTGTGATGAGAAAGCACACACATTTCTACCTTTACCTCTGATAGTTTAGCATGGGTTGGTCTCCACATAATAAATATTATTACCAAAATGATCTATTTTTTATAAATATACATGTATGCATACACACAAATATACCTGTAATTACATACACAATTCCAAACATGCTTACAAAGCACACTCATGCAGGAAACTTGAAGGAAAGACTGAATTAACCCAATGATAACATGCAGCAACGTGATAGAAGTTTGCAGATATCACTCTTCATTAAGCAGATCTCTTTCCCTTCCTAGTTATAAATTTATCTTTGGCTTTACAACAGGATATGTATAGAACATAAGAACTTTCGTCACAACTTCCTTTATATTTCCAGTAAGTACCCCAACATTAACCCAGAAAACATGGTTAATGAACTTCTGGTCATTGAAATTCCAAAGAAAAATGGGTTCCTCTATTTGTCATGCTCAGTTCTATGATGTGTTGAAAAAAGTTTAGAATAATGCTTCCAGGAGGAAGTGGATATTGCCATGACATTAATGACTATGTGACCTTAAACAAATACATGATTCCACATGACCATTTAACAGTAATTTTGGCTAGATAGCATTACTCAGAAGAAGGTTATCTGGAGCAACAGATTAGATTGCTAATAATAATAGTTTGCTGTTTGTAGTTTCCTGAATATGTTTGTTTTGCAAGATTTGTGATAAGTTTAGCAGTAAGGAAAGTTTTTCATACATTTTTTTTTTAATTTCCCAATTATATACACTTCCCAATTAAAGAAATAATTACTTTGAGTAAGCAAGAAATTACAACTATGATAATATGAAGATTCGAGTTCAAAATTTGTACAAATACCTCGTAAAATTGAGAGGTTTCATTCTCCCTTTAGAGCCTAGAGAAAAAAAACAACAAAACCAACAAGAACAAAAAACCCTCCTCAGCAGTAATATAACAGATTATCTGATGATCTCTACTGCAGCACAAGTATAACACTGCAAAACTTGGATTATTTTTTTCTTTTGTTTATTTGTGGACAATGATGACTTCCACCTGAGGATCTGCATGTCTGCATGTACGATTGCTTTTCTCTGTTAAAGTTGAGAGCAGTAATGAAAATACCAGAGGCAAGCAAAGACCAGCACGTTCACACAAGCTGTTCAAAAAGTTGCTCTACTGAAGTGTTCAGATGCTAGAAATGCAAGAATATTATGTTTGGAATTATAAAAAAATAAGATCATAGGACTGTGGAAAATTGAGCCCTTTTCTAACTGATATCCTATGCCTTTCATCTGAAGAGGCCAAGAATTTTACTTGAACAAATAACAGTCATACCAGAGCATCAAGATAGACATTTGTCCATTGGACCTGTTTGGCCTTCTCTCCAGCTAACACCATTGGCCTCCCCAAAACATCCAGATATTCCTGCCAAGAAGAGTAACAAAAACTTTTCAGAAAGCAGTTATTAGATCCATGTCCAGAAACACCATAAGAAAACAAATAACAGTAAGAAAATAAAAGCAACAGAAGAAAAAAAAAAAAAAAAGATGATTAGGGAAAAAAAATCAACATTCACCACTACCATAAGTATTTCATTTATATATTTATTTATAATTTTACTACCCAACACCTCAGTCTTCAGACTGCAGTATGCACTGCCAAGACAATTTCTGTATTTCAATGTGAGTTGCTCAATCACAATTGTACCATACAGATATATAACCACTGCTCTCTTTCCATGAAGTGAGAATTACAATTATATCTATTAAAAAATTAAGTGTTGATGCCACAATGAAATTATGAGCTGACCACAGATCCTTTAATACAGAAGAGATAGTGGAGGGTGAGTGGTAATCACTATGTGAGGTCTGACAGCAAGAACTTGTATAGCTCCTATTGAACCAAAACTTTCAGAATTTTAAACTTGCATAGACCATGTCTTCCCTTAGTTCAGCACTGCAGATAAACCTGGTGATCTTAAGAGTTATGAAATTTCTGGTCTGGGGTGGGAATAGTTGCCGTCAAACTTGTTTTACTCAACCTTTCTAATATTAAAAAAAATAAATAATTTAATCACAACCTTAAAATATTAGAGATATTTCTTGCCAGACACTATCTGGAAGAGTTTAACAGCATCAAAGGATTCTTACTCAAGCCAAAAAATAACTTTTTTTTTGCCAAAAAAATGTCTTGGCTGGTCTTGGAAGGACAAATAAATGCTATGATATTTCTTTACTTTTCTTGACATCTGAATACATGAACTTTCAGACAACAGGAAATAATCTGTCCATCTACACTGTCAGTTTGGATCACATCATTTAATTCCAGGATCGTGTGCCCTTAATTATGTTCACTATTGTCTTCTAAATTGTCCCTGAATTTTTAAGAGGAAAAGCTATGTCTGTCCCAAACTGGTTAGACCAACTCAAACAAGCAGGATTGTATCAGGGCACAGTTTCTGCTCAGCTGAGTTCAGAGATTTATCAGGCAGACCCACCGATTTCTCCATGTAATGCAAACCTGTCTAGAAAAGTAATAACAAATTGCTAGTTCTAAATAACTTTATAAAAATTGCTTTCCTTATTGCCATGTAAGGCGATAAGGAAAACTGAACTCGAAATACAGCCTTTGTCTAAAAACTGTAACAGGACACAGATTATTTCAAACTTTAGGTTGTGTGCTTGTGGCCAGTCAGTTTTAGAGGATGCTAGCATGACTAGCATGCATTCAAGTTACTGTAAACTAGCTGGCCGGGGTAACTGAGATCACATTGTAAATTAGCTTACTGTAACTATGCAGAAGGAAAAAATAAATGAGTATATTCTAACAGAATTATACTTCATATGGAATTGAAAACCTTAACTTTTTCTCTGTTCTTAACGTACTCTATGTTAGAAAATAGTTTACAACAGAGATTATCCTACTTCCTTGTGTTACAGCTATATTACATTTTGCAAACACGCTTACCTGGGTGTTTATTCTTATGGCTCCAATGGATGGAATTTCATAATAATAACCTAAAATTGGGATCAGAAATAATACTGTCTTACTATAACACAACTGTAGTTTCTTCATCTTAAGGAATTAATTTTTACTCATAATTTCTAATGAAAAATTTATAGAAAGTACCATGTGTGAATGCAACATTATTTTTTGTCAACGCCACAGCAGCTCGTTGACACATATGCCATACAGGCCATGCTAATTATTCTTCAACAGCAGGATTGTATTATGTATTTCCTTTGTCTGTTGCTTTTGAAGCTAGGATAATGTACTGAATTGGTATTCTTGTACTCCCTGTTACTCTAAAGTGCCAGCATATTTAATGGAGATTTCAAAACACTGTGATTGCAACAGAACTGTATGTTGAATGCACACATATGACAATGCAAGAATAGCTACAGCTTTTTGCAATACTGAAGTTCACAGCAAAAAAAGATAAGGAAATCTTGAAAGAACAAAAAACTGTAACCAGTATTTCCTCTAGACATCAGAAATGTCTTTCTTTGTTACTGATGTTATCCCTTATTTGCCTGAATTAAAAATATTGCTTATATTCATCAATAAGACTGAAAAGAAAGGACACAGATTTCCAATCCAAGATGTGAGATCCAGTTTCAGACTGTATGAGTAAGTCAGTTCAGAGGGAAAGAGAACAAGAGAGGCAAGAGTATTGGGCTTACTCTCACACCGTGCCTTAAATAATGTGTGACTGATAACAAACTAAAAGCTTTAATTAAGAAAAAAAATAAAGAAATTATTCCTTTTTGAATGTGCAAACAAATAATTCCATCAGTTTTGGAAAGATGAGTATGATAATTTTCCTTTGATAAGAAAATTGTGAGCTGGTCTGAATTTCTAAAACACAATGGAATTTAAATTTACATAGTCTTCTGAGATACAAAGATATTAATTAAAAATTGTTTAAAAATCAAAAGTTGATTTTCTGTAATTACCTGACAATACAAGCTACAGCACCTCCTGCATAATTTAAGTCAGCATTCTGAGAGATTTGTTTGATTCTGAGAGGTTATAGATTCTTCTCTATCATTACTCTTTCTATGGCTATATCTTTGTCTTATGTTTAAAAATTCTCTTTTGCAATTTATTTATTTCTTGTCTCATTCCCTAGTAATATGGTGTCTGAGACACTTTCTTCTCACAGTTTTTCTAAATGCATCTTTCCATAGTTTTCATGCAGAAGTTTTAGGAGAAATAATTTTACTTTCTTACATTCATTCTTTTGGTTTCTTTCAACAAGAAAAAGAAAAAGCATAAATTTAGGATGTGTTTAGAAACTAAAGAATCACAGAAAGAATAAATATATTTTTTTTCTTTGAAAAAAAAAAAGTCAGTTGGTCTCTTCTAAGTGTTAGAGAAAAATGAGATATAACATTAAATCAGCCAACAAACAAACAAAAAACCCCTTTGTCCAAGCTCCTGATTATAAAACAGCTTCGACTAATTTTCTTATCTGTCATCAGTTACATGTTTTCTTAGATAGCTATTACAAAAAGAACACTCAAAATGTAACCATAATATCTTATTATTATTATAATGAATAATGTAATTATGTTTTTCTTACAGCACAGTATTATATATCAAATAAACACAAAACTTATTATTTATCCAAATGTATGTACACATTTCATCAACTTTTTTTGTAACTGATTAAAAATACAAGAAAGCTGCAAATTGGGCTGCAAAAAAATGTAATTTTTAAAGAATGTTTGAGGTATTACTCTAGCAAATAACAGTTTCAAAGACATGGTACCTTTATTTTCACAGGCCATCCACTGTATAGGTCCTTTGTCATAATTATGTTGACCAACAGAAAATGTGAACACACGTACCTATGCATATTAAAAAAAAACATAACGTAAAACTTAACTAAGTTACATTAATTAGCTGTGACTCTCAAGTGAATGATTCTTGGATTGTTTTTAATATATTTGAAGGTTAAAAGAAATCTCTGAACTTCCAGGTTCAATACAATAGAGTCACTGGCATTATGATATTTATATATACCTATTCTATTTTGTCCCACCAAGTAGAACTCATTAAGAATGTTCTTTCATACATCTTTCATAATCTGAAGCTCTTGTACTGGTTATTGTCCATAAATCATTTGAATTTCTTTTTCAATTTTTCTAGTGTGCTTATTTTAATACTTCAGTTTTTAATTACATTAGTTGCCATTATCTTCTATCATTCTGATAGAATAAAATAAAATAATTAATAACACTTAATGAAATAAGATAAAACAATTGAAAATCCAGATTCCTGTATGTAGATTTAAAATTCTACAAGACACAGAGAAAAACTGTATGTTTCAGTTTCCAGCTGAATATTCTGCTCAGAAGCTGAACTATTCTTCAGAAGATGGGAAAAATATCTTCCCCACAGTTTCAATAAGCCAATAACTATTTATGCGTTTCTCCGAAGGAATATCCAACAACCACAGAGTCTTTCCTTTTCAGGCATGTCTTCACGGGCCTTCAAGCTTACCACTTCACTTTACAAAGCACAGATCATAATATGAAAACAAAATATGAATTCCTGTCCATAAGATTCAGTATTAAAGTACTGTTTCCTTAAATACAATAAATATGAAGCCAAATAGATGCCTTGCAAAATATTTTCTGATTGATGCTATATTTTTAGGTGGTATTCATACAATTTTTCTTCACTTTATTTAGTATGTGTTACCTAAACCTTAATTTGTCAACTAAGCAAAAGAAATTGTGTGACAGTCAGAGCTGGTGCATTAACCAAGAGCTATAGGAATAGTTCCAAATCATCACTCAGCAGGTATCAATTGGTGAAATTTTATCACTGATGACCCCTATTTGGAAGAAGGGCAAACCAAGCTTTGTGCTAGATGTCATTTTAATTAGGAATGTGTTTTGATTTGCTCTCTCTGTACAAACCCTTTGTTTCTTCTATTAGAGTTAAAGCAACTGCTCAGGTACAATTCTTTTAAAAATACAGAATACTTAACTACTAACAAAACTACCCTGTATAAGGTCATTTCTCAATAAGAAGTCAAACCAATTGCAGTTTTAGTTACACAGACAGGTATGTGGATCATTGCGTATCTGATGCTGAATTTTGTTCTCATAGTTCATATGGACAGACAGGTGAAAAATACCTTCAGTTACCTTGAAAATATCAGCACTGCTAGTAAGAACAAAACTTCTATATGTCTGCATCTTATTTACCTTTTTTATTATGTATCACAATGTAAAATTGGTTTTATTTGCCATTTACAAAATGCCAGCCATAACCCTTCTAATGGATCTCTCTGTTTCTATTTAATTGCCATCCACTTTTGCCCAGTTGAATGTCACAGTGTTGCTTTATATTGGTATCTCTCAGCTCACAGCCCATCTAGTACACTTCTGTTTTTTGGGGGACTCAAAACTGTTCCTAGTTTAGTGTTCACTAGAGCAATTAAGATTACATTATTCTTAAAAATTATGGTGAAACAAGACAAAATCCACTAAAGACCACTAGTTAGATAGTTGAGTGAGATGATGTCTCTTTTGGATTAAAAGCAACTAATTAAGTATGAGAGTCATGTGGGTTTGCTTGCGTGTGTATAAAACATGAGTCAATTAGACCGGACCGTCTAGTATTTGATCTCAAATATAAAAATAGGACTCTGCATTGGACTCAAGTTGTGAAATGGTTTGTAATTTAGGGGAAAGAAGCAGCATGTTAAATCTGCAATTAATCTATAAAGAATTCAGAATTTAAATTATTGACAACAACTGGAGTACAATATATCTGATTTAGTGTTCCTTGGATAATTAGGAGAGATAAAGAACTGCAATGAAAATTTGAGTTTTTAATTGTTACTTGGTTTGGCAAGAGGGTGGAACATTCAAAAGAGTTTTCTTTTTCCTATTGCCTCATCTGGAATTGAGTAGAATGACAGACCAGCTGGAAAAATGAGTCAGAAAGTCAAATTAAACAAGCCAATTTTAGTGAAAAACATGCTCTGTGCTAACATCTTCTGTGGCAAGGCCTAGTGTCAGCCAAAGGACTGAGAGCCAAAGGACCTTTCCCTTGTAGACATCTCACAAAAGAAGACAAAAGATTTTTAAACTAAAAATAAAAGACAGGTTTAATTACTTCTACTCATCTTGAAAGAGAAAATTTGTAGAAACTAACTAGTTCAGAAAGAATGGACCTAAGCATCTCTCCTTCATTTGTCCCTCCTTTCAATTTTGGTTTCCAACGAGTAAGTGGATTTCTAAGTCGAAGAAAGCTGCCAAGCATCTTTGATCCCTAGAAGTTGTTTTTCATCTGAAATAACCACTGAGACCTTTTATTTCTTCTCTGTACTTCTCTGTGAGCTTTCAGATTCTATGAACACAATAGGTTCCTGGGCTCTTTCACACAGGTCTTCTTTCCCCAAACCTTTCCCCAGGGAAAATCCAGCCTTACAGGGGAGATTCATTTGTTCTCTTTGTGTACAAAAATGACATTCAAATTAATAAAAAGTAACGGAAGAATCAGAAAGAAAGAAAAAAAAAAAAGCAAAACAGAAAGACAAAAACCAGAAATAAAAGATAGGAGCTGTGTAGTTCTCAGTGGGACTACTGAAAATATAGTTATTCTAGAAAAGTCATACAGTCATGGTGGAGAAGTAAAGATGGTCAGAATCCTAACTTCCACTATCAAGAGTTCAAGTTCAGCACTGCGTTAGTTCTGTTAGGATAATAATATGTACTACATCTGTATTTTTCACTCTTTGAAACTAGACTTTTATTATTATTATTAATTTTTATTTATTATTATTTTAATATCTTTATTAAAAAGTAAAAATGTTTAGAACAATGTGAGGACAATCAGATCATGAATGGCAAAGGCAAAGGCTGCCCAGAGAGGCTGTTAAGTCTGCATTCTTTGAGGTCTTCAAGACCACATTAGATAGAGCCCTGAGCATCCCAGACTGATTTAGTCCTGACCTTGCTTTGAGCAGGACGTGGGACAAGAGAGCTCCTGAAGGTCTTTGCATCCTGATTTATTCCACAATCTTTTGAAAGACATAAAAGGAAATAAATGAATAATTAAACAAACAAACAAACAAACAAACAAAACAAACGAAAAAATCCAACTCTCAATCAGAGAAATTTCTGGACAGAAAAAATGCAATAAAAATAGAGGAGGAACTACTGTATTAAGAAACCTAATAATCAGATAGTCTAATTTTTAAATTTTTTATTTATTTTCCTTTTTACTTTGAATTTCACTCTAAAAGAAAAAAAATCTCCTAAAAATCGATGTGAATATAAGGATTCTGACTCCTGCAGATGTGAAGTGATAAAGGCACTCAAGAGCTGAGAGGAAAATAGAAATGAGGAGCTATACGCAAGCAAGCTAGTTTGTTTACAGATTCCAGCTGCATTTTTTTTTTCCTATTTTATTTCTTCATATTGCCATTGGAATAAAATAAAGTAAGATTAATTTAGATTTTTCCTTCAGATGTATCATGTTACAAATACTACAGAAATCTAAATAGTTCAAGTGAAGTTAATTCAAGGCAGTTAAGTTCAGTACAAAATCAAACTCATGGTTTAGACATGTAGGCAAGGTGCAGGTCTACAATATTTTGAGAAATTGCAACCATTCTGCACAATGTCTACAGTAGATGAATATACATTTTTATTGTTGCTTTGTTTTGTTTTGTTTGTTTAACATAAATTATTTTTCTTAAATTCTGCTGCTGCAGTGGTAAAGCTACAAGTATCCATTGGTGTGCTTCTCATCATTACTCTGTTTAGAAGATTAACTCTCCTTTGGAGATACGTATTTCTCAAAAGAGCAACATGGTTACTTAACTACAGTAGGGAAATTGAATCTCATCATTCTACCACAACTGTGTTCAAGTGTGAAAGACTACAACATTAGATAAAGTGAATCAAAAATTGATCTAATCAGATCACATAATTTCAGTTTTCTTGACAGTAAGTTTTCAGAATATATTAATCTGGGCTTTGTAACTTCTGACAAAAATCCAGAGATGTATTTATTTATTTATTACTATTATTAAATAAAGATAAACGTATAATTCATTAATTCCAGCATCATCTAGGAAATTAGATTTTTTAAATTTTAATTTTTTTAATTTATATTTTTAATTTTTCCTATTAATGTGTTTATATAGATTATCAGATATGATGAAAAATTGTTTGAAGTTTATATCTAATAGTTATAATTCTGAAGTGAGAGCAACAAACCAAGACTGCTTTTCTAAAAAAAAAAAAATCATAAAACTGCTTTTCTATACCTCACTATGCAGTCTGTCTCCTAAAACCCTTGTAAGCATATCTTTTAAACCACTTAAATCAATTTGCAACTCTTCCGCTGTAGATCAGGGAAATGTTACGTGGTTTTCAAGGTACAACAGTTATTATTCTCAATGTCTTTTCTTTTCCTTATTGCATTGTGGACTTAACCCCGTAACTAAACAGAATTTTGAAGATGTTTTCAGATTCTGCTGTGAAGTAGCTAAGACCAAAAGGCATTTATGATCAATTTTAATTAAAAACATAACTTTGTCATCTGAGTTGTCATCTGAAAACCCTACAGGGTAATTAGGTTAGCCATAAGAAATGACAAATACTGAGTTTCACCTGGTCCATAGTCTTTTGTCCTTGACTGCTAGATTTGGAACTTCAAGGGACATAGTCATGATGCATTTGGGTTTTATCAATAAAAGTAAAGCAACTTTGCTTTGATAGAAAGGACAGGTAGAAGAGAAATAGAAGCCAAATGTATACCAGCGAGAGTAAGGCTGACAATAATGTGCTAGAGGTAACTTCTAGGATCCCTTAGGCTATATTTAAACAGTAAATAAAATGGGACATCACTCATTTTCTTTCTCTGGCTGTAGGGCACAGCATGGCTCACATATCTATGACTACATTATTTAGCCTTCCTCCTTCCCCACTTCTACATCATTTGATCTCATTATAATGTCTTTTGGGATCAGCTATGGCTCATGTTCATTCCTGAACTGAAGCCCTTAAGACGCTGTTTAAGAGAGCTGAGTGCCACAGGCCAAGCCATATCATTGGGTCTGTTAACAATTAAACATTACGGAAAACTGTGGACAGTTCTTCAGACTGCATGCTGGCCTTGTTTTATGGGTATGGGCACAACTATATGATTCAATCATAGGAGTAAGGCTTGTTTTCTTGTGAATGATTGAGCATCATTCTTTTTTTTTCTTTGAAAACCCATGACAGTAGTGCCTTTAATGTTTTAAATGAAAGTTTAATGCTTCTCAGTTTAAGCGAAACTTCTACTTCTCTGAATACCAGGCTCAACAAAGTTCAGAAGTTGAAGACTTAGGCCCTTCACTGTCTAAGCATTTTCCCCTTAACATAAGTAAGCAGAGAAACACAAAGCAGGTCTCAGGACCCACAGTTACTAAATTGTAAAGATCTGGAACTCAAAATGGAGAATTCAAAATATGATGTAGAGTTAGGAAATAGCATCATACAGTAACAGAAACATACCAAGATGTATTTTTGACTCTTACATCCAAATTATGATTTGTCTCTTTCTTTAGGTACCCTCTGGAAAAAGTATCAGAGTTGGAAAAAAAAAAAAAAAGCAAAGCAACATGGTAAACAGTAAGATTTTACCTTTCAAATACTTACATGCAAAAGATAATTCCAGGCTTAACACTTAACATGTTTGAATTTTTAGATGAGAAAAATGCATTAATGAATTTGATAAAACACCTATTCGAGACCTTCCACAACTGAACCTCTAGGGTCACTACCATTCAGTCCTTAACTCCAGGCTACAATGCTAACTAATTCCTAGTCTTATTGTAGTCTTTCTAACATAAATCCTTCTATGAAAATTATTGGAAAAAATTTTGGAACATCTCCCCTGCCTTGGATATGACTAAATTATACACAGGCCCAAAAGCATTTAATGATTTTGCTGTTCTGGGACAATAGACACAAGTATGATGATGCGTTATGTGGTAAAATGCAACTGCTGGTTTTGACGAGAATTTTTGTTGCCCCACAGTGAAACATATTTGCACTAAAAAATTGGGATATTTTCTACTGTAAAGGTTGACAACATTATTTGCACTATTACCATGTAACACATTAGAAAATTTTAGAATTATCACTTCCACTGAACTGAGAGATACTAATTCAGATGTACTGTTCTACATTTTATTAGTGCCACCTTGTGGAACTATAGCAACTAATTCCTAACTGACAGGCTAGCAGGTGACGTCCCTTCCTGCCATGCTGGAAATACAAAGGTTTAGATACCCTGCTGATATAAACTACTCTACCTATGTTAAATCAACTATAATTAGACTGATGTAACACTAATGATGTGGTCATTACAGTTTTTATGTTGTTAAACCTTTCACGAGACAGAAGTATCACAGAAGTAAAAACTGAATTAGTCAATCCTGACAAAAACTTAATGTAGAGATATTACATGACAATGAGCAGGCTATGTCCTCTGCACTGAGATGCCTCCACAAGTAAAAAGAAGTTCTAATATAATCATTTTCCAGCTGTAGGTACAAACCAGCTGCTTTATTGGCTTTTACAGCATTTGTCCCAACAGCAGTTACTTAGAAAGAGAAAAGCTGTGATTTCAAAAACAACAGTCAGATTTCATTATTATGTGCCTAAATTCAGGTTTTAGAGTTGATTTGGTTTTGACTATCCTAAAAAAAAAAATTGTGAAAGCTGCTGGGGCAACAGAATCCACATACATGATCAGAAACTAAATTGCTGCTGTTTCCTTCTCTCCTTTTCCTCCCAGGTCTAACTAGCCATACATATGACTGCAAAAATGTCCAAACCAACATCCTGTCCACTGAAATTCATTAATCTAAGTGATGCTTTTAGACACTGAGGCTGACAGGTGATGTCGCCAATTGCATAATGTAGTTGCTGTATGCTTAATTCATCCCATTGAAAGTCGTGTATTTAGTTCACCTGGAAGAACCTAAAACATCCCTGAATTAGTCTTCTGTGGTGTGGATCTGCAGCTATAGTTCTGGTTGAAAGGGTGCTGACACACTGGCAGCTTCTCCTGAATTACTAACTCCACTCTCCTGAAGCTGCTGATCTCAACAGACTGCCCTACCTTGGGAATAAATCTAGTTATATCTTGGGAATAAATGTAAGCAATCCTCTTGAATCAAGTGATTTTCCATCCACTCACTTCATCTCCTGGCCATTTCTACTTCTCCTTCAGATTAAGAAATTAAACTATCAGCTTTTTCATGGTTCAACTACTGATTATTTAGTTTTCCCACACAGGCTTTATTTACTCATTTGATTTGTTTCCTTCTTTGGTTATCTTAATAATGTTTCTTTGCTGAAACAGAAAACAACCAAATTTCTCCTTTCCCTAAGCTAATTCATCCTGACATTCATCATTTAGCATTCCCTGAAGAAAATTTCATTTTTTCCAATAGTTCTTTGTAAATTTGGTTGCTCATAGTGGAAAGCAAAGGAGGTGACAAAGTATTTCCCTCTGTACTCTAGATTAAAAGCATTTTCGGCATTTCTTTGATAGTCAAAACAACATTTTGAGGGAGCTGAGCAGCTGGAAAGGACTAGACTAATTAGAGGGATATTTACTGTTCCTATCATGACACTATGATTTTCTTTTTAAAAGGATTTAAAGGAATATTTCATATTCCATTGAACACAATGGTACTTCAAACTCTGTTTTTTAAGTTTTTAACTCTACACGGTAGAGTAACTATTAAAATTTTAATTTTATTTAATTATCTTTTCTTATTTATTCAATGTTCTTTCTTTAAATCAGTATACTTTGTCCCTTGTACGTTACTCTCTCTATTATTTACTCCCATTACTCTAGTTCTTGTACAGCTTGGAAAACATTAACTGAAACAGCGTAGTTGCAAATGCCAAACAGTCTTATAAAAGAGAGACTTTTCACCTTGTTCATGTGATGTTTCTTGGAGATCAGCCTGGGACAGGAACATTATCCTAAGACAGTCTTAAAAGCGAGAGATTTAAGAATGAAAATTCTTTAAGTTTTGTTCAATTTTTAAGAGAAGAAAAAATGTTAAGCCCTTGAACAGTGGAAACTTACCACTGTCACACAGGACTCAGCTTAGGGCAACCTGACCTTGTATCTGTTGGCAGGTAAAACATTCCTTCATTGACACAAGCTGGCACTGACAGTGCCTGATTTCAGCAACTGGCAGTGGTCCTAGAATATCTCAAAAACTGAGTCTTATGTGCAGTCATGTATTAGAGAATGTCCTTTGCAGCTAGCAATTAATACAATCAGTGCGCATGCTAGCCATTGTGCTTCTTGCTGAATTGCACCTTAGATCATAGGATTACCTGTGAGAAACACTACAGAAATACATATCACCTATATGGCTGAAAGATAACGTTCCTCCCTCTACTTAATGACATATATATTCATAACTATTGTAGTCAGCTTAATAAACTTAACTGTAAGGGTAAAAGAAAAAAAACCAAAAACCAAAAGAATCAATCCTACATGCAGTCCACAGGTAAAACTGGAGGGTTGTCTGTAGTTTTGGTGTGTTCAACAGCTTGTATTAGAGTCCTCCTTTTATAAACCTAATGGCATAGATTACATTTAAAATAACAGAGAAAAGAGCAGAGAACTGTATTAAATGACATTCTGGGTAACAAGACATGGGACATATTTCACTCTTTGTGAAGTAACTGAATTTTAATTCTTTGCTACAAAGTCTGGCTTTTTAATGAAAAGATGAAACGAAACAGTTCATCCTTATTTTGATATGCTTTTTAAAGAGAAATTTACTGGAAACAAAATACTGCCTGAGAAATGTTTTGTTTTGTTTTCTAATAATATATCCTACACAAACTGAAACTGCAAAAGAAAGCATTGAGGGTATTGTTTCCTTAGAACCATAAAATTCTCAGACTTCGAAGGGATCTTTAAAAGTCATCTAGTCAAACTATCCTGTAATGAACAGGGACATCGACTGCTAGATAATGTCTCCCCTCAGTCTCCTCTTCCCCATACTAAACAGCCCCAGTTCCTTCAGTCACTCCTCATGGGGCATATTCTCCAAGCCCTTCATAAGCCTTGTTGGCCTTCTTTGGACCTGCTCCAGCACCTCAATGTCCTTTCTGTATTGAGGTGCCCAAAACTGTACACAGTACTTGAGGGGTGGCAGTGCCAAGTACAGGGGAGGATTACCTCCCTAGTCCTGCTCACCACACCTTTCCTGATACAGGCCAGGATGCCACTGGCCTTCTTGTCCACCTGGGCACACTGCTGGCTCATATTCAGCCGATCATCCACAGTACACCAAGAACCCTTTCTGACGGGCAGCTTTCCAGTCACTCCTCCTCAAGCCTGTAGAGTTGCCTGGGATTGTTGTGATCAAAATGTAGTACCTGATGTTTGACCCTATTGAAACTCATACATTTTACCTTGGCCCATTGATCCAGTCTATCCAGGTCCCTCTATAGTGCCCTTCTACCCTCCTGCAGATCAATACTCCATCCCAACTTGGTGTCATCTGCAAACTTACCGAGGGTGCACTCGATCCCTTCATCAAGATCAGTGATGAAGATGTTAAATAGGAGTGGCCCCAGTACTGAGCCCTGTGGGGGCACCACTCATGACTGGCTGCCAACTGGATTTAGCTCCTTTGACCACAACTCCTTAGGCCCAGCCATCCAGCCAGTGTTCCACACAGCAGAACGTATGCCCATTCAGACCATAGGCAGCCAGCTTCTCCATGGGGATGTTGTGGGGGACAGCGTCAAAGGCTTTACTGAAGTACAGGCAGACTACATCAAAAGCCTTATCTTCATTCACTAAGCAGGTCACCTTGTCATAAAATGAAATCAGGTTTGTCAAACAGGATCTACCATTAATGAATACATGCTGACTGGGCCTGATCACATGGTTGACCTTTAATTGATCCACAGTGACCCCTGATAGTAACCATTCCTTGGCATCTAGGTGAGACTGATAGGTCTTCAGCTACCAGAATCATCTTTCTGGTCCTTTTTGAAGATGGGCGTCACATCTGCCAGTCTTCAGTCCACTGGGACATCTCTGGCTAGTCAGGACTGTTGAAAGATGATGGAGGGCAACCACAACTGCCAACTCCCTCAGCCCTCTAGGGGGCAGTCCTCTCAGGGGACTCTCTCAACCACAGTCTGAAAGAGACCAAAGTCTTCCCTCCAGAAGTTCAAGGTGGAAGTTCTGCTGACTCCTCTCTGTGCCTCAACAAGGATTGAAAAATCTATCATTTCAGGATCACTTTGCCCCATTTGGCATGCAACCTTTACATCCTCCACAAGATCTTCTCAATTAACAAACAGTAGATTTCACTGCAATCACAGATTTGTAAGCATAAACCCAATTAGTACATGTGAAGACCGAGACAAGACCAACACCAACACTTTGAGCTGTAATCAAAACCAGCTATGCTGCGCGTATCATTTTGCTTGTGTAAATAAGTAAAATGCAGTCCCATTCTCTTATTTGCATTCCATAATAACCGTACGTACTTTCTATATGAAGTAATATCTTATGCCTGTTACTAGATTAATCATTTCATGCCATCTGCAGCATTGACCTGTGACACCTTGAATCAATCACTATTAATGCAGTGGCTTGTAACTGAAGACTAACAAAAACAGACATATCAAATAGTCCCCTCCATGCCAAATTTGAAAGAAACAAGCTGTCACTTGGGTTTTACGTAACACATACATATGATTCTAATATGACTGATAAGATTACATTTCAACAAAACTACATTAAAAGTTTTATTAGCCTTCTGCAGTTCTCAGCATGACCTCGTGGATTTTATCTTGCAAGCAGATAAAAACACCGCATGGTAACCCAGACGGTCTCATGATGATAATGAAACAGAAGCCTAAAGAGAGACTCAGTACCAACATATGAAGCCCTGTGAACTTAAGCATGAAAAGGCTTTTCTGCACACTGATCTTCTTCCCAAAATAAACCGTCAGCTGCCCAGTTGCACTTTCTGCTGGGCTTCCTAAGCCTGCAGCAATTTTGTCCAACAAATTTGTATGCATATATAGTATGGAAGACTTGTTAGCTAAAGGGATATGTGTGTGAAAAGGTGACAAGAAATGGATAGCAATTCCTTACTGAAAGCTTTATGTGAAAAAAAAAAATAGAAAAGATTTTATATAGTCTAAATGAAAAAGCATCAGTTAAGGACAATGTGGGAAAAGCTGTGGTAGACTGCTCAAATCCGACAGCATTGCCAGGCAATGGACCCACGCCAGGGGTACATCAGCAAAGCTTCCTTCCTGAAAGGATAACATGTACATACTTTTGAAAAAAAAAAAAACAAACAAAAAAACCACATCAGATTTCTAATAACCATTTACTCTATTTCTGAGTGGAGGAAAAGACTTCACACACTATCAGGTAACTGTGCCTCAAAACTTAGGTAAATGAGGAATAATGTTTGGGATATAGGAAAAAAAAATGGTATCACACAAGAATAATAACAAAAAAAGGATAAAAAGTATTATTTCCTGGATTTACACATTTGTGATCTTAAACTACCTAGTATTGTGCAATTTAGTTATTATTGAAGTTTTCCCAAACAGTAACTGTTACAGGATGAAGACTACTTGTATGGAATATTTATATTCATTAATTAAATGACATTAATTATGTTAGGAAGAAGAAGGTAGGACACAAGCTAGGTCAGTTGAGTATGTTGTGAATCCTTCATAAATAAATGAGCCTAAGAAAGTGGTAAAAATATATATTTGATTTAGCCTAAGAGTAAGGTATTTCTGCAGCAAGCTGTCTAGTTAACAGTTGCCACGCTAATTATAAGGAAAAAAAAATAGAACACATACACACAACAAAAAGCAAAAGGAATGGACTGCAAAATGTGTGAATACTGACCCAAATTTTACCCAGAATGTTTCAGCTTTACCAGTTGTGAAAGCCACAGTGCATACAATAAATTAAAACTAAGAGCTGGATACACTCTTAAGACAGAAGTGATTAGGGAAGGAGACAGTGAGCCAGTTTAACCAGCTGGCTGGAAATGTTTTCTGTTATGGGATGATTCTCTGTACCATCACTTCAATAAGATTCACAGCACAAGGAAGCTGTCAAGGGAGAAATAAGAAATAACAGCTTCTGCCTGAGTAAAGATCACAGAAGAGAAATGTGGTATGGTCCAGACAACAATCTAAAAACTGAAAGCTTAAAGACTAGCTAAGCATTTTTGCTATTTTATCTATCAAATTATGCTACATGCCATTCAGACATAAACTCGAAGTTTGCTCACTTGAGACCTTTCTTTCCTTACTTCATGCTATATCCTGTGTCATAGATCTGGCACAAAGAAATGCGAGAGCTTTAACACTTTGATAGTTGTTAAGCCCCATCAGAGGTTTATATTGGTGCTGAGAAACATGAAGCTTCTATTTTCAGCTTAGTGAGTAACTCCAGAAAGTTACATTTATTCAGTCTGACACCTAATCAGAATCCCATGGCTATCCCAAGTAGAAATGTCATCAGTTTTCTCAGTGGTCATTTGTAGTCAGAAATAATGCTTTCAGGCTTGTCTGGAATGACTCATCTACCACTGCCTAGATTAACACTAAATATTATCTTTTTGTTTATATTGATATGCAGTTGCGCTATAATAGATGCAATCCAATGGAGAAAAAAACATATAACAGTTCCCTCTTTTCATAATGATAGCAAAGGGAATTTTTCTTTTAGAAAAATGCTTTGCAAATGTTTTCTCTTAGAGGTTTAATTATATCAGTCAACAAAACCATTGAATCTGTCACATTTGAAAGAAGACACTAGACAGCCCTAAAATTTTTAGTGGAACTTCCAGGTTGGACACTCTTCACATAGGGCTCTATCACTGTAGCCGCACAGTGTCCACCACACACAACTATTTATAACATAACTGAGTTGTTGAAACACTTATCTTGAAACCTTTTCTTCTCAAATGACAATGTCACAAGCTTGTATTACTCATTACTGATAAATTGGTGAGATTGAGATATAACACTGACCTTGTGCTTCTCTTCCCACCTGAAATCAGTCCATCTGACCACCCAAGACATCCTTCATGCCAGGAAAATTCAGACAACTGAAAGTGCATGAGCTACATATAAGATCTTCTTCCTACTCACATAAATTGAGCAGTTCTTCATAACACAGATTTACGAGTGCACAATCTGCCCTGGAGAACTGTATTCATTTTCTATTTTTAAGTTGAATTTAAAATTCTTACGATGGAGAATGCCTACTGCATCTGTGTTTCAATTGAATTTATATTGCTATCTTCAGTGAAGCCATCTCTAGTGTGAATGCAAATAAAAAGCAAATTTACAACCCACCTTCCTAAAATTCATAGCGTGTCGTAATTCACACATTTAATGTGACTGCCCCAAATGTCCCCTTAAAGGTAAACATGCCAATATTTAAATATCACGTACAGCATATAGTTGTAATTAGTAACAATAAAATTTGGGTTTATAGATGGAAAAAGGCATGCAAATGTAACGGTAATTTTTCAGTTTCAAACAGATGAAAACTAAGAGAGTTCCTCCTCAAAAAAAGCTTTATAATTTTTATAGTAATCTTCATGCTGTGATTTGTAAAGACAGAAAACTATTTTAAGCATACCTGCATCCCAACCCATATATACGAAATTTTGTAATTTATCAAAGCAGTTTTCCAGACTAGGATCTAAAATGCTTTTTGGTAATTTTAAATTGCTTATTGTATCCTTATGTATGCTTATAATTAAAAAAAAAAAAGCAAGGATAATAATTTTATTATTATTTCTAAAAATGAATTTACTGTTTCATTAGAAAGTTTTCAACCATAAATTTATTTTCAGTAAGACAAGAATTGTTCCTGATTGAACATCATGATAAAGAGAAAGCAAGTGTTTTTTTTTTTTTTTTTCAGCTATACCTGCTCTCTTTTATTTCCAGAGTCATCTTACAGAAAAACTGCAAGGGATGACATCTAATAATCCAGCAAGGAAATATAATTTCTTACACATACGGATTTGTAGATACCCAGAACTTACATTTGTTGGAAACAACCTTGCAATGCATCTGCACTGCAGTTAATTATATATAAAAAGGCACTTAAATAATCAGTAATCCAGCTGTGACTGTTACCATCAGTACACACTTGCTATATGTAATAAAAAATCAAACATCTATTTGGTAGAGAGAACAAGAAAGCGAGAGTGTATTAAATATAATTGTAGCCATACTACTATACATCAAAACAACTCAACTCTAGGCAGTGTAAATTTGCAGTATCAAGAGATGCAGTAAAACAGCCATTCTAAACTACATTTCATCAATTATACTTCACAGGATGATTGATTATCAGGCATGATAGAAGACCACAAATCACAGCACTAAAAATCTGTTACTTTGTTTGAAGTAGATATTTTGTTGTACTTTTCTACTAACACAGCAAATTAGATGGAAAATAATAAGAAATGAATAATGCATCTTCCCCCTCATTTGTCTCTCCTTTAGTTTATAGCATTTGTAATATAATAAAAGCTATCACGTCCACTACTGAAGAGGTATCTCTGCATATATTTTCAGAATACAGCCTTAAGTGTCACACAGAGAGTTGCTATGATTTCAACTGTTCCTTCTAATTGTCAGTTTAAAAATACAGGTACGAAGAATAACTATATCCCACCACATCATTCTAAGTGAAATACTATTATAAAGAAGACTTAAAATTATTATTCAAGGTCACTACATGAATCACAGGTGGAGACAAAAATTGTCTTGTATTCCCAGCTCCCCTTTTGAAAGGATCAATTCAAGTGTATGTGTATTTCCAGTGAAATAGTAAGACTGCTTTACACATAGACATGCATGGCAAACTACTAAAGTGTCTTAGGAAGCTGTAATCTAACATCTAAAGGCATCTTCAAATAATAGGTGTAGATAAGTTCTTAAGTTACAATATGAACACAGCTTATATTTAACTTTTCTTTAGAAAAAAAAGATCTGAGCAAAATGATTTACCTGAAACAGAGTAGAAAATTACCATAAACCTGTTTTATTTCACACACATATGCAAAAAACAATCTGATCAGCACAAAATCCATATAATTAGCTGCACAGGGAAAGTTGGGTGGTTTTGTTCTAGACCAAAACTGCTCAGATTCAGATTCTTGAGACCCAGCTTTGCCTTTGTATGATGAACAACAAAACCTATTGAAAATATGCACAGTGATAGTGCAAGGATTACAGTAAAGCAAGAAAAATGCCATTAGAAAGCTTACCTCTCTTAATGGCTAATCATGCACTTTTGTATCACTTGACAACAGTGAGTTTCAAAGTGCAAACATTAGATACATTTTTTTTTTTCAGAGAAATATAACAGACAGCTTTAGGTGCCCAAAGTTTCAATAACAACACATTTTTAAAGCATATTACACATACAAAAATGCTTTTATTTCTGTATTTAACCATTCCACTTCATACTATTGTACTTAATATAAGAAAATCTTTCATATACCACTTACTTTCTTGTCTTCGTTATATTTATGAAATATTTCTTGTGCTCTTTCTTCACCACCATCCGTAAACAACATAATAATCTTATTGCAGTTAGCTCTAGAAACACTGTGCTGTAGGAATACAAACAGAAGCTTACATTTTATTTCAGGCTATAAAGAATAACAATTGTTCTATTTGATGGCTTTCACATCAAAATGTTTATTACTTTAACATAGAAGGAAAAATTCCTGCCCTCTGGGAGCAATGAAAATACTTACAAAGTCGTCCAGTATTTTATTCAGTACTTCCTTCAAAAAAACCAAAACAAAACAAAAAACCACCATAAAAACTTTCTTTTTCATTCAATGATAGTTAAACCCAACACTTTTCAGATCTCTTCAGATGATTGAGGACCACCACCAAACTTTGACATCATCTCCACAGCCAAGCTCTACAGATGCTCTGCATCATTACAGTGATCTTAGATTTGTACAGTGACAGCCTCTGAACATTTTTAATTTTCTCTTTTCTGTCCTTACTGTCATTTTGGAAATTTGGAAACAATAACCTTCTAATGAATTACTGAATATGCAGTGAATTACTAAATATGAATTACTGAGTATGCACTTTAAGAACAAAATGAATACGCATTTTTTTACTGCTGGATTCCTCCTCAAACACTCTTCATTATTTCTCGAGAACAAGCCTGGAACAAAGAGAATTGACGAGAAGCTCCTCTGACTCCTAATTCAGCAGTCAAAGTAACTAGTAAAGCCACTGAGGAAAACACAGTGTACCATGCAAAGAAATAAAAGTGGAGTTCCAAAGCCAGAACAATAGAGAGATGAATAGGAATTTTGGCTCCTTACAAAAGGAGCCACTGGCTCCTCTGCTGGCAATCATCACGGCTCCTCATTGCCTGAAAAGTTGTATCTAGTCTAAACAATTCTTTCTTAAGTTGTACAGCCAGAATTCTTTGTACTCTATGTTGCGTACAAGCGATCCTAGCCAGGCATGCCCTAGTACTTCTCAGTAGCTGCATGAGAAGGAGTAAAGTATTTAGAAATCCTGTAGAATAAAACAAACCTTACCCCTCCATAGGCTACATTTTACTGTACTCACTATACAGTCAGGCAGTGAACTAGTAGGGTGACCTCTCTATAGGACCTAATCCTCCCGTGCTTTAGTCTTCGTAAATAGAATAAATGACTAACTTTCAACTGGCTAGTCAGGTGAGATGATCCCATTCCCCTCCATTACTTTTCATCCTGCTCTCTGACATGACTCATTGCTCTTCTGTAATAGGGACCCCAAGACCAAAGACTCAAACATCAGCCAGTTATCCTCAGTACTGCAGCTCCACAGTTCTACAGTTCTATCAGAAGAATAAAAACCAAAACTTTATTTGCAGTCACTATATTAATAGAAGTATGCCTCAGAAATGTTCTGTATTGGTAGCTCAGTATCCAGTGAATAAGTACTTATTTAATCATAAAAAAAGTGCAATGATTTCCCTACAAATAAAAAATCCCTGGAAATCAATACATTCTCTTCAATCTCAACAGCACACTCCTGTTCATTTGGAATTAAATGATCTATGACTATTTTTTACTTGTGAAATATAACTTACAAGATACTTGTAAGTTGGGTTGCAATATTTTTTATATTAAAAAAGTAATAAAAGCGGAGTGGATACTTCATAAATGAAGGAATACAAAATCTTAAACCTGTTTTCTTAGCATAAACCTCAAAAGAAAACACGTTGGAACTAAGACCGAGTATTTGGTTTTAGCTTTCTCTTGTTCTTGATGAAGGTCAACTCAGTTTCTTTCAAAAATGTAAGCAAGACATTATCTGTTTTATGCTGTGCTTAGAACTATGTGTTTTTGCTTTTAATGAGAGTTACATATCCTCAAAATTAAATCATTAAGTGTCAGGCTAGGATTAAACATTGTGAAATGACAGTTTAGGAATACATTTCTTGTTACAAATTTTATTCCACCTAGAAAGAGAATGTAAAGCAACGGAAAAATCATCTACCTCAATTAAGAAGTGATGAATAAAAGACAAATCACAGTTACTGTCATATGAAGGAGAAAGTCATGAATCGCTGAAGTTAAAACATCATTTTCTAAGAAATAGTTAATGTAATAATAAATAATGAAAAAAAATCTCAGAAATTATGGAATTATGCTTACTAACATTAAAGTGAATCAGCATGTTAAAAAAATGAAGCATTTATTATAATCTAGCAGCGAATTGGAAAACATGTTTTATCATGACAATAGAGAAATATTACTTTGGTATGAAGGAAAACTTTTTAAAGTAACTTTCATCAAGAAACAATGCACAAAAATTATTATGAAAATGTAAGTTGCTTAAAATATTGAATTTCCATTGACCTAGAAGCAGTTGGATTACTTGAAATCATAAATACAACGGGAAACTACCCCTAAGCATACTTTTTATTGTTGGTTTAAGCCCGTATTATATCAGTCTACTATAGCACCTTGCCATCAGAGTCCAGCACTGACACCATCAGAAGACTTATATTCTCCCTGCCAAATGTATTTGTCAATACCTAGAAAGGATGACAGTATTTCTATTACCTATTGCAACCTTTTAATTTCCCTTGATATACCCATCTACAATATTCAGTCATAATATACAGGCTTAAAGAGATTCTGTGAGACTAATTACAATTCTGCCTCTTGTAGGCAGAGACACAGTCCCACTACAAAACTAATCCCTAATTATTTATTAAGCAATTTTTAAATCTTGAAACAAGTCCACTTTGAATCTTCCCCTGTGTTCAATCCTTCTTTTATGGCCTGAACACAAAGCACTTACATGGTATTATACCAAATGTAATACAGAATGCTATCAAATATAAATGCTGTGAGGAACCAGTTGTCTTTGGCAAAATTTCTTGTGTCTTCCTGGTTCCTTCTGCATGAGACGGCAATGGGTAGAACCACAGAAGCAATGCTACTAGGGCTGGCCTGAGATAGTCTAACCACTTTTTAAATCCTGCAGGCAGATTTACACTCCTATCAGCAGACAAAACGCAATCGTTTTTCCACTAAAGCTCTCTGTTAATCAAAACTGATCTGCTGAGTAAATACTGTTGCGTATTTTCTTTTTCTCTACCAAAATTTCATGAGGTCAAAAAATTTTCCAATAGTTCTACCCCGGACTACGTATACAAAATCAGAAAAGCTCCCTGAAGTCCAAAATCTGTTAGATAAGGCGGATAAAATTAGTAAAAATGCCTCCACTGACAGAAATCATGGGAAAAATAAAACAACTTCATTTAAAAAGCATTAATTTCATATTTATTAAGCAAGATCCTTAGCTTCTGTAAATTGGTATGGCGTTGCTTCCATGAAGGTAAAGATCAAATATATAGTCTTCATGAAGATAAAATGTAACATTTCTCTGGAGCAAGAGTATTATGGAGAAGAAGCTTGGAGGTGACTTTATAGTTCTCTACAACTACCTGAAAGGAGGTGGTGCTGAGGTGGCTGTCAGCTTCTTCTCCCAGTTAGTTAGCTATAGGATGAGAGAGAATGGCCTCAAGTTGTGCCAGGGGTGGTTCAGATTGGATATTAGAAAGAATTTATTCTCAGAAAGAGTGGTGAGGCATTGGCACATGTTGACCAGGGAGATGGTGCAGTCGCTGTCCCTGGAGTTGTTGAAGAAATATGCAGACATGGTACTGAAGGACATTGCTGAGTAGGCAATATTGGTTGCGGTTGGACTAAATGATCTCAGAGGTGTTTTCCAACCTTGGTGACTCTATGACCCTATGATTCTATGAAATATTTTTTAAAACAGAAAGCTATTAAAAAAATGACTAATAGAACAGCATTTGTGGTTAATAGGAAACAATACTACTCAGAAAGCCAATGCTTACATTAAAACTAGGCTGTATTATGAAATTAAAACATGAAGACAAGGCACTCAGTTTTTGAGGAAATTGCTCATTTTGCCCATTAGATAGAGAAATGAATTGTAATTCTCTCAGACACCTAGTATCAATTATCTAACAGTCATTCGTTCCCTCTGTCCTGCTCAAGCTAAAGCCAATAATTCATGAAACACAATAGAAGTATGTATATGAATGAAGTAAAAACAGTACTAGCAAAGTGAAAATCTATTCAAATCTACTCCCAAACCTTAGCAGTCTGTCAAGTCTTGGATGTTCAACAAAGAAAAGACATATTGTTGGGATAAATTCACTTGCTAAATGAACTTATTGTACTGATTATCTGTGATGATAGAGGGGCATGCAAACACCTTCTGAACATTCAAATTCTCCTAATTCACTTTCAGAATTGAGAGATGAGTTTCATACTTACATTCAACAGCTGTTCAAAAGCGTAGCTAAAGCCTTTTTTGTAATCAGTAATTCCTTTAGCAGAGATTTTATCCACAGCTTCCTTCAGCTTCTTCTTGTTCCTCACATTAGCTTGGACAAGATGATTAAAGCAACTGACATTCTGAGCATTATTGTTAAACTGTAAAACAAA
This sequence comes from Callipepla californica brunnescens, assembly GCA_023055505.1. Classification (NCBI taxonomy): domain Eukaryota; kingdom Metazoa; phylum Chordata; class Aves; order Galliformes; family Odontophoridae; genus Callipepla; species Callipepla californica. The sequence goes on from JALIRH010000001.1 coordinate 6,082,748, forward strand.
CAGAAATAGCATTAAAGACACAAATCTACAATTCATTTAATTTTCTTTTCTAGTTATATAAGTAGAAAATGATAATGTCTATCTGGTCCAAGATATGAAATTTGTGACACCTCGATATTATTTTCCACTATACTGTGAACGTCCAGCAATATTTGGTGATTTCAAAATTGGGCAATAAATATAATAAAAAAGTCATTTGGCCCTTCATTCTTTGCTGCAACCCAATAATTTCTACAATAAGACAATGGAAAAACTCCCATAAATTTTGTTTCAAGCTCATGTAATAAATGAAACGCAGAATTTGGGAAGTCAGAACTGAACAGAAATATGGGAAAGATGTTGAGTTCTTAATCACTGAAAATGTTGGTTGAATTATCAAGCAATTTCTATATTGTATGTGTTAATTTATGGCTAACCTTCTGTCTAGCAATGAAACTTGCAGGTCATAATAAATTAAAACAGATAGCTTGTAGAAAACAAAACACTCTTGGGAGAAAGGAAGGATGAGAGTTTAGCTGAAAAGAGGAGAATATTTCTAAGAACAATGCAAATTTGTGTATTAAGAAAATAAATCTTTAAGGTCAATTTATGATTTACTTAAAAGCATAAACAGAAGAGCTTTTAAGTGCATAATTTTGTCTGCACAAATATAAATCAGTTTACGATCTCCGTATAATATACACACACATATAAACATAGTCAAGTTTATTTTAAGGTTTTAATTCTCAACACTGCAACTAAAGAGAAAATAAAGTAAACAAGGTCACGGATTTCAGTAACTTCTCAGACTATAAATCTTTTAGGATATTATACTAAATTATACATAGCAGTAAGACCATTAAAATTAATATCTGTAATTCTGACTTAAATTTAAAAATTCAATTGTACTCAGAAAAAAAATTAAAAGCAACAATTTTATTCTGCTTTTTGCTTAAAAAAAGTAGGTAGCAAATATTACTTTCAGAGCAGGCAACAGTTATTAACACTGAAAGAAATGAAACATAAGGAAAGGTTTTCTGTAACAGAAAAGCAGTAAGAACTAGATAAGTATGGAAAGCAGAAACATTTGCATGTAAAAGACAGAAAGTGAAGAGGACAGTTTAATCACTGAAACATAGAAACACATAGAAACATAGCACAATGGTATCAGGGATTTAATTCTCTATAAATACAACATAACGTATCTAAATAATAACCATTAATAGACGTATGAAAATAGGATGTAGTAATGAATATAACATCTTCCAGTACTCCCACTGTCACCATGCATACTTCATCTTTCAAATAAATAAACACATGGAATTGGAATACATAGACTCAAATTTTTAGTTTGAATATTACTTTGATCTATCCCATGTTTCCCAGAAAAGAAGGATTTTGGTAAGGACTGACTCTCTACTTCTACTGAAGTGTAATACTCCCAACTAGACTGTAGAATTTTTATTTGTATGATTTTAAAGCCTTTATAATTTATCACATGCTTCCAGAACTCTCAAATTACTACAGTCACTCATTTTTCTATTTCTCCTCAGCATCTTACATGCTGTGTTTAAGCAGCACATTTAGCCTGCACAACAAAACAACTAAATGATCGCGCAACTGTAATCAATTCACTTTGATGAAGAACGCTGACACACTCAATTCTATTTCTTACAGAAGTAACCAATAAATCACCCTGTGATCATTAGACATGTTGGCCATGTGGTAGTGAAAACACAGCGCTGTGAAATTACTTCAGCTTATCTTAACCTGAATTTGTAAACATGTTAGGGAAAAAAAAGATGCACTTTAAAAAATACAACTTCTGATTATAAATTCTAATTGTGAGCTGGGATTACAGTAGAATCACAGGTAGGATAAAAATGCTGTCTGATAGGTACCTTTGCTATAGAAAAGCCCATTTCTTCTGAAAAGTAAATTTGAAAACATTCATGAGTAAAATTTGATGCAAACTATTTAATGAGCTGATTTCAATGTTCACAGTTATTTCATTGAAGATTTAATGATGAGTGAAATTTTCTCCCTGAAATTCAACTAAAATTAAATTAAAAATCTAAATTGGCCCCTAGCAGTGCTGCAATAGTTATCGAGGTAACCACTTCTCTGGTCAAATATCTAACATATGGATTGGTAATTAAGAACACAAAAATGCCATTTCAAAGATTTTCAGGAATTCTGGATCAGTTTGTTTTAACAATTAACAAGTAAACTCTACTGTACTTCCATGTGATTTAAACCAAAGAAAGAAAGAAGGTCAAAGTCAGCACAGCTGCATCTACAGTCAAATGTTACTGTAAAATGAAAGAAATTGTACATTTGTAGAATGGTGAATTAGATCACTTGATGACTGCAAAAGATATTATTTAATTAAGAAAACATATGAGCTAGTTGCTCTGAAACACAAAACTGAGTGTTTATGTTAACATCAGTTAACGTAGCAGATGAGGAAGGGGAAGGAATCAGTAGATGGATAAATAATCCTCCAAACTGAATGCTTACCTATTTGCTAGGAGGTGAAGAGTTTAATGACTTAAATGCAACTGATAAAAATATCTAAAAGGAGGAACAAAATTCAGAGCTACGTTTAATGAATCTAAAAACCAGAAAAATACTGAAGTAATTGAAGGATTTCAAATGTAAAATCCTTCAGAATGCTCTTAAAATTGTACTCCCAGTACACAATGCTAAATAAATTCTGCACTTCACCTAGTTGACTATATTACAAATACCAAGACTATTCATAACATAGAATTAGCCAAATTGAGATAGTTTTCTTTAGTTTCTGTTACACTAACCTGAAATACAGTAGAAATAGTGGCAATAATATTTCACACATTCAGGTAGCAAAAGATGAAATGCCTGCAATAAGACTTTGACAATTACTGTTTTCATTATCTATCCTGTAAGTACCGTTATAATGCTTAAGTTTGTCTCCTTTCTTCAAAATCAAATAACATTATATTTAATCACTTAGTATCTTACAGTAAGAAAGAAAATTCAGCATTTCAAGAAACAGTTCAGAAAGTTCCCATTCTTATCAAGTCCTATCAAACGTTTAAAACTGAAATAACTTTAACCCATACTTTATTGAATAAAATACTCCCACTGAATCTGAAAAAAAAGTATCAATTGGGTATTTGTTCTACTGGAATTTCCCCCCTAGCTATTGCAATATTCATAAACATATGTAATAAAAATGCTATTCTGATAAAAAGAAAATAAGTAGAATTTGTGTCCAATGCCGTGGACTGAATAAGTCACTCACAAAACAACAGATGACATTTGGAGGTAAACCATTCAATTATTATGATATAAAGCCACACATACAGTATGCTAATACCAGTGACAGATTCTATTTGATCAGCTGTATGAAAAGTGTATTACTGTATCTAAGATAAACTAAGTAGGCTTGCCACAAAACACGTGGAAATTAATAGCAACAGAATAACCTTAGCTTTTATTTCTACAGTGAAATATTAATATTAATTAATTTTGTCTTTTAATTATATAACACACCATAAGAACTAGCTGTACATTTTGAATGTATTACTTATCCTCATCCAGATTATTTATATCCTTCTGTAGTGTCTGCCTTTCAGGTCAGGCCTGAGGGAATCAAAATTTCCTGTTCTGGGGTGACAGAATCCAAGTGTGTTACTGGGGCATTAAGAGACTGAGTGAAATTCACCTAGTTGGCCTCAATTGGTCACTACAATTTTTGGCAATGTATTCAGGAGAATAAAAAAAAAAAGCAACAAAAGAAAAAAGCAGAACATATGTAATTATTTTTTCTTTTTCCTAAAACTGGATTCGGTTCAAAATACTAAATTCTGAAAAGAAACACACTAGCTTGCCTACTGTTTCCAGATTTTGACAGATCTACCTTCTTTAGCTACGAGTTGACCTCTCTCCAGCTAACAAGCTTTAGAAAGAAACACATAGCATGTGTTTCCCAAGGCCATCCATGCTTCAGCATTACATATATTAGATATTATTGAGTATCCTGGACTCCTGGTGAAATAGAATGAGTCTCATTTTATTGGAGAGAAAAGTGAAGCAACAGGGAAGAAAACTAGTTAGAAGCAAAGACATGGCTATAAACTTTAATCTTAATTCCCCACTATTAGAATATCAGAATATACTGTTGCCTTTTCATTTTCATTAGTCCAACTAACTCATAATCCTCAAATTTGCCCTTTGATAGTTATTATTTTCACAGAATCACCAAGGTTGGAAGACAACTCTGAGATCGTTCAGTCCAACCATCCACCTACAACCAATGTCCCTAAGTACCATGTCTACATATTTCTTCAGCAACTCCAGGGACAGAGACTCCACCACCTCCCTGGGAAATGTGTGCCAATGCCTCACTACTCTCTCTGAGAATAAACTCTTTCTAATAACCCACCTGAACCACCCCTGGCACAACTTGAGGCCATTCTCTCTCATCCTATAGCTAGTTATCTGGGAGAAGAAGCTGACAGCCACCTCAGCACCACCTCCTTTCAGGCAGTTGTGGAAAGCTATAAAGTCTACCCTGATACTCCCCTCGTCCAAACTAAACAGTCCTAACTCCCTCATAATTCCTTGTAAGACTAGTGCTCCGCACCTTTCACAGCTTCGTTGTCCTTCTCTGGACATGCTCCAGGGCCTCCATTATCTTTCTTGTAGTTAGAGACCAAAACTGAACAGAGTTCTTGAGTTTCAGTGCTGTCAGAACAGTGTACAGAGAATGATCACCTCTCTGGTCCTGCTGGCAATACTATTTCTGATACAATCCGGAAAGCCATGGTGATCTGAGTACACTGCTGGCTTGTGTTCAGCCAGGCATCGACCAGTACCTCCAGGTCTGTTTTCTCTACACAGACTTCCAGCCACTCTGCCCCAAGCCTGTAGCATTGCCTGGGGTTGTGGTTGTCAAAATGTAGGACCCGGAACTTGGTCTTGTTGATCTTCATCCCACTGGCCTCTGCCCAGCTATCCAGCCTGTCCAGATCCCTCTACAGGCCCTTCCTACCTTCAAGAACAACACTTCCCCTAAATTTGATGTTATATGCAAACTTACTTAAGGGTGCACTCAATTCTCTAATCCAGATAGTCTGTAGAGATATCAAACAAGATGGACCCCAAAACCAACCCCTAAGAACATCACTCGTAAACTGCAATTTGCCATACCCCATTAAACCACAAGCACAAATAAGGCAGAAATTCTTAAAGCATGAATTCTTAAGAACAGCTCATCACTTAAATGTCTTCAAAATGCACATAAAGCTGATCCAATTCATTCTAATCTTGAAGAACAGCAATAGAAAAATGTCAATTTCACAGACAACATATAAATTGCTGTACATTCTAACTCTCTTCATACATCCATTTATCACTTTCCATGTATCTCTATTTATTCATTTCCTGGGAAATATATCTAATCTAAATCAGCAATGCAATGTCAATCATTCTTTTGACAAGTGAAGGAAGTTGTAGAAGTACATATAAATGTATTCTATTGATTCTGCTTCTTCTATAAGAAGGAACCCCAAAGAATTGCATTAATTGCACTTAGTATTGACATTATATGCAACATTAGAAAAACAAGCAGACATTGAAAACAGTAGTATTAAGAAGAAATACAACAAAGAGTTAAGTAAGAGGACTGCTGGTGAAAATTTATTGCGAACTGTGGTGAGTATGTTTAAAAACAGCACTTTGTAGCTGCGAACTTGCTCAGTCAAATAATGTTATTGTATTCTTTGTATCTGCTGTTAGCTTTCATGGAAATTAATAGGAGTAATTACTTCCAGAGCTACCTACGTAGTATACTGGGGCATCTGTCTTGATTAATTTCTCTGACAGTCAATAGTATTTTTTCTACTATTCGTAATATCTTCATGTGTACGTGTAAATAGATATATAAATAAAAATGTTTGTGTATGACAAAATGATTTTTGTCATGAAAGAAAGTTTTATCTGATGCAGTCTGGACAAGACACTTATTCACTACGGAATGCCACAATTCTCAGCAACCGTAGCAGTAATTTACATGAATGCAAACCCTAGAAAAAGAAATAGAGGAAGGTGTTGCTTTGCAGAAAAGTGTTACAAATCAATTTGAAAAACAGAAAAAGTTTTGTAAATCATCTCATTTTTGGAAAACACAAACAAATCAAAACTAATGAATTAACAAAAAATTTAGAACAGTTTGCACAGGTTTCAGTCACTAGGTGGCACTGCAACAAAAACATTTGGACTGTTCTTACAAATGTTACATTGAAATATGAAATATAGTTCTGGCGATGTTCATTAGTGCATTCTCCGATCTGAATAAATTTCTCATTGAAAATAAAACAAATACTTTTGTGTGATTAGTAAAAAAGAAAGTACTATTATAATCCAGAGATGTACCGAAGGCAACTTCCACACGCTGGACACAGGGTATCACAGCTCTAAGAGAGCGGATTTTTTTTTTCCATACAAAAGGCCCAAAACACCATTTCCAATGGCTTTGCAAACCAAGTTTGCAATACTTATAATGGAAGAGCTGTAAAAGCTAACATTTCATAACCAAGCTTCTTTTTGCATCTCCAAACACTGTAGAAATGAAAACATTCTTATTGAACAATATTACCAAATCTAAATAAAAATTTACTGTTCCAACCACCATTACCTGCTAACTCCCTGAATATATTCTTCACTTTATATTCACTTTTATATTCTTCACTTCCCAGTTAACTTATTTCTGATTTAACACATTTTTAAATATTTTTTTCAGAATGTCTTGAAGTGACATTTCTAAACTAAAAAGTAACCTAAGAAGCAAACAGAAACTCTCTACTTCCTGACATTAAATGAGAACCTGCTTTAAACTGCATGCAAATTAGGTATTTTAAAAACATTTAGAAATGTTTACTTTTTACAAAATCAGATAAAACTTTGACAAAGCAATGATTGCTGTGTTTAAACTTGCTACAGAGACAAAGCTTAAACAAGACTGTGTTAGCTGAATAAATCAAAAATATCAGTCTGAGAATACTGAAAATACAGAAAAATACAGCGAGCTCACTGAGCACCTAATCAGATATACTACTTCTGATTTTCAGTCTGACAAGCTTTGTTGCTATGCTACTTCTACCTAGTGGCTTGATCAGCTTGGTGACCCAGTTGTAACTATACATATTAAATAATAGTGAAATATATCTGATTTTATCAGGCTTTCCTCTTGTAACCCAATCCAGCTTTGCTGCTTTCTGTTCTTTTTTTTTTTTTTTTCCTGATGCAGTAGGCTTTGTAATAGGATTTTAGGGTTAATCCCAAGAATATCTGAGTCTTGAATAAGGCCAGTTACAATCTATATTTCAGCACTGTGGTGATATACGTATTCATCAGAACCCTTTTAGAGAATAGTAAGAATGCAATTTGCAATTTTTTTATTACCATATAGATCTCAGTGCACAGACATTTAGAGGCAGTTCAAGCAACAGCAACTTATAATTTGACCTAGCAGAAAATATATGATGTTAAAGTTCAGCATCCATATTTTGCTATAGAATAACTTCTATCTTATGACTTGCATATAGATCATTTTTTGCTATACAGTACAACTCTACATATACATTGTAAAGGAAATGTAAAAGCCTTATTCCAATGCTCAGTGGGGAATATTGTATTGAAAGTATATTGCAATAGTATACTGCAAATATAGGGTGAAATAAGATTATTGGTGTTTATTAATACTTTAAATGTATTACACTTCTTTTAATTGCTAAATGGAAATGCGTATATTAGAATATACAGTGCTGCTCCAAAAGTGCAAGCCTCCTATTTTATTATGTTGGCCCATAACATCAGAGGCTGGTGATATGGTAGTGGAAGCTGAACCTTTCTGACAATATTCCACTACAGTTTGTTGTTGACTGACTGATGGCAGCAGAGGAGCAGTCTGAAAAAATGGCTTCTGACATGGAAGTGTGGATGAAGCAAAGGTGTGACAATGAATTCCATGTGGAAACAATTTTACCCACTGACATTCACCTGTGCTTGCTGAATGGAGATTGGCCAGTGAATGTAAGCACAGCAAGGCAGTGGGTGATAATTTTCAGTGGCAACAGCAGTACACTTCCACTGGTGCAGATCTTTATGAGTGCAGCATGCAGGCTGTTGCTCAATTGCTGGTGACTATGGTGAAAAATAGCGTTTCCTTGCTGAGAATTTGCTCTATCAAATAGTGTTACTGTGCTCTGTTGTACTTTCAATGGAAATAAATGGGAGACATTACTTTCAGCACAACCTATGTATATAATGCTCAAAAATGCATAATACTGAGTTTCTGAAAGGAATCTTAAAAGATCAGAGATAGCAGTATTCATCAACAATCTGTTAGATCACAAAATATTGCCTGAAAAAAGGTTCGCAGCTTAGCATGAGACAAATATTGTAGAATGGACAAAGTGCTGGATAAAAATACACTCTCAGTTAATTTAGTTAACCTTCTAATCAGTGAGATTATCTGCACATAGATCAGTGCAAATCTCCCACTAAGTACAGCAAGATTAATGCTCACATTCCACACTGTGAATCTTGCATTTGCAACAAAGAATGTCATCTATGCCCATAGGTATTTCAGCGTGTTTATGGACATCCCATGATACTGCGGCTATGTCAGCATGCACTTTTGTGCTTTTGTTTAATGAATATCACATTTCTGAGTCCTACTGAAAATTTCTGTGTGGTAAACTTAAGCACCTGCCATAGAAATCTTACTATTCTCAACTATGTCAGTGCTGTAGGGCTGTAAGGTTCACTGTATGTCAATGCACCCCAAATACAGTGTACAAGAATTTGGAGCAGGAGATTTTCTAGAATATGATTTTATAGGTATTTTTATTACCTTCATACAGTCAATTCCGAGTTGTTTAGACCATGAAACATCATTGACCAAAAAGGTTTAAATTTTATCTGTAAAATTCCTATTCTGACATCAAAAGCAAAGCGTATGTTTAACCAATTCACCATATAACAAGACAGGTGGATGCTCCAGTGCCAGGCCACATAGCTGGGGGAGGGCAGGGGACTACTGTGTTGCCTCCATATTCTCAAGGCTTTGTCTAAACTTGCCTGTTACATCTCAGGACAGAAGTGCACTGCCTGGTTGCACAAGGTGCCTGGGCAGGCAAGCAAGCAGTAAGGAGGCCATGGCAGCACGTTGCTGAAGTGCAAGAGGCTGCTGCTAAAGCAGTGAGACAGGCTGGAAATGTGTGAGTCTACAAAGAGTGAGACTTGAGAATTGTGTGTGTGTTTCATTCATGTTCTGCCTAAGAGCTCCTTTACATTCACACCCAGATAGATTCTTGATACATATGACTTGAAGTTTCACCTGCCAAATGGAGAATATTTATGTGAAATATGCATTAAAAAGAAGGGACAGCGAATAAATAGCCTCCATCCTGTCAATAAACTTACGGATAGACCACATTTTACTATTTTATCATTAATACCATGAGTCATCTCTCTCTACCAGATCACTAAAGCCAATACAGCCTGACCTCTTCTGAACTGCTAGGAGATTTCTTGTTTAGCGAACAACAAACTTTTAGCTACACTGTCATGGCTCCCCATAATCAACGTCTCCTGGTTCTGACGTATCAGAAATGTACTTTTGTCCAGTATTTGACATGCCACGGACTTTATTGAGAACAGTACTTCACTAGAAGTTAAGAAACTGGAAATAGACAATAGATTTATTAACCAGTTTAACCAGGAGCAATCACCTCATTTTATATTCCGCTAATGTAGACGTTTTATGTACTACTGAACTATTAGAGAGCTAGGATTTATTTTGGAAATGTCAGAAGCCTGTGCCATGTGCTGTTAGAAGTCTGACTTCCTGACATTTGACAACTACAAGAGAAGACACTAAAAATCTGTATTGACGCCCAAAGCAATCCCTCAAAGTGTGAATGGAGGTGACTTTTCTAGTCATCCGAAATTGTAAGTTACGCTCTACAGTAATAAATGTACAGTTTCCAGCAACCTCCCTGCTCTTCACATCCTAAATTAAAATTTCAGCTTCTAATTTCTATTTCCTTTAGCTCTTTTTCCACTCAGCTACACTATTCCTTAGAATTAGTACTTGTGACAAATCTAAAATGAAACCGATTTCATTTTAAGATTTGCCCTACTCCAACACATTACATTATTTTTTCTTCAACGTATCTTCTAGATATTTTTATTCCATAGCAAACTGGAAGTACATTTAATAATACAATGGTAAAAATAAAGCCAATGTTAATGCAGCAAATAGTAACACAAAAGATAAAACAGTGTAATTATTTTTTAAGTCTCTAATCTCCTCCCTACATATGCTTGTTTCTATGTCCTTTGTAATCACACAGGACTTGCTACAGGACATCATATGAGAAGGAACTAAGATAAGGAATAGGATGAATTTAGGTGACTAGGAGGTGAAAAATGAGAAGAAAGAAACAGGAGTAAGGGGAAAAATTGTTGGTCATGTGTAAATAGTTTGCTTGTTTGGCCATGCCTGCACCTCATTAGTACAGTCTGTCTTGTGTTCATATTAAACTCCTCTCCCTCTCATATCTACATGTGTCTGTGCATGGGAGTGTGAGTGCAGCAACCAGAATCAGGCCTGGAATGGAGGGCCTGCACATTTTTATTGCAGTAGCTGGAGAGACCGGAGCAAGTGTCAGCTGAATAGATACCACTAAATTGTTAAGTACACAGGGAGAAGGCAAAGGTGTGTAGTAAATATTCCCTATTTAGAAAGATGAAGGCTAACATAATGATATCACATAAGGATGATGAAGTACCTTCCAATTGACTGGGAACTAGGGTGGATGAGAAACAGATATTTGGGATAAACATTTAAATCAGTAGGACAAAATGGAAAAACAAAACCACCACCAAGAACAAATAAATTCTTGATTTAAGGCCAATAGGGCCAATTAGATGATTTAGTCTGACCTCCTACACACTGCCTCAACACCCACATATTACTTGTCCTTAGAATTCCCTTGTTTACTCCTGTAATAGACCTTAAAAAAATAAACTAGAGCTAAATGTTTGCTTAAAGTACATTTTCCAGGAAAGCATTAAATATTGATATGTATAGGACAATAATTTTTCCTTGCTATTTGTTGAGGCACATTAAAAATTTGCATGCCACTCAGATTTATTGGGCTTCAACTAGTGATTCTTGCACTGTCTATATGTAACAGTTCGGAATGTTTATGGATGGAAGATTCTTCCCTGGTGACAGCAATTCTTAACTGCTCTCAAATTAGTTCTGAGCCTGCTTATTTACGAGCTTCAAAATTATCCCTTGAAAACTCAAACTGCTTTTCAGTTGCTTTTATGATGGAGTTACTGACGTTTGTCAGCACTTGCTGAATGTTTGTGGAGACCAACCAGTGGATGTGAGCAAAGTAAGGTGGTGGGTACTGCTTTTCAGCAGAGATGACAGGGAACTAGACAACAAGCCATGTACAGGTGTCACATCACAAAATGAAGAGCATCTTGACCAACTTATCTATGAAAATTGGCTAATGATGGTGAATATGTGATGGTAAAATAGATTTTAGTTGCTGAAAATTTGCTCTGTGAAATAATCTTATTGTGCTCTTTGTATCTGTTGTAGTTTCCATGGAATTAAATAGGAGGCATTAATTTCAGAGCGACCTACATATTATTCCAAGCAAGCTCAAAATATTTAATATCTATTTTCCAAACAATATATACTTGCTTTAATATTTTTACAAAGGTTAAGTGATTTTAAACAGTCATATAATTTCTAACTGTTAGAATATCTGTTCCTGTGTTTTCCATTGTGTGTCTTTTTCTACCTCTACAGACTGGAAGTTGCAATGCATTCCCCCAGCAAACTGCAGCCTACTCACCATCAGAAACAAATCACACTCTCTGTGTCAACATCTGAAATCAAGTCACTAAATCATAGCGTGCTGGGATGGAATTGCTGCCCCTATCATCTACAACTTATTGCTATCAAAGCATATAACCAGATTAGTGGGAAAACAGCTGTATTACTCATACATTTAAGCTCTTTCTAACAGCAGGTTTTCTTTCTGCAACAAAGCACAGCACTTCAGATAAGAAAAATGCAAATCCCAGAGGAAATTGTGACATATTAACCTATGGAAGTCATTATGTGACTTAACAGTTCATTCAGCTTTTTTTCCTTGATTTACATGCAAGAACTACATAAACTCAGTAGAACTAATACATTTTAACACTTCTACTTTTAAGCTTTTTGTTTCCCAAGACTTCTATATACACCAGGCAGGGTGGATTAAATCATACTGTCAGTTTCTAGAAGTGATTGGCATGAGCTTAAATCCATGGTTCAGTTGTGGGTATGAATCACAATACATATGGGTTTTGTGGGACAACATCTTGGCAGAGGTTAGAAGTAAAACAGCTCTTTAGCTAACTCAAAACCTCATTACTAAGCACTCTACAGTTATTAAATCTAACAAGACATAAAACAACTGTTGATTCCTCGGCCAAAAGATCCAGGAGGAAAAGAAAAAATGTGTAGATAAATTCCAATGTTCATATATCATGTCATTAATATTATGTTAATTGAAAGTTATCATCTTGGATTTTGGACTTTCTACTTAGTTAATAAGTCTACTACCTGGATGAATGCTATATAAAGTTATGCATTTAGTATGTTTCTGTGAATAATTAAAAGAGCAAATACTACTGAGCATGATAAGTCACCTTTTTAAGCAGTGCTATCTCTGATGCTTAACTTTGATTAGAGGATTTCCTTAGATTGTGGAAAAACTGAACAACCTGAATAAAAGGGAAAAACCCTGAAAATCCACAAACTTTGATGACTTACACTTCTTCCTTAAAGAATATCTTGAAATAGTACAACCATATGTTCTCTGTCTGTAGCAAGTGATTTGCTTTCTGTTACAGAAAGAAAACTAAATAAAATCTCACAGTTTCAATATGTAGTCATTTAAACACATTAAAAAATGTTATACAAAAACACTTTCACTACTAATATGATTTAATATGGAATTTTAAATTAGCAATGCAAAATAATAAATAGTACTTTATGAAATATTTAGAGATGGTATTTTCTAGTACGTGTGTTTCTGTGAGATAAGATAATGAATGTAGCTCATGAATTGAAGGGTCCTCTTCAGTTCTGCAGTCAAATATCTGACAGGTGCCTCTAAAACAGTAAGTTCATTCAAAGAAGAAAGGTTTCTACATATTGCCAGCTACCAACCACTGAGAAAATGTATTGCAGAAAACTTTCAAAGATCTCCAATCCTTTTTTGAAACAAATCTCATCCACAGTAACAGCACAGAATGTTAACCAATAAAATACCCTAAGTTTAAGACTTTCTGCCTCAGCTTTAAGATATACAATTTCTGGTCAACTAGGAATAAATGAAGGAAAGAGATGGAAAAACTGTGTGAATCAGCAGGAATTGTAGGTCCACATCTTCCAATGGCGAAGGCTGGTATAGCTCCATTACTGTTAATAAACAGTTTCTATCAGTTTAAGATTAGAGAATTGATTTTTTTTTTTAAACCAGTGAACACACAAACAAGAGCAAAGCTGTCTAATATCATCACATAAAGCTGATATTCTTCTAAAACAAAAGAAGTTTCTTTTTTTTTCATTGCAACTTAGATGTGAAAAAACTCACTATCTTATCCAATACTACAAATTTGGAAAAAGGAAATGCCATTGCAAATAAGAGCTTCTCTCTACTACTTGGGAAAGGTCTAGCTAGACTGACAGCAAAAGATGAAGCAATAAGTGGTGTTCAAAGAGGCTTCTGATAGTGATATTTCAGGTCTTTCTCCCTGCAGGCTGGCTACAACACATCCGTAGAAGTTGAAAATTGCCTCCAAAATCATTCCAGAGTTACTCACTATGCAGGCTGTCTCTTGTCATTAAGAGTATGCCAGCACTCCTATCTTAAATCCTTAGAATCAAAGCTCTACAGTTTAACAACTTAATAAAGAATAAAAAAGACTTGCCTGAGGCTAGACCATGACATCCAAGGTATAAGTCTGAAAACTGCAAGCAGCTCATACCAACTTCCCTCTCCCCAAATCTGTTTTATTTTGGCTTCAGCCTTCTTGAAAACTAGGGGTTTGCATTTTAAATTCCATAGAAATATTGGAATGATTGAAATGCTACTTCAAAACAAAAGAGAAATAAGAAATAAAAAGCTACTATAAGGACCTATTTAAAAGATATTTTTTACAGAAAGTGAAATTTTAAGACCGGTTGTCAAGTTTGTAGTAATCAGGCACAGTACTGAAGTTTGAGACCATGTTCTGAAATATCTTAGCTGCTGAAAATCCAACCTCAAAAAAGCCAGCACTTCCTCCATTTGATAATCATAACAATCCTCCCATCTTTGCACCAGTACTTGGGCCTGCACATCACATACAATTGCTTATTATTACATATACTGCTTATTATTACAGGAAAAATTGTTTTGGTACCATCAAATTCTGAATTTTAGAACTTCTTCAGAATATCTCCTTGGCAGGTTGGACGTACAACTGTACATCTTCTCTTGTGATGCATCAATTAACACAAATACCTCAATTGTCTTCAGTCTAGAAGGAAGAATTTTCCCTTACCTCTCTGTATCATTCTATTCCAAAAAACAGACTATCATAGCAAGAAATGAAATGAAGGGACTCCCCTGGAAGTATTTCAAGAGGATATGTATGTACCAAACAGAAGATACATTAAACAGACCTCAATATTGGAAAGGAGAATTTGGCTATACAGAGGTATATTTAAATGAATTTTGCTTTAACTGCTTCCTTGTTTACTGTAGTTGGTTGACCTTTATAGAAATGTCTTCAAATGAACGTATTCCCATGGATCCACAGCTGCTACAAATGCTGCTATTTGAAGAAAATAGCAAATTGTGGTATTTTGTAATATTTCTTTAACCCTCCTAGCAGCTTACTATTCAAACATCTCAAATCTGACATGGAAAATAGTTTCCTCACGGCTTTGCTGACAATTCAGGTTTTATTGAAAGAACAGATACTCACTGAAACTACATTCACAAAGTCATCATCAGACAAAGTCTCTAACATCTCAATGACCGACGTGCGGATCAGCTTCAGCGTCAATCCACTGACACTCCCGCTCCTAACAGAAAACCATAGGATAACACAAAAGATGACTTTTAAACATTTCATAAAAAAAAAAAGAAGAAAATACAGAGCAGCAAGCAGCACCCTCAGCAAACTTTACACTTGAGTTTTCAGTAATTCTCCTGAATTCTCCAACAAGCCATTAGTGTTATTAGAATTAAAAATGAAGGTATTCAAAGCCAAAATCTTATGACTCAGATTGAGTAGTAATGATGCAGCATTTTTTTCATTATTTGGGAGAGATTTTATCTCTCTCAACCAATGCATTATATAAACATTTTATATTCCTATCCAAAGATTTACAGATTTGTATTTTCAGGCACTCAATTGGTAGCTTGTTTGATTCAAGAAAAAAACTAAATCTAAGTGTAGAAATAACTAATAAACCTTACTCCAGATATATAAACACCACATTTAAAAGCATGAAATGCAAATCTGCATACTAAGGATTTTTGGACAGCATAAAGTGATCTATCTGACATATCGACTTAAATGCTTCCTTCAAGCCCTTGTCATTAACTAAACAAAAGAAGCCTTGCCAAGTTGAAGAGAGAGGGTTTTGGTTGTTTTAATCATTGTTTTTTTGCTAACTTTCTATACTGCATGTAATAAAGATCTCAGCATAAATATCAAACATGGAATTACTTCATATACAAAAGGTTTTTTTCATATTTTCTGATAAATTATTATTTTTTGTCATTATAAAATAACCTAACTTCCTAACTTAAATAACTTGTCAATAAGAATAAAATAAATATTCAAAAAATGTAATATTTAAATCACAAAGTCTCCTTTTCATTTTATTTCACATTTATTTTAGGGGGAAGTCTATCTATCCAAATCATTTTGATCGCTCAGGGATTAATGATTTATAGGAACTGAGCTTCAAATAAGTACTGTAAAATGTGAACTCTGCATAATTCTCACCCTTCAGGCTCATGAAATGATTAAATCCACTTTCATGCTTCCAGTAATTTGCTTCTGCTTTTGTGTTTTACATCAAATCTTGGCATGCATGTGAGAAATTTTCAATGATTACTTTAGTAATTATTAAGAAGATGAAAGTAGAATAATATCAAAGTGATTTAAAAATACTGCTTTGTACATAGTTCAAATAATTTTCAGGTTTGTTCTGGTCTTTTTTGAAATATATTTTCCTATGTTTGTTTGCTCACACCTGATTTTTGATCCTTCCATACAAGGGCTTCTTAATTATCTCTTCTTTCAGCATGCAGGGATTTGTTCAATAGATCTAATCATTTTTACCTCTCTAACTTCAACATCCAGATGTTAAACACTTACGCATCAACTAAAATAAGCATGTCTTTGGGAGATGCAGCTCCTTGGATATACCTGAAATAAATAAAGGATATGAATGATAACAGATTTATTGGATGTGATGGAAGGCACTCTAAATTAAACCAGCTGAAGCAAAAGATGTCCTCTTGTTGCAAGTATTAGAAAAACATGTGCCATCATTGTCTCTCTTGCTGCGCCTCCTTCCAAATAAACCAAAATTAAAACTGCAATAGGAAAGCCTAGAAGTAGGATATAATTATCAAAATTCAAGACTTTCATGTGCTGATAAATGAAAAAGCATGAGTTCTATTTCACAGCTAAAGGTCTTGATGGCAAATGAATTATTGCATCAGCCCAGCTTAGGGAAAAATACTTCATTCTTTGGAAGAGCACATTCAACTGGTACTGAATCAAGTATCAGTATACCTTGAAAAGCTTACAGAAAAATATAAGGAGAAATAATCCTACTATTCTCCATATTTTATTGGAGAATCTATTGATTCTTTAGCTGGACTAAATCACTGAGACTTATTTGTGAACACTTGCAGAAGTCTGGAAAATTGCCTTCTTCTGATAATTCAAATTACCTTTGGTTTTGGCACAAAATCCTCATTTTATGTGGAGACCTATTTGATATTTATCCACCTATGAAAAAGTCCACGTAATGCAATAGTATGATATACCATGTTGGATGTCACAAGTAATATAATCTGAACTTTTTTTTTTTCCAGAATAACTGAGATTATATAAAGAAAACAGCAGTATCTAAAAGTAAAAACTATAGTCAAAACAAACTATCTTAAATGTCTTATCCAGAAAGCAAGGGATGCGTATATGTCAGTTCTTTAAATAAAGCTTACCATGGTCTTCTGCGAACATCATATAGATCTATTTTGTTTGGAGTTCGACTATTATCTACCCATGGGGAAGCTAAATAAGAAAAAACACATACCATCATGTAGAGTAAATTTAAATCTTTAAGTTCAAATGCTTAAAATGTAATGCATAAACATCACAGACTAGTAATACATAAACATAAGTATCAAAATTTGGAAATGTTGAAAAATGTCTGTATTTTTGTAATAACTTTTTGAAGTACAAACTGCTGTAAATTGAAACATATAATACAATGTAGAAAATATATATATAAAACATTTTATAGGGACAAATTATGTTGTGAAGAACTTACTGTCTATATTTAACCACTGAGTTAAATGGGGACAAAGTATCAATTGAAGCTTTTTTGAATATGAAAAAAATATTACTCACCAAGAAAGGACTTTATTTTAAAATATTTATTGGCCAATTAATGCTGCATATAGTAAGATTATGATCATTTAAAGCACAGGGTGTCTGAAGGTGTATAAAAATTTAAAATTACTCACTAACTCAAGAGAGTTCTACTGAAAAAGGCAATTTAGTAAACAAACATGACAGTGTAATCTTTTCTGGAAATAACAAAAAAAAAAAAAAAAAAAAGATGGAAACATCTATGTCTTGATAAAGAAAATGCTAAGATTAATAACTTTTTGTAAGCATTTAATCTAAGCTGTACCATGATTTTCAGCAAGGATAGATATCTTCATCTTCTGGTAAAAGAAAACGAGCCTTTCAAAACCATATGACAGCATAATGAACACAAAAATGTGAAAAGCTACATGAAATGAGATAATGTTTTACAATTTGCTCTCTCACTGTATGCCAACAGCACCGAGAGTTATTTTCTGACATTTTCTGTTATTCTTCTGTCAAGGAAATAAAGAAACCTATAGGCAGTTCCAGGATGTGTTCTGGAAAAAAAAAAGCACTCATCTAAGAAAAATTGGAAGACTTATATAGATATCACTATATGTGGACAAAAAAACAACAACAACAAAACAAACAAACAAACAAAAAGATTGCAGCTTAGACTAGATGCAGTAGATGTCTTTTTAAAATTTATTTTACTAAATGAATCCTTTCTTAAGTGACCAGAATTTGAGTTGGTTCATCAGTTATTACAACATTTCATAGAGGATAACCCACAGGTTCATCAACATAACAGCCACAGAGACTGTGTATTCTGAGCACTGAAGAGTCTCATGTTACAGTAGTACTGGGATGAATTCATCCTAGAATGTCAGTTTCTTAGTGACCGGGAGGGTGAAAGGTTTGAAAGTTCCAGATATGACAGAAAAAAATTCTGAGGTTAATAACTTTCAATTTTTTTATTGACTTACATACCATTACTTAGATAAACAAAGGTTCGATTCATCAGTACCTCACCAGTCTGAAACCATGGTTAGAACATGTTCAGACATTCTGTGTCCATCCAGACTAACTCAGCTGTTGAAATTTCATCTGAAAATCTGTCTATGAATTTCCCAGGACTTGAAAAAATTGCAACGATCGCATCGATTTAACACTTTATTATGAGCAAGAAGGAAATGTAAATCAAGATACTGATTTACCTAGACCTACCTTTAGCCAAACCCTTAGGCTTTCAGTAAAAGTCAATGTCCTACCAAATCTGTCCTTGATCAGCCCATATCTAGAACAGACTTTATGAATAGAGGATTATACGAATCTATCCATTTGAATTTATTTCAGAACAAAAGATAAAATGTGATATATGCTGCTAGTGAGACTCCTAACAATTTTCACTGAGAAGTTAAACCTTTTTTTTGAATGCTATTTTTTTCCTCTTATGAGAAAGGTAAGTTCTACTTCTTACTTTATTCTCCAGTGCAAACAAACAATGTTTCAGTGAGAATTTCAATACAGGGTCTGAACAAGAGTGCTTTTAAAATCAACATATATTGCTTTAGCAGTGGATACTGACATAGAGATTTATAAGCTACTGGAGCAAAGGCTCCATAGCTAATAAATTATCAACTGCAAGCCATAAACATTAAATGAACATTTAGCTATAATTTATCTGATATTATAGCATTCAACAGGATGACAGTGTGACTTACTTCACATACTATTTTGAACAATAGTCAAACTTTCCTAAATTTTAAACTAACATTTGATTACATTTTTTATGTAACAGAAGACAATGAGAGAAATAATCTAGGTAATTTTTCCTGCAAAATCTGAAATCTAATAAAGTATGATGGCACAACAACATATAAGGATGTAATTTCCCTGAAGTTAACACTAATTTCCTGGACAGGATGTACTCCATAATCTTTCAGAAATGAAGCGACAAAATTAATACAATTATGAACTTGCAAGGAACCACCAAATAAGAAAATCCCTCATGCCTGTTTTTTTTTTTTTTTTTTTTAATTTCCAAAAGCACCTGTCTGTATGAAATTCTTTTCCTCCCTTCCCTTCCTCTTCCCTTCCTCTTCCGTTCCTCTTCCTTCCTCTTCCCTTCCTCTTCCTCCCTTCCTCAGAGATTTTTATGAATTTTTCAAGATGATAAAAGCTCTCTATCCCAGAATAACTAATCATGGAATTATAACTTTACAAAAAATAATTAGAAAGAATGTTGACCACTGGAATAAGTGATCCATATGTTGGCTTGGACTATATAAAGAACATCCTATGAAGCTACATGGTGGAGCTGATTTGGATATTATTGACTAAAGTCACATGAAAGAAATCATAGATTACACAAAAAGATTACTGTACATTTTCCTTAAAAAACAAAACAAAACAAAACAAAAAACCAAAAACTAAACTAAAATCAATCATTTCGAAATTTACAATTCTATTTATATGATCTATTGTTTAAAACATGAATTTTGATGGCTTGGAATCTGGCTCACAGAATGTCTTGAAGAGATCAGCTTGAGTGTTTTTCATTGTTGGTCAGTATTGAACTATGTCAACACTACACAATTCTCTGTTGCATAAACTGGGTTTTATTCATGTTCTCTTTTAATGATTTTTTTGCTCGGCAGATGGTTAATTTGATACTTTATAAATTATTCATTGGATTTGATATCCCTCGCATTTCTGCTGATTGCATTATGGAAGTTGTAGGGATGTCTGTATTTCCAGCTTCAGATAGGCATGCTACTCTGCTATTTCCACACTTGTAGAGGAAAGCCTCAGTTTTGCTGATTGCATACAAAAGTAATTCACACTGTATGGAAGTTGTCCCATGGTGAAGCCTAAATGAAAGCATTGCTCAAGGGAGATCTTGACTGCATCTGTCCATTTATAACTCATTTGATGATTCTAGTATGTGCTGAGAAAACAAAGAGGCACAAGTGTCAAAGGGGAGGCTCTCAAGAGAGTTCTGTGCAATGAAACCTCAGTTACATCTGCCTCGCTTCACTGGTTAGGTACCATGCACAAGAAAAGAGGCATGAATTATTAGCAGATTTACATCTCTGTAACACATTTGGGGAAAGAGGCTAAAAATTGATAATAAGTTAGATAACAAATGTCAATTATCACATTCCAGATGTGTTTAAGTCCAAAACAGTCCAACAGTGAGCTTTCATAGAATTGTAAATGGCTTAAGTTGCAGGGGACATTAAAGATTATCTAGTTCCAACTCCCTTCCATGAGGAGTCTTGTCAGCACTAGATCAGACTGCTCAGAATCCCATCCAACTTGTCCCTGAATGTCTCCAGAGATGAGGCATCCACAGGTCCTCTGGGGAGCCTGTTCCAGTGCCTCACCACACTCTGAGTAAAAATTTTCTTCCTAATATCTAAACGAAATTTCCCCTCTTTAGTTTAAAGCCATTCCCCCTTGACCCATCACTATCAGACTGTATAAAAAGTTGTGCGCCCTCTTACTTGTAAACTTCCTTTCAGTATTGGAAGGCCACAATGAAGTCTTCCCAGAGCCTTCCCTACTCCAAGACAAGCCCAGCTCCTCAACCTTTCTTCATAGGAGCTCAGTACACCAGGTGAATTTTCAAAAAGGCAGAGGGGGACAATCACCTCCCTCCCCCTTCTCCAGCTGTAAGAGCACACTGACAGGTTGTGCCAAACTTTTCATTCATCAGGACACCTAAGTCCTACTCTACAGGGCTGCTCTCAATGAGTTCTCTCAGGCTGTACTCAGACATTGCTTCAACTCAAGTGCAATACTTTGCACTTGGCCTTGTTAAAACAGATTCTCTTGTGCCCACTTTTCAAGTGTGTCCAAGTCTGTCTGGATGGCATCCATCCCTTCCATTGTGTCAACTGCACCACTCAGCTTAGTGGCATCAGCAAACTTGCTGAGCATACACCCAATCCCACTATCTCATTTATAAAGTCGTTGAAGAACACTGGTCCCAAGACAGACAGACTTACTGGGGGCACCACTTGTGACTGACTTCCACCTGGACATAGAGCCACTGATAACAACCCTCCGACTATGACCACCAAATTAATTCTTTATCTACCTAATAGTCCAGCTTTCAAATCCATCTCTCCAATTTAGTGATAAGGACGTGGTGCAGGACCATGTCAAAGGCCTTGAGTTTTACAAAGGAACAGGCCTTATGTAACTACATCCATTGGTCTGAAAGTACCAAAAAACCCTAAACAATTAAAGTTAACTGAACCTATGATACATACTTCAATCTGCAATTTAAATTAGCCACTCAAATAATCCTCAGTTATCTCAGTTCACAAGCAGGTATGTTTGTCTCTTCGTGCATAGACTAAATTTCATCTTCTATAAATTTATTTGTTTCATCTGTAATAATTCCTGTCCAAAAGAATCTTTAAAGCTTGGGAAGATTTACAGAAGCAACAGGATTGCATTTTCTTCCCCTTAGAAGAGTGAAAACTATGGGCATTTCAATGTGTTTTAGAAAAACAGAGATGGTCTGAACTTCATCATGAAGTGGGTTGCTGGATTAAATATTCATTATCTTCACAGAAATAACATATAAGCCTGTAGGTGGATCTACTTGAACAACAACAACATTCAGCAAGTATACTGTAAGAGCTTCCACATCGTAAGAATAAAATTGAGTCAGCCCATGTCCTCTCCTCCTAAAAAACAGAGAACTATTCAATTTTCACTGTATCTGTGCTAATTGATTATTTACAAGCAGCGTTACTGGGTAAGATTTGTGGTTTTCTTTTTCTTTCTTTCTTTCTTTCTTTTTTTTTTTTTTTAATGTAAAGGCTCCTGTATATGTTGAGTTGTTAACAGGAGCTGTCAGCTATAAATTATGGACCGATTTGAAAAAAAATAAAAAAAAGAAGTTCGTAGTTTTTCAAGGCTTTTAAAATTCATTTTGTATGGATTTTTCTAGGCTTTCTAGGCCCTTAGTACCTGCTTCAGTAATGACTTTCTTGGGAAAGTTCAATATCATAGCAGCAACACTTGCTCATCATTAATGGTTAACACAAGAGCAGCTGTGCACAGAAAGTCCTTCATTTGGAGAGATACCACTTTATTTCATTAGAAATTGATTTTTAAATCTATTCCATTATTAATTCAAATAATCAGGGAATACTCCAGCAGTTGAGTGAGACCTATCTAACATCTGGAAATATTTATTCATTCATTTATTTATTTATTTAAGGAGAAGAGTTAATGCTGGCCCTTCTTTATTTGTATTTTTAATTGAAGAATTTCAAGCCTTCGGGAGATTTTTTTTTATATAAAAAACTGCAGAATTATCTTTCTTTATCTGTGAAATTTCTCTATTTAACATCTAGTAAGCCCTAGTTAGATATGAAGATCCAAATAAATAAAACACTGTCAGGAACAATATAGAGAAGTTTTTTTGAAATTATTCTTATCGGATACATAAAGACAGAAAAAGAGGCTAACATATGATCTTCAGAAGTGAGGACAACAATATTTTTTATTACTATTACACCATGCTTTGAGATTAAAAGATAATGCTATGGAATAGCTAGGTATTACTAAATGAAATTAGCACCAGTACAGGTAAACAAGCCACAGCTGGCTGCCACCTTGAGAAAAACAGGTGAATACAGACTAAAAATAAAGATGTTTTGGCATGTAGTTAATAGAGAAGAATGTATTATGTTTGTGGTGATCAACAGGATAGAGGTGAGAAATATTCTCATTTACACTTTACAAATCATTTTGTGGAGTAGCAGTTTTAAATGTTTGAAGCAAGTTGAAGATTGTGTAATTTCCTGTCAGGGGATGTTTGGGGACTGAAAATTAGTATACAGTATAGCATATGAGAATCTAGGTGTGTTTGAAAACACTATGTCCCCAAGATAGGATAGAAGAAACAAAACATTTGAATACTGCACACTGGGAAAGACTACCAGTACATTCCATCAGTCACACCATGAAAATGACAGAAAGACCACTTCTAAAACTGAATTATTCTCTTTACCAGCATGGACATATCTTGAAAGCTGCTGGAGCAGCTAAGCTGAAGATACAGCTGTATGTGCCGCCAAGATATGTTCAGAAATGCTTAAAGAATTACTTAAAGAAGTATGTAGACATTCAGTGCCTAATTTGCAACCTCATTATGTATCAATTCACTTATCTAAGGATGTGAACTCCACTTTACAACTTGAATTCAACACTTTTAAGGGAAATACATTCCTATCCCCACAAACAACAGGACTATAAGCATCTTCAAGTGCTGTTTTATGTCTACTTCACCTGGAAGTATGATAGAGTTGGTCTCCTTAGGAAATACAACTTTTCTTCAGAATTACAATGTTTCTAATGTTCACCTAGAATGTTGATACCATTGTCCTTTTTACTGGCTGCCTGTAGCTATATAAATAAGAGCAAAGACAAAAAGAAAATTCTCTTTCATTCATTTCCTTCTCTATTCCTCCTTCCTTCTGTATCATGGGTAAGGTCGAATGAAGAGAAAAAAAAATTGTTTATCTAGGTTCTATGTTAAGAGAAGGGCTGATGAGCTACAGGCTGGGTGTTGCTTTTTCACCTTTGGAATAAACAGAAATCACAGAACTATGCAGAATTTTGGGAGAGACAGTGTTGCCAGATGTACTGCTTTGGGGATTAAGTTTTAAATTAAGAGTTCTGTGTTTAACCTGCAAATGGAAGAGGGAAAACCTGGAATCTTTGGGAACATGACTTTTATTTATTTATTTATTTATTTTGTACCATTTGCCTCAGCCGTTCTGATCTTGACCAGGTGTGGTACATTGCCACCTTCAGCTAACTGCACATCAAAGATTGCCACAATTTGTCTAGGCACAACAATTCTTAAAAGATACTGAATCTATTCACATATTGTCATGATTATGTTATTGGTAAATAAATCTCACCTACTGCAGTCTAAGAGTACTCATTTCAGTAATAACCTCCATCGTTTTACACTGTGGCAAATGCTATGTACTGTATCTCTTCCCCAAGAGAGCTGAACTGGCATTGCTGACCAGTTTTTCAGTACTAAACATTCATCTGAGTTCTTTTTATTTTATTTTATTTTATTTTATTTTATTTTATTTTATTTTATTTTATTTTATTTTCAGTAAAGCTTTGCAGCCACATGTTCTCAAATGTATTTATTATTATAACTAGAAAGCCTCTTGTATCATATTTAATTACAAATGGATGTGTGCTGTCTACAGTTCAAAGTAAAATACACCCTTTACTAGATATCTCCATTTTCCAAAATAAACAGAGAGATGTGAGGTAGTGATTAATAGCAGTGTTTTTTAAATTTGTTTTATTAGTAATTACCGTAGTAAAAATAATGTGCTTCCCATTGCAGTATTTTAATGAAACATTGATTAACAATTATAATCCTCGTTAGTTCTATAATTAAGAAGGATTTCAAGATTAAAAGAGGGAGTGAATGGTTTTCACCTACAGTTTCAAAAATTGCTTGCCAAAAATTTGATAGCAAATTTTCTTTCAGATAGCTGCTTTCTAAAACACAGCAATGAAATTAGCTGGATAGATGCTTCAAAGAATTTAAATAACTGTATCTGTCAAACCGTATTAAACTATTTTAATTGAATTATTTTTGTGTAGATTTGTCCACAAATCTCTGTTTAATTACAAATTAATTTAGCAGTCTGATCTATATTAAAGTACCTTTCTGTCTACATGAAGTCAACGAAGCTCTACATGTGCAAGCCCACAGGGCATCAATTCAAGATTTTAAGTTTTGTTTTATAAGCTACTGCTGCAGCATCAAAAGCAACAATAAATTAATAATAATCTGTATATTACATCCTGCTTTGCTTGACCAGGACATGCAACTAGATGACCTACAGAAGTCCCTTCCAATCTCCACTGTTTTTTGCTTCTCTGAGGATCATCATTTAGTTTTAGTCTATAAAAAGTTATCATGTACTCTGTATTAGATTATCTGGTGAATGAGATACTTCTTTGCATAACAGTCATCTATTTCACCTATTTTAGGCAGGTATGTGTAGGATTGTAGGATCTTATCATCTGAGATGATGACTGTATATTATTTTAAACATACTAGAAGTGAAAGCTTTGAATTTTAAAACACTATGTTGTGATATTTCCAATTTTACATCTTTGCAAGTTCTATTGGGATTGGAATTAATTAATTAGGACAACACATTCTAACAATGCTGAAATCATATTTTGAAGGAAAGACTAATTTGTGAAACCTATCTTGAAACCTAAAAATTAGTATATATTACATTCTTCCTGAAAGGTCTGTTCACTTCATCTGATTCTTCATCTGCACTCTTTTATTAAACTATTAATTACTTACTTTTTATGTGTTCAGAGCTCAGCAAATAGCTGAAGATCTTAAAGTTACTTTTGGAATCCTTGTATCAGAATGGATGGTTGTCAGCAAAGTAATCACAGAATCACAGAATTGTTGAGGTTGGAAGGAACCTCTAGAGATCATTGAGTCCAATCATCTGCAAAAGCAGCTCCCTAGCTCAGGTTGCACACGGAGGCGTCCAGGTGGGTCTTGAACGTCTTGAAGGAGACTCCACCACCTCTCTGTGCAGCTGTGCCAGTGCTCCGTCACTGCACTGTGAAGAGGTTCCCACACACATCTGTGTAGAACTTCCTATGCTTCAGTTTGTGGCCATTTCCCCTCATCCTATCACCACACACTGCAGAGAAGTGTCTAGCCTCGTCCCTTTGCCTCCTGCTCCTTAGATATTTATAGATGTGGATCAGATCCCCTCTGACTCTCATATGTAATGAAACACAGCATTTATCTTCACAGATACTTGCCAATGAAACTAATGAAAATGTTGATACTAAGTTGTCTCACTAATCTTTGAATTTACTTTAAGGAAGACAGAAGTTGCCAAATAATTTCATTCAAGAAAATCTCAGTACAAGGAAACTCCATCAAGTTGACTAAAGGTTTAACTGAAAAGTAAAAACTTAGTTTTGAGGCCCACAGAGGTATCTTCAATCTTTAAGTCTTCTCTTCAATTTCTGTCTTGATGTTTGTGAATGAAAGTTGAACTTAGTATATTCTAGAGAAAAATGTTTAATAAAATGAAGTAAATAAACTATTGATCTATAAATACAGAAGTCAATCTCAATTCAGTCTCCAGTTTTTTTACGAGGGCATCTTGCATGGTAGACAGGAAGTTCCCTTTACTGTAACAATTCTGCTACCATTGCAAATGCTAAAATGTGTCTTTATTTGAATGCCTATTTCTAATACTTAGCTTTCTTCTGTATTAGTGTCTGTCCATCTAGATATATATCATCCTAAATCTGGTTTGTCTGGATTATGTATTTTCTGTTTAAAAAAAAAATACAAATAATGACAAATAGCTTCTCTCAGCCCGGGTCACAGAAGGAAACTGTCTTGACCCCTTGATAGAGAAAAGGGAGCACAAATATTCTGAAGGGTCAGACAATGCACAGGTGAAAATTATATAATATCTTGTATGGGAGGATAGATTAGTTTACAACAGTACCTACAATAGAATACCTGTAGGAAACGAAAAGAATAATAATTTCCATAGCATTTCTGAAGTACGTTTCACACATTTTCTATGGATTGGGCCTTTCACAACAACTCCTTCATGTTGCTGGTTCCTATAGTGACAAGGACAGGCTAAAAGACTACAGATGACAAAGTGATGAACTACCTAGCTAATTACTCAATGAAGTGACATACTATCAGACAAAAACATTTCAGGAAACCTGTGACTGAAGAATCTCTCCACAGCTTAGAGGTACCAAACACTGTTTATTAGGAGAGGTAAGTCTGAATGGATATAACTCACTTCATAATGAGTAGCTTTGCCTATGCATTTTAATTTTGCTTTCTGATAACTGCAAATCTTTTCACAACTATCATCACTATGCAGAAATTCATGTATCTGTAGAAAGCTTACTTAAGGCCAATATACAATGAAGATATGTTTGACAATTTATAGCAATATTTTCAAAGTCTAATGTGAAAGGCATCTCTTGTGGTATATGAAACCTTATTTCATTTTCAGAACATTTGTATGTGTCAGATAAGTATCTGCAAACTGAGAAAAAAGAGTTTACAAAAACAGAGTTGTGAATAACTGCTCCTAATTAGAAATCTAAAGAACAAGCAGCTTACTGTTTGAACTATAAATGGAAGGAAGTGGTAAAAAGTTGCACAGAACAACACATGTACAACTTGAGGTCTGTCAAACTGTTCCAGAATACTTCCTGGATGTACAGAATTTGGAGATCAAGAAATTACTCAAAGATTTATGAAGTTACCTTCTGATTTGACTAGGCAGCTAATAAAAACCTAGGCATGTGGTTACAGACCGAGAAGCATGTGAGTAGTAAGTATAAATTTGTGTTTAGATGGAGCATGCATAAGTACCATGTCTAGATGCAAAATGGGGAAAACAAGCTTTTCATGTGGCCTAAGGACAAATATGTATGAAGCTGCACTATGTTGATAAACATCTGAAGTAGGCAGGTATGCCAAATATAAGAAGATATTTTTCAACACATGAGAAAATCTTACACTTGAAAATTAATTTCACAGAGATTGCCACAGAGATATATTTTAGAAATATTTCTTTTCAGCACTTGGAAAACATCACTATATGGTAAGTGGTGATAAACAGTGACCCCAAACAGAGTACTGACAGATATGAAAAGCTGTGAGACAGAACCTTTAGTAATAAAAGAAATATGAAATTAGCATTTCCAATATTATAGTTTCTGCAACATCTCCCTGTATTTATTTCATCAGTATCTAGCAAGACAAAACAAACAGGATTCAAGAGCTACGATATACTTCTTCCTTCAGACTAGCCTAAGGCAATTTATCTGCTAGTGTCAGCAGTTGTGCTAATCACAGTCACATCTTTAGCATAACCTCATTTTCAGAAACAGCGACAATCCTGTATAATCAGAAGAAAAAAATTTCAAAGATATTCCTTAACCAGTAGATAAGATATTAAATACAATTATGGATCATATGGAATGAGATATTATTCTGTCACTGATAACAGCATCTAACAAGAACAGCAGTAGATTACACAGTTTGTGTATCCATAAAACAAAACTTTCTGCTAGGTTGTGCATATCAAGTATCTAATTAAGGCTACAGGTGTTTAAAATTGAATAAAATTTACACCTGTTGAAATTATTTTATGAGTTTCACTAACAGGATTCTTTGACAGCGGGAAGAGATACTACTTGAAATAATCAAGTTGTACCTGCTGACTTTAGCTCCAATAGTAAAAACATAACTATTAAAGATCATGAATTCTGCATGACACAAGCATGGTGCAATTGTATTTTCACTATCATCATAAAGATTGCCTGTCTAGTCACTACTTTCAAAACTGGACAGCTACAAAATCTCACTAACAAATATTGAACCAATTTTTTTTTCACACTGCACAGAAAGCAATACAAAATGAAGATATAACGGCTCTGTTTTTCAAAGGCCAGAATCTTCTGTTCCTCTTATTCTGAACAATACAACTACTGAGAAATTTAATGCCCGGTTTCCTCCTCCTCATAATAACTTCAAAGCCTTTGAGTTACTTCTTCTTAGCAGAAATCTCACCCACATAAGAAAGTCATGTTTAGCTATCTTACATTTCTTCTAATAATTCAGATTTTTAAGGCAGTAAGTGGGATAGCACAGGACCAAGGAGACTTCAGTTACCTGGGTAATACCTAGCGAGGCCAGTTGCACTACCAAAAACTTGCCATAATAAAGTGGGGTCTTCTTCTCTGTTCCGCTTGAATACATCATCCAACGCTGCAGTCCAATTGAGCTCATTTAAGACTATTGTTGCTGTCAAAGATAAAACACGTTTCCAAATTAAAAAGTTACATCCTAATGAATGTTGCTTTTACTATAAAAAATTTATATATAAAAAAACAAATCTATTATGGAAAGTAACAAAGTTTCTAATCATTTTATACTTAATTTGCTTATTTGTTAAGAAACACACTTCTCTTCCTAGGGAATTTTCTTTAAGTTTCTCATATTCCCTTCTTTCCATTCAATTATTTGTAAGCAATGGCTGTTGATTTATTCATGTACTGTCTTCTAAAAATACTGTTTATGAGATACTACCCATACTACCCTGGTTGCACTTAAGAGTTATAGAGAAATAAATGCAGTCATACACAGGCATATAAAGACGATGTTCTTACTAATCACAGCACATTGCAATTAGAATGTTGTCAACAAAAGTAGGTGAGTTTTTTAGAGAAGCTAACAAAGCTCTTCCTGTCCAAACAGATGCTTTTGAGGGATTCTACACAAAAGGAAAAAAAAAAAAAGGCAACCACGTGTACTTGAATTGCAATATTAAGGTGGAACCCTCATGTACTCATTATTGCATGCTAACAAGTTATTCATGTTTATAGATGTGATTATTTATAGAAAGATCAGCAGTGTGAACATTAATATTTATGAACTGGGTCAGTGAGACACTGAAGGTAAAAACAAGAATATCCACATTTTTAAGTATGATCAGCTAAACACTAAATGTCCAGACAAGACTGTAATTTCAATTTTCCATATAGTATGGTACTGCATACAACCTCTTGCAAATAGGTGAGTCAAACAAAAATAAAAACGGTTCACGTTTAACACAAATGAGTGGCACGATGGTATAAATTTCCACATATAGGTTTACATTTTAGCCCATGAAAAAAGAAATAAGGACAGGTTAAGTGCTAACACTTGACAGCACAATTTGAAAATGAGGTTGTTACAGGTGCTAGAGAAACGAGATTGTAACATTAAATTTTATAGGCTTGTTTTCAAATGTTAAGGAGAAAATTGCTACATGCTGTGTTTGGCAGAAATGTTTATCTGTTTTTCAAAGGATTTTAAGGTAATACTACTTTCTCAAGGCACATCTTTTTATAGAAATATCAAATTAAATTTCCAACTCTGGAGATTCCCTGTAAACAGTAAACTTTAGTGTATACTTGCCTCTTTGTCAATTAGGGAAGTATAAAAATACATATTTACTTGAAAAAGAGAGGAATAATTCCCTGAGGTATAATGAACAACTAATCATCTTTTTTAAAATGGTTGCTCTTCAACTATCTCCTTCAGAAGCAGTCAGATCTACCATAATAAATAAATAAATAAATAAATAAACCGTTACACAAACTTTTTCTAAATTCATTCTTTGTTTCCAATCTTACTTTCAGAAGTTGCTCAATGACATCATTAGGAGCTTTGCCATTTACTGACTCAAAGAAGAATTTTCTTTTGTACTTGATTTTTGTTGTTTCCTCGCTTGATTTACAGACTACGTGGCAAGGTGGAAACCTATGTCAACTGTTCCTAAAGGCATTTAGGGCGCTGGAGCATAGGGTAGTTAAGGCACATGGACAACAATAATTCTTATCTCTTATATCTGACAAAACATTCAGGTTTCAGGGTCCTCCATGGACTCCCTAGCCTGAGAACTATGTAAGCCAGTGCATCTCTTTAACCATGTGATCTTACTTAAAATTGCTGCAGCTTCTATCTCCAAACCTGTCAGCCAGTTTTCCACCCTGTTCAGGCCACTGACATCCCTATTCAGTAAAACCTTCAAACTGGAAAATAAATAAACAAATAATCATGATCATAATTACTTCTCTAAATTGATGGCTATGCACCCTCTGAAGCAGCTCCCTCACATATGAAATAGAATACAATATTTCCAAAGATATTTTGTTCAGAGAGTAACCTCAGTAATAAATAAACTATATTCAGTATAGGTTATAATAGACCTACTACTCTACATATACAAATATTGCTGCGCTGTCTTTAGAATCATACAACAAATGCTGTAGGGTTTTATCTACATGAAGATACACGTGAACACATGTATATATACACATATACGTAAAAGTATGTTTCTAAAATACATGCTAGAGATAACAGGAGAAACTGAGAATCTACAATTAGTAAAATACCAAAGTATTGCAGTACCAAAGTGCTAAAAAGTGGATAAATTGATAGGAATGATTTCAGATTTTTAGATTTGTGTAAATTTTTAGATTTGTGTAAATTAGGCTATAAAGCAAGAAATATGACTGTCCAGATTTCATTTGTAATATTGGTGGATGCCTTATAAACAGAGTAAAGAGTTTTATGATCTTATGTACCATTTTTCCCTCCTCCACTTCCTCAACAGTTTTCTCCCAGAGACATAACATCTTAAAACAAATAAATACATAAATAAATAAAAATTTCACACCAGGTTGGAAAGAAAATAAAAGTAATAATGTGAAATTGAACATGAGGAACAAGAGAAATACAAACAGAAATAAAATGGAAAAAATAAATACGGGAAAATGCTACCAGCAGCATGTGCCTGGAAGAGACTCAAAGAACTTATTTGGTTGCCATTAAAACAATTACTTCTGGAGCAATTTGCTGTCTGGAATTAAAACTTGTTCCCTTTTTTCAACATTACACACACACACACACACGCACATATATATATATATATATGTTTTTTTTTTTTTCATTAGTATACTTGTATGTAGAATTCACCCATATTTGTTTTAACTAACCAAGTAAATAAGGAAAAGTGTGCTGGGAATTTTAGCTTTAACCATTTATTTCTCTATTTTCCACAACATTTTCCACAACATAAATTACCCTTCTGCTAAAGATACAGTCTGGATTTCAATAGAGAAGCTGCAAATCCTTTCCCCTACTTTTTACTGCAATACCTCTGGTTACAGGCAATTTAAAACCAACATTACTTGATACTAGTTTAAATACTAAAGCAAAGGATTTGAAACTTGCCAACTAAAGAAAAGAAAAGAAAGCAAAAACCTCCAATGCAAACAAAGCCATTCAAATGGCTCCTACTAAAATATGATTCTCAATTTGCACATAAAAATTAATAGAACACGACTTTGACTAGTTCTTAGTATAAACCATACCAACTTTCAGAATATCTTGATTTGAAATACATGAATGTATACTGGCTTTACGAATGTAAGTGAGAATATCACTTTTCTGTTCCAAAGAAGTGTATTTTAGTAAAAAAAAAATGTTCAGACATGTTATAGTCACACCCATTGAGATGTTGCATAGACTAGAAAAAAAGGTTTAAGATAACATTCTGTATTGTAAAGAGTTTGTGGCTGATAATTGTCAGAAAGTCTACATCAATACAACTTTCCAATAACTTCATTTTGAATTCTGCTAAAAGATGTCACTGAAGATTACTTCTTCTAAGGATTTCAACTACTACCTTTCACTTGATACAGACCAGATGAAAAATAAAATTAATCACAGCGCAGTAAAAATTATCATTCTTTATTCCATTGAGATCCACCTATCTTTACTTTTTTCCCTCTTCTTTATCACATGAGGTTTAAGGACCTTGACAAGGAATGGATTCAATTTTCCTCTGCAAATGCAATTAATAATAAAGTGAGAGCACTACTGCTCTCTCTTTAAAAAAGAACTGGAATATGCTTCTGATGATTTATTCAATATACAGGCCCTGGACTGCATACTGGGCAGAGTATAACTTTATTTGAAAAGCCTGAGAGCTATTTACTGTATCAGAAAATGTGTCAAATGCTGCTCCCTGTTGAGGCAGATACACATATCCTGGGGAGAACAGAAGGGACTGCCTCTACAGACCACTAATTGTCTTTTCGTGTATGGTAAGTATTACAGTTCCATTTAAAGAAACTGACTCAAACAAATTTGAAGTTTCTTTGAAAACAACACTGGCTATTTACTCCTATGAATGAAATGTATGCTTGCAGTCCAATATTATGGTATTTGAAACTGGGAGAATATATTTGCAAGTGCATATTTTTGTATATACCTACATGGACACAGGTTTCAATTTGTAGACATAATAAAAAGATACCTTAGAACTGCTGCATGTATAGATTGTCTTTTTTATTACCTATGTTTTTCTCATGATTTTGACTGGGATGGAGTTAATTTTCTTCCTAGAGTTTTATCTAATGTTGCCTTTTGGATGAAAATGGTAGTGACAGCACAACATTCATTTTCTCAAGATTAAATTCCTTCCAGCTTATTTTTAATTAGATGCTTGTACTGATCAAGCACGTATTTTCTAAATAATTTTGAAATACAATCATTTGAAAACCTAGTATGACAACTTAAGCTACAATACTTCAAATTGAGGTGTATGCTATTTCTCTCTTGCAAAACTCAACAAGAGCAACAGGCAAGAGCAAAGGAAAGATTACAGTGGCTCCAAAATGAGTACTGTCTCCTAGGTAACTAGTCCTCTCGGTGGAATCAGAAATCTGAATTTATATGCTTAGGTGTTCATAGAATACCACAGGAAACTGTTCAGCTCAAAGGGTCATTAGAAATCAGTGACAATCAAACAACTGCACAGATTATCAACAGCCAGTTAAAAGAGAATAATAATAAAAACATCTGAGAACTGGGGAGTATTTATTCCACATCTCTGTGTAAATAAATCAGAGCTCCAGAGGATGTATTCCTATCCACTCACAGTACTGACATACACTGTTAGATATACACATGGATCATAGGAGTATGAATCTACAAACCGTACTCTTTAAATATAGTTTGTGCAAAATCTCCAGAACACTAAGTTTAACAAATTAGTTGTAAATCTTGCAGTAAGTTTCATTTCCTCTTGAAAGCATTTACGTGATAATGATGGTGCTCTAAATTGTGCAACTGTATAAGGAACCAGTTACATACTTTGAAAGGTAAAGAGTAACAGAGAGAAAAAAAAATAAAAGTTTTTGTTGTTGTTTTTTTAACATAAAGGAGCATTTAAGAAATGAAAAGGAGTTGTATTCTTTCCATTATTTTCAATGGTGACCAATTAGGTCGTTATTTTCACTGCTGCTCTGTTTCATCTCTTCTATACAAATCAAATTAAATTTTTGCCTTGCAAATAGTATTTGTATTTCCTATCATAACTGAATTTAAAATTACTGGGTAATTAGAATTGTTCAGACTATTCATTCAATCACGCTTAAGAAATAAAGTGTTGAAATATACTTTTTAACACGTGTAATAGCAGGGAAATCAAATAGAACTGAAATCTAACATTGCTAAAAGAAAATTTTATAAGTAGGTATTTTACACTCTTAATTAAAGGCATAAATGAATAAATGTCACATACTCTTTCTTTAAATGAACAATTTCTGCACTCCCCATTACATATCTGACATTATATCTCAGGCAGTTCCATAAATAATTTTTTGAAGAAGTCACTGAAGTCTAACATACTGTTATGTCTGTGTCAAATCAAGAAAATTAATTGGCAATGCCATATGATGTGTGCTGACTGGCTTACCCACCGCATGCTGATAGCTAGAACAGCACACTGAAAGCTCATTAAAAGAAGAAATGCCCAGGAGAAGGAAATGAGAATCAGAATGTCAAAAAAATAAGCTTCCATTTACAGCTTAAATAAAGAGAGTTAATACAACACAGAGATGCAAAACCTTCAGTACAAACTCAGTTTTTAAACAAGTTATTTATGCTGTTATAAAACACAAAAGACACCCTTATTAATATATTGCAACGTATTGTTGATATTACTATCTTACAAGTCACAAAGGAGGATCACTGTCTTTTACCTTGTGTTTTCTAATATCAACATATTCCAGCATATATTTGAAAACTGAGGTATATCTGATATAAACAACTATATAGTATTCTCTCTTTTTTTTTTTTTTTTTTTTTCCTTTTTTCTTTTTCTTTCCTCTGGGAAGAGGATAGGAAGATATGGAAGATGAAAGATACAATTTATTAGAGGAGAGATGGACAATTTTCAGACTTTGCAGAGCTAACCAATGTAAGAGACTAAGTAAGACGAAAACCAGAATTAACTTAGTAAAATAACTACAGCACCTCCTCATTTTTTTACTATTTTTGTTTTTTACAGGTGACTTCAAAGATGTCGTATTAGTAAATCCCAAACGAGAGCTGTGCAAAGTGAGAAGGGCACAAAAGCCATTCAACTCATACAAAAATGATCTCTCTCATGCAATATCCAGTGTACTTTAACTATTTTTCTCATTGACATTTTAATTTATAGTACTTGTAATCTGAAAACACAATTAATTCAGAAAATGGATGTTGCCACAAAGTTAATTTTATGTATTTACTTATTACAAAATTCTCACAGTTTTTCTTGCAACGTTAATACTTCCCATCAACAGCAATTCCTTCTATCCTGTCCAGTCATGGCAAATTGGAAAGAGTAATTTGATCCAACAAAACCAGACATATTTTCCTGCAATAGCACAAATAAATAAAAGTTTGATACATAGTCTGGAAAACTGTTTCCTCTCTCTGATATGTCAAACAGATAAATTATAAGTGGACAAAGTACTGAAAAAGTTTACTAAGGTAACTGGTGAAGAACAGAAAACCTGTCTTATGAATGGAGATGAGATTTTGAGTGATTTAAGCAAGAAGAATATGCAAGCCTAAGGTTGATACTAGCACAAGAAAAAAACGGCTACAAGCTAATTATTGTTAACTTAAAGCAGGAAATTAACAGATCTCTTTTACAGTAGAAGGTCTTCAAATGGCTGATAGAAGACATAAGCTAGGAGTCAAGATGCTTTAAGACAGAGTTAAATCAGTTTCTTAAAAGAATGACTTGGACTAAATTACCAGTCAGAATTGACAACTAAAACCTAATCACATGTTCTGTTCCTAAGCTTCAATACAAATATACACGGTCCTTTAAAAAGCTGCTGAAATCTCAAGTAATGAAGTTTTATACAAACTTACGGAAGCATAAGAATCAGAAGTGAAACTGTCTCATTCATTTTTAATAACTGAATATTAAATATTTGCAAACCACCTATAGATACATAGTTTATTACACTGATATATTTATAAAGTATACAGATATGTATTCTCTCTATATAATATTCCATCATTTACTATATAATATTGTGAAAATATATATTACATACATTACCGTGTTAAAAATTTTACAGTACATATCTATTTTATATTTTTGTTTTACACAGAACATAAACAACTTTTTTGTGTGTTTTGGGTATTTTTTTTATAAATATTAAAATAATACAGTGGATTTGGCTAATGGATTGTAATCTAGTCCCTATATACATGAAATATTGATGAATAGCAGGCTGGTTTAATCTATCTAAATGCATATCTGGCAACAGAAATCCAAGACACACTGAGTGTGAGGGGAATACAATGCACAAGCGAGAAACGTGAGAAAAATGATGATGAGATAAAACCTGTTTTGTTAACTGAGCTGGTACAGATGTGACAACCACTGCTCCTTGTCAATATTCTAACAATTTCGGACAATTCTGTAGGGTAAAAATAATGAAATTTCAATAATCTTTCTTTTTTGTTGTTGTTGTTTCATTTGGACAAAAGATGCATAGCAGTCTTCACTGTGGATGAATTTGTTATGCCAGAAATTTGATGAGGATAAGTATCTTCCGAAATTCAGCTACACAAAAATGTTCCCTCCCTTCACCATATGAACCATCTGTCCCACAGGCATCTGGCTTATGGCCTTCTTGGAAGCAGAATAGAAAAGCAAAATAGAAATTTTTATTCTGTAGTATTACATTATTATAGGTCCTGTATCTTGGCTGATAATTAAGCTTGATTTTCATATTTTTTTTTCTAGGATATATAAAGGTAACCCTAATTTAACTCTTCTCTCTTAAAGAGTGAAAGTGTACAGTCAACTAGAAAGGTGTAAGTCAAAATTTTTCTGCCTGTATAAAGAAGGATTTCTTGTAAGTAAAGACTTGGCTTGTACCTTTAAAAGAAGAAAATACATATATATATATATATATATTGAATGTACAGCATTAAATTAATGAACAAAACACAGATTCTGAATCCCAAGCTTCAAAGCTATTAGGCTGAATTCTACAACTGGAGTGAATCCTGGCCTGCATTAAGTTAATAATAAAACTCCTGCACTGCACAGGGAAACGATTTCATTCTCTGCCTCCAGAATGCTGTAATCCATCAGTGTTTATCTACTCTCTGTTTAAATACTCCATTGTCAGTCTAGTGCAATAGGCAAACCACTGAATGAAGAGCCAGGACTTATTATTTTAGATTTTGCAAGCAATTAAAAAGTAAAAGAAAAGGAAAAACTACCTGATAACTTCATAAGACTCAAACTACATTGTAAATAATAAAAGACTCAAAAGGATCTTCAAGAATTCAGTACAATCAAGCAGCTTTTTTATGTCTACTTCCATGACATTAGTACTCTCTTAGGATTAATCTGAGGTTCCTGTATTCATTGCTTTATTCACCTTTTATGGCAGTTCCACAAACAATGTTTGAGCAGAAACATTTTTATATGCATGTGTTTGCTGAAGTTCTCCTTGTTTTGATGCAATTGACTTATTTTATGATTACACAGAATCACAGGAAGATGCAGTAAAGTTGCAGGAAACAATTGGGATGAGATGAACAAAGAAATCTTATTGCCTTTTACATATCTATTTTTAAATATTTTAAACTGCACTAAATTTTTAGTTACTTTAGCTTTCTGTGCTTGAATTCGATGGCCATAATTCCTCCTGAATTAGTAAGAACTGCAAACATAGAACTTCTAACATCAGATGAGCTGCTGAGCTTGTGGCTTTTAAATGCTTCTGTATAGATCATTTCAAATGATAGAGATGTCTTAAGGAAATGGAGACACAGACGGAACAAGCACTATGAAGAGAAGAAAATGGACCCGCAATCAAAATTGATAAGAATAAATTTTAAAGACCTTTGAAGTCATAATGTGTTTTAACCAGCTACCTTCAATCAAAGGCAGGGATTGACAACATGGAGTACTGCATTTCCTAGAACATTTAAAGATGCATTATAGCAGTAACTAAGGGCACTTTCTTTTCCTAAGAAACTAGATGTCAGCTGTGAGACCTTGTGAGTAATCAAGTATCAATCCTCTTCACCCATTCTTGACAGCTTACTTAAAAGTAAAGTATAAACTACTGTCAAAGGTGTCTAGTTCACACTTCATGCCAGCATACAAGGAACTAAAGATTCAGGCAAACTATCATCTGCTCAGAAGACCATAACCCCAAAGGCAGTGGAATGGAAAGAAGAAATGCTGTAGCAAAGTAATTTTTCATGATTAATTAGTTATTTATTAATGCATAATGATTTCATTTTGCTAAGTACTGTCTAATCACAGAAGCAGGAATCTTGCACGTCTTGAGGACACTAAAACATGAATTAAGACCTGACATCCTAACTGAGAAAACATGTCTAGAAGGTTGAGGGAAGAGCTGTACAAGCAGCAGAACAAGAACAGAAAAAAAACAAAAAAGAAAAAGAAAAAGGAAAAGGAAAAAAATAAAAGGGAAATAAATAATAATAAGGAGCATTTGTAGATAAATTCAAGTACACATTGTAGCACAACCTAAAAAATCATACCTCCAAGGATTGGAATTCCTGAGGGCTAGACTTGGCATTAAAGACTGAAGCAAAGAAGGCACTGAAAGCATTAAGAATTTCTACTTTCTCAGCATCCCCTGTTACCAAGGCATCCACCTTATTTAGTAGGGGACTCACATATTCCCTAGTCATCTTTTTACTGTTGACATATGCTAAAAGAAATAAAAATCTTTCTCATTCTCCTTTACCTCCTTTGTAAGGCTTAACTCCAAGAGGGCCTTAGCCTTCCTTGTTGCATCTCCACTGGCCCTGACAACATTGCTAAATTCTTCCCAGGTGACCAGGCTCTTTTTCCACGTTTCATGGACCTCCTTCTTTCCTTGTAATTTATCTATGAGTTAATTGCTAATCCATGCAGGTCTCTCGCCACCTTTCTCCAATTTCTTACTTTTGGTGATCCACCAACCCTGAGCTAGGAAGAAACAGCACTGACAGATTAGAGGGTAGGAATGCCATCCAGATGGACCTGGACAGGCTTGAGAGGTGGGGGCCTTTGCAAACTTCATAAAGTTCAATAAGGCATAGTGCAAGGTCCTGAAACAGGGCAGCCTTGAGGAGAAGGATTTGGGGATGTCAGTTGATAAAGACTTAACACGAGCCAGCAATGTGCGCTCACAGCCCAGAAGACCAACTGTATCCCGGGCTACATCACAAGAAGTGTGACTAGTAAGTCAACGGAGGTGATTCTGCCCCTCTTCTCTGTTCTCAAGAGTCCATCTGGAGCACTGTAACCAATTCTGGGGCCCCTAACACAGTAAGAACACCAAACCATTGCAGTCAGTCCAGAAGAGAGTCACTGAGATGATCAGAGAGCTGAAGCAACTCTCCCATGTTGACAGGCTGAGAATTGGGGCTCTTTGGCCGAGAGAAGAGAAGGCTCAAGGGAAACCTTAGTACCTTATAGTGTCCTTCCATTACCTGAAGAGGGTGTACAGGGAAGCAGGGGACAACTTTTTATAAGAGCATGTAGCAAAAGGATGAAGGGAAATGGGTAGATTAATTCCAGCAATTTACATTTTGCTCATTATTTTGCTTTGCATAGCTGCAGCTGTAAGTATATGTCCCCAGAAATATGTGGTTAGGTAATTACTAAAAAAAAAAAAAACAACAAACAAATATCAAGGCTTATCACTAAACTCTTTAGAAAGCTTGACCTGCATACTTGAACACACAAGTAGCTTCTTAAAAATGCTTGCCAAAAGCAAGTGGATAGCGGAAAAAACTGCACCCACTGACATTCATTAATGCTTTCTGAATGTTTATGGAGTCCAAGCAATGGATGTGAGAACAGTGAGGAAGTGGGTGTTGAATTTCAGCAGTAGTGAAAGGTACAGGAAAGACAAATCGCATTCTGGACTGTGGTGATTGTGTTGAAAAAGAGTGTTTTGTTGTTGAGAATCTGATCAATGAAATAGTTATTTTGTGCTTTGTATTTTTTGTAGTTTCCATGGAAATAAATAAGAGGTGTTATTTTTGGAGCAACTAATGTTTATAAATATATTCAAGCTTGTCTTAAGCTTCATTTTAATCTGATCTTCCACTGACATACAAATGCATACAACACAGGGAAACTGAAATCCTAAAAATTAATACTTGATTAGCTATAGCTTCACTAAAGACACACAAACAAAAATTGTCTAAGGCTACTACACACAAAGTTTTAATCCTACCTCACTAAAACATGCTAAATTTGAGAGCAACCCTGGGTATGAAATCAGGACACCATTTCATAAAGTTACCATATTCACTGATTTAATTAGCATTACATTACCCTAGATATTGCAAGTAATTCAGTAGGATCTGCATGTAAAAACTGTATCAGCTGATGCATCAGTAAAATAAGCATGCAAATACACTGGTGAGAAAAATCTCAGAGATTTCAATGCACACTTATATGGTAGATTCAGAGATTTTCCTCTCAAATATGAATAGAAGAAATGAATACCAACACTGTCAGCAACCGTATCAGCACATATTATATTGTTAGATTTTTATTGATTATTTTTATGCCCATTATGTAAACCTGAAAGAAAAACAGAATGTAATTCTCTAGCTTGCTCTTTAGACTACTCCATAATGACAACAGTCATGTCCCTCACAGTCCATTTCAGTGACTTCAAGGTGACATCAAACACTGAAATTAAAAAATCAAGCAATATTACTATCTTTGAAAAGTTGAACTATCAGAATGCATGAGAAATGCTAATGACTTATTCATGAAAGATCATAAATCAAATTATCTGAAAAGTAGTAACAAAATCTCAGTGTTGTTACAATTTTAAGAGATACATCTTAAGATGTATGTCTTAAAAGATGTAAGATGAATTTACTTCAGTGACAATCTGCTCTTCACTGAGTTTAACAGAGCTTACTACAGTATTTTCTCCCTCTCTCTCTCTCTCTCTCTCTCTTCCTTCCTTCCCTCCCTCCCTCCTTCTCTCCTCCTCTCCTCCCCTCCTTCCTCCCCCTCCTTCCTAGCCTCCTTCCTCCCTTCCTCCCCCTCCTTCCTAGCCTCCTTCCTCCCTTCCTCCCTTCCCATATCATATAGAAACTGATGCCATTTGAAGTATTTTTTGGTAGTCTATGTTAGTGTTAAGAAGATGAACTATCCTTCCAAAAAATGAACTTTGAAGACCATTAATAAATAATTTACATTTCAGAGCAAAAATACCAAACTGAAACACATCTCCTGAATATAGCTGTCATTATGGAATCCAGAAACTCATCTACTCATCTCCACTGAAACGTAATGATCAGAAAGCTTTCTTCTGTGTTTCTTTCTCTCTTTCCAGTACTACCAAATCCAGTGCATAATCATTACCAAATATGTACATGCAAATATACCAGTGTTGTGAAATAAAAATCAAGTGGAAACAAAGAAAAGGAACAATTAAATAGCAAAGAATAATTATCTTCCACCAAGTAAGTAAAGTCAAATGGACCTGACTTTTAATGCCTGGGAGAAAGTGAGAAGAAACCAAGTTGTGAACGTGCACATCTGTATGCTTAACTTGTATAAAAGAGGAACCTGCTGTGCTTTGGTGTAAAATTGAGCCCCAGAAATGACTTAAACCTCAGTCCTCTGTTTACTTGTGGGAAGATACGTACAATTTGAGGGTACTAAATATGTAGGTAGAGACAAGGACAACAGGCACCCACATTTGAAAATTTGTCCTGTTACTGCCTATCAACTTGGAATTCATGCATGGAAGGGAGAGCAAAGCCTTTTATCTTCCTCTCTCTTCTGAAGGTCCTGTATTGTCATTATTCAGGAGGAGAAAGAGGAAAAAACCTTTTATGAATGTCATACAAATAAATACTGCTCCAGGTAAAATAGAATGAGAGGGAAAAATTACTGCAGAAAAACTGCCACAGGTGTGCAGTGGAATCTACCTACTATAGGAAGAGAGACCCGATTTTGGAGGTTAGTACAAGGACCTGGAAACTGTGGCATTCTACGGTAATCACACGGGAAAATGTAGCAGCTACTGAAAAGGTAGCCAAAGATGAATACAACATTG
The DNA here is from genome assembly GCA_023055505.1 of Callipepla californica brunnescens. Classification (NCBI taxonomy): domain Eukaryota; kingdom Metazoa; phylum Chordata; class Aves; order Galliformes; family Odontophoridae; genus Callipepla; species Callipepla californica. The sequence goes on from JALIRH010000001.1 coordinate 6,125,537, forward strand.
TTAAAATTTTTGAAGTAATTATCAAAAACTATTAAAGAAAAAAAAAACCCTACACTTTTTTTTTTCCAGGTGATAAACAAATAACATATTTGTACGAGTTAGAAAAATGAAAGCAAAATAATAATAGTAAAATTCTTTAGGTATAATATCACATGCCCTGATTTTTTTGATGCAATTATATGTGACTTCCTGTTGTATGCATTGTCAGACTACTCTTGTTATTGCAAGATACTTCCATTTTTTTTTAAATCAGATTGCACTGTATTTTATCGAACTCACGCAAGCAGCAATCTTTCACTTGTCAGATTCTATTCCTACCTATTTTACCTATTTTATATTCATCTTATTCAAGCAAAGAGCTTTCACTTCTCTTGTCAGCCTTTATTGAATTTTTTATATTGATCTTTCCAAAGGAACAGCTTTCCACTTCCTTATCAGTTTCAAATGTAACACGTTCATTTTTATTTTGAAGTCATCATTTCAATACTCCTCTGCCTTTTTCCAAATTACATCAATTCTACGGCTAAAAGAATTTTAAATGCTTGATTGCAACATTATCATTAACTACTAAAGATAATCCAAAAACTCAGTCCTTTGGTCAGAGAATAATACAATTCTAAATTCTCAGCAACCCTGGATCATATATTTCAATCCTCACAATAAAGAAAGCCAGACATCGAATCAAACAATGTGCTAAGAGTAAAGATAAACAAAAACATCATAGTTGTGTGGCTGAGTTTATGCGTGTATAATGAGACTGCACAACTGAATTTTAGTAGATAAATTAATTATTTTATCTATAAATATAGATAAATAGATACTAAACAATACATATATGATACATATAACTTATGCATACAATTTCTATATTATCTATATTTATATAGATTATTTAGCACATGTATATATATATTCTATATATCATATAGAATCTGCAATATTTTATTTTATGATATAATTCTAAATTATGCAATTATAAATATAATTATTTCTACAATAATTAATTATAATTATTTAATTATGATATAGATAATATTATTATATTACTATCTAAAATATATATAATATATATTGACTATAGTATATTACGTATATATCATATATTATATATGAATATAGAGATAGTACATTTTATATCTATATATATCTTTTGATAAATATATATATACTCCTCAAAGAAACACAATCCCAGAATCATAGAATGGCCTGAGCTGAAATGGACCTCAAAGATCATCAAGCTTCAACCTCCTGTAGTGGGCAGGGTTGCCAACCACAGTAGGAATAACAGGAATGGCAGACTGGAAATATAAAGTTTATAGAAGTGAATTAAAAGAATGGGGATACTTTGATAAATGTGGAATACTAAAGGAATAAGCAGCTCCTTTAAGTAATGTGAAATTTTAGAACTGTAGAGTACTAGGGAAGAAGTCATTTTCAAGAAGAGCACACTTTTCTGACGAAAATGATTATCTTGATGATGGCCCAAATGCATTCCTTTAAGTATAGATTACCTATACAAATAACATTAATCAAACAATATAACTTCACAGTTACTTTAATTAGGAATGACTTTCTGGGCAACACTAGAAACATTACCAGAAAATGTTTCACAGATTTGAAACCCATAAAAATATTTTTAATGGTAAACCCATGGCAGCTGTCTAGCTAATTTTCAAAGGATACTGCATCAATGCAATCTCTGTAGTTGATGACATATTCACAGATTTGTTTCCAAATATTCTTATCCATACTAATATGTTACATAATGAAATACTTAAGCAAACATTCGTCACTGTTCATTTGACAGTAAAGTTTACATTGCTGTTGGTATGTTGGCAAAAAGTAGTTCAAATCCTCCTGAGCATCCACATCTGCAGAGCTCAGGCTACACAATGGCATCTCAAATTGACCGTATTTTATAACTCAGGGGTCATGTACAGATACACAGGTTCCAAATCCCAAACCGGTACAGAACTATCAGAAGCATATTGATTCCTCAACAGTGAAACCTGAAAGCATTAATTTCTATACAGAAGATTGCACTGAAGAAGGCTTCTTGGCCCAATTTTCCACTTAGCCTAAGTAAACCATGTTATTTACAAAAAAAAATAAATAAAAAGAATCTACTATTACTATTGAATATGCAGTAAAGAATAAAAGGCAATTTCTTCTCTTTGATAAAGTTAAATTGCTGTTGCTTCTAAATCACTTCATTTCCAGTTACTGTAAGCGGAGTTTTCTTTCTTAAGTGATCTGTGTACATCACTGTGAAAAATGAAAGCATAGTATCGTCTCTTGATACAATTGCGTATCTTAGCAGTGGACAGCATGAGATAGTTAAATGAAAATCGTATGTGTTTTAACCAAATAAAACTCAAAAACAAACAGCTGAAGTGCAATTTGTAAAGATAGGATCTCTTCTGCATGTTTTTTTATCCTCCTGTCTACGTTAAAAGCAGTTTTGTTGGGCATGAAATATATGACTGAAACAATAGAAAGACCAGAGAAGGAATTTTGCAGTGTATATGTTTCTGAAATTTGTTTCTGATAGAAATAACACACCTGTGTTACCTCTATGGACATGTACATGCAGAAGGTACCCAGTGAGAACTGCTGGCTGAGAAAAACTAAAGACTGGAAGTTTCAGCAAGAACAGCAACTAATGTCAAGCAGAAATCTGAGGGGATGATGAAAAGTAGGGAGAATGACTCCAGACATAAAACTGCTTGTACCGGAGAAGGTAAATCAAAGACCTGAGTGATGCATGGGCAATCAGTGGAAGAAGGTAACCGCAAAAAAAAAAAAAAAAAAAAACAACCAAAAAAAACACCAACAAACAAGATAGAGACTAGCTAGTGAAAAAGCTGCAGCATAAATCTGATGTCTTCAAAGCTACAAAGGAAAAACAAGCTGTGGCAAATGATGGCAACAAAAGTGAAACTGGCTGCCAATTCAAAAGGTGCAGCTGATACTCTAATTCCTCAGAGACTGCCTAAGACAATATTTCTTTCAATATTTGAGAAAGAGATGTCAGGATGATGCACATTCAGTTGAAAGAGTGGGAGGCAGAAGACCAGAAAATCACACTAGCAAAACAAGAAGCCTTTAGGAAAACAGTTCTAAGGAAAACAGATAGGCTTATTATAAGTAAAGTACCAGAAATCAGACAGGTATTGTCTCCTCGGGACCAAAATGTACACTATTGAAGAACATTCCAGACAGCAAGGGAGAGGCTACTCTTTATTTTTCATGAGGATATAAATAATTCAGCTTAGACCTCCTTCTCATAGATCAAAAGAGTGCTCAAGTAATAAAGCAGTTTAAAAAAGTGGAGGCAGAAGTAATCCTCAGAAAGGAATCTTCTTGTTCACTGCCAATAAAAATGGCCCAGAAAACCATAATTGCAGTTTTGTGATGTCTGAGCACAATAAAAATAAAAACTGTACTCATGATTGTGCACATGAATAAAGATTTCAGGAGTTTCTACAGAATTAGTGAGGAAAGTAAGGGCAAAGTTAGCATCAGTTTTCATCTAGGAAGGAGAAGATGCAAAATCACTTGTACTACCACTATGCTTCACAAAGAAACACAGATAAAGGAGAGAAACACAGCAATGTTCAATAGAAGCATCTTGAAGTACGTGTCAGATTATTAGCATCTATGCATCAATTCGCTTAAGGGATTAAATTTAAATTTGTGTCATACTTACATTATTTTGGACAAATTCTGCAAGAATTAAACCATCTGGTAAAGAAGAAGGAATTGAACCCTATGTGGATCACACACAAAAGAAAACTTATGATTGGAGCAAAATAATGTGAAGCTGTATTGTGACAGTGCATCTTTGGGGAAAAATATACATGTATTTAAATCAGGGCATCTTATTTTATGCAAACCCACTGATGAAAATTTCTAAGTTCTGTTAAAAGCACTTAGTCTCATATCTATATAAAGACAGTGAACTCCTCATAAAAACAAACAAACAAACAAACAGGCAGCAGTAAAAATTAAATTTTCATGGGATCATATGACCCATGTCCTTATCCCATGAAATCTAAAGCTAATGAGGAGGTTCAGATATTTCCAATCAGAAGACAGACTTTGATAAATGGTCACAGTAACTAGGCACTGGATTATTTGTTAAACTATAGCATAACTTGAAAATAGGGAGGAAGCTGCCTCCTAAGAGACGCACTTTAGTTCTGCAAAATTCATTCTTATAGGACTGATTTAGGGGGAGGACCACAAGATAATTCATTTTATGAGTCCTGGTTTTGGATGGGATAATTCTCTTCCTAGTAACTGGTATGGTGCTGTGTTTTGAATTTCAGATGAGAATAATGATAACACAAAATCCTTTAGTTGTTTCAGAGCAGCGCTCACACAGAGCCAAGTGCATTTTTGTTTCTTATTCTGTCATGCTAGCAAGGGAGCTGGGGTGCACAAGGAGCTGGGAGGAGATAGAAAAACTAGAACACAGGACCAAAGGGATATTCCATGCCATATGGCATTACGGTAAACAATCGGAGGCTGACCCAGGGAGTTGCTACTGTAAGAAGTGGCTGGACCTTGGTCAGTGGATAGTGAGCAATTGCACTACACATCACTTTTTTTTTTTTGTACATTTTTTATCATTATTATTGTTTTCCTTCCTTTTTCTGACATATTAAATAGTTTTTATCTCAACTCGTGAGTTTTATGTTTTCTCCATTTGTCTCCCCACCTTACTTCAAGGGTGAGTGAACAGCTGAGTGATACTTAGCTATCTGCTGAGTGGAACCACATTATGTCAAAAACTCAAAGAAACAAAATGAAACAAAATAAGGAAATAAAGGAAAACAACTGATTTAACAAATCTAAAGTCATCAGAAAAAAAAGAATCAGCTTCACTGTAATAGTATTTACTATGTCTATTTCAAGTGGAAAACAAGGAAATAAAGGTGACATCATCTAGATAAACCAGCATGTTAAACAGGATACCAGGAACAGAGGTGCAGAGGAAGAAGGAACTTAGGACTGAAGAGTATTATGTCTACAGAAAATTGTCTCCTTTGCTTCTGTACCTCCCAAGAAATACTGTTGGAATAAAAAAAAAATACACTATCAATTTGTACCTTCATTCACAGTAGTGCACAGTGATCATTCTGATCAATAATAATTGACTGCATAGCAATAAAAAGATTAGATTGATTGTTATGTAGGAATAACAGGAATTAATTTTTCAGCATAAATTGGTAGACATACAGGCTATTTAAATAATAGCTTCTAATAAGGCTCTTCTGCTGCATACTTAAATCAACACTATAAAATCACCCTAAGTAGAGGTAATTATTCAGTTCTCAGGAAAATTCAAGGATCTCTTGCAGTCAAATGTATCTCAACAACATGAAATATGAATAATGCTAACTATATATTTTCTGTTTAAATCCTCTTTTTATTTGTACTCTGTATACTCTGGTGTTTGGTCTAATGATGTTATGCTTGTTCAAAATTATATCCAAGAACAGGAAATAGACTTTTAACAGTAGCTCCAGATATACATAGTAATCCAATTCATCTAAGATTTTTCATTTGCTTAATGGGAGACGGAAATGTTTTTTTTTCTTCTCCTTACAGGTACCACAATAAGCTTTCAATTAATGGTAATCAGTCTCTTGATTAATGTATTTTATTAGTATGACACATTGTTTCCTTCTATGAAGTTTACTATAACACCTATCTGTACTACCTCAGCATGTGTAGTAGTTGATTATATCAATGCTGTAAAATCAAAAAGCCATATCAATTAAGAACTAGCTTGGAAGGACATGTGGAGTGAAACAGACAATCTCAAGGATGTTGGTAGCAGAAAGAGCATTATACCTAACTTCAGGAATTGTTTGTGCATAAGAATCAATTCAGAAATTCTGCGAGAAGCTGCAATTTCTGAACTGGAAAGGTCTGGATGTAATTATTAGTGCTATTACACTTGAGACTGGCAAGCTGTCAGTCATTCATGTCCAAAACCAATGTTTATACCAGAAGAAGAGCTGATGTACAGTACATGTACAAGGATTATCCAAAAGGGAAAGGCTGAGGGAAATTGTTTATTGCACTGCACCAGCTTATATCCTGAACATTATTTCCTTTGTAATACTTGTAGTCAGACTTCACTGTACTTCACTGTCTTCTATATGTTAAACATGTTAACTATTATGTTAAATTATGGTTAACTAAACTACTGATTAAAGCTTTTCTGCAACAGATGCTGTCACACTATGCATTTTCCCAGGAATGTTGACACTAAAGTTTCTACAGTCCAACATACAAATCCTTAAACCCTCCATGTTTCCCTGCAAAGTCAGTGGTAGTGAGTGTTTTTTAACACCCACCAAACAAGCAAACAAACAAACAAATCATCCCTGTGTGTTAGAAAAAAACACCATAATAAGAATATAGCGATCACATAGTTGAGGTGTGAGCCAAGGGATACATATACATATTCTGTCATGGAAGCAGTTGTTCTGTTTACACCACAGGAACAATTCATAAACTCAGGAAAGTAGGTTAAGAAACAGGCAATGCGTGACCTCATTCATGAGCAGTATCAGGCTGCGGTGACTACGGCATCTCATCCTGAACAGGATCACTGCACTCATCCAGTCTGAGAAACAACAACACTGTAAACTCAGGTACTGAATAAGTCAGCTTGAACAAAGCAGCTGCACTGAACAAGTAGGAGTTCAAATCCAAATACCCTGCAGCTCACTCTAGATGTTAAGATACATCTTACTAAACCCCTCAATTAAAGATCCTCAGGAGGGGGAAAGAGAAGCTGCTGTTTGTCTGAGATTAACAGGGCACAAAACTGTCAAACATTATTTTGGTTGAAAACGTTTGCTGTAATGGTGTACAACAACTCACAATTTTTTTTTAGGGCTCTTCTCAATTGTCAATACAGCTTTTCTCCTCATATTACTTGTATCATTAACAGGTTTTGGATTTTATTGTTGCTGTACTTTTGGCATATTAATCCATCACTGAAGGCCTGGAAAATGAAGTCACTGAGACAAAGAATTCTCTCAGTGACATTTACACACTCTGGCAAAAAGAAAAGAAATATGATACAAACTGTCCTGATCAAAATTGAACTTTTGCTATAGCTGGAATGACCTCTTCCTTCCCTTGGAGGGAGAATCTTCCTAATAAGAAAGACTAAATTGGCTTTTTCAAACCCTGAATACTAATGACCGGTACCTATAACAGAATGAAACTAAGCTGACAAACACCTTGTACTCACTCATCAGGCAGAGGAGCAATTGCTCTGTGGGCCTGAAGAATTGAATTTCATCTCAAATACATAAACACGAAGATTTTAATATGTATTTGCACTTAACCTTCAAGCTCAAAGAGGGTAGATTTAGGCTAGATATAAGGAAAAGATATTTTATAGAAAGGGTGGTGAGGCAATGGAAGAGACTCTCCAGTGATGTGCTGGATGCCCCATCCTGGCAGATTTTCAAGAAGAGACTGGATAAGCCCCTGGGCAACCTGATCTAGCTGCGGATGTGCCTGTTCATGGCAGCTGAGTTGGACTAGATGGCCTTTCAAAACTAAGGATTCTATGATTCTATGAAAATACAAAGCACTTTCATTTACAGCATTTAGGGAAAGAAGCATCAGTATATACTTGAATGCACTCATCATGATGAACAATACTGCATAACCAATAACTACAGGGCTGTGCACAGTACTACCACAGCAGAATACAACATAGGAAGAATGAAAGTCTTTAATTTACTGCTATATGACATCAGATTTAAAATAGCCACCTCATTCTATTTTTTTTTATTATTATAATTGCTGGAGGGAACTTCTAATTGCTGTACGTCTGCTGCCTTAGAAAGATTGTTCAAGTTTTGTTTCAATACTTAATGACTTCTCTACAATAATGTGAATGAATGTGTAGAAAGAGTCTATAAGAGAAGCATTCTCTCTTTTCTGGATGACATGGAAGGTATATGGATAGTTAAATTAACAATCAATAAGGACTTCTGAGAAATTTGACTAATGCATTTATTACTGCATTTACAAACACGTTTTTGCAAAACAAAGAGTTTTTTATTCCTTTCTCATTTAGAATAGGATTTCAGTGTTGTTTTTTTTCATTCATCAAAGCAAAAGATTATTGATATTTGATGGAATATTTATACTGTGAAAAGAGAAGCAAGTACTTCAGCCTTTTCTTTTCTTGTAAAGAAACTTCCTACTTATGCAATTTAAGCAGCATATTCTGACAGCTAATTGAAATATATACATGTTTCGCATCTTATTCATTATGTAAGTGATACTGGAGATATTCAGCAGAGACAGCATACACATAGAAGAGCGCAAAGAAAGTTCTCTATACATCTCACTTCTTAATTTATTTTATAAATGAGCTAAAACTAGATTTCAGCTATTTTCCTGTCCTTCCTTGGAATTTCTATGAGATACTAACATCTCAAATAACTATCTAGATCAAAAGAGGTTTTGTCAGGCCAGGTATCAAAAAGCCACCAGGAGAGAAATCATTTAGAAGCTGCTGTAAGATGAAAACAATCAGGCTTCTGATACTTCAAATCCCATTACTAATTTACAAAGTGGAGACAAACCCATACTCCAAAGTGCTTTTGAAGAATGCTTCTTGATTCATTGCTAAGTGACTGGAAGATTGATTGTGTGCTTTCATTCTGAAAGATGCCATCTTTCCACTGTTCTTCCCAGTCCCCCTTTCAAACTTTTTGATAGTGTTAGCCATAAATGCCTCCAATTTAAAAAGAGAAAAAAGTCACTCCGTTTCCAAATAAAAAACTGAGGCCCTTGCCCCCAAGAAAGGCTTAGATTTTTCTTGTTTATATGCAACACAAAAATCCACCTTACAGTGTAAATACCCCAAAGATTTTTCAAAAAGTATTCATTTAATATACATATATATATATACACACACACATATATATTTACATATATATCATTTCTCAGAACAGATTTTCCACTCCCTTTGATATAAAATCCTAATTCTCACTCTGCATTATGAAGCGTAAGCAAACCTTTAGCCTTTGAGAGCTCTTGTATCAGCGTATAGTTAGCCTGTGTTTTGAGTAGGTAAAAAAGGATGTCTGCACTTTTTCAAGATTAGGTGAACTGATACAGAAAATAACTTGCTTTCATTAATTAGTGACACAACTTCAGAATTTAAAGCAGGGTAGCAAATAAACCTTCTTTAATTTTTCCTAAAAAAAAAAAAAAAAAAAACAAACAAAAAAAAAAAAAACCAAAAAACTTTGTTAGAGTTATATGTGATAAATCGGATACATAAAAAATACATTAAAAAGGAAGAAAACATTCAAAATATCTAAACCTATATATATATATATATATTTTGCTACAATGTACAACTGATCTTTTACTTAAAGCAACTAGTAATAATGGTAGGCATACAGTGGAGAAAACATAAAGAAACAAATCAATTTTCTAATATCCAGAGTGCACATTTTTCCTACATTAGGAAAAAAAAAAAAAAAGAGAGAGAGAGAGAGAAAAGAAACATTTTCTCATCAAGATTAATTGTGATTTCATGTTTCCACTAATTGTGGTACGTACTTTGGATAACATTTTTTTTTTTGGAGCCAAACAGGTTTGTAAAGCTGCCAGAGCGTATAACTTGCTCTGGTATAACACACCAGGCTGCTTCAAGGAGCAGAAAATGCTAACTTATATGTCAGTAATTACAGGAACAGCAAGCTGTTACTAAATCAATGTCTCATCTGGAAAATACATTTTTCCATTTTACTCTGCAGTTAAGGAAGTGCCAAGAGGCCATTATCCAATGACTTTTTATTAGATCAGCCCAGTATCAAAAATCTCTGTACATCAAGTCACTGCTTTCTGAGCTCATTCTCAGAAAGCAAACAAACAAACAAGAACAAAACAAAAAAAACAGAGCACAGAGTGGATTTGTGCAGGCGATCTACCGCCAGTCTCACAACCTGTCAGCCCAGTAATCTATAGATAACTCTACATCCAATTTGTTTTAGGTGACTTGGAAGCCTTCAAACTTAAGTTTTCCCAAAATTTTTAACCAAGTAATTAGTAATTCCTGTACTACTAGTATTTAACCTTAGACCAGCTGCTACCTCATTGTCAGATATTTCTTCTACTTCTTGATAGGCTTTGACAAGATATGGCTAATCACAATCATTGTAAAGATAGACAACAAAGAGGAGTAGTGACCCTTCAACATCATGTGGCATGTTGGTAGCAGACATGAAGTTGGTATTCACGTTTTCAAAAACTCATAGAGAAGGTAAAGTTAAAAACAACAACAAAAAGCAACAACTCTAAGATAGGAGATAGTCATACTAGGATGTCACTCTAACAAACTATAAAAAAGTTCCCCTGTACCAAACTCAACTATTTTCATTTTTCCCATTTATTCTTCTCTTTTTCAAAATTAGAACTAAGAGATCTCGGTCAAGCAAGTAAATAAGAGAGTGCAGAACAGGAGTCAGCCTCATAATTCCTACATAATAACCACATTGTATCAGTACAAATTATAAATTCGACAGAAAATTTTCTAGAACTAGAATTCAATACAAATTTAATAGTTAATTTTGTCTTAAGATCTCTAGAAGTTTCATATTTCCTTAATGGAGCTACAGAACAGGAAGACCCACACAGCTGAGTTCAAGGCTCTACAGAAAAACAATTTTTAAGATACCATGCTTGAATTAGGCTGAACTCACTGACTTTATGTCAAATATTATTATGAGACTTTTATAGTGAACTACTAATATGAAATGAACTCAAAGAAGATTGTAGAAAAAAAATGTGTCACAGAACAGCATGTCTCTTATATCTGTCTCTGATAAACACTTCAGCAAGGCAAGAACAGTATTAATACATAAACACTCATAGCTGGTAACATACTCTGAAGAATACACAGAAATTACAGTGGGTGGCAAACAAAACATAATATATTGACACCTCACACTGTATGTCAACCCACTATCCTGTTTATTTTATAGCAAAGAAACACTGGTAGTTATTGTTTGATTTTTTATTTCTTTTTTCTAATGGGCATATATGAAGTTTTTTGGTGTTTCATCTAACATCTGTCAGGAAACAACAAAACTAAACTTGCAACACCTGAGCACCATGTGGCTGTTTCCAGTTCAAGTAATTATGCTTTCTCCCTGTCCACACTTGAGCATGACACTCTACTGCCATTAGGATATCCTGACCACAGGTTGCTGCAGTGCTCAAATTCATAAAATCACAGCAAAACTGATATTGGAAGGGGATCTCTTGAGATCATCTGTTGCAAACAGTCCCTTCTACAGCTCAAACAGGAACAGTTAGGGCAGTTTGTACACAATCACATCCAGTTGAGTTTTTAATATTTAGGATGGAAACTCGAAAACCTCTCTGAGCAAACTACAAAAGTAGTTACTCACTCATAAGGTTGTTTTTTGTTGTAGTTTCTTTTCTGTTTCATACTTTTAAATCTTTGTTTGGATTCAATAACATTGAATCCAATGTTATTGAAACATTGCACAAAATACATATTTGTTCTGACCACTTTTATCAGATACATAGTAAGACACTCATTTCCGAGATGTGTATTTTAAATAAAGGAAAAATCAGCCCAAACAACCAAGCCAATTTTCATTCTGAGAAGAAAAAAATGACTAGGAAATTCTAAATTAACTTCCCCAACTTAGTAGTTACTTTCTTCTAGCATTCTTCATTTTTGACTGTTCGGACCTATTTTGTAATGTGAACGAGGTTATTATATTTGTTTCGCCACTTCTAACATGGAATATCAATACTGATTTTCCATTAAAAAAAAAAAAAAAGAGCAATAGGAATAATTTCAGATATTACTGGTATACTGCTACTACAAAAAATCTCTCTTCAACCTGTTGAGGACATAATGCAGGACACTAAATGACACAATTCTCACTTTGGACCTTAAGAATTAAGAATACTGTACACCTCTGGGTACATACTTCTGTGGTGAAGTATCAATGTACTTGCCATTTTGTATTCACAACCCTTATTTATTCAACTTATTTGCCACATGTGATGTGAATCCTTTTTTATTTTTAAAATTGTCAGTTTTTTATTTTTTTCAACTGAAGATTTCATTATTTTATTTCCTTCAGCTTTGAGTGGTCTGTCACTTGCTATACCCATCACAATAAGCTATTCAAATGAACTTTTGATTTCCAGCTGTCAATTGAGAAGGCCAAGGTCCATTTTTTTTTCCTCACTTCTCATTATCTTTTCCATTGTCAGCAACTATTTATTTTTTTCTACATCATAAAGGTGCTGACCCTGAATGGACCAGAGTGCTTCCAGTGATAAATGGATACCAAGGACAGTCAGCATCTCAGAGGACAACAAACAGCTTGAAACAGAAATAAATTACAATGAAAGAATGAACACTGATACAGGTAATTATTCTGAAGTCATGCCCCTAACAGCATAAACCTACATTTATAAAATAAACACCATATAAGCTGAAAATTAATTTGCAATGAGATTAATGTGTAGAGTTATTACAGTTAACTATCATTATAATGTTGATTGATGGAAAAGACCAAATCTCATTTTGAAACAGATGCTTAGCATCAATAGTTTTGTGCACGTAGGAGCACTTTTGCATGAAGCAGGCCCGACAAACGAGATGGCTACAGCAAAATGGGCAGGTGACTGTTTCAGAGAAATGGCCTATAGAAGCTTAGAATTCCTGCTAAAATAAACCAGGTGCTTCCAGCACAAATGTATTTCAACATGTAAACAGTTTATTCAGCTACACCATACACACTGGTTAATGATCAACACTTTTACCAATACATTCTTCTATTGAAAATAGGTGACAAACATGTTGAATATTTGTATACCAAAGACAGAAATGAATACTGATTACAAATTTTCAATATTTATTTTCAAAAGATTTATATCTTGAAATCAATTAATTATTAAAAAATAAAAGAGAAGAAGGAAAGGAGGTGCCAGGAGGAGAAGAATTAGGAAAGTTTGTAAGTTGTCCTACTTCTTATTTCAGAGGAAAGTGAGGGGGAAAAGAGAGAGAACAGTACTGATTAATGAGGCAATGTGAGAGGAGACTCTAGGGAGATAGGACACAGTAAAGATGACAGGATACCAAGGCTGCAAGATGTCTATTATCCTGAAGAGCCTTTTATATATGAAATATTACCCAATGGGGATATGAAAAATGACTGTTGAAGCACTTAGAAAAAATAGTGAAATCCTACCGGTAATAAAGTAAGTCAGAGGACAGAAAACTGAAGATACGAAGATGTTTACTCAACAAGAGGATAAGAAGAGTAAGTACTGAATAAGATGCTTAGCATTTTAAAAAAACAAAAACAAAAAACAACCTTAAAATGTTTGAATAAACAGAGGGATATACTGACTCCGTGAGGAGAAAGAATGTTGAGGAATCTAGAATCAACTCTATCAAGTGAGTACAATGTTTGTAAGCCATATGCAAGAAGAAAAAAAAAAAAAATGGAGGATATGCAAGTTTGAGCAGAAAAGGAAAAGGCAACCATAAAACATGAACCCATGGGAAAGTAAATAAAATAACAAGCAAACAAATCACCTTTCAGAAAGAAAACAAAAAAGAACTTCACATCTGTATGAAGAGTAGAAAAAAACGTTAAAAGATTATGAGTGAAGGGTTTTTAATAAGATGGAAATTGAGTAAATCCAAATAACTGAAGTCTGCATCATATACCTGTTATAAAACATCCCTTTTTTTCAGGCTTAAAAGGATCTGAAAGGGAAGTATCTAAACCTAACTGTACAAATGAAGAACACAAAACTACCAGGCAGCAGGAGATTACATGCAGTAAATGGTGAGTAATTTTTAATCTTATCCATCAAAATAAAGTAGAATAAAATGGTGCGAGAAGATCACGAAGACAAATGGGCATTTTACAGATAGGTTTTGTGAGCTGCAGTTTAGGATCTTCTGTTTACAAGGAATATGTATTAGAAATAAAAATTGCATTTCACTCAGCACTAGACATCATTTTAAAATGTACGTCTGTACGTCTGTAAAAAATCTAAACAATTTTTAAGGCTAACTTTCCTATAAATGAAGATGAAAATTAGAGAAATAGACTCTAGCAAATGAAGGGATCCCAGGGAAGGAAAGATGGAAAATAAATAAAGCCAATGTGTTACTGATAGAAACAGTAACCTGAAAGAATCTAGCGTCAGACAGAGAAATAATCATATCTAATTTAGTATTAAATAAGCTTTGTCATTGAGAAACTTACACTACACTCCGCAGTTTCTTATAAGCTCTATAGGCTCTAAATGTTGGTCATAGATACAGACAAAATGCCATTTCCTCTAAAGATTTTCAAATCTATGTGTCTACATTAAAATTGTTCCTTGTAAATCCCTTTGATTATTCAACTTCCTGACCCAAACCCTGAACTGAATCTATTATTTGCAACGGTGACACTCCTTTAAAACATTAATAGTCAGTACAATGCTGGATAAGGTGGTAACACAGATGATACAATTATAGTAGATATACTTCTGAAATGTGAGGAAAAAAAACATTAAATAATGGATTTTATAAATTTTAAACGCATTTTCTTTCTGAGGGAAAGTCTTCCAGTATTCAGCTGATAATCAGTCTCTTCTGATAGTAAAAACAAGACAAACCAACAAGTAATTACTAAAATTCTTAATGAGCAGAGAGAATGGTTCCATATTGAAATATATTCCTAGCCCTCTCATGCTTCTGCTTAAATGATGTTTTGAGGTCCTTTAGAAAAGCACCTTCCATGAAGTGCTTAGAAAAAAGTCTGCATTTTCTTTTTTAGATTTCAATTACTTCAAGCAATTTAGTACGTGCTTTCTGGCAGTCAACTTACCTCACCATATCTACTTATTTGTCAGAGGCTGAAACACATTTAAATGTTCACATTCACTATGAGCTTTCAAATATAACAAATATTTCTTTCCACACTCTCTTATGGTTCTCTGGACACAATTTTGAAATAATGATTATACAAAGATTCTGCTGAATCCTAAAAGACTTCCATGTGCTGTCAATTTACAGCTACAAAAAGCCAGAGTAACCTCTTGATTACCATTCCTCACTGTATGGCAGCTTTGAGAACAAAACTGCCATCTCTCACATCCCCACAGCCATCTGTCAGGTAATGTAGCTGATAAAAGGGCTGAGGTGACATTTTTCCTTCCAAGAGGACAAACACAAATCTCAGGTACACACACATCAACCTATTTTTTTTTTTTTTAAATTGAGCCAGATTTATAACATCATGAATCCTTAAACTGGTTTCTGCAAGGGGGAATTCCACGCAACAGAACCAACAGCTCTCTCAAAATCTTTGTTAAAATTGTCTTTTTTTTTCCTAATGTTTCCAGTAATAAAGATCTACTGATATTTAGAGTGTTCTGCTTTGCAGTCTTTATTTTAAAATGCAAATGCATCTGTTAGCTATTTTTACCAGAAGAACATACTGCAGTGCCAAATTTCCCATTAGTACAAGGGGATTCAATACTAATTGCTGCTCCAAGCAGTACATAAGAGAGAAAACATCGCAGAAGCAATGGAAAGAGATCTGAGGAGCAGTGGTAATCATCTGGCTTCTAAAATAGATTCTGGCAGCATACAGAGCTTAAACATTTATTACTCAGTCAAGCAATGTAACAGACTCTGAAATTTCTGGATCTGCCATTATGTCCATGCTAATTCTGGATATATACCACATTTGATAGTCAAGAAATACACAGTGAAATCCACACAAAATGATGATGATTGTTAATGGTAAATTTATCAGAAAAAATAATTTTCACAGATTTTTTCAAAAATAATGTTACGCAGTAAAAAATACAAATAAAAACAGAAAGGATAAGGTATTTTGCAACATTCTGCCTAAAATCATATGCTTTGAAAATCAAAGACCTTTGGAGAAAAAAAGCCTGAAAAGTCTCTTTGTTGTAGGAAATTCTATTTTTTTCTAAACCAGAATCACAATAAACAAAACAAATATGGGTTTGACTTCTAGTATGGCTTTTCGCATCTCCTCACAATGTTGAAAACATTAAACAAGTAGTAAATTATATCTTTTGAATATTTACAAAAACATTATAGTGCTGGAGGTCCATGTAGCTCAATTCCTGTTTAAAAGAAATGGAACAACAGGACATAGAAATGTTGGTCGTCGATGTTCTCCAAAGGACGCACTGTGAAATAAACCACAGCAAAAAGATATGGTCATGGTTAAGGCCCACTTTGTTTTACTGAAACCCAAATTCAAAATGGGTTTTTTTTTGTTCTTAAAAACACAAAGAACAGCAACACTAATTATTTTTTGGATTTAATGGAATAAATGAGGAAGAAAAATAAACTCCTTGACCATTTACTTCTCCTTCCAAATTTAAATTATAACACTCAAAACTAGAAGACGAAATTAAATCAGAATATCCATCTCTCTCTCTCTGTATATGAACAAAAAACAACAACAACAAAAAACAGAACAAAAACAAACAGACAAACAAACAAACAAAAAAACCTCATATTTGCTTGTTTACAAGGACCTCTCGAAAGAAAGTCTCCTCTATCTACCACATTCAGGAAACTTGCTATGTCTTTCACCAGCTGTATGACATTGTGATTCAGAAACGTAGTGGTTGATGAACCAGTCTTACATGTCTGTCAATAACTTGAGTACTGTTGTGTATCTGTCTCTCCTGCATCAATGTCAATTTATTTTCTTTATTCACTGGGTATTACATCAGAAAGAATAGAAAATGTTAGCTGAGAAAAGTCTTCAACAAAAAATACAGGATACAAAAGTGAAAGTGACTATTTGTTCTTTCCTAATTCAGTTAAATAATGAAACCTATCATAAGTCAGAAGCTATAGCAAACATTTCTATGTTATATGATAAGTTTCTATGTTACATGCCTTTGCCCCAATGTTTCTAGATAAGAATGAGCATTTCTGAAAGGTTAGAAGAATTTTAACGTTCTCTGAACGTTATGTGGAGTCAATAATTACATAAAGCCATCACTTAGTCAGCTCCAACACTAATATACACCAAATAAGTATTATAATTCAAGTTTAAATTGTCTTATAAAAGCTACTCCTCAGTTACTTTCTTTAATTTCAGAGGCAGAATAGTTCACAAGGCCGACTTTCATTTTGTTTTCTATAACTATAATCTCAACTGTGAATCCACAGCACTTAGGATATGGATCATGAGGGAGACTAACTCTCTAAGACAAATAAGGATTTTCATCAAGTTAGAAAAACTATTTGTTTTTGCTATATGTGTAAGAACATTAATTCAGGGAGCTATTTGCCTTAAAATAGTAATTTTAATTATAATTTCCCCTTCAGTCACTGCATTTTTTCACAAGTGGCTCAATGACTAAAATCACTGAACACATAAAACAAATAAAAAAAATAGAAGAAACAGTATAAGATGCTCCAGATTTTTATAAATTCTTAAAGAGCATGAAAATTCCCATAAAAATATAATAAAATCTGCTACAAAAACAAAAACAAAAAAAAAAAACAAAAAACTTTCAGCAGCAGCAAAATTTTGACTGTGATCTCAATAAAAGTAGGGTAGTAAGAAACACTACACATATTTTAGCATTGTTAAGCTATAGAAGCCAACCTTTAATTCTCAGTCTTTGACTGTTTTCATAAACAATGTCCAAACATATTCCAAGTGAAGTTATCATTTTGAGACACATTATTCTCCACATATAAGCACTGTCAGTCTGACACTTTAATCAACTCTTCAATGATAATCAAATAATGACATGTGGAAGTAACATTTAAATTTCTCACTTAGAAGAAGCAAAGCAGGAGTAACCATACAAATAAAGCAGCCCTTGTTTACATGCACCCTTTCTAAAACTGTAACAAAAGCTCCAATTTCTATTTAGAGTGACCAATGAATCAGATGGTATATTATCAATCTCAAACAGAGAAGACAATGTACGGTGTTATCCACCACGCGGATTAACATTTATTGCTTTGTGCTTTGGATTTTTTCTTATTCTGGCCTGAAGTTCACATGTTCTGTTTACGGATAAACAGAGTACAGGGTCAATTGGAATTTGGAAATTAAACTTTTCTTATTGCTAATATGAGATGCATGACTAGTTCCTACTGAATGCAATAGAAAGCTGACCTTCAGATCTGCTCTGTTTCTGGTAGCAGATTAATTTTATGTCAAGATCTAAATGGAACTCTTGAAAAAAAATACTGAATTAAAAGCCCAATTTATGTTCAGTTTACTGGGGCTGAGTTCCCTTGCAGTGGGTCTAAAATCATCAGGTACAGAAAAATTACCTTGACATTTTCCTGTTTCCATTGATGTTTTGGCAACAGATACAGAAGAGAGAAAGCGAAAATAAATTTCACAGTATTTTTGCAATCAAATAAGCTATGAATTAACAAAGCATATGTAGTGAATGAATATTTGTAATGGTGTAATAAAATGGATTACTTCACAAGAACTTCATCAAAATATTTCAAACTAAACAAATCGCTGTACATGCATGTAGTAGACAACTACTATTTTATAGCACAAACTAGTTTTTCAGGTTTGAATAGGTGGCACACTGTTTGAGAGCTAATGTCTAAACCAGCATCCTACTTCTCGAGGGCTAAATGGAGAATGCACCTATGCATACAAAACTGCACGTGATGGAAAATCCAAATGTAATCTATATTTTAAAATTATATATAATAACTGAAATAAACAAATAATGAAATCAAAACTGAGTATCAAACAAAGATCAAAACCTCTAGGAAACCTGCTTCAGCAGGGTGGTTGGACTAGATGATCTACAGAAGTTCCTTCTAACCCCTATGATTCTATGATTCTGTGATTTCATAGATCATATATCACTAAGAGTGAGTGATACTAAAATTCTCACAAAAAATAAGTAACATGCAAGGCATGCTCTACAGATCCAAGTGAAAATTTGGATTCAAGAATGTAATTGAAGTGAAAGGCCAATCCCAAGGAAGAGAGAATTTAAATACCTTTCTGATTGCTGAAAACTGTTCTGTGATATCCAAACCCACAAAACATACAATTTTCAAAGTGTTTTTCAAAGTGCAGTTCAGTCAGAATTTCCCCTTAAAGTTTTAAAGTATGTCTCATGCATTGTGTCTCTGAAGGATTTGTTGTAATACCAGTTTTATAAATGTTTACTAGAAGACTGTGAAGTAGCCAAGGAACTGATGATTCATTACAAACTACATTCAAAATCTACAAACAATTTTGAAAACGCACAACTGTTACCTACTACAGTAGGCACTGAAATCTCTGCCATAGAAATGACAGTTTACCTTAAGGTAAGCAGGAAGAAAAAAAAAAAAAAATGTTCAAGATAAGTTAACTCCATCTAGGATCATAAAAAATTGCTTGCAGATTTTCACAAATACTGCTTGTGAAACTAAAACTAATGACTAGTTTTAGAAGTCTTTTGTTGTATGACTACATTCCAATCACTCACTGTGCTTCAGGTAACACACAAACTTTACCACTGTAAAATAAAACCCATCGGAATATTGAATTCATTGATGTAAAATCCACATCTTTTTAGGTGTTAATGGTGTTTATAGAGGTAAAAACCCAAGAGTAGCTGTCTGAATAGAAATTACCCTGTTACTAAACTACCCAAGGATTTTGCTGACACAGAATTACAGATGATACTTTCTTAGGCATCCTATTCCTTGAATCTAAAATCACTAGTCATTCAGGCATATGTTTTCTAGTTCACATGATATTTAGAACCAAAGAATCATTAATTTCTCATGATCCATGTATGTTATGTTGTTACCTCCCAAGAAATTCATGTTTACATCTATGGATATCATTTTTACATACTGAATTTACACCTTTGCTATGGAAGTCACAGTCTCTCATCATTTTTAGATGAAGGGTTTGTACAGTAACACTACCTAGCATTGTTTTTAATGCATGTAACTTCTTAGGATTACTATCTCAAAGTTAAATTCAACACAACAACAAAACATTTAACATACTGTTACAATTACAAAATTTCACATGGTGTTAAAAAGAATCCTCGATATTACAGACAAGTTTTTCTAAAGAGTTTAGCTTCAAAGTAGTAATACTTATCAACTTAGAATAAAAGAAAATGGCGCATCTCTTTTCTGTAATCCTGCAATTAGGATGCATTTTACTTATTAAAACCAGAATCCCTGAGTAATCCTCCAGGTCTGTCATTCAAGCACACTGTATATCAGTATATATAACAGAGTATCAGCTACTATGATTCTTTTCCTCATCATACCAATTCCATTTTCACCCTTCTGTCATTTATGTAAGCCACACAGAATGGTCACCATGAATTTTAAAGTGCTCAGGTCAATTCAAGGTCTCTCTTTTTGATGAGATTTTGAAAGGGGAGAAAGGCTGGATATTTAAAATTAGCATCCTAAACAAAGAACTCAAAAAAAAAAAATTGTATTTCATTTTTTCACACTTTTAAAATTATGCAGTCATTTTAAATGCAAAAATCTCTTCTTAATGGGCAATGTAGAAGTTATTTTCATCCTGAATTTAAATACTGAATGTAGCAGTACTATAAGTTAAAAAAATCCTCAACAATATATGTATTTAACAACTGTTATATTTAATAACAATATATTTATTTATTTAACACAATTTAGGAAAAGTTTATTAAAATTCTTTCCTACTCTGTTACTACAACCGTGGAAATGCATTGCATATAATGCAACTACTAACATCTTGCACAGTCTTAAACCATGTATACTCTTAAGATACTTGAAAATGATTTCAGTAATTATTTCTGCTCAAGTCCAAAACAGTGCAAAGAGCTGTCAAGAATTCTTTATATTAAATGAGTACCCAGCACAGAAAAAAAATAGATAAGAAAATCAGAGTATGTAGGAGTTAAGATTCATCTTCAGTTCCATTCTGGAAATTCAGATCCTTCCATTAATGGTCTCTAATTACGGTTCCAACTAATTCATAGGATGAATTACATACTTAACAGAACAAATCATTAGCATCATTAAGGAACCAAAAAAAAAAAAAAGCAATCCCAATATCTCTACTAAGAATACAAATGAAAAATTGATTTGTAGTTTATTTACTTTGAAGAATGGGTTACAATAATAAGCTTATAACAGTAAAGTCAGTTTGTTCACGTGCTACTTACAGCCTTCATAAATATCTGTTGGAATGTGAACTGCTGCATGTTGGTAAGACGTTTGGCGTCGGAAAACAGGATCTTCTTCAAATACTGGTCTGATTCTCTGGCTGCCAGATTCAGTGTCATTCTTTTCAGGCTTTTTAAAAAAAAGACATATAGAGTACAAAATATTACAAAGTACGCTAAAATGATTCCTCTTTTCACATAAATGACTCAGACTTTATATCTAAAATTTTGCTTTACTGTATAGATATACTTATTTGCTCCACGTCCATACATACTTACATATAATTCATTATGAATTACAAGTTACCAACAGAACACAGTGAAACTAAAAGCTGCTAAAAGAAAGCAAGAATCTAGCACCTTAATTGCTCAATCACATAATGTTGTTTGTCATCCTTTTATTACTTGTAATCATATGCATTGAATTTTAAATATAAATACCGCTGATCTCTTTTTTTTTTTTAATAATATTGTAAATCACGTACCTTAGAATATGATACCACAAATACACACTTCACATATAGGTTTTTAATAAACAGTGATGCATATGTAAGACACAAAAAGGAAATTAAGCCTTTTCATGAGTTCTGACTGTCACAGGTTTTGCTTATTATTTTATATAACTAATAAGTCTTGATGAAGATTACAGCTGCCTGTCTACTTACTACTACCACCTGCCTGTATCCCCTCTTACTTGCACCACTGCTTCTAGGCTCCTTCAAATCATTTCAAGTCATTTAGAACAGGATTTAAAAATTGGGTTTTTTAGGGGTATTTTTTTTGGCTTTTTGTTCAGCTACACAACCACATGAAGCACAGAAACCAAGGAGGTAGTGAAGATCAAAAGGAGGCTGGCAATGTCTTTGCCTGGCTCAGCTGCATATGAAACAGGAGTCTCCATGGCATAAACAGATTGCCACTTTAATCAATAATGAATCCACTACGATACTAAATGACTACTTAGGCCAGCAATTGCAAGTAATTATATGGATATTTTTAATACTTCAGAGTCATCACTTTTTTTAAAGTGTATTATATGGAAAACAGTGCTGACAAAGAAGCATCTGTCTGGTGAGTCAGGCACACCATGCACTGAACCTATTCTCTATATACTTCCAATGATTCCACTATCCCCTTTTAATATATAGTTAGCTGAATTTCAATTCAACTGCAAAGTATCCTGATTAAATCAGTTTCCTTATCTGCCCCTTCTAAGGATCCTGGAAAGATGTATAAGTTCAAAAACCAGAAATAAACAGTATTATCAGGCAGATGGTGAAGAGGAAGTTTTCTTTGGAAACATAAAGGGTAGAACTTGTCCAAAAAGTGAAACCCACTGATTTCAACAACATAGCAGTTAACATACAAGCTCCTTGCCCCAGGCTGTTTTCACAATCAATGAAGAGAAGGAGACACTATTAGAGTGCAATTTATCTCATCTCAATTAGATACCTACTGTTCTATGATGCAAGTCATGAAAGAAGTGTCTCTTTCCTTCCATCAGCTGTAATTCTGTAGGCCAGTATTCTAGATGTAGACGTCTGCAACCTAGCTATCTAGAATTAGTGAAGATGCATCTCACAATGCAAGTCTAATACAGTTCTGGGGAAAAAAAAAAAAGTTGGGCACTAATTCTGACTACTTTTTTATGTAGTATAGCTATCATATCTTATGCTAAGTGGTTCAGCTTGTTTTTTATCCCTTAACCCAACTCTGATGGATGAGACAGAAGGAGACACAATTCTTAATTCTCAAGATGAGTATTTAATTCACAGAAACCTATTGCCAGGTAAAGTCTAAGCATATCATTTCATTAAATAATCTAAATTTATACAACGTGCTAATTACTTATCATTACACTCTTTGCAAAATCTAAGGCCAGATGACAGATACTGTTTACTTTCCTGTGCATTATTTCCATTAACAGTGTCAGTAGACACATCTATTTGCTGTTTGGAGATTTGAAGCCAGAGGACTCCTGAATATTGTTACTTCTTCATTTCATTTCTTCTTAGAAAGTCGTGATTAAGCATTGGAATATGAATTAGAAAAATGGGAAATACTTGTACAACACGATCTATATCACTTGCTTAACTCTACCAGAGGTAACAACACTAACTGACTTTGAAGTAGACTGGAGCTGGCATCAGTGAATGTTTACGTGCTCTGTAATACGAAATGACACAATTATGATGACTTTATTTGAGTCAAGTTTGAATTTTTTTTACTTTTTTATTCCTACCAGATCTATCTAGCTGTCTAACTATTCATCTATCTGTCTGTTCCCCAGAGTAGGAATGCTATGCAACATGAAGCAACTTCTTTTTAGAAGTTATCTGAAGTTATGCTGCTCAAGTTAATGAGTATGTCTAATTCTGCAAATGCAGTCTCAACAACTGATCTTATGTATGAAAAAAAATCCCTTCCTGCCTTCAAAAACAAAACACACTATTTCTGAAATGAGTACCAATAACTACAATCTCCTGCTGCTTTCACAGAACATTTCAAAAAACAAAAAAAGAAGATGAAGCCATATCATTACAATAAAATACCATAAGAAGTGGGTGTCATAAGATTTTTCCAAGAAATTTTCAACAATAAGCACTTGAGAGGAAAACAGTAAGATAGAAAGTGGGTAAACCATGAGGTCCATACTACAGGTTCCCGCATAGAGATCTGGACACTGAAGTATGCTCTTTTATTTTTTTATTTTTTTTATCAGAATTCCTAAAGCATTTGGACATTAAATTTCATCAGTGTTCCGTGCCATTCTGAGAAATAGAATAGAATTGAGCCTTCAGTTGCTCCCATAACTCATGTGTTATGGAAGAAACTTCATTTCTACTACCAACATTTGGTACAGGAAGATTTTAAGTAATCCACCTGAACATCTTTAATATTAAAATACAGAGTCTACTTCCCACACATAACGATACACAGACTCACAGAACTGAAGAGTTTGGAAGGGACCTCAAGAAATCGTGCAGTCCAGTTTCCCTGCTAAAGCAGCTTCCCTACAAAATGTCGCACAGGTAGGTGTCCAGACAGGCCTTGAATATCTCCACAGAAGGAGACTCCTCAACCTGTCTGGGCACTGTTCCAGTGCTCCATCACCCTTATATTAAAAAAAGTTCTTCTATGTTTGCATAGAATTTCTTATATAAAAGTTTCATGCCATTGCTCCTTGTCCTATTGCACGACCAAATAGAGCCTGGCTTCATTCATTTGTCATCCTTCTCCCTCTAGATATTTATAAACACTGATCATACCCCCCTCGGTCTTCTTTAACGCAGGCTGAACAGACCCAGGTCTCAGCCTTTCCTCATATGGGATGCCCCAGGCCCTTTATCATCTAGTTTATAACTACTTCTGAAACCATAAAGCAATGCAGTGGATCTGCCAGAATTACTTAAAGCGATCTAGAGGATTTTACATCCCCACTGTTGACTTTCTGTGAGTAGTTTGTGATTTACAATTCTGAAACTATGTATCTATGTGCCCTTCCCCCAACAGCAAAAAAAGAAACAACAAAAAAATTAAAATACAACCACAATACACTGAATGATGAAATCCTTCGACATTCTGAAATTTCCTTGGTATGGGATTAGATGTTAATATGTGTGCATGAGTTCTGCACACAACAGGCAAGCATTAGAAGTATTACAGGCAAATTGGTACTACACTCAAGACAACACTTCTTGACCAGCAACACAAATACATGACCTTACACATCCAATGGCTTGTAGTGGATGGATTCTTTTACAGAAAGTTACTCAGATTTCAGCTGACAACTACATGAATTACAAGTAAGCTACATCTCTATTAGGAAAAAAAAAAAAGAAAAAAAAAAAGAGAGAGACAGAGACAGAAGGAAAGATGAAAAAGGAAAACCCCAGTGTTATTAATTATTTAAACCTGATATTTCTATGAAAAGTTTGACTGGATTGCTGCAGTGGTTGTTAAATTCTTAATAACCACCTAAACTTCACTTTCAGGAAAGTAGCAAACACCTATTTTCAAGGAAAGTAATCTAGTAAATGAATGTAATTACAATTCAACTGCAACCAATTTCTCTCTTAAGTCGGGAACTGAAACACAATCAATATTGGCACAGAAAAATCCCACATGAGATGGTGGCTGAAGATTAATTTTCTATCTATTTAAACCTGGTCTTCACATATTGAATTACACTGTTACCTAGCACTGACAGTCAGCAAAATATCTTAATGATTTCCCTGCAATGAATCTCCAGACCCATTTCTCTGTCCCTTGTGAGGAAGATAAAATCCATTTCTTCTTCAGTTCAAATTTGTGCCAGTTTAAGGCTTTTCTTTTTTTTTTTTTTTTTTTTTTTGATAAACATTATTTCATGTGTCTATCAGAATAAAGGGATTTTGATGCCACAGGTAAGATTTAGGTAAAGTGGATTATTCTGTAAATGCGTTTTGTGATCTTGCCTAAATTGCTTATGGCATAATCTAAAATGAAGGTTACTTTTCATTTAGAGGGACATCAATACCATAATTTTACAAACCAAAACACACTTGAAATAATGCAACTGCTCTCTAAAGGGCATTGTGAACTTATTCTAAGCTATACCCAACTTGAAGCGTAATGACAAGAAGTACCAATGAAAGATTTGCATAGAAAAGCAGACCGTCATTAATCTAGAATGAAACAAAACAGCTTGTAGAAACTCAGTTTAACTCCCACTTCACTGCAACGTAACTTGATTCCTTTTCACAGCATTCAGTTACTTTTTATCACCATCACAGCAATAGGAAGATGGACTAGTGCACTAGTGGACTTTTTATCTATACTATTATATTTTCTTTTAGTTGAAAAGCACTTGTTCACTGTGAACCTGGAGATAAGAATTCAAATTCCTACTGAGCTTAAGCAGACGGAACTTGACAATCCATCCCATCAGCCAAGACTGTTCTATCATCTTCTAGATGATTAGTTGAAAACTGAAAGTACAAGTTCACTGAGCTGGTCTGCTTCTGACACTGAATTCAGGGAGATCACCTACTCACAGCCATGGGTCCAAAGCAAAGAATCCACTATATACATGCCTGTGATGGCAGAGGTGCTATTCTGCAAGTGTCTTAACAAACTAAGGCTAGGGAAGTTAGATCAGGTATTAGGTTGAAGGACTGAAATCTCAAGTCACGTAAGTATTTTAGTAATTAACAGAGCTTATCTTAAAGACGCCTTTGCAACCAGCTTTTCTTTTCTAAAACTGACACAATATTTTTAGAGAGATGGAGCTAGTACATGTTGAAATGTCAACTTATTTAATAATTAAAATATAATTGAACATTTTGTTCTTTTCTCATTATTACAGATTACAACTGACCTTCATCTCAAAGCTAAATAGAGGCTATTGTCGTGACATCAATATGTAAAAATTCACATATTCCACCTCCAATATTTTCCTTAACTATAAAGGTAGGCAAAATGAAATACATTTTAAATATTTAGGCATATAACAACATGTGCCACCTTTTTTTCCCCGCAGTCATCAGGAACCTCTTCCAATTGCCATGAGGTTTTAAGGATGATGGAGAGCTGCTTTACAACAACTCCAGCATCATTTCATCAGTCCCATCTCTTCTTATGGACGTGTGTGCACATCTGACTTCTCTAAATGCTTCCTAAAGTTATATTCTTCGATTATGAAAATTTCTTACTCACAACTCTACTACCAGGCTCAGGGACCCAGCAGAGCGATGCAAAGAAGGCACTGAGAATCCCTTCCTTGCTATATCATTAGTTACCACCTACTTAAAAGTTTCTTTTGCCTTTCTTTTGATGTCAGTGTAAAGGAGCACATCTCCATATCCCTCTTGGGTAGCACACTTTCATCTTGAGTTCTGAGACCACTGTGTATGCTCCCACTTGAACCTCTCTAGTTCATCTGGTTCTTTTCTATACAGGGTAAAAGACTGGGAAAAAATGAGGGGTTTAAGACCAGGGTAGTCACTATAGGTGTTTTTCCTACCAGCCCCTAAGGCATTGGACACAAGTGTTTTCTTCAGCACTGGCTTTTACAGTACCTTGACTGGATAAGATGATGTCATTAGATACCATGAGGAATATGAGGTCATGTTAGAATTAAAGCAATTCCTAATTTAACTGATTTAAATATTACAAGCAGATCAGAAGAGATCTAGTGAATTACTAAAAAATATTCTTTTAAATTTCATGGCCTTCTTCAAATCACTGTATTAAGATCCCATTGGAGTACTTATAGTATAACAGAAGTAAAATTAATGAAGGAAAGAAACATGTATAGCTTGTGTATAAAGGTCCTGCAGAGTAATTAGCCGCTGTCTGCAATTCCAAGACCAAACTGCACTACGGATAATTGAGATTTTTCATACAACACCCAAATTATAGGGTACTCTACTTCTATTGAAATAAATTACACTACTGATCTTTTACCATCTCCACATCTGATTAAGGATAACATCCCTAAAGAATAATATCTGTTAAATCATCTTAATGCTTCATCGGGAATTAGTTATACCCACTGAATGTGAACATTTAATTAACTGGATTTTTTCATCTGATTGTCTTTGCCGTGCTTTTCTAAGTCACTGACTGATCCTGTTTCATAGCACATTCTTATCTTCAATCATATTGCTGAGAGTCCAGATTTTGTAAATCTTGAAGCATGCTAATTGGTTGCTCTTTCTTCTTAATTTGTCAGTCTTCTCTGTCAATAACAACATTAACAACAGTAAAGTCCTGCACTGAGAAAGAGATTGGACTACATGACCTCCAGAAGTCCTCCTCATCTCATTTTTTCTGTGATTCTGCAAG
Organism: Callipepla californica brunnescens; assembly: GCA_023055505.1. NCBI lineage: Eukaryota > Metazoa > Chordata > Aves > Galliformes > Odontophoridae > Callipepla > Callipepla californica. Next base: position 6,153,641 of record JALIRH010000001.1, read on the forward strand.
TTAACACTAATGAAGCTGAAAACACTGTACAAACATCACTCACTAATTAATGCTAACATAAATAAGAGGATAGCTTTTTACTAATTAAATGACAGCTGTATTTAGGCAGATAATAAGCATTAAATAAAACACAATGAAATGCACTCACCTCTGAGTTACATATAAATAAATACATAAACAAATAAAGTTTCCCTGTAGACTACATACAGAATAATAATTTGAGTGAGATGCCATAGCACTGCTCAGGTACCTATGGTTTTAAATAATGATAGTATGGTGAAAACTTAAAAATATAATGCATCAAAAGACGACATGAACAAAAGCTGAGAGGAATTTTAGAAGGGTATGCTATCCAAGAAGAAAAGCACATCAGAAAAGTATCCGGAAAGAAAAAAAGGAAAAAAAAAAGAAAAAGAAAAAAAAAAAGAAACACAACTTTAAAATTTTGCAAGAACTCACAGGAACTGTCAATAAAGGAAAATACATTTTTAAAAGGTCAGCTGAAGCCAAGTTCAAAAGTTTTAAAATCTGGATAATTTTATTTGTGGGATAAATGTAAAATTACTTGAAATATACATCACAAATGAGAGCTGCAAGATTAGCTGTAAGATACCTTTTCACAACTTTAAAACTCTTGAAGACAGAAGACAAAAGATAACTGAAGAAACAGAAGCACGGGCAATTCTTCACTGACAAATGGGTGTTTCTGAAGCTGAACCACAGATTCAGCCCATTCAAAGTGACATGACCCTTCCTTTTGAGCCCATTTCAAAGTGATATGTCAAAAACTCACACACCATTCTCACCTAGAATTGACCAACGAAGAACTCACTAGAAATAGCTATTCCTAATTCTATAAAAATTCATATAATAAGATCAAATGCTGAAGTTGCTTTTATTTACCAGTAAATGATTACTTCATATTCACTGCAATTGTAATAACTCATGTAGCTAATATTAGTAGGAAATATCCTCAAGGAAGCAATTTTCCATTATACCGATGAATCACTCACTTTGGGGCTGAATTTTGATCTTCAATGTGACATAAATTTAGCCTCCACAAGGAGAATTCGAGATCTGCTCTTTAGTGCAAATCTGCCTTTAAGGAAGGATTTTCCACATTAAGAACCTCCTCATCTTTTTAGGACATTGACAACTACAGTTATCACTCTTTCCATTATTATTTCATAACTCTGTTTCACAGGTAGGAAGTAGCTTTGGGGCAGTCATATATTTCATTATTATGCAGTTTTCTTTGCAGCCTTGCAAATATATTCATTTGGGAGAAGAGTAGGCTGGTGTAAATTGGAATGAAAGAATATAAACCTGACACACAGTTTTTTAACAGAATACTGAAAAAAAAAAAAAAGGCAAGGATGCTTGCTCCCTGTGGCAACAGAGCATTATAATTTCAGTAAGGAGCTCAAAGAGATACCTTTTCTCATGGGTTGGACTCATGTTTTCCCATAGTAATTTGAAATTTAAAGTCCCCAGGTCTCACAGTGACATTTGGTAAAAGATGCACATTCCTAAAAAAAAGTTTTTGGTACTACTCACTGTCAGCTCAAATGTTCATCTTCCAAAATATAGGATCCAAATGACACTGGTAAAATGGTATTAATAGATTTCAGATATGAAAGAGGGAATTGCACAGCAAAAATACTGGTGTATATATTTTCCTAAATGGTCTAGTAGTCAAGTTAATATGAAATTGCACTACAAAATATGCACTATACCTGGTCTAAATTAGTCCAAATTTAAATTTACTCCTGGTCATAAGTACCACAACACTATAAAGCACCAGATATTAAATCCAGAGTATGTTCGAACTTTGTTTAACTAAACCTGACTGTCTCACTATCTGACTGCTTTTTAATAAGTTAATCATATCTTCGGAGTTAATACTTGATACCATAAATTAAGAGAGAAAAAAAATACTTATAAAAGTCTCTAAGCAAAGACTCAACAGGTGTCCGATAACATTGACAATATGCCTCTAAATGATCAGTGTCTCCGCTAGTGAAGAGGAAAATCTAGAAAAGTTCTGTTAGATAATGGCGCTGTTATTTGCTTACTTTTGCCCAATTTTCACATTGGTCATAAACAAAAATTTGGAAAACAACAATTGGGGTAAAAACTACTTTGTTTTCTAAATTTAAGAAGTAAATTTTCTGGAGCTAGTGAGGTGACTGTTCCCAGTATCTCTGTTTTAAAATGGGGACATACACCACCTATAAAGAAACTAGGTTAAGGTTGCCCATCTTTAACAAGAAGGATTAGAGTATTCAAAAAAAAATACCTAGGAATAAGTAGGAAAAAAAAAATTGTCATTACTATTATTATCAACGTACAAAGAAAAGCATTGATGCTGTAATTTTTTTTCTCAATGGGAGCTAGTATTTCAAAAGGGGAGTGAAGTGACAGAAGCTGATCTCCTCTTTCTGGTGACAGCAACGGGACTGCTTTTCCTTAGGTTGTAGTATCATATACAGGAAGGAATTTATTAAAATATAAGAAGAAAACACAGATATAGAAAAGGAACAAGATGCAAAGAGAAGATCAGAGAAATGATAGGGAAGGATTCAGGGAAGAATGAAATTAAGCATCTGAGCAGTTCAATACATAGTGAATGTAATCAGGTGAATTACCTGAACCAATGAAAACAGAAAAAAATTGATTTGGCAAGGTTCTACAAAGAAGACACAAAATCACTAGAAATGAAATGAAGATCATTACAAAATGAGGAAAGGAGTGAATAGTGAAGCAAAGATAACTGTAAATAGGGTGGAGAACACATGACAAGAAGAGAAAACGAGAAAAAGAAACAAAGCAATATTAAAACCTTTGGAAAAAGGCATACTAATGTGGTACCATTCAGTTGTCCAATAAACACCCTACATCATTTGTACAGAGATCTGACACAAGTAGTTGACATCTGCAAATGAAAGTACACAACATGGATCACAATATATCAAATGGAAAAGGTTCAAAGGAATAGGACAGTGAATGAAAACCTGAGAGGCCTGTATTAAATTACAAGTTTTGCCATTATCTTCCTACGTAATATGAAAAATGAGAATATAATACCTCCTACCTTGTTGTGAAGATAAAACCCATTAATTATTATGAAGTGCTCACATATTACAGCACTGTGGGGGAAATGAGCAAGTAGAATCTAATTACTGCTGTAGGATAAAGAGTACAAAAGTTATACTTCTGACTGATGGAGTAAGAGGTTACAAATTAATTGTTATATCTGGGAGACTAAGGCCAAAGAATATACTTTTTTTTTTTTTTTTTTTTTTAAGTCCAAGTAAACACAGTCATTATATTCAAAAAGCCTCATCTAGACTACAGTTAGAAAGTAAAAGGGATGGATTTTCTGAATGTGGTACATGAACAGGAAGAGGGAAAACAAAATATAAGGTAATATACATATACAAAATATAGTGAAGAATATTAAAATACAGAAAATAATACACTAACTTAAGTTAGAGGACTGTTCCTCTTGTAAAGCTATGATTTTAAAGGATTAGTGGAGCTAACACAAGAAAGCAGGACTGTGAGATGAATCTCTTCTGATTTTTCAGTATCAAAAAGTTACGATTTAGAAGATCCAAAGAAAGAAACTCATATCTGGAAGTCATTCAGCTGGCCTGTGTCAGATAGTTACCTCAGAATAAAACAAATAGCTATACACAGTGACTAGATTAATCTCAGATACCTAATTTTAATGAATAAATTACTGGTACTAATTATTTCTACTTTTACTTACAGAAAAAGATATAATAAAGGTCCATTGCATAAAAGAATAGAAAATATGAATTTATTAGAGACAAATAATGCATGGCAGAAGCAGTTTTAATAATCAGTGTTTCAGAAATGACTTGTTTAATATCTGCCTATGATAAAGGTGCCATCTAAGTTGTCTCATCTGCTTTATATTCTCTCATTGCCTAGGCTTCCATCACTAAAATATCTGATTTGTTTTAAGACAATGTATACATAAAGTAATATACATGTAGGACGGCTAGTAAGGCCTGTGAGTACCTTCAGAGCCCCAACACGCTGCTACTTACTTATCTCATCATTAGTTCAGCCCAAAACTAAATTGTTAGAGACCCTGAGGTGGAGTTACCATTAGGTATGCGAGAACTAATGCTCCCGTTCCTTCCCTCTTCTTTGTCTAATAGAGGTGCATTACTCTAAAGGGCAATCTAGAGCAAAGGAGTTGCACAACAGTTTCTCTGTTGACTATATGGTTGTCTTCCTAAGATGAAATTACTCTGTACAAACATCTTCCTTGCCCTTAAATGCTCAACAATCTGCCCATTTTCAGCTGTATTATTGGGATGTTTTATTTTCTTGTTGTCATCAGAGCTTATCAAGAGTTACCACTTATATTAGATCTTAAGGGAGATAATGTTTAGCATTGTTATAAAATGTTCACCTTCACTAAACAACAAGACATAACGGTATGTTTAACAAAGATGAACAAACACAGCCCTTAGCAGAAAGACTGAACCAATACATAATCAGTGGATAAGATATGCAATTAGAACACATGGGGAACCTGTCTTCAGTTCAGCCAAAGAAAGATCTGATAAGTGAATCAGAAAGGCATAACTGCTACAATGTTACTTGTTTATTGACAGGTTGGCCCTGACAAACAAGGAGCTATTTCTACCTCAACAATAATGATTATTACAAACTTCTTTCCAAGAGTTTAAAAAGATGAAAAAAACAAAACAAAACAAACAAACCCTCACACAGAAATAAAAATAGGAGTTCTGGTGGAATAAAATTGTCTTTCTCCAGTAGGAAAAAAATATGTGAATGAAAGTCAGAGAAATAAGTAAACTCTAAAGCAAAATTTTCTGCTTTGCCTAAACAATTTGAATTCACCTCAAGACCTTTCCCAGTATAATTTTCATTATAACAGATGGAGCAGGCTTTTTTATTTCATACCATAATTTACCATTACTGTACTCTAGAGTACATTTACATTTAAAAGATAAATGAAATCCAGTTTTGTGAGTAATCTGTACCTGAAATGCCAGTGACTCCAATCAGAAGAGACCTATCTTTCAAATTAAGGTTAGTTTTGAGGTATACACATTTCAAAACTTGAGACAATTTGGTATCTGAAGTCTAGTACTCATAATTCTAAATAAGAGTATCAAATAGTTTTGTTTGACATGATATATGCACCTTCTCTAATTGCCTTACAGCAGAAGCATCAATTACAATAGCGATGCCATCAATCTCTAAAAAATGCTTGATTAAAAAGGTGCAAATGATGCATGCTAGCATTTCTGGTTAAAACACTTACAAAATCTTTTCCACGGCTTTATAAATTAAATCTATAATGAAGACAAGAGGTTGTATTATCTCAAGTGAAGGTGAAGATAACTTGCCTTCTCCGAAGACATTAAAAGTTTTAATACTTAAAGCCAGATAAGAAACTTCAAATCACTTAATGTAAGAGTTTTAGTAGAACTAGGCATCGAAATACTGTACATTTTCCCTAAAATTTGAGATTGAATTTTCAGTTTCTCCCAACCTTATTACACACACATAAGTAATTACAAAATGCATGAAAATAGTTACTCAGTAATATGTTCCATCTGCGTCCACCTCATGTAGAAGAATTCTTAGAGAGAATACAGAATAACAGAGTACTCCAAGTAAATTATTTACACTTCTCATTTTGATTCTCAAATTCTATAATCACATTTATATTACATTTCAAAAAGTGAATGATATTGCTGTCAGGGTCTTTATCTTCCTACACATTCCCTGATCAGCAACTCAAAACAGTGTATGAACAAAACAGATCTTGAGAATTAAATCAAAAACTACAATCTGGCTATCAAGGAAACCTGTAAAGAAATTTCTAAGTTTCTGGTTTTCTTATTTCTGCTAAATATTTTGCATTTATTTAGTATTTAATTAATCTTTTCATTCCCTTAATACTCTGAGATTATAGGCAATGAAAGAAAAAAACACAACATATTACTTACATCATTCTGATCATCTTTTGCATTGTAATAGATTATGTCATTATTCTGTAAAAGAGGAAAAGAAGGAAAGTTGTTACTTTGAAAGTAGGGGATACATCTCACTAGCAGCGATCTGTACTAAAATACAGAAGTAAACCTGCAATTTTTTATGCATTCTCTTTGAAATGTGACAGTTGCGTGTAACATTTTCCATTCCCATATTCAATTTAATTCATCCGATAAATCCGCTCTGGGAAATTATGTAAGATGTGCTAAGAGCTAGAAAAGTACACACTGTATGGGATGAATTCCAGAGCTCACAAAAGGCTCCTGAAAACTCCATCCTCTAGATGCATGAAGATTTTTCCAGGCAATTAGGTGAATTACGCATAAAGACATCCCCCAGATACAAGAATGCAGAGGTATTTCTGAGCAAGTTACGTATTTGCTGCACACATTTATTTGTTTGTTTAATTCACAGATCAAAAATAAAAATTGGGAAAGCACATCACAAGAAAGTCTTAACTGCTGTAGTTTACAATCGAGTATGGGAGCCCTGCAGAAACAGTGCCATAAAATTCATACAAAGCAACGAAGGAGAATATTACTGATGACCAAATTATTACGAAATCAGTCAACAAGTCAAGTCACTATGATATCTATAGATGCTTGAAACTTCTGGAATTTTCTATGGAAGATGTTTTTGTCTTGATGTTTCTGAACCATTTAGTAACCCTACGTATTTACGTTCACTGTAAAAGCTTTCCAGTATATTTAAATGCTCTACTGTACCTTACAGTTCTTGTTACACTTTTTAGAACGAAAGTAATTGTTAAGTTCAACTTTTATGAATACATATACATGTATATATATTTTTTCAAGCCCTAGTAATTGTGCATAAAAAAGCAGTAGCTAATCTTCTTCACATCCAGTAGCTTGTTTAAAATAGGCAACTGATGGTATTATCTGAAAATAGCCTTATTTCTGTTGATGGTAAGCAATGCTTTTGGACCATATGAATCTAAACAAAAGCTTCACTACAAAATTCTCTTTTCATTCATGAATACAAACAGGAAAGAATGATTTCAGTAATCATTTTTCAAGTGAGCAAGATAAAGAAAATGATTACTTGCTTTAAAAATGTAACTTGACATGTTCTACAAGATAATACAGTTCACCTTTATAAATGATCTCTTTCCTTCATAAATAATGATATCTTTCATTCTCATTTGTGACCTTTTTGAGACGTGAACATGAAGTATGTCATAGACGAGCTAAATATTGGTATGAAGTAAATGTTAATGTAGCCTCATCCTCTTACCCTCAAAATACACTTCTCCAACTTTTCATCAAAACACTGTTCTATTCTCAGCTCAGTATGTTTCACATTAGTGTCTGGGTACCTAAGACAGAGCTCACAGTGTGATGCAGATAAAGGATGAAACTCCTTCCATCATTTGTCATGGCCCATAGCCACCTTTATTAAAGACCAGCACTAAAGTTTATTTGTCACTTGATTGTTATTAACAGAATCACAAAATCATAGACAATCCCTTAATGAGTGGGACCCACAAGGACCAGAGTACTACATCTGGCTTCACAGAAGATCACTCAAAATTCAAACTCTATACTGAGAGCATTGTCAAAATGCTTCTTAAACTGCAGCAGGCATGGGGTCGTGACTACTGCCCAGGGGAGCCTGCTCCAGGAACCCTCTTTGTAAAGACTTTTTTCCTTGTTTCCAACCTGAACCTCTCCTGACCATGAAAACCTTCAAGTAAGTTGGAAGCAATAGAATATTCAATTTTCTTTGTATACTTTTTACTTTATATGTGGCTGTGTACAAAAACAACTGTTCTGTAAGTAAACTGATCTGTTTATAAAGCCATGTGATTTATTTGCAGGCAACAAAAATTTGTTTCAGTGTTTCAGTTCAGAAGACAAAGATGATTCTTTCCCTATAAAATTTCCTTCAGGAAAGATATGACCAAAAAAAAGTAATATAGACTTCTTTATTTGGATGTTATACAGGAAAGATATGACCAAAAAAAAGTAATATAGACTTCTTTATTTGGATGTTATATATATATATATATATATATATATATATATATATAACATCCAAATAAAGAATATATATTTCATTTTAAAAAGGAATGTTTTCTTCTAAATACAAGTCTATTCGATTTTCCCCTTTACCAGTTTTAAAGCAAGATATCAATTTAGTTCCCCACTCCATTACTACTTCTCGTTTACCCTATACATTGTCATTAAATCACATAATGTACAGACTTTGAACACTACTCTGAATACAATTATGTTTACAGAATCATGTAATTGTACTTAAAATTATTCCTTGTTGTTACAATTATATTTTCCCCTTTGTTTTACATTTCTATTTGTTTAATTTCACAAAATGTAGAACTGGATTCCTTTCTCTTCTACTGGACTAAATAAAATATTTTAAACCACCTATTAAAAACTTATGCTTCAGATGCATGATGTTTTTACTGGATAATTAAAATAACCTCCCCAACATGAATTAGATACTTTGTTACATTATACTTGTCTTGTAGTTCATTATCCTGCCCGGAGACATTACCTATATGATGCATAAACTAGAACTGACATTGGTCATATCTCACTGACTTTAATATAGAAAATGACATACACAGTGCTACACGACATTGAGTGCTGTACAGTTCACGGATTAGATTCATGAATTTTTAGTGGACAATTTTTCATAATTTAACCACTTCTAGATGGCAAGAACAAATTGTTTTGTTGCTGGTTCTCAAGGAATAAGTTTTGTTATTTATTTACTCACTGACACAAAGAATTTTAATCTTCATGTTTTTATACACTTCTGCACAGCTTTGCCATCAGGCAATAGTACACAGTTTTTCAGCAAGCTTGAGATAGAATGCAAATGTGATTGATTTTTTTATATTTCATTTTTCTATGTTCTTTTTGTTTTTGTTTATACCATTTCAAAAAGCAAAGAGCAGGTTTTGATGTCAAAGATTCCCCTTCCAGAGCAAACAGTTTCAGTATTTAACAGATATATGGAAGGCATAAAAATTTCTTCACAGATTAGTTCACTGTTTTTTTATGTGACTCTATGCTCTTCTGCCTTATTTTCATAATTTCTCCAACCACAATTCCACTATTATTATTATTTAAAGATATCGGATTGTGTCATAATCTTTACAATGTTTTCCATTTCAATAGCACATTGTTTCCTAGATTTGGTATAAAATTATTCCATTGGGAATGCATTGCATTTGGCAGTATTAATGACTTACCAAATTTCATCACACAGAACTCAAATTTTATGATCTCTGCAAACAGATTCATCAAACAGAATAAAATTCTGGGAAAATGTTATTTTTCAAAACATCTGCAAATGATGAAATTAGGATTTACGTCAAGACTAACTTATATTTTGAGTCTTTACAGATCAACTTCAAAGACAAAAAGGCCAACAACAACAAAAACAGAAACGTGCAGTTACACTTGATGATCTTTATACATCCCTTCCAACTGAACTGAATAGGATGGCTGAGGCCAGAAATATGGAGTTCGGCAAGACCAAGTGCCAGGTCCTGTTCTTTAGACACAACAACCCCATGCAGTGATACAGGTTTCTTGCAGAGTGGCTGAAAAGCTGTGAGCAGGGAAAGAATCTGGTAGTGCTAGCTGACAGCCAGCTGAACATGAGACAGCAGCATGCCCAGATGGCCAAGAAGGCCAGTGGCATCCTGGCCTGTATCAGAAATGGAATCTGTAACAGATTTCTTATGCCATCAGGCTTGCATACGATGCTTCCCAGAGAATCTAGTTAACCAGGATGATGTGATGTGGTCTAAAATAAGGTTAGGAACACATGAAAGACTGGAGGAGGAATTCAACTCAATCTAGAACTTACCTGTAATGGACTACCTAAAAATAATAAGGGAAAAGACAGTATTCGGAAGCTTTTCATATAGTGAGAAATTAATGTAATTTAGACATCAATTACCCTTTTTCCTAAAACTAGCAGTTCTAAAACAACTGTATGTAAAATGTGAAAGTGAAAAATAAGACTTCTCCCTTATTTGTTTGCTAAAGAGATGCTAGGAGATAATAAATTCCCTGAGAATACAGAAGTGCTTTTGTTAAAGTTGTCCATACTTTGAATGCTTTTTTCAATAAACAACTGTAGGTAAACCTAAAACTATTGCAGTAGATTATATTGTAAATATATGGTACTGAGAAATTATTCATGCACATTTTAAAACATGCAATAAATACTATCATTTCAATGATTTGCAAAAAACAGTTTTTTCTGTAACCTCTAGGTATTCAAAACAGAATGTGCTAAAATGACCAAAGCCAGGAAATGTATATTTTTATTACATTTAACCTGCTATTATAGGTTTATATCCTGCTACAAGGATTCTTCTGTTCTGCTGATAAAAGAAATCAAAACCAAAAATAAAGCAAACCTTGTAACAGATATATTTCTGATTTCCTTCTCGTTGATGTTATGAAATATATTGGCTTGTTTGGGATGCATAAATACACGTACAGTTTAGAGATAACACTTTCCTGTAAATGCACATGGCAAATTAGATGCCTGCATCTTTATGGATCCTCGTGTAGTTAGAGTTCAGGAATAAGGATAAATATTACTAAAGTCTGTTCATATGTTTTCAGTTTTATTGGCTTTTCTCCTTCAAACAGAATGATACGCAGCCATTTTACTTTTGACTATTTAGTGTGAAAACATATTCTTAAAATTACAGAATCAAATTTGGAGAACGTTTTACAATCCCAAATTAGTCCAAAATACTTAGAAAAGACACAGAGCACTAGGGAAAGAACCAGGAGTGTGCAGTAACAAAGATATCAGCAACAATCGTGTATTTTCTCTTTCATGGATATCTTGAGCAGTTGAAAACTTAAATGACAAAATTACTGTAAATGTTTACAAATGTTAAAAAATATTCCCTTAAGTGCTTGTAAGAATGACCTGCTTTAATTGAACACTTCCTTGTGTCTCTTTGCATAAAGCTGTGCAAAAATAATAAAGCTCTCACTAATACCTTTAGGATAATTAAGATTTAAATCCAGCCCTATAAATCCTATGATAAATAATCCATTTGATTTTAATCCCTTACATAGTCCGACATGTGCTTTAAGGCACAATTGACTCTTCAGAAAAGAAAGCTAATCCAAATATATTTCTGTTTCTGAATAGCATATCATTAGGGAATAAAAAACTACAAATGGGAGAATGGAAGAAAGAATGGCTATTATTACAACCTGTTTTATTAAAGCTTTTTAATTCTCTGTAAGTGAAATGGCACATGTAAAATAAGGATATTATCAGGAAATATATATTTCCTTCAGCATCTATGAGCAGGAATATTGATTTGCCTCCTTTATTTAGGAGTGAATATGGAGTTCAACAAAACTGATTACAATGTACTACGTCTGAAAAATTGATGTAAGAAATGGATTGTTAAATGTATGTAAAGTAGGACTTAAAAACAAGATCTTAAGAAAAATCAAACTAATTTTTAATTAAAATTTGACAAATGTAAAGCAGCAGTTCAACAATAAAGCAATAACAGTTTAAAAATATTTCCCCATATTTCTCTTCAGACGGAGAAATGAATTATAGAAATTTCACTTGAATTAAGAACCAGATTCTCACAGTAGTAAAACTACCACAGTAATTAAAACTTTTAGTCCGGATCTGAACTAAAATTTATGATAAGCCTATTTTATAAATGGCTTTTCATAGGATTCTACTGAGACTAATAATTGGAATAAGGAGTTTAAGATAAAGATTACAGGAAAGATTACATGAAGAATTATTAAAAATGACACATAATAACTGACACTGAATAACTTTTATTTTTAAAGGCAATGAAGATCAATTTTATTGATTATTCCTTTCCAGTATATTCCTACATTGAGATTATCAGTCTGTGAATCTTCAAATATATGTGGTCAGTTTCATGGTATGGACATACAGTGTCTGTTTATAATTTTAGTTGACAGGTAAACAATGTGAGTAATTTATTAACAATCTGCATGCTGGACTGTGTGTGACTAAAACATAGACCCCAGATATAAAGGGATACATTATTAGGACTAAAATTCCAATTAAAAAAAAAAAAAAAAAAAGTGAGCATTATTTTCAATGTCGCTTTTTTTTTTTTCCTGAATTAGAAGAATGATTTAGAAAAGCCAGTATGGGTTTCCTCACATTAACTGACGATATATTTTTGAAAGATATCTAATGCAAATGATCCAGCTAAGCTTCAAAAACTTACACTTTGAAGATACAGCTGTTCTTAGTCAATGAAGACAAATTCTGAGAATTTTGTGAAGAAGTACAATAATACAGAATAAATTTTAATATGCAAAATCTATGTCAATTGTTTTCCTACAAATACTGGACAGAGATTGAGAGAACTATTTTGCCAAATCATGGTATTTTTGTGGCAGATGGTAGGCATAATATTAACATACTTATAAGAGTAAATAATTGTTAAAAATGGAAGATCATTCTTCATGTTGACACACATCTTGAAAACTTTCTGGTCACAGGAGCATCGTGACCTTGTCGGTATCAAGAACTGAGCAGCTAAGTATGACAAGAGCCACAACAAATAGGCTGAGTGTGATGAGCCACGACATGCCTCAGTACAGGCTATGCATCAGTGAATGACATGAAAATATGCGAAATGCTGGTAAATAGAGATAACAGATTGATTTAACTGGCAGCCTGTGACAGTGTCTGTCTATAAAACAACCTGTAATACAGAGCATACAGAAGCATTGCCAAGGTGATGTCTGACCTACCAGGAAATACATCAAACTGAAACCATGCCCTGTCAGAGCTGAGCCACTACCCAGCATCCTGCACACCTGAGGGTGGGCTGTGCCAACCCACCAGCACTGTGATCAGGACATGTGTCAGTCATGCATGAAGTACATGTGCAATGACTGCTCTCCCCAATCCTACCCATCACTTGATCCACTTCAGAAAAGGAGATTCAAAGCAGCATGTTGTCTTTACTCCTTTTCTCACTATGACAACATCCAATTGTATACTGATTTTATGCACATTTGAATTCTTTTATTATTTATTTATTTATGGTGCAAATGGTAATCAGTAAAGTTGAGTAAGAAGCTTTTTTTTTTTTTTTTTTTTACACATTCATGCATAGGCTCATATATGCATAGTCATGCACATCAGATTACATGCACAGCCATTGGTCACCACTGTAAAATTTACTGGGAAGACTGTTCCCGTCTTCCAATTTCTAGAATGGATTATATAAAGTGCTATAGACTTTAATTTGAGAAGTAAAACAGAGCATGAGGCTTTATATAAGGAAAGTCTGTTGCTTTTTCCAGCAGTCTTCAATCAGTTCTTCACATGAAGGATTCAAAGAGCCAATGGGAAGATTCCCTGATGCAAACCTTGTCAGTGTTAAGCAATGGAGCAAGGTAAGAGGCTCTTGCTCTTTAATCATCCTCAGTATTTAAGAATATTATTTTCTAATCATGTATCCACTTGAAAACTATGTTGAAATGGCTTTAAACTCATTCACTTAATTTGTTAAAAAGTTTTTGCAGATGTTTTTCATATACTTGAAATAAAAATATAGAGGCAGTATAGCAAATACCATCAGCTTTTCACACTGCACCAGTCAGATTACAAGTTTGAAGAATTTCTGAATTATTTTATTTCAATACGAATCACTGAATCCAACAGAAAACCCTCTGGAAAAGATCCAATATGTACATATTTTTTGAGCTGTTAATGTGAAGTTAATGCTCTCAATGCATACAAATTCCCTGGGAAGCATTGTCTGCTTTCTCATGGAAGAACTTATCCCTCTGACTACTCTGGTAGGTAACAATAGGTTCAGAACAATGTTTTCCTCCTCTGTAGGGCAAATAACCCCCAAGAATAGCACTCAAGGAAATAGTGCGAAAGGTGGTATATTTTTGGTAGGCTTAAGTAGATGGTATACAAACAAATAGTAAAAAAAGAGAGTGGCTCACCTTGATGATGGCTAAAGCTTGCTGATAACTCCACCAGGGAGGGATCTTCAGCAAGAGATCCTTCCCTGGTAATGGTCAGCCCTTAAATGGGGTCTCGGGAGAGGTGGAGTCAAACTCCAACCCTTTCAATCACACTCAGTTGTGCCCCTGCAGCTGACTCAGTGCTCGCCTCAGGTGATCAATCAGTGGTTCAGGCTGTGATTCAACAGTTCCCATACATTCCTCCCATTCTACCATTCAAACCTTCCTCGCTGTTCTTACAATCTCCCAAAAGAGTTATAATAATACTAGAATTTTATGTACGTGCATCTATCACAAATGAAGAGGACACAAAACAAAAAGGATATAGTTCTGCAGTAGCTGAGTTTGAAACGGTTGTTACATATACATAAAGAGATTCAAATAAATATCCTGTATTTCCCTACTAGTCATAAGCAAGATGGCCAGAAATGAATTTAAGGAACAAACACACATATATATATAGTTTTTGGTAAATATATTACTCCAAAAGGTTCAAGAAGCTGCTAATCTTCTCATCATAATAACTTCTCCAAAGTACAAACAGCTGAGAATGACTTCTTTTTATAAGATAAAATTCAATTGATTACAAAGAAGATTTCCAGGTGGGAAAACAAAAAATTTGTTAGCACCTAATTAACCGCTGTATCAAACTATCCTATCAGTTTAATTAAAGCAGTAAAGTATGCTTATTTTAATTTATTCAGCGTTAATTTCTTTAGTTGGTGAAAGAAAATAATTGTAAATTTTATATAAATTGTAAAGAGTATGACCAGCACAGTACAGGAGCCTAGTTAAACAATTTGGGTATGATTTTACATCAGCTTTGCAGGACATTGACATGGTTATTCTAAATTCTTATGTAGATGCTGCGATGTCATGAACTAAGCTGCATTTCCACCAGAAGAGCAGTGGCCAGTAGCACAAGGAAGATAATTACTCCCTCTATTCTGCCCTTGTGAGGCCCCATATGGAGTACTGGTCTGAGTCTGGGGCCCCAAACAGTAACGATGCGCTGCTTTTGGAGAGGACCCAGATGAAGGACACAAGGATGATCCAGATGTGAAGCACATCTCCTATGAAGACAAGCTGAAGGAACTGGACTTGTTCAGATTGGAAAAGAGAAGGCTGTGGGAGATTTCATCACAGCCTACCAATATTTAAAATGTGTTTATAAACATGAGGGAAATCAACTTTTTATACAGTTGAGGTGAAATGCTTTTGTTTATTTTTAAGATCATATTTCTCCCACTTTTTGAATGCAGACTCAAATTCATTTAGCCCATACTTGGACAAATCAGAAGCTGCTAAAATGAAACAGCACTAAGCAGAACCCCAATTTATGAGAAATGCTGATAGATCATGAAAGGATACAGATATAGATTCTCAAGCAAGAAATCTTGATTTGAATTTTTTTTTTTCCCAAAAAATAGCTAGGAAAGATACGGCTTATAAAGAGTGGACTTCATGAAGTAAAATCCACAAGCTAAAACTTCCAACATCTCACAGCTAAATGTATGTTAACCTAAAAAATCCTCTGACATAGTAATGGATGGCCCTAAGTAACTGAATCAAACCTTTATATTTATGTAATTATAATAAACTATTGATCGTACTCTTACACAAACTTTTAAACCCATTATTTAAGTTCCTACTTCCTTCAAAATCACACAGAAGTTGATGACATTAAGACAACTAATTCTAGAAAAACACTGAAGTGATAAACATAGCAAGAAGATGCAGGAATTTTCAATTATCAGTGACGGTAATTATTCTTCAACCAGGTAATTTAATGCGTGATCTGATAGATGGATTATGTCTCAGAAGTCTTGCAGTCAGGACTTCTATTACTGTGCAGTCATGAATACAATATAGGTACTGACTTTATACGTAATGTCTTTCTCATGACTATGCACACTGTGATAAGAAATGAAGAAAATAGAGAAGTCACATGATTTCAGCATATGCTTGGTTCCTAACAAATCTATTAATTTGAAATTGCCGTTTGAACCATGCAGATTATTTTATTAGGTTACTGAATATAATATGTAGCAATTTGTATTTCATATATATCATGAAAATAAAAAAAATATTTTCCCTACTGAAATTATAACAGACAAAATCAAACCATCCTTATCAAAACAATTTTTAATTCAACCCTACAACTCTGCAAAATTTTTAGATTTTAACGAAGATTTGAAGGTTTAATTCTGATACGCGTGATAGTCCACAGAATGCCAATTCCTATAAATTTTACGTCTTCACCTTACTTTTTCCAAAAATGCTTTGAAGTGGGAGATGAATACATTACGTAAAACTTTACTTTTACATACATAAGCATAACTTTCTTCTCTATTTATCTTGTACAAAAGTAATCACAGAATTATAGGGGTTGGAAGGAACCTCTAGAGATCATCTAGTCCAACCCCCCTGCCAAAGCAGCTCCCTAGGCCAGGTTGCACAGGTAGGTGTCAAGGCAGATCTTCAACATCACCAGAGAAGGAGACTCCATAACCTCTCTGTGCAGCCTGTGCCAGTGCTCCATCACTGGACTGTGAAGAAGTTGCCATGCACATTTGTGTGGAACTTCCCATGCATCAAGGTAGACTACATCTGGCTGTTCTCCAGTGTTCAGGCACCTCTCCCATTCTCCATGACCTCTCAAAAATGATAAAGAGTGGTTAAGCAACCACCTCTGCCAACTCCCTCAGCAGATGTGGATGCATCCCATTGGAGCCCATGGATTTACACACGTTGATGTTGGCAAGGAATGTATTACAAAAAGTCACTGGAGTTAAATTCCAAGAAAGAAAAAACGGATAATAATTTCAATAGGAAAAAAAAAAAAAAAAAAAAAAAAAAAAAGCAGAAGGAATAAAAGAAACATAGCTGCATAAATAGCAGTAGCTGAGGGGCTTAGACATCTCTTTCCTTCTTATTATTTTGCATATACAAAAACTAAAATAAAAAGAGACAATAACTTTGCATTTCTGCTGGGAAAGCAAACACACAGTATTTTTGGCTTACTATGACAATACTTTGTGATACAGGAAAGATGAGTTTTCATACATAAATTATGAAAGTCTGATGCAAACTTTGGACCTCATCAAACTTTGCTGACACTGACCTGTGAAGTTAATGATCTTCCTTAAATAAAATTTTAAAAATAGATTTATTTCTTTTCCTGTCTACAGCAAGTCACTATCTGGCTGTTCCAATAGCTTAACATCTGTACAAAAAGGAAAAAAAAAGTAACACAGACTTAAAATATATAAAAAAATTATATTGTATGCAAAACATAGAAATTGCTATTCCTTATCTTAGACAACCTGTCTGAAGATGAGGGAAAAAAAATGCAATTAAATCTCTCCAATTCATTCAAAATGTGGAAAATTCCTTTTCAAAAGGTAATAAAGTTGAATGCATTATATATCTTGTCACCGTTTCAGACTGCTTTAATTCACAGACATAACAAATGAGTCTGGCATATTGACTTTTAATTATATTAATAGGGCTCTTGCTAAGATAAATCTTACCCTCTTCATTAAGATTTTACTGTAAATGATTTTACTAGATCTCTAATGTCTCAGAAGGAAAACAACTATGGGCAGTAGTTACCAGGCTTAAGAAATATCCCATGCTCACCTAATTAATAAAGACAGGAGTCATAATTTAATTATTCAGCTCTGACATCTATTTTGAGCATGTCTTGCACTCAATCACTGTAATAAAGCAATGTTCTATGAGTACACCATAATTCAGAAGCAGTTCAGCAGCACGAGACAAATCAGCAGCTGTGAAATGTAATTCATATTGTTATTTAACATAAAATGATGAGGAATTTTCTAGTTAATCACTACGAGCAAAAGGATCACATCACAAATCATTAAAATTTAATTACCTTTCTTCCTAATTATTGGATACATTACACTGGTATGCTGGTTTTCATGCAGAGAATCACTATGATATAAGACCTGTATCAATGTATTGAAATTAGGTTTCACATTCTTCATATAACGACTGCACTGAGTTAAAAGTTACTTGTGTTTTCTTCTATGGACCACTACAGGGTTTTTTTCTGGTCATTCATTTGTTACTTGTGTCACAAACTGCAAAGAGCTAATGAGGCAACCAGCTATTTAAGTGCAGACATTTCTATCAAAAATGAAGCCATACCCTTAGAGCCAGACATGAAGCATACACAGTAGCCAACATTAGACTGCAGAATGTAATTACAGCCCACTCTGACTAAATCAAAAACTTGGAAAACAAGATTGGCAGCTGCTGACTGCCAGTAGGATGGAGAGTACACTATTCTCATCTGAATAATGCATTCTACCTAAAAAACATTTCAGCCCAAGGCTGCAAATATGCTCCAGGAAACAAACGAAACAACCTTGCATCTCTTTTGACCACTCCTAATTTAATGCGCCAGTTTTCCCCATTTCTTCCAGTTCTCCAAACCGTGCTTAGGTACAGTTGTTAGAAGAGTCTGTGCTTTCAACAACTCAGAGGAGAAGTTCTAAATTTGTATAACTTCCAGTGAATTTCTAGAATATTTTAAAAACAAAAAACTGTTATTCTAGGCTGAGAGATATTAAATGTCACACCATTTTAGCATTTCTATCAGAATCTATCATTAACAGCTATGTTTGGGCCCATATGTTTTGTATAATTCATTTTAAAATTCTTGTACTAACATTTATTTGAATTCCCTTTCCTTTCAAAATCAGGGTGGACAGATAACTAGATAAAGTGAGATGCATGGAAATAGCCCTGGCAATAATAAATAAACTAGAGCTGCACTACTACAGAATTAAAGGAGGATGTGTATTTGACAAAAAAAAAAAAAAAAAAAAAATGGCAAGGAAATATAAAGGTTTCTGCATACCTACCCAAAAAAGTAGAGAAGCTCTGGAATGAAGTGCTGAGGAGAGTAAACTGGGAAAAATTAAACTTATGTGGATATAGAACTTTTGCTCAATGTCTTCTTTCATTTTTTAGGTATGAGAAAATTAAAAAAAAATAACAAAGCATAAAAAGTTTTAACACCAGAAAACGCCAAAGTTATGTGGAGTTATGTGCAGACACAGAGAAATATCAATAGAGCCAAGTTCCTCAGTTTTACTGTTCCCATGAGTAATTCTTAAGAAATGTAAAACTCAAGTTCCTCTCTTGAGAAGTGGTGAATCTCACAGGACTAAAAGGAGAGTCCTGCCTGCGTTAATTAATCACCAGGGATTATTCCTCCAGTTTTAAAAGGAAATATCTGTTCTGGATAAGAATAGTTACATATTTATATTTATTTTTGAAATTTTCAAGTCAGTTACAATATGTGGTGGTCCAGTTCAAGTATAATTTGGGGCTAACAAATGGGAAAATTACAACAGCGTGATAGCATTTTATATGAAGACAAAAATTACAGGCTGATGTAGAGTTGGACAAAAGCTGTCAAGACTTGCTAAATCCTCATGTCCTTTCAACACAACCTACATTTGTTTGTGTAGGAATTTATGCAGTCCTGATTGGCTCATAGTTGACAGCAAAAGTGAACTGGGGAAAAGTAAACAAATGCTTGACACAGACTACATTTCTAGCCAAATCAGGCAAAATTTTACTGTTGTTTCACTGCATAATATAGAATAGAATATAGAATACTCTTAACATAATGCTCATTTTGAACAGTCCCCCTTCTCCATGTTATGTATAGCTTTTCTTTGTGGCAGGCCCTCATAAATATCAGCCATTACTTATCATCATTATTTTCAGGATGTAAAAGAGACAGAATTTCACCTTTTGTTTAAATTCTATGAGGAATCAGAAGTACACTATACACAGAGGACATCAGAATTGCCAAATTCCTTAAGCAAAATGTAACTCTTAATAATAAAATGATTATCTCCCGCTTTCAGAATATTTTAAAATCAATTCAGAATGAAGTTCTTATTAACAGTTCCAATGTATGACAATTGCAAAATACCACAGATATTTAAGAAAAAAAAATTCTGCTTACAACTACTGCACAAGCCACTATTCCTGCAATATCAAATCTTGGTATATTTTAGGCATATAATGCCTGGAAAATGGCTTCTACAAATTTTTAAAAAGCTCAGCCTCCCAAGTACTGTATTCTCTTTTTAAGGATAAGGTATGACAAAGATGAAGTCTCATCTAGTATTTTAAAAGAACAAGGTAAGCTGCCAAGCCCTGCATGACTCATGGGGCTTTATTGTTTGAAAAACAGAAGGAAATAGTGTAAAGAAAAGCAAACATACCTCAAAAAAAAAAATCATGGAATTTCAAAAAAGTTCTATTTCTAATGTAAAATAATATGCTGTCATGCTTTTATGATTTTTGTTATTGGTATTTCACATCATAACATCAAGTAGTGCACTGAGAGTTAGAGAGTTAATGCTCCAGTTCCATGTATCATCGATAGTTCCAGGTATACCTGTCTCAGAAGAGAAGAAGAACTACATGCCCCAGAAGAATGTTCAGTGTTCTGTTTCCATTTTTCATTCAGAGAGAAAAATAAAACTGTTTGCATGTTATGAGATGCCCCTTTTTTTCCCTTTTCTGCTCATGTCATGTGAACAGTTATACCTTTCCCTCTGACTGGAAAATGGAAACAGAACAGTGAACAGTCTTCTGGGATACATGCAATCAAATTCTTATTATTTTATTATTTTATTTTACCAGTTCACCTAGGATAGTAAAGAAAGGCCCAGAGTTATTTATCCAAAATTTAAATTAGATATTGAATTTGAAGGTGCTATGTAAAATAAAAAAATAAATACCTTCATCTATGTTGAGGCCCTGGAATGTGTTCAGAGAAGGGCAACGAAACTGGTGAGGGATCTGGAACACAAGTCTTACGAGGAGTGGCTGAAGGAGCTGGTATTGTTTAGTCTGGAGAAGAGAAGGCCCAGGGGAGACCTCATCACAGTCTACAACTTCCTCAAGGGAGGCTGTGGTGAGGGAGGGATCAGCCTTTTCTCCCAGATAACTAATGACAGGATGAGAGGCAATGGCCACAAGTTGCGCCAGGGAAGATTTAGACTGGATATGAGGACAACTTTTTCTCTGAAAGACTGGTCAGATCATAGAATCAGATGCTGGAATGGCCTGCCTAGGGAAGTGGTGGAGTCACCATTCCTAGAGCTGTTCAAGAAGCACCTGGATGAGGTGCTAAGGGATATGATTTAGTACCTTAGTGGGTAGGGATGGTGATAGGAGGAAGGTTTGGCCAGATGATCTTGTAGGTCCTTTCCAACCTAGTATTTCTATGTATCTATGAGTGTTAAAAATTCAATGAAGGCTCTCAGAAAATATGTAGAATAGCACCCTGCAGAAAGCTTTTCTTAACATAATGTACCTCTATTGTAAACCAAAGAGCCTCCAGGTTGTTAAGAAACTGAGAATAATAGTATACCCCGCTTTTAATAAGATGTTTGTTCAGAAAGCACATTAAAGAATCATTCAAAATGAAGGCATTAATGCATATGTATGATGTCTTAATAAGAAAACACACCTTTCTTCTTTCCTCCAGCTCTTTTTTTGCCACCTTCCACCTTCAATTTTATTTTACTTTTTAATGAGTTTCCTGGTCAACAAGTAAAAAGCACATAAGATGTATTTTAAAATACTTGACTTTTTCAGACAAAAAGTCAGCAATGATTGAAAGTTTTCATCTTGTCATTCTGAGAGCTGTTTTGTATGATTCCCTACCAGTAAAGTAGTCTGTTGTCAGATGAGATCCTTGCAATAGTTTGCATTTTAAACTTACAATTCTGCATTGAACATTAAGCATAATAACAAAAGATAAATAACCAGATCAAACAGCCAAAATGTTCTCTTTACTATTGAAGTCCATTTAAGATCTTTGCAAACATATAACCTTGATTTTGATTGTAAGGTTGCAGATTGCCACCCTCTTTATTAAAGTTCTATTGGGCCTAAGACTCCTGTTGTGCAGGAAAAAAAAAAGAAAAAAAAAATCAAAACTAAAGTGTTCAAATGATTAATCATTTGGGTTTTCTTGTGGGTTGCTTTTTATTATTATTATTATTATTTTCCCTTTTGGGGCGTACTTTTACACCCAGCTACCCTCCTAGACATTTGTGAATAGAATCACAGAATGACAGAACTATAGGGGTTGGAATGGACCACTGGAGACCATCTGGCTCAACCGCACTGCTAAAGCAGTTTCCCTACAGTAGGTCACACAGGACAGTGTTCAGAAGGATCTTGAATATCTGTAGAGAAGGATACTCCACAACATCCATAAACCAGAGGGCATCAGTGAAACTGTGGAAACAATCTGAACATTAGAGGAAAGATGTGGGGGACAGATAAAGTTTGGAATGCAAAATAAAATCTGCACTCATCTTATGAAACTTATGACACAAGTCTCCAGGAAGGCTTCAGGATGATTATATCCACATGTCCACAGTGAAATTCCACATTATGATGATTCTCTTAGTAATTACAACAGCCTAAGTAATGTGAACGCTTCAAATCCTATAATTTTTATATTTGATATCCAGTTTTGAGAAAGTGCTGGTGAAAAACTCCCAGATTCTTGTTCCTGCAAAATTTGCACTGCATTTTATGGATCAAAAAGGTGTGAGAAATAAGTATCTTATGAACATCAGAACAACACCTGAAATCATAGTTTCAGTCAGTCAGTCAGTCAGTCAGTCACGTTTCCCTCTGCAACACAAGTTGCACATACATAGTTCTATCCCCTGAGTAGAAAGATGTAAGAGTACAAACAATCCCTGACAGAAGAAAGGTGATTTCATTCCATTCAGTGAGATATGGCACATTTAATTTAAATTATGCACAAATCAAAGCTATATGTCACATAAGTGAAGGTGGCACATGGCCCTTCAGAGAAGAACATATCATCTTCCCTAAGATCCTTACCATCTGGATGTCAATTTAAATCAATCATTCTGCATAGTGGTTTTTTTCCAAGTCACTTGCTTCAGAAGTATGAGGCTTCATCCAAAATTAATCCAAATCAACTGATGACTTATTTCACTGGGTTTCGGATCAGAACACTGTGTCAAGATACAGACACTTTTGACACTTTGCCCATTTTCAGAATCGTTCAAACTTTCACAGAATCATTAAGTACAGTTTACCATAAAAGGTTGGCACACTTGCTTTCTACCTGTGGGAAATGGTTCCACAGACCCCAGATCTGCAACCAAATCTAAACAGCATGACGCTGCACAAATGCTTTCCTCACTGGACTACAAGTACAAGCCATAAGGGAGGTGCATCCTCTCTCCACTGGTATTAGAGAAAAACTACATTGTACCTTGTCACCTTCTCTGAGTGTCTCAGATCACTCTTTTGAAAGAAAAATTGTGTCTAACAAATTGCCTTCCTAGAATTATGCAGTTCTACAGTTGGAAAATTTATGCTTTTATTTTTATTTTTATTTTTTATTTTTTCCCAGTTGAAGCTTTTAAAATGAAATACTTTAGTGCTGTTTAGTGTTGTTGCCATGTCCACAGCAAGTTACAGACAGGCCTGAAACCTGTGGCCTACTGCTGCTCTGATCCTCCAGGTTACCTCAATGGATCAACTGCTGTTATCAGAGACTTGTTTTGTCTCAGTTCCCTATTTCTCTTTCATTTTTTTGCTGAGTAACTCAGTTTTATGCAACCAATGTTCATTAAAAAAAAAATGTATATATATATTGTGGCATTTTAATGTGATAATTAATTCCTAAAAGTCTGAATTTCAGTTTTCATCTAAGTAAATGGATGCTAATAGGCCATGCAAAAAGACTCTACTTGTTAAAATATAAATGAAATATCCTTTATGTTTATACATGTGTAAGAAATTAATATTGCAGCTGAACTGGAAACAAAATTGCTTTAGTTAACCAACCATTGCAACGCAATCAAATGCAGTATCAAATGTAATTGTGTAAGACCATTTGGGAAATAACAGCAATTATTTCATAGACCATTCTCCCCCTCTCCTTCCAATTCACTTGCACAAATTCTTTTTTCATGCATCTCTACACCAGCAAAGTAATTCGACCATCACAAGTGTCAAAAACACCATCATACAATTCTGCAATATACAAGAAAATTCAAACTGACAAGGCTGTTCCGTTTACCAATATTGGGTTGTTACTCTGATTTGTAACTGCATTAATCTAAAAATGTTTAAGTATTTTTTTATTTCTCCAGCTGTATATGCAGCTAGGGAATTGTGCAATGCTGATGGAGCAGGAAACAAAGAATGGCATTTCTTTGTTTGCCTGAAGCTAAGTACTTTGGATTTGACTTCACACACTTCATAGCTATTCTCTAAAGATTTAACACTCCTCTAATGATAGTATTATTTTGGGGCTGTTCGAGAAAAACTGTAGTTCGATATTTTAATTTACTATGTGCTTAATCAGACAACAACCCATATTACAATCCAATATTAATGAAAATTGTTCTTTTTTTTACTCAGAAGACACTCAATATTCTTAATTAGTATTCATAATTAATATCCATTTGAATTGCTTTGTACTTTTTAGTAAGTTAATTAGTAATTACTAAAATTATTTTGGTATTTAATTATCAATGCAAAACACCAAAAAAACATTATCATTAGTTCTATCGGACCCCTGAACAATAGTGGCACTTAACTCAATTTAAATTTTTATTTTTTTTGCTTGAGCCATCTCATATACACTCAACAATCATTTATTTATTAATAAAAGTAATGTAGCCCCCACCTCTGCATCAATCTGTGTATTCAGAAAGTTGTACAAGAAGACAGCGGGATAGGAATACGTGACTATTTTAGCTAAAATCAGACATTCACTGTTCAGGAAGTCAGTGGGTCATAGATTCAAGTTCAAATTCCTACCAATCACATTTCTTTGTTCACAGCTATTTTTTTGTTTTTGTAAGGATTAACAATCTATTTCAGTTAAAGACAAAATAAAATTTAAAAATTCATAGATTCATAGATTCATAGATACATTAGGTTGGAAAGGACCTACAAGATCATCTAGTCCAAACATCCTCACACCACCATCCCTACCCACCAAGCTACTAAATCAAATCCCTCAGCACCTCATCTAAACGCTTCTTGAACAGCGCTAGGGACGGTGCCTCAACCACCTCCCTAGGCAGGCCATTCCAGTGCCTGACCACTCTTTCAGAGAAAAAATTTTTCCTCAAGTCTAATCTAAATCTTCCCCGGCACAACTTGTGGCCATTCCCTCTCGTCCTGTCATTAGTTACCTGGGAGAAGAGGCCGACACCCTCCTTACCACAGCCTCTCTTCAGGAAGTGGTAGAGTGCAATGAGGTCTCCTCTGAGCCTCCTTTTCCCCAAACTAAACAATCCTAGCTCCCTCAGACGCTCCTCGTAAGACTTGTGCTCCAGACCCCTCACCAGTTTTGTTGCCCTTCTCTGAACACGCTCCAGGGCCTCGATGTCTCTCTTGTAGTGAGGGGCCCAAAACTGAACGCAGTACTCGAGGTGCAGCCGCACCAGAGCTGAGTACAGGGGGATGATCACCTCCCTGCTCCTGCTGGCCACACTATTCCTAATACAGGCCAGGATGCCATTGGCCTTCTTGGCCACCTGGGCACACTGCCGGCTCATACTGAGCCGAGCATCAACCAACACCCCCAGGTCCTTTTCCTCTATACACTCCTCAAGCCATTCTGCCCCAAGCCTATAGCATTGCATGGGGTTATTGTGGCCAAAGTGCAGGACCCGGCACTTGGCCTTATTGAACCTCATCCCATTGACCTCAGCCCAACTGTCTAGCCTATCCAGATCCCGCTGAAGGGCCTCCCTACCCTCAGGCAGATCGACACATCCTCCCAACTTGGTGTCATCCGCAAACTTACTGAGGGTACACTCAATCCCCTCATCCAGGTCATCAATAAAGATATTAAACAAGACGGGCCCCAATACCGACCCTTGGGGGACACCACTCGTGACAGGACGCCAGCTGGACTTGACTCCATTAACCACTACCCGCTGGGCACGGCCCTCTAGCCAATTCTCAACCCAGAGAAGAGTGAACCTGTCCACACCATGGGCTGCCAGCTTCTGCAGGAGAATACTGTGGGAGACTGTGTCAAAGGCTTTGCTGAAGTCCAGGTAGACTACATCAACAGTCTTTCCCTCATCTACCAGTCTGGTCACCCAGTCGTAGAAGGAGATGAAGTTGGAAACTTCTCATCTCCTTCTTAAACTTTGGTAAAGTTTCCTTTACAAATTAAGACTAAGAACACTTAAATTTCCTGTATCATCATTCTTGAAGTAGTTTAAATTCAATATACTACAGTACTAGAAATAAGGAGAGACCTTCTACTCTCGTAGAACTACAAATAATATGCAAATTGGATTTCAGTAGTTGATTAGTGCTTCTATCAACATTTTAGTTTTCTTTTTTTATTCTGAAAGAAAATTCTCTCCTTTAGATAATTCTGACAGTCTTCAAATGAAATTATTACCTGAAATTAAAAAAAAAAAAAAAAGGGATGAAATGTGGATCTTCAAACATTTTTTCCCTGTATTGATTAATTTAATACATTTTCTGACAATTCTGAATTTGTGTTAATAGTGATGTGAACCTAAAAAATGCTTACATGCTTGTTCTGCTGCAGTCTGTTCATGAGTGCATACTTGGAATAAGTTGTTAAAACAGGTGATGAGAGTCATGATTGACAAATCTCTTGTAGCTCTGTAGTAAGGCCATCCCTTTTTGCCCTTCCTCTGTTGGATTTGTTCACTGAAATCCGCCTGCATATAACTCTCTAGAAGGAATGCTCACAATAGTTACTCCTCAAAACTCCATAGGCCATTATTTACTACAGTGTGACTCTCAAGGACATCACTGATCATGAACGCACTAGAAGAAGAAAGACCATCACAAAGAACTTACTTCTTTATCTACTTATGTGCAGTGTTGCTGGCAGGGCTCTCATCACCCTAAAACAAGTTCTAGGAAAGGCAATAAATCTCACAAAGTGTGATTCAGATCATTCCTAATGCTATCAAAGTATCAGAAGAAACGCCATCAGTGAGAAATGAAGAAAGTTTTTCAATGCATCTTCCACATTACATCACTGCCATTAGGAGAATGAAACTTACAGTGAAAATTAAGTTTATCAGAAAGATCTGTGTGCAAACTAATTTGAACAGGCATTTTCTAAAAAGTAGGCCAGAAGAGAAGAATGATTACTTCTGGCAAAAATGTAGCAAATTAAATTATAAGAAGCTTAATGCATTTATTTTAAATTTAATTGCATAACGTAATGTCAAGGTTGTTATATGGTGCACAGCTAATTTCAAAACAGTAAAGCACAAACTTGGTTTGCAGTTAGTTTACTAAAAAAAAAAAAAAAGTCTTTCTTTTCTTTCTTCATTTCTTTTTTTTTTTCCCCCACAGTCCTTCCTTGTACTATAACATTAATATAAAATCATATTTCAAACCTACTTTGGGGTCTCTCATTAACAATGAATTGTGATGACACCAGAAGCTTCTCTGTGAAAACTGACTTCTACTGGAAGTAAAGGGTGAAAAGAAAAACAAAGAGTAGATACAGTATTGTTGATACGAAACCAGTGCATTCTGTAAGAACGAAAATGATCAGAAGGAGCATCTGACCTTGTTCACACTGTTCTGCACATAGCCCAGAAAACCTGTGGGTTTTGTTTCCTTCTCAGAGGAGTTAAAGATCAGCAGAAAAGGTCGCTGTAGAATTTCCAATACTTCATCCCCATGGAAGTGATATTCTGTGTTTTACCATGTTTTAAAAGCTGTGCCTGTGCAGGAAGCATGTGTAAAAGCATCCAGTCCATACCCAGACCTTCTCTGCTCCCTAAAAAGGCAGTCACTCTTATCTGAATTTGACTTAACCGCAGAGTCTGGGTTGGTTTTTGTTGGCATGTTTTCAGCTTGATTTTAAGAACTTTATGTCCAAGAGTATGAAGAACACTGGAACATAAAGGACACTTTGGAAAAACATTGTGCACTTAACTGTATACCTGTATGATACCAGCGGACGTGCAGACACAGTCTAGGTTAGCAAAAGCACATAAAAGCACCAACTGCTTTTATTCCTGAAGTGACAGCAACATAATAAATGACTTTGACGCTCTGCAGGAAGCTGTAGTCTAACACTGAAATCTTATAACCACACAGCACCATATTAATTTGACTTGAACATCTATAAAGTATTAAATGTTGTGCATTTCAAAATGATACTTTCATTTTTCAGGCACATCTGAAATGACTGAAGATGATAATTTGGATTTTTACCAGTCTCTTTAGTAAGTACCAGAATATTCATGATACATTATTATTATAGAGAAAGATTCTTAAAATACTCAGTGTATGCAGTCACATAAACAACAAAATTCTTTCATATTAAACTTCTTCCTATCACATAAAAACATGTTAGAACAATTTCTATGATTCTCTTTCAGAGCTCAGAGTAGCACAAACTTCACTAGCATTTGCTATCACTCAGATGTCTCCTCTGAAATTACTCCTTGTGTATTAAAATAGAAAGTTGTCCTGTGTATATCTCAGAACTACACTACTGAGCCTGTGAAGCTTGCTATGACTCATGAAAGGAAAAGTCCATTTCAGCATTAACAGATCCGAACTGACTGGTTACTGAATAACATATACATTTGTAGGTAACAATTCCTTCTGTAGTGGATGTTTGTAAAAATAGAATGAAGAAAATTCCTGGGAGGTAAAAATAAGAAAAAAAAAAAAAAAAGAAACTTACCCCAAATTCATCCCTCCACTGATGTGATGCTTGGTACTTCTCCGCTTCTTTAGCGAGGCGCTGAAGACCAAAGAGAGGACATACATTTTAGTTTTCCCTGATTCTTCACAGAGCAAAATGTTTTGTTTTTATTTTCTTCATTGATACATTTTTTTCTATACATATCCATGTTTTTGAACTTAATTGAAATTGAAGCATATTTGAGTAAAGATGTACTACCCAGCTTTTCAGAAATGCAATTTTGTATATTGTTTACACTTCTAAGCTCTGCAGCCATTCATTAGATACCTTAACATTCCAGTGCTACTTAAGAAGTTCTACTTAAATCCAACAATACCTTTCTAAAAATACTTTCTCCTTACACACCTTGGCTTATATGTATAACTTTAATCTATCATCCAAACGCAAGCATTTATTAGAGTCTTAAAACACCACCATGGATACTTACTTTTCATAATAAATGATCTATCTTCAATTATACAAAGTACTGACATTCTCTGTGATGATTAGGGACCCATAAAAGAGTGGCAATTTGAACTAAATGTAGTCTGGTCCAAAACATTCCATGAATGTTTGCCACTGGAGAACATCAAGCTTACTCCTAGAGGCCATTTTTCCAGTTTAATTTAGCTTGAAAAAAGTCCAGTTTGTACAATTAGCCCCAGAGGATGTCAGACAATCAGATGATTCCCTTTCAAATCAATCCACTATGCTGGTTACATGTTCCCCCTCAAAAAATTATAAAATTTTGAATATCAACATTTTTACATTGTTATTTTATTACTACTTTGAATAGAAAAGCTGTCAAGCATAATGCTTGTTGTCCAGTTCTGCTACAGACAGCATCACTGCTGCCTGCAGCCCTGAGGCAGGCACCTATACTGGAATAAAGAAACTATATGAATACAGTTCACATGGATTCATTTATATTCTGATTTTGGAGAGACTTTGAAAACTACATTATTTCACAGCTCAATAAAACTGTTATTCCTGTGCAGTTGTAGTCTCTTTCTAACAGAATAGACTCATATCCACAAGCTAACTAGGAAGCAAAATTCTTTACTGTGTAATGATAAGTACAACATAGACCCAGTGAACACTTTAATATTCATATCAATTCCAACACAAAATGAACTGGTGGTCTAAGTAACATTTTTAGTTCAGTCAACTGTCAATTCTAGTTAACAAGAAGAGGAATATGACCAGAAAGTTCATAGAAGCTTGGACTGCAGACCTGCTGCTGTCACAATCTCATCTCAGTTCCAGTACATAAGGACACTCCATCTCACCCCTCCAATAAATACTAGTTGACAACCTACATAAAGCAAAATTTAAAGCCTTTTCCATGTCCATAGTCCAACCCTCCCTTGACCTCAATGGACCATTACTTCAGATAACTACAGTATTGTAAGATTTCTGGTAATACACTGGAATAATTTTGTAGGCTTAGTTTCTTCACTCAGTATAGCCAGTTCTACATCCAAATTTGGACTGTTCTAGTATGAGTATAAGCTGATTAAATCATGTTTCACCTGACAGTAGCAAAGCAAGACATGATACTTACTGCAAAAGTAAATAGTAGCAGCTAAATCTGCCTTCATTTCTCTGCCTGCTTCTCTACCTTAATCAATGAAAAAAAATAGCGATGTTCCTTGACCCAAAGACAAAATACAAAAACGAAAATATAAAAATGAAAATATATAAAAAAGACATAAAAATGAAAATAAATAAAATCCCCAATACCTGACTGGAAATATACATTTCTCCAGAGCCAGGCCTGTTGCAGTAGGAACACCTATAAGGTGATACAGCCTTATGATGTCTTATTTGTTGCCTATCTGAAGAATGTCTGCATTTTACTCTATTGCGTATCAATTTAACTTGTGTCAGTTACTACATAGTTTCCAGTAACTTTAGCTGGGCTGAGAGTAAGATAAAGGCCTAGTCCTTTTTTCAGTATTGTATATCAGAGATAGAACTAAAGCCTAGACAACCTGGTATCAGTCCTGTATTTTCCCTGAAACAGATCATCTTTTCCATCAACAATTCCCATAAATGCTATAGGAATGATTAATAGCCAGTATAATGGTTGTTAGTCAGGTCTAGTAGAAATCTGTAAAGTGAGTGTTCACAAGAGTAAATCATTTGATCTCTCAAATGGTGAAAAATACTGTATTTTCACCTTATATTCCTGCAACAGAACGCTCCTATAATTCTACAGCCATGTGAGTTACACATGTAAAAAGAAAGATCAGTATACTAAGGTACTCTGATTACCTAGCTCATCTTCAGCAGATAACTATCAGGGTCTATTTGCAGGTTACCACAGGGGTGCAGATAGTGTAAAGACTTCATTTTCAAAAAGGCGAGCTTGCTGTTGCTTTTCCTTTGCTTTTGTTGGTTGTCATCATGGTTTTACAATTGTTATTATGAGTATTCACATCATAACAATATGTGAAGCACCGGAACATTAAGAGTTACTTCTCCAGTTCTGTGGGCTGACAAATTTCTGGGTAGCTGGCTCTTGGGAGAGAACTACATACAATAGAGGACTTCACATTCCCATTTTCCACCCAGAGGGAAAGATAAAACTGCATGCAAATCCCAAGACTTCCCCGTTTGCTTTTCATCTAAGCAGTGGAGGTTCCCTAGCCATCTCACCTTCAACCTAAGCATAAGACTTTTGATTTTGGACACTCTTTCTCTCATTTTATTCAATTTAGTAGCTTCAATTCCAATTATATTGTATTATACTAGATTATTTTACATTCTGATACTTATTTAGTAAATTAGTTTTCCTCTTCATATCATTGCCACTGTTATCTTTTTAGGCCCATTTCCCTACCCTTAACCTTTTCCCCTTTCCCAGGGTGTGGGTCTGTGGGTCCCCTGTCCCATCAGTCACAGAACTGGACCAAACTGGCTCACAAACCATTGACATTTTTTGGTGGAGAACATGGGCAGTCTGAATCTGAACCTTTTTTTTTTTTAATGTTAGCAGAAAGAAGGATTTCTTAAAGTCAGAGAGTTGCAGAGCACTGTAGCTAGCTTTGACGTTCGTAGATTAGATTTTAGTCTGGGCGGACTGCCAGACTCTGGACACTGTAAAGAGTTTTGTTGTTTTTTTTAACTTCCATTAGCAACTGCCAACTATGTTTTGTTTTTTATTTCTGGAGCGCTGTAAAAAGGATTAGAGTGCATTATGGTTTTTGGAACATATTGATTTCTTACGAGGTTAATCATTTCTCTGTTTTGGAATTGCGTGTATATATATATATATATGTATGTGTATATATATATATATATATATAATGTATACATACATACATACATACATACATATATATATATATATATATATATATATATACACGCAATTAATGGCAATGGTGGAAACACAGCCCAACCATTTGCCAAGGGTTGATCCAAACTGCTTTGGACCAGGGCGGTGCACCCAAGCATCCACAGTATACTGACAACACTGTTGTGTGGGGCAATACAGAGGAAGTTTTCAAAAAAGAAGAGTAAATGTCATGGTTTTATGAATTTTTTATTATCGGTATTCACATCATAACATCATGTGAGGTACTGGGAGTTAAAGAGTTAATGCTCCAGTTCTGTGGACTGAGAAATTTCCAGGTACCTGGCTCTCAGAAGAGAACTACATACCCCAGTGGATTTTGCATTTCTGTTTTCCACCCAGAGGGAAAGATAAAACTGCACGCAAGTCCCAAAGTACCTCTTTTTTTGCTGTTCATCTCAGCAGTGGGAGCTTCCTACCCGTCTCGCTTTCAGCTTTAGTGTAAGGCCTTCGGTTTGCAGACACTCTCTCTCTTTATTTGATTTATTAGCTTCAGTTCCAATTATACTGTATTATATTATGTTATTTTGAATTCCGATATCTTATTTAGTAAATTAGTTTTCCTTCTCAGATCACTGCTGCTGTTTTATTTTTAGACCCATCTCCCTACCCTTTCACTTTTCCCCCTTCCCAGGATGTGGGTCCATGGGTCCCCCACCCCATTCGTCCAGTAACAAGGCCGATCCAGCCCACAAAATCTTGACAGCTGTAAGCTGGTTTCGCTATTGAGTGAAGCAAAGTGAAAGGACCTCAAGTATCTATCAATCGAGATGGCCCTACCCAATCCAGCTTTCTACATACGGTAGGGATAAACATCAGTTGATATGAAATTTATGTATTAATAAATAGATAAACAAATAAATAACAAAACCAGAGTACTCTCTTAAGTAATATCTTTAATAAGGGAAGAGTATAAGAAATAGAGTTTAAAATAAAAAAATTCTTATGAAACTAAGATTATCTCTGAAGTCCTTCCCTTCTACGCGAGGAAAAGCTCTACAACTACACATGGACTCTAATGACTGAGGCATTCAACTTTCCACAGGGAGAGTGATTTTTTAACAGAAAGAGCAAGAAGTCAAGACACCTGGGTCAAACCGCCTAGATGGTGAAGCTAACTCAAATTACCTATGCCTTTTTCTGCAACAAAAGGAGAGACTAATTTTTCATGTCTCTCAAAGAAGTCATGCCTGCATGCTTTTAAGGTATGCAAATGTCAGGTCTTGCCTTCCCCATTTTGATGGAGGAGTCTCTGGAGAAGACCAGAAGAGAAACACAACAGCGTGCTGACACCTGACATATCCCATATCATTACCACAAAGGTTTAATAAGGCAACACCCTCTTCAATACCATGGCCCATTGCAGTTTCCTATACATTTCTCAAGCAAACACTGAAACTTTGAGGCAAAAAAAAAAAAAAAAAAAAAAAAAACAGAACAGATTCTGAAACAAACATGCAAAATAGTTATTCTGCATATTAGGCTTCAGTCATTTCTCACTTTGTGTCTTGTATCAGTGCTGTGAAGGCAACAACTATAATAAGTTTTCTGGCCTTGAACTAAGTTCAACTTAATATTATAATTTTAGATATAAATGAATTACTCAGATTGGAAAAGGCCTTCAAGATCATCAAGAGAGAAAAGCTGAGAAACCAAATATCACTGAAAAGAGGTGAAGAAACAAAACTAAAATACAACAATATTCTGTTTGAGAATACAGAGTTGCAAACACAAACAAAATGCTGTAGCATTTATTCCTATGCTTATGAAGGATCCCTGGCAGAGCTGTAACATGGCACTTATACTTACAGGAACAAAAGAGCTAATGCTAGATTTAGGCGATGCAATTGATGTGGTAAGTGCTTGGAAATGCTGTGATTAAACAATTATTCCTAGATGAAATAGGTATTTCTATTTTATGTTTTTATGTTTTTTAATCAATGAAAACTTCTTACTGCCTTACTATTTTCTGAGTATCAGTTGTTCAGAGCCCATTATCTTTCAGAATAACTAGACTGATAATAAAATAACAATTACCCTTTGAAAGACAGCCACTGCTCACAAATAAGTACTGTACATTTTTTAAACAAACACTGAAGAAAACTTTGAGCTGCCTGCTCCTAGGGCTTCCTTAAATCTTTCAAAGATATTTGCTACCTTTAAAGCAAAACATATGCAGGAATTATTTACTTTATCAACCTATCCTCTTTTCTCTCACTTTTAAAGGGATTATAAAAGATTATCAAAAACTACTTCAAAACCCAGCTGCCTGTCAGTTTGAGAAATGACCATTTTCAAAGGTCCTGTCCCTAGATTCCAAGCATTTGCTTCTATCTCTGAAAGACAAGCGTTTGATGCAATGCACACAGAAAGAAAGAGACTTGAAGAATCTTTATCTGATCTGAAAAGATCAACTCCCTTGGCCTATTCATTTTGCAGCCTTTATTTGCGTGCTTGTCATATCTTTATCTCCTCCTAGTCAGCAAAACACTCTTTCAGCCAATAGCCTAATTACATTTATATTCAGTACAACAAATCAATCTTTTGAGTGCTTCCTACTCTCCTTTAAGTATTTTGTCTTGACAATAACATTGGAATACCCTTGATATATTATTAGAAAATGTGTAAGCTTCGAATTATTAGACATCAATACCCTAACAGAGCTTTCTAAAGTAGTGATGCTTTCAAGGTTATTTTAATAAGAGATATACCCAGGGAGAATATGCAATATCAGGCTTAAATAGAACTATATAGAAATATGCAATGAACTTTAAGTCCAAATTTTTACAATATGACAAGTATTCAATTCTGCTCTTGCATAAATGAGGTAAACTCCACAAGTGACATCTACAACAGCAGTGATAAACATGGTTTTCACATACTTATCTAAAACATGAATACTGTTCTTCTGTAGGTGACTACAAATCACATTTCACTTAGAAGACAGAAATACGTGAGGAAAAAGTCTGTCAGACTGGGATGTAATGCATGAAATACCAGTGGAAAACAGACACTTATTTCACTACAGCTTTAATGCAGACTGGTAGAAGTTTAAAGAAGTGTATTTTCACCTCAGTTAGCTGTGACACTCTATATTAAGCCAAGTAAAAATGATTTTCTTTATCTTTGATTCAATTCTACTACCTTTATTTTCATGGAACAAATTTCATTTTCTTTAGTAAACTTTGGCAATGAGTTAATTGGTCAAATATGAATTACTTTATTCGTGAGTATCCCGTTTCTTTATTGTCAAAAAAAATCACACATTTTGGCCCAAAGAGGAGAAGATTTCAAAATAAAATATTTCCAAATTGGAAGGTCAATAGCCCAAAAGTGAGCTTGGGAGTACTAAATATAGCAAAGACATTAATTCCATATGAGTAACACTTTTTTTTGTTTCTATACTCCCAGGAAGGGTGGGAGGGATTAATTGGGACTGATCATGTTGTTTTTTCTTTTGTAACTCTACTGAATATACTTGTATCTGACCTTCCTGACATGTAGGCATTCATAATTATCACCAGCACAAGATCTGATTTAGATTTGACAGAGATGTAGCCCTTAGCATTGCCAAGATGCTTCCAATCATAAAACAGTGTTTTAGCCTGAGCCACCAGTGATTTCAACTCTAATCACAAGGATTAAGATCTACTCTTCGAGATTTGTTTCTGTTTTAAAATCATTTTGGATACTAACACATTAGCACATCAGTTTCCAAGATAATTCATATTTCCCTACTCCAAATAAAAACTGTTATCTTGTGTATTACTGTACTCCATTACATAAAAGCCATAATTCTCACTGTAAGTGTAACCAGAATTTCAATACTCACACAGATCATTTAGCTACAGATTATACAACCCAATTCAGACACTTCTCAGAAATAAAAGCACAATTAAAAAGTGAATTTGCAGCAGAGTAATAAAGGCTAAAAGTGTAAATGAATACAAACTTGTGGTTTATACAGCCGTTGCAACTAAAGTAAAATGCAGCCTCTGCCACTTCATTCACAGGAGTAATTATGCTTCTCAGCTTCAACAGAGAGGTCTTTTGAGTAGCTGCTAACGTAACAGACTCAGAGTAAGAAAACAGAGAGAAACTTCTGGATCTAGAGTAAATTATGGGCAAGATGCAATTACAGATCTCCATCTGCCCCTACTTTGCTTCAGCATTATCTAAAATAAGTTATTCTAGTTAAAATCAGAAAACCTCCACAGCTGAGAACTAGGGGACCTCAGTTACAAATTCTAACACTAAGAAGACATGCAGGAACAAATAAGATAGTAGCATAACACAAGAAATGATGTCACTTTCTGAAATAACCAACTGACTTCTTATTTAACACAGTATCCTCTGAGAGATGCTTATGTAGAACTCCCATTCTTTGCAGAGTTTCAAGTGAGAAGTAAGAAATAAAAAGCATTTCCAGTTTTGGGTTGGTTTTGATTTTTTCTATTTTATATATTTGCTTTTTGTTTTTAAATTACAATTGCCCGATGTTAATACTTAGTACTTCATCTTTGGTGTTACCTAAGCAGCCCGTCCCAGTCTAGGATATTAGGTGTGGTACCAGTGAACAGATAAAGGTGTTTCTCTTCCCAAACTGGTTTCAAAGATTAAGAAACAACAAATTTTACTCATTTATTGTTCTTGCTTATAAAATGTCTGTTTTATACAAGTTATTTTCTAGCTGACACAATGAACTGTGAAAGGTAATATGTTTATTTCCTGTTTTCTACTTGCAGCTATAATCCTAAAAATTTTTACAAATACTGACTCTTTAAGGATACAGTACTACTAACTGTTTACTGATTTCATCTGTAGAATAGTCACAACGTACACAAAGTAAGACATAAATTAGAAAAACACTGTTTACTGAGATAATTTCCCTGTAATACAGAATACATACATAGATGTTAGTTTGGTCCTATAGCTGAATGTCCTTTGGTGCTTCAAATAAACAGCATAAGAGAAAGCAGAAAAATTGAAACAAAACACAAGAAATGAAAATGGAAGATTTTCTGAATGTACCTTTATTTTCCCTAGTATTTAAATTCAAGCAAGCACACCAGACAAAATCAAGAGAGGGCAAGAACAAACTGATTCTTTTAGCGCAAGTTTAGTGTATACATAATTTATTTCCAATTTAAAGCATTTTTATCTCTGTGACAGAGAAATAACATATTGAAAAAATGAGCACACAGTAATGCAAGTGGTAATTGCATCATATTTTCTAGACTTCATCTGATTAAATGTGAGGTAAGTCATAAAGTGTTTGTGTGTAACCAGCTGTATTATGTTTGAAAGTTGTTAGGCTCTAATACGTTTGCTCAAGTAATCCTCCAGCAATTGCTTGAAAACTTAAGAGCTGACAGGATTCACGTAATAATTAACAACCCTTTGTTGTTGTTGTTGTTGTTGTTTAATTATTTTCTCTGGGCCCCAGAGCATCAAAGACAGAATACATTTATTCAAAACATGGCCAAATTTCCCTTTTCTACAGCTGAATTTTTAGGGTTATTTTATGGTGGCTGACAGTAGGTGTTACTTTTCCACTCATCTCCAGCATGGTTTTATCTCATGTATTTATACTGCAGAGTCATGGCCTCTCCCTCACTCTAGCATCTGCTGTGCCAAATGATCACAGTCCAATCTATCATCTGTTAATGAGAACATCTGAAGCATATAAGGTCGCAGACAAAGTGTGTTTATAATTGATTTCACACATTCAGCATAAATCTTGTATGATATATTTACTCCCCAGCGATTGTCTGGAGCCAGCTTTGCTTATGTCATAGGAAAGAACAAATGAATTATATTCATAAGAAAAGCTATATGAGAAGTTTGCTGATACTGTAAGCTTTGCCACTTTTCAAATATGTTACTGAACTAAATCTACACATAATCTAATGCTATCAGCGACTGATATAATTTTTTAAAAACCTGATGTTATACTCTGGACCATAGTTCAAAACATCACTTAGAATTTTATCTTCCATTAACTCCCTACTGAACGGGGGACCTGATAGTAGCCTTTCAGCATCTAAAGGAGGGCTATAAGAAAGAAGGGGACATGCTCTTAAACAGGGTCTCTTCTGACAGGATAAAGGAAAATGGGTTCAGAATAAGGGAGGGGAAGATTGTGACTGGATATAAGGAAGAAGTTTTTTAGAGTGAGGGTGGTGAGGCACTGGAACAGGATGTACACAGAAGTGGTGGAAGCCCTGATTTTGGAGGCATTCAAGGTCAGGCTGGATGAGGTTTTGAGCAACCTGATCTAGCTGCAAGTGTCCCTGTTCATTGAAGGGGAGTTGGACCAGATGAAACTTAAAAGAGTTCCTTCAAAAGTCAAACAATTTTATGATTCTATGATTAGTAACCACCTACACTGGTAGAATTTTTGTCATCATGAGCTGTGTTAGAAAAAACTCATCCTTCATTTAAAAATAAACATAATTATTTAACACATCGCATGCTTGTCTAATGCATTTCAATTTCTTCTTTATTAATGCAAGTGGAAATTTTATTTCAGACTTTTTTAATCAGTTCTTATAAAGACATGACCTCATATCTAACACAAGGTTTTCATGTTGGCTAATAGGAAATCTAAT
Organism: Callipepla californica brunnescens; assembly: GCA_023055505.1. Taxonomy (NCBI): domain Eukaryota; kingdom Metazoa; phylum Chordata; class Aves; order Galliformes; family Odontophoridae; genus Callipepla; species Callipepla californica. The sequence continues at coordinate 6,192,488 of JALIRH010000001.1, forward strand.
AGAAAGAACTGCTTTTATTGCATTTGCTTAGAAGATAAGAGCTTAAAAGGATTTCTATAGCTTTAAAAAAAAGAAGTGAAAAAAAAAAAATTCTTAAAAAAAAAACAACCAACCAACCAAAAAACATTCAAGCCAATCTGTATTCATGTTATTTAATTAAATGACTGAAGAGTGATTCTCCACAGAGAAGATTCACCCTTCTAGTTGATATGCAATTCCAAAGCAGATGGCCTAAGATAAATTTAGCCACTGGTCTGAATAAGATCAGAAATCAATGAGAAGCTAGATCTGACCTAGAGTATGTGAGATTATAATACTGAAGGTGAAATTAACACTTTCTGACATGAATAATCATATTGATTTCAATAGCAAAAACTGGAACAAAGAGCCCTAAACAAATGCATCACACACAAGAGTCTGGACATCTAAAATAGTGTGCAGTCATCTGTCTCTGACAAAACTTAAATATACAAGAAGTCAAAAAGGATAAAACCAATAGGCCATTTGGCACGGTAATGTTTCTCCATGACATAAAAGCTCTCTTCTCTAAAACATGAAATAGATAGGAAGAAGTAGGAGAAAAAAGCTCTTTCTCATATTATACGAATTTAACAATGTAGCTAGAGGTATTAAATTATCCAATGGAAAAAGCAAAACTGTTATAGTGCCAGTACTTCCACTCTTCCTACCCCAAAAAGAGCGCTGAAAGTGTATTTTACATACAGTCTAGTAGAGTAAGATTTAGTAAGAAACTAAAAAGTTCAGAAGTAGTGAAATGATCAGTTAATATCAAACAATCTTTGATTTTGTCCTGAAACAAAATCTCAGAACAGCTAGAACCATTCACTACTGAAAATCTTAAAAACAAACAAACAAACAAAAACAACAACAACAACAAAAAAAAACAACACATGTAAAGTTCCAGGAAAGCAGTATAGATGCCATGTACCAGTCTCTCCAGCCTCGAAAATACCAAGATTCCACTTCACCTTGGACTCTGTTATTCATATTCCTAACTAGCACAAAAATAGTACAAAGTGAAAAGAAATAATACATGAGCCATCAGTGGGATATATGAATAAAGTGCACAAACATTCCTAGAGAGTATCTTTCTGGGAAACAGAGAACAGGATAAAACAAACCCAGCCACAGTGAAGGACAGAGGTCTACAAAACTGACCTCCATTACTGGTTCACTGAGAAAATATAATACAACTTTTATATGCTACAGAACTTGAGTACAAAGTATTCTTGTTCAGTAGCAACAACTAACTCAGTAAATTCTCACCAGAAGGTAGAGAAGCAGTTCTTTGCTAATTCTACATTTTCCACATTTATGGGAATAGGAGGGAAGAAGGAGGTTTGGTTTGCAAGCTTTGAGTACATTTCTAAGACGTGTGAAATCAGGAGATTAAAGAAGCTGTGCAATATTATGACAGCTTGGTACTGCCAAAATGTTTCAGTAGACAGGAGGCTAAGACAGAGAAATGCAGATAAAGATATGAGGAAAATTGTTAGAAAAGGAGAGTAAGAAATAGCCTGTCAAATTCACCTTGACATCTAGCAGTGACATTTTGCTAGAGTGTGTTATAGAATCAGTAAAAGACTACTCTTAGCATACAGTTTATACCTCTCATTTCCAGAGGTTTCAAACCCTTAGAGCTTCTTATTACATTTTCACTCTAATAATTTATATGCCTTAAATGGAAGCTACATTAGTGCTATATTTTTAAACAAGCTTGAAAGACACATGCTGAAACCATTAGACTGAAATTGCCAACTGCTCTGACAAATCACAAATTGCATAACACCACCAGCTACAGTTCACTGCCTGCCTTAGGAAACTCTTTTAGGCTTCACAGCTGAGCTACTAACTTCACAGCCGTAATTAGAAGATGACACATGCACTGAGTAGATGTGCCTTGTTACCCTGCTTCTTCAACTGTAATATATGTATAGTTTTTAAACACAGAGAGAGAAGTCAGAACTATGTAAATTTATTTTAGAAATAGCCAAATTAACCCACTCCAGTACAAGTGTTCTTACAGTGCCACCTATCTAATTTTACTCTAAATTAAAGATGAAAACTAATTAACATAGATGCAGTCCAGCTCAGTTCACAGCTCCTTTGAGAAATCCTTATTAGGTGCTGAGTTAGAAACAAAACAAAAGCCTCAACTGCTTAAAGTATACACATGCATCAAGTGCAACTAAAATCTGAACACAATCCAAATGAGGACAGAGGCAACTGAAATAAACATGCAGCTGAGTAATTTCAATGGAAAAGTGAAGAAAATGAAAAAATTAAGTAAACACATCCCTACTAAAAAAGACATTGATACAGTCTTCCATCACTTAGTCAAGGAAAACACTAATGAAGTCAGTTAGGTTTAAACAGAGGTTGTGGAAATTTCAGTTGCATTATGCTTCACCACCTTATAACTGAATCAAAAAGATTTAACAGAATGTTCTTGCTAACAGGTTCAGTAAGAACATATGAAGACTTCATTAAAATAACTATTTTATATTTTTTTTTGCAGTTGTTTTAGAATTAGAGCCTTCTACTAGTTAATGCAGTTCACAGAGATCCAGTAATGTAATTATTCCAAAAGAAGATCATAAAGATGACAATGCAGAATGAGGATACTACAGCAACAGCTGAAGAGACCAGTCAGCTCCTTCGTCTACATAATCAGAAACACCTTTAAATTCTGTCAGAATTGCCAAGTATTGACATTAAAAAAGAGCAAAATCTTATTATTTCAACAAATAAGAGTGAACAGATATTTTTGCCACTATTTCTTCTGCAGAATAGGAGGAAACTATTTTATTTAAGACACATTCAAAACCAAAAACAGCACTGTGAGGTCCAAAGTAATTAATGATTTATAATGAGATAGCACTAAAGTAATAATTAGGATTTCCAGAAATAGGATATAGGCAGCCTCACTACAATAAAATTCAAAACTTAAATGGTGAAAACATAAAGTGAAGAAAACAAGAATATATTCCTCCAGATTCCCAAATGTATATACTAGTATCAGTCTGAATTTACCTGATTAAAAGTACATTTAGAAGAATGAAACTACGAAACTACTTTAAAAACAGCATCAAAAAAACAGCTGAATAACAAACGCAGTTTTAACAAGGCAAGACGGTGTGTTAACAGATTTGCAAGTAAAGGGGAAAAAAAAGCAGAGCAGGTGGCAGGTGCTGAATAATCAACTGATCTGATTAACAGTCAATGAGTAAAAGCCAAGGAAATGTGTAATTGTTGGCAACAGCAGAAACAAATTGTATATAAAAACTGCATGCAATTTTAAGGCAATATTTCCCGAATATAAGTAATTCTAGCCAAAATAAATAAAAAGTCTTTAAACAGACTCGAGTAGAAAGCTCAGGAAACTGTGGAAAGGAGTATGATCTCAATGGACAAAGCACATGTTTTTTCTTTTCCTAGAAGCAATATGTCTGTTATAATGAAGACACTTGAAAGAGGCGAAAACTTCAACTGGTTCTGTATCTAGGTTTGCATTGGGGTGCCATCAGTGTTGAAAAAATAGACCTCCCAAAGCTATTTCAAATAGTCTGTGGCTCCAAAGGGATTGTAAGAAAATAATGTTTATCTATAAGATCTATTAATGTGCAAATCTTGTGTAGTTAACTTTCCCTCTTAAAATGAACTTGCAAGCAGCCAGAAGGCACAGCCAATAGCTATGGGAGTGAGACATTCATATTGGACCTAAAAATCATTATTTTTCCCCATATCCTTTTTAAAATGGCACAAGAATTTACCACCATAGATTTCAAATTTGTCATTTGTAAAGCAAATTGAATAAAGACATAAATACACTTAGGACATCACTAAGATTCCTCAGCCCATCTTTCCCAAATCCATGAAATGCTTTACCTGTTCCTGGTAGCATACTAGAGAATAATTAACCATGAAGACTCCTTGAGAGGAGTCCTCTCCTCTGGAGAGGTCTATTTACTAATTTCTGACTATCCAACAGAAAACTTTCAGATTTTAACATAAGTAACAGACTAAAAATGAAAAGTAGGAGAAAAGTGACTGTTTAGACAGGCACTCTCTACCTCAGTCTGTTTAGTCTCTGTAATATCCTTCCTTGTCCTTTGAACACATAGGAAACTCAGTTCTTTCAAGCTCCCAATCAGTTCCCTGCCATCAAATAATAGTTTTGTCATAATCTAACTGGAATGTTGTACAGTAACAGTTGCTGCACCTATAAGAATAAAAAGTTGCTTGTGGATGATGACAAATTCTTATCCAGTAGGTTCATGTCCACCTAAAATATATAGGTCTTACATATATCTCATATAGCTGTTATTAAAAGATGTGAATTACTATACTAGCATTTCAGCAAGTGCATAAATATCTCTGTCAGCAAGATCCATAAGAACTTCTCCAATAGGATGAAACTGAAGTTCATGTGTGGACTTCCACAATCTTCCCTGAGATTTCATTTCTTCTGCCTCGAGCACTGTGTGTGTGGGATGTGGAAATCTATAACTGGAGCTCCTCATCACCTAGATTCAGCGATGACCAGTAGTCATGCATTGCCTCAGCCATTATCTCTCTTTGGCATCTCTTGTCGTGCCTATATCATATGTCAGATAAAACACTGACTCTTTTCTTCTAGGCATTCTTTTCATTATAAAGAAAATATGACTTGGTTCAGGGATACCATTAACATGTTAGGCGAAAGCTGGTTCACATTTCTTCACTGTGTAAGATCTTAAAAAATGGACTCATATGTGAAAATGTATTTTTTTTTTTCAGCTCAAAACCCACAGTTTAAAAACTAATGTTGCATACTGTCATGACTGCAAAAGTATTTAAAATCCTTTCAAAACCTGAAGTTCTGTTAAGAGTATTTCACATATAAATGAAAATAAAGTGGTGAGATGAAATAATTTTGACAAAAGTCCCACTAAATCCATACCAATTATCCTTTGGGTGAATCCATTCATTTTTCCTTTCAGTTATTTCCCCTCCCTTAAGAGTCAGCACATGACCTATAGTTATGCTTAAAATCTATTTGATTTACTGGACTACTGATTAATGAAAGGCTATAATGTAAGCACTTGAATCAACACTCAAATAATTATTTACAATTAAAAAATAAAATAAAATAAAATAAAATAAAATAAAATAAAATAAAATAAAATAAAATAAAATAAAATAAAATAAAATAAAATAGAAAAGACTTCTATAGTGCTACCCTCACAGAGGAGGCATTTGAGAACTTCTACAAGGGGTTTGGATTTATCAATGATGACTTCCACCAAAACGTGTTTAATTAGGATGTCTCACACTTTTCAGTGCATGCAAATCTAATTGCCGCCTTCTAGCTCAAAGAACACAATCGAAAAGCACTACCCCATCTCAGAATTGGTTAAGTATTTTTCTCACATCACTTGCAATTTTGGTACTGTGTCTTTTTTTTAGTCTTCCACACCTTTTTTCTGTAATGAAAATATATTGAACTATACCAACAAGTTTAGCACCCTCTAGTATGTATGCTTCTTTTTATTCCAGCTAGACATACTTACAGAGCATTATCATCTGAACCAAACTGAGAACAGCAGAAAGAAATACAGCAAAGTTAAAACATAAATATACATTAAAAAAAAAAAAAAAAAAGCAAAAAGCAGAGTGAAACCAGGCAGATGTGTCAACAATGTATGGTATATCTCTGTGTATCTAAAGCAAAAGATGGCAGCACCTTATCAGACTGGAAATTTGTTATAGCTAACTCAGTCTTTGACCACGATTGACCTGAGCTTCACTTAAAGCCTCATAGATCCTGACCACAGGGAAGAGTTCCTTCATTTCTGTTAAACTGGCATGTTGCATAGCAGAGACAATATTCAGAAGTCAACCTTAGTCTTAAGAGATCTGAGCTGAAATCTGAAGGAGTTGGGCAGACTGTTAAAAATTTGGAATACTTGTGAAATCCATGGAATGCTCCTTTTAAGATATACATACATATAAATATATATATAACTTTGGCTTTTCTTGTTTCTTTTTCCTGCTCTTATATTTTTTTCCCTTTGGAACCGGAAATATTAGCAGGTGCCAACAGATGACATATCAACATAACAAATAAGAAACAGTATGAAATGTAGCAGCCACTCCACCTGGCTTCTGGATACACACCTATGCCTTCCTGCTAACTCATCTCCGGACTGTTATCAGCAAATCCACTGGTACTCTGACAGACTCTATCCACATGACAGCTGGCATTCAACCTCCCAAATGCCCAATAGGTGAAAAAAAAAGCAAATCTGGCTGATTTTTTCTTTTCTATCTCCTAATTTTTTATAATTATTATTCAAAGAGAAGCTCCATAAACGCAAAGCTACTTCCTGATTCCTTCAGGTACACTGCTTTTATCAAATACAAAGTCAATACAAAATCAATATCAATACAAAATGCACACATAAGTATTCAGATCACAACTTCAACTATTAATTTAACAAGCAACAAAGGCAACAAAATGTCACTGATGTTCTTGTGTGATTTTTGAATAAAAATGCTGCAGAAGAAAGATTTACTTACTATGTGCTTGAGTTTTACAGATACAGTATGAATAATAAACAGAAGGACATAGCATTATATTACACATTTGGCATCATATGCTAAATACTTCACACTAAACACTCATATCTGCATAATTAAGAGTTGTATCCTGATATGTGCCCATTTGGTCAAATTTTTAACTAAAGGACCCATCTTTTGCTCTGAGTGCTTCCTCAAGTAAAAAAAAATATATACCATGTAATTAAAACATGATATATAATTTTTTTTTCAATATACCATGCTCTGGGGCCAAAACATGCAACCCAGACAGGTGATTGTTTACAGTGGTGTCATGAGTATTACTTTCTGTTTTGGTTGTCTACAGTGGTGTCATGAGTATTACTTTCTGTTTTGGTTTTATTTTGGTCTGTTTTGCTGGTAGGTTGCTAAGCTGATTACTTTGCAATAGTTTTTGTTTAATTTTTATTTTTGTGCTTTTAGACTCAAGAAAACAGACAGAGAAAGAAAAAAAGCACAATCCAATATTTAAAATTAAACCCAATACATTTAAATGAAAATAAAATAAAATAAAAAGTAAGTTTCATTTTCTGTGAAATTACCAAGAATTCCTAACAGTATTAACTTCAATTTATTATACAACTTTTCACACCTAATACAAGACCAAAAGTTTTCTGAAATAAAAAGAGAAACTACAAGAAACTGTCCTTTGGATGAAAGGGAAAGAATTTCTTCGGATGAAGCAGAGAGGTGGATTTGACCCAGAAACCTCTGCACATTAAGGAGGTCATATCTCACCCATTTTTCCACCTTTCATTTCTGGAGTGACACAGTAATACCAAAGGAAGCCCTCTACATCTAACACTACAAAGTACTGCTTAGAGTGGGAGGAAAGTATTTCTTTTCTTTACCTCTTATTTCAGAAGTGACTGAACTGGATTTGTTCACATTTGACAAAAATATTCAGATGTAGTCACAACTCTATCCAGGAAGCACTGATGCAAATCATAGAAGAGGAAAGGAGAAGATATTTGTATGCAACATTATGATATTTTATTTCGTTACTATAAAATTATTATAATTTTATATAAAATTATTATTTATATTATTAGCCTTTTCATACAATCTCATATTTGACATTGCTCAAAGTGTAGGGAATTTCTAAATCCTGCTGTCTGAAGATTTTTTAGTAATATATAAGGAGTCAAAAATCTTGATGTAGCTACAAGAAGGCATTATACGATTTTGATTTTTTGGTTACAGTCAACTCACTTTACAATACTATAATCACTCTAATCTGTAATAATAGACTGTGAACTACAAATAAAATTACCTATGCAAGAAAATCACAGAAGAGAATGAAATACTGCTCTTAGAAGCAAATTGTGATCTTCTGAAGGTTTTCCGCTCTGAAATCAGTAGAATCAATTTATGTAATTACACATGTCCTTCCATTAAGTGAAGTGTTGGTTTTGTTTATTCAGTTATTTAATTCCTTTTGTTTCCTTCCTAAATTTTCTAGTTAATCTGGAAGAGTAAACATTTACAAACACTCACGTAACCTCTAATCAAATGTTTCATAGCACGTAATTAAATCCAAGTCTTCTTAAACTGAATGTTTTCTCAGGCTGACAGTTTCAAAAAAATTCATTTTACTTCAGTGGATGAACATCCCTTCAGACAAATCGTCTCATATATTTCATGCACAACTGGAAAGGAATTTATGCTGCGTAGACATATGTACTTGCTTTTCTTCCTTAACCAGTAATTGTAGTGGTTAAAGAGCTAAATAGTAAATCTTTAAATCTTTACCTTAACTTGTAGTATCACTTCCCATCTTAGCATAAACTTAGTCAAGTTTCCAAAACAAAATATTTTCCAATTTGGATTAGGATGTTTTATTTGTTAATAATATCTGAAATATTTTCAAAGATTGTTTCTAAGCACAGCGTATGTGATTTTGTCAGAGAAATACTTGGTTTAAGCAATCAAGTTGTCAGATTTGTTTTAAATAGGATCTACACAGCACTACCAAAAACTGCTCACTTTTAACACAGATTTTGGTTTCTTTGCTTTTGTTGCTCATGGGAATAGTACTGATTGGATGATATCACGAATTCTAAGCAAATTAGGTTACTGATGCAAAACCTGTGTAAATAGTAAGAAAGAGGAAGGAAGGTAAATCTAAGAAGCTGTAGCAACAAGACAGTTATGTCACATCTGCTCTTAATATCTGCTCCTCATCCAGGTAAATTCTAAAATCAGTGAGATTTATTAGACCTACCCTGCAGCTACAGACAACTGAATCCTGGACCAAACATTTTATTTAGCAGAAGTTTGAGATTTCATAGTACAACAAAGTGAGGAAGAAGTGCAACTGCTCCGTGTGTGAATCCAGAGGAAGGTTTGCATGTAAACTTTTCCCATTACCCAGAAACAAGGGAGATGAGCCCAGATTCCCTGTCCCCTAAAGGCTGTATCTTTTAAGAGACTCACCTGAGGAAAACTACACCAGAAGAGAAGCCAAGAAATTTAGCTACTGAAGAGCTGTTCCTCCCTCTATGTAATAATGGACAAAAACCTTATTCTTTTCTACAGGCAAGCAGTACTCTCTTCAAGGAAAGATACTTTCCTGCTTGAGACAAAGCAGTCAAAATTATAACCTAAAAATAAAAGATTCTCAAATAGGGTAATTTTACTGATGCAAAATGTAAAATGTCTAATTACTCTTTTAGAGGTAAGTCCACCTCATCTAAAAGTTTAGTATAAATAACAAACTTCATCCAAATTTCCATACAATCTAATCTACACTGCTTCTCCCTTGTCAACAGCAATATTATATTCTAGTTTAGAATTCATCACTTCTAGGAATATAAGGATTTCAAGTTGGTCACAGATTCAATAAAGCTTCTGTGCTTGTGTGAGTACAGTGATGTTTCCATCTCAGACAATATATATGTGCTAACAAAGCTAGATCTGAGAGATAAACAGTTCTCCAGAATACCCAGATTTGGCATTTAAAACTAGTGTAATGGTTGCCTTACAAATAAGTAAATATTTCTATGATTGTGCTAAGCATTCCTTACCAGTGTATGTTAGCAAACAGCTCTGTGCAATAAAGAATCCTATTATGTGCTCCTACAGCAAGCATGCTCAATCTCATTACCAGTCATAGGACCCATTTCTGTGTACACACCACAGAATGCACTGCAGAATTGGAGTGTAGCAATACAATACAAACTTTTTATGCAGATGAAGCCTTGGCATTCCAGAGCAGAATAGAAATCCCTAAGGAATAAGAATTCAAACAGTATCATAGCACATCCTGAATTTTAGTTTAGATAATAGCTTAAACTGAGCTGAATTGATTTTTCTCAGTTGTTTAAATCTCATTACATATGCCCTATTTAATTTCCTCTCCATTTAAATAGATATGAAACATAAAAAATTCTCTAAATAATTTAGTGTGAAAAGCACACATGCTAATTAAAAGCAAAAACTTGAAACTCAAACATACTATAAACACTTCTTTTCAGAAAGAGATAAGATTCTTTTTTTCAATTTTGAAGCTGTATTCTGTGTTGTTTTGAAGAGGCACAGAGTTTTTGCAGTATTTTTAGACCAGAGTGAAATTTGCTTTGATTTTATGTTACTAATAAAGACTTGGATTTTTTAATGTTGTTTAAAGTATAATGAATTAATTAGACTTAAATGCTGCATTCTTAACCATGCAGAGTTATTTTCCATAATTAAAAAATTATATAGAAGTCATCATCATTATTAATTGTTCTCTCAAATTATACCTTGAGCACTTACATGCCACCTTTCAAGATATTACTGAGGTCAGATTTGCTGGCAGATGTCAGTGGGAGGGGTGGAGGGGGCAGGAGAAAAAGGGCTCATTAATGCAGCAGCACTTCCCAACTGCACATCCATGTGCCTCAGACACATAGAAGTCAATAATTAAAAATAATAATAAAAAAAAAACCTGTCCTTTAACCCATGAATTGCATTGCTGTATACTTCACTTTTATACCCAGTAGATCTTGAAACAGATATTTGTACAGTAAGAGCTGAAGCTTTTCTTGGTCTTTTTTCAACAATTTTCAAGTAAAGATCTTCCAGAGAACATGATGAATCTAAGTACCATCCAATTTTACACTCATCTCTATCTAGTTTTGAAATTATAGTATCCAAATGAATTAATTATACTTAATGAAATTAAGTATCCAAATGAATAACATCTGGATCTTGAGTAACATTATCTTACATTAATCTGACTGAACAATTTTGCTTCCCACTTTTATTCAAATTTCAAAACTGCCTTTGTATCCTGCAGTAAACTTGCTTTCAAATCCATGTTAAAACCCATACTATTCACATTTTTATTCTATGCCACATATGGAGATATTTAAGTAATCAGTACACATTTTCAAGCATTTAAAATTATATTTCTACTCTTGGCATTCCTATTTTTTAATTGCTCGGTCATGAATTGTATTAAAGAAAATCTCTTTTTGAGATATGAAAAATGAGTTCTAGTTCTGTTAAAATAAAACTTTGATTATCATTTCAATAAAAAAAGAGTTTTTAAGTAACGTTATTCCTAATATAATTATTCATATTTAGCTTTCTCATTAGGGATAGTATCCTGGAGACAAATGCTGTTCTTGAACCCATTTCTGTCTATTATCCGAACAATATTCTTACTCTTTCTCTCACACATATACACAGAAATTGGTGCCTATAGTCATCTAACTTATAAACCCAAATTGCATAAAACTTGGCAACAAGATGACTTTATATTGTCAATTTCTGCCTTAGATGATAAATGTGAGAAGAGACACCTACTATTTTTTATTTGGAGAAGGGTTGCTTTGTAGCTTAATTAAAGCAGTTTATGACAGTTCAGAAGATGAGAATTTGCTTCCCCTGAATGTCTGACAACAACCTCAGCTTAAATGTGATAATGCATCTTATTCAAGAAATTGCGTGATATTAAACCTTAGCCCTCAGCTTTGTAAAAGTCAGCCTTTAAAAGTCTTTAATCTTTCTTTATATCTAGCAATTTAGTGCACAGAAATACATGATTGCCAACTTAGCAAGAGACTTTTAACTAAAATTTTTAAGATATATGGATACATAATGGCTGCTCTGTAAGGAATGACTCCTGTTTTATGACACTGGCCCGCAACATCGAATGAGATGAGCTGAACGTCGGTGAGACAGCAGCAGAACCACTGTGGGTAAAATTGGTGATACTGGATGGTTGGGCTGAATGATCTTGGATGTCTTTTCCAACCTTGGTGATTCTGTGGTTCTATGATTCTAAGACTTTATGACAGTGATAGTGGTTCACCATCGCTGGTGCAGACTTTTGTGACTGTAGCATGCAGGCTCTTGTCCATCACTGGTGAAAATGCATACCAAGTGGTGGTGACTATGCTGACACATAGAGTATTTTAGCTGAGAATTTGCTCTGTCAAATAGTGTTACTGTGTTCATTTTGTGTGATGTAGTTTCCAAAGAAATAAACAGGAGGCATTAATTTCAGAGCAACCTGTGTAACATCAAATGTGTGTCTGTGTGTATATATGTATACACAGGTATTTAAAGAATGCCTGCAGTAAGTTTAGTATCTAGCATCAAACACCTAGAGAATTATTTTCACATAGTAACATCTTGTACTTCAGATTTAAATAAAGAATCTGTATAAATTCAGTAGTAATTCAGCTATAATCCAAATGGGTCAGAATTTTTTCAACAAGTTTTTCTGTCTGTGTCCTCACTTAAATGGCTTGTTGTGTTTGTTGTTGTTTTTTCATCAATTTAAAAACAGCATCTTTTTCTGTATGAGGAGTTTAAGTTCATCAGCATTGTCAATAAATGGTTCCTCAGATACTTAAAAGACTAATTGCTTCAAATAAGAATTATAGCAAGAAAAGTTAAAAAGAGGGGAAAAAAGAAAAAGAGGAAAGTAGGAACACATTTAAGATGAAGTTTCTGTGAATCCAGCTTATCCTCCAGATCAAAGAAAGCAAGAACTCACATTCCAGTCCTTATAATCTCTATTAAGAGGCCAATGCAAAAGATTTCCTAAGATTCATTACATACAAAAAAGGGGAAAAAGTGGTAAGTATGCATGTGGTAGCAAGACTTTGATCTCAAAGCGATTTTATATTATTGGTCAGGATAAATAACACAATGTATTTTACACAGTACTGTATTACATCCTTCACTGTAATGTAATCAAAAGCAATTTCTTCCCTCTGGCATGTATTACAGAAAGAAAGAAAATAGGAACCTCCACTCACCCTCCTTTACATTAAATGAGAAGAGACATTTTTCACTAGTTTCTATGCAGAGTGTGTTTGCCTAACATGTTAATCCCTCCAGGTGTGGCTAAGAATATTTCAAGGATACACTCTGCTGGCAATAGTGTCAGTTACTCCCAAATGTCCAAAAAAGATGCTGCAAATAACTATCCTACAGAATACACAATGAATTGTAACCCCTTATTTTTGTCTTCTCCTCCAGCTAGTTGACATAAAGAAACAGTGGGAAAGCAAACATGTTTTTTCTGCTATATCTGTTTTCAAAGTTTTTTTGATGCTTTATTTTTTTTCCCCAAATTCTGTGACTGTCTATAGTAAATTTGTGTTCACTTTGAACTTATTGCCTGCTAAGGGATGACTCCCCAAAGCCTTGCAAGCACTCTTTCTTTCTAGCAACAACAAATGGAAATAATGTTACATCCAAACCCTTTTTGGAATAATCAAGCCCAATAACTCGGGTAACTAAAGACCTTTGTCCTCTTCCAAGAGTCAATCTGAGGGCCACACCAAGTGCTTAAACACCTGGCAAACCCAACTGAAGCACGAAAGGTGGAGAAATTATTTTCTTTAAGAAAATAATTTGTAGCAAGTTGTCAGCCTACTACACACTGCAATTCTAGCCAGTCCTAATCTGTCAGCACAAGGAAGAGTCTATCTTCTTTACTCTCTGCCCCTGCTTCACGAGCACTAGGAATTAGCCTTGCTTTAAATGCCAGACGGCACACAGACATACATGGCTGTCAGTAGAAATACATTCAAATGCTGCAGATTTTTTTGCACAAGGTTCTCTTTTCGTAATACACATGGATGGAGAAAGGACACAGATAGAAAGTGAGATTAAATTCTACTAAATACACTATAATTAATTTCTAATGATGTAGTGTTTATCAGGAAAGCAACTGAACATAAAAATCATAATGAATCTCCATATCCTCCTGCATATGGTTTCTTGGTAGGAAAGTAACCAATGGAAATGAAAATGAGAGATAGAAGCTGCTCAACAATGCTGAAGGCATGCTCTCTTCCTTCTTTTTATTCAGTGAAAGCTGTCAAAAATCCACATCCTCTGAGGTACTTGCATTTAGCATAGGGGCTTGTCGATTATTTATCGCAGAGAGCTCTGTCAGACGAGGATTAAGATGTCCAAAAATTCCCAAGAGGACAATTCATCATAACACAATATAGCATGCGAATAATAGACATCCACAAAAGCCTCTGCTGACATGATGGCAGTGAATGATAGGTGAATTGAGGTCACAGAGTTGATGTGAAGACATTGGACATTGTATATTGAGGCTGTCAGTCAAGCCATTAGAAAAGGGAAAGTACATGAATATGAAATAGCAAATAAACAGACTGGCTTTTGTTGTCTTATTCCTCTCTAAAGCAGATAGGTAGTAGTGCTAATGAACAGCTCTGTGTGGCTGTGCACTTTCTACAGTCGTTACTGCTCCTAGTCAAAGACAATATCCTGTAAGGGTTCCAGTTATGAATTAATAAGGCCAAGTGCGGGCTTCTATTTTGCTAGTGCTAATGTCATTTACTTCTGCCTTTTCCACACTCAACATACATGTGAGGAGACAACTCTGCTTCAGCAAAAAAAAACATTTTAAAGCAAAGCAAATTAATGTCAACGCATTTTTTATTTATTATCTGTTTTACTACCACAGACAATAAATCCAGAAATGCCACTGACTCTAAACTATCCCTCTAAATAAGACTATGTAAATAAAGCTAGCACCTGATTAAAAAAAAAAAAAAGAGTGAAACTGAAATCTTATCCAAGTCCAATCAAGACTTTAAAATTATTAGTGTTGCACTGAAAAGGAAATGTAACAGAAGAAAGTATTTCTCACAGCAAGCAATGTGTTACCTGCTCTCAACTCTATTTCATGACTGCTTCCTCTCAGCACATTCCCTCTTTCCCCCCTTTCAGTTGTGTGGTTTTGTTTTTTTTTTGGTTTGTTTTTTTTTTTTCAGTATCAACGTTCTTTATCACTCTTGCTCTGTTGTACCAATAAATAAAGAAGTAAAGAAAATATTGCAAATACTACATACAACAGTTTGCAGTCTGCTGCACTATTCCTGCACCCTTGCTTCACCCACTTATGCACTTTACTGATTTAATCTTTGATATTAACAATATATTTACAGATAAATCCAGTGCATTAAAAAAGATGTTTTTGTTAAAAAAACAAAAAACAAAAACAAAGAAAAACAAACAAAGAAAAAAACGAAGACAACATTGTGATAGTATATAGAATACAAAGATTTCTGACTGATTTCTCAAAATGTGTCTGTCTTTCAAAATGTCAGTAAACCAACCAACTCACTAGACCTCCTGTCTTCCATGCTATTGCAAATTCAACTAATTCAGTATCAATCAAAACAGGCCCCAGCTTTGACATTTGCAGCTACCTTCCATTCCTCTATAGCCATCTTACATCAGAGCTTGCCTTCTCAATCCTTTTCCTGCATGAAGATCCACTTCAGTAATCTCCACAGCTTTCAATCTCTCCTACTTCAGCTGGCAGCACTGATGAGCCTGTTTATTTTCCTAGAGTCAGACTTTAGCCTGTTCTTTTCAACTTTTCAAACACTCGTAATTCTCAAATTATGGCATTAGAATACATATCCACGCTGACTTTTCAAAATTAGTAAAGAACCATGCTAACTGCACAGAAAATCAGAGTTCTGTAAATTATACCTTGAAATCTTTTTCTCCCTTGCTTAAATTTCAGTTTTGTGTCCTGGGGGGAAGATTCCAACATATTCTGAGACCACAAAAAATTCAGTAAAATGCTGCCTTACTGAAAAGAAAAAAAAATAGATTGTTACTGGGTCTTTTCACTTCTTTTATTGAATTCATGTGCAGTGCAGTTTTAAAATTGGAATATGTAATGAATAATTGAATGGTTCCATCCTGTTTCACACTCCCCAGAGCAGAGGTCATTGCATCAAACTGCTGGAGTTTAAGGAGCATTTGGAAAAGCTGTTTGAATTTTGGGTGGTCCTGTGTGGAGCCAGGAGTTAGAATTGATGATCCTGGTGGGTCTTTTCCAGTTCAATTTCATTATTCTATGACTCTATCATGATGAGCTGTTTTTACCACAGTGATCACAGAAAAGATTTTTTGGCTTGATTTATTTGATAAGTGTTTTGTGGAGAACCCCTCTCCCACAAAATATCATATTTATCAATCTCTACTTCTTTGTTACTACATCCACTTTTGCAAATATCATTTTAAAGTGGAGCACAGAGTAATTTCTATTTTATCTTCTTCTCATTTATGAATATGTAGATTTCAGTTAGCCTCCCAGCACAACCTCCACAACTATCTCAGTCCCTTTATTTGAAAGCTGAAGAGTGCAGGACTATGTCATGTCCTTGGTAAATTCTAACTTTCACAGGAAATTGTTCACAACAAAACATGATAAGTCTATCTTCCTAACATACTATAATTGTCCATAAAAATATCATTTGTAGGCTCTGTCACTCCTTCTCTGTCATATCTGAGAGTTCTCTCAATTCCTTCGCTGTTTTGAAATTACAGTGTGTTTCCTTTGTTTTTGTTTTTTTTTTTGTTTTTGTTTCTTTGTTTGTTTTTCAGAATAATATATACTCAAGTGGAAAGTATATTTAACTTTCAACCAGCTCTAGATGGCCCTGCTTCAGAGGGAATTTGGACCAGGTGGCATCCAAGGTGCCTTTCCAATCTCCACTAGATAGAGAGAGCCATTGCATCATCAAGAAATATACAAACATTGATTCTGGTAATTGTGTTTAATTTTTGAAGTTACAATTCTAGGGTAGAATTATATTACATTTTAACTTCTTTTGTGGCTTTTCTGTATTTTGAGAAATTTCAATCCTCTGACATACTAACATTGATTCTATATTTCCTGCTTTGACACTAAGAGGTAATATTGATCTCTGCCTTCAAATTTACTTTCTCAACAACATTTGATATTTGTTATTAAGCTGGGACCATTTGTCACTTTCTTTCACTAGAATGAGTCATCCTTTTAACATTTCTTCTGTTGTTTTTTAAAAATCTAATATAACTATTGATTTATTGTCAACACTTCACATCTTCTCTGTTAATGGAATCTATGGACTTTACCCTTCCTTATTCTGTTCTTTAATCGCCATCTGTGGATGTTACAGATGCTCTATCTTGTACTCAACTCTTAAAGGCAAAGGACTATTGTGACAACAATGACATTTATTTTTCTCACTACTGTCTTTGTGTCTTGACATTTTTTTCACCTCACAGTGGATGATGGTTCCTTTTCAGGAGTTAGAAGAATTTATTCTGAATATGCTACTATGTTTCAATATTTTTGATAACCAGAGAGGCAAATTACCCTCAACAAATTCCAGATCAATCTCGAAAATCAAAAATTAATTTTGACTGTAAGGGACCTCTAGTGGTCAGCTGCTTCAGTGCCCACTCCAAGCAGCATCAGCTTCAAATCTGGATGAGGTGGCTCAGGATTATATCCAGGACTGTTTTGATTTCATATCCAGGATGGAGATACCAAAGTAAGTTTGGGCGAGCTGTTCCAATGTTGAACATTCTTAAAATCATTATTCCTAATGTCTAATTACAATTTTTCCTGATGAAACCTTCATCCACTCATTACTCCTTACCCCTTCCCTGTGAAAAATTTCAACTGTACGCTGAGAATGAAAGCGTCTGCATTTCAATAAATGTTACAATGTGCTCAAAATTTACATTGAGCAAAATGCAACCAAGAAAAGTGTGTGTACCTTCTATGGTACCCTCCATAATATTATTTCAAGAAATGACCTCTCTCTCCCCTCCTTCTCAAAATATCCCATTTTTTGAAATAAGAATCCTCAATTCCAAACCCTCTTAGGAAACAAATTTACTATGTTAGCTACCAACTAACTACCAAAGCTGGAAGAAACAATGTATGTTTCATTACATCTGCTGACAAATTTAACTACAACACTATAAGTTCCTGTTAAGAATTTCAGCAGGATTAAACTGAATTTGAAATTTCAAAAACAGAATAATTAGAAGGAAAAAGAATTTTCCAAAGACAAAGGTGTCTTTGAATCACCTCTCCATCATACACTGAGAAACACATCTCACATCTTCTGCTACCCCAGTTAAAATTTTACAGAATGTTAATTGGACTTTCTGTAGGATTCACCCTCCTAATTTACTCTGTATTATTTTTGAAAATTTTACAGTTATTATTTATGGGTCTGATACAAAACTCAGTGGGGTCTGATGCAAAACTCACTGTCGACTTGATGAGTTTGAGAACATGAATTTGTACAAAGCACACTAAGTAACATGGTAAAATATGTGTAAAAATATAGTAAGTGTCCTTACTACACTCATCTACTCATTTTCACTGATAGCAAAATATCCAAAGTATCATTTCGCAGAAGAAATAAATCTATTTTATCTCTAACTGACTGCATTGAAAACAGAAAATCTTACAAAAGGCACTTATTGACACAACACAGAACCTTATTATGAGAAATAATGGTGAAGATTTACAGTCACTTAATTTCAAGATCATACATACATGTACTTCGGACACATGCGTACTTTCATTAGTACTTTGGCTCCTTCTACACACCAAAGGTGACTAGGCACTGCAGCATATAAAAATTATGCATTTTTTAACAGGCTCACCTCTTTCAAAACAAAGGCTTTTAAAAAGAACTGAGAAAACTGTACTGGAAAATTTTCTGGGTAATTAACCCTTTTAATTGAATGCTATTGCACCTTTATGTGTTACATAAATATATATCTATACATTAATAAACATTAAGCAATCAAAAAAATAGTATTATCTTTCTGATACACAGTTGCATTTTTCTAAGAGATTACTCAGAAATTATCAAATATGATACCTAACATGATACCTAACTTTTTTTTTTTTTTGTCTGCTCCCTTGTTTGTTTGGGTTTTGTGTGTAAGAAAATCTAATTACTGTTTCTTATCTTACAGGTACATTACTGGTAATGTGCTAAGAAATGCCAGGGAAAGGGACAACTGCTCTCTTCATGCACTCAATCTACTTTGTATTACATAAGGCTACCATTCTCTTTGTCGTTTCCTCAAAGGATCATCTTCTCCACATCCCAAGGCTTACACCAACCCATGATTTTGAAAACTAAGCAGTCTGCAAAATGTTTTAAAGGAGATGAAATAATTTCATGATATCAAGGAAGAGGGATTCAGTGCCTCAGTCACAAGCATTTTACTCTCAAATCGCAGTATAACTGGCAACAGGACGGAGAAAAAAGAAGAAAATGACTTCTACTGACAACAAATTCCAAAACTAGCCATGACATAATTCATATTCTAAATCATTATATTACTTTAAAGACTTTGTTCAAGAAAAACAACCCTAAAAAATGAAGACATTATTAATTCCAATCATACTTCTTACTCTGCAAACAGGATCTCAAAAGATGCATGTTTTATGAGAACAGAGCTAAAAGTACAGCCAGTTTTCCATATTCATGAAAAGTGTTGCTGAAAATATTCACTGTATTCATATTTAGGAGAATGTAAATTTTCCCTACCACATTGTGTAACATTCTATAAAGGGAGAAAAGTAAATGCTTCTCTTTGCATGACAGTTTGTTCATCTAGTTTGTCTTGGGCAATCAAGTCTTTCTCATCTCCATTTTATGGTATGGGGCTATTTTGTTTTTACAGCATGCTCTCAGTTTTGTGTCTGCAACTATTGACAGTCAGCAGTAGCCTCTCAAGCAGACACTCAGTGGAGTTACCTGAAATATTTAAAGACTGTAACTCCTCCTAAGTAAGTTTTACCTAATAATTGGCCTCAAGGGTACAGTTAAACACTTTTTTGACTTTGCCTTGGGATATCTAGCAGCCCAGCATTCTCAACTATTGTCTCTAATTGGTGCTAAACTATTAATATGTTAAAGGATTTGAAACATAAGAACAGTGATTGTAGAAATTACTGCTTTCTACCGGCAGTTCTTCCAGGCACCCAAAACACCTTCACGCTGTAGTTCTTCCCCAGTGCCATCATCTGCGCATCCCCCTAAAGAGACAGATCCTCATTTCTAGGTGCTTCTTGCAGCATGAACTGAAGTGTTGGCCTCTGGGTGCCAAGCCACAATGCTTGAACGCACAAGAAAAAACTCCTATGGCACTACTTTTTTTTTTTTTTTCTACCTAAATGCAGGGCAGCTGTAGTTATATGATCAGAAAACATAGCTGTTGCCAGTGTTCTCTAGCAACAAAGTAGGAAACTGAATGGAAAGCGCACGATAGGGGCTGAGAAAAGGAAACCACAATTCTCTTCTGAATTCTGTCATGGTTTTTCTATGAGAACTCTGGCACATCAGGAAGTATTAAATGAGCATTCAGCATGTCTAACTTATGATTAGACAAAATACCCATGCCTCCTGAATATCTCACAACTCCCTGTGAGCAAAAAGCCAAAGCTGGAACCAGTCACTATAAGAATCAGGATATCACTGTGAATGAGCACTGGCCTCAATCAAGATTGGTAATTACTACATACACTGTAGGCATGTCTTAGGTTTGCATTACAACTGCGATTCTAGGACAAATGGCACAATTTGTTATAGAAAAACAGTATTTGCTTCCTTGTTGAACGAGAAAAATTGCTGTGCATGGTGGAACACCATTCACTTTAGAGTTGCACACGTTACCAGCACTATTTTATTACTACCAGACAGTTTCTTTATTCCAAAAATCTTGGTAGTTTTGTGTCTTGTTGTTTTATTTTCCATTGCTTTATTTTCATATTTAATACTTCACTGCTCCCAAAGCTTTTGGTAAGAGGATAATTAATTGTGTTTCTGTATTCCTCACTTGATCGACAACAATAATGTGCAAACTGGAAATACCAGTGCATCAGTCAGAGTTCCTGCAGTCACTAGCCCACCAGATATAGAAGTGTGCCGCTTCTGTTCAACTTTTCCTCTCTAAATCCCCTATATGAGCCCCTTAGGCACAGTCAGCTGTCATACTTATCTTCAAATATATAAAGGTCTTGTTTCAAAGCAGACCAAGAGAACACAATTGACACCTCTGCATATTGCTGAATTCAGAAGACATTTCATTCATGCACTCTTGAATTATGCAAATGAGCTGATGCTGAAATGCCAATAGAATATGAAGATCTCTTCTTTACGTCCAAAATTTCATAGGAGAAATAACTCAGCTCTGCACTGAGATTACCATCTCGCTATTGATTATTTGCACTAGTCATTCTTTGAATAGTGGAAGTTGGGGCTTCTTTAACTTCAGGAAAAGGTTTCAAGGCAATCTGTCGTAGCAAACATTCATTGTGTTAAAAATCTTCCCATTAGGAATCAGATCAGAAGCAACTGCATAAAACTGGATTTTACCACTAACAACAACAACGACAAAATTCACTCTAAATGGTAATGCAGTAAAATAAAAAAGGGGGAAAAAAAAAAGAAAGGTCAATTGCTTGGATCTCTGGAGCTTCATGTAAGAAAAAAAAATACTTCTAACACAAGGGAGAAAAAATAAGAATACTGTGTTATCTGTAAATTGCCAGTGATTGCAATAGCGATGGGAAAGCAGTTTATCTTCATTTTGAAGACAAATAATTATAACTGTACATGCTACTATATTTATCAATGTTCTAAATTACAAGACTTTACACATCAGTTTTTGTTTCCCTTCATCACGTTTTTTCACCAATAGAAAATAAACTTTTCGTGGTACTCAAACGTAACAATACCTTTATGCACCTCTACTAATCATCAGTTAAACATAGTCTGGTTCTTTATTATGATCTGCTCTTAATCTGACATTGTTTATTCATATAATGGCTTTTAAAAGGATCTGGTTTGGATGTCAGAATATAAAAGGAGGTTTTAACACTATAGTACAAATTGAAGGTTTACTTATGAGATACAGATAAACTATCATGTGTCTGTAGCCTGCTGAAAGCACAAGAGCTGAATGGATACTGTATTTATCCTGTTCTCAATTTACTTTACAATGTGCATCTATATTACAAATAAATATTTCAGGAAATTAATCATCTTCATGAGACCTTGGACTGCAGTTTCTACAAGCTTCTATGTACAAACAAGAATCATCTCACAGTACAGAAACTGAAGTAGTTCTATTGCGTACTATATATATATTATAATCATGTTCAGTTTTTAACTCTCGGTGCACATCTAAGTTTACTCTGTTAGAACATATTGATCCCATAACTTTTGGCAGTAAACTGCAAATCCCATTAGAAGTAGGCATTAGGCTGGATAATAAATGAGTGTCTTGACAATGGCATCACATGTACATCACAGTAAAAAGCAGCTGCAGATGACTTTTGGAGTCTGCCAACATATCCACAAGCTATTTAAAGCAAGCAATAATACCAGCAGCTGTAATCTTGCAGTGCACTGACCTCTGCCTGGCCAGCCTCAGGACTGTGGCTTTAACAATAAGAATGCCTTTCTCACTAACACAGAACATAACAGAACTTATTCTGTTTCTAACTCAGGCAGTAAACAAATAAACGTAGTAAAATAGATGTGAGGAGGAAAGGAAGTCATGTTCCTGAGCCTTAGCAACTGTCTGATGTCCAGCTCAGACTAGGCTGTGTGAAACCAGCTCCTGAGGTTGGCAGCTAACAACAGTACACCAACTCTCATTTTTTTTACTTCACTATGGAAGATCCTTTGCCAATTTCTTCATGATAGAAAGACGCATCTTTCTTATTTTTTTCCTCTTCTCTTTTGAACATATCCTTGGTTAGCAGAATATGCTTCTGACTCCCCAAATGGAGTTAACAGGGTTTAGCCAAACACTAAAACACAATCCTATGTTTCATAAGGAATAGATCTTGAAGCCATAGATAGTTTCAACATTTAGCCCTATGTAGTCTAATCCCAGGGAAAGGAGAGGTTTGTTTACACTGTTTAGAGACTGGGATTTCCAATCCTTGGAGGATCAAGATTAAAGTTTTATCATCATAAAGAACAATCTCATTTGTCCAGTGGCTGTGTGATACAGTTCACTGTCTTAGATGACCCAGCTGCTGCTACTGCCCACAGTGAATGCTTACTCTAATTCTGAACAGTTTAATCCATACTATCTTGTTGCTCATGTTTTTGTTGATCCTGTCACATTCTGACTGATGCTACTGTTGTTTTCTGTTTCTTTGGTTTAAATAAATTGTATTCTTCTTTATCGGGAAATTGATACTGCATGTGCCCAATACGGTAATTCTGCTAAATCCATGCTCTATCTTGCATGTCTCAAACAACAACAGCAAAAATTTTGAACAGCACAGAGAGAAGGGAAAAAAACCTCACAATCTCCTAATATGAGACACAAAGCTAAATTGTGTCTAAAGAATGTCCCATCAGCCCTCAGTGATTTTCTATTCACAGCAGGTACAGCGTATTAAGCAGCCAGTCTGAAGCATCTGTCGATACCTCGGGCTTCAACAAAGCGGCTGCAACTTACAGGCTAGCCCTGGCTGTAAGAGTTCTCTAAGGAGGCTCAGATATTACAGTCTCATGTTAAAACTGCTACTGAAACAAATACATTTTTTTGCTTGGCTGCAATATTAAAAAGTGACGCTTGACCAGTAATTAAATAAGCTGCCAGATAATACAAAATGTGTTGGGCTACTTAATGTATGCAGATGTCACTACAGAGAGTGATCTAGTAAACAAAACAGGAAACAAAGCACTAGCTCAACATATTAACCTTTCTGGGTTAAGCAGGCTGTGAGTAATGAACAGAAATAGGACTTTTTTTTTTTTAATTAAGTCAGAAAATGATCTCCCCATCCTTGTCAAACACAGTGAACATGAGTGTGTGACTGACATTTCTGATCCCCACTTGCTGCAAGTCCACTTTATATCAACCGTCTCAACCTCATCTTCATATTTAAGGACTAACAATTTAATGTGCTTTGAGCTGTATAAAACTGGTGTTATCAGTTTGACTCCCTCACTATTTTTATCAGACATCATACCATGCAAAAAACAGGTGACATAGACAATCAGCCCTGTCTTTGCATAAAACACTTGCCAATATGTTACCTGCTTATTAGCCATCATGTCTAGAATGCCTCCTCAATCAGACAGATAGATAGATAGACAGACATACAGACAGATAGATATCCATGTGAAAGAATTTTGCTGCAGCATCTAGACAGGCAGCCAGACATCAGCCTTCAGTAATGGGTGGATGCATTACAGAATATTGGAGAGATCTTCCTAGTGCACCTGGCAGTTTGGGTTAAGGTATGAAAGAACTTCTGTTTCCTCAGGCATAAATCTAGGATCTGGTATGTCAAAGAATGGGGATTAGTTAAGTCCTACAATTTTAAGATGGAAAGTTTGCCAGTGTTTCTGTTTCTGTATATATATAAATATTAGAGTTCTTTTGAAACTAGTCAAGTTATTCACTATCCACATGCTTCAGCTGTTAATTCCTTAGGTTAATCAAACACTGTAACCATGAACATTTTGTGAAGAGTTGAAGGAAATAAATAATAAGATTGATGTAAGTCATTCCTCACCGCTCTTTGAGGAGACAATTTTATCATTACTATCTGCCTTGTCAACACTTCTTAGTTCATGCATTATTTACCTGCTAAACCATGGTGACAGTGGTGGAGCAATAATGCTTTGTTTGAACCTCCAGCTGCCATCTATGCAAAACAGGTTGAATGCCAAAGAGATATGAAATATTCATGTTTTCCCTTTTTTCGTAGCTGACAACATCTTAAGGCACAGAGGATTTTAAGGCTCAGTATATCAGTCATTCCTCTTTCACTCAAAATATCAAAAAGTGTCAAGGGCAGTATAGGTAGTATTCCTTACTTGCTATTAGCTCTTGATATAGCAATTAGACATAATTTATGAATTAATTTTATTCTTATTATTCTGAGTGATAATTTAATTCAATTTATTCTTCAATGTATGGATTTCACAAAAAAAGTCAGCCTTTGGCTTTTGATAAAAAGCTGTAATTTTTGCTTGCAAACTGACTACTAGATGCAAGATTCAAAAATCTCTGAGACTTCATCAGGATGAGTAGGAGTTTCACTGGGTTTAGTATTTATTAACCTCATCAAACACATCTCATGGCATACGAAACAGTTAAAATCTGCTTTCCCTCAAACTTTGTTCGCCATCATTCCTATTTTCTCCTCAAACCTTTTGATGCTTCTTCCTTAGCAAGCTGTTTCTATGTGGAATTTATTGTGTCAAAAAGGGCCTCCGTCAAGCAGCAGATGAGTATGATGTTTTTAGATATGCGTATGTTTTTTTACTCCAGATATCACTCACATCTTTAAACTAAAAACTATTTTCCAAGGCTTTTTTTTTTTTTTTTTTTGCATGAATGAAAAATTTAAATTCAACTTTCAGTTGCAATAATGTAGATAACATGCTTCGCCTTACTACTTCTTGTCACTGAAAGCAGTGTAGTAGCCTCAAAAAAATGACATATCTTGTAATAGAGTAATACAGTCTACATTTCATCTTCATTGATTGGTAAGTATTGAAAATAACAGTACTATGGCCTTGTAATATTCTCATGACTGTTTTTTATATGAAACTGTAAAAACTTTGAACAGGCACCATGCTCTATTCTGAATTTAGTGAAGTGTTTTGGATATGCTGGAATGGTTATAGGAATGTTTTCATCTTCTAGAAAACTCACGCAATTCCCCATTTGAACACAGATATAATAAAGTGTATAAGAAAAAACATTTTGGACATAAATTAATTTCAAATTTATAACTGCATTTATGATTTTCTATAGAAACGCTCAAATATCTCTTTTACTCTTTCATGAGCAGAAAAAGATTATATAATTACCAGTTACTACCAACTTCAATGTCACAGGTGTCAGACGAATTTACAGAAACATTCTGATTTCATTTATCCCCAAATGTCCCATTTTAAACTGTCATAAAAAAATCCCCCAGCTGCTCTCACAGAGTGTTGCTACAAAATACTCTTAAAGGAGCTGTCAAGGTTCAGAAATGTCAAATATAAGACTGTAGAGAAATATTCTCCTCGGAGATATTTTGTAAATGATACCTTCCTCGCTTCCTCTAAGCCAAAGGCATTTTTAAAAGAATGGTCAATGATCGGCTAAGAGTATGTTACACTGTGTTACTTAAACTGCTTAGCTTACTGTGAACAGCTTCACTAAAGTGCCTGAAGTGCAAGGGGGATCATGACAGTCCCTTTCCTCACATTCCTCCTATGATAAGAAAATGTCACCAGAGGTGTGAGTCACTGAGGAGTGGATTTTTCACTTCCTTGGACCTCAGAATGACAACAGAATTTCTAATAGAGAAAAGAAAAGCAAGGTGAAGTGAAGAAGACAGCGAGGAAGCTCATTAGGCCAAAAAGCAGTAAGACCAGAATTTCAACTGCAAAAGCTGAAGTACTGAGGTAACAAGAAACCTCAGTAAGGTCAGGTCAGAAGACGATAGCTATAATTGAACACTACAGTCTAAAAAGCAGGAAAGGTTTAAAAATCTAAGTAATAAGGTGAAGGAGGGAAGAAGGAAGATGGGCGACTACAATGCTCTACAGGAAATTTTCAGTATATTGTAATTTTACATCTGCTGAAAAACGTCAGTGATTTATTACCCAGCCAATACCACTAGAAATACAGAATGGAAATAAATAGAGCTTAATTATTCCAGATATGATTTCAATCAATATTATGACTGTGAGTATCTGCAGAAATAGAATACTGCAGATCAAATACTCACATACCAATTAGCATGCAGAAAAAAAATAAAATAAAAAACCCAAACAGTAATGACAGAAAAAAAAAACATCTCTGCAATAGCCATAATACATCTTAATTTATATCAGTAAGCATTTCAGAAAAATGCATACGGCAGAAGCTTGATAACAAATTCACATAGGAAGTTTAAACAATCAGCAGTAAAAAGCTATTGAGTGCATTTAAACTCACTGAGTAAAATCCTCCTGTGTATACCCTACTATGGCTCCATTGATTTCGCTTTGGAGTTTATAGTCTGGCAGTCGCTGAAGTCGATAGCACTGAACCATTTGGTATCATCTGCAGATATTGCCCTGCATGCACTAAAATAAGGGTCACATTTTCCCTGCCCAGTTTCTATACTGTTGCAACTGTCAGCAGCTTTGGAATCCATTGCCTTCCACTGCTGGACCTAAAACTAAAATCAGCCTTAAGCTTCCTTGAAAAAAATACAGTTGCATAAAAATACAGTATTTCCAAGAAGGCACTGGAAAGCAAATGTGAAAGGAAAAAATGAAGGAATCTTGAATCTCTTAACCTTGTGTAGTCCCAAGAGCAAGCCTTACAATTCAGAATTTAAATATGCTTCTTCACTCAAAAAAAATCTCCTGATAGCTACCTCAACATAACAAACTCCAGAACCACTCCAGGAGAACTCATTCTGGGTACTGGTTTTGAGTCTTAGCCTCCTTTCACAGGTGTGGTGAGATGCAGTCTCCAGAGAGGAAGCAAACTTCTCCCACTCTTTTGGATGAGTTGAGCAGGATCAAGAAGAGAGATGCTCAAAGTGAGCTGTGCTTAGCGGCAGGCCACTAAATGAGGCAGGCATGACAAGGGCATTAAATAGCAGTTCTAAAAGCATCTGAAAAGGCTGAGAAACATGAGTGAGGAGCAAAGAAGCAGACCACCAGGCTCTGAGAAATAAAAAACTTGCTGGGAGCCAGAAGGACTATCAGAGCATCTGTGCTGCAGCTCAAGGAGATACCTAGGGAATCACAACCAAGCATGTAAGCAAGGGTTTCTGTCTGGGAGCACATTAGGAAGGGTGAGAACTGTTGGAAAATCTTCCAATCTTACAAAAAAAAAAAAAAAAGGTTTGTTTGTTTGTTTGTTTACTGATTATACATATGATTTTTGGCTTTTTCAAGCTTAAGAAGCCTTCTAGATTTCTTAAAAGAACATACTATAGCAATTAAACTTTCCGTTAATGGTAGAGATTCTTGCATCATGCAGTTGCAAGCAATTAATTATAAATGGGCAATTAGAAAAATCAGTAAAGCGATACCGATTTTCCATCCTTCATGTTTTTGCTACTTATCCAGGATGCCTCCTGCTCTACTCACTGCCCTTTACCCTCAGCATGACAATACAATCACACACTCGCATGTAATTTGGTTACTTTTCACTCATATTTTTTAACAAATTTGAAGGATATTCTTTATCCGGTTCAAGCAAGCACCATTACTTTAATATTCATACTAGAAATAAATTGTCACCAGCTATGCAGTGTGCTCTGGTGCAGAAAATGTCACTTCCTTGTAATGAAGCAGAAAACACATGATGTGTCTGGAGCTGTTGGGCACAAAGCAAACTCTCATATCTGTCAGAGTCCAAGCTACTCAAACAGCAAAACACATGTCTTTATGCATACATCCCTAGTAAATGCAGTCTCAGAAGTGTTTTTTCCTCATTGTATTAATGAACGAGAATCACAATTTGCATATTTAAAATGAATAATTCAGTAACTGTATTCAATGAATTGTTTTTGCTTAACTTCAAGGAATCACAACTCCAAACAAACAGAAATCTCGAACATGTTCAATCAGATTTCCAAAAATTGAACAAAGCCAAAGAGAAACAAAAGCTAGACAATATATTTTGAGAAGCACATTTTTCCTGTAAACTTCCCAAGAACAATAAACATTGAGTAAATGAACCACTCACAAACCCAGACACAGAATATGAATGTGCCTTTTTCTTCTGCTTATACGCAGAAGAAACTGTTCCAAAGCAAAGCATGTAAAAATAGGGATTCAGCAGAGCTGAGGCTGCCCGCTTAATGTCACATTGGCTCTCCTGGGACCATCCATGGCCTATGATTAAACCATTACAGTTTCAGAAGTCTCATACCAGACCAATTAGCATGGACTGACATCTATCACTAACACTGAATTAAATTATTGCAAAACAAGTACATATTTATGATATATACCAGATTTTTTGTTGTACTGAATTTTCTACCACGCTCTACACTGAGGTGGGCATAGAAAATTGCAGCTGTCATGTCAAACTGATAAACCACACACTTCCGTTGTATATTAACTGATAAAGGAGAGCAATTACAACCTGATGAAGTAATGCTGCAGGCTTCTCTCATTGAAACAGTGCCATGAGTAAACTGTGATTTTGACCTGGAACGTACCATGATCCTATCTCACCTTAAATATCTTTTAATGTACGCTTTTACAACAGATCTTAGAACAACTGCTGGTCAACAGCTCAAGAAGAATTAAATTCTCAGTCATTCAAAAACATTCATTCTTTAAACCTCTGCTGTTGAAATGGTTATCAGCTACACTGTGAATGATTATTTCTTTTGAACTTTGATCACTGACTTGCTCTTGCACACAGCAATTTTGACACAGAAAGAAAAACAAACCAGAAACTAAAAAATATAGTACTGATACACTAACACATAGAATTGTTAGTAATGCAGATGATCTCAAATACTATGCATATGTATTGACTGGGAGGGAAAAACAAATTATAAAAGATGAAATAACCTCTTCCCTACTATGTTAACTTCCAAATGTATAACTTCATAACACTGCCCTTGGACTTGATGTACTGATGCATTATTTAAGCAATGAGATTTCCCTGGTAACTCAGAAAGTTATTAATACGTGATCCCCTTCTTTAATCAGTTCTTTCTTGAAAATACAATCATCCATAATCTTTCTCATTATATTGCAATCAGAAGAGCTACTGGTAATGAAAAAAGAAAAGGAAAAACAATTTTGAGTTCAAAGATCTGTTGATTTTCTTAATTGTTAATAAATTAAAATATCTGTGCAGCAGTTATTCAAACAATAAGGAATAACAGCAAATTAAAAAAAAAAAAGAAAAGGCTACAAGAAGTTGAAATAAACCTTAAAGCACAAGCACTTGCCCATAAGCTAAGAAATATAATTATATTTCCAACAGATTTTATGCCAAGCTTAGTTATAACAAGTAAGCAGGTTGAAATATTCCGACAATATAAATTTTTTACTCTTCTCTTTTCAACGTCACGTCACGTACATCATATTAAACTACACATCCCAACATAGACATGGTTCATTGGGAACTAAGAGAATTTATTTATTTATTCACTTCTTAAAGCAATGTGAAGCAGTGTGAAATGCTGGGCGTGCAATTTTTAGCTTTTCATAGTTCTATTTCAAATGTTCATTTTTATGCAAAGTGTGACGTTAATGTAAATATTTTTAAAAATGGAAAAAGAATGCATGTGTCAAGATAGATAAGACTGAATTTTACAAACCGTTTTGAAATTTTATATAAAATCTATCAGTGTTCTTAAGCATTTACTTGGTAAAGTCAAAATTATTTGATTTTTACAGTTGTTCATCTGATGGCTAAGTGAAAATAAAATAGCTTTAGAAAAAAAATCAAAACCGTAAAAACACATACCTTCCAATTTTATGGCAATGGCAATTTTATTTTCTACCATTTATTTCAGCTAAAGGTAATACCATTATCATCCAGTCCTCCAAGCCACATCCTACACAGACAAGTACTGTTTTTACTTTCTCATTCATTTGAACCTTTCCATTACAGCAGCGTCACCTGGCAAATTCTATAGTGACACATCAAATCCTGACAGGAAAGTATTAGCTTCTGATTTGCCTATTAAGATCAACTATCCCATTTTCAAGTGCAACAACTGACTATATAATTACTGTTTTTCAATGTGTATTCAGTACTTCCATATTTTCATGCTTGCCACACAAGCTGAAACAGGCTAGCAGAAGATACACGCTATGCATGCAGATGGTTTGACACACAAATGTTTTCATTGTCAGCTACATAAATCCAGACCTTGGCAATGCATAGGAGAATAATTATGAAAGTGAAATTAAGCTAGGCAGTGTGCAAATACTACAGGAACGTGTTGCAAGGTTTATGATGCACAGAAGACTGAACTGAGATACGAGGGGAGGAAATTAGCCAAGTTAATTCATGACATAGTTGCAGAACTTAAGAAGCATGGAGAAGAGGTGGCTTTAAGCATGAACCTCATTTATCCACTGTGTTGCCTTCCCATGGGTGTTTTCCTGTTTCATAGGTTAACTGCTTTTAATGGCAGCATGCCAGCTCTGGAAATAGTTGATGGAATTGTTCTTAAGCAGCAAACTTTATGACCAGATTATTCTTTGTGAAAATTGGACAATAGCAAAACTGGAAGGACTGTAGTAAGAAAGGCGTAGGTTTTTTGTTTGTTTGTTTGTTTGTTTCTAAAGGTGAGCTTTATGCATCCCTTTAATTTACAAATACACAGGTAGCAAAGTTGAGGGTGGGGGAAGTAGGTAAAGTAGGCTTTTCTTCCTGTATTTATTTCTCATGCTCTAAAAACATGACCATGCTTTCCTTGGGCATCCAGGACAGAACTGAACTATCCACCTACATCTGACAGCAAACTAGCAGCTTTGACAGCAAACCCTGCCTAATGTCAGATCCTACTAGGGCTGCTGCTGTCTACCCTTCAGGCTGTGCAATCAGATAAGTAACACACCTGCATAATCACTGTGAGAAAGAGAAACTCCATTTTACACTCTAGTTTACTTTTATCTTTTCATCAATACATGACAAACACATAATAAAAAGCCTCTCTCTGAACAACTCACTTTTCTCAAGGTGTAAATTGGTGACTTCAGCCCCTTTGTTCAGATTATCAGCACAACCATGAAGGAGATGCTGAGAAACAGCTTTACTGAAGAATCTGGGAGATTATGGAGCATTTTGTTTATTCAGCTTTCATGGACTTGGAGAACAAAGAAAGATATTAAATAAATAAAAAAAAACAGATAGATAGATAGATAGATAGATAGATAGACAGACAGACAGACAGACATAGATAAAGGAGCAAGATAAAAAAAAAAAAACTTTATTCAAAATAAGGATTTTGTTTGGTAGTAACTTAAGATATATGACTGGTAGTGGAATAAGAGATTTCACATATATAGTCAGCAAATTGATAATGCTTTTTATGGGCTTGTCATATTTTACATCCGTTAAGTACTCTCTATTAACAACAATACTTTGTAATAGGAATGAAAACTAACACCAAATTCTGCCTGGTTATGACTTTTATCGCATCAGGTAAGCACAAGGTGCTTCACTTCACACGTTTGGGGTCCAGTCGTATTTTTGCAGTCATGCTTTTTCTCAAAAATCTACATTCCTTGCCCATAATTTGTCTCCAAGCTATTGCTTTTCTATTCCTTCATTACTTCATTAAAAAGTCCACATTCTTCCTAATTTGTTACTAAACTTCCTCAGGCACTCGCTGCTCTTCAGTCTGTTGTAAGGGGGTACATTGCTCATAGACTTTCCAGATCAAATACAAGATTTATCATGTTATTTCTATTATGAGCAAGGCATTTAAAAAATTAACTAGTGCTAGATGTAATTACCACTAATAAAACAGGGGAAAAAAAAAGGTATTTTGGCATTTAAATAGGTTTTCCACTGTTCAGTCTTTTACATATATTAATTAATAAACTGCACAGAGAAATCTGAGCTGATCTCTATCTGTTCCAACACAA
This sequence comes from Callipepla californica brunnescens, assembly GCA_023055505.1. NCBI lineage: Eukaryota > Metazoa > Chordata > Aves > Galliformes > Odontophoridae > Callipepla > Callipepla californica. Next base: position 6,225,019 of record JALIRH010000001.1, read on the forward strand.
ACAGGTGAACTTAAAATTAGACCAATGGTGTGAAATTAGGACATCCAAATTCAGAGCATTTCAGCAAACATTGTTAGTTAATAATCCAAATTTACATTTTTGGTCTGTGTTTTGAAGCTTCTCCTTGTTCTTCTAACCGATTTTATCAGATACTAAGAAAACAACTGACAAAGTCTGCCAGAGTGGGAACATGATGCTGTGCTACACGGTGATGTTTACTTTGGGACTAAGGAAAACCTGTATATAATATTTTTCTGAAAAATTGATCCCTTAGCTTTTTATAGACTAACTTGATTATTTTTTTTTAACCTGCAAGCCTACAGCCTCTTCTTGAGTGCCTCAGCCCCTTTCAAATAAAATGCAGATACCTGCTGCTTCTGGCTTGCGAGCTGCTCACACCAATTCTCAGATCTCTAAGAGACGCAGGGCAGCAGATGCGCCTGGAGGCATTACTCCAGCAGTGGCAGATTCATGAACCTCAGAAAGGTCAATGGCTTGAGGCTAGAATATGACTCTGCTTGTGTGGGAAATTCCTGCAGCCTTTTTAACAGACAGGGTTTAAATTGCCTATCTTCACTAGCAAGATCACCAGGGTGCGCCAAGTAAATAGTTATTTCAGAAGAGCACTGATGTCCTCAGCCACCTCAGAGTCACAGCACTGCAGAGTGCAAGGAAATGTGAATACCCATAGAGGATATTCATTTGTACTTCAGCCAGCCAGTTTGCATTTTCCATTAATTCTCAGCATGTTCAATATTCTGTATAATACTCCTGGTGGCCTCTGGACCCTGAGCGCTGAATAACAGTCTGCCTGTTAACTCCTCTCTTAGGACTCCTATTTTCTTGTGGTTTAAGGCTGTCTGCCAAGGCTTGTCTTGATTACATACATTATTTCCCATGAACAGTGGGGCTGCTGTGGTCTATCAGGCTCACACACGGTGTTTTATCAGTGCTATTTTACATCTTCCTAAAGAGACGTTTACCTCAAACCACAACACATCTCTGTTAATTAATAGGGATTTCCTAGTTTTATATTGAAGATACAACTGGTTGTTTGTTTTTATCAATCATGAGATTAGCTAACAGATAACAGCTGCTGAATTTACCCTTTTTGACATTTGTTACTTTGCAAATTGTTTATTTAAAATACCAATCATTGATTTATCAGAAGAACACAGAATTCAATTTTTAGCATTAAATTTGCAAGATAAGAATACGTCAAATACAAATTAAAATGTTATTTGGACGATTTCCTATCCAAAGCATGCTTTGCAACCTGTTAATTGAAATGTTTCTGGCTCATCTCTTTAAAATAGAAAACCCCAGACAAGTTCACACCTTAAAATCTGTACCTAAAGAACAAAATCAAAGCACAGAGGTAGAAATGACTCTCAATCCAGAGGATGAGGCTGCAAGAAGAGCTGCCTTTCCCCAGCAGAGACACGGCCCCAGGCAGTGCCTCCCAGCCCGGCTGTCACACAGCACTATCACATGTCAGTCCTTTCAGGGTCACTGCCTGGCGATAGCATCCCAAGACTTCTCTGTTTTCCTCACTGTTTCTGACACTTCTGAATGAATATCTCCTTGTACAACCTTGCTTCGCTGCAACAGTGTGTGCTGCAGGATGATGTATTAGGGGCTCTACACTCTCTGTTTTGAACATTAAAAGAAACGTTTAACAAGAGCTACAAAAAGTTAATTAATGAGATGTCTGGCCATCTGTAATCAGATTTGCTCCTTGAAATATGTCCACAATAAAATCATTAATTTTCCAAATACCCTTGTCATTGGTCAATCTCAAGAATCCATGTTCAGACTCCCACTTTCAAACACATCACTTTCAGCACAATGCTCATCCTGAGAATATTTTTCTTCTCAGCTTCTCTGATTTTTCTAGTTCTCCGCCCACTTTGGACTTTATGGTACCAAGTTTAGCAGTAGCTTTTCCTTCCTTTTCTCTTTTTTCTTTCCCTTTTTTTTTCTTTTCCTTTCTTTTCGTTTCCTTTCTTTTCTTTTCCTTTCCTTTCTTTTCTTTGTTCTCCTTTCCTTTCCTTTCCTTTCCTTTCCTTTCCTTTCCTTTCCTTTCCTTTCCTTTCCTTTCCCTTTCCCTTTCCCTTTCCCTTTCCCTTTCCCTTTCCCTTTCCCTTTCTTTTCCTCAGGATTTCTGTGCAAGTGTGCAAGAGTTCATTGAGTGCAATCATTTTAGCTTTATTGTTCCCCTCTACATGTCACCTCCAGGTTACATGTATCCATACGTGCAAGTTCTACCTTTCCACCATTCAATAACAACTATGCCTCATTTGTTCATCACAAAACTTCAACTTGTCCAAACTAAAACATTCTTGTGGCTCACTGATAGACTGCTCAGCCCCAGTGGGCTAAAATAAGATTCAAACTAACTCCCTTGTTTGGTTAAAGCAAAAAAATAAAACAGGGAAAATAACGGGAGATTTTTTAGATGGGTTAAAAGGAAGAAGTTTTTACAATAGGGTGGTATGGCACAGGAATAAGTTGCCCAGAGAGGTGATGAATGCCCCATCCTCAGAGACATGCAAGGTGACGCTGGATGGGGCCCTGAGCACCCGACCTAGCTGTAGCTGCTCGTGTTCACTGCAGGGAAGTCGGACTAGATGGCCATTAAGGGTCCCTTCCAACTCAAAACGATGCTATGGGGAGAAAAAAAAGAAGAACAAAAAAAGAAATTTGTGTCTTTGGTCGATCGACTGGACTTGATTATAGGGGGAAGGAGCAAAGCAAGCACAGCGCAGGAGCAGAGCAAGAGCATCTCCACACGGGACCGCAGCGCGGGGCCTGGCGCGCTCCTATAGCGCCACCTGGCGGCGGCTCCGCCGGGACCGAGCAGCGACGGCAGGGCGCCCGGCCGCGGGGAATGGGGCCGCAAAGAGCGGCATCGGAGCGCCGCTGAGAAAGGAATGAAGGAACGCTGGTGGTCACTGAGTTCATTCACTGAGTCACTCAGTTCTATTACTCGTACCTTTTGCCAATGTTTCTCTGCTCTAAGAGGCTTCCCTTCTAACACCACAGATTTCATTGAAAAACTTTTTTATGTACGCCAGCATTTATGCCTAATTTCTCTGTAGGAAAAAAAAAAGGCTCTGATTTCTGCGGTGTGAATGAGCTCTAATAGCACTGCCTTGTGCTCATCTATCTCACCTCTAACAGGCACGTACCGGTGGCAGAGTAATACTTAACCTGACATCCCTTTCATTTCCCAGAAGTAATTGCTGCATTTATTTTAGCATTTAAAACTCACTGCGGCACCCAAAAGCACAAGTCCCACAGGGATTTATGAGCATAATAAGAACCCTGAACATCATCAGTGTATTACAGTGTTCCTGCTTCTGCTGTGCAGAGGAGTTGGAAGGACCTGATACTCAGAACTCACAGGGTAAGAAACACAAGCAGCACGCCAACCACCTCAAAAGCATCAGCTTAACCAATGCTAACATCACATTCCTGGCAGATTATTTTGGCATTTGTATTATACCTTGGTACTGAAAGATACAGAGGGATTAAACATTGTACCCATTGCCCAACATCAAGACACTTTGCTCGCCATCAGCCAGTTTGAAAATATTTTCTAATTTTTCATTTGCAGTACTCAGAATTTGTGCAAAAGAAACCACCTCAGTATTTTAAAAATATTAAATCATTGCTGTGTGATCTTCGTACGAATTTTAATGCATAAAGATATATCTGCAGACACAATTTTTAACACTGTAATCAAGTAAAAATGTTTCATCTAGAGAACGTTTTAAAAACAAAACCATATGCTAATTGTGTGCTAAAACTTCTCTTAGTTAATAACTAAAGCAATGCAAATAAAAACACAATTCATGACAACTGCTAGAACGTCATCTAAAATTAGCTGGTTTTATAGCTTAACAGCAGTGAGGATGCTCTACTGATCTAAATCTGAATGCTGAACTGCTGAACCCATTTTCTGGGATAAATATAGCTGTTCTTTCGTGTTCCACTTTTCTCTGGTACTTGGATCAGTTTTGCAGTGTATAATTATACTACTGCAGTTATATAGTGCTTTCCATCTGCATGTCTCAATATGCTTTTCAGACTTAATTAATATGGAGATGGAAATCCTTCATGACGTAAATATTATTAGTCTACTTTAAGAGAGGAGGAAACACTGTCATGAAAGAGGGGAGCACCCAGAAAAGCACTGAAATTAAGGCCTGTCTCCTGAAATCTGTATTTTGCTGCCATCTCCCTTTGGAGACGTGAAATTAATGTGCTGTTCAAGCTTAGCTTCTGGACATAGCAGGAAATACCTCGTCCTGCACCATGTGAAGTAGCTCGACACTTACCTTATCACAGAATCGTAGAATGGCTTGGGTTGGAAGGGCCCTTAAAGGCCATCTAGATTTAACCCACCACTATGGGAAGGGTTGCCCCCCTCAAGCTCAGGCTTTGCCCCATCCAACTTGGCACTTCCAGGGATGGGGCATTCACAGCTTTTCTGGACAATCTGTCCCAGTGTCTCACCACCCTCTGAGTAAAGAATTTATTCCTATCTTTTATAGACATAGGTAAAACCCAGCTGCTAAGTAATTCAGCTTTGTGTCTTTTTACCTTTTTACCCATTCCCAGAGGCCTATCACATACTTAGGGAGTAAGCTCAGTGTGAAGGGTAGTGAGATACCATATGTTCCCTCAAGAGATCAATGCTTTCATGCCCAGCACCCAAAAAAAGGAAACCAAGCAGGAGAGGTTTCACTCAAATCTTGCACTCAGTGGAGAGTGCCTTCTCGTCTTGTTTTCCATGGCAGACAAGCTTCTCCTTACCTAGCTACCCTTTAGCAGAAAATTGACAAAATTACTACTCGTACTTTTCTTTGTGAAATAAGTCTAGAAACTTGCCTTCAGCAGTGGTTTTTCACTGGAGGTGCCAAATTAGAAACTTCAGAAGCAAAGAGGAAAAGGTTTTAGATATACATATATTCTCAAAATATTTTAATAATTAAATTAATAAACTTGAGAGACTGTGAAATCTTACCAGCTTTGCCAAAATTCCCTATCATATGACTACCTGGGGAGCTCACATAAAAAAGAAAATGCACTCTGATTTTTATAGGCAGCTTTTTAGCACATTTTTCATCCCAAAGGCTTCCTAGATGCAGCAGGAAGTTCACACCCTGAGGAGCCTGCAGAAAAGATGTTGTCCAGCAGCAACCATGCCCAAGGTAAGTGAAGAACTGGATACAGATAAAGCTATTAATGATCAACTGTGCTCGTGTGAACAAACCCAGCTGAGAGACAGGGCTTATTAGTGGGAATATAGAGTCATGAAAAGGAAGGATACCTGCATAGCAATATACTGTGTTAAATAATGAATAAGTCATGCAGAAAGAGAGCAAAGAAATAAAATCCTTATTAGAATTCCCTAGCCTATCTTATTTATCTAGGTCATTATAAACCAAAACCACTCTCTACTTCTTTGCCTGACAAAGATCCTTCTATAATGTGTAGAAGGATACAACGAAGTAAAATCACTGCTAACAAGAACGGCATCATGAATTCTTCATGTGTTTTTTTCTTATATCCAATCTAAATTTCCCCTCTCTTAGTTTGCAACCATTTTCTCCTGCCCTATCACAACAGATTATGCTAAAGAGTCTGTCCCCTTTCTTAAAGCTCCCCTTCAGTTTCTGAAAAGCTGCTCTCAGGTCTCCCTGGAGCCTTCTCTTTTCCAGGATGAACACCCCAGCTCTCTCAACCTGCCCTCACAGGGGAGTTGTTCTATCCCTTGGATCATTTTTGTGGTCGTCCTTCAGACATGATCAACAGATCCATGTACTCCTCTATTGTACTAAGGATGACAAGGACAGGCTGAGAGCTGGGGCTCTTCAGCCTAGAGAGGAGAAGGCGCCAGGGGGACATTATAGTGGCCTTTCAGCATCTGAAGGGGGCCTACAGGAAAGCTGGAAAGGGATATTTTATAAGGGTATGTAGCGAAGGGGAAGTGGTTTTAAACTGGAATAGGGTAGACTGAGACTAGATATTAGGAAGAAATTATTTATGGTGAGGATGCTGATATTCTGGAACAGGCTGCCCAGAGAGGTTGTGAATACCTGGTAGCATTCAAAGCCAGGCTGGATGGTATTGTGAGCAATCTGGTCTAGAGGGGGCTGGAACTAGATGACCTTAAAAGTCCCTTCCAACCCAAACCATTCTATGACGACTCTCCATCTAGACACAGAATTAAGCTGGTAAAGCTCTCAGCTAACTCTCCAAATCACAGACCTAGATAAGAGTGAAGGATAGCTCTGATGTCCAGATAGAACTTGAGTCCTTGAGGATGTTGTTTCAGACATGCACAAGTAAGCCATTTCAGAGCCTTGTAGCAAGTATATAACCACAGTTCCATGTCTGGTCTACTTTAATTTATTTATTTATTTGTTTGCTATTACTGCTTATATCAAGTTCAGATGTTTAACTGACAATCATTCAGATCCCTGGATTAGCATATAATAGTATCATATGAACACAAGAATAGGGATAAGAAAACTGAGTATACTGATAGATGCCCTCAGTTTAGTGCCCCAGAGCTTAAACTTTGATTTCTGTTGGGCTTCTACACATACAATCTTCCTGCCTTATAGCTGTACAAGTGATTGTTAGTGACAATGATCAATCTGATTACTGGCATAGTGAAAGGACGGAGAAGCATTTGGAGATACAATGTCTAAGTATGCATTTGGAATTCCAGAGAAGCTATGTAATTTACTGGGAAAGACACTTAAGGAAAGAGTGTTCTGCTTCTCTTTAAGAATAAAAAAGAGCACATTTGCTTATTTCCTTGCCCACACTTCTTTCTTCAACTATAACAAAATTTGTGTTGCTCTAAAATATGTACTTTAATAGTGAGGGTTATACTTATAAAAAGCTTCAGTTCTGTTGGCATTCTGGCATCACACGTTTGGGACTAATGTATAATTTGCTACAAGCGTAGCTCATGGATGAAATGTTGTTAGTAGCACTCTGAGCAATTTATGTATATTTCAGGACCACTGAAAATAATCTACACAACAGATTTGAAGTAGATTCTGATATATCTCAAATTGTTCACACACTTCTGAGCACTACAGATACTCACGAGCACGAAGAGCACATTCAGTGTTAGCACAGTGATAGAAACAAAAATAGTTTGTCCCAACCTTGTGTGAAAGCTGGAAAATAAATAGCTGCTGAGACCATGGTGGAAGGCAGTCAATAACACAGCAGTCCTGGAGGACTCTGCCTGTAGACTCCAAGAAATGAGCTACAGAACCCAGGGGAAGGTACAGAGCATCATTCAAGCCTGCCCAATTAGACCAGTCTTCAAGGACTTTAACAGAGTGTCTCATTTTTTAGAGGTGTAAACAGAACCTCAGGTAGTATAAATTACTCTTGTCACTTCAATTCTACCTTCTATTTAAACCAATTTACACAATTTGCCTTGGTGAGCAAAGCAGAAATTGACCCAAGAAGAGATATTATGCTGTATTTGCAGATTAAAACCTCTTGTTCTCAGGAAAGGATTGTGTCTGTAATGCACAACCCGTTTTGCCTCTGATTTAGCTTAGATGGCCTGCTTTAAACGTTCAATAGCACTAAATCACCACGTAAACCAGAGCAAGAGAAGCAACCATCATAGATATAGGACAGAATGGATATTTACTATTTTATGTAATAGGTTTGTTTAAATTCAGTATTAAGCTAGGAAAATGATTATCTGGGATTCAAACTGAAGTAATACATACACTGGTTTATATTTCATTTCCACTGCAGAGCAATCATGTCTTCTAACGACCAGTACCAACTTACTACTAATTCTGACAGTATCCATTACAGATCTATTAAACTGCTGTTATCCAAGGATTAAGACTTGCTTGATAGTGCGAGCATGAACAAGTGTTATGGGATCAAAAGAGTACCATCTCCTTCCAGGAATACTTCCTTCCCAGAGTTCAGACTATTTGCTTTTAAATAAAAAAGGCAAATGAGTGTTAATTGAAAAGGCAGAGAAGGTATTTCTAAGTGCTCTGTTTTGAATGAAAATTCTTGATCACAATTTCAGTATAAAAGGAATGCTTTAAGGTTGTAGCACAGGTTAATTATATTAAGGTCATACCACAGTGTGAATTGTTTGGAATTATTTTCTGCTAACTTATTATTGACATATATGATTTTCTGATAGTCTGAATAGACTTTTTGAAGGCATATTTTTCTCTGTGTGCTGTTCTCACCTCAAAGCAGGCATAGGGAGTAACTGATAGACCAACTACTTTTGAGTTCGTTATCATGTTTGATTTCACTTCTCAGTTGACCTCAAACACAATATGCTGAATTTCTTTGTGAATGTGCAGTTTCAGTTAGGCACTTGTACTTAGAAATGCTGATAAAGAGATTCCTTGTAGAAAACCAAAGGCAAAACATTCTGGGCAGAGTAGTACTATCAATGACAATACTTTCCACTGTTCTAATATAGGGTTTGAAGATGGGAGGAATGATTTCAGGTGGATAAAAAGAACACAAAGGGGAACAAATGAAGAGAGGACACAGAGAAGTTTGGCCTATGCTATCTCAGAGCTGGCATACCCAGAAATCTAATGCAGGAGGCTGGAAATAGACAGTGGCACAGCCAAGGGCTGGTGGCACGTTTCTTCCTTAACCAGAAGGGTGATGCTGCAGCAGTCTCACCACCCAGCCTGACGCATACCTGGGAACAGCATCTTGTGACCCACACAGAGCTACTATTTATTGCAGTATCTATACGAGCATGGTATATTGTGCCAAACTAGGAACTGTTGTCTAGGAAATTCTTTTCAGTCTCCCTGCTTTCTTGAGCGTAGCTCCTCCTCCAGTTCACTTACTCTGGAGCAATTCCTATCTAAGGCGGACCTAACCTTCAGCAACTTGTGGGGAGGTATTGCATAGGTTGCAATAGACCTCTGGAGATCATCTGGTCCAACCTTGTTTTGAAAACTCAGCATTAGATGGGGTTATCCAGGGCCTTGTCAAAGTTCCCTCCAGGAAGGGAGATTTCACCACTGTTCCAGGGGACTCGAATGTTCACATGGTAAATAATTTTTTTCTTATACTGAGGCAAAAATTGCCCTAAAGCAGCTTGTACTCATTGTCTCTTTACCTTTTTACCATTTATCCTTGGGAAGAGAGAATCTGTACTTCCTCCTTAATTGGACATAGGAATTGAAAATATGTGATCAGATGTCCCTGTGCTTTCTTTTCTCTGAACAAACTCAACTCTTTAAACCTTTCTTCATAAGTCAACTTTGAACACAGGACCATGATCTCCATTTCTGGATTAGGTTTACCAAGTCATTTTGTACCCTTTATAAATCACAAAAATACATTGCTGCTCTTCCAGACTCTTGCCTTCTGTTAATTTTTTAAAAGTAGATTAAAAATGAATAACACTGGACTACACATTATCTCAGCCTAAGGTGATTCTTAAGATTCTTTAAAACGTATGTATGTATATTATTTTGAAGGATGCCTTCTACTGTTTACTTAATTTGTTTAATTCTTAATTAGTGTTTTACTGCCTTCTTATCACAAGAGGTCATACAGCAGCTATTTTGATTAACACTGATAGCTTAATTTCTGTTGCCAACATTCTGAAGATCTGGACTCCACCTAGAAAGCTGCTAAAGCTTACTCAGTAAGCAGCCAAAAATTCAGGAATCATGCATATAGGAAGAAATTGAGCAGGAAAGAAACTGTATCTAGAGCCTAAGGCACATTTGACAACAGAGACTCACATTTATGCAGTCTACTAAGCTGAGACAAAGAAGACAGAGTAGGCACAAAATGAGCAGTCTCTAAGCCTGTATACTGTTTTTCTTCCTGAAATTTTGGAACATGCATTCTAATGAAGAGTAGGTGGGAGTCTCTTGGAATAGGCTACCAAAATCATGCTCTAAAATTCTGCCCACTAACATCTGCAGCACATATGCTTTGCTACAGGTCTGCTGGGCACCCTGCTATCTTTTAAACCTGTAGTCATGAATTTTTCTTCTATATCCACATTGTACAAGACTTTATTGGCATATTTATCCAGTTATTTTATTTCCAGTTTGTAAACAAACAAAAAACCCAGAACCACAGCCTTTCCAGGGTCATGTATTCCAAAGTTTCAGAAGCAAAGTCCCTGGCTAGTAGCAATGAGCATTTCTTGTAACTATTTTGTTGTATCATCTGGAGGCACCAAAACAGTTTTAGTCTAAAGCAGAACAAATACATAACAAATGACACTGCCAACTATAAGGAGCTTACTATCTCAAAAAAGATGGTTAAAATGCATATAATTAGTCTTTTTTTCAGTAACATAAAGTGATTAAGTTGCTTGGCTTAATCGTGAAACACAAGATATCTGCCAGAAAAGCAACTTAAACTGATCTACATATGTCTTCACAAAGACATTTTTGTTCCTCCATGCAGAATCTTTAGTCACTGCTGTTCAGATTTCTATTATTTCCATTGAAGTTGGCTTTTCTGAATGAGGACAGAGAGTATTACAGTATTGCAAAAATGATTCCTCCTTATGGCAGATTGCTGAGGCTCAGCTGTCCAGTGCCTTTACAAATAACAGTCTCTAGAGTTCTCATTCCTCAAACAGTAATTACACTATTTTAAAGTACAGCTTAGAGAGGCTGGAAAACAATTTCATAGCCTTTAAGGATCATAATGGGGGCTGGAGAGAGGGGTGGAGGGGTGGGGGAGAAGTAATTTTATTTAAAAACCTAGCTGATAGTAATATTTATGTGAAGTAGGAATTTTATCTTAAATTCATATCGCTCCTTCTCGTAAATGTTCATCACTGAAAACTTAACAAGAAAATTAATTAAACAAAATCAATCAGACAAATTTAAATGACTCATAAATTCACCCCAATAGTTGATAAGGCAAACAGATGATACTAATGAAGAAATATAAGAACTGCTCCAAAAGTAATGCCTCCTATTTTATGATGATGGCCCACAATGTCAGAGGCAGATGGTGGTGTAGCAGTTCAGCAGTTGAGGATGAACCTGTCAGTATTCCATAGCATTTTGTTGTGTGACAGATGGCAGCAGAGGGGCAGTCTGACTAAATGATGTCTGATACAGAAGTGCATGTGAAGCAAAGGTGTGTCACTGGATTCCTCCATGCAGAAAAAATGAACCCACGTACGTTCATCAATGTTTGCTGAACATTTATGGAGATCAAAGAGCAGATATGAGCACAGTGAGAAGTAGGTGGTGTGTTTCAGCAGTGGGAACACCAATGTGAAAGACAGGTCACATTCCAAACAGCCATGCACAGCTGTCACATCACTAAATGAAGAGTGTCTTGATCAGCTCATCCATGCTAATCAGTGTATTATGATCAGAGAACTGTTTACAGAGCTGAGTATTGGCTTCAGTGTGTTGGAAACAATGGTGGCAACGCTGGAATATTGCACTTTGTGCTAGGTGGGTCCCAAAAATGCTCTCTTGGGAGCCGAAAGAATACTGTATACAAGTTTGTCAGGATCTGTTAAGCCTATATGAAGCGGAAGGTGACAAGTTTCCTGGACTGCAAAATTATCTCTGATGAGATGTAATCTCATCGTTATGATCTGGAGTCAAAACAGCAGTCCACAGAGTGGCAAGGTGTGAATTCTCCATCAAAGAAACAGTTCAAAACACATCCCTCGGCAGGTAAAGTAAAGAAGCATAACTAATGGTGGTGACTATGTTGAAATGTAGTGTTTTGTACCTGAGAATGTGCTCTATCAAATAGTGGATCTGTGTTCTTTGTATCTGTTGTAGTTTCTGTGGAAATAAATAGGAGGTTTTATTTTTGGAGAGACCTACGTATTTTCTGCCAACATCTTTAACAGTCCTAAAACTGGTCTGTGAAAAAAAAAAAAAAGAGAGAAAGAAAGAAAGAAAACCATTGGTCGCTTTCTTCTAAAGTATTTATTACTAATTTCAATATGACTAAAGAAAAAAAAAAAAGTACTTTTCCTGCTCCATATCAATATAAGCAGTTAGTACAAAGGAAGAGCTAAATGGGACATTGCAAGGGCATGCTTCAGCAAATGCAGTCTTACAGCACAGTCACTTAGAGGTAACTGTTTCTAACAGGATACAATGGAGTAGAGCCTCCAGATCCTCAACACCAGAAAAGAAGGAACTTACTATTTGAGTCTAATGCAATAAATACAAATAGCCTTATTTTCACTTCCTATTGCAAGAAGAGCCTCTGATCACATCTCTTTACAGCTCAAGGCATTTTCACTGTCCTTTCTTGTAAGGAAGTGGGGGAGTGGATCCACCCCCTGCCAGCAAGAGAGCTGAGAGCTCAGCAGCAGTGTCAAACAACATCCTTAACACCACAGTAGGTAAATGGGGATAACTGCACATGCACATCTCACAGTGGTTTGGGAGGACAGATATAATAGTGAGGCGAAAATACAAAGAAATGCAAAAACCCAACCCTTCTTGTGGAAATTATTTCTGAGAAGAACAGATTTTATTTCCAAGCTATCTTACCCTCAGTTTGAATCCTCATCATTGCAATCCCATTCCCACTATTCTGGTCACACCCCATGATACTAACCTGAACAAACTCCTGCGTGTTTGAGATATAAGCTCCAATATTCCCCCACATCTTAACTCCTCTGTGAAAATATAGTTTAGCTCAAGTACATAGTACAGACTTCTAAAAACTCTGCGCTGAAATTAGCCTCTTCTCAATTTTGTGTTCGCGTATGTATGTTTTTGATTTCTTTCAGTTCTCAATACTTTATCATGCTCAGATAAATACATAATGTGTCTCTTCTCCCTGTTTAAGTACCAGTGATCTGTTTCCATTAAAAGAATGCGAACGGGATTTATTACCTGCTTTTTTTCCCATTATAAAAAAGACTTTGTCAGCATTACCTGGGCATAATAACAATTCAGGCTATTAGTCATTATATTTACCACTCTACATTATGCTGAGCCGACTGTTTTTTGTTTTGTATGTATTGGTTTTGTTTTGTCAAGTTTCCTTTTTCCCCTCTGTGGTTTTGTGCCTTCAATGGTATTTGAAACCAAGCATTGTATCACATGCAAATTTAATGAATATGCTGACAGCCTCCTTCTTACAGATCATTAATGATGATGTTAATCCAGGACAAACTTAAAATCTCCCCCATGGTAGTTCATTAGACTCCTCTCCACCAGCTAACATACCTGGCCAAATTTACTCTTGGTGTCACAACAAAAGATAATTCAGTGAATTTTAGATCTTGTGCCAATGTACATAAGCAATGAATCTGGCCTGTTACCTTTTATCATTAGCCTTTGTTTGCAGTCATGCACTTATTTTACAGTGGCATGACAATGAATAAAGCTACTTGTAATTAATTTTGCAGCTGAGGCTTCATTTAACAGTACCTGGCACATCAGTAAATCATGTGCGCTACTGTTGCTTCTTACTGATATTGTCAGTACAACTATATATATATATATGTCTATATACATATATAGACAATTTGTAAGAGGTCTTCACTTCTATTAGGAATTACAAGTCTTGGTCATACTTACCTTATTCCACGCATAGCAAACTGCTACCCAAAATCTATTGCATTATATAGTCACTTTGACAGTGTCTATGCAAGTCTACAGCATTTTTGTGACTTTAGGTGATATCACATTCCCAATGGCTACAAAAGCATTTAAAAAAAGAAGAATCTTAGATGACTAACATGATACTTTATGGATTTGCACTACCAAAATAAGGAAGAAGTATTACGCAGAGACTGATGCAGAGGACAGAAAGAAACATGAGTTATTTACAGTCCAAAGAAGGAACTGTAGAAAAATACCACACAAACCAGCTTCACATGGGAAGCACTTAAGCACTTCATAATGGCTCTCTGTACTGGAAGGAAAGCTGCCATGGGATAACGAGGTTCATTCTTTACCTTCCAAGTTCAGCTGTTATCAGTGCCATTGCCATCAGCACTAGATGGCTGAGTACCTCACTGTCAGAGAGGAATGGGAGTATGTAAAGTGTACATAAAGTGGACATTTAAACAATATGTACAAAGCAGTCCTGAAGTGGGGCTGGAGACCTTCCTGCTTTGTACATATTGTTCGAATGTCCACTTTACGTACAACACAGCCATGACTCATAAAAAACTGAACAGACACCCAATTGCAGAGTCTGGTTTAATATCTTTTTTTCCTACAGCAACTAAAAGAGAATATCCAGGGGAGAATTATAAAATAAGGCCAACAATGATACTTCTTCAGCCTTCAGTAATTTACATTCAAGCCCTCCCAAAGCCCCACAATGGTGTTTCTTTTCAAGGTATTCCCACACATCTGCCACCAGGAGCTCCAACCTAGGTGCAGATCCACCTCCTTCCTCCAATTCAGCATCAGAGCTTCATATAATGGCTTCTACTTCTGTTTCTTGAGGCTAGTCTTACTATATTTAGCCAGTTTACACAGATGATGACTAGTTGCAGCCCCTTGAAGAAGCAGTTGGAAGGGTTCTGTTGCCCTGAAATGAGCATGTATTGCAAAGACCAAGTGATGTGTAAAATCTAGTGGAAGAAAATGACAACATATTCTAAGTACTGTAAAAAAGAAACATGATTTCAAGAGTGAGCATAACAGACCAAACATGTGATGAGATTGGAAATATCTTTAAACTAGCAATCTACAAAAAGTATTACTGTTTTTATTGATCTATCTCTTCAGCTCTCTCCATGTACCGGCTTTCAGTTTACTTGTTCTACTAACCCTAAAAAATCTAGACTAGGCCACACCACAAAGACCAGAAGTGTCCAGAGGATAAAAGTAATATTTTACGAGTCCTTTTATTTATTTGTTTTTCTTCCTTAAAGAAAAGCATTTTAGCCATTGTCTTATCAGAGAAGGCACAAAAAGTATTTGGGCAGTAAATTGAGCTAGCTTTCACAGAAATGCAGGATAAGTATTTCATGTTGTTAATAAGGAAACTAGTTAGTCAATATGAAGAGAAATTCACAATAGATTTGTAGGTAGAAGAACTAACTGCAATTCTGAGCAGCCACAGTATCACAGTTTCAGTTAAAAGAGAATATGTTCTGAAGCACAGAGAGATTCACTAACTGCCAATTAGACAGTCTCCAGAGGAAAAAGGAAAATGAGGAATGCAGTGTAAAGCATTACCCATGCAAAGCTGAACCACTGTTATACAGAAATTCATTCCTTGAGCAATGAAAGGATATTCATCTAAGTGTAAAGCCGCTGTACATCCCATTTGTAATTATTTAGTAGGCTGTGGTGTTTTTTTTTCTTGTTTTTTTTTTTTTTTGTTTGTTTTTTTCCTGAATATAAAAAGGAATAGAAAACTTGACCAAAAAAAAATAAAGGTATTTCTTATCCCTTTTCACAATATCTATAGGATGTATACACAATGGGAAATTCATCTCTTTTATTAACAGGTTCTATTGTATACCACTAGGGAAAGTTTTTAATGCCAAGTTAAATAATTCCCTTTTTGAAAATCATTTCATAAAGTTGTAGAAGTTGGTTGGCAAATCAATTATCCCATTGGTCTGTCAGGAGCACAGGGATCCTTATTTCACCCCATTAGTTATGCAACTGTTTACTTGGAGTCAATGCAGACAGGGATACAGATTTTTTTATGACTAGTCTGTCTAGTTTCTAGTATTTTTTATAATTTTTGTCTTCTCTGTTAATGAGTGCAGGGTTTATCCATAAATACTCAGCCTAGTTTTCACATTCAGATTAACTGCCAATTAGTGCTAATTGGACCTGGCAAGATTTCTGTTGATGGACACATATGTACCGTGAGACAGAATGAGAAAGCTAATTAATTTTGGATAGGTCACTCCTGGCTGTCAATTTTTCTTTTAACTTGAGCTGTTTGCATATAACTCTTACTTCAAATCAAATTATTTGGAAGGTATTCACTCTCAAATGTAAAACTGGGAAGCAAAATTAAAGTGGCCATAGCTAAATCTGAGCAAATATTGACTTTTTATGCATAGATGGGTTTAGTTGCCAGATGGGATCCTTGTTTTTGTTCATCTACACTGCGAGCCTCTGATTACAGATGAAACTCTCCTAGTATACTTACAGTTCCTTTCATTTCTCAGTTTCTCTGCAGGCTGCTGCAGCATCTGAACTGAAAAGACTTCAGGGGAATATTTAAACCAAAAGATGCAATGAAAAGGGAAAAGGCTTTAATTAATAGTTTGATAGATTCTGTACAAATTATTTCTATTAGGATACGGCTTTGAAAGCTTCAACACAAACGTGAAAATTGACAGGCCCTTAAATAGTCAATGCTTAATACAAGTGAAAGAACTAATATGCCAGACCCCTGAGACCCCATAATAATTTTAAAGAAAGTATAAGTTGTAGCCAGTCACCTGTTATGGAGGAATCGTTAGACCTGTTTTACAAGAAAGCACCTCTAGTTCTTTGGATCTCTTGCTGTTAATACATTTTAAGATGTGTTTCTCCCATGCTAAATTCCCCCACTCCAGCTACACTCTATTCAGGAGGCCTTTAATCTTTCTGTATTTTTTTTTTAATATTCCAATGAAGCATTAAAGTCTTTTTAAGGATGACTGAGTTGTCCTAAAGTTTTTCAGACTTTCTCAATAATCTAAACTCAAGGACATCTCCAGCTTTTTAACCAGAATTTTTATCAACAAGGACCATAAAAATACCTTGCAAAAAATAAAAAATAAAATTTTTACAAATTCAGTTAATCTGTGAATGAAATACACATAGAAATATATTGACTTTTCTTCAGCTCCAACCATATATACCACAGACTTAAAACAACAACAACAACAAACATATTCCATAAAGCTACTAAACCCCAATTTTCTCTCCTTATTCTAACATGAAAAAAATGAAGCTGTATTTTGCTGTACATTCAGTGCAGATCCTAAGCTGACAACATGGTCTTATTTAAGATCATGTATCAACAGAGATGATGATGAGTCATACCCTCTACAGAATTTACACTGTAAACTGATGTGCACGCATCACAGAAGGTGACGTGAAATGCAACAAATTGTATTGCTGAATGATGAAAAATTAAATCTAAACGCAGATTACATTATTTTAAGTTTTTATATAAAATATCTAATTCTTTCTGACAGAAATGAAAATAAAAAGACCACAAATTTTCATTAATTTTTTTTTTTCCCCAAAAAAGTTTGTCCTTGTTTATGGTTTAATTTTTATGTAATTTTATATTAGTTAACCTTGACTCAACAGTAAAGTTAAACCAGAATATATCTATACAGGTACATAAAACTCCTGGATAAAATCCAGCCCACCCTTGATTTAGCCTCTGCTTCACTGTAACTTTATAAATCTAGATCATTAGGATGGGACAGGAGATCCATTCCACCTCCCATTTTTGCCAGAGGTCATTTCACAGTCAAAGAAAGAGATGTGCTACTAAAGACCTTCTGAAGGAAAGTCTGTTTATGACTTAATTTAATTTCTGTCTTTTCACTGACCACACCATCGTCTCTAGGGAGCTGAGAACTTTGCCTGTATGAACTGTGTTGATTTGCAGTGAGTGTTTGCCTCCCTGCTCATTTGGGATCCCACTTGCCAAGGACAGAATACAGTAGGAGAATTAAACCACATAGCCCATGACTGTGCTCTTTTGCACTGGATAAAGCATATCCTAAGTAAAGGTATTTTCCATTTCTCCTCTTGCAGATGAGAAGAGCTGTAGGTACCATTCAAGAGATATGCAAGGCAGCTCAAGCAAAAGCAGGCTAGCAAAAATCCAATTTTAACCTAAATCTTATAAATCCAAGATCTATGGGATCAGAAACTTTCCACATTTTTTTTTTTATCATTCCACCTAATAAAAAACACTGAACTTCTTCAAAAGCCTTTTAGAATTTACTTTTGTAGAAAACAAGCACCCATGGCTGTTGAAAACAATCTCCCATGCCCAGAGAAGCTGTGGAGTCTCCACCTTGGAGATTTTCAAAGCCTGCCAGACATAGTCCTGGATCATCTAGTTCCAATCCCACTGCCATTAGTAGGAGAGAAAGGAGTAGATTTTGGGTCACTAGATCTGGTAGCCCAAAGCCCATCCAACTTGGCCTTGATCACTTCCAGGAATAGTGTATCCACTATTTCTCTGGACAATCTGTTCCAGTGACTCACTACATTGATGGGTAAGAATTTCTTGTGTCTAATCTAAACCTACCTGGTTTAAAAACATTACTCCTTGTCCCATCTCTCCTCATTTCGTTGGAATTGAGGGATTGTTTATTATATACTTTTTGTCACCATCAACTAAGTAGTAATAAAATTGAAAAGCCTTCAAATCAAAGGTAAGTTTCCAGAGAATACTGGAAATTGAGAAGCTTCTCCACCCACTCCACCCCTTTCCCCTTGGGGTAGGGTGATCTTGTTAGGCATCTCACAGAACTGCAACACATCAGCAGTCATCTGTGCATCAGGTGCATATATGCTCATAGCTGATATCAGATGGTGACCATCTGATGTTTCTGCTTAAAACACAGCACTGCTTTGTTTATTTGGTACCTTCTATAACACACATTGTTTTTCAGCCTCACACGTACATACTGCCTTGAAGAAACTGCAAGATTTCACATTTTTCTTCTGCTTCAAGCCTGTTGACTCTCATGCAGAAGTCTGTTTCTTTTTTTCTATAAAATCAAAGTTTCAGACAATACCTGCAAGCCCCGACTGTTCAAATGAAATTCATTAATATCTTCCAGCAAAAGTAGTCTCTATTCCATTCCACTTGGGATACAAAGAAACACCTAATATATAATGTAACCTGAATAATAAATGGTAGCTACAAGGAATAAATAAATAAGATAGACAAAAGGTTCACTAAAGCAGGTAAAACATGCTTCTATTAACTGCGAAGGTGATTTTTTTTTTCTCCTATGTTTAAAATGCACAGCAAGAACATCTTGCTGTAAATTACTCAACTCAATAATCCTGGTGAGTTCCCAATATACATGCTCCAGATGCCTTCAGGTAGCGCAAGAAAACCTTGGGAAATAAAAAATTTATCTCCTAGGCAAAAAACTCTATAAAAATGAAATGCTTAGTGAAAGGCAGTAACATGTTAATTTACTAGCACTTTTCATTCTAAAAAGTCACAAAGGCTTTAAAAGAGAAATGGCTGAAAACAAAATATAGCAAAACAGATGTCACAGCAAAATTAAGGCTCCACAGGCAAATACTCAGAAGTCCTAAAATGCCAAGCTAAGTTGAAATATGTCACTTTACAACTACCCTCAGTGAAATACCTCAGATGCATAATACATTTTCACTCAACACCTAATTAGCAATTGGAACTCACTGCACCAAATTAACACTGAACTAAGACCTTGGCATAATTCCAAAAGATATCAAATATTCCTGTGCAGGTATTTACATGGCCCCATTCAGCAGAAATGTCCTAATAACCCTTGCTGGGAGGCAGCAAAATATCATTCTGTCAGTGTATGAAAATCTAAACTAAGTTGCTTGCCCAAAGTGAAATTGGAAACCATAAGAAATGCTCAGATCTTCTGAGAGCACCAGTGAAATCCAGAGTTTTCCATCATCATGCACACCCTTTTTTTAATCTCATCCTTTGAAACCACTGCCTCTAACAATACTGGGATACTAATTACTTGCACAGTGGACACTAACACATGGGAAGAGCACCTACATCTGCAAAGGAGGTGTCTGTGTATGGGCATGACACAACGACCACATCACTGAGTCCTGACTTGGCACAGGACCACCCTTGGTTCCTCCCTAAATTGAACTCCTGCTTATGGTCTCTGATCCCAACATCGTGTTTGGCTCTTCACTACACAGGCCTTCGCACACATAGTTTGAGGGATCACATAGGAAAGACATTCCCTGAAGTGGATAATAGCAGTGCTAAGCAGAAGCATTATTGTGGTACATATTAATAGCCTGAGAAAAAAATCAACCTTTTCTTTTTTTAAAAAGGAATAAATTTGTGAACAACAGAAATTAAGTTAAGGATGAACCAAAGCAATGTTGTTTTGCTGAGACTGTAACATAACTGAAGTGGGGCAGCCCACTGAAGTCCACATCAGCAAGGAATGGCTTATCCCTACAAAAACATCTGTGTTGTCTCTTCAAAGCTGTTCCAAGTTCCAGTCTGGAATTTAAGCTCATGGAGGTATAAGCAATTTTGGAATAAACACTTCTTCTACTCGTCAAAAAAAAATTAAACGTCTAGCATTTAGAAATCAGAACAGATCTAAATATTTTGATTGGCTTTATTTTGTAGCTGAGCAACAAAAATAAGATAATTTTAACTTACACTGACTTGCAGTTATTATTTTGCTATTTTTGATGCTATTTTAATCATAGGGTCTGTAACTAAAAATAATTCTGCAGAAACAGAAGGAGGTAAGGATGATCATACAGTACACAAAATCTAAATACTTTAATCTGATAAATAATGCTAGATTTTTGTTATTGGATTATTATGTATTATTCAAATGAGCTAATCTCCTTCCCTGCAGTCCTGCTTCCCCTCAGCATCCAACTCAATTACAGTTCAGACTGTAACTTACCACTTTATTTTCCTTTTTACTGACTTATGCAAGATCACATTGGTTTTCTTGGTTTCTATACTATTTTCATTCAGAGATTCAAATGACTAAACTAAATAATCACATAAAAATCTTTCTTCTTTGATTTTGTCTCTTGTGGCATTACTATGCTCCACCAGAAAGAGACTGGATCCATTTCCTCATGTCCCCCATTATGTAGTGGGGGACAGTATTAAAATCCCCTATTAGATTTCTCTTTTTAAGGCTGAACAAACCAAATTATCTCAGCTCCCCTTGTTCCTTATCTGCTTCAGGTTAAGTTTAGACCATTTTTTATTTTATTTGATATTTTATAATGGCCACATTATGCATATATTACACACACACATGCACACTCCCACATTTTATAAGGACATCTTTACGAACATGGTCCTGGTCATCCTGGTCTAAGTGTCTCTGCCTAAGCAGGGACGTTTGAGCAGATGGCCTCCAGAAGTCTCCTCCAACTTCAACCATTATGTTTGAGGGTGACAAAGCACTGGAACGAGCTGCCCAGACAGGCAGTGGAGTCTCTTACATAACATAATCACCTGTATGCTTTCCTGTGCCACCTACCCTAGGGAAATTGCTCTTGCAGGAAGGTTGGACTACACAATGGCCCAAAGTGAGACTGATTTCCACATCATGCCTGGCACACAGCGTCAGCATGGTTCAGAAGTTATTTTGTGTCACTACATTTGGTGTCTCATTTCTGCAACTACAACTGAGAAAATATGCAGTTGAACTACAGAACATGCTAGGTTCCCAGCAAGGTTTGGCACTGTGCACAAGACAGCACGCTGGCACAGCGCCGACAGCAGACTATGTTTAACAACTAATGATATACATTACCATAGGCTTGACACTAAAAACACATATCCAGTGCCAGTCATTCTGTTGCCATTTAAATTCATATACGTCTTGGGATGGTTTCCATCCATACTGGCAGCCAAACTGTAATGAATAAGGAGGCTCCACTTTGTAGATAAATAAAAGCAAATGTGGGATGTACCTAACTTGATTTGACAGATTGCAGGAATCGTTTAAAAATATAAGAGTACAACATAGAAATGGTGGCATTATCCAGAATGAGGACAGGAATTACATGCTATTAGATAGATCAGAATTAAAAAAAAAAAAAAAGAAGAAACAACTAGAAGAAAGTATTGTAGATGTTCAAGCATTTCAATTTACACTGTAGTAAAATAACAAACCCTTCATGCTTATTGTTCACATAGTATCTTTTCATTTCTAAAGCCCTCATAAACACAGGGCAACGAAGCAGCTTGTGTCATCTAGCACATAAAACCAGCACGTAACTAGGAGAAGTGGCAAAAGATATGGCAGGCTACATCTCAAACTGCAGAAGAGCTGAGAAATTATCTCCCTTTGGTTTTCCCCTAAGACAACTAGCATTGCATCCTATCAAGAAGTATGTGGCATTCTTCCTAATATGCACTAGTTATCTTCCAGTTTTATTGTACAGTTCCACAAATAAACATAGCACAAAAATCAAAAGTCTAAAAAGGAAGAACTGTCTCATGAAAAGATAAAAAGAAGAAAACAAAACAGAAACTGGAAAGAATTTTTAACTTAAATAATTTTGCTTGCTTGCTAGCAAGTGTGCGATATTTAAAGCACTGCCTGTTTGGACAAGGAATGTCATTTATGCAGCTTAGTAACAGAAAGAGAAGGGTACTAAATTAGAAAGGATAGTAAATAAATACAGAGATTTGAATTTTAGTTCGAGAAACAAAATACCTTGAACAATAGTGCCCAACTTACTAATTCTTAGGCTAGTCTACTTTTTTTACACTTCACTCTTTCCTTCATTTATTGCTATTACATAGGAAACAGTGTTCACCTTTCTGCACTGTTTATTTAGCATACTGGAATTTAAGGAAGGACACCTTTATGCTCTTATTTGAAAAAGACAATCAAAGCTTATACCAATGATGTCTTATGTTTCAAAAGTCTATGTTGAATATGAATTATTCTTTATATTGAGGTTGTCTCCTTTGAGGATAGAAAAACCAACAGTAAGGAAAAATAGCTTAGAAAAAAGCACTTGCTTATGGGGACAAAAATATATATATATAATGCGGGGAAAACTTGTAAAAAATATTTTAAAAAATCTTAGAACTCTATAGCAAACACTGTTTTCAAGTACTGTGTCACCTATAGAATGCCAGAGTTAGAATCACAAAATTGTAAAATATCTCAAGTAGCAAGAGCCCCATAAGGATCTTGGAGTCCAAACCCTAGGCTCCATACAGGTCTGCTCAAAAGATCATATGACTGAGAATGTTGTCCAGACACTTCTTGAACTTCAGCAAGCTCAGTGCCATGACCACTTCACTGGAGAGCATGTTCCAGTGCCTGACCACCTTCTCAGTGAAGAAGTTATTCCCAACCTGATTCCAACTGATTTGTTCAGAGGAATGAACGTGGCCTGTGTTGCTTTACATTATTTGTATTTTCAATTAGCTTTTTCTTGAAAGAGTGTTATACAATTTGGCATAAAAGAAAAATCTTGGTGCAAAATAAGCAACTCGTACGCTTGTAGCATGACTCAATAATCTTATAGACAGAAATATTGCATTCATATCACAATAGAAAAACAATACGCTGCTAAAACTATAAATGTTTGTATGTAAATTGCCTGCATGGATTCTAATTGAGAAAGGGAAATTTATGTAACAAAATGTAAGTTATCTCAAAGCCACGTGGTTGGAAAGAAGCCCAAATCATATGACAGAAATTACTCCCAGGAAACAACTTGATCATTCTGATAGAAAAGTGAAAAAAAGTAAGCATTAAGCTTATGCATAAGAACAGTGAAGAAACTGAATAAACTAAATGTGGACTGAATATTAGCTCCTCCAAAGATGACCACAGCACTCAGCTGCTGTTAACACTAGGTAACGCTAAATAACATGAAAATGGAAGAGGCTGTAGTATTTCTAGCATTTTATTTTGAAGTGTTGTCTTCAAAGAACCTGTGTTTTGTTTTGAGGATATCCAGAGTGATACATTTTACAAATGTATACATTTGTCAATGAGGTTGCTCGGCTCTCAGCATATTTTTATTTATTTATTTATTAGATGGCATTAATGGCATTACATGTGGGACATGCAGAAATCACAAACGCTTCAAAGCGTGAGCCTTTGTTAATTAGCCAGAAGCAACTCGTGAATACTCAGGGAATCCCTCAGACAAAATCAGACAACACCTGAGCAAGATGTGACCTTCTAGGAGTTTATTGTGGCAATTATTCATTAATACAGAATACACCATTAGTTACCATAGGGACTTCTAGTATGAACTGGAAATATGCAAATGAAGAAAATCAGAAGTTATTTTAACTATGTATACTAGATTGAACTGAAAGTATTTATATTAATGTGATGATATATCTGTGTTCTAGTTATAGAAAACAACAATAACTCTCAACAGATGTAGCCTTAGAGTGTGTGAGCACCTAAGCACACTATGGACTTCTCTATTTTTGTCCAAAGAGAGGACAACGTTAAATGTCCAAAATCTCATTTTTGTGTTCTGAAAGATGTAAAAAATACAGATAGACAGACAGACAGATAGATAGATAGATAGATAGATATTTTTTTTTTACCTGATAAGATGACCAGAGTGAATTTCTGACATTCCAAGAAGAGCACACTGTGTGAAGAACCCTGACTTCTCCATATACTCTTTTATAACCATATGTGCGATTATTGTTATATTCATGGTGCCTCTTTCAATAGGCTTAGAACATGAAAATGCATTTCAAAAGAATTCAGACATATGGAAAGCTATTCTGAGAAAAGAATAGGAGGAAAACAACCATCCTTACTCCCTTTACACACTCTCATTGTGCATTCAAATTTAGTAAATCTATTATTAGGGCCATAAGCATCTCTAGTACTATGAGGAGACTGCTAGCTTCACTCATTTACATTACCAGAATTCACCAGTAATCATTGGAAAAAATATGATTCCTCACACTGCTTTGATCTTGCTTTGAAAGGATCAAATATCATTATTTGCGCCTAACAACAAAAAGAAAGCATTAAAGAGACCATTTCAATTGCATGAATGTGCATTTTTTAAAATACCTTCAGAGAATTAAGTTTTAATATGACAAAAATAGCAGGACAGTTAAAAGGCTTAACTTGGTTTGTCTTGGATCTCATTTATTAGAGGGACAGATCTTATCGACTTACAGATATGTCCTCTGTATCACAGCATGATATGACTTAAGGCCTCCCAAGTTATTTTTAGACACACTCCTCGTGATAGTAGAATACTATATGTCTTAGTGCTATTAAGTGAGCTCCCACTGCTTTGAAATTTCATTAGGCTCATGCACTCCTCCAGTTGGTAGAGAAATTACATTTTCTGATTTCTAAAGCTGCATAATGAATCACGACCTATTCCTTCCCATTGCTTCCTCAAATTACCCTTCTGTTGGCTAATCTCCACCACATTTTCAATTTTCCCACAACACTCATAGGAGTATTTGCACACATACACTGCTAATATCACAAAGCATTCTCTCGTTGTTCCAAAGCTCAAGATGCTTTATTTAGGTTTCCGTGAAGTCACTATGTGAAACAGCAGCTGACAAAAAAGCAGTTTCATGTCACATGCCTCCTGTCTTTGACTAATCTGCAAGTCACTCGTTTTAATGACTTCTCATAAATAATTCAGTTTCTAATTATGCTATAAGCCCCCTAACCCAGAGAATAATAAAGAAAAGTAGAAAGGTAGGGAGGGAAGAAGTGCATATGTCACATCAACTAATGCTACTGAACTGCTCTGCTCATGCCTGATGCTCCTGCTTCCTAAACCTTGAAGTGTTTCTCTAATAACTAGGATAAGATTACACGTGAAGTTGGAGCTGGAAACAATCATTCTCAAATCTCCCTATTCATTTCCCATTTTCTCTGTTACAGAAGCTGCAGATATAAGGGAACCTTGCTAATGCTCTTGTTCCTGTTCTATTTCACTTGCCCATGCCAACCACATCCTTGTGGTTATGGGATGATTCCCAGCACCTGCATGGTGCCCTTACCACAAGGAATGGGATAAGCCAACCCCTGTGAAATTGATTCTTGCCCCTCCCTTTTCTTCTTTGAACTCCTTCGTCAGAGCTTGGAGATCAAATACTTGCAACTCTGTTTTTTCCCCACAATTCATTGTTTTACAGCTGAGATAGGAATCTGCCCTCCTACATGCAACATTCCCATTCCCTAACCCAGAGAAGTGACCACATCAGTAGGAAGCCACTGCTATAATCACATGAATGACACCTTACTTCTTCCAGATAGAAGCGCTCTCTTGACATCCAGATCTCACTTTTCTACTGCGCAAAACACTGCTGCCAAATCAGCCACTATCTATTTTCCCTCACCTTTTTTTCTTTTTTTTTTTTTGGTATTGTTCTAATGAAAATGCAACTGCCATACAAAAAGCTGGTCAAGGTACAACAGACAGCACATAGACAGCTGAATGATCACCTCCTACCTAGAACTATCTTTAATTGCAAGGAGGTCTCTCAATACACAGCTGAGCATCTGCTCATTAGCACTACAGCACTACTTCTCCTACTGACACTTCCTACCCCTCCTCCTCTCCAATCTTTAACAAGTAATCGGAAAGCACTTGCAAATTGCAAACTGTCTGTGACCTGTGGGGTTACATTTTCTGTTCCGCATATTAATACATTTATTTCTAAAAGTTCTGCAAAAAATAATGAGCAATCCACACTCACTATGGCTTCTGTGCAAAATCTCTGAAATTTACTTTGAATGGTAGCTATTTGGTTTGTCTCAGTTCCTTTCTGAAACATTATTATATATTGATACCATCCATGGCTTGTGGGTTCCCACACTCCCAGTTTTAGAATTCAATATAAAGAATTCAGCCCACACTGCTACACAGGCCAAAGCTCACTGTGTGAAAGCTGCTGCAATGCTAATTCATGCATGATAATGATAAATTGTCACAAATCTATTATTTAGTTAGTAATAGGAAGAGGGAATGGGAATTGCCTGCATCATGAAACGCAGTGCATTTGATCTAAGAATCACAGGTCATCTGAAATCGCATATTTTGACTTTTCTTGTTTATTTTACATCCAAATACTGCAGAAGTTAAGAACAGCCAGAAAAAGGTACAGGTTGGTTTTCTTTAGTTCTGATGAACTTTGCTATATGTATGGTACATCACCATAGTAAATGAAGCTGTATCTATGCTTTATATGAATTTCAAATCCTCCATCCCTCAGTTTCCCTTGATTAAAAAAATAATAATAATCTTGCAGTAGAACAGATTAATAATTTATTTTTATCTGAAAGAACACGTTTTTCAATAAAAGCCCCACCAAGCAAACTTCCTGGGGCTTTGTGAGCTAGTGTATATATCAGTTCTGGAAGTTTACTTCAAAGGTTGCTTCTGTGTGGCTGTACAAGTAAACATGGACTTTGTACACCCGACACCCTTGATGCAAAGTTCAGTGACTGAAGCAGAGCATAAATGCTATGTGGCTGGAAGACTGTGCCTTCCTGTACAAGTTCTTCTTAACTTACTGCTTAAAATACTAGAATGTGAAAGATCACCATATAGATTCATGTTAGATAAAGTGAATATGAGTGAACTCTATGTTTGCCCTCTTCTATGTGAAGATGCATGGCAGGCTTCAGAGCCGATGTTTGTATTAGACAGATTTTCCATGTGGGTCTAGGTTACACAGCACTGAAATCTCACCATCTGTTCAGAATATACCAGCTTTAAATGGCAAAAGCTTTACTTAAACTTCTTCAGATGGTGAGGGAGAGTGCAGTACCCTCTAGGCATGCATCTAAATCAAATTTTCTCTCTTCCAAAAATCCCTTTCACTTTTGGATCTAGGCTGAAACCAAAATATTAAAGACAGATCTAGTGCTTGTTTACTCAGGCACAGTAAGGAAACCTGATTCCAGGTAATTTTTGAAGTGGGTAAATTACTTCATGTTTATCTTCCACCTGGAGATAATTAAAGCAGGCTTAATTAATACAGCTTTAAGTTTTTTTTTTTGTTTGTTTGTTTGTTTTGAAAAATTTATATTCCTTATTTTTTGAATACTTGAATATACTTTTGAATATTTTTTGAATAATAAATTCTACAAGGACAGGATCCCACTAGGGTCCAAAGCAAGCCCACAAACTTGGCTTGGATCAGAAATAGTGTTGCCAGTAGGAGCCAGAAAGTGATCGTACCTCTGTATTCAGCACTGGTGAGGCCACACCTTGAGTACTGTGTTCACTTTTGGGCCCCTCACTACAAAAAAAGACATTGAGACTCTGGATGGTGTAGAGAGAAGGGCAACAAAGCTGATGAGGGGTCTGGAGCACAAAGTCTTATGAGGAGTAATTGAGGAAATTGCAATTGTTCAGTCTGAGGAAGAGGAGGCTCAGAGAGTTCTTATCATTCTCTACAACTGCCTGAATGAAAGTTGTGGCAAGGTGGGGTCTGCCTCTTTTCCTATGTAACTAGTGATAGGACTAGAAGGAATGGTCTCAAGTTGTGACAGGAGAGGTTCAGATTGGATGTTAGGAAAAACTTCTCCAAAGTAGTGTTCAGAGGCTGGAATGGGCTTGCCCAGGGTGGTGGTGGTCAAGAAAAGTTTAGATGCTGGACTGAGGGACATGGTTTAGTGGGAAACATAGGTGACAGGTATGGATGGTTGGAGTGGGTGATCTTGGAGGGCTTTTCCAACCTTGGTGATTCTATGATTCTATGAAATCCCAGGTATATAAATTTTGATTTTAACTTAACATGCAAACTAAAGAATATGCATGAATATTCACAGAGAAGCCATCATAGTATGTTAGGGAGTGATTCCCACAGCTTTGCATGTGTCTAAGCCAAAAAGTACATTAAAAACTGTAAGCACATCTTTCAAATCATAAACGAATGACTACATCTGAAATCTACATGCATCATACAGAGAGCCCTGTGCCATTTGAATCAGAGATCAGAGCCCTTCAGCAGGCATCAGCATTTGGAAGAAAGCCAGTTTCCTTTTTTACTCAGTCATCTAATTGGTGTCTAAATGGCTCAGTCTGCAAACTGGAAGGCTTAAACAAGTTGAGCACACTGCTGCCTTCCTTTGCCTGCTAGGATAGCCTTCATATTTTCTGACATTTCAGATTTCATACAGTGACCAGAAGCTTCATAAAACTGTCTCCTGCTTTACATTCCTATCCGTTTTCACAGTGCAACGCAGTCACTTTTCTCACAACAAGAAGTTACTAATGTTAATTTCCCTAGCAAACATATCCATCTTCTGCTGCCTCCTGCATCAGCCATATTTCAGCCAGTGGCTGCAGCAATTTAAGTCCTGACACACATAGCAACACTCTTGCCACCTATTCACTGCATTCAGAACATACATATTATCAGAGATGCTGAAACTTCTGCTATGAGCTGGAGTGGGATCACACTATCATAAAGGCTCCATTTAGACTAAAACTCCACAAATTCTGTCCTCCAAGAGTAAAATCAAATATGAAATCTAATCTTACTTACTTTATGAAAGAGATGAAAACTCCAAATCTGTACTCAAAGAAAAAAGAAATATTGGCCTGAGTTCACAAATTAGAGACTGTGAGATATCTATTGTATTCCTTGCTTTGAAAGCTGTATTAGCTCCTGCTACAGGTTGGCTAGCTCTCCATATGGTATTTCATTCCAGAGCAAAGTAAATGTTTCCCTTTTAACTTTATATTTAATAATTTCACTCATTAATAATTTTGGTTAAGCTGAAGGAGTATATGCATTTTGTTATCAAGTTCAATACTACATATCCACAGTGACAACCTGAGAATGAGAATAGGGTTCTCTTTTACCTCTGCAATTCAAATCTGCTTTTGTAGTCTTACATGGAACAAAATGTTTTATCAATAATTTAAATAACAAAGTCTGCAGGGCATTAACTTACAACTATAAGTAAATAAGCAATGAAGCTTTGTAAAATTGTCTGACACTGGCAACAGGATACCATTCTATTTTTTTTTTTTTTTTTACTGTTGCTTTATTTTAAATGTAAGATACCATGATGAACTGTGATGGATGAGTTCCAGATCCTACAAATGTAAGAGTGACAAAGTACACAGCTATCACTCCCTGTAGGAAGTTGTCAAGTCATAACTATGTGTTAGCACTGGCCAGTACTGAGCAAGAATAACTCTGTTCCAATAATCATTCTTCTCTTCATGAGATCAATTAAAAAAAAATACAGAATTGGTCCTAGTGTGCTCTACAGCATGAGCAATCTTGCATAGCAGTGAATTCCTATAATGCTTGAGGAATATGGCATACTGACAGATTCAACCTTATTAACAGAACCAAAAAACACACAACTAACAACACAGGTATCCTCGAAACTGAGTAAAAGACCAAAAGTTTTGTCATCACATACAAAAATAATAAAATAAAATAAAATAAAATAAAATAAAATAAAATAAAATAAAATAAAATAAAATAAAATAAAATAAAATAAAATAAAATAAAATGAATGTGAGCAAGAGAAATGCATCATGAAATACAGAAGAAAAATTTGTAATCCAAAGGGTAAGCACTGAAATCAAATGTAAAGAAGCACTGTGATGCAGGGATAAGGAAGTTAGTACCAGTCTAACATGCTTTGTCAAGAACGGGGAAAATAAGGCAGGCTTTTTTCTTTGCCAGGATTGTTCTTTAGTTTGGTGATAGCACCAAGAACAAGGATGATAAATGTAAAAATTCACTTGAATGAGCATGAATCAAGGAGGCCAAGCAATATGCATTTTCTTCCGTACAAATTTTTACTCATCTTCTGAAGCATAAGCTAACTCTTGCCCCTTTCCAGTATTCATTTTCTTTTTATTCCAACAAAAACAGCTGTTACAGAACAATATTGTGACAGTGTTTTGTGCTAACAGCATCTTAATCGGTTGTAGAAATGAAGCAAGTGCTACCTTGAAAAACGTATTTTATATCAATGAAAAAAATAATAAATCGTGTGTGTACAAGCTCTTCAGAAAAATAAGCGTGCCTATTCCTTGCTCTTCTTATTAGCAGTTGAAAGATAGGATCTCAGAATCCCTCATGTCCCTCACAACTTCTCTTCAAAACTTCTCTGGACTTTACTTCCTCTCTCCACAGGGATTTTAGATATATTCCTTTCTTAAAAATAAAAAAAAAATTAGAGTGGAGAAAAAAAAAAAGGTTGTATAATATTGCTGTAAAGGAAAGAGAGGGATTGTGATGCTGAGAGTGAGTAATCAATGGCTTGCCATTTAATTTGAGGCTGGTAACAAGCAGAGCACATGCGGGGTCAATAATGAGGCCAATACTGTTCAATATCTTCATTGACAACCTGGATGGTGAGACAAAGCACATCCTCATCAAATATAAAGGTGATGCTAAATTAGGCAGTGTTTGACATGTTGAACGTCAGAGCTCAACCCAAACAGACCTTGAGAAACCTGAGAACTGAGCCAAAAGAAACATCCTAAACAAAAGGACAAAAATTTGTACCTAGAATGGGATAATCCCATGCATCAAAAGCAGTTGGGAGCTAACTGTGTAGAACACCCTGTAGAATGAGTTCAAAAGAGGACTACCAGGATAGCTCTGGGCCCAGAACGTGTGATCTAGAAGAAGCTGAGGCTATTCAGTTCAACAAAGAAGAGACATGAGGGCTCATTGAGTAGAAACGTACAACTGTTTGCAGTACTGGCAGACAATAGAAGGGTCAGTTACCACAAATTGCTGCTTTAAAATTTTGGGTTTTATATTAAGTAGAAAATGCTCATGTAAAGTGTGATGCAGCTCTGAATCAGATCACACAGAGAAGCTCCCGAATCTCCACCACTGAAGGTTTTTAAGACTTGACTAGGTAACACTACAGCTGACCCCAGTTCTTGTGCTGGAAACAGTCCCACTTGAAGCAGTAGCCTGAATTAGATGACCTCCAGAGGTCTCTTCCCATTAACATTTCCATGATTTGATAGTCACTGTGACATACACGCAGTTGGCATACGACAGAAATATTTAATCTATAAATTATTCAGTCTAAAAGAAGAGCCCCAAAGGTCTGTATTTCAAAGCAGCATTTTGAGAAACATAGCATACACATTCTTTGACTGCAATTTGGGAGTGGCACAGAATAGCAAATAGGACAGAAGGGGAAAGTGTAATAAGGGAGGAAAGACTCAGACTATCTGGGTTGAAAGTGTGTGCATCTCTAGGAAAATAAATAGGAAAGAAAAAATGAGTTTGGGAAAAAGATAAGAGACAAGAAGAGAAGCCAGCTGGAAGATGAAGGGATGATGAAAACAGATGGAAGGAAACCTCTGGAGGTTCCTCCTGCTCATGAAGAAATAGACGAGCAGCATAAAAGAGAAAGGAGGAACTTATCGTGCAGGGAAACAAGAATGCAATGAGGAGGTAGACTAAGGGGAAAGGAGAGAAACAGGAAATGACAAGCAGAGCAGAAATGTAAATAACAATTATATTTGGGAGTAAATAAACAAAAGACTTTCTAAATACAAGTACAGATTTTGCTGTATAGCCCTAAGCAGAGTTTAAGATTCCTAAGTTTCACTAACTGTCTCTAAGCAAAGATTTACGTGAAGTAAAGTAGAACAGAGAGTGTCTGTGAGGACTTCTAGTGGCTTAAGAGATTCTCTGGCAGAAAAAGTAACTTCTTGTGGCACAGACGGAAGCTGGTGCTTAAAGACGGGATTTGTCTATTCACTTTAAATGCAGTGGTCATGATCACTAGAATCTATAGTGTTCAAAAAAGACAAACAAAAAGGCAAGGAGAAACCGACACATAATCAGCGTGTCAAAAACAGCTACTGAAAAAACATTTTTTACATTTTGTCAGTAATGTAGATCAACAGACACAGATGCAGAATTATGAACTACTCCTGACTACTAAATTTCTTCATTCCAAGCTACTAATTGATCAGCAAGAATTTCTGAGTAAGTTAATTAAAGATAAAGAGTTTGTTTTGGTAATTAAAATCAAGCCCTCAGGAAAGGCTATAGAATCACAGAATTGTAGGGGTTGGAAAGTACCTCCAGAGATCACTGAGTCCAACCCCCTGCCAAAGCAGCTCCCTAGCCCAGGCTGCACAGGTAGGCATCCAGGCAGGTCTTGAATGCCTCCAGAGAGGGAGACTCCACCACCTCTCTGAGTAGCCTGTGCCAGTTCCCTGTCACCCTCACTGAAAGAAGGTTCTAATGTATCCTACTGAGTGCTTTGTATATGAGACAGTCCAGTTTAACCCTGCAGTGAAGCTTTTAGGGTCCATATTCAACACAAATCACTACAGAAGACTCATTTTTTTTCCGAACCTAAAGGAAATCTGACTTGTAAATCAATATGGCAAAGAAGTAGCTTTTTAGTGCAATTCTACCATATGCAAATTTCGAAGTGTACACTTAAATACCGAGTATGGTCTGCAGAAATTCTGTCTTTATTTTTTTCATTAGGGAGCCTGAAGTCACTTAGCATGTCATCAAACTTCAGTTTGTTAAAATCAATTTGAAAAGCAAGATTTAAGTACTGTTGAGAAATTTAACACAAATGTCCCCAGAAATGTTCCTGCTGTTTTCAGAGGCAGAGCACCATGTGATAATTCACTATAAAGGTCTTTGAAAACAGTGCTTTTCATTTACTTTTCAGTCTTCTGTTGTACTGAAATAAAAATCTACAAATTTGGTTTCTATTTTTCTTGTGTTTGGATTCATCTGGCCTCACAGGAATTCCAGTGAGTGCACATCACGTCTGCTACCATCTCTTTACTCTGCAGTCT
Organism: Callipepla californica brunnescens; assembly: GCA_023055505.1. Lineage (NCBI taxonomy): Eukaryota > Metazoa > Chordata > Aves > Galliformes > Odontophoridae > Callipepla > Callipepla californica. Next base: position 6,258,525 of record JALIRH010000001.1, read on the forward strand.
TTGCTGTCTCCTCTCTCTGTGAGCTGATGTTACAAACTAAAACCCATAACAGCTACAGATGAGGTGAGATACTCAAAGGCCTGAGTTAACATCAGGTATCCCTGTTGCATCCAGTGATTTCCAGCTTGTTCTAATTCTTTACTACTGAAAGGTTTTTCAGAATGTCAGTAGAACTTTTGTGACTGTCCCTCTTGATCAACAAGAAGCTTTAGAATCACTGAACCATTAAGGTTATAAAAGACCACTAAGGCCATCTAGTCCAACTATCAACCCATCGCCATCATGCCCCATGAAACAGGTCACGTCTGTTTCAAAGACATCATATGTCTTTGAAACCTCCAGGGATGGTGACTAGCTAGCATCAAATTTCCAATTCAGGTTTTCTTCATTAACTCGAAATTAGATCTCAGATTAAGAAATGTTAATCTTTGCTAATTTAAGAACTCGATTTTAGAATTGCAGCACAAAATGGCAATAACTGCAGACAATCGCAGGTTTACACAGAAGTTTTGAAAACTGGGGGAATGCATCTTGCAAAACAGCTGCTCTTGTGAGTTGCAGCATGCATACAAATGAGACTCAAGATCACAAATTCCTTGTAGTTTTGGCTTCAACCCAGAAGTACATCTATAAAAACAGATCCTAATGCTGAAGAATCAAATAAAAATAAAATAATAATAAAAAAAAAGCTACAGTAATTAGATTCAGGGGTTGAATTGAACTGACATTAGATATGGATTCTAATGTAAATGGCATTTGCTCCTTTCTGAATCCAAACATTTCACTGTCAATTCAAACCAATTAGTACTGTTTGGTTCTAAATGCTGCCCTTTCTCTCCTCTCACTTCATCATACACACTTTCATTATTTCAAGCTGATCTTGCAATTCATCAGTCAAAAAAATCTTGCTTAGCAATTCAAGAAAAGCTTGGGGTAGAGATCTTTTTTACTGTCTGGTTTTCCTAACCCAATGTGCAGTATTGTATATTTGTCCATAATAAACATTTTTCCTATACTTCCTTCAAAACAATTGTATATGAAATAGGTAACATTAGAAAATAGAGAAGCAAAGGCTTCTGCAACAATCACAGTTACACAGCATAAAGCATTTGTTATTATTTTTAGATCTACTTTTTTATGCCTTCCAATATCTGGTACAAAGAACCAGTAACAGTGGCAGCACATTATTATCATCTTTTGAGGTTGTTCCAATACAGGTTTGCATATGACAGAGAACTTCTACTATCTCTCTTAAGGATGGTAAAGAGAACATCTGTCTTCCACATACCAAATCCGTCAGTGCTCCCTGCCTGAATAAAGTCAGTGAAAACTGACAACTTGTCGAACTAATCAGATTGCTTGTGATTTTGCTGCCATCTGATGTATTCTCACAAAAGGAACTTCTCATCTGTTTCTCCAGAAATGAAGTCTTTTGCCAGCATCCATATCAGAAATGTGCAACGAACTCATCTTGGCAATGACTCTTTTGATTTAATTTCTCAGTTTTTTTCCTTGTCCCTCCTGCATTTTAACAGTCTTTAAAAAAAATTTCAATTGTTGGCTGACAAAGCCTCCATTTGTGTACTTGCAATTTCTTATCATTTCATTCCTTTCATATTATGTCTGTGCATGCTTTCTGAAAGCAAACAGAGCTTCTAAATGATCGATATTTACTAATCTGTACGTAAATACTTAATCCTATGGAGAATTTTGCAGAGTGAAAGCTATGCTCTTGTAGTTTGGCAGTTTCTCTAAACTTTCCACATCTGTGAAATGACACCAGGTAACGTGGATAACACCAGGTAATCTAAATTACTCCACATCTTCCTCTCATAAATTACAAGAAATAGTGAAAAGAGAAAAAGATTTTACTTACAAATTGAAGTATCTGCAATATTTTTTAAAATGTCATAAATCAGTTCTTAATGAGATAATAATAAACTAGAAAGTTCTGCCTGATATTTTAAAAGCAGTACATCTTCTGTACTTGCTATCTGGCATGCCCTGTAATTTATGGGCCAAGTCAGGAAAGATCAGTTAATTTCATTTAAATGTATCCTGATATTTGTTAGCTGAAGATGTTAGCTATAGGGACAGAGTGACTGTGTCCCTTCAGTGTGATAACACAAACAATAACAAATCAGGCTTTAATGAAGGCATATTCTCAAGCACAAGCACTACACAATGTTTAGTCACCAAGCAGACATGTCTCAACGGTGATGCCAATTAAGTGGCAATGTAAACCTTACTGCTTTAATTAAACATGAGAACTTACAAAGGACCTCCAGCGAGAGACTTCTATCTCTCAGAGCAGCTTTCTGAAGTGAAACTGGTGAATCCTATACTTCTGTATGCTTCCCAGAATGCCCCCAAGTTACCATATCCCCTTTTTTTATCAGTTATTTGAAATGCAAAGGTCCACCTCAAAAAGAGGAGTCAGCACAGGCTGTCTGTTGTTCAATACTTCCATCTTAACTCTACTGCTCTTCTGGATAGGGTAGCACAGTCAGTCACATCAGGTAAAAGAGCACTTCTCCTCAGGTTCCTAGCCATATCTATCATTCCTGCAAGGAGTTCTATCATTATCCCAGGAAGGGGCCCTCCTGCAGAGAACCCATGGCCTGTATGTGCTTTTTGTACTCACTCCAATGAGACAAGTACCATCTAGCTGGGTTTAGCACTGTCATTTTCATTGAGAACCCGTAATTATCTTCCAAAGGCGACACTTCAGTCTGTTTAACTGATGAAAGGCCAAAGACTCTCAATGGCACAAAGTGACAAATCACAGCTAGCAAGGGGAATATCTCATCAGAGCTGATTCATATAAAGACACAGCATTTAACACCATTTGCACAGTATTGCAGTTTAATGTCCTTTTGCGACTCAAGCTCCATACAAGAATTACACTTATTTAATCAGTTCCACTCTATTCACTCATTTAATATACAGCTAGATGTCCAAGGCAAGTCTCATAATGCTGTAGGAACTTTGCTGCTCTGGACTCAATTGACTGCTCTTAAGATCAGCAGTGGGAACTGAAGCTGAGAGATGAAGTCTATAGAAGGAGATAAATATTTATCACGATCATCTTTATTAATAGACAACTGCAGTAATAATTCCAAGAGCATACAGCAGTACATCCTTTGTCTTATAATGGGAAATAGAAACACAGAATCATCAAGGTTGGAAAAGACCTCCAAGATCACCCAGTCCAATCATCCACCTGTCACCAATATTTTCCAGTAAACCATGGCCCCCAGTGCAACATCTAAAATGTTTCTTGAACACCTCCAGGGACAGCAATTCCATCACCTCCCTAGGTAGGCCAGGTTTTTCTAACATCCAACCTGATCTCTTCTGGCACAACTCGAGGCCGTTTCATACAGTCCTATCGCTAGTTATATGGGAGAAGAGGCTGGTGCTGACCTCACCCCAGCTTCCTTTCAGGCAATTATAGATATACCTCACAGCTTTGTTGCCAACCTCTGGACATGCTCTGGGGCCTCGATGCCTTTCTTGTAGTGGGGGGCCCAAACGTGAATACAGTATTCAAGGTGTGGGCTCACCAGTTCTGAGTACAGAGGGATGATTACTTACCTGTTCCTGCTGGCAACACTATTTCTGACACAAGCCAGAATGTCATTGGCCTTCTTGACAACCTGGGCACACTGCTGGCTCATGTTCAGCTGAGCACTGACCAACACACCCAGGTCTCTTCCTTGAACACATTCTTCCAGCCACTCTGCCCCAAGTCTGTAGCATTGCTTGGGCTTGTTGTGGCCAAACTGCAGGATCCAGCACTTAGTCTTGTTGAACTGTGTCCCTTTAGCCTCAGCCCAGTGATCCAGCCTGTCCAGATGCCTCTGAAGAGCCTTCCTATCCGCAGGCAGATTGACACTTCTTGCCAGCTTGGTGTCATCATCAAGAGTGAGTGCACTGAACGCCCTCATCCAGGCCATCAATAAAGAAACTGAACAGGACATAATAAATCACATTAAGTTTATATAGGCCCTTTCTCTTGAAAACCAAAACTGTTTTTACAGACTGCTGTGAAATACATGTACTTCTTGAAGCAGAAAATGTATTAAACTGAACATAATACACTGTGATGCTATGCATTAGAGTAAGAAAAGTTGAAGGAGAGAATACAATTTTTAATTCAGACTGGAGTAATATTTTGAATAGTTAAGCACAGTAGAATTTCCTAAAGCAGAGTTTGTCTACACTGGCTACATCAAGAAATTGAGATGTTTGGTCTCACACACACAAAAAAAGTTTTTTTTCATAAAATGACCATCACTTCAGCAAAGAGATAATAATTCACACACTGTTCACATCTCCAAGTAGCAACTAATCAGACTTCAATCAAGGACCAAAGCAGTACAGCAGGTTTAGAAGATACAAAATGAGTACGTATTTAGCATAGCACTGCAAGTCTCTCTAGGTGTAAAGAAAGCAAACATGGTTCTTTAGTCTTTGCAATCATCCTTGTCCCCAAAAATCTCCTGAAGTGTCCTAGCACTGAAAGACACTCAGATTTACTTGCTCATCCGCACTGCTCCTACAGGAACTCCTTTGCGTGTACGCAACAAGAAATTAATAGAAAACTTGAATCACTTCCTGAACTGTTAGCCTACAATAGAGCCCCGTCAATTTTTTCCTTCCTTCTTTACTTACAATCTGTTAGTAGAGTACAGAGCAGATAAAAGTGGGAGAAGAACAGGAAAAGTAAGATTGAGATTCATCTGAATGGAGAACTAAAGCAGAGGCAGTCCAGCCTTTCTCTTAAGTGTCCGAAGTGGATCAAATGAATCATCAATTAGCCATGGAAATGTCTGTTTCTCTCCACTGCTTGCAAATTTTGTTTAGATAACTAGCTTACGTGCAGACATCTGTATCACAGAAACAAGAATTTATTTACATGAAAATGTGATCGAACAATCCGATTCTTCCAAGGAAATGGGGCTCTAAATCATTTAAGCTCTTAACCCTAGCAAAAAGGGTTATTAAGCTAATAACTTGTAAGGAAAGGACTGAAGCACAAATCCTGCCATGCAGGCATCAAACAAACAATAACACCACAACACATTCATGGTCTAACATAGCTCCTAACTCATCAAGTCATAGAATCCTACAACAGTTTGTGTTGGGAAGGATTTTAAAGATCATCTAGTTTGACTGCCCTGCCATGGGCAGGGACCCCTTCCATTAGATCACATTGCTCAAAGCTCTGTCAATTCTGACCTTGAAAACTTACAGGGATGGAGAATCCACAACTTCTCTTGCTGCAGTATCATATAACTCTACTAGCAAATATTTTTTTCCACATATCTAATCTCAATCTACCCTCTTTCAAGTTAGATTTATTACCCCTTGTCCTGCCACTATAGACCCTAGCAAAAATGACCTACTGTTACAATGAATTATATAATAGTAAGTAGGTTTTGTGAACACAAATACTTCAGTGTGATGCGATGACTTCTTTTGCAGTATTCCAGAAAACCTGAAATCAATCCATTGTATAAACACCAAACATAAACTGGACATAGGCCTCGTCCGAATCTTCACTGACAAATCTGGTGGTTTGTTTCTCCAGAATACTGCTGGAAACATTTAAAATATAAAAATGAATTAATAGGTTTAACGTCAGCTCTGAATCAAGCAAAACCTTTTGTTTTCCTGAATATAGAAAAGAACCGAAGGAAAAAGCCTGAGTAAATAGGTCTGCTGACAATACGGTCCTCCCTTGAGGGACCAATATGCCCACTGTTACGAAATATCAAATCATAGTAACATTTATCTGTATGAACTGAAGTCTCATAGCATTACTCCTCACTTCAGAAATCAATAAAAGACTATGATGCTTCATATTTTATTGCTTCTTAGACTGTCTTTCTCAGCTTTTACTGAGTTTTTAGTAGGGCACAAAATCCACAGGAGCCAAGATAGGATTTAAAGGAGTATTACAGTCTGTTACTGAAGCTTTGTTATAACCTGTAGTGGAGAGGAATTTATCAAGAGTCCTGCCCAGTACATGGCAAATTAGGGTTGGAGTCTTTAACTCTTCAAAATCTGTTTACTGGAAGAAAGAGCTCTCTACCTATCTGATGGTTGCTCTTAAAGGGGTCAAAAATAATGTGCTAGAGGATCTCTTACTGCTGAAGTTAATGAGATTTACTGTTCTGACAATTAAGTGCTCCTTTGTCATCTACTTTGTCTCTTCTCATGACAAGTTTAGGTTTTGGACTGCATATATTAAGTGAAATTTAGCCTTTTCAAATTATGGTGACCTAATACAAATTATGAATGCCTTATAAAAAACTATAACGACATATACAAAAAAATCCCAAAGGCAACAAATATAACTGAGTTTCCTTCCCAATTCCTAACTGAGAAACACCAGTAGAGGGAAAACTCTATGCCAACACAAAGCAGTCCTTTCATCCTCTACCACTAAGGGTACATCAGCCAAGCAAGTCAGTTTACTGTGTGCTTCCTACTTTTCTGATGTGGAAAAAGTAGTTTATAGCATGTTGGTTTGCCAGTGCCATATATTCAACTGCTTACTGTTGTTCACCGTTCCTGTTTTGCACTTTTCTGTTAAGTTCCTTAGCTGCTAATCCACAGGTAAACTATCCTACAATCTTCCACATTACATGAGAAATTACTTCGCAGTCTATTGACTCAAGCCAACATCTTTAAAATTTATAGACACAGCCCTGAGCCTGTTTTCTTTCCAAATCCAAAATCCCAAACCAAATCATAAAAGCTTTATACCTGTAATAAAAAGTTAATAAAAAATCATTTACTGATCAATTATAAAAGACAGAAGATGAGGATCAAGAGAACTATGAACAAGGATAAAGTAATCAATTTCTACTATGTTCTTTTTCTTTCATCTTTTTGATCTTGCCTATTTTAAGTCTCATCTGGCTTTCCTTGCACACAAATTAACACTTTCTTCTGCCTGAATCCACCTCTGATGTTTCTGTGCTCTTACAGTTTCTCCTTTGTTTTCAGCCTACGTTTCTAGCATCACACTTTGGTATTTTTCCCTTTGCAGCAGTTCACAGACCCATGAGACAAGTTTTAATTATACTTAAATGGGCACTGATATATAAAATCAGTGTTGTGTATGGATCAGGTGCGCTTGTCATTTTGCCATGGGATTTTTTGTTTGCTGAGATCCAGCATTTACAAACTAAATCTATTCTGCTGCTTTTATAAAAATAAAGACTACAGATTAAATTCCATTATAGAACAAAAGGACACAGCATGGTATTTCAACTGCAACTTCTTTAATAAGCATCTTAAAGTTGCTGCAATTGTCTGCATGCACCCCATTCTTTTGATGACAGTGCTTCTCCTTGACTCCCATGAAGAGAAAGTAAACAAATAACCCGAAGGTCTCCAGTATTGTTATAAAGGCTTCCTCGTTCCTGGAACCAAGATCTCTGCTTCAATTATGCATCATTCAAGGTTTTCACTTTTATATAATACAGTGAAAAGCAATTTGTTGGAGTGAAAGCAACTTTGTTTTTTTTCTTAGATCAATTAGTAGACTGTGGTATTAAGGACTTTTAGTAACCACGGAAATGATTCAATGTCATTTTCATAGGACTGAAAACTATTGTTCTGCATATCATTTTATAAGCTTATACAAGACACGGGGGGAAAAAAATGTGTCCACATTTAGAGGAGTATGACATCTCTCCCCCCCTTCCCTTAAAATGAAAAGAAACGAAACATTCAAACAATAACATTAACTTCATTTTTCCCCATACCCATTCTGTAAAGTTATTTTGAGCAACTTACAGAATACAAATGGTGTGGGATAGAAATGCAGCATTCAGGCTGGAGAACATTCATTTATGTGCGTATTAAATGAAACTACTACAGTGTGTTGTGAGAGACAGGGCAGGGGGCAAGGAAGAGGGGTAAATAAGAAAAGCAGGGAGAAAAACAATAGGAACAACAGCAACAATAATAATAATAATATGCTAGCAATAATAATTCTGTTCATTTCCCACATAGAGATCAATTCTCTCTTCCATCCTAACAGGACTGATGTCACGATGTCCCTTAGGCTAATTTGGGACAGTCTGACCAACCTACAAGTGTCACAGTGCAGCACTGTGAGTCTAGCTCATAGGAAAAAAAAAGTGATATAGGAAACAGCCTGACTAGCAGGGAGAAGGACATCAAAATGTCAGCTAATTTACAACTCATCTACTACTCATTAAGCCTGTCCTTTACACACTGTTTTTTGTTGGCTTTTTTTTTTTTTTCCTCTCTCCATTAAAATACCACCTTAGTCCGAGGACGCTTAAAATTAGAATGACTGCAGTTTGTTTATTTTGGCTTTCAGAACATGGCCTGGAGAGCAAATTCCCATGGCCAGCCATGCCAGTCAATTAGTGAACTGCAGATCAGCCTACTCTGATTTCCTTCATCCCTTCCATTGCTAGATGGCCCATGGCACATACAAAGAATGTGATTTGCTATTAGCTAAGTTCCTTACATGCAAGCAGACCCAGAAAAAAAATCTACTGCCCTCACGTCCCCCTTTTTTTCCCATTTTTTTTATTAGATACATCTATTTGTTCCTGTGGTTTTCCTGTGCATGTTTTCATCCCTTCCAATTCAAAAAGCTGAAACCCTGCTGAATACTACTTGCTTGTGTTCCTGTGTGTGTTTTGCTGTGTGGTTACCTTTTCAGACTGAAACATCTGTTCGATATGTTTCACTGCACTGTCCAGACAGTGACAAAAATATGTCAGAGAAGAATTGAAAATCAAAATCCTCAGCTGGAGTTAGCTTAGTTCTTAAATGATAGCTAGTGCCCACAGGTAGTACCATGGCTCTGTGCACTTAGTTAATATACAGTTGTGAATTGCTGCAGTATTTCTTATATGAGAATAAATTCACCATGCTTCAGGATCATCTCTCCTTACTAGTAAGCAGAGTAAGTCAGACAGATTATCAAGAAGACAGAGAGACATCTGGTGATACATGCCTGAGAATGGGAAGAGCTTGGATTCCATTCTCTGACTAAAAATGTGTGTATTAGTGGTCTAATTTTCTTATATACATTAAAAAAAACTTATTTAACTTCTTGCATATCTAACTGTTTAAAACTTGGCAAATGGTCTTTGACCCTTCTTTTCAGACTGTGTGAGAATCTTCTTACATGAGGACTTGTTGAAAACAATGTGCAAACAATGTCAGAAAACTTCCTATTCTATGAAATCAAGCCTCCACACTCTCAACATCCCTCAACGCTTTGTTCATTTATGGGAAACATAACCACTGCTGGCATAAAATAAATCACTCACAAGTTCATAGGCAAGAAGCAGCTAAACTGTGAAGGATTTTAAAAGGTTTGTTATGGCTTTCCCTCCTGCAGGAAAGGGAATTGAACTGAAGGGACTAAAAGACCATCACACAAGCAGTGCCAGTTTTCCAGCAGATGCAGAGGAAGTCTACATTCCTAGCTTAGACTAAACAACTTCCTCTTATAAAGAGAATTTTAAACGAAATGAATCATATGGTGCAGTCTGGTTTTTGTTTATTTTCAATTTTATATTCAGTACTTAATAAGCAATAAAAACAACACATCCTTAATGACAGCTATGAAGATGAACCCACTGTGGCATGACTTGTGTCAGGGAACTACACTTCCCTGTAGGCAGCTCCAAAATGTATTGCAAAGTTGATATGTATAAATATACGGCATGCAGTCCACTCAGGCTCCATGACAAAGCAACACTTCAGCAGCAGCACAAGTACTGACAACACTGGTATGTCAGTCTTCAATTTGAAAAAGTACAAGAACTGTAATCTTCTTGCCTTGGTTGGTTTATCTAGGACCTTCAATATGCTGTGGGCTGCTGTGAAACACCCTGACAGAACTGCTAACGGGACTAAGAAAGCATTTCCAGACATTTTTCAAGCAATCACCAAGCCGTTGCCTATGGAATTTACTTGATGATCACAACTGCTTCCTGTTGGATTTCTCTGTAGTGCTCCATTTTTATCATAACCACTACAACTGTAGATAAAATTGCCTACAAACACATCAGAACCGAGACTCTTATTCCATTTTTGTGAAAAGTAGACATTACAGCAGTTCTCACTATACAGCAAAAAAGTTCCCAGCAAAAAAGTTCCAATGCAATACCTTTTAGTCTGTTTTCCAATTTCTCTTTATTTAAACAGTAGTACTGTATATTAAGTGACTTATAAGGTTAGCTAGACCATAATTAAATCTTTTAAATCATAGGTATCTATAAAATTTCCAATGCTAAGTCAATCTGGCATGTGTTGATATAACTACTACCTCATTAAAATATCCTGCTTAAGCTTAAGGGAACAAAACTTTGCTTCCACTAGCACTTACCACATTGTGCACACACTTGCCATCCCTCATCCAAACACATCAAAAAGATCCTGGAAGCCTCTGCAGAGGTTAAATGCAATTTGAGAAGACAGAAGCTCATTCTGTATCAATCATACAGCTATCTACTACCATAAATTTAATTGTGTTTAACAGAACACAATTCTGTCATTCGCAGGGTGAGAAATAGCAGTCAGCAAATAACAGTATATATTTTTTGTGAACGTATTAAGTATTAGACAGTACAGATACAAGTATGAACTGTTCTTCTATAGGTTTTGAAGTCAATGTGAAAACGCCTTATGTTGAAAACACACACTAGTAGCGTGCAAGCAGTAATGATGTCCAAGTCGCTGCACAGGAGTAACCTGACAGAGAGATCTCAATGGAACTGCAGGAAGAAAAGCTCCCCTGCTGAACTGAACATAACTCACAGCTAAATAATAAATCAGAGCATGTAGACAAGCATCCTTCCAGAGCATAGCTTGTTCCCACTACTGTGCCACTCCATGTCCCTCCTACAAATTGTAATGCAAGGTCAGTGGTTGAACCAGCTGCAATTTCAACTGAGACCTCCCTGAAGAAGTCTTAACAGAGGCTTTTCATTAAACAGCACTACTGAGATTATTTACAAATCTATAAGACTATACAAAGTAAAACTAAACATTGAACAAAAGAAAAAAAATTTAATCATTTTTGTGTTGTGACATGGCTTTCACTAAGAGAAAAGCTAAGCTGATGAGTCTTTATAGTAACTCTTGCAAACCTCCGCAGCCCCAGAGAGTTGATATCTATTTATATATGCATACACACACACGCCTATTTATTTATTACAAATGCAGCTCTGAACCACTAGTTCATTACCGGTCTAGACAGATGTGGCAGGACTTCAGTAGTGCTAATTCCATCCCACCTGAATCCCTTTAGCAGCGCTGTAGAAAGCCTGATTTTTGCTGCAGCAAAGACATGAGTAGCTCAACTTGTATTTCATAACCTTAGCTGAAAAGCAGAATGTACAAAAACTACTCCAAAGCAGCAAATGTTCTAATTCCACACAGACATACATGGTTAGAAATACTGTGCCCATTCAGGATAATATTTCAGTGACAACCTAGAAGAAGTTTAGGACAAACTAGGTAACATCACTTTCTACCACATGAGAAATTATTCTGTATAATGCTACCATTATGTTTATTCTATTCACTATTACAACATTTTTCAACTTTTTAAGTTCCAAATCATCCACATTTAACTCTGCACAAAATCATAACAGTCATAACACTGCAGACATAAACTCTGAATGCAATACAGCAATGACTGACTATACAAATATGTATATTATATCAATATACTGCATATACAGGAAGTCCTTTTATGAACATAAGAACAGTCAGAAGTCTATCATGCTTCATTACAAGTTTGAAACCACGAAACCAAAAGTTAAAGCATCTTATAACAGTACCAAACAGCCTAGAGAAGTTGAACATCTCCAGGAATGGGGCATTCACAAGGCAACATTGGATGTGGCATTGGGAAACCTGATCTGTTATTAAAAAGGGACTGATGTCATGTGAACTTTGAGGTCCCTTCCAACCCAAGGCATTCTATAGTTCTATTCTCCACTCTCTCAACTATTGTCCGTAGCCTAGATTTAGAAAACGACACAAAAATAAGATGTATATCAAAAATTAGAAAGTATACAGAAAAATCAGAAGGCATAAAAATGATAATTGAGGGTAAGATAACACCACTTGGATTTCTACTTTGTGGAGAACAAGAGACAAATATATGCTTAATTAAAACCTTTTTCAAATTATAGCCCTAAATTTGAAGTTACTGCTCTGTACTTCCGCTATGTACATATCTATACATGACATTTGTAAAGTTTTAGTATACATAAGGAGACCACATATAGATATGCTGCCACCTTTTTCAAGTCAAAACCCACAAAATATTTCATCACAAGAAACTCTTGGAAGCGCAACATGTCACAGACTGGTTCTTTGACTCCCATTCCCTTTCATTGCTCATGTAAGGAACAACCTCTGAACATTCTTCAGTGACCAGTTCACCTGGTATATAGATAACATGGTGGGAAGTCTGGCATGCCAGTGATGCTATGAAGAGAATGCAGTTTTGAAACTGTAAGGAAGTACCTGTTGGGAGCACATGATACGCAGGTCAGTATCTTCCATGTTGCTAAAGACTGATACTGTTAGAAAACACCTGAAAATATTCACACCTGGGATTTCAACTCAATCTGCTTTTATCACCTTTGGAACAGTTGAACATGCTCCTCTAGCATTTTCTGTTCCTTCACATTAATTCTTTTTAAAGGCCTGCTTAAGCACAAATGCATCCTGACAACATGCAAACCCTTGAAAGAAAAAAAAAAAATCCAAAACAAACGTCAAAGGGGATTGCTCACTGCCTGCTCAGCAACAAGAGCACTACAGACACCCACTCTTGCACCATCTTCCCAAACACATGCAGCAAAAACAAAATCATTGCTCCACTCTGACTCAGAAAGGGTACTCAGGGAATAGCTACTGAATATAGCAGCAGAGGCTGTCTGTTTAGTACTTCACAGTGGACTGAGCATTAATGAGTCACTGCTGCTGTAGCACAAACCAACGCAGACAGCACAAAGAGCAAAGGAGAGGAAGCCTGGCTGTAACCAGTGTGCAAGAGAAAACTGAAACCGAAGTGTTATGTAGGATTTTTCTATACAAGAGAGCAAGACCTAAAGCATCATATCATCATCACTGATCTCTTTGTTTTTGCCAAGCTCTCCCTGCCAAGTCAGGGAGACTTTTTCCCAAGGAGGAAAAAAAACCCTACATAATGAATCTGAAACCTGATGAGATTTGTACCAGGTCACCTTGCTAAAATACTTGAGGAAATATTCTCAAAACATAACCACTGATCAACTTCAGGTTTGTTAACACCTAATTATTTCATCAGCTTGTCACAGGAAAACTAGCAATATATGAACAGTTAGGTTTGCCATAATTATACCTGTCATATTTGCACAGAACAAAATTTATTGCCTAAGGGCAGTTTTAATTACAATCAAGTGGGGAGTGATTGAAACTTTAATAAGAAATACCAAATTGAAAATACATTAAACCCCCAAACAGGTCTATTAAAAAAAAAAAAAAAAAAAAAAAAAAAAGCAATCTCTGTCTCTCTCTCTCAGGGTATACTGAATCTTAACACTAGCAGTACTTTGTATTAGTCTATTTCAAGTTTTTCATTTATTAATGATATCACTGTTAACTAAACATAGATAAGGTGCTGAAAATTCACAAAATACATTTATTTCAGCCAAGGACAAGTGGGATTGGTTTAAAACTAGAAGAGGGACGATTTATATATTAGAAGGAAATGTTTTATTCAGAGGGTGGTGAGACACTGGAACGGGTACTCAGAGAAGCTGTGGATGTCCCATCCCTGCATGTAATCATGACCAGGTTGTATACAGACAAAGTTCTGGGCAGCCTAAATCTGCAGGTAGCAACTGAATTGGAAAAGGATGATCTTTAAGGTGAATTCCAATCCAAAACATTCTATGGCTCCATGATAGATATCACCACCCGCACCTTTGACTCTACTATATTCATTTTTTTCTGTATTCAATATCTGACTCCATTATATTCAACACTTAACCTGTAACAGTGGCTTCTAAAGGATTTCCTTTGAGACCACTTACAAATCTATGTTGCTATTTTTTAAACAATCCTTACAATTAATATTAAATGAAAGTGATACTTTTCTGGCAGTCACAACCCAATGCCATTCCCCTCTCTTGGGAAATAGTGCTCTACATCTTCAATTGATGGTAATTTTGTTTGACAAAGAGCACTTCCACCAGCTCAGGAGAAGACTGAAGAAGCAACCAACTGCTTTTGTGTTTGAAAAATATTAACATAGTTTTATAAACACAGCATATAAGGTACCAAAGGCATAACTTGCTAAAGGGAAAAATACAAAAACATAAAACAAAAAATTAAGAGCCTAGATCTTGCTTAAGTACGATGCAGACAAAAAAACACTGACTTGAAAAAACTTTATCCACTAACCTTGCTGACAAAGCTTCAGAGAAACCCCTTTACTGAGTAGAGGTGCCCCTAGGTAATTAGAAGTCGGACACTGGGGCTTTACCAGAACTTCAAGAGAAGCTACTTACCCTGCAAATATCCATCTACAGAGCTTAATTCAGAGGTACCCTGCCTGGTCCATATTCTGACCATCTGCCATACCTTACTGAAATTTCTTGAAGATTAAAAGAAGATGGTAATTATGCTTAAAACAGGAACAAGATTTTGCTCTCATCCAAGTGCTATGCAAGATAAGATCCAAGCCATTGTGCTACCCTCTCTTCTGAGAACATGAATCCTCCATTCCCCACACACTGGCTCAGTAATGGTTGAATAGAGGAATAAACAAGCAAGAATTATGCAATTTCATTCAGTCTAGTCTATGATTAAGTAAGGCTTCTCAGATGGAAGATGCATCTGATCCCAGATCCTTAATTTCCTGAACAGCAGTTAGAGATATAGAATTTTATTCCAATAATATTAGAAAAAGAAAGTTACAAAAAAGCAGTAAGTCCCTTTCCCTCACACTAGGAACTGACATGTAAATGCTTGCAGAGAGACCACTGGGGAGCACTTTCACCTTCATATGAGAAGTTAAATCCGTATATACAGTAAATCTGGTCCCTTTAGGAATCTAACTGAAAAACAGCAATTTGTATTCTATAAGTTGATGCATGAAATGGGAGTGAAAAAATGTTCCCAGAAAGACATTGGACTTTGAAGAAACGGTAGCTTCATCACATTGACACATCACAATGTTTGTTTCTTGAAGCTTCCCAATCAAAGGGAAACATTTAAGTCACCAAAAGAATTAACTTAAAAAACAAGTGACATACCTCAGCCTCTTGTGATTGATACAGCTTTTTACGGGTGAAGCTTACATTTGTTTATCAGCAAATTCACAATTGGATCACAAAAAGTTACAAGCTGCAATTTAGGCCTTCACAAAATAGTACAAAACAATAAATTATGCTGCTTTTGCTGAGCATATCCCACTTTGTGAGCTTATCCATGGAGACTTGCAGTGTGAAGAAAGCACTCTGTTCCCGGGGAAATTTGCCTTCCATATTAACGAATGCATAAAAGGCCAACATAGCAAAGAAAGTTGACAGGAACTGCCCATAAGGAATGTGTTAGCATACCAATTCCATTAGAAAGCAGAAAAGGTGAGATGAAGGCAGCAAGCAGACACCGTAAAATTGTGAAGAAGAAATACCTATCAAACAGATGTCAAGTGAACATGCTACCTGAATCTGCATTATATTTCCAAGACGACAAAAATAGACAAAAATAGAGTATTCAAAAATAGAGTATTTCTTCTCAGCTAGCTCTACAGAAAGTTATTTCAGAGGATTCAAGTCCTGATTATCTGACTCATTTAAAGCTTATCTGGAAAAGATCCAGATTTACCTGTATTCTTTCTCAAGGCTCACAGTGTGCCACATTCCTGAAATACTGGCACAGAAAATACTACCAAAACGCTGGAGGAAAAGCTCAAATGTTCCTGGAAGCAATCCATTACACTACTGAACTCAAACTTTTATTCAGTCCTTCAGTGCATTTTGGGATACTGTAAGTATTTAGAAAGCATTATGATCACAGTGGGGTTGGATCGCATAATGCTCAGAAGATAAAATGCTGAACTAAGAGGGGAAAAGGAAAGATTTTGACTACTCATGGTTGAACATTAGATTATACAATTACATAACCAGCAAGTAACTCACATGTGTGGGGTTTTATTTATTTAACTTCTTGTGCAAAGAACAAGGAAACGAGGCTCCATGATGAGCTTAAAATCAGAATCTGATGTTCCTTCTGCAATTTAATAGGTTGTCACCACAGCAAGAGTGCTACTGAAGTTGAAAGTTAGTCAGATGTACATACAAATTTCATTAATCAAATGAGGTATTTTTTAACTTAATCCTACTCAAGCTCTGCAGTGACAATTTATTGTGTTCAGCTAAATCTTACTAAAATTTGGCCAAGAAACAACAGAAAAAAAATAGCTGTAAAAAGACAGTTTCATTCCTGAAACATTTTTCTTAGGAAGAGAAAGGAAATAACTGCAACTATGTTTTTCTTCCAAATAATACACTGTTTAACATACAATCCTGTTTACACGGGTTAATAGGACAAGCAGGAATGGTTTTAAATTAAGACGGGGAGATTAAGGTTAGATGTTAGGAGAAAGTTTCTCACTCAGAGGGTGGTGACACACTGCAACAGGTTTCCCAGAGAGGTTGTGGAATGGAGGAATTCAAGGCAAGACTGAACGTGGATCTGGGCAGCCTGGTATAGTGGTTGGTGACCATGTCCATGACAAGGGGATTGAAACTAGATCTTTGAGGTCCTTTTCAAACCAGGCAATTCTATGATTTCATATATCTATCTTTCTTTAAGAAAAAAATAAGAATGTCAGATTAGTAGTGATTTATTGTTGTTGTTGTTGTTGTTTTTAATTCTTTTACTAAGAATTGTTTGTTTGAAAACTTACAGTTACACACATCTGAGATTTTTGCCATGATCTTCTGCTCTTAGGCCCATGAAACAGCAATGTCTAAAGTTAAAAGAGAAGTGAGGAAAAACATGCTGGAAGATGAATATCATTTACTACTCAAAGGGATAACCTGAAGCATGATACAGCCAACCAAGATTGGCAGAAGACCCTTGGTGCATGGTAACTAAGGTTCTTCTGTTCCAAATAGTTACATAAAATGATTAATGGGGTGGAATTAACCGCTACAGAACACTCGTTGCCTGTAAAATGGCTTTTCAAAGAGAGGCTAGAATAGCCAGGACTCCTTTTGCAAGACACAAAAGGTGCCTGAGGTTATCTAACAAACAACAACAGTGTCACCTAAAAAAAATAGCAATACTGGACTAGGTAGCACTCACTGAAACCAGTCAGAAATCAATTTAGAACAGAGAGGAGAAAACACTTTTTACCCAACAAATAGTGAGCTCTTGGAGTGACACTGCAGGACACAGTGGAAGTAGATAGTACAGGCAAGTTTCTGGTTAAGATTCTATTTGTTTTTTTGTTTTGTTTTTTGCAAGGGAACAATCTTTCTGTAGGCCTTCTAACTCGTGATAAGTGTAACTTTCATGTTTAAAGAGCAGGAGACCAGTATAACACACTTCAATACATAAATTCAGTCAGTTTTCTCATACATCTAAACTGTAGAAAGCATTACCAACTCCATTCAATAGAAAGCTTTCTTGAACCTGTGGCTTCTCATATCTACATATGTACTAGCAAGAAAGGAAGACAAGCAACAAGAAAAACATGCAAAAAACAGAACGGAGCAGACATCAGGAACTACTACTGTTTCTGATAAAATCTGGCTTACCGTGAAAGGTCTTTTATTCCCAACATTACACACTGACTAGCAGAGTGAATGTTGCTGTTGAGACAGGACACTGACATTTTAAGCCTGGAGACCCAAAAGTCCACGATGATTTTGCACACAACCATTAGGCAGGGTTCCACTCACCTTCATTTGTATTTTTAATTTGTCCTCTGAAGTGCAAATGACACTGAATTACTCTGAAATGTTTTGAGAATATATTAAAACTCGAATTCTTATAGAATGTGACAACAAAAAAAAAACTTGTTATATTTAAAGTTTTGTGGTTGGTATTTTCTCAAGATGAGAATTAAAAATCTCTAAAACATCCCTCTTGCTGTTTGGAATTTTTTTTTTTAAATGTTACTTATATTACCAATGCTGTAGTGGACAGAACACAAAGTTACAGCATATGGCTAGTGGTCTTTGTTACACTGACCATTAAGGCTGTTGGCATTACAGAAAGCAGTATTTCTTAGAAACTACCATTGGTTAAAGAAACCCACAGGAACACTACATGTCAGCTGGATTATGGTACAAGACCTATTTCATAGAAACCCTTCCTATGTTCATCGCACAGCTAATGATACAATGACACAAAATGGCAGAGGCTAAAATGACCTCAAACAATGCCTTCTTACATGCTGAATATACCATTCATAGAATCGTATAACATTCATAGAATCATAGGGGCTGGAAGGGACCTTTGGAGATCACTTAAGTCCAACAACCTTGCTAAGGCAGACTTGCTAGAGTAGGTTCCAGAGGAAAACATCCAGGAAGGCCTTGAATGTTACTGTAGAAAGATAGCCCACAACCTCCCCATAGAAATTGTTCCAGCATTCTAATAGAATTTATTCTAGAACTACACCGAGGAATATAGAAATTTCACAGCATACTTAGAAAACAAGGACCAATTGTTTGAACACTGCTACCCTGAGAAGTAGTTACTAAATAAGGTGGTTGAATAATTAAGTATAATTTAATGCAATGCTTTAGCAAGAAAGCCCAATTTGAACTTCTAACATGCAGATTTGGAAGACAGAAAGGAAAAGGGTACAAAGCATTGCACTGAGATAAACAGTGGAATTGTACAGTCAAGTACCAACATTCTCAAAAAAAAGACAAAAATATGTGAGGAAGATTCCCCAAATTATCCCAGGCCTATGTTAAAAGGCCTCACAAAAGCAGAGTTAAAGCTCAAGATCTGGTACCCTACACAGCTACAGTACAGTTTATGTAAATCTGTGCAAATTCAGACCACTGTCACCACTTACATTTGATTCATCACAGTTCAGTTTAAAAGCGCTTTCAGAAAATAAGTAGAGCTTTCACATTACAGACAATTTTAAAACTCTAAAACCTCAATTTTATTGTGGTCAAAAAGTAAATTCAGTGACTGGGGAAAAGACTGAAAGCCTTGGTAGGGCTGGTTTAATCAGGGTATGGCAGCCAATACTTGTAATGCCCAATACTTCCTACATTCATGTTCAGCCTGTTCAGTCAGACAATATATGCTAGACAAATCTGAGCAAAATAAAGTACAAAAAAATTTGTACAAATTTTTCTTGTGCTTAAAAGCATGTTTTATCATGGAAGACCATCCTTCTGTAATATTTCCAATAAGACTGTTTTCTATGGTAGCTAAAGTGAGTAAATTTTTTCAAAATACTTTATTTTGGGTTGATGATCTGAGGACTCCTATTCAGATCAAGAAATAAACAGTTGTCTTTGTCCATCAGGCAGAAGCAAATAAATGGAAAACAGAAATATCTTCAGAAGAATGTCATTGTTTCATCCTGACAGGTAGCTAGAACTCCATCACAACTGCTCTCAGCTTGAAAGAAGGTAGGAAGAAAGTACAATTAAAAAGGGGCTTATGGTTTAAGACACAGATGAGAAGATGTCCCAACAATTTAAGTCATACACAAAACAATGTATGGACATTAATGTAATTTATTTCCTATTACTACCAAGCAAAAGCAATGAGAAACTAAAAGCAAACTAAAAACAACCTTCCAGCCATCCACTCTCTTCCACCTGAGTGGCACAGATAGATGGGGGTTGCAGTCAGTCCGTAACACTTGGTCTCTGATGTTCCTTCATGGTCACACTGCCCCAGCACAAAGTTCCTCCCACAGGATGCTGTTCTTCCTGACTAATGCCATACAGGTTCCCTGCAGGCCACAGCTCTCAAATAAGGCCATATACCACAGAGCCCACCCTTCAAGCACTGCTCCAGCACTGTGCCCTTGGGCAGCATCCTCCCCTAGCTCACCTGCCCTCACCAAAGCTCCCCTCCACAGCCTGCATCTCCAGCCCAGTCTGCTCCTGCAGGGGTACCAATGGGCCATGCCTCCTTAAGGCCACATCCACTGCTGCACCTTGGGCTCCTCTATGGCTGCACTTGGAGATCTGCCCTGTGTTGTGTCCATGGGCTACTGGGAGCTTTTGCTCCATGCCTGGAGCACCTCCTGCACAGACCCTGGGGGCTGCTTCTCTCATTTCTCACTCCTGAACAGCAGTTTTTCCTTTCTTAAGCCTTCTCTCCCATTGGCACACTTAGCACTGCTCACAACTCAACTCTGGCAGCAAGTCCCTTTTGGAGCCAACTCTGATCTGTCTTGGGGCAGTGTTGGGACCCTGCTCACTGAGGCCACCCCAACTACTTAAAACTCCCCACAAAAACCCAATGCAAAGCAGAAGCTGCCTGAAGGTAAGCCTCAGATAAGCAGGGTAGCAACAACCTCTAGACAAAAGCTGGAATAAATCCAAGATGAGAAACTGAGGTTTGGGTTGCATTCTTTTGTTTTAAAACTGAGCTTCTGAAGCTGAGCAAGTATTGAAGAAAAAGAAAATCATTAAAACTCTGGAGCCAAACTTCACCTTTTCACAGCTGTTACAATAATCCCCCCAGCTCACACTAATACAAACTAATGAAGACAGACACCTGCAGAACATCTTTCTCAAATGAAATTTGAGTATCTGTAAGCCTAGACTATGAAACTCACTTGTAACACACACACACACACACACACAGAATTCCCAACAGAGTTTCAACAACAGTAACAACATCACCTCTGGCAAATTAGCCATAGACGTTTATTTTATAAGGGAATTAGCTCCAGTGAATAAATGCAGTGACTAAATAGAAAAGCGCTGCAGTGATCATCACTCCTGTTTTCTCTACATACCCAATGAGAAAGCAACAGAGAAGCAATCATACCAGTGAATTTACTGTATAAGAAGAAAAGAGTTAAATAGTGAAGCTGAACATACGGGATTAGCTGCAAGCTCTTTATAGCTTTCATGATCTCAGTCACTCTTAGAAACTCCAACTGCAATACAGTGCTAGCAGGACAGAGATTCAGCAGGTGTCTCTCTAAGCTAGCTTACTAAATGCCACTTCAGCATTATATACAGTCCTGGTCTACAAAAATAAAAGTGACGAGTCATGGCTATCTATGGGAAGTGGGAGGGATGACCTCTCTTTATCTGTCAACAGGAATACAAGATCTGTAGCAGCCAGAGCAACTAAACCATGGAAAGTAAAAACACTGAAAAAGGCAATATCTGTAAGAACTTTCATCGCAAGCCTTTTGATTTATTTTTCCAGACTTTTATGATGCCTTACAAGTTATGTGAGTTATGTGAATCTATCCTCTGAGGCATAATGTTGTATCTATAGAACCTGGATTTCAGTTAATAAAACAAGACTCAAGGCAAGATAAGTAAAAACAAATTCATATATCTGACAAGTGGACAAGCTGACAAATGTTTGACTTCATAAGTGTCACATATCACTAGCTGTCATTCCAAACCATATTTTTTTCTGCTTCAGCAACTACAACTGACTTTCAAAATAGATTACATTAACATCTGAAGATTTAAGGAAGGTTGATACAGGGTAACTGACTTAGTATAATAGGCTAGAAAAGCCTTTCTCCCTAGTGTGAAAACTTTCCAGGCAATGGCAATTTTAAGAGAAATGCAGTACAGGTTTTAAACTCAGCTGCAAAGCTTCCATCATGTCTGAAGCTGCTTTTCCTATTATTTGGAGCAGCTCTAGTCATGGACTGAAATCTAAACGTAATACTTCAAAAAGAAGATGACAATGTCTATTCTGAATACTCTTATGAAGTATTCAGAAAGAAGGTTTAGACATTTCCCATCTTGGTGAATTACTCTGAATACACAATTGATGCTGATATAAAAAGTAAACTTATAAACAGAGCTAGAGTCCTAATTCCATAATTCTACCAAATAAATATATAACAGAAAAAACAAAGAACAGAAGAATTCCCAATCCTTTTTAAAGTAGGCAGCTACACTGCCTAAGAGATTCTAAACACATTACAATATGCTTATTTAAGCTTCTCAGTTGTATTGAGAGATACTGAAGCCTTACTTCAGATGGACAGGAAAACAAAAAGGATTTGGATGCACCTTAACAGCTGTGTTCAAATTATGTCTGAACTAGAAGAACTCCTCATTCCCAGCCATGGCAGTGCACCTTGGACATGTCCCAATGGAACCTGTCTTCTAGCATACAATCTGTGCATCAGTTTCCATGGAAACTTACTTCCCCCAGTTCTCAGAAGAAGCTAAGGCATAAAGGCTAGAAGGAAGATATCTGATTGTTATGTCTAAAGACATCAGGACAATAACTTGCATCCTATCTCATATCAGAAATAATACTGCCAGCAACAGAGAAGTCATCATCCCTCTGGACTCAGCACTGGCAAGGCCTCAACTACTGCGTTATATTTCAGCCCCCTCACTACATGAAAGACATTGAGGCCCTGGATTGTGTACAGAGAAGGTGAGGTGTCTGGAGCACAAGTCTTATGAGAAGTGGCTAAGGGAACTGGAATTACTTAATCTGGAGAAGAGAAGGCTCATAGAAACAAAATCACAGAATTACAGGGGCTGGAAGGGACCTCTAGAGATAATCTAGTCTAACTCCCCTGACAAAGCAGCTCCCTAGACCAGGTTGCACAGGTAGGCATCCAGATGGGTCTTGAACATCTCCAGAGAAAGAGACTTCACAATCTCCTGGTCAGCCTGTACCAGTGCTCTGTCACCTTTACTGTGAAGATGTTATTACGCAAATTTGTGTGGAACTTCCTATGCTTCGATTTATGTCCATTTCCCCTCATCCTATTACCATGCACCACTGAGAAGAGTCCAGCCTCATCCCTTCACCTCCCACTCCTGATATTTATAGACACAGATCAGATCCCCTCTGAGTCTTCTTTTTTCAAAGCTGAACAGATCCGGTCTCTCAGCCTTTCCTCATGAAGGGCCTGGAATCACACAAAATCACGCAGAGAATCACAGGGGTTGGGAGGGACCTCAAGAGATCAAGTCCAACCCTCCTGCCAAAACAGGTTCCCTACACCAGGTCACACAGGTAGGCATCCAGGTGGGTCTTGAATATCTCCAGGGAAGATAACTCCACAACCCCCCTGGGCAGCCTGTGCCAGTGCTCTGTCACCCTCATCTTAAGGAAGTTCTTGTGTACATTTGTGTAGAACCTCCTGTGCTGCAGTTTCTGGCCGTTTCCCCTTGTCCTGTCTCCACACACTTCTGAAAAGAGTCTGGCCTCACCACTTTGTCCTCCACACCTCACATAATTTATAAACCTGGATCAGGTCCCCTCTCAGTCTCCTTTTTTCAAGGCTAAGAGACCCAGATCCTCCAGGCCCTTCACCATCTTTGTGGCACTCCGCTGGACTCTTTCCAAGAGATCCCTGTCTTTTTTATACTGGGGAGCCTAGAACTGGACACAGTATTCTAGATGAGGCCTCACCAGGGCAGAGTAGAGGGAGAAGATAACCTCCCTTGACCTGCTGGCCACACTCTTTTTAATGCACCCCAGAATGCCATTGGCCCTCTTGGCCACAAGGGCACACTGCTGGCTCATAGTCAACCTGTCATCCACCAGAACACCCAGGTCACTCTCTACAGAGCTCCTCTCCAGCAGGTCATCCCCCAGCCTGTACTGGTACATGCAATTATTCCTCCCTAGGTGCAAGACTCTACACTTGCTTTTGTTAAACCTCATCCAGTTTCTAAGAGATAAGAGTGGAACACCTCTCTTATCATCTTTGTAGATCCATCTTTTTTGTACCAGGAAGCCCAGAACTGGACATAGTATTCTAGATGAGGTCTCACCAGGGCAGAGGAGAGGGGGAAAGATAACCTCCCTTGACCTACTGGCCACACTCTTTTCAATGCCTCCCAGGATCCCATTGGCCTTCCTGGCCACCAGGGCACACTACTGGCTCATGGCCAGCCTGTCATCTACCAGGACATCCAGGTCCTCAGAGCTCCTCTCCAGCAGCTCATCCCCCAATCTGCACTGGTGCATGCAGTTATTCCTCCCTACGTGCAAGACTCCACACTCGCTCTTGTTAAACCTCATCCAGTTCCTTTCTGCCCAACTCTCCAGCCTATCCAGGTCTTACTGAATAGCAGCACAGTCTTCCAGAATGTCAGCTATTCCTCCCAGCTTTGTAGCACCAGCAAGTTTGCTGATACTGGATTCTATGCTCTCATAAAGGTCACTGATGAAGATGTTGAACATGACTGGACCGAGCACTGACCTCTGAGGAACACCGCTAAGTACTCAACTGTATCACCTATCACAATCCTCCGGGCTCTGCCAGTCAGCCAGTTCTCAACCCACCTCACTGTTTACTCATCTATTCCACACTTCCTCAGACTTGTTATAAGGATGCTGTGGGAGACAGTGTCATATGCCTTGCTGAAATCAAGGTTGATTACATCCACTGGTCTCCCCCCATCCACTTTATCATTTTCTATAACTGCCTGAAGGTAGGTCATGACCAAGTTGGGGCCTGCCTCTTCTCCTATGTAACTAGTGATAGGACTGGAGGGAATGCTCTCAATTTCCAACTTGAACCTTTCCTGGCACAACTTAAGAAAATCTTCTCCAGAAGACTAATCAGGCACAGGAATGGGCTTCCCATGGAGATGGTGGAGTCAGTGACACTGGAAGTGTTCAAGAAACTTTTAGATGCTGTACTGAGGGATGTGGTTTAGTGGGAAATACTGATGACAGGTGGATGACCGGACTGGGTGATGTTGGAAGCTTTTTCCCAACTTTTGTTATTCTGTGAGGCAGGAAATAAGACATTTTGATGTTGTTTTCAAATTTTTCTGATATCCACACTTGCAAATAATGACTAAAGAATAGCTGCAAGCAGTTATTTTCTCTCAACTTCAAATTAGCTGTTCCCAAAAGATCTAAACTCTCTTCAGATGAAAAAAATATCAAAAATGAGCCAGAAAGTAAAACTGAAGTTTTTCCTTAGATTGAAGATTGGAGATACTCCTCAGTATCTAAAAAGTAATAGTCCTCTCACCTGGGCAAAAGAAGGCTGCAAAAAAAAAAAAAAAAAAAAAAAAAAAAAAAAAAAAATCATACTGAACCTTAGGCGGAGAACACAGCACTGGCTCTAACATTACCTTAAGCTAAGTTTTACTTCATTTGTCCACAACACAAATGGAAAGTGGAAAAAAAAAACTCCCAAAACAGCCTTTTTCAAAGCACTTTTTTCAAATATACACTTCCATAAAACAATTTATATTCAAATTAAAAAAAAAAAAAAGAAAAACTCAATTTATAAAGCATGAAAATAAAAACAGTATGTTACAAATCTTAAGCTTACTGTGGTATTCTGCATGAGTAATAAAGAGATGGATAATGAGTCAATTTCATAATTGTGTTGAATAGGTTTTAAATGTCAGTGGAAAAATATTTGTAACTCAAGCCATATTTTATAAATATATTAAAAAGTCATGCACTATTCAGTATTTCAAATGATATTCATAAAATACTTAAACATCCCTCTTTATTGTAATTTGATAGAAAAGACTCTGTTCTTTTCATCTTTACTTTTTCTTCCGTGGTTCACTGTTTCTAGTAATCACTGCCTACCAAATCCTCTGAATTACTACAGGGTTTTCTCTTTTCCCTTCGTCCACTATACTTGTATGTCCAAAACCTTTGAAGCTGCTACCAAGCATAAATTCACATAGAAGAACAATAGAATTTCATCCTTTACAAAGTTACAAGTCACCGTTGTCCAAATTTTTCTTATAATCTTATCATACATAAAACACGTGAAGCCACAAAGCTTTTCCAAGTTACTCGAGCCTCTCTGTGTAAGGCACAGTAATTTTACCTTTCCAGAGAGTTTTTGAGCACAAAGGTGTGTAAAAACATCAATAATTTGTTACATAAAAATAACATTTGCATAAAAGTGCTCTTACCACTTAAGGGAAACCAGCATTAGAAAAGTCATCATTAATACTTGATATAACCTTGCCCAAAGATTGTTTGTGTAGCATGCCTAGGGAAAAACGATGGGATATACTGGTGCCCAAACAATGACACCGTTGATAACCTTCACTGGCACCTTTCCCATAGCATTACTAGAGGATGTATGATTCTCTTCCATCAAACTCTTCAGGATTCAGGTCTTAATTAACACTCTGAATCATGTTAGCCCCAACAGTAAAACCCTCTGTGCTGTCATTAGTAACAGTTTTCCATTCAACTCCACTCCCGGTTTCATAGTAAATGTGACCATAGAGATCTAAGTTAACTCAGACTTCAGATAAACTTTGTATGAAGCAGAATCATTTACAAAACACATACATAAAAGTAATCCTTGAAAAAGATGAAAAATACATATGAAAGTTGAAGTTGTTTTAGTAGATAGTATTGGCTCAGATTCAGGAATTAGACAAGCATCACATGTATAATAGCCTTCCTAAAAATAGGAAGGTTTAAAATCAGGAGTCACTGAAAGCTCTGATATAAATCCAGGATAACTGCAAATAGAAAAGCCAACACAAATATCTGAGATGTAAGGAGCTCTTAAGGTGATAGCACAAGGGAAACCAGCATAAAAAGGATCTAGAATAAATAATCATGTAGAATGAGTCAGCAAAGAGATATGCCTAGGGCTGAAATTAATAAAAGGGTATTTCTCCCCTTAAGTAATGTTTTTTAGGCTTTTTTTTTTAATTTTAAATTGGACTAAGCCCCTAGGTATATGAATATACATAAGAAACGCATTTTTATGAAACCATAGCAGAACTCCTCAGAACTTCTAACCTTGATGATGGTTGAGAAGAATATCTGAATAAGAAATCAGAAGCTAAATCAGTGAAAATAGTATTGAAAGGCTTAATCAACATTAACATGGCCTTATTAATTTCAGATAGTACTCATTTCTAAATGCATGACTGAACATGCCGAAAAGCTGATCTGAAGCAAGTGATTTTGTCAATTTCATTTTTGAATGCACATAAATATTTAAATTATTTCTGTTGTTGCTGCTGTTTGTTTTTAAAGTGGAGAGAGGAGAGGCTGGGAAAACACAGTAGATTACCACATATAGAGAGAGAATTAGGACAAAAGTAAACAAAATTCACAGAGCACTATGGCAAAGCAAGCACTGGAAGTCTGATAACATTTGCAAGTCAGCTCAGTCCTTCTTGAAGAAAAGTAAAGTTCCAACAGATCACCTCCATCAGTTTGCTGCAAAAAGTATTTTACATGTGTTGCAATCATGCAGTTAATGTTTGACTGTGAACCAACCACCAGAATCTGCAAAAGAGGTAAAATATCGCAGATGTGTTCCGATACTAAAAAGAGGCAGCACTGAAGAGAATTTGAAGTACAACAAACCAAGTGTAATTTTGGGAAGTAGGGGAGAGCTAAGATATCACCATCATCTGAGGGTGATCTCCACTCTGCAGTGAAATCCAGCTGGTATGCATAGAACCATTGTGCACATCCTGAAATGATGGCACGCAGCTAAAACTATGAAGTGTTGTACATTCACTGCAACACTGTCAGTAATACTGACCCCAAACATTAAAGACACCGCGAGTCACATCCTCCAAACAAATAAAATTGGTTTTAAACTTAGAAGTCTTTAGCCACTAGTACATCTGAAGGACTTTTATTTGTCTTCAGGATGTACTGACTTAGTTTAAAATTAGCTGAGAAGTTCTAAAAAGCTTTATTGGAAGAAAGAAAGGAAGAGCGGTCTGAAGGAACATTCTTTCCCTAACGTAATCTACTTTCACTTCAAGGAGCTGAATCATACTACACTCTCCAAAGAGTGATCAAGAACTTGCCTAAAATGAGGTGGGATACCCTTATTCATCCTGATTCACAGAAAACCTGTTCTAGAATCTTTCCTAAAGTGAATGTGATATTAATTTTATTTTCTCAGAGCATTATAATCACAACACCACACACACAAAAATTCCTACAAGAATCTTGAATCTTAGAGCAGTAAAAGTTGGTTGTGATAACTCAAAAGACTTGCATGAATTCATGGAAAATGAAAGAAAAAAAAATAAAAGGTGTATTTTGCAGTAAATAATACAGAGTCCACAGAGAACTACATAAACACATGCTTACTGAGTTAAGAGAAGAAAGCAAAGAAAAACCATCCATTTTACATATCTTTGACTGAAGCACAGATGTTTTTACCAGAAAACACTGATTTACATCCCATGTTAGGGAAGCTATGGAAAATAGAAGAATAAACACCTGTTAAGCATAAAGTGCATACCTGCTGTGATACTTACATAGAACTACTGAGTAAGCAAAAAACCTTTCATTTCTCTCACTGCCTACAAGAAGGTTAGTCCTCAGCATAGCATGCAACAGCAGTTTCACTTGCAGACCAATTCTCCAGTAGAGTCAAACTGTACTGATAAAAGGGCTGCTAGATTGGAACTCACTTCTCCTAGCTTTACACCTGCAGCATAGGCATATAGATCCAGACACCTCTGATAAAGAAAGGGAGAAGTCCATGCTTCCAGCAGTAGTTTATCCCATTGTAAAGGCTTATTGAGAACATGTCAGGTCAGTCCTGACTGTGAAGTGCCTGCCTTGTTCCACTGAATAAAAAGGGAGTTTAGGACAACCAGCAGAGTTTTAAAATCAATTTTATGCATCTGCAGTGTAGATGTAAAAGCAAATTAATCCTTCCTTCCTTCTTCTCACTTTTACTTTAAATGACATAACTGTACTCATCTGCAAGTCAAAGCACAAATAAAATTCCTCAGGGAATCCCAACCTCTTATTCCATTCTCTAATCCTGTTCCTGATAGCACTGCTTTATAAAAAGCATATGTATGAATTCAGCCAGATCCCACATGAACGTCTGGCCACTATCTCCTGAAGAGCAAACTAAACTTATACTTGCAAAAATGAGTCCTGTAAGAGTCAAAAAAGCATATCCAGGCTTGTTGTCTTCCACAATAGAACAGGAAATGGCTACTAGTAGAAGCACTTTCAAGAAACAGCTGCTGCATATTGAAATAAAGAATCAAGAGATTATTAAACAGCACACTGCTCACACTGTCAGTTCAGGATTAACTTTGCTGGTACATTATTGAAATACAGAAAAAATTATCAAGTCAGAAATAGAATAGGTTTGAATAGAAGTAGCCATGTGTGAATCAGACATTTGTTGAAGAAGAATTGTTATGATGAAGAGCGAGGAACTGAAAAGATGAAGAGACCAAGTATCAACTGATTTATTTAGCAGTAATACCAAAATTAACATTATCACTTCAAAGGTGCCGTTGTATTTAAATGCCTTAAGAAAAAGGTTGCTTCCTCAAGATCATGAGTGACTATAGAATGCAGTAACCATTAAATCAAACATTCACATGCCATCACCTAGAGGAATATTTTCCAGTCTCTTTATAACTTGATTTGTTATTTGGCTATAGTCCCTAATCTGTCAGTCAATATTATAAGCATCTGCACTATGCCAACTAACTGATGAGTTCATTTTCTACCACAAAGTCACAAGCTATCTTGCTACATGTCACGTCCTGTACATATCAGACTGACGCTGCCCGTAAGTGTATAGACAGGAAAAACAAGAATAAAAACATGATTCAAAAATACATAATTTTTTAAACAATATAAGTAGAAAATGTAGCAGGTTAGTACTCACCACCAAAGCCTTAGACCTGTTGCTCAGCAGTTTTTCAATGTCTCTGGCTGCAATTTCCACTAGCTGACGAGGATTGTTGGCTTCTACAGTATACAAATCTTTGTTTTTCAAATATATCTGAAAGGCAAGAAAGCAGAAATAAATGAGCGTGGCAATCAACATTCAAAATAAGAAAACTGATTTAACACAACAGCCATGAATAATTCCTCTGTTTGTACTCAAGATCTTCAGGAAAAAAAAAGAAAAATCTAAATATGCTTTCTGAAAGAAACAGTTCATTTTCTTGTTTAAAAGGCACAACGTGCTATGAAGAGTCATCAAGAACTGACTGATTCTGGTGACTGAGTTGTATGGGAACCATTGAATTATGGCATGAACCACTGATTGATCACCTGAGGTGAGCACTGAGTCAGCCACAGAAGCACAGGTGAAGGCAACTTACCTGTGTGACCAGAAGGGGTGGAGTCTGGGAGAGGCGGAGCCAGATCCCATTTAAGGGCTGACCACCACTGAGGAAAGATCACTTGTTGGAGATCCCTCCTGTGTGGAGTTCTGGGTAAGCCTCAACCTTTGGTAACAGGTGAGCCATTCTTAATTTATCAGGTGTCTTTATACCATCTGGATAATCCATTCAAAAAATGCACTGTCCATTTTCATTATATTGTTTGGGTACTATTCATTCAGGGTATTCATCCTACATCACCCTGTACTGAGTTTTCAACTCCTAAATGCTCAATTACTCAAATTTCTATGGAGGACTAAGGGAAAAGTAAAACAGAGATCCCTTAAAATGATGGAAGCTGAAACCAAATAATTACTGATGAATTTAATTCTTCCTTGAATGAAGAACATACTGTTTGAAGTAAATAACTTAAATTATGCTAATGTAATCAATTTAGTCCCTTATGAATTTGTGTTATTAGTATTTGTAAGGAAAAAAGGAAAAAAAAAGGGAAAAAAGGAGGAAATGGAGAAAAAAATGGGAAGAAAGCAGGAAAGGAACTGTGTGTTTCTTCTCTGTCTCGAATAAAGTATATTTTTGATGAGGATCCATTAACTGTTTACAATGCAGAACACATATAAAGAGATTAATTTAATGTGTTAAACAAGGCTGCTGTAATGAAGCGCATCTAATCACAAGAAGGAAAAATATAGGGAAATGTGGGTTTTTTTCTAACTTTTGCGTCCCATAGAATTATATAAAGAAAATTTTTTTTAAACTTTTGCCAATTAATATCAGATACCTTATGGGTAAATGGGGAGAACTAACTTAAGCAACTAACAGATGGCCTGAGTTTACTCAAGCTCTCTACCTGTCCAAAACACTGCCTGATGGGGCTGTGCTGCCTCTCAGGAGGAAAATCCAGGCATACACAGGAGCAGACCAGGCACTAACACACTGGTTGAGATCCAGCACAAGAACCAACAAACTGCACACCAGGATATCTACCATCCCCTACAGCTTTCTGGGTTAAAGCTATGGAGACCTAAAGGAGACTCACCAAGATCTCCATCTCTTTGATGCATGTAGCTGATTGATTGCAAGCAAATTTCTATGCCTAACAACTACAGTTACATTTCCAAGTTTATATCAGACATGTCTCATAAACTGCCATAAGTTTCTACCACTTTTGAATTTCATACTGACATTTTCAGGGTTTTGTTTGTCTTCTGTCTGTGGGATTTTGTAGGGTTTCTCATAGTTCCCGCTACCCCCGGAAATAAAGTCCTTTCACAAGTACAGAAGTAATTGAAATAGACTAATTTTTAATATAGCAGCATTAGTGCATCATGAGCAGAAAATCGCTACAGAAAAAACCTAATGAACTCAGATTATACTTTGAATACTTTCATAGTGCTCAGATTTTCACATTTACCACAAAGTCTCAGGTGCATCCCACAAGTTAATAATTTTTAATTTTAAAATATTAAAGGAATTATCCTACAACTGATCACTACAGAATTTAAGTTTTTTTCTCCAAACACATCAATTCTCACAGTCTGCCAGAGTTAAATTAATTGCTATGACTGTAAGAACTCGATGGTTCTACAGGCAAAGCAAGATTTGGAATCAGTTTTACAGATCTAGGTGGCCTGGCAGAAGTCACAGAAGTATCAGAAGCATCTAAATTGGAGTGTCCAAGTGTGGCACAAGTGCTTTAAACTTTATTTCTTACTGTGTACATCTGCATCATATGATTCTAAACTTACAGAATGTTAAGAAGAATTTTCAAATAGCTGGATAATTAAAATAACTTCCAGTGAAGCTTTTAAGTAATTTTAAATGAATCCTTTTAAACAATGTTCTCATTTACAGAGAACATTTTTCTTGAATTATACTTTCTTTGGTTTTTCCTGGTATTTTCATGCAATTGGTTTTTATGTGCAACTTCATTTAAATGTTCTTTTAAATCCCTTCTCATTTGTGAGTTTCAATTAGGCAAAAGCATCTTTAAATTCAGAGAAAGCTGTGATGCATTGTAAAAGTGCCATTTTATCATAACTTAAAGTTTAAAATAATCAGTGAAAAACTAAGAAGGTCACAAGAAAATAAAATGTAAGGCATAGTCAAGGAAGTTCTCAAGAGTTTGGGATGGTAGGGATGAATTTAAGAATGCATGGACAAATAATAGTTCACTGAAATTAATCTTTCATTACAGGGCGAAGTTACAGTAAGCCATACTGTTGTGACTGTTTGAAAACTTGGTCGAAAAACATCTATTTTCATCCCTGTATGTAAACTACTCTAATAGCAAACATGACCCTTTAAATCCCTGTTTGAAGACATTCAAATTTTTCCCACACACCCTGCTCTTACAGGGAATCTGTCTGAAAACCTCCTGAGGAGCCTGAAAGCTGCAGACAATCCTAGAGCAGTCTAGCTGGTACATAGCTAGAGAAAAAAAAAAAGTATACCTTTTTTTCCCCTGCAGCACCAGCTATAAGAGTAGTTCAAAATCCTGAGTTGCATAATGAGGAGATAACAGCCACAAACAACAGGAGTACTCCTCATACTTCAGTTTAAAGCATTTACAACAGGCACTGAGGGTCCTGCCATTGAGACAACACAGATCCACAGATCCAAGGCTAGCTTCAGAAATTATCACTTCAGTAATTCATAATATTTAACTAAAACAAAACAACACCTCTCCCTGACAATCTTGCCCACCTCCAAAAACAAACAAACAAGAAGTCTTGCACAAGATCCCACATAAAGCTCCATGTCTTGATTTTTCATATTACTCTATGCCAGCACTCAGAGCACCTGTCTCCATTATTACCACTGAATATTTATCCCACAAGCTCTTAAACAAAAAGCATTAGTAACAACTCAGAATTTACACACTGTTCTCCTAAAGTAGGGACCTGTCTACACTACCAAGGAGCAATGAAAAAAAAAAAACTAGTTATTTAAGGGAGGTGTACTTAATTGATTTGTTATCTGTTCCCCTTTTCTATAATTCAGCTCTTGCACTGCAGTTCAGTGTAGCAGGATGCAGGGAAATTACACATGCTTCAAAATATGGCAATCGGTAACAAACTTGTCATTCTGAAACCCTCCTACCTAAGTCAAACTCAGTAAAAGCTCATCTCGAATAGCCATGAAGGTTCTTATCAGCAAAGGTGTGCTCACTTGCCTTTCAAATTGCAATTTGGCAGGCTCCATGGCTTGTTAAGAAGAGCTAATTTGAACACAATTTATTAAATTGCTTTGACCATGGAATGTGAGATTTTGTTGGCTTTTATATCTTTAGTACTCTAATGTTCTCCAAAAAGCTCTCTAAATCATTAATAAAATCCTACCGTTTCTCACAGAATAATGCCTCATTGCATGACTAAGTGAAATCTATAAGGTCACAGCACAAAAAAATAATTTTCCTCTATAAGTCAATAGTTGTGGACTCATGTATTCAGGAAAGAATGCTTTTAAATTACTTTCTAAATGTTAAGTGTTTATTCCTGTTTAATGAATTGCAATGTTTTAAAGAAGAAAATGGGAAGCAAGGGTGAATGTTATTAGTAGGAAACAAGACAAGGACAACAGGTGGATGTGGTAAAGATGAGAAAAAACTGCCAATTTCCTCAGCAGAACATGCATCTCTCCACTCATTCTTCAAGGACATATTTATAAATCTCTTACAAAGATGCACTCACCTTGCTTGCTGTAAGACTTGCTAGGGAAAGTCAAACATTTCTGCAGAAATTGCAAGAATGAAAGATGCACACTCATTGCATGACTCGAGCTATACCATGGCAGACATTGGTGTCTGCTGCAAGGCTGAAATTTTATTTGAATGATCCTCATGCTATATATTACAGTTAGAAAAGGTAGCTTATCATACAGGTCCCTGAGAGTATGAAATTATCTGTGTTATGGACAGCCAGAAGTCTTGGCATAATTTGCATTGATTACCCAAATAACAAAGAATAATAATTAACGATGAGTCATTCTAAACCACAACAGAACTCCTTTGCCTCTTTTTGTAGATTTTCCTATTCAAGAAACAAAGGAGATTTTTCTTCAGATATAACATAGCTGAAGTCCTAAACAGAAGTTTAGGATGTGTATATGCCAATCTCTGTTCCATCAACAAATACAAGTATAGATGTAGAAGTTATACGATGAGACTTTCAGAAGTCAGAATTTCAATTGTTAAACAATAATATATCTCTTCCTACCTTGAAATGTGTTATATATCTTGCCCTCCAGGTCCATCACCATCTCTGCCACCCAGTTCTCAATTATTTCCAGCTCTACCTCCTAGATGGACCTTGTCCCTGTACCATTGGTAGCCTGTCTCTTAGACGGACTCTTCAAGTGTATGTTCAAGTGTATGTTGTAGCTTTTTTTGGTCATATCTTGGACAGACTGTAATCTTGTCTCTCTAACCCATCCCTTGGCCCCATCTCCTTTTAGTCCTGACTAGAGGCTGTGAATGAATTTTGAACCTTTGCATCTCCTGTCTGATAGTCTCTGTTACCAGGGCCAAGCTCCCTTAAAACAGCACAGGGCTAAAAACTCCCCTGCCTTCTTGACTCAGGT
Organism: Callipepla californica brunnescens; assembly: GCA_023055505.1. Lineage (NCBI taxonomy): Eukaryota > Metazoa > Chordata > Aves > Galliformes > Odontophoridae > Callipepla > Callipepla californica. The sequence goes on from JALIRH010000001.1 coordinate 6,293,438, forward strand.
CAAGAAGCTACTCAAAGAAAACACTACCTTGGCATTAAGCACCCAGAATTAAGAGAAAAAACACATCACAGACCCTTGCACATATCTTCATGAAGCCATCTAAGACTAGTTGTTCCTCAACCACACCTTGTAAGTATGACACTGTACTCAGAGCCAGCACCTCCACAACTGATAAGCAATACACTCCTGATTCTTAGTAGCTGCAGCAGAATATGTCAAGAAAACAGAGAAACAGCTTAGGTCTTAGCTCTAGCTCTCCAGCTGTCATCAAACTAAAAGATCAGAGTCCTCACTACTGGAGAGCTAGAGCAGAAACCCCCCTTGAGTTTGGAGGGCACTGGAGGGGTCCAGTCCAGCCAACAGAGGCAGGCTAACTTCTGTACTTCAAGCCAGGAGGGTGGCTCAGCTTTGGGAATCACTCAGCATCAAAGCTGGGTCTGTGCACAGAATAATTCTTTGGTAAAACCAGTACAAAAAAAAAAAAAAAAAAAAAAAAAATCTGCTGTTTGCTAACAGTCTGAGATTTATGCAGCTCTCAGATTTCTAAACCTAAGGCTAAGCAAACACCCCAAGTAGAAGCACACACTTCCAGATTTTATTCATTCTTAAAGTATTTCTCTCTGTTCTGCATCTAGACAATAGAGTTGACTTAGTCTTCTTGAATGAAGCAATACTCTTGCTTAATGAATCATATCAGAATATTAAATAAAAGTTTAGCTAATGGGATAACTTAGGAGCTTTGCTAATTTATAAATCCACTTTAAATTGGCCTGTTAGTGAGCTCATTCATTGCTCTCCATCATCCCCCTCCTCATCAAAAACAAAATCATACAGACTAGCTCCAGAAGTGTTCCTGGAGAGGGGAAAAAAAAAAAAAAAAAAAAAAAAAAAGGACATTCCTTACTGAAATTTAGTGTGACATTAATTTTCCAAGACAAATTTAAACAAATCATATAGTTTGATTTTGGCTTCATGAGAGCCATATAAAGCTACATGTCAATCTCATTTAAGTGAGAAAAGCAGTAAAGGAAACTATTTGACCTCCAAACATATGAAGAAATCCAGGAAGCAGGAAAAGTCAGGAAAGAAATGCACACTGAAATCCATTTGAATGATTGTTCTTGCTAACTTTTTACTGCTGAGGATATTCTCTTTGAGCTGAGTTTTTGAGCAGTCATAAGTAACTATATGATCTGCTCAAAGAGAACAACTTCTGTCTTCCCCCTGCTGCATCCTACTTCTAAAGTCATATGCTGTATTTTTAACACAAGCCAGAAAACTCTTTTCTGACAAGATGTTTCTTTTCTTTGAATCAGAAGTGATCCATTGTGGAGCACACTGAAAACCGTTCCTTCTCAAGTTCGGTATGTGCAAATAAATCAGACTGCATACTTTAGATGTGTCCTATTCTCTGCTATATATAATGTATAAATAAGATTACAGCTGCTCCCTAGCAACCCACAGATACCTCCATTCTTGAAATTCATGGCAACAACACAAAGGAAAAAAACACCCCAATAATTTACTGTATCTTTTTCAGAATCACTTTCTTTCAGATCATCCACGGCTGTAAAGATCTGAAATGACAAGTGACAGGGCAGCTGACACTTTGAAAACCACACCGTATCCTAGCAGTGCTGTACACATTAGTAAAGAAATTACCACACCAAGTTCATTCTTCAGTAATGCATTCAGGTTGCATTGAAATAGGCAAGATTTTGGAAACACTTTTGCCTCAGTTAATATCTGAGATGGTTTAAGTACTGCCAGTGTCAATTAGCTTACTCAGATGACTACTCAAAGGAAAGAAAATAATCAGAGATCCTCCACAGGATGGAATCATCAGACACTTTCAATAGTAGGTAATTAAGAGAACAGTCTAGAGGACTTTAAAATTAAGAACTAATTTCTGTAATCACTACTTTGTGTTTAAATCTTAAAAAATGTTGTAATACTATAATGCAACGGAAAGCACAGCAGTGGGGTGGGGGGGGGGGGGGGGGTGGGTAGCAAGCAGGGATACACCTAAATACCACAGACAAAGGAAGAGAGCTGCTTACCCCCCTAGAAGACCTCAGGTAGGCAGGGATCTCCAACAAGATAGCCATTCCTCCTCTGCCAACCCTTAAATGAGGTCTGGAAAGGGGTGGATCCTGGCTGCACCCCTTCCGGCCATTCAGCTGCACTGCATGCACCTGAGCTTCATGGGTTGGCCGTGCCTTCCCACCAGGTGCTCAATCACTGCTTCAAGCTGTGACTTAGCATTTCCACTGCAAACGTGAACTCAGCTTTGTACCTCTGCTGTTGTACCTATACCAAAGATGGACTTAGAAGTCCTCCCTTAGTTAAAAAAAAATAATTAAGACATGAGATTTTGTTTCTTAATGATATCGATACAGTACTAAGTAACAAGACTACATCATTTGATGATTTCACAGCATTTTTATTTCTTAACTCAAACGTTTAGCTGATAGTGAATGAGAACCCTTACATTCCAATATGTGTATTGAACAAAACATAAACCAAGTAATTTTTTCCTGCAACAGGAAGAAATTGTTTCCCTGTTTCTTCTGCTTTTCTGGCATATTGTGAGGTGGGCCGTTATGTAATTTTTCAAACTCGCTCATAGGAAATTTTGTCCTCCTCAGCTGCTGTTAATGCTATTTAACACTTACTCTCTTCCCTGAGTTATTTTCATTCACAGAGCATTAAGATATTCTATTTTGGTATTTTACTAACCACAGAACTTGGAAACTGATTATCTGTAAGGCTGCTCTTTTTTGCTTATTTCCTTTTGGTTTGCTTTAAGGAAGATCTGTTGGCTTCTATGAACGTCATCTGATCATGACCACAAAGTGATGCACAAATAGGACAGTTTTTATTACTGTTAAAGCCAATGGAAAGATGTAAATGAACCAAGAATGATGTTTTGATCAGAGATTATCCAGATCATCAAATAGTAATTAAAACTATGGTAATATTAGGCTATTTGTTCTCTTGAGTCTGAGCAAGCTTTATTAATGCAGCCACCTATTGTTAATGACTTACAGCTGATTTTGCTTGCCAGAATAAAAAACTCTTCAAAATGCTAGTTTATTGCTAAGGGAGCAGAGGGAAAGCAGCATCTGCAAATAATAAATGAGGCTCCCTGTGTTTTGACAATCTTTTAATTTCCATTTGGATTACAAAGAGATCTTGCAGATGTGTCTTCAAATTTTGTAGTCTGCATTTTCAAAAGTGATTTTACTGACATCTTGACATTAGTTAGCAATGTGTAAACTCAACGGAGTTTAGTTTGTGGGTTCTACTTTTAAGGCAGCTTAGGTTATAGAATGTGTCAGTGATATATTTCAAAAAAGACATACTTTTTAAAGCACTGTATTATAAAATTTCAGTTTCTGTACTTGGTAGTCTCTAACCAGTTCAACCCATCTCATACATATTTCAAATTCTGGTAAACAGACTTTGATTTCTCAGTGATTACATGATATACTTAGGTTTCACTGTAACAACTCCACAACAATGTTCAAGTTATCTGATTCCATTCTGAAAGTAATCCTAGTCTCATTTCCTACCACCACATCCCATTGAAACAGCAAGCTCTTGCACTTGCCATAGGGATGAGGCAAAGATGGAAATATAAATGGTGCACCATAGCCAATTCATGCTTACAGTGCAAGCATTTCAAACTGCTGGCCTCATACTAAGACCACTCAGACACTCCAACTTTCTGATAAACCATCCATTATATTGCACAACATGGGAGGCATAAGAAAATTTGCTTCCTTGTTTTTTGTTTTTTTTCCTTTTCCTCCTTAGAAAAATTAATTAACAGAGCTCTCATTAGTGGGATGTTATTATTAAATTTGGGATGTTATTATTAAAACCAAACCTACTATCAAAAACATCAAGTTCTCACATTTCTCCTTTCTACTATTCTCAATCATAAAAGTCTGAATTACTTCAACCTTAACAAACTAGCATAGCATATTCTGGAATGTGGACATGTATTTCCTGGGTCCAAGTGGTAGTTCACCAGTGAGCAGCATAATGTACAAAACTCTTTGCCTTTAACTAAAGCATATTCAAGATGAATCCAACCTGATAAACACGGTCAAGGAAAAAAAAAAAAGGAAATTTAAATTGTCTGTATCAGCTTTTTTCTTTTGCATAAATAATTCTGAATTTATATAAAGTGTTTGCTAATTCATCCCAATAACTTCATGAGTTATAATAAAGAACAACATAAAAATATCATGCTGATCACAGAGAAAAACTCTAGGAATGAAAATGTTTACTGCCAAATTGTCTGTCAAACCACCTTTCAAACCAGGAATTTCAGACAACCTGTGATGATGGGTTGACACACACAAATACAAATTTCACATTAAGTTCAGGAAAGCTGTTAAAGCCTCCACTTGCAGAAATCTCTGTTTAGTTAATGAAGAGAACAAGGAAAGCTATTTATGACAGCTTCTCCAGATAAAAAGTTAGTGGCATATGACAGATTCTATAGAACTTTTTTTTTTATATATAACTTTTTAGTTAGTGGCGTGCCTCTTGTCTGTGGAGCTTCTAGAACATAACAGTATCTTAGCTGAAATCTGTAATGTGTCCAACATAAAATTACCACTAGGTTATAAATTCTTCTGGCAGAAGAAAGCTTTCCTGAATATCCATGCTCCAGGGTCAGCACAGATGACAGACCAGCCTCTCTTGCAAGTCACTCATCTCCATGGGCTGAACCATGGACCTGAAAAGCTGAAAGCATGGACTGGGAATATATTGCCAATCTGAGTGCTTCAGCAGACTTCCACCATCTGTGCATTAGACTCACAGACCTCACATTGAGCAATGGATTAAATGTGCTCATGCAGAACTGTGGCTGTGACAAGAAAGAGCTAATTATTCTAAAGCTCCACTCAAGAGATTAAATTAATAAATAAATAAATCTGACACTTGCAGGACTATGTGAACAGAACTCACTGCCACCTAACAAATAGCTGTATGTAGCTCTGTTTCATTTTGGAGCAGCATTTGGAACAGCGTTTCTATCTCAGTATGAATATCATTTAAAGGCCAAGTCAGTCTATATGGGTTCACTCTACAGCTCCTGGGACTGTAATAATAGCATGCCTTATGAACATCATGCATGGATTGTTTTTGCAGCAATGTACCAAAAAAGAAACAGATTCAGAGTCTAGATTTCCTTGGAACAGCATCCCTAACTGCATTTTTGTTCAATTATGACACTGCTTGAAAAGGTTACACTGTAAAGATGGCATTTCTTTGCCGTAGTAGTCATAGTGAAACTCCTGTGTGCTTGTCACATCAAAGCTTTCAACAGACCCACATTTTTAATACAGTGTTTATGTAAAATAGGATTCTCTTCAATCAGTATGGAACAGACAAGCTTGTGCATTGCTATAAGGCATATTCTCTACTCTGAGGTCTTCCTCTCTGTGTACCGTGAAGGATCCCTCCCTCTTCTGTCCTGTCCCTAGAGGTATTTTGGAGCTGGAAATCAGAAGCGTACTTGTTGTAGTTTATTAGATTAAAATAGCTGTCAATTAGCTTAGTCATGGGCCTCTGCCGTGAAATGTCTATGTGAAAATGGAATTTGAGCATCCTTCCATCAAAATGTGACTACTTACTTAATTCTGTAGTTAGTAGGCTCTTTACCTACTTTTTCAGCATGCTGAGGTAACTGTTCATAGTTAAATATCACTATTTTGAACCTAGTGTGCAGTTTTTTTCTTTTCACTGCCTATACATAAATGAAGCTAGTGAGATCAGATCAGATATGCACTTAATATTTATTTTGCTATGTGGATGTTAAAGTTATTTTAAACTGCTCCCTATACCTTCTTTTACTTTTTTTTTTTTTTCCTGAATGACTATATGCGCTGTGGAGACTGTCTATCATTCACACCAGAACAGTTTCATAATGCTTGACAGCACAGAGAGTTCATGATTAGGACAAAGTTACACAAACCCTTTAAAGTTGAAATGGAAATTACTTTTTTTTTTCTTTTTAAAACATGGTATTTATATCATTACAGGTCATACACTGCATTGTCTTTGTTTAGAGATATCTAAAGAAGCACATCTTTTTCCATTTTAACAGATTTTCCAGTGTATCCCATCCTCCTGTTTCAAGTATCAGGTTGTTATGTACACGGAACTTTCTTATGAACTTTCTCTTTGATTGTCCAATGGAAAAAGAAATATACTAAACTACTGGGTAGCTACACCAGCAGTAAAATCAAGCTATGCCCTCTGTAACTTGCTTGTGTGCATTATGTAAAAATGTTTGTTTTGTTTTGTTTTTACCAGATTGAATTGTAAATTCAATGTTAGGCTTACTTGTTAACAAATGTAAATCAGTGTAATCCACTGAAGTCAGTGGAATTCTGCCAGTTTTCAACAAGCTTATTATTTTCACATCTTGAAGCCTGACTTCCTACATTGCTGAACCAACTTTTGCATTACTGTGGTGAGGATATTACCTACGTATTAAATCCAAGTTAGGGTTCTCCCAGATCTTACTCTAGCCTCTCATTAATGTTAAAAAAAAAAACAAAAAAAAAAACAGTATTCAGAAGTGAACTTAAGAACATTTTTTGAAGATTCTATGGAGACTATTTCCATACAGTATAAATAAAACTTGATCAACACAAGCAAGAGCCACATTTTACACACCATCAGTCTTCCTTATCAGAAGCTCATATACAGATGTCACTAGTATTTGTGTTCATACCATCAAACAACAAAGTCAGAGGAGTAATCGTCTGCTGTTAAAGCTCTAAAGAGTCAAATGAAAATTGAGTTCTTGGTTCCATCTGAATTCTCCACATGGCCAGAATGATTTAATGAGTAAAGATGCATCACTACATTAAGGCTTGTGCTTCTCAACTCTCACTTGCTTCTCCATCTCCTACACATAACCATTTTGTCTGTTGCTTCTACCTGACTATATTCATTAGTTTGTTTAAGGCTATGGGTAAGTGTAACTTCTCTTTCACTGAAATCCAAGTTTTTTGGCAATTTTCTTTACTACAAGTATTGCTGTCTCTTTGAGAAATATTCACTGGAATTAACATTTTCAGAAACAGTCACTACTGAAGTAATTCAGTAAACAAATTCCCAAATACAAACATGAATAACACCAGTTAACTCTGAGACATCTTCGATAAATGATGGAAACGCCATAAAATAGCATGGAGCTAACTGAAAAAGTCCTGACTTAATGAAGAAATAATTCACACAAGCTGAGAATATGGTGAGTGTGCCACTTTGAAAATATTTGTAAAATATTCAGTTGTGTGTAGCAAACACAAACTTCACCTATGCACACTGGTACAGCTGTGCACAGAAAGTCATGTCTGCTATTTTATAACAGAAGAATTGTGTTCCTTGCCTTTGTATCAGATGTCCTGCTTTGGGGGGAGGAGGGTAAACAAGCAAATAAGCAAAAATTTTTTGAAATTTTCGAAAAATGTGAAGACTATAGGCTTGATCCAAGGAATTCTGAAGTTAGTAGAAATAATGAGCCAGAATCAAAGCTGAAAATTCAGCTTAACGGTTAAGCATATTTTAAGCTTGAGCAACTGAAGGCAAGTTGTGTGAATAGAAGTGACAAGCATGAAAGCACGCAGTTTTTAATGTCTTGTAATCTTCATTTTTTGTAAGTTTGTGGCTCATTTCAGAGGAGATCTAACTAAACATTCATAGGCAGTGAGCAGAAAAGAAATTATGTCATTTTAAAATGTGAAAATGAGAATTGCCAGCAAACAAGAGGGAGAGACTGCATTCCCCCTCTTTGAGAAGAGAGCTAATTGAAAACAACTATTTGGGTAGTGATGCAATTTAGGTCAAACAAATAGCTTTGTCATAGAGGGTCATTTTACATTTAAACATCCCCCTTTCATGCTTTTATTGACTCCTATATCAACACCCTCTGAGATAACATAATTTTCTTGGACTATGATACAGATTCCATCTTTCAAAAAGCAACTTACCTACGGTATTCAAAGATAATGTTGAATGTCACTGTAATGTAGTGTAAGTACAGCCAGTGGCATTACATATTACTTACTATGTTTGCCCAGCATTTTTTATCATAGGATTGTCTTAGCAGCTGGCAAATTTGAAGAATTTTAACTATATAAACAAACATTTTCCTCAGGGGAAAAAGAAAAAGAAAAAAAAAGAGTGAGAGTGTCAGTCTCTTGTCTTTTCATAATATAATTTACTGTCCTTTCTTTGCACGGAAATGCCAGGCAAAATGGTTAGGTCATTAACTCATTGCTTGGCTCAAATTAGAAATCCTCTGTAAACAATTTAAATTCGAAATATCTTACTGCTCCTACACTGTAGGTTAAAGATTTAACGTGTGTCTTTCAAAGATACACTTTTTACTCCTTATTGTTTATTGAATTTTGGTCTGAAAAACAACCACAGCACACTGCAGAGATTTATCAGTTAAATTCAAAAGGTCCTACGTGCAGATGTATTGCAGCCCAGACAGCATCACTCCCTAGAGAATGTCACACTTCCTCTGCAGCTAGAACACACACTTAATGTGGTCTCTCTAGAGATCTCTAAATAACCCCTGTGCTCCAACTGGTGGGAGAAAGAAGAGATGAAAGCTGAATGAGGAACAAAGGATAAAAGACTGGGCTACACAGATATTAGGCAACAGACTGGGAAAAGGCGGGCAAAGAGAGAAGAGAGGAAAGCTGTCCCAACCAGCATAATAGGAATGGAACGGAAAGTCCAGTGGTGAGTTAGGTGTATGATGGTGAAGAGGGGATAGTGGAATGTATGCGCTACATGTGCCCGAGGTTTTGGTAGTTTGGGGGCAGCAAGGGTGACTTCTATGAACACAGTCCAATAGTTTGCACCATGTAAGATAAGACCCAGGTCCAGCTGTGCCAAAAGGAACCCGGCACTGGGCAGAGATGAACCATGACCAATGCTGCCTCATTGACAACATGTTTAAGAAAGTAAAGAAAAATATTGTGTAGCAGCTGGGAGAGAGGAGTGAGAAAATAAAGAAAAAGATCTGCAGGCCCTAAGGTCAGTGTAGGAGCGCAGGCGGTGCTCCCGGCAGGGAACAGTAGTTTACTGCAGCCCAGGAGAGGCCTGTGGTAGAACAGGCTGTCCCTCTGCAGTCCATGGGCACCACATGAAGCCATGAAGCAGTGGATGTGGCTTAAAAAAGTCACAGCCCATGGAGAGTCCCCACAGGAGCAGCCCCAGGCCAGAGCTGAAGCCCAGGGAGAGGAATCTACAGTGGGGCCAGAGGGCTGGGGGAGCTGGGATCCATAGGGACAGTGCTGGAGCAGTGCCTGAAGGGTGGACTCCATGATAGAGACCTATTTTGGAGCAGTGCTTGGAGAGCTGTGGTTCCACATGGGGTCAGTTCAGGAAGGATGACATCCCATGGGAAGGATCCCATGGTGGGACTGGGGCAGAGAGTGACTATGAAGGAATGGCAGAGATGAAGCATTATGGACTGACTGCAACCCTCATTCTATGTTCCCCTGCATTCCTAAAGGGGGGAGGAAGACAAGGATGGATTGTGGTGGTACAGGAGCAAGAAGTTGCTTTTAGTTTGCTCTCAGTCCTCACTGGTCTAGTCCATTAGCAATAGGTAATAAATTACATTAACCTCCATTATGCTGAGTCTGTTTTGCCTGTGACAGTCAGTAATTGGGTAATTGGTGAGTGTTCTTCCTGTTCGTAGCACAACCCACAAGGTCATTTCTTTTCATCATTTTTCTTCCCCTTGTCCTTTTAGAGAAGGAGTGATACAGCGGCACAGTGAAGTTTAAGTTAAAGCACTACGTGAGGAAAAGACACAGCAAGCATGGAGGAGTATGATGAGCAAAAAAAGACCTTCTTACCAGAAACTCCTCACTGTAAAGCTGAAGAGAGAGACATGATACACAAACCTTGTTGTCCTTTGTCAGCAGATATGTGTGAAATCCACCTACCAAAACTCCCATTGGTGTTCCACGCTAGAATAACTTTACCAGTTTGTCAAGAAAGCTCAAGTGATAGACATTTCTGTGTAGTTGAGATGCTATGCTGGAAACACATGTATTTATCAATCTGATGCTTCATGACAGGATTTCAAGATTTTGTTTTCAGTCAAGATTTTGTTTTTTGTTTGAGGGAAAGCCCAGAACTAAAATAATCAATGCAACCTTCATTAATGCTCTTCATGTACAAGCATTGCCACAGCCTTTCCTTCTGCAGGGTAAGGATAAAGAAAGGGAAATATATGAACATGTGGGTACATGATATATACACAAAGTTATTTACACAGCCTAATCCTGACATATTCTGAACTGTAAATTCATTGTTCTGTCATCTCAGAATGTGTTTTTAGCCTCTACAAAAGAAATGTAACAAATATATATATATATATTCTCAACGATACAGTAATTAATTCCTAAAACATACCTCAGATTAAATTAGAAGGGCTGAATATAACTTTCACTCTTGTCTATATTTCCCTTGTTAATACAGAACAGAATGTTCCACTACTGTGAATGGTTACTTCCTGGATACCATATCTGACAAACATATAACAACACTTGCTTCAGGTGGGAGTGCTGCAATAATGCTATGCTTCATTTCTGCAAAGCTGATTAAATATTAGCAATGAGCAAGTGCTGCAACACAAAAAAGAGTGAAATTGATAGACGTATAGTTATTCATTTCTTTCTCAGTAAGCACTGTAGAAGAGAAACACTGCAGAGCTTAACTTCCCAAAATGTTTTTATGATCTTAAGATTACAATTATTGTAATGGCTGGAGAGTGAAATGAATGGTGTGCTTTTTAAGGCACATTTTCCAACTCACCGCAGCAAGCTGTTCCACTCCACTTGCAGTTCGTGCCAATGTTATGAGGTCTTCTTGCATCTTATCTACCCATGATTTTATCCTAAAGAAATAATAAAAAAAAAAGAAGTAAGAGGAGTTTAATCAATTAAATGTAAACATCTTTGAAGATTTCCAATGCAAAAAAGGCTGGCAGGTGTATTTTCAAGTGACGGACTGACACTGAAGTCTACCTGATATAGCTGTGAATCTCCTTCAGATACAACATCTATTTTCATTTTCTCCCTCTCTTAGCAAGACCTTACCTTTTAAGTCTATGTGAAGAACTTGTATGCAATTATATATAACAAGAAAAGGGCAAAAAAGCAGAATATACTGATATTATTGTATATAAAATGTATTCCATAGGACAACCTGGCTGGCTTGCAGCTCACTCACAGAAAGATCTTTTTGGGTGCTCTTGAGGTCTCTTTCCTAACAAACAGCAAAAGCAAAGAGAAACAGCACGTAGGAGCTGGCATACAAACAAGAATAAATCTTCTGGCCTGCAGCCCCTCTCTGGATGTTCCATGGAAGCAGCAGCAGGACGGGCTGCAGCCAGCATTGGTGGCATGAGTTGTTCTGGCAAAGAGCACCTGCTCCTGGCTGCTGCTCTTGCTGAGCCTACTTCACTCCCTAAGCCCAGTAAATCTGCCTCCTTGCTTAAGAGTTGGATCCAGTACAGTTTTCACGTTCATATGCCATGTCATGTTTTGAAGTAGGAAAAGAGGCATGGCACAAGTTTATTCCAGAGGCGTGTGCTTATTCCAGTGAAAGAAGAAGGTGATGTAGACTGCTTTCTGAGAAAAACTGGTCTCCATCTTATCTATCCTATCATCTGTGTCATTATTATAGCTCTGTGTTTTGAAACCCGGAAGAGATATTTATCCTAGCCATTTCCTAGCCTTATTGTGATACATGGGGAATGATAGCTAAGATTATTTATGAAAGTAGGAAAGAAATGAAAAAGACAGACTCCATTTTTGCTTCAATATGGAGAATTTGTAAGAGTAAGAAAGAATACAGAGGCTTGCTTTCACTCCTTCCTTCACCATCAATAAATTTTGTATTAAACAGCAGTCCCTATCTTAAAAAAGCACAGACACTAACATGGAGTTGTGACTTCAAAATTTTATTAAAGGATACTTTCTCATGTTTTAGAAGAAAGCTATCAGTCATCCCATTGTCCAAAAGTCATCCAAATTTGATTGGATATAAGGAAAACGGTTTTTACAACAAGGGTAGTGAAGCACTGGAGTAGGTTGCCCATAGAGGTGGTAGATGCCCTGTTCTTGGAGACATGCAAACTCAGGCTGGATCTGCTCTGAGTACCCTGATCTAGCTGTACATGTTCCTATTCAATGCAGGTGGCTGGACTGCATTGCCTTTGAGGGTCTCTTCCAGGTCAAATTATTCTATGACTCTATGTAAAGAAGATTTGGGGCTGACTTCTAACATGAAATAGCCCAAAATGTCTGCGCAGCTAGAATAGGAACTACACAGACAGAAAGGTACTGAGTTTAACAAAAGTGACAGATTTATGACAAATCCCTCTTCTCAATCAGTATTAGGTGGCTTCCTAATACAGTCTTTAGTGAGCTGTGTTTTGTCACACCACAAGCAGACTTCTCTGACAAGGTAAACAACTTTGTGAAGGTTTAGTTCAAAGCATCTTCAAGGCCTTTACACAAAAAGTCTGTAGCAGAAAACGAACTCTTCTTTTATGAATCCAGAAGAGAGCCTTACATTTATGACTCAGCATTCTTGACAAAAAATGCTTAAGCAATTGGCAAACTGTTACTATGGTTTCTTATTAACCATGGCTTCCACCCGTGACACTGCTGTTTTTATCCTATATCTCTGGCTACTCTCTTGGCTTGTTTGTCAATCTCATCTGTTGTGTCGTATCTTTTATTTTCTATTGTGTTTTAGCTTTTATTTTTCCCTTCAAAATCTTTGGATAAAGACAGAGATTTTATTCTGTCTCCGTTGCACTTACATTATTTTCCCACTGGATTCATAACTGATTGAAAAAAGTTACAACTAAAGTTATTTCATTAGTCTCGTTCATTACAGAACCATTTTAATTGTTCCTACAGGCTAGGAACTTTTCAGAAGACTGTCTGCCCTTTAAAATCTTCTCAGTGCACCAGAAATTTTAATTATCAGTGTTATAAGAGAAAACACTCCAAAAGGTTTTTTGCTAGTTACACCCATTAAGCATAATATCATTTATTCACAGCTCATACTGAGGATTTAATTCTTTTTGCTGACAAAGTACAGAACAGAAGAGCTATATAGCAATTCGTATATCCCTGTTCAAGCTATTGAACATTACTTCATCCCTTAGACTGCTATTATAACACTTCATATTAGAATAAAGTTTGCTAAACCCAATAGTCACAAACACATTATCTTTTCCTTGTTTTTAATGGTTAGTTCCATAGACCCACACTTACAAAAATACTTGACACACTTGACAAAAACCACCCATCACAAAGCCAACAGCTTGCTTCTGCTCCCTTGGCCAAAACTGGATTTGTTGCTTAAGCCCTATAATTTACAACTTGAGTTTAGTTTGACTGTGCTCCAGACAGGTACTGAACAAAATCCCTAGGTCTTGCAAATGGTGAAGACCGATTTCTAGTGAAGAAGGCAGAATATCAAGGTAAAATGTCAATATTTTCTGAAGGCTATATACATTAAGTCACTGTGTATGCCAAATCAATACTGCAAGAGGAGACCTTGTTCAGTTTCAGTTGTTTAGACTTGCTTGAGTGTGTTTTTTGGTTTGCATGTATTTTTCTAACTTATGCAGAGTTTTAAAAGACTTTTTTAGAAAGACTTTAAAAGACACTTAGAGCCAGACTCACAGAAAAGTTTGGGTTGGAAGGAACCTTTAAGATCATCTAGTTCCACCCCATCTGCTAGAAGCAGGGACACCTCTCTCCAGATCAGGTTGGGTCAAAGCCCCATCCAGCCTGACCATGAACACCTCAAGGGTGGGGGTATCCTCAACCTCTCTAGGCAATCTGTTCTAGTGTCTCACTGCACTCACAGTAAAGTATTTCTTCCTAGCATCTAATCAAAATTTACCCTCTTCAAGCTTAAAGCTATTTCCCCTGTTGTTACAAGCCCTTATAAAAAATCCTTCCTCAGCTTTTCTGTAGGCCTCCTTCAAGTACTGGAAAGGCCATTATAACATCCCCCCACAGCCTTCTCTTCTCTCAGACTGTCCCTGTTAGAGAAGGTGCTTCAGCCCTCTGATCATCTTCGTAGCCCTCCTCTGGACCTGCTCCATTCTTGTGTTGGGAGTCCTAGAACTGGACACAGTATTCATGGTGGGGTCTCAGGAGAGCAGAGTAGAGGGGCAGAGTCACCTCCCTCAGCTGTCTGGTCACACTTTGTGAGCTGCAAGCACACATTTTTGGCTCACATTGAGGCTTGCAACTGACCCCGCAAAATCCTTCTCCTTGAGGGCTGCTCTCAAGCCATTTACCTGTACGTATGCTTGGGATTGCCCCAATGCAAGTCAGGACCTTGCACTTGGCCCTTCTGAACTTCATGAGATTGGCATGTGCCTATCTCACAAGCCTGTTCAACTTTCTCTGTATTCCTCATGGCCAGGTCTCTAGTTTCCTTCTGGAGAGGGCCCACAACCTTCCTAGCCTTCTTTTTTTCACTGACGTACCTGCAGAAGTTATTCTTGTTCCCTTTGCCCTTTTCACTCAGAGAGTGGTGATGCATTGGAACAGGTTGCCCGGAGAGGTTGTGGATGCCCCATCCCTGGAGGCATTCAAGGCAAGGCTGGATGTGGCTCTGGGCAGCCTGGTCTACTGGTTGGTGACCCTGCCCATGGCACGGGAGTTGAAACTCCCATGATCTTTGAGGTCCTTTTTCAACCCAGGCCATTCTATGTTTCTATATTTTATGACCCTGGCTAGATTTAATTCATCTGAGTTTTAGCTTTCCAAACCTGTTCCCTGGCTTCTCAAGACTTCTATGTAGTCTTCCCAGGTAACCTGCACCTGCTCCCACTCCCTATAGATTTTCTTGTTGTGCAGAAGTCCAGGAGCTTCTTGTTGCTCCATGGAGGCCTCCTGGCATTTTTGCCTGTCTTCATCTGCCTTGGGATCCACTGCTTCTTGGCTTGGAGGAGATGGTCACTGAATACCCACCAGCTTTCTTGGTCTGCATTTATTTCTGCCCTTGACTGTATCACCAAAAGTACTCTTACTGCCTTTCCTCTTCGCTCATTCACATCCTGTATCTCTAACACAGCAATATAGAAGTGATTTGGATTTAAGGCCTGATTACAATTGATTTCATCATTGTGCTAGCACTCCTAGATTTTACTTCCCATACTTTTCTTTCCAAAATCAGTTATAAAATAAATTAATGTATCTGTGAAGACAGTATCAACTCATAAGCATAAGTGTGAACAACAGCAGAAATTACATATATACTGTTTTGAGGTTTTTTTCTGTCTCAGAGAATGAGACATACAAAAAGTGAAAACGTGAAACCCACTAGCCAAAAGCATTTAAAAGCCATAAAATAAATAATTGAACGCAGTGAGAATTTTTATGGCCCACAAAGATTCCCGGTGTTATTTCAAAGAAGGCTGGATAGGAAAAAAAAAAAAAATCAGAGAGGACTGATTTTTAAATTGACTTTTTTTTTTCCCACTGCTATGTTTTTTAATGGGTATTTTCTTCTTTGTCCCTGAAAGGAAACTGGAATGGTGAGAAAACATATTAATTAGTTAGTTAACCTTGAAATACTGCAGGAAGTCACTCTTAAAAATGTGAATTGCTTATTATTACTAATTATTTCTATTTCTCACAAATGAAATAGTTAACCTTGAAATACTGCAGAAAGTCACTCTTAAAAATGTGAACTGCTTATTATTGGTTATTATTTCTATTTCTCACAAATGAAATACAAAATACTTTCCTCTTTAACTTCCAAAAATATGCTTTATTTTAAGTAAGTACTTTTTATGTATCCTCTAGACTTTCTCACCACATAGTTAGCCTGGGATTCATATTGCTTATTCAATAGTTGCCTGGGCTGGTGTTTGATTTCTCCATTTTTATTTTTATTTTTTACCTTGTTTTTCTTTTGAATGAGGTTCTTGTGCTACAGACAATGGAAAAAGGCATCATTAGAGTCACTCCTTTGCCTCTACTGGAGCCCTACACAGCTTGAACTCTTGGTCTGGGATCCCCTGTACAGCTAGGCTATGAGCTCGGCTTTTATGCAGGTTATGTTAGATAATACTGGGTTTGATGAAATAGGAAGAAATCCACCTTCATTCTAATTTAGTGGCAAATTCTCTCCCCTTCTATAACTTCTAATCTTGACTATGCATTTACCTCAAAAGACCTTCTTTATCATATCTACATATTGTACTCCTCTAGCAGGAATTCTCTTTTTCTGACTTGCTTGAACAGTAGCTAGTATAACAGGATACAACATAACAAAGATTCATAATTTAGAAGGTTTTTTTTTCTAGCTCACTGTCAGAGATACAAATAGTAAAACAACATCCTAAAATTCTGAGGAAGCTTTGTATAATTACTCTCCTTCCAACAAGAATTTAAGTAAAATCATTACTAATACTTTAAGGTCTAACGCCTGTATTGTTCCATCTCACTTCTCCCATCGTGGCACCAGACAAAAGTCTGTTTGCAGCATACATTGTAGATATTTCATGTTTCTACTAGACTGCCTCTCTAAACTAGAAACAATCAGAACCCAAAATTTACACATGAAAATTCTTCAAATGCAACTGTGTTTTTTTTTTTTATTTGTTTCTTTTATTTTTATTTTATTTTTTAATAAGAGATCGTATTTTCTCATAGCATTTTCTTAAAACACACGTCCCTTAAAAAAATGAAAGAGCCTCTGGGCACTGAAATGCTTGTCTGGTACTGCTTTGAAGTGAAGCCTGCAGTGCAATATCTGCCTGACAGCTGCTCCTGGTCAGAGTTTATTTAACAATTGGAAAGCTGTCACAGCAAACATGAAATCCCATGACTTAAAGAAGCAGCAGTCATTTTTCTGCACAGGGGAACAACAGAAAGCCTGTACAAAAGGTTAGGTTGTCCCTATCACTATTAGCTTGGCACAAATGTTGCAATGGATGTTCCACTGAGAAGTGATTACATTTTACAGAACAATTGATTTCAACCCTACTCTCACATACATTGTTTTTCCTTAAATCAGGCAATGATTGGACAAAAGGAGCACCAACATGGCTTTCCACAGAAACTTCCAACTGATGTGAATGACTGAGGGGACGATCTGATAAAAGACAGACAGATGTGGGTCATTTAATGGCGAATTAGAAGGTTGCTGCTGTCACCTGGGCTGATCAGATTGATGAGGAAGGAGCTAGAACACTACAGAGCCATCCATCCACATTACAGTGTTATCGGACCTAGCATAACAGCTATTTTGATGGCACAGAAATCCTTCCTGCCTCTTTTTTTTCCTTTTTTTTCTTGTTTTTTGTTCTTGTTTTTGTTTTTTGAGTAGGACAATTATATTTCCTATTCAGACGATTTTTACAGGTACTTCCAACTTATGCTCCAAGTAGAACTTAATGTAACAGATACCAACATAAGGAATCTTCAACTTCATTAAAAATCTATTTTTATGGTAATCCTATACACCAAACTTGCAGAGCAGAGCACTGCTCAACTGCAAGAGTACAAGAAACCAAGAGAGCTGCATGTAGAACAGCTGTGTTACATCCTTTTCCTCCTAAACCTGATGCAATTATTTTCTGCTGAGTTCAAGGAAAGTAGATTAATGTAATTGCTGTAATCCATTCTGTAATCCATTCACACTAATTTAAGGTACATTAACTGACTTCTGCATAGATATCCTCTTATCATCTAAAGAGGCAGACATAGACCTTAACTCAGCCAATTTAAGTCGTGTTCTGTTGTAGGTTCACATCTATCAGTTATGATTATGTTTACTGAAGTTTCTAAATAGTCCTTGCATAGAAAAATAATTACAATAATGAAACATCTAAGCAGCAAGAGGAAGATCTTCTTTTTACAGAATGGGTCAGTATTTCTTACTTTTATATATTCTGTTATAAACTGAATAAACCATTGTTCTGAATGCAATGGAATAGCAGCATTTGAGAAATGAAGACTAATGAGATCAGACTCAGAAGCAGTGAGAGAGCAAGCCCTGCTATATTTTTGCAAGCAACCTCACACTTTATTTTCTTGCTCAGAAAATCCTTTACTTTCAGAATCAGAAGGTTTTTAGAAGGTTCGCTGTCAGTGAAGGAGGAGGGGGAAGTCTATGAACTTATAATAATAGAAGCAACATTCTCAACCATTCTTTGGCACTCTTAGGCAATACTAAAGGGCAAACAGAAACTATTACCACAATTGATAGAAGACATGTGAGAGAAGAAACATTCACCATGATGAAATTACTAACCCTCTGCACAGAAGTTGTCCATGTTGCTGCACTTATACCTCCTACTGCAAAACTACTGAATTTTAATACCACCATATATTTTGAGGACCTATTAAGGTGGCAATACAGCATTTCAGATATGTGGGTGGAAGCATGGATTTATAGATAATCGGACCTTGTAAAGAGTAATAAAGGTTTTGTGAAATACTGAATGAATTGTCATAGTGTGTTAAAATCTCACTGATTCTAAATGAAAGAAAGCAGAAATTGGATATGCAAAGATCACTGAAATCACACACTTATCAGATTAAGCTCTTGATAAAGTGGCAGCTCTTGAATCCCTACTGAATAATCAGAAATAAATAAAAGAGGGTTATATAATTTAAATGACATATGAAAGCAAATTATGGCAAAGTTGTCATTATAAGAAAATGTGAACCTTCCAGATCTGATTAGATCCACAGAGTGGAAGATCCATCATTCACAGACATGCTCACCTCCACAGCTGTAAATCCCTCCACTTGTGTAAAGACATTCAGCAGTCCTCTTTCTGTGGCTTAGTACAATATCACAAAGCATAATATAAATAATGTACATAGTGTATAACAACTTCCAAGGAAGTTTAGAATTCACAAATTTAAGTGAAGAGATTCCACTCTATTCCAGGGTGATGTTATATATACCCACTGTATGCTACATGTTGAAAATATATCACAAAATGTTGTATAAATGTTTAGAAAAACTTTTCCGTAGTAAAAACAAAGCAAAGATTAATTAAATAATGACATTTAGCTACTAAGCTGCATGGGAAAGTAGGATATCCATGCTATGTTGATGTGTACAAATGGATGCACAAAATGCATTATCTACTCCATAAAATACTTCCTTTATTGGCAAGAAGAAAAAGCAGTGCTCTGTTCTTTTGTCCTCTTTGACAGTCTTATCTGTCCAAATGTAACAAGCTCCTGGACATGCAGTCTGCATGGCCTTTTCAGATACAAAAGAGTCCCAATAGTGAAGGCCAGAGAGACTTTCTTGTTCTCTCCAGTTTTCAAAATTTCAAAACTTAGCTTGAAATGATTATCTTACGTTTCTCAAATTGAAACATTTGAGAGTGAGACATAATACCTCTGTCATACTTGACATTCTGTGGAAACAGTCAACGTAGACAGCAAACATTTCAAGATATATTTGGGCTTTAGAGGCAGATGTCTTAATGTTTAGACTCTAGGGATTCTATAAACATTTTCCTTTTTTTCTTTTAAACTCTCCTTCTCGTACACCTCTGTATCACAGATAAATGGGGCAGTGGAAACACACTGAAATGCCATTTACAGCCCCCTGATTTATCCAGCAGCTCAAAGGATTAACTTCTACCGCTGACTCCTAGGATGATGCTCATAGCAAGAAGGACACAACTCATGTCAGTTTTCTTCATCGCGTTCAGTTCAGCAGCAGGTTCAAGGATAGAAATGGGTGGTGGTGTGATTGCCAAGAAAAGCAGAACTCCTTCCCACTTTAATAAGCAGGTTGTATAGACTCCAAAGCATCCAGATGTTAAATGGGAATGAGCAAGTAATTCCTTAAATGAAGTGTTCATTTTAAAAAGCCAGGCTGGGGCACGGTCATATTATTTTATAAGCTGGCTCAGCCTAAACCAAGTGTCTGACAGGTGTTTAGCCTCACATGTTCGTAATTACAGCTTCTGCTCCATAAATATTTCTCTTCACTTTGCCAAAAGTGTTCTTTTGGAGTCCAAAGCTTCCTAGCAAATAACATGAAAAATATCCTCTAACAGAAATTACTGTTGCACAAAATAGCATTTAATAATTTAAAGGCAATCTTTAATGTTAAGCCTGACAATATAATCAGCTGCAAAATTACTATAAGCTGTAAAATGAGTCCTTAAAAATGATTATGTTTTAATTATCAACAATTACAGTGCTAAAACAGTTTACCAGAAAAGACGTAAATTTATGGCTCAAATGACTGTCCGTAGCCCTCAGATGTTTTTCAATAAAGGCTTTTACAATCAGATATACATCTACTACCTTTTATTGCTAAGCATTGAAAAAACAATCAGACACTCAAAATCTAGTTAGCATGTCTGTAGCTGAGAAACAGACATTGAAAATAAAGTAATTTGATTCTGAAGTCTACTAGATGAAGTGCAGTCATTTGGTTTTAAATTCCAGTGGTCTAATGTCTGGCCTAGCCCTGTAGATCACTGATCACCTGGAGCAATCAACTCTATCAGATGAGCTGCCACAGGTGAGAGATATAGGTGTCTGCCATCACCTGACTTCCCACAGAGTAAAACCTAAAATGCCTCTTATCCCTCTTTGCTTCAGCTGATAACTAATATTTAAAGAGCAGCCCAGACTATTTCATCTAATGCAAACACAGATAATCCAAAAAGGAGACCAAAAGTGAATTTCACACATATTATTACAGTTATTATAGTACTGTATCTATGGAACCTGGACTAGAACCTGCTCCCTGTGCAAAGTAGTACAGAAATAGTGGTAAAATACCTGTAACTGGAGAATTAAAAAAGTGTGTCTTGAAAATTTTGATTGAAAAACGGAACTCATACTAATAGAACTTAAAATGCTAAGTGTATGATTTTGCTACGGCATTTCAGGCAAAAAGTGATTTTATCAGTCACATTTAACATATCAGAGTCATGCTTTAGCCACAATTTGCATTAAAATGACTTTTTTTTCCCAAAACTAATAAGCATTAGATTCTAGCCCCAGGAAAAAAAAAAAAAAAAGAAAGAAAAAGAGCATCATTAAATTAAAATATAGCAGATTGGATACCAGAAAAGAAGAGATTAAAGGAAAGAAAAGAAATTGGGTTCATACAAATCAAAAAGATACAAGGGAAACAAATGCCTGTGCGTCCACACACATGTGCACCAGTCCCAACTCAACAAGAATTTCAACTGATCCACTTCATTTAGGTCACTATCCCAGCAATATCTTATTGTCATGCATTGAGAGTGCACAGAAGCTGGCCTACCAGTCCACACGTGAATAAATATATAGAACACACACATTTCTCTCCTTAAAACATGGGGTTAGCTTGATCAGCTGTTTGTTAATATATTATATAAATATTTTATATTATATCAGCTATTTGTTTATATTCTTTCATAATATACGTGAAGAAATCATACCACATAGGTGTAACTGTGTGCAAAGAGAGATTAATTAATGTCTATGCAATGCAGCAACATAATATTACTGTATTGTGAGTTGACTGATAGGACTGAATTTGAATCCGAAGCCTGCCTCAATTGACAAAGTTACAGGATCCGATCTTAGTCTGAAACTAATGTACTAAAGTAATAGAAAATATACTATAATTCAATAATGATAATAATAAAACACATTTAAGCTTTTCTTTTTAAGCTTTTTTGTCCATGAATGCATACGGATTAATCTTTGCTTTTGTTGTTTGAGTATACAACACTGAATGTGTGTATGTAAGAGAAATGTTAGCATAAGCTTTCACAGAAATGACCAAATGTCCATCTCATTTTGCCACCAGCCATACACTGGAAAAAGCAAATGTCAAAACTTCCTTTGACTTCAGAAGCACAGAAATGAGTTCTTAAAACTGTGAATCTCACTGCCTTTTGGAGAGCTGATGTGTAAATCAGGACCCATACTGAAAACTAGATGAACTTCTGGGGGAGGGTGGGAACAGGAACTGTTCACTTAAGTGCCCTGTGCCAGGGGCTTTGTTGCAGTGAGGTACATCCCAGGTAGCACTAGTCATATAAGTTAAGCACGCATCTGAAGGATTATGCACAGAAATCCTGCTCAGAATGTCTGCCTTTTCTGTTTTTTGTCATTTTCTTAAATGCAAAAGTTAAATATAAAAACAGAGGGATTCATAGAGGTTAAGCAGGTGTGTATGTACTGTGGAAGACAGGCTGTGATTGTATAGGGATAATCTTTCTAATGACTCTGTATGAAATGATTATTTAAAAAAATGGTTTTGTACTAATCATTTAATATGAAATTAATTTGAAAAATATCCCATGATAACAAAGGCACTGAAAAAGCAACGAACACTGGCAACAAAATCTAGACTTTATATTATACAGCCACAAGCTGTTCACTACCAAGCTTCAAATTGTATGGCCTCTTTTAAAATGCAGCTTCCAGTGATGCTGATTCCTCTTGTTTAATAATGACAAGGATTCATAAATAAAACATATATTATACTAAATAGCAGAATGCCACCTTCTGATAAACCAGTGTAGTCTAAGACAAAAAGCCCTGACTCCAACTTTACTCGATTAATGGAACGCCACCTTTCTTAAAGTTTATGAAGGTCTTTTTTCCAAATTACTATAAACTTGAAGAAATCTTTGGTGCACAGTGTACTCCAAGGAATACTACTTGAAAGCTGCGCATCCAAGTTAATCAGCTGTTTCATTTGCAAATATATTCTTCCTTTCAAAGCCTGACTTCCAATGTGCAAAGCTGTCACCTCTTTAAAATGCCACTACTGTGGCTCGTATAGTAATAGCATTAACAGGAATAAACACACGCTGTTTTGGAAAGATCTGAATGGATTTCATCTTCAAAAAGACAGGTGCTACCCACATTTAGTGTTACCATTTAAAACCAAAAAGAAAAGTAAAACATCATCACAAAAGATGCAAAAAAGACAAAGCAGATATTATTGTACAAAGAGCTGTGGCACAGAATATTGAGTTTCTAAAGAAATTAGAATCCAAATTAGCAATAGCCATGCAGTATTTAAATTCTTTCCATTCCACGAAGTCATTGTGAATTACACCAAGTTTTTGCTAAAAGCGCAGCAGGCATGTTGTGGTTCCTGGGTTGCAAACACATATTAATGGCCATTAGAAAAAGATAGTAGTATATGACAACAAAATCAGTGCATTCTTTTCTTTCTGTTCAAGGGGTTATCGATCTGTTCCCAGACACACTGCAGTCTCCTGTCTTTAAAACAGTTTTGATAACTGTCCATTGCAATATGAGGTCCAAATGCATAAACTCTGTATGTTAGCAAGCCCAGGGGAAGCTTGATCACAGGATTAGGCCATCATCTGCACAGACTGGTGTGGGTGGACTTCAGCTATATTAAAATCATGACTAAGTTTCCCCAGGGTGTTGGATAGATCGATTGTGTATCAGAAGTGCTGGATACTGTAAACTAACAAAAAAAAAAAAAAACATAAATGCAATTACTCTGTAAAGAACTAGCAGCACCCAAAACCATATTTCAGCTCTTCACGTTACAAAATTAACCTTTTGAAATGGCTAGTGTCAGGCTTCATAAGCCAGCTCAGTCACACACAGCTGTACAGATCTTATATTTTTTTCTGTAATCCTCCAGTAGTGATAGATTGCACTCTTCTTAAATCTGCAGAAACTGGAGATTGAGAGATAATACTAAATGTCATTACTAGAGTGTTATGAAAGTCTCAGCTTTGTTCCTTAGAACGAAAAGAACTCTTACAGATAGCTCACAAATACCTCACACAAACCTTAGAAACAAAAGAGTACATGCTCCTGATGTTTGGGCTTCACTTTTGAATGCCTGGTTGAAGCACGTGTTTGATTCAAAAAGCTCAGGCACAGAAATGGTTTCCAACTGCGTGCACAGGGTGAAAGGGCTGTAAGGGTCAGCTCACAGCAAAACTGAACAAGAATGACACCAAATGTAATTCAACTTTAAAACAATGCCTTCTCAAAGAGGCTTTGCTCTCCTTTCTCAGGCTGGGGTAAATGCTCTGAGGTCAGGAGGGCACAATGCTTGTCAGTGTATTCAATGCACATTAGAGAGATGGCCTATTAAGGAAGAGTGTTTGACATTTACTCAGAACCCAGCCCTCCCCCCTTTCTCTTGTTCTCTTCCCCAATTTCAACACATTCCCTAATTAAGCATCAATACAACGCAATATAATTGAACAGATGTAGTAGTCATTACCAGGAATTACCCATTCTCCTATCAAATCAGAGTGTACAGAAAGGGCTGTGTTTGAAATGGGTGAACTTAATTGCCCGAAGGTCCCCAAGAGGGATGTACAAATAGATCAAGACATCACACACGCGCAACTGATCTCGGCTCTGACACAAGCTTTTTGTCACTC
This sequence comes from Callipepla californica brunnescens, assembly GCA_023055505.1. NCBI lineage: Eukaryota > Metazoa > Chordata > Aves > Galliformes > Odontophoridae > Callipepla > Callipepla californica. Next base: position 6,317,919 of record JALIRH010000001.1, read on the forward strand.
TCTCATCCATCTTTGCTTACCAGGGTTAATGGTGGCTGGAATTGACACTGGACAATTTAATAAATAAGAACATTGGATGTGTTTCAAATGAAGCATAGAACTCAGGCTTCAGCGACGTTTTGATTAAAGGTCCATACCTACTGAAGGCTTTTTATGAGGCAGCTGCTTAAAAGACAATCTATCTGAGTAAAAACAGAGCAGAGTAGCTGGTATCCCTTGGCAATTTACTGTGTAACATTTGTTTGCTTCACAATGATCTGATTCACAATCATTGCACTTGCACGGTTGGTTGATTAAATCAGTATCTCTAGCAGTCATTACAGTGAGCAAAGAAAAAAAAAGTCAAATGCTAAAGTAATGCCTCTTTGTGTTATGCAAAACAGATAAATCACAAGAGTTCATTCCATTTCCACTGCCAGAACCTTTCTCTGTTTCCATTTCCCAGCATAAAGTACTGGTTTTTAAGTTCCTTACTCAAAAACGGTAGTTAATTAAGAAAAGTGTTAATCCAGACCAGTAGGGGAAAATGTTCAGAAGGGAACGTGCTACCATCAGTTTAACACGCAATTGCAGATTCACTGATAGTGATCTAGGAAAGGATTGATTTCCTTAATTAATTAATTAATTAAATTTGAATACCGTAATTAATTAATTAATTGATTAAGGTATTCAAATAAAACCAACAATACCAATTTGAATCTCACAAATAAAAACAGCTTCTCTCTACCTCAGGCTGCAACCCTAAGAGTTGCTGTGATCTACACCTGTGATCTAGCCTGGGCTGGCAGAGGTGACTAACAACATTTACAAGGCACAGGTATGACACAGACAGGCAACAACAAGGAGAAAAATAAGAGTCTGGCAAGCAGAGAAAATGTCAGCTTGGGAGATCATGCTGCATTCATTTAGGCTTGAATAAGTGCTGGTACTAGAAAAGAGTAATAGCTCGCAGGGAAAGTGGGAATGAAGGCACTGGTCTTGCACTGAAAAAGTGCAGACCCCCAAAAACCAGAATTTTAGACAAATGTCCATGAATGAGACTGTTTCAACTAATGCATATTTACAAAATGCTACCTATGGCAGTTTCCAGATTGCTCAGTGAAAATGCTGTCAGTATCATTGGAGGAGGATGAAGGAGCCTTTTAAACTGGGTGCAGTTTCTCTACACTGTCATGACCACAATACAGTTTCACTGTGACAATGTACTAGATTCCAAGGCTACATTTAATGCTTTGACATCTCCATTTGACATATCATCCCCCTTATAAAAGGGAAGAAAAACACTTTAGTAAAACACTTTAGTACATCTAAGTTCAAATGTTTACCATCAACAAGGCTCTGAAATAGTAGAGTCACCTTTGCCAGACACTCATTTACTGTTACTACAATCTGTACAGTTCTCTTCTTCGTGGGCATAATTTTCTTAATTTTCTTTTATTTTTGTCAGCATCCAAATGTGTTAAAACACTACAGAAAAAGCTCCATGCTGAGATAGCAAAACCGTGTGCATATGCTATTGTACTTTGGACCTAACGCTCATCGGCAACTCTTTCTTCCCCAGCAAGAGAAACACCTAGTGCTTGTCTTAAACTTGTCCCATTTGGTCCTATTTAATGCAAGAAGTCCATTGCTGACTGGCAGCCACATCATTTTTTTTCAATGCTAATATTACTAAGAAAAAAAAAAAGGTTTAAAGATAATAAAAAGGAGATTGAGTAGGAAAAGAAATACAGAAGTAGGCTGAGTAGTTTCTGCTATAAAAGTTCTTCCTTGTCTACTCAACTGCATGCATGCTAAGCAAACTTCACAGATGATATGTGCCATTTTATTTCAGAATGCTCTCTCACACAGCAGTATTTCTGTTGAAGTAGTAGTAACTGAAGCAACTTATACAAAACTGTGTAAGTCAAATAGAATTGCCTTCAACCAGCACCAACTCATTATACAAATTTTGTCAAAGATTCTAGTCAGATTGCACAGAATAAAAATCACTCTCTTCCAAATCCAAACTGACTTGTTATGCTGTGAACATGAAGCAATCTTTAAAACTAGTACCTATCTCATTGCCACATCTTATATTTTATATGTTGATTAGTGCTTCAGAGGTGCATTGGAAAGTCCTAGGTTTTCTTTTTCCATGGATTGCATGCCATTTTTTAGTTGATCGTAGCAGATGGGATCCAAACAGAACCAGATGCTGAAGGGTGATTTGAACTGGATCACAACCCCATCAGCATCCCTTTAAGCTATCTGCACGTACCAAGAAGAAAGCTCCACTGACTTTGATCTTCTATGAATACAAATAGTCATATTTCCTTCCCTCAATCATTTTCACAAATCCCTCTTTGATTCAAGAGGCGACTAAAGGACTGCATTCAGAAATCACGGATCAGGCCTTAGATACAAGAGTGCAGTTTAAAATGTATTTATGCTTAAATGTAATGTTCAGAATCATTTTAGTTTAGCTTGGGTTTATCTCGATTATTTAATATTGCTGGGAACAGACTTTTGCCCATGCTGGAACAGCTCTGCTTCAGGAGGTAGCGACGGCAACAAGCTCCTTCATTGATTTTGTTGTCTGAAAGTTAAGCAGCAGTAATAGGCAGTTGCTTTGTGTACAGACAGTCACAGTATGTTTATCTGGCACTAATTATGAGTAGCTTGTTTGGCTTATACACCTTTAGCGTTCTGCTGCATGATTAACTCTACACATAGACTACACCCTTATTTGTAGCTTTACAGTGCTTAGTGCTTGGGAGTACAAATGAAGCCTCTGAATGTTCTCCTAGTACAAGGCTAAGAGTTTTTAAAATGCCTGAAGGATCTGTAAACTCTGTATCCAGCATGTTAATGACAATCTGAAGGGTATTTATGTGATCTGCTTTAGGTTTGCTGTTGGCTCTCTCTGTTTCCTCTTTGAAGGTTTCTGACGAACCATTGACTGCATGGGGAGCACCAAGTGCCTGACTCCTGGTTTCTGAGCTGTGGCTAAGGGCTGTGTCACAAGGAAAATAGCACAGGAACGTTCACATGTCTCTAAATCCTCAATATCATTTTGCAGGCAAAAAATCTGACACAAATAATCCCTATACATTTTCGGTCTGATTCTCAATGAAATTCCCCTCGCCAATCTATCACATTTACAAGCCCCTGATCTGCGTGGGAATAGAAGAGGCTAAACAACAAAGGAAATGCCTAACCACCACACATTTGAAGAATTAGCATGCCCTTTTTTTCTATGAGCTATCAAGAAAGGCTATGGGAAAGCATTCTGAAATCAACTGACGTTTAAAAGTCTCATAACACACAGCAAAGCAGTGTAATCAAAATTGGATCCATTTATACCTCTTTCTAATTCTGTCCCTGAAACATAATGTCTTTTCATGTACGATATGAGAGTGTGCTGCTTTGTGAGATCTGTTGCATACAGTACAACTGATGATACTTAGGATAAGAAGGATGAGATAGCTTTCAGTCTCACAAAGGTAACAGGCCACTTTAATGAAAGTTTAGAATTTGCGTTTAATATTTAATCAACTTAACACTTTGATTTATGTAGGCTACTGTATATCCTCCAAGGGCATGAGGAGAGTACTTTCAAGGAAGAGCATTTGGGAGAAAAATGTTGACATTTCTACTCCAGTTAAACTCCTAATTGTGTATAAATCTTTTATACTTCTGTTTCTCTGAATACATTACTTTCACAATGCAAACATGAAACCAGAAATTTCTAAACTGTAGTTTATGACAAGCACTCATCATAAAATACTTGCTTTTCCACATTTCTAGTACGAAAATATTATCAGACACCAGGAGAAGAATGCATACACGCACAATACAGATATATTTATTTTCATGCTATCCAACTTCATAGATGTCCTCTTCTAAGTCAACTAAAACTAGTTGTTGATGCAGTAGAACCAAGTACAAGTAAGACAATGATGTGTTATGGAAAGGCCAAAGATGACAGTAGTAGATATATGCACAAAAATTATGAAATTCCTAATGGCAATGTCAGACTTGAATATCTACATCCTATGTACTTAGCATTAGATGAGATGAAAGGTCAAATTTCTAAGACTTAGTATCAAAAATTATACTCCATACGCTTCTATGCACTCATTTTTATAGTAAGCAACAAAATGAAATATCAAGAATGTGCACTAATCTGTAATGTTGAAGACACTGATGGGTATTGGATTTCCTAGACAAGCAAAGTACTGGTATCTCAGTTACCATATCCTTGACAACTGCTAAGTACAGAATAATCAACTGGCATGATCTTGACAAGTAAGCCTTAAAATCTGTTGTTATGCACTCTCACGGTAATATTGCAAATTCTCTTTTTTCCTCTTTTCCACTTCTGATTGGATACTTTTAAGCTGTCTTTTGCTCCAGCTAAAATTGTATTTCTCTTAGCCATTTACTGCTCTCACTTTTGATTTTTACCATTTCCTTTCAAATGTCAATCCAAAAAGTGTGTCAGCATAAGAAGAGTACATCATCATTCACACAGTCTATTTGTAATGATCTTGGGGAGGGAAAGTGGGCAGATTGGTTTGTTCCTTCAAGAAAAAAGTAAGTGACCTATGAAATCTGAAGCTGGCCTTTTGTTATCAGTCATCTGGACAAGTAACAAGGACTACCTTCTTTGTTATGCTTATTGAGCAATTGTCAACACTACGTGTTCCAAACTGGTACTTTCCTGAAAGGCTAAATGAATTACAAGTGGCCTGCCAAAACCATAAAGGAAATCTTGGCAGAACCTTGAAAAGAACTGTCATCCTTGTCATTGGTTCACCAGAGTTTAGGGCAAGAACGTGTAGGCAGGAATAGCTTAGTACTGCAAACCCCTAACCTCTCCACCTCACTGACCTGCAGAGAGAATTAAGCAAAACCATCCACAGCAGCTGTACCTCTCCGTGCAGTAAAATAGGAATCTCATTCCACACTGCTTTGGACTCATTTTGTGCAGGTGAATGTTGATTTTTGCAGCTTTCAGAGTAGGAGAGACATGACAGTATGGAAAATCCTACTACTTTCCCGTTGTGAAACACCGACACTGATCAACAAGGCATTTAGAATTTCAAAAGAGAAAACAGCACGTTTGTATATGTCTAGTTCAGAGATAAGCTATTATTTCTTTCTAAAGCTTCCTGACAGTGCACCAAGAGGTCCTACATTCTCCTTTCCATCCTTTCTTCTCCCACAAGGCTCAGGCAGCTATCTGCATGGGACAACTGCTCTCTGACCACCCCAGGTTTCCTGTCACCTTTAAGCACCCCAGGCCAGACGGTTTCACACACTACTGATTCCTCCAGAGCTGTGACTTCTCACATCTGTGCTAGTGACACATTATTCACCTTGCATAGCGGTAAACCTTAATATTGAATTTCTCACACAAGGCTTTCTCTATTCACAGCACTATGCTAAGAAGCTTAACAATTGGCAAAGTGGTAAGGCCAGCTGTCTTGAAGCTTTAAGAAAATCCAAAGAATCCAAACTATGGCCCTACTTTATATACATTTACCAAGCTCCTTGTGCATTAGGTCATGGATTCTTCCCATAGTTCTCATGTCCTATCATATTTTTTTTTCCATTCACTTTATTGTCTTATCCATATGCTAAACACACTCTCAAGCTCCAGTCGCTAGCAAACAGTTTATGTTTCATTTGTGTTATGTACTTTCAAGTGCATGCTTGGATGTTTCTGGGTCTGCACATTCCTTACTACAAGTAGTCTGTGTAAATCACTGATGGCCCTTTGATAGTTGCTTCTGTGATTATTCACAGACTGCTCAGTAGTTCAGTATTTAACTTCTTCATCAGCCATACATACACTCCAACTCCCACCATTTAAAAGGTATGTATACAGTAAACTGTATTTTTCAGACACACATAACAATGTTTCAGCCTTAAACAAATTAAAAATGGATTCTATGGCATACTCCCTTCAGCCATATTCTATTAATCCACAAAAACTGTTACTGTAAATAATGTTTTAAGGACTTAAAGGATGTGACTGTTCACTGAACTGTTCAATGAAACCTACCCAAACAGAAAAAAAATAGGAGTTACCAGTAAGCGTTTCAGGAAATTTTTGCCTTTTTTTTTTACAAAATCGTTTTGGAAAGGTTAGAGTAAACTTACATATGTACTTCAGGCAAAAAAAAAAAAAAAAAGAGTGCTTTTATCCTTCCTAAAATCTTCTTTAAACAAAGAGAAAAAATGAAGAATAACAAAAAACTAGTGACAGAGAAACACAAAGCTATTGCTTGTTACTGAATAGAAAGCCCACACTTTCTGTGTTGGCTGCAGTGTAATTTTCTTCCACATAATTCTCTTTCCAAAAGATGCTGAGCAGCTGTAAAATACTTTCACTGACTTGCCACTTCTATTGGTTATATACCATCTCCACGATCAGGTGTGTTTTGATGACTCTGTAAAATCTATTAGCCTAAGTAAAAAGCCACTCTAACTCATGACACAAACACATTACAGCTGCACCACCTCATGTGGAAATAGCTGACGAATATCACAGCATATACAGAAAATGCTCAGCACGGTCTTTGGATGTTAACACCTAATGGTCCTTGTAAGAGAATGAACTCTTTACAGCTCAGACTAATGGCATCTGTAAATATGAAGCATGATGTGTTGGATGTGTCTGAACAGCAGTAATGTAGCTTCTACTTGAAATTTTTGGGGGAATTTGTTGAACTCCAGTTTCAGTACCACAATGAAAAACTGATACTTTAAGAATGGACTAATGGGGAATGGAATAATGTGAAAGAAAAAAAAAGATTTCAAGGGGACCTGCTTTTTTCCCTCTTTGTTGTGGGCATGCTCATCTAAAAAAAAAAAGTGTCTGCTGTAAAATGATAAATCTCTTCAAATCACATCAATTTCAAGAAAATATGAATTACAGGGGTGAAGGGGGGAAAGAAGATTAAATTGTGCTGGGTTTGTAATTACTTTCAAAATGTTTGTGGTTGATCAAGACTTTCCCAATGAAAACTTAGTGCAGTCAGAGATTGTCCTGAATAATATCACCAAAGCAGAAGGTGTGCTCAGAGCAGCAAAAGCTGTGGCAACAGGAGCAAATCTAGGGTGCAAAGTAGTTATTCTGAGGAATAAATGTTCAAGCCAGGTGCAATTGGAATGTTTAGCTTTGAACTAACTGTAGTTTAATCCTGTAGACTGAATTATTGTGACCCTTCAGAAAACATTAGTCGTGTTTTTGAAGCACAGCTTCCAGTTTGAATTTGTGTGCACCAAGATCACTCCACAGTGGGAATCCAATGTGTATATTCCTACACTAAACACATCAGAATCACACTGAAATTTAGCGAGCTTTTGCAGTAATATCTGTATTTCTTTTCTTATCACAATTTTAAACACCATTCCTTCCTCATTTATACAAAATAAGCTTTTGTTAAAAGCGGAACCACTGAAGAGTAGTTTACAACAGAAAGAACTGATTTCTATGCTCATTTTTTCCCTTTATCATTCATTTTCATCACAATGCCATCCACTGCAATCATTCCATCAATTCATAAATAAATCAAAATTCACTCAACAGTTGGTAAGAAAATAAACAATCAGGAAGGTTTGTCTCAAGTGCTGGAAGAGCTGTGTAGCACTGAGGGACTGTTCCAACAGTTAGAAATGGGGGGTGCATTGCCTAATTTGTAAGTATGCCAGGAACTATGAAAACAATTTTGCAACTTCATTCTTCACATCAATCCAAAAAAGAAAGTTAATGTATATATATAGGTATCTATATAGATAACTAATTTTTTCTTTTTATCAGCTTGTGCATATATAAATTGCTATATTTGGATTAGATATCTATTTTTTTCCCTTCAGAAAAGATAAATGTAACATTCAGTTCTACTCTTAGCACAGAAGAATGAGAACATTTGTAGGAATGGATGTAGGGAAGTCATCACATCTAACCCACTGCTCAGAGTGAGACTGCCACCATGTTAGACTAGATGAGCTGTGGCTTTACCTAGGCAATTCATGAAAACCTCCAAAGACAGAGATGCCAGAGCTTTCCTGGGCATGCAGATCCTGAGCTACGCTACTTTTTCAGGCTTTTTGTTGGACTTTTTTTCATAGTGTTACTCTTGAACTTTCCTAGCAGTAATTTGCAGATTGTGCCTCTCTCTGTGCCAATGTCATAAAGACATTTGGCTTTTTATCCTCTTCAAAATATCCTAGGCTGCTACTAGAGTATCCCTTAACCTCCTTTTTGCAGGACTAAAGGAGCCGTGGTGGTCATGTACCCTTTACAGTTTCTCGGCATCCTCGTTGGATTGAAATGGACACTGAACTCCAGCTGCAGTCTCCCCAGTGCTGAGAAGATCTCATGAAAGAGCCATGGAACTTATGGTACAGCATGAACTTCAAATTATGAACTTCAAATCAGTTTTCATGAGTTACAGCTGTGATGTGCCTGGGCATCAAGTCTATGCCTGGGTGCACACGAGTCAATAATTGCCTGAGTGTGCCAGGAACTCCCACCTGACTGATCAGCCAAGCTGATTAACTTAATCCCAGCCAAATCATTAAATGGTGCAGGAAATTCCTAGGAGAAATTTCAATTAGTGCAGAAGATTCCCCAGAAGATTACTCATGCATTTGTACAAAGTTGGACTTCCTGCTGTACTGGAAAACATACTTGGGAGTGAATGTGGCTAGGTCGCTAAAGAATTAACAATCCTGTACGTTGATATTTGCAGGCATTCAGCAGAAATTGGACCTGCTAGTGAAGACATGGTCGTGTAGCCTCTTGGACAATGTTAACACAATAAGGGGATGTTTTTTACGTACTTCAAGGTGATCTTTAGTAATGGCTCACCTATGCACTAGAGTGGTCACATAGGGTGCTAGCCATCTGCATGTAAGAATTCACCAGAAAAGCGGCTCATTACAAAATTATAAAATACTTCCTACAGTTACTTTTTCAAATATATTAAAAAAAAAAATAACTTTCAGCAGAAAAACAAAATAGAAGAAAAGTCATTTTCACAGTAGTTTTAAACACATCTCCTAATTGCTTGAATATGTGTATACATAAATATCTGTATGCACACAAACGTAAGTTTACACAGAAGTTTTTGCAATGATTTTGAGCATGTGAACTCCTTTAAATCCATTACAGCAGTATCAGAAAAGAGTAGACTTTAAACAGCTCAAATTCAGTAATTGTGAAAATTATTTAGAAAAAAATATTCATAGCTAATGTAAACAGCTGTTATTACTCACTGATTACTCTGAACAATATTTCTAAATATCTTAATTCCTTTTCTTTTTAATATGCATCGCACTGCTGCTATAAACAAACCCATGTCAGTGTGGGACCAAAATCTTGTGAGATCATCAAATTCAGATGCTGTATAAAATAATCGCTGGTACAGGAAAGTTGGCTATTTATATGGGTGGTGGTGGGAGAATCTGAGAGTTTCAGGATGATCAGAAGATATAAACAGGAGGGAAATTTGGGGAAGGAGTCTTGCATGAAGATTGCACACACTGGTGGCAAAATGCAGCTTGCTGATTTGAAAGGTGGTTGCTCAAGAGTTGTGCAACATGCTACATAATCAAACACTGTATTTTATTGTCAATATTTTTTCCTCTGCAGTAACATGGGGGAACCCACTGGCTATACTCTGTGTATAAAAACAGGGAGTACAAAAGATGCTTTGCAGCAACAAATCATTAACAAAAGTGTGCATCATCTTGAGATATACTTTGTTCTGCTTCCAGCTGGTTGGAGAAGAGCCATTTCTACCCTAAAATCTGTTAGCACTGTATTATGTCCTGGTACTGTAGCCTGCCTTCTTACCCAGCACAGTGTGATCACTGACATGGCTGCATTGCTTCTAGCTGCCAGATCACATAGTATTCAAGCAAAATGAGCTTATATTTGCCCACATACATAGTCATAGTCTAAGGAACACTGCACTCAGTCACATGCAGAGCTCTTGCATTTTCACAAGCTTTTTACTCTACTGCAAAACAGCACTGCCAAGTGTCAAATGCAGCGTGTGCAATCCATATTGACATAGCGTACCCTTAGAGGTGAACACCTGAATTGCTCCTGCAACTCAATTGTGTCACATTATTTCACCCTCTCAGTGGAGCATTCTGGACATCTAGCATGTCCAAATACCAGCAGTGAGGTAGATATAAAGCAGTTAGGATAAAAGCAAACACTGAGTGCAAATGCTTGCAAGGAGTTAGCAGAGAACTGAAGTTGGTCTTCAGGCTTATAGCTTTTTTAAGTCTTATAAGCATTATCAGTCTTGAGAAATTATGCCTGGTTTAGTGAGGATGTTTTATCCACTCCTGATTTTAGATGGAAGTAAAGCAAATTTTTAGGTTAGTAGACCAAAGTAGAAGTATAAGAAACAAAAGGAAATACAAAATGAAGTACTCTGCCAGAAACCTGCACCTCAAAGCAAGGTAACCATTCTGCTAACAAGTTACTCTATTGGATTATCATGTGTCACTTGCACCGTACCTGTTGATTCAGGCAGCAACACAGAAAATTTAGAGAATCCAGACAGTGCCATAGAGGTGTAAAGACAGTATTGAAGAAGCTGACCTTCAAGCAGATCAGCTGACATGTGCTCTTAGCCTCCTACAGTGTGGTATTAATTTCCTCTGCAGGCCAGAGCCCTAAAGCTGAAATGGGGAACGGTAAATCTGTGTGGAGTGACACCACAGCTCTCACAGACTGTCCTGCAAATGTCCTCTGAACTGTGCACTGAATAATCATTTCTAAAGACAAAGTGACATTCAGACTACAGTACTATTCACCTCTTGGTTTATTGGAAAAAACAAGTTATTCACCCCAGGTATGGTAGCAGAGTTATACATATCTCCAAGTTGTCACTAGTGCAGGATGAAGTCAGTTAGGAATGTACCACAAGGGCTAGGGTGGTTGTGGTTCTAAGGGGGAATATACTTCCATGTCATCTGATAGAGGCAAATTTTCCATCTTCATCACATCGAGAAGAGTACTGTCCTCTCCACTGCTTGAAGGGAACCACATAGGATTTAAAAGAATCTGTTTTTTTCCCAGTTTTAGCTAAGTAAAGAAACCTGAAAAATGAATTGCGTAGATGAGTTGTAGGGATCTGAACAGATAAAAAACATCAAAAAATTGGGGACAACAGATTATTTATTTCACTTTACAAATAGACAACTGTTTAACTATTGTGACCGTTCCTTCAAGAGATACTGATTTCATTACCTGACAATACTGTGTAAGACTATTACTTCTACTTAGTTACATTCTGTAGTTTCAAATTATAACAAGGAAATTATTTGTCTTCATGGCTGCAAAGGTATCAGTCATTACCATGAGTTCTAGTTCCCAGAACTAACAGGAGTCAAATCTATAGCACTTTTTGGTCATACACATTTAATGCACCTTCCTGTATGATCAGTGTCACAGCATATTCACATCCTGGGACACTGCAAACTTGTATCATCATTCTAAAAATGGCAGTTCAGAACCTAATGTAAGACTGAGACAAAAAAAAAAAAAAAAAAAAAAAAACCTGCTAATAATAGACAGAAATAAAAGAGGGGATAAATAGGTGTGAAAAATTGGTGTTCAGGCTCCAGCAGCCTGTAGAATAATCAGGAAAGTTTATTGATCTCTTCTCTTCTGTTTCTTCAACACAAGACTGCCCCCCAATTTCTTCTTATTTAAAGATGATGAATGGAAATAAAATGCCTGTTCCGTTCCAGTGATCACTGCTCTCTTCATCCTTTGAATCTGAGTCCCTTATTGAATTATATCCTTAATGTCAACTGGACAGGAAATTCTACAATTAGACATAATCCCATATCCTGAGGAGAGGTCATGTGCTGACTGCAGAAATTACAATGTGAGGTTTCGCATTAACCACAAGGTCAAACAAGGTGATCACACTAATCTACAGTCTAGGTCACCATACTGCTTGCCACTAGTCTTAACAGCATATTGTTAGCCATATTTTAGGTTCTTTATCATTTTTTTCCAGGAAAGGAAAAATGTGATTATCAGCTCTTCCACAGATAGAATCTACTCTGCTACATTTTACTATCCCATCATACAGTGACAATTAATTAATCTCATTCCATCTTCAATGAAAGTCTATCACTCTCCAGGATAGAGGACAGTGGAGGATCACCGTGATGCAAATACATTCATCTTGTTGATAATATAGTCTCTGTTACAAAGTAGAAGCAACACAAATCTTCACCTACAATTGCCTTTTCCAATTTCCTGTTGAGTTCACATGGAAGGCGTGGCACAAGTAGAATATGGACACCTGTACAATAAATATGTTATTATTTTTAACATTATTATTCTGTGACAAAGTTGTACTTTGTACCATAAGCCATATTGTTGTCCTCTGCATGCAAACATAACATAAACATGCCAAAGTATAACTTTGCATTGTAGCCAGTGTCCCATTTCACAAATAAATCACTAAATACAAAACCAAAGACAACACAGGTAAAGATGCCACCAGACTACCTGTTGTCAAGTTTTTTGATGAATAAGAGCAAATGAAAATACTAAAGATAAATATGAAGAGGAAAAAGTAACATTCTCCATTAAGATATTTACTGATAGACTTTGTCTCAATTATATGGACAACAAAGGTGAAAACACTGTCAAAAATATGGACATTGGCTAATGGCATTTATCATTACTAAACAGAAGTTGAAACTGTCTTTCCAGTGAACAAACAGGCATAAATGAAAGTTGCAGCTATAATCATAGAATCATAGAACAGTTTAGGAAGGAAGGGACCTTTAAGATCATATAGTTCCAACCCCTCTGCTACAATCAAGGACACCTCCCTTTAGACCAGGTTGGTCAAAGCCCCATCCAACCTGACCTTGAATGCCTCCGGGGAAGGGGCATCCATCTCTCTGGGCAACCTGTCCAAATGTCTCACTGTGCTCACAATAAAGAATTTCTTCCTAGAATCTAATCTACACCTGCGCTCTTCCAGTTTAAAGCCATTGCCACTTGTCCTTTTGCTACATGCCCTTATAAAAAAAATCCCTCCTCAGCTTCCCTGAGGGCTGCCTTCAAGGCCACTGTAAGTTCCCCACAAAGCCTTCTCTTCTCTCAGCCTGTCCCTGTTAGAGGAGGCACTTCATCCCTCTGATCATCTCTGTGGCCCTCTTCTGGACCCACAGCTACAACAGCTCATTGTTCTTCTTGTGTTGGGGCCAGAACTGGACACAGTAGTCCACGTGAGGTCTCACAAGAGCAGAACAGAAGGGCAGAATCAACTCCCTCAATCCACTGGTTACACTTCTCTTAATGCAATCTTCTGGGCTGCAGGTGCACAGTCTTTCATCAACAGATACTCCAAATCCTTCTGCTCAGTGCTGTTCTCAAGCCATTCACAGTCCAGCCTGTATTTGTGCTTGAGATTGTCCTGACCCAAGTGCATAACACTGCGCTTGGTCTTGTGGAACTGGAGACTGGTGAAGTTCCCACTGACTGGAAGAGGAAAAACATAACCCCCATTTTCAAGAAGACAAAAAGACTATCCAGGGAACTACAGGGCAGTCAGTCTCCCCTCTGTGCCTGGCAAGACTGTGGAGCAGTTCCTTCTAAAGGCGCTACTAAGGCACATGGAAAATAAGGATGACTGGTGGTAACCAATATGGCTTCACCAAGGGCAAATCATTCCTGATAAACTTGGTGGACTTTAATGATGAAGATACAGCATCAGTGGATAAGGGAAGAGCAACTGACTTCATCTACCTGGACTTGTGCAAAGCACAACATTCCAGTCACCAGACTGGAGAATAATGGACTTGACGGATGGACCATACACAAGAATTGGGTGGGCGGTTGCACTCAGAGAGTTGCAGTCAACAGCTCAGCATCCAAGTGGAGACTGGTGATGAGTGCTATTTGTAGGCACCATGGACAGTGGAATCAAATATGGATAAAGTAATTGCATTCCCCAATCCATTCCAATAGGTTGGAAATGACAACAACATAGTCCCTACTTCTTTCTGCACAAAAGAGCCTTACTTGCCTGAGGATTTAATCCATCATCGCTCCACTCAGAAAACTGAGAAATAGAGACTGTACGTTAACTGGAAAATTGAAGGTGGCCCTGATTGTCATGTACAGAGAAGTAACATGCCTTCACCTGGTCATGTGCTGACACCATGTGAAACAGACATTTTAACAAGGCATGTGTCCAGAGTTCTCAGAATGTGTTACTAGGGATAATGAGAAACTCTTTTGTACCTTTGAGATTTGGGATAAATTAAGTATTGATGCAATGATAATGATTACGATGGTTGCTTGAATTTACTTAAGTCTTAACATTAGTCGTCTATTCAATCCTCTGTTTGCTCTTGTTATCTAAAACCTTTCCATCAGTATTCAAGTTCCTCTTCCCTCCCTGCTCCTTAGTTTAAACCATTCCTTTCTACCATTTTCTTCTGGGAGTCTTCAGTAAGCTTCTTCCCCCATTTATTTCATTGATGTGAAGATATATATAGACCACGACCATATGACCATCATATTCTCTCCTCTGAACTATGTATTTTTTCCTGTACTAATCTCTTCCAAAGACTTACACTCCAGATTTTCAGATCTGTAAGGAAATGCTTTGGATTTTCACTAGTACTTTCATAGTCACATCTCTCCTAAGAATTTTAGACAGAAATCACATACACCACACCGGAACATTCATATCAAGTTTACATTTAATGTCTGAAATTTGCAGTTTAGGTGTTCAAGGCTTTAAGTGTTTAATCAGTCGGCAGAAGACATGCAAGAAATCATAAAGAAGACTAATTTCCCACACTTGCTGAAGGGCCACTTTCAGGAAAGTGTGACCTCAAATAAAGCTTGGGCTCCTTTTAACAAATGAGCATCTGTACATTTACAGATTTCTTATCATTTAAAAGAAAAAAAAATCTTTCTGAGACAGAGATATAGTGTGACTATTTTTTCTGCCTCATATCAGATGTCTTTTATTTGCTTAGTAGTTTTCAAATAGTTATTCTCCCAAAACATTATTATATATTCCTTTATCTTACCTCCTTGAAGTTATTTCTTTTTAATTAATTTACAGTGAGAACATAGCACAGATATCTTACAAGACTTTCCAAGACACTGTGCTGCTAGGTCAGATTTGTTCGCTTGCTACTTCTCAGAATGCTCATGGGACTCCAATATTGCTTAAATTGATTATTTTAGACTTTTTTAAATGCATCTTCATATCAATCTCCTCTTCAATATTCTTTTGCTAAAGAAACCTAAATTTAATTTAAAATATTTGTTTAGTAGTCTTACTGGTTACTTCCACAATTCCATCTGAAGTATTCTGTAAAACTACAAGACACTGTTTGTATATTTTTCCAGCACAGACTAATTGTTTGGTATCTTCTGATGTTCTTTATTCATTTCTTCCCCACTCAGATAGCAAATATTTATTCTGACACATAGGATTTACAGTAGATAATTTTCACAGATTCTGAATCTCTCCCTTTAGAGCTCTAAAATATATGCTGTCTGGACCTGGACATTTACAGACTATATAAGTCTAGCTAACTAATTCTTGGTTATGCTTCCTTTGGGATATGCAAAAATGACAGTTTGACAACTGCTTGGGGGTAATGAAGCTCAACTGTTCTGAGATGGGGACTTAGATTTTGGCTGATGAAAACTGGGTAGTCATTTTTCCATTAACCCATAGTCTTAAAGATGTACCTCACAACATACAGTTAGAAATTGCATTTAGTTTTGGCAGATACTGTGTAAACAAAGTCTTTAAGTTTTAAGATGGTAGACCCTGTTCTCTTCTGTTCTTTTTTTTTTAATCCAATTTTACTATTACAGTGTCATTTTCTGAGTACAGAATTGGAATCCTTCTGTATTCCTCTACTGCTGCAATCATGTGCTGTCCCCCTTCCTTACTTCCTCTTCTTTTCCTATTCTTTACATAATTTTTTTTTCTGTACAATCTTTTGAGACACTCATTTTTCATGTGTTCAGTTGTAACTTTTAGAATTTTTAAAGTCATACTGACAATTTAAATTTGTTCCATAAAGGTTCCTTTAGTGTAATTATAAATCCAGAAAAAGAAAACGCATGTAAATCAAACAGCAACAACAACAACAACAAAATCGTTACCATCATGAATCAGTCACTCAAGAAACACAGAATAAAATCCATCTTAACAGTGCATTCACATAAAAAGTTTCTTGTATTCAGCTTTTTGCACAACTACTAGCAGTTTGCAGCAGAATCTAACTGTAAATTTTCAATTAGCCTACTAAGCTGCTCAGCCTGAGGTGAGATTTTAGTCTGACAAAGTTCCTGCCATTTATTAATATTTTTTGGGGGGGGGGCACAGAATGTCACTCTCAAAATAAATGTTTCTAAATGTAAATTAATTACTATATTCAGACTTAAATTGCTTAAGTATCAAATGACTTGCAGTTATATCAGTTTGTCACTAAGCCCATTATATTTACTACATTTTATTAGAATCAGCCCCCACATTCTACTGACAGGATTTCAGTATCACAGCCCAGGGAGAATTGCTTGGTCCACAACACACATGGGGAAGATGACAAGCTGCAAGTGAATAAATCCAGACCCAGGAAGCAGAACACTAGCTTTACGATTAGCTGTCTTCCAGTGTAAATGGAGCAAAGTGCTGCTCCTTGCTTTTATTTATCCATGGAGAAAAGGTGCTTCATCTTTCCCACTGCTGAAAGACAAAGAGAGGTTTCAGAGTCACTGTGGCAGCTTTCATGGGAATCAATATGATCTGTGTCACTTAAATCTGCATTCCTGCTAGGGTAGCTAATTTTTTTTTTTTTTTTTTTTTTTTTTTCAATTAAGAAAAGAGAAGGCCAGTACTGTATAGAAACAAGTTACAGAGAGGGAAGGGTTAAAAATGAGTCACCAACAAATAGTAGCCTATGAAATACATTTTCACAGTGCCTACTACTCAATTTCAGATCATAAACCACTGAGATTTCAAATTCAGCATCCCTGTGTGGCAATAGGTGATAACTCATTGCAGACAAGATGAGACTCAAAGAAAGCCAGTGACAGTCACAGACTCCAGAGGAAGTGAGTGGTTCTCAGAGCTCTGCAGACTTGGGCTGTTGCCATTACCCCTTCCTCAAAGACAGAGAGCAAAAATATGTTCTGACAACGCAACAGAGAGCATCGGCTTTTTGTCATGATGCCCAGAGTCAGAGCAGGGAGGGGGTTGCAGTTCAGAAATGCAATGTTGCACGTCACATACTAGCTCAGGAATTAATACTATCTGTCATCTAAGTTTTACTGAAAATGCAGAGAGGGCACAGCCAAGGCTCAACCCTTCTCAGGCCTCATGCCTGCTGCCTGTGAAAAGCAGGGAGTGGTGCAACTGCCCGTTGTGCCAGAATCATAAGCTAATCGGGTGGAGGTACACATCTACAGGTGACAAGCCACATTAAAAAGAATAAAGAGGAGAGGAAGAGACAGGTAGTGACATCCTGCAGCAAGTGCTTGGGAAAGCCTCTGGCCATTCTTCAAATGTAGCCACATGCATGTCAAGTGCTGCAGGCCCCTCACAGCTGCACTGTCATTGCTCCCCAGCAACACCGCTTCACCACCTCTATGACTGACACTCTGGTCTTGAAGGACTCAAGAACTGCACTGGGGTTGGAGGACCATAAAAGTAACACTTTTATCAGTGTCAGAAAGCTTCAATGGAAATGTCAGTGCAAGTTCTGCCCATGCCGCTGTTCTTTGGTATGTATTTCAGCTCCTCCACTCATCGAGCTGATGCTATGACAATAATTAAACACCACCTGGTGAAAACTATGAAAAATTTGGTGACTGTGTACAAAGTGCACTGTTTTGCCACCTTGATTCAAGCTAAACGCTTCTCCAAAAAGAGCTACTCACTGGGGCTCTTTGCTGGAATTAGGAAAAAAAATCTCTGACTGACATCATGTAGAATAGCTGAAAATCTACCACAAAGATCACATATAAGAAGCAGCACTTATGCTGCTGCCTGATCATTACTAAAAAACTAACTTATCCATATATAAGTAGTAAAAATACAGAATTATTTTATTTTTATCGTAAGATTCTTAGCAATTGCAGAATTCTAGATTAGATTCTTCAATTAAAGAAAACAACACAAAATTAGTTGGAGCACAAATGATTCATAACATCTTATCAAACTCTTTACAGAGACTAATTGCAGAAGTGGAACCCTCACGCTGCCATGCTGCCAGGTGGCAACACTTTCCCAGCAAGCAACAATTTTAATTCTCCCTATCCCCATCCTCCAGCTTCTTAGAGCCCAACATAAGGCATATAAACAAAGCATTTGTGTTTGAACAAGCCACAGGTGAGCTGCTGGGAAGCACTCAGTCAGTGCCCCCTAAACACACTGCAGAGCCACAGCTCTGCATATATTCTTTTACCTTAAGAGGATCATGCTACTTGAGGATTTGCCACTCTAGTGCTTAAGTCACCCGGGGATTAATTCCTGAACAAGACCACAGGATGACTGTGGTCAGGAAGGATTTGCAAGCAGGATTATACAAAGGGATGGTTTAAGGTGCATGGCCTCAGGACAAAGAGCATCTACATATATGGTTCTTAGTTCTTTCACCCACAGAAACAGAGCCCGTAAAGTTCACACACACCTACTGTGCACTCTTGATCTCTGTCTATAGCTAACTGTCCAACAGTGCTTACAGTCTAAGACTGGTTTCCAGGTGACAGCAGCACACAGGTGTCAGCTGTGACCAATGCTTGCATTTCTAATAAGGTTTTCCCTGCAAAACTACCAAGGCAGTGTTTCCAGAACAGTTTTGCTTGCAGAGGCTGGTACCTGAGTGTCAGCCTGGAATGGACAATGCTTTCATGGAGACTATCATATCATCACAATAGTTGTACAAAGAACAGGCAGGTATCAGAAGAAATATGGGGTAGGTTTTGTATTAAAGAATAATTGTCCTAATTTTTATTATAGTATTTATCTTCCACATAGAGAGAAGCATTCAGAAACAAGCATCTTTAATAATTCTTCTTTTTCTCTGAAGAAAAAATGGGAGGCAAATGTCTGACATACAGGTGCTGAGATCAGGTGAATCTTAAGCCAGAATTGACAGAAAAGATGATACCCTGTAACTATCACAGCCTTGATTTTCACTAAAACATGAAGATCACAGTTCCTCCTTGCTTCCTAAAACCACCATTCTGCTTATCTGCTTTCTGAACAGCACTGAATTTGGCCTCTTCCATGTAATTCTGACCATGGAGAATCCTATTTCATAGGATACAAACCTCAAACATCACTGCATTAAGAGTACTGGAATAATGCCTCGTAAGAGGATTTTGTTCACCTTTAAAAGCGCTGGCTTGAATTCAAATACAAGGACATGTATCACTTTCACTCTAACAAATAAAGCACTTGATGTGCCCCAGATCTCCAAATTGTTTAAATGCAAATTCTAGTAAAATAATACTATTAAGTGAGAGTAAAGAAAAGCTTTTAAAAAACCATCCAGCTCTTTGAAAAGTAAATACTTTGCTTGGGACTATCAGTACATCTTGAGAGGATAATTTTTATGTATTACATAAGAGACAGGTTCTCAGAGAATCACAGTCATTAAGGTTGGAATAGACTTCTAAGACCAAGTCCAATCGCTGACCCATCCCAACCATGCCCACTAAACCATGTCCCCAAGTGCCACATCTCTATCTTAAATACTTTCAGGGATGGTGACTCCACCGTTCTCTGGGCAGCCTGTTCCAATGCCTCACCACTCTTTCAGAGGAATTTTTCCCTAATATCCAACCTGACTGCCCCATGGCACAATATGAGGCCACTACCAGATGAGCCAGATTACACCACAGTGCTATACTGCTTCAATTTGGACGGACAAAACTTAGTTTTTTGATTACTTTCACTGCTTCAGATCAACTATTATGTTCACTGGGGTCAGGAAGCCTGAGGCCATGCCACATCCCATCTGGATGCTGAATGCCAAACTCCTGGATCAGAGGGCACTCAGTAGTCCATCCAAAGCCAAAGGCACTGTTCCCACACAGCATCACAGCTTTGCATCCCTCTTTTCCAAAGCACATTTATGGCTTCAATTGAAGGTCTGTGATGGAACACAGTGTGGCATGGAGCAAGGTAACATTCAGTGAAAAGCAAATAGTACCTTTTCCTAAACAAATAAATAAATAAATAAAGAGCTGGAGTAACAGAGTTCTGCTGTCACTATTAAATTAATGCACGCCCTGAAAAGACCTCAGCTCCAGGCCAACAGCCACCATCACAGCAGTCCTAGTTGTGTTTCCCCACTCTGAGCTGCAGTCCTCCCCAAGTTTGGTGCTTTTGGTCCCTGGCCCAGCCATGCCCCTCACTGCCATTCTGTGTCTCCCCTCAGCCCTGCAAAAGGCCAGAGAGTGGCCCTATCTCCACTGTTTATGGCACATGATGCTAATTTTAGTTCTATTAATAAAATGTTTCTTAACCATGAAAATGCCAAGTTGAAAGAGTACATGGATTCTGTCATGGATAAAGGGACAAGAGTAAACATCCAGACAAGCATACATAGCCTCAGCACTGATCATATCCAGTGTGACTGAAGTGCAGTGACAGTGAGAGGAAACCACAACCCCCGAAAAGAAAATAAACAAAAACAAAAAACAGTCAACAGAAAAGTTCTCACTGTATTAAGCAAGTTACACCAAAGGCAAGCAGAATCTAACCAAATCATGAACCAATAAGAAAACCTATACTGTAGCACAGAAGTCTGGGGGCGGAGGGAGTGAGGTGAGAATACACTTCTAGTTATTAGGTGCCCTTCTGCCTTCCAGCAGAGACTCATATCTAAGCAGAGATACACTTGTGTACCACAACAGACACTGGTACACCTCCAGCTAAATCTGTGTCCAGACAGTTGTGTGATTATTTCCACCAATTTCCTCCTTTAGTCAGTTTACACCCAAGAACATCCCTTGAACTGATAAACTCAAGTTCATAAACAAACATTCCAGACTTCAGCAGGCTGAAGTTCTGATCTGGAAAGATTAGAAGAAAGATTAAGGTGCATTAGAAACAGTTTCGATTTTCAGGTATAAAGCTCAAGACTATCTGTATCTAGTAAGTCAGATATATCTGCTCATCCCATCCCTTAAGTTAGAAACATTTACTTGAAACTGCTTTTTCTTTTCTTAGAATCAGTCCTGTTATTTTTAATCTCTTACTCCGTTCTGGGAACAAATCACCCTCTGTGAACCACAGGCAGATGTGACATAAGCATATGTCCCATATCTGGTGACTTCCTGCAATAAAATTTTACCTGCAATAAATCGCATCAATTTCAAAAAAGAAGCTAAAAAAGGATAACAGGTGGTTTCTTACAGCTGGGTATAAGGAGAAAAACTTACCAAAAACATAAAAAACCTTACAAAACCATAATAAACCAATGCAATATTTTGTACAGAATTTTCTACAACCACAGCGACCAAAAAAAGAACTAAAATTGTAATGAAAAAGTACTGCTGTGCTACTTATCTAGAAAAGACACTGCCTTCAGTTCACTGTTTCTGCGCTTAACCCAATGTTTAGTAACCTGGAGGTGTGTTGCAATCCTAAAGCAGAAATCGAACCAAACCAGTGCCAAAAAGGTTCTTCATTACGTGCAACCTACTTGCCATTATTGCATTTTGAATATTGTGATCTCTTTCTCTCTTTTATAGACTGTAAGAAGTATCTGTGAATATTAATAGCAATGGGAGTCATTGAAGAGAAAGAGTTAGGGACTGCTGCATACAGACTAACACCAAATTTGTAACTTATCTTTTAGTGATGCAGTTCTTTTTTCATATATTCTAATCTGTACCGTTTGTAAAATATATTTGGCCAATTATTTTTCAAGACTCAGTATTGTGCTGACACCAGCAAAGCCATAAGTAAACGTACACTGTGAAAAATACTAATCTGGTTTAAAAACACTTTCATGAAGCACTATAAACATTCAGTATCAGGGCAAGTGCATTTCCCTCCTAACACCTATTTTCTGTGTGCATTGAAGCAAATCAGTATGACTGCAGTTAAATCTTTTTTTTTTTTCCTGAGGAAAAATTCACACAAGTAAAACTTCTGTCTGTAATTTTGTTCCTTCATCTAAAAAATAGAGCCTGTACCTACAACTGGAGTCAATGTTCTTCCCAATAAGATGTTGCCCCATTCAATAAACTGTTTAAATCTGAGAGAGTTTTAAAAAAAAAACTTTTCCTTTCTCTTCTATCACAAGAGCCATTCCTGGCAACTAATATTCCCAAGACTGCTTGCTTATGGCATTTTTAATACTTTAGGATAATCTAGTTAATCACAGAGAAAGCTCACAACTGAGCGAATTTATAGACCTTTAAAAGAAACACCCTTCTGGAGCTGAGCTGGTTAAGAGAATTGCTAAATCAGTGCTTGCTGATTGCTGAAGCCAACTGACGGGTGGCTGCTATATTTAGGATCCTCCTTACACCTGTCAAGCAACAGAGAGACAGCCAGTGAGAAGGAAAGTGTGTGCAACAGAGCAGGCAATCCAGAGACCTATCTCTTGTAGCAGAGAGCTAAAAATAAAAGCAACAAGAGCAATAAAGAAAACAGAGTAAAATCTTATTATTTATATTACCCCACTGTTCCATGACATGCTGTCAGCAAGCACTCCAAACCCACAGCAGACCTCATTAGTTATCAGCGATACTGGCTTCCCTAGGGAAGCTGCAACCATGCTCCAAGCTGGATGTCATCCAACTGTGTCAAACCTGGGCTCCTCAGGTGGATCCATCTCCCTGCTGCTGCCCAGCAGAAGGCACAAGGCCTTTCAAACCGTTCCAAACTGAACTCCAGCAAATCCTCAAGCCTGTGCTAAGCTGTGCCACTGGTCATTGACAGCTACAAATCAAAAGCTCCCAGACAGCACTTCTATACTGACGCTTCATATATTTGTACAGAAATGTAATAAAAGGAAAACCATGACATTTTCTTTAAATAGCACTATACAGCCAATTAGCAAAACGGTCCTACTGTAAAGGCTTCATATATTTTTCCTAGCTTTGAACAAGAGAATAATTCCAAAGGGAACAATATCTGAGTGTAACAGTATCTTTCTTCCAACATATGGGCACTGCCTTCCTTCCATCTCAGTTGCCTACTCCTTTACAGTCTTTGATCAGAAATATTTGGCTGTAAACACATTCGGGATAAAGAAAAAGCAGCACTAAGGAAGTAGGGAGGATGATGCTATTTAAATTTACCCACACACCCCTTTCTAAATGCTCTACAGCAATTCCTAAATAAAGAAACCTGAAACTCTCTCCACCTTCCCTGATTCTTATCACAATAAACTTTTAACCAGTATCTGATTCACCAAGGATTCTCTGTTCTCTTTTTTTTTTTTTTTTTGGAACTGGAGACCATATGGCCTGTAAATATTCTCTAGTGTTCAACAAACTATATCTATTCCTGACCAGATTTAAATTAAGTTTCAGTAACTACTACTTTCTCAGTCCAGTCTAGCCATGGCAAAAGGTAAACATATGATATTCCTAGGGTCACAAAGCTATTAGCGGTTTGATTACATAAATCTATGCTTAAAGCATGGTGTAGGTTATTTTCAAAATGTTTTAGTGCTTTTTTTCTTTGCATGTCATGTAGATGAACATTTAATAAATTGTAATTCAGCAGCTGCAGAATATCCTACTAGCTATTACCATATATTGTAAAGAGAAAGTGAAGTACTGCTTTATAGTATCGATAATAATGCCAGCACACAGGAAACAGTTATGATACATCACGTGATTCTCCTATCAAAAACAATGCAACACCAACGTACTCATACAAAGTACGTCAGTCTGAACAGCTGCTAAATATTCACTGAAGCTAGGAAGAAGATATTTTAGTCTCTTCAGCCAACCATGGTTTGAAAACAGAATGTAATGAAATAAATTAAGGCATCTAGTTCCTATTATACATTAGTTGTACACAGTCCTAAAAATATTTTTTTTAACTATTTGTAGCACAACTGATATTTCCAGGAATGTTCACACGCAGAACATATTTGGTAAGAAAATTCATAGAATGATAGAATTGTTTGAGTTGGAGGGGATCCATAAAGGTCATCTACTCTAACTCCCCTGCAGTGAACAGGGATACCTGCAGCTAGATCAGGTTACCCAGGGCCCTGTCCAGTCCAGCCTGATCTCAAACGTCTTCAGGGCTGGGGGCATCACCACCTCTCTGGGCAACCTGTCCCAGTGCCTCAGAACCCTTGTTGTTAAAAAACTTTTATCTTGTATTCAGTCTAAATCTCCCCTCCTTCAGTTTTCAACCATTTCCCCTTGTCTTACCACAACAAATGCTACTAAAGAGTCTGTCCCCTTCTTTCCTGAAGCTCCCCTGTAGACACTGAAAGGCCACTATCCAGTCACCTTAGAGCCTTCTCTTCCCCAGGCTGAACAGCCCCAGCTCTCTCAGCCTGTCTTTTTAGGAGAGGTATTCCATCCCTTGGATCATTTTTCTGGCCCTTCTCTGGAAATACTCCAACACGTCCACATCTCTCCTGTACTGAGGACTCCATATCTGGATGCAGTAATACAAGTGAGGCCTCACCAGCACAGGGCAGAGGGGCAGGATCCCCTCCCTCGACCTACTGGCCATGCTTCTTTTGAGGCTGCCCAGGATATGGTTCCCTTTCTGTGCTGCAAGGGCACATTGCTGCCTCATGTCCAGCTTGTCACCCACCAGCACTCCCAAGTCCTTCATGGCAGGCCTGTGCTTCATTTTTACAACCCCAAGCTTGTACTGATACTGAGGGTTGCCACAACTCAGGTGCTAGACCTTGCACTTGGATGAACCTCATGAGTTTCTCCTGGGCCCACTGCTCAAGTCTGTTAAGAAAGAATAATCAAGTTCTAAGAAACCCTAAAGGGTGATAATATATTTTTAACAAAATCTTAAGAGCCTTTCTTGTAGTATGTACTGGACTAGCTAACGTTCTGTGCTATCTTATCAGTAACTATGTCATCTGTGGCAGAGGTTATATCCTTCTGTTGAATACTAAACCATATAGTTATTTAATATCTGCCTGCATTACAACCCTGTCTGTCCTACATTATAACAATGATGAACGCACAGGAGAAAAAATTATAGGAAATGATTTGACATGCAAATTAGTATTCATAATATAACCTATGCCAGCCATTATTTAGTCCCCTACAGGTATTATCAGTAAGCAGAAAAAACCTTCATGAGACATGAACTATATTGCTTTATCATTCCTAGGGATGCTGTTTCTGTGCCAGATTTCCTGTCTATGGATCTTTGTCTCATAAGCTTACATCATATAGAATTCATAATTATATGGGTATTGTTCCTTTACTGGAGCTTCTAAATACAGTGCTAATAAGAGCAGGGACTTGTATACATGGTGCGTGCATTGTTGCTTTTTGAAGTCTGTATAGAAGAAAACTCATCTCCTGGTCTGAGATAGTGAATAATTAAACTTGGCATGTTAAATTACACTGTGCATGATAAATTCTGCTAAATTATATTCAGAAATGCCTAAGAGATAAGAGCTAAATCATGCAATAGGTTCTCTCCTATATGTAATTCATATGGCTTTTTAAATACTCCACTACCACAGAAAAAATCTGGAATAACAGACTATTTCCATGCCAGTTAAGTATTATTTTGTCCCATATCATGATAGCAAAGAAGATTAAAGATTATTTTATTAAAAGATGCGGCCAAAGACAGAAGTGGGCATGAGTGACAATCACAATGTTTCTCACTAGGGTAGGTTGGCAGCAAAGATGTCATACATACAGTAAATATTATACACAGATAGGTTGAAAGAAGTCCTCAAAAATCAATAAGAAAATATATTGTATATCAGAGCCATTAGCAATAGTTCCTTCACATGAAGTAAAAGCACTTGATACAAAAACACAAAGGTCAGACTATATTAGCAATGTTTTACTGAGACCCATATTTTGATCCACTTCCTTATCTGTACCTTCTGTTTTAAAAAAAAACAACAGCTGGACAGATAACAGTTAAGCAATGGAAAAAAATATTCACTAGCTCCTATGCAATACAGAAATGAGACTGTGACTTCTGTCTTTAGTACAGGACTTTCTTCAGGTTTCTCTTCAGTATAGTTCGAAGTTCAATGGTTTAAAAGCACCAGACAAAGTTTTAGAGAATGAATCCATAAGCTACCTAGCTGTATTATCAGTACATTTGGTGTGTTTAATCTGAATTTTCCTTAATCTTTATTTGCAGTTTGAAGCCTGCTGAAGGTGGCTGACAGCCTAAATAGGCACTCGTCTTTACGTAATTCTAACAACACCTTAGATTCAGATCTTTCTTCTGCTCTGACTTGTAATAACTAAAATATGCACGTGTACAGTGCATTGCACTGTCCAAAGAATATTCTATGCCCTTTTGAAAAACTCAAATACGGAAAAGAAACTGGGTAAGAATTGAAATACCTAACCCTGAACTTCTTGTTCTATTTTTGTAACAAATTTTCCAGTGGCTTTAATCCAACCCTAAAATCACTTTCAAACCCCAACCAGTTTTGAGATACACAGAATAAGCTATTTTTCTGGATAAATTAGGTGTAGCAATGATAAGGCATTCAGTTAGCATGGAGGCATAGACACAGTTGTGAATGACTTAAACTGAAATAAAAATCAAGTGGTCATTAAACAGCGGTGTTTTTAAGACTCAGAGAAATTTTTTACTGCATCATTTCAGCCCCACTTTGGACTCTCAGAGAGCTACACAAACATTGTAATATAACAATGCTTCACTTAAATAGCACTTATTTCAGCATTGATTTTGTTTAGATTGACACTGAGTGCTAGAAAGATTCTGTAATTGCTCCATTCTGAAAATAGACAGTATTATCAGCCAAGAAAACCTTCATTTCTTCATTATCCAATTTTCCCAGGTGAAAGAAATGTCACATGGAGGATTCGTGTCCAAGTCAAATCACACAGTAAGAAATTACAAATGGGAATCTAAACTGCTCTTGAATTAGAAACTCTATTCCACCACAACAAACAAAACTGTGTGCCTCCTACACACTATGTTTGCCTACCATATATTTACTTGAGGACTTTGGACTAAAATCCACTCACAGTACAGCAAATTTAAAAGGAAACAAACTTTTTTTTCTTATCATTTCATGGACACTGGAGGGATGTTTCACCACTGGAAATGCAAGCTGATTTATTTTAAACAACCTTGGAATTAATCAGTTTACAGAACTCCAGTTTACAGGATGACTGTTTGGCCATCAAGAAATTCTTGACTAAGTTCTACCCAAATATATGCCATTAAGTGTCAGTGTGTATATCTGGATCTGGTAAGCCCAAAGTATAAAATTTCAGGTGCTTGTGAAATTACTTATATTTACCTACACTTACTCACGAAATAGCCCAAAGATTAAACATAGGGCTAAACACTCACACAAGAAGCTTGAGCTTTCCACCCAGTTAGGTAATTAAGAACACTGGGGGCATTTCAGTGGTACGTTGCTGACATTTCCCATTAATTTTCAGGAAAAATCCCACCTATGAAATAATTCCCACTCTGTGAAGGGTTGTACCAACGACTGAAGTCCTGCAACTTCTCTTCCCGCAGTTGAACAATGCTCTAGCAACACAGAACATCCAGACATATCCCAAAAACATGTCTTTTCCTATGGGTTTCTTTATGCTTTTGGGTTCATAGAAATGGCTAATACCTCCCTCTCAGTTCTGAAGGACAGGTGACTCTGCAGCCTCTCCCTGAATTGGAAGCTGTTACTAGGTTTTCATTACCATAGACAAGATATGTTCTTTTCTGTTTTACCAAAATTATCTGTGAAATCCAGCTGTCTCAGTTATTTTATGTAGGAGTTACATTTTCATAGGCTCAGTGAAACAAGTTTCCAGCTGAAAAAATAACAGCTGGTTCTGTAACTGGGCCCCAGATCACAATGGAGATGTACAAGGAAGACAAATGAAAGGCAAGCAGTAATTTCAATAACTTGCATTTCCTAATTATCAGGTATTTAGCTTTACTATCTAATAACATACTTTTAACCTAGATTTTTTTAAAAGACTGCTTAGCACTTTTTTTCTAAGAACAGATTTATCCCGTGGAGAATAATGGGACAATTGTGGCCCAGAATACTATTCACCAGAAAGAAATAGATCCCCAGGTAATTAGATATGTAGAACCAAATATTTAATCACTGATGTTTAACCTGTGCTTGCCAAGCTGAAAGCATCATAATTGAGTGTATAATGTCTTTGTTTGTTGAAGCATGGATATCTGTGAGAATAATTGAGCATTTTCATGCTCAAAGCTACCTTGCAGGCCACAGAAATAACTTAGTTGATGAATAAATGGTATTATGCGAAGTAAAATCAGAAGCAGCAAAATATCTGCAGTCAAAGCATTATTTCTAGACATCTGCTACAATATTAATAGTAGACTGTTTGTTATTTCTCACTATCCAAACAAGTGAAGGGTGCTTTTAATCCCCATCTTTTAGTTTGGGGAAGTGCATCGAAATAAGTAACACTTAACACAGCAATGATACCATCCAAATACTGCTAATGAGAAAGAAGATATCACATCAGAATTTCACCCTATGGTGAAAAAGAAAATGTTTTTGGTTTTTTTTTTTTTTTTTTTTTTTTCAGATTTCTTGCCGATTTTAAACCTAATTACCTGAAAATCAAGATTTCATACTAGAAGATGAACAAATTATTCAGTTGTGCATGAGGAGTTACAATAAATTACTTCTCTCACTTGCACCATTCTAAACTGCAATGATGAGCTCTAGAACTAATTGCTAAAGAAAAAAGAAAAGAGTGGGGGAAAAATCCAAAAAAGTAAACTGTGAAAGCGAGTCAGAATTATCCTGCATATTTCTACAGTATTTTAAGAGGTATTTCTTCCTTACAACTCCATACATACATAAAAAATGTGCTGCTTCTTAATCTCAGGGAGCATTTCTCAGCGCCTTCCAGCACGCTATGAAGTTCTTTTTTTACATGGACACTTGCTCAGTGGGGCACAGACAATGAAGTGCTGCCAGAGCTTATCATTTAAAAGGAAGACAAATGACCACATCTGATATCACGCATGGTTTCTTTGCAATATCTTACTATTCCCCTTTGTATTGCCTAATACAATCATGTAGTACATTTTATTTTATATAATTTTTACAATCAGGCCTTGACAGTGATGACTTATTCTGTGGGGATGAAACCTGTATGTGCTTAATCAGAAATTATTTTATGTGGATTCATCCCTGCAACTAGAATTTAAATGATACAGGACTGACACTCATTTTGCTGAAATTACACCGGTGCAAAGAAGGATGAAATTGGGTACCTCATCATTTCCAAAGACATTTAGAGTATATGCAACAAACCAATTAATCCATCACGTATTTCTAATCAGTTAGAAGGACCAGATTTTGCTTCCAGTTACCTCAAACCTTTTCCCCATGTGTATTGTATAATGAAATCTCCGCAAGACATGTTCCTGCATATATTAGCAGTCATGTCCCAGCTTATATATCTACCCGCATAATCTAAAATATCTTCAGAATAGATGAAACTAATCCAGAAGACTCCAAGGCAAGAAAAGTGGCTTGTTAAACAATAATAAATAAATATTAAAAAAAAACTGCAATGTCAACACTTCTGCTGCAAATGCTACTGGGTAAGGCAAAGTAATTGCTAGGAAAACTATTTTACTCCTACTTGAAATCTTAGCTGCCTCAGTGATTATCAGGCAATTAGTGATCATTAATGGCAAGCTTAAGCATGTTACTATGTCCATAAATGGAAATAAGTTGATGCCAGACCCCCTGAGCAGTACTAATTACATACTTCTGTGACCACCCCTCTCACAGAAACAGGATGTCTCGCAATATGCAGCACACTTGTTCAAGCAGGATGGCAGTGGGCTATCATTTCCATTTTAGAAATGAAAACAGAAGAAATAAAAATAGCAATAGCCAGTGCTCCAAGAGAAGTGGGTAACAGATCAGGTTAGTGAATGAGTGTCACAAGTCATACTGGCTAACGTTGTACCCAGCTATTGCCTTTATTTTATTTAGGAAACGTCAAACACTCACAGTCCACTTTTCAGATAAACTGGGCATCTGCATCTCCAACTAATTTCAACAGTGTTTACAATGTGGTAAAGGAGCATAGCTAACAAGCAGTGTTGGCATGAGTCAGATATGCTGCCTTTTTTCCATGATACAGTCTGCAGATTTTTGCTGACTCCTGTTAGCTTCTAAAAATGCTGGTAAGCTTATGTTTTACAATCTGTGTGCATCAAAGAAGTACTGATCATGGGGATTAACTTCTGAAAACTCCCCAGATCTCCAGTTACCAGAAGGAACAGATATGATGGTACCTTTTGGTACCTTTCTACAAGGATTCTATAAAAAAAGAAAATCCTTGATCAACCAAAGTATTTTCCAGCCTGGAAAGATTTAGTCATGCAAGTATCTGAAGTAAGGATGGAAAATATCAGGAAAAAAAAAAAGAAATCTTTATAAACAAGCCTTCACAGCTTAAGAACACTTACCAAGTACAGAAGGCTTTGGAGGCATTAGCTAACAAATTAATCTTGACAATAAACCCTTGCTTGACTAAATGGTAAAATGCCTCAGCTTCCTATTTTACTGATGAGAGAAAACACTGCATGAAATGAAGGTGCAAAAACTTAAGTAATAATGCAAAGCACGTAACAAGAGGCAGATAATAATGGAGAATGACACATACTAATAAAGTGCTCAGGCAGGATACATACAACTGAAGATGTACACCACAGCAAAATCAAACAAAATATTACCTGACTTTTACTTTTTTTTTTTTTTTTTTTTTTTTTTGTAGAATAAGCATGAGTTAATTCATTTATGACAAAAGGCTCAAATCAAGATGTACTTGCTGCATTTGAAAATACACAAACAGCTGCATTCATCCTAAAGAAGGAAAAAGACTGACATAAGATCATGGTGTAAGAAAACTCATTACATAACACACTTAATTTCCATCTCTTGTCAGGCACTAGTTTATCCCTCCACTTTAACTGGTCTCAGAAAAAAAATCCAACAGACTTGTTGCATCCATCAGTAAAAAAAAATAAATTAAACTACATATTGGACTAACAGAAAACAGGGGCATACAATAACCTCTACAGGAAATATTCTAACTACTCACTGAAGAAAAATATACTATGTGTCACATTTTATCCTAATTCGATATATTAAAAGAAATCAACCATGTTCTGCAACAGTAAACCTCTACATTGACATCTGCACATGAAGGTATTGCATTTCTTGATTAAATTCACCGAACGCTGTGGAAGCATACCTCTTTGGGCAGAGCACTCCTCAAGAAGAGAGCACTGCATCTGAATGCGGGGCTGCATTTAAGATCCATGAAATGTATCTCCTAAGTGGGCTATTCAAATACACACTGGAGGAAATGGTCACTCTGAGGGTTCATTCAACCATTTATGAAATAAACAATTTTTGAACTAGTTCACAACAGAGTATTATAAATCAAAACCTGAGTTTTAATGGAACAACAAGTTTGTCATCCCAGCATTTCAAAACTTTAACTGGACATTGGACTTATGTGTGCAGAAGTTATTCATCTGTAAAAGAGCAGAAAAAAAGTATTACAAACCTTAACTGAGCTAATATGATTGTATTTTGATAAAAAAAAAATGCCATATCATGGCTATTGGAGGGAATTTTGAGTGAGAAGGGAACACTGAAATGAGGACAATTCTCTGAAGGCTGCTACTCATGCCATACCTGCAGATGTACTCATGCCTAAAAGCACAGTCTGACCTCTGAAATTCATACTTCTAGTCATCTCCACCACTTGATTCCTTTCATTCCTGCAATGCCAACAAACAACAGAAGTTCTTCCAGATTAGAGTGCGAGGCATTTCACTTCACCATCTTTGGCTTTGTCAGGCCCCACCTGGACAACTGCATCCAGGGTTTCTGCCCTCAGCACAAGAAAAATACAGAGGTGTTGGAACGGGTCCAGAGGAGGGCCGTGAAGATGAACAGAGTGCTGGAGTACCTCTCCTATGAAGGGAGTCTGAGAGAGTTGGGTTTGTTCAGCCTGGAAAAGAGAAGGCTCCAGGGAGACCTCACTGTGGCCTTCAGTAGCTAAATGGAGCTTACAAACAGGAGGGAGAGCAACCTTTTACATGGGCAGATAGTGATAGAACAAGGAGGAATTCTTTTAAACTGAAAAAGGAGAGATTTACCTTACGTGTTAGGAAGAAATTCTTTACTCAGAGAGTGATTGGGCACTGGAACAGGTTGCCCACAGAAGCTGTGGATGCTCCATCCCTGGAGCTGTTCAAGCACAGGTTGGATGGGACCCACAGCAGGAACATTGGAGCTAGATGACCTTTAATGCGCATTCCAACTCAAGCCATTCTATGATATACCGGAATCCAGGACTCATTTTTCCCCTATTGAAGAAGCTTCATTATCAAGAGTCCACACTATGATGTACAGCAAATCTTTCCTAATTTCAGAAATGAGAAAGCTTCCCGTTTACTACTGTTTATGACTGCCTTCACCCAGAAAGAAAAATGCAGCATGGTATTAAAAGTGACATTGAGATAAATGGCACACCTTGATTTAGGCCTTAGTTCTGCCACCCTTGCCTAGAGAACTTTTAATACTTTATTTCTATGACTACTTGAAAGAAGATTTAGTCCACACTTAGGAAAATTTGATAAAAATCCCAGCAAAGATAGAAGATTATATAGCTGGTTTTAACCCTTTAAATCAGCCTAGCAGGGGTTTGCACAAAGGAAAAGGAGATGGAAACAACTGAGGTACAAAATTCTTTGGATGAAAGAAGTTCAGCTTTCTTCCTTCAAATAAAAAATAACAATTTACCATTTGATTACTACAAAAACTAAATTTTGGACTTAGAAACACCTTCATGTTCTTATTTACTTCACAAATAATATGGAAAAAAAAAGACCCCTGAGCTACTACATACCTCCATGATAAAGAAAACAATTGTGCAGAAGACTGTTAACTCATAAAATCCAGAGTACAAATTATTTAAAATAATAATAATAATAACAGTAATAACTTGTTCTTGTTGCATTCCACATTCATGGCTCTGGGAGAAACATAAGAAATTTAAAAATGAATGTTTAAATCACTGTGTAGAAAATCTGTTACAAAGTCAGACTTTAGCCCTTTTCTAGGCACTCTTAAATGAGGACTGAGAACGTAATTTAAAAGAGGGTGAAAAATCCAATAAAACATTTCTATAATGATCAGCAATATTATATCTTCACATTCATATTCCATGGGTATTTCAGGCCTGCCTCAGATTTAAAAAAAAGTCTGATTTTGAATTGCTGTAATTAACTGCAAAAGCTTGCTGATTTGTTGATGCAAAATAATGTCAATCTTTTTGGTAAACTTGTTAGAATCTTTGTAAATAAATAGCAGAAATTATATAAAGAGCAAATATTCAGCTCCTGCATTTGTCATCTCTTTACTGCTGGTGCACAGAGAAAGGCATTGTGGGGAGAGACAGATGAGGACTTTTCCCTCACAGGACACTAGTGTTTATTAAGACAGGGAGGAAAGAAGGTGTAAACAACTGAGTTAGAAGAAGAGCCAATAAATAGTTTTGGAAGCACTGGAGATGGAAAAATAAAATCCCCCTTGATCTGCATGGCTGCAAGCACGCATCATTAATCCAGAAACTATCAGTCTTAGGCTGAATCTTTTTCTAAGATTATCAATGGCACTTTTTAATTTGAACAGAATAGCCTGGACCTAACCTGCGAATACCTAATACGTGAGCATCACTGAGCAATAAATTGAGAGTGGTAGACTTTCCACTACCAGTGTTGCATATTAAGTGCGTGAACACTCATGAAGCACTTTGTGTGCCACACTATCCTTCCTTATGTTCTGCAGACAATATTGGTTCCAGTTCTTTTTTATTACTGTAAATTCAGAACGAAGAAGAATCATGTCACTACGTAATGGCAATAACCAATTTGCCATAGCAAGCAGTGGTGTAACTGCTGCAAAATGAGGTGCTTGGCCTGATCATAAAGAGCACAGCATAAACTGATACGTTCTGAGAAAAGCTGAACAGGATCAGGCTATTATAAATGAGACAAGAGATATTAATCAGAGCTGCATCCTCAAATGCAAACCATTATTTTTTGATACCTGTCTTTCAGCACCTGGGGAGGAATGGAAAAGTCCACGCAGGAATGGGATAAGGGCAGCCAAAGACACAAAGCACAGGCATTTCTCAGTGGTAGGAAAAGAAACAGTTATTTTGTGGATTTTTTCAAAAAACCTTCTGTGTATTTTCAAGGTGCTAGATATGTTTTACTTTAGCACTGAGAACGCTGAGCTTTCTATCTTTCCACCAAGAAGTCTGACTCAACATACACAAGAATATGAAGTACAGCAATCCAGCTCTGCCAAATTCTATTTATGGTCCAAAATTTTTATTCCAGTGTTACATTCTGCTAAATCTTTTCTTTTACAAAGGCAGATGTTTTAACAAGGCACTTGAGAACAACAATTTCTGCAGCCCATATCAGCACTTGCCACTACCATTTTTATAAACACTCTAGGCACAATATGTATCCCAAGCATACAGGGATCAAAAGCTCTTGTGTTGAGGCAAAAAAAAGTACAAAACAGTTTGGGGCCCGATTCTGTTTCTACTATGTTCAACAACAAAGAGAATGAACCATTTTTCTCTTAAACTACTAAAATGCTCCAGAATCATAACCCCCTGTCTGGCAGGGTTTTAAGTCAAACATCAGTCTGGAAGATAATATTGCCTTGGCTAAAGGACTCTCAAAGAAGGGAAGAATAGAGAATAAAGGCATAAGCATGTCAAATCAAAGTTATCAGTGGGCAACTACAGTCAATTTAGTGGGTTTCTTTTGTCGTTTTTTTTGTGTGTGTTTTTTTTTTTTGTAAAAAAAAGAATAAAGTAATAAGTTGACCATGCTTCCATCAATTTAAAATGCTCTGCTAGATAAACATTTTTTAAGATTCGTACAACAGGCCTTCTATGTACCAATGAATACACTGCAGACTAATGCACTGACAAGCTCCAGCTCTCTTTCTAGCAGCTGAATTCTTGGATAAAATCATTTTGCAGGGTATGAGCGATGCAGTTCTGAAAATAGCATCACTGCAAAATGAAAGATGGCAAGAACCTCTACAATGCTGATTTATTTCAATGCAATTTCATATTTTATGTTCAGTGTCTATTTTAATGTTTTCATCTGAATTTTTATACCTAATAAAATGTAAAATTGTAGAATTTGCGAGCTTCAAAGCCGCAACATAAATTGTTAATAAGGAAACA
The DNA here is from genome assembly GCA_023055505.1 of Callipepla californica brunnescens. Taxonomy (NCBI): domain Eukaryota; kingdom Metazoa; phylum Chordata; class Aves; order Galliformes; family Odontophoridae; genus Callipepla; species Callipepla californica. Next base: position 6,353,446 of record JALIRH010000001.1, read on the forward strand.
AAAACAACCACCACCACCAACAAAAAAACAGAATAATAAAAAAATAACTGTTCACAATTTACATCATAAAGTATGTAAAACAGAAAAATGCTTTGTGGATCCAAATAATAATTTGCATTTATTACCGCCACACGTGCAAAGATGCTCAGATGCTCACAAAAAGAAAACAACACCAATCAACAAGCTGTTTTGCACTGATCCTTAATTATGCTTCTACTAGAAGAATGGGCTGGAGCAATACTTTTAAAAATCTGTGATTTTATAAATCTTGCATAACTGTCTGCATCCAGACATGTGCTGCTAAGAAAACACTAAAAGGAGATACTGCACTTCCCTGACTTACCAAACACCATTTTTTTCCAGCGCACTGCTATGAAGGTACACGTCAACAGATTTTTTTTCATTGTAATTAAAATTTTTAAATAGACTGTAAAATATAAATTTCAAATGAGAAGAAGTCTGATATTTTACTATCTACTAATGAAATTATATTTTCTAATTAACAGCAGCTGTAAATTTGGCATGCTTCTTTCACAGATTTTAAGCTAAAATAATGAGATCGTATGTATACAAGTGATGTCAAACTCTCCAGCTACAGCGATAGAAACAGATGTAAAGGACATATTGTAAATATCTTCCATCTACATTCAGTCACGGATATAGCAGGCAATGCCATGTACCAAGCCCAGCAACACACTCACTAAGACCTACACTGGTTAGGTTCAAGTGAAGAAACCAAATATAAAAACACCCCAGTTGTGCCAGCCCTAATTCATATGACTCACACAGACTTCCCTGAGTTGTCCTAATGACACCAAAACAGTAAAGATGATTCATATGAACAAGAAATAGGAATACACTGCTTCTTTTCTAAAAATGTCCTTGGCTTCTATGCCTGCATACCTGCATATATGTATGCCTGTATGTATATTATTCAGTTCTCTGCATATGATTTTTATCTTCAGATGTTTTACACCGATTTATCTAGTTAGCAGATCTCTTGTGAACGTAATGTGTGATTTATTCTCTGCTCAATTTATTCTCTACCCAAATACTCAAACATATGGAAAAATAGAGAGTGAGGAGGAAAATTAGAGAAAATAAAATTAGCCATATCCAGAATTATGTAATTATGGGAATAGCATTATAGATACTGAAAGCTTTTAGTCTCATGTTTGTTAAAAATCAAAATATCTGTTTTTGTTTACATTTTTATCAGCATAGCCAGACTTACCTGGAAGCAGTAGGTCCATCTCTGCATCAACTAATGCTCATTATCAGCAGAAATATTAACACTACACAGACATGCTGTTCCAAAAGTCTACTTAGAAATTTCAGCATTTTAAAACCAGTTTTTAAACTCAAGACTATCTGTTCGGTGCAGGAGAGATAACAGAACAGTAATAGAGTTCCACGCCACCTTTATCAGGGAACATGCAAAACTGTATTTACATGATAGTATATTTTTCACAAAATGCTGTATAGAAATGGATGATAAAGAAATGAAGAAGCCTATAAAGAAGTGCACTGTGTAGTGTTAGTAATAGGGACACTGTGGCTGTAAGGACAGGAGAACCGTATATAATGATATTCTCACATAAGTGCAAAATATCTGCAGTGCTGCATGTATAATTGAAATATTTGGAGATCCTGTGTTAGCAGTAAGTGCATGGAATAAAAGTAAGAACTAACATATAATAGATGCGTGATACGTAACACAATGAAAATAATACCTTCTAGCAAAGCCTCTAATACAAGGCTTACCTGCTGATAACATGCATCTAAAAATCAGGACATTATTATTTCTGTTCTTAAATTGTTCATTAAAGGAAACCTTCAGAATTTGCGGTGAAATACTCCAGCAGACAAAGCAACAAATGTGTTTACACCACCTGCTCAGATTTTCAATGAGAAATTAAGGCTCCCATTTCATACAGCACACACCTCCACTTGAAATTCTCTGTACGTTGCTGGGCAAATATACCAAAACCTTTTTGCAGCCTCTGAGAAGTAAAATGAATCCAATGTCTGAGATTCTATCAAACAGGCATTGCTTGAAATACACCATGCTAGTGTGGTCCTGTATTGGCAATGCACACTTTTGAATGCTTTAGTAAAAGCACATTAAAAATACTTGCTGATGCAGAAGTAACAGATGACTGAAGGAAAAGAGATTGTACAGTGATGAGTTGATGAAATCACAAACTACATAGCCTTCAATATGCACATTTTCATACAACAGTTGGACAATGCTGCTTCCTCAGCATAACTTTTCAACTAAAAGAAAAATAGACTGAAAATAATGGGAAAAGGCAGGTCACTCAGAACACAGTATCAGCTCATCTTCGGTCCTTCAATTATTAATATCTCTTTTTTCCTTCATTTTTTCTCCTATCTTTAATATCCTTAATATAAAATTACTGTAAGGGCATTCCTATTTGTGTCAGTTCTCTTTGTTCTTTCCCGTTTGTGTCCTGTAGCAGGAGATAACTAACTGTGAAGACTTAAAAGAGATTCAGAAAGACGTTTTCTCTATCACCTGTTACATCATTAATTTTTGCAAAGCAGCTCTCCATCAACCTGTTGTGCTGTCTCCTAAATGAGCCAAGCCTCATTTGCACTTTAGTTTCAAAGGGAGAAACATTACCGTGAAGGATGGACAGATGCTATAGATTGTTTCTATAAATTTTTCAATGGAGTAATAATGGGGAAAAGGAAAAGAAAAAAAAAAAAAAGAAAGCTAACAGTAAGTAGTTTGTGTGGGACATGAAAAAGCTGCTAACAACACGTTCAGAATTACTCAATCACGGGTATAGTTTATAACTAGAATTGCATTAATATAACATGCTTCCCTGTTGACAATTTCTATTATCACGACTGGCAGTAAAGGTAAATTCTGAAGGGAAATGGTAAACGTGGACGGATGTGAAAAATAATTTTAAAGAAATATCACAATTCAATGGTTAGAAGTGATCTGGACGTCTATTTGAAATTATGCAACCTTCTTTTTCTACAATCTTTTAATTTCAAGAGGCTCTATATTTCCTTCTCTCTTAAAATAAGATAAATCTGTGTAGAAGATCAGGCGTGGTTGGTTGTGTATGATACACTTTAGCAATACAGAAAGAAACAGTCAGATACAGGAGCACAAGCACAGAGAAAGCACCGATTTAAAGCCCCAGCTTTGTAGTTTGTTACTCTTATTTTTATACGATGCGTCTTTATGAGCAGCAAAAGATTAATTTTAACACCATTTTTACTTCGATAAAGTAAAAACATGTATTCGATTTGGAAGACACGAGGCCGTTATTTTACACTTGTATGTGGGTTTTTTTTTTCATTTATCAGTGCGAGTCTTTGAGCCTTCTGTAACAGAACCGATACTCAGAACCCAATCCAATTATAACAACCTATCGGCAGTACTAATTGGTGAAAATGCACTGCCGGTAATTGCTGTAAACTCATCGTTCTGCACACAGTGAACGAGGGCAATAAATTCCACCCAGCGTTAAACAATGGGGAAGACTCCCATCAGCACTGTTTTTCTTATGTAAAATGCATTAAAGTGAGTCATCCACTTAAAAGTTCCCTACTGATAGCTTCAACCCAGATCAGGGACTAAGGTAAGCGCTTCAACATGATGATAATAATAACAAAAGGAAAGAAGGTGTGGAGGAAATAAAACAAAAGGAAGAAAACACGGTCATAGAGCTCACTTCAATCTCTAGCCGAATCTCAAAGATGATGAATTGGATTATTTTTGCCCTTTTATTGCCTGCCTTCATGATGTGATCCTAGCACGGCTCCGGGCAGCAGTTTCATGCTAATAAGTGCACGGTGTTTTAAAGATCCGTCTGCCAGGCATGCCAAAGCCAAGCTCGGTTCGCACCGAGTACCACCACCTCTCACAAAGATGCTTTCGAGAAGCGCTAATTCTAAGGCCGGCTCTCGGGCTCGTGGAAGGAAAACAGCCCTTTAGTCGCGTGGCTTCGAGCTCGCTACAAAAGCCGGGCTTGCGCACATGCGTGCGCACACACACACGAAACCGCACGAACAAACACATACATAAAACAAAACCCCGGAGCTGTCAAAATACTCTCGGTGCTCGCTGGCTGGCGGCCAGGTAGGGAAAGAGCGGAGCTCCGGGCAGCTCCGTCCTGCCTCCGAGCGGCACGCAGCCTCTCCCAGCCGATTTTTATTTAAAATCCCTCAAGTTTGGATTATTTTTTTTTAATATATATCTATTTTTTTTTTTTTCTTGATTTTTAAGAGCGCCCGAAGTCCTGCCGGACCGAAATAACCCCGTTGGGAGGAGGGGGCGGGTTCCGCGTAACTCGAAACTTTCCTCCCGGCGCGGCTCGGCCGCCGGGCTGTGTATATTTAGCGATGTCGGAGGCACAGCTTTCACCTCCAAAAGTCCGACTGCCACCGGGGCACGGTCCCCCCCCCCCCTACACACTCCGGCTCGGTCCCCCCCCCCCCCGCCCCGGCTCCCCTCTTTGCCCAGCCGAAGCCTTGCGGCTTTCTCTCTTCCCACGCAGAGTTACTTTTAGTAGCGCTCGGTACCGCTGTCCCCAGAGCCGGGAATGCCCCCGGCCCGGAGCTGTCCCCATCCCCGCTCCCGGCGCTGCCCCATAGGGACTTACGTGGTGGGCGAAGGGAACGGGCCCTCCGAGGAGTGGTTCATCACCAGGGACTGGAAAAGTGTCAGGCTAAAGACCAGCAGCCAGCCAGCAGCCATCTTCCAGATCGAAGATCGATCCCTCTTTTCTTTTTTTTTTATTTTTTTCCTTTCCCCCCCAAAGCCGGCGAGTCGGTAATAATAATCAATTCAATTATTGTGCGTGCCGGGCGTTGGGGGGGCCGCTGGTTTTTAAAGGCTCCTCCGCTGCCCCCGCCCGCCCCCTGGCACAGCCCAGCGATGTGCACGGAGCGCGGCCGAGGGTGGGGAGGAGGAGGAGAAACGATGGAGATCGGTGGGTGGAGAGGGGGAAGAGAGGAGCGAGCGCGAGAGAGGCACTCCACTCTCTGCTACTCCGGCAGCGGCTCCAGCTTCATCCGATCCGCCGCCATCAGCGCTACTTTTGTAACGGATCCCCGCTCGCTCCGTGCGTGCGTCCGCTTCCCTGATTTATCCCCGATTGCGGAGCGGCGGCGACGGCAGCGGCGAGAGGGGAGGAGGAGAGGGAAAGGAGGCGGGGTGGGGGCTCCTGAAAGGAGAGGAGGGAAGGGAGAGTTGGCGGCGGGCGGCTTTTTCCCGGCTGCTGCCTTCCTGCCGCCGGCGGGAGAGTGGGGGCGGGCGCCGGGCGCTGCGCGGCCGCGCTCCTTACATGGAGCGGGGAGCTCCGGGCATCCGAGCGACGTGCCGCACCTCCGAGCCTCCCGCGAGCTATTTTTAACGGCGTTTCGTGCCTGTTTTAATCCCTCTCCCCAACCCCACCCTCCCCGTCCTTCTGGAGGAGCAGGAGCCGCCCGCCCAGCAGTGCGCTCAGTGTGGGGTGCAGTCGTGTATGCGTATGGATGGGTCTGTGTGGCCCTCTGGTGCGGGTCCCCGAGGCTCGCTGCGGGTTACCAGGCTCCGTCCACACAGCTGTGTATTCTTTTCAGAGCCCTCGGACAACGCACTGGTTGCCTTTCCTCAATGTCCGCAAACACCCGTCTCTGTGGCAGTCATACATTCCCCATACAAAGTAATCCAGGGAAAGATTGCTTAGGTAATTTAATAAAGCAGTTAAAAGTTCACTAACAGCTTTTCACTAAAATGTCTTTCTGTCTTTCTAATTTTTTTTTTGGTAATTAGTCCAACAGGTGGAAGTGAAGGAGCAGACACTATTCATGCTATTCTCAAATCCACTGTATCAAAGAGTACCCTCGTCTTGACCGTATTAACTCACAACAGCCTCTGTAAAACAAAAAAATGTTCATCTCTCTTTTAAAGGTGGCAGAAGGACCAGAGCTGAGATCCACAAATGGAGAATTGAGTGTTTGCATTGCCCGGGCTCAACGCCAGCACGATATTTCAGTTGCAATCTGTAAACCATGCAGTCACTCATCCTCATTGTTTCTGGACGGGAGCTGGCACTTCAGAGCTGGTGGGAAGAACTCCCAATTGTCGTCACCTATCCACCTACCTGTAGATACGTAGGATTTAGGGTTTAGATGCAGATCTAAAATACCCATTTCTAAAACAGTAGTGCAGCCTGTAAACATCTATAATTGGGCTAATATCTACAATCCGTCCTTAGGTCTGCACAGGCCTTGCTGCTTTGCCACATTGTGTAGCAGCTCTTCAGATGCTGCTATAACTTCTCATCCAGCACATCCCTGCTGTGCAGGGGCACCAATGGTCTCTGCTATAAGGTGCGGTGGGCAACTACAGAGAGCCACAGTTATGGGATAATTTCTTTGATGTACTACTTCATAGGGTTCATGGAGATGAGATCCAGGGTGGGGAAAAGACTTCAGGGAGCAGAGTAAAGGTTTGGAGAAATGCATGGGGGAGTGAGTCTTAAAATGTGGAGTGGTTCAGACTGTACGAGGCCATGGCAACTTTACTTCTTTGAGTGTAATTTATGACATCCCCTCACTCTTGGAGCCCCACCCTGGTTAAGCCTAGTATTAGCTAATATATAAAGGGCATCAGTTTAGTTATGAACATGAATATTCCCCCCAAACCACTGGTTCTGCTGCTTGCTAGCATTCTCAAGGTCAACACAAGTTCATGCCTGAACTCAGCTTGGATCTTCGGTGCTCTTTTAGTTGCGCCTTAGATCACCTACATGATGGATTAACATTCCAGCCTAACCCATTCAGAATAAGAAATGGTAATGCCCCACATGGCAACTTGCCTCACCGAAGGGTACAACGTTTTCCTCGGTTCATCTCTGTCCGGCGAGAAAAGTGTTCGTGCCAGTTCCCAGCTGTGCTCCCCCTGTAGGCTCATACACGGGCCACAGTCACTGAGATGGGAATAAGGTACTTTGTGCTCCTCCTGCTGATATAGGCAGGCAGAAAGGGTTCACGGGTTGGTCAGGGCTTAGAGGGTGCAAATGACTGTGCAGGCCCACGTGGGAAATAGTTTGGATGTGTGAGAAAGTAAGCAAGACCGCTCTCACTCAGACATAATGTTTCAGTATAAAGTATAGGAGACAAAGAAAAAATCAAAGATGGTAAAAGAAAATAATAAATATGAAAGCATAAGGTTACACAGGAATGCTTTTTTCATCATTGGTGATGCTGCATGTATCACTCACGGAGCTGCTTTCGGCAGGAAGTATTGCTGCTCATAATTCTAACAACAGTAACATGGGGCCTAGCAATGCAACAGTGCAATGCATGGGTGGGTTGGCACTCCATCTAGCATGGTAAGCTCCAGCTCGTGACTGTTTTAGCAGTGCTAATACATCGCAATAATAGCTTAAATGCAAAAATATATATATATAGTGCTGGAGAAAAATACTACTGTTTTTATTATAGCACTGTTTGAAACATCAAATCTACTGTGTACTTTACAACAAGACTCACTGCCAAGTACTAACCTCACAATGAATTCCTCTTAGGTGTAGGTGAATGCCTCCCTGGAACACACTAAGGCTCAGGGAAGAAGAGGAAGGGTGTTAATGTGTAGCTGCAACATGGAGGAGCGGTGTGCAGGTTAGCTCTGAGCCAGCTGACTGAGGCATGAGGAGCAGCCAGAGCTGGAACGCAGAGCTTGGCACCTGTACCACCTATGTGGTATTCATGGGAAGGCTCAGATCTGTGATACACAACTCAAGTTCAGCCTGCAGGCTTTATAGCATTTACAGACAAACGTGGACTGGAGCCCAGTTTTGAGAAAAGCTGGAGTCAAATAATAATTTTGCTTCAAAATGAAGTGAGGCTTGAAACTGGCTTTTGAATTTTTGTCTTTATTTTCATCTGAAAATCTGGAAATCAGTGCCATGCACAGAGAACAAAAGAATGTGGGAACTCCAATAATGATGTATTATTTACTCTTTTCTCACTCTTCTGTTCCGCATCATGCTTAAAATACATTTATTTAATGAAGATGCATAATGTTTGGAAATGCTGACCTCATCATGACCTCATCATGACTCATGGATATGAATAAATGTACTCATAAATGAGTTTCCTCTGGCTTTGACAGGAATGTGTGACTGACAATACATAATACTAGCAGAATTAATGTTCTTGGTATCTCTTCGTTCTTCTGTAACCTAGGAAAATAAAAAAAGTAATTTTGTCATGAAATTTTAAAAAGTCATTAAGATCTCCTAAGTGATCAATTTCTTAACATTTGATTCTTAGAATATTTCCATATGCGAACACTTTTAGAACAGTATTTCATATATATGGTTTCTACTTCACAATAGTGTTGCATTGGAGTTATTCTTATAATTCATCTTGTTAAGGTTCCTAAAGATCTATTACGACTGACAAGTCTTCTTTTATACGCACTTAAATATAGACTTGAATGACAAACCACAAAAGTAAATCTTTCTTCATTCTTACTTCACCTCATTCTAAATTTATTACCTGTCATATCTGACCGAGACCTTTCTTTGAAGGAGCATAGGAATGACAAGGATTGATATAATGACAGGGATCTTACAAAAAATTTGCTTTGCACCTACTCGAATTGCTGAGAATCTTTCAATTGACCTTGATGGTTCTTATGTCAGAAATAGAAATTCCTCTAGCAAATAAAAGTATGAAATCTATTTTGCATCAGTCTTCTCAGTTGTATATCAGTATGAAGAATTAACTCAGGATCAAGTCTTTGTATTTCATTTCACTTTTCAGAAATGATTTACACTGTTGTAAATCCAGCATAAGAGATGCAACAGCTAGGTTTTCTGTCTGTGAACCATTAAAAAACAGACAAGCAAACAACAACTACAACAAAAGCAGATTCTATATCAGAAGCAGATTCAACGTATTATTAATCTTCTTATATGCTGGTTCATCAACTCATTGTCCAGTAATCAGCATTGCCATAAAACTTTTGAATAAAAGTTCTTGTTTGACTTAACTGATATGGAAATTAGTTATAGTACAGAATGATTCACTGTATTTTTTTTTAATATTTTTTGTTTAGATCCAGCATAGCAGTAGTGTTTGTTTCTCTCAATGAGCACAAGCTGCAATGTGATAAGCACGCTTTACCTCTGTGGTTGAGACAAGCATTTCAGTAGTTGGGCTCTCACTCAGTTGTGCCAAACTTTGCTCACTGAAATACTTTAAAGTATGACAAGGTCTTAATCACTGCCACAGTATCACTAGAGTATCATCTTTTTCCTGGCACATCGCATCTTCTTTATGTATGTATGTTATACAGGGCAGAAGGGGTAATCTTGCTGAATAATTCCTACTCTATTTGGTTGTGTGGGGGTAACAAAGAGAGTGCAGGCTGCCTGATCACAAATTCTAATTTCAGGGGCAAAAAAAGTACTCCTATTTAAATCTGCAGCAGATGGAAATGCAAGATCTGGCCCATTGCATGTGAGTGGAATTGTTTTACATATTTGAAATGGATGGAGTTCTGTATTAGAAAAACTTAGTGAGTTATGTTACTTAAGTTTGTAGCCAAGCATCAGAAATATTCTCTCTCTGAATAATGAAGAAAATATCTTAGAGCAATGATCCAGGCATGTAAAGTTTCAGCCATTTAAGGAGGAAGTATAACATAAAGTTCATTCAATTGTCATTGATCCTGGTTCATCTACACTTGGAACTGTAGTACAATGTGGAGGTAGCAGTTTGATTTTGAAAGCCACTCTGTTCGTCCAGGTGTTATAATGCCACTGAGTCTGGAAGGAAAAATAGCTTTTTTGTTCAAGCATTACTGTATTGTATTTTACTCTGTAATGTAGAAATACTCGTAAATCTCATGGTGATGTTGTGACACTATTCACAGAAAACCTTAAGTGTCAGTAATCTTGCTGGAGGAAACCCTTAATTATAAATGTTAAAGCATAGTATGTTCTGGGCTTATGAAAAAATATAACTTTTAAGAACAGTCTTATACAAATAACATCTATGCTTTATATAAGGAAGTAATTGAGTGACAAAATATTTCTGTACAGCCTTGTCTGTCTTCCTCATAGCCCACCTATTCTAACTTGGTTTATTCTGTTCTTTCCATGGTCTTTGAACACATATATTTTAGTGTTTTTTTAATTCAAAATGTATACATGTATTTCTTCTGTCACTTTTAAAAGGGACTATTTCCCCTCAATTTTACTCACAACCAGATTTTCACCCTGTGAGTTTCAATTTACCCCAAGAGAAACTTTTCTAAATGTAAGAATGCTACTGTCCTGAAACCTGATATATTGCAACTTCATAGGACAATAAAAACGTTCTACCATCCTAATCAGACAACTAAAAAGGTCCTATCATCCCACTGGAGAGGGAGGACAACTGCCTTCTGTGGTAGCAATCAGAAAAATCGTATCAAATTCCTTCTAGCTAAATGAGGGCAATCCACCTCAGTATCTCCTACCTGCTTGCCCTCTCTTACCTAATTAGCCAGGTGGTTATGAAAGCTGCATTCTGAAGTATTGCTAAGATTTTAACTAGCTATGTTTCTGCAAAAGAAAACTTTATTCCTTGTGTCCTGCGGTACATTTGGACTCTATTTTTTTTTTTAATAAATGTCCTTTTCTTGTATACTCTGATTTTGTTCTAATCTCCTTAATGTAGTAGTGGAAACAGGGGTGTATTGTAATTTCATAAATGTTAAATCATATGCTTTCTTTTTTTTTTTTTTTAGAAATGGCAAGTAATTATATTGAACTTAGCCTTGCCTGACAGCTGTACATAGCTATAGTCTATGTTCAAATACTTAACTCTTAGCTTTTACAAATGTGCAATTCTATGAGATGCTGAGTTAAGGATTTCTAAAAGGATTCTAGCAGATGTAGCTTGATGTTATGAAAGATGTAAGTCCTAAACAAAACGTTTTGTAAGGAGTCAGTGACTGTGAAAACAATTGAGATAAATCTCCAGAAGTCTGGAAGAACAACTGGAACCCAGTTGTTTGTTGTTGTTTTCTTCTTTTTCGTTCTCTCTCATTATTATTATTATGATTATTTTAATAAATATTCATTTATTTCATGGCTGACAATCAGTGGGACCATTACTCCCTCACTGTTGTGCTCTCATGCAGTTCAGGAGTGGACACTGCTTTTGGAAGTCAAGCAGGGAGAGTTAAGGCTTAGTAGGCAAGTTAAATCTGAATCCCTGTTTTTGGCATCAGTTTTCACTGTTCTCATTCTGCACTTGGTGGCAGAATGAACCCGCATAAGGAAAAAAGGTTTCTTTTGTCTTAACCAATAACTGACAACAGTAAGTATTGTGCTTTTAGTTAAATGATTCTTACATGATTTATCCTCCCAGCTGAGAATGATAACACATGAGAACGAGAGCACATGAGCGCTGGTATCTCTGAACAAGGTATTGGGCATGATCAAAGAACAGTATTTCTCATATATTTGCCTCCAAGAACCTTTTACTGAGCAGTGTTTGCATTCAGTGCTGGATCACCAGCCCTTTGATGCTTTTAAGCTTGACAGCTAGTCAAAACTAGTGGTCTCAACTCCATTTGTAGTGCATTGATGTTGATGGGTACCTCTAGAGAATGGTGTGTCCATCCTAAAATAGGTGGTTTGGGATGGTGTCATGTAAATTGCTTGGTCTGGTCTGCAAGCTGATAGTGAAGCAAAAATAACTCAGAAGCCATATGGGGCAGAGCAGAGATGGATTAAAAAAAAGGGGGAGTGGCAGATAACTGAGGAAGAGTTAAGAGCAGGAAAGCATAAATGAAGAAGGAAGGGTACACGTGGTAATAAAGACAAAACAGTCAATTCATGTGTCATAAAAGGAAGACAGAAAAAAATGAAGGAATGAAGTGGGAAAAAGTAAAATGAAGCAAGAAATCAGAAGACGAGGTGAAGAAATGAATAGGGGGATGAAATATCAAAGCGAAGGAAACCAGTGATTAAAAAGCAAAGTAAGTGAGAGGGATAACAAGAGAAGGGGGAAGGGGAACACTGGTAGAAGTTTGGTTTAGCAACAAACCATCCCTTTATTTTAATTTTAAGAGATGGTAAATTAGGAATCATAACTGTATTTTTTTTTTAAATGTAACAAACAAACAAACAAACAAAAAAACTAAGTATATTCAGCAAGTCTTTGAGCATGTCAGGAAAGACTTACATGACATTCATGGCTATGCAGGGTGGATGAGAAGCCAGGTGGCCCTATTATCTGGGATTGGGCCCAATCTAATATGCTTTGTCTCTAAATAGAGATTAGGAACTCAGATAGCAGTCCACATAGCTGTGATTTTAAGAGCACAAGACTTGTCCTCAGGATGAAGAGAACTCGTTCACCACTGAGCACAATGCAGTGTACCTCAGTCTGATAATACAGAGCCTGCTAGAAATTTTACACCAACTGCAAAACCTATTTAAGATGAGCTTATACCCCTTGTTCTATGCAAATACACACAGATCCTAATGAGAGAAGCTGGTTGCATAGACTGTAGACATCATACTGCAGGCCCTTATGAAATAATAAAATAATAAATAAATATTTCTCATATTCCTTCTCTTACAAAGTGAGATGGCAGAGAAGTTCTCTCATCTTTTTCATGATTTTTTAAAAATCTTTAATTATCCTTAAAAATCAAACTCAGCTTTTAAAGTGAAAAGGCAAAAGATAAAAGCAGCTCTAGGTAAACATACACATCTGATCAGCCCTAGTCTATAACTGAAAGCTCCTGCTGTCATTCTAGCAGCAAGTGAGTAGTTTTATGTTGTCAGAAAATGTAAAGCAATTTTTTTGTATGTGCCCATAATATCTGTCTGAGTCTAATTCTCTTCAGAATCATACCCCATTAACTTCTGTAATAACAATGTCAGTTATTCATCTGGGTTAATGCCCCCTTTATTTTCCACACTATTTCACAACCCATAATATATTGGTATAGTAATCTTAAGCTCCTGTGTTATAATTGACGCTGCGGAGTCGGTGGCTCCATGCAAAGCAAAAAGGGCAGTTCTACGCAATCCACTCCAAATTCTGGGATTAATTATGTTGTAGACTTTGGATTGCACTTGCAGATGTTATTAATTACTGACACTCCCAGTTTAATAGCTGTTTCTATAGTAACTATGATAATTCAAAGAAAGTGTGAGGGGGAAGTGTTCTAAAAGGAGAAAGGCAATCTGATCCAAAAAATTAAATAAATCTCCAGACACAGATATCAACAAAAAGTAATCACACACAGGAATGTAGAAGTTCTCAGATGATACCAGTGAATTTAAATGATTAAGGTAGCAATCTGTGCTCACTTGATCCTTTCAAGTTTAATTGCAGCTTGCACTTTTTGGTGCAGTCTGGAAAGACCCATGAGGTCCAAGTGCATGTAGTACAAGCTGTGTTCATCTCCATCACAGATTTACTAGATACAAACACACTACCAATGGTTCTGATTTAGAACTGAAAGTTTTAGAAACTTTGATCTCTATTGCTGGAAAGAAATTAGAGTTTATTATAGAAGATTGTTGTTGGTGGTGGTTGGTTGTTGCCTTTTCTTTTGTGAATTATGAATTATCCAAGTTACTCTGTGTCTTAAAATTAAAATTCAACTTTTTACAATGACTACCCATACGTCTACAAGAACTCCTGCGAAGTGCATCAGGTAATACCCTGAACATTCATTATTATCTTTGAGTTATCTCTAATGTTGTTCTTAGACAGCATTTGCTGTTGGCTAAAATGTATTCTAAAATCATCCAGCTAGAATGTGCTGGTTAGCGAAGATAAGAATAGTGTGCATCTACTCATATCAAAGTGAAAATAAAACCAACTGCTCACAAATTGCAAAGTATTGCAACATGAATCTATTTGAAAAACAACAAAAGATTATTTTGATATTTCAAAACAGTATGCTGAAACAACATTTTGAAATATTTTCAAAGAGCTTTTCAGGTATTTATTCCCATTTCTAATTGTTGGTTCTTAGAAATAATTAAAAATAAAAGAGAAAACCGAAGGTTTGGTTATTGATAAAATCCATTTTTTCTTATCAGATAACTCCCTTTACTTTGAGATCAAACAACCAGCATTCTGTAAGTAAATGTGGCAGTTGTCAAACTATAATTCCCAAATTTTCTTCTGAAAATTATAATGGAGTGGGCTGCATGCATCAGTCTGTATGACAGAAAATGTGTCTTTGAGTGTACATTTCTCCCTCCTTGAACTACGGAAAATATTTCCCTTTTAAATTCAGATGATTTTTGCCCTTTCTAACCAAAAGAAGCCCAGTGTCAAGCTCCATCTGACCCCATCTGTGTTCTGTAAAAGAAATCCTTCTGAGCTACATAAGCAGTAGTCCTTGCACTGGCTAAGTCCTGCTGAAATCTGGTTTCAGGGTTTGAGTAGATCAGAAATGGTGCCCAGTTTGTGTCTAAACTTCTTCATAAGGGTACAGAGTACCACAACCTTTTTGCCTGTATGAACAGTCCAGTATTTAAAACTGTCATCACAACATCTGGGTGGATGGTAAAGCACATGGGAATAATAAACCAGGGCATAATAAAATAATGAAAAACATAATAAATAAATACTGTAAAAAAATGACTCAGTGCTTAAGAGGACAAATCCGGTCTGAGAGTTTTCTTTTTATAACACAGATCAACATTTTTGCAATGAGCTGGGAAATTCCTTTAGGACCGAAGCATGTTCTGCCTCCCACACTGCTCCTTGCAGTAGAAATCCTCTTTGAGGAGATGAAGTTCCCCTGCACAAGAAACTGCTCCTATTTTTTTGTCTGGCACCTTGGACTGGCTGCTCATGCACTCTACCTTCGGGCCAGCTGAAGCAAGTCTTGTTCTAGGTCCTACAGAAAATTCTCCCTGGGGACTGTCTGGGAACACACTGAGGTACATGCTGAGAAAATAGGAGCACCACTGGTAGGCAGGAACCACTGCTTGTTCCTTCTTGGAAATAGGATTCCTTTATTTCATTTTGACCTTGGAAACAACTCCTGCCCTTGTCTGGCCTTTTCTTCTGGCCAGTCTCCTGAGATCTGCTTTCTAGGCATAAAAAGAGATGAGAGGGAGATCATTTCTGAAAACATGAAAAGTCTGAGGAAAGCACTGAAAGGAGAACATAACCTTGAAGTGCTCGGGTAGAGGAGGCAGAAAACCTAATGCAGGGTCAGAAAAATAAAGGGAAAAGATTAATTAAAATGTACTAAAGCAGTTCTGAAGATGAAAAAAGCACATAAGTGCGAAGTATTTTTCTTTGTAACAGAAGCTCTGCTCAAAATCAATGGGGAAAGCATGGCTTTTATTTGAGTGGCAATTTGCATATTAATATTGTGATAGCGTTATGCAATAGTATATAAGACAGATTGAGTAAATAAAGACTGTGACCAAACATTTCAGCTTTTCCCCCACGTCTATTCAAAATAAAACTGGCAGAATGTCACACTGTAGGCTTGTCCTTGATTTGTTTCCAGGAGAACATTAATTGATGTGCTCCCATGTTTTGATATGTGATTTACAAACTGTGTAACTCAAAAGGTGATTAAAGCCAGGCTAGCAATCTCTGTGCCAAGCCTGATTTCAGTGAACTGTCCTGGGTATTTCTCTCAAGAAATCAAGGCTTTCTATATGTGTGGGAGACAGTATTAAGCAGTGGCAATCATCAGTACAGTTTTCTGTTAGTGTAGCAGGAGGGAGTATTCTGAAATAGCTAGTGCATCTGCTTGGTAGCTATTTTTTTCTCAAGCTGGAAAAATCTCCAATGTTTCAAACAACATACCCACAAATTACCCAAAAGTATAGAAATCTTCACAAAGAACATTCTGTATTTTTGTTAAAATCTGTTTTCTCTAAGCAACCGAAAGGAATGGAAGAAGAGTATGTACAACCACAAAAAGTTTATAAATCCATTTATTTCTTCCGTTATACTTTAAAAATTGCTTTGCAAAACTCTTGATAACCCAGAATTTTTCAAGTTGTAGTTTAATTCCTAGGCAATCTACAGTGGCTCAACCGTGACCCTAAATATTGAGGCTGGTCAAAAATTCTAGTTCATTATTGCACTGCCCTGTGTTACAATGATATCTATCTCTTTAATGTTTCATCTAGTTTTCTAATATTGTTTCATTTGCTGAAAAATGCTTGAGAGGACAAATTTTAGAACCCTTGCTCTTTTATTTATGTATTTATTTATTGTATAACTGTTCTTAAAAGAGCTATAGAAAGCTTGTCTATTAAAGTGGAAGCAAAGTGATTGCAAATATTTTCAATTGAAGGCTACATCTAGTACAACAGCTTTACAGGTTAATTTGCCTTCATTATTGATCATTTAACACACACATAAAAATTAGTTAGATGTTTTTAGTACTGAGGAGCAGAGTAGTAGATGTTGGGTAAGCTAGATCACTATAACTGTGTTGGAGTAAAAACAGGCATGTGTTGACCACAACAGCGTGTAATCATTTCAAATGAAGCAACCAGCAGTAGTTAATAATTAATAGCAAAATATGTCATATATATTTGATTTATTTTTGAATAGAGCATTTAACAATGTGAAAATACTTGTTCTTACTATATATAATTTCTTTCTTTTCTTTTTTTTTTTCCTTTAACTGTTGTTTTATCTATATTGAAGTATTTACTGAATTATGTAAAATCATAGAATGGTTTGGGTTGGAAGAGACCTTTAAGATTATCTAGTTCCAACCCCGCTGCTATAGGCAGGGACACCTCCCACTAGACCGGATTGCTGAAAGCCCCATTCAGCCTGGCAATGAATGCCTCCAGGGAGGGGGCATCCACAACCTCTGTGGGCAACCTGCTCCAGTCTCTCACCACCCTCACAGAAAAGAATTTCTTCCTAATATCTAATCTAAATATATTGTCTTCTAGTCTAAAACCATTTCTCCTTGTCCTGTCCCTACATGCCCTTACCAAAAGTCCCTCCCCAGCTTTCCTGTAGGCCCCCTTCAGGTACTGGACAGACACTATAACGTTTCCCTGGAGTCTTCCTTTTTCTAGGCTGAAGAACCTCAGCTCTCTCAGCCTGTCCCTGTTATGGGAGGTACTCCAATCCTCTGATCATTTTTCCAGCCCTCCTCTGGACCTTCTCCAACAGCTCCATGTCCTTCTTGTGTTGAGGGCCCCAGAACTGTGTGCAGTAATTCAGGTGGAGTCTCAAAAGAGCAGAATAGAGGGGAAGAATCACCTCCTTCGACCTGCTGGTCATGCTTCTCTTGTTGCAACCCATGATACAGTTGGCCTTCTGGGCTGCAAGCGCACATTGCTGGCTCATGTCAAGTCTTTCATCAACCAATACCCCCAAATCCTTCTCCTCAGGGCTGCTTTCATGCCATTCTCTGCCCAGCGTGTATCTGTGCTTGGGATTGCCCCAGTCCAGGTGCAGGACCTTGCACTTGGCCTTGAACTTCATAAGGCATGGGCCCATCTCTCAAGCCTGATATCTTAGTCAGAAGTTGATGAGAGTGACCCAGCTTAGGATTTTCCCTCATACAGGCAACAGGAAAAAATTGAAACAGAAGGCATCCCACAGGATGCTGTCCTTCATGAAATGATCCCATGTGGGGTTCCCACAGGCTGAAGCTCTTCAACTTCTTCTCTAACATGGCTCTTTACCACAAGGCCCAGCCTTTAGGCATTGCTCTACCTCAGGTCTCTGGTGTTGTCAGCTCCCCTAGATCACCTGTCCCACCACAGGCTCCAATCCATTGAAAGGTTGTTCCTTTTGGGTGGCAGGAACTGGCTCTTATCTGATACGAGGAGACTTGTGCAACACACCACCACCACCAAAACTTTGCCATGTAAGCCCAGTTTAACTTTAAAATTGATATATTACCAGTTACACTACTTGCGCGAAAGATAACTGGCACACTTGAATGCTAACTCAGCTTCTGTTTGCATAAGCAGAAGTTACTAAGATTCAGTTAAAATTTTTGATTTCCTTCCTGGCTGAAGTCCGTATGTTAAAATCACTAATATTTGGTGTGATCTTTGTTTCTTTTTGAAACTAATACATTTAGTTATGCAAACCCAGATAAGGATGATGAATTATCTTTGCTTCAGAGGGATTAGATGGTCAGAGAGGAATTGCATGTTTACTCTGAATACCAAAGTTAGATACATACATTGTGAGATACATGCTGTTCATTACTGGCTCTGTCAGAGCAAGTTCCCCTCTCAGGAGAGCAGAGCAGACTTGGATGTTTCCCTTCAGAAAGAAATTTCATGTCTTTTTTTCTTCCAGGTAAACATGAAATCCCCAGTGCTTCAGAATGTTCCAAATAAATAGAACTGCAAGTTAGAGCCAACTAACAATGGGTTTGATTTTACATTTCAAATGTTAACAATGCTGAAAAATGCAAATACAGTGCTGAAGCAGTTATCACAATTGGTTTGCATTTGTTAAGTGTTTGGGATTTTTTGCTATAAAAAAAGAACAGTGGATTTCTGAATGTGTAAATGTTAATTTCAATACTTCATTGCAGAATCACATTCTATTTTTATAGCAGCTGTAATAAAATTACAGTGATTCAACAGAAGACTTATGTAACTACCTTTTTTAATTTAGATTGAACAATTAAAAAAATCTTAATTAGATCATTTGAGCTTGGGCATTTTTCAGTTCATTCCCATCTAATTGTTTCACTGTCAGCCAGTTAAACCCTCAAAATCCACTATTCACTCGTTTCTCCACCTCAAGTGATCTTTCATGGTGATGTATGGTAGAATTAGAAAAGGTGATACCTCTAGTGTTCTGTAGGTGGAAGAACAAATCCGATAAACTCAAGATCCTGCAGTGAATGGAAGAATCAATGAGGAGATAGTGACAAAAAATAAAAATAAAATAAAAGAAACAATGACATGAAAAATGAAGGTTTTAAAATATGCCATGCCGTCAAAATACATTATTGTTCAGATGATAACATTTTTTATGATGGAAAGTCTTCAGGGCAGGGTATCCACAGGAGCAGTGCATGTGCTGTCTGTATATTGGCCTGGCTGGGGCTGCCTGTGGCTGGGAGCCTCTGCCCTGCATTCCCCAGAGCCCAGGTCAAGGCGTTGGTAAAGTTTGGCTCTCTTTGCAGGATTCAAGGAGAGAATTTGGAAATTAAAGAGTGTTTCTCACCGAACTTGAAGCCAAAAGAGGAAAGTAAACCAAGAAGGACTGAAATACAGTCTTATTTATACAGCTGCAATGCCACAGTGGCAGGGGAGATGGCTAATACTTTGCTTTTCCTTGTTGCTATCTCTCTTTTTCTGCTTTACTTTCTTTATTTCTACATTCAATTTTTTTTTTTTTTTTTTTTTTTTTTTTTTTTTTTGACAGCTTGAGTCACTTGCTCTAGGGAAAATTACAGAATAATACTGGGTAAAATTTGGAAAGAAATAATGATAGACACATATTTTCTCATAAGCCAAAGGCATGGTATTTTGTGGGATTTCCATACAACATTCATCAGTTTTGGAGCTTATTTTGTAATCCATTAAATATTAACTTTACAATGGTAAAAAACTCTATTGTATTTGAAGTTTTTTGTGACATTTAATTGTGATGCCCAGCAATCATAGGATAATATAATGCTATTAGCATGCATCCTATCATACTTCTTAACAGGAACAAATGTGAGAAACACTGTAGTCATAAAATGCTAATGTTTAATGAAAAAAAAAAATGTGTTGGAACAGTTGTCTTTGTCTTTCATTTAAGTATAATTTTTGTGAGTCTGTTTGTGTTTGTATATTATCTATCCTAATGGTCACCTTCTGATAGATGCTAGCCTTTAGATAATGAATCATAATAAAAACTGGAATAACTAACAGATGTATATAAGGGAAAAGAGAAAGGTTGATTGCTGCAAGGAAAAACTCATTATAATCACCATGGAGATCTGCCTTTACATTTATATGTGTTGAACAATTTATTTATTGTTAATTATGATGTTAATTATCTGTTTTCACAATCCTAAAAACATGGGTGCATAATTCCTAAAGCCCTAAATTCTCTAGATTGGCAGTTAAAAACCTCATCTGAATGAAGTCTAAAGTCATAACGTCTAAGTCTCTAACCCCTGCTCTTCCAGACTCCTGTTGCTATGCTGGTATAAATCAGAAAAAAAAGTGGGCTGAATAGATACTATGTTAGCAAAGTCTGTTGACAAAGAAGCTTTGAAATATAACTATTAACATGTCCACTCTCTTGGCTTTTGTATGTTTCTGTGGTTTGGGGGACTTTGTTTCCCTTTTGTTACAAAATTATTGTGACAATATATTTCTGCCTGTAAGATATTCTGAGCCAACACTTATGAGGATTAATGGAGTAAACATGACTTTAGGCTGTTTTGGTTGCCAGAGCGACTAAACTTCTTCTCAAACAGAAAGTTCTGCATGGTGTAAGAGCTCAGCAGTGTCTCCTTGGCCCTGGCAAAGTTTGGCAGATAAAAGATTGAGCCCAAGGAAATCAGAGAAATGAAACCAGTGCTAAAGAACCCCAGACACCTAAAAAATCCAGAGAAATGCAACCCTCAGTGAGGAACCTGCACAAGTGTTGCTGATGTGCTGATTTAGTGACTTCTTTTTGCAACTTTCATCAGTTCTTGTGGCTTTTGCTAAGAGGTTTCCTGATCAAGTAGTGATTGCATTAGGGAAGGTTCAAGTACAACAAAAATTTATTAACACTGACTTAAGAGAACCTGATTGGACAACTGAGCCCTTCCCAGAATTTAGGTAATTTCTGTCTTCTTTACTGACTTTTCGTGGAGTTTCCTGAGAGCAGCAAGTATATGACAAAGTTTATGCTGATGCTAGTCATGGCAAAAACTGAGTTTGATGAGGTAATAGTAGGTTCTAGTCAGTAGAGAGACTTACCTTCTCAGTGGATTTCAGATTATTTTAATTGATTTTTAGTCAATTTTTTCACAGTTT
This sequence comes from Callipepla californica brunnescens, assembly GCA_023055505.1. NCBI lineage: Eukaryota > Metazoa > Chordata > Aves > Galliformes > Odontophoridae > Callipepla > Callipepla californica. Next base: position 6,374,445 of record JALIRH010000001.1, read on the forward strand.
ACTTCCTGCCTTTACTGAAGAGATTCTCTGAGTTTAGAGGCAGCTTATCACTTCTGTCTCCTGGTAGCATGAATTACTTTTTCCACTGTGTCATGGACAATAAAACAAAAATCATAAAACCATGACACATTTCCAGAAAGAGCATATCCTCTTAATATGGGTACTTCATCAAGACATCTAAAGTAATGTTGCATTACTCTGAGTCAGAGAGGGATTTAGTCTGAGCAGTTTGCAGTAAATGTACCACATATTAAATAATGAAGATAAAATAAATAATAAATAGTTCCTGTAAACATATATTTATACAGATATTTTATACTGTGTACATAATGCTGTCTAAAAGTTCTTGTCTTGCTGTTAAGATACCATGAAAACATTTCCTACAAGGCAAATATATGGCATAGAAAAATTAGGGACAGTTATGTGAAAGTGGAGAAAACACAGTAGGGCCTGAATTAAGTTTACAGAGAGAGCTTTTGAATGCTTGACTCTGTAACCTTTGTAATTTTAATAATATATGAATGCATACTGTATTTTATTTGTTTAATTCCTCAGGGAAGCTACACTGGGAATGAACTCCCATCTGCACTGAAGTACAAAACTCTGAGTCTTGACCCAGGATGGCCTGCTGTGATCAGCCTATGTAAGGTCACATACATCACCCATAGTCCTGAGAGGCGGTGACAGAATACAGAAAATCTTTGTCCTCTCTTTCAGGAAAGCCTTATTGCTCACTTTGTTGTGTTGATCTTGTAACACGTCTCCTGGTCTTACTGCTTCTCAGTAGAGTAGTTTCTGCTTAGAAATACCCTCTGTGCATTGTCACCATTCACTCTCTGACATGGTAAAAGTACCTTATAGGCTATTTCTGTTAGATTTCACTAGGGAATGTTATTTCTCCCTGGAGCTGCCTTCATCAGCTTCATGTTATTTCTGTCTCCAAAGAAACAATTTAAGTAGCACTTTTCACTGAAACCAGTCCTTCTTTCTCCTCCCTCTCAGAGTTGACATTTGTAGTTGACCATGTACCAAAATTCAAAAAGGTTACTGTCCAAAGTGTTTGATATATGCTAATGCTTCAGGATCCTTTCACTGTAATAGCATCCTAGTCTTGAGCAATTCATTGCCCTATTGCTGAATTCACCCAAATTCAACATGTCCAGAATCCTGAAATGATGCACTTAACGTTAGAGCAGCTCAATCAATTATAATATCTTTCTGTTGTGTGCTGTTATGACTTATGGTTCTATGTGTCCTGATAGAATACAGCCATGGTTTAACAAGCTGCCTTTCTCTGCAGTCCTGTGGGCCACTGGTTTGAATGTAGAGAGGGGAGGGGTGATAGGGTGGATAATGAGGACAACACATTAACTTTCTCTGTGCTTTGGGTAGTCGTGGACGCCACGCACTGTGGCACAACTCCAGTCTGAACCTAAAGGAAGACTAAAGTTTAACTTTTATGATCTCCTCACCATTGCTTTAAGGGCTATTTTACTTGATTAGAAAAATGCACCCAAATTATATCCAGATCACTAACATCAGATGTTACCCCCAGTTGCCACATAGAAAGCGGAAACATCATAAAGTATAAACTCTCTTCACAAATGTTATTCTGCCGTCAGTTATTGAATGCAGTGTTATCTTCCCTTCCTCCTTATTTACTTAATGACTTAGCATTGTTATTTATACTACTTCTGTGTTGATTTATCCTACCACCATATGTTCACTCACTTTGGATTTGATGATAATGATCATTTGTGGTATATGCACTTTCATGCATTAATTATTGCCAAGATTCAGATGTTTCATTTTAAGAAACAAAAAAACCAAGCTCTTTGTAATTTTTTTTTTGTCTGTCTGAAATACAGACTTCTTTTGCTGAAGGAGGAGGAAAAAAATTTTTGTTTTTGTTTTTGTTTTTTTTTTTAATTAATCTTTAGAAGGGGATAAAACTACAGAAGAAACGGAGAAAGTGAAGAAGACAAAATCTAGTAAATGTTCCCTATATCTAAGAGTTTACTTTTGTGGTTCTGACTGCTAACTCTGTCATACAATTTCAGAATATATATCAATAGATTGATTACAGAACCTAGGACAGGAAGAAAGCATCCAAGCAGACTGCATATACATAATATCAAACAGTAAATTCACTCTTCACTGATGCTTGCTGTTATAATTCTTGTTCATGGTGTATTGGTGTATTCTAATATTTTAAAATCACAAGCCAGCTGTCTGACACAATGGTAGAAATGTTCTTTTGTGGGATGAAAATTCATAACTGATGATATTCAAGGATTTTCTGTATTCTGTGTTCACTGCCTTTTGTAAGATAGAAAGCCAAAAAAATAAAGATTTTGGCTCTAGAGATGAGGATGCTCTTAGCATTAATTTACTTTGGGGGAACACAGAAAAGCTTTTGGTCAATGTTTGTTTTAATAAAACTATAAATCCTGTTCTTTAGCAAAACAACACATCTGAGATGAAAGCCGTAGGAAAACACTTCTGACTTTCCTTTGTAAAGAACAAGGACATTTCATTTTGTCTGCTTGCACGTTTCTGAAGAATTTGATTTGTATTGATAACTTTGGCTCCTTATGACGTTACCTGGGATTGCTCAGAATTAAAATTGCTCTGAAGCAGCCATCAGAACTGCTTGTCCTGCAATATCCTTGATGAGTCTCTTTTCCATCACTGAGCTAGCATTAAACAAGATGTCTTTTGTATAGAAGACTGCAGGCTGCATCAGAATATGTATGTTAATATTTCAGTGCTGGAAACTGTGCCCTCAGAATAGAGAGGAATCAAAGCTGCAAGGATTAATTGTGCAAATGAAACACCTGCCTCTGTTTTGTCTACAGAGGAAGTTTAGAGAAGAAAAGAGTCTGTCAGTCAAATCCCAGTCAAATCTCATATTTAATCATGAAGCAGTTTAGATAATTTAGTCTCGATCCACCAGCTGAGCTGAAAAACATGGGGAAATATTTTGATTTTACTTAATTGAAATACAAATATTTTTCCCTCCAAAAATGGAACATTTGAGAACTCGGAGAAAAATATTAATATTTTAGCTTTTGTTTTATTGCAAAGTATAAAATTAATTTTGGAAGTGGAATATTGTTTTAAAGTGGGATCTTGTTTGAATTTATTTTGCAAACATTATAAATAAAGTATTTGAAAAGACGTAAATTTAAATTTTCATATGAGGGTTGAAACTGTTTAGAAGCTCAGTGTCATTGTCCATTTATAACTGGGCTGTCTGAAGCTGTAATTTTTGTGAATTTTCTAATAATTAAAATAAAAAATATGCAGACAAGAAATTTTACAAAAACTGAAAGTTTTACTGCATTAAGCAATGTGACAATAAACAAGATCTTTTTAAAATTTTATTTTATTTTTAAAGGATAATAAGATATATAATCTCTTTTTAATCAACAATTTTTTTAAAAAAAAGTAATCTTTATTGTTCTTGCTTCTAAAGATATTATGGGCATCCACCCTTTCAGTCACAGCCTGCTATCCTGTGGACATTGTGCACTTATATGCATCAAAAATAACAATGAGCATGATCTACATTTCAAATATAATTTGGCTGCATCTATATTATACCAAATGTTTAAGCACTTAGAAAAAGTACTTTTTTTGTTTTTTTGTTTTTAGCTTCTCTCCATGCAGGAATGGGAAATGCTGGCTTTTGTGTGAGATTTCAACTTCAGAACCACTAAAAGGCCCACGTAACATATTTCTCTGAGAGGGAAATGGGGAACTGTCCATGTCAATCACTGGAATCACTGTCACAAATGCCAACCAAACTCCTGCCAAAAAAGAAACATTTTTCAACAGTCTGAGAAAATAGTGTATGCACATTTTACTACTCAAAAACATGGGTCTAAGAAACTTCAGGATAGCAGAACATAAATATGGAGCTGGACCTTAGGTCTTTCATTTGTGTCAATAAATTTGAACTGCTGCAGAGCTGGAAGGCTCTATAGAGTTTTATCCCTCCAAAGCAACTCCAGAACAGTCTAGCTTGAGAACCAGGTAGGCTTGAAAGGGAGAAGCATGTCCACAACAAAATGGCTTTGCGAAATTGACTTCATCATTGAAAAATACATATATTCAAGCCTTTCCTGAATTCAAAGGCATGGTATTTTCATAAATATGTGGGGTTTTGGAGGCTGTAAGTTATGATATTTATAGTGTTAGATGCAATAATGCTTTTCAACCAATTTCTGAATGAGTCTTTTCTTCTATAAAACCTACGGTACTGTTCCTGCAGTCTGTGCTAAGGACAGGGAGTTAAAAGGAGAAGACATAGCGTAGTGAGCACAGTAGTGATGGGTGAACAGTTGGACTAGATTATTTTTGTGGTCTTTTCCAACCTTTATGATTCTATAATTCTTTGATAAGACCCTCAGATACGATAACCAGAATACTCCTAAACATGAATGTTCATCAAACAGGTCTTAATATGCATAATATTTTACAGATATTTTAAATCAGGGGTGACATATTTTTACTTCTGTGTGATTGCTTTCATTTATCAGATTTTTTTTTCTTTTTCATTTAACCAATTTAGGGAGGTGTTGAAAGATTTCTGTAGAAGGGTGTCGTATCTCTTAGATGTTGACTCTGAATTTCTTCCAGGATATAATATAATGACTGCAGCTATAGCTCTGTGTATCAGACCAACAAAAAACATTATCTGTGTGCCTAGAACTGTCTCAAACTTGCAAGATAAGACCATCGTCATGACAACAGGCTAAAGGCTGAATACATGGTTGGAGGAGGGAGCCCTGCAAATGTGTTGATGGTGAACTTGTTGATGGAGAACTGTAAATATAGAAGGCATAAAAAGATGCCTGAGAGAAGCTTGGGGGACTTTGGAACTTGGAAACTTTGGGACAAGAGCTCTCACAGACCAGAGATCCCCATCTCTCTGTTGGCTAGACCAATCCTTTCACCTGGACTAGTGATCTCTTTCTGTGTCCATCTCTTTCTCTCTGCATCCACTCCATTTGTCCCTTTATTTTTCCCTCATAAAGTAGTTAAGTAATGCAAAACTTATTTCAGTTTCTTATGAAGCTGCATTGTTTGGCTGCACAGCCTTGATAAATATAGTTGTGAGTGTGCCAGTACTTTGAAGAAAATTGTACAGAGATTCTCCTTAAAATCAGTGATTGTGCTTGGACTTTGATTGTTAGTTTCACCTTAATCTAACTGGGGGAGATTTAAGAATCTGGTCAGCACTCCCTCCAGTCATGGGCCAGACATGATACTGTTCAATACCTGAATAGAAAACAAATATGCTACATTTGAATATCTGAAATACATGTATTGGCAGTCAAAGATCTCAGAATACCCAGAATGAGCAAAAAAAGCCTGATCGAAAAAGTGGGTGGCATCCTATTCACTGAGGTGTTACAGGCACATAATCAATAGGGCATGGAGGAGGGAGGTCATTCTTTTTCTCCTAAATTAACTTGTTATTTTATATGTGAATCAGACATTCATTAGCATTTAAATACATTCTGACATTTACGACACTCCCCTCTTTCCATGAGGTTTTGACACAGTTTCACTGAATATCTTTTTATAACTTGAATCTAGAAAATTGTTTTAACCATTTCTACATATTCTGTCAGCTGTGGGTGAACTGAAAAGGATTCAGGCCTTAATTTATTTAAACATTCAAATGTACACTTGTACAAGCATCATATGACCTGGTTTGGGCCTGAAATGACATTTGCAATTCTGTTTTTGTTTTTTTTTTTTGCATGCAGTTAAGGAATGCTCTGGAGTGAATTGTATGAAAATTTCTGGCTGAAAGATGGAAGAAGGATGGAAAAATACAATACTGTGTCTGCCTTAAAAGCTAGGAGATGAAGAAGGAAAGTTTTGAGTCCCCAGAGATCAGGGAGGTAGCCTAGAAAAGGATACTTGCATGATAAAACTTCTATTTCTAGGTGTCTCATCCCAGCTATAAAACAAATTCTTATGCTGATTCGAATTTTACTGGGAGAGCTGGAGTTGATAATAGAAAGTAAGTAAAGTCACAGACAGAATAATGACAGGTTCTATCTTTTCATCTGGACTGAAATGGATGTTTTGGACCTCATTTCTATTTTCTCCAGTCAAGAAAGATTTTCTGGATATCTTAACATGACCTGAACAGTATCATGGTTGTACCAAGCACTCTGTTAATATCTGGGTTTCTGAAGGAGTGTTAGATGTCTAGCTGTTTTAAAGTCTACTTTGGAGTTCTTTCTATTTTGGTCTGTTGAATTAAGACCTTTCCATGAGCATGAGTACTTAAAGCATTATCTAAATACATATGATCACTTCTGTTAGGGTTAGTCCAAGACATTCAGTGTTTGGATTACAAGGTCAGAGTTAAAGATCTGCTGTTACATTGCTGATTTTAGAATTAGGATTGTTTTCAGGAGGAGCAAAAAGAAGCAAAAGGAGCATATTCCATTGTTTTATAAGAAGGACAAAGAAAATAGTTCTGACATAAGAGACCTTGAAATGCACCATTTGCAGCATCTCGAGAGAGTGACTTAAGCATGTTTTCTCTAATCAGCTACAGTTCTTCCTTTGTGCCTTGCTACAGCTGTGTGAATAAAGGATTTTTATTTTTTTCCCTAAATCTTCTAAAAATGGGAAAAATCAATGCACCTTTTGAGGTCAAGCCAAGATTAATTTTAGCTCCTTTGCTAAGCAAGAGGATATTTTTTTGTTGTTGATTTGTTTTAAATTTATTTTAAATTTGAGTTTAAACAGAGTGCTACTCTTGAGTAGATGTAAAACATTTTGTTTTCAAGCCTTTTCTTTGGAAGTTTTCTGACAAATGTTTTGAATTGGAAAAAAAAACAACAACAACAAAAAAACTTTATTTATTTTACCTCACTGATATTTTCAGTCTCAGACTGATGAAGTTTTTCAGACATATTAATGCAATTGAGAATTCTGTGAAATCAGTGCACATTTGAACACAAGTATCAATACAGGCTGGGGGTTGACATGCTCGAGAGAAGCTTTGAGGAGAAAGACACGGGGTCCTGGTGGTTGACAGGCTGGCCATGAGCCAGGAGTGTGCCCTGGTGGCCAAGAATGCCAATGGGATCCTGGGGTATATTAAAAACAGCGTGGCCAGCAGGTCAAGGGAGGTGAACCTCCCCCTCTACTCTGACCTGGTGAGGCCTCACCTGGAGTATTGTGTCCAGTCTGGGCTCCATGGTACAAAAAAGACAGGGATCACCAGGGAAAAGCCCAGCAGAGGGATGATAAAGGGCCTAGAGCAACTCCCCTTTGAGGAAAAACTGAGTGACCTGGGTCTGTTCAGCCTCGAGAAAAGAAGGCTCAGAGATAATCTTATTAATTTTTATTATTATTAAAAAAAGCAAACCTTTTCAGCATTCTGTGGGGACACGACAAGGAGAAACATCCATAAACTTGAGCATAGGAAGTTCTGCACCAATATGTGAAGAACTTCTTCACAGTGAGGGTGATAGAGCACTGGCACCAGCTGCCTAGAGAGGTTGTAGAGTCTCCTATGGAGATATTCAAGACCTACCTGGATGTCTACCTGTGCAGTCTGCTGTAGGGATTCTGCTTTCCTGGAGGTCCTTCCAAGCCCTACAATTCTGTGATTCTATGATTTGTGAAATCTTGTTAGTGATCCTACAACTGTGTTTTTCTACAGAAAAAAACGCAGCATATCAGCCATATGTTGCACCTGCTCCTGGTCCCTGATTTGCTTATCTATTCTTTTGCAGACTTTGTTTCTGACTAACCAAGTAACTGAAAATGTCTCCCAAAAATGAATCCCCCCCAGCCACTTTTTCCAGTCCTGAAACAAAGAAACAAACAAAACAGTAGTTAGCTTTCAGTTTCTTAAAAAAAATAAGTAAAAAGCATTAATACTCTTGCTTTACAGTAACAGGCAATTTTCAGTCTTGTTCCTGACCTTTTACCTCCTGTAAATGAAATTTTTTGGCGCTGAACTTTCTGCACTGCCTTGATGGATTTCTATTCTATAACCCTCTCTTATTGCCCGTCTCAGACCTGGCTGCTAAGAACGGGTGGGATTACTGATGTAGGCAGCTGAATTATCTTATAATGCAAGAAAAAGAACACAGAAATAATCTATGTACTTTAAAACAGCAAAGCAAAGAAACAAAAATACCAAAATGAAAAAAACAAAACAAAATCCGACTAAAATAGGTTTAGAAGCAAAGTCTTTTCTCATTCTTCATAAAGGAGTGCTACTCAGGATTTTCTTCCATCCCTGTTAGTAGGGTTTTGTTGTTTCTTGAGGTTCAAATACTGGCTTCATTACCTATTTTCTTCAGCTGGGGAGCTGTTCATGCCAGTGTAGGCTTTTCTATCATCCCTATTAGTCTTATACGAAGCAGCTGTTACCTCTTTCTGAGTAGCAAGCAGGTTGCCAGACAACCTGAGGGCTAACCATCTGACATCCATATTTTGTTCTCAATAGGTCCATGACTCATGCTTTCAGGGGAATACAGAGGTAGGTAGGCTTTGCCTCCTTTTGTGCAGGTGATAGATGCAGTTTCATTTCCTACCACAGCTGGACAACCATGATGGTTGCATTTCTTTTTTAAGCAGAACTCAAACAAAACTATTTTACTGCATTATTTTATTTACTGGTAATATGTGTCCAAGGAACATTGCTCAAATGACATTGCTCTATAGATTCTTTAATGAAATAAATTACAGCCATTTTATTCTAGGAATAAGAAAAATAAATATAAAGGGGTCTCCTAGTGAAGGAGTAAAGTAGATTTTTAACATAACTGTTCATGCTACCATGATCATGCCCATCCTGACTGAGGAGAGCTGAGCATTATTATTTGTACTGTAGCTGCATCCATGTGCCCCAACCTACTGATCCATCTCTGTAATGTATTCTAGAAATCAAATATTTCTGTTTGCACATCAAAATATTCTCCCATTTTATTGAACTTTTATCCACTACTAAAACCTTCCCTGTGTTTTCTGTTTATTTTCTTTATACTATGTACATTTCTTTGCCTTGAAACAGAACTTTGTGTTCTGAGTTATAGAAGTTATGCATTGTTATACACTGGCATAGCTAGTGCATGAAAGGTATATTCCACTGATTAACTGATTTGAAAATATCCTCCTTGGTTAATGAACTATGCATATTAAAATGGACTAAGAACTGTCTTTGACATAGCCAGCTGTGGGATGGCAGGGTCAACACTGTTATATCAGTTGCACTTAAAAGTAATGGATCCAATTTATTTCCATGGGAAGTACAACAGATATCAAGAGCACATGAACAGTATTAGAGCAAATTCTTAGCTACAAAACACTCTTATTTCAACATAGTTGCAACCTTTAATTATGCAGTTTCACCTGAGATGAACAAGAGCCTGGATGCTGCACTCATACAAGACTGCACCAGTGGAAGTGCCCCACTGTCACTGTTGTCACTGCTGAAATGCAACACCCACTGCTTCACTGTGCTCACACCCACTGTTTAGTCTTCATAAACATTCACCAAGTGTCAATTAATGCCAACGGGTGCAAATTTTTTCCCATGGAGGAATTCAGTCACACACTTCCATGTCAGATACCATTTTGTCAGACTGCCCCTCTTCTGCCTTCTGTCAAAAAAAAACAACAAAACAACAAACATAATTAAATATTGGTGGGAAGGTTCAACCTCTACTGCTCTACTGCCATACCACCAGCTTCTTCTGCTGTCATGGCCCAGCATAATAAAATAAGAGATATTACTTTTGGAGCATCCCTAGTATATTGAAAATGAAGCAGTGAGGAACCCTCACCAGTTCATCTCTAGTCTAAATTGGTACATGAGAAATAAATCATATTAAACAAATTACTGTAAATATTGTCATATTTTAAAGTGATGTCAGGTCCATTTGATTTTTTTTTTTAGTGTGTGTTAATTGCAAAATAAAAACTTCATGATGACCGTTATTTTATAACAAAATCACCCTGCTTCAGTGTGTCTCCCACTCTACCACCTAGTCAGAAGAGTGAGTGGGCTTATTTGGAGCCTTAGGACACAAAAATAGATGTTTTTCTTCTTTTCTCCACATTCCAGCTATTTATTTGTACTTGGAGTAACTTTTCTGAGCTTCAGTGAAGCAGGTATTCAGAAAATAGGTACCTTGCTCCCTGTATCATCTTCTCTGAGCAGATAGCCATTCTCAGCCCTTTTTTGAGTTATGGTTAATATATTTGTTTAAAAATACTGAATGCCTCTTTCTTTCACCCTCTCACCTATAATTCCCAACCCTCTTCTTCATTTCAGACAACGATATTTAATATGACATTGACACAATATTTTGTAAAACAATGGAGATTCAAAGATACCTTTTATGCAGGAAAAATCCAGAGTTTTTGGATATTCTGATCAAAAACACCACTTATTTTTTCAGTCAAAACATAATCTATCATTGATTCTAGATAGTTTGCTTTCAAATTATGTAATTCCTTCAAGAATGCTTTTTGGTCATTGCTCAATGAACTCAGTCCAGTGGTTGTGTACATAGGTTCTTTGATAAGAACTTAGATAACTGGGAAAGGAGCATGTTTGTGATAGGCTCTACTTAGGGAAGTAGTATTAAATGTCCTCTTCTGGGGCTGGTTCCTAAAAGAAACAAGATTCCTTAATGACAGTCTCAAATAGCTGATACATCTGTAACATAGTTATGATCTGTTAGTTAACAATCCACAAGTTCAGTGTGGAAGATTCTTATTCAATAATGGTGGAGAGTCTATTGATTTTAGTACAGTTTGCGTGCATTTCATGATAACTGGGTATCCAGACAAGCTCAACACTGAAACAAACTATTTAAAATAGAAGGAAATATCAGTGTTTAGAAGACTGAAATACAAAAAGAAAGGAAAATGCAAACAGAAGTGCAAATGATCCTGAAATTGAAGGTATGAGCCCAAATTCTTAATACTTCCATGCTATTTACTCTAACCTGTTGAAGTACTTTCAGCAGCAGAAGTGCTTCATCTAGAAAGGTAAAGTAACTAAGGATTCCCATTTTGATCTAAGACACAAATGGATATCATAAAAATAAATCACAACTTTGAAGTTTCCAGTCCAAATTTGCTTTCCTAATTTTTATTTCTTCCCCTTGTTCTTTCTAACTACACGTCATGTGAATTTACTGCACCAAAGTAACAAAAAGAAAAATAAAATAAAAATAATAATATCCCATCAGAATATGCTGTTTAATTTTACAGGAAAATCTGTCATTTTGTCATATACAGGAAGGTTCAGTGAGTCCAACTTTTCTCTTTCTGAGCACTTGATCTATGCTGTAGATTAGAACGCTGGTAGTCTGCAGTGTATGGTACTTGGTTAGCATTTTCTGAGCAAACGCATTGTATTTTCCCAGCAGCCTCTGTTACTAAACTCTTCATAACATTTACAGTAGTTCACTTGCTGAAAGAAAATGCATGACTTGCAGTGCCCTGGAACTGAAAACAACTGAAAACTGAAAAAGACAAAAGCAGCAGCTGTGAGCTGTGGTCTCTGGGTTGCTAGGAACTTCTCAAGACATGACATGCAGACATGCCAGAAAAGATCTCTTGTTCTTCTGGATAATTAATGTGTATTCTGCAATGGAAAACAGTGCTGCGGGGAAGTGGGCTGAAATACAACTTGTTATCCTGTTGTGTGTCCAACTACCATGTTGTGTGAATAGCTTCTGACTGAAAAGCAAGATTTAGCTTAGGTACATTCTGTCATTTGAAAAAGCCTGTGATGCATGTTCTAGAAGCCATGCTACTGTATTTTTCTATCATTTCTGTAACTGTCCCACTCAACCACCCACAGTAATCAAAAGAATGAAATTCTGGGATCCAGACAAAGATTCCTACTATGTTTCATCCATGATAACTGTACATAAGGAAGAGTTTTGTATTAAGCTAAGAACTGAAGTCAGAAATATACTACCTGGCAGGACCGTATTATTTGCATTGCTCAGCACAGTGTTCAACACTGTAAACTGAGAGATTAGCACATCAGTAAGAAAAAAGATAATAGTAAATGCAAATGTACTTACAGCTCAAGCAATAACTGTGGGTTAGTGCCTTTGTTTTCCTTATGAGATGCACCATGGAAGTATATTCATTGACATGTAAATACATTCATGACATTATTATTATAATATTCTGTGACAGTTTGTTTGTCCAGAATTGCTGAATTCAGTATTTTAAAAGCTCATTAAAGAGATGATATGACAGCAGCTTTCCCCCTTGCCTGATACAGCTCTGTTCCTGCTCTGGGAAAACTTAGTTATGGCAAAGTAGGTAGACGTTCGTTATGAACCTTTGAGAGTCAGGTTCTCTTGTTATTGCTTCATCAGGCTGAGAAGTAGAGCAAAACATGTCTTGTTTAAGTACTCTTAAATTTTAAGTACCAAAATATTCACTGATGGTGAGAGAATGCCAGCAGTGTGCCCCGGTGGCCAAGAAGACCAGCAGTATCCTGGGGTGCACTAAAAACATCATGGTCAGCAGGTTGAGGCAGGTGATCCGCCCCTACTCCTCCCTGGTGAGGCCTCACCTGGAGTATTGTGTCCAGATCTGGGCTCCCTGGTACAAAAAAGACAGGGATTTCCTTGTAAGAGTACAGTGGAGGGCTACAAAGATGATAATGATAAACACCTCCCTTATGAGGAAAGGCTGAGAGATCTGGGTCAGACTCTTCTCTGCAGTGCTTGGTGATAGGACAAGGGGAAATGGCCACAGGCTGAGACACAAATGTGTGTGGGAACTTCTTAGCAGGAAGAGTGATGGAGCGCTGGCACAGGCTGCACAGGAGGCTGTGGCGTCTCCTTCTCTGGAGACATTCAAGACCCGCCTGGATACCTACCTGTGCAACCTGGGCTAGGGAGCTGCTTTGGCAGGGGGTTAGACTCAATGATCTCTAGAGGTCCCTTCCAATCTCTACAATTCTGTGATTCTGTGATTCATAGAAGTCCGTGCAACTTACATGCAGAGTGACCTAGAAGGTATTGTATTGTATTGTACTGTATTCTACTCTACTCTACTCTACTCATATTCTATTCTATTCTATTCTATTCTATTCTATTCTATTCTATTCTATTCTATTCTATTCTATTCTATTCTTCTACCCTGAAATTACCTGCTTTACTCATCTCCTCAATATACAATGGTGCCCTGTATGTTTTAAGTTTGCTTCTTTGGTTTCCTTGATTGTAGGCATACTGGCTCCACAGACACCTTCAGATTGTGACAAAATTTTGCTCTTGCTCAGAAAGCTCACTTCTCTGGGTTTGTTAATTAATAAATATATTATTTAATGATTTGCCACAATGTTTTTCTCTGGGGAAGATATATCTCTCTTTATGACACAGGTTACAAACATCATTTTCCCTTTGATGCAACAGTGCTTACAGCTAGTGTGATCTTCCGTGGATTCTCTACTATCAGGTATGTTTTAGGGAGGTTCTTTGTGTCCTTTTCACACTTTTCCAGATACTTAAAAAGATTAAGGAGCCCTAAATTTGTCATAAGTTTCAGTCCAAATGAGAATTTCTCAACATCAATAGCAGTAACGGCTAGCATTATTTTTTATCTGAAGTGATCAATGTCTGTAAAAGCAAAATTGAAACACAAGTTCCCTCATTCTTGTGGGGTCCCAGGGAGAGATTCAGTGGCCTAACTGAAATCTAAATCTTTCCTCACTGACTGCAGAATAAGGTAGGCACAGACTACTTTATTACATGCCTAAATTTTCCCACACATTTCACACCCAACTTAAACACATAAAATAGGTGTGAAGAAACCCAAAAGTGACAACTATGCAAGTTGAACATTCTTGCTTAGCAATCACAATAGCTTAAAACAGCATCTTGAATACATGCACTTTGTGAGCTGTTTTGATACCTTGTCCATATCATATATTCCATATTAACATTTCCTTTTAAAATTCTTCACTATTTAATGCTGTGTATGTTTGTGGTATAATACTGTGTGCTATATGATATTGGTAATATTCAATATTAAAAAAAAATGAAAAACAGAACTGTTCACTGAAAAGGAAGAGGGGCTTAAAATCATTGGTTTGTCTATATAAGGGTGATATAGTAATGCCAAGATATTTCTGAACAACAGAAATGTTTAGAAATATTGACTGCAGAGAGAAATCATACTTGAAGGTAATAGAGACCTGATGCATCTCGGTATAAACTTCAGACAAAAAGTATTTATGGGCTTTATATTGGCAAATGGTGATTATTATTATTGTTATTCTTCTTATTATTATTATTTGAATTTGTATAAACCATAAATGAGCAGTGTTTCCAGAAAATGTATGCAGATTAGACAGATGGATTCTCTGGTGCTATTTCTGAAATAAATGCAAAAAACTACTGTGGTTATTAATTACACACCAATATTCAATTAACCTTGAAATTCTGAAATCACTCTTCTTGTTAATTCTGTTAGAGTATTTGTGAGACTTTGGATTTGATATCTATATTTATTCATGTAGACAGAAGGGCAGGTGCAAATCCACCAACACTGAAAGTTTATGTTTTGGTTAAATTTCTTGTTTACAAAAAAACACTCTTTGAAAGAAATAATTTATATAAAATCATAAAATTCAAAAGTAGGATCCTAGAAATGCTACACATGAAAAGTCTAGTACGTTTAAGGTGCCTGATTTATGTGAACAGGATCTTCCTCTGAAAGCCTCCAAAGATGCTTATTTCTTCTTCTTCACATTCACAAAAAAACTAAACAAGGGCCTACATTTGTCTATGACAACTGGAAAGTTAGTAACAGCTAGGAACTATACTGGTGGTTTCTGATATACTTCTGATATTATTTCTTACCCTAATAAAATCAAGTTACAATATTGTCCTGTGAAAATAAGTAGTAAATGCCACTACTTTGAATAGCAATAAACAAATGAACAAACAAAACAAACAAAAAAGCAAACAGTTTTTTGGCTATTCTGTCCAATATTATGGGAGGAAGTCGTGAGTAGATTGGCGTTATTTGGTCAGGGTAGATGCTCACAGATTACATTGAATTTAAGGCCAGTAAGAGCCAAAAAGCATCTCTTAGGTGGACAAGCTGAGAACACTTGGGTTATCTAAACTGGAGAAAAGGAGGCTGAGAATTGATCTCGTGGCACTCTACAGTTTCCTGATGAGGGGTAGTGGAGAGGGACATTGTATTCTCTGCTCTCTGCTAACCAGTGATAGAATGGGAAGGAATCGCACAGAAGTGTACCAGGGAAGGTTCAGCGAAAGTTTCTGGATATGAGGAAAAACATCTTTAACATGAGGGCGACCAGACATTGGAACAGATATCCTAGGCAGATGGCTGATGCCCCATGCCTGTTGGTATTCAAGGAGATACTTGGATAATAATCCAATATCCAATAATCCCTAAATATGCTTTAACTTTTGTTTAGTCCTAAAGTGATTAGGCAGTTGGATTTGATGTTCTTGTTAGGTCCCTTCCAACTGAACCATTTAATTCTACAACTGGATAATTCATTTGAATCTTCTATAAATTGAATATCATTTAATTTAACTTTTATGCCTTTTTCTTCCAGTGATGTGTGTTTGCTTAAACCATATATTGAGCTTTTCATTCTTGCTGTAAATTAACAGAATTAGGGGATATTAATATTAAAGTCTGGATGTCTCTGAAAAAAGATAGTGTACAGTAGTAAGTGTTTGGAAAGAAGAGTAGAAAATATTATCAAGCCTGATAATAGAACTGTGTGGTCATTCTTATGAAGACACAATAAATATGAATGACATGCAAAACAGAACAGTCTCAAGAGGCGAAATTGGACACAAAAGAAAATGCTCATTGGGATGGTGGTAAAGTATCTTTCGGGGCAGATGTTTCAATGACTTCTACATGAAGGAATAGATTGAATTTGGAGCATTTGTGTGTTAGGTAAGAACATATGGGATATATGTACTTTTCTAATTAACACATCACACTAGACTTAGCAATTATTTTCCAGTTTTCTCTGTCTTATATTCTGCAGGCAATTCATCAGCAGTCCTGGAACTAAAAGATGAAGGAAAGCTGGCTCTTTCCTTTCTGACATGAAAATTTGGCCTGGGCACGGAGATTCCCCTGTTCCTATAGAAAGGTCTGCTTTCACACATATGTGGCTTTAAAGGCAATGATATTTCTTTGCTAAAGTGCAGGCTTCTTTAAACAAGACAGCCCTTACCAAGGTAACACCTATTTTTAATAAAATGATGAGTTCACGGGCTGTTATTAACTGATTATGATGAAAGGTGTCATGCTTACACTTGTTATCAAGTGATAATAAACTGTTTCTGGGTTAGAAGCAATAATTTTTGCTAGGGAAAGTAACTAGTTTCATTTTAAAATATCAGCATATGTAAAACATGTACATACCCTGAAACAATTCCTCAAAATATCTTTACTTCATATTTTCATGCTAAGTATTTACTGTTAAAGATACTTTTCCAGTACTATGACTGAAAGAAACTGGAACAAAATTCAAAGAGTAGAAGAACATGACCAGCAGCTGAAAATCTCTGTTTTTATTATTTTAAATACAGGCAAAAGAAACATCTCGCTAAATACAGAGAATTCATTGTAGTTTTGACAAAGCTTGTGTTTAGGCAGTATCTCTGGAAGCATCTACTCATGGATAGTTACATGGTTCCCCTAGTATCACCCAGCCTCTGTGTACATTGAATACACTAATGAGTTCTAAAAGTATCCTCCCTACTTTACAGAGACTCTGAATTGACATAATTGTCTTCATTCTAATGAAATTTTTCAACTATTTTTTTCCACACCAATAACAGATCTTGAGTCCTTGTTCAATATTTCTTTAATTAATCTGGTATTCATAATACAGTGTCTGTTCCAGTCTTCTCACAAAGTGACCTCACAAAGTGCTAAATCAGAAGTGAACTCATTAGCATTCATAACCACCACAAACAAACAAAGGAGGAACATTACAGAAAATGAAAGGAAATATATTAAAAGAAGAGCACTGTGGGGAGGAGACTGAGTAAAATAATTTCTTAAGTGGACTGGAGAGAAGACATAGGTGAAGGAGGCCACTATGTATCAGAACATCTTTGCTATAACCCGTCATTCAGCAGACAAAATGAGAGCCTGTCTTATTATATTTTTTTATTTTAGCTTGAATGCAAGGTGTCATTGAGATGCATATTTATACAGGATGAAAATCGTACACAGCAATGCACGTTGCTGGTGCTATCATCTTAATGGGAACATGATGAACTGGCCAAGTTTACTTCAGCACAACATTGGCTTTTTCCCTAATGGTTCTTCCTTAACTAAGCACCCTAGCACCCTTTCACTACAGTGAGTTTAGCAGTGCCCGTTAATCAAATAGTTGGTAGCTCTGCTTATTATAGCACCAGTGATGTTCTGTGGAATGTCTAGGAACACACAGCCTTGATCTTGTTTATTTGCCTAAAAAACAGTAGAGAGTGTGAAGTTAATCAACACAATTAATACCTTGTGGTAATAAATAAATAATTTAATTAATGTTTTCCATTGTTTGAGTAAAAGAACATTGCGGGTGTGCATTGTACACAAAGTATTCTACTCCAGCTAAGATAAGGGATGAAGTTATTTTAAAAAGAAGACAGCCTAGTTGCTAAGATATTCATCAAAGAAGTGATGGAAAGACTGAATTACAGATTACTGCTGTCAGAATTATTTTTATTTTTATTCCGTTATCTTCCTAATATAAAGTGCATAATAAGTTTTAGGAACAGTTACCAGAGTTCAAGACTTCCCTGCTGAGGCGAATGATCTAAAGATCATCTGTATAGAGAATGGAGACTTTTGTTTTTCTCCTTTCCTTTCTATTCCTAAACATCTTACTTAGTTTATTAGTCAGTAGGTCCAGTTTTAGCAGGAAGATTGGAAAGTGACACACTGAGGCCATATAGTTGGTAAGGCCTTATGGGGGGAGCAAATTCCATATGTGTGAATTTCTTAAACTAAACATAGATAGGTGTCTGAAGCACTAGTATCTGATATCTAATAGAGATAGTTGGCACTACTGATACATCATGCCTTTGATTTGAATGAATGTGCCTCTGGCTGTTATAACTTGTATGTTGTTTAAAATTTTCAATTTTCAGAGAATCAGAGAATTGTTTGAGTTGGAAATGACACTTAAAGATCATCTAGTCCAACTCTCCTGCAATGAACAGGAATGCCTATAGCTAGATCAGGTTGCTCAGAGCTCAGTTCAGCATGACCTCAAATGTTTCCAAGGACGGAGCATCCACAAACTCTCTGGGCAATCTGTTACAGTGCCTCACCACCTTTATCATACACAAGTATGCCCCTGTCCCCTCCTAGAACATGTCAATTTCATCACCACTGCTTGTGAGGAGCACTGCAATAGTCATGCTATTAATTACACTGCACCTAGATAACATGCATTTTTAGGAGTTAAAAATGATAGCTTATTGCATACCTGTTGCCTGCCTCTATTGCTTTACTGTTAAAGATGTCCCCTGTAGAATACCTCATCATCATCCAAATGTACCTACTAGGATTGACCCTGTTTTTGATGGGATCTCCAAATATGGCTGTTTGTTAACACTGTGCTGGTTGTGTACTGGAGAAAAAATTGCAGGTAGTAATTACCAAAGATAAACATATTGATTTCCCTGGGCAACCTGCTCTATATGTTCTTGCTTGAATATGAGATTTGGACCAGATGACCTCCAGAGATCACTTCCAACCTCAACCATTGTTTGATTCTGAGATACTGTAAGATCATTCAATTAAATTAGTCAATTTAGTATCCCTGCATATCTGTGAATACTGGGTTGTTTTTGTTTTATTTCATTTTGTTTCATTCAGGATTTAGATGCTTAAACTGGTTCAAGTTGCATTTCCATATCTAAAGCCTTCTTCATGTCTGGCTCATGGACAAATGTATTCCTAAAACTGCATTGTCATGGTAACTTTGTCTTAGCAGTACATGATTTTCTGCTCTAATTAGGAAAAGTCTAACAAGATTCTAGAGTGTATTGTTTTCTAAGAAGCCATAAGTAGTTGTGGGTTAGAGGAAAAACAAAGGACCAGATTACCCAAAATTCTAACTCTAGTAGGTTAGAGTATCCCTGAAAATGTTTTTCTTTATACAGTTTATTTCCAAACATCTGTACCTTTTCATTAAAGTGAACTAGGAAAGATTTAATTTGGACTTCATATGCATCAAGTGAAGTTCTCAGGGTGAATATTTTCTTTATTCCCAGAAGAAAAATCCCCAAGCTAAATTTTGAAATTTATCTTTCAGGGCCAATTATATAAAGGGCATTTACTTGCGCTTCAGAAGCCACAATTATCAGTTGCTAAGCTTACTCACATGTTCAAAGGAGGCTCTGCACATGTGTTTGTGGTAATTTTCAGCACCGATGAGTACACTATTTCAAAGGGCTGAGTCACTTTTAAAGTTATATCCTTTGTCCTTCATGTGCAGCAGATAGGCTTTGCAACTCTCTAGCAAGCATTCTAAGTCTCCTCAGAGAGCAAAGCACATGATACACATTAATAAATGTCTTTGGTAGCCTGACACACTGAAAAAGGGCATAACAAAATTGGCCATTGTGAAGAAGGAGTCTGAGAGAAAAAGACCAAACAATATTCTGTACTGATTTGGCCTTTTTAGAGTGAATGTAGCTGTCATCATCCCTATTCTGAAAAATGAGCATTTAAAAATTCAGCTTGCAATTATTCCTCAGCCTCTTATTTATAGTACAAGGGAATTTTTTAAAAGCACTGTTACTCCTTCTTCAAAACATTTTGTTACATTTGTATATTAGCTTTTGAAAGATCTTAGGAAGGCACCATAATTGCTAGTTAGAAAGCTGTTAAAGAGACATTAATGAAACTTTTACAGCAGTTATTTTTATTATTATTTATTTAATTAATTATTTATGTGGAGAATTGATGAGATTTTTTTCTAAGCAGAAACAATTCTCAGACAGATTCACTGCTTGGTCTCTAACATGCACAGTACAGTTTATAAGCAGAACTAGCATCCTATTTATTCAGTATATTAAGGGATATTTTCCCACTTGAGGAAAAATTTACATGTTAAATATATCTGTCATGTGATCTGAAAAATTTCTATTTTTTATAGTTGGAAGTTAAGCTTTTTTAAAAGAGTGTCAGCTTGTTTCATAAAATCACCATCATTTCGTAAGTTCTTCATCATCTGACTTTTTTAAAAATAAAAAATAAATAAATCTTTATTGTGCTTATGTTTAAGTTTAGCATACTAGATACTTGGGAAAAATCACAGTGTTTCATGTTGCTTTGCATAATGTCAAACTGCATGATCATAATTATGCCTTTAGCCCTTTACATTTTCAAGTAAACTGTAAACAGCCTGATGAGCATTACTACATAATTAACAGATCTTGAAAATATTGTGACATACATGCTATAAGCAATTGTAAGCCCCAAATTGTCATGGTAGGTCAAACATTAAATGCTGTAAATGATCATGGCTGTATATTCAGCCTGGATATTGTCTCTCATTTTTCACTCATTTTTACTTATGCGGTAGCAAATTTTCATCATAGCTACAAGTAAATCAGATGTACTCTGTAGATTTATGATTAGTAATCAACACACATGTTTTTTGTGCTCACTAACAAATCTACAACTATATATCGTTTTAATGAATATAGTAGGTTATTTGCAGTTGGTTTCGCTCCAAAAATGGCTGCTAAAGGATTCATCCAGGAGGAACAGTCCCAGTAAAGGATATCACAGCATCACTGCAACACAATAGCCTGTTGTGTATCCATGAAGGCCATGCTTTTGATCCTCACTCCTAGAGATACTGCTGTTTTGCAAAGTAAACAAGAAGAGATTAAAGGGAATTGTAGAGCTGGGTCCTGGAAAAAGGAGGAGGGGTTATAGGAAATTGTTCAGTCTTTCAAGGCAAGATGAAGAGCAAAAAAGAAATCAAACTGTTAGAGTCATAAGAATATAACATATTGATGGATGGGAGGATGCTGTGGCTCTGTATCTCTTCGTTCAGAAAGTAGAGATGCTGAACTTGTATTCCTGAGGGACACACTCATGCACAGCATACAGTGCCTTGTCAGCACCCACAGAAATACACACCACACCCTCATAAATGTGTGTAATGGAGACAGTCTGATGCTGGACTTCCTTTTCATTTGATCAGGGTTAAAGCCCAAATAGATATGAGAATGATAAGAATCACTTCGGCAGCTGGCCATAGACAACCTTTATAAACAGAAACTGGTCTTCAGTGCCCACAGCTCCAGCTGCTAGGCCACAAAACAATTCATTGCAGATGCACACAAACAGCTCCATATTTTTGCTGGTCCAGACTTTCAGGCTGCCAAGATGTAGCCTCTCGGCACATACAGTCAGCCTGGTACCAGACCCAGCAAATCCCCATGGATCCTGCTTGCCATCTACTCTGGGTTGAAGTTTGCCAGCAAATTGCAATCACACTCATTTCCCTTAGGAAAACACACCCAGATCACTCTGATTACTGGCATCCAGACCTAAAGGGCCCTGTGACCTGTACTCCCTTCTACAGCTGCTGGAACACACATACACACAGAAGAGCTTGTGAAATCTCACTGAAAAATAGGAACAGGATTTAATAATCTTTTGTGGTGAACAGGCACAGGGCTAGACCAGACAAGATAACAAGCCAGCAACGTATTTGACTCAGCCAGCCACATTATTCCCTTTCTGCTATGTTTTCTCATGCTTATTCTCTCATCCATCTTCATCTTTCTTTCTTTTGTTTCTTTCCCTATGTATCCTGTAGCAAGTCTTACATATTATCCCATTTCCCTTAAAATATGTTATACATTTCCAGCAATCTCCATTTCCAGCCCTTCCTCCTGCATCACAAAAGGAGTTCTAGCAAACTCTGGACAATAATATTCTCTCTGCAACTTATTATGGAAAGGATATTTCTAATAGAATCATAGAGTCATAAAATCATTGAGTTGAAGCCCTTAAAAATCATGTAGTCAGCTACAATGAACAGCTACACCATGGACAGCTAGATCAGGTTGCTTAGAGCCTGATCCAGTCTGATGTTGAATGCCTCCAGGGATAGGACATCAACCACCTCTCTGGGCAACCTGATCCAATGCCCCACCATCCTCATTGTAAAAAATGTTTACATAACATCCAATCTAAATCTCCTCTCTTTTAGCTTGAAACCATTTCCCCTTGTCCTGTCAGAACAGATCCTAAGAAGTCTGTCTCCTTTCTTACAGCCCTCCCTTTAGATACTGAGAGGCTGTTATCAGGTCACTCCAGAGTCTTCTCTTCTCCAGCCTAAATAGTGCCAGCTCTCTCAGCCTGTCCTCATAGGGGAAGTATTCCATGCCTTGGATCATTTTTGTGGCACTCCTCTGGATGCACTCCATCAAGTCCATGTCTTTCCTGTATTGAGGGCTCCCCATCTGAATGCTCTTATTCAGATGTGCCTCACCAGCACAGATTGGATGGGCAGGATCACCTCCCTCGACCTGTTGGCCATTCTTTTTTTGATGCAGTCCAAAATATGATTGAATTTCTGGGCTGCAAGGGCACATTGCTGACTTATGTCCAGTTTGCCACCAATCAGTGCCCCCAAGTCCTTTTCAACAGGGCTGCACTCTCTCCATTTGTCTCTGAGCTTGTACCGACAAAAGAGATTGCCACAACCTTGCACTAGGATTTGTTGAAACTGATGAGGTTCTTCTAGGCCTGCTGCTCAATACTCTGTACGTCTCTCTGGATGGCATCCCATCCCTTGGGCATGTCGACTGCACCACAGAGCATCTACAAACTTATTGAGGGTGCACTTGGTCCTACTGCTGATGTCACTGATGAAGATGTTGAGCACTGGTGCCAGTACTGACCCTTGAGGCATACTACTTTCCACTGATCTCTGTCTGGATGTTGAGTCATTGACCACCACTTCCTGGCTACAATCTTGCAACCATTTATTCACAAATGAATGGTAGTAGAATGGTTCACCTGTCTAATCCATACCTTTCCGATTTGGACAGAAGGACGTTGTTGGGTAGCATGTCAAAGGTCATACTGAAGTACAGATAGATGACATCAGTGGCTCTTCCCTTGTCCACAGACTCAGTTACACCTTCATAAAAGGCAACAACATTGGACAGGAAGGACCTTGCCTTGGTGAAGCAATACAGGTTATCTCATATCACTTCTCTTCAGTGAGACTTAGTGTAGCTTTCAGGAAGGTCTGCTCCATGATCTTCCCCGGCACTGAGATGAGGCTTACAGGTCAGTAGTTCCCTGGATCATCCCTTCTAGCCTTCTGAAAAATAGTTGTGACATTGCCTTTTTTCCAGTTACCAGGGACTTCACCTGTCCACCAGGACTTTTCTAATATTATCAAGAGTGGATTGGTGACTACATCAGCCAATTTCCTCTTGACTCTGAGATGCACCTAATCAGGACCCACAGTCTTATAAACTTTCAGGCTCCTCAGACAAATGTGAACCTGATCTTTACTTACAAGGGGATGATAGTCCAGGAATTCTTCTTAACTAGTCTATTTCGTGCTCCCCATTTTTTTTCTCTGAGCCCTGCCAGGGCTCAAAGATTTTCATGACTAGCATCTAACCACACAGTTTAATACCAAACAATTTGTTTCTCCCAGTCTTAGTTGGAAAATAAAGGGTTTTATCTATATGCAGAAAAAGATCAGAATATTTCTTTCTTTTTATTGTTTACACGTTTAACCAAATACAGATTTAATTCTTCACTTCAGAGAAACTCTTCCACTTAGTTCAGTGTAGTTATTAGTATGAAAATACTTATTAATTGGAGCAGAGAAAAAAATGTGAGGGCATTTACCTTGGAAGCCCAGATTGCAGTTGCTCTTCTACTGAGTACACAGTTATGTGTAAAAAGCACAATTCAAAGGACCCACTTAGGGAGCAGTAGCACTCTTCCAGAATTTAGAAATCAATAAAGAATTTGTTCCTATGTTTTCTGGTAGGCTTTGTTTAGACAAACTGCTGCACTTCTAAGGATAAATGACACGTTACATAGATATCATCTTGTTACCTGTTGTACAAGGTGAATATGAAATCCTAATGTTCTTTCTCTGTTGTGTTGATGTCTGGGATAGACAGTTTTAGCTTGTAAATTCTACTGGAGGTTTCAAAATAGATTCTGGGACCATCAGCATTTCAATGGATCAGTAGATGGCCTAGAAAATATAGGTAGAAGAAGAAAATGGATAGAAGAAATGTAAAGGCCATCAAGCATTTCGATTTTCTTAAATATGGTATCTGAATGTTTGGGAGTAAACAAAGGGAATGTAAGGGAGTAAACAACCCTTACAATCCTAGAATCTGCTCATCACATATCTCTATTGAGTCAGGCCCACCGTTTTGATGTTCAGGTTAGACTTTATGCTAAAAAAATTGTTAGCACAGTAAATACGCTGCTTTAATGAATCAACAAAACATTAAAGAGTCACTTAAAGAAAATTATATTAAAAAAAGGTATTTTTAGATGAATGTCATAGTGACATCCAGCAAGATTCATCCAAAAATTAGTGAAATATAAAACAAAAATAGCTGAGATAGTTACTTACTTTGGTTCCAGAGCTGCATAAATGCTTTAGATTATTGTCCATATATTCATGCCCTTTGGAGCACAAAATCTCAAACATTGTGCAAGAAATCTTCTTTCATCCAAGCTAGGTTACCTATATGTTTCTACTTAGGGTCACTGTAGCACGCATATGCACCACTTTAATGAGGTCTGAACAAATCACAGATCAGTACAGATCAAAGGAAACAGCTTAGCTAAAAATATCACAAGTCCTGGTATGACAAACATTTGACTCTGAAAGGTGTGAATTCAGAGTCTGTCTGGTGAATCAACTCAGTTCTTAACATTACTGAACTCTCTCTGCTCTATTCCTCTTAATCAAATGAAAGTTAAAAGTACACGAAAAAAAGTTATTAAGAACTGGAGTCCACTGTGTTCCGTGTTTCACCCACAGATTCCTGTTGCTGACAGAAATGAGTAATATTTACAAAAGCAATTGCTAATTTAAAATGTTGCAAATTTTGATCACCTAATTTTTATACTATTTGATTATCTTACCCTTTACAGAATGCACTGGAGATTTACTTTCTAACAATCTGGCTTCTTTAAGAAATGTGGTGATAGCTACATTTGTTCTCATGTTATTTTCTTTCCCACATAGGGTTTGACTTATAAAGGTAAAATTGTCATCATGTTTTGTAGTTTGATCTACATGGCTGTAATGAGATGCATATGCAATTAGATATGTCTATCAGATGTTCAGATCTCTCTTCTAATAAAAGCTAATGGCCAGATAGAACCATTGATTACTAAGTAGAATTGTCCATTGATTTAACTAGACTGTCTGCTGGAAAATCAATAAAAGAATGTGGCCCAAATTTCACTTAAAAAATCTAGAGCCCATTTTATTTGTAATTTAACTGATCCTTTAGGTCAGACTTCATGGTGTTCTCTGCATCAGGATATTTTATATGCCTGTCCATCATGAAATGGCTAAATGTGAAATCCATTAACATTCACAAATGGAAAATAATGCACACACGGGTGGGGGGTGGAGGGGAGGTTATTTCCATTTCCCCTCCTGCCTTACATCATCAGATATGTTGGTGTAAAGTGGGCATGAAAAACTACTACTCTTCTGTTGTTTTATTTTATCCTGTTGTCCCACAATCTCAGAGGTAGATGTTGGTGGCATGGCAGTAGAGGCTGAACCTTTCCATCAATATTCCATTACATTTTATTGCTCTGTGACAGAGGGCAGCGGTGGGGCAGTCTAACAAGGTGGCATCTGACATGGAAGTGTGTATGAAGAAAAGATATGTCATTGAATTCCTCCATGCAGAAAACATTGTACTCAGTGACATTCACTGACACTTGCTGAATGTTTACGGAGACCAAACAGTGAATATGAGCACACTGAGGTGGTGGATGGTGCACCTCAGAAGTGGAGACAGTGACAGCTGGTCACCTCTACTGGTGGAGCTTTTTATGACTGTGGCACACAGGCTCTTGTTCAACACTGTTGAAAATGGATAGCTAATAGTGGGAACTATGTTGAAAAGAATAGCTGAGAATTTGCTGTCTGTAGCTGAGAATTTCCTCTATTAAATAGTGTTATCGTGCTCTATTGTATTTTCCATGGAAATAAATACAAGGCATTACTTTCAGAGTAACCTGTTTCAATCCTGTTACTAGGGATGAGGTTGAAGATCAGGTCTGAAGTATCTGCCCCTTATTAGGTGATCTCTAAAGAAACGGTCCAACACTGAGGATAATGGCTCTCTCCTTTGCATAAGCCAAGTTCAGTTCTTTGTTTCTGTGTTAATTATGTAATACCACTAATACTGTACAAAGCAATTTTTCTATAAAACCATTATGCCAACTCTATCTGAGCTAGTGTTTTGATGCCTGTGGAGATGTGAATTTGAACCCTGGAAGCTGCATGAGTTTTTTTCTGTCTCTATTTAATAATTACCCGCGGATCTTGCCATGCTTGAATGTCACTGCACAGACAAACAGCAACTCATCTGTCTGAGCTTCCTTTTCTCTTTTGTGAAATGGAGTTAATAGCACTTTACTATCTGACAGCGGTACTATGAGGAAAAATATGCAGTGTTGGAAATCCTTGGAATACTTATCTATGCTAATCAGTTATATTAATTTGATATAATAATTTGATTTAATATAAAACATAGAAAACCTTCAACCTGTCTCTGTACAGATTAATCTAACACTGTGATGTAATAAAGATATTTAATGGCATTTTTCTCTTGTATTTTGTTGATTAATAAATGCCACATTGGTGAGGCTTTTTTGAGACCTGGTCTTAAGGGATCTGCCAACAAGGTATTGTTTTACCAGACTGAATAAGATTTAGCAATCCAAAATTGGGTTCTATCCCAATGGCTGTTATCTGACATTCCTCCCTCTCCTCCTCCCTCCCCACCCATCTCCCAACCCCTTCCCCCCCCCCCCCCCCCCTTCCCCCTCCCTACATCCCTCCCTCCCTCCTTTTTTCCAGCTAGAAGTTGCTATGATGGCATGGAGTAGCAAAGTAGCAGTCAACTGAGTCTCTGCATCAGATAATGGTCAGAACTGTGTGGATTGAAATCCTAGAAAGCAACTGTTAGATATTTTGTTTGCTAAAAACCAAAAAGTATATGTGATCTAGATCCTCCAGACTATACTTTCCTCTCTCCTAGGTACAAAGTTCAGCAGGTTTTGAGAGGCTAAGAGCAGGAAGGGAGGGTGCTACACTATTAGCACAACATAATAATACTATAAATCTCACGCCCTGATTAAATCCATGGAGTCATTCCCATTTTCCAGACATGCTGAAGCACTCACTTTGGATTATTCCTTTTGTTTTGTTTTACCATACATTCTCATTGATTTTTTTTTTAACCTTATCAGAAATACTTGGCAGAGCAGGAGAGTCAAACTGTCTTCCAAAACAAAATAGCTTATGAGAAAAGTAAAGATGAAAAAAGGCAGTGATTAAAAAATAAACAAATAAATTACCCAAGAGTAAGTGAGATGAGATAATCATAGAAAGGAAGAAGTTATTGGAATAGAGAGGGATGCTGCCAAAAATTGTAAGTACATCTCTTTTTGGTAGGAGAAATTCCATGTGCTGCCAAGGGTTTGGGCTGGATCAGGGCAACTTTCTATCATGTTCAGCAGAGTGAGAGGAGACAATCATTCAACTTCTGTGACTTGAGCAGTCTGTAGGCTACATCTGCTATGGTCCTGCTACGCAGAATTTCAATCAGTTTTGAAAACCATTCTTTGCCTTCACTCAAAAATCAGTCAGCAGTGACTCGGCACTGAAGATACTGTCATAGCATGTGATGAGATTCATTCGTGGCAGTAGGTAAATACCAAAGGTGATGCACAGTCCCACACTTTGATGCTACTAATTAGTCAGTGAGCTATTTAAAAATTAGCCTCTAGCAAAATAGTTAAATGTCTGTAGCAATGTTGGAGATGTCTTCAGATTCAGACTCAGACAATGAATAAGTAAACTTAGCCTTAGGCTTATAAAAGCAACATATTTTCTTAATTTTATAGTGATTAGTGGATGATAATTTCTCCGTACACTCCTCATAGAGTAGGGTTTGTTATGTTTTTTTTCTGGGCCACAGTGTTTTGATCATCTTGTTAGATTTTTTTGCTAAAGAAAGTACCCTACAAAATGTTGCACAGGTAGGCATCCAAACAGGTCTTGAGTATCTCCATAGACGGAGACCCCACAACCTCTCCAGGCAACCTGTTCCAGTGCTCTGTCACCCTTACTGTAAAGAAGTTCTTTATCATGATTGTATTGAACTTCTTATGTTCAAGTTTTAGGCCATTGCTCCTTGTCCTATTGCTATGCACCACTGAAAAGAGCCTGGATTCATCCATTTGCCCCCCACCTCACTGTAGATATTTATAAATATTTATCAGATCCCAGCTCAGTCTTCTCTTTTCCAGGCAGAACAATCCCAGGTTATTCAGTTCTCTGCTGGACTCTTTTTAGGAGATCTATGTCTTTTTTGAACTGGGAAGCCCAGAACTGGACACAGTAATCTAAATGTGGCCTCACCAGGGTAGAGTGCAGGGGGAGGATCACTTCCCTCATCCCCCATGCCATGCTATTTTTAATCCCCCCAGGTTACCACTGGCCCTCTTGGCCACAAGGGAACACTGCTGGTTCATGGCCAACCTGTTGTCCACCAGAACACCCAGATCCTTCTCTGCAGCCAGCAGGTCATCCCTTAACCTTTTCTGATGAAAAATATGTGAAATTACTTAATTAAAGAGACCACTTACAATAAAGAATTGTTCTTTTTAATTGTAAGGTAAGATTCAGAAAACAAATAATAGCCAGCAAAGCCTTGCAGATAAATATGTGTGACATTTATAGTGGTTGACTCACCTTGTACTTCCTTTTTCTACTTTTAATCTCGTATTTACTACTATTTTGGAACATCTTAACATCTATCTACCCTTTCTAAAACAAAGACTTGAATCTATAGCTTTCTTTGTTAAGAGTTGACCCTGTAAAGTCAAGTTTATATTTGTGATGTTTCTAAATAGTGATAAAATCTAGATCTTTGATCTCAGAACTTTCTTTTAGTGCCGTGTCTTACTTAAGTGGGTTCATAAGTAAGTACATTACCTCTAGTCAAAAAGTCATTAGCCATTATAAAGAACTGTCATTTTTTCCTCCCTTTGAAAAACCAGCAAACTCTCAACAGTGTATTCAACACTGCTCATGCTATCATCTACAAACACAGGGCTGACTATATTCTGTATGACTCTTTTTCACCTTTCACTAAGTCAGTAGAAGAGAAAGCTGCAAGCTTACAGATGTTCTGTTTTGTTTTTGTCTGCTGCTGTCATAGTTATTTCCAAATTAATCCTTAGATCATGAATTCCTTGGGGAAAGTCCTTTTGTCAGCTAGCACAAAGCTGATTGCTTTGCTGCTGTTCTTTTGATTTACAGTGAAAAAAACCCATGTCTGATGTACAACTTTGATTTCCTACTAATTAAAATTGCAATGTGGGAACTCATCACTCCTCCTCCACTCCACCCTGCTGAGGTTCAAGGCTACCTTTGGAAAACTCCCACCCCCTGATGAGTTAATACTGAAGATAAGTCCTTATTGCTGTTTACACAGTTCTCACAGATTTACTAAATGCTTTGTGTTTCTAGAAGCAGGTGAGATAATTTAAAGCATGAACTACAGCTAAAGAAAATAAACAATTGTAGTGTCTAGGGTTAGTCTGTCACATTTATATGGAAAATGAAAGGTCTGATTTTTCTGCCTTTCAAAAGGACATTGTCATGGGAACTCCTAGTGCTACAAAGATCAACAGCAAATTTTCTGATATGTGTTATCTTTAGAGAACTTAATTATGCCAGTTAGATCTTCTGCAGCATTGCTATCACCGAACTGAAGGTACTCCAAATCTAATTCACATACATTTTTCTGTTAGCAAGAAGACCTACACATATTGCACCAGTGTAAAAATAAAAATCAGAGTATAGAGGAAAATATTTATCTAAAACAGTTTTTGGAGCTTGAAGCAAAATTAAAGACTCCTTCTGTTTCTTCTCTTTTCCTTTTTCCTTTTTCCTTTTTCCTTTTTCCTTTTCCTTTTCCTTTTCCTTTTCCTTTTCCTTTTCCTTTTCCTTTTCCTTTTCCTTTTCCTTTTCCTTTTCCTTTTCCTTTTCCTTTTCCTTCTCCTTCTCCTTCTCCTTCTCCTTCTCCTTCTCCTTCTCCTTCTCCTTCTCCCTCTCCCTCTCCCTCTCCTTCTCCTTTTCTTTTTTCTCTTTCTTTGTGTGTGTATGCATAAAAGGATTTTTTATTTTATTTTATTTTTTTAGAAACCCATCATTTTGCTAAAACTGAAATTAACTTTTCCTTCCTGTGTCTTTCTACACAAGCTCTTGTCAGTTTCATGCATCAGACCAAAACCAACACTGAAATTAGTGCAGAAACAGGTTGCCAAACATATCTGCCTCCCCATGGTGACTGTCAGTGAGCCAGAAAGGCTGTTGGTTAAACAAAGCCAAAGCATTCAGTTCAAATGATTTCTCTCCAGTACTGAGTACTTGAGAAGCAGGGACTTGTGATACCTATAAGTATCTTAGTTTGACACACGCTCTCATTTTCATTTTTTTTGTCTACAAAGAAATAACAACAACAAAAACCATTCATACAGGTGCCATCATTTTCTTCAAAACATAGCTCTAATACAAAATTATGAGAAAAAGACTCGAGCATTCTTATTAGTATGATGTATGAACCAATATTCACTGCTAAGTAGAACCTTGCCTTACAACAAAAATGATTTGAAAGATTTATGTAGTACTGCCTGTGTTATACACATGCTTCTCTGCTTCTCACTGTGGAGCAACAACATCATGCCCCAAGGAGGCAAATAAAAGCACTGAAGTTTATTAATCACTCATTTTCTACAATGTATCAGCACTCACTAATTTAGCACAGTCAGTTCTCATATTTTGACACATTTGGGAAGATTCACAGTGCCTAACTGGCTTTCAAACTCCCACTTCTACCTATGTGGTTTGTTAATTTCTTATTAGTACACATGCGGTGTTTAGGGAAACAAAGAGCACAGGAATACTGGCTGGCACAAGAGCTGCTAAAAGGTTTCATCTTGAACTGTACGTGCCTTTATACTTTGTTTTCTTTTTCTCTTGTCGTTTTCTTGTTATTGTTGTTATTGTTCTTGCTTTTTAATTTATGGTTGGCTACCATAGATTTCATTCCACTGAAGTACCAAGATTTGACATTTTCTGCTTTGCATAGCAAAAACAATATCAATTTTCTTTTATTACAATAACAATAAGCAGATCTGTCTTTTATTGATGTGATTAAGTAAAATATTAAGGATGAGTACACAACTTGGATAATAAAGTGAATGCATATGGTTTGCTAAATGTCTGTGTATGTCCAGAAAGATACAAAGTGTTGTCCACCAAACACAGTAGAAAATCAGTGCAGAAACTCCAGAAATTTAATTTAAATTGTTTTATTTTGCATGCAGACTGGATTTCAGTTTCTTCTTACCTGACAGTGCAGTCATTGATCACAGCCAATGCAGATTCGCAATTCCCATTTAACCAATTTAATTTCCTCTTATGACCAGGTCACCCATCTAGTTGTCCAAGGGAAGTTAGTTGATGTTTTCTTTTTGGATTTCAGTAAAGCTTTTGATATTTTTTCTTAGGATATCTTTCTGGACAGAATGTCCATCACACAGCTAGACAAAAACAGTGTAAAAGGTGGGGAACTGGACGATGAGTCAGGCCCAGATAGAGTAATGGGGTTACATTGGACTGGTATCCAGCCACTAGTGGGTTTCCCCAGTGCTCAGTTTTAGAGACTTTTCTCTTTAATGTTTTCATTACACGACTTGGATACAGGACTGGAAGGCATTTTGACCAAGTTTCCTGATAATACTAAATTGGGAGATGCTGTTGATTCCATTGAGGGTGGAAAGGCCTTGCAGAGAGATCTAGAGAAATTAGAGAGCAAGTACCACATTCTGCATCTGGGAAGGAGCAACCCTGACTATAAATGCAGATGGGGAAAGAGATGTAGGAGAGCAGTCCTGCTGAAAGAGATCTGGGATCCTTGATCTACAGCAAGTTGAACATGAGTCAACAATGTGCCTAGACAGCCAGGATGGCCAACCATATCCTGGGGTTCATCAAGCATATCATCACTAGCAGGTCAAGGGAAGTGATTGTCCCATTTTACACTGCACTGGTGCAGCCTTACCTCATGTTCTGTGTGCAGTGGATGCTACAGTACAAAAAGGACATAAAACTATTAGAGACTGTGCAAAGGAGGTCTGCAAAGAGGGTGAAAAATCTAGAGGGGAAGACAAATGAGGAGTGGCTGAAGTCCCTTGGTTTGTTCAGACTAGAGAAGCGGAGACAGAGGGGAAACCTCATCACAACCTGTGACTTCTTCACAAGGGGTGTGGAGTAGCAGGACCCAGGACCCAATGTAATGGCATGGAGCTGTATCAGGGGAGGGTCAGGTTGGACTCAGTGATCCTTGTAGGTTCCTTCCACCCTGGGATATTCTATGATTCTATGAATTCTGCACTGCCAGGACAAAAATAGTGCCAGGTACAAAAGTTTAGTAAAATGCTTGCTGTAAAAGATATTGTGGATATACAGAAATGAAATGACTAAATTCTGTGCTTATTTAGACTTCTGACATCTTAGGTGAATTCAGTGGAATTGACCATGTGAGAACAATGTTCAGAATATTGGTGGCTTTTTTTTTTTTGTTAATTGTATTCCAAATGAAAAGCTTTATTATTGAAAAAAAAAAATAAAAAGGCTAATTTTCAGTCACTTAGAAAAAGAGTTCAATGCAAAAGTTACAATAAACCTATCAGCAGTAATCCTGATACTGGTGGAATTCTGAAGAGCAATATTGCAGCCTTATCAGTGTAGTTAACTGAGTAGACCTAGTGCATGAAGATCTGAGGATGATGATAGTACAGTGCAAGAGTCAGTTCCATGCAGTTTGTCTAAACTGAGACGTAGGCACCATATTCAGAATTATGTTTTACCCTGTGATATACTTTTTTGAACATCTCATCTCTGGTTCTCATTTATTCATACAAATGATGTGGGTTTTTTTGATCAAATTTCTTTTCCAGCTCTGTTGTGAATCATAACAGGAATTCCAATGGAAGACCTAGCTTTTTAAGTTTGTACAGAATCCTCTGTCAGTGCTGACACTATTACACTTAGCTCAAAATGAAAAATCAATGAACATTTTCTTAAAATCATATGATTCCCTTGGAGAATGAAGCCAGTCCTATTTCTGACAAGTGATTAGAGCTCCCTGCACAGAGCAGGAATCCTGCTTTCAATTATTCCTACAGGCAGTTCAGCCTCCAATCCCCATTGTCAAGGTACATGGCTCGAAAAGACAGAGTGAAGAAGGAGCAACCATCCCTGATATTCAGGATCTTGTTTCAAGCTATTTACAAATTTTACATTGGTTAAGCACCATAAAAAAATTATAAAAAAAAGCAGTTAATGGACTACTCATGTCTCCCTTTCAAAGAGCAGGGATTTGACTGACAATGAGTAGAGTTGGACATACTGCTGTATGGTTCCTGTGGTGAAATATTGTCATGAAATATCTTGCATGTTTCCAGGAGAAACAAGCAGTTTGTTATCAACAAAAGAAACAGAAGTCATTGTAAAGGTTTCCAATGTGCTAAACTGTGCATTTCCTGGATGTGACAGATAGGAAATTGATTCTTGTAACATTAAGGAGGTTACTGAATCAGCTGTCTTGTTGCCTGGGTTTGTCAATGTTATGATTCTGCTGGGTAGGGTGATTGGCAGACAAGCTACTGTGGCTGGAACAACCAGACAACAACGTAAAATTTGCTGTGTAGAATGTCAGATGGATAGAAGTGATTAATCTGCTGATACAAATGTGGCGTAAATATCAAATGCTTACTGAAATTCAGGTTCATAAGATTCACAGAAAGTTAGGCAGATAGGTAGCACCAGAAAATTTATTTGGAAGAGTGAAGAAGCATTAAATGACCTCCTGGGTATGATGTTTCCACGTACCTTTCAAGGAAGAAGGAAATTTAAGGTTCAGACACCCCAAATCACTCCCTGAAGACTCTTTTGGTTATACAGACATTAAATTAGCTCAGTCTGGGACCTTCAAGAGTCTGCCAGGACAATGTGACAGCTTTTTCAGGTATTGCTATTCCTAAATTGAGTGTCCTATGTAATCACTCTGAACCTTTACCAGTACAGCAGTGAAAAACTGAGTACAGCTGTTACAGTTGAGGTACAAGTGTTCTCAGAGATCTTCTCCACTGTTTTGGAAACATAAATTCTATTACTGCACACTGAGAGAGTTAGTAGCATCCTCACATCTCTGGAAAGAAAGAAAAGTTACATGTCAAAACTCTTAATAAAATTTAGTACTTAACAGACTTTTATTATTATTATTATTATTTGATGGCCAAAATTGAATTGTTTTAGCAAGGTAAACTTTCATAGTTCAATAATTAAGTTCTGGGTAGTGTTAATTTTTGTATCATTCACTCCTGACAAAACATTGTCTAATTCCTAGTTTCATAATTAATATCCAAGCACTGTGCTTGCTCCATCACAAAATCCCATAAAATGTCTTCTTAAAACACTATAAGAAAGGAAAGAGGAAAGAGGAAAGAGGAAAGAGGAAAGAGGAAAGAGGAAAGAGGAAAGAGGAAAGAGGAAAGAGGAAAGAGGAAAGAGGAAAGAGGAAAGAAAGAGGAAAGAGGAAAGGGGAGGGGGAAGGGGAAGGTGAATGGGAAAGGGAAGGGGAAGGGGAAGTTGCTACAAAGGTAATGCTTCCTATTTATCAAAGAGCACAATAACGTTGTTTAATAGAGGACACTCTCAGCTATAAAACCCTGTTTTTCAGCACAGTTACCACCATTAGTTATGCATTTTCACCAGTGATGAAAAAGAGCATGTATGCCACACTCATTAACATTTGCACCAGCAGAGATGACCCACTGTCACCATCTCCACTGCTGAAATGCACCACCCATCACCTCACTGTGCTCACATCCATTGTTTAGTCTCAATAAATGTCCAGCTAGCACTGACAAATGGTTGTGCTACCTGTGCGACCTGGTGTAGCGAACCTGCTTTGGCAGGGGGGTTGGACTTCATGATCTCTTGAGGTCCCTTCCAACCACTATGATTCTGTGATTCTATGAAATGTCAATGGGTGCCATTTTTTCCACATGGAGGAATTAAGTTCCAAACTTTTGCTTCACAAATACTTCCCTGTAGAATGCCACTTTATCAGACTGCCTCTCTGCTGCCATTTGTCACACTGCAACAAAATGAAATAGAATATTAATGGAAAGGTTCTGCCTCTACTGCTGTATTACCACCATCCATCTCTGACATCGTGGACAAAGATAGTAAAATAGTAGGCATTAATTTCAGAGCAGCCTTCATACTTTCATGGCAGAAAGTGTACAAATAGTTAATGCGGCTGGGTTACAATGCACTTCTCTAGGCTTCCTGTGCATATGATTACCTTTCCTTATTATCACCATTGTCATACATCATAAAGTTATCAAGTCCTTATTATTTTTCCCATAAGTTATTTTTAGGACTTGTTGCATGGTTAAGGATGTACTATGTTCTGCTGCATAAGGAGAACAAGCATGATTTAGCAGCAGTATTTTAAGATAACTTATTTTGAAGGATAAGAGAATGTTAAAAGCAAGCTGTAGTTATCATGTGCCACAAGTCTTTCTCACTTAGCTATAAGCAATTATATTTCTGCTAACAATGGAAGGGGAAGACAAGCTAAAAGATCATGCCTTAAGCTTGAAATGTCGAAAAGTCTTTAATGAAAAACATCTTGGCCACATCAGTCTTCAGACATCTTAATTAGACAGAAGGATTACCAGTAAGTACCTGAGCTGAATGGAAAGGCTAAACTTCTCAGCTTTATACCCATAAAGGGGAATTAAGAGGCCTTAAGCTTTCTGCCATTTAGAGTACTCTGCTGCATTGTAATAATTCTCTCTCCTCAGATATAATCAAATTTCCTGACTCCTGCAACTGCATGTAAAATTCTTCATTCTCTCTCTTCTTTGCAGAGGATTTTACAGTGGACATACTTAAGACAGAAATGGCTATGGTAGATGTTATGAAATTAACTGTCAAAATGAAGAGGAACAACCTGCTTGGAGCAGATTGTTCGTTTATAGGATCCAAAGGAACGCAGAGACAATTTCTCTGGTATCTAAATTAGTAACTCTGATATTTAACATTTAATTTCAAATTGCTTTACTAACTGAAAACTGTGCAGTTTTTAAGAATGACACCAATGTAAAGAAATAATCTAGAGGATATGATCAGAGTGGCTAAGTAGTGAACTTGGTATCTACACTGGGTAAATAAGGATAAACTATTATTAAGAATGATGCTAGTGTACGTATGAGTACCTTTGAAAAGTCAGCATGGCTGAGTGATATGATCTATCTGAATTTAGATTTTAAGCAACCATGTGTAAGACGTAAAGAAGGTGCTAATTTGGATAAATAAATAATTGTTTGCAAGACAGGCAACAGAGAATGGGAGTGAATAGTTATTTCTCCCAGTGAAAGGAGGTAAGCAACAGAATTCCACAGGGGTACATGCAAGGGATTTTTTCTGCTTAATGCAGTCATTAGTGGCCTGTAGAACAGGGTGAGCAGTGATATAAGAAAGTTGGATGATGATTCTAAATTAGGCAGGGTAGCATGAGATCTGACTGTAAGAAAATGTCATGGTTTTATGATTTTTTGGTACTGGTATTCCACATCATGGCATCATGTGGTGCATTGGGAGTCAGGGAGAACTACATTCCCCAGAGGACTATGCAATGCTTTGTATTTTTTCACGTGTTTTCCACTCAGAGGGAACAGATAAAAACTCTCTGCAGTCACGGGACGTTCTCTCTCTTTCCTCTAGGATCACTTAGGAGTGGGTGCTCGCTGCCATCAGCCTTCAGCGTTAGCGTAAGGCCTTCGGTTTATTGGGCACTCACTCTCTCTCTCTCTCTCTCTCTCTTACTCATTTTGTTTGATTCATTGGGCTTAATTCCAAATTGTATTGTATTATATTGTGTTATTTACCTCCTGGTGTCTTATTTAGTAAATTAGCTTTTCCCCCTCAGATCGTTGCCGCTGTTTTGTTTTGGGGCTTATCTCCCTTTTTCCCTTTCCCCCTTCCCCTTGTCCGGGGTGTGGGCCTGTGGGTCTCCTTCCTCGGTTGTCGAGGGGCCGGGCCGAACCAGCTCACAAACCCCTGACAGAAAAAAAAAAACAAACAAAAAAAACCCCACAGAATTGTATGAGATAAGTCAAAGAGCAAAAAAGAAAAAGAAAAAGAAAAAGAAAAAGAAATTAGAATAGCCAAATGTAAAAATGATGTAAAATGATAAGAAGTAGGAAAGGCAATCCTGCTTTCATTTGGAATGATGTGCACTGAGCTGACAACTGCCTGGCATTCCAGAGCAAGTTTTTGTGGCTGAGAAAGAGATTTCTATTAAAATTTCAGCTGATCCTGGGTACCTGTCATAAAACAGTTGTTAGGAATTATTAAAAATGTAATAGGGAGCAAAACGGAGATCACTGTCCCATTATGTAAATTCCCTGGTCCACCCATATACTATATTATACGTATTCCTGGTCCTCGTTGGAAATGCATGAAGCAGAGTGAGAAGTGCAGAGAAAAGTGGCAAGAATGATCAAAGAACTGTAACAGATTTCATATAGGGAGCCTCAGAGTAAGCCAAGAGACTTCTGTCTGAAGAGATGACATGGGGGAAAGATGTGCTAGAAACATACAGTTATAAAGAGAGTATATGAAGATTAAATTGTTCACAGTCTCTTCCAGTTGAAGAACAAGACAAAGTCGGATGAAAATCACAGAAATCACCATTTTATCTTAAAGCAAGTGTAAGTAGATAGTTGACCATAGAAGACTGGAGACCTGGGCAAGTTCTTGTTGACAAACGTCAAATATTGTTACCATTTTGGTTTATATCTTGTCCTCCAGAATTATACTCATTGTTTGAACTGGGTTACAGGAGTAAACCCCAGTCAGTCTGACTTAATATGGATATTCTGACGTTCACATATTCTGTTGCAACCAAGTTTTCTTCTCAGGACACCAGCTGGTGTGTGTCAAGGCTAAATTTCAATGCATTCCAAAGCATAGGCAACATGGTAGATGTAGGATTTAGGACTTTAGCATGAATTAAATAAACTAGCATACTAATACATATACATATCCAGTATCATGATCATTGAGGTTAGATCAAGTGCATCTTGAGATGTAGATCATCTTTGTATTTCAATGTCCACACTGTTCTGCTACTTATAAAAGCTTGGGATGGACCTAGAAAAGGACAAACATGCAGTTGAAGAGATAGACTGCAGATGGAGGGAGGGTGATCAGTGGTATGCAACAAGAGTAAAACTACATATGTAGACACGTATACAAGGTATTATCCATCTGCCTGTTTGGCTCTTGGTAAACCCTGAGCACTTGTGAGTGTATGTAGGCAGTTATTATGAGTGATGATGATGACAACTACTTACTTGCTTTGGAGATTATGAATATGAAGCTTCATTGCAACTGAATTTTCAGTGGATTTTTGCATTCTACACTCCTTTTATCATTAGTACAATGCACCAAGTAAAAGTAGATGCCTCTGAAAATACATGGATTTCTTCTTAAAACTTGAAATAAATGGTATGAGCTCACTTTGTTCCTCGTTTTTCTTTTGTGAAATTCACAATAGGTGGTACATATATATTTTGGAGACTAGCATGTTCTGTAGTTTCTATCCATGAACAATTTAGTATAAGTTACATTATCTAATCACAATTCTTTTATAGAAATCTTGCCTGATTCATACTATTATTACTAATCTCTTATAATTCTATATAATTATCATAATATCTGATTAATAATCAGAGATTATTAATCTCTGATATTGTCCTACTGTCCTTTCAGGAATGTATGCCCATGCACCCTCCATATATATGGTAGCTTGCAGTAAGAGCTGCACAGTGACATTGATCTAGAAAATTATTGCAACATTAATTGTTAGAGACTCCAAGAATAGACTTGAAATTACAGAATGGGACTTACAACACAGGTAGTCAAGGGAACTATTGCTGGCTCTGCCACTGACATCATAGTTACGATTTTGTTCCATCTTTTTCTTGTGCACACAATAATAGCAAAGAAATTTTCTAAATCAAAATCACAAAAGAAAATGTATAATTCACCCACATATTTTCAGCCAAATGGCTAAATCTATGGAAGACAGAAGAGACTGCAATTTACAGATGAAATCTTGGAATGTCATCACTGTAATATTGTTATGTGCTAGTTCCTCGTGGTGGATTAACTGGGAGCAAAGTGCACTGTACAAGCAGTGAGGCTATTTTAAGAGTAAGTACTCAGAGAAAATGTTTCCATTCTATGTAACGATGAAGAGAAGCACTTAGAAATGACCAAAGAAGAAAACAAATAACAAAGAGACACTGACACACCAATAAAGTGCACTGAGTATTTACATAAGTGTAACCAAGAAGAAGGTTCAGAAACAATCTTTGGTTGGAAAGAGTTGTGCAGCTGATTCTTACAATAGCAGTAACGCATGAGGGTGACCAAAGTGTCTTCTGTTCAAATTTATTAAAAAAAGAAACAGACAGTGAATCTAATGAAAATAAAGAGTCCACTTCAGTTAACTGTACAACAAGAACTTGGATGCTGAGTAGTCTGAATGTCTGTGGTATTTTTTGACCTTTGAATGACAAAGTAAAGCTCCTGTATTTTGGCTATGGAAGCACTAGTGATAAAGACTCTTCAGAAGGGTAAGAAAATCCAGTCTCCTTTCAGATGTGTAATATTCTGTACTTGGTACACAGATCCTTTGTAACATATGTGTAGTTAAAGTAAATACAAGACAAAATATAAAGTCAAACACACACATACGAACATACACACACTCATATATATGCAAAAATACTTATGTGAGAAAAGGGGTCTTATGAGAGAAAGGATAATATTTATTCAACAATGACAGCTAGAAATAAGATGGTTCAGTGACTCTTGATTTTATGCTTCCAGACAACTCCCCACTGGAAATCAAAAATTGAAAATCAGTGATATGTGCATTGTTCATCTCCTCATCAATGTGCTGAGCATGAAAAAAGGATCTAATTTAATGAAACAAACTGCTCACCAGATGAGCTGATTACATGATGTGCACGCAGAGTACTTATTCTTATATTAACATAAGAGACTGAATATGAAAACAATATAAACACATCTGTTACTGAACCTTGGCTTTTTTAGTATGACATTTTCTCTCCCTATGGATTCTGCCTTGTATTTGAAATTTCATGGTTGCAGTGTAGATTTCCACTCAGTCCACTGCAGCAGACAATAGTGCACTGCTACTTTCCCTAGCTCCATTATTACAATCCCAAAAAGTGACAGATCCAATAAAAAATGAGATTTGTGTTTTTTGTTTTTCTGGGTTGTTTTTTTTTTTTTTTTTTTTGAATAAGCAGGGAATATTTTTTTTTCTAATATTTCAGAAGCATTAAATGGCAGAACGCATTTTCAAACTAGATTACTGAGGAAGTAAAATTTGCTAATAGGATAATTAAGATTAAGACCACTTCAGCTGATAGATTGCTTTAACTGTTCTGAAGGAAAGAACAAAGTCATCTTGTGAATGAAAATCTCTTAAATTTTGTTAAATAGTTGATTTTTTTTTATTATTTAAAACAACTATATTTGAAGAGTCAGAAGTGAAAATTCTGAGTGAAATGTTAGAAACGTGGCTACCTGACAATAAAAATTCTGCCCAGTGCTACAGGCAGGACTTGCTGATTTTTCCTCATAAGTGATTGTGTCACATCCTAAATCTTTACATTAAAACAGGAAATAAGTAAATAAATAAATAACTGAATTACACAGAATTTACGCAATTCTGCCACATTTTTAAAGCATCAAAGCCTTAGGTTATTGTCTGCATTTATATGGGCATCCTTAGAAAGGCAAAGACAAATTAAAATGAATAATCAGATATCTGTAATCAAATTTCTGACACAATCTCAGCATGATTTGGTCCTGCCTTCTCATTCCTGCTTCATGTTACTGTGCTGTAGGTGAATTTCTACTTACCCAGTGTGCAGAAGAAGCCTATTGAGTCTTCGTTGCTTGAGCTGGAGATGCTTTGTAACTGGATAACAAGTGTGTGTATCTGGACTTTAGTTCAAGCTATTTCTATTTTGAGAAAATATATATGTTTTGTAGATGCAACAAATACATCTATAATATGCAGAGTCAAACAGTAGAAGGATAATACACTTGCAGTTTTTCTCTATGCAAAAGTGGTTATAAAATAGGGAGAAAAAAAAACAATCAGAAAAAGGGAGGCTATTATAGCACATGTAGGTATATCAATAATAAAACAAAAATCATAAAACCATAACAGGTAGATTGCTAACGTAATGGAAAAATCACTCCCAGATTTGATATCTTCATTGTCATGCTCTTTCGGTGGCAGGATCTGTCTTGGACTTGATGTTGATTTAGAAAACAATGCACTATTTAACAACAGTGGAAAAAAAGACCAAACCAACCAACCAAACAAAAAAAAATATAACCAAAAAACCCCTCTTCTCTCCCAGAATCTTTTCACAAACTAAACTGAAGGCTGGGAGGGGAGAAAAAAATTTATATAATTTTCTGAGACTAAACCTTGCCTTCACTACTGAACAGAGAAATGCGTGTACTCTTTCATCTGTTTTCTGTTGCTTATAAATAAAGAGCAGTTGTACAAAGCTGTAGTGCTGTTTAAGCTGAAGATTTGGCTCATAAAGTTGTTTAAATATGAAAATTCAAAGTTTTCTGATGAAAGAATTACCCAATTCTGAAATGAAAATTCATTCCTGACCCACTGTAGCTACTACATTTATACTGTAAAGAAGGTCACAGGTGTTTTATGTTTAATATAGTAACCTGAGGATTTAATTAAATAGGATTTAAAATTATGAATACCAAAGCCAGACAGGTCATATTGGATAATCCAGTTTTATTTTACTGTAATTGTTTACAAAAGTTATTATTATATTATTTAGAACATCCTGATTCTCTGTGGAAGTCCTCGTGCACTTAATTAACCATGAGCACAAAATGACTTTAATAAACTTAAGCCATTAAACCCTCCTTATATATTCTTTCCAAATGTAAATTGACAACATTTTTGTTTAAATTCTTAGAATGTTGAACTTTTTAAACGAGGGGGAAAGGTAAATAATGTTGGTTTAATTATTGTTTTAGTGGTTCATTTTATTTATTAGTTTTAGGTGGATATTTCATATTTGGATTTTAATCTCAGGGTTTTTTTGTTTTGCCACTTGATTTTTGCATGGTCTGACTTTGCAGATACTTGACCTTCACTTTGCTAAAGTTTGCAGAACTTTAAGTTTCTAATCACAGGAACTGCTAGCTACTGTTTCCATGTCTTTGCTGAGGTCTACAGATTTAGAATCATTTTTTAAAAAAGGTGAAAGTCTGCAGCGATGGTGAATCTGAAGGACAAGTGCAGATTTAATCTTTACTTAACTGAAAGGTCAGAAGACCACCTTATTAGCGTGCACCTCAGCATGATATTTAAACATGATGTACTCAGTAACTTCCTCTGGACCTAGCCAATCTTTTT
The DNA here is from genome assembly GCA_023055505.1 of Callipepla californica brunnescens. NCBI lineage: Eukaryota > Metazoa > Chordata > Aves > Galliformes > Odontophoridae > Callipepla > Callipepla californica. The sequence goes on from JALIRH010000001.1 coordinate 6,417,431, forward strand.
TGTTGCTTTTTTTAGACTTTTGTTTAGATTTTAAGATGCTGTTAACAATGATTTTCAGAACCTTTCTGCGAAAAATAGTGTATTCCAACTGTAACCGTTAGGCAGACCTAACCCACAGAGACTTAACCAAGAGTACAGGAGAGTGACAAATCTATGGCAAAGCTCACTTCCCTGCTGCTCTATGTACCATATGGTCATAGACAGATGATAGGCAAATCAGCAAGGAGCTCCCTTCAGTAATTCTTTTCACTAGCTGTATTCTGCTTCAGCCTGTTTGGCTGTGAAATGATTCATCCAGGTCGCCATCAAGAGCACAGTACAACAGAAGTGCTCTGTGGCACATAAAAATGTGTAATATTAAATAGTGTTTACTTACATGTTCACATTGCAGGTCTGGGCAACTATGAAATAAAAGCATAGTCAAACCTAAATGCAGTAGGGACCATAAAAGGTAAGGTTTCTGTGTGTACTTCTTGGTTAATTGTTCTTTATGACTGCGAAATAGATGTGAATTTACTGAAGTCTTTGATATTCTGTATTGCTGTGTCACAGTACATTAAGAATAATGAACAGGACACTCACTTGGAGCAAAGAACATTAGTTTTCTTACCCAAGAGAGAAGAAAATTGCCAGGTAGATTGTCAACATAAAGGCAAAGTTAACATGCTGATAATAACCAGGGGAAGCATGAAGATAATAACAGAGGATGATAACAACCCAGCTGAGAAGAAGGAGGGGGATCTAGAAGATCAAGTGGTGCCAAGCTGTGTACAGCTATTACCATGGATGGAGGGGCACTTTCACTCAGGCAGAAGGAAGCTGGTTTATTTCTCATGCGGCTGAAGGTGTTAACTGCAGTCTTGTGCTAAACAAGATTAGGCCTTGCTTACTCTCTATTATCAGTAGTATGCATTTGACAGATTTCCACTCAGCTGCCTTGTTACTGTGGGTGTAGCATTATTTATCCCGCTTTCCCTTCCCTCCCCCTTCCCCTTGGCTGTAAAGCTCTGCAAGTTGCAGGCAAGTGTCATGTTAGGTATATGTGAATCTGTCAAATGCACAACGAGGATAGATGGAGTGATCACTTCTCACTGCAATGTTTGTTCTGTTTTCTGTCCTCAGCAGCCAATTCGCAGCAAGACGCTTTCCAGAGCGTTTCCTGTCAAGGATCCCAGGAGGAGCAAGGGTAGCTGAGGTAGCAGTGCTGCTGCCCAGCAATAACGAAGACCTTGGAAAATCTCCCTGCCTCCAGCAGCTCATCCTTCCCTCTCTAACATACTTACTCCTCTCAGGCTGTCCCAGCTCCTCAAAGCCATCTGCCACCACTGGCAGGTGAGGAGCGAGGAAGAGGAGCCAAGCAGGGACAGAAGAAGGTCATGGTGGGGGTGGCGGGGAAGATGGCTGTGGTATGAGGGACAGAAGGATTTTGCTCTTCTCAGGAAAGCAGCTTGCTTTTCACCCTTCTATTCTTTTCTATACTTGACCATTTCCTTTCCGAGAAATCTAAGACCAATCTTGGAAGGGGAAATTTCCCTAACTATATTGTTTCAATTTTTTTTTTAATCTTCTTCTCCTTTGTCTACTTCTTTTCTTCTGCCTGTTTTTTTTTTTTTTTTTAATTTCGTTTTTTATTTTTTTAAATAACCTCACTAGGACCAGGATTCACATTCAAGAATTGAGACTTAGGGCTAAGGGCCCTATGGGCAAGACTCTAGACTTGGGCTAGACTTAGATACTGTCCTAACTTGAACTTGAGTTACTCATAGCCTTCTGTGACTTATTAATGCTTGCCTTTGGAGAGAAGAAATAACATTCTTTGAACTGTGATAAAAGTCATTAGGCATTATATTGTATATTTACGAATGACTCACATAACATTGTTAGTCTCAGAAGCAGCAAGTATATGCAGAGAATGAAATAATAACCCAAGTGCTTTGATTAATTTCTGTTCTAAATATATAAACCTGATGTCACACTGGTATTTTGCTTACACATGCTCCACAAAGCTTTGCTTTTGCCAGCATCTCTTCTTGATTTTTATTTATTTTATATTTTATTTTATTTTATTTTATTTTTATTTTATTTTTATTTTATTTTATTTTATTTTTTTCAAGCTGTAGAACAGGCTCTTTTCCCAAGATGAAATTTGCATTGAGGCAAGAATACAACTATTTTTCCAGATCAGTTTTCCATTACAAGTTATTCACTGGTAGAGCTATAGGAAAGATGGTGCAGTGTGACCAAAGAATTTCACAGTTTTCATACGAAAGTATTTTGATTTTACAAAGGAGCCTTTGGAAAATTTGGGTCATTGACATTGTAATCATAAGCCTGACTCCTCCTGCACAACCCCTGACTGTCAGAAAGGATGATTCAGGGATGGTAGGCTCTGCTCTGAACTCCTGATGTACTGAGGAAGGTAACCCTAATGGCAGCAGCATGGAAATGGTCAAAGATCACAGGCACTGAAAATGTTTTTGATCTGAGGACCAATGTATTGTTTTTTCTTTTTCCTTCTAATACCTTAGCCACAGAAGTTTAGGGAATGACATAATTTTCTGATACCGCAGTGGATTTTTTAGCTCAGATAATGCAAGTGCTTAATATTTAATGCAGGGTTCTGACCACGCTCTCTCTACCAACCCTACTTATTTATATAATCTGGTTATAGAAATTCTGTCAGCACCATCCCTTTCTGTCATGTTAAGCTCTCTAACAGTGAGAGCTTATTAACTTGTGTTTTATTATTTTCTGTGCCTTTACAACCAAGTCATTAGACACAGCCATTATCCTCGTCTCCTTTCATTCCTGTCTCAAGATCCGACTTCACTGCGATGCCTGTTCTTAACGAGAGTCCTTAAGTAGACAGGCTGCAAGTGATTCATTTGTATCTCTTGTCCACTTGTTTTATGGAAGAAAAAAAAATCTTTAAAGCTTCCAGTTGAATGCTCAGCCAATAGTTTTTGCAATTTTGTGTTCCAATTAGTTGCCCTCAGGTTCAGCATCCTTCTTCCATACCGCTTTCCGAGAGCCCTGAGGTGTGGTGCTGCTGCCTAGATTGCAGTGATTCTGAGGCAAGGAATGTTTCCTGTTTATTTTCCTACAATAACCAGCACAGTGAGTGATCTGAACTAATTGGAGCCTCTGGGTGATGCTTGCTGGCTACTAATATAGAATATATATATATGCAAATGGTTTGGAGATGTCAGTGAGGAAATTTCAGTTTTGTGTTCTACCTTATTTTTGCATATCTCCTTTATATTACCTTAATTAAAAGGCAAGTGCAATGCTCAGTTCAGGTTTAATATGTGATGATTACTCATACTTTAATAGAACTCCACATCTAGACACAGAAATTCAGAAATTTTACTTAGAAGGAAGTCACAGGAACGAAACCCTACGGATACATTTAAATTTTCTTTTGCAAAATCAATAAAAGGTTTACCTACAAAAAATAGCAATCATTATTTTTTTTCATAATTGCATTTAAATGTAAGACTTTCTAAATGTATTTACTAATACTCTGATCTCATTCTGATATCACACGGAAAATGTTCATTACCTGGAATAGTTTTTTACAAGGACTGTATTCGAATATGTGTAAAACGATGCAGACCGACTTAAAAATAATTGTTGAATTGTTCTTTTTCTGCTTCTATTCCATCTGACAGTTTTACTGAAGCTTTTCAACATAGTCTGGCAGGTTACACTACACGAGTGAAAATGAGGACAAGTGAAAAAGGGCCTAATATATTAACAGCATAGTTTTATGCTGGTGATTTTGTGCACTCAGTCCTGGTTAAGAAATCTTTCACACCCATCTCAGTGCTTCTGGAAATTAGTAAAATCTATTGCTACATGAAATCCTACTTTAGAAGTTGTGCCTTACAGATATTAAAAATGAATCTGTCATAGAACCATGAGTAGAGCTTTTTGCAAAGCATTTGTTTGATGTATAGTTGCTCCCTAGAGAAAGGCATATCCAAGAATGATCTCTGAGTAAATGAGTGCACTTGGCACATCCTCGAATAATGTCAAAGCTTCTCTGGCTCCAAGGGGGAGTTTTGCTTTGACAAACCTCCTTCCACTGCCTTTTGCTTACAATGAATTCATGGAATCTGGAAGTATATGAAAGGAAAGTATCAATGGAATGATACCTACAATGAACAGACAGCATTTATTAGCAGGCAACATAAAAGAACAAACAAGCAGTTGTTACAGTTTTCTTAGAAGCTTGGTTTGTTTTTCACCTGAATGTATCCTTGCATCAATCTCTCCAGCAAACAAAGAAAAATACTGCAGTTGAACTCCATCAATATGAGATGATTCAGACGATTATTTTCAGAGGAAACTATGTTATTATTTATATTAGCTGTGTAGATGCAGGATGCTTTGCCTAAGGTGTATTTGTGATGGAGAGAGACAGGTCTGACAGCTCGCTTTCAAGTCTCGCAGCATTCAATAGCAGTCAGCTCATATTTTGCTCTCAGATACCTTCTACTAAGTCAACCACAACAAACACTTCTCTGGAGATGCATGTTTACATCTCATTGAAATACTAAATGGAAACACCTAGTGGGTAGGTTGTTAAATGCCAGCATAATCGATTGGTGGGAGTGACACATGGCTGAACTTTGTTGTGCAGGAGCTGATCATTAATTAAGCAGCCAAGCCAGGGGCTTGCAGGCAAGGGGCTGCAGGCAAGCATGCATGTTTAGCTGCTTGGGGATTTGTTTCTTTGGAGCTGCCTGATGATGTGACGCAGATGTCTGTACTCCCATGGCACTCCCAGCTTCCTCACAACTCACAAGAAGCCACTGGAAAAAATAGATAATCCTTCCAGGATGCAAGACAGACTGATGGAGGTATGGAAAAACAAATAGACGCAGGAATATTGAGTTTTGTTGCTCTTGCACGTAGGAATGTTTTGAATTAATATAATATTATATAATAGAATAAAAATATGCAGGTTAAAATTACATGATTGGATAGTGATAGGACACTATCTGGGGGGGAATGGTTTTAAACTAAAAGGGGGAAGATTCAGATTAGATAGATTAGAAGGATTTTTTAATGTTTTTTGTTTTATTTTGTTTTGTTGTTGTTTTTTTTTTTGTACATGGAGGATATTGAGGCACTGGCACAGGCTGCCCAGAGAAGCTGTGGATGTCCCATCCTTGGAGGTGTTCAAGGCCAGGTTGAATGGTGCACTGAGTAGATGGATCTGGTGGGAGGTGTCCCTACCAAGAGCAGGGGAATTGGAACTACTTGGGCTATAATGTCCATTCCAACCCAAGATATTCAGTGATTCCATGACTCTATGATTCCAAGTATGCAGACCAACTCAAAGTTCCAAATGTCGTCATTGAATTCTCTTACCCACAAAATGCTACTCCTGGAATCTTGCAGAATGCAGTCAAAAGTGAACATCTGCCAGGAGCTTCTAGGAAAAGCATTCCTAGAGACATCACAGGGATTTAACACACCATAATAGCACTGAAGTGAGAAGACCTTCAAAGCTTCTCAGCTCCAGTCTGAGATCAGGAGGAGTTAACTCATTTTCTGCTGCAAGAGCACTCTTATTAACAGACTCCTGCTGCCTGAACGGATTAGCTGCAGAACTAGAATCCAAACAGTACTCTATCCTGGGAGAAAGAAACTCAGTTTTACACACTTGAATATGTTCTAGCTCCTCACAGAATCACATAATTGTCAAGGTTGGAAGGGACTTCTGAAGATCACATAGTCCAAGCCCCCTGCTAAAGAAGGTTCCTTGAAACAGGTTGCAGAGGAAAGCCTCCTGGCAGGTTTTGTGTACTACATGATCCAGTTGCTTTAACTTAGAAGTCCATTTCCTCCTTTTTTTTTTTTTTTTCCCAAGCAGAGAGCATTGAAACCTCAGTGCTTGTGAAAAAAAATCTGCCACTAAAGCTTTGATTCCCAGCCCTGAGGCCAGAAAGGGACCTGTGCTAACATTCACACACTGTCAGCTAGCTAGCTACCTTCAGCTAGATGGTTTTCTTTTGTGATTAGAAGGTTTGAAATACTTTTTCAGATGCTTACATTGGACAAAAGTTACATGCTGGTGTGAGCTGATTAGAGTCCTGAAGTTTTCACAGTTCTTTAATAAAGCTAGTTTAAATGTCAGTTACTTCCATCCTAGTGGATTTGTGAACCATTGGGGAATTCAGGGTTCAGTTGAGCAGCTGGATATTGCAGTACATCTCATATTCATGGAATTTGTGTTAGTGGAAAGATTGCACAGAAAGAGAACTAGCGCACAGTATTTGCTTATGCTGCATCTAAGAGCACAGTGATGGGATCCCAAAGATAGCTGTAGCTAAAGCAGTCATAATATATTCTCCTGGTGTTTGATCACTGCATACATATCTATGGTTTTTTTTTCTGCACTATAAAATATATCTGCAATTATTTTTATAGCCATGGTACATGGAGAATATAACACATGCATTTTTTTTTATTTTCTTGCAGTTAAATGAACTACTCAAGCAAATTAAAAGTGTTGAAAGGATTAGCTGAATTCTGTCACTCAAAAATGAACCTCTAGTTAACTATTTTCATGACATGCAAAACTGTAACACCCAAAGCTTAAATTTCTGCAGTAATATCTTTTGTAAAAAATATTTTCTTTGCAAAAGTAAATAGACAGTTTTTATGGACTTACTAATAACACTGGTGTGCTGTAAAATGGTTGGTTAGTATTCAGAAGTGCATCTGATCGAAGAATAAGGACTAGAGTTGAGACAGCCTGTTAGGCTTTAGGGAAGAAAACAGACTTTTTAAGATACCTTTTAGAAGAAAGTTGTTCTTAAAAAATGAAAACAGGAATCTACTATCAACAATAAACTGCAGATTGTAAATTCAGATTCACCCAAATGTGGCTTTCTAAAATTTGGTCAAGCTTAGTAGCTTCTTTTATTTTATTTTATTTTTTATTTTATTTTCAGTGGAACACTTGGATTTTTTTCATTACAAAGATTTCTGTATGCTTTATGTTAAACTTTTGCATTAAGATTTGTTATAATTCATATGGGAAGAAATCTGCTATGAACTAAATTGTAAAAGGAATATATTTTTTAAAGATAATCTGAGTTTTAGTAGTCAATATCCTTTCTATATCTTGTATTTACTCCTAAAAAACAGCATTTTTACTGCACAAGAGTATTTGGTTTTTGCAGTGCCTATCATTGTGCAGGCAATTTCTTTTTCTGTATACGTGAACACAAGTTTGCAAATACAAATTGTAAAGGTACTTTTAATGCCACACACATATGCTGTTATGTAATGTTCATTTATTCCTGAAGCATTTCCAGTCAAAAAGAATGTTTTAATCCTAAAATATCCTTATAAAGTCGATTAATCTGTTTCTTAGAGCTGTGGGAAGAAATTGCAACATGATATCAAAGTTTTTTCTGCACATCTGAAGAAAAGTGATAGTTTCTACATTACATATCCACACACACCACTTACAGACTTGAATGCTGCTGTGAAAAACTGCATGTCTTGTTCATATTTGATTCTTTTTCCTTAAGCCTCTTCTAAAATCTTGTGAATTCTGATTCTGACTTTGGATCAGGTGCTTTTTTGCTTTGCTTGTCATTGTCTGCTCTTTAAGATTTAAGAAGCAATCAACCCTTCCTCACTGGCCTGCCTGAGCTGAGCAGGTGCTGAAATGTTCTACCCTTGTGACTGCTGTTGTTTCTGGTAATTAGGCCACATAAAAATGTATTACTTTTTTTTTACAGGATTGGAGCAGAATGATGCATTTGTTCTCAAGGGACATGTCCACTTTCTATGCATGATTGCACTATCTAAAGCTTTGTCTAGCACATGGCAAACACATTTGTCTTATCTGGTAAAATAATTAAATCACAGGAAGTTGTATTACAAAAAAAAAAAAAAGAAAAAGAATGCTTTTATTTCTAGATCACCTAGGCTATTTTCTTGAAGGAAAAGGTTATGAAAATGATATGTATATAGAAGCTTATCATTATCTTATCATTCAAAAAAAGCTGATCTAGATTTTCTTTAGAGGATATACCTAGTAAGCATCAAAGACTTCAGCTTTTTCCTGAACACTAAACTTGATATTTCCTTGAAGACATTCTCTAAATGTGTAGGTTCAAATATTAATCAAGTACCTATTTCAGTCATTTTTAAATTTCATTTCATGCCCAAAGCTTCATTAATTTAATAATTAAAATGATATAAGGAAACCTGTGTATTTGAAGGATCAAGCCATGGGAGTATACAGTGTTTTGGGCTATGACAATTTGAAAATATTTCTGAAAACGTTGGAAATATCACTGTACATTTATTAATCATATTCTTTATATTCTTCAATAGTGATTTTTATGATCATTTATTTATCCGTGCCACTTCCACTATGAAATGCAGCCTTCGCTGAAAAACAGACCGAAGCATTCACAATTGTGACAAAATATACAATCAGTAGACAAGCATACAAGCAGAGTGTGCTCCCTACTTGATGTTAGAGATCACTGCTATTTGAACTGCTTGGCATTAGTGACCATCACTGGGTCAATTTGGATTAAAGTTAGATGTTTGGGAGAAAATAGGTAAGATTTCCCAGGAGAGTTAGATGTAAATAATAATGCCATTATGTCACATTCCTATTCTGTTATATTTCTGAGCTGTTAACATGAAAAAGTCAGAATTTCTCTGCTAATTCATTTCTGCTACTGCTAGAAAAATATAGACATACATAACCCAGCATATTTGCAGGTAGTAAGGAAATTTGACTTTAATGCAGCTTCAGGAAATTGTTATATATAAACACTGCATGATGCATTTCATATTTTCAGATGAAAATCAGATTGCTGACATCAGTAGTTCCTAGAATTGAGACTTAAACAGAAAAAAAAACCCACAATATAACAGTGCAAAAGCACTGCACAGTGAGATGGAGGAAAACATGAGTAACTTGGTTTGATGGTGCTGCTGTAACTACTGAAAAGGCTTCCACTGATCACAGGGGGGAGATGGATTGTACACTGAGAAAAGGACTTTTGTTAAGAAGAAGAGGATAAAGAGAGAGCAAAAATCAAGGTACTTGGGTAAGGGTGTGAGCTCCAGCCTTTCCTTGTCTCCAGTGGGTTATTTGTATGTGTCTTTTTGTATGTGTATATGACTGTGATTCATTTTTTATTCAAATGTACAAATATATTTTTTATTTTTACACTTTTGAGGACATACAGGGATTTTGCATTTGAGTTATAGTCTCTAGTACATTATTTGCAAAAACTGACTTCCTGCATTTTGATTTATTTTTTCCTTTATCAGTTTAGAATAAAATTACCCAGATCAGAGTTTTCAGATTCTGGTTCTATTTGAGTGACAGATACTACCTGTCTACCAATGAACCTTAGGAAAAGTAAAAGCTCTGGATTCTAAGCTCATGTTGAGCATGGCAGATATGTAGACAGGGTTGTTGTTGCTGTAGGGGACACAGGATAGTAAATATCCTAATTCTGGGAGCAGCGCAAATTATCTATTTCCACCAGCATATTTTATGCAGTTGCTGATGTAATGATAGCTTCGTGTCTGCATGGAAAAATAGGTTTAAAGTAGATGATTCCTTCCTTTAGTAATCAGCCTATGATCCTACCTACTTGTGCAGGAAAGAGCTGTGAGAGGGTCTTTGGTGTGTTTGCAACTGAGACGCAGAGGAAGATTAGAAAAATGCACACACAAGTAAGCTGCAGAGCTTTTTCCATTTCTTGATGCTTTTACATGGATTCCAAGGAAGTTTTGATATCTTAGAAACTGGGAAAGAGGATTGTTTCCCATAGATTTAGGAACATTTAAATTCCCCACAGAAGAGGTGATAAGTAGTTTGGACTTCATTTTTGCTGCATGTTACATAGTACATGCTGTATTCTGATTGGAAATGAAAGGGCACTCAGCATCCTTGAGCCTACAATCAATGATTTGAGAAATACAGCTGAAGATGTCTCAAGGCAATTTAAAAGCAAACTATAAAAGGAAAAGGTGGAAACCACCGAAGAAACTAACTCTTAAGTACTGAGAAATGTTACCTGGAAACAGAAATATTTTTATGCAATTCAACATACATTAAAATTTAAATAATTTCTGTTGCAAATTCTTTTCTCTAAAGAAAAAACAGAATAATCTTTGAAAGATATTTTTCATAGCTAGGGCAATAAAATGGAAATCTCCTAGATCTTCATTAAAAACGGGTCTCATTGAAATATTTTACATATCCTATAACCTTGTTTAGAAGCACAACAAACAAACAAACAGATTGCATCAATATTTGTAATGGATTTTTATCTTTCTCGGCAACTGCCTGACATTCTTGTTTCAGTTTCACTTTATTTGGTTTGGATACCTAGAAGACATAGCTGATGAAATACATAAACAATTTGACCTGAAAATGATACTGAGTTCATTACTCACTGGAAGCATTACACCCACTACAGATTTGAGAAAATATTCCTTGTTGCTTTGCTTTACTGTGTTTTATCATGTATTTCAGTGTTAGTTGAATGAGTCTTACAATCTGAGGTCTTTTGTTATCCTTTCTGGTGAAAAGTGAGACGAGAGCTGAGAAATAACAGAACAAGGAGCATCTACTCCAAACAGGAGTCACATAGTACAAACCCTGTAATCTCTGATCATACTGGTATGCCAGAAATGTGCAGACTAATAGCAGCTTTTATCTCACAGAGGAACTGGAAGAGCATATCAAAGATTAAAAAAGACCTAAAATCTCAAGTTAATAACAGGAATTTAAAAATGCCCACAATTACAGCTGTGTCATTTGGCAAACATGAGCTGGTGAGATGACTTAGGAAATGGTAGCATCTGATAATGCTTATAGGGACCAGTACAAGTAGATAAAAAGAAAGCTAAGACTAGAATTAGATATTTTATTTATTTATTGAGGTGTAAATATCCATGGTTAGCTTAAAATCATCTGAGCAGCTCTTCACAAAATTCACCTTAAATTATCTGATCCTGCCTTCCTTTATGTATATATTTGTTCTCAGCTTGATTTTCTTTACAAAGATTACATATTCTTTTTCAGAAAGCATGTGGTTATGAAACAAGGAGTTGATCTAAAAGGAAGAATTGAGACAAAGAAGTGGGCAGGACAGAGAAGTTATCCTGCACTGATAGAATTTCTTGTTTGTATAGCAGTGGTGCCAACCTGATAAACAATTCCATAAGAAGTTCCAGTGTGCTTATATTCACATCTGACTAATACTAGAAACAGGAGCTCATTGGAGATTTTAAATCAATCTATATGTGTCTATATGTGAGCTGGTCGCTTGAGATTTTCCTCAAAAGGGAGAAATAAACTTTGAGAATGGGATATAGTCAGTTACTTAAACTAGAGGTACTGCATTTTAGAGTACCAGCTTTTAATAAAGGGAAACCAGAGGTCCCTAAATCCATGTGGTCAGATGAGAACCATATCTGTGAGTGTCCAGTTAGCCTTGGTGCTAACATCCGTGTATCAAACCACTCTCTGAAAAGTCTTGCTATGTAATTAGATAAGAAAGGAAAAGAATAATTTTGACACTTCCAATGTGCTCCGAAAGTAATGCCTCCTATACATTTCAAAGGAAACCACAATATAGAGGGAACACAATAATGCTATTTGATAGAGCAAATTCTCAGCTACAAAATTCTATTTTTCAGCATAGCCACCACCATTAGCCACTTTGCTCAGATGAGCTAATTTAGGTACTCTTCATTTCATGGCGTGCCAGCTACACATGGACATCTGGAACACGTTTGGTCTTTCATGTAGCTGTTTCATGTGTTTCATGCACTGCTGAAGCACATCGCACATTGCCTCACTGTGCTCACATTCATTGTTTGGTCTCCATAAATGTTCAGGAAGTGTTGCTGAATGAAAATGGTTGCCATTTTTTCTGCATGGAGAAATTCAGTTGCACATATTTGTTTAATCTGCACTTCCATGTCAGATGCCATTTGGTCAGACTGCCCCTCTGCTGTCATCTGTCATGTGGCAACAAAATATAATGTCATATTGGTGATAAGGTTCAACTCCATACTACCTCACCACCAACATCCATGATATTGCAGGCCAGCAGGAGGCATTACTTTCAGAGCAGCCCAAATATTTAAAACCTGCTAAGCATTGTAGTATTGTAATATTTGTATAAATTACCATCTTCATAGCTTTTTCCTTCATCCAGCATCTTCTACTGGCATTGTCATGGAGACCAAGGCTGTTAATGCCATGAAGTCCTGTAGTATATACACATTGAGTATTGAGCTCCTAATTTGTAAAGCCAGCTTTTTACAACATCACAGTCTTCACTCCCAAAACAGAATTGTAGCTGTAGCTTTGTTGTCAGCTTTGAACTCTGGACATTTACCAGACAAGTCACAAACAAAACTGAGCAAAAATCTTCAGTGCTCAAGTTTACTTAATCACGTTAAATATTCATTTGTTTAGTAGAGAGAAATGGTCTACTGGAGTGGGTTTATTTTGGTTGTAATAAAGAATACAGTTCAAGTAAACTCAGTGAATGGAACAGCAATATAATTGACAGCTACATAATCATTCTAAAGTATATTTGCTAGGATGAGTCAAATTCCTTTGGGAATTCCAATGAGATTTGTATGGTTTCTGCAAACAGTGTTTAGCAACTTTGCATCTCAGAGCCTGACATCAGTATTTTACATAAAGAGGAAAACAATAGAAACTCATATTGCTAGTGTCCATCTGTGAAGCATAACACAGATTTATATTTTTAATTAAAGCAATAAAACACAATTTTGAAGTCCAGCACTAGAAAACATTACATATATAGAAGAGGCTTTTGTAAATAGATACAATTTCAAATGGACTGAACACAATATAATTCTAATAGTGGGTGAACAGTAAATGGTTGCATTATATGAACTTGAGCTCTGGACATCAACAGTGTAACACAATAGATCTAACTGTGGCAATTTATGACAGTACTGCCCCAGATATTCACATGAATTTACAAAGTCACATCTTTTATTTCCATGAATGTTGATCATCTTCTGTGAAAAGTCCACTCTGATACTTCATAAAGATTTTGGTGGTGAATCAGACCAAGCTAGATGGTTTTGAACTGAAGATGCACTAATGCCATTCATGTCACTCAAAGAACTAGTGCTCTCTTGGAAGGGGCATTAAGAATGAAGGTCAGGTCAAAATCATAACTACTATAGCTGCAGAGAACTTATTTAGACATTGTAACTCACACCATGTGTATGTCAGAGCTACTTCCTCTTCAGATGTAAAAATAATTCATTGTTTCATTTCCTCTTTATCTAGGACAGAGATATCAGAGACAAAATCCAGCATCTCCATTACTGCTGTACCATAAAAAGAGAAGATCCAAATATCCTAAAAGAGTTCTAAATACATAAACTGTACAGTACATTGTCCAATCATCACACTAGTTTTACGCCTATGGGCACCACCTGTATGAAGCAGTGCTTTAGAAAGGATGGAAAATGATCTGCTTTGTCCCTGCAAAATTCAGGTACCTTACTTAGGAAGTACCAGATATACCCATATGAGCCAGAAACAACCATTTGTCTTTGACTCTGACTTTAATTTACTCAGTTGGAATATATCAAATACATGAGCCAAAGGGCATGAGGTGTAAAGTGAATGAGCAATGAGCATTCGCATCTATAAACATGTCTATAATTAAATAAAAGTGTGGAAAAGTTTTTCTTATATTCAAACAATGTGATCAGCATTGTAAAAGACTCTACACCAAATTGCATAGGTTCTAGGGATAGAATGAACTGAGAATCCAAGGAGAGAATGAATAAGACTATAAACATGAAAAAAAAAAAAACAAACAAATAATCAAACAAAAAACAAACAAACAAAGCCCACCGATAATTAATTTCTTGGGGGAAAAAAGAATATATTTTACCAATGAATAGATAAATTATCTGAACATTTTCCTGGCTCTATAACAATGCTGCCACTGCTTACAATATTAGAAGGCCATTGTTATATTTCTAGCTTGGCAGAATTTCTGACTTGTGCAATAGTTTCACCCAATATCTATTCTTACCCAGTGATTCAGCTAGATTCAGCCTTGACTAAATATTGTATTATCATTCTTTTACCTATACACTGAGACATGTATTTTCATTCTGCACACAGATGAGGAATAATCATTCTCACTTTATGATTAAATTGTGAAGGACACTCAAACTGCCATAGACTGAGTCCCAAACCCTGTTCAAGGCTTTTTATGGAAAGAATTATGAACCAGTACATTGGCATTGCCAGCTTCTTAGCTGGTACTTATGGTAAAGCTTTGTTCCCTAAAGATAGCTGAGGACTCATCACATACTTTTCCAAGCGAGTGACTGTCAGTTAAAGATATGAGTGTTCAGCCCATTCAAATAGGCATTAAAATCTGGCTATTTACTTTAGCACCTTAAAGGTGGAGATACGTATTTTGACTGAGTGATCTAGGGTTATAAAAAAGGAGATAAGGTAAGATCGAATTGCCTGTACATTTTATGGCCGCACTGAGAAAAACACATGCCACTCAACATCAGAGAGAATGCAAAATCCTGTGTGAACTGCCATGCTTTATGGTATGTGATCTGAGTATCTTATTGCCGTCTCAGAAAGATGGATTTGGTGATAAGATAGTCCAATAAAGTTAATTCTGTAAACAAACATTAACTAAAAAACTACAGTCAGAAATGCATGAAGTGCTTTTCCCATCTAGTTCTGCTGGAAAGTCTGAGCTTTACCAGGCAGCTGTGCACTCTACAATCCATCTGTCTGAAAGGACAGCTGACATCACCTTTTGGGCAACTGGAAAGGTGTTAACTATCCACACAGATGTCAATACACTCCTCTGAGAGTGAATAAATCAGACAAGTGCACCTATGACACTGAAGTCCATTCAAACATTTCCCTCTTTGTGCTATTTAAACAAAATAGGAAGGGAGCTGTCCTCTTTGTTGCAAGCCATTTGCCTGGAGAACTTTCTCTTTAAGGCTGTGAAAGCTGCAGATTGAGACCACCAGGTGCAGGAAGAAAGTTCTCTCCACATACAATCAACTGTGACTAGAAACTCCTTAATGGAAAAAGGAGATAAATTATGAATATCCGCACTCCTCAGGATTTGCCTCATTTCACATGGGTGCAACATTAAACAATAGGATTCACATGTATCATGTAGATTTTCATATATTCTCTGCTTTTATTAACATATATTTGTAGAGGATATTTGAGGAGAGCCCTTCAAATCCTAGCATATAATTAATAGCACAACAGGAACAAGGGGTTGTGGTATTGGTGGTGTAGTGAAAAATGTATTACTACTCCATATACTTTGACTTCCAACTTAAATATCCTCTGTAAAGATGCATTAGGTTTGAATGCAATAAATCTAAGTGTACCTCTCTCCCGAAGTCTCTGTAATGGAAAGAGGGTGGCAATTGAAAGACAGTGTCCAAGGTTTCTGAAGCTTGTACTAAGCCCAGTTTTTATCTCATAGAATCACCAAGGTTGGAAAAGACTTACAAGACCACCCAGTCCAACTGCCCACCTATCACCAATAGTTTTCATTAAACCATGTTCCTCAACACAATATTTGCATGTTCCTTGAACACCTCCAGGTTCTGTTACTCCACAACCCATTCTAGCACCATCCATCTATACGAGCACTAACCATCTGTATTCCATCTCATCTGTAAGAGAAATAATAATTATCATGTGCAGACTGAAAAGTTTTGTGCTGGGCAACAAAATTCATGAGAGTTCCTGATGGCTTCAACCAAAGACCATAGCTTGATGTCAGAACAACCTACCACCTTCTATAACAATTATTAAGTATTTTAATTATATAGATTTAAGGATGAATAAAATATATCAATAGCTACTTTAAGTATTTAGGGGATAATTTTGTTTCCACAGTCATGCACAATTATTAATGTCAGAAATATAAAGTAGTTCTATGTTTTTTCATAAAAGTTCTATTAGCTCCAGGGAATTTTCCCTCTTTTTTCTGTTATCCAGGGTCCGTGACTTTGGTAATGCAGGTGATTTATGATGTAAGCATTTGAAAAAATGGCATGGCATCTTCTAACTCAAGCAGTGTCCAACCTGCAGCCTGCGAGCCACATGCAGCCTGGCACAGCTCAGTCTGCGACCATCCCCCGACCCATGGCATTATGGTGCAGCTTTGCCACATTGAGCAGCCCAGCTCTGTGCTGAGTGCACGACAGTCACTCAGCACCTACCAAACATTAATGCCCAACACTGTCTGGGCTGAAACCAGGACCAGGGAATGATGCAGAGCAGTGCTGAATTGAATTCCGGCAAACAATTTTATGCATTTTGACAAATTTGCAACATACAGTCATGAGAACTACAAAAAACATGCAGTTGTGCTTTCCTTTCTGATAAAGGAATTTGAGAATAGGTTTCAAGATTGCTAAAAAAAGAGGTTTTTTTTGTACATTTGCAATTCTATTTTCAGTTCACATAAATAAATTACCTGCAGATTTTCAAATGAAACAGATTGAGTTGCAATCAAATATTCAACTCAAAGAAGAATTTGATCATGTCTCTCTACCAGACTTCTATAAGACCTCTCTAATCAGAGAGAACTATTCCTCCCTTCACAATCACTCCTTACTTGTGCCATTGCTTTTTAGCAGTATGAACATTTGTGAGCAGCTGTTTTCAAGGAAGAGGCACAGGAAGGAGTAGCATTTCATCAAAAATCTCTGACAAACACCTTGAGAACTCACTAAGAATTCCAACCACTTCCATAGAAGCAGACTGACACACTCATTTCTCAAAAACACAAGTCTAAAGCTTTTGCTGCCCTTTTTTTTTAATTGTTTGAATAAAAAATATTAAAGATTAAAAGAAATTTTCTTGCTTATATACATTGACTACATTATATATTTTATGAGAACTGCTCTGAAAGTAATACATGTTGTTGTATTATGTTGTCCCATGACATCAGAGGTGGATGTTGGTGGTATGGTAGTATAGGTTGAATCTTAACACCAGCACATTTTGTGGCTGCATGACAGGCAGCAACAGAGCCTGACAAAATGATGTCTGATGTGGAAGTGTGTATGAAAAAAGTTGTGCAACTGAATTCCTCCGTGCAGAAAAAATGGCACCCATTGACATCCATCAGCAGTTGCTAAACATTTAGGGAGACCTAACAGTGAATTTGAGCACACTGAGGTAGTGGGTGGTGTGTTTCTGCAATGGCAAGGGTGACAGAGGGATGCCTTAACTGGTGCAGACATTTAACAAAATAACATGAGACTCTTGTTTATCTCTGGTGAAAATGCATAGCTAGTGGTGGTGATTGTCCTGAAAATAATTATTTGTAGCTGAGAATGTGCTTTATTAAACATTGTTATCGTGCTATTTGTATTGGTTATAATTTCCTTGGAAATAAATAGGATGCATTACTTTAGATGCAACCTATGGATATCATAGAATCCTTACAGATGGAAGGGACTCTTATAGGTCAATATGCCACCTAGGAAAATTCTTCTACCATTCACTGTGGTCTGGGCAGGCCAAAAGGTTGAACATCTATGTTCTAATCCACCATATTCACTCTCCTGTTGCTGTGTTTCTCCTTCTGTGATTCTGATCTCTGCAGTAGAGATATGTCCAGTTACAAGCTAACTGAAAGTGTAAGCCCTCTTTAATTTATTCCAATTCCTTCTCAGGTTTGCAAGGTTAAGAAAATGCACAAGGATGATTACTCATTTTCATTCACCTCTCACCTTGATTGTCAAGGTTCAGGTGATGAGCCACTGCATTCTGCATTAGTCTTGCCTCTTACAGAATAGGCTTGCAAATACAGGCAAAATTTTATAGTAGTTAAGAACAGTACTCTTAACGACTGTTACTTTTCTATTTGCTTTAAAAATCTATATCAAACAGAAAGGAATGACATAAAGACACGGTATAGATGAGAATGATCTCAGTTCAATAACCCATATATGAGGATCTTTCACTAGGATTAGACTTACCAAACATAGATAAAAGGCAGAAGTAAAGGACACTAATAAAGTGTTTTTTCTTCTTACAATTTAATTAAATTCTCAGCTTCTGGGAAGAAAGTTTCTTGACATACATGTTGTTATTTTCTTGTTTGAATTTTTAATTATAAATCATAGCCTATCTGTCATAGATGCTGGATGGAAGGAAGATTTTTGCCTCTTTTCTATTCTTAAGGCTCTTAACCACAATGAAAGGAATGCTTTTCAGTAGTTTATTTTCCCTCGAGTCTCTGGGCTGAGAAGAGGTGTTCTGTGTTTTTCTGCACTGTCCTAAAGACAGCTGCTAGACTGATCTCAAGACTAAACCTACGTATCATGCAGACAATGATCTTGCAAATACAGTCTTATAAGAACAGACACATCATCTGAAGTGTATGAAACACATTGTTCCTAACATGGAAGCTTATTCTTCTACGTACAGTAAGTAGTCTGTAGGCATGCAATTGTATGAAGGGACAAAAGTTAGGAAAGAAATCTGTGGCATTATTCTTGTAGGACATGTAGTTACAGATTTTTGACTTCTCTTGTTTCGTGAATTTCTTCTTTTTCTGCCTCTGTGTTGCTGCTCAGCATTTACTGAGAAATAGCTACAGTATATAACTCATACAAATCTTGATGGTTTGTTTTCTGCCCACATAATCTAGACCTGTAACTGTGAAGTTGAACAGTTGCTAAATTTCCTTCTGGGTGTTCTCAGCAAAGCTGTGGGCAAGACTAAAAGCTTCAGAATTGTCTCTGTACAGTCTTGAGAAATAAATTTTGTTTTAAAAAGATGGATGCTATCAGTCCTGCCCCTAGCCAAGTCCAATTCCTGAGTTACCAATAGAACAAAGCATCATAGATTTTTGAATTTGCTATATGAATACAGGTTAAATGATGTTTACAGGGCCTTCATATGAACACCCACTAACCTGTCAAAAAGGAAAGATGAACGGTCCTCCTTACTGATAAAATTTCCTCAGGGACTTCAGAGAGTGCTGGTTTAGACAGTGAATGCTTAGAATTCGTGTTAAACAGTAACACACAGTTCTCATTGTGAAGCCAACATTGTTTGATAAGACCTGTAAAATCACAGAATCATAGAATGGCTTGGGTTGGAAAGCATCTTAAACATCACCCAGTTTCAACCCCTAGTAAGTGACCCAACAACATGTCTATGCATTGTGAGTATTCATAGTGAGAAGGATAAAGAACAGGAAGACAAGTCTGAGAAAGTTAAGAAGATACCTTATCTGTTGAGGAACAAAAGGATTTTAGGGAATAATAATGTTTTGAAAAAAAATATTCTTGTTCTGTGAGTTTATGATACCTTCACAATAGCAATTGGTCATACCTCACATTGTTCCTGCAAAATATAAACATTGCTGTATCTACTTCAGGAATGGGAGAATACATATGCAGCAAAAGTATGTGACGTGTGAGAAGATGTGCACGGCAACTGCTGAGTCACAGCCTAAACCACTGATTGAGCACCTGGAGAAGAGATCTGGTCAGCCCTTCCAAGACCAGAAGTGGTGGAGTTGGGCGCAACACCTCTTAGACCCCATTTAAGGGCTGACTGCCACTGAGGAAAGATCTCTTGTTGGAGATCCCTCCTTTGTGGAGTTTTCGCCTGTGAGCCTTGATCCTCAGGGGTGTGTGATCTTTCCATTTTCTTCTTCCTTTGCAATATCTTCTCATTGCACTGGTCCTATTTTTGTTATACCACTGCAATCTGATACGGCAAGATGATGCTAGTTGCAAGATGTAGACCTGCTCTCTAGCCAGCAAATAGGCCATCAACTTCACAATTTCATCCAAATATAGTAAAACATGTTCTTTCTCTAGTAGTGCACTATTGATACCGCCAGGGTTTATCATTTAGGCAGAATGTGTCTTCAAACCTTGAAAAACCCACAATACACAGACAGCAAAGCACCTTCTGACAGTTTTGCTGTTAGTACAAAGTAACAAAAATTTGAATGCTGAGACATAAATTTGGAAGCAACACAGAATTCAGAGAAATTATTCTTTTTGACTATACCTGGTCAGACAGGTCTAGGTGACTCATACAATCCCTGCATTGATCACAAATGAAACAAAGAAACATAACCAGTGTATTGAGAGGAAGAGCACTCATTACTTGAACTATGCTGTTACATTTTCATATTTACTATGAGAACAAGTTTAGAAAATAATGCCTGCCTTTCATTTATCAGTACATTTTCAATACCTGCACAGTTTTAACATTATTCTCCTGACTTAGTCTTAGTGGTGGTTTTGCTGGTTGGATACATATACAGCCAGGAATGAAGCCTTTAAAAGTAAATAATATTGCTATCTGATTTTCAGAGTGAAGACTGTCCCAAGCTCAGTGGTAAACAGAGAATAAATCTGAGCTCCCTTCATCCCTGAGTTTAAAATTTCTGGTACCTTAAGACTGAAGCTGTTGAGTCATATGCCCCCTCCTACATGCATTTAACCAGATCCTTTCATCAGAAGGCAGAATACATACGAAACAATAATAACATAATTGGATCAGAGAATATCTCAAGTTGGATTATCCAATGCAACTCCTGGCTCTATAAGACTACCCAAAATTCAAAACATATTTCCGAGAGCATTGTCGAAACACTTCTTGAAGCCCAGCTGTCTTGGTGCTGTGATCATTTCCCTGGGGAGCCCGTTCCAGCACATAACCACCACTTAGTGAAGAATCTTTCCGAAATACTCAACCTGACCATCCCCTGATGAAACTCCATGCTATTCCCTCAGGTCCTGCTGCTGACACCAGACACAAAGGATTACTGCTGCCCCTCCACTCCCTGTGAGGTGCTACAGGCTGCCATGAGACCTCCCTCAGCCTCCTCTTCTCTGGACTAAGCAAACCAAGGGACCTTATCCACTCCTCATACATCTTGCCCTCCAGATCCTTCACCATCTGTATAGCCCTCCTTTGGACACATTTTAGTATCCAAAACTCAAGCTGAGGCCACAGCAGTGGAGAGCAGAGCAAGACAATCCCTTCCCTCATTTGGCTAGCAGCACTGGATCTGATGCACTCCACGGAAGGCTGACTTGCATCAACCAGAACCCAAGACCCTTTTCTGTGAGATTGCACTCTGGACTCTTGTCCCCAACTCTGTACATATATCCAGGGTTGCCCTGTCCCAGGTGCAGAGTTAGCACTTGCTCTTGATAAAATTCATGTGCTTGGTGATTGCCAAGACCCCTAACTTGTCAAGATCTCTCTGATAGGCCTCTATAACCTTGAGGAAGTCAACAGCTCCTCTCAATTTATTGTTGTTTGCAGGCTTACCATACCTTCAGGTCCTATATCCATGTGATTAATGAAAACATAGAAGACAGCTGGCCCTTAAATAGAGCCCTGTGGAACCCTACAAGTGATTGGTCACCAGCTTGATATAACCCCTTTAACAACAACCCTGTGAGCCTGACCAGTCAGCCAACTGTTCACCTATGACATTAACCTTTTGTCCAGATGAATGCTGTACATTTTGCCCAGAAGTATGCTGTGATAAAAATTATCAAATGCTTTGCTGAAATCCAAAAATATATCATCAGCTGTTTTCACTTGCTAAATTAGGTAGGTAACCTTGTCATAAAAGTAAATTAAGTTTGTTAAACAAGACTTTCCTCGCATGAACCCATGCTGGCTGTGACAAATGACTACATTATCTCTCAAGTGTTATTACAACAGAATAACTCAGAATAATCTTCTCTATAATTTTACCAAGCACTGAAGTGAGACTGACAGGCTTATAATTATGAGGGTCTTCTTTTCTGCCCTTCTTGAAAACTGGGACAATATTTGCCAGCTTCCAATCAATGAGAACCTTTCCAGATTCCCAAGAGTACTGAAAAATACCTGAGGGAGATCTCTCAGTGACATCAGCCAGCTCTTTAAGTATCCTGGGATGAATTTCATTAGGCCCCATAGATGTTCATGCATCCAGGTGCAGTGATGAATCCTGCACAAGTTTGGGTCTAGCTGGAAGTTTATTATTACCACAGTAACAGTATACCAGCTGGAGGCTTGGGGTGTCCCAGAGTCCATTACTGGTGCTGAAGACAGACGTGAAGAAAGCATCAACTGTCTTTCTTTGTCCTCATCTCCATTAATGAGGTGATTATCCTCATTATGTAATAGAACAATATTATCTCTAATTTTTCTTTTGCTGTTAACATATTTTAAAAATACTTCTGTGTTTTCTTCCAGCAGTATAGATAAACTTCAACTCTACCTGAGCTTGGGCAAACAGATTTTCTCCCCACAGTGATGAGCAGCATCACTGTAGTTCTTCAATTACACCTGATCCTACTTTCGGTCCCCATGAACTTTGTTTTTCTGTCTAATCTCTAGAAGGTGTTCAACCAAGCCTGCCCTCCGCTCTGTCTGGATAACTTCTGGCATTTTGGAATTTCCTGCTCCTGTGCTCTTAAAAGGTGGTATTTATAAAATAAAGCACCTAATGCCTTCAAAAGCAGTTTCCAGGGGACTTTGATGAGTAGTTCCTTGAGCTGAAGTCTGCACTCCCTGCATCCAGGATCAGAGTTTTTGTGGCAATTTTCTTCCTGTCGACAAAGATTTTAAATTTCATGGTCACTATGACCAAGTTGTCCACTGACCCACCACTTTACTCATGAGACTTTCTCTGTTTACAAGCAACAAACCTGGGAGGGCATTTTTGCTAGTTGTCTGCATTATTACCTGTACCAGGAAATTATCATCAAGCTGTTTTAGGAATCTCCGGGACCTGTGTGGCATTCTCAGTTAATGTCTGGTAAGTTGAAGTCACCTATAAGGACAAGGGCAGTTAAGGGTATCTTTTAGTTCCTTAAAGACTATTCCATTAGTGTTGTCATCCTTGCTGGGTGGCCTACAGTATACTCCCCCAGCATCATCCACTTTATTTACTTGTCACTTAATCCTTTCCCAGAGGCTCTCAACTGTGTCATCGCCATCTGTGAGTTTTGCACAGCCCAGCTCCTCCATCACACACAGCACTACCCCCTCATTTTGTTCTGCCCTGTCTGTCCCTTATGAAGAGCCTATAACTGTCTATTGTGACACACCAGTTACAGCACTCTTCCCACCAGGTTTCACTTATGCCAGTGATGTTGTAGCTCTGGTACTGAGCCAAGACTTCTCACTCCTCCTGCTTGTTCCTCATGCTGTGAACACTGATGTATAAACATTTCAAGTGTGCTTCATTGTACCCAGCACCTCGTGGAGATATTTTTAGCTGCTTCTAAATTGGTCAATTATTTTATGCAGATATCGAGTACATGTTGACAGCTAAGCTTTACCAATATCATATACTAATTTTGTGTACACAAGCAAATAACATACTAGGCCAGACTTGGATGTGTGCATCTACATCTGACACTGTGCAGTGCCCTCTTCATGATTGCTGCAAGTCAAACTGTTGATTATAGGAATAGCTTCTCATTAGTGTTTTGTTGGCACACAGTCACCCTGTTATGATTAGCCTGTGATCCCCTGACCACTGCAATCACCCTTGTAAATAATCCATTACCTACTTACAAGCAGCCGGCCAGATACATCATGGCTCTTTTTTTGATAATGAAAGGGTGCCGCATCCAACTATCAGTTAGTTGATAATTAGATCATTGCTAACATAGACAAGCTTTCACTTTAAAACTGCAGCTCATGTAAAGTCTTAGAGTTTTTACCTTCATAGTACAGCTTGCCATCTGCTTCACATCACAGATTTTTCCTACAGCCAATTGCTGAATTGTGAAGTGCTGACGTATGTCAGTCTTTGTAGAAAAAACCCTGAAAATTGCCTTCAACAGTGGGGTCTGTGTCTTCATGGGAATTTAACTTCTCAAAATTTGTCATTGTTTTTTACCAGAGATCAGAGGGCTGGATACCCCTCCTGAGAAGAAAGGCTGAGGGCTCATTGCTTCCTTTTAGTACTGAGATGGGGCTTATAAAAAAAAAATGGAGAGTAACATTTTCCACGGGCAGATAATGAGAGGACAAAGAGAAATTGTTTTAAATCAAAAGAAGGAAGATTTAGATTAGATGTTAGGTGGAAACTCTATACTCAGAGGTTGGTGAGGCACTGGCACAGGCTGCCCAGAGAAGCTGTGAATGTCCCATCTTTGGAGTCTAAATTGGATGTGGCCCTGGACAACCAGATATGGTAGGTGGCAACCCTGTCCACAGCAAAGGGTTGGAACTAGGTGATCTTTAAGGTTCCTTCCAACCTAAGCTTTTTTATGATAAAAAATGACTAATCATTCCCTTTATTTTCAGTCAGGTAAGATCCAACTGATGTTTCCTATTGAAAATATAAGTACTCATAGAAGAAAAAAAAAAAAGGATAGAAAAAGAGATTTGTATCGAAATTTTCTAAAATTTTCATTAAGTCCATTGCTTATTATTCAGCTTTCAGGTCTACCTCAGAGACACAGTTTTTAATACTAAAGCTCATTAGTAATTGTACATTGCTAAACAAACTTTGTTCACTCTGATCCTGAAATTTCTTTGTACTAACATTCTCAATTCTTTAAATTGCTCTTAAATCACAACGTGAAGAAGACAGCTCTACATAATCTTCATGATCTGGCTCTCCTCCCTAACATCTGATATTAAATCTTTCCTATTTAGTGTTCATAGTTCAGAAGTATTCTCCTAATATATGACATTTACCATTGTAACTTTTTAACACAAGTGGTGTCCCCCAAGGGTCGGTATTGGGGCCTGTCTTGTTTAATATCTTTATTGATGACCTGGATGAGGGGATTGAGTGTACCCTCAGTAAGTTTGCGGATGACACCAAGTTGGGAGGATGTGTTGATCTGCCTGAGGGTAGGGAGGCCCTTCAGCGGGATCTGGATAGGCTAGACAGTTGGGCTGAGGTCAATGGGATGAGGTTCAATAAGGCCAAGTGCCGGGTCCTGCACTTTGGCCACAATAACCCCATGCAATGCTATAGGCTTGGGGCAGAATGGCTTGAGGAGTGTATAGAGGAAAAGGACCTGGGGGTGTTGGTTGATGCTCGGCTCAATATGAGCCGGCAGTGTGCCCAGGTGGCCAAGAAGGCCAATGGCATCCTGGCCTGTATTAGGAATAGTGTGGCCAGCAGGAGCAGGGAGGTGATCATCCCCCTGTACTCAGCTCTGGTGCGGCCGCACCTCGAGTACTGCGTTCAGTTTTGGGCCCCTCACTACAAGAGAGACATCGAGGCCCTGGAGCGTGTTCAGAGAAGGGCAACAAAACTGGTGAGGGGTCTGGAGCACAGGTCTTACGAGGAGCGGCTGAGGGAGCTAGGATTGTTTAGTTTGGGGAAAAGGAGGCTCAGAGGAGACCTCATTGCACTCTACCACTTCCTGAAGGGAGGCTGTGGTAAGGAGGGGGTCAGCCTCTTCTCCCAGGTAACTAATGACAGGACGAGAGGGAATGGCCACAAGTTGTGCCGAGGAAGATTTAGATTAGACTTGAGGAAAAATTTTTTCTCTGAGATAGTGGTCCGGCACTGGAATGGCCTGCCTAGGGAGGTGGTTGAGGCACCGTCCCTAGCGCTGTTCAAGAAGCGTTTAGATGAGGTGCTGAGGGATTTGATTTAGTAGCTTGGTGGGTAGGGATGGTGGTGTGAGGATGGTTGGACTAGATGATCTTGTAGGTCCTTTCCAACCTAATGAATCTATGAATCTATGAATCTATGAATCTAAAGCTACATCTGTTGATTTTCCTTCTAGACAAAATATTTATCCTACCAACTTCTAACTACAACAGCCAGATATTACTTTTTGAAAACCTATTAAGCTAACACTAATAAATGAAGACCTAGTGAGTTCAGTTTTTCACTGCCATTAGTGTTAGCCCTAAGAGTCCAAACAGCTTTGATTAAAACCCGTTTATAAGCTGTAAATGAGTAACAGCTGTTCCTGACATCTCTAGGAAACTTGGTAAATTAGACCACCTTACATTTGAGGGAGCTGCAGGTGGGGGATGACAGGTTTCATTTGCAGTCTTCAAATCAGTTCTCGCAGCTCTGCATCAAAGACAATCTTATTTTTAACATGTAGATAAAGAGAGAAAAAGAAAGCAAAAAGATAAAAACATCCTAAATAACAGATCACAGCTCTGTGGGCCTGTTTAGCATTTATATTTTCATATTTTAGCATTTATGCAAAGGGCAAAAAAAGTGGAAAGCGTAACCACTCCTTTATTGTTTATAGTGTGAAACTTTCATAGCAGTCACAATCCAGATAAAGGGTGGCCAAGGAAAGAACTTAGCTGTTACAAAGCTTTTAAAAACAACCACAACTTCAAAGTTTCCTCCAAAATTTGCTATTCTTAGTGCATTAAAATATTTTTCTTTTTCTGAAAAACCTGTGCGTTCACTTTTCTCTTCAGAGCCCAGTAATCAGTCTCTTCCATTACTACTATGTACTGCTTTGGACTGTTGCATCAACTCTTTACTGTTAGAGGGAGTGTGCAGAGAGAAGAACTAAGGACAAGATCTCATGTATGTATGTTAGAGGCACCTGGTCTAGGTTGCATTTCTAGTGAAACGAAAATGTGCAATCAGTAAAACCTGAAATTCATTGATCTTAAAAGACACTAGGAGAAACTGAGATGCTGGCATTGCATTTACAAACATAATGATGGGTTGTTCTTGTAGTACAACCTATATCTTACAACCAAACTTTTATATTGTGTTTATATTTGGCATTGATAACATTACTTCATAAAATATTTTACAAAACAAGTTGTTCTTTCTTATTATATCAGATAGATTGAGTCTACTTCCAAGTTATCTATCTATTTATTATTTTCACAAGCTTTGCAACAAAATAATAGGAATGAGCTCTTTTCTACATCACAGTAATGACAGCATGCAACTATATGGCTAGATCTCAACTGAAGGATCTAGGGGATTTTCTGTGTTGTCACCGACTGTATGCTCTTCGCATTGTGCCAAAGAAAGATGGATAATTAGGTCAGAAGGAAGCCCAGGAAAATTACAGACAAATTTTTACATGTGAGATAGGAAGACTGAGAACAGCATGGTTTGCCATTGACATGAACAGTAGGAGAATTCAAAGGAACTAATGCTTGTTTCAAATCAAATGAGAAATTTTAATCACAGAAAAGAATTTTGAACTCTTCATATGTCAATATAACTGTATATAAAATAGAGCTCCTGCAAAAGCAAGGAGGTGGCTATAGTTCTAACCCAAAATCATTTAAGAATCCTTTGATCAGAGGAGTTAGGGGGGAGTTGTAAATTCTAATCTCAAACATATCTGGTTCAATTTTTTGTTTTCTTGGATTTGAAAAATGCTGCAGAAAACAGAAATTCCTTATTTAACTGTGTCTTAAGAGGCTGTTGCTAGCTGCTGTAGTTATTGAGTTTAATATTATCTTGCCCTACCAGCATGCCTCAAGCATCGTCTTCCAAGAATTTTCATGCCTCTAGAATAGGTGCCAATTCTGTTGGAAGTTCTGTCCTACATACAACAGTCTGCTAGAAAAATGAACAGGGAAGCCAACTGAGAAAGCAACTTGATAACATTATTAATATATGACTGCACAAACCTGGAGACAATTCAAATCCCTACCATAATGTGTCAGAGATGAAACACCTTGTACAACTCTTCCTGTCATGTAGAGTCTTAGGAGAAAAAAGTAAAAGCTGTTAAGAAAATAATTGTAAACTCTTCACAGATCTGAGTTGAGAAAAACCAACAAGCCACAGACCTCATGCACAGTTATGTAATTAGGATTCTCATTGAAACTGACATTGTTCATTTCCATAAGAGAATTAGGCATTTATTATTTCATTACATTTTATTCTGCTAATGTGATTCATCTTACATATTTTAAAACGTAGCCATTTAACTATTATTGTCTTAAACCATACTTCTAATTACTCACTTCAAAAATGCTTGTTTGTCATCTAATTCTTTGACTTTTCTGTATTAGACTACAAGAATAGAATAAGAGAACTTTATCTGATGCCAATGGATATTTATTGTTGATCACTTCAATCCATCAAATGTCCTAGTGAGTCAAAATGGAATCTGCAGTACACTTAACAATCACTATTGATTTGAAAATGTTGATATTTTGGGTAACCCTCTGGGAAATGCCATTACTATCTTGCGTAGTACTGCAGAGTGATCAGATACATGCATCTATATTCCCTTATAGCATATTATGTAAAGGTAGAAACAGATAAGGCTGCAGCACACAATTAACCAAGGACAGGCTATTACACAGGAAGATAGAATGCTGTATGGAACACTTATGCCCTATTAGCAAAAACCAAGCTGATAAAATTGCTGCCTTAAATCAAATCTTAACTGTCCTAGTCAATTACAACTCTGGCTGAGATGTGCAGTAAATGGATAGGACATGGTAAATCTTTCTCTTGTGCTAGACATATCAAGATACAAATGTGCTTGACTGTGTACTGTTATCTTACATCTGAGTCTCATGACACTTTGTATCTCACTCTGCAGCAAGATTTCAAGCAAGCATATGCTAAATGGTTTAATGGTTTAATACAAGTTCAGGTGGTGACAAATAGCCAGAGACATTTCCAGCATGCTGCTGATCACGTGTCATTACAGTCTTTGTTATTTCAGTCTGAGAAAGCACAAGGGAATGAGTGGACTCATCATCTATAGCTGGAATCCATATCATGGATTGCTCACTTTACTGTGCAATTTTGAAAACAAAGAGATAGAACTGATCAATTTTATTTCATATTTCTTGAAAAATAGCTAGACGTTGTTTGTTTTGGCCTTCCAGCAACAGACAATAGCACATAAATCGAAATATAATTTATTAAATCTCACTACTTACAAGTTACTACCATTTTCCAGCAGCTGTTTTCAAAGCTTGAGAAAGCCATTGCCATTTGCTGCAGTGGAATATTTGCATTGGAAACATGATGTTTTATAGTTTTGTAAAGTGCTGCAAAACTTGAAGCATACTTTGTCATCAGATGCTGTCTATGTTGCTAGGCATTGTTTTGAAGATAGTGGTAGATTTGGAATTAACAAGCTGAATTTGTATGCACAAAAGTTAATTTAATTGCTAAATATTCTCTTTCCAATTATACCACAGCAGTGAAATATTAATTCCAGACAAGCAGTTGTTTTCCCCTGAAGTAAAATGCCCTCAGTTAATTTAGAATATAGGATCACTAGTATGCTTGTATGTAGTTACCAGTGAGGTGTTTCTTAGTAAAGCAGTTAGATATGAATCTCTACAATACATTGTCTGAGTTAATCTATTTTCTTGTTCCCTTTTCTCAGGAAAACGGTAATCAAAGCTCTGCTTTCCCAGAGACCATTAGCCAATTACAGTGGTGGTCTGGCAAATGTACTGTGCAGATTTACAGTCATATGTTAATCATGCAGACATTTATTTATTTATTTATTTTATGTTGTACAACTGTTATGAAGACCTTTCATCTCAGATTTCTTATCAGCTGAGAGTAACGTTGAAATAAAATTTGCCTCAATACTGGTTCCACCCATTTTTTATTTTTCCACTGGGCCCTATTAAATAAATTTTACCTCATATAAAAGTGAAGCTACAGTAGGCGAAGCAGGAATGCAGACTGTTGGAAAAGCTGAGTCATATTTGAGCTGGCAGCAATGTAAAGGGGGCAATACAGAAATATCTGTATGGATATAATTCAATAGCCCAACACAACTGGAGCAGAATCAAGAAGCATCTATCTGATAAGAATTTGAGCACCTGTAATGTTATTTTTATAATAAACATTCAGGCTAGACAAGCACTTGGCAGTTTTCCTCTGAGTCTGTTTGTTATTCTTGTTGGCCTCAGTTTCATTAGCCTCAAGTGTGTAAGTGGTTTTGTAATGAAGCAATACCCCTAAATTACTCTTGTATCATAGTTGTCATTGTGATAAATGAAGAGAGATTAATTAAATGTATATTCAAATGAACTCCAAAGCCTGAGTTTTCACTGGGGTTTGAGAGTGGTGCCATGGTGAGGGAAAACTTATGTCTGGAAACTTCTGAAGTTTAAGCATCTGGAAATAGGCAAGAAAAAACTTTGGGGAAGTATGGTTCTAACGCAGCATCTGGGTGCCCCTTTGTGGGCTGTCATGTTATTGCACCGGTGAGGATTTTGACAAGGTATCCCTAGGATTTCATTTCCCAAGATTATTGTTATCTGCCTGATGTTTATACACTTTGTAAAAACATGTCATTTTGAAATTACACTTTTGCTGCTTCAGTATCCTTGCTGTCTCATTATGTGGTATAAGTTATCCACCTGATATTTTACTGAAGCATAGTACTTTATTAAAATACATGGCAGATTAATGTTATGAGTCATTTATTAAACACATTTGAAGCAAAACACAGTAGCAAGAGAAGAAATATTACCATGAAGATGGGGAAATGCAAGCAGAGACTAAAGAAGCAGGAACAGTTATTAGCAGATGTAAGAGGAGTAATCACCCACCCAGAGAAGAACATGATTTTGGTGCTACTCATATCAGTTTGAGAGATGTATAATAAATTAAAAAATAAAAAATAAAAATATCCAGCTAATGAATTCATGATTCTAAATATTTCTGTAAAAAAAAAATGGCTTTAACAGTTCAATTTATTATAGTATGACAGAATGGATGAGGTTGGAAGGAACCACCGGATGCCATCTTGTCCAACCTCTACTCCACTCAAGCAGAGATGCCTAATAAGTATTTACAGACAATGACAAGATCTATCCTGAGCCTTCTCTTCATCAGGCTGAGAAAATTCATCTCTCTTGGACTCTTCTCATACTTCTGTAACTTAATCATCTTTTTGGCTGGACTCATCCCAGTATGTCCATGTGTCTCAGCCCTGTATGCTTTTGTCTCTCTGACTGAACCCAGGACTCCAAATGTATACAACCAGCCCTAAGTACGGGGGAAGGATCATGTCCCTCCATCTGCTATGTTGCCCAGAAGGTCATTGGCCTCCTTTGCTGTGAAAGTACATTGCTGGCTCAAGTTAATCTTGGTGCCAACCAGTACCCCATCAGAGCTTTTTCTGTAAATCTGCTTTCCAGCTGATTGACCCCTAGACTTTTCTGGTACATGAGGTTATTCCCCTCAAAGCACAAGCCTTGGCATTTCTCTCTGTTGAACTTCACAAAGTTTCTACAGGCTCATTTCTTAATCATTTTGAGGTTGCTCAAGATAGCAGTAAAATGGTCTGGTATATCAACCACTTCTCCTAATTTTGTACTCTCTTCAAACTTGCTGAGGTGGCAGTCTATCCAATCATCCAGACCACTAATGAATGTATTAAACACTATTGGTTCTGGTGTCAGCTTCTGGGGTACTCCTATAATGACTGGCCTCTGGCTTGACTTCAGATTTCTGATTACTACACTCTGTGACCAGCAGTTCTTCCAGCTTTTAATCCATCTTACTGTCCATTTATCTAGTCCATACTTAATCATTCTGTCTATGAGGATGTTATGGGAGATAGTGCTGAAAGCCCTACTAAAATCAAAATAAAATCCCCTCTTCTCCCCTCTTTCACTGCCCTAGTTATTTCCCTGTAGAAGGCTATCAGATTGGCCAGGCATGATTTTCCTTTTCTAATATCATTCTGACAACTCACTTCTTATGTTTAGAAATGGCTTATAGGACAACTGGCTACCTCATCTTCCTGAGAACAAGATGTGGTTGACTGACATGTAGTTCTCTGGAACCTCCTTGCCTGTGAAGAAGCTAACAGTGACATCTGCTTTTTCACGGCCCTTGGAAACCTCTGGTTTTCATGACCTTTTTGTGATTATTGAGAGTAACCTTTCAATGGCCTCAGCCAGCTCTCTCAGCACTTGCAGGTGAATTCTCTGTCCAATTTATTTAAATGTTCTTTAGCTTGATCCTCCTTTACAGAGAGTAAAATTATTTATTTCCCCATTAAGACTGATGATTCATTGCACTCTTTCAGAAATAGAGAAGGAAAAAAAAAACCACACAGTTTGACACGAAGAACAGAAATTACAACAGAAGAGTCATATAAGAGAAGAATCATCTCACACAAGCTTCAATAGAACCAAGAGTTAGAGAAAACCACACTGTTCATTATTATTACTCTTTAAGAAAATATTTTAAAGTATTAAACAGAAAACAAGAAAGGTGATTTATAATCCCCTCCCTTTTTGCAGTATCTTCTGTGGGATGAACTATATTCCTCTGTCCCACAACTCAGGCTGTGCATACACTGTGCACCATGTGCTTTTTTTCTTATAGGATATTTCTGTACATTTAACTCCAGTCTGGGGGGAAGGCAAATATTAAAACATATGAAATCCCAATGAGACAAGTACTTTATGGTTGGTTGAATGCTCAGTAATGTTAAGTGTCCATTAACAGCTTAGTTTTAGTATCAATATAAGAGTTTCATACCTGAGATTAATCACAACACCGAAGAGAATTTAGAAAATCAAAATCAATAAGCACCTGGTCAAATACATGGAAATACATGGAATCACATCTTAGGATCATGAAATGATTTGGGTTGGAAGCAAAATTAAAGATCACAGAATTGTAGAATCATTCATTCATATGAATCTATGAATAATTCTTTGATTCATAGAGTGGCTTAATTTTAATGATATAGAGACTATCTGCTTCACTTCCAACCCCCCCTGCCATATCCAAAGTCCCATCCAACCCTGTCTTCATTATTTACAGAGATTCATATTCACATTCACAGCTTCTCTGAGTAACCTGTTCCTGTTTCTCTTCACCCTTTGTTAAGAATTTCTTCTTTATATCTAATCTAAATCTATTCTCCTTGAGTTTAAAACCATTCCTCTTTGTCTCTATATGCTCTTGTAAAATGTTCCCCTTCAGCTTTTCCTATAGGCCCGGTATCTGTGCTTGTGATTGTCCCAACCCAGGTGCATGATTTTGCAGTTGGCCTTATTGACTACATAGCCCTCTCAAGCCTGTCAAGGTCTCTCTGCATGACATCCCTTCTCCTCAGCAGTTTGGAGTTAAACTGCATACTAAAAGATGTTGCTATCGGTTACATTATACAAAGAGAAGTGATGCAGAGCCCAGCTCATTTGCTCGTTTTGTTCCAAATTTTCATTGTTAGCTAATGAAATTTTTTTTTTTTGTAAACTTTTTTCAGGGTTCTTCCTTTCCTCCATCCTAGAAGTCTACCATATTTGTAGCTGTTACTTACCATTACCTTTCTACTAGTTTTTCCCCTTCTTGACTACTTCTTTTCTCATTTTCTCAAGGAAGTCATACAATAGGGGCTAGATACAAATTGCATGAGACATCAACATACAGTTGGATATCAAGATAATTATAAAGACAGTTCTGAATTTCAGTAATAATTCCAGGAAACCTATGCACTTAATAGAAAAATTCTAGAGCTAGGCAGTAGAGGTTGCATAGTGGAGCATCTCTAAACTTTATCTATCTCCAAATTTTGGGTTCTGAACAGAATGCATGGGAAGAAATTTTCTACTTTATTTTATTAAACAATTGGTCAGTGTGTGATATGCTGAAGCATTTCCAAAAAGGAACACCAGAATCTAAGTTTGAATGCCCCAGATGAGTGCTGCCACAGTACATTCACTACTTTGTCTTCCTTTCTCTGATTTTCAATGTTTTAAAAACCCCAAACCACTTTTCTCCCAAGTTAGTATGTTTTATCTGCAGAATTCTGTTCCTCCTTTGTTTCTCTTTTATTTTTTTTTCTCACTGCATACTTGGTTCTTTTCTGCCAAATTACACTTTTAAACAGAAGTGCAGATAAAAAATCTAGACTTAAAAAGTTAGAGAAAAAACTGTCTAATCCATGTGGTAGAATTATATCTGGTGTACAGGGTTGCTAAAATTTTCTGCAGTCTGCTTGCAGTAACCAGAGATGAGTGCAAAATACATACAGGTGCAGAGGCCAAGGAAAATAGA
This sequence comes from Callipepla californica brunnescens, assembly GCA_023055505.1. NCBI lineage: Eukaryota > Metazoa > Chordata > Aves > Galliformes > Odontophoridae > Callipepla > Callipepla californica. The sequence goes on from JALIRH010000001.1 coordinate 6,451,492, forward strand.
CTACAATTTTTACAGTGTGCTCTGGAATGAAGAAATACCCTCAAACAAATCCCTCTTCTCCTATGCCCAACTTCAAGCTGCTCTTCATTCTGCTCATCAATTCTCTCCCAGCTTCATGCAGTACTGGCTCTGTCAGCTGGTCAGCTTTGGCCTTTCCCCAGCACCCCCTTTCTTAGATCAGCTCCATTGTCTGCATCCCTTCTTACACTTGACTTTCTTAAGCAAACTGAAATTCTTGCTAACTCCCCACAGGTCTTTAATAGCAAAGTTATCTTTTGACTTGGTTCCCATTTTAAATGTTCTTGCAACAATATGAACTAGAATAGCTTATTTTTAATGGCAACTGTATTTATCTGGACAGTGCCACCTTTCCTATAGTTCACGGCTGAGAACATAAATGAAATCTTCAAGTTTTCTATGTATGATGTAAAGTGATTCAGTTACTTTTCTTTTTTTGTATCGAAACAGATAGAACTTAGAGAACAAGAGTTCAAAGTCAACAAGTTTTTCTTGCACGAATCTCTAGCAGCGCAGCTGTGTATTCAGCTTTATAAGAGCACTATCCATGAAATCAGATAAAGAGGTGCATCATAAAACCAGATTCTCATAAAGTTCTGGACACAATGTCCATGAGACACAACATCTCAAGAGAGAACAGCATGTCTACTTTCAGTACAGAGTAAACCTTTGATCACAATCATCATTATGGTACATTTGAAACACCTTTTAAAAATAAAAAGAAATGATTATCTGGAAATTAATTTGCTTGAGGTAGACCTTTGTGAGTTAGAATGTGTGCAAGTAAATGAAATCTTAGGCAAATTACTGAATATATGCTCATCTTCTGTTTATTAAAGGTAGTTAGCATTTCCCAGACTAGCAAGAGTGTCAGTATTCTAAATAGATAAAATGATGAAGGGAAAACATTCAAAATAAAACCTAGTCGTGCAACCTTAATTCTGCAGTGTGGCATGGTATTTTAATATTTGTTCACAGTCTTTGTTTAATCTTATGTTATATGCCCCACAAATTATGTTTAGTTGAATCTAGATTCTCAGGTAGAATTTGAAACTCAAAAAAAAAAATCCTGTTTTTTGTGTCTGCCATAGATATTGCCTCATAGAAATATAATGTACAGATTCTCAGGGAGAAAGTTCCACACAGCCTAATGAAATACAAACATCTGAGTGCTTCACACATCTGCCTCTGCGGGAGATCCAGTCTTCTTAATTTATTGTCTCTCTTACTCTTCACATGGAGATCCAATTTAGTTGCTTTTTGGCAGTTCAGGAAATCATGCAGAAATGTCTGGCATCACCATTCCCTTGGGAGAAAATATAGCTAAGACTTACCAGGAGGAGAATGTTTAATGGTGTGGTATATGCCAATGCAGTGTTGTCCTTACATAATTGTCCAGAAGCCAAATCAATCAGTGAGATCATTCTACAAATCTAGAGAGACTGAACTCAGAGTATAAAAGGAAGATCTAACTATGGATTATTCTTGTGAAAACTGCCCTCCACACATATTGAGGGAATGTGAAGTTTCAAACACAACTTCTGGCAAGGTGTGTGTTACATGACAGAATTAATGGGTTTGTTTAAACCACCTTCTGGGACAGGAACAAGAAATTTTTCCCTCCTAGCTACTGCCAGGCCTCTTGCTCTCTCTCTGACTGTTGTACACCTGACTGCACAGTGGCTGTTCTTTAGCAGAGGCAAGAAGGCATTAATACCCAGGATGCTCCATGGTGCTTAGTGTGTTGCTCTAGGATGGGGATATGAAAGATGAAAGGTCACTTCCTCTGACTGATAGAAATCAAAGAGCTAGACAACTTGACAAACATAGGAGACGTGAGCAAAACTCCCACTTCGTCATATGAAGATAAGTGTAGCCTTGTCTCCTTGGACATATCTAGGGAACCTAAGTAGAACAGAAACAACTCCCTCCAAACAGGATTGTATTAGATGCTCTACATCCTTGCAGAGCAACCATTTCAGAACAGTCATGGATAATTGCCATTACATGGCCAGAAGATGCTGAGGTCACGGAGAGCTTCAAGAAAAGTAGGGAATTATCTAAAGACCAGAGAGATCTAGGTGTTGAGACAAAGTGAGATTCCTGCTTTGCAATACTTTGGGTCTAGTCCTAAATCAAGCATATTCCTTTGCATTCTGTGTGAAGTAAATGTGCTTTTAGTGTGCTACTTACTATGTATATATATATATATATATATATATTTTTTTTTTTTTTAAAGATAATACTCCTGTAACTAACATGACAGTTAATTAGACTGTTAATTTTCTTGTTTAATGTGAAATAACAGTAATAAAGAATACAACTTTTGAGGACATGTTGTTAGACAAAATCAGCTCTCGTGTATTGGCTTAATTGAATTAGCTGAAGGTGCAGTGGGGAATCAGTTGCAGCCCATATAAATGTATTCCAGTTTGAGTATCTGAAAATAGGTGGGGTTGCTTTGTAATTTTCAGTTCCCTACTGCCCTTTTTATTTTATTTTTTTAATAATGTGCTAACTCTAACAGATTCCCAAATGCTTAAAACTTAATCATCATCAGTAGCTGAGTAGAAGACTGAAAGACAATTGCAGCAGGGCTGTTTATCTGCTTGGATAGGATTCATTTCCTCAGCCCTTATCTGACACAAAAACAGATGTATCTCTGTCATTCCTCTGACCTCTGTGGCAAGATGAACAGCTAGGTTGATACATTTATTGATCAGAGAATGAAGCACTCCATGGGAAATAAGCTATAGATGCCTTGCTGAGAAATTGAAGATTTAACATCTGTCCCATGCAGATGGTAATTAATCTTGAATCTGTAATGCCCACAATTGCTTGGTTGACAACATTACTTTCTTAATCTGGGAGCATGGATAAACAAATGGATTGGATTGCTCTGTGGGTAACATTTTATGAATGTGTTATAATTGCGTATGCAGCCCATAAATCACCAAGATTTCTCATCTACATTGCTAATTGTGTTTATTATTGGAAATGCTTCTCATGTTGCTTGGTATCACTAACTGTTTGATTTCCCACTGTTGAATTTCCACACCCATGTAGATATTGAAATCTTCACTGCTGCAAATATATTATGAGCCATTATCTGTTTTCTCAGTTCTAATCACCTAGCATCTAGGTGTATGCATATACAAACAGTTTGAATAATATTTTTTATTTTGCAGAATCTTCTATTATGAAATACATTTTGCTATCTAGATAATACATCAGTCAAAAGATGTTTATGGCTTTTTTATCCCTTTCTGCCCTTATACATCTGTACTATTTTCACCTCAACACTGCTACTTTTTGTTCTGATCCTTTCTCCATCTCTTCCTTTCAGGATTTATCTGATAGGTTGCTGCAGATATATCTATATTCTTGGCAGGATCCTAGCATTTTCATATCTTAAATTCTCAGTTATTCTTATATAAGTAGATTATTTTAAATAGAATAGCAACTTGAGTAGAAGTTGTCGAGATTAAAAGCTACAATTAAAAAGGGTTTTCCAGAATGAAGGATGCTTGCAATAACTGAATCCCTAAAAATTAACTGCAAGAGAAGAACCATGAAAATATTAGCTAAACATTTCCAGTCTCAAAGCTTCCAATCAATATCTAATAAGAATTACATTCTTGTTTAGGCATGTTATAACTCGTGTATTTAAAATCCAAAGAATGGTATATTGTTGTTTGTATTTCTGATGCATATCAATAGCCTCAGGGAGCTCGTTAGTTTCTGCAGGTTAAATCTTTAAAGGTCCCTTCCAGCACCAACCATCCTATGATTCTATGACAGTGTGTAATGGTATTCGAGCCAATCCACCACTCTCTCACTCTATGATGCTTCTTGAGACAAACTTAGAGGGGAAGATAGAACTCTCCCTTTTCTAGCTGTGGAAGCAATGGTCCTTCTCTCAACATAATCTGTTCTGGTACTTCATATTTCCTCCTTCATCAAACTCATCATCATAATACAGGCCAACAAGAACAATTAATTTCACCTTGGCCTTTGAACAGACACCAACAGATGTCTGAATCTTCTGGTTTTTTTTTTGTCCTAAGTTAAAACCTTTTTACTCTAATTTACTTTAATGGGCTATGAATCAGAGTTTTAGCCATTTACAAGTGAAAGGCGGGTTTAAAGTAGTCTCTTGTTAATGGAAGGGCTTGCATTGTCACAGTACCTTGAATGAAGCCGTCCTCTGAAGTGTTCACTTCTTATTTTCTCAATGGAAAACACAGATTCCAGAAGCCAATGTCAAATTTGATGTTTTACACAGAATTTGCTGCGCATTCACATTTGCATTATTCTGACTTTAAAGGGTAAGGTACTGATAAGTACCTTCTGACTTTTGCTGTGAACATCTCTAAGCAGAAAAGCTGTACTTAAGTTGTTTTGAAACTTTCTGTATTGTGTTGCCAGTCTTTTGAAAGGATCTTGCACTAAAGTTTTACTTGGATTCTAATAACCTAGGACTTTAAAAATTTGTGCTGCAGCTGTAGCATTCATCATTAAAACTCATACGGAGGTTTTCTAGATCAGATTGTTTTGTAAATAAAATATTAGCATAATCTTTTAAATGAATTCCATCCCATTTTGCAATGTTATCTAGTCTTGCATTTTGACTGCAAGGTTCCATAGGGTTTGTGCAAAAACTAAATAATTCTAATAAAACAAAAGCAGGAATTCAAGATTGTAATATCGAAAAACAAAGAAATGCAGGTACTTCTGCAAGTGAATTATTATAAGAAACAACAAAAAAAAGAATTATTTTTTAGCAAATAAACTGAAATTTCTCAAAAGAAATTTTGGTCCCATAATTTTCATAATAAAACTGTTGCATGTTGGTATTCACAACTCCACATGCCAGGCTTTCTTGTTGAGATTTGCTGTAAAAAATCCATAAAGCTTTTCTTTTCCCAAGTCACCTGAATATTCCTGCTAAACAAGAGCTTCACCCATAAGTTTGTAAAGAACCAACCAAAGAAAACCCCATCAATTTTTCATGGTTGAGAATGAAGTTGTTAAATTGACTCTTTTTTGATCACTTCTGCCAGTAAAACAAAACAAAACAAAACAGAAATATATACAATGGGAAAGCATGGAAAGAAGTGTAAATAAGACCAAAGGAAGCTCTAGTATTAGAATGAAAACTTCAAGGACAGAGATAGATCTATTAAGCTTATTAAGTGTCTGTAACTGCTTATTTAGAGCATAGCTGTTTAATCTGTAATGAGAAAACGGATGTGTGAATGTGAAGCCTATTAACTGCTCTGCAGTAGTTAACTGTAAGCAAGTTTTTAACTCACAGAAAATATGGTGGCTTCATTCACAATGAACATTAAATTTCTTTTGCAGAGGCTAAACTTTAGTCTGAAAACTTAGTGCCATGAAAATACAAAGCATCACTTACTCATGTTAATCTGTTTCTGTACCTATGTTATCATAACCATTGTACATTTGCAAAAAGACACTGAAATCTATAATTTTAATACCAGCTCATGAGAATTTAATGGCTTGATGTAATTTTTGCACTCATTCCGCTCTTCCAACCTCCAGCTAATCATATGTCACTCTGTCTTTTCCTTACTAACAACTGTTGCTTATTATACTTGATTTAGAAGCAAGATCCTTATGGGAGGAACTCCTCTCTGTGTTGTGATGTGGAGTTACGGATATGTTACATTTTGATGCCAACTGACTTCTGATATGTCATATGATTGTGAAGGCTAAAATGATAAAAAAAATATACCAATGCCTGAGATCCTAAACTTGCCAATTATTTCCTAAGAGTTTACTTGTCTCCAGCAGTACACCAATTTTCACTCAAATAAGCAGACAAACTTTAACTTCTTCATCACTGACCATATATGAACTACAACGGCAGCCCTGCAGAATGGCGTTGTTTCTTACTATACACTGAAAGATACAAGGCCATCCCAAAATATAACTTAGAGATCCCACAGCATTATTTTTATTCAAATGATATGAACTGAATGGTCTGTACCCAGGAGCTGCCCTATGTAAGACAGTTTTTACCTTTCTTTCCTCCTGCAAAAGCCATACAATGCAAGAACAACTGTCATGACTTCCAAGTACCAGAGGAAAGGATTAGTGGGAATGGGAAAATAATGCTTTAGAGTATTAATTAATGGATGTAGATAGTCTTCTTTTTTCTTTTTTCTTTTTTCTTTTTCTTTTTCACTTTTTTATTTTTTATTTTTTTACCACCTGGCTCTTTTTTTGTATATTTTCCAGTTTTAGAAAGTTTAAAAGGGCTGTGCTCCACCTATTCTGGTATGAGTGACTGGATTCACATCCAGACCTGCTTGTCAGGAACACAGTTCACCCTCTTGAACATCTTCAAACACTGCTTTCACTTTGCTGGAGAACTCATGAACAATGCTGTAGAGATAATCCTAGCAATGCTTCGAGAGTCTATAAAAATAGGAACTATATTTCACTGACAATTTCAATGTTACTGCCTGCACCTGCTCAATATTGAATCTTTATGCAAAAAATGAAGACAGGATGAAGGGCTGTAGAGTAGATATCCATGGTGTGGTGATACGGGAATAATAGTGTTCAGTCCTGCTCATTGATCTCAACTGTTTCAGCTTGCAGTCCATTAGACGTATTTATTGTCTGTACCATGACAGGGTGGGACCAGTGGAAACTGAAAATAAAAGGGTTTTAATTTTGAAATTTCAGAGATTAGGTAAGGCATAAAGAGTACTTCTCTGTTTTCTAAATATGTACAGCTTGAAGAACTAGAGTTTCTCTCATCTGAAAGTAGTAATGCTCAAAGAAGCATCAGAGTATGTATTTCTCCCTGCAGCTACAGTGAAAATAGACATAATGTCTGCAATATAAGCATCACAGGCTAAACTCTTGGTGAAGGTAAATGGGCTCTATGCCAGCCAGTTGAGCCAAGCTTTTTAGCAAGCAACAGTGACTTAGAAAAAACAAGTTACTGTATATGCTTTTTATTACAGCTATTATGGGAATACACAGTTACACAGTGCTTTCTATTTTTTTTTGCGATTTTTCTTTCTATATTTGCACTGTACATATATACAATAATGGACGTATTTAAGATAATGTGATTTGATCTAGAGGAACTGATTTTCCCATTTTCTTCAAACTTGGACTCATCTTATTAAGACTTGATTTTTCCTAGCATTTACTTGAATGAAGAAAAATCTATCTGCAGTACTTAAGACACTAGAATCTTCACAGAAAATATTTTACTTTTTTATGTAAAATCCATTTTCTCCTTCTCTGTGGTCCTTTATATATATAGTTTACTGCATGTTAAGATCAGTCCTTGAACATTGGAAAATTGAGGCTTAAACCAGAGGTACCAGAGACTAGATGAATTGGTACATCATGAAGCGTGAAAGTGTGTAATTCAGTTACATTATCCAACACATTTGGATAGAATTTATATTTTATGCTTTATTTCAGATATCAATGACACCCTCCATTTTCTTTTAGCACTAATAGGGACAAGTAGCTGCCTGTGAAAGTAAGAGATCCTGTTTGTCTCAGTTAAATTCCCAAGTGGATTGGATTCTATGCAGCTTTTAGTGAGCTTTGTTTTTCTTGTATGCTTTCTTTTCCATTCAAAAAGTTTGCATCCAATGTCAAAACAATTTGAATACATTAAAACAGTATGTACTGAAAAATCACATTTATTGCCAGCGCTGTGTATTTTCATTATTTCCTTGTTTGTTTGTTTGCACCTATGTGTTTTGTTTAATAACCCTTAAGGAAAATACTGCTTGTGGATTATAAAGATCTGGTCTAGCATTATACTACTATTAATGGAACATTTTGTTTCATATAATTGTTACAGGATGAATCATGAATGTTGATTAATAAAAACAATACTTTGTTGATGTTTTTTAATATTTAAGTGGGTGTTGATGAGAAATGGCAATAAATTCTTTGGAAGACCTTGTAAAAAAATAGTATTTAAGCAGTTTTCCATTGTGTTCCTCTTATACTGTGTTCATGCATTGATTCAGGAACCCTCATCAGACATTTTATAGAAAAGAAGTGTTAGATTATGAACAAGAACGGAACAGTTTCACTGAAGTCTGCAGAACTAACCTCACTTTTATAACACTATTTATCTTTCTTGCATTACTCATAAACTGATGAGATTAATTTTCTACAATCTTCTTCCTCCCACTCAAAAAAAGCCCCACTTTTTCTCTGCTGCGTCTGGAGTTGAAATAAACTCATTGACCTCACAGTGCCGAACTGTTTATTTCATGTTCCTGAAGTACTGAGAAACAGAACACTCTTCTGCCAACAAATAAGAAACAATTGGCATGAGACCACTGCCCTTCTCATAAAAAAGTGCTCTAATGAACATTTTTTCTCTGCCCATTCTCAATATTTCAGATGTGGCACCCAAGGCAATATACTCACTCAAAAATAAATTAGTGTTCCAATGTTCCAATGTTCTGCATATTGAAATTGTTATGGAAGATCAGAGGGTTGTAAGCATAGTATTGTAAATGTCCTGAATTAAAATCTGGCAATAAAGATTACAACAATGTATCGTTCATCTTCATCATATTTATGGGTGCTGTATAACAGTGCCCACAGCCATGACAATACCACCTTGGTCAACAAAAATATTATCAAAATGAAATCTGAAGTTGGCCGGTGCATGGCCTATAATTCAGGAAAGAAATGTGCAGGATGCATAAAGCTATTCATGGCAGATTGCTGCACAGGCTTTGACCAAAAGCAACAGAAATGCTTGCTGGAAGCCATTCCACATGAGAAAAGGTTCCATGACATGACAGCCTGACATTACCAATATATCAGGAGCTCAGTAGAAATAAAGAACTTTGCCCTACAAGAAGTACTGTGTTGTCCATTTGTGAAAGTGTTTTGGTGTTTCAAACAGTGTAAAAGAAACAGCAAAATCTTATTTTGCATTAATGTGCAGTTCACTGCCAGTGTTGAAGAATCTCACATCATTCTTGGAATGTACACTTATGGAAAATAAAATGAAGATGAAACCTATCAAAAGATAGCCTGTAAATATTGATCAGACTGTAGCCACTTTAAGTGCACTGTCTGGATGTAGAAAAACTCCAGGGAAGCAGAGGTCATTGTTTTATCCACATATTAAGATAGGTATGTTTTATAAGTAGAAGGATTTAGTGAATGCAACTGACTTCTTAAACAAAGGAAAATACTTCTATATGTATATTTCTGTTACAGTAGAAGGAGTGAAAGAGAGTAGTTGAATAATTCAGGAAATTAGATCTGATCCAGAACAGATATTCGATATGATTATCACTTGATATCTATTCAAAAGTTTATAAAATTAATCAGAAGATCACTGGTAACAATTATATCTGCATATACAAGGAGCATATGTATAAATAACTATTATAAATAATTAAAATTTAGTGATATTGATGTGATCAGATCTGAGTCATAATTGTGGGTTAATCAAGGATCCCTAATGAACTGATGCTGTATTTTCTGACATCACTTCCATGATAGTCTGGGTTACTGAAACTGAGACACTTCTGAAAGAAGCAAACAATGCCATCAGATTATGGGAAAAACTCCTGATTATTTTACTATCTGCATCCGCACCAGAAATATTTGGCCATGGCAAGAATAATTACACTTTACAGTTCCCACAGTCAATACAATTCTAAAAATTTAAAGCAGATCAATAAACAAATAAACTCACCCACAGTGACATAAGAAGCCATTTTGGAAGTAGGACAAATGTCCCACACTGTAGATGTTTTGTTGCAGTTCTGATAATAGCTAATGATATAGCTAAGCTCTTTCTACTACAATGTAAGAAATCTAGAAAACAACTTTTAAGGGTATATTGTAAGGCCTTTCAAAATCAGTGAGAAGATTCTTACTGATTATGATGGCTTTGAGTTAGAAAAGATTTTTGTGGGATCATAAACTTCTTTTTCTTTTTTCTTTTTTCTTTCTTTGTGACTGTTTAAATAACAGGAACAAGACCATTTATTGTCTGTCTCTGCCACAGAATCACAGAATTGTAGAGGCTGGAAGGGACCACCAAAAAACCTTTCTTATCCTTTATCTCCTTATCCAGATCCAAATCCAGGTTGGCTTTAGCCCTCCTCATCACATCCCTGCAGGCCCTGACAACATCCTATATTCTTCCTAAGTGGTCAGGACCTTTTTCTACATTTCCCGGACCTTTCTCTTCCCTTTGAGTTTATGCATAATTTCCTTGTTCATTCACAGGTCTCCTGCCACCCTTGCCTGATTTCTTACAGGGATGCATTGATCCTGAGCTTGAAAGAAGAAGCACTGTTAAAATGCTGACCAGCTCTCACAGGCCCCCTTACCTTCTAACACCCTAGCCTACAGGATAGCTCTAAGAGAGACTGAAGTCGACTCTCCTGAATTCCAGGGTAGACTTTCTTATAAAATACATACAGTAAAAGGCAAGACTCCTCACAGAGGCTAAGATTTTGTTCTTCGTATTTTTGGTGTGCAGGCAAATGCCGTTGCCTCCTCATGTGGATATCTTCATAAAGCTGTAATTTATGGAAGAGAAGGATCTGACTTGATTTTGGTATTCTTCAAAGGCAAAAGGAAAGCTCAAGAAGGATGCCCAAAAGGAGGAAAAAAGGAGAAATTCAAACACTGCTAATTCATACAAGTGCTAGTGAAGGACAGTGTGCAATAGGTTTCAAAGTCCAGAGATTATAATCAAAATGAAATGTTCCAGACTGAGTAGAAATAACATAATCACTATACCATATCCAAATTAAATTTTTGTAATGGAGCAGGAGACCTGGGTTCAATTCCCAACCGAACTCTCAGAAGACTTCATTTTTCTGTTTCTGTTTTCCATTTGGAGAGAAAGATAAAATGGACTAGGAATCACAAGACTACCCTTCTTGCTCCCTGTTCACTTCACCTACAGCATTAGAGTAAGGGCTTTGATTTCAGAAACTCTCTCTCTTTCACATTTTATTTCATTTATTGCTTCAATTTTAATCATTTTGTATTGTATTGCATTATCTCACAGACTGCTACTATGTTCAATAAACTAAGTTTTCTTCATTTAGCTTGTTGCTGCTGTTTTCCTCATCTAGGTCCATCTCCCTATCTTTTCCCTTTACCCCATGCTGCCCTTCTGGGGGGAATGGATCCATGGGTCCTTTTTCCCCTTGTCATGGAAACCAGGTCGAACTGTGATAATGATCGAACTTGGGTCCTACCTGGGAAAAAGGAGTGTAGACAGAAGATGTCGACTTCTTAGTGATTACTGTTCACTAGCGTATTCTTTGTGCTTATTTGAATGTGATTTGGCACAAGATTAATGACAGACACCTTGTTTGTTTTCATGAATGCACTGAAATGCTAAGCATATTATTATGAAGTAGCAAAGATGAAATAAAGCAATTTTTTTGAATCCTAACCAGAGCACAGCATGATGACTGGAGAACTGGCAACTAAGTTCTTTGCCCTGAATAATCTAATTAATTCACTTTTCATGATATTTTTTGTCTATTTCAAATTATACCTCTGCCATAAATTTTCATTTTTTTTTCAATTTTGCTTTAAACAAGATTATGCTACCCAGATCATTACAAAGTGTTCTCTCTACTTCAGTGTACATTAATGATCAAGCCATTTCATTTCATTTTCTTTCAAAATTAAAATGAATACTCTCTGGTCCCTTGCCTATTCTGTGTATGATATGAATTAAGAAATTAAAATTGCTGAACAGAAAACTAGTTGCATGCCAGATTTTCTGTGGATCTAACCAAGAAAAACAGGTTTGTTTTAAACGTATATAACTACTCAGTGATTAAGAAATTAAAAGCTCTTATAGACAAATATTTTATAAGATTCAACTTATTGCAATTTTTAATATATTTGTATATAATATAATATACATTTATATAGTTATATGTCTGAGAGGCTGGTGCAAAGTCGAGAATTTTCACAATGGGGTAGTTTACTCAGCACCTGGCCTGAGGCCTGCTGATGGGTCTCACCTGTCTCAAAAGAGGAAACAGATCCTTGCCCAGGAGCTAGCAGTGCTTTTAGAGAGGGCTTTGAACTAGATATGAAAGAGGAAGGGAATAAAACCAGGCCTGCTAGAGATGAGCCTAGGTGAGTGATAATGGGATTAGGGATAAGGCAAGGGCTTAAGTGAGGTGCATCTACACCAATGCATACAGCAATGGGCAACAAACTGGAGGAGCTGGGAGCTGTTGTGCAGCAGGCTAACCATGACTTAGCTGCCATTACAGAAACATGGTGGGATCGCTCCCATGACAGGAGTGCTGCAATGAATGGCTGTAAGCTCTTCAGAGATGGTAGGCAAGGAAGAAGGGGTGGTGGTGTGGCTCTCTATGTTAGAGAGTGTTTTGATGTTACTAAGCTTGTGGCTGGGGTTGATAAGGTTGAATCTGTATGAGTGACAATAAGGGGAAGGGTCAACAAGGTAGACAGCCTGCGTGGGGTCTGTTATAGACTACCAAACTAGGATGAAGAAACAGATGAGGTGTTCTATGACCAGCTGTCAGAAGTTGTATGATAGCCAGCCCTTGTCCTCATGGAGGACTTCAACTTCCCTGATATATGCTGGGAATACAACAAAGCACAGAAGAAGCAGCCTAGGAGATATGGAGGTCAGGGTCTGTCTTGGATAAAGCGACCATGAAATGGTAGAGTTCTTGATTCTCGGTGGAGTCAGGAAGGGGAACAATAAAAGTGCCACCTTGGATTTCCAGAGAGCAGACTTTGAAGACTAGCAGAGGAGGTCCTCTGGGATTCAGTCTTGGAGAGTAAAGGGGTCCAGGATAGCTGGTTGCTATTCAAGAACGGAGTCTTAAAGGAGCAGGAGCAGGCTATCCCCCTGAGCCACAAGATGAGACAGCAGGGAAGAAGACTGTTGTGGTTGAACAAGATTTTCCTGAGGCTCCAGGAGAAAAAGAGAATCTACCTCCTGTGGAAGAAGACACAGGGCAACTTAGAGAGAGTACAAAGAAGTTGTTAGGGTGTGCAGGAAGAAAATTAGAAAGGCAGAAGCCCAGCTTGAACTCAACCTGGCCACTGGGGTAAAAGGGAGCAAGAAACTCTTTTTTATAAATATATTAACAAAGAGAAGGACCAAGGTGAATCACCATTCTTTACTAGACATGGCTGGAAAAGTGACCACTGAGGATAAGGAAAAGGCTAAGATTCACAGTGTCTTTTTTATTCCTGTCTTTAAAAGTTAGACTAGTTATCTTCGGGTACTCTACTCTGACCTGGAAGTCTCAGATGGGGAGCAGAATAAAATTTCCATGATTCAGCAGGAAACAGAGACCTACTATTCCACATGGACTGCCACAAGTCCATGGGGCCAGATGAGATCCATCCGAGAGTGCTGAGGGAACTGGTCAGGTGATAGCCTATCTGCTTTCCATCATCTATCAGCATTCCTGATCAACTGGAGAGGTGCCAGAAGACTGGAGGCATGATAGTGTGACTCCCATCTACAAGAAGGGTAGTAAAGAGTATCCAGGGAACTACAAGCCTATCAGCCTCACCTTAGTGCCAGGGAACGTTATGGAGCAGATTGTCTGTATGTAATTCTGAAGTACCCCTACTGTAACTGTAACTTGCATTTGGTTGGGATGTTTTCTAACCACAGGGGGAAAGTTGAGTTTATTTTTTTTTATTAAAACATATGGTGTTTTTCCTGTCCAGCACAGCTGGAATTTGGCAGTCACTGAAGAACAATGGCTCCATCATTTTCCTGTGCGTTCCCCAAGCTGTTCTGTGTCCTTCATCTATAGTTTACTGATATTTTCTGATTTCTGTAGGCTGAGGTCTAAAATCACCATTGAAAAGGAAAGGAAGGGGGAAGAAACATTTAATAGAACATAAATTGAACATGAAAACCCAGGTTATGGCTGAAAAGTAACTTCAAAGTTATTAAATAAAAGAAAAGGGGTTACAGCCTCTATGCTAATGAAAACACATTTCTCCTCATTAGGGACCAAGAACAAGTTGAATTTTACTTTCAGCAGCAGTGAGAAATGGGCAAAGTCTGTGACTGCTGACATTGGAATGGGGTCATACAGCTTTTCCTGATGGCCTTCCTCACATCTCTGGAGTGAAAAGGGTTGATGATGAACTGTGCCCCTGCATGTGTCATCTCTGTGAACTGCCTGCTCATGGTGCCATGAACTTTGCTCTTTCTTTTCCTCCTTAGAACTGTGGGTTTGTTCTGCCACACACAAACCTTTTGCTGCACCTTTTCCATGCAATTCACTAACAGAAAACAAGCATGTTTCTTATTGTCCACATGTCCTAGGGAACCTCTGTATTTCCAAAGCAGTGATCTGCACTTTGGATCTTCCACCTTTTCATGCTAACATCAGATTTTAAAATCCTCTTTCAAAACAGTCTTGCTGCAAAAAGTTTATTGTCAGCATAATGAAAATGTGAAGATGTCTTTCGCCAGCAGAGCTCGAATGTGGAGAAACAGGTGTCACTTCCAGACCCCAAACTCCACTGCTCTTGGGGGTCTCTGTAGAGTCACACTTGTAAATATAAAATGGATGGTGTATGACTAACAATTGAATTGGCATGTTTTAGTGGTGGTATATGAGCACTGACAGCATTCTAAAACACCCGTCAGCTGCTTCCTGATAAAAATTGTATTTCAGCTGGAAGCCTTGAGATGTTTGTTCCAAGGGGGAAATAATGTCATGAGCCACCAGCCATGAGCTGCTGGGTCACCTCCAGCTGTGCACAGTGAGATGTACTTAGGATAGGCCAAAGATCTCTTTCACTCTCAGTTTTAAACTTCAGTAAATTACTTACCAGTGAAAATAGATAAATACCCACGTGTTTTGAACCATTATTACCAGACTGTCATACCAAAATGTATTTGAGGTTAAATTAAAATTAAAATGTTTTTAAAGAAAAGAAGACAACAATCCAACCCAAGCTCTGTGCTACATGTCCTGTGCCTGGCAGCAGCTTTTGCTCTCCCAAGGAGTGTAGAAAATGGTTTATTTCCATTCTAGAGCCACGTTACAGATTTGTAAATGGGCTGTGTTTCTCTGTAAACTCCAGACTTAGCAATGTCCATTACAATTGCTGTCATTTGCTTGTTAGAACTATAGTCCACCTATGTAGCAAAGCCTTCTCAACAGCAAACTGCTTTGGCCTTTGGTCTGTTATCTCTGAACAAAACCAGAGCCCACAATCACTGAGAAATACAAACATGGAGAAATTCTACATACACACAGACAAAATGGCACATATTAACACCAGTTTACCTCCTCCACATCACCAGGCTCTTTAATGCCCCAAAATATCAGTCAATGGCTATGAAGAATGCCCCTCAAGAATACATGACTTCATGCAAGGTCTCCTCCTCCTGCTCCTCCAGATGCCTTATTTCTACCTCTGGCAGACATCGAGGTGTCAGCTGGTGCCGCTACAGGCAGTGCTTCCCGTGTCTGCCCAGCTTCAAGTCATCAGAAATCATTAGCTGATGCCTGGTACTCAAATACAGCAGAAGTGCTGATGGAAAATTACCGTCAAAGCAAAGACTTCATTGCTAGTAAACTGTAACTAGGAAAGGTTTAGATGCACAATGTACTTATATGCTTTCTTTTTGGAAGTGGAGGTTTAGCAGCAGCTTGACTCATTATTAAGTCCTCCAAAAACTCCTTTCTTCCTTACTAGGGGACTGGATACTGAAAACTTCTCTAAAGTCATCATTAAACAATATCTGTACCTCAAACCCAAGGAGAAAATGTTTCATATTTAAGACTACAGAAATTATATTCTATTCCGAAACAAGTTCAATTCTGATTTAAATGGCATTGCTAGCACTTTACCTACCCTGCAATGAAATGACATACTGTTGGAAGAAAAAAATATATCTTTGCCATCTACATGTCAAGCACTACGCAGTCTTGACTAAGTGTATAGCCAACAGCCACTGGAAGTATTGACTGAAGGAAATTTATTCTCTGTGGCTGTGAGAAGGGGGAAACATTGGGTCAAAGTCAAGCACCTGACTCAGAAAACACTTGAGGCAAATACTTTCAGCATTCTCATTCTAAGCAAATGTTAAGATATTTGTAATGGGGCCTAAGTCATGACAGGATGTATTTCACAGAGCACAGAACTCCAGTGCATATAGTGTTACTAAAATAACAAGAAACTGAGTAGAATAAGAAAAGTATTGACAGAAATACATCATCTGGAAGATATTTGTGATGCACATCTGACGTTGCAAGCAGCAAGAGAGGAGCAAATGATAGAATGTTCCGTATCAGTGATCTAAAGCAGCTGCCAGTGTAGCTCCAGCATTCTCCCATCACAAATGGATATGCAGGATAAATCATACTGTCTGCTGAGCTTCTTGGATCATGGAGTGAAACGAGAGGTTGGATAAAAAATCTCACCTGTGTAGATGAGGCTGTTGATCAATAACTACATATCCCTCCCACTATCCTGGGAAATGCAAGTACCTGAAGGCAAACTGTCCAAATACACTAACTGCAGAACAACCTCAAGGGTAAAATTGCTGCTCTAACTCCACTACTGACATTGCTACCTTGACAGTTGTACCTGAATCTCTGCCTGGTTTCAAAACTGCTGAGGTGTAAAGGAACTCCTAAAAATAATAGGCATTAGAGTTTCATATTTTTTTTCCTATACTGTAGGACTTTGCCTCCAGTTTTGGATTTGTTTATATCACCTAGATATCAGATAGCAAAAGTAAGTTCAAGGCAGTGCAACTGATGCACTGGGACAATAGCAATATTCATTAGGATTCTTAGTTCCCAGAGATCACACCATATCCTAGACCACTCTATGAGAAAATACACTGTCCTGTGCAGATCCTGTACAACCTTCCCACAACACCTAAGGACTCTTTTCCAAGAGTTTGGAACTCAACCCCAGTCTCTTTCAAACACTGAAAGAAAAAACACTATGATAAGTTGAACATAGAATGGACTTCCTTGCCTCAAATAGCAGAATTAATTTCTCCCACTTAGGTAGGGAATTATCTGTATTTTCTATATAAAAAAGGAGAGAATTTTTCCATGTTAACAGAATGTTTACAATCAGACATCCATATCCAGATGTCCTCACAAGTAAGATCATTGCAAAGATGGTTGTCTGATAGAACCATAGCCTGATGAAAGCTGTCCTATAATTAATACAGCCAAGTGTTTTATAAAAAGCTGAGAACAAAGGAGAGGTTTTCACGCAACATAAAGTACTTGCACAACTTAAAAAGCAGCTGAGCAAATCTATTCATCTGTTGCATTAGAAAAGCACACTTGTTTGCTCTGAACTTCATCGTGAACTTACACAGTTCATTTAAAGCACTAAAAGAACAGAACACTCCTCAGGTTTTGCTGAGTTGCTTTCTGCCATGCTGGTAAATGGAGGCAGCTTACAGACAAGCACTGAGGATTTTGAATTAAATGACAGCAGAGGGTGAGGAGGAGGAGCTCAGTTCACTGAATATCTCAAGAAACTGCAACACAAACAACTGAGCCAACCTAGTGGCTCATCCTTTTGTTGAGTGCAAAAGAGCTGGCAGAAGGAAATCCACACAGGGGATGAACACATGCACTGCATTCAGGACATGAAACTGCAGCAGCAATGCAGCACAAATAGATCCAGACCTGGACAGACTGGATTGATAGGCCAAGGTAAAATGTATTAATTCCAATAGGGCCAAGTGTTGGGTCCTGCATTCTGGTCATAACATCCCTAGGCTACAGGCTTGGGGAGGAATGGCTGGAAAGCTGCCTGACAGAAAGAGACCTTGGTGTACTGATGGACAGTCAGCTGAGTATGAGCCAGCAGTGTGCCCAGGTGTCCAAGAAGGATAATGGAGTCTGGCTTGTATCAGGAATGGTGTGGTGAGCAGGACTAGGGAGGTAATCCTCCCCCTGTACTTGGCATTGATAAGGCCTCACCTTGAGTACTGTGTTTAGTTTCCAGCACCTTGATACAGAAAGGTACATTGAGAAGCTGGAGCAGGTCCAGAGAAGGCCAAGAAGG
Source organism: Callipepla californica brunnescens (assembly GCA_023055505.1). Classification (NCBI taxonomy): domain Eukaryota; kingdom Metazoa; phylum Chordata; class Aves; order Galliformes; family Odontophoridae; genus Callipepla; species Callipepla californica. Next base: position 6,469,597 of record JALIRH010000001.1, read on the forward strand.
CTGGTGAAGGGCTTGGAGAATATGCCCTATGAGGAGTGACAGAAGGAACTGGGGCTGTTTAGTATGCATAAGAGGAGGCTAAGGGGAGATTTTCTTGTTCTCTTCAAATGCCTGAAAGGTGCACACAGCAAGAGCGAGGTTGGTCTCTTCTCACATGCTGACAGGTGACAAGACAAGGGGAAATGGCCTCAAATTGCACCAGGAGAGGTTCAAGTTGGATGTCTTTTTCTTTACAGAAAGTGTTAGTGAGCACTGGAATAGGCTCCTCAGTGAGGTTGTTGAGTCACCGTCCCTGACTGTTTTAAATCTGTTTGGATGTGGTGCTAAGCAACATGATTTAGTGGTGGGTTGTCAGAGTTAGGGTAGTATAGTTAATTTGTGGTTGGACTTGATGATCTTGGAGGTCTTTTCCGTACTGAGCAATTATTCTATGATTCACACTAAGTACTGACTGCGTTTAAGATTCTGATTTCTTCATCCAACTTAGATGTTCCTGGGATCATGAAGAGCTGAGCACTGCAGAATGCGATGGTGCTAACCCTACTGCACAAGGTGGAAGTTCTATTTCTGTTTTGCTCTCAGTGTATCTGTGAGTGCAGTGCTATTAAACAAACAAACAAACAAACACACAAACAAACTAAAAAACAGCCATTGAAGTTCCAGAGGGAAGAACTCAGCATTTCTTTGTCAATTGTGCTTGCCTCTGGAACATCACATACAGGGGAGGTGCAAAACCTCACCTAGGGCCACTCTGTATTTTGATCTGCAGACAGGAAATCAGCTAAGCTTGTACATCCAGAGCAAGATCTTCCAGTCTATGGCATCTCAACCCCCAGACATGCTCCATCACACACTTCCATGAACTGATGCTGCACAAAGTCCCCTGAAAGTAAAGGCAGCCTGGCACACTTGCACTGCTCACACACTCCTCAGCACTGCCTCTAAAGTCTCACATAACACAGACTCTCACAGACTCTGACAGCAGCCCAACAGCATAGACAGCATTCCCTGCCTTGCTTTATGCTGTCATGTAAGAGGACAAAGTGCTGAAGGCACAGGCTGTGACAGGAGACACACAGAGCCTTCACAGCATTGTGCGCTGCCTGCCTTTCATCAGCCATCCCCATACCTTGCAGGAAGACATCCCCTTGTTTGGACACAAGCCAGCCTGAATTAAACTCTTTCTCCTAACTTTTCTCCTAACAGCCTAGCTTCATTAAAAACATCTCATCAAGAGTAATTGATACAATTTAAGCTCCAAGCCTTAAGACTTTTGCCAGCTCCAGAAGGAGACATTCAGCTGGGAAACTACTCATGCCAGTACGGAAGCTGTACATTATTTGTGGGATGACCAAGGGTCCTGGTACTGCAGGCTAGAAACCTCTTACATGAGTGCAAAATTGTAGCACTCACACCCACACTAGAATGGGAGGGAAGGGAAAGGGAGAAGCAGGAGGAAAAGAAGAAGGAAAGAAGAGGAGAGGCCATGTTTTCTTTTCTTTTTTTTTTTCTTTTTTTATGTTTTACAGATACAGTCAGGCAAGAACTGGTTCTTGCACCCTGAAGCCAGGAAAGCTCCATCCTGAGAGGTACGTGGCTGTGAAGGAATGTCTGTAGAAGTACAGCTCGTTCTTCCCCTCTGATGAGGACAGAAGGTTTGGGACAAGAGAGGAAAATAGAATGTGTCTGCATTTTCCTCAAAACTCTTACATCCTGTGTCATGGGATGAAACAAGGCAAGACACTGGATCTCTTTACTATGGTTAGCTCTGTAACTCTTCCATCATCTTTATTCTCAGCTGCTCCTGTGTGTAATGCTCCGCATGATGACCCTGCAGAACCCAAAGGCCTCGTTAGCTGCTATCTCTCACCTGGAGGTTGTGGGGTGCTGTGCCATTCCTCCTCCTGTCTGTACCTTCTTCCCAAATATTATTGGCACCACTGGTATTGCTCTAAGTCCATGTCGTTGGACATGGCAGTCCACAGGTCAAATGAACAGAGAGTTTGGCAGGACAACACAGTGCTTGGACAGATCTGAAGCTGATAGTCTGCAGCTGGTTTGTGGTTGCTCATCACTGCTTTGAGGGGTAAGGGATTGGCTGCAGGCCTTGTTCTTTTGGCCACATGGAGGAACATGTCTTGTGTGGCAAGTAAACTGTTATCTTTAGGTCATGGCATTTATGTAGAGAAATAGGAGCTGAAGGTCTGTCACCTCCTAGTCTATTTTTCTGACACCTTCAGACCTTTATTATTTAGTGGATATAGTAACAATTGTGTTTAATTTGCCAGGCTTTTTCTCCCTTTTCTTTTTGAGGTAGGAAAATTAATTACTGGGCAACAATCTTCCCTGCACTGCATTGTCTGCATGAGTTGCAAAGTGCCCCTCACATAATGCATGCAGGGGCTGTGGCTTTATTTTATAGCTGTTAGAACTTGAGGCCTAAGATTTTTCTTCAAGAGTGCCAACTGCCTATTTTAAATGATAAAAAATAAAGATTTCCTCATTCTATTTAGAATAATGTATTTTAGCAACCTCTTCTCTTAAACTCAACTGTCCGACGTTCTTGATTGTTTCAGGACAGTGTCAAATGCTTTGAGTCCAGTTGATGATGTCAGTTGCTCCTCCTTTATCCACTGATGCTGCAACTCCACCATAAAAGGCCATCCTGTCTGTCAGGCATGACTTGCCCTTGGTGGAGCCATGTTGGTTACCACCAATCAACTCATCTTCATTTTCCTTGTGCTTCAGTAGGGCCTTTGTAAGGATCTGCTCCATGATATTGCCAGGCATGGAGGTGAGACTGACTGGCCTGTATTTCCATGGATCTTTTTCCCCATCTTGCAAATGGGAGTTATGTTTCCACTTATTCAGGGTAAGCTGGCCTTGGGAAGTGCATGTGGGGTTGAAGTAGTGTGGGCTATTCGCATCATGGGAGAGACTATTTGAAGGGGGAGGAATAATGCCACTAGTAATTGGATCGTGGCCATCAGAAATTATTACACACACTCCAGTTTTTATCATGAAGGGGACCCATATCTCTCTGACAGATCTGACCCCCTTTTGGTACCTGATACAATTATCCAACCATCAATATCAGCCAAAGGATGTGGTATAAATGGCCCAGATATCCCCCTGTCCAAGAGGAAACTTTGATGCATAACAGGAATATGACATGTAGTCTGTCATGGAGGGCAGGTCATTCTCTCTTAGTGCCAGTTAAATATTTATTCTGTTTCCTTGAGATCCACAGCCCTCCAAGATGTCTGGCAGAGGCAGAAGCAGCAAGAGGCTGAGTGTCACTGAAGAGTTACCACATCATCTTCAGTCTCATAGCTTTTCTACCTTACTCAAGTAAACACGGTTTACTTGAGTTTACAGGTTTACAGGATATGGAGAATGAAAGGTTTTCTCTGTAAGTGGCACCAATATGACAGTAAATGGGGACAGCCCCATTCAACTGAGTGGCCTTGTCAAAGAATCACAGGACTGCAGGGGTTGAAAGAGTCCTCTAGAGATTGAGTCCAACCGAAATTACAGCAGTGCTGTAATTTCCCTTTAGCCCTCCAGGAGTTTCTAACCCTATTGCCTACAAACACGCACAGACCTCCCCTTGCTTCCCCTGTCCATCCCAAGCATCTCTATCTGCCCCAGCCCAACTCATCCAGGTGTCCCACAGGAAATAAACCCTCTGTGTGGTGTGCTGACTTCCTGACTTCCATCCTCCAGCATCTTGCCAGCCTTGTTAGGGAGGATGCACTGGCTGCAAGGACTTCTTTTAGGAAGGCTATAAGCCTTGTCATAGAGCTGAAATGAAGTCTATGGATCTAAATGGAAGGCAGCACTGAAACTAAGTAGTTTATCTCCTAGGTGCATGCTTGGTTTAGAAAGTGGAATAACATATCTCAGAGATGGAACAAGTCACAGGATGGAACATGGCACAAGGAAATCACTGATGCTCAGCTGTTCTCAGTATCCTATCTGATACACAGACACAGATGAGCAGAAAGGAAATGCCTGTGGAAATCCTGAATGAAGCTCCTTTGCAATGCAGCAATTTTGGCAGCAGAATCACTCCTGGGAGAGGAGACTCAGTGCTGCGAGCTCACTTTGCTAAAAGGGGAGAAACATCATTCTGGACAACTTACTTGAGTGGATGTGGTAGCCAGATAGGGGAAAGGAAAGAAATCATACAGGGTGACCCACCTTCTTAAGAAGTGACCCAGAAAAGAACGTGGAATAAGCTGAAACAGATCAGACTGTCCTTGTAGCACCACAGCACCTGAACTATCTGCACTTCCCAGGGCATGCAGGAGACAAAATCCAGGCAGTCGATGATCACAATATAATACAGGTTTTTTAGTTATATCTGTGTTGGTTTGAGTTAGTCAACCCCAGTAGCCAAGATATAGCACAATATATACATTCTAGACCTCTTACATGCTTTGTTGCCCTCCTCTAGATGTATTTGAGTACCTTAACTTTTTTTTTTCTTAATCTCATGGTACCCACAACTGCACACAACATTAACGGTGAGGCTGCTACAACACTAAATATAGTGAAAGAAACATCTCTTTTGGCCAGTTGGCTATATGATGTTCAATGTGCTCCAAAATGTAGTTTGCTTTCGTAGCTGCCAGGTCTCATCACTGGCTCATGCTGAGCTACTGTCACCTGCACCCCCAGGTCCCTTCCTGCTGAGCAGCTTTCAGACACTTGTCTTCCAGTTTGTGTCTGACATTAATCCATCCCATGTGCAGTACCCAGCATTTACGTTTATTGAATTTCATGCAGTCACTGACTGACCAGTACTCCAATCTATCTAGATCCTTCAACAAGGTCTTATATCTCTGCAAGGTATCAACAGCACCTTCCAGTTTAGTATTATCAGTGAACTTGCATCTACTGCATCTAGATCATTGATAAAAAGGACAGGACTGTCCCTACCATTGAGATCACCTGGAGAATACTGCTGGTGACTGTCAACCCGAGGTAGCTCCATTCACTGTGACCCTTTGAGATCTACCATTCAGCCAATTCATTACCCATTATCAATCTACCTACCTCACGTCTGGACAATTTATTCAGGAAGATACAGTGAAGAATGATATCAAAAGCTCTACTAAAATCAGAAATATTAAATCTACAACCTTCTCTTCATTCACCAAGAGAATTTATTGTAGGAGATCAAATTACTAAGGCAGGACTTGGTGAGTTCTTGTTGACAGTGTTTTTGTTCTTTCAATGCCCTTCAGTAGCACTCAGAATATTTTCCACACCTTTTACATGGACTCAGGCTAGAATAACCTTTGGAATTTACTAGCTGCAAAGCTGCTGTCAATGAGAACCTGTCACTAGAGCAGAACATAATGTAGCTCTTTGGCCTTGTGTTGTCCAAGATTACAGAAAAGGAAGTGTTAAAAGATGATATAAAAAGTGAAAAATCTAAGTGTTCCCATAGATTTCAGAAATACTTTAAAGTACTTTCAACTGAATATACTTGTCAACCATCTTTATTTTGTTTCTCATATGTTATATATATATTTTTTTCAATTATTTTATTATCCCATGATCATAATATTGCAACAGTAAAAAACGTTGCATATTGTGACACTGCTGTTGTGCACAGTTCAGATCATTTGGTATGCAGGAAGCTTGGATATATTATATATATATGTATATATAGCCATTTTGGCAAACCTATAGCTACTGAAGCATCTTACATGCAGGATTGCTATGGAAGTTCACGGGGTTCATAGTTCACAGCATGAATCAGTCAGGGATGCAGTATATGCTAAGGCAATCTTCCTTATGTAAGAGTGAATGATTTTCATACCCACTTTGCGAACTTCTTCCCTTGTCTGGCCATGAGGCTTCCAACCACATGAAGATTTTGATATGTGTCTATCAGTGTCAGTGAGACTGACCAGGTGTAGTGTGCTGCAGCATTGTACACAACTCTTTTAACTATGCTTTTTTATCATTTTTAAATACTAACAGATGAAAAACCTTTTTTTGCAATTTAGGTTGTGACTGTCTTTCTTAGGACTAATGTTGTAGAAATAACTTCTAAAAACTGTTAGCCAATCAAATAATGGTAGGATGTAGAATCCATTTAGTTTATAAGCCTTAGTGAAATACTGTTTTTAATAAGCTCTCTATTTACTGCTAGAAGCCTTGAAAAAATTATCTGCAGAATTGTCTGCCTTCTACGGGATACATTAATGTCTATCACTTTGGTGTACTCATTAAAATTTTATCAAATATCTAGTGTAAAAAGCACTTTCAATCATTGGAACTTGTTTTCTGGTTGTTTTATGTTGATACATTAAATATAATTGTAGTCAAGAAAGAGTGCAATATTGAATATTTAAGTCAAAGCAGCAGATTTGTAAAAACAAACTTTGTTTGAAGATGCAGAAATTATCAAAACTAATCTTATTTTTTTAATTTAAATATGAGTACTTGTGCATATTCAGCAAATTATATAGCTGCTCTATTGCACTGGAGTTCTTAAACTAGATGTTTGCTATTGTTCACCATAGAACAGACAATTCAAAAATTATGAAAACGAGACAGCATAATTTAGTGTAAATCAGCTGACTCAAGGTATGTTTTTCAGTGTTAGTACTTACCTTTCATATTGACAATTAAATATTTCATGGTAAACTAGAGGTCAAAATAAATGGTTTCCTCTTAGAAAAGAACCAGTCCAAATTCTTTGGACTTTGAAACCAGCCATGGATTTCTGAGGGTTCTAAACATTCCAACTCACAGTCCAGTGTTAATTCGTTTTGAATTTTATGCTCTCTGTTTATCTTGCCAAGGTCTTGACTTTGTATGCGGTTGTATAATTTGTATATGAACACTTTATTACAGAAAAGGAATTACGAAGAAAAAGAGGTAAGTCTGCTATCTGAAGTGTTTTTTAATCCTTTAATTATACCTTAAATTCTACTTATTCCTTTCTTACACTTTCCACTCAACTGTCCTGTACACAGCTTCAGGTAGATCAAATCTGAGCTGTTTTATTTGGGAACTTGTCCAATGAGAAAATGATCTTCCATGAGGACAGTAAAGCACTTCAGACATATGAGTGAAGAACATCTTGTTTATTTGCATTATAATGGGAAATACTGTTCATTATAATTAATTTTCAAAACAAGACTGTTCAAAAAATTATATATGCAGTGCATTTCCTCTGTGAATTCTGTAGAGTAATGAATAATTGGGGGTTGGGCTAGATAATCTCTAGAGGTCCCTTCCAACCCATACAATTCTGTGATTACTGCCAACATTATTTCTTCCCCTCTTGAAAATTCTCATTCCTTCCTTCAAAATCAAGGAGCAGCTGGAATAAGGGGGCAGGTATGGAGCTCATTTTTCACTGAATTTTCCAGTGAAATTATTATATTAATGGGCTTTTATTCTATGACTTGATATGTATTCCCCAGTTTTTAACTGCTATTATTTAACTGAAAACAATTAAAAACATAACTTTATTATAATGATAAAGCCCTGAAACATGTCAAATAGTACTAACATTAAACTTTAACGTGCATCTCAAAATAGATGTAATAGTCAAGTGCTCATTATTAATTTACTATGGAGGATGACACCTATATGGAAAAACAACAACAAAAATAGATGCCAAGAAGAAGCTGGAAAGAAAGAGCTCTCTTGAAACTAGTGGAATTCACTATCCCTTCTAGATTTTACTGATGCACATCTGTATATGACAAGGTACTCTCATGATCTGAGTTACTGTGTGTTAAGCACATGCTGCTTAACATCCTGAACTGCAGTGACTGAGGCTAGTCACATGAAAATGAAAGGAAGTAAATATTATTGTGTCCTATCGTAACTCAAGAGTAGTCCATGAATATAAAAGTTTTGGCAAAGAATCTTGATGCAGGAGTTCTGTGTTATACTGCTTGCTAATGAGCATCTGAGGTGGGAGAGCACATCAACAAGGAAATCCCTATCAATATATTTCAATATTGATAAAAAAAGAGAAAGTACTTGGACTTTGGTCCAGTATAAGAAATACTAATATTCCTTCTTTTGAATGCTTTTATTTGATGTTGCACACAGTAGTAGGTAGGTCCTAGAGGCATTAATGGCCAAATAAGGCACTGAAAGTAACATTTTCTCCGTGTCGTTAGAGATGTCTGGTCCCCAATAACTTAACATGGAAGTCAAACTAAAGAAATCTGCACCCATTCTCTCTAGGTAGTACATAGGCAAACTTCTACACCCGAGACGCCTCATTAGAACATGCGCTATTTTAAGAGTATGTCTAACAAAACTCTGATGATCATTAAACTAAGTCCCACTAATTTCTGAGGACATAATTTTACCTTGAAATAAATTATTCTAAGAGTGCTGCAGTTTTGTATTACAATATTGTAATTAGACAAGTTATATTTCAGTAAGCTGACAATTATTTTAGTAATATTTTTATAACAAAATAATACTTGGAATGGACTGTCATGTTTTTACAGCTGCTTTGTGTAAAGAAATAACATCATATTATTCATGCCACTGTAAGAATATGACAATTTTTTATCCCATTTCTTACCAAAAGAAGAGATTTAATATAACCTGAAGGCTGCTATGTGTTTTTATTTTTATTAATTTTATTTTTTTCTTTCTACCCCTTCAAAGTTGCTTTTACTCACTTGACAAACCTTCCTTGTGTTGTGGAGATGAGACAAAGGCCCCATCATTTCAAAAAAGTGAATTTTTGGCCCTGCCAGTCTGAAATTCACCTGGAAATACACAAAAGAGTAACCTTGGCATTCAGTGTGACAGTCCTGGTGTGTTTTATAGCTGTAGCTTGCTATCTTTTTATTTTGACAACTGAAAAAAATAAAAATAGAAAGGGAGTGAAATCCTGTATGAAAACTTCAACAATGTCATTGGATCAGCTCTTCTTGATTAAAACATGTCATCTGGAAAACAGAAGTCTATCCTAAAGTTAAGAATAAGTGTTTATTTAAACTTTTTAAAATTTTATTTATTTATTTTTTCCAGTGCACTGAGAAAATTAAGATGCTAGAAACTATTATGTTAATATAGAAAACAGCACCATGAAATCTTAAGGTAAATGAGCTACACCAAAAAAAAAAAAGCAGTTTCAATTTTCTAGTGATCTAATGCATTGCCTTCTATTTATTGGAATTCATAAGCTAATACTAAAAGGTGTTATTAATAATTAATTAAACTAATGGTTTCTTCCATTTCTTTTTACAACATAAAAAATGCATAAATAGTATTTAGTTTTGTTCATAACTGCTCTGTGTTGACAAGCAACATCCCATTTTTCGTGTTCTGATCCTGACTGGGAAAATTCTTCTGGGACAGGAGCAAAGCACAGACATAAGATAAAAGGCATCTAATTTGGATCTAAGGCTTCTCTGTTCCCAGTAGCTGCCTGAGCCTGTGCCTGTAACAATTTCCAAACTAATTGCAGCCACTTCTGGACTTGTACTGGGTTTCCCAATGCTCACATACCTCCCTACTAATCCATACAGGAAGACTCACATGTTTCAGTTGTGTTAGCACCAGAATATTCAACAGATAGACCAGCAGTCTCAATCCTGACATTACAATGTTCCACTGTACCCACACAGTTCACTGTTCAGCTGAACAGCTGCAAACAGAAAACCTAAGTGTTTCTTGGCCTATCCAGGTATTCAGATATTCAGCTGCAATACTACTTGCTGCTCATTCATCTGCTTGTCTTGTCAGCACATCATCCTAACCACTCAGAAAACTATTTCTCACACAAAGACTCATGTATATAACCAAACTACCAAATGCTGCCAATTAAACAAACTCTGACTTTTGTCTACCTCCTCCCACTCTCTTGCCAAAACACATCATTTCAGCACATCTTCCTGTTTTTTTTCTGTTTGTCTTCTGGGTTAGACAATTGATTTTTGATTACTGATAACAAGTTACATTTGTATTTTTAAAAACAATTAATATAGATAGGTGGTGGAGAGGCAACTGCAGAAAGACAGGTGATAACCACGGGTTTCAGCAAATTTATGACACCTGGATTCTGGAGGAGAATCTGAAGAAAACAGACTGTGATAGGAGAATTGAGAACAACAATATTTTCTCCTGAATAACTCCTGATCTACTTTTGTCCTTTAAGAAAATTTAACGAGATAGTAGAAATGTGTGTTTAGAAGCTCACTGGAGCTAGATACTCATGCTGGAAACTTCCCTTCATGGCTTTTTGACGTTGGTCTTATCCTTCAATGTAAGCTCCAGTTAGGTGATAATCCTATCCCTAGACAAAAGAGCTCCTCCTCCTTCACTTTTGTACCCTTGATTCTCATTTCAGTGGGAATTAGGCATGGACATGTTTAGTATTGGAGAAAAGAGATTAATAATTCCTTCAAGAAGTAGGAGATTTTGAATAGCAGAGGATCTTTTTTACAGGGCTGGGGCTGAGTAACAGTTTGTCCTCTGATCCTACTCTACACGTTGCAGCTGACATCTGAGGGCTGGTATTCACACATTTCAAGGGCGACTTCAGCTGTTCATGTCTGCATGCACCTTCATTTTCTGACAGATGACATTAAGGCTCTTGTAGAAAACTAAAATGTTGCTTCTATGTATAAATTTTGGATATTGGAAGTTGCAGAGCTGCAGACTTTTCTGAAACATATCACGTTTGAACCAATCTAACAGAAAGAGCTCATTGACTCACAGAACTGCGTTGACAGGCAAAAAGGAACAGGCTGGAGAAAGTCATATCTATTAGAGCCCACAAAGTAAATAAAGTCTTTCAGCACGTGGTGGTGCTCAAGGCCGGGTTGGATGGAGCCCTGCGCAACCTGGTCTAGGTTGGTGATCCTGCCTGTGGCAGGAGATGGAACTTGAAGACCTTCCAGCCCAAGACATTCTCTGATTCTATGATGATTGCATGTGCTAAGATGGTGTGAGGATCCAATCTTTCCCTGACCCATGTGCTTTAAAATTTGTCTCCAATTACTGTCAGATTGTACAAGCACAGTGTGGCGGCCTATCAGTGTAGAACACTAGCCCGAACAGGGCTGAGCTCAGCAGGCAGATTGGATCAGACCCTGGGCTTAGAAATGCAGTGTTAAATGAAACTCTTCATAAATGACAGATCTTGCTGCATAAAAGTTTAATGAGGTTACAATTATATCTACATATAAAATGTTTAGCTTATCCTGGGCATGCTCGGAGGCTTAACAAAGTGGTTAATATCGTCTCTGCTAAAGTAAACTTACATTATTTCATTTGTATTGCCACTCTCATACTTTTGAATCCTTAATTGAGCCTATTACACTTCAATAATCTCATTTTTACTTTCACCTCTCTCTCATTACATTTTTAACACTTCCATAGTCACCATTTTTTAATCACAAGGTGAGAACATAAAGTCAGGACATGTCTGTTTCTTAGCAATAGTGTTGATGCCACCCTATACACCCTCCTAACATTCCTTCATCTTTACTCATTTGCAAAATGGATTACCAGTTTGGATTTTATTGTATTGGAACTCATACTTACTTAGCCCTCTTCACAGTTTTCCCTGGTATGACAATGAAAATCTTCAAAGTACTTAAGATTCTTTAACTTAAATAGCTATTTAAATTTTGATGCAGCCCCACACTGAGCTGTAAAACACAACACAGCTTGGTAGGCTTTGGTACTAGCTGGAAGTGCTGCCTTGCTGCTAAATTAGCAAGAGCTGAAAGCTAATAGCAATCACAGAAATAACAATATTTATTGTTGCTTTATTTTGTTTGCAGACTAGCAATGTTCAAGTTGATACTGACAAATTTTTATTTTAGTTTCACCGTTTAAATTTATTTCTATGAAAGGAATGTCCCAGATGTATAAGAGAATAAGAGATTAGGCCTTGTCCTAATACGTAGAAGAGATCACAAGATATTTATATATATATATTTTTTTTGTACAGCAAAACAGACCTGACACTTCCTCTTTGATGAGTGTAAATGAGCCACCTCACCTCTTCATGCTTAACTAAATTACATGATTTCACATCTAGGCACAATACCTAAAATTATAGTATGGCTTTTATAATAAGTATGACACCACTTCTAATGTATTCATAAAAATAAATACTATAGGTCTGTGTCACTGCTGAGGTCAGTTTTTTTGCTTTTTTTGTTTTCTGCATTTAAAATCATTTTTGCATGGAAACTCTGAACTGTTTAATGTGAAACGAATAAGTTCAGCTTCAGAAACAATTTTCCCATTTAAGATGGAGGGCTGATTCTTATCTTCATTTTCTTACAATGCTGAAAACGGGTCAGAAGATTTTGAGAGAGTTGTTCTAAGTCTATCTCACCCTAACATGGGAACAGGCAGAGAGGAGTATGCTGCCAATCTCCAGTCGGCAAAATAGTCAACTCGAACTACAGCATGACAGGTATAGATTTGTAGTGTATAATACAAACCTTAATTACAATCCCTAAATCAAACAAAAGTGTTTTTGTTTTTTTTTAATTACCTCACTGGTACATAAAAAACCCAGGGTGTTTTGAGTATATATGTAATGTGAGATTTCTGTGTTAAGTAACTTTGGTCCGTGCAAACTGCTAAGGTTAGCTAGGATTAACTTGGCTTATTTTTTTTCCCCTTCTGCAATAGCCATCAGTAGGAATAAAGAATACCTAGCTCCATTCTCAGTAGAATTGCTCAGTAGAATTGTCTTTTGGGAGAAAAATATATCTCAGTCCAGTTTTGTGTCTTAGAAAATAAAGTTAGATCAGCAACAAACTTACATCATTTTGTAGCTGAATTAGTATTGAATGCAATAACATGACCCATTACAGCATGCTTGTTTAACACTCTTTTTTTTTGCCAGTAATTACACTTTTAATATTTCATGTAATTGCCTAAGATTAATAGAGCTGAAAGCCATTCTTTCCTTTTTTTTTCTTTTCTGCCTTTCCTTTCCTTGTGACTCTTTGTTCTATGTCAAATAACTCATTTATGAGCAGGCTCTGAGTCACGTCTGGCCTGTTGATTTATTATTGAGCAGTACTGAAATGAGATTGTCTATTTTGCATTTTCATCTTTGTGATGACAAGGAAGTGCCAATTTTATATTACAGTATCTGATTTTCTGCAGTCTACAGGTTACAATTATTCTCAAGTTCTTACCATAATTTGCATACTTCTACATCACGTGACATCTTCTCAAATACAACTAACCTTTCGTTTCTTTTGTTAATAACGAGGTATATGAGATCAAAAGTAAAATTAAAGAATTAAATAGCTATAGTTATTAGAGATCTTATGAAAAATTCAGGTTCTAGTATCAGCTTCTTGATTAAGATTCATTTTAAGAAATTTAAAGATATGTGAGTAAAAATATCGCATAAAATAGAGCTGAATAAGAAATAATTACTATCTATTTCATATTGCTTAGGTTTTTTTTCTGTTAAACTGTGTTTGTTACATTTCAAGGTTTAGATGAAGTGTTATAGTTTTACTGCTATGTAAACTCACATTGACTTTTATACTTTTTATGTATGCTTTTATATTGATGTTCTATGTTCTATGAACATTAAAACATGGTATAGGTACTTGAAAACAGTTCATGAATGACATGCCTTTCCCTAATCTTTGAAACAAACTGATACTTAAATTGTTATGCTCAGATTAATAAAAAAACCTTCAGATAGAAAAATGTCACATAAGAGAAGATGTAAAGTTCTTTGTATTGGCTGTGGTTCCAACATGGATGTAGACACAATCTCAAGAATCTTTAAACATGTAAGGAGATATAATATATTCCCCTTCCTCATATTAGTTTAACAAATCAGTTAAGTATTTACTGAACACAAAATATCTAGCAAAATTTAGCATGTCTATTCTCTGAATTAAAGCAAGTTTGTTTAAATTATCTAAATTAATCTTTTTTTCTTTTTTTCTTTCTACAGGTTTCTGAAGGCATTCATACAGAGAAGATAAGTTTGTGGTAAAATCCTTGGGCAGGTCCATGTATTGTCTAAATAATATATTCATTTTCTCTAGATCACATGATAAAGATCAGAAATTCACAGGAAGTCACAAAAGAAGCTCAGCTTCCCTGTCTTAATAGTGCTTTAGGCTCTGTTTCTGTTTGACTGATCCTTGGGTTTTGTTAATTATGCATTTTAAAAAAAATCATTAATAACAACAACATTAATTTTCTATTTTAGAAATTTTGAAATTAATAATTGCTAGAGATATTCTAAATTCCATGATCATGAACTTAGATTCTGTACAAGGGTGAACAGAAATTAAAACTAGTTTTCCAGGAAAGTGTGAAATCTCTATTCTTGCAGATATTCAAAACTTTATGGTAAAAAGTCCCTGGGCATTCCCACTACCTTCGAGGTAGACTGTTTTATACAAGCACTTGGACTATATGCTCTCCAGATGCTTCTCCTGACTTAATCTGTCACTTTACCACTCTTCCATTGTTCACTCCATATCATGTTCTATATTCCCCCTATTTCTTAATCTGTAATAAAAGTGAATTAATGTCTTGTAGTCTGATGATCAGTTCACCCCTACACCATAGGAGATTATCATCTCTTTTTTGATTTTCTCAATTTTTAATCCTTAAGAAAATTGCAAAAAAGAAACCCTTATAAAATTTCCCTCTATTTTACATTATTTTGTCTCCTTATTTTGTAGAGTTCTTAAGGACTTCTACATGATAACATAACTTACACAACATAATTTGTATTACCATACTACCTATGAAGTATAGTTAGCAGATATTGTTTTTCTTGTATGTTGTGCTTTTAGGGATAAGGCCAAATTCAAAATTACTGACCATTCTACTGGGTTTAAATTTGAATTAAATTCCAATTAAAATTTTAATGTAGCTTGTATTGAATACTACCAACACTGATGCTAACACAAAGAGATACAGAAAACATCAGACACCACATGAGTCACCAACCTGAAATACACAAAATACAGGGGAAAGAATTAGAGTATGCAATCATGTGAAAAATAATGGCTCTTTTTTTCCGATAATAAAGGTAAGGATGTAGAACAGAAAGAAGGGAAGAATGCACAAACAATTTTATTCATCAATTAAGATTGGGTGGGAAAGATTTGACGTTTCTAATTTATATAAATACATACATCGTCAAATAATAATAACTGTGAGAAATGAAAGATCAGAAATGAGGTCGTACTTATGAGGAGAACAGAGACAGGACAGTTGTGCTTGTCAGCTTCAGAGGGAAGTGAAGAAAGTGTCTGGAGATACTACAGGTCTCTGCAGGATTCCGCCTTTCTTTATTTTTTATCAAGAGACCAAATGTCAGAAATTCTTTTAAACATTATTGCTTTCGAGAGGTAAAGTGGAGGGATTAAACACATACATATTAGATGAAAGGACTGAATAGGAAATACAAGAGTAACGGAAATCCCACTACTATATCCCACAGGATAGAGTTTTATAGATAGTAGAAATTATCTAAAAACTTATGCACAAAATTATCTAATATTTTATGCACAAAAGCTGTTTATCTTGTATCTGTGGAATTAGAGACCCACGCAAGTGAAAAGATTCCCAATTGTTTTCATGGGTTATAGCTCCGGTTCTCAAAGCATCTGTTTTCCAGAATGGAATTCATTAACAGAGAATCAGAAGCATTATTTTGGATTTACACTACAGTAAGAGAGGAGCTGTTTTGCATGGATTTGATAAAGGGAAATGTTGTTCTATGAACTCCATGAAATATTAGTATGAAACTTTTTTGATAGAGATGTGATTGTTGCCTTTGTTCTTTCTGTGTTTTTCAAGTTGCTGCTTTTTATATTGACCTAGGGAGGGTGAAGCACTTGAATTTAGAATGGAACAGGATTTTTTACAAATTCTTCAGCTTTATCATCAGAGAAAATAAAAGCCCGAAGTATAATTGTTTAGTTTCCTCATATACTTTTTACCTAATTTGATTCTATTGTATACAGTTTGTAAATATAATAAATAATCAAAAAATATACAACAAACAAAACAGTAAAATCAGCTGTTATTTCAAGCAGTTCTTGTGAAAGGGTTCACCAGGGCAGATGGAGACAAGTATCTCAAAATACATCTTTCACTTGATCTTTTTATAGATCTCTAACTTATTTGGACATTTCACTATCAAATTTATCATTATATTTTTTCTGCAAACACGTACTTCTACAACTTATTAAATTTTTATTAAAGAAACAGTCATTTTCTACAGGAAGTCAGTAACCGTAAATCACTGGAGCTGCATATTAAGCATCAGTTCTTCCCACTTGCTCAGTCACCATATGGCACCACACACTGTGCTGAGAGATAATCACTTTATTGTTGGCTGGGTTTTTAATCAGATACATCTCACACTGTTTTGTTAAACATCGCCTTGCAAATAATCCAGCCTTACAATACATTTTCTATTTAGAAAAAAACATAAATAAGAGAGAGTGAACCACAGGAAGGTCTGGTCAAACTTGAAATTTGGAATGTAGTAAAATGATTAAGCGTGAAAGAATCCAAAATATTATTTGATGCACACATATCAAGAGGAACTGGTTTGGTAGCTGGGGAGCCTGCAGTGCAATGTGTTTGCTTTCCAGCATAGTTTTCTGGCTGCATTGAACCTGACAGCTGTTGTTCTTGGTGGTATCAGACTGTAATCTGCACTAAATCTAGCAGCTAATGGGCCACTGAGGAAGGCTGCATGGACAAGTATATACAATGATCAGTTCTGCAGTTCTCTCCAGCTTTGTTTCCACTGAAAGAACTGCTTCGGAAATTTGCTCCTTCTTGCTCCCTGCACCAAAATCACCATTTACGATTTCACGTTGTGCCTACCATAACAGATCTCTGTCCATTCTGGCTGCATGAGGAAAGGAGCAGAGAACTAGATCTAGTCTCATATGAATGTAGAAAGGCAAAAAAAAAAATGTTGGTTATACACAATAAGGATGGAAAAACATCCTAAGGGCTTTTCAGTATATGTTTCCTAGGAGAAGTTGCTGAATATTCATTCCTCTAAAATAAGACAGAAGCAAACATAAATATACAACAGTCTGAGCTGAAAAAAGAGGGAAGTTAAATAAAGGTTCTTTGTATTTCTGATTTACATGTAATTAACAGCATGCTATGTAACCTTTTCTATACCCCTTTGTACATGAGCTATGATACAGGAATGCTGTAGTTCCCCACAGTCTTCTTTCACTCATTTCCTACACTCAGTGCCACATTATTCCTTGGGAAAAATATGGGAAGAAGAAAAAAAAAAGGAAAAATAAAAATAACAAAGAAAGAAAATGAATGAGTAGGAATTCCTTTTCCTCTGGGTAGGATTTCCTGTCTTTCCTGGTATGAAATGCATTCAGTGTTGACATGATATTTTGCAAAACTCCACATAGGAAAAGTTCTTCATAAACTCATAATTGTGGATAAACTCATGGGATCCTAAAACATTTCTGAGGCAAGGATAAATTCTCTGTCAAGTGAGTTGGTTTTCTCTCATTTGTTTGTTTGTTTGCTTTTTTCCCCAGGCAGTGGAGACACTTGAAATATCAAAAAATTTATACTTTTTTTTTTTGTTTGTTTGTTTGTTTGGACAAAGAATCAATTCCCATCAGCAGAAAAGTTGGCTTGTTTTTGCAGAAATATTTGCTCCATTTAGACTCAAAAAATGAAAAAATAAATAAATATTAGGATGAATACGTAATGATTAAGAAAGTCATAAACAACTAAAACCTATGTTTATCTAACAACCACTTTTATATTTTCATATCTTTCTCACATTATTGTTAAATGTTGTTTACAGAGAAACAGTCATGGATAGACATCATACTGGGAAATCTCAGGATACCAAAAAGTTTGCACTGAATTCATCCTCCTCTTGACTTCTGTCAGGATCACAGACAGAGGACAACAAAATCTGAGGAGCTCATTTTATCATGTATCAGTTTCAAGGCAACATCAACAAGACAACATGATAGATGCTTATCTTAACTTAGCCTCAAAAAAGAAACAAAGATAAAGCATCTGCTATGATTCACATTCTATTAGCCTTCCAGGTATAGCTACAAGTCTTGAACAGCTTCTACTGAAATCATCCGATTTTACTTCGGGTCTGCAGCTCATACTGGTACAATAAATTGGATATGAAATAACCCCATGAATGCTGGAGTCTTGACAAATATGAGGGGATCCTTACATTTTTAGCTTTCTAGCTTATATAATTAAATTCACATGCACTGTTTGCACTTTTGTTTGCATGCTCCACATCTACTTCACATTTCATATAAGTGTAGTGATGCTCACCAATAATTTATAACATGAGGAAGGGTATTATCAAGATAGCAAGACAATCAAGATAGCAAGAAAAAGGATATTTGAATATTTGCACTTCTGCTACATAAATAACTGTGGGTCATAGTCAAGGTGAGCTTTTCACTTCAGCTTTCCAAAACTGTTAGCCATGCAATATTTATTGAAATTCTTTTGCAATGTTTATCTGCAAATAAAATTCATAATTCCTTAAACATGTATTTTTTGAGTTCTGTGAGAAAAAATGTTTTCTTCCATCTTCCCTGTTTGTTTGCTTCACTATTGAACAAACGTGTCTCATTCAGTTGTCAGTTAAATTTTCTTACTATTATCTAGTGACTAAGAAAAGTTTTACTTTCACAGTTTCACCTTATGTGTTAGCAGTTCTAGAATCTTTTTTTTGCTGTTGTTCTTGTTTTCTTTCATACTAAGACTATTTCTGTAAATAAGTTTCCAGCTGGTTTGTAACTTTTTCCCAGCTTGGAGCAAATGAGCTAGACCATCTACTGAATAAATCCTGCTGTGAAAGATAGACCAGTGCACATGTGAGTGAATATTACATAGGCAGCACTAATGAAAATTTTAGGAGTTGAATTGTACTCTCACAAACAGAAACTTGGGGTAGCCCACAGTATAATACTGTCTGCAATACACAGATAATGGATGAAATGTGCATTTTTTGTTTTGACAACCAGAGGGACTAGCATCTAAGAAAGGGGATTGCGCTCCAGAATATAAGGGGATTAAAAAATAGTGGAGTTGAAAAGAAACACAGAAAATGCAAGAGAAATACTCTTGAATGTGTTATTCAGTATAAAGGTTGTGGTTCTGCCACTGGTAATGGCATTAACTAGTTTCATGTGATTATGGCAACATTTTTTATTACACCTGGATATGTCTGGTATTTATCAAGTGCTTTGCTAAGCAGCATTTTCTGACTTCAAATTTGATTAATAAAGGAAATTTCATTTCAATCACCAGGAGACAGAGACAGAAACTGGCTCTGGGAAAGATCCTTGCTATCCTTTATATTTTTGAAGGAATCCCCAGGAAGTTTGAACCTAATCTTTTCTGTTGCCAGGAATACTTGGCAGAAGGTTCCTGGTTATGCTTTGACTTACGCTTTGACACATTTAATATACTGAAAACAGCCCTGTAGCTGATGGAGGTTTATGGTTAAGTCTTAATTTCTCTTCATTCCATATGCTATGTATGCTTGGTTACGAAAGAGGAGTGAAGGAGTGAAAGAACAGCTGATGAGAGTGATATTTGTTTTTAGGTATTTACTGATGCATTACAAGCTTTAATTAAAATGATCAGACCAATATGTTATTCTTATGCCAATGTTTGCTTCTCAGGGAATCTAGTACACAAAGATAGCAATAACTATTTCCTTCTCTTTCATATTAAGTATGTATCTTAAAAGTACATCCCTCTCAATACAATAATTCTGCCATGTTTTCAGTTGATTCTACCAAATATTATCTAAACAGAGACACCTAGAAATACAGCTTTCTATAAAATCTTAACATGGCCCTGAGCACTTTGCATCAATTTTTAATGCTGCAGAATTCAGGAGTGTAAATTGTGCAAAATTTATCAGCATCAGACGGGAAATTTTTTTTTTTTTTTTTGCCTTTATAATTTTTCTTCATTGAAAAGAGGATTTGAGGGCTATTCTGTGTCTACAACAAACTGATATTTCTGGATATTTCTTACTTCTCCTTGACTTCATCTCAGCAGTCCCTTGATCCTTCACATTATCAGAACCCCTTAGCAGGGAGATGAGTGTTGGCAGTTAAGTAGAGGCACTGTAAGCAGAAGTATGACCCTTTATAGCAGCAAAGAGCTCAGGAAGGCTGAGAGGAGAACTGGGAAGGGAGAATTTACATGGCATAAGAAATGTGCCAGAGTTAATGCTGCTTTCTAGTACCTTTACCTGTCTATGGGTCTTAATTTTTTGATGAGCACCAGACTACTTTTTATTAAGAGGGGAGAGTTGGATGAGTTGGGGGACAAATTTCCACAGGAAAAAGGGCTTAATTTTCAACAAAAATCAAGTGAAATGAAAATAGAGTTCTGCCACTGCTCCTCATTCTCTAGAATAGACTGGCAAAGTCCTAGTCACATAGAGGTGAATAATTATGAGTAATGTTGATTTTTGCAAGTTCAGTCAGAGTGTGAGTAGGAGAATTACACTGCAGTCTGAATGTGGTATTCTGAACAGCTGTTCACAGTTATCCCTACCTTTCATTCTCTACTTCATTACACAGAAAACTGGCTTGCTTGAGACACTGGTCTTTGTCTTATTTACTGTTTATGAATTTTTAAAGCTGAGTCTACATTTTCAATTAGAGATTCAAATGAAGTACAATGCAACAAGATATATTTTACCCCTTAGCATTTACAACTAGATGTATTTCAGCTCCTGACAGCAATATAATTGGGCACTCTTTGGTTGCTACCTTCATGGGAATTAAAAAGTTTTTAAATAACTTCTGTGCTAACCTGAAGTATTGTCAGATGATTTTTTCCAGAAGTATTACTCATGTGAATTATTCAGTAATCACGAGTTATCATGTCCTGAATTATGCTCTTATAACAGAATAACAAATTATCTAACTTGGAGTATCTTCAAAAGGAGTTATTCTTACCATTCTGCAACAGCTTGTTTCATTATCTTTTCTAAGTATTAAAAAAAAATAAAAAAAATCACATATGACAACTCTCACTTTAGGAGTGTAGTTCATCTTGGAATGACAGATGATGTTTTTCGCTTCCCCAGGAAGAACATCATACTAAGTTGCTCAGGAGAATTTACTGTAGAAGGATTATTGGTTTGTTGGTCATTCCAGTTGAGCAAGTAAGCTATATCTGATATCTTGGTTATAAACAGTTTCCTATTTAACTTGCTATGCAAGGTAAAGACATGTTAAAAGAACTGATTGCCCAGTGAGAGTTTCTTTTCCATGCAAAACATCTTACATTGAATGTGGTTGCTTGTTTCATAGTTTGATTGTTGTTCTGTGTTTTGTTTCTGTATACTTGGCTCTTTCCTAGATTTGCTTGGTATGATTTGGTTTGAGAATACGTTTTAAGAAAGACTCATTAGTATTCATTACTTAATCTGGCTTATGGATCTTTTTCTGATAACTAGTACACCATAACATCTCTCCCTTTTTACCTAGTTTTGCCTCTTCTTAACCTAAGTCAGATGAGTTATGCATCTGGCTTAGCATTGAGTTATTGGGCATAGCAACCTGTCTACCAGCTAATGTTTTTTTACTAGAAGAGGAAGCAGCCTATTCTGATAACAACAGGCCTGTTCTGCAAAAAATGCAATCTTTTCCTAACCATGAATGCTTTCTTCTTAGTTATGGAGACATCCCTCATTCTTTTCTTGTTACTTGTTCTTCAGTAGCTAAATTTTTCTTTAGAGGAAGCTGCATAATTTCATGCCATGCTAAGACTAGAGCTTTAAATAGATTTACCTTCAACAGAATAAATTGAATAAAATAAAAGTGACTGATTTGTTCAAGGGCATTTCTGACTCATGATACCAAAAGAAATAAATGCTAAAATCTCATTTTTCTAGTGCCATCTTTCACAAAAATATACAGTCAAACAGATTGAATGGAATCCATTTCTCCCAACTTAGGCAACTGAAAGATACATGCTTAAAGTTCAGTTTGTTACCTGAAACTTGTTTAACAGTCACTGAAGATAATATGTTCTGCACTGGACTTTTTTTTTTCACAGCATGCTTTTTACATTGGTTTAATGACTTGACATTGACAAGGCACATGTTGTCTGTGTAGGAAGTCATTGGTAACTAGACTTCCACTCTACAACTGAAAAGCAGATGTCAAACATATTATTTTTGTGGATATAGTAGATATAGTAGATAACTATATCTACTATAGTAGATAGTTATCTACTATAAGTAGATAACGATATAGTAGAAAACCAATGAATAATTAGATGCTTGGTTCCGTTTTAAACTGGAAGGTGTGATTGTCTCAAAGGAAACAGGCACATACAATCTCTATTGCTGAAGTAGAGAGGATTACAAAGAATTGGGACAATATTAGAAAAAAACAAACAAACAAACCAAAAACTGGACTTGTAGAAAATTGCATTAAGAGATGAATGAAAGATAACCTATTATTTATGTGATAAAAAAAATAAAAATAAAAAAGTAACAGTAGTGTGGCAGTTAAATAACAGGACTGTTATCTCTCAGACGATGAACTGTACTTACCAGCTCCATAACAGTAAAATGTGACTCCCTTTTGTCTTCACAGTAAATATAGAAATAATTTTACCTCGACTTTTGGACTTCATTTAGCACACTCACACATTCTCCATAGAAAATGTGAAGAATACTAAACTTGTCAGAGAAAAGAATAAGATGTACAATGATATACATATTTATAACTAAGCACAAAGAAGACCAATGGCAGATAATTAGTGGTCCATGCTATGAGAAGGTCTAGGCTGTCCCACTGGACTGCAGTCGAAGAGGTTGGATGTAAAACTGAATAAATATAATATCCCTCACATGTCACACTGTTTACTACCTGTGTGCATTGCATACACCTGATGAATTTGTTTCTGAAACATCTGAACTTCTCCTGAATTATTGTTGTGCTACTTAGCCATTACAGTGCCAGTCAAGCCATGCTAATGCGTTACTGTGAAAACTGATATACGTAGGTCACTCTGGAAGTAATGCTTCATATTTATGTCCATGGAAACAACAACAGATACAAAGAGCACAGTAACACTATTTGGTAGAGCAAATTCTCAGCCACTAAACACTACTTTTCAACATAGTCATTGATGTTAGCTTATGTGTTTTCTCCAGTGATGAATAAAAGCCTGCATGCCATCTGCACGAGCTGTGCATAGCCACTTGGAACATGGCTTGTCTTTCATATTGCTGTTAATGTTGCTGAAATTCACAACCTCATTGCATTATCATTAACTGTATGGTCTTCATACAAGTTCAGAAAGCATCAATAAATGCCAATGGTGTAATTTCTTGGATGTGGAGGAATTAAGTGTAAAGGTGTCTTCTTACACGTATCCATGTCAGATGCTATTCAGTTAGGCTGCCCCTCCGTTGTCATCTGTCACAAGGTGACAAAATATAATGGAATATTTGTGGAACGTTCAGTCTCCTCTCCTATATCATCAACATTCACTGCTGATGGGTGGGCAGCATAATAAAGTAGGAGGCATTTTATTTAAAGTATCCATTGTATCAGCCTGATTCAAATCATGCAAATAGAAATATTCAATGAAGATAAAAAATTATTTTAAAAAGCCATATAAATATTTTACTGTGCCTTACAAATTTAAGGCACTTAGATGAATACAGGACTGTGTCTGCATATAGGCAGCAAAGGTAATCTTGGTCATGATGTCTTATACCACCATTCCTGTATTTATCCTGCCATGAAATCAATGTGAAAAAAGTAGTTTAAAAACACTGCAATCAGTAAACTGCTTTGGTTTATTCTGTCATTTGAAAACATAAGTTCATCAAAAAAGATGAAAAAAATCAAAATAGAATGTAACCATCAGGCTCATTTAGTTCCAACAGTGTCTAAGATTCAAGGGAGTAAAAATGGGACCTCTATGCATACTTAGAGAAGAGAAACTATAAGAATGTGTACATCAACTTACCCCCTCTTTCCTATTATTAAATTTGTTCTTTGTCATTCTTTTCTTTTTTCCTACTCCTTGGCATATAAGCTACTCTCACTCATCCTCCTACATTCATCATACAACAGATCTGAGTAGGCTTCAGGGAATAATTTATGCATCCACAGGTTCTTTAAAGTATATTTTATGACCATTATGGAACAAAGCTATAAGGATTCAATTTGTCATACACATGGAATTCTAAATACATCTCTGTATGTATTTTATATTTCAAGCCATAAAACCCTCATTTAAAAAAATAGGTAATTTATTATCTGCATAAGATAGAATGAGCTTGCATGTATTATGTGTTCAATCCATGTTTGTGTGTGCTGATCTGCTCGTCAAAGTGTGAAGTACAGAGCATCTTTGCTGGAGTGCCAGAAAGTTCTGCCTCTGGAAAATCTGATCCCCTCTGATGTTATTGCTCTTCTAAGGAAAATAAAATGTATTTCAATAGAGAGATGATGAATTGCAAGTAAGGAAATCAGAGTTTAAAAACCACCACTAGCCAGCTCTATTACCGTGATCTTATCATCCTGTAATATGAAACTCAACATAAGAATGAAATGGAATTAAGATGTTTACATTCCACCCTGTCTTGTAAATGCTCAATTTTCACATTTTGTTTTCTACTATATCTGCTATATCTTTAGATCGAAAGCAGAGGTCTGCTACTCCATATGCTGAAGTTGTAACAGTGTTCAGAGTAATGCTGTACTGCTTAAACGCAACTAGACTCTTTTGCTTAGGAGGTCACATCTAGAACAGACAATATGCAGCCGGTTAAATTAAGTTCAAAGAGGGCAAAGTTGTTTTGCTTCATTTTGAGATGGAAGTTGAAATTAAATACTGAGTATTTTGGTAAAAACGTATGTATGATAAAAACATAGGGTCAGGAAAGGTTCTCAGGGTTGTTTCAACCTTTTGAAACCTTTTTATTTTTACTCCAAATCTTCCATGATGTTAGTCTTTAATTTTACATATATACGTACAACCTGTAACCAAATGTGATGAAATTCACATGAGATTTTCAGGTTCTTATACAGTGGTAAGACTACATTATGTAAACTAATTATTTTCAGTCAATATTTTACTAAGATTTTCATTTAATATTTTTCTGTATGTTTTCTTTCCTCAATTACTTTCTGATAATCCTCTTTTATTCCTCTTATTTTGTACAAAATGAGTTCAAAATTAATTGTTTTGGGAAGTCTTTTAAACTAAGTACATTTCTTTATATTTGGATTTTACCTTCTGTCTACTAACATACTGCCTCAATGAATTTAATAGTTCTGAGATATTACTTCTCAAGTAGCATCATGCCCAGAAGTGTCATCCTACACAAGCATTGAGTGTAATATTAAGTGCAGTAGACACAAAGGGGAAAGGAGGTATTTGCATATTACTTTGTCCATTTGGGTAAGTAAAAAAAAGACACACGAAAGAATTGTTACATTTGGAATCCAAACACTATGAATCTTACCATGTTCAGACTCTTCTCAATGGAGGTCTACAACTTCGAGAAGGAGTCTGTCCCTCATCACTTTTTCAGGTGTGACCCAAAAGAGAGAACTATTTTTTGTATCTAGGAAGATTCTTGAGCATCAGTTCGTGATTGATAGAGAGACACTGCACTTTTATTGCTGGCATGGCCCTTGCAGTTGCCTAGGGCTTATGCTTTCTACATTTTTCTTGTCTCCTATTTTAAGTTATGCTTCTGTTAGCTCCCCTATATCTTTGCTTTTGCACTTTTTAGTTTGACTGATGGCCAAGAGGCAAGGCACTGTTACAAGACTATAAGAACATAAGAATTAGCATATTCTGTCAGATAACAGATCCATAAAGGTCACTATCCTGTCTCAAGGATACTTTCAGCATCTTGAAATCACTTTAATCTCTCTGACTTGTTTCATTCCATTCTGACATTTGTGTTCAAATAATTGCTACATTTGATCATATTTGCATGTGTGACATGGACATTTAGAAAATCTGGTATGATATCAAGGGTTTCTATTAGTAATTACTAACAACAGAAAGTTAAGGAAAGAATTTTTTTTCCAAATCTTCAGTTTGAATGCCTCCCATTATGTTTTGAAGCTTCAGATGGTTGAGCCTTCATATTTTCTGTGGGATGTTGCATCACAGATCTCATTTGTACTCTACTATCGAAAAACACATTTTATTATTTGATTATTTTTCATAAAAAAGCTGTGGAGCCAACAACATAATTTTGTGGGTTCTGTGAGAATTTATAGAGAAACACATTGAGAACAATATAGCAGTGTTTCTTACAAGATAGAATACAGGAGAAACAAATACTTGCACACAGATTTAAATTCTACTTTTAATCTAATGTTAGCAGCGCTGGAAGTTTCTGACTTTTACTGAGTTAAAATCACATTTTTTGAGCATCTATGCATCTGATTTTGATACAGATTTATTTATATACATTAGTGTCTGTGTCTAAATCCTTCTCTTGATGAAGCATTTTGCTGTCTGTTTTATGAGAAAGATAAATACTGAACATAAACATGAGTAAAAAAACTGTTAAATGAACAGTTTATTCAATTGGATTTGGGAGTTTTAAGTATTTAAGTTAAGATTTTTACCTTTCTACTTTTATACTTGCTGCTGGATAACTGTTGATGACAACAGTTAAGTTGTACAGTAAGCCTCTTAAAAAAAGAACATACAATGAGACCTGAACTGTTATGTTACTGCCTTTATTTTCTTTCTCACTTTTTAATATAATAGAGAAAATAAAATCTTAGTCGTTAAAAATCACTATTAACCATCACAGTTCAGTCCAGTGGGAATGTTTTACTCATATCTTCAATAGCATATACAGTATTAAAAGCTTTTAGAAACTTATTACTTGCCATCAATTTTAATAAAAACACCTCACATCTGCCATTTTAATTTTAATGAAAAATTCTTTTTTTTTATGTGTGTGAATGGAAATTAAGAATTAGGCTTTTTGGTACATGTGTTATCAAGGGGAATTAACTCAATGATTTATTCATTGTTTTTTCTAAGTGTTTCATTAGAATTCGTATTCCTCCTGGAGAGGAATAAAAATTATTAGAGTAGGCAAAGATGGTAAATCTTTGTTTCCAAAACTGATCCAATCAAGGAATGCACAGATTTGTGGTATAATGGCTTAACAATTACTGTACTGCATTTTTTAGTGTATAACTGAGGACTATTTCTATTCCTTTTATTTTTTGTACCTAACAGAAAAATCTTTGTCAGTGGTATCTAGATTGATTCTCCAGAATGGATGGACATCAAAATCTGTCTCATACAGTATACATTATTTATTTGTCCAGCATCTTTCCATCCTCTTGTTACAAGTAAATGCGTGACACATAAACTCAATAAAACTTCTGTGGAGTAAGAAATTCCATTTAATTCAATGATGTTAACCAGGTCCATCAAGTTTAGTACAGTAACAGCCTTTAAAATAATATCAGTTTAAATTAGGGTTGTGAACAGTTTAAAGCTCTCATACTAATATTTGAGAGCATAATCACTAAGGCAATATATATCTATTGGATTAAACTAAAAAAAAAAAAAAAAAAGGAAGTGTAGACTGAAACTAACAAAAATGAACTAGTTAATTGACATAAAAATTCTCATAAATGCGTGAAGCATGCCATTCATTTTAATTTTCAATTGTTTTCAATTTGTTTTTCCCTCTGGGATCTCAGACTGCTGGATCTGACGCAAATCCTTTATTTCAAGCTTTTACTCAGGTTTCACTGATTGCTTTCTAAATATTTATTAGGACATAGAAGAAATACCCTATTGTCACAATTTAACCTTAACCATTTACAGAGATATATTCTTTACAGTCATTTATAGTGATTTTTCTGCTATGCCTTTGTTTCATAACAAATGTCTGTTGTACATCTACAGATAAATTGGTATGTATTATCATTATGTCAGTAAAAGCATATCATCATTAGCTGTGCATTTCTGTAAAGCACACAAATCAATATGTGATAGAGGACGGATACCTACTTATTTTATCCCTTATTTTTAGCAGCAATTCTTGGCCAGTGTGAACACTTTACTCACAGATTCATGAATCTGCACATACTCTGTAAGAGACATGAGATGAGTTGATCATTATGGCAATCCTATAAAATTGCATAGGATTTGCAACATCTATTTAGCAATGATAACTAATAAAATGGTTACGTGAAGAAACTGCTTTCACTGCTACATTTTTTGAATAGATTAATCAATCAATAATGTGAGCCAATTACCAGTGCTGCCAATTTCAATTTAACTGTCCTCATCCTCATCTTAGTTAAAAAAAAGCAGATATTGTTAATTGAAACATCAACAAGGAAGAAATAAATTATCTTACAAACATTTCAGCCTTTGAAGACTGTGAAATAATAATATTGATGATTAACCTCCATTTAAAGATGTTGCGTAACAAATAGAAAATAATATCTGTTACATTTCCCACTGGTTTTGAATGTAATTACATTTATCTTCTCGAATTCTGTGATGCAGGCTGAGCTCCAGCTCAGGAACAAACTTCTTTTCTGCCAAAAGAGCAAATTAAATTATAATTTTGTAACCCAATCCTTTCTTTGGCTAATCCTATCTATGGGTAATGTTCTTAGATAATATGATTAGTTCGTTATCTTGATAGTGTTTCTAAAGAATATATGCTGGGCACATGCTCTTCTGATATTGTGATTTTCTCCTTTCTATGGATATCAGGTTTTAATGCCTCTGTTTTCATATCTCATTTCTGTTAAAAATCCAGTAGACTTGATGATCAGATAAAAGAAACCCAGAAATTCTTCAGTTTCCAGTTAAAAAGCTGTAAATGTGTTGAAATTCCATTTAACTGATAATGAATAATCCTGTGACTTTTGTCTATGCAACTGTAAAACAGATGATTAATCAGAATTTTATTCACTAAAATTCTTAGGATTTTAAAACCTTTCCTAAGTTTTTCGAGATGCATATACAGCCAAGACCTTTGTCTCTTATATATGCATCAGTGGTCCTAGTGTTCTAGCTTCAGTCTAATAATATCTTCCTGTGGCTTATTGTAATACTGAGTAGGGAGTTAATATCGAGTAAGGTTGGAGCTCTGTCACCTAACACTAGGATAAGCTCTTATGAAATGTCATAAGCCCTTCTGCTCCATCTCTCTGTATGGGCAAGCATATTTCTATATCTTGTTTCCAGATAAATATGCAAAGCATTATTAACGACTGAAGATTTAGTAGACTTGTTCTGTAATATATTTAGGGATTTTTTATTCTACTTTTAGCATATATGAGATTTTATTAATCTTATTTAAAATCAAAATTTCATTGGTAGATGAATTGGTAGATAAATATTTAATGGAAAAATATTAGGAATTATTAATAACACCACTTGGCGGGTAGCTTTGCTTTTCTGACAGTAAAATAGCCCTCCTTTGGTTGTTTCAGAATCTGATTATGGACTGAAATTTGTTGGATCACTGCCTCAGTTTCGTTTTAAGTCCATCTATTTATGGACTTAAAAAACAACAACAACAACAACAACAAAAAACCAACCACAGGACAGCTTAGTTCTTTCTCAGAAAAGGCAATGGAAAAATGCCTTGGTAGAAAATGTATTCTTTTACAGTTCTAGAGACTACAAGCAATGGCATAAATGGCAAGCAAATAAGCTTTGAATTCAGAATTGTGACTTTATGTCTTTAATCACAATTAATCGAATAATTTATGCTCTAAAAGAGTTTCTGTGACTTTCTAGACTCAAGATGCCTTCTGATCAGCTTTCAAGATATTCCTCAAAACCTGTTCTGGGCTACTGCATGATTTGCTATATATATATTTCTCAAAACATCTGGATGTAGAGCATGCACATCTGTTAATAATCACCATTTTGATGTGCTTAGGTTAAAAAGAGGAAAAGGGAAGATTATTACTTTAGTTTTTCCTCTTTCTCTAATACTTTATAGGATAGGCAGTGCAAGGAACTAGAAACACTAGAAAAATTACTGAAGTTACAACATTAGTGTTTAAAGCAGTTTGTTGTAGTGAACTGTTATGAAAACTTGATGGTAATCATCTTTTGTGTGACACTACTGTAGCTGATGTGAAATTGGCTGACCTAAATTTGAGATTGATTAGTTGGCCACAGCAACTGTCAGGAGCAGACTTTTGGTTGCTACCAGTTGGAATAACATTTGTGCTATTTCATAACATCCCTCAAGAATATAGTCTTGAGTGGAGAGATGTGAGAGGCATGTGAATGCTGCAGAACATATTAAAGGGGGGACACTCATAATCAGAGAAGCCTAAAATACTTCAAATATATATAATCTTGGCAGAAATTTCTATCTCTACAGCAGATTAATATATATGATAATTTTATAATCCTTTGTGGTTTGGCTCCTTCATCTTTTTCATGAAAAAAATCTTAAACACCTTTTTCTAACAAAAAATTATGCATCCTTAACAAACCTTTGGAAACAATTCAATAAAAGAATATATGCGCATCAGGAATTCATTGAATATTCTTTATTTCCCTTGGTCCCCATCATTTTTTCTTCAAGCTTTATACTTCTAGGACCAAATTTATCCCCAGTGTATATTGAGTTCCCTGCTGTCAATGGAATTATGTTGCAGGTGTGTTTGAAGCTGTGTTTGAAAAAGAATATTCAGGAATGTTCTGTGTTTAGTCATAACAAGTACATAGTTTATGCTGAACTGCTAATTAAAATCTGTTCTTTGAGTCTCTAAAGAACAGTATTACGTTTCAGTTTAAAGGGCAATACTGTGAAATAGAAAGCGATGAATGTACCTGATTGGATATACATTACCACATGCAAGTGATTAGTTACATTTTTCATTCAAAAGTTCCTTGTTTTTTAAAAAGCAGTCATTCTTTGTACCCCTTTTTTCTCAGAGTATCTGAAAATAATCAGTACTGCTACAGAAATATGGCAATAGAGCAGCTCTTAAAATGCAGCTTAAAAGTTGGTGATGCTGATGCTTGAAAGTCTAATATGGTAACACCAAACAAAAAACATGCTTCAAATTTCTGAGTGGATTATTAGAGGTAGGTTTTAAATATGTAAAATGGCTGATGTTGGGTCGTATTTTGATGGGATTAAAACCTATCATACTGTATTTTCCTCACATTTTTAAGAAAGGTAGTAAGCAACATCTGGGAAACTACAGACTGGAGAACTTCATGTCTGTGCCTGGGAAGATCACGGAACAGATCCTTCTGGAAGCTATGTTAAGACATATTCAACACAAGGAGGTGATTCAAGACAGTCAACATGTCTTCGACAAGAGTAGATCATCCCTGATCAATCTGGTGGCCTTTTAATGATGGAGTCATGAAAACAGTAGACAAATGAAGAACAACTGATGTAATCCACCTAGACTTCTGCCTTTGATATCATCCCATGTAATTTCTTAACTTTAAATTGGAGACATGGATCTGAAGGGTAGATTTTACAGAGACTGCTGATGATACCAAGGAGAGTAGTGCAGTTGAGACAGTAAAAGGAAAGGATGCCACCCAAAGTGACCTAGAGAAACAAGAAATGTGGGCGCATATTATCCTAATGAGATTCAACAAGGCAAAGTGCAAGATGTTGCACTTAGGTCAGAGCAATCCCAGCTATGTGTGCAGACTGGGAAAAGAGTTCTTTGAGAGCAGCCCTACAGAGAAGGATGTGGGGGTTCTGGTGAATGAAAAGTTTGACATGAGACAACAGTGTGCACTTGCAGACCAGAAGACTGATGTTATTCAGGGCAGCATCAGAAAAGGAATGGCCAGTAGGGAGAGGAAGAAGACCGTTCCCCTCTACTACGCTCTCAGAAGGGCCCATCTGGAGTACTACATCCAGTTCTGGGACCCTCAGCACATGAAAGATGTGGAGTTGTAGGAGTGGGTCCAGAGGGGTCCAGAGTAGAGCCATGAAGATGCTCAGAGTGCTGGAGCACCTTTCCTGTAAAGAAAAGATGAGAGAGCAGAGAGCAGGGCTCGTCAGAGGTCTTTCCAAGCCTCTGGAAAAGGCTTGGGAGAGACCTCACTGTGGCCTTCCAGTACTTATAAATGGAAGGGAGACCAACATTTACTTAGCCTTGCAGGACAAGTGAGAATGGCTTCAAACAAAAAAGGCCAGAGATTTAGTTTAGACGTTAGGGAGAATTTTTTTACTCAGAAGGTGGGTAGGCACTGGCACAGGCTGCCCAAAGAAGCTGCAAACTCATCTGGTACCTTGACCACAGCAGGGGGCTGGAACTAGATGATCTTTGAGGTCCCTTCCAACCCAAGACTTTCTGTGACCATGATTCTATTTGATGCTAGCATCAAAGCATTAATACTGCATAGTCAAATGTTTAATGATTTCAGTTTGGAACAGCTTGTAAAAAACTAGTATACTTTTATATTTTGGATGTTTTGTATTCCTAAAGTGAATAAAACCAGGTTTTGTTTTCTTTTTGTTTGTTTGTTTGTTTGTTTCTGCAAGAGCTGTGCAGCTCCGAGTAATTCCCTCAGTGAAAGAACAGAGAAAAAAAACAACACATTATTAAAAATCAAACCTAAAGAGAAATGAAGGAAAGGAACAGAGACTCCCACTGGTTTCATACTTAGAAATCATAAGACACTGTAGAGTAATGGGAGCAAAAGTTTTCTCCCCAAATTTGTTTTTTACAGAGTTCTCCCTCAGAAAATTCCCTGCTAAAGAACACTTCTTTTTTTTTTCCCCCAGTGGAGAATCTTGTTTTATACTTTTGTATTTATGGCAAACTAATGATCCATAAAGAATCATGTCCCCACCATTAAAGATATTTGAAGTTTTTGTACCTTGAAAAATAATGTCTCATTATACAACTGGGTACTCATAGGGCTTCCTACTTTCAGTCAGGAAAGGATATAGATTTTTTTTGTATATACAGAAGACAAACAAGGGGGTAATGCCCTGTTTATATTAATAGGCCTCTGGTACAGGAAGAAAATATGAATTTAATCAATCTTAATTAAAAAAAAAACAACAAAAAACAAATACATCTGGTGGGAGTATGTAGAGTGTAGAGTAGGAATGTATGAATTTATCTCTAAAAACTAGGACTAATAAACAGCAGGCTGAAATACAGAAGCTACACAGACACTAATTTAACACTTAAACTAGTTGGCACAATGCCATTTATTTCTATAACCTTGTTCTCCAAAACGGTGGCCATCATCTCTTGCACCTATGTTCTATTCAGATAAACTCCTGAAGCATGACAGAGAACAGTTCAGAAGAGACTTACGTGGCAAGGAACAAAACCACACCAATGATTAAAACTGCAACAGTGAGTAGTAGGAAGTATATAACTTACTGATACAAATGCATTAGAGTTTTGAAGAGATTGGTTTGTTGAGTAGAAATATTAGGAGTAAGTGTAAATGGCTCAGTCACAGTAGGTTTTAGTAGAAATGAAGGGACAGCTCATTTAGAGCCTTTCCCATATTCTGGGACTGAAAGCTAGACACATATTCACACATGGTAATACCTTACATAGTAGTAAGGCATAAGGATGAAGTAATGAGGAAGCTACTTCTAAACTAATGGACCTGGAAGTCCTTCTAAAGTCATGTGGAACTCATGCATTATTAGGGTGATATTTGTTAAATAATTGAATCTCTCCTGAAAGGACACAAGATGCTTTCTGGTCAAGCAATTTCTGTAGGAAGATGATATCCAAACAAAATGTGTAATCTCTGTAATCAGGAGTGGACAGATTCTATTTAGTCTCAGCACAGGATATACGCATTAAGAATAAAGAAAAATGTAATGGATTTGTTTTTTTCCAGGATTATATAATCTCATGTAAAGATTACTTTCTGTAGAAACCAACATACCTTAGGCAGATAATTAAGCCCTGGAAGGTGTTTCATGGAAATTAATGGATCCTTCATATTCTGAGGTTCCTAGGAACTTACCTTATATATCAGCTGCATATAAAAAGCTAATACATGTTTTGCATTACTTAGTTAAGGATTCTTTTGCCCTAATGGACAGATTGACTCTGCCTAAAAACAATGTGATAACATAGAACAGGCCATTGTCAGCTCCATGGCAGTAATATTTCTGGTTATACAGTCTAACTGATGAGGACTGGAGGTACCTTACATAGTAAATGCTAAACTTAAACAGACCAGATATCTTTCTACAATCTTCAGAAATATCTTCTCCTGTCTGCCTACAGAATTTATTGCAGATGATTAATTCTTAAGAATCACACTGGTGCCAAAGGTGACAAAATTAGATCAACTGGAGTCCAAAAATTCCTTCCTTTCATTTTAGCACTATTTTTATGCAGATTTCAAATTAAGATATTATGATTCATAAAAATTAAAAATTGAAGAGCCACACAGAACATAGTCTTGCTGTGCTTTTAGTCTCTAAATAACTTACATTTACTACATATCTCATTACAACTGTGAAATTTGTGTAGGGCAGTAATGAAACCATCATGCTAAGCATATAGTGAGCTATTTTTGCCTTCTTGTTAACTGCTTCTTTGTTTGCATTATATTCCATAAGTCTTTGTAAATATGATTGAATGCAATAATAACTCTAAGAGAACTGAAGCAACTGCTTTGTTTTGAGAAATATTTTAGTGTATTGAACTTGTACTGAACATGAATATTGTAAAAGTAGAATATTTTTAAAAATGAAGAATTGCTTAAAGTGAAATATGATGCTAATTAGAAAGAAGCTCATAACAGTGCAGAATGTTATAAGGTTCTGTTACAAATGTTGGTAACCTGACTCTGAAATATAAGTAAAGCAAATTTTGCTACAACAGTGTAGCTTCTGTAAAGTTGTTATGCCTGTGTATGGATGAGACCTTATTGTGAATATCATATTTAACTTGATGTGACTTTTTTGGCTTGCTTGGTTTGACTGTGCTGTTATCCCTTCTCAATACAATGGTCAGTGCTTTCAGGAATTTCTTCTAATTTGAGTGCTTTAATAGCATTATCTTTCACTTTTTTTCCTTTTAAATTAAAACTCTCTAAATTTTTTCTCATACAGGAGTAGTCATCTCTGAAATAAATTTAAACTTGTTGAAAGTTAGTGAAAGCATGATTCAAACACTTGTGATTGGGGCAAAATTCTTGGAGAAGGCAGAATGCTTTGAAACTGATTCAGTGAAAAGGGTTTATGCAGTTTCATGAGGTAAAAACAGACCAAAACATTTCCTGGGAGCTGGGATCAAATGCCTCTACCATTCAGCCAAATGTGAAAATGTCATTGTTAGCTCCAGAATCTCATTTCCCTACTCTTGTTTTTTTCATAACCCTTGTATGCTAAAAACCACCACCACAGTGCCATATTACTTCAATAAGAAACTTTAGGAAACCAGACTCCAGGTCAGTCCAAGTGTCTGTCTTGTCTTGTTGGTTCCTTGCACTCAGAAAAGTGGTAGCCATTTAAAAATTGCTCTAATCCACAAATTGAGGAAAATGTCTGAACTACATGAAATGGAATCCCACCTACAATCACATACATTTGTATGGTACCAGGTAGATAAATTTTCATAAAGCAGTGTAAAATGAAGTTAAGATAGGTTGCCTGGCATTTTACATTTCAGTTATGCAGATGACTCGAGGCCAGTTGGTGGAATAATAGAAATTCAGACCGAAAGTAATTTTAAATATAATGAAGCATAGGGACAGTTTAATAATGAAAAGATCGTCATTGTGACTAGGGGTCTTTCCAAAATACACTGGCCTAAGGAGTAGCAATGATCTTCCTCTAAAAGTAGTAGAATTTGTTCTATATTTATTACATTGCTTTTAATATTCTAGTGTTCTAATATTATGCTTGATGCATCACACTCTTACTTTGAGGTAGTTTTATCTGCAGCACTTCCAATTCATATTCACCTAAATGACCTTTTAATTAATAAAGTATATAACTGTATATATTATGGACAAGAAATAAATGGGGTTCCTATAATACAGAAGTGCCCAGTAATACTGAAAATGAGCATTAAAAGCCTGGAGAAAACCTAAAATAACTGAATGGAATGACTATTCTATTAATTTAGCATTAAATTATAGTTTCCTAGACATGGTGAAAGAAGTTGTTTAGAATCTGCTATTTTCTCATAGCAGGTAGGACCAAGGTAAATTAAATTTACATTATCTTGCTCTTTGTGGAATGGAAACTAGTGATTGTGTTGTATTCAGTACAGTGATCCTCCTGACATTAAGAAAAATAATGGAAAATTTTGCGAAAACCTGATTTCACTCATTGTAACATACTGTACTGTCAAGGTACAAAAATAGTATAATTATTGTATTTTCACTGTTTCCAATGTGACATGTTATTACTCTTTGCATGGGTGACATATTGAAACCTCACGTTATATATATTCATGTAGTTTAAGTAAACAAAGTGTAAAAATGATTCTCCCAATTGTCTACAAAAAGAACATGATTATGCATATATATACATATATATAGATAGATAGATATAATAGGGGTAGAAATCTTCCAGAACACAAGACAGAGTTAATAGAGTTGCTTTAAGACTCAAGTAGCAATAAAACACAATGAAACCAGAATTTATATTAAAAACATAGTTCAGAAATATTCCACATGCGAGACAGAGCCCTTCTCTTAGACTTATTCCTTAACAGTGAAAAGCTGAAAAGCTCCTTGTAAAAGGCAATTCGATTTGCTATGGGGTGTTTGGTTTAAATAAAGGACACTTAGCATATCAGGAAAAGCTTTCTCTTCCTTTAATAATCAAAAAGCCGAAAGTTTCCTCTACCATCTGAATCAACTATTATTGAAAGGAAAAAGTTAACTACAGCAAAAGCTGTGACACCCGACTTTTTTTAGCTACCTGATGAGAAGATTCCCACTGGTATACTTTCTGACTGATGTAGTAAAAATTTCAGAAATTCATAGGTTCAAAAAGGCAACAAATCAGACTTGCTGAAATGTTTTATGAAAGGCTGTCAAGAAGTTTTCATCCATCTAGCAAGTAATCATAACCCAAGTAAAAAAAATTTCTTATCGAATTTGTGCAACAAAAACAAATTTTAAAATTATTTTGAAAATAAGTAGTTGTTTGTTCTTCATGTAATTAACTTCTAAATCTCTCTGCTGCGAACTTCAAGTTTCAGAGGGCAAATAGAACATTTCTCTGTAGAGCAGTCTGCAGTGGAGTTAGAGATCACTTTTTTCCAGTGTATGCTTGGTATGTGTAAAGATAGTCTTAAAGTCCAAAATCAGCAGCCTTTATAAACTTGGTCACTTTTTCCAGCTTCTCTCTTCTATAAATGAGCATGCAAAGTAATAAATATATTATTTAAATACAATTACTTCAGATGAAAGCACCTAAAACTTTCCCAGCTTCCTTTCCTCAAAATCTGAACAGTAAAAAATAGAAATAGACATTTAGACTACATTATTGATTGTTCTTCTAAAAAAAGGATGCAGCCACATGGCCAAAGGGATATTAGTAGTGAGGATAATGTTTGCAGCTTAGATTTCTACTGGAATTTGTGGGAGTTACTCAACTTAAAAAACTATTGAGTGAATCTTTGTAGTGTTCTTTGTGGACCAAACAACAAAGACAGTGATGCATCTGTCCTTTGTGATGTCTTGCTGACATAATGAAACAACTCATATAATGTGGTAAAAATCATTCAAATATTTATTTATTAGCTCCACTGAAGAGTCGTGTCTAGATCTTCATGTAAATCTGAGCTTTTTATCACTGTCCGTTCCTCTTTCATTCATGGACTACCAATAATCCAGCTCACCTACTGCACCAGAACTCTCCCAATTCAGATTTACCTATGGATGAAGGGATAATGGTGTTTTTCTCTCTGTAATGTCTTTCCATTACTATGTCTGAGAGTGACATTTTAGTCATATATCAGGATGAAAGCAGTATTAAATCTCTGCACATCTGCTGTTTGTTTACATGGTGTCTATGTTAGCCAATCTTTCCTCAGGGTTTTTCATCCAGATTTAATGCAGAAACTTTCAAGTTCTTAGCCCTGAGGATGACTCTGCTCAGTTCTGCCTCTAAAATACTGGCCTAAACTTCTGCTTTCAGATGTAGTAATAAGAACATGTTCCTTTACTCATATATCTCTGAAGTAAAATCATGGATTAGCACATCTGTGTACATGATATTGATGAATGACACTATCATAGAACCATTTGTGTTGGAAAGGACCTTCAAGGTCATCTAGTCCAACTCCCATGCAAGGAGTAGGGACATCTGCAGCTAGATCAGGTGCACAGAGCCCCATCTATTCTGACCTTGAATGACTCCAGGGGCAGGGCATCCAGCACCTCTATAGGCAACTTGTTTTAGTGCTTCATGATCCTTATTGTAAAGATCTTTTTCCTCATATCCATAAATCTCCCCTCTTTTAACCTGATACCATTTCCCCTTGTCCCATCATAACAGAATGTGGTAAAGAATCTGTCTCCTTCTTTCTTGTATCTCCCCTTTAGATACTGAAAGGCTACTCTCAGGTATCCCCTGAGAGCATTCTTTTCTCCAGGCTGAACAGCCCCAGCTCTCTCCCCCTGTCCTCATAGAGAAGGTGTTACTTCCCTTGGATCATTTTTTGTAGTCCTTCTCTGGACATGCTCCAACAGGTCCACATCTCTCCTGCACTGAGGACTCCACAGCTGCATGCAGTGCTGCAGATGGGGTCTCACCATCACAGAGTAGAGGGGCAGGATAACCTGCCTTCACCCAATGACAGTGCTTCTTTTGATACAGAATAGTGTATGGTTGGCTTTCTGTACTGAAAGGACACATTGCTGGCTCATGACCAGCTTGCCATCCACCAGCACTCCAAAGCTCTTGTCAGCACAGTTGTGCTCAATCCTTCATCCTTCAGTGTGTATTGATAGTGAGGGTTGCCAGAATTTAGGTGGCAATTCTGGGCCCACTGCTCGAGCTTGTCTAGGTCTCTCTGGATGGTATTCCATCCCTAGGTCACGTCAATTGCACCATACAGCATGGTGTCTTCAGCAACCTTGCTGAGAGTGCATTTGATCCCATTGTTGATGTCATTGATGAAGTCGTTTAAGAGCACTGGTGACAGTAGTGACCTCTGAGGAACATCACTAGTCAGTGATCTCCATTTGGACCTTGAGCCACTGACGACCACTACCTCAGCACAGACTTGTAACCAATTCTTCCTCCATCGAATGGTCCCCCAGTCTTTCCAATCTGGAGAGAAGGATGTTATGGGGTATGTTGCCATAGGCCTTACTGAAGTCTGAATAGATGACATCAGTGGCTCTTCTCTTGTCCACTAACACAGTTATGCCACCTTAGAGGGCCACTAGGTTAGTCAGGCAGGACTTGCCCTCGGTGAAGCCATGCTGATTATCCCATATCACCTCCCTTCCCTCTCTTTCATGTGTCTTAGCAAAGATTCTTGGAGAACCTTCTCCATGATCTTCCCCACACTGAGGTGATACTGACAGATCAGTAGTACCCTGAGTCATCCTTTCTACACTTCTTAAAAGTGGTTGGGACATTGCCTTTTTTCCAGTTATCAGGGACTTCACCTGGATGCCATGACTTTTCAAATATCATTGAGAATGTCTTGGCAACTACATCAGCCAGTTCCCTCAGGAGTCTTAGATGGAACCTACCAGGACCTATAGACTTAGGGATGTTCAGGTTCCTCGGGTGACTGTGAACTTCATCTTTTCTTAGAGATTAGTGTCACTGTATATTCTTTCTCTGTGTCAAATCTTGGGTGTTGTAACCTTTCAGATTTTTTAAAGTCAGTAGCAATAGCAAGTCTGCAGCAATAAGAACTTTAGTGTAATAGCAGACAGTCTTTAAAAGGAACTTATAACTTGAACTGTTATTGTGCAGTTTTCTTTCAAAATGATGCACCATGTTCTTACAGCTGTACAGTACAGGCTAGATACTGTCTTTGATTCCATCTCAGGTGTTCACTGTGAAAAGATTCAGACTTCATTGTGACTTATAAGTTATCTCGTACTTGGCTGCTTGGAGTCTTGTCAGACATACAGTATTGAGCGTCTTGTGATGACTGATGATGAGTAAGAGAGAACTTACAACTAAGCCTTAGATGGGTGCCAGAGAGTTTGGTTATCTGAAAGGCAGACAGAAAAAAAACTAAAAACAGTGATCTGATATGATACCAGCTTCTAAAACCCTGCTAGTGCCACAGCTGCTTGGTATTTTAGGTGGATAATTTTGCTGCTGCTTTGTGACTTATTATTCTTGAAAATTATTATGGAGATTTACTCCTTTTGTGGCCTTATCTTGGTCTGGGAGATAATAGGACTGGGACTTGGCTTCATCCCCAGGCTTACTTGCTTAGAAAAGAACATGATTATGAGAGACAGGAAAAACATAATCCAAGAGGAAATGGTAAAAAGGAGCATTGGAGATGTTCCCATTATCTCTGCATATTCCTGCTCTGTGGTGAGTAGTGTCCTGATCAGCCTGATTGATGATAGAGATAGAATTTTATAGTGAAATGTATATAAACCAAAGCTTACCTTTTTTTTTTTTCTTTTTTAGAATATCACTGTCTGTGTATTTCTGCACTGAAGTCTGCTTCCAACTTCAATCCTTTCTTTTCTGGTTAAACACTTGAGAAGAAACCATTATATGAAAATAGACAGTTTTTTGTTTGTTTGTTTTCCTTTTTTTTCCCATCTGGTGAAAGGTCTTATAAGAACTTTATGCCCTGAATTTCCATGCAAGTTTAGGTCTCCAAATATTTCAATATTAATTTAGGGGAATTTTTTTTTTTTTTTTTGTATTATACAACAGATAAAACTCAAACAGATATAAACAGATAAAACTCAAACAATGAAGAGTAGAAATACTTCTTTTTTTTTTTTTTTTTTTTTTTTTTTTCACTGAGTGGAATATTTAAAAGGCACTGTCTTGTTTGATTTGTAAAAAGTACACTGCACGTCAACTGGGTGTATGTATGGAATACCTTCTCACCTTTTTGCTTTGTTACCGGCATAACTGGAAAGTTATTCATTTCTGTTACTAACTTTATCTGTCTCAATAATTCAAGCTCAAGGCAACAGGAAGCTCAGGAATTGTCTGGTGGTCACTGTTAATTTCTGGTAAGAATTAGATTCATTGAGTAGTAAGCACTGAGTGCCATCTAGTGTGCACATCGGTGGGAGACAAAAAGCAGCCTGGAAAAGTCTATGGTATCACACTGAGACCTCCTAGCCAATAAGTGCATGGAAAAGAGTTCTATGTAAGAACTATTAAGTTATGTTTCCTCATTAAAAAACAAAACAACCATATTTCAGACTAGTGATAGAGATATATAGACACAAAACCATTGGAGGGTCAAATTACACTATTCACAGAATTGTAGGGGTTAGAAGGGACCTCTAGAGATCAACTAGTCCAACCCCCAGTTACTATTGCTTCAACAGGCTGAGCTCATTAAACACTTTGTATTCATTGTATCCTTTTGTTCCTCATGATTTCCCAGCGTATCGCCTTATCATTCCACTTTATGTCTTAGAACAGTTAAGCCATTTGCAAACTGTGATTTGTGAAATTACTTCTGCTTTTTCCTTCTGGGAGAAAAGTAAATCTTAACTGAGAGGTCTGGCAGGGTTAAAAGCTATTATGTTCTTCCAGCAATTTGATCTATCAGCAATTCTAATCCCATTAGGTGACAAATTGACTTATCAATAGCGATAGATCTGTTGGTCCGACACTTCTGCCCTCTAATTTTCCAGTTTTCTCTGAAATCAGTAGGAACCTTCCCACTGATATCTGGAACTATTTTCTGAAGGAATGATTGTACTTTGGTGAGACAAACAAAGCTTTTGCAGTAAACTATCACCAGTGTGAATATAACTTCTTTTTTCACCATTACAGTGTAGCCTGAAGAATTCTGCCATAAAGGTAAGAGAGAAAATCTTTTCAAACTTCTAAGATCATAAATATATATGTAAACTGATAAATGGTATGATCTGAAAATGCAAAATGGAAGCTTATAACTTAAACTGGTCTTATATGTAAAATAACTTTTGAGTAATTTTTTCAAGAAAGCTACTTATGTCTGCATTTCTGTGTTTGCTGGAAGAGACTGAAAATTATTAGAAATTCCATAACATGTTCATGACAAAAAAAAAGAAAAAAAAGGGGTGTTATTGTATTAAAATAGAAGGCAATGTCTCAAACACAAGTTCCTATAAAGCCACTGAGAAGGTCTCCATGTGTATTCACAACACATTAAACTTGTTCTTACAGAAGAAAGATAACTACTTGAAAGGATAAATGGCTCATGAAGTGCTTAGGAATTGCTATGTACTATGTACAGCTGTATGAGTGCAAAAGGACAGAAAAAAAAAGAAAGTGACATGCCACATTCTGTAGAAAAACTAATTATCCATGAAGCTGTTGCTGATTCTACACCTTGTTTCTATTACAACTAAGTTTACTAACTTATGATGGTCATACCAATCTCTTTACTGCAAAGGGAAGTCAGATGAGAAAAATACATAGGCACACAACCCCACACACCTGCTTAAAATTCTCATTTACTTAACCTAGTTACATTAAAAAAGAGAATGCCTGGGAAATGACTGCAGAGTCTAGCAGCAAAATGAGGTGAATGGAAAACTGACTCTTCTGGTTGAGGTGGAGGACCTGCTGCAGAAACCCAACTGGACTGCTATGGCACAGTGCCCTTCCCCAGGGAAACAAGACTGCATAAATCCTGCCTATTCTGCC
This sequence comes from Callipepla californica brunnescens, assembly GCA_023055505.1. Classification (NCBI taxonomy): domain Eukaryota; kingdom Metazoa; phylum Chordata; class Aves; order Galliformes; family Odontophoridae; genus Callipepla; species Callipepla californica. The sequence goes on from JALIRH010000001.1 coordinate 6,512,441, forward strand.
TCTGTTACTGTAAGAGCTTTTACTTCTTTTTATGTATTCTTGTTATACCCTTTCTGCTTTAAATGTTTTAAACATGATGAATACATATTGTCTGTTGTCTCTTTTGTGCACAGCTCAGGTTGTGCCCAGCTCTCTAGGCTGCATTGCTTTAGCATCAAATTTAGATTAATGTTATGCACAGATGCTGTCATGGAATCATAGAAACACTCAGGTTGGAAAAGACCTTAAAGATCATCTAGTCCAACCATGACCTAACCTTACCACCAGAACTCTTAAGCAGTTCCTGAGCACTGCATCCAAACGGTTTTTAAACACATTCAGGGATGTGTTCAACCACCTCCCTGGGGAGCCTATTCCAGTGCTTAACAACCCTTTCTGTAAAGAAGTGTTTCCTGACATCTAAACTAAACTTACCCTTGCGCAACTTAAGGACATTTCCCCTTGTCCTGTCACCAGTAAGAAGAGACCAACCTTGCTGTTGCTGTATGCACTTTCAGATATTGCAAGAGAGCAGTAAGTTCTCCCCTCAGCCTCCTTTTCCCCAGACTAAACAGCCTCAGTTCCTTCTGTCTCTCCTTGTAGGCGTATTCTCCAGGACCTTCAGCAGCCTTGTAGGCCTTCTTTAGACCTACTCTAGCACCTTAATATCCTTTCTGTATTGAGGTGACCAAAACTGAAGACAGTGCTTGAGATGAGGCCTCACCAATGCTGAATACAGGAGCAGGATTACTTCCCTAGTCCTGCTCACCACACCATTCCTGGTACTAGCCAGACGCCATTGTTCTTCTTGGCCACCTGGGCACACTGCTGTCTCATACTCAGCCAACTGTCCACCAGTACACGAAGATCCCTTTCCATCAGGCAGCATTCCAGCCACTGCTCCCTAAGCCTGTAGGGTTGCCTAGGGTTATTGTGACCAAAATGCAGGACCCGACACTTGTCCCTATTGAAACTCATAAAGTTTACCTTGGCTCATCGATCCAGTCTATCCAGGTCCTTCTATGGTGCCCTTCTCCCTACAGGTAGGTCAACACTCCCTCCCAACTTGGTGTCATCTGCAAACTTACTGAGTGTGCACTCAATCCCCCCATCAAGATTGTAAATAAATATGTTAAATAGGAGTCACCCCAGTACCAAGCCCTAGGAGACACCACTCATAACCAGCTGCCATATGAATTTAACTCCATTGACCACAGCACTTTGGGCCTGGCCATCTAGCCAGTGTTTCACCCAGGAGAGCGTACACCCATCCAAATCATGGGCAGTGAGCTTCTCCAGGAGAATGTTGTGGGGGACAGTGTCAAAGGCTTTACTGAAGTCCAGGTAGACCACATCGACAGCCTTACCTTTATCCACTAAGTGTGTCCCCTTGTCATAGAATGAAATCAGGTTTGTCAGGCAGGATCTACCATTAATGAACCTATGCTGATTGGGCCTGATCCCCTGGCTGACCTTTACACGGTCCATGATGGCTCCTGAGATTATCCATTCCATCACCTTACCAGGCACTGAGGTGAGACTGATGGGTCTGTAGCTACCAGGATTATCTTTCACCGTCCTAGTGAGTGTCCATAACAGGTCACATATTCAGACCACATAGCATCACATATTTGGAGAACTTACTGGAAGTGGTATAACAGTGGAGGCAAGCTTAGCAGGCAAGCCAAGTCAAAATGTAACAAAATAAGTTTGGAGTGGAAGAGATGTGCTGTTAAGACATAAAAACTCCAGGTGTGAATGACTCATGATCTCCTTAGATCTCAGGACTGACTCACAATTCAGTAAATATCATGTGCCTTTTTCACACAAATAGAATAAGAAGCTTTCAGCTTAGAAACCAACAACAGCCAATAAACTCCTTCCATGAAAGCTTTCTTTCCATAGGGAGATCAAATAAAATATCAAAATGGCTTTTGCTAACATTTGTTAAAAAGCGCAAAAATTGAAAATATTTGTTACATGTGTCAAATTTGTTAGACATGTATTATCTCTGAAAGAAAAAGGAATGTGGTACTAGTGGAGAAAGTTGTATATTGTCAGTAGAAAAGACTAGGGAGGCAGGAAAGGGGAAGCAAAAAATAAATACAGTAAAATAGTTATCTTCTGGATGAAAGGAAGAGAAATAATGTTTAGAAAAATTTAGTGGAGAGGAAGAAGAATGCTATATACCCTAAAAGCAATAGCACTACTCTATCTTTTTTCTTTTTTTTTTCCTAATATCTATTCAATTGAGTTATGAGTCTTAGTGCTCACGATCATTGAGGAAACACAGTTTGTGAAACACAGTTTGTCTATTTCCCTTGAAGATAAAGACTTAGAGATCAGGAGTAACATGATTTTTCTTTTTTTAGAAATATTAATCTTTTTACATAGCCTTTTACAGATATTTTAGAGTGCTTATCCGATGAATTCATGGGCTGACATGTTACATGTGCTATTCAATGACTAAACATAACTGATATAGCACTTTGTTTCCAGAAACTACTCTGTCACTCACTTGTAGACATTCTAGTGGGATAACACTGAAAGACATTGAGAGAAGTACAGAAACACTGAATTGTGTAAATGGAAATCCTATTAAGTCCTTGCTACAGGACTTAAAAATATGAAATAAAACACAAACAGCATCATAGAGCTGTCTCCACAAGGCTATAATGTTTAGGAAAGTGTTAGACCTTAATTATTACACATATAAGAAGGTGAGAGAGATGCAACAAAGAAGATGGAACAAAGAAGAGGAGTCTGGATACTTATTTTCTTACAAACGAATCAGCTTCCAGGGATGTCTACCTATAATTCATTTAGATGCAGATGTTGTTATACTAAAAACCTTGTCTGTGGGCAAAAAGGAAGTACCTCCTACAGAAAACTGGGAATTTATTACTAGTTTAATAAAAATAGCAATAGTTCTATTATTACCTCCGGTCTAATAGTGATATTAGAAGATAGATAGGATATAAAAATGAAGCCTTGGTATTAGCAATAAAACATTTAAACTTCTATACATACACTTTGTTTCTACCAAATGTCCTGATGGATGTTGTGCTCATCTTTCTGCTGCTGCTCTGGCTTCTAATGTTGTCAGTTTCATTCTCATGTTAGTGGGTGGTGAGTTGTCAGCATTTGGAGACCTTTGTAAGAAGGAATATGTTGTTCATGTTCATGATTTCTTCTTCCCCACCATAAAATCCATGTAGAGTATATTGGAAACATTGAAGAAAATGTTGTATTCAAGGAGTTAGTGATCTTCAGCAGGATATGTCTGCCCTACTGGGGTTGTATTAAGGGCTTGAAAAGTCTGTATATCAGTAATGTAACCTGTAACATATAATATTCTTGGGAAAGGTAAACTGGATGTTGAACAAAGGGTGGAATACATTGATCCTAACTGAGAAACCATTGAACACCCAGATGTAATTGAAAAACACAACAGCTTGAGTAGTCTGCAGCTCTGGCTCAGCTCTCAGGACTACGCTGTGCTGCAAAAACCCTGACTGCAGAACCACTGCAGCCAGTGATTTGCTACAGGGGAGTCTGCAGGCAGCTCCTACTTGGTACCCGTATGGCCTTGCATTTATATAACAGTGCAGCAAGACGTTTTCATGTGAATATCCTTTAAGAATAGAGTTGTTTTCTTGTAAGAAAATTCTATAATAACTTAAAAGATGAAGGATGGCTTTTCTTCATGGATAAGATATGTCTACTATGATAAGTTTTGTGTGAGATATGTCCAGTGCACAGCATCTGATGGGATATAACATTTACTTATTATCGATATTCACCTTATGAGGAAATTATGAGGAAAGGCTGAGACACCTGGGTATGTTCAGCCTTGAAAAAAGAAAATTCAGAGGAGATCTGATCCACATCTATAAATATCTAAGGAGCAGGAGGCAAAACAACAAGGCCGGACTCTTTTCATCAGTGTGAAGTGATAGGACAAGGGGAAACGGCCACAAACTGATGCATAGGAAGTCCTGCACAAATATGTGTGGGAACTTCTTCACAGTGCAGATGATGGAGCACTGGAACAGGCTGCCCAGAGAGGTTGTGGAGTCTCCTTCTCTGGAGATGTTCAAGACCCGTTGGTACACCTACCCGTGCAACCTGGGCTAGGGAGCTGCTTTGGCAGGGGGGATGGGCTCGATGATCCCTAGAGGTCCCTTCCAATTCTGTGATTCTGCACTATTCTTTTTCTTATTTAGTCTTATTAAGCAGTTGCCAAATTAATTCATCCATGTTCTTACTGAGATTGAGACAAAGCTCTGCATCACCATGTTCTCACTTCTCTTCCCACCCTGTTACAAAACATGGGGTCATTTCTAAATGTTAACATAGATTTGTACCTTTTGTTTCTTCATTGTTCTCCACCTCTAGGTTACATGCATATTTACAATAATCAGTGCCATCTGCATGTGTTAGACACCAAATGATAGATTTGGTCATTCCATTTGCTACTTTTAAAGCCATTTTTGCACAGCTCCAAACTCACCACTAGTGCATTAAAACAGAGCTGAAGGTAAAGAGTAGTTCAGAGAAAACATGAGACTCTAAATGCAATAAAAATCTACTGTTTTTAAATATTCATAAGTATTTTTCACTAAAACTAAGAATAATTAATTCTTGATTATTCTTGGAATATATAAGAAGCATAAAAAGACCATGATGTCTCTGGCACCTGCAAAAAAGACAGCTGAGCCAGGTAAGTAGACTGACCTCAAGTGAGACTCAGGCAACTCACATGCACAAAATGTATATTCAGGACTGGCTCCTTGTAGTAATCCAGCACTTCAGAAAAGGTGAAAAGCATATGCAATTTGCATGGGCTACTCGGTGCAAAGTTCTGGCTTCAGTCCTAGCCATCTTTACAAGAGAGGAGGTTCAGGAGTGGATCCAAGCCTTCCAAAGCAATGGGGGTCTTCTTTCAGTGTTTTTTCAGAACCAAATTAATCCTGACATAAAACATGCTGATTTGTGTCAATCCAAAATATTTATCCTTATCTTTTATTATGAACTAACAGATACTTGGATCAATATTCTGTCAACGGAATAATTTCAGTACATGAATTAAAAACTAAACAGTCAAGTTTACAGGAGTAAAGTAAGGTAACTATTCTATAAGAATATATCAAGATTGGGCAATTAAATTTGAGAGAATCACAGATGGAAGGGGACAAGAGAGAAAAAAAAATAGTAAGCTTCTGAACTGTGAAGTGCCTTGGGGCTCAAACCTGTGTGCTTTCATTTTTACTTCATTTTAGTACTTCAGATTAGCAATGTATGTAGTAGTGTTAAAAATTAAAACTAAAAATAATAATAAAAAAAAATGTGCAGCCTGCTAGTCTGTTTTACTGCTGACTAGAAGATCAACGTTTTCTGGAGTCATGGCACCATCTCCTGGCAAGACAGAGTTTTTGCTTGTAATCAATAAAACTGTAAATGAAATCCAACAAGCTATCTATGTGCTACCTTCGTAGTTTAAATCTCCATCTTATTTCACTTGCCACAATCCTTAACCACTTGTGTTATCTTTATATCTGAGGAGTGATCCTGTGCTATCACTAAATGAAAAATGGAAATAGAAGCAAAATTACTCATGAATTTTTGAAGACTAAGCAGTCAGTTGTACATTGACATCTGTGTGGAAAAATACATCCTCTGAATTTGACTATGTAGAATGTTATGATGAAACTTCACTGTGAGAAAAGACAAATTTATTTTACCTTTTCTTCCTTAGTCAAGCCATCTATATCCCTTCATGTGGGCATGGGAGAATCTAACCTGTGTCTGACATTGTCTGACTAAGTACGGAAAACCAACCTTGGGATTAGAAAGTGCACAGTGCCACATCAAGAGAATGTCATAAGTTATCCTTAAATACTCTGTGCTTTGCTTCATGCTTCAGACTCAACAGACCTCTCAAATCACACTGTAGCAGACCAGACATAACTTCTTGACATCCCTTTCAGCAGAAATTATACCGTGATCCCGTTAACTCTTCAATGCTATGATTCTTCTGGCTTTTCCTGAAAAGATTTGGAATAATTGAGCTGACTTGAATTGAATTGCTTATATTTTTTTGGAAAATGTTACAGGCAAAAGAAGAAAGAGACATAAACACAAAGAAGCATGATTTATGATTGTCTGATTAACATTTTTTGGATGTAGTAGTAATAGCAATCATCTGTCTCATTGTGGTCTGTTAACATGGTGTTACTGATTGTTGAAGATGTAGAAATAATAAAATTAATCCAAACTAAAACTTGAGAGGAGTATCAAGAGTAAACTCAAGTTTTCCGAGGAATGCAAACTTGATGCCCTGTCGTTCTCATTGTGTAGAAATAATGGGAATAGTCATACGAACAAAATTATCCCAATAAAAGAAACAAAGACAATCTCATAATACCATCTACTCTGGTATTTTCCCCATGACTTTATTTCACAATGCAAGAAGAGATGGACAGATTTTCTTTTTAAAATACCAAACACTTGTTCACTCATTAGGACTTTATAAGTAGTCTATTAATATCTTTACTGCACACAACATTCTAAGACTCAAGTTTTAAAAAGTCAGCATATAATTTAGATCTGCATTTATAAGTGAAAAAGAAAAGTTCAAATCACAAACATATGTTATTTGTTTTCTGATTGTCTCTAAGCATTTTAAAAGCTGTACTGAGCAGTAAGACCATAGCAAGATCACTTGCTACCATTTTGGATTTCATGAGATATGACTACTACTCACTTGTTTGAGTTGTCATTTCACTGCAGAGCTAGTAGAGCATGTTCATATCAAAAGTTCTTTTGATATACATATCACGCTTGCTTGGATGGACACCCTCAAAGTCACAATTCACAAGGAATGTAGGCAGAAGCTTGTACCATTTAAATAAAATAAAATGGAGGGAAAAAAAAAAGAAAAAAGAAAAAAAAGCTTTTCATAAAATAAAATAAGTTAGGCTTGAGAAACACTTAGTGTACACTCTAGCTATACACTCTTCCTGGTGAATTCCTGAGATGAAACGTCATTCTGTTCTAGCAGAGAAGTCCTCCTTAACATATTTACACTGTTCGTATATGAAGAGAAACTATTAAAAATGCTTTTTACTTTGATTTGCAATAGTATATGTGATTATGAGAGTCATAGTTAATTGAATGTTCATTTTAAAAAACATACAAATTTTACTCTAGTTCTTTTTAAAGCCACTTGTTAGCCAGTCAAAAATGGTACTTTTCATGCAGATGCTTTGTTCTCCCCACCCCCAAAAAACATACACACATATATATACCTCTATATATCCTGCTGCAGATCAGCAGGATTCATAATTAGTTTTTGTATAACTAATTTTAGCTGCACAGCCTGGAATCACTAAAGGAGACCCCTGCCTGTCCCACACGTTAAATTCTGAGCAGTTTAGTCTGCCCTTCACAACACTGCCTGCACGTAAAATTGAACATTATGGGCTAGCACAGGACCTCTCCTACAGATTCAAGAATGTATGTACTGATAACATCATTTGATCAGGCAAAAATACAATTCTACGTTTTTCTTTCTTTCTTTCTTTACTTAAAACTTACATTCAGACACATCAGATGGATCAGCCTCTCCCCCTTTTACTGGAAGTTACAGAACTTGTGGTCTATGTGTTTCCAGGATTCAATGTGCACAATTCCGATGTTGCTGCTGCCACCTGCTGCTTTCTCTAAAACCAGCAGGCTCTAAACGACAGAAAATTCCTGTGTGAAGCTTTAACTGATTTTGAGAAGTGCTACTACATGTAAGTCTCTGGATTCATACAAGGTTTAAAATAAGCAATGTAGCTAATGTGCCTAGGTCTGGTGGCTGGTTACTGTTAACTCCACTAGGGAGAGCTGGTCACTGTTATTGGCTTCTGTGTTTAAGCAACAAATGAGAGATTCTTGTGAACAAATCCTTGACATCACACACTGGACTAGACTTTTATTGCTTCAAAATAACAAGGTACACTTTTTAAAAAAGTGGAGCAAAAAAATACTACTTAATTCTTATATATATAATTTTATTTGACAGTTCTTCCCATGTGTTCCACACTGAAATTGTCTGTGTTTACAGACATGGAGTGTATCACAGCCATTAAAACAAAGATTAGATTGTTGTACGTATGGAAAATGGTCTGGAAATTTGTAATCACTGACTGGATTTAATTCCAAGGCAAACAAGTCACTAGCTTGCTTTTTCTTCTTGTCTATAATCAGAACCCTAAAGAGTAGAAGGTGGTTGTGATAAACTGCTAGACTCCCATGACTTTTGGTAAACTGCTGAGCGAGATTCTGCTATAAGGTCCATTAACTCCTTCACTACTCTGAGGCCCCACTGACTTAAGGATATTCAGCTGATACACCTGCTTCCTTATAATTTTTGTAACTACAAATGAAAAGTATTAAAAGGTTATACTCCCATAATCATGGTCCTCCAACTCAGAGGACCAGGCAGCCCCAGATCTATCATTAAAAACCGAGGCAAAAAACACATTAATTAAAGGCTAAATACAAGTTTACCACTGTAAGTCTGATATTATTCGACTGGGCTCTCATGGCCACCTTTAAGGAGTTCAGTCCTAGTTGATGAGAACTCGCATGTTTAGATTAACAAGTCTTATTGAAGCAACATATTCTTTTGGATTGCCACTGGTATTTACACTGTACGCAGAGCACATGCAAGTATGAATGCCTTGGGTGTAATGGCTGGGCTGAAGGAGGAGGTTTGGGACAAGAGGAGTACACCATTATGATGCATTAAATGTCACTGCTTTATCCTCATCCCTACTTGTTACATGACCATTTTCGTCAGGTATCAGTGTGGTGTTTTTGTTCCTTAGAAAAGCCTATTTATGTTGTCTGACATCACACTGGCCTTTGTAAACTCACACTGAACCTTGGCTTTTCTTGTTTTGTCCCTACAAATTGAAACTACAGCTTTGTAACGATAATTTCATCCTCACAGGTAGTTTTGAGAGGTCTTCTGATATCAGAACAATATCATCTGCAAAATCAGGATGAATTTGAAAAATGTAATAAACATTGTGTTAGACATGAGACCAAGGATCTTAGAGTGAACACAGGCTTTACTCAAGAAAGTCTCACTTTACATCCTTCAGAAGCTTTTTTACTGACTTCAGTAAGCTTTTAATATAGTCAGGATAAATTATTTTGATAGAACCTCATTAAGAAATTACAGATTTACCATTCTATTGTAATGTAAAACTATATGAAAATGTGCCTTCATATCTACGGGTGCTATTCTTTTACACTTTGTGCACTGCATTTCCTTGGCAGGCTTGTAGTGCTTACTCTTGAGAAAAACTCTTAGGAATTCTGCTGTTTCTTTTGGGGAGGTCTGATTCCAGTATTGTCAATGCTTAAGCATTTTAAAATCACTATAAAAATGCAACTGCGTTTCACAACCAAAAATCAATTTTAAGAATGATTTCATTATTTTTGTGTTTCTGAGCTTTCAGAGTACATACTGTGCATGTTTTCTGACTCTTTACTACAGTATGTGTTTTGAAATACGCTAAAAATCATTGAAAACACACACAGTTCTTATCAGAAAGAGCTTGTTCTTTCAGTAAAACAACAAAGGAGAGATTCATTTCAGGTAGCTTGATATCCCCCTAATGTACTGAACAGCTTAGATGAATCCATTCTTTGTGAGTAAATGCTTAATAAACTGAGTCTGGAGGTCTGAATTCTTTTCCAAAAACAACATTGTGCATATCATGTAACATCAATAGTCTGCTCATGAACAGAAGATTTCAGACTGCACAGGATTTATTTTCATTAAGCCACATCATTCTCGTCTGCTTACCAGACAGAACTGCTGCTCCTAAGATTTTAGTATTCTTTTGGTTCGCTGCTTATGACAGTAGTTGCAACTTCCAAAGTGGAATTTATCTAACTTAAATTTAAATGCTTGAAATACAGACCTCTAATTCTCTGTTGTTGTTCTATTCTAGAATATAAATTTAATATAAGCTAAACTGTTGAGCAAACATCATCATATGCATGTGGGAGACAAAGTGTGAACAAGATGAGGAGTTCCTGTGATGAAACTTGAAGGAAAAACCCTCATTGTGGAGCCACAGTGCAAAAACCACCAATGTTCCCTGAACAAAGATGGCAACCAATGAACTCTCTTAGGAAGGCTGTTTGCATGCCTATGCTCTTCCATCTATGATAGAATAAAGAAAAGAAAAAAATAATACTAGATTCTACCATGACCCGAAGTCATGGTAGATGAGACTGCAAACAGAATATAAAACTGAAAAACTAGCTTTCAGGTAGCAATTTTTTTTTTTTTTTCATTCCATCATCTGAAATGCTCAGTATGAAGCAAGAATGAAGTGCCTTCAGGTTGTAAAAGCTTCTCCAGATTCTGAAAGCCATCGACAAAAATGAGCCTGTTATTAGCATTATCAATTAGAGCAGAGACTGCAAAGGGAAGTTACCCAGACGCATTCAGCCTGAATCTGCTTCAAAGACCGCATTCAAGCTCCAGGCACTTTCTGTTGGCATGAGTGCTTACTGCTTTTTAGTTGAAATTTCCTTTCTTTCTTTAGACATGCACAAATTCTGCAATTTTCAGAACATAGTGCTGAAATTAGGTTTTTTATTATTTCATTTCTCCTTAGAGGAAGGGATTTTGTTCTATTCATTGTTTACAAAGGAAAGGTGAGAAAGTCGTGAAAGTGTGAATCACTTTGAAAAGAGACTCGTGGCTTGGTTGTGCCTCCATGCCTCTATTTTGTAAGAGAAGGAATGACACTTTCCTAGTTTCTGTAGACCATACAGAAGATAAAGTTTGCAAATTTTTATAAACATTTGAGTTGTTTTTGGTAAGTCCTCAGTGTGAAAGACAGAAACTGTTTTTCCCTTCTTTTGTCTCAAAACTTGCTTCGTAAGGCCTTTTCTGCTGACAAGACTCTGACTGATAACTGCCGGTTACCCAGATGGGTGTTATGGTGCCTCATTGTCTCTGCTTATGGTTGTAAAGATAAGCAGAAATAGGTGCAAATAGTCTTTTCTGGGGGGTACGGCTTGGAGAAGCTGACCGCCACAGAAAGACAATGCTCCTGCATGGCAAGGAAGGCAACATCCTCTGGCAGCTTATCTGTTGGGCCAGGCATGTCACACAAAGAGAAAAAATACCTGAGAAATGGGGATAAAAGGCCTTCACTGTGCCAAGGATTTGGGGAGATGAGAAGAGATGAATTGAAAAGAGAAGAAGAGAGGAGAAGAATTCTTGGAGAAGAACTCCCAGAGGGAAAATCTTTGAGGAGAACTCCCGAAGACGGACCCTGAGGCCTGCTTGCTGCCATCTCCCATCCCCCGCGGTGACCAGATGAGTTCCTGTGACTACGAACCTCGTTGGACCCACGGTGGTGATTATATCTCTCTTGCTTTCTATCAAGACTCCTTGCTTTTTATCCCTTTTCTATCGCTCACCTTCCCTTCCCCATATCCCTAAGCAACTAGTAATTGTAATAAACTGGTTGGGCTAACATTTGACCCGTTGTGTCTTAATCTCGCCATCGGGTATACACATAATCAAAGAACCTCGTCTCCCTCCTTTATATTGGAGCGTGACACTCAGCTGACTTGAAAATCAGAGATTCTATTGAATTCTTAATTAAACTATTTCTAAGCATCTTCAGGACTTGAGTTCAAATAGCGTGTTTTATAGCAAAAAGCTAAAAATATCGAATTTTGTTTCCTCTATACTATGACATGCCACTAGGAAAAACTCAGTATCAGAAAATTAATTTTAAACTAGATATTGATATGTATTTAGTGATTGAACATAAATGTCCAATTCCCATTCTCTGTCACTTTCATCTCCACAACATTTGTTACTTTCAAAAAGATGCTAAATAAAGATAATGGATAGGTTTCTTATTCCTTCCTGCATGGTAATTACAGAATTTCTTTTAGTTATACTTCACAAAAACAATTAGTGTTACATTTTGAGCAGGACTTTACATCTTTGTGTATTAGGAGTACTCTATTATTTTCTGATGCTGAATGGGAGATGTGAATGTCATTATTGCTCCTACTTGAAGGATTAACCGTGAATGCTTGCCCCGAATCCTCAGTGAATCCCTTAAATCCTCAATTTAATAGATTTTTTCTTGTTCATATGATGAATTGGTGACTCAAATTATTAAATGACACTACTACTGCTTTTTATTCTCATGAAAACTCACACGAAGTAAACTCAGAAATTAATTTAAGAATGAATTATTTACAATGATTAAGTACAAATAAATTAAGCAACAACTTTCTGCGAATAAGAGCAGGTAAAATCACAATCCAGTGAACAGACCACTTTTAGAAAAGCCTGGAGAACTGAACATCATTCTAGCTGTGTTACTGTCATTGCTTAAATCCCGTGCCTTTTCTCATAAAAAGAGGACTATGGGCCTTTTAGACCTTGGGTTAGTCCACTGCCATTTTGACCACAATACTACAGCCCTCTTTTTGTCTACTTGGTTTTTGCATACCACTTAAAGGCATGCCTTTGCCCTGCTACAGTCATGCACTAAAGTCATAGAACCACAGTATCATAGAATGGCTTGTGTTGGAAGAGACCCCAAAGAACATCAAGATTCAAGCCCCTACCATGGCAGGGCCATGACCTCGAGATCTGGTACTAGACCAGGTTGCCCAGGGTCACATTCAACCTGGTCTTGAACATCTCCAACTTTTCTGGGTTCCAGCATTTTACCAATCTCTCTATGAAGAACTTCCCCCTGACATCCAATCTAAACCTTCCCCTCTTGAGCTTAAACCATTACCCCTTGTCCTGTCACTGTCTACCCTTGCAAAAAGTTGATTACCCTCCTTTTTATAATCACCTTTCAAATACTGGAAGGCTTCAGTGAGATCTCTGTGCAGCCTTCTCTTTTTTAAGAATATGGATTAGGTATCAGTCATAGCCACAAACGTTTCTTCAAAAACAGGTAACCAAGGTGTCCCAAAATGATAACTTTGTGATTAAGGCAGGTTCTGGGAAAATGAGAGTTTGTTTCATGGTGGAGTTTAAGTACAAGTTAGTCTGCATCACTACTGCAGCAAGTTATCTAAGGTGAAGAAGGGTCAGCTCTTGTGATGAGGATCCTCACAGACTATTTCTCACAACCTTGATTTTGAAGAAAAGGCCATCAACTTTGAGAAAACTTTCAAGACTCTGTATTCCAGGTGCCAGACTCAAGCATTAATTTATTTCACTTGGCTAAGACGTGAATTTTATATTATTTGTATCAAGGAGGGAAACCATGCAAATATAATAAATATAGGTCTAGACATGGCTCTGAAATGTAATCCCTACAGGAAAACATCATGGATGTTGTTCAAACCAGAACTGTATCTAGCTGTAGATATGACTGCTCAGATAAATAGACTTCTTATTTATAACCAGGGCTAAAAGACATTGCTCCCAGAAACTTCCTTTCCCCTAGAGGAAGAAGCCAGACAATCCCTTCAGGGATTACTAGATGTTTTCTTCTGCCTTCATCAGGAACTTATAAGGGTACAGAGAATGTACTTAAAATGTACAGAGCTAGGCCACGTTTTCAGTTAATCTTTCCTTCTCTGTGATAAGGCAAAACTAAATCTTACAAAACAGTGCTGATGTCAGAACATTTATTTATTCTTTCTGCAGAATGGCACAGGTGAATGCAGGTGAAGATAACCAACAAGCTACATGCAGACTCTGGTTCTGACATGTTTGCAGAAAGGTTTTGAAGAACCAGCCATTCCTTATATGAAAATGAAATGTGAGACATCAGTGGAGCTGCAGATACCTGGAAGGTGAACTACTGCCAAAATAGGAACGTCAGATAGTGTGCACAGCATTATAATTATACTACTATAGTCAGAAAATGGAAAATATTAAAATGCAAAATAGGGTCTTGTGTTAACTAGAGAAATTAAACCAAACCAGATAGTTTAAACTTTTATTTGTCAGACTGAAGTAACAGTCTTTATACAGCACAATTTGCATAATTTCTCAAGATACATCCTGTATACAATCACAAAAACATGACATGGATTTATACATAAAGTGAAAACAGACAGATTTACAAGCATTTTTGTACAATTCTCATACTGCTTTAGTTTCAGTTTTTACAACCTTTAGAACAAGTCTGTATTGTTTTCTCTGATGAATCTGGAAGCAAAATTAAAATTAAAATAAATTCAAAACCAAAATGAATATTAACAAACCACCATCTAGGCATGCAACATTCACTGTGGAAACATTACATTTCTCCATGGACTAATATTTTTTTTTTTTTTTTGTGATTTTGTGGGTATTTTTTGGTGTTTCAGGATTTTTTTAAACATTGGGTATGCTGTACACGTTGTCTGTAGCATGACAGCACACACGCTACTCAGCCGTTGTTGAGCACCTGAGCACATCACTGAACATCAATAAGATACAATCAAATAAGGACACATTCACATGCTTGAATGTTAGATGGAGTTAATAATTTAAACTCATTTTGTTTTACAAAAATGTGTACTTATTTACAGGGTAACAAATTAAGAAAACGTCTTTCTCTCAAATCTTCTATTTTGAATTATGGTTATCTATATATTATAACTTTTGTGATCATCAGTATATTTGCTTATTTATTTTCTTTAAGTAATAAAACAAAACATACAGAAAACATCAAAATGCTTCTTATGATTTAAAGAGAGAGTATCCGGATTCATCTATTCCTTCTATTTTCCTTCTAAAGGCGACATGTATTCACAAAGAAAGACAGATCCTACATGCCAGGTGTACTGAAAATTCACAAGGCATGGAGGAATAGGGTTTAAATATAATGTAGATGGATACTTACACTAATTTTCCTTTCTGTTTCATTACCTTTATAAGTTACACTCAAACAAATGCAAATTTTCTCTGTTATTCACATAGGTATGTACATATCTAGATATATATGCAAATAATGGAATCTGGGACATTCAACATTGTAGCAATGAAAATAAAGTACTTAAAAATAGTGTCAGTTATGATTCAAATAATAATTTAAAAAAATACTATTAATATCTTTATGATATCTCCATGAAACTAAATCCTAATTAAATAATCTCTATTGGGCACACACTAGCTTACAATATAATAGATGTCTTCTTTTTCTTCATCATCATCCTCAAAGAAAAGATCATTATCAGCTGGTTACCAGCTACCATATCCCACAACCATGCAGACACCCAGCATCCAGAAAAATAACTCAGACATTTCCTAGGTCTTGATTTAAAGCCAGGTTAAGTCAAGAGAACAGTTATTTCTGACTTTAACTAGTTTGGATTGGGTTTGTGTTTCTTCCACAACAGATGTATGCAATGTAAAAATGTGGGTAATAAAGAAGCAGCACTCATTGCCCCTGGATACTATCCCTTTAAAGTGTAATGATAAAGAACTAGCTCAACATTCATCATAGAAACTCTCGTGTCTATTTTAAACCTGGAAAAAAACAACAACAAAACAAACAACGTGGTTAATTGCTGCTCATTGTATGAGTAATAATAATGACCACATTAGAAATCCCTGTCATCTGTAAACACACACACTGTGCTTTTGCTCATTTTTCATCTTGTTTCCACTATACAAGGCCTTGAACAAAGAATCAGCTTCAATCTCTGTCGACTCAGCAGATTTATGAATAAAAAAGTTTAAATGCCTGTGCTACTGCCTACCTGCACCATGCATATTAAAAGCAATTGTTGGAATGTGCAAACTCATTAATAAACAATCACTCAGAAATGATAAAAGCTGTTGTCACACCTAAGCAGTTTTTGGCCAGATAACAGAAACAAAAACTAATGAGAAAAAAGTGAAAAAAATATACGAAGATATATACAAAAAAGTAAAAAAATACTAATAGTCCTTGTTTGATTATTTTTTAAAAAACATTGTCACAAGACAGTTTTTCTCAACTTCATTCATAAAACAAGGAAAAAAAAAACAAGGAACAAAAGCATTCAAATATGAATCTGTGTTGCATAGAGTGATTCCAGTACAACCTAGAAATTTGGTCAAAAAAAGGAACTTGGCACACTTTGGAAACATCCTTTGACCTCTGAATGATGCTGCCTTGAAAAAGAGAGAGCGTGAGGGCCCAGGTCTGTCCCTGTCCTGCCCTGTAAAACACCTAAGGAGCCCAGTCCTTGCTGCAGCTGGCCAAGGTTGGCCTCACTCTTGACAAACTCTGCTCTATGCTTTTCATTATAGGAATCCAAAACTGCAATTTCAACATTCAGAAACAAGTTGTGTGTTATTCAGAGAATCTAAGATGCTTGAATTAAACCAGTTGCTGACAGCTGATTAGCAGGCAAAGATAGCTGTTTCATACAGCCACAGCTATACCAACCAACACAACTATTTTATAAAAATATTGGCCACATTTGTATACGCTGTGAGAGCAAAGCACGCCTGTCCTCTTTCTCAATTAAGAGTGATGATTACAGGCTTCCCAGGAGGACAGCCAGATAGCATTCAATCCTGCTGGAAGTCTCCATAGCAACTACCAGCATGACTTGCTGTCTTTATAATAAATCTTAGCTAGAACAAAATTACCAGCAGTTTGCACAGAATTGCACACCTCATGGCTTGTACTTTGCACAGTTCTTTAAACTGGACTAATTTTTTTAATTTTTTTTTTCTTTTTAAAGAAACAACAACCACAGCATAGCCATCAGGAATGCAAGATAACCCACCAAAAAAGAAACACGTATGTCAAATATATCCACATATATTTTTTGTCATTGTTGCTTGAAAGGGGTTTTTTTCTTTGAAATAATTATCCTCTTATAAAAACATACGTAACATCAAAACATACAGGATGTTTACAATAACTCTAGTGGACTTTTAAAATGTAAGAGAGGTGGGGTATACACATATTGGTGAAAGCATAAAATTCAACATTAAAAGCACACCTCCTACTTCCACTGTCAGTGGCACTGAGTTTATCAAATAGGATTTAGATTAGATCACTCTGCTTGCAAGTCAAGCAGCTACCAGCAGGTTATCAACAGCTTCATGGGAATTTCTCTGGTGAATTTATCTTTAATATTTTCTGTGTGTTTCTTGTTGTATTTCTTTACCACGCTGTTATTTTAAGTTGGTAAAGACAAATAAAAAACTCTGTGTAGGAATTGTCACCGTTTTAATTGGCATGTGGTTTTACAATGATCAGTCCAAGTTCAGAATATGCTGAGCTTTATTTTTCCTTTTATCTATTTTTTTTTAAAGTATGTGTTATTTTCAAAAACAATATTTTCAGTTGGTCTTGTATAATCCATGGAAGTGTGCTACATAGAAATATATTCAAAAAACAAATGAAGACATGTTAAATGATTTGTGAAATGCCCTTGTTGGTCAAGAAAAAATAAAGTCTGAAAGTTACATCATTTTCTTTTTAAGTATGCGAACGTCATGAGGTGATATTTCAAGGGAAACTACATTCTAATGAAACTGAAATATTAACTGTCTTCTAGGGAACAGGAGAGTTAGTACCACATTGATTCTTGTTTTAAAGAAACTGCTTTTAAATAAAAGCTCTTCTTTTTCTTCAAAAATACTAAGAGGAAAAAAGCAAAACCCAGCCTAAACTGTCTCATGCAGTAGTTGCTGCCCAAAGTGAGCTAACTGCTTGGTTGCAGTCCCTGAATTGTTGACAGTCTTAAGCATTGCAAGTTACCTTCCCATTTATTTCTTTCATAACTCAGTATTCAGCCATTCAACAGAGATAGCAAGATGATATTCTCAACTTTAATGCAACAGCCCCCAGGCAGGAGCTGTCCTGGTATCTCTTCCCCTTAGCTTTCAGGTGATATTGACAACAAGCCCTGCGCTGAGCAGGGTGGTGGTAGCACAACAGGTTTACTACTCCAAAATGCCTATGAGATAGTCTACAGTTCATCATCTCTGTACAGTTTTGGAATAAGACATTGTTAAAAAACAGAAGGACTAGCTGAAATAGTTGTGTTAGTCCCAGCGCGTTGTATCTCCTCTATTCCAAATTTTGTTAAAGCTGCTAAAAAGTGAAGTACAGTGTCACTGAAATCAAAACAGCATTCTTTCTTCCTGTTATAGTGCATTTTACATAGTCTTTTCTCTTTAAAACCACATCCCAAACTACAAATCACTAGTATAGTTTTATCCATTACATTCTAGGGCAGTGTTTTATATCGACTTCTAACACACAGAAGCAAAATAAACAGTTTGATTCTCCACACCATAGCTTTTAAAAGGAAAAGAAAGAAAGAAAAAAGTAATGTAAAATAACGTTACTGCTCTTGCATACGCCTTGCACTTTGTGTCAAGTGGCATAATATCACTACAACAAATTATCAGAGATCCTAAGGTGCAGAGGAACAAGTTTGCACGTCTAATAAGTGAGATTTGGAAAGTCAGTCACTCTAGGTGCTTTTGCATAAAATGATCTCCTTCTGGTCACACAGGAAACCAGACTGCACTTCACATCACACTGCCTCCAGCTGCAGCCAAGCTATGCATTAACACCTGCCTTCCAGCCTTCATTATTTCCTTCACAGTTACTCTCTTCACAAAGAGTCCAACAACACGGAGCCCTGATAGCAGTCTTCATTTCAAACAGCCTCACTTTAACTTCTGGGCCCAGCTTGTTGTTATTTTTTTACTTTGCTGTCTTTTGCAGCAAAACGAGTGTACTAGCCCTCATTTTAAGTGTGCTACATAGCCCAGAGACTGCTCTTTTCTACTTTGTATTCAGAAAGACTAGCTAAACACAATGATTTCAAACGATAGTCTTGGAGTGATGCTGTTTATAGCAAACTCTTTTGTGCCCTAAGGAGACAGCTCTGCTCAGTGTGTTTGCGTAGAGCTGACCAACAGTTTGTGCCAGTTTACTATTCTTTTCCTTAGATCCACTTTGTCAAGCCAGATATAAGCTTCCCCAATCAGTGTCTTTTTCATGAACTTCCCTCCATTGGAGACAAGCAGAATCTGGGAAAATAATAATAAAAGATAGTTATCAATGTGTATAATAAAATTCTCTATTTGATGGCAAACACAAAAGATTCACAGATATTGAGCTCTGTTTTCTGGTTTCACAGGAAAGAAATACTGACCATAACCTTTTGTTTAGGACCATCTTCCCTGTGGAAAAAGCCCAGTGAAAACTGATCTTTTACCTTTTTCTGTTTTATTATCACAGTATGTAGCATCTAGAAGATGACAGTCTTGAACTTTAGTGAGTAAATAGTTCACCTGCTGTTTTCCAAAAAAAACCACAAGGTCAAGTTTTAACTTAAAGTTTAAAGCTTTTTTATGCAGCCAATGCACCAATTCTTTATAGTTCATGGATGCTGAACAGTGTCTGATATATTAAAAAACAAAAACAAACAAATAAATAAACAAAAACAGACTAATATGTGAGAAAATCCAGAGTTCTGGCTTCTGATCTCAGCAAGAGGTAGTCCAAC
This sequence comes from Callipepla californica brunnescens, assembly GCA_023055505.1. Classification (NCBI taxonomy): domain Eukaryota; kingdom Metazoa; phylum Chordata; class Aves; order Galliformes; family Odontophoridae; genus Callipepla; species Callipepla californica. The sequence goes on from JALIRH010000001.1 coordinate 6,531,953, forward strand.
TTAAAAGTTGACTGTCAGGAATCCTATCCCTGCTTTGTCTTTGCTGACTGCCAAAGTATTGATTACATGATGCCTCAGTCAACTCAGAGTAGGAAGGGAATGAATTAGACCAGGGAACTCATGTGAGCTCTGAAGGCAGGGTGTTTAAGACTCTCCCTGACTTATCTTACAATCATCATGTTATCTAGCTAAGTAGTTTAATGTCATGCAAGCAACAACTTCCTTCTCTACAGGATCTGATTCATTCTTTGGATATATAGATCCATTCTAGATGTTTCTGGGAGGGATATATTTGATAATAGACATACTTCAAGGGAGGAGTGAGTTATAAGTCCACAATTGGATAATTTCTAGAATATCTTAATTTTTGAATATCCAAATTAACAAGTTCAATACTAATTTATTTTTTATCAACTTTCTATGTTATTGAGAAAGAGAAATTAAGAAAAAATGCATTTCCATGATTAGCATAACGTTAGTAATCAAAGTCACTGTGCAGACCTCGGGCAACAAGTAAAGGATAACAGTAGGAGGCTGTCACCCTGTATGTGAAGTCCTGTATGTGAAGCAGTAGGAGAGAAATTGGAGCTTTTCTTTTTTTTCTCTTCACAGACATATACATGACAAAGTCAAAAATGAAGATTTTACAGTACAATGAAAATTCTATACAGAGGGGGAAAGAAATCTGCAATCATTTTTCTGGATGAACTTCCCATTTTTCTGGCAGTATTTCATACCACATAAGGTACCCACCTGGAGAGGTTGGAAACCTCCATGTGTGTCAGTCAACAAATTTGAGGAGGGAGGACCTCAAATGAGTTGGTCAGAGCATGGAATTATTAGTGAATCCCAATTCACTCATCAGAAAGCCTGTCCCTAGGGAAGAAGGCAGCCTGGTGGTTTTCTAGGTCACTTTCTTCTGAATAAATGGACAACTCAAAGACTGCCAAGCAAAGCCAGAAGCTCTGTTGAAAATATTCTTCTATTTTACACTCATATAGAACATTCTGAATTGCTAATTGCAGACTCAGATGGGAGACAGCCAGGGAACAAGGCAAAGGAACCAGCTGCCCAGTGCTTTCCAAAGAGGTCCCAGGTGGGTTGCCAAGGAACAGGGAAATCAGAAAAATGAGCTGTTAGGGGCTGAGATGAATGCCTGTCTGAAACTTGTCAGAATGTTTTCTTCAGAATATTTTGATTCTGCCACATCAACGTTTTTGGGACAGAAAAAGTTCATAACAGAAATTTTCTGTATCTTCTGTCCTTAATCCTTCTCTCCAGTCCTACCAGCTGGATCCCTAGTAACTGTCTTCTCTAGTTTGTCTCTTCTCTCAGCCTTGTTTCTTCCCTTCTCCTGTCCTTAAATTTCAGCCTTGTTATCCTGAATCAAATATCCTCCATTCATTTTTCTTTTTTCTTTCTTACTCTCAATATTCATGAGCAGCCAAACCTCGATTTTTTTTCCTTTTTTTTTTTTTAACTCAGTTATACATAGTCACATTTTCATGGTTAATGTTTACTGGTTTTGCTTATTGTGCCATTAATTTTTGGAGTGCAGATCTTTGTCCTAATTTTTAACTGTAGTTGATTCCTTATACGATGCTTTCTATGACTAAAATGCTTGATTTCTTACTCCTTCTCTCTGGTCTAATTTTCCTTTGCTATCTCCCTAATCCATTTTTGTTCTATACATCCTATTTTGGTTTCCTTTTATTCTTCCCAAATCTCTTTTGATATTGCCCATCTCTTTCCTCCTAAATGTTCATCACTCTTAAATTCAGTATCCAAATCAGCCACCTTCATACTTTCCAGTAGGAACAGATTGACTGACAGGCACAAGCATATGAAAACATATGTACTGAGTCAGACCAAAGATCTCTCTAAGAAAGTGTTTTTCTTCCAACGATGCAGTGCTTGATGAATAGGATAAGAGTCATGCAGTGGTGCATTGATAAGATACCTACTATGTTCTACAGAATGTGAGTTCAAGAAAAGTTTAGATAACACTTTCAGAAATATGGTTTGATTTTTGGGTAGTTCTGTGTGGAGCCAGGAATTACACTGGATGATCTTTTCAATTCTATGATCATTTTCTGATTCACAAGCGGCATGTTTGTGTAATGGCTTATGACATATTTTTCCCATGAATTTATTAAATGATTTTATCCAGATACATTTTCCTAGAAATCATTTAGCATACAAAATAGCTTATTGTAATAGACTTTATAGCTCAGGCTCCAAATTGCATGAAGAATTAGTAACTTTTGTTTGTTTTAAACTTGCTATTTGTTAGTTTTACTTGTAATCCTGCAGCTGTGTGCTCAATGATGCAGGAAAAAAGAGTTTCCATGCCAGTTACAAAAAGGGACTGCTAAAAAAGAGACAGCATTTTTTTTTTTTTTTTCCATTAGATGTAGTGTGCAGGACCAGATACATCACAGTGTTTCTTATTTCACGTTGCTATATCTCAGGCTGGCTGTTCCCATGGCTACTTCCCTTACTCCTTAACAACTTGATAGTTCATTTTCCCACACAACTACGTGGGTTCTTCTTTACTGGCTTCACTCCTTCAAACTAACATTAGAGGGTAAGGTTTTTACAGGAATTTTAACTCTTAAACTTTGGGAAAACTTTATTGACCACATCAAATTTTCTCACATAATATAGGTTTTGATAGATTTACTAAATCTGTTTAATTAATAAGGATATCAAGATGTCTTAACACAGGGAAAATTGTATCTATTTTTGTTGCTTCCATTTTCTAAAAACCTTTCATTTTGGCTTTAATTTTAATATTATAGCCAATAAGTTTAATGTAGGCATGTAGAATACCAATCTGATCTTGTTCATCAAAACCTAGTAAACAAGTTATCTGTCATTCACTTTTAAAGGTATCTTCAGCAGATATTGGCACACTCAAATTTTCCTTGAGTTTGCTTTTGAGATTAGCATGCAGTTACCCCTGGAATTGTTCATCATCACCACTGACTAGATGAACAAGAACTCATTTAGTTGTCTACTCATGCAAAACCAACTGAAAGTAGATAAAGTGAATTCTACCTCTCCAAAGAAGCACATCTGACCAAATCTGTCTAAATCAGCTATTCCAGAATTCCCACAAAAACAAACACAAAAACCCAAAGAAACAAATAAATCATTTGATGTTCCACAGACCATACACAGAGAATAATATCTAAATTAGCATATTTAAGTTGGATGATACAATCAACTTTTCAAATATATTGAAAAATATTTTTTGAATATATGTAACTTCTCTAGAGGATTTTAAGAAGAAAATAAGCCTTCAAATTTCAGAGTTGGTCTATAAATACTCTTCCTCAATTGGAGTTGATGGATTGAGAATCTTGGTGAATGTCCTCCATTCCAGTATTTCAATTATTTACTTTTGTAAATTACTTTGTAATTTTCTCTTTTCAGCAAACAAACAAGGTAGAAAATTGATGTTAAGTGCCCATAGAACTGCATGAAGAACATATAAAATTAGATTTCGATAACATGTAAGATTACCTGAAGAGAATGTCCAGCAGGACTCAAGCTAAATCTAAATGTTTCGTTGAATGAAGGCTCTCGGTCATGCCTGCATACCCTGGTTTTCTTCTTAATTACTCTCTTCTGGGTAGAGACATTGACAACATACAGTTTCACATACAGGTCTAGAGAAGAACAATTCAATAAGTTAAATACAGAAATTTTCAAATAATCATTGTTGCTAATAATTTCAATACATGGAAATGTTGAGAAAAAACAAGAGCACAGTACTGTACAGAGCCATGTTCTGTTCCCATTTACACTGCATAAAAAAGGGAACCACTCAACTAAATTCAAGGAAATTACTTAGTGTTGATAACATTGTCATTAGAAGAAAAAAAATATTTTTACATCTTCACAAACATAAAAATATCATTAGTAACTTGAGTGTCTCATTTTTAATAAGCACTTTTTTTTTTTTTACCAAAATACAACTTTTCACTAGATCTTGTATAACCTAACAAGTTACAATGCTAAAAAATAATTAATTTTAAACAATCAGAAGTGCTTTAAAACACGGATTAACTTATGAGAGTTAATTTGTTTCTACAAAATATTTTCATTTTAATGAAAGTTATTAAAAGGAGCAAAGAACACTTCATATGTTATCCTATAGAATATGTTATTCCTATTAGGAAGCAATTTCCTTTCCCAATTTAATGGTGATGTTCAAAGATTTCAGAGACATCTTACTTAATGTTTTCCAAATATCAAGAAGCTCTTTTCTGTGACATACCTGGTAGATGATCTGGAGATTTAAATTTGTATGTGATATTTCTGCACTGAAGGATTTCTACTATCAGCTGTTCTCCATCTGTTTTCATTTCCTTTTTTAATGCAATCTTGATTTCACCCATAACTTGTGTTTTACCTGGAAAAACAGGAAAAAAAAATAAAGGAAAAAAAGAAAAAGAAGAAAAAGAAGAAAACCATGAACAGCTCAAATAAATAGAAAAGGAAAAGACCAGCAGGTCGAGGGAGGTGCCCCTTCCCTTCTACTCTGTCCCCATGAGGCCACATCTGGAGTGCTGTGTTTGGTTCTGGGCGCACCAGTTCAAAAAAGACAGGGATCTTCTAGAGAGAGTCCAGTGGAGGGCGACAAAGATTATGAAGGGCCTTTGCCATCTCATGTGTGAGCCGGGAGAAGGCTGAGGGGATTTCATCACTGTTTAGAAGTACCTAAAGAACGGCAGTCAAGTGGATAAGACCAGGCTCTTTTCAGTGTTGTGCAGAGACAGGACAAGGAGCAATGAGCAAAAATTGCAACAGGGAGTTATATACAAACATGATAAAGAGTTTTTTTAAGGATGAGAGAGCACTGAAACAGGCTGTCCAGAGAGGTTGTGGATTCTCCATCTCTAGAGATACTGAAGAACTGCCTGGACACTTTCCTGTGTGACCTACTGTCAGGAATCTCCTTTAGCAGATGAGTTGGACTTGATGATGCCCATAGGTCTCATCCGACCTCTACAATTCTTTGATTCTGTGATTATTTTCTTTTTCATTTTATCATTTTAATGTTAGTGTTTCTCATTGTTTATTTGTTTTGAGCTGGTGGCGATTTTTGTTTTATTTTTCAGAAGAGATGAATTTAAAGGTATCCAAGCATATTAAGGATAATGTAATTCTGTGTCGAACACTTTCACTGAATAAATAGATTACATGCTTCAGAAGGTACTTACTTCAGAGAAGCTTTGTTTACAGAAGAAAAATTTAACTGAAAATCTTTACAAGGCATATGGTGGTCACTATATATCACCTTTTTAGAAGCTTTTAAACCAAGATACCAAAGTTATTTTATAAAACAAGCAAATAAACCAGAACAAAGTACCACCAACAGTTAATAGGGTACTGAAAAGTAAGATTCTGAGAGGCAATGAATTAAGACACTGATAAAGCATTTCGCTTTCCTGTGTGAAGCAAAATCACTTACATAATTTAAAAGAACGTGCTCATTGAGACCTTCAAAATAAAGGGCACTTCCTTTCTTGTAGGGTCAGAAATGCAAGCCCATAATTTCTACAGTATATGGAATGTATGGATTTTTCTCTAAATCAGCCCAGAGGCAGAGAGAAGGTGCAAAATATAATGTAGGCGGAGCTGTTTCACCTTTCCCCTGCCTGTCCTCCCACAAGACTGTATTGAGATCAAATAGAGCCCAGTCTGACTAAATCTCCTAATGTAATACATTTGTGCAAGCAGACCTCATTCCCCTCAGCTGAATGCCAGCTATCATATTGTCAAGGGGAGCTATGCTTCTCTTTCTCATTAGACATCAGTGAAAAAAAAAAACAACCAACACTTAAGCTTTGTGTAGTCTTTGTTATCTAGTTTCTTGTGCCAACATGATGGAGACTTATTACACTACCAGTAAATTCTACAAGCTGCTGCCAAGATGTAAGGGGCAAAGCAATTTTGCTGAAATTAAACAATTATGATACAAGTGGAGAACCTTCTCACTTAAAGAGAAGAAAGCTACCACACAGCTTTTTAAAGATTATCTACATGTATCACAAATGTATTACCAAAACAGAATAATCCCCCACTGAAGAATCCAGCTGTTGTTTAACAAATGTCCATGAAAAATCATGCATTCTGCTGTTTTTCCCATTTAAATTTTTTTGTGGGATCATGAAGGAAAAATATAATTACAAACTACCACTGCTACAATCTGGCCCTTCAAATCTCTGCACAAACTGAAGCTGGAATATGATTTAGTTGCAAACAATAGAAAGGTTGCATTGGTTTCAGCTGAATCAGTGCTTCACGCGTAGTCTGTAAGATGGAATAGAACATGCTTAAAGGCAAGTGATTCTGTCTTTATATTTAATCTCCTGAAAAATCTTCTTGTATTTTTGAACATGCAGTACTGGGATCTTACTTTCTAGTTTTTATGCAAAGGGAATAGAGCCTGCATCTTAATTTCTCCCACAGTATGCAATGAAATAGACTTAATACCAGCTTGATGACACACTGCACTAAAATAATTGACTGCTTTAAAACACAGCAAAATTCTGAGGTCTCAGGAGAAATTCCTTTCATTGCCTGATTTTTTTCCTTTTTTTTCACATCCTTTCACCGTATCTTTCCTTTTACAGGTCCGTAACAATAGCCCAGATCTACATTGGTGAGTAGAACTGGTTCTTTAAATAAAAAAGACACACTGATGAGAAGTGTAAATATAGGACTGCTCATGAGTTTTTGGTAAAGTTCACAGTTGGCCAAGATGGGCATGAAAATTCTTTGGATGAAATGGCAGAAATGAAGCTGCTCAGTCTGTCATTTAATGGTGTGACCTTGAGAACTGCACTGGTAGGAACAGCTAAAAATACAGTGCCCAGTGACAACTGTTTGCATTTTTTCTACAACTTTATAAAACTTCAGTGATGGCTAATCTGCAAATATAATTAATTGTGGATATTTTGCTAATGTTTCTATGATGACAAATAAATGCCATAGTGCAACATTGAAAGAAAGTAAATACAATGAATAAAAAATGTGTATCTTTCTAGGAAAAGACCAACATGTCATTCTAAAACACTGGAATATGATTTGAAATTTGAATATTATTGTTTACCTGAAGAAAGACAAATTTCAGATGGAACAGATATAAATTGGGAATACTGAATTGGTAAAGTACTAAGAAATAGCTTTCAAATTCAATCAAGCAACTAAAGACTAAAAAAACAGATGCAGTTGCTTTCTACAGGTATATGATGGAGTAAATATTGAAAGGGACTGCCAATATTCAAGCCGATTTCATGTTGTATTTACATTTTAAAAATATGTGTATGACTCAACCTTACTGAGGTACAGCATGAGGAAAACAGGCATGGATGTTAGCATTGTGTTCAGTTTAGGAATGCAGTAGCATATAAAATCTTAGAAGATATACATATGACTAAACATTACAGTGATTATTTTGCATTGCAGCATATTTCTTTTTAGAGGACCAGACTTACTAAATCTCGTTAACAATTAAAAGATGATGGTTATTTAAGTAAATTACTGTGAGGCATTTTGAGAAATTAAGGAATTTAAGTTTGCTATGGCAATGGAAAAGAAAGCTTTTACTCTTGCAGAAGTATCATGTTGTCAAAGGTTAATTAGTTGCTATTTGTCTTAAATGACTACTGCTGTAAATCACAGGATGCATCATCTGCACTGCTGCTATCACTATTGAAGTTATCATGAAATTGTAAATTACATTTCAGTTTCCAAGGATTGATTACTATGGATTATGGTGCAATAGCATTCTTATCAGATTCCTGTTGACAACAAAAATTACCCAAGACAGTAATAAAGATTTGTCTTTGGTTTGTGCCATCAAGGCTCATTCAGCAGTATGCTTAAATGAGCAGGTAAATTTCACTGGACAACAGCATGAATTTTATCTTGTTCAATTGTCTGAAACAAGTCTCTGTCAACACAGTTGAGAGATAGGTAGGTTGGCTGCAGAACTACAGTCAGTCTCAGAAAGAGCAAATTGGTCCATGTTTTAAGAAATCTTAGGAGCAAACTCCAACAATTTACTACAGAAATCAAGGAACAGAGGTCAGAGAATAGGTCAAGGAGGGACATTATGTGGTAGCACAAATGTAAATTATGAGTGATCTAGTGCCTGACCACTCTTTAGGAGAAGGAGTATTTTCTAAAATCCCATCCAGACTGAATCTCCCCTGGTGCAACTTGAGGCCATTTCCTCTGGTCATATCATTCGTTACAAGAGAGAAGAGGCTGACCCCGAGCTCACCACAACCTCCCTTCAGGTAGTTGTGGAAAATGATAAGGTTTCCCCTGAGCCTCCTCTGATTAGAACACTAAGTAGTATGGCATAAAATCTAAATAATCCAAAATGAGTTATTGAAAACTTTATTTAAAACAAACAAACAAACAAACAAACAGATATTTTACAGATTTTTGGAACCTAGTCAATATCATTAGAGAAAACCTAAAATCTATATTGAGTTCTGTCTCCATAGCCCAGTTCCATAGTAGTTTTCTGCGACCTTTATCTGTATGGTTGACCTCAGAGATGGAGACATTAACAACTGCATCTCTAACTTAGAGGTGCTTGGATTTTTTGACCAGGATGGAAATATTTTAGAGTATTTGCAATTGTAAGCATAAACAGTACTTCAGTGAATGATCACTTATCCCATGACAGAACATCAAGACCTAGAAAAGCTGATAGGAACCTCTGCCACAATTGTGTTTCCCTCCACCCGTAACCTATAAACTCATACAGACATAATATTCTGTCTCCCAAGGAGTGCTTTTTTAGCAAGAATTGTTAATTCTGGATTCTTTTAGTACTATTTTGAGAGCCAGCAGAGACCTGTGCTTCAGCAAAACAAGATAACGTTATCAGCTTCCCATAAATAATTCAGAATTACTGCGAATACTCAACATATATTATTTTCATCTAGTACTGGAGTTAAACAACTACAGCTGAAGGTAAAGCAGAAGGGTATTCTCTGCCATTTTGAAATTAAATATACTGAGAATCCTAAATACTAGCCAAAGTCTTCCAGTAGTTGTTTATGCAAACCTTGATAATTTTGTGGGGGTGTTGTTTGCCTGTTTTGTTTGTTTGTTTGTTTGTTTATGTTAGCTAGTTGATTTATTGTTTTTGTTTTTTTTTTGCAGTGGCAACTATTCGTTTTCATAATGTCTTATCCTTTTGCTGACACAACATCTACTGGTGGAACTATTGTGAAATAATGTTGGATGAGCTTTATAAACAGTATCTACTAGTATTTCCAGACTCTGTTTTTTCTGTCCTTCTGAGGTATTTCTATTATCTCCTATTTCTTGTCTTTTGCCTTTCTCTCATCTTTCTTTCTCCCTTGAACATTGTCACAATTTTTTTTTTCTGTAGATTTTTCACCTATGTGTTCTCTACTTTAAGATAAATCAGACATCTAATATAGTCTTGAATACTATTTCCTCCTGTCTTTCAAAACTTTCAGTAGATATGTTTGGATTTAATGGCATGGGATTGACTCAGTAAATACACTCTCCAACTCCTGAGAGAATGGATATAGGCAGGTTCTTAAGTTTGTTGTTTCTCCCCCAATGAGATACTCAATCTGCCCTGCACGATGCTCTCAACAGGTCCCAGGACATACTAAAGTGCAGATTGAAGCCACCTCTTTTTTCTATAGCTCTAAACAGCGGTTGCAGCAGCTTATAATTCCTGGTATGTGTTCAGTTTTCTCTTGTTTGCCCACTTGAAAACTAGGTGCTAGTATACATGAAGGGCACAGATGCTCTTACAAATTATCTCCTCCCTCACCTGATATGTGCAGGGATACTGTGTCAGGCAGTCTTACTCCTCTCGGATGAGGGCATAAATGCTATTAGGTCATCTCCTGGCAAACTGGTTCTCTGTGGGAACAAGGGATGCTCCACACTGGGAGCAGGCATGTACTAAGAGAGTTGTTCTCCATTTCTTTTCCTTTTCTTACCCTGAAGACTCGAGCTGGTGTAAACAGCCTGCACATTATGAAATGAGCAAAAAAGATTAATATTTTCCTGTCTCCTCTGATGTGATGCACATGCAATCATGTAATAATGGAAATAAGAAGAATTAAGAAACTTTGCTCCCAGCAAACACAATTTACAATTCTGTGGGCAGTGTGAATGTATGGCTTTAAGGCTGGGACGTATGAACAAGCTGACAGATTTATGTTATGATTCCTAGGACTACCACCCATTCACACTTCCCCAAAAAATTTGAATATGCTAACACAGAAATTTAGCCTGCATTCCTAAAATTCTTAGTAGAATTAAACATACTCTTGGACAGAGAATATTGTTAAGACTTATTTTTTCAGATAAAGCACTTATGCAAAATACATTTTTGAAACAAAGACGTCACTTGTTGAGTTTATTTGTTTATTTATTTATTTGCCTGATGAGGTGTGAAATCTTTCCCAGAAAAAATAATCTCTGTTGCATTTATTGTTCACCATGTGTTTCTCTGTTTTATAGATGTGAAGAGACAGAAGTAATACTGACTCTGGACTGATGGCATGTTTAAAAACTCTTAATTTAAAAAAAAACAGTGGGAAAATAACACTGATACTTTGCAAGTGCTTAAATAAGAAAATAAAAAAAAAGTTATAGATGTACAAGTACAATTTCAGCTGGATTTATTTCTCTTAGTTGGCAACCTAAAATGCTTTTGCAGAAGTTGGTTGAGTATATAAGAAGTCAATGAGGCAATAAAATTAAAGTGGACTATGAGAGAAGGCTTCTTTAGTGTCAGAAGGTCATTAAATGGAATTACAGAATTAGAGAACAGAGATTTATCAAGAGAAGTATTTAAGCAAGAAAAGTACACGATAACATTGAAGCACTTGGAAGAAATGGAAGTTAAATCCTAACTGTAAAATCACATCCAACAAATTTAGATGATCAGAGGTGACTACAGAGATTGTTTTCAATTATGAAGATGAATTCTGAGTACCTGAATTTGAATGAACAGTGGTAGAAGGAGAATTAAAATGGGTAGAAGGAAATCAAGAGTGATGCAGAACTAATTCCAACAGTACATTCTACTATGTACCTCTGCTTATTTATACTTCTGCAAAAGGAAAGTCTTAAAAGAGAAAAGCTGATTGTTATAATATTCTCCCTGCAATTTATTTCAATACCAGAATTTCAGAAAACTCAGCTATGGTTTAGAATAAAATATAAATGACAGAGTTAATAAAAAATAATTTTAAATGACAAACTCTTCCTAAACATATATCAGTATGGATAAATACCTTTTGGAAGGTGACTTCCTTTTCTTCAGTGGTAAGTGTGAGGCGAGGAAATAGCTTTGATTTAAAAACCTGATTTTTAGTCATTGATACTGAGCTAAAATAATCCAAATACACATCTATGTTTCTCCATAATATCAGTGAGTTGAAGCCAAAATAATTGTCAGAATTAATCTATTTTAATTGAACATCAACAGTATGTGCAGGCTGGGTGTCAAAGGGAGAACTGTGCAGCCTCATGTCTCAGGAAGAACTCCCTTTAGACACCTTTGTTCCCTTTCATTGTCACCATAAATCATTGTCTGAGCCTAAATATACATTCATAGCAATCTTTTCACAATTTTAGCATCTTACACGAGGAGAAATATAATATACTGCATATTCAGTTCCATAAAAATGGCTTTCCATGGCATGTCAGAACTGTTGGTGACTTGCCCTAGATTTCCAATAGGAAAAAATTCAAACAGGAAAGAGAAGTGTTTAATGCCATGCATACAGAACAACCTGAACTGGGATTAATATAATGTGTTCTGAGTCTATTCTATTAAATCATTACTGTGGAGAAAATGTGCTAATGGAAGAAGAAATTTGCAAACTGCGTGTATTTGACTATGTTCAATAAAGTATTTTGCACAGTACTATAAAATGTTCAGTTAAAGTGAGTGGAAGCTCTTTATCTATGTCAGTGGTTTTTATCTACATAAAAATAGGGAAGATTTTGCTAGTTTGCTTAGGTTCTCATTTAAATGATGGCAGACTTTAAACTATTTTCCATCTCCTCTGACAAATACAATTTCTTTTTATCATTTTTAGTCTTGAGATGCAAGTTTTTAAGAGTTTGGCATTGCAGTCTGAAATGACATAATCCCTTCTGAAACAAACTTCACTTTCTGTGCCAAAGCTTACACTTTCTCGGAATACACATACAAAGATGTGAATATCACAACAGATTTATTTATTCTTTATTCATCCTTGACTTCATGGAATTAAATGTTCTAGCAACAAGATCAAGTAGAAAGTTTAGCAAATAGGTTAAAGTTAACTTGGCTTATACTACAAAATGATAAAAGTATAGTGGAAATCATCCTAACACTTTAAGATGAGTAAACAACTGAAGTTACACATGGACTCCCGTGGATGTTAACAAGAGACAACAGAACATGTCCTCAAAAATTACATTAAAGAGCATCAGATAATTCTAAATCTAAATCCAAATATTAGATGGCAAAAAAATCCAAAGAGAAAAGCTTAGACTGCCAATTGGTGTTTGTATACTAATTATGTCTTGTGAATCCACAGAGAAAATAACCCTCTGAACAAAATATTTTGTAGGTCGGTTGTAAACAAACAACCGCCAACCTAAATTCTTGTGCTTGAAAAATATGGTAAGAATAACATATTTCCTAAGAACAGCTAAAAATGGAACCTATGATGCTAAATTACTTGAAGGTTTTATTTCTGTAAAGTAATGATTCTGTTGGGAAGCATCACCTGCTGACCACCTGGGGAGCAGTGTGAGATAAAGTTTATTTCTACAGTTTCTGATACATTTCTAGATCACACAGAACCATATAGGAACTTCCCCATATCTCTTCGCACATAGCTAGTTAGGTGGTGATTTTTCAGTTCCTCTTAGTATCTTAGAGGTATTCATACAATAGCCTGGGTTGAAAAGGACCTCAAAGATCATCTATTTTCAACACCCCTGCTGTGAGCAGGATCGCCAATCACTGGAGCAGGCTGCCCAGGGCCACATCCAGCCTTGCCTTGAATGTCACCAGGGATGGGGCATCCACAACCTCTCTGAGCAAACTGTTCCAGTGCGTCACCACCCTCTGAGTAAAAAACTTCCTCCTAACAGGCAACCTAAATCTCCTCTGTCTTAGTTTTAAACCATTCCCCCTTGTCCTATCACTATCCACCCATGTAAACAGTCATTCTCCCCCTATTTATACACTCTCTTCAAGTACTGGATGGCTGCAATGAGGTATCCCTGGAGCCTTTTCTTCTTCAAAGGTAAACAAGCCCTTCTTTCATAGGAGAGGTGCTCCACTCCTCTGGTCATCTTAGTGGCCCTCCTCTGAACCAGTTCCAAGAGCTCTGCATCTTTTTTGTGGTGGATCCACAGATCTGAATGCAGTACTCCAGATGGGGCCTCACAAGAGCTGAGTAGAGTGGGACAATCACTTCCCTCTCCCTGCTGGCCACCCCTTTTTTAATGCAGCCCAGGATATTGTTGGCCCTCTGGGCTGCAAGCATGCACTGTTGGCTCATGTCCAGCTTCTCATCAACCAGAACACCCAAGTCCTTCTCTGCGGGGCTGCTCTCAAGGATTTCTTCCCCTAGTCTGTATGAATATCTGGGATTGCGCCAGTGCCTTGCATTTGACCTTGCTGAACCACATTAGTTTCACATGGGCCCACTTCTCCAGCCTATCCAGGTCCCTCTGGATGGCTTCCCTTCCCTCCAGTGTACCACTCAGCTTGGTGTTGTCTGCAAACTTGCTGAGGGTGCGCTTGATTCCATTGTCTATGTCACTGATAAAGGTGCTGAAGAGCACTGGTCCCAAGAGTGACCCCTGGGGGACACCACCTTTGATCAGCCTCCACCCAGACATAGAACTAGTGAACCAGTTCTTAATCCATCCATCTTTCAAATCCATACCTCTCTAATTTAGAGAGAAGGATGTGGTAAATGACCATGTCAAAGGCTTTGCAGAAGTCCAGGTAGATAACATCCAAAATTAATATAACAGAATGTTTTGATGTTTTCCCTCTCTCATAAATCCCATATCAAGGGGTGTTGGTCTATGTTTCACATATTACACATTTTTATTCCAGTTAGTTTGGATAGTGTCTCACTGCACATTTACTGCATAGAGAATAAGCACAGAGTCTGAACTTTTAATGCAGTAGAACAGGCTGTCTTATTTCACAGCTTGCCTAAGTCATTTATAGCCCACAAAAAAATTACTTAACACATGGTGGCATATGTAACTCTGTAAAGCTTTTTTTTTTTTTTTTTTTTTTGAGAAGGAGGTGGAAGATGGCATTTGTATACACAAATATATCCACACACATACTCAAGCTAACGCAATATGTTAGCACTCTTTTGTGTTATAAACACAAATTAGGCACATTATCGTGGTAACTAAAGGTGAAAATTTTTATAAGAACCTGCCTATTCTTTCTCCACATCATCATTTCCAGATTCCCCCTCAGATTTATCCTGCAGTTCTTGGTCTCTTCAGAGAAATATGCTTAAAGTCTTGCTCATACCTCCCTGGAGCTGCACACTGGTGTGCACCGTCATGTGCACTGCACAGCCTGGGTACCAGAGCAGATGCTTCTACACTGACTGTTCGTGTGGAAGACAGGTAATGCTATTATATTAATAGTTTTTCTGTTGTGTGCTTACATTACCTGAAACAGTGGTTGTAGCCCACTGTAGAGATGCTATTTTTCTATTGTTAAATGAGAGTGATTTGTGAAATAATTGCTGTTAATAAAACTTCTAAGCGTAAGAGTCTGAAAAATTGCATATTCAATGTGATAGTAAGAGCTGTGATAATTCTAACACTGCTCACTGTACCAAACAAGGCAAATCTGTCTTCCAGGACTTCCAGAGTGTTTTGTACCTGGCTGTAGAGAACCTAGGTAATTTTAGCACAAAAAGATAATATTTGTAATTACAACTGGGACCCAGCTATTTTCAGAATCTAGCCAATGGAGCAAATGAGGGTTGATCCTTTCCATTAATAAGGATAAACATGGAATCAGCCCAGTCTAAACTGGAAAAATGTAGTAATCAAAATTTTGCTCAGAAAGGATGGACAGAAATTATATGCAGTGTTCCACAGTATTATGATGAATTCAGAGTACTACAGTCACTGGAGGATTGGTACCTGGAAGCAGTGTTTGCAGGAATTTGGAGATGATTCCTAAAGTTGTTAGCAGTTTGAAGAAATATCAGTTTACTTTTCAGGTCTTCTCTAGATTCTTCTGTTAATTGCATACAACTCTTTCTAAACTTTGTTAACTTTCCATCTGAAGTCTTTATGGTCAAAAGTATTTTTCATTGAAATGCACTGTTTATACTTCGCCTATGATTGAGTACTGAGAAGTTATTCCTGCAATGCTGATTCCCTCAAGCTAGTTATAATAGACATGTACTAGAGATGTCATTTCATCGCACCATTGAACTGATGTGTGTGGTTAGAATCCATGGAGATGCATAATAATAAATATAATAATAATAAAACCATAATCTGAAAACCTAGAGCAGAAGAAATACTATAGGGACAATACAGCACTTAAATAAATGTACTTATGGACCTTTGTGTTAAAGATTGCCATGATGAAAAAAAAAAAAAAGAGTGACAATTTGCCCCTGTTTACAATGTTCATGAACTGGGAAGAAATCTGTTAAGTAAATAGAATTATATGTCATGCAACAATATATATATATATGTATATATATATAAAACAAAGCTCAAAATGATTTGATAAGTCCAAGTGGACTAAATCATTATACGAAGGAGCTCTTAATCTCTTATAGAGTAAAAATTAAAATAACTATTTCTGAGTCTCTGAACATTCATGAAGAATTAGGGAAATGGTGGAAGCCCTCATTTTGAGTGTAAGCTGAAAATTATGTATTTTAGAAAGACAGAGGAATCTAATTTCTCCACATGGGAGAATGTGGTAGTTTGATGTCAGAGTTGCAAGTGGAAACACTTTTTATAGTGCAAGACTTAAATGTTCTTTTCCATACAGTGACCAGAAACCTCCATAACCACATCTTAGGTGATGAGACACCCTCTTTGTTGACACACAACAGAGGTAGTCAATCCCTTGTTCTGAGCTATGGGAGTTTGTCCAGGGCAAGGGCTCTCAAGAATGTGATTGTTCACCTAACTTTGACAGCAATTCCACCTGCAGTTTGTTCAGAAAACATTGAATCAGAAAATACACATATTAATATTTAAATATGTTTATCTGGCTTAGAAGCTCCACATAAACTTTATGAGGTCACTGAAGCAAATATCTATTTGCAGATACAGTAAAAATCTTTCTAACATTAAAAATCATATTCTGCTTCTGAGTATTATGTATTCAGTAATAATTATATAATTAACTGAACCCTTTCTATAATGCATACAAAGGAGTATCTCATAGCAAGCTGATGCTGCTAGAGCTACTGCAGATCTTATTTTCTGTCAACAGTTTTAAAAGAGGAATTTCTTTTTTCCTGTCTTCTGACACAGTTGTGAGACTATGTGAATAAATGACTCAGAGCCTTTCAACACATTGCATCCTGCAGTCATGAGTTTATCAGGAGTCTCTGAAATTTAATACTGTTCTTCTGATTTCTGAAGTCTTGATTGTAATCTGACTTAATAAATTGATGCTGTTCTTTAAGGAACTGAAAGACAACCCTTTCCATGCCAGGGTGGTTGCAACTAAATGATCTTTGATGCCCCTTTTAATCTAAGCCATTCCATGATTTCCCCTTGGATACAGAAACAATTTGTTGTGCATCAGGTTACTAATAAATAACATTTAACTTAAAACTGTTAACTTAAGACTGTTCTTATGTATGGTAATAAGTTAGAAGTCTCATGTGACATATTACTGAAGGCTTTTTCTAGTGATGTTGAGTGTGACATCGATTGTGGTAACTAACCATGGCCTGACGCTAGTTTAGAACTTCATTCTTTACGAAAAATACCCTAAGGGAATCATAGAATCACAGAATGGCATAGGTTGTCATCCAACAGATCAGGCTGCCCAGGATCTCATCCAGCCTAGCTTTGAACACCTCCAGGGATGGGGCACCCACAACCTCTCTTGGCAATCTGTTTTACTGCCTCACCAGCATCTGAGTAAAGGATTTCCTCCTAACATTTTACCTAAATCTTCCCTCTTTTTGTTTAAAGCCATCCCCCTTTGTCCTATCACTATCAGACTGTGTAGAAAAAGTTGGTCCCACACCTGCTACCTGCTTGTAAGCTCTCCTTCAGTACTGGAGGGCTGCAATGAAGATCCTTGGAGCCTTTTCTTCTCCATCTAAACAAGCCCAGATCCCACATCTTTTGTTCATAAGAGAAATGCTCCAGTCCTTTGATCACCTTCGTGGCCCTCCTCTGGACTTGCTCCAACAGTTCCATACCCTTCCTGTGCAGAGGGCCCCAGGTCTGGAAAGAGTACTCCAGATGGCCTCACCTCCCTTGGTCTGCTGGCCATCCCTCTTTTTTATGAAAGCATTGCTAAAAACACATTTTGGTGCTGTAAAAAGTCTAAGAAATAAATTCTCAATGTGTGTTATGAATATTAAATGAATGAAGACAGAAAAATGCATAGCAACGAGAGACTCATCAGTAGTACTCATTAATTTTTGACATTATTTAGTGACTCAGACAGTTGTTCACTGAGTTCAAAATGGAAGTAACTATAGTCACTGAGAATAAAAGTATACAAATAGAAGTAGAAATATTATTTAAGTGTATGAATTCTGAGGTATAGGTATAGAATAGCCCAGTAACAGTAACAATGAATGATACTAAAAGATCATTTCAGATTATGTCCGCAGGAGGTCAGGAGGCAACTTTTTCAGTAGGAATTATTGTGGTTAAATCTGAAACACTGTAATGAACCTCATTTTGAGAGCACAGTGAAAAATTTGGGCTCTTCTTTGTTCCTTTCCAAATAATTTATATTACCCAAATAGTCCTTTTTTATTTTAATCAAATAAAATGTATATGTCAGTGTCAGCACAACTTCTGACATGATTTAAAATAATCAGTTGTGATAGTATTGCTGATATTTTTCCAAAGAACGCCTCCACAAGTAATAATGAAAAAGAAATAGATGAAAATAATCACAGAGCTTCAAATCTAGATTCATTTACAACAGATTCATTTAAAACTGAATTTGCCTGTCTTTCTTAGGAAGGATACAAAAAGCTAGCACACATTTCAACACCTTGCTTGTCTTCCCTAGCAAGTTCCTGATTTCATATGTTGTTGTCTGTAAAAACTTAAATTCTTAGCCTTCTGCAGGAAGCCTCCAACTCTTTAGTCTATACTTCTGGATTGATAATGTATTTGCAGTCTGTCACTTATTTATGATTTAGCAGAGGCATTATTTTTCTTCTCTTCCCTGCTGCTACTATAACAGTGATACATAAATGTAATTTATTTTACAGATGTGTTCAGGGAAAAATTTATTTGGATGCCTTAGTATTTCTACTGTTGGCCTTCACAGGACCTTGAATTAGCTTCAGTGTTAGAGAAACTCATGTATAACTAAGGGTAAAGAAAGAACCTTAAGACTTGATCACACCTTCAATTTGCCTGGGAATTTCTAGAGCAACATATAAAAGAAATATATTCCAGATCTGGCAAGAAAGTCTGTTTACCAGAGGTGCAAGTGGCTTAAATCTTCCAGTTAATTTAATTCTTCTGATACTTCAAATTGAGTTTTTATTTTTTCAGATTTTCTGGGTAAATATACAAAATATCTGCACAATATGAATTACTTATGTCTCTCTTTTTTGACAGAAATTAATCTCTACTTAATGTTCAAGAAAGGTAAGTTGTGCAAAATGGTATAAAATACAATCTTCTACCTTGATATTTTACTATTTGTGCAAAGCAGCATGAAGATTGACAGCACACAGGAGTTTTAAAAGAAAAAAGGAAAATATCATGTTCTGTCTTTGAAGTTATTTTAGTGAAATGCTACAATTTTCTCCCGTTATGACTACATACACCAGAAATGTCTCCTTGCATGCATTTTAACAAACAAAACACTGGGGATCTACTGTTAAACTGCAAAGTTTTCGGCTGCTGTTATATTCCTCAGTGTGGAATCCATGAGTTTTCTGTATTGGTAGCCCTTCCATAGAGGAAAAAGCCTCCCTTCAACCTTTTTTTTTTAATTCTTGATATTATTTGGCTGCAGGAAGGAATGTAGCCAACTAGATCCATGACTCGGAACCAAGAGCATTGTACAAAGCTGGGAAACTGCAAAATTCATCCTGAAAGGGCTTGCAAGACTTCTAGTTATTCTGTGTAAGGCAAGCAAATCAAGCTTTAAAATCAAATGTATGAAATACAGGTCAGGGTAAACAATAGGTACAGTGCTCTACTTATCATAGTAGTAAACTCAAGGTATGCATCATGCTTTCAGTTAATAGCCATAATATTTTCCATGAAAATAATCAAAAATTCTGCCTCAGGCCCTCCGTGATACATACTCTCAGCTACTTGCACAAATTGTTTTCCATAAATTGTAATTGTTTCTTTTAGTAACGATAATAGTAGCAGTAATTAACAAAATACATTTTTAAAAAGATAGTATTGTAATTTTCAGTTT
Source organism: Callipepla californica brunnescens (assembly GCA_023055505.1). Classification (NCBI taxonomy): domain Eukaryota; kingdom Metazoa; phylum Chordata; class Aves; order Galliformes; family Odontophoridae; genus Callipepla; species Callipepla californica. The sequence continues at coordinate 6,551,652 of JALIRH010000001.1, forward strand.
TCAAGGGACTGAGGGTGAGACAACATCATACCCAAAACATCAGCATAAATAGCCATGTACCCCTTTTTATTTTTTCATTCTGAGTTATGTGGGACAGGACGCAGAATTCTTAGTACACCTATGTATTAGAATGGTCTGTATTGAATATTTACACCTCTTATTTGTACAAAATTGTAAGCAATTATAAGCAGGTCTTCTAATCAGGAAGGTCAGGCAAATACAGCTACAGATAGCAATTGTAACTAAATATATGTTGTTAATTGCAAATATATACTGGTAATCTTAATTATTTTTCTAACCTATCTCAGAGAAGCACAAAGGCACAACATAATAGCAGCTTTCAAGCTCCATGCTGAATTTCATTCTTTATCCACGTGACACATAAGCTAAAGAAAACCACGTTTTTATTGAAAATGCTTCAAAACATAAAGTCTGCTGCAAGTTCAGCAGTGCACTTTCTCATTTTGGAAGCTTTTTAATATGCTTTGAAGACAGGGATTTATAATGTCAGAATTCAGTATTCTGTTAAATACAAAAACCGAAGCCATTACTGGGAACAAGTCACTGAGTCTTCCTTGCTACTTTACCCATAAAACATAGTCCTACTTCTCAAATGAAGAACAACGGAAGAAATTTAGTCATTTTATTTTCCATTATTTGGCAAAGAGATTTTTTTGAAAAACAAATCCTTATTTACAAAGCCTGTGATTAGATATGCCAAGTCTTCCTGCATATAGGGTAGAGAAAAAAAGCTGCCTAGTGAACTAGTTAGTGAAATCTATAATTTTAACTGCATCACTCACAGCACTCCACAATGTTTGGATTTGGATTACTCACACAAATCAATTCAGGATATGTTCTGTACCACCATTAAGTATAAAATGAGGTTGAGAGAATGAAAGAATTATATTTTTCAATGCCAGCAACATGGCTGGCATATGACTGTGTTTTATGAAACAAGTATAGACTCATAAAATAATCAAGAGAAGAAGTGGCTAGAATAACAGCAGTTTAGCTGGAAGAGAACTAAAAAGATTATTGAGTCCAACTACATGACCTTTTCATGGCTAAACATAAGTTAAAGTATATTGTTAAGAGTGTCATCCAAATACCGCTTGAACACTGGCAGGCTTGGGACACCAACTATCTCTATAGGAATCCTATTCCAGTGTTCGACCACCTTCGTGGTAAAGAAATGTTTCCTAATAACTGGTATGAACACCCTCTGGTAAGTATTGTACCAGTCCCATCCATTCTATAATTGATATGAAGGAGTAGAGACCAGCCCCTCACCCTCTGCTTTCTTTCCTCAGGAAGTTATAGAGAACAATGAGGTCACCTCTTTGTCTTTTTCAGACTAGACTCAAGTGTCCTCAGGATGTCCTCACAGGACAGGAATTCTGACCATGTTACCAGCTTTGTTGCCCTTCTCTGGGTGTATTTAAGTGCTTTAACATCCTTTCTATATTGTTGAGCCCAGAACTATGCACAATGCTCAAGGTAAGGATGCACAGTGCTAAATACAGTGGCGTAAAAATTTAAGTCTCCTGTCCAACTTCTCATTTACAATAGGGTTAACTTCAAGATTACATCGGCCTACTCAGACCTTGTCTGTTGAGTTGTGAAAATTTCCAAGTGAGGCCTTACAGCATTACTGAGCAACGCTACCCAGTGTTTTAATTAAACTCATGGTCATTTTTTTCCTCTTTTCTTTATGTTCTATTTTCCCTTGCTTCATCTTGTGAGTGTTAATTAGTTATTTGCTGTGGAGCTGTGTCTGCCTCCATCTTCTCTATAACCTTCCATCAGGTGTTTAGGAATAACTCATTTCCTGATGTTTAAATAAACTCTCAGCCTCTCTTCAATGACACTTCTTCTGGCCATTAAACATCATGCTGACATTCTGTAGGAAGCTCCTCAGTATAACTGGAGACCTCAAACTGGGTCCATTTGTCTGAATGTGGTCTCACAAGTACCTGAAGACAAAATTCGTTCCTATGGCATGCTCCCTACACATTTATTTTTGCAGCTCAACGTACAGCAATAATGATCATAAGACATTTTTCAAATTTATTGTTAAACAATTAATTGATATCAGGGTAAAAGCAAATTCCACAGAAAAATTCAGATTTGACGTGTGCTTCAAACAAGTTTTGTTGAGCAGACCTTAGTAACACTGCACATTTTGAGATAGGATCACGCAAAAATCAATTGCTTTGTGGGAAAAAGACACTGTCTGCAATGTCTGCACTTTTTTTTAAACTGCTTTGAGCATCAATTGTAGATTTTCAGTTTTCCTCATTTTGAAGGATTAAAAAGAATATTGCATTTGCTTTGTAGTTCTCACATTATCTCCCAGTTTGAAAACACACTCGCAAAAACATTTTTTCATAGCCTGCCCATTTTATGTCAATAATAAAAATAAGCTGCTTCAAGAAAAGAACTATAAATGTAGCTGTATATAAAAATATCAACAATTCCATGAAAGCAAGTCCAGTTGCATATTCAAGACCTTTGCAACTGGAGATAGAGATCACTAATACTGTAGCATTAATGTAAGCCCAATTCTTCATCCCTTAATATTGCTGCAGGGAGTTGAAGAGACCAGATTCATACATCATTCTGACAGTCCATGTACATTTAGATTTGTTTTTTGTATAATTGAAAGGCTGGTAGTGATTCCCAAATAACTTCTAATACTGGGAACATACAATCTTAAGGTAAGCACAATATGAAAGTTTATATGAAAATTGTTATGCACTTTTCAGAAGTGACCAGATTTGCTCCTGTCTTTTTGGATTTTTATTTATTTTCTTATTTTTTTGCCAGAATTGAAGAGGAGATGTAGCCATCTTGATCATTTAAACACAGGGTGTCACTGGCACAGGCTGTGAGCTCATAGGCTAGTGGGAGCAGATAAAAGTTCAGTGATACCTGGACTGATTGTTACCACTAAACTAGAAAAGTCTAAGCAATGAAATTTAGACTTTTCTTCATTCTTGTTTTCACTTATGGACATTCAGGGTCTTTGTAGGCTGCTCACTACCCAAGCTTTTAAGCAGGCCCACACTACATGTTATTTTATACAATTTGACTAGTTCCTGCATCAGTTTTGTCTCTTTTTCCCATTTTTATCTTACTTCCTCAAACAGCTCCCAGAGTTCTTTCTCTTCCAACTTAGGAACTGTTGAATGCAGCTCTACAGGATTCCTTGTGTTCTTTCATTAACAGTTAACTAAGTGGATGTTACAGAAAGGAATTTCACAGAATCACAGAATGGCTTGGGTTGGAAAGGACCTCCAAGGATCGTGAATCTCCAACCCCTCTGCCACAGGCAGGGCCACCAACCTCCCCATTTAATACTAGACCAGGCTGCCCAGGGCTGCATCCAATCTGGCCTTGAACACCTCTAGGGACGGTGCACTCACAACCTCACGGGGCAGCCTGTTCCAGCACCTCGCCATTTTCATTGTAAAGAACTTCTCCCTGACATCCAACCTAAATCTTCTCTCCCTCAACTTAAAACCATTTCCCCTTGTCCTGCTGTTATCTACCCTTTCAAAGTGTTTACTCTCCTGCTGTTTATGGGCTCCCTTTAGGTACTGAAAGGCTGCAATTAGGTCACCCTGCAGCCTTCTTTTTCTCCAGGCTGAACAAGCCCAACTCCTTCATCCTGTCTTCATAGGAGAGGTGCTTCAGCCCCCTGATCATCTCTGTGGCTCTCCTCTGGACCCTCTCCAACAGCTCTCTGTCTTTCTTGTACTTTGGGCTCCAGGCCTGGACACAGTACTCCAGATGGGGCCTCTCAAGAGCAGAAGTAGAGAGGAACAATCACCTCCCTGTCCCTGCTGGCCACTCCTCTCCTGATGAAGCCCAGGATACCATTTGCTTTTTGAGCTGCAAGAAGAGCACACTGCTGGCTCATATTAAGTTTTTCATCCATCAGGACCCCCAGGTCCTTCTCTGCAGGGCTGCTCTCTAGGAATGCTCCTTCCAGTCTGTATAGATGCCTGGGATTCCTCCAGCCCAAGTGCAAAACCTTGCACTTTGCCATGTTGAAGCTCATTAGGTTCACCTGGGCCCACCTTTCAAGTCTGTTGACGGCCCTCTGAATGAATTTCTTGAACTGTTGAGTACATTTCCAGGTTTGTACCAAATAGTAGTTCTATAATTACGTAAAAGACTGATATACATCTGAGGCAGAGATTATTATCTTGTTATCTAGACTATTACCTAGATGTGACAAGTACTAGGGATCTTGGATAAAAGAGATAAACTTATTCACTGTAAGTGTTGCATTTTAATTTGATTTATGTATTTTTCCTATTTGTTTAGTTTGATATATTTTTTTCCAACTGTGTTTGTTGTTTTTGTAGTGAGGTCAATAGAAATAGAACTGCTATCTCCGCTGAAGTAGAGAATTCAGATAAAAGCATATATGGTCTCTTTAGGCAACTCAGAGCTTCTTATGAGGTTTCCTCAGGTCAACAGGGAGGCTGTTATCTGTTAGTGCTCTTTGAGGCTCAGCTTCCTTTAGCAAATACAAGGCAACAATTCTTCTGAGAGACAAAACCAATTAAGAGGCAATCAGTATCTCCAGGTACAGTGTGAATCATGAGAGCAATTTCCCTTCCTTCTAATGAGCTTTGTGTCAGTCACTGATTCCATGAAAGTATTCCACAGCTGTCTATACCATCTCTATGGTGTCTATTTTTACTCCCCCCCATGAGATTTGAAGGTTAGAGAGAAGTTTAGTGTAGGGCTTCCCTCAGGCAGAACAAAAAATGAAATATATTTTATCACTAAATTGAACACTAATCTTGGCAGGATTCCTGTTTCCTTTTGGGAAAAAAAAAATAAATCCATAACAGATTTGAAACATGGGATTTAGAGAACTATAAGTATTAGGCTGTATAAAAGCAAAGGAAGCAGAATCAGTATTTGGAACATATTGTTAAGATGAGCAAAGTTGGTCCTTAATCTAGATCTGCAATCTTCAATTTCCTTCTTTAATGAAATAAAACCTGATCTTCGTTATCATGTTATGTCTGTTATTTTAAGATTATTATTTTGAATATGTCTAAGTAAACTGCTGACCCAAACTCCTGCATACAATTTTTCACTTCCTAATTACAGCCTTTTCTAATAAGCAAATTGAAACTAACTTGCACTTCTTGTTAGTTCAAGATAATTATGGAACTTAACACTTAATTACACTTGCAATTGAGCACAGCAGCCATCTTAGAACAGCAGACCTAATCAAATAATCATTTTTTTCAAATAAAGTTAAATATGCTCAAAATTTACTTCTTGATGCATATAAAATAACATTTTACAGTAAATGTTATTTATTGTCTGTTGGAGATAGACCCTGCTGATACAATTCATTTGTCTGAATGTTGATGTGTGTATGTGAGCCAGATGTCAAGGCTCCCTTTAAAGCACAAGTAAAGCAAATTCTCTTCTAAAATGTGGTTTCTTCTATTTGCAATTATATCTTTAAAACAGGGCAGACGAACGCAGATGAACTGTACTTTTTGCTGATTGCAAAGGGTTTGCCCAAGTGGCTGATCATCCCATAATTCCCCTGACAAATTTCAATTGTTCCATTATCTAGTTCAGAGGTCCCAGCTGTAAAAGATACAAGATTAGATGGTTTGGTATATCAGACAAAAGTCCAGATTTTTAATTAGGGAATTGATATAGAAAATGAATGCGTATAAGACTTAAATAAAACTTTTACTATAGAGAGAAATTTGTAGACTACTCAAAGGGTCATACCAGAAATGTTCTTATCCTATTCTTCAGATTCAAAAGGAGTTGCCAATCAGTAATATCTAAATTACTATAAACGTACTTTAAAAAAACAAAAAAAAAAACAAAAAAAAACCAACTAGTAAACCAATAGAAAACGTGAAAAGTCAATTGCAAAGCTGAGTGAGATTAATGAAATCCATTACTTTTCTAAGTGAGACCCAGTTTGATACATAGGGCTCATCTCATTAAAGATTTCTTGCTATCCATTGCAGTCACAGAGGTGTTTATATTTCAGATTATGAAACCTCATGAAACAAAAGTGGTATTTCAAATGATTAAGACTCCTGCAGAAAGAGATGAAACAATCGATCTACAACTGAGGTTTTTTTTCTAAACGTGTTGGATGATTACTTAGATCATAGTCTGCATATGTACATGCACATGTATATATATTATATATATATATATATTTTTTTTTTTGTATGCAAATGCCATTCATTCATTTATTTATGTGCATGCCTATGTATATATACTGGCACACATATATATGCATGTGTATGAATATGTTTAGATTTGTATAGACATATGCATATAAATAATTGAAATTGACCTAATACTAGGAATTTGTATTAAATCTACCTTGGCTCAGCACAAAGTTTTAGCTTGCTGAGTTAATCAACACTGAATCTTCAGGCAGAGGTTTATAAGATCATTGCAACCTATACCGATCATTGCTACCTACACTGACTTCAAATTGCTGACTCCACTTTTGCTCCCAACATGGATTATTAAACAAATTTTCCACTTCAAACTGTTAATAAATCTTACCTTTCACTTTACAATCTATCCACTAGTTTAGAAAATTCACTGATATTAGTACAAAACCACACAGAGGGGCAAAATACTATGGGATATGGATATTTCTCTAAGATGAGGAAGCTGATCTGAATACCAACAAGACTGGTTAGCAGAGGACTCCTTCTTTCTGTATACAGTAAATTCTGAAATGGCGTAGAGCTTATTGAAAGTAATACGGTACAGTGAATATGTTCAGCAAAAACCTGTGGAGATAAAAATAGTTGTGGAATAGGACATAAGTAAAGCTGTGCTAAATAATAGAGTAAGTGCTGTGGAGACTGAGCTTGGGGTTGCTCAGAGGACAGGCTTCCTACATTCAGAGATCATTTCAGTTCTGACCCAGCTAATATGCACTGATCCTAAGTTTCCTGCAGTTCAGTACTCTTCAGTATTGTCCACAGTACTGGAAAGTTTCTCACTGTGTAATCCTTCTGAGCCAATCTGAGTGTATATTTCAATGACTTATGTGGGTATATTCTGATCTAAATTGTTACTTGATTCTAGCCCACTACATCTATTTGACTGTTATATCACTCTACTCATGATTTCAGATACATCTCCTATACTTTACATTGTTGTGATGTTTGTTTTATAAAGCAATGAAATAAATGCATATATCAATTCAGCCCTCATAAAACCAGCAAACTAGGATGAGAACAAACTACAGGGGAAAATTAAATGGAAAGAATTACTAAAAATTTGTTTGACTTCCTTCTGTTTGGGGGGAATTTTTGATTTTCTTCTCAAAAAGATTTGAAAGGTTCTTTATCAGAGATTTTCCACCAGTGCGGTGTTGTAGAAGGAGGTGAAATGTTAATCACTGTTCACATTTTTTCATGTTTTTATTGCAGAGTATGGCAGCTGACTTATCTCCTTTATTTCATGAGACCCCTTTATATAGGCATGAAGAGGATTTCTCACCATATAGATCACAGGATGATAGAGGTATGAATATTTTTGTATGTGTGTGTATATTTTATATCTGTAGAATTAATAATGATTCAAAACTGTGTTCTCAAGTTACTTAAGTGGCAAAGTCCTTAGGTTTATACTTTGGTGTTTGCCTGATTATCTATTATCTTATCAACATTAGCACCTAAACTAGTGCAACAGAAAAAGATCAGTAGACTAAAGTAGTAAGTTTTGAGGTTCCTACATCTATATTGCATATGGTTGGGAGCTTTTCCCTATAACTGGGTTGACTCTTGTCCCTGATACGAATGTTAAATTTCTTCATATGGTCCAGTTCTGTCCAAAAGACTTATCATTGGTTATGATTATGACATACTCAGGGACAGGAACACATACTATGCTCAACTGAAGAAGATTTCCCAGTTAAGTTTCCCTCAGAATGAACCTCCTTTGGATGTATCAAAACTATTCTAAAAAGATCAACTCAATTGAAGAATTTATTTCAAAGCTGAGTTACTTCTCTGAATCAAAACAATGATGCAGATGAAGCCAGCATGAACATAATGATGTTAAAAAAGCTATTTTTGGAAGTAAAGCAGGGAAGTCAAGGCTATATTTCAGAGTGGGGTTATGTTCAGTTTACTTAGTGGGGGGTTTACAGTGATGCTTGATATTTTTTTCTATTTAGTTTTGCTTGGAAATTTTTCCTCTGTATTTTCACCAATTCTTTTGAGTAAGTAAACACCAGAGGCTATTAAAATGCTTACAAATAGGTTAAACTAAATGCAAAATAGACTAGAAAGTTAAGGATTTTGATCAGTATGTATAAGGTAAAAAGAGTTTTTGTGAGACTGCACAAGACTGATTGTCTACCAATGATTCAGACGTACTGAATTGATACTGAAGGTAGGATATTCATCTGTCTCAAGTGTGATGGAGATGAATGAAGAATCTGTGACATACTTATATTCAACCACAGATCTATATCTACAGTGCTTCTAAGAAAATATCCAGAAGGACAACAAATTCAGTCTCCCTTTGAAATCTCTTATTTTTGAGTAGAGGCCAATAGCACTTTTGTGATGTCTGTTTCAGCTATATGATACTGCAAATGAGTTGAACACCATTTCAAGAATTCGTTTTAAAAAGGTAAAAAAGAATAGTTAAGAAGAAAGTATGGAAGGCCAGACGCTGACAGTGTACATTACCTATACCTGCCAGATATGAGCATTTACTTTGGGTACTAATTCCACTGTACTATCAAAATGTTGCACAAAATTTTGAGGCTCCTCTGTTAAAAATCTATAGTTAAATATACTAAGTACCATCAGAAAAGTATTTATACAAGATTCTCTAACCATTCCAGGTGGTTGAGAATGCACTGAAACCTTTATTTTGTAATGGGAGAATATATTTTATAAGTCAGGTTATTCATTCAAATGTCTCATTGAGAAACCATAGAAGAAGGATTTCTTTTCTCTGTACCACTATTTAAGTTTTCATTAAACTAAAAATCTAAACTTCGTCAAAATTGATAAACTTTTGAAAAAAAAAAAATCTGATCTGAGTAATGTATTTACTGGGATTATTCGTGGGAGAATAATTACACAGTTAAATTCACAAAAAGCCTCCAAAAATATCTGACCACTTTTTACTTACTTAATAATCATAGTTTCCCTAATAAGAATTTTCTGCTTATAATTATAGCAGGAGCCAGAGATTAATTATCTATTTTGTTGTATGCTTTAAATGTGCCCTATGTTTCAGGTGGTCCCAGAAAGGGAAAAGAAAGGAGATAAGTGTTTGAGTTTCTTGTTCTATCACATTTAACAAGCCAAGATTCTTCAAGTCTCATTACAGTTGTATAATTTTGTAAATTCAGAGTAGCCCCTTTACTCAGTGGAACAACACTATATCTGTTGAGAAGAACTGATGAAGAAAGGCTCAAACACCCAAACTCTGGCTCTAATTTGATATGAAAGATCTTTGTGTGCACAAAACATTAATAAACTTTGGAAATAATAGTTTTCATGTTCAAATGTATAAAGGGTATAAAATTGACTGGTAACCTATATAGTTTCTTAATTGTAATAATCTGCAGAATAATTCTCCAGAAAGTTAGGAATTTTTTTCTTTGTGGGAGTGTTTGAAGAGAAAGCAAAATGTATGAAATAAGATACTAAGTTTGGATATTGTGTAGGCTTCACTTCTTCAGACATGGGAAGTTGTGTGAAAAGTATCTTTATATAAATACAGATTATTTGCATATTGCTATATAACATGTACAAAAACCAATAGCCTTAAGAGCAGTGTATATACAAAGAGTAAAAGTGTGTCATTCAAGGGTGAAACCTTCCCTTATCTCTTTTACCTGTCATGAAATAATTAACCCTTAAAATGATCACATTCATCAGAAGAGACCAATCTGGGGTAGGATGTTTGAATAATTGCATTCAGATCACTGAGTTATCCAGTACCTTTAAAAACATTAACAGTATTCTTGCAAAAAAGCTAAAAACTCACACAACAAAGGAGAATAAATGCTATAGATATGAGATGAGCAGCAGGAGGAAACAGAAAGAATCATATCAGTATGACTCAGTAGGCACTGATAGAAGTTACATATAGGTCCTTTTCTAGTAAATCACACAAGCGTAGTAATTACTGTAGCCAATATGTTACCAGAAAATACATGAAATTCAAGGCACTATGGCAGTATGAAGCATGAAATATGATGGTAGATGTACAAATTGGATGTTCAACTCAGGAGATCTTCAGAAATTTTGAGTTATTTCAAAGCATGGGAATTGAGTCATGCCGCATTAGCACATCCCAGTCAGTCAGATTCTAAAGCAAAAGAGCCAAAATATAAAGCAAACTTAAAAAAAAAAAAAAAAGATATTTCATTTCATTCTATTATAAAACAAATAGATTATATAAATATATATAATAATCATAATAATAATATATTTGATTATGGTGCATAAATGGGCAGGATGCCCAAAACTTTCTCAAAACAGCTACTTTACTGGAGCACAAAATACTTTAGTCCCTGAATCCTTTTCAAAAACATAGTAAAGTGCAGCAACCTACTTTGGAAACACAGCATAACATTTTCTACCACATTTATCTTTGTCTTCTGTTTGTTTCATTCTCTTCCACTCACAGTCATAATGGTACCAAAAGAAATAATGCACAAAAGGGAAGAGAACACTATAATAGCCCAAAGGAGTTACAAATGCCTACACAGGACAAACTGTTAGGAGTCCTTTAGTAGAAATATGAACTTGGTGATTTTCCAGAGCAGAAAAATCATTATTCACATGTATTTAAAATGGGTAACACGTTTCATTAAAACCATAATTCTCTAAGCCTTCTGCCACAGGATGAATAAATGGATCATTACAGTAACCATATGCATCTATATATAAAATAGGGACAAAGCACAACATTGTAATTATAGCTATGATACCAGATTCTTTATCAAGAGAATCAGAAGAATCTAGTCACTACATCACAGAAGAGATTCGTATTAATTCTAATGCATTGATTTTCAAAACTTCTGTCTTGAAACAAAATTTACAAGCTCCTAAGCTGTTTGAATACTAAATTAAATAACAACTAAGGATTAATTTTAGCCTGCCTTGTGATCGCACCTGGAAATGCTCTAGCCATCTGTATTCCAAGATAACTGTTTGAACATCAGCCTAAAAAAGGATTAGAAAAACAGATGGGGAAAATCCATTTCTGTATGCCAATGTAATAACATAATTTATATTGTTGTAAGTTAACTAATGAGATAAATAAAGAATAAATAATCTTCTAAATTTTTTTACATGAAATGCAATACCATCTATTTTAAAATGTTACAAACATTAAATAGCCACAAAATATTGAATTATAGAAGTAGGTTATGATATTTATAAATATATATATTATGTATTTTAGGTAGATTCAGTGCTCTATTATAGAACTGTCCAATAGAAGCAGTTTTATCACCTATAAGGAAGCTTACAAATATTTATTTATAAGGAGTACTTGCTAAAATGTGCTGTATTTGTGAGAGAAAAAGCTTGAATTTTTAAATTTGCTTTCTGTCTTTGAGTATTAATTTAAGTAAGCAAGTCTGGGCTAGAAGTTTTGAAAAATTGTCAAAGTTAAGCTCTAGAACAGATTGCCAAATTAAAGTCTCTATTGCAGCTAAGATTTTTGATGCAAGTTAGTAGAAGTCGTTCTTTTAGAAAAAATATTTTGAAACAATGGGATAATTTCTGAGATTCCCTCAATCTGAATCTCACCACTATAGTTCATACATAGCTGAACACTGAACACTATTGCTCTTAAAACAGATTTCTTTCACTTTTTAACTGGGGTTTGTACATTTCAAGTCCAAATCATATTGTTCACTGGAGGAGACCATCCAAATTATCCACGCATTTTAAAACCCCACATAATATCTCCCAGTTTCATTTTCATTACAAATAGGAAATGATATAACATTTCATAGCCTGTCACATTAATGTCTCAACCTAGGTTTGCTGATGAGCACTGATCTTGAAATGTGACTATTTTAAAGATCCTTTGAATAACTCACTGGCTGAAACCACTTTTCTCCAGACTTACATCAGAAACCATATATTCCTGTACCTTCATATTTACTCCAGCTTTGTTTGTTTGTGCTTTGGGGAGTGATAGCAGCCTGAATGAATATCCTTATTTACTTTTTGATGCTGAAAGTTACCTTTATTAACTGGTATTTGTAGTAAATGCATCTGTACCTATTCAGTCAAGTGTCCTTGACAACTATATTTTTCCAATACACAGCTTATACAGTTTTAACTCCTAATTCTTTGTTTTGTTTTGCTCTGTTTTCAGAAATGATACCATATTTTTATGTCAAAGTTTTGATGGTATTGCTAGCAGTATTATACTCAAATGAAAACCCTTTTGCCCCACTACTCAAAAGAATCACCAGAAACGTCTTCAAAAATTCCCTTTCAGCAGTGCTTTAGAGAACAATCACTTAAGAGCTAGATCAAGAAAAGTGATAAATAACATTAGGCAAGAAAATTACCTTTCAAAATGATTACTGAAGCACTATTTCAAAGGGTTATGTTTGGTTTTGAGTTGAAATCCATTTAATTTCAGGTTTTTCTGTTTTTCCTTTTGCTTGTTTGTTTTAATGTTTGATTATTTTCTACATAACTCATGGGAAAAGCAGACTTCTTAAGTTTAAAGTTTTTAAAAAAATCAAACACAGTAAGATTTTCTTAACAAATGATTTAATGGCTAGTACCCATCCAGACTCAGTTCATAAATGAGTGGGACAAGCAGCCTGGCTGCCTGCTAGTTAATCATAGGCTCCCTGGATTATTTACTTATCTTTTAATTACACTATATACCAACAATTTGGCAACAGGATTGTTTATCATTATATAAAGTTATGTTTGTCACATGAGTACAAGAATGTATATAACCTTGCCTCATTTTCCTCCATGCTTTTATCTCTGGCTGCAGTCTTTATTCTTATTTAAATTCTTCCTGCTTCTTTTTAGGAAAACCAGTTGGGTTCTCCTGGCAAATACCACAGGAAAGCAGCACTAATTGCTCCAATTGTTACTGGAGAGCCAGATGGGCAAAGTAGACTGCTGGGCCAATCAGTGATATCTGAAAAAAATACTTCCCAGAATTTAGGAAGCTAATCATCCTTAGGTTTATAATACTGTTGTTTTTAATCTTGAATCAATTCTTCAAATTAGTGTCATTTTTAGGTATTAATAGTTTGGCTATTCCAAGTTTGAGGAAGTGTGTATAAAATGGTATTGATTGCTTAAAACAACAACAAAAACAAAACAAAACAAAACAAAAAGAAAAAAAAGGAAAGAAAAATGCACTGACAGTGCATTCCAGCTTCATGCACTGCTTAAAGATCCTGTATGGAAGAAAGAATCTTTTCAATTTTTAAAAGTAAAGGCGCTGAAGTATGAGGAAATCAATACATGACAGGTACAAGTGCTCTCATTACTTATTTTCTATTTGTGTCCCATATTGAAGCAGTTATTCATATAAGAAATCACCATTGCTGCTTATATTACTCTTACATCCAACCTAAATCTTCCCTTTTTATATTTGAAACCATTTCATCTTGTTCTATTACAACAGACTCTCCTAAAGAGCCTGTCCCCTTCTTTTTTGTAGTCCCTCTTTAGATATAGGAAGACCACTACCTGATCGCCTCAAAGCCTTTTCTCCTCCAGGCTGAACAGCCCCATCTCTCTCAGCTGTCCTCGGAGGGAAGGTGTTCCATCCCTTGGATCATTTCTGTGTCGCTCCTCTGAACATGATCTGACAGATCTATGTCTGTCCTGTACTGAGGACTCCCCATCTGGATACTCCATTATCCCAGGTGAGGTCTCACCAGCGCAGAATAGAGGGGCAGGATCAATTGCCTTGTCTTCAGTCACCTTGACTACATGTAAGTTAGGATGGTAATCATGCCTATAAGTTCAGGGCTTCTTATTGCTAATATGTTTCAGAAAAGAGATGATCAAGGCTGTATTGAGAGTGTTCAGCAATTTCTTTTTTGATGTATGCTACCGGACATGGACTTAGAAAGAAGCAGGTCAAGTCTACACTGCTAACACTTTTGATAGACTGATTTTCTCTCTAAATTTAAGTTTCAATATCCATTACAATCAAGTCAATAGTCATATATATAGTGATTACATGAGTCTATTGATTCAAGAAAAATATTTTAAAGTTCTGCATATTTTTCAAGTTCTCAGGTGTCATTACATGTTAGAACTAAAGGTTCAACAGTACTGAGATATTTCTGTTATTGGGAAGGCAGCAAAAAGCAAACGTAGTACATCAGACACTTGCAAGAACACAATGGATGGTGCTATTTTTAGTTTTGAGATACTAGACTAATATGACCTTGAAAAGAATTGGACAGAGCCTTTTTCAAAATGGAGCTATTATTAAACATCTTAAATTATCTGCAGTTAAGAAAGAAACTGTTTCTGTCATTTACAGCTGCACTAGCATGTTGTGAATCGGGTATTATGTGACAGAAGATAGAAATTTTGTCACCAGAAAAAAGAAAAAAAAGGTCAGTTTAACTAAATCTAAGAAAAATGAATACACTATATGTTTTGTAGGTTAATTGGAGACTTCTTAGAATGCATTTGTCTATTCATTCCCTTTGTCAACCTTGATGTAAATAGATATTGAAAATATAATAAGACTTCACATTTCCTGGTTAACAACAGTTTCCAAACTCTTAATACATGGTATTATAGATGCAAAATTCTGATGTTGCTCCTTTGATTGAAGCTCAATACAAAGGTAAGAAAATAAATAAATACATAATTAATAAAAATGGGATTTTTCCTGCTACACCTGGATTATATCTGTTTGAGACAAAAACTGGGTAAGGAATGTGGGACGTGAGTGCCTGAAGCTGACAGGTAGTCAAAAGTACAGAAGAAAACACTGCCAAAGAATAAATGTGTTTCCCCTAAAAAAAATAACCTTGCCTGAATGGGCAATTGTCTCCAGACAATAATTTGCGGAGGAAAGGAGCATTTGTAGTTCCTATGATTCTATACTGTACTGCCCAATAATCATTGTCATGTTTTTGACTGATAGTAACAAATACAAGCTCTGTGTAATCTGCCCTCTTTACAGATTTTGCAGGTTGTGTTTCTTCTCTATAGCTAACACTCTGAAAGAAGTAAGTTGTTAACTTTCTATTTACTGACTGAGAAAAAACAACAAATGTGGTTGATTTATTAATTAGAAATAAATTATTACAAACTAGCAAAGAATTTCCTTTGTACAAAAGGAACTGCATGTAATATGTGGAGTATTTAGAGTCATCATATGGTCAAAGAAGAGTCTTACTGAAGGGGCAAATTATGGCACATAAACTAGATTCTAGTGCACCTTGTAGCTCTGGCGTGAAGTGGTGTTAAACCATTCCACATAAAACGTGAAGATGGACTCCCAAAATGTAGTGTCTGAGTGTCTTTTTATCACTTTATTTTTTGCATTTTCATTTCTGAATCACAGTTCTTCTCCATTAAATATCAAAGAACTTATTTAAAACACATACAAGTGGTTGGATGTTTTATCATCTTTCCTTTATACACCTCTGTGGGGCATGTGTCTCTAAATGTAATGTTTTTTCCTTTCCCTTTTCCCTTTTTTTCCCTTTTCCCTCTCTCCTCCTCTCCTCTCTCCTCCTCTCCTCTCTCCTCCTCTCCTCTCTCCTCCTCTCCTCTCTCCTCCTCTCCTCTCTCCTCCTCTCCTCTCTCCTCCTCTCCTCTCTCCTCCTCTCCTCTCTCCTCCTCTCCTCTCTCCTCCTCTCCTCTCTCCTCCTCTCCTCTCTCCTCCTCTCCTCTCTCCTCCTCTCCTCTCTCCTCCTCTCCTCTCTCCTCCTCTCCTCTCTCCTCCTCTCCTCTCTCCTCCTCTCCTCTCTCCTCCTCTCCTCTCTCCTCCTCTCCTCCTCTCCTCTCTCCTCTCTCCTCTCTCCTCTCCTCTCCTCTCCTCTCCTCTCCTCTCCTCTCCTCTCCTCTCCTCTCCTCTCCTCTCCTCTCCTCTCCTCTCCTCTCCTCTCCTCTCCTCTCCTCTCCTCTCCTCTCCTCTCCTCTCCTCTCCTCTCCTCTCCTCTCCTCTCCTCTCCTCTCCTCTCCTCTCCTCTCCTCTCCTCTCCTCTCCTCTCCTCTCCTCTCCCTTTCACCTTTCACCTCTCCTTTCTCCTTTCTCCTTTCTCCTTTCTCCTTTCTCCTTTCTCCTTTCTCCTTTCTCCTTTCTCCTTTCTCCTTTCTCCTTTCTCCTTTCTCCTTTCTCCTTCCTTAATGCTTTTTTTTTTCTCTTACTCTTTTCATATGACCTAAAATGAGGTTATATTTCTCAAAACACCTTCTAGCAGATACAAAGATGTAAATCAGACTGGATTATGTAAGAATGAAAGTTACATAATTTCTATACTTAATATATATTATCTCTGTCCTACACTACTTCCTGGTCTCAGTGTTTTCATTCAAAGCCACTAATACTTGTACATATGCAATAAATGCCACCTTAATTTTAATCCATCAAGAAATCTAATATTAATTATAGCCTACATCATAAATATTAAGTATCTCATTGTATTCTGATTCACAGTCCTATTTTTCTGTGAAATGATACAGATAACTGCAAAAAAAAATCTCTTCTTCACTGAAGTATACTTTCAGCTACAAAGCTAATACATCAAAGTAGAGATTTTGAGAATAGGCAAGAAATTAAAAATTTCAGTGATTGTATTTTGATTAGCACTCAATAATTTGCAATATTTTTCTATTTTTCCCTCTTATTTTTGTTTACTTCTGGTTGAAGTTCTGGAATTGTGACCTTTTCTCTCTGAACATCCTCAGAAGGACTGATATTATAGTTACAATATTGCAGCCATTGGAATTAAAAACAATAATGGAATGCTAAATGTTTACAGTGTGGAGATGCAGAAAATTGATTTCAGCAGCTTCTAACGACCTTATTTTCTTCTCAGTTTTACCACTGCAGGTCCTTTCACTCAGCCGGAGTTACTCTAGCCTAACTAAACAGTAAGTAAAGGAAGAATGAATTTATACATTTCTCCGAGTTTTAATTACTTTAAAGAATGTGACAGTGGCTAGTTGGGCCTGTACTGTCAGTTTATCTTATGGTGTCCCATGCTGAGGGCATGAAAACCATGACAAATGCCTTGTTTTACTTCAGGGCTAACCACATGTTACTCTTGGGCATCCCTTCAAGAGGAAGTATAATACAATTTGAAAAGTCAGTTTCTCAATTTGCTGTATGTATTCCAGGCATGTACAATGGATTCCTGTTCATGAGAACAACTCTGAAGCTATAAAAGAATGATATCCTGCCCCTGTTTTGAGGTTTGATTTGTATTTCCAGCTTTTTTTTTTTTTTTATGAAATCATTGAAATTATTAAATGCTTGTTACTTAGTTTATTATCCAGTCTGATGAACCACACAGCTCAAAAATTAAGGAAAAAAAAAAAAAAGTGTTTTTAGTTTAGACTGCTCCTACTAGATGAAATAAAAAGCAGGAATTGTAAATTTTTTCTAAGCATCATGTTATCACAAAATGTTTTTCATCTGTAAGTAGAGAAAATATATAGCATGCAAAAAAAAAGAAAAGAAAAAAAACAAAACACTAGGAGAGTTTATGAATGGCTACGTAAATGAGGAGTGCTTATCACTACCATGTTATCTTCCAAAAGTTCAGTAAATAAATTTTTATAGTTAGAAAAATTTATTGTTTTGAAACATTACAAATCTATTCCTTCTGATGAATCTGGAAATAGGTCTACAAAACCTTTACCAGAATATTCTGGAAATTTCTGAATAAGCTGACATTCAGAGAACCATTGGAAATGCCAGAAAGTGAGCCTGTGGGCCATGGTAGAACTGCATAGAGAAGTGCTTGGAATTCAGTACACATACTGGATGGGAATCACAGAATCACAGAACTGTAGGGGTTGGAATGGACCTCTAGAGATTATCTAGTTCAACCCCCAATTTAAAAAAAAAGTAAACAACTGCACTCTGTTGAGGGGCATGAGTGGGGATTCACTCCATTCCCATAAGAGATTAACTATTTCATGTCTGGAAGTCTGTAAGCAAGGCCAAGCACAGATCATGACAAGCTTTGCAAGTATTTTTTGACTCCAAATATGGAAAGAGTGAGGACATTTCACGCTTACTGATGTTTCTTGTAGCATGTTTCATCTTTCCTAAGAGATCATTCATTTCGTATGGACCTTTATGTCTGAAATGCCAAAATGTTCGCTTACATGTGTGTACAGATCAACTTCAAAATGAGAAGCTTCAAAATTTTCTTATAGCAAACTATTTCAGTTAAAATGCTGTTGGTATCTATACAGCTCTTTTTTATTAGAAGTAATTGCAGCTGGGTTTACCTTGTGAATTCACAATTTTGAAATTGAAGAAAATAAATTTCCCTATGTATTTCTTAATCTGAAAAACATTTGGTAGGAGGAAAACACCATGTTTGATCTGTTGACTGAGGAGTTACATAGGGTAGATAAACCAATCATGATCTAAGACTGAATCAATATATTAATCATGTGCTTTTAATTGTTATTTTCAATCCTTACAGGGAACACAACTGTTATTTTGTCTGTAATGTCTGAAATATTCCAGAGACATGTCATAAGCAAACTTTAAACAAAATATATTGCATTTTTTGAAATGAATAAAGAAATTGGTTTGCACAACTCAGTGAAGATCACAATATGTACTGTAATATTTACTGAAATTTAAGAAGATGGAGTTTTTCATCTGCTCAAGGCAGAATGTCAAGTATAAGATAGCATGCAACAATGCATATCATAAAAATAACTAACACAGTGTCCAAGAACAAAACTCTGAAATATTTTATACTCTTAACTAGTATGAAAATACAGAAAATGACAAGATGACATGTTTATAGAAACAAAGATTATCATAGCAATACTCAGTTATTTATATAGACCATTTGGTTTTTTCAGCAAAGTAAATAGTACTGTTTACCAATATTTGCTTACTTGGTACATTTTCATAGCACAAAATTCCCAATAAAACATTAGCACATTTCTCAGATCAGTAAACAATGACAAAAAGGAGCTTTAATTTTTCCCTGATAATTCTACTAGTGCACATTCTGATGTTGTAGACTGTGTGTTCAGCTGCCTAAAAACTAGTTTACACTGCCATTTTCAGAGTCCTGCCTTGCCTTGTCTCATGCTACCCATCTTAAAGATCTTCTTTGTGTAATTTCCCTGGCATATTTCTAAACCCGTGTGTGTAGCTAGCATGACTAAAATATTTCAAATATCAGTAAATATGCATGTTTAAAGAAGTACATTCATTCTTCACTACACTGTTTTAAATAATAGAGTAATCTATATGCTACTTTTCACAGAAGTCATCCATTAAGAGTATCTGAAAATATAAAAATAGTACTAGAATTATAAGTTTAGTATATTACTAAATTCTTATCTGCAAATGAGAAAATAAATGAAATCTCATTGCTATGAGAATGACTGTTCAATAAAAAATGGGAATAAATATTTACTTCTAGTTAATCGTAGAGCTCATCTAGTCCATAACATAGACTCTATATGGTACAGAGAAGATATCATCTGACCTTTAATTTTATCATTCACTTCTGTTCATTTATGAAAATAATACAGCAATATTTCTATAATATCAAAGTAATTCATTTGGGTAATATTGAATTCATGTAAATTCTGAGCTACATCCCCAAAATATAACTGTATTTACATGCTGAAGCAAAAATGCTATTGAAATGCTTTCCAGCCTTTCATTAATTTTATCATTTGAAATTGATCCGTTCCCACTTTGTCAATTAGAATTCAGACACTAAAAACTTGTCTGTCCCCGACCTTCTCTCAATAGAGAGAAACAATACTTGATGAGGATCATCCTTCTTTTTCTTTTATTAGATTTCTACTTGGAGTAATTGAATTAGAGACTTCAATTTAAGGGACTTGTGACGCATCATAAGTGAAAATTACGGAACTGATATTCTTGAGCTACTTGCAGATTTTAAAGATGAGCAGAAATGTATCTTTGGCTGGAAAAATACTTCTAGTGACAGTGTCTTACATGTGCATCTTTGAGAGTTTGAAAAGAGTGGGGTATTTCTGTCTTCTTTTTGAGTGATGCAAATACTACAGTAAAACATTTAATATTTGTATTTACTCATATTTATGATCCAAAACATGAACTAAGGGGCAACTTATGTTGAACAAAATATGAAAAGCTATTTGTTGACAATTATCTTTTTGTATTAAACACACCATAACAAAGTAAAAATGGAAAATTCCTGATTTCCCATTTTCTTCCCACCACCTCTCTTTTCAAAGTAGTTTGTTTTACAAATATTTATAAGAACCCTTGAAGTAATTGAAGTTTGATAAGCAACTGAATTTGGGTTTTTGCATGATAGGTAACGTATTTAAAGATTTAGCAAAATGCATATACACAGTTCAGGATTCTTGCTTTGAAAAAAATCTTTACTGTTTTGCCCTTCAAATTCCAGTTTAATTTCTTCAGAACTCTGCAAAACTAGATTATTTTTACCACAAAAATAGCAACAGCAATTATTACCCCAAGTCAACAGATTGCAGAAACCTGATAAATTATTTTTTTAAAAGCTGAACTTAATGTGAAATTAACTTCAATTGTGTATATGAATTTCAATTTATGACTTAAATAAAAACCCAAGGTAGTGCTGAAATTCATTCTAATGATAAAAATATTATTTTAATAATAAAATGAAGGTCATGATAATTAGGTTTTATACTTGAGGTCAACAAAAAGTTATACTTCAAAGAAAATAACTTATATGTAAAGGGAAATGGAATTTTCCTAACATATCCTTCAATACAAAACACTGTCTCTTAATTTTCATGCAGTTGTCCATTATTATACACAGTGATCACATTGCTATTTATCTTTAACAGCCATCCTGTCAGGCTCTTTCCAGCTCCAATACTACAACGGCTCCTTCTTTAGTAGCAACATATTCATATTGAAAATAACTCACTCAGGATTTTCCAATCATATAACAGTTTCACTACTATTTAAGCAAAGTGGTCAAGCTTGATGTTCAGCTAACATATATATTTAATGTCAATGTTTTATATAGTCAAAAAAATTAATTTCTTCATGAAGTATTCTGAAATACTTATAAAATAGAGCCTGACAGCCACTGGATGTTTTCTACTGATTTAATGGGTATTGAGTCAGCTCCATATTTCATATATTTTATTCCAACACTATGAAAAGCAATGAACATTGAAAGACAGATATTATTCATTGCAATCTATTCAATTACTTTAAATAAACAGGTAAAACAAGCTTCTCATTTAAACTGAAGACTCATTACATTGGCACTATGTGCAAAGGGCCCTTAGAATAAATGAAAGAGAGAACTTTATATTACAAAGAGAGCATAAGCTAATCTTTCATAACATAACATGTAAGAGAAATCATCATATCAGTTTTATAAATAGAAGGGAATACCACTGTAGCGTTGTTTGTATTTCTTTTTACCTTCTGCATCAGTTAATCCCACTCCCGACTGCTTTATTGGTTCTTGTCCATTCTGGCTCATCTTCCCTCTGTTAAAAAAAAGAAGATGGTCTTAGTTGTCAATAGGACCATGAAGAGGGGACCTAAGAAAATGATAAAATCAAGCCAAAGATTCTTGGCCCAGCACAAGAAAAATTTTATTGAAAATGAATAAATACATACATACATACATACATATATATAGATAAATTCAAGAAAATAAAGAGGACAAAAGCCTTTTTTCTATTGCTATCTCAACAGATCACATTACATTTTTGTTCGTTTGTTTGTTTTTGTTTTGGAGACAACTGTAATCACATCTTACTAAGTCTGTGCATACCTAAAGAATGGAGCAACTGAAGCTGTTTGCAACCTGCCTTCCATCAGACCAGGATTCTGAAGGCAGTCTGCACAGCTCTTCTCCTCACTTTATCATGTTACGTTGAATAGTGAAATATAGGAGAAATTGCTGTTTGTTCTGTAATACTATTACTTCAAAGGTAGAGCTTGTTTGTGGAATGTGTTGTCTTTCAGTGCCAGCTTTTACAATACTGTTAGGTTTGTCATAGGAAACAAGTTATGAGACTTAATCTTAAAGCAAGGTTAGTAGAATAAAGCATGTGCTGGTAGACCCTAGATGTAGAAACAATCTAATGTGGATGAGAGTCTAGTTGTCAGTTTTCAGTTTGTGAATGTTAGGTAAAAAAGCTTTTATACCTTTTAATTTTTAAACTTATTTGTTTTAAGCTCTAAGATATGACTTTAAGCACTATCAAAAACACATCTGCTACTGTGACTTATATATGTACTTATGTACAAAGCATATTATGTGTATGACACAAGAATTATTAGTCCCTACATACTGTTCAGTTGCTTTTTACATTTGCATCCTAAATTAATATTATTTTACAGACATTCCTAGAATCATAGAATGGCCTGGTTTGGAAGGGATCTCAAAGATCATCTAGTTCCAACCCCCTGCCATGGGCTGGTTGCTAGCCTCTAGATAAGGCAACCCAGAGCCCCTCCAACCTGATCTTCTACACCTCCAGGGATGGGGCATCCACTGCTTCTCTGAGCAGTCTGTTCCTGTGCCTTTCAGGCTGCAAGAGCACACTGCTTTTTGTCCACCCAGACTTCTAAGTCCTTCTCTATAAGGCTACTCTCAATGAGTTCTTTTCCCAGTCTAGATATATTTGGGATTGCTCCAACCTAAGCGCAACATCCTGAACTCGGCCTCATTGAACAACATTAGGTTTATGTGGGCCATAGTATTACTAAGGATGGTTACACAGTATGAAGGTATCGTTGTCATCATAGATGGAAATGTATTTCTCAAGGACAATACAAATGAACAATAAGAGATTTTTACAGATTATTTCCTAAACAGAAAGACTGCAAAATTTATTTATCTGTGTATAACTGTATAAAATGGTTAATTTCCCTTGATATTTAAAACAATATTTATTACAGACATGTACTGAAATAAGTTAACTGATCAAACAATTCCCACAGGGTTACTACTTAACATTATTTATGTATTTATTTATTTATTTATTTCATGTCTAATAATTCAGACAAAAGTATAGAGTGTAAAACTCAGCTTTCAATGCTTTTCTACTGGCAGATTAGGAGTTCATTCTAAACAGAGAGCTTATCATCAAAGATGTTTTTATATGCCAAGACATTTAAAATGATTTTGATCACTTTATGCTTCAAATTATGATTGGTGGTCTCATGGGTATGCTGAACATCCATGTACAGGAAGAATCAGAGTCCCTGCAGTCATTTTCAAACCCATTAAACATAACACTGACTAGAATTTTGGTCAAGTATATATTCAACTATATATAATATATACATAATGTATATACTATACAAGTATATAGCGAACAGATATGTTTTTTAACATATTCTCCCAGAAGATGATTCCAGAGATCTCTGATGGTAAACAGTAATTTTGTCATTTTCATTAATTACTATGTAAACCCCTCAAAAATGGCCATAAAAAAAAAAAGTCTAGTATCTATGTAAATGTTCTGTATAAGTTTTAGAGGTTCTGCTCAAAATTCATCAAAATTTACTTTAAGAACACAATATTAATAAAAATATGTTCCAGTCCATGCAGCAAAAAAATAGGACCTGGATGTATTTTACTTAATTAACAAAATTCAGTGGAATAAATTACCAAAAAGGAAAGGTTGAAAGTCATGGAGATTTCTTCCTGATTTTCAGTAGAGCTGCAGCAGATTTCAGGTTTAATAGTATAGTGAATTTGTTAGCAAAATACTAAGTAGCTGTAAGATACTGTCACACTGCTAGATAATTCACACTAATAGTATGTGGATTTCAATTGAGCACATGTGTTCTGAAATCTATTAAGTGCTGCCTCTTGTGTTTCTTTACACAGGGACTTTAAACATCTTTGCCTTTCTCATTAGGAATGATTGCAAAATAATTTTCTTTTGATATTTTCAAATCCAATTAAAAATAATCTTTTTGCCACTGGGAATGAAAACTCATTTTGTCCTAAAATTTCATTGAGTGAAAGTTTTAATAAAGATTAAGCAATTGGCATTCCACAGACTGAGATTCCATAGATGATTGAGAGAAGTCCTAGATAAGTGGCAGATTTCTATGTTTTTTTTAACCTTTAGTATGTTGTGATCTTACTAAAAATAATTTCAAATATTTAGAAATGTTACTGTTCTAGAGAACAAATTGAGGCTTTTCTTTATTTCCTCTTCTTATTTTTTAAATTCAAGCCTTTTTTAGGAATTTTAAATGCTTTTTATGATTTTTAAATCATGTTCTTGTGACTGCTATTACCGGACTGCAAATGAGAACGTTAACAACTACTGCAGAGAAGAACAGAATGAAAGTATGAGCTCTGAGAAATTCTCCCTTTAACTGCTTTTCTACTGTGTAACTGAAGCCTGCAGAGGAAACTACATATGAAGATGACTGGCAAGTGAAGGTGCTACACATCATCAGTGCACAGAGGATTCTGAATATTAAAGGAAAAGCCTTACATTCTTGGGATGGGAAACAGATTATTCTCTCCCGCGGCACTGCTGCTGCCTTCACTATCCATGCTGTATCCACTGCCAAAGCTACTGACTGACGAGCCAGTGGAGACAGAACTTTCTGCAGGTCGGTGGTTAGTAGACCTTGCTGTACAGGACAGGAACAATGAGTTACCAAGTGCCTTCTAAAAAATCAGTGCCATCCACATTAAGAAAAAATGGAATTCATCAGAATGATATGCTGTAAATTCTTTGACTTTTTTACTTTACATTCAGTAAAGTAAAAACACTGATACCAGTGTTGCAGTATCATCTTTTGCATTTAATATTTCTTTTCACAAAGAATGTGGTCTAAACCAAATAGAGTATCACCAGAATATTTTTCTTCATTCACGACAATAGTTCAAATCAAAGGTCTGAAGGAAAAGAAGAGTGGGTTAGACTGAGTAACACTGTTTTTCTAATTAAATTTACAGAAAACCATTTAAAACATTTTGTAGGATAGCCCAGTAAAAGTGATGGCCCGTCCTCTTGTTCTTCATGAAACATTCATTACATTTTATGACTTTGAGGAAACTGAAAGGAAATATATGTACAACACCTATAGTCACAGAAGCTGTATGAAGACCTCCACCCCCATCAGACATAACACTGCAACCATACTACATTTCTCAACCGCTTCTATCAATCTGGATATCTCTTACTCTCTGCCTGGAACTTTAACGTACGTATTTTGATGGGATTGCGCTAATCGTGCTTAAGAGACTTTGTCTGTATGTCAGATGTACTAGTTCATGTTTTGGATATTGTTGTATAACGTGACCAAATTTTCTAGTATTTAGACTTTAGCAAGTTGAGAAATATACACAAGAAAAAGGACACAGTGATATTACACATAATAACCAATTTACACAAACAGTAGAAAGACTATTCTCATATAAAATAATGAAATTATAAGGGAAATATTAAGAGAAATCTTTTGATTTTGTCTTTAAGTTTTACATACTACATCTACTATTGTCATGCTTAATCTTTTTCAAGTGACTGAGCATATATACCTAAGGTAAAATACTTTACTCTAAATTTACTATTCTGTGAAGCCTCAGTGAAGTTTTCTGTTACTTTGTTGAACTGTAAAACAGTAATGAAAGCAGTTAAAAATGATCCTTCTTTAAATAAGAATTTAATCAACTATCTAAATAGAAATTACTTCAAATAAGAGCCAGAGCCCCAGTCTTGTCCTGCTTTAAGCTGGCAACCAAGATTATTTTTCTGTGACTGGTGAAGTCTTTGATGAAGACTGCTGAATGCTTCCTAATGTGGGACCAGGAAGCTGAATGTGAATCTTCACATGTATTGTAAAAACAGATTAATAATTGACACTGGAAGAAAGGAACGAAGCATCTCACATGCCATCAGTCCTAGGGCCAAACCGTTTCATAAACTGCTTTTTTTAAACTCTATTAACTTCATCTGTTTCAGTAATGCCTACAGACACAGAACGAATATGTCAATCTAAATTATTTTTAGACAAAAACATTATTTAGCTCAAATTCTTGATTATGTACATTGATCAGAGGCTATCTTTTTGGATAATACTACAAATTAGTAGACTTTAAAATCATAGTGTTATTAGCAGACACTTTCAGTATCTTAACTGGAGAAAAATACATACTTGTTTTTGCAACACAGACAGCCAGAACACTACAGTATTCTCTGTTCAGGTACCTAGGAAAATTAGCTACTCCATCACTTTCATTCTGTGGTGCTGCAAGTGAAGCTTTCTGATTAAGATGACATGTCAGGAAACTGGTGTCACGAAATGTTGGTCAAGAGAGATTTTGGAGAAAAGAGGTCAAGTTCTGTTTTACAAGGCACTATGTTAGCTTCCATATACTAAACAGCCTGTGTTGGGACTTTATCAAGCTTGCCCAAACTAATTCATCACCTCAGATCTCACAATGTTTGAGTAAGTCACCTGTATGATTACTTGATGTTTGTTTGGGGTTTTGAGATTACTTTTTTTGTAGATCTTTTTTGTTGTTGTTGTTTGTTGGTTAGTTTTTAGTCATTTCATGACTAACACCTTGTAGATGAGGACAATCTGGATAGTAGCATGTCTGCAAAACCCATGGAAGCAAAGCGAGTATAATAGCACAGAAAGTGTATCTTGTCCTTCCTTTCAGAATGAGTTTACTTAATGAGACATAGATCTTCATCATAGCATTCGTGATTCAAATCTGGGCTCCTATTTATATTGACTCCATTGTAAAATGTTGTGTCTGAAGTCATTTTGTATAACTGGTTTATTTCTTAAACTTGTAAGAATCTAAAAAACTAGTTCAACATGTCCTAAAAGCTTGAATGAAACCTTTATAACTGGTTTAGAAGTTGTTTTACATCCATTATTAATTCCAATGTAATCATTTCCTTTGACTGAGCTGTATTCTAATGATACATTTAGTGCCATATTTTTAGTTTCACTAACATTTTATCTCATTTAAATATTTTCTGCATTGATCATTTTCAGAAGTATCTCTTGATGAATAGATATAATGTGCCTAAGTTTAGACTAATTACTAGATTCTGAAAATTCTAAAGTTCAAATTTTCAATTTTTTTCTTTCTTCTCTGTGAGAGCAATGAACTATATCAGTATGAAAGAGGAAATGAAACTGAAGAACAGATTTACAGATGATTCTGTGAAAAAAAAAATAAAATCTAGATACAGACAACTCCTCTATAACTCACAGAATACATTTTTTATATATCTGTAGTTTTTACAGACAAATCTAAACCTGCACGCTGTTCATTAGGTAAGAAATTTCCAAGTGCTGATGAAGGTGATGCCTGCAATATTTTGTCTGAGTTAGAATAACTGTGGGTAGATTTGTACTCTGCCAAGTTTATACATTCATTTCCAGTTCTACCGCTTGTTTTCATCCAAACGCAAATATAGTCTTAGGAACATTTGCAGGAATGGCTGAGTTCACTGTGATGCTCTTCCAGTCCTATCAGACCAAGTAAGGTTTGTGACACCCTCAGAGCAATCACCACCATTTGGCTAATTGGCTATGTGTCCACATAAAGGACATATAACTAAAGAGTGATTAGGGCAGTTTTACTTCTGAGTTAGAGATTCTGCTGACCACTGCTTATGCTAGAAAACGTCTAATTCAAATTTATGGAGAGTGGTTAATATTGGTCTGTAGAAAGTTAAATAATTTACTGTTCATTCTTATAAGTATTTTGAGGAACAGAGTTTGGATACTCCTTTCTGGTACCACAGAAGTGCCTGATAATGCAAGGCACAGTCTTGTTTTGCCTAAAAGTACAGCATTTATGTAAATAAGAAACAGGTCAAAGTCAACAGCCAACTTCTGAGTATCAAGCATACACAGTATGGAAGAGCTCTGGTGTATTCCTTCCTTACCCTTTGTTTTTTCAAATTACTTCCCAGTCCCTCAGAAAATGGTCTAGCTTCTTATGTTCAAGGTGCTGCTGCCAATTACATCTGTAACTGATGAAAAGACTCTGCAAGCTTCTGCAGATGGAAAAGACTGTTTAACTGAAGATCATGATAATCTGGCCTCTTACTTGGAGAGAAGAAATACTTTTCAGCCCCTTCTTTGATATCTATTTATTCTTTTTAAAGTGTATTTTATACTTTCTATGTGAAGTATTCTATACTTTCAGCGATGTCTGCGCTGTCCAATCACTGGGTTATGATGAACAGATACTGGAAATGAAAGATTAAAGCTCTAACATAGACTGCTTCCTCTGAAAGAGTGTGCAAAATTTCAGCTATTGTTGCAGAATTGGTGTTCTGTTGATTTCACTTTCATTCATCAATATTATTTTAGCTGTGAGTTCCCCCTACTGAGAGGAAATGTTCTTTACTTTAAAGTTGTGTTTTAGGAGTAAAGATTTGATATTTAGTAGCCAACAATGCAATGTTAATATTAACACTTCATAATACTTTTTGTACTATCTATTCAACTGGGTGGCACCAGCACAAGTTTCAGTTCAGCCACTTTCCTAAATAATACACAAATAGTTGGAAAAGTTACTGATTCCAATAAGGAATTCTTTCAGATTCTTAGAAAGTGGAAAATTATGTTATTCCTGATGTAAGATTTTTTTTTTTTTACAGGAAAGAAGTTATCATGATGAAAATAATATATTTTGCATTTGTCGTTGTTTACAAATGAAAAAAAGGAAGAATATTTCTTTGACAGAATAATATTAATCCACATATTCTCTTATGCCTTCTTGGAATAAGATCTGTTGTTTAAGAAAATTTGGCTTTTGAACATAGAAAGGAAAAAAGGTAAGTCGGCTTCATACAAAGAAAATACATCGAATTCAAAGAAAAGAATGGGAAATGCTACCTTTTTTCAGATAAATCTGCTTTTTCAATAAAGATTTTTTTTTAACAGAACTTCAGGAGTATATATAAACTTTTGCCATGAAGAGTCAAACAACTCAGAAGCAAAAGAGAAACAATCCAGTGCTGTCAGCCACTTCAGCTATTCTTCTAGAGTGAATGTACATGGGGGAAAGGGAAAAAAAAAAAAAAAAAAGGAAAAGAAGGAGAATAATAAAAAAAAGCATGACTGAGCTGTTTTATGAATAGAACAGCCTCAGCTTTCTCCTGGTCATTAAACTGCAGAAACTGTGATTTCTTCCTTTAAATGTACGTTCCATTTCTCAGGTATCAGTTTAGAAATTCAGAGATTTTGCCTCTAATTGTCTGAAAAAGTATTATGTAGAGCTGACAGTCTTGTGACAAGCCCTGGGTAACGAAGAAGGCTGACACCAACTTGCACAGGAGTGTAAGTCCATGGAAGCAGGTGAAACCACAGATCTGCTTTGCGTACTTATTAGTGAATCAATGGGCTGTTTGTGTCACACACACTGTCTCCAGGCAGAAGCTCGTCTATTCTTCACTCTCCCTTGTCTTCTGTTGTAAATGCACCATGCTCTCACTGCCCCAGAACTGCTGTTTATGTACTTTTAAGATTTTGCTAGCACTAAAAAAAAAAAAAAAAAAAGCCGTTCTAACTTAATCTGTAGAGTTCTACAGAGCCAAATTCTGTTGGGCAGGCTGTTAGCAGCATGTTTTGTCAACTGCCAACAGTGTAAAGGTACATAATGAAAAACCAGTGAGGAATGCTCCAGGTTAGTTCTGATAGCCTCCTCCCCTCACTCTTCCTTACACTGAACAGTACTTTAGATCATGGTCTCACCTATTTCTGCCACATTTATATATCAGGCACAGCTTTGACCATGCACCAAGTAGTGCTATATTGTGAGTTTTCTACTCAACTCTTTGCAGAGCAATTTACCATTTGAAGTGAGTAACAGCAGCAGAATAGCACTAATCTGAAAGTGCGGTTATGGTATTTCTATACCCAGCAAAGCAATTCTGATAGAATGATTTTATTTTTTTTTTATGTGCTCCATAGGCTTCAGCTACCATCTAATAGACTTTTGAAATAGGAGTTATCAAATGAAGAATCTGAGCAATTTCCTGAAATTACATGTCAACTAAAATGGTGGGAGAGTAAATAGTAGGAATAGCCAAAGCAAAATATGCCAACTTTTTGACAAAAACAGAACTCAAAAGACAGCCTCAGATTTTATTGCTGTCTGAAAAGTGAGGACATGCTGTTCTTGTTTCAATAATGATTCTTGGAAATTGGTTATTTGTAGCAATATGAAAGCCTTTTATCTTGGAAATTAAGAAACTGGTGGAGCAGATTATGTAAAACAGCTTTGGGCAGTAAATTATGTGAGTATGAAGGAAGTATCCTAAATTACTGTAAGAACTGAAAACATATCATTGCCTATTAAAAGTGTGAAAATGGGAGCCCAGATAATGAGATATTTAAATCCACAGTCAATCCAATACAAAAGATTTACAGAATCTAGGAATCAGTTTCCATTCACTTTACATTGTTGTGAACATCAGCTGGTGATAAAGACAATTTTAGCTGATCTTATTTTTTATTTTTTATATTTTAGTTTATTATATTGTTAAGGGGTTAGAAATTACAAAGTGCTGGCTCAGACCTGTATCATGGATCTTATGGTGGTTACAATATCCTATTGGTACATACATCACAACACATTTTTGTGTATCTTTAACTTTTTGCTATATTGACACTTAAGTGAACTCTTGATGAAGCTGGTGTATGCAGGACCCAAAAGGAGACATTGTTTTTTGAGCTAAGGTGTCTTGAACTGCAGGTCTTCAAGAGGTGCAATTTGACAAACTGTGTGACTTGAATACAGTTATTAAAATGTTTATGCACAGTGTATTACTGATTTGCTATGTTGACTCTTCCATTCTGTAAAACCAGATGCCCATGAAGTAGGCTGTGACGCGTGTGGGTAACGCAACCACTATGCTGAATTCTCACAGGAATCAACTTGCATACTGATGATACTTCATATTCATTGTTCACTTTTGTCTCTAAAAATGTTGAATCATAGGGAAAACCTCTCTTGTCTAACTTAGCTCTAGTTGTAGAACATTCTTTGATTAGCATAATCACTTGATACACAACTATTTGGGAATCAATATCTTCCCACAAAACAGATGTTGGGTGGCAATAGAAAATGTAGAAGGTGAAATGTTCTATATGAGATGGGAGAAATGCGTGAGTTATTATTTTTTTTTCTGTTAAATTCTGTGATTTTAAAATACTAGAAGTTTTGGATTGAAGAGACTTTGGGTTGAAGAAGCCTTGTCACATCAGGTGAATATACCTATTGAGTATAATAACAGGAAAAATGATAGAAATGATAGCTGTCACTACCTCCTTGTGATATCTTTCTGTTATCAGTAAATATGTTTGGATCTTTAACTGTATTTTCATTAGATCTTGAACAATTGCTGATTCACATCAGGAGCAGAGCAGTACTTTCCTCCTACTGTTTGCTTCACACGTGCCAAACAACACAAGAGGTACACACTAGAGCAGCCAAAAGTTCTAACCTCTTTTGGCATCTATCATGATATGGATGTTCAAGCAAGAGGGTATTGACTCAGAATATCTCTCATGAGTGTCAGTTTGGAACAGCAGGAAAAAAAAATCATTTGAGTACAATTATTTTCAGGTCTAGACCATCAACTTAGCTATTCAAAAACTGAACTATTGTGCGCCAAGGATCCTAGCAAGAATCAGAATAGTCTTCTAGAAACTCTCTTATTTGGCTTTAAAATATTTTCTTTCATTGACTATTTGATATTTTCAAGTAATAAATTTAAATAATGTACATAGTCGCTTCTGGGGCAAAACTAACACATATTTCTCTGCAAATAAAGGCAGACACTCCATTTAATTCTTCCCATTAGGCAGGTATATAAAACGTCTGTGTTGATGGCAAAGCTACCTATGAAACTGCATACTTTAAAAATGGACATTTGTGTACTTCCCGCTCCAGTGAAGTGGAGTTGGGGCACCTTTCTACTTCTTTTGCTGAATTTACTCTACTTCTGTTGCTGAAGGGAAATTACACTGTTCATTGTCCTTCTCATTTGTTTTTTTGGAAGTTATTAAAATTAAATCACGTAGTTTATTTCTTTTAACTATTAACTATCTTAGAAAAGGCTTTCTACATCAAATCAGGAAATAACTATTGCAGATGCACCTGCATTTTTATATGCATATATACAGAGAACCAGTAATTATAGTATTTGCAATTGTTTAATCATCTGGTGGATCGCTAAAATAATTTTTTACATTTTAAACATAAGTGAACTACCAATAAATTTCCACATCACAGGCGAGATTTTTCTGTAGAATAAATTACTGACATAAAAGCAGGTGATGGGCTTATTTAAACTATCTCAGAAACTGAATAATCTGGTGGATAAACCCTAATTCACAGTTTATGTTGAGTCTTTTTAATTTTATGTGAATGTATAATTGGCCGTGATTCAAATTTTGCACAGAAATGAATTCAAATAATTAACTTAAACCTAGGCCCTTCTGTCTTCCTCTGGCTTGTATTCCTTGCTGCTTCTGCATTCAGAGGGTTTAGTCTGAAATTTTATTGTTCCTTTCTGAAGGGTGTGAGGGGAACGTATATTGGGCAATTTGTTTATTTGCAGATTGCACTCAACTCTCACAGGCAACAAGGACGCTATACTTCAGGGTACATTTTTAATTAAAACCTGTAGTTGAATGTTGGCTTTTACAAATGTGTTGAACAAAGTCTTCTGTTGTAGCTTTAGCTTAGTTTTAATACAGCTCAATTAAAATACCTTTTTTACTGTTTAAAATAAATAAAGAAATAGTAAGTCTAATAATGTGATGTACATCCTCCTCATTTACAGTACTGTGATTGATGCTTTTGTTTATGATTTCCTTTTTTCTTCTCATCAAACATACAATTAACTTAATAACAAAATGTATTCTACAGGAAAAGTCATAGGTCCAGAAGTAGAGAATGATTCTTTGGGACATTCAGAGGGTTCATTTGATTTTGTTTTGTTTAAGTGAAAACCCAATGCAATGAAAAAAAAAAACTCCAACACTAAGTTTAAGGAAGAAGCTCTTTCTAAGGGTTCTCTTAAATTATGTATGGAAAGACAAATAAACATGAAACAGAGTAGATTTTTTTCCCATCACCACTGTGGAAATATCACTATATTGCTACAACACTGTATACTTGGCCTGAAAAAAACAAACAGCTGTTTCAGAGTGCTGTTCTCCGACAAATTCAAGTAAATTGATGTGATAATAATAATAATAATGACTTACACAATGTGGAATGACTTTTTCTTAAGAAGGAACTTTGACATTTAGTAACAAAAAAATGTAAATTCAGTCCTTACTAACTTGCTAAGTGAACTGTTCCACTTCACAAAACCAAATGCTAATAAAGTAGATTGTGATGGAGTGGGTAACACAACCATGCAGCAGGAATAGACTTGTAAACTGCGATGCCCTAAAATTCAACATTTACAATTGTCTCAACTTTCATAATTGTTGAATTAGAGAAGAAATCTCTTTCCTTCACCTCCCCTTTTTCCCTCAAAGAAATTTGAAAACTGATGTGAATTGTCTTGGTGTCTTTTCCATTTAAGTTCATAATCTTTCCTGGTTTAATTTAAATACTTCAGAAGACTGAAGATAACCAATCAACCTCAAAATTGTAATTTTTAGTTCACCCTACATGAATAAATTAGAACAAACTAGTTTTCTAGTAGTAAGAAGAAGCCCAAACTTCTCACAGGTCTCAAACCAAACTTGTCAAAATTGTGAAGGGCATTTTGTACCTGTATTTGTCCAAAGTAAAAAGACAAAACTACTACATCTACTTATAGTGACTCCAACCTCATTAATATATCATTGGTATAAATGATGGCTCTTATTCCTAGGACTCTATCATATGCTTCTAATATTGCTCTCAGCCAAATGTGTATTGACGCATATCCTTTTCACAGTTTTGAAAGTAAAGATGCTAGCATAACAGTAGCAATTAAAGCCAATAGGCAGAATCTTTCTTTACTCTAAAAGTGTATGTCAACCTTGGTTCAACCTCATATCCCATGGAAAAGGGTTTAGCAGTTTCTCTCTCCGAAAAGACATTGTTAGTCTTTATGATAAATGTCTACAAACATGACACCATAAAAGATAATGAGTTATTTAGATTTCTATGGTATGCATTCCAGGAGTAGGATGGATCTTTCAGTTATGGTACCTGAAATAATGTCCTGATATACTCCAGCATCTTCCTGAACTGAGTGTCAGAAGCTAAGCTTTAGACTCTAGCCATATGTATGAGTGTAGGAATATATTTTTAAAGAAGTTTTCTTAAAGCTTTCAGAGATGGTACAACTCATTGTTTCTAAATACAATGTTTAAAATTACTAATTAAATTTACCCTTGTTAATTATCCATTTCTCCTTCTCACTATTTCTCTTAATGACTCATTGTGTTTAGTATGTATCATTTGAAATATCATGCCCTCTTTCTCTCTTATGTTCTCAACTGTTCTTTATTGCCCACGGTGTACAATAGCGTTAACTGAAAAATTTTCAAAGATTCATGTGAGGTTGGAAAGGGAATACACACAAGAGAAGATCTGGGAGTCCAATCTCTAAGTTTATTTGGATAATCCCTCCGATTCTTTGGAAATAACCAAAATGTTCTAGAAGTCAATAGAACATTGCAATTTGAATCAGCTGAGATTCTGGCTCTTTATTTGTGATGAATGGTTAAGTTGATGACATGAAGCATTTAGATTTGATGAACAGATGTCTACAGGTGGAAAGTAATTTAAAAGACTGATTGAAGAGTTGTCAAGGGCTTGAGCTACACATGAATCAAAACTTTCCTTTCCACTGGGGATTAAAAAATTATCTATGCCTATGGTATAACAATACTGTGAGAGAAAAAAAAAATAATTTCCCAATAAGAATTCCAGAAATAAAATGTGCAATTAGTTTTTTTGTCACAAGGTATGTTAAATCATGCTTAAACAGATTAACATGGTTGCATGCTCTCATTACCTGACAACATGATTAAAACTATACAATTTTTCAGGAGAAGTTCTCCAGTGGAATGGAAGTATATGTTTTTTGTTTTGTAGCATTTCTTTGCACTTTTTTTTTTTTTGTAATGTAATTATGTGCTGATGTGGAAAAATCAAGCAGAGTTCTTGATTCATGTTAACATTTACAGCACTTAACAGAAGAATAGAATAAATTAAAATTTGCAGTGAATTACTAGACATGGCAAGAAGGATTTGGGATGTGTTTTTTTTCTTGACCATGCCCTTCTGCTCACCTCCTTCAGGCTTGACTGGTCCATCAGACATCACTTTCCTGAGGGCTAGTTGGCTTTGGTCTTTGTTGTCATTGGCTGGTGGAGGCAGATTGTCAGACTGAGTTCTTTGAATAGGGAGGACTCCTGCTATGCTGTGTCTGTGCTGCTTCCTGGCATGATTAGATTGACCGCTTTTATGTGCTGCTGTGGCAGTGTGGGTGAAATGGAAACCCAGAGTATGTATCCTCAGATGGAACCAGCTTAAATGTTATTCATGCAAACAGAAGTGTTTTTTTTTTTTCTGTATTTAAATAAGTAGTGTTTTCAAACACCAAAGAGACACCACATGCACAGCATTAAAGAATACTAAAACTGGCTGTTTCTTTCATTGATGATGGTGAAGGCAAGGGAAATAATTTCCCCTAGTTTTTGCATTACACCATGGTAAGATTATGGCATATCAACAAATCCTGAAGACAAACACAATGAATCCACAGTCAGAGAGTTTGATTTGCCTTTAAGTTAATCCTCAACTAACAAACAGATGATGGTATGATTGCTCTGGAGAGCTATCCTCTTGAATGGGAAAGTTCTAGTTTATTAATCTATTTAAAGATGCCAGATAAAGCCCATACTGACTCATCAATCAATGTGTGGCAGAAAACTTCCTAGAAAATCTAAGTGATGACAACTGACTTAGCTCTTAATTTCAACTTTGATAACATGTCAAAAACTACTTATTAATTGTTTTGTGTGCCTAACAGTTTTGTGTAGTGCTGTCCTGGTCATCACTAACATCGTTTTATGTGAGAGATAAACAAGGTTTCCTTACATTTCCTTTCCAAAAACCATTAGATATTTACAATCACGTTTCAAAAATCAGTATCTTAGTTATGCTGTTAAAAAACCTTTTTTCCCAACTTTAAATCTTTTGCATGTGGTACTGCCCTGCTTGATTACTATTCATAGGTATATCTTACTGTGTTCTCAGTACTCATGTGCAACTTGCAAAACTGGCAACTACTTCTCTGCAGATTTTGGTTATTTAATTGGTAGTTATTTAGTGACATCAAAACATCATCACACAATGGAACTCTCTGTGAGTCATGCACAACTATGGAACATCATGGACCACGAGTGAAGGAAGTGATGGAGAAACAGCCAGTTTCACTGCAGTCAATATAAATTAAAATAAATAAATAAAAGACATCTAAATACAAGAGTATCTTGTAATTATATGTATTCACACACGGGCACACAAAGAAAGACATTGAAAGGAGTGAGCACAGTGTGCCAAGAACATAAAAAAAATAGCCAAGAGGGAAAGACAGCAGGGAAAAAGGCAACAGATGAACATTAAGCTGCCATGCTGAGGAATTTATTTGCGTCTTTTACTTGGTTGAAGGCGAAGCTGTTGGACAGCTGCTTCAGCAGCGGCGATGGCTGCCCCAGCATCTTCAAGGTGGGTTTGAGTGACGCTGGTTTTGCTTTGGCTGCGGGATGGTCCATGAGAGCGTAGATGTCCTTCAGAGGAAGATTTGGAGCTCCCTGGACTGCTGTGGGATTTCTCAATGGTGGGTACTTGCATGTCTACCGAAGAAATGGAGAAGCAAAGCCGTTGTGTTTATCAAAAACAGACTCATTTTCTCTCTCTCAGTTTGCCTTTCTAGCCACATTCTAGAACAAGGAATAAAGATTAAACTGTGCAACACCATTCAGTGTCTCAGGACATATTGTGACTAGGAAACTGTTATTAAAAACCAATTTCTATTTCCTCACCATTTCCCAGGAAATAATTCATTTATTACTGAATTTCTAACATCTGTTAATTATGCTTCTTGAACTGTTCCTCTCTGGTGGATTGGGGTAGACTTAAGCCTGATTTCTTGCTTTACACTTTTCTAGTATGTGCAGAATAACCAGTATTCCTTATGCTGGTAACTGAATCTTTGGTAACACAAGGAGTTATACTCTCTGTCCTGCCAAATTACTGGTCTAATATCATCTGTACTACTGATTTGGATGTAGATCTTACACAGACACCAACTGCTAGTAAAACATTGCACTGAAGTAGAAAGGGGATGGAGTAGAGTCTTATCCCTCAGTGCCTCTCATCTGGATTGTAGTTCGGATTGCAATTGCATTGGTATTGCAGATGTTTCTTATAGAGGGCAAAAGGCCACTGCGTACTTAGTATTAAATATATATATATATGAGAGGAATTTCTTGGAGCAGGAGACATTGAGATAATTCTCCTTTTGTAAGCAATAGTAAACTTGTACTTTATCAGCTCCACTGATTTCCATTGTAATTTAGATATACTACAGACCATTAATATTGACTACAAATGCATATGCATTATCATAGCATAATAGTAATTCTATAAAAAATTAAAGTGGCATTGATAGAAGATGAAATGTAATAGAATATTTAAAGAATATGAAAAATTGAAAGCTAAAGAGGTATTGAATTTGGTCAAAGTTACCAGAAAAAAAAAAAGTCACAGAATCTATAGCAGACGTAAAAAGATCATATGGCTTAAAGGTTGCTGTTTTAATGACAAAAATATTGATGAGCTTGCTAGCAATGATTGGGCCAAATTAAGCATTAGCACACGTCTCCTCTGAATTAACCACAGAGAGAAATAAGTTTTTAAGAAAAGTGTATACAAACTTCATAGCAGTACCTATTTTTCCATTAGAACTTAGAAATAGCAAATGCTTTCCTTTCACCTGGGAAAAAAAAATCAAAACAAGTACACTGAGATATTCCTACCCTTGGAAGGGTCTGGGAAGATTCCATGACTCCTGCTCTTGATGACAGATGGTTTTGGAGATTGCTGGCTATTCTGTCCAGAATGAGATTTTCCATGATCAATGTTCTCACTCTGTTCTTTCAAAGGGTACCACCGAGGAGTGTTATCAAGCTGAGAGACACTGGACAAGTCGATCAATACCTATAAGTGAACCAAAACACAACATGCAGCCTATATCTGATCTGATCTATTAAGATATAGCAGAGGCATCTAAAGTTGTGTAAGCAAAAGCCACAATCAAATATAAGTATTTCAGAGTACACAAGGTAGTGTGCTGACAGATTCAGGATTTTCTGCTCACAGTATAAACTAGCCTGATGTAAACCAGCTGTGGCTGGAAACCAACATTACTGTACATCACTGTCTATACAGTAATACATCTCAGTAAGATCTTGGTATGGAATATGAGCTTAGATGTCTCTGTATCAAGTTGACTAAATAGGCTGAGGAGCAGATTGAGCACTAGCTTGACGGCAAGACTAAAGAGGGTACTCGTCATTCTGCCTCTGTATAGACACATCCTAACAGAAGAGTTGGTCAGTTATTTTTTCCTTTTTGTCGATGTAAAAAAAAATGATGTAAATAATTTAATGCTTGTATTTAATAAGGTGAGATTGGGTCTTGATCCTTTTAAAATTGCATGAATGTGCAGAATTTGTAACAGAAAAAGTAAAGAACAGGGAAACCTTCGCATTTCAGCAAAATTTTCAATAGGCTAAGCTTGAAAACTTGACTGGTAGAAAAAAAAACAACAAAAAAAACCACAATGTGGCAATGAGATGCACAACTTATTGAAAATAAAAATATAACACTGCAGTTAAAAATCTGCTCTAGGCTATTTTCATTGTTATGGAGTTCAGAAAATTTCTTTTTTAAAAAAGTCTTTAAAAAAGAGCATTACCAATAAAGAACCTTAATGAACTTGTGGTACAGAGAGCAGGGAGGTATAAACTAACAGGTCATCACAGTCTTGAATGAAAGAATGGACAAAAATAGCCTTGTATTTGTCACTAAGGTGAGAGAGTTAAAACTGACGTCAGATAGAAGATTTAGAAGTGCCAGGCAAGGTTTCTTTAGCACTTTATTGCAAGGCTCTGAATAAAAGTAAGCCTCTTCAAGCTTAGGAATAGACAAGTTTCTTCACATCTGATTTTTTTTTTTTTTTCTACAATGTTAGAAACTTTGTTTCTTTCCATTTTTACTTTCAGCTTCATAGGCTGTTTATGACCTGACTTGTTCTCTCTGATTAAGTCTATAAATATTCTGAACAAATTAACTATTTAGCATCCTCTTTAGTACAGTTGTTTTGGTAACAGACTGAGGAATTGGTTAACTTGGTAACAAATTGTTCCCACTAACAATATAGGCCAGTGGCTCTGTTTTGAGAAGAGGGTTTGTTCTCATGGATGTGAACCATGATGCACCATTTGACATCAGAGGAATGCAAGCACTGATGGCTCTATTCAATTTTCTAGCAGTCTGTGATACTCGGTACCATCTGTGCTTGTGCTTATGTGCAAGTTCTTTAAAAATTCCTTAGGGTACAATTTGTAGATCCCTTTTTTGATGTTACTGCGAATTATTCCTCTGGACTTCAAAATACTCTTGAAACAGAATGGATAGCCTTCTCCATTTTTCTGTGAAGGACTGTTAGCATATTTAATTTTTAATGTTTTAATAAATAAAATAATTCTAGAGGCTGAAAATATTTGAAGGCAGAAGTTTAAATCTTCCTGTAGAAGTAGCTGCTGGAGCATCTATTTTCTAAATTGCATAAATGACAATGACGAAAATATTTAGTAAAGGCCTGCTTTTGGACAAAATGATGAATTTAACAGGAAAACTGATGTGGCTTGCAGGAAATAAGTAATCATGTAGCTGCTTCCTACACATTTTAGTAATTGTTCAAATAGTGACACTGATTGCTCAATTTTGTAGTTACACAGTTGGGATCTGAAGCTGAACTAAGTGCACTTTTGCTAAATTCAAATGCAGACTAAAGAGGTACTCTGAGTTACACTGTATAAGAACAGTAATTTGAGCAATTGATTTTTCTGGGCCTCTAATTACAATTCTTTTTGACAGTAGCATTTTTAATTACTTCTTTGACATCCTAGTTATTGTTTGTAATTCTGTATTGTACATCCATGTTTATTTATTTGCTTTTAAAAGACAGACTGCTTCCAATGATATCTCATCCTTTTTATTATTAATTGTGTATTCAGTATAAGTCTTACAAGATTTTGCCTTCACTTATATGTTGGCAGTGGTGTTACCCATTTTCACTGTTAAAAAGAGACCTCAAATCAGCAAGACCAAATAACTCACCTTGCAGTTAATTGCACACATGCTGACACAACTTTATAGTGTAATTTAATCCTTTAATAATTTCCAAAGACTGATATTAACATGCAGTACATCAGCTTTCTAACTAGCCAGTGCAGAGAAAAGGAAAATACTTACTTCACCAAGGAAGTCATTTGAGGAGAATCTATCATAATCCCAGACAGTTACTTCTAGTGTTTTCTTTTTCAGCTGCAATTTAAGATAAAAAGTTATTAAGCCCATTGCCATCACAAACTTCAGACCAAGTGAATGGTGGTTTCCTTTTATTATCTCCTCTTTGTACCATTTTTTCATAGTTGACAGCTAGGTGGTTTTGTCTTCCCATCAACCTTGATCTCAGGAAAATAATTTGGGGCTATTATTTGCTATCAAGATCGATAGGCCTATGCATTGCTTTACTTTAGGGTTTTCCACAAGTTGTTTGTGACAGCATGTGTACCCACCACATCAGCCAATCTGATTTCAAAAGCCCCATTTATGTATTTTGTAGGTTTTCTCGTCATCAGGATTGAGCTCTCTGAACCTGGACATTTGGTTAAAATGTATTAGAATACAAATTTCTCATGTATTATTTGCATACACAAAATTGAAACAGTTTCACCTATGAAGAAATGGTTTCATCCTTCTGAAAGTTCAGTGTCATCAATGAGACTCTGCAAGTAGTCCAGATATTCAGGACAAGTTGTACTGCTAGGCATTAATGACAGCTATCAAAGCCTACTGTCTGAAGACACTGTTAAACACGGCAGTTGTGCCAAGTGCTCTTATTACAGGCTAAAACTAGAAACAAGACTTTTTCTATATCATCAAGTATCATCAAATCTAACTTCTGGCTTCAAGCAAGACCATCCAAAATCCAAATCCTATGTCTGAGAGTACTGTTAAAATGATTTTTGAACTTCAGGAGCTTGGGGCTGTAACCACTGCCCTTGAAAGCCTATTTCAGGGTCTGACCACTCTCTCAGTGAGGAACATAGAACTTTTTCCTAAACATCCCAAACACAGCTCCATGTCAATTTTTGGGGTCCCATCACTGTCGCCAGAGAGGAGAGATCAGCACCTGTCTCTGTGTTCCCCTCGAGAGAAATCTGTAGGCTGCCATGAAGACTTCTCTCAATTGTCTCTTCTCTAGGCAGAGCAAATTAAGTGATTTCAGCCACTCCTCATATATCTTGCCCTACAGATGCTTCAGCATATTCACGGCCATCCATGGGTAGTCTCTAAAAGATTTATGTCCTTGTTACATTATGATGCTTCAAACTGCACATAGTACTGAAGGAGAGGCTACACCAGAGAGGGACAATCTGTCTTCTTGACTGGCTAGCAGTGTGGGGCCTGGTGCATCCAAGACTATGGCTGGCCTGCAAGGGCACACTGTTGACTCATATTCAACTTGCTGCCAACCAGAATGCCCAGACTCCTTTCTGTAAGACTACTTTCCAGCCTCTCATCCATGATTGCCTCCTCCAAGGCTAAACAAACCAAGCAACTTCAGCCATTCCTTGCATTTTCCTGTCTAAATTTTTCACTAAAGGTCTCTATGAAAAGATAGCTCAGAACAGAAAAGCTGTCTAAAAAGTTGTTAGCCATATTGGACAGATTAACCTGAGTGTCATCCCAGGGGTCTCTGGGGACAGATTGGAAGGAGAAGATTGAATGATAGGAACATGAAGAAAAATGATTATCGGTGTTGCATACTGAGGCATACTGAGGCAAAAAGCTAGCAAGTTGTTGATGTGTTAATTTGTTTTGTCTGATGTAAAGTCAAAATCCTGGGGAATGAGCTAAGAAAACAGACAGCGAAGTTGTAAGAAGACTAGAATTTCCTCTTAACTTTCACTTTCCCTTGATTTAACTTAGCAAAGATC
Organism: Callipepla californica brunnescens; assembly: GCA_023055505.1. Lineage (NCBI taxonomy): Eukaryota > Metazoa > Chordata > Aves > Galliformes > Odontophoridae > Callipepla > Callipepla californica. The sequence continues at coordinate 6,594,174 of JALIRH010000001.1, forward strand.
CATACATTTTTTAATCACTCTATATTACCGTTAACTAATAATTTCATTTTTTTATAAAGTATTATGAATATCTTCTGTTCCCAGCTAATTTTAGAAAAATGAGTAACTGTAAAAATTCAGATTCTTTGGAAAAAAAGTTAAAATCTGTATATCCTGATAAACCAAAGGGAAATTATAATACTTTTAGCAACTAGTCTGTATTCTTTAAGAATAAAAAAACATTACTTGACAGCTAGGATTAAATAAAAATAATAATAGAGAGTAATTCCTTAATCTTCTTCTTTTTAAATCCTGCCTAATTAGGAAACTTTTAACACAGTCTTCTTAAGAATACCTGCCAAAATTAAGCAAAAAGTTTAACAAGGGAATCTTGAACAACATATGCAGAACAGGTGCGTTGATTTCCTTGACTGAATAAAATTTCTTTTCTTAACTGTTCCAAGACAGCATTGACATGAAAATAACCTAAAAAATAAGTTGAGAAACCACTGTTCCATGCTACTTTTAGTTGCCTGGGTTACACAATTCCATTAGATGTTATACTGAGTATATGTATTTTTATCCTTGAAAACAGGAATACCCTAAATACTTTCCAGAAATGCATTGTCTCAACCTTTGCTATTCTGGGAGGACATGTTCATTTCTTCTTACAAGTGATGTCAGCACAAAGACAGATAGAAAAATGTGGAGAACCAGGAAAGGGGAAAAAAATATATGTTGAAAGTTTTTTGGTGGAAACAGAAAAATAGAGAAGATGTTCAAGTAACTGCAACACTACTTCAATAGCATTTTTTACATTAGTATGATAATAAAACTGTGCCGCAAACTTGCAGTATTCTACATTTCTTCCAGATATCTATTCTAAGCCTCTTAGTTCAGTAAAGGTCCTATAAAATATTATGACAATGAAAAATAATCTGAAAAGCTTTATTTGGCAGCGTATGCAATGTTCAAAGAGAATGAAAATTTGGTTTTCCAAAGATATGTTTATGTACTTACAGCAAAGAACAGTATGGCTAGTGAATGGCTAGTGATTTTAAAAGGAACCATTATACCATCACAGCAAAGTAAGTTTTTTTTCCTTACATAATCCAGTTTTATTTAGTTAAAGAAACCAAAAGTTGAAGCTCCAAAGAGTTTAACTGGTAGCATTACTGAAAATTACTTTTCTAAAATAGTGTTCTTATGAGAGTGGGTTTCTGCAAGTAGGCAATGCACTCACAAGAAAATGAGGGAGTTCACCTACCAGACAGAGAGCAGTTTGATCTGCTAACTTTAAAGATGTGGTGAATCTCATTTAAGCTCAATACATAATGTGAAAATAGTGTTACTAAGCTAAAACTACATTTGGACTTTGCAATGTGGAAAAAGAAGAAAGAAAAAGGAAGGAAAAAAAAAAAAAGAGAGTAGAAAGGAAAAAGAGAAAAAAGAGAAAGAGAAAGAGAAAAGAGAGAAAAAGTCTCATCATGCCCTTTTCAAGCAAGGCTCTTTAAAGGAGGACATAGAAAAAAAGAAGAATGAAGTGTTACATACTGCCTCAGATCAGTTAGGGTTATGAAGCCATCAAGAAACAGAGATTTCCACAGACCTCCTTCGCAGATTTAAATTATTATAATACAAGGAATTGAAATCTCTTCTGAATTTTGTTGGACAGATTCATATTTTAAGTCTATTGCTTTAAATTACTGTTAAATGTGCAAATGTATCTCTAGACTTCATAAACATTTTTGAAAAAGAAAATGTCAGGATCTGCGTTCTCTGTGAACTGGCATGGCTTTGGGAACCAAGAGTTATCCCGATTTCTGCATCTACAGTTGTCTTTTTATTTATTCCTTGTATTCCATTATCATTTTTAGAATTAATTCATCTGTACTTTTGACATGCTTTTGAGTGTAATACACACAAATAATCATTTTTCTGAAGAGAAAGAAAATAAAAAAAAATATGGATATTCTGAACTCTACTAGCGGTAAGGAAATAGTCGCAGATATCACCCAAATTTGCTAAGATTTCACATGCATTCACAAAATTTCCAGTAATGCTGCTCCCTTCACAGTAAGCACTGCAGACCACACAAATAAAACAGCAAATTGCATTGAATACTGCTATCAGTCACGCACCTGCTCCGTGGAGATATTTTTATAAATTACTGTCTGGTTCCACTCAGGATTCAGGCTTTTCTGCACGTACTTAGTTCTCCGCTTGTACTCAGCACTGAATTTGAACAAAGGAAGGAAACATTACATTAATGATCTTTTGCCTCTTTCGGTTCTAATACAAAACAAAACCAATTTGTACACACACACACACACACAAATAAATCCCAGAGAAAGAGAAGAATTTCTTCCCCTGTTTCTCTAAGAACTCAAGGTTGCAAGCGGACAATGACAGCCTGTGGCTTTTTTCACTACACCTAGTGCGTTTTCCTGACATAGTCTTTTAAAACTTCTGACTCTTCAGTGATCTCTCTCTGCCTATTTCAGTGTAAAGCATCAGTCAGCAAATGTGCATATACTTTGTACTCTCATTATAGATATTGTACTCTGATTATGAATGACAGTAATATTGCATTGATTTTTTTTTCAAAACCATCTTCTTATTAGCACTTTAAAGTAGCAGGAATCCATTATAGTTATAGGTTATAGTCTCTAATTACAGGATTCCTATCTCACTAGAACGTTTAATGAAGGCCATGGGGTAAATAATATCCTGTTAATGATAGAAACACTAATTTCTTATTGATCCTGTTCTCTGCATTTGCCTCTAACCATCCTGGAAGCAAACATAAAAGTACATCGACCTCATGATTATTTTTATCAATAGCCAGGAATAAAAAAAAAATGCCTGCATAATCTGTTTCTAAAAAAGAGTTAATAGTGCTTTCTATTGTACTTTACATTTCCTGAGGATGTAGAAAGCAATACACAAACCTCTAATACAGGATTCATCTAGTGCTGTGAGCTTTGATGTCTAATCTTCTTCCATTCCAATTTTAATTTAATATAAATTTTAATGGAAATCTCAAAAGAGCTGGTTAGTAGAACATGAAAAGTTTTCAATATTTTGAAAACCCAGGAAGTTATAAGGCAGTGAACTTACTTTTGCCACTCTGCAAGTTAACTGCTCATTGACTTCTGTTCAAACCTCCCATACAGTAAGGTCATACATATGCAACTAGAACAAATGTGTCCAGGACTCTTTTCCAGTGGTAAAGCCAAACAGAACACAATGACCTGTATCTGTTCTATTCAACTCTTAGAGTATCTTTACATTAATATTTGGTACTGAGCTTTTCTCCTGATTGTTCCACTTCTGACTTGTGATTGAACTACATTTTGGTTCACATTGTGGCATGGTCTGAATTAATGAACTAAATTCCTTTCAAGTAAGATTAATTCAGAGGAAGTGCTTCAGGGGCTCATTTAAATTGGCCATCCATTTATATGTACTGTGCATGATACCAGATTGGTTTGGGTCTGAATTAAAGTTATGCAAAACATATACGTGTTTCACTGACATATACATTAATGTTGGATTTCGAGCATCTGCAGTTTCCCTCTACAAATTCAGTACTACTCTGCAGTCTTGCCTTCTAATTATTCTGGAATGTGTGGAGGTCTCAATCTCCAAAAAGGAAAATATTTATTAAATATGCGTATCAAAAAGCCATCTGTTGACTTGTTGGGCCAGCTTTCTACTGTTAAAGAAATACAGAATGAAGGATGAATTACTATTATTATGTATTTAGCCTCTGTTAATACTAGTGTACCTTGAGAACAGAGTTTAACTTTATATTTCCAAATCCAGGACAGATTAGTAGATCCAATTACTGAAAATTCAGTTACACTGAACAGTCATTTATGTTCTCAAATAGCATTAATCTGGATGATTATCTAGACTGAATTTTAGCATTAATGTATACACACTGTGCAAGGTGTATAGATAAAAATATTCTATCTCACTTCCAAACGATGTTGTTCCTCTTAGTGATAACACCATTCCACCACTCAAAATCTAGAGACAAGTTTGCTATTAGTTATTATACACTTTCAGTGAATAAAAATGTGTTTTTATAGATATCTATGACTAAACTAAATTCTTCCAGACCTCAAAATGAATTTTATTTGTCCTCAAGAGTTTGGGCCTAGGATATTACTGTACCAAGGAATATTGATTACTTGTTTCCAGTTTCTTCTGACCTGAAAATGAAATTCACTAGAGAATGAATAAATAGCAAAGCCATGCAGCAATCATGAATTGTAAAAACTCAAGAGAAATCTACTTTTCAGTGCAAAGGCTCAGCAAAACATCATACTTGCAATAAAAGTGAAAGAAAAAAAATTGAAATACACTCTACCTTGCATTTTGGACAACCATGACTTGTCTGCACATCCAGCATTAAATAGTTAGGAAGACAGAGGAAGCAGTGTGAGAGAAAATAGGAAGAGACAGAGATGAAAGAAAATGTGAATAAGGGATAGTTTCTACTATAAGAATCAAAGGAAATAGGCATTAGGTATAGTAAGCAGTTGTGTAAGGATTGAACTACTGATAAAATATATTTAGTAGCAGTTTACAGTTCTGTTTTTATAAGCAAGTTTTGAACTTTTGAAAAGCTTTTCTTTTACATTATTCCTTAAAGTCCCAAGATACATTCAAAATGGTAATATTGCCATATTTTGCAGTAATAAACCCAAATAAAATTCATAACTTAGCCCAAAGTTTGAATCTAATGCTTGGATCTGAACTAGAATTCTGCAAGTTGAACAACTTTGTATTTCAAAGCCTAACTTCTACAACAGTGAATGAATATGCAAAATTCCCAGTAAAATTGATTTGACAAGTATTTGGCAAGATTCTTAGGTGCATTAAAATACACTCAAAGTTTAGGACCTGTTCCTATTATGTCCAGTAACAGTTTTAGGCCCAGTGCCACTGAACAGTATTGAATTATGTACAGACTGAATCAGCATGATACTAAATACGCATTTCTTTAGCTGTTCCATTTGTATGCTTTTAGCTGTGCTCTCCCATACACCAAACGTGAACTGTGACCTGAATATGCACTTTCCTTTTATTTTGAGTAGATCAGATATACATATTTCTAGTTAAATGGTCTCAGCCTAAGAGTCTTTTGGGATGAGTGTGACTACACAAATTGAAATGTTTGCAGGAATTTGTCTTTGCAAACTAAAATCTGATCCCTCAGCTTAACTTTAGGTATATTCGTAAATTCATATAAGTCAGCAGGATTATTATAGCTCTGTATACTTACACATACATATGACATTCTGCAAATTTAGGGGATAGAAAAGAGTTATAATATTGCTGATACAGAAAAACATCTTTTAAAGGAACATTAATGAGCTATTTATAATTGCAGTCAGAGTTTTAAAAAGCAATGCTCTGTGAAAAAAAAAGTGTTCATATCTAAGATTTGTACAGATATTTAATACAAAATTACCAGAATTTATAAAACTATATCTTAACTCTTAATAAATGAATAAATGAACAGAATCACATGAATAGAATGTTGTTTTTTTCTTTGTATCATATTGCAGTCTTAAACCAGTATCAGCTATTGTGATTGCATGTGTTTGCAAACCAGCTCCAAACTTGCAGTGTTTTGATCAAAAGCAACAATACAATTTTAACCTTAACATGCAGGCTTTTTTTTCTATCTCAGAATCAAAGACCACCTTATTACTCCCAAATCCATACACTCCTCTACATCTTAGAGACTTCTAATGAGAACTTTGAAAACTATATATTTAGTACCCTTCAGAATACTGTTCTTTCAGTACATATTTTTCATCGTATCACATTTTTTAAATGGAGAGATGGAAAAAAAAAAAGATGAAATCTAAAAAAATTATCATAAAGTTTCTGAAGTCACTAGCAACGTATTGCACATCCTCCTGGGAGTAGGATCTGGCTTCCCATTAAATATCCATGATTTTTCCTGGTGTTGTACCTTCACTATCTATATCAATAAGCTCTCAGTTCTGTTTATTAGTGACAAGCAACAAACTCAAATTTAAACAAAGAATATTCAGTTTAAAATTTATCCTGCACTTACCCTCTCCCTGGAAGAAGATAAACTTTAACAAAAGGATCAGAATAGCCATTATTGTCTCTGGGAGCAAGGTTTCTTGCCTGAAGTATATGGATGATAAGGTTGCCAAGGTGTTTGTCATAATTGATTTGAAGCTAGAGAACACATTTAAACACAGTAAGATTAGTTTTAATTTAACTTCCTAGATGATCCAAATTCTCCAAAAATTCTATGCATGAAGTGAGTTTTAGACCTTTTGCTTTCCCATATTGGAAGATTCTGCTTCTCTACTGACTAGAATGAAATGTTGGATGGTTACTCTGGATTTTGAAAGAAATGTTTATTTCACAGTCTGTCAGTATTATTTTTGTTTTGTTCTGTTTTGTTTTGTTTTTAAACAACACAGACATTGATCTACTCCGGTAAGTAAAAACCACATAAAATTTGAACACTTCATATTCTACTGAGCAATAGCCAGTTTATTCAGTAAAAATTACACAAATTCTGACTAACTGGAACCCAAGTGCATGGCGGTTTATACACAATTATAGAATACAATCATAAAATCATGTAGATTGGAAAAGACCTTCAAGATCACTAAATCCGACCATCAGCTTGACCTACCAAAGCCCAGCATGTTCTTGTGTGCTGCAAGTCTTATGGTACCTAACGTTTACTATCTTATTGTAAAGCTATGTTACCATGGGTGTCTTAATACAACGGAAAGACCATTTCCACAAAAAAGGCAGGGATGAAAGACAACAAAAGACAGAAATCTGTAAAAAATTTGTTCTGCTGCTTCCAGTTCCACTGTTTTTTTTTAAAAAAGTCAGTTTACATAAGAGATAATCACATACTACACACTGCATGGAAACAAATGAGCTGCATTATGAGAAAGTCTTTACAATCTTTACTGGAAGTAGAGTCCAGTGAGATAGCAGTGGAGTCTGGGAATTTCTGAATTGAACCACAGTACGTGTCTAAATGTTAAAGATTATAACGTACTTCACCTCATTTTCAGCACTTCCAGGAACAGAAACATTTTTTGTAGTTTTATTTGCATTTCCCAAGCAAACTTCACAGAAAAAAAATGAAAACGTAGCATTGCCTTAGACCTTATCTTATTTCATTTGGTGTCATTTCAGTGGGTTGAATAGCATGAAGATGTGTCAGAAGAGGGACAATTTGGAGATGAGGAAAAGATTCTTAATGAAGAGAGTGGTTGGACACTGCAACAGGCTCCCGGTGGCAGTGGTCACAGCCCAAATTTGCCAGAGTTCATGAATATTTGAGCAATGCTCTCAGACATAAGGTTTGAATTTTGGGTGGTCCTGTGTGGAGACAGGAGTTGAATTTGATTATCCTTGTGGGACTATTCTAACTGAACATATTCATGATTCTATGATTCTACAAATGAGAAATCACTTAACGAAGATAATTTTTAATATATTTATTCAAAAGGCAAAGGTAGCCTGTTTAAACAATTTACACTTAAAGAATTACATATTTACCTGAATTTCTCCAGTGATTGGATGAGAAACAGACTTCGTAGCATCAGTGGGCTGTCAGATTAAAATACAGAAATAAACACAGAGATGTGTCATTGTATTATACATAGATGTTTACTGGAAATAAAAGACTCTCAATACCATATTTCTAACAGCTGTTGTCTATATTGCAATTTCTACACATATTTCTCAAAACCATTCTATCGTCTCCAATCTGTATACTCAATACTGACAGCTACAGAATTGCAACACCACTTAAAGCCCTGACATTTTGATCTTCGTGTATGTACAGAATCAGATAACTTGAACACCAGAGTCTTTACAATCTAGACGTGTCAGAAAGAAGGCTTTGGGGAGAAAGAGACATCACATTAACCTTGTATAACAAAAATGAATGTTGAAAGTAGGCAGGTTGTGCTTTTAGCTATGTGACATAATAAATGTGTGATGCTCAGTGTGATCACACCAACTACATATTGAGGAGGATATTATTATTATCATGCAATGTTATCAGGTTCGGGCCAGAGTGGCTAGAAAGTGGAGGAAAAGAATCTGCGGGTGTTGGCCAATCCTCACCTAAACGTGAGGCAGTAGTGTGCTCTGGTGGCCAACTGCATCCTGGCTCAGAAACAGTGCGGCCTGCAGGACCAGGGAAGTGATTGTACTCAGCTCTGGTGAGCCCACAACTGAAGTACTGTATTCAGTTTTGAGTCTCTCACTACAAGGAAGGAGTAGAGACCCTGGAGCCTCTATGAAATGGGCAACAAAGATGGTGAGGGATCTGAAGCAGAGGTTGCTGATAAAACAACACAATGCTCAGAGAACATTTTGTCTTTGTTTTTCTTTTTCTTATCTTTTTTTTTCCTCCCCTCTTGTTTGTTGGTAGTTGGGAAGTAATACCATAATTTCTTTCCAAACGTGGACTCTCTCTCTCTCTCTCTCTCTCAAAAAAAAAAAAAAAAAAAAAAAAAAGAAAAAAGAAAAAAAAAAGAAAAGAAAAAGAAAAAAAGCTATCCTGTTAAGTATCAGTCAGTCAAAGAGAAGCCTCAAGCAAGATGCTGAGTGCATTCATGGGGATGTGCCAAGCATTCACTCATCTCCATGAATGTCTGCTGAGAGAGTTACAGCCTCACTGAACGCCAGTAATTCTTCTTTGGAGGATTTGTCATTTTGGAAGATTTGCCCCTGTTTCAGGGATTTTTCTCTGGGACATGCACTGCAGATCAGCATCAAGCCCCATGCCATTGGTTTTGCGTGATGGGACCATGGGTGCTGTTTTTTGTCAGCTTGGAGATGGATATGATGATTTTTACGCATCCCTTCCAATTCAAGATATTCTATGATTCCCTGAGCCACCCTGGCCCTGCCTCTAATCTGCAGGTCGATTCATCAATTAAGAGAGAAAGCCCTGTTTGGAATAGTAGCAGGATTTGGACATTTTTGCATTCTCTCCGCATTTGCTTCTTTGATTGAAAAAGCAGAGAAAAGATGCAAACAAGGACAAACTTACTGCACTTTGATGACCAATCTAGAGCTCATCTTTTACTATTTTCCAGATAGTGACCATCCACATGACATACTTTTGGGGCTGAAAGAGTCCTCTGGAGGTCACATGGTCCAGCCCCCAGCTCAGGGTAGGGCCAACATTAAAGATGGGTCTGGATTTAATAACAGCACATTTGAGGAAACTATTTTCATAGAGGGTCCAGTCTTGTATTACCTTAGATAAATAATTTAATCTCCTTATTTTTGTCCCCAGATTCTGTATCTTAAAAGTCATAATCATCCATCAGCCACTGTAAATGGATCTATTAGTATGTGCTGTGACCTCTTGCTAGAAGATAAATAGGGAACTCCTTATTGTCATCAAAATGCTACTGCTGCATAACTCTTAAGTTTCTTACCTTGCTGCTATGTCGCTTTTTGCTGACTGAGGGAGAACCAGGTTGACCGGGGCTGGGAACAGCACTGGAAGTGGCAGAAGTGGTTCCAGAGTGGACATGTGATGACTTTTCTACTCCTGAGGAAGCAACCATAGGTGCCTGCTGTAGGGAAACCTTTTGGAGCTCTGCAGCCAGTTGCTTGGGATCAACCCCTGGGGACTTTGCTTTATCTACTGGATCAAAATAAGAGATCTTTGAGTTCATAATTGTTAGCACATTCAAATTCATCTTGCCATGGCACATGGACTGCTTGTATACTTTGAGGATGTAAAAGGCAATTTATATAGAAGAGACATCTCTCCACAACACCAACATACAAATTCTAATCCTTCTAATCAAGACAAGTGCTACCAATCTCTCAAGCTTACTGAGAAAGTTATTTTCTGGCTGAGGAAAAGTAAGCCTTGGATGATAATTTTGGATCATACTGGAGCAAATTATACCACTAAAGTCTAGCCTCGCTGTTGAGATCTTGACCAGTTTAACCAAGTATCTGAACTTTGCTGCAACTTTGCTGCAACAGTGAGGCATGTAACCTCAACTTCTTTTTGTTTTTAATCAATTGGACATTGAGTAAATCTGAATTCTGCTCCTGAGATCATTTATACAAAGGTTAAAGAGAAAAGCATCTTAAAACTTCAGCACTGCAAATTAACCAAAGCAGAACAAAATGAAAGCAAATGGAGATGAAAAGCCAATCATTTATTGTGACAAAACCCTACATGAAGCACCTGTGGTAGGAGAGTAATTGTCTTCCACCACCACTGGCAGAGTAGGGAAGAATTTACTCTGGAAATGAAGTTGTGTAAGTTCGACATGTGCTTTAAAGCACTTAGATTTAAAATGATAAAAGGCTCAGCCTGATTTCTAGGTTCTCAAAAGCATGAAGGGCTTAAGGTCTTTACTATCATTTCTGATCTTGTTTGTCTAGAGTTTAGGCAACATAATCTATGTCTCTATGATTTTTGTATCAAGGTAACGTAGGCCTCAGGGCTTATCATATCTACTTTGGAATAGTTCCAGTTTGCTAAGTGCTTTGTCTCAGCCTGTCTAGATGCACCAATAACTGTCTAATGACCAGGTGACTATAATTCCTCTTACTTACTATTCACCTTTCATAATTGTATGCTTTGAGGCCTACTTTTGATAATTCTGAGATGTAATGGAGTAACAGTAATTAGGCTGTGTAGAAAGAACTATTTCTGTTATTTATAGGAGTATAGGCATGGTGCAAGTGCAAACAGCTTTGGACACAGGATGAAAGCTGTGGCCCCAGGGCTACCAGCATCTCATTGTTACTGACACATACATAGACTCAGGAGCTGGATAAAATCCATTTTGGGAACAACAAAAGAAACAAAAAACAAACGTGTCCTACATATAAAATGCACAATATCCAGGCAAGTCATATGTGATGTAGAGTTGCTGACCAGCATGGGAAAAGCAGAGCACAAAACATGCTAGTAAACATTAAAAAGTCCTGAGCAGATCCTGAAAGGAAGAGGATGGAATCAATAACATCATCCATCTCCCAGTAAGGAGTCCAACATTATCACCACAAACATCACAATCCTTCCAGCAGATTCTTTTCTACACTGTCAACTTTATGTAATGTCTCTGAAGAGAAAGCACTGCCACAGGGACCAGAGAAGCATCATGACACAGAGAAAGGGGTAACTGGCAGGATGTCTTCCATGTGTGTAATAAATGTTAGCCATAGTATTGTTACTAGGAATTCCTTTGTGGTAATTAGATGATGTAGGCTGTATCAGTATGGATTGAACTGAGTTATAAATAAGGGTGATTTGCTTAATTTTGGTTAAATTGTTAAAAAATTCAGAACTGTTCCGAAATAATAATCATTTGCTGCATATACTGTTGTAACCTTCAATTACTCAAAAATGCCTGGCTTTGTATAGAAGGTGTAGTCTTTTTTCTTCCCTTGGAGAGATTTTGGATGCAACACCTGTGCTTACACTGCTAATATCTTAGCTAACATTATATCCAGATTTCAACTTCTATCCATTGCTCAAACGTTGAAGCATCATCTTATTGCTCACCTGCCTTTACTGGCTCATGCAGTTCCAGGTGCTGGGGATTCTCGGAATCTGAGAGCATGTTCAGGTCCCTAAAGAAAGCAATGAGAAGCCTGAGACAAAAGAAACTCTTTCATGGTACCCTCCTTATCATATTAAGTAGATAAATGAATAGTGGTTCATGACAGAAAGCAGCTCCCAAGAATGGCCCCTTCTTTGCTGATACATATTTGCAGTGCTGTTCAAGAGCTGAGAAGAAAAGGTTCTTTAAGGTGAAATCTTTAATGGATTAAATGCAATTTCATACGTTTCTTATGATGTATAAATGACTTACTTCCATCTAAACTACGTATTTCATTGAAAATCATGTTATCGCTATATTAACTTTTTTTTTTCCTAATTGTCGGTAAACTCAGTGGATTATATGTGTGTCAATGAAAGGAGACTGTGGCCTGAAAGTGTGGATATCCTTGTTTGTAAATTACCACCTCAACTTATCATCCCTTCTGAATTAACAGAACAAAGAACAAGCCCACACTCACAATGAACTCTCGTGTTAATTATTACACTGATGCTTCATGCTAACAAAGGTTCCACCTTAACAACTGTAAATTTGAAAAAAGAAAAAAAATAAAGAAAAAAAAGCCATGAAAAGCCAAAGAAAAAAATGGAAACAGAAAGATGGGGAAAAACTCACAGTCTTACACATATTTCTGCTTCCCCACACTGTTGAATAATAATATTCTGTACTTCTTCATAGGTTTTTCCAGTCAGGGGGATGCCGTTCCATTCCAGAACCTGCATTCCTAAGATGGCAAAACAGCATGAGGGAAAGTGCTCAGAATTTCACTAAGGCATCACATAGATTGCTTAGACAAGAAGATCTGATGTGACATTGAGTGACAGCTGTTTAAGGGGCACAACACGTTAGAAAAGCCCTTTCACTTCACACAGATGAGATTGTTGAATATTATTGTCCCATCAGCTATTACTTACCTGTTAGAATAGGTGAGAAGATGAATTCCCTTCTAATTTAAAAATACATGCACTCTTTACAGTCTGGGTTGCATGATATTGAAAAAAAAATTGCGATATCAAAATCATGCAACCCCACCAACAAGGAAAGAAGCCGTACCATTTTATATGAGATATTTCCTGGCCAGTCATGGTCTTGGAAGATAACTCATTATCTAGCGGCAAATAGGTGTAGAGAATTTGAGCCTCAAATTGGGACTGAATTTGGAAATGTGATGAATGGTAATTCAAATTAATTTTCTCTAGTTTGTCCCTTAAAAAAGCTTAATTACATGAGGCTTAGTGAGCTTACTGATTTTCAATGGGAACACACTTCCAAATTTCAAATACCACCCTGAAAATATGCAGATTTACATTTTACTTCCGTATAAGTTCTTCCGAAGAAAGTGTCAAAACAGCTGACTATAGCTAATTCTGGAAGATAGGAAAAGTGCTAAAATAAGCAAACTGAAATAACTGAATACTGATTGAAACTTTTTTGTCTTCTAAGTGTTCCGTGACTGAGCCAGGATACTCGGTATGGAGCAAGCAAGCATTATAAGGTTTAACACCTATTTGAAGAGGCAGTCACTCTATAATCATGAGATGTATTCTGATGAGAGATCTTTTGGTTACTGTTAAATACTTACAAACAACAAACCACAGGTTAGTATCTGGTAGTTAAGACTCAGATTTTGAAAGCTGCATTTGTATTTTGAATAGCTAGTTTTAAGGATGGTTCCAAAGGGACCAACTTCTCATAATGCCCATAAAAATCCAACCCTCAGGCTCTAGAGGTAAAAAATGCTTAATGGGACAAGATATTGAATTCTCAATATTCCATTAAAAGCAATATGTTACAAAACAGTTGAAAACCACATCATCCACACAGCAAGGAAAACCACAAACACTTAGATTTCTACCACTTACACAGATTAAACCAAGTCTTCAGCTGGATTATATTTTTATTTCAAAATCCTGTGCTGTTGCATATAATAAATGGGAAAAATAATGAAATGAAATGTGGAAATAAACTCATAAGAAATTCTACTGTTAAAGTAATGAGAATTGTTTATGGAATAAAACAGATGAATTTTTTTTTCACAATGAACATGAGAAATAAAGACTATAACATTATCATACAGCTTTTTATACAGGATTTAGAGTTCTAAGTATGTAGGATTTAGAATTTGAAATACCAGAATTGCATCTTAATTTTTCTCAGTAGGAAATTAGCATCTTGTTCTCACTAGTCAGTTTACGGAAATACAAAGTGCTGAATGACTAAAAAGTAATGTTTAGAAGGCTGCTTTGAGCAAAAATAGATTTGTCTTTTTTAATATTTAGCCTTTTTCATTTACCAGCCATCATTCAAAAGCATGATCTTGCATTTTCTTGTTATAGAAGATCTGGTATTAAGCTCAGTTCCTCTGTAATAAAGCAACAGTAATTATGAATAAATGCAGTTTCCCTAGTTTTCTGCCATACAAATATCAAAGCATGCTCTGTCTTTAGAAGATTTCAAGAAGGAAAATAAACAAAATTACTTTCCTTTTTTTTGTCAGTGTGGGTAGCATTGGATGTTGAATACAGCAGTATGAACTTCTCAAATAAAGCAAACCACCACTTTCATGTATTGCTGGCCACAAGCAAGAAGGATACTTGTTTTAGATGCTTTTTTTAAAGGAACTTTGCTGACAAAATCCTTTCAGCCACTATCCTAGGCTTTTCTCTTTCTGTTTGCATGGCTTCTGTAGAAACGCTATCCAGCAAAGTGTCCATAAGGCTATCATCAAGTTGCTTTAATTTAACAGACCAGCAGGAAGAACCCAGCAGAGCACTGCTGTAGTGCTGGGATCAGGAAATCTCTCATTTTCACTAGTGAGAGTTTCACTGCGGAGTGCATTGGCACCACAGTGACACACTTGGTTAGTAAGGCTAAGCACATATGAACAACGAGGCAAACTGAAAGGAAATTGAATCTCAACACCTTCAGATCACACAGAGATTCATTTAACACTGTCAGTATAGGAGTAAATTGCTTTTACCGGTTGCCTTGTGGATTCACCAGTGTTAAAAGTCAAAACAATTGAAACATGACTTAATTGTTCTGACCGAGAACCCTCTGCCCTAGGAAAAATATTTGTAGGTAAAAAGCTCACTTCTTTATTCTTAAGCAGCAATTGCTAAGTATCTTTTGCAGTAGTAACACTGCAAAGAAAAGTTCTAATGCTACTGTGAATCTATGAACAGAAAAAACGAAAAAAAGGTACAAAGAAGTCAGTGCAGACTGGTGATAATAAATTTTTCACCTAAAGACCAGTCACTTTCTGTAACTGGTCTTTTGTAGTCACTGTTCACATTTCTGAAACTTCGTATGCTCAAAAGACCTACACCTGGGATAAAAACAAACAAAGAAACAGGGAGATGAGAAAATGTACACTGCTCCATGACAACTCTACTGACTGAGGAGGAACTAGCAATTGCCCTGATAATCAAATTCTTACATCATTCTTTTTTTTTTTTTATAATACATCCTGCACTGAAGGTGAGCTACAACTTACTTTTAGCAATATCAGCCCCCACAGATCAGCTTTTATACCAGGAATTCTGCCCTGCTCCACTACAGGTGCTGACATACTCTTTATTCAGTCTTGTTGGTATCTACTTTGTGGTCAGACTTTGAATCTGGAATCAGAACGAATTTCCTACTTTCTGCTGATTACAAAGTCATTATTCCAGAGAAGGGAACCCATACACACAAAACTTCCATGGAGACAGCCATCCAATCCTTGCAAAATGGGACATACAGTCATACTGAACTGAAAGTGGCAAACAAACCATTTAATGTCTGTTGTGTTCATATATTCTTTAACATACAGCTATTACAAACTACAGTTGGAACATGATAAAACTATTAACATACCTCTGCACTGTCAAAATAGAATAGACTAGTTCCGTTGGAAGGGACCACCAGAGATTATCTAGATAATCTGACCTTTTATAGGTGAAATAAAAATTAAAGTATATTAATGAGGACATTGTCCAAGCAACTCTTGTGATACTGAATACCTCACAAAGAAGCCCGTTTCAGTATTTGGCCACCCTCACAGCAAAGAAATTAGGGAATCAGAAAGCATAACCATTAAGACCATATTTTTAAGTAGCCCATAAATATCTCAACACACCCTGCAGTCATTCTAATTGCTGTTCTCAGTGGCTAAGTTACAAGTTTTCTCCCCAAGGGAAGATCGGTGCTTGTACTGTGAAAGTAGAGAAAGGTCCTGTATTTCATCAAAACGCTCGTAGGAAGAAGAGTGTGCAATTCTGATTGTATTGCATGATATTGCCACATTTGACAATAATTTAATTGCTGTGCTGTTCAAGATTTTCAGGCAGTTACAGCGACCAGTAAAGCTTTAACTTTTTAAAATTTTTGTGCAGCCATGTATAGGTCAATTATTTGTTAACAGATAACAATAAAAACTGAGAACTCTGCAGAACTGATTTCCTTTTTCTGACAGTTTGACTAGTTGTCTGACAGCTTGTAAAATGGAACGTAAGTACTGGTGAAATTTGAAATCTGTAACAGCAAGGAGGCAGGGACTGTTCAGAAGCATCTTCTGTCAGCCTGGGGATGAGGGTACTTGAAATAATTATCTGCAGTCCCTGTGGAGCACTCAGCATGCTTTGCTAATCCTGGAAACTTTGGGGGGAAAAAAAAAATCTTGGTAGAAAGTTTTAAGAATGTGGGAAAAGATGAGTATTGGATCAAACCTAGCACCAGACTTGAGCTTACAATGCAATAGATAAGCTCACATAGACTGAATAAACTTGTCTCCAACTATGGAACTGAGTGCTGAAAACTGCTGGACTGGCCACGTGCTCAGAAAGGGGAATCTTTTTATAATTTTTATCTCCTGTGCTAAACATATGAGCTAACTGCTGGCTACTTAGATTTGTAAACATCATTATGTGGAGCAGATGTCAGAATTGCGTAACAGAACAAACTATGTTGGTTTTACATGCTGTCAAGCGTCATGCAGTGTTTTACAGCTGCTGAATTGAAACATTTTTAATCTTTAAGGTTTGAATATGTATGTAATTGGAAATTGCAGTTTTCCCAGAGATTTGGAATCTCTATCCTCAGAGGTGTTCAAACCCCAGCTGGACTCAGCCCTGAGCAACCTGCTTTCACTGACAATGCTTGGAGCAGGGTGCTTTGAAACAGTCTTCAGATGTACCTTCTGGTCTCAAATACTTTACAGTTCTGTGTAGAATAGTTTGCTTTACGGACTGTTCTAATTCTGTCTCCATATTAATTGTAACTTTATGTATCAAAGAAAGCAGAAAGAAAATTCCAGGGGTATTATACCAAATCTGAACTGTGATGTCCTTGATGAGGTTAGAGTGCAGGTCCAATAATTAAGTGATTTCCTCTAACTGAAGAATAATGAGTAGTTCATCGTTAATTTGAGTCCCTGCATTAGAGTGGGTATCTATTCAAGCTCATTTCAGGAAGAGAGGAAATATTAAGTGACAATGAAAGGGTCTACAATATTAAACAATCAGAAATTAGTTCCATTATTGAAAACTCTGTGTGTCTAGTCTAGATCTCATAGCTTGGTTTACATTCAGTTCTAGAAGTTATATATAATTGAATCCTGTAACACTGATCACAATATTTAGGAGAAAATTAAACAAAAACAATTATTCTCTGTTCTTCTTGGCACAGGGACCTTGATGTATTTCCTTCAGATAGATTCTTCCTTCAAAAAAGGAAAAAAAAAAGGGATAGTTGTAGCAAGGCCTCTTTTAGTTATGATAAAGATAAGTTATCCAAGGCATAGATTTCATAAAAAAAATAGTAAGAACTATAGCCTTTTCAAAGTATTTCCTTGATTTGCTCTGCCATGCTCATATAGAACCTTTGACACTGGAATAGTTTCCTTCTTAACAGTGAAGATCACATGACAACATGGTTATGTGACCTTACATGTAAAGTCACTTTGGAAATAAAATAACTTGGGATCTAAAAAGAATCTTCATGCTGTAAATGGTCAAGAAGAGATGCCTTTAGTGTATATATGTTGTGGATTAACCTGGCAGCAGCTCAGCACCACACGGCCATTTGTTCACTCCCCCAAGGTGGGATGAAGGAGAAAATTAGTAACGAAATAGAACTTGTGGGTTGAGCTAAAAACTATTTACTACATACAGAGAAAAATGGAAATAGCAATGCTTATTTAATGATAACAATATTGTTATCATTGCATTTTTGCACATATATCTATACAGCAGCAATGCAATTACTCACCACATGCTGACCAATGCACATCAACAATATGACAGCCCACCAGGACCTCAAGGTCTCACCCATGCCAACCAAAGCTCTGCAGCTCTTGAGCAATGACTGTCCCTGGCCATCTCCCCATGGCTTTATGGCCTTCCAGATTAAACTAAAGCAGGAGGGGTTTAGATTAGATGTCAGGGGGATAGTTTTTCTGAGAGAGTGGTGAGGTGCTGGAACAGGTTGCCCAGAGAGGTTGTGGATGCCTTGTCCCTGGCAGTGTTCAAGGGCAGGTTGAATGGGGGCTGGCAACCCTGCCTGTGGCAGGGAGGTTGGAACCCTATGATCCTTGAGGTCCCTTCCAGTCCAAGATTCTATGATTCTGTGATTCTACGTAATGGAATAACCCTTGAGGACTGTTGCTATGGAGATGCTTTTCAGAGACTGGGGCTGTTAATGTTCCCTTCTGTGGACCTAGATGCTTTCTTTCTTTCAACCTGCACTAGTTCTATGAACTACATTAGCATTACTCCCGATTTGCACTAATGCAAAGCCCTGATTCAAGCGCTCTTTTAAAAAAAATCAGATTATAAGATACTGGCTGTTAAACAGATTTAGACCAAGATTTCCTCTCTACTTGAGTACACCAAGAGTAACACAGAGTTTAGAATGTCTGTAGAAATGATGGCTTCCTTAAAATGTCTGTTATGGGAGTGATTCAGAGCTACAACCTTGCACTATTATAATATTTTGTTTTTACATTGAGAACATAAGTGGTTGATTTATCCACAGAAACAATACAGCAAAGGTTCAAATACCTTATGTGAGTGCTTTAGAGTATGTCATCTGAGACACAAGAAGTGCTACTTCTACCTTCCTTCTCTGCAGCTGGTGAGTTCTTAGCTTTGCATTAAGATAGTAAGCACTGCTGAACATTGTTATTTTCCATAACTCTTGCAGACTCTGAAGAGTTGCAGAACTCTTCAGTTATCAATTATTTAGATACCATGATTTCAGACAGAGCATTCTGGAGAGGATATTTTCAGCCTTGAGAAGCTGACTATAGGCAGCACAGAGGGCCGACTATATCCTGTGCTGCTTTACAAAAGGGGTGGCCCACTCTACTCAGCTTCTGTGAGGCCCCATCTATAGTTCTGAATCCAGGCCTGGGGCCCCAGTACAAGAAAACACAGAGCTCTTGGAATGAGTCCAGAGGAGGGACACTAAGATGATCAGAGGACCTCTCCTATGAAGAGGGAACTGGGCTTGTTTAGCTTGGAGAAGAGAAGGCTCTGGGAAGACCTCATTGTGGCCTTCCAGAGCTTGAAGGAAGCATGTAAACAGGAGGGGGAATGACTGTTAATAGTGATAGGACAAGGGGGAATGGTTTTAAACTAAGACAGGGGAGATTTAGGTTAGATAGGAGGAAGTTTTTCATTCAGAAGGTGGTGACACACAGAAACATATTGCCCAGAGGGGTTGTGGATGCCCCATCCCTAGAAGCATTCAAGGCAAGGCTGGATGTGGCTCTGGGCAGCCTGCTCTAGTGGTTGGCAACCCTGCCCATGGCAGGGGGGTTGAAACGAGATGATCTTTGAGGTACTTTTCAAACCAAGCCATTCTATGATTCTCTGATGGTATGAGTTACTGAAAAAAAGGTAAGGCAAAGTAAAATAAGACAGTATCAAAGATGTTTAAGTTAATAGGATAATAACACAAAAAGCAATTCTGTAGAAAAAAAAAAGATGGCTTGGATTTGGATAGGTCATATTACCCATTCCCATATCTATCTTAGACATTTCCTTATAAGTTATATGTCTGCTTCCTCCATAGTGAGCAAGGGCAAAAATATTTCTTGCTTCATTCAGATATTACAAGGATATATGGATATTAGTATATTTGAAGAGCCTGTATTCTGCTTGAGTGTTCTCAATAAATGCATCATTCAGTCCACTGCCTGGGTGATAAAGCTCTTCTGTGTAACTGAATATAGATTCATACATAACATTCCTATCCTAAAAACAAACAAACAAACAATAAAAAACACAAACAAAACAGGTACTGGTATTAGAGTTTCTGACTAACTGGCAGACACAATATATATCCCAGTTTCTATCAATTTTCTGTTATTTTTCACATTTTCTTCCCTCCTTAGTTTCTTTCTTTAAGAAACTACTTGGCAGTGTGATTAGTTTTGAAGTTGAAAGGAAGCTGAAAATCATCAAAGATTTTATTTCTCTGAATATATTTGTTCCAAATAGAGAAATACTATACTGAGCCACTGAACACCTCTTGAATTTTATTCCCATCTGTGACACAATGACTACTATTATAAAGATAATCTTAGTCACTTTTTCTATTATGTTGCAGGGTCTTCTATTTGGTATACTGAAAGTGCTTCAGAAGTGCTCTGTCGCCAGGAGTTAGTAATTACTTCTAAGAAGTCAGACAATACAATGTGTAAAAGCTCACTTTTGTATAAGACTCAGAGTTGCTCTTCTACTGCAATTTAAGGTCTAGACATTAGACTAGATCCTTCGGTCTTGGTTACACTATAGTTATACACATAGACAGTTGGGATTTATTTTCTGCATCTTCATAGTTTGCAGGATTTATTTTTATGCAGAATAAACACAATAGTTTGATTTCTGTTATTAACCATTGGTCTGTCTAATTCCCGCAGTGGAGAAGAAAACTGGGCTCTCTTAGGCTAGCTGTTTCTGTCATTAAAATGTGAATGTTAGTGTCTATTTATATCATAGAAGAATTAAAATTCAGAGACATTACTTTGAAATCCCAGAAAGTTCTATGAAAGTTAAATGTACACTGAGAACAAGGAAAAACAGTACCAACCATAGTCTGACATTCAGCACTAAATTACTTCATGGTCTGTTTTCTCCAGTTATTTTTCTTTTATTTCTAAACCCTTCTGATGCTTAAAAATAGGGTGATGAAAGTCAACGTGTTAATGTATTTCCCTGTGCTGATAAGCATGAGTCACACCAAAACTCATTATTTTTTTGTAGACACCCCAGCTTCCTCTTCCATTTGTCATTCATAACAACACTGAATAATTTCCATTATTAAAATAATTATTATATAGACAACACTTGGAATTATTAAGAATGGATGCACTGTTCATTAAATAGGGATGATAGTAATGGATCTACCTATGCTTCATAGCTGCTATTCTGCTACTATCAAATCGCACTGATTAAAGTAAAGCCAGAGCAAATCAACTTTGCTTTTGGAGATGTACTTAGCATCTACAGGCAGCTAAATAATACACCACAAATCAGTGCAGGTAAAGTTATTAACCCAATACTGAGCACCTCTCTGATTCAGTCTGATTTCAGATGTACCATTAGCACATATTTTTGCAGATCACCATGCTATTGTAAAAGGTGATGATATGGATGTATTTGTATTACTTGAATTGAAGATCCTGGGAAGTTAAATGAAGATTAGAGTTACTGCTTATGAAAATCATGTTGATAATAACTACAGATGATAAATCAATAGCACTTTCAACACTACTTACCTTAACACTACTTCACAGACTAAAGTTACAAATAGATGATCACTTATATGATGCTGAATAAAATGCTGTGGTGCACTGTAATTATCAGTCTTTGTTTCAGAAGTAAAAAATGTTTTTCAAAACACATTGTTCACAGAAACTATAGAGCAAATTGAATGTAATTCACCTGCGATGCCTTATTTAAAAATCAGAAGAATTTTGCCAGAGATGACTTTAGTGTAGAGGACTTTAAATTAAAATCTTAAATATTTCATTATCAGATTGAGTTCACAAACCAAAATACTCTTTTAAAAGCAGTACATTATGACTTCATAATGTGTTTAATTCGTCAGCTGGAGATCAGTACATGGAACGATGCTGTAGGAATTTCTCTTTATAGCCTCCTTCATGAATAGTAAATACATTAAAAAAAAAAAAAAGATCTTTCCATGCCATTATAACATTATTTTCATATGTGCTATTTATGAATTTCAGCTAATATATCCTTGCTTGCACTGTTTTTCAGGACTGGTGTATTCAGAACTCTTTTCTTTTCTTTTCTTTTCTTTTCTTTTCTTTTCTTTTCTTTTCTTTTCTTTTCTTTTCTTTTCTTTTCTTTTCTTTTCTTTTCTTTTCTTTTCTTTTCTTTTGGTTTTTCATTTTTATGTTTTGAGGACAAAATGGTTCTCATTTACAAAAATGCAGCTCTCATAGTTCAGTTTCTTTAGGTTGCAACTGAGAACAGAATTTTCTCCAGTGATATTTGATTCTAAAGTTTTCTTCTGAAGAGACGAGAGGAAAATGTGATGAGATGCAAGCATACAATTGTTGTGGATGTTATGTGTGTTTGAAAAGTCACTCTCTACATTTCGTAGTCTCCTTAAGGATACAAATTACTGCAGCAAACAAATCAAACAAAATTTATATACAACACTGTCCTACTGTCAGAACAATTAGAAGCCATGCACAATAGTTTATGCCAAAAGAAAACTGTCATAACCTATTTGTTTTAAAATTTCTTTTGTGCTTTCAAATAAAGAAAGAAAAGCTGTAATGCTCCACCTTCTACAGAAGAGGAGTGAACTTACATCTCATGCAGGGAGAGGCCCATTAGCTGCTGCTAGGGTAAAGTCCAATCTTCCCTCTAGCAAGTTTAGCAACATGGATCCAAGACTGACCCAGACTCCAGTCCCAGCAGCACCTGTCTGTATGTACGCCAATGGAATGACTGCCGTCTTTTCTCTATTGCTTCCCTTTCTTCAACTAAAATGCCTCCCAATAAGGAAAAAACACAGCACAGGCTGGACTTGTATATATCAAAGAAGATAAATAGCAATCAACAGTAACTCAAGTGCCACTAAGTGTCTAGAAATACTGAGTTGAAAGAGATCCTTGGTCCAGAACCATGCTATTCCATTACAGCTATGTAATATAAACCTTAAGAATTAGAAAAATTAATGGGAATTTATGCCTGAAGGATTTCCAGAATTAATGGCAGAGAAAGGAAAAGAAAGTTCCTGGCGCATTGATTTGCAGGTCATCAGGATCCTAGTGCATTTACATGTAGCTTCTCAGAACCTCTCTTGGGAAAAAGAAAGCAGCCTAAAATGTGGAAGGTACAATCTGCTATAGCAAAGGATTGATTAAAACAAAGTGCAGCCTGAAGCCACAAAGAGAGAGAAGCACAAAGAACAGGATTGAATCCATAAGATCCCAAGATAAGTTCAAAAAAAGAACAGTGAATAAGCCATCAAAGCTGTTCAGTGACTCAAAGCCATGGAGGGGGATGGGAGTTGTTGGCCAAAGAGAGAAATGAAATACCATAATATCTCTGAACTTCTAAAATTGTACAAAAGGCATCTCTGAAAACCACAACATGGTAACCAACTTAAGAACCTGGAAGTCGAAGGCTCAGTAGCTATCATTCCTTGGACAAATCACCTGGATACACAAATTTTGGTGCTTAGGGGAATGCGGGTATGAGAGAATGGCTTTAATTAGAAAGCATCACAGAGAAAGAACACTGATCTGAAAGAAAAACCTTAATATCTGCTACACTGACAAGCAGGACAGAGTGAATCCAAATTCCAGTGCCAAGCCTGCAAGTTACTTCCAACTGAGGATCCCCAACCTGATGTTTTGTTCAAGGATCCGTGAAGGTAGAGACTCTTCACGAAGACCTGCACCCTTACTTGATGCAGTCCTGGCTGGTATGCTAGTGTCACCATGATGGAGCTTTTTATTAATCCACAAAAATTATTGCCATAATTTAAACACTAAAATAGTGCTAGAAATGAGGAAATGCCATTGTTATACATTGGATGGCAATGAAACTTAAGGCCATATACAAACAAGAACAGAAAGTCTTTTGTGACTCACAGTGAGCAAATACCTCTGTTTGATTAAAAAGTCAAGCTTTCTTAATGAGAATGACTGAAGACCTTAAAATACCACTCTGTCATAAAGGATAGAATGAGATCTTTACTTGATGTGTTCTAATAGGAGTAACACTGTCAAATAATCATCCCCTATACCCTGTGGGTAAATTTATATTTTTGACACTATGTGATTATTCAAATATAAAATAGAACTTAACTCTAATCTCAATTTTTAGGGTCATCTGACCTGAAAACTAAGGGAAACTAAATACAAACTGCTGGCCAGAGCTATGCAGTTCTTAGCTCTTGCTTTTAACTATTTTGCTGTTGTGTATGTATTAGAATTATTTGGGAAGTAATACTCTTCTTAATTCCATAATCACAATCCTTGATATTACCTTTTGATCAATATGTTCATGTTCTAATTCAAGATAAGCTAACTTTTTTAGTCATTTATTGAGTTTGTAGACATGGAAAATTCTTAATGGAAACAATTTAAAGAGTTGTTTACAATATGTAGCATTGTTTGGTAGGAAAATAAAATTGAAATAATGCTTTACCTTTTACCTCTGTTAAAATTTCTAAAAGTTCTTTCAGTCTCAAATTTTTAATTTTATATAAAACATAATTTGAGTTTTATCACTTGTTTTTAAAGGAAAAAAAGTTTAATTCATTAGAAAGCCAGCTTCAATTTTTATGCTAATTTGTATGTAGGCATGAGTGAAGGAGCACAGTTATACAAAAATATGGGAGTGATGTGGATTTTTCTATATTTTTTTCATCCAAAATAAGGAGGCTTCTTCTTGTTTGATTCTCATATTTTTCATCATTTCAATGAAGTTTTTATCAACAACAGCAGTTATTTGGTACTGCAGAAGTGCAAGGGTAGAAGGCAGATATTAAATTACTGAATAAACAGATGTTTTTAAGCTTTCTGAGGAATATTCTGAGTTGGAAATGGTTGTCCTACTATTTAATCAAATAAATAAATACCTCTGGATAAACCTGACTAGATGTGCTATTTAACTAATTAAGGAGAGGAAAAAAAAGATAGTTTAACAATAGCTTCTTAACAAGAATCTCCTTATTTTTCATTAGACAGCAAAATATCTTCCCTTTGAACGGTTATCAGAAGTGTGGAATTCTAACTATTGGAATGATTATATTTAAATCAGCATTTGCTCAGCTTCTTTTGTACAGGTTAGCTTGATATCTGTACAGATTCCTGACATATAGATCATTCTTTGTTGCAGAATCAGAGTAGAAAGTATCTGGAGTATATTTGTTTAAATATTGGCTGGTTAACAATCAGTAAATTGAACCAAAGATGAAAATGAATAAAAATGTTACTTTGTTTTTATCTAATTTTGAGAATATTTAAAACAACAAAGAAATAATGTGGAATATACATGGAAACAGGAAAAAGCTGTTTTACATTACAAAAATAAATAAATAAATGAAACCCAAAGTTTTAGTTTAATCTCACTTTGGGCTTATAGTCAAAAAGCCAATTTTGAGATGTTTAAAGGTAAGCACCTTATCTTGGTAACTGCCTAGGAGGCAAGCTTCTCTTAGGAAGTTTCATCTCAAATGAAACGTATTTGGAACGAGATAAATCACATCCATCAGGGCATCTTTCTTTCATTTGTAGTTTGAAAAGGAAACACCAAACAAGCTTATACAAAATATTGATTTTTTCAGAAATCTAAAAATATGTCCATTAATCCCCCTAATTGTCATCTATCCTAGAAACAGAAAATTATTCATTTATCTATCTACCTATCTGTCTATCTATCTATCTAGTAGTTTAGCAAACTTAACCAAAAATGAGAAAATTAGAGATACAGAAATTACCAGACTGTGTTGTACTTCTGCTTCCCCTCTAACCAGACAGGAGTACAAGAGCAAGCTATTTAGCCTCTTCGTGCATTATTTTCTTTATGTGGTAGAAAGTAGCAGTGGAAAGACAGCTAATGCTGAGATTTACCAGGCTCCATTAGTAATTTTTTTTGTATTAAGAATCTTACTAACATTAAGACAGTTGCAGAAGATAGATTGGTTCGCGACAAACTACTGAAATAGCTTTTTTTTCCTTTGCCTTTTAATTAGTCTTTTATCTACCTTAGAATGCAAATCCTCTGATGCTTACATACATCCAACTTTTTTGTTCCTGTCACATGAAGTAGTTATTTTTTCCACATATCTGCACAAATTTGATCTGCAGGAATTGCTCAAGGAAGTAGCATTATTCTTACAAATAAGGACTGTTGTAATAAATTCAAAATTCATGCATGAAGAAAGTAATAGCCTTGTGAATAAATGTTGCAGGATTAAGTCCATAGTTATGCCATTCTCTGCAGGGATATCTAAAAGAAATTTGAATGCAGAAATACTGAAGTTATACTTCACTTTCAAGATTGGATGTGATTATGTAGCAACTAAGTACCTAATCAACTTACGTGTGTACTCACATAAGATTTTAAAAGTGAGCCTTATTGCTTTTATTGTAACTGTTATTTATAATTTAATAAATCTTTCTTTATATTATAATGAGCTTTCAGAGCTCAAGACAAAGTTTGCTATGAGAGGAACTTGATATGAAAAACTATGTAGGCAAAAAGAAAAAACAACGTGAAGATGAACTGATTAGTTCTATGCCAGATAGGGATAGGAGAGAAGCTGCAGAAAGGGAGCAAAGTAATACAAGCAATGCAAGAATTTTTCTACTTGACTATTCCATACTGGTGGGTCTTTCGATTGCTGAAAAAATTTGATGCACATGCTGGATTACATTATTCCCAGGGGACATAAGGTGTACATTTTGGCGGATACATGTTTTTCTTCTCCATGGAAACTCTACAAAAATAATTTCAGCAGCAAATCCCATGCAGCTGCTGGTTCTTGGAGGGAACTTATCTGATAAATGTTTTTCTTTTTTAATTTGTTCTAGCAGAACTCAAAGAAGTGCTTAGTATTATCACAGGAAAAAATAGATTCAATTGGAATAGGAAGAAGATAATTGGGTGCACGTGAGGAATGTGTGAATATTTAAAACTGAACTTCTGAACTCTCAAGTAGAAGCTTGGTGCTTGCTAACTGCAATCAGTATAGTTTCTTTTGAAATAATGCTAACACCCAGACAAAAGGGAAGTGACCCTTCCTGAGTCCTCCAGTTAATTAGAAGAAATTTTGTATTGGGTCAATCATGTGCTGTGCTACTGCATTTAGGATTATTTTGATTATGGAAACCAGATAGTAGAGGGCACAGAATGAACAGAGGATGCAGAAAAGAAGCACTCTCAAAAAGAACAATCATTGGAAAGAAGAGGGGTCCCTGGAAAGGAAAAGATTCCAGTTAGAGGAGAGATCTGGAAAGTGGGGAAGACCGTGGAGATCTAGGAGATGGATGGAGACTAATTCCAGTTAACAAACATTGGCACAGAAAGAGAAAGAAAGGGAGAAGCTGCTATTCTGAGAATGAGAAGGCCCTGTTTGTGGTTGGCAATAAACAAAAGTGCTGGTAGTTTAAAAACTCATTTACAGGACTTGTGAACTCACTTTAGTGCTTTTCTGCCCAAGTACCAATGTACATAAAAGATCTTACAGAATAATACATCCTACAAGAGCCAGTTTGACGTTTCTTAGGCCAAAGGATTAGAAGTCGGGTGATGAAGCTGTAGATGGGTAGATGGGAGAGGAGCTGAAAGGATGCAAGCACAGCCTGGGTGGTGCCAAGGGAGTGGGTGCAAATGCCCATCCTGCTGTTCAACCACCACTCATAAAGGCAAATGTGTCCTGCAGGAACAACAAGCTCCTTGTTTTGATATTTTGACAGTTTTAACCTAGGAACCTTAAAATATCTCTACAGCAACCTCTGGTCCATATTTCTCCATGACTGGATGATGTAATTACTGTTCAAACCCACATAGAGATGCAGAACTGTTACTAAATTATCGGCACTGCATCTGCCCTTGCTGGCTATTGCAATGGACTATTCTCCTTGGAAAGCTTGTAACAAGTGAAATACCAGGTTAAATTTTTGAACAGACAAATTGACATTTCAACTCCATAGGGCCAAACACAAATGTGTACTATAGATCAGCAAAGACAAACTAGCTTGATCCTTTCCTTTTTAAGATTGCTTTCATTTCATCAAAGTTATTGCAGTTTGAAATCTTTTTCTCAGGTCTGATATATTAAAATAGCTTCAAACAACAAAGCAAAATAATCATGTGTGCCTATTAACATAAAATCACTAAACATTATTTCCCAGGTGAAAGAAGGAAAAAGACCTGGTATAATATATTTTCTTTCTTCTAGAGCAAATTTTAGTGAAAAAAATCCTCAAAACTGAACAATTATAATTGTGAAGCACAGTGAATCAGATATGTAACAACAAAAATTTATAAGCAAGCAGTAAAAAGTGCTAGCTGAAAGCATAAATCCTACCAGCTCACTAATGATAATAAGAGTAAAGTATGCTTTAAAGATGAAAGAGTTTGAGTAATTTCTGTTAGGTAAAAAGTATCCAAGGAATTGCTCTAAACTCATCAGCATTTCAAAGAAATTCCATTCTCTCTATCAAAGGTAATAATTACTTTCTCTAAAGTTAATCATCCATATTAATCTGATTTTTTTTTTTTACAGACTGTAATAAATACTGTCATCAATATGCATATATACATATATATATGTGTGTGCGCCTATGTATATATATATACATAACATAAAATGAAATAAATGCTCCAATCACCTTTCATAGTTAATTCCAGTAGCTCATAGGCAACAGAAATATAATTTACAATTGTACTTTTTCTGTGTCAGTTGCCTGGAGACCTGAGGAATCACTCTTAAATCATTCTATATACCTCTTTCTTTGCAGGCAAATGTAAAGAACTGAACACACAGTGTGTCCTGAATAACTATAAATATGACCTGCAAATGGAAACTTACTCATTCACATACACATCTCTACAAAGACTGCACTTTTCCAGATTGAAATTCACCAAACTGAGAATGATTGCACTTGTTCTGATGATTTCTGTCGTAGTTAAGAACTAGGCACGATGTTTAAATTGCAATTCTAATGCTATTGCTCACAGTCTGGTTGGGGTTGATGCTAGTGAGATGACAGGAACAAGAAGAGATACAGCACTGCATATCATACAGTTGATGGAGTATCAGTATGCTTGAAGTATGATAGCAGACTTAGACATCAGTTTACAGTAAAAACCTCTATGTAAGTAAAGCTACTATATAGTATACTCATAGGAGCTCCTGTGTTACACATTCTATGACATAGTCATATATAAAACCACATGTATGACTACATGTATGTGTGTTTACAAGCACACTTGCATGCACACACATGCATATACATATATATCTATAGGTCATATATTTCTACAGGTCATATATGTGTCTGCCCATACAGCCAAGAAGGCCAATGGCATCCTGGCTTACATGAGAAACAGTGTTGTCAGAAGAAGCATGGAGGTGACCTGTACTCAGCTCTGATGAGATCGTACCTCAAGTACTGTGCTCAGTTTTGGGCCACTCCCTGCAAGAAACACACCGAGGCCTTAGAACCTGTTCAGAATATTCCAGTGAAGCTGTGAGAGCTCTGGAGCACAAGTCTTATGAGGAGCAGCTGAGGGAACTGCGATTGTTTAGTCTGGAGAAAAGAAAGCTCAGGGGTGACCTTATTGCTCTCTGCAGGTACCTGAAAGGAGTTTGTGGCAAGGTGGGAGTTGACCTCTTCTCCTGCATATCTAGCAATAGGATTAGAAAGAATGGCCTCAAGTTGTGCCAGGGCAGATTCAGCCTGGATGTTAGGAAAAAATTATTCTCTGAAATAGTGGTCACTGTCTGGCACGGGGCTGCCCAGGCAGGTGATGAAGACACAGTCCCTGGAGATGTTCAAGAAATATGTAGTTGTAGTACTAAGGGACACGGTTTAGTGGTGAAATACTGGTGACAGGTGGATGGT
The DNA here is from genome assembly GCA_023055505.1 of Callipepla californica brunnescens. Lineage (NCBI taxonomy): Eukaryota > Metazoa > Chordata > Aves > Galliformes > Odontophoridae > Callipepla > Callipepla californica. Next base: position 6,623,907 of record JALIRH010000001.1, read on the forward strand.
TGGACTGGATGATCTTGGAGGTCTTTTCCAGCTTTAATGATTGTATGATTTCAATTTATTTAATATATGTGTATTTTATTAAGATTCGTTCTAACCCTAGCCACTCTATGAAATCAGAGCAGCTGTAAAATAGTCCCCCCCCCCCCATTCTTAAATTTAAAGCAAACAAATGCAGAAATCTTTTCACCAGCTGTCAGGATTAGTAAGTATTCACACCTAAACAACATGCATAATATACCAAGATATATAATTACATGCGCTCAATTAGAAATTCTTCATTCTTCAAGGATTAACTAATAAAGGCCTTTATAGATCCCTCGCAAAAGCATCTCTGTACAGAGTTTAATACACTTGAAATTCAGGAGTTTGGAAATTGTCCATTAGGTGGCACTAATTTTTTCCCAATGAATGGAAAGTGTAGGCAGCAGAGAGGTGTTTATCTGCTAGTAGCTACCAGGTGCTCACCTAGCTAGTCTTTATTCAGAGGCAGGACTTATGAAATGACACTGTAGTTCGTCAGTGTGCTTCACTGCCACGTCTGATCCAGAGCCTTTAGCCCTTGTGTAACTGGTAGTCTGCTGTGATGCTGTTTTAATCATATCCACAATTCTGGCAGCATCACACTCAACAAGGGTCACTGTTGCACTTTCATTCCTTCTTAGGAGTTTTCTATTTCCTAAACAGTGAGAAGTATTTTTCTTTTCTCATGTTCTTTGCAGTTTCTGAGTCAGAAGAGAACCCCTGCATTTCAACTAAATCACTCAGCTTCCACATTGAAAATTGCTGCCACTGAAATAGCCTGACACATGGAAGAATAGTACAGTGATCTGTGAATAAAAAGATGAAAAATTCTCCTTTATTTAGTACTGTCTAAAATTAAAACTGCTTCTGCTTCCCTGTTAATTCTAGTCATGAAAGTTCTTGCCAAGAATTTTGCTTCCCTTTACCCTTTCCCTTTCTCTCAAACACATCTCAGAACATCTTAATCTCTTCTAATCAGTCAAATTCAAATACATCTGGAAAATATAATCCATAAATGTGATATGAAACTTTGCTGAATTTAGACATGTCAGTGTTTATTTCTAGTTAGTAGTCTCCAAACTGTGCATATGAGCAGCAAATGTATGAATGATATGGATTGATTCCATTTCACCCACACAGTGACAGAAGTAATTTAGCAAGCTCAGTGCTCACATACTGATGAACATTGCCTTGAATGACTCATTTCCTTTTACTGTGTCATCTTAAAGGTTAATTTCATGGAATTCTGTACAGCACACGATGTAGTAACGAAGAAGTAATCAAACTTTCTATTAATTTATATGACAGGTCAGCACTGCTAAATTGCTCTGTCATTGTACTTGGGCAAATAAATAGTACTCATCTAATTTTTCTGTGCAAATGGATTGTAACGAGGAGCAAGACAGTGCTTTTCACCACACTGCTTTCAATACAGATCTAGAAATCCTTTGCTTTAGCACTAACCATCCTCATGTCCTTTGCACCCTTGACTGATCTTCTGCATCTTGTGTCTGCCATAACATAGCTAATGCAGTTTAATCCTGCAAAAAAGATCTATCCCAGTTTACTGTGCATTTTCTAATCTGGCCTGTCTCATACGAGCACCATATATGCCCATAAACAAATATGCTAAAGCAACACTGTTGGGCACAGTTGGTGCCATTGTACAAAATGTTGTTAGGAGTCTTCTCTGGTGAGAAGTGCTCAGAATGAAGAGCAACAGGCCCCAAAGCACTCTTGAAAACCTGACCCTCATAGAGCAACCAGTCCTGTCTGTGGCACCCAAACCTGCTTGTCTGGGTACATATATTTGAAGTATATTGTTCTAAGGAATATTCCTTCCCAAGGTTGGGAACAAGGAGGAGCAAGGTAGAACAAGTAAGCAAGAAAGAAGAATCCAGACCCCTTCTTTCTGTCTGTACTGCCAGTTTCTTTTTTCAGACATGCATGTCTGTTGCTCTGCTCTATTGCTGTTGGCCTTATACGAACAGATTTATGAAAACAACAGACACAGAAAATCCTTTACAATTCCAAAAACTAAGGAACAACTATGAAAGAAGTACCAGTGCTGCAAGATTGTACAGCTCTTTTTCACCTAAAAAGCTACTTATATCATCTCTAAGGCAGTACTGACCTTCAAAGATTAATATTTCTCAGTTTTTAGCATATCTTTTGGGATTTGCAGCAATGAGTCCCAAGGAAAATATCTCTCACAGTTATAATTCATTGGTATAGACATAACATTACATAAATAATTGAATAAAAGTCACTTTAGATCAAAAAACAACATTAATAAATCTAATAATTAATATAATTCAGTAAGGTTATTCTCAGCATTCACATATAAATGTGGAACTGTAGACTCATTATTTTGTATCATTCTGTATTATAAATAATCATTAAAAAAATCCACAAAATATTTTATCTGTATCTGTATTTCTTAATTTACAGATGTTTGTCACATAGCAATATATCAATGAGAAAGCCCTCTTTTGAAAATCAATCTAAGACTCAAAATAATTGCAGGGTAATAATGTCTGTTGATTGATAACATATCAGTGAGCCCCAGAAGTCCAGACTCTAGAGCTATACTGACATAAGTTCAAAACTGCTTCCTAATTTATTTATCAAAGCTTACATTTACAGATTTAAAAGACAGGTCAAAGTATACAGTAAAAATGCTCATATTTTTAATAATGTTTAGTATTTTTAATACTGCTTCTAAGAAACTCAACTTCATTGTGGTACCTTCGAGTCCCTTCTAGTGCAAAGTGGAACACCTGAATACATAAATTAGTTACCCTAACTGAAATAGTTCAGTAAATCTCATTGTATCAGTTGCTGTATATTAAGCACTGGCTCCTGTAGGATTCTTGATTACTACCAGGTGATTCTTTTAATCTATTTCCAGTTAATGCAAAAGAAATTAACACTGCAATGAAGCTGAATCTAAGTTATGTGATGTATTGTTTTCCTGAAATAAGGGAAAAGAAGATACAAAACAACTATAAAATTTCAGGAAATTACTCTCTGCCAGTTATTAAGTACCAGAATGGTTTATCGCAATAACATACAGCCTGGTTTAGCATTAAATGATATATGCAGTCTGCAGGTAAACTGGATTACTAGGCATGGCCAGTATGAGTTTCAAAGAACTGGCTAATCAACTGGAGAAAACCTACACCGGTTTATCTACAGACTGCATATATCATTTAATTAAAAGAAAATTCATCTGGAATGAACATTGCCTACAATAGCTAGAGTGTTCTACAGTTTCAAAGAAAATCATGTTTAAGAAATTTAATGTTTACAACTAGATAGTTTAGGGAATAATGGGGATATATACAATAATGTCACAAAGAAAAGCACACTGAGATCTCATTTCCTTATCACATTAGCTCAACTCAGACTTTTCCTTGTCACACTGCAACATTAATTTCTAGGAAAATGACAATTAACAACTTACAAATTTTATTGAATTGAGAAGAGGAAGATCACCAATGGAACTGTATGTCCTGTAAAAAAGGCTGGAGCATCCTGGAAAATTACAATTCTTGTTCCAATTCATGCTGCATGGCAATATTAAATGAGAGAAGCCAATGTCACAGTAGACATTTCTGGATGTTTTCAAAATTCTTAATTTTTTGCCCAATATCTAATTTAAATCTGTTGATAAAACACTTCAGCTTCATATAAAGTCTTTAGAATTGGTCCTGTGGATCCCCTAGCATACATAGAACTGTTTTCAGACCATTTAATTGACTTTCACATACCTGAGAACTAACTGAACCTTGTCACTGAGAAAAGTTTACCATGTAGCTCTGTGTAGTCCATCTCTCATTGCAATTTCTTATTTCAATGTTGCACAAAGGAAAGAATAAAAAACATAGGCCAGTATCAACAGAAAAACAGACAGGAAATTTGACAATGGAACAACTTAAAATCAGACTTCAGAGTGGAAATGTTAGTGACTGCCAGATTTAGGGAACTACCTCCTAACAGGGGATGACATTATAAGATTATTTATAGCTGTAAATCATGAAGGGATGTTGAGAAAACAACAGCTACAATCAACATGAAAAATAGCTTACTGGTTTACCTAGGATATCCTTCCAGTGAATAATTTAATGTTTTGGTTCCCCTGTTCAACCTTAAACATTTTCAACATTATATAGCACTCTGTTACAGGTGAATCATTACTCTCAGACTGCGACTGTGCAGTTTAATACAAATAGAAATGCAGTTCAGATCAACCCTAATTCAGTTAAGACATGTCAGCTGGCAATGTCTGGTTTGTTTTCAGTTAAGCTTAGCAAAAGTAAAAATGTTATGGCGTTATCTTGAAAGGACAGGAGACGTAACTAAGGGACATGGCTTAGTGGGGAAATACTGGTGACAGGTGGATGGTTGGACTAGATGATCTCGGAGGTCTTCTCCAACCCTGCTGATTCTATGGTTTTAATTTATGTAAGATATGTGTATTTTTGTTAAGGACAAAATGGAATTCTGGTTATAAACCATTATAGTCCAGTAGCAAAACAATGCAGATTTCATCTTTATTTCCCATTCCTTGTTATGAAGCACTTAACTGATCAATGCACATATAATTGCAATTAACCAACTGAAGGACTATACATTAAAATTTGATGTCTCAGACTTAACTGACCAGAGGGTACCTGACCTCATTGTGACAAATGCGAAATTAGACATAAATGAAGTGGGAACTAATTATAATTGAAAATTATGTTTGAAAATTATGATTGAAAATTTAAAAAAAAACTTTTTTGATGGTTTTTGGTGGTCAAGGTAAAGATATGGAACTTTCCCAGAATGTGCCTTAACTACCGCACTAAATAGTATAGGGTTAATGGTTTGGAATACAGACTATTTTAACAGCATTTAATGCTAATCTCCACCAAGTGCATGCTTTCTTAGAAGCTAAAGTATCAGAGCAGCTGAACACCAGTTGAGCTGAGGAAGACCCAGAATCTGTGTTTCCCATTCCCTTGGCAGGCACTGAACCTGCCTACATAAAAGCAGTCGGATCATCTTGATCTATATGTGATGAACTAGAAATACTGTTAAAATCTACACGTTCCAAATGCAGTGTAAAACACTGCACATGGTGTCCTTTCAGAGACTTTCAGAGCTTAGACCTGCAGAACTTAGCTGCTGCCCACATATGCCAGACATCAAGATCAGTGTATGAAATCTCTTTGCCTCAAGCTTTTCTACCTTTTGTATTCTGGTTCGTTTCTCCTGCTATACCCAAGGAAAGGAAATGTCAGGACACTCTGACTTGAAATGCCCCCTCAGTGTAGGATCATGCCTGAGATCTGATCTCCAGTATCAAAAGAAAATGATTATTACCACAAGATTATTAGTGTCTTACTGAGCCGAACATAATTTTAAAGCCCAGAATTTTGTAATTGTATTGTTAGTGTTAACATTCTAGCCCCACAACAACACAAATCCTGTGACTAATTACATTTCTGTAGAAATTAGGAGACTTAAGCACATCACAAAAACATTTTAAAAAGTTACCTGGAACATATTAGTGCACCTATAATGTAATTCTGGGAGTTTTCAATTTTAGTATAAAGTCTAGAAATTTTAACAGAATTACTCTAGCTGCTGTACTTATCAAAAAGTTATCAAAACAGTTTAATATTCCTTTCAAATCAGATACATATTCCCATCATAAACAAAGAGAAATAATATTGATTTCAGCAAGTTCTGGGTCAGACATTTTAGAATCTGTATAGAAAAACAATATAGCAGAGCTTAGTATATATTTTTTCTTTAAAAAACAACAACAAACACTTGTGGAATTAGAAAATTCAAAATTAGAAAAATATTTTTTATGAACTACTTGGAATGGGGTTTAATTGAAACCTAGACATTAACTTCTTTTCCAAAATTCCGAAAAAGTTTTTGTTTGGAACAAAAATGAGATTTGAAACTTGATTTTTTCTCAATTAAATGGTTTCAAACTTTAGCTAATTATAATTTAGATAATTTACAATTTACTGTCTTGAATTTCAGTTACATTTTAAGTAATACTCAAAGTGCTTTCTTTCAGGCTTTTCATATAGAAGCGTGAACTTCTAAATTCAGTGTACATAGAAGTTAATATATATGGATAAAGAGAACAGTTTTTTTAATGAACAACATTTTGATATGTTTTCTGTCAAATTATCTGGTCACCTGATCCTTTCAAAGAATTCTGAAGATTTACATAGGAAACTTTTTGCAGCCATTCTTTATGGATGATCTAATTAGTTTTTAGAATGGAAAATGATTCAAGCCAATTACAATAACATTTTACTGTATTTTTTGAGGATGCTCACTGGATTTTACTGTTTTTAATCTGCCCTTTAAAACATTCCTTTTCTCTATTAATTTACATAATATTCCTATTTGGAAATATACTATATTGCAAAAGTGATTGCAGAAAATTGCTTTTCCTCCTTTATTTTCTAACAGTGAGTAAGAAAATCATTGTTTGTACTCATGAGGTCAGAGCCCAGCCCAGTTCAGCACCTCCTCTGAAAAGCAGCTGATATCAGATGAAGCAGATTAGAAAAACTTAGAATAATTCTGGAATTGCATGCTTATACAGTTTTTTCTTTATTTCTTTGTTTCTGATTTTGCTTTGGTCTTGGAGAGGGGAGAGTTCTTCTTATATTCTTATTTGTTTGCTTTTGTTTCTCTTTATTAATTTCAGAGATTGGTGGATTTAATTTGAGCAATTTTGGAAACTTTTTTTTTCTCCATTCCTTTTCTGTCTATTATACAATACTTTAGATAGCGCAGGGCTTCTCTATACGATCACATCATTTTTAAAAGCATTGAATCACAGTTATACAATCAACCATCCATATCTGTGTCTAAGCCTTACATATTACCATGTGCAAAGCCCATCTAAAAGATGAATAACATTCTACTGTTGGAAAACCTTTTTTCGGTAGTCCTTTCTTCATAGGGAATTGTTAAGAATTGTTAAAAATTCTTATTGGAGGATTTTGGAGTCTTGGAAGAATCAAATGTGTAAACATCTATCTAGAAAATATTTTTATATAACAAGTGATTGAAGAAAATCGGCTTGCTGCCATACCTAGTTTCACTGGCAGGAGAACATGTTCGTTGTAGGTCTCTTCGCTTCTGGGCAGCATCTTGCAAAGTACTAACACACTGCCTCTGAGATATTCAGTGACAGCAGCTATTTTTTATTGACTTGCTAAGTGTTTTAATGCAGTTTCTTGTAATCCAAGAGCAGCTGAAGACATTGCAATATGTTACTTGTACTTCAAGATAGCCCTCACAGAAGATTTCACTGATTTTTTTTTCCCTACTAAAATCACTTTAAAGCAAATGTTTCCCAGCCTGATACCTTCAGCACACAGTAGTGTGTGCAACAAAAGCAAAGTTAAGATATTTTCACCTTCCAGTTCTAAGTCATTCTCAAACAACACAGTCTACAGACTGTTACAGAAAAAAATCTTTCCCGTAAAATCTTCCTGGAATGCTGAAGAGTGACTACTCCTTAAAAACAACAAACCAGGACTTCTTGCTTCATGTGATTTGCTCCAGAATGCACAGTGTAGGTAGGCACTTAACACCTTCATTTTATGTTACTAGTGAGTCTGTTCGCCTAATGGAAATATCTCACCCCACATTCAGTGGAGATAGAAGGCTGCTTTTGATGATTTCCACAGGGAAAACAAGATGGTCTTGGTTTAGGTACTGAAAGATTTACATTTATAAGCACTTGGTTGCTTTGAAAAGAAACACAGAAGCCTGTCTGTATCAATAGAAGATGAGAATCAGAGCAATACGAGCAGAGATTTTTGATGCTTTAAGTAAATATTCAAAACTCTTTTAGCATCCAGTAACTGCAAATTGACAGGCCTAGTTTTGATATGCCTGTCTGCCTTTGTTATTTTCTAGTATCAGGTATAACATGATTTGGAGAATGACATTCATCTGTCCATCTTTTCCCCTGAATGTTTTGGGCCCAGCAACTGAAACTATGTCTCCAGTTGAGAATCCTTTCTGTGCTCAGAGAGCTAGCTCTGCAGATTGTATTTTCTCTCTAGTGTTGACCAAATTAGAAGTGTTCTTTGGAAGCAATGAAGACTCTTTCCAAGAAGTGCCTGGATTTTCTTCCTAAAATGAACTATTTATCAGGGTTCTGAAGGATAGCTCTCAAAAGCATTGTGCCTGTTAACTTCTAACTCCATGGTTTTATCTGAGTACTTAATGAGAGCTAGAAGTGCTTTAAAATATTATCACCAATGACATTTGTAAGAGTAAACTTCCATGATTTTTGTTATAAAACTTCTCATGTATGCTCATAGCCTTGTCTTCGTTCTTCTCTTCATTGCTTTTATAACGTTTAGTCATTGTGTCTGGGTCTACTATCTGCTTGAAGCATCCACGCTACTTTGCTTGTCTCTGTAAATCAGACTTTCCTATTCAAGACTAAGCAGAAACTCCTAAAGAGATGTTAGGATGAATTTATTTATTTGTTATAACAAATCCAATTTCCTGGTGTAATTCATATGGCAAGGCTTTTACAGAACAATTATTTTCAACAACAATTAGTTGTTCAAGATATTTTCAGGCTTTTGATCATAAAGAAAGTATGATCTATACTAGTTTAACAGGTCTAAATGTAGGAGTCTATAGGAGGACTTGCTTGATCCAAGTTGTTGTTTAATAATAATAATAATTCAATGATATTTTTGTATTGCAGTAACATTAAATCTAGATCAATTACAGATTTGGGAAGAAAAACTAAAAAATCATATTGTCTTCTTCAGTTCATTATAAGAGATACTCCGGGTATACAATAAGTTTTTGTGCAAAATTGCAATTGTAGCATTCTGCTACCGTAAGAGTAAACCAAGTCTACATAATTTAGATTGGAGATGTGGAAAAATATTATTATTCTAGGTGTGTTTCTACCACCTCAAACAGATATAGTAAATAAAGTCATGTACAGTGTTACAGTACTCAGCACTCCGCAGAATCACATGCCAAATATAATGCAGGTATTTCCCCCCTGTTTATTTCTGTGAGCTCCACACAGGTACAGAAGCAATTCTCATTCTTTCCTTCTGATGACTGTGACTGAGTTTTCCTTACATACTTGCAAATGACAAAACAAAATTTTTGCTAGTGTATTAAGAACAGAACTGTGAGCAGTGTCATGGGACTACACATGAAATGGCTAAACCAGAGTGAGAAGGACTTCTTTCTTCCTTCATTTTGTTTAAGAGAAGTTAAGCTAATTGCAATATCTAAGTGATGAAGATAGTTGAGGTGTCCTTTCTACCAGTTAAAACCAGTTAATTTCAAAATACTTAAATGTTGGTGTTCTTTTTTGTTTGTTTGTTTGTTTTGTTTTGTTTGTTTGTTTGTCCATGCTGATTGCCCACAGCCACAGGTAGCGAGAGAAACATTACACATAATTATTTATTACTTATTTAAAAGAAGTAAAAGGAAGAATGAAATATATGGGTAAGAGTAGCACAGATGTGCAGGAAAAAAAATTATGGTGGGTAGCTGATTGGGGGTAGTTACCGGTTTTGTTTAGATTAAGTCCTTTCTTAAAGAGCTTTAGGACAAAGCTTTCAACTTGGATGTGACACCACCTGTTATTTCATTCACAGCACCTTTGATTAAGTCAATACTGTTCAGATATATATACCAAAACCTGAAGCTTGGAGAATAAACTGAGAGCAAACTTCTCTCTTCTAGCCCCACAGAATAAGGATGAGTAGCACGACAAATAACTAAGACTAATTTGCAAAGAACAAGGAAGTTAATTCTTTTTTTCCTTCAGCACAGTTATAAATTAAAGCTGTGAAACAACAAAACAGGAGTGCAGTACAGGAAGACTGTTTCTTTAATTTGATTCAAACTTTTCTGATAATCTTTCTTTTTTTCCGCTTCTTGTGTTCCTTTTAATTTTGTTTCATTATCTTTCAGATTCATTATTTTATCTACTTTCTGCCATGAGTGTAACTATCAGAGGGACACAAGAAGTGATGCTCCCTGTTCAGTGTCCTGAACAGTTTCAGTTTCTTCATGGAGACTGGGAAACCTCTTCACTGTGATGCACTGATCAGTGTTTCTAATTTTATCTTTCTAAGAAGTAAGCAGTGCTCACGACAGTCTCCTAAAACTCATTATTAAGATCTCCTGACTACTGAACTTCCCACTGACAGATGACAAAGACCAGTCAGTGTTACATTTAAGTCCACCAGTAGTTCAGGAGAAAGATGGAAGTGGGGCAAAAGGAGTAGGGGAAGGATAGTGAGTTACTGCTTCTGTTCTGGTTTTCCAAACATTTAGCTACCCATGATCATTCCAGCCACACTACATTTTCTAAGCAACATCCAAAGCATGTCGATGATATGACAAGAGATAGCTTCAAGAAGATGAATGGATATTACATATTGTTTCCTTTGTGATGGAAACTTTGGAAACTAGGTCCGGTCTTGTTCAGCCCCTAGGGATATCCAAACTAGAACAAAAGTACTTTGAAAAAGTTGCAGAAAAATTGATTACTTTTTTTTTTGGACTTTTCATACACTGTCTCTTGAGGATTTATATCACCTCTTTCTGATGCCAGAAAATAATAAGTGTTAAAATATGCCTTTTGCAAGGCATAAAAAAACTTGGAAAGATATGTCTGAAGAATTATTAGCTGAAAGCTCACAAAGAGAACATCCGTGAGGCATAGCTGAGATGAAATAGCTTCTGGAAGTTGGCTAATTTGCACTTGTACCTGGAGGGATAAAAAAGCTGCTTTATTTTTGGATGTTTTTGCTCATAACCCAAAAATACTTTGCAAACTAACAGAGATGCTGTTGCTTGGCCTCTGGACAGCTGAGAACAAAAGTGCTATGAGCCTGCTGAAGTGTACTTTGGTGAGTAAAAACGAGATATAGACAGGGTAAGAGTAAAATCTGCTGCAGTATTAGGAAATTTGGGATATACTATTGTAAAAACATGGACTTTTCCATTAAGGGACTTTTTCGTTGCAGCCAGGAAGATCAGCAATCTGGCATATACTTGAAGGACGATTTAACAAAAATATGATCAATGTCCTGGTTGCTATTAACTGGAGAAAAGACAGTAAGATTACTACAAATCTAATTCAGCATTAGCAAGTTCAGAGCATGCAAGTCTCCTAGAATGATCAGAAGACCAGAAAGTCAAGGATTTTCCTCTTGATTATGGTAAATGCTAGCTAGCTTAAGCATTGCAGGGCATTATGTCTCATTGATTGAAAACATTGAACAAAGACACCCATAGTTCACAAGCGCCAAGCTTTCCAGTCAGCCTGTCAAAATGCTCCAATGAGAGATGTGGAAGGCTGAAAGCATCCAGCAAATTATAACAGTTGGTAACACATATTAATATTTTACTTCTGCACTTTACTTTAGTTCTTATGTTTCTGAAAACCACTGGCACTATGAAATGTCATTTCCTGTGTAGATTTACCAGGCAGAATATAACTGTACTGCTTCTGTCAACACGAGAGGGAGCACAGACACATCTATCAAACAATTCCTGCACTTTATGAGCTCAGTGGAATGAGTCCTCCACCTCCAGATTTTTGTGATGCCAGTGAGTGATGAATCAGATATATTTTTGACATATGAAAGTAATTCAAGGTGAGAGAACCAAGAAAGACTGGTATTTGCCAGTCAGAACTATAAATAAACTTTTTTGCACTAACAGACTCCTCCAAAGCTATTTAAATAGGCTAAAATTTCATAGATTGCTATTCCCGAAGGAAAGAATGCTATCTGTATTTTAAAGTGTGTCATTTCTTCACAGATGCAGTCATGCAGACAGTGGGTAGGACTTTGCTTCCATTATAACCACAGTAAATCTATCCTGTTCCTTACTCTATTGACAGGACTTTCAGACCAGTGTTTTCTGTTTTGAGAATTAGAAGAAATAATCAGATAGGATGAGATGGGGTGGGATGGGACGCAATACGATGGGATGGGATTTTTTTTCAGTGAATCACATTCTTGGAAAGGCTAAAGAGTCATGTAGTACTTTGTAATGACAATATTATAGGTTTTGTTGATGAGTAGGTATGTTCTCTACTTTGAAGTCACACAGCATTTTAGCAGGTGAAACGACTCATGATTACTCTACAAATAACTAATACAGAAGAACTGTCATTTATGGATAACCGCTTATAAAGTTTTCTGTATGTGATATGAAAGAGTCAACATCTTGATAAGAAGACTAGCTCTATTTTCAGTCCCAACAATGTCAGCACTATTAGTAACACTGGCAATTTGGCTAGATTTACACATATCCATATGAGAGTAATTGAAGACCTCAAGCCATCTAAAATAATGTAAAAATTACATACAGAGGAAAGTTTTACGACATATCAATTACTGTCAGTTAGTAAGGGGAAGTGTTTGTCTTGTATGCTATATTAATAGTAGATTCTACAGAAAGCTCTTTTTCACACTGGCAAAACATCCAAGATATTGCTAGTAAAACATTCTGGGATACCATGGGGTCAAATTCTATAAATTGTCTAGTGATTTTGATAGTTGCTTCGGACTTATACCGGTATACGCAAGTCTATGAAACTTTGTTTATAAAAGCCAGAAGCACTACTGATTATATGATGGCAGAATGAAACAAATATTTTACTGTCCTACTATCTATAAAACATGAATAAATCAAAATACATAATGAAAGCAGAAACAAAAGCAAGCTGTCCTCTTTGCATTTCTCTAGTACTTACTGTAAATCCAAGATGCTCTCGAGCACTGCTAAAAAAAACAACCATATGGTGGGGAAGGAAGTTTTTGAAACTTCAATTCTCAGAAGAGCTCCCAATGAGAGAAACCAGAAGTGTGGTTACCTGCATGCTGCTTCATGATTTAGTGCAGCTGAGAGACTCACTCTTTTCTATGGAGGGAGCCAAAACAAATTCTGGTTTCAAAATCAATGAAGGACAATTCTTTCATTACTCATGTGCAATAAATAACACCTTTCTCCCATTTCATGAGTAAGATACTACACATAAATCTGAATGGTAAGATCTACTATATAGGGAAAATAAGAAAAATATATTTGTTGATATATCATTTCTTCACCTTAACTTTAATTTAACAATGACAAAGGTGTATGTGTACTTTTTTATCTTTAAAAATTGACAAAAACAACAACAACAACAACAACAACAACAACAACAACCACACAAAAAAAAAAAAACATGCCAAGAGTGTAAAAAGTGGTAGGGAAAACCTGAATGCAGATACTATTTTGTTATAAATACAGCACATTTGATTTATTCTTTAATCAGTTTACTCTGTTACTCTATCTGCAAAGTGCTTTTGATTTAATCATTACTTCTGGTGCATGTTTTCTATTCAAAGAGTTTATATGAATTGAATTCAGCCTGGGAGAACTATTTCTCTTGCTTGTCTTTTTTGCTTTTGTAATTGTTTTATGGATCACAACTTTTATTAAAATACAAAAAAAAAGAGATGAAGTAATTAGAAACACATAGCCATTTTAAAGATGTGACTAAGAAAGGTGATCCAAAACAGAGATACCTAGGTGAACAAGCCAGGTTAAGATCTTCAAAATGGCACATATCCATAAAAAATGTGACACAGTTGGACTCTTGCCATACTGTCTTGCCCCTAGTGCAGAAGACAGCATGATGGCACAGATTAAGGAAGACTTGTCAGAAAACTGCTCACCATGGTAACTCTCTCTGGTGACAAAGGGCATGAAGGAATCTTCTGTTGCTCCTTTTCAGTTTTAAGACTAATAGATATTTAGAAGAGCTCTGCCCTTGCATAAGATTACGTTTGTTATGTGAGAGTAAAACGTTATGAGAATATATTATAAACAATCCCACCGTATTCCCAACACTCCCTTGCTTCCACTTTTTGATAATACATTTAGCTTACCTTCTATTAGCTTCCCTGTCTGCTCTGCATTGCCCCCAGGCAAGACCTTGGCAATGTAAGCTCCTATTTCTCCACTGCTTCCTGGAATTTCTTTCCCACCTACGACTCGGATTCCCAGTCCATTACCTGAGATCAAAAGAAAAAGGAAACTTTAAACAGAGGTGAAGCAATGAAAAATTCACTGGAAGGAAAGAAAGAGAACAAATCATCAGCAGGATTTCATCAACGATTTCTGTCTGTGATCAGAAGAATAAGGTCACATCCACCACATTCTCAAAGACTTAACTTTGGGTAGGAGAGTTCAGTTTACTTTCAGTGCAGGAAAATGTTGTGGGTTTTTTTGTTTTTATTTTTTGAGTTAATTCTGTATCACTTGCATCACACAAACAATTCATCCACTGAAAACTGGACTGAAGGCAATCCTACCTTTTTCTGACAGCCCTGCTGTACTATAAAATGACAATTTGCATGGCAAATCTATTTCAAGCAAACCTTAATTTGCAGTATCACTTAAATTGCACTAACATTCTAGAAATCTATGTGAAGCATGGATTCAAAGGATAGCTTTATCATACACCAAAAACATGACTACAATGTAGCTGAAAAATTATAGTACCTGAGCTTTTAGAATCCCACAGTTAGATTGACAGGTCATTGAGATTCTGCTGCAAAGCATGTACATTTACATCAACCTACACTTAGCAGATAACGATATTTTTCTTAAATATTTGCTTTTAATTGACATCTTTTACATCAGAAGATATACAAATTATCAGAACAGAAAACAGCCTACAATCACTTCGTGGTAATGCACCATCAAATCAGATGTATTTTCTCTCCTCTTTAAAAAATACAGAGATTTAGGTTTTTCCCATGAGTACTATTACTGTTTTGATAGATCAGCACTGAGATCACATTAGAAGGCAGCTACTCACAGAGCTCCCGGACATAAAAGTTTCTACTTGTTTTTCTACCCCAGCTGATCTAAGTTTATATCCTTTGTGACACCTTTCCTCATAACTGCATAGAGACATTTTCTGAATAACCTTCTTATTTTCTTCTGAGCCCCAAAGAGCACAACAAAAAGAAAATAGAGGCCACAGCAGAGTCATGCTGAAGTTGGGAATACACAGTATGAAATTCATAGCATGAAACTTCTGAATAAGTTCCCTGGAATTTTTTGTTAAGAAGTTTAGCAAATAAGTTTTCTCACTTCGTGTTTGTCTTCTTTTTTTGTACTTTGAAGACCTGAGCAATATCTTAAAGAAAGTCAGCCTCCTCTAAGCTTGTACTTCTGTGGATGTTAAGCAATGCAAACGTGGTATAAAAGAACACAGATCTTTGTCAGACTCTCTTTGAACATGATAAGTGAACAGCCGTTTTAACAGCAAATTAAGAATTGGAAAGGCATAAATATCTGAGTTTGAGGGGGACCCTCTGAAGTAAAAATGCAAAGCTATCTATATAATCAGCATAGAACAGCTTCACAGAAATACTCAAGCTAATTACAGGCATAGGGAATATAATTAAATTTCTGCTGCCAGTTGCATCCAACATGATAGTTGATATTCCTTTAATCATGAGCTCAGCGTGTATGATAATCAATCAACTATATCTATTGCTGTTTGACTATTTCTAATACAAATAATTTGATTTACAGAAAGAGTGTGGTGTTTTAAACAATAGCTATACTGGAACTCTGGAACAGGGTTACTGGGAATTCTAATATTGTTTTTGTTTAGGAAATTATTTATTTGTTCAGTGTAATTTGAATTCTACTTGCCAATAGAACAAATTATTTTCAGTGCTAACATATGAAGCTTCTTATTACTATAGACTTTGAAAAGCCATGAAATCTTTAAGTTTTTAGAGTTAAATGTATGACTAAAGTGTACTAATTACGAGCATGCTTGCTAAGGGGCAATCATACAAATGAGACTGTTTGCAAATGTTGCTGTTGCTGGACAAATTGGAGGAATTCCACTTATCTGATTTGTTTGCACTGAATTAGAAAGTGGTATTTTATTATTATTATGTTGCAAAAATGCCACAAGAAGAAATAAATTAACATACAAAACATTCATTTCTTTACAGACAGAGTGTATGTCTGAGTTAATGTTTGCCCACCGTGTTCTGGTTGACAAAGAAGAATTGCTTGTTTGTTGCAATACTGTCTCATATAAAGATGGGATTTCAAGTCTGTTTATGTAAACTATATACATCAAAAATATTTAGCTTACTACTTCTGTTTGCAATGACATTGACCAATACACCACAAGGAGGAGACAGCTTAAAAGTATCATCAAACATACAGTTTCTCAGATCTCCTTTTTCTGTCTTTCAGTCTTTGAGTCTTAATTTTTATCTCTCAGACTATTCTTATCTATCCAGACATTAACCATTCAACTTTAGCTTTTCAGAGTAATGAACTCCTGTTTTCTCCTTAATAAAACATAAGATACGTCAACTGAGAGAAATGGAATCTGTGCTGTGAATGAGAAAGGGCATCTTTCTGAACTCTATTGATTTCTATGGAAAATATCTTCAGGAAAGATATTTTTATGGAAAATATCTTCCCTTCGCTTCAAAGGGAATTTTACATATTTAAGATCCAATGCTTTTTAGTGTGCTTCAAAGCTAGAAGACTGCTAATTAAAGGAAACTGTTTTTACTGATATCCCAAGGCTGTGAGCCTACCCTTCCATCTAATCTTTACTGCAGTCTTAAGATGCAGCACACTAAGCAAAACAGAAAACAAAAGCCCAATCCTAAACTTTAACAAGAGAGAGGGTACAACTAAATTTATTTTATAAAATGATGAGCAAGTACAGATATTAAATCATGACAAATAGCTTATGAGCCATTGATTTATATAGTTGAAAAAATAAACTCAGGAGGTTCAATGAATATTTCATATGCTTAATAAAAGATGTGTTTTCCCCCAATTATTTTACTTAATGACTTTCAAAATTACATTTTTCTCATAATTTCATGTCCTTCTAGACAAAACAGTTTCAGCAGTGTGTATTCACATATGTATATTTGAGTAGTGATCAACAAATTGGCTCCGATAAATTCTGTCACTGGTGACCTGGCAAGCATCATTGCAGAAGTATTTGAGAAACACCTCATTCTTTTTTTCCTTATCTCCATCACTGAGTACTTTCTGTTCAATTTGAGTTATTTATTCTAAACTTGTGTAGCTCAGTGCTCCTCAGAACACTGTGAAATCTTATCCACTTATATTATTTCGTCCTGCCACAGAAGCAACACAGTAGAAAGATAAGAAACATCACTCAGCTGACACAAAATAATATACTTTGTTGCAGTAGGCCGCCCAGAAGTTCTGCAGTTATGTTTTGACCATTTTTTGCCATTATAGAGATAAAAAAGATGTCATGGTTTTATGATTTTTGTTATTGGTGTCCACATCATAACTACATGTGAGGCACTGGGAGTTAAAGAGTTAATGCTCCAGTTCTGCGTACTGATGAATCTCTGTGTACCTGGTTCTCAGAAGAGAAGAATGACATACCCCAGAGGACTTTGCATTCCTGTTTTCCACTCAGAAGGAAAGATAAAACTGCATGCAAGTCCTGAGACTGCCCCTTTTTTTTTGCTACTCATCTGCAGTGAGAGCTCCCTAGCCATCTTGCCTTCAGCTTTAGAGTAAGGCCTTTGCTTTTGGACACTCTCACTTTATTTGATTTATTAACCTCAATTAAAATTTTATTGCATTATATTATTTTGTATTCTGATATCTTATTTAATAAATTAGTTCTCCTCCTCAGATCGTTGCTGCTGCTTTGCTCTTAGGCTCACCTCCCTAACCTCTCTCTTTTCCCCCTTCCCCTTTCTCAAGCCATGGGTCCATAGGTTCCCATGCCCCATTAGTTGCAGAACCAGGCTGAACAGGCACATAAACCATTGACAGAAGATCAGATTGCAGCCTATCTGTTGCTGCTGCTCTGTTCATAGGGAAGGACATGAAATCTTGCTATGTTTTACTACTTAGTCAAACAGCTCTGCAACAGTCATTACTATGAAAAACCTATGTTTCCTGGAACAAATGTCAATAACTACATATATAAATGGTAAGTAATTAAAATAAATAAATAAATAAGAAGAAGAGAAGTAGAGCACAGAGGAATGCTGAGTAACTTGCAGCCAGGGCTTTTGTTGTTGTTGCTTCTGCCTTTATACCAAAGTGAAAAGAAGTTTACAAGGATATTTTTCCTGTATAAAACAAAACAGAATTCCAGCATCAAATGAAAGAATTGATATTGCTTAACTACTAGGTAAGCCCCATACAGGGACAGTAACTGCATCAGTGGACTGAGAATGCAGCCATGTGAATCAGAAGCTCTGTGCAAACAATGTTCATATGCTAACTCAAACAAGTATTTCCTCTGGGCTAGATTTCCAAAGGATAAAACCATTTGTCTAATTAGATGAATAAAGAAAGTAAAAAAGCAATTAGAATGTGCAACAGATTTTCACAAAACTGCTTGGGTTGGAAGGGATCTTAAAGATCATCTAGTTCCAGCCCCCTGCTATGGGCAAGGTTGCCACCCACTAGATCAGACACTAGATCAGGTACTAGACCAGGCTGTCCAGGGCCCCATCCAATCTGGTTTTGATCATCTCCAGGGACAGAACTTCTCTGGGCAATCTGCCAGTGCATCACCACCCTCACAGTGAAAAATTTCCCCTAAGATCTCATCTAAATCTCCCCTCTTTTAGTTTAAAACAATACCCCCATGTCCTAGCACTATCTGCTCATGTAAAAAGTCAGTTGCTCCTGTCTTTATATCCTTCAAGCACTGGATGACTGCGGTGAGGTCTGCCCTGAGTCTTCTCAAGGCTGAACAATCCCAGCTCTCTCAGCCTTTCTTCATATGAGAGGTGCTCTATCTTCATGATCCTTTGGTCCCAATCTGACAGCTCCACACCTTCCTTATGCTGGGAACCCCAGGCCTCGGTTCAGTATTCCAGATAGGGCCTTACAAGGGCAGAGTGGAGAGGGAACATCACCTCTTCCTGCTGGCCACCCATCTTTTGATGCAGTCCAGGAAACCACTGGCTTTCTAGGCTTAAGTGCACACTGCTGATTCATGTTAGGTTTTTCAACCACTGAGACCTCCAAGTCCATCTCTGCAGGGCTGCTCTCAATGAGTATTTCTCCCAGTTTGTACACATTCAGGATTTCTGTGACCCACTTGGCCTTGTTGAAACTCATTAAGTTCACATGGGCTCCCCTCTTCAGCTTGTTCATGTCCCTTTGGACATCCCTGCCTTCTATCAGCTGCACCACACAACTTAAGTGTTGTACGCAAACTTGCTGAGGGTGCATTCAAGTCCACTGTCCATGTCACTGACTTAAAGAATCTTAAAGAGTACTGATACCAACACAGCCCCTCGGGGACACTACACATCACTGGCCTCCATCACGACATGAATCTGCTGATCACAATGCTCTCGGTGTGACCATCTAACCAATTCTTTATACACTCAATGGTCTACCTGTCAAATCTGTAACTGTTCAAGTTAGAGATAAGTTTGAGGGGAGAAACCATTCCAATAGCATTGCAGAAGCCCAGGTAGACAAATCAGTTCCCCTTCCTTTGTCCACAAATGTCATCACACAGAAGGCCAACAGATTGGTCACACACAATCTGCCCTCAGATCATATCCTCAACTCACACGTGTCTCTACATCTCTTCCAGGATTATCTGCTCCATGACCTTCCCAGGAATGGAGGTGAGACTGACTGGCCTGTAGTTCCCCGGTCTTCCCTTTTCCCTTTCTTAAAAGTGGTGTGGTGGTTCCCTTTCTCCAAGTCAGCAGGTACTTCACCTGATAGCCATTACTTTTTTAAATAAGATAGAGAATGTTTTGGTAATCACATCAGCCAATTTCTTCAGGATCCTGGGATGCATGTCATCCAGTCCCAAACATATTCAGTCACATTAAGTGGTCTCCAACTTGCTCTTCTCTTACAGTGGGACAGATTTTTCTCCCTCAACCCCCTCCAACAGGTTCAGGGATGTGAGAGACATGGGAAGTCTTTTATTGAAGGTTGAGGCAAAAAAATCAAGTACCTCAGTCTTCTTCATGTCTATTGTAGCCAGATTTCTCTTTCCATTCATCAGAGCATGTTCACTCCTTTTCCTATCTCTTCAGTCTTATTTTTCACATCCCTTGCCAAGCTCAGTTTCATCTGTATTTTCCTGATCCACACTCTGCATGTCTGGACTGCATCCCTCTATTTTTCCCAGGCCACAAATCCCTGATTCTACACCCTGTACATGTCCCTCTTTTCCCTCATTTTGACCAGCAGGACCTTCCTTGCTAAACCATGATGGTTTCCTGCCTCCTATGCTTGATTTCTTAAACTGGGGGATGGAGAGCTCTTGTGCTCTCAGAAAGGTGCCCTTAAACACTGCCAGCTCAGCACTGCTCCATTGTCCCAAAAGACATCTACCCAGGGGATCTCAGTCAGTAATTTCTTAAACAGCAAAAAGTCTGCTCTCTCAAAATGTAGGGTCCCAACTGCTTTTTTATCGCCAGGACTGTATTCCTCAAGAAACTCACATGAGTTTGAATGAATTGGCATAAGAAACTGTAATTAAGAGAGTCAGTAGCAATATGACAGATAGATATACAGCTTTCAGAATTTTTAATAGACTTCTAGGTGTATGATGTTTTAGAAAGATATATCTATGTCTATTTATTTCTATATAAATGTATTGATTTTGATTTCTAGTGCCTAAGGGCATGCCCTTCAAGACAGTTGTTGAAAATCACTTGTTATTTATCTTGACTTCCATGTGCTTTGAAGTTGAATCTTTAAAGAGGTAAACTGGAAATGCCCATGAGAGCAATGACACATGTTTCTGTGTAGTTTGGAATAGGAGATATGTATAAGTTTCAAAATGGAAATTCAGCCTTTTGTTTGGGGCCCATGATCCAATGCACAGACATACCCACAAGGGAAGTAAAAAAAAAAATAAAATAGTCTAAGTATTGTATTCATCACTTTCTAACACTTTCAAAAACAAAATTCAGAACCAGGCAGCTGAATCATAGCAAAGAATGACAATAGTGACTTTTTTTGGGATCAGGTGGAAGCGATTAGAAAAATGTGCTACGATAAGGAATTAAAAAGAGATATTAGGCACAAATAATTTTGCAAGATGACAAAATATCATGGTACAGAAATGAGAACAAATTAATCATAACAAACATTATGAAGTCTTCCAACTCTATTTGTCTGTGAACAGAGACTGAAGACATCTTCCTCATGTGATCATTTACATTACATTGTCTTCTCATTCCTGCTCCAGTCTTACCTGGACATATACTAGGGTTCTGGTAGGTCCTCATCTGTCTGTATGAACAGAACTGTCAGCCACAGGAAACAATGAATAAGAAAGTATTCTCTTTAAAGAGTTTGGTTTTAGAAGTGAAGAAAAGTAAACTATTTACATATCACTTTACCATCTGGCAAGTCTAGATAATAGGCAGAAAGGAAATATGGCAAAGCAACCAAAAACACGTTAGGTCAGGCATTTGGAAACCAACAGAAAAGGAAGTGTTTACTGTTAAATCCAGGATCATTTTTTCTTTGCCTTATAATTGCTACACAGTTATACAGAATATATACTATGATGAGCCATGAGCTCGGTTGAGTAGCTATGTACAACACTTTCAAGACTGTTCTCAAAAAAAAAGTTCTGGCACTTTCTAAGCTAAATTCACTTACATGAAGTTGTTTCCTAAAAGCATGATTAAATTTTATGCTATTGTACTTAGCCATTTGCAATGAAGGCATAAAAAATACATGAGGCCAAATCTTGAACTGATGAAGTTCATTTATATTCTGGATGTTTTAATAGCATCGCATTGATTTATATCAGCTGAGAAAGTTTCATGATGCTTTGTACACTGGTTTTCATTCGGAAGGATCATAAAGTACTTTACAATTTAGCCTCCTGGATCACTTATCATATCTCTTGAAAACGAGACAAGATTTCTTTTTGGATGATCTGTCACATCAGATTAAGATTACTCATGTTCCATTTATGGTACTATGTAGCTTTAAAGCTATGCAAAAACTATAGGTATTGATATTCATCTGTGTTTACTGATAAACACCAGTGGCTCAATCAATGCCACTGGCTGACAGTTGAACTCTATTTAGGATGCTTTGAACACTCCCTTCCCAATCATCTTTGCTATTTAAGGGACAGCAACAGATATAATATAAATATGACATAGCAAGTAAGATATATAGATGTGAGATATGTAGACTTTTCCAACACAGAGTAATGTTTCTGGTTACAGCCGTGGATGCTATTAGCCTTCTTTGCTGCTACAGTGTACCGTGTGTAGCTACACGACCTTCCCCTGTGGCCTCTTCTGCAGGTCTGCTTTCAAGCCAAAAAGTCCCTGCCTTGTGACATTACATGAGGTTTCTCCTCCCCAGGGGCAGGATTTGTAATGTCCTTGTTGAATTTTACAAGGTTCCTATTGGTCTGTTCCTCCTACCTGTCTTGGTTGCTCTGAATGTCAGCCCTACCCTCAAGCATTTTTCCATAATCCAGTGCCATCTCTAAAAGTTATGAAAGTTTTCTCCATCATCTCCTCCACATCACTGATAACAATATTAAATGAGGTAAGTCCCTAGATTCATTATGTGCCCCCAGGAAAAACACAACCCATTAACCACTGCCCTCTAAATCCATCTAAACAGTTTATTACTCATCACATTGTCCAGCCACTCTGACTACTTGTAAATGTAATGCTTCACAAAACATTACACTTTCCTACAGAATGAATCATAAAAGACAACCTTTACCCTGTTCAGCCAGTATGTCAGTCAATCATATATGGCTTCACTGTAAAAAAAATCAATTGTCATGACATTTTTAATTCTACAGAATTAGCTTTTAGCTTGAGCCTTTTGCAAACGCTCTTTGTAACAAGGGGAAAAATTTGATTCACATTTCCCATATAATATGAGTCAACTCTCTCATCATAGGAAAGAGTTACATAAAAGATGCTCTGCTCATGTATCACAACTGAATTAGCATATTATGAATCTGGGAAATTAGTGACTTTTTTTATTATAGTGCAAGTAACAGGTCAGTTCTAGGAGAATGTTATCAGTTATCTTGACATCTTGGACCAAAACTTGAAACCGTTTGGCTTTATTTAAGTATTTTGTAAGTGGATTTCCAGGTTTTGACATTATCTATATTATGTTAAAGAAAATAAGAAGTAAAGGCTTGAAGACTTACTATATACTACCCAAGTTCTCTTAACTACAACTTGGTATGCTGACCCTTTAGTAAAAACACTGCATAACATCTCCTGGTATTACAGACTAATACAAATTGTATACAGGTGTTTATATAACTAAAATTAACATTTACTTTTTCTCAATATACTTCTTAGAGCAAAGAAAATCTGTTTGATATTTGTGCAAATATGTATTGGTAATGGCTAAACCAAAGCCACTGTCTGGGGAGTGTGCATATCATGGGGAACATTTACAGCTCATGGTCAACATTTTGAGGAATCTCTAGAAAAGGCATTACAGCCTGTACTTAAAATGTACCCAGCAATACCTCAGAACAATTCTTCTTGACGGAAAATCAGAATATCTCACCCAAATGGGTCTACTGCAGAAGGGGATCAACTGACACAGCATTGCAGATAATCGTCATGAATGAGGAAGAGTTCGAGAAACCATTCGCTGTAAAATATCCTTCTTCCAAAACAAGTAACACCTGAAGCGATTTAATTATTTGCAAAAATCTGAACTTTCCTCCTTTTTTCTCAATGAGAATAACACAGTGTTTGGGGTGTTTAATTCACTAGAAGTGCTACGATAAGAATATAAATTACAGAAAATAAGTGAAGGAATTCTAATTCCTCTGTTGTTAAACTTCGAATTAACTTTTGACTCATTGCTTGGAAAAGTGCCTAAGCTGGCAGCAGGACAGACAGAAGCTTAATGTTCATTCTCAGAAGAGGTATCACAGTGCAGCTGTTCAGGCAGTCCCACTGGAAGGATGGAGTTGACATTTGACAGTTCATTTCTTAAAACCATTCAGTCTGTGAATATGGGCCAGGTTTGTATATGGAAACAGAGAACTGTTAATTAAGACACACACTGAGACCTTCCATTCATCTCACATGCTCTCTTCCTGATGACAACAGACACTACTGAATGAGGTTATAAACTGTATTTAAACATCTCTCATCTTCCTTGGGTTTAAACTTATGTCTTTAGGTAATGAAGTCCCATTACTTCTGTTGTACCAGCTTAGGCTGGTAATAAATCAAATGAAAACAAAACAAAGAAAAATAATGTTTCTACACTTTAAAATGCTGCAGTTGACAAAGTTATTTTCAGCTCGTTTTTCTTGTTTGGTTGGTTGGTTTTTTGGAATATCAGCACAATGAGACTTGACATGCCACATCTTATTTCTAATATATAAGTAAGCTAATATTAAAATCATCATACATCTGTATATATATCTTAATCCCTTGCCTCATGTCTGATATCACTATTATAAAAATGGGTATTCTGGTAATTATAGGATCTGTCTTTTTGTAGGTTTTTTCTTTTTTTTTCTTTCCATTTTTGGTAGAAATTAAATAACTTTTTGGAGTTCATATCCTCTGACAACTTTGGTTTCATCAGCCTTGATTGTCTAATGTCAGTTCCATTCCTTTTTTGACGAGCAGATTTCTTCAGGAAGAAGAATAGTTTCTGTCAAACCTGAGGTTATTCACAGGAAACGTCTGAAGAAAAAAATTACTGAAGTAAGAATAAGTCCTTTTTCAGGTAATAAAGAACAGATAATGAAGAACAGATTTCTCTTTACAATTGTTGCACCTCAGTTAGTTGCTGTAATGGTGCTGTGAGAGGTATGAACTCAGAATTCCTTATCCATGCATGAGGAATATTTTCTCCATTTCAGTGACCTGTAAAATCAGAAATCTTAACCTGACTCATCCAGCAGCCAGACTTCCTGAAAGCGTATGCCTAACACACTTCAAAGAACTGCAATCTGTTATGAAGTAAATAGTGAATGGGAGGCAATCATTCTCTCACCTTGCTCTGGAAAATGTATCCAACTCAAAGGGGCATTTGTCACTTGGTGATGTGAAGCAATGTGGTCCTTTCAGCAATCAGTCTTCCCCACACCCTTTTATTGTTCTATATCTTCTGTGTACATAAGCCACAGGCATTCATCTCATCTAATTTAAGATCTACCGGAACAAAATCTGTCTAAGACACTTCATGCTTCCTTTATAATCAGGACAGGAAAATAGTGACATTCAAAAGGTGATTTAAAGTATTTCAACAACCAATTATTTGCCCTTTCTATCAGCCTCATTCTAGTGTAGTTTTAATTGTGTAATTATGAAATATAATCACATTTTTCATAGCAAGTGTATAAAGATGGGAGCACAGAGTCTTCATTTCTCTCTGAGAGTTGCTAAGATCATTCATACCTCTCCTGAGAAGTGAAACCTTAAACTAGCATTTCTGTGCATTTTACTTTCATTAGGAGGACTTCTGTCAGTTTTGTCCTAATATCCTTGACAGTCATCTGTCTGATGACAGACTTCCCTGAATATCTCCTCTTCTATTTCCTTAAGAGAAAGTGCTGAGCTGTGTTAGATGCAGTTAGAGATTGATAGATGCAATTTCAGCCTCTTTCAATCTCACTCTTATTTGCCTGCTTTTCTCTTGGCTTTCCATGAGAAACAGGGTGCCAAAAGAACTCCAACTCAGTAATTACAATGATTTGTTTCAGCATCCTTTCCTGCATTAAACCTACGATCTTTATGATCAGTAGACACATTTCTATCTCAGTCACATCCATTGTTCTTGTGGTCTCACTGAATTTTCTTAAATGGGTACTCATACACTTAAAAATGCATAAACAAATGGAGTTACCAAAGAGATTTCATAGAAAGTATTTTAAACACACACTCTAGTGCATTTCAAATAAAGTTAGTTCAGGTAAAAGGTACATAAACATGGAATGTTTGGTAGCCTGGTTGTAACTGCTCTGTCTCTGTTTATAGATTTTAGCTTTTGTGCTAGGTCTCTGATAAGGAGAGAGCGTTTGAGGGAATTATGGCCATTAATTAGGGATTAGATCCTTCCCCAGTGGCAAATGAGTGCTGGATGAGGATATATTTTATGCAAATTATTATCTTAGTTCTTCACAATGCTAAAGCAAAGAAACAGGATAAGCAATCATCTGTGAAAAGAGTATGAGGACAAGAGATGACTTTTACACTTTTACCTGAGGTCCATGATTATTATGCCACAATCATCATGGCCCATGACTGTACTTAATGTGTTTTTTCCTTGACTACACATCATGTATTCACTGCATTTCAGTATTTTGCTGTAAGAGCTTGCAGCTGAAAGAAGTCTAAACATAAGGGTGAAAGAAGTCTAAACATATTGGGTTGTTTGTTTAGAGACTGTAGCGGTGTGGATTTGATACAGAAAAATACTCTAATTCCCCTCTTTCTCTCTGAATAAACATCCCATGAGTTGGCATGCTTAAGAGATGTGGTGCTGGGTACAGGAATTAATAATTCTTATGAGAGTATGAGGCATATCTGAAGTATGAGCAGCCTTGCAGGTACCCTGTCATCCTATTAGCTGTTTCACTGACATCACTACTAAAGTGAAGATTAGGGGCACAATCTTCTGCACACAGTCTAGTCTAATTCTCTCTCTCTCTCTCTCTTTTTTTTTTCCTCTGCTTTTTTCTCCTTATCAGAATTGAAGAAGATGTTTCAGAGCACAGACAGCCTGCCTGCCCACCCACAGGTACATTTTGCTTCTTGGAAGCACAGAACATCTCACATATGGAAAGGGGAGAGTTATTGAGACTGAGTCCCAAGTGAGACAAACCTACAAGAACTATTTTGAATTTCTTGCACTCCTTGTACTCTACAGCAATCTCTATTGAGATTCATCTACCTTGTTGGGAAGAATGTAATGTATTTTTTTCTCCTTGCAACATTTCCAAAGGCACTGGCCAGACTTTGATGTCTGCAATAACCATGCCCACCCTTGCCTTCTTCAAATGATAGTACAAAGTGCTGAAAACCAAACAAGAAAATGCTGGCAGAATAAAACAGTGCATATTCTGATTTTGTTAAAGAATCCAAAAGAAACAAGGAGTTCTCAGTGAAAACAAATGGCAAGTTTGTGAAGCGTTAAGTACTGATACATTATCGTTCACTGATCACTGCCATCATTGCTTTGACAGCTCACCAGAACAGTGATGCCTATTCTTTTTTTCTTTTTCTTTTAATACTGCAAATTATTTGTCTTTGCAGAGAAAATCCTTGGCATTTCCTTCCTATCCATCAGTGTTGCCTGAGGAAGAGACAGTGAGTACCTGGAACAGAAGAGCTGTGAATTTTAGATGATGGCATATGCTGGAGAAATAATAACTCTCCAGAGAGAGGCCAGCTAGCGAGTATCCTTTTATTGTTCACTAAGATCTACTGTTCTCTTGCCATCACAATTTTCCATTCTTAAATACCTCATTTATATGCTAAAATTTATGATAAACGTTTCAGTGTGCAAAATTATGCTGTATTATGTAAGAGACACCAAAGGTATCTGTACCTTTCATTAAGCAAGAAAGCAAATAAACAGAATTCGCGTGCACAGAATACATAATGAGAGTGACTGAGTTTTACAGCAATTGGGATCACTCTTACTACTGATATTCATAATGAGACTATTTCTGAAATGCTTATCAGACGGTATCCTCCACTACGGTAAGGATGTGTTGTTATATTAGGATATGAGGAAAAGGCTTTTAATGATAAGGGTGGTGAGGCACTGGAACAGGTTGTCTAGAGAGAGCTCTTGGAGACATCCAAGGTCAGGCTGGACAACACAATCTATCTGTAGGTGTCCCTGATCATGGCGTGGGAGTGGATGAGATGGCTTTCAAGGATCCCCTGCAACTCAAATGATTCTATTATCTACAGACTTCAAATTATTAATGCTAATAGAAGGATGAAATTTGCTTTTTCTTATAGTTATAGTTATGGTATAGATGGTATACACCCATGCTGTGTCTGTGCTTACCCAGCACACACTGCTTAAGATACACTAATTGTGTACTTAAATGTTGATCTATTTTCCCAGTGGAGAACCTGGCAGTTTTCGGAATCTCCCCAGACTGTTCCTGCTGTTAAATTGACCAATCTGCATGTTCACCTTTTAAAAGATCACTAGAAACTATTCTTGCATGTGCAGAAAAAGTCTTTTGTGCACAGTTAGGACAAGGGATGCTTTGTGCATGCTGTCAGACAATCAGAGACAATGGATGATGCACACCCTGCAGTGGGCACACAGGACCACGAGTCCTGTGAGTTCAGAAATGCAGTTGCTCAGGGAGTCTTATCCAAGCTGCAGGGAAGGGAAGAAATCAGGAAAAAAGGAAAGAAACCATAGGCAGCCAACCAGCCCATCACAGCATCTAGATTAATATACAAAAACCTTACTTGTGTCTAGCTGACAAAACGAGGAAGCTGAGGAGGAACCAGAGTATATGTTGTTTAATTTACCACTATTTTAAGAAATTTCTGTTGTGTAATAGATTTCCAAGTTTGTTTCACTGTCTGGCTAATAAGGACACTTACTAGAAATGTACAGATACCAGCTAATAAAAGTTGAATTTTTAAAGCAAATCTCTGGGAGAGCCCACCTTCAAAGTTTAAGGCTCAGCACAAAACACTGCACATGTAAAGAACTTTTCTGCTTTAATTCTCGGGCTCTGTGAGAGGGGGAAGGAGGGAGTTGTGAAGGCAAGGAGTTAAAGTACCTAGAACTTGTACAGTGAGTGAGAAACATGCCAATTTCTTCTGGTTCAGTTCCTCCCAACTGATATCTTATTTCACCTTTGGGTCTTCTCTGCAGAATCTGCATTTCAACTTCCTAACACCTGTGGGGAAATCTGTATATACACCACACAGGAGCATGTATCTGCAGAGCTCCAAGGACTTATCTGAATTACAAACCAAAAGTATGACTGGAGCTGGCACAGCGATGCAATACAGTGCAGTTACAGCAGCAGTTTCAGCATGGGCTATGGAGCCTTGAGGGAATATTCCATCATGTGTGATCTCACGCTGAGCAGAGCATTAATAAGTGGGAAACGAATCTCTACACCTTGGTTGTCCAGTCGTCACTTACAAGGTATTTCCCCTGATGCATGGTTGCCAGCAGCGCAGCTAGTGGAGAATTTGGAACATTCTGAGTGTATGTAATTTGACACAGGAGACTCAGGCCTTCAGCAACATTAAACTATGAACTACACAAGGTTGTGTGGCTGTCGTTCCACTTGCTCTCATAAGACAACAGCTTGAATCACAGCATTACTCATCACTCCCCAAAGCAAAAAGTCTCCAGGAGGATACTCCTGTTGGCTACAAGGCCCCAGGCAGGAAAGGCTGACAGAAGCAAGGAGCTGGATGCTGCTTTCAAATGGTGCTGTGTGGGCGAAAGGGTCCTGATGTATTCCAAAATCATCAGTGGGTGTTACACTCACTAGTAAGAAAATGCCTGATAATATATACAGAAAATTCATGTAACACCCTAAATAAGAGGTAGATGCAGGGAGTGGGAGTGATCATGACTTCACTGCCAGAAACCTTGTGTAAACAATATTTAGCAATTCAAGTGAGTTCGTGCCACTTTCTACTTAATGCTCAAGGGAACACCCAAGCCGGCAGTCAGTAATTATTTCTTCACAGAAACAGGGTTTGACACACACTACTGCATTTCTTTAAATGGAAAGAAAGCCTGATGGTTTCACGACAAACCCACTTAAAAGCACGAACCTCTGAAGGAGACAAATGGCATATTGAAAAACCTCTGAATCTTTTGTCAATACTTGATGCGAGAAACAGTGCAGTTCCAAAACCTCCATCAGACAGAGCTTACCCTTGCAATGTTTGTAATTGGCAGCAGTTTGCAACCTGATATGTAAAAATATCAGATTGCACTCCTGATCACAGCTGGGAGGTGATTGGACATAACTTTTGCCATTTTCTTCTTCTCTGCAAGTAGGACCTCATGTGAACGTTTGCATTAGTTATGGAAAAGAGAAAAAATCTCAAGTCCTGAGTAAAATTTCTCTGTGTGAAGATATCACTGAAAAATGGAACCTTATTGTTCTGATAACCACTTCTGCAGAGGAGTCCCAGTAGCTCTACAGAAAGAATAAAATTTGCAGTTCTGTTCCTGTTGAATACCTACATAAGCTTACCCATTTTTCTGACTCCCTTTTTGAATGTTACAGAAGCTTCCCCTGCAGAGAATACAGTTATATAAAGAGCAATAGCAAAACAGACTCCTGATATTTACATCACGACAGATTTTCCCTCTGCTTTTAATGTCTATATAGCTTACTTATCCCAGACAGATGTTGTGATGTGTTGTTTTTTTCTGCACTACTGCTTTCTATTACAACCAAATAGAAAAATGTAAGATAACCACTGACTCTCCTCCTGCATATGACGCTGAAAAAATTTTTAATAAGGCAAATGTTTTTTGTGAATCATGCTAATCAAATTAATTAATATGTCTCATAGAGGGTTGTTGCTGTTTACCTGAAACTGTGTGATCCTTTGGGTCTCTCAGTAGTTTGAGCCTTGCGTGAGGGAAAAGGTACTGCAGGGGCTTTCCATTTATCTGAGGAACACAAACATGCATGTCATAAAGAGATAACGTAACATCAATTGTAACAATAATTTTAGACAGTTAAAACAGAAACAAGCAAATAAACTTAGTTCATCCAGGGAAATATCACCACTCCATGACTCAAACATCCCCTGAATTTCAAGATATGTTTGTTAGACAAGAAAACCCTTCTGCAGGGAAATCAATATTTGCTTCCAAAAAAAACCCAAAAAAACCCAAAAAAAACCAACAACCAGAGATTCAGTTTCAATATGGCATTAGTTCTCTTTTTATTCCCTAACGACTGGAAGGTGATTTCTGTCATTTCTAGTTTTTCTGAACATTAATCCTTTGCCTGAATGATGTACAAGAAGAGAATAAAAAGCCATACAATTTCCATAATTGTTACAAAATATTGTTCATACAGACCTAAACCAAATGGTGGTGAATGTGCAAACAGCCATAAGTTACTGTTCCAGTTTCATCAAAGACAAATGAACCGATGTACTTGCACTTCAAATCTCAAAAGCCTTTTAGAAAGCTTGACCTAAAACTTACAGGACTACTTTTGTATAATCATGAGAAGCATTCACTTGGGCTAATACTGCAAAATGTCAAAGCTGAAAGCAATGCATCTCTGCAATGTGTGTTCAAAGCCAGCTAGGATAACTCCACCAGCCCTATGTGATGGGCACAGGAGGGGCCAAGCAGCATGTATCAGCCCATCTACGAGGTGATCACCGTATATTCACACCAAAATACCTTTGCATAATGTTCTAACACTCACACCCCTCACATCCATCACACACGCTCTTTGCCTGCAGTTCTTGTTTTTCAGAAGCAAAACAGAATCCAGCATCTCTGCTGAGCCCGAGCACTGTACCCTGGCTGAGCAATGGGAGCAGGGTGGTCTGGGGCTGCTCATGGCTGAGTGCCAATGGGATGGGACCAGGGGTGGAATCCAGAAGCTGGTGGGACAATGTCAATCAGTATGAACGCATGGAAGTCTGAGTGCATCAACAGCCTGCTGCCAGGTGGTTATTATTGTTATTTATGGTTAAGAAGCATTTAAAGGGATTAAGCGCCTCCTGAACTGAGCACTTCAAACTCAGTCTCTGCCCTGGAGAGCTTATGATGTTAATGGATAGCACACAGAAGTGACAGGAGGGGAAACAGAATTCAAGTGACTTGCTTAGCTCAGTCCCACAGTGAGCAAGAGTTCATAGATCATTTGTCTTAACTCAGTCTCTTTTCTAGTGGACAGCACTTCATCTAGAAGGATGAAATCCTCCCATAACATACTGTAGTTTTAGCCATAATTTACCTCAGACGAAAGAGAAATCTGACAGAGGACAAGAGCTCCAGAATAAATCAGAACTGAGATCAGGCAGACTTTATGGTTTATCATGGAATTCAGCCAGGACAGAGGGTTTAATGCTAGTAAAAGTATATAAAGTGCCATGAATTGTACATACATAAAAATGGATAGGGACATTGTTTTCTGTTATTAAAAGTCAGCAAGTATAATCTAACAGTAAAAATGATGCATTTCTCATGTGTAGCTTCCATAAAACTGTGAACAATCTTAAAAAATATGTACATAATTTTATTTTTAATTCAGTAAAAAAGAAGTAATACAAAGTAATAAAGCTCAAGAGAAGCAGTATGAACATACTGGATCTTAGCTGGGATCCTTCTTGGTGGAAGTAATTCAGATTTAACTGAGCAACACTGCAGCTCATAAACTTCAACTTACAACGTATTTATTTGGTGTTGCTCTATCTTATCTTTCTTTAGCAAAATTGCTTTCTGAATAAAAAATAATCCAAGAATATTCAACAGCATATTGTATATAATTTACTGACAAATATATCAGAAAATATAAACCTTCTCCTCCTTTAGTATATTACTTTCTCATTACTTTCACTTCCAGAATTTTATGATAAGTGTAAATCTTAGTGATTTATAAAGTTATGAACAAAAGTGTTAAGGTTTATGAGCATTCAGGGTAGCATATTATTTTTTATTGTTCGTGGGAATCAGTACTTAAACTGAACATGACATTAGGCACTTGCCTTCAGAATGGTTTTGTGTCTGAAAATGGCAGGAGAATACGTATGAAAAAACAGGAGTCGCTGTAAACAGAGTATACAAGGAATAGCAATTACGTTGGCTTTGATGGTTTTACTTTAACCATCAATGCTCTTATTTATCTAAAATGTAATACATCGAAAACCCTGCAGAACACAAGTTGCTTACTGTCGGCGTTTGTTCACTTTTCTTTTTACTTTTTTTTTCTGAATGTGGTTTCCATTACCTGAATATATCCCCTTGGACCTTCTTGTTGTCTTGTTGCCCATCTATGAACATGAAGACAGAGAAGGCCCCTAGTGCACACAATCACACAAGGGTTCAGGAGTGGAGGATGTGCAGTCCCCAAGCCAAGATTTAGGCCACAGGGCTGAAGGTGACTTGACCCTTCACTACAAAACTCAGCGTTATGCCATTTGTCCTTGCCATGGAGATCCTTTCCTCATCATTTCAAGAACACTCAGTACACTCAAGCAATGAGTCAGGCAGCACTGACAACGCTCTCCTCCTATGATTACAGCACATTTAAACTCTCCAGCATGCCTTTCCCCATAGCATCCCATTTGAGCTGACATAGGACTCAGGTCACATTTTTCGGCACATTACTCTGAGGGCCCTTGGGGGCTCCATCCCAGTGAGCTAAATGAAAACTGGAGTATAAAGCATTTCCTCCAGGAATTTTAGCTCTGGGCATGTTTGATGTTATCACTCAGCATTAAGCCCTTCTGAAAAACTGAATGAAGAGCAGATAAATGTGTCGAGGTTCTTTACCACTGTTACAGAAAATCAGTAGACTCTGTTTTCCCCTTGTTGTCTTCATACTTTTTGACTGATAACGAAATTCTAAGGAAGCCTCACACAATTTAATTCTATCAAGTAATGAGGACAATTAAGACTAAATTTCTGCAGTGCTTTATTTAAATAGAAGAACTAAAGTACAGTAAATGTATTCTAGTATTCCAGGCAAAGTCTGTAACAACAGCTATGAAGTATGACCTGGGCTTTGGAGCAAGTCAACACAGCCACTGTAAGCCCTATTTTTAAATAGTGCTGCATCTCTTCTTCCACCAAAATCTGGAACAACCTGATAAGCTGAACTTCACAAAATGTGTGTGAGTGCAGTTTTTTACAAAACAGCCTTCAAGGGATGGAGGGTACTCAAATTGATGAGTTGGAGTATCAGTCTTAATTTCTGAATACTGTATGAAATTGCATGAGTGCAGAAGCCTGGTGACAGCCCGAACCAGTAAATCCTACAGCTGAGGCAATTATGCTCCTTTGAGCTGCTGGATTTCATCTGTACAGAGCAAGAATACCAAGTTCTCTGGAAATCTCAACACTGGAAAGTTCCGTGTACTGATAGATCTCTGATGACGTGGTATTTTGAGGAAGTACTTAGGAAAAATGTAACAGATACAATGTTCCTGCTCATGAATGCAAAGAGAAGAGTGGTGTTTGCTTCTTCATGGAGGTTAGTACTACACTCTGAGTTCTGATATAGAAGTCATTCTGTCACTGCATTCTGCAGTGAGGATAATAAAGCTGGGTGACTGAAAAATGAACAACTGCCTGCAAAATTCTATCTTGACTTACAATGAGCTGGCAGCAAACAGTTAATGCATTAGATATTCTAAAAATTACATTACTATTTCTTAGATATCCAGAGAATATATATATATATAAGACTTATATATATATAAGACTCCCCTAAGCCTGAAATAGAGAAAGCAGTTTTCTATAAATTCAGTGTGATCTTGAGAGCTGAAAAACTATCAAAACTAAGTATTCTGCATTTGTCAAATCTGGCAGAGAAGTTCCCAGGTAGTCTTCTGGATCTTTTTCATAAACATTCTCATTTTGACCCTGTTGCTTATCTCATGATCCATTCTTCATCATTTTTAAACATATGAAATATGCTTAAATAGAATATTATTAAATGCCCCTAAAATGCACGAGTTATATGTTATTTCAAGGGAATGATACAGTTCTAAGAGCCAAGATATAATGCAGGAGAATGACATTTCAAAGATTAAATCTACAGAAATCTACGTTTATTTCTGTGCTCAGAAAACTCTTGCCAAAATGGACTGATGATAACACAGTTGTATTATGATGAATTCATTAATCAATTTGGGCTTAAAAGATCACATGCGATCACTGGAAGATATGTATTTAACTCCCCCCATTAAGAAGCTACTTATCTCCTGTTGATGTAATCTCATTGTGCATCTCTTAGTCATGATCTCTCGTTCCCCTGGCACATTCTCCTACTGTTCCTTCACAGCCTGTTTGAAACACTCATATTATTTCAAGATATACAGATAACTTTCAGAAAAAATAATCACAAAAAAAGCTGTGCTATCTGGAGATTAAAAGAAGTTTCTGGTCAACTGGCAGTGAGCAAGTGAACTATTGGGGTCAACAGGGATCAGTGAGAAATCTGCAATGGATTACGTATTGATTAGGTTTAAACCATGTTGACTCTTCTCAGTTAAGAAGTTCAGAATCACTGTACTGGGAAACAGCTATCAAGGCAGAACACTGCACTGAAATGGAATGTGATTTAAAAATACTATGTAGAATTATAGAAGTTGCTATAGAAACAAATATATTTAAATATTAGTAATACAGAATATGTAAGCTTAATTCCTAGGTTATAAGAAATCCATGGAAACTTGGAAGTTCAGGCTTGTCACTCTGCTGCATTCTTGTTTCAAATGTGAGGGGGTGTGCTTTATTTATTACCTTGAATTGTATAAGCTCTGTGGGACATAATTGAGCAATTCTGATTTCACCTCGTAAGAAAATTTGAGTTTCACATGTGTGAAATAAAGTCTTCTCAAAGACAAATATGGCTGTGGTCAGTAAAGTTTTTTTTTTTTTTTTCTTTCTTTCTTTCTTTCTTTTTTTTTTTTTTAAAGAAAACACAGATGGCAAATTTACAGTGAATAAGTGTATTTTGAAACTTTGACTGATTATGACAAACATTTCTATGTTACTCATGGAAATACTTCCTTCTGCATCTGGTTTGTGCTTTGTGTGGGATATTAAAAGAGGTGCAATGGCTTAACTACTGTATCAACTGGGAGACATACTAAATGATTTTCAGAAAGCATCTGCAGCCAGGACAGCTTCAGGTGAGGCTGGACATGCTCATATGGTCAGGATGAGGAACAGTTTGTCATTTGGAGCTCCGCAACATGAGGCAGAACATGACAATTCTGTTTAGAATTGGTCATGTGGATACAGTAGAGAGAGCATGGGGCAATGAATTCTGAAATTCAATGTGCAGCTAAGGAATGAAATGTTTAAAATGACTCACACTCCTTGTCTTGAAAGTAATTTCATATCTGTATGTGTATGAAAATCAGTTTCCCTTGTTGTTGTCTCAAATGTTCACAGATATTTAACGTACACAGTTTCTGAGCAACTTTTTGACAATATAGATGACACTAAATTGGTGAGAACTGGCATTTCTTACTTCTTCAGTCATGGTGAAATTATCTTGCATCAGTAAGTGAATGATTATAGCTAACCTGGACTGCAAGAGATGAAGAGATGAAGAGAGTACTGCTGTTCCTTCTACACTGCTCTTCTTCTGCAACAGCTTTAATCACAGAATCACAGAATTGTAGGGGTTGGAAGGGACCCTCAAAATTTTGACCAAAGTCCTTAAAGTAGTCCTAGTGCAGTGCTATTTAAACAAGGATCAGACCTTACTGATGAGTAAGATGTCTTGGAACAATTTCCAAGGGCAAAGCAAGGATTTGTAAAAATTAAATACATCTCACTGAACATGTCCATATCATCATATCAGTAGTTCTCTTCTTGGACCAATCTGAATTCCAAAGTAAATTTTTAATTTTAAGTCATGATGCTGAAGTACTTACTTAAATACTACTGGGTATATTGAGAACCATGCATGTTTTTCCATGAGGATGGAAGTGTTTAGGCAGGTTTTGTTTTTGTTAACACTGACATTAAGAGCAGTGGAGACTAAAACATACTTTATTCTGCTGGTTCATAGTGAGAGCTTTTTGAATCTGATTATGTTCGAAAGCCTTCTTTCTCAACAAGAAGGGCTCAGTACAACATACACTGTATAAATCTGTGAATATGTTAAACTAGAGACAGGCAAAAGAGAAACAAAAGTAAATAACAGCTTGTATTATGAGATATTTGGATGCTTACTTCATAAATTTCAGGATCCTCATAGAACCTACATTCTATTGTCATACATGCTCACCAGCTAAAATAGTTTCTATGGCTACATGAGAGCAGGATGGTCCCACTCAGGTGTTATTGAGGAATTAACACAGCACTAAGCTCTTAAGTAGAATAAATTGGCCATGCCACACTTTATCTTGCTTCCATTACATCTTTTGGAAAAGAATGTCATTTGTCATAAAAAATGACAGCTGAAATAATCAAGTGAAAACCTTAAAGATATCAAATAAAATTTATAAACTCAATTATTAAAAAGAAGATATTTGGTGATTTATTAGGTTGAACTATATTTCAAAACATCAAGTTTGAAAAACAGGGTGGTATTTTTCTTTCTCACTATAATAAATGAGACATTTTAATTATTAGATTGATTAGTCTTGCTGATTTATTTCGTACTTGATCAAAGGCTGTTGGAATTACAATGACCAAATAATGTGCAAGCTAATGTCAACAGGACAAAAGTAGTTCTTTACCTTAGATTACTATAAGGTGGTTGAATTTGGATGGAATAAATTTGGTGAGGTAAAAGAAGACCAACCATGGATTTTCTTAATAGCAATACCTACTACATTCATAGTTCTGTTTATAGTCCAATTCCATTCAGATACATTTCAGAATGTCAAGGACAATCTGTGAAAATTACACTGAAATGCAGAGAAATGCATTTTTAATGCCATCTTCGAGTACTGATGACAAATACAGGTTCAATAGCACTTCAACTGAATAACTGGAATTTGATTAATCCCACAGTCTCTCCACTGTTGAACAGTATGATGATTAAATTTTCAAACATTTATCAAACTAAAGGAGTGGCTTACTTGGCAGCTAATTTGATCTTGATGTTGACTTGGTGGTCGAGAGTGGGACAACTTCTCAGGCAGCCTTCTGTCGAGGCCATGTCCATTCTCCAAACGAGATTCCCTGGGCTTGTCAAACCAATCTGTTTCTTCACGACGGAGATGATAGGCTTTGAAAACCAAGGACAGGTAAAATGTTCTGTTCCAGTGCTGGGCAAAGGGCAATAATGTGCATTGTGCATAGCAAACATGCATAGTGGTTATTAATTGGCCATGCAGTTAAAGCAAAGTAACAGGTGAGACTTCAGACATTGAACTGAGGCATAATTTAGCTGTAAGTGATAAAGCGGTGTGAGAAGATTCTGTTTAGGCTGAAACAATGGATATTAAATATCAGAAGAAACTTACTGCTGGGTGATATAGCCATTTATTCCCTTCTGATAGCTCAGAAATACACTGTAGATTCCACGTATTTTCAAAAAGTTTAATGAAAAAAGAGTCAAATTAAAAAAAAAAAAGGAACAAAAACAAACAAACGAAAAAACTTAAAACCCATCTTCTGCTGCTTCCCAAACTAACTTCCTAAACTGAACTTTTTCAATTTGCAAATCATCTAAAACTAGTTATATGAAAACTGAGCCTACTTCATTAAATTATGTCATCCCAAATCAAAGAAGATACAAAGTAAAAGAAATCTATTATCTTTCTAATGCTAAGCAGAAACATTTCAGGTGTTATCATTTTGAATTCCATCCTCCAGTTTTGCAGTAAGAACTTTCTTCATTTCTTGAAAGTTAGCTAGAACATTCTTAATGCAATGAATCACCAAGTTCTTATATTTGCAATAGTTTTAAACTGGTATAGAATGTGTTGTATTAGATACTTGCTGCAGATGAAACAGCATTGTTTCAATGAAATCTGTTTTGCAAATACCCTGATTTATGCTGGCTGACTCTTGGGTCACCCAACATAGCTTTCACTCTACTAAGATTAGAATGAGTTCCTGTGTGTGCAGTAACATTTCTGCTAAAAGTACTACAGATTTCCATCTACACAGACCATCAGTGTAAACCAAAACAATATACAGCTAAATACAATCCAATGAAAGTTTAAATGTTATATTGTAATAGTAATGAATATTAAAATCAAGAAGAAAGATGGTATGTTTCAGAAAAATTTCTAGAAAATGCAAACCTAAAATAAGGTCAGTTGTTGCTATAGTAACAGGAGTGAATGCAGTTGTACCATGACACAGAAAGCAAAATGCAAAATGGTAGAGTGCCTATACTCCCTATTTAACTGTTAAAGTAAACATAATCAACATAGTTTAGTAAATGATTGGAAAAAAAAGTTTAATGGAAAAACTAAGTCATGCTTTTTCTCACTATTTCACTGAATTACTCCAAGAACAAGAATATATACACACGATTTTTTAAAAGTACTACACTGTATGTCTTTTTCTGTGGCAAAAACAATGATCCTAAATTATAGCAGATCTTGGGAAAAGTCTTCATCTTTTTTTATCTGTTTATACAGTCTCTTCCCTCTTAACTATGCACAAATTTGATCTATTACAATTGGTTTAAAAATACTCTTTAGATCAGCATATATGCAGTAAATAGAAATATTATTAAAGATTAAATCTTGGACGGTGAGTAATTAGTTATTGAATCACTGCTCCACATAAACCATGACAATCTAATACACGGATCATTTATGCTTTACACATTTATGCCAAATGGCAAGTGCCTGCATGTACCAGTATAACTCATCCTGACAGAACTTCTTTACTGGGCCTTGTATTAAAAACCTTATGAAGTTTTCTGATCCCAGACAATATTGCTGACTATGGCAATCCATGTCATCAGCTGAGCAGACAATTTTTTCTCTCCTCCAGTCTCACCTGAAATTACTTCTGCTGGATTTATTCCACAGAAAAGCTAGCCCATACATAGAACCGTTATACTGTAGTTCTGGCCAACCTACTTTCTTCTAAAAAACAGATAAATGTGTACATTTTATATGAAGTTTTTAAAAATATGGATGTGTATATAGACACACATGTCACCGTCACATGTACATATACACATTGTTTTTGGCTTGATTGATTGAGATGTTTCAGCTGGAAACCTGAGAATAGCTAAGGCGTTTTCTGATGGTCTTAGCCAAGATGAACACTGTTGGTTTTAGAGGACACACTCTTGTTTCTAAGCTAACAATATGCACCCAAACTGCCCCACTCATAAAAATTCCTGCTGGAGTCAATAAAATCCTGTGCTGTAAGTTACACAGTTTTAAAAAGTAAGACTGGACTCCAGGCAGTGGAATCCAAGAAACTTCTTCAGCGAAATCCCTGACCTTAACCACACACAGATGAAATCACTGTAATCCATAGGTTAAAATTTACAAAGGGTCAGTTGTGTTGTAGTGAGCATGTATGTTGTGCAATCAACAAATTAGTACATAAAAAACAGCCCTTGAGGTCAGAAAAGGAACAATTTCTCTCTCCTGAGCTGATCAGCAGGGACTATTAACCTTCATCAAATTAAGCACTAACTTCAGCATTCTTGAAAATTAGCATCTTCAGCATACCTCATAGTTTGTAAAAACTGTGATATCTTTGGGGTTAATAGATAACTATTTGCTGCATTGGAGCTTTTGTGGCACTCAGAGTCCTGGGAAACTAATACATGTTCAAAAGCTCAGAACACTATTTTCAATGAGGATATCTGGATGCTGTGTTCTTTTGACATAAAAGTCAATTTTTTATCCAGTTTGAAGCTTGGAATCCCAGTGTAGGTAACAATTAAGTGCCAAAACTCATTTTTAAGATGTATTAAAGCTATGCAGATGCAGTTTAATAAAGTTACATAGTGAAAAACATAAGGATTGGCCTTCTTGTCCTATTTGTGTTTTCTGATATTTGCTATGGAACGTGACTTCTAAAAAATGAACATCAAGTCAAGTACATGCCTCAATTAGAACTGAATTAATACCCTGACTTGCACTCATTTAAAAAAGTACTTAGACATGAAAATTTGAGCTCTGATAATCATTAGCACAAGAAATGCTTTCCTAAGATTGTGCTTCCGGCTGATTTCTTTCCACGAGATCTCATCAACACCATGCAATAGGAAGGGGGTGGAAGGAAAGGGAAAAGATGAAAAGCTGGAAAGTTGAATGTAACCCGACAGATCACCAGAGTAACTGTCCGCTGTCAGGGCACTACAGAGAGAAATGCAGTGCTGAGAAAAGAAGTTCATAACTTTTTGAAAAACTGTAATAGATTTTCTGGAATATTTTTGTATATTATATTCAAGTTACATGAATTGTCTGCAATTCAAACTGCTTGTTATTAGCATATTTGAAAATAATATCATAATATGTTTTGATTTCTCAAGACGTAACGTAAAGTACTCTAAGAAGAAGTTCTCTGAGAAGAAGAAACAATCTTGTGAAAAATTAGAAACAATACTGTTGAAATGGGAAGCCCTGATATTTATATACATGTCAATCTAGTGAAGAACAATCAAATCATGTTAGAATGCTCATGAAATAGTCAGAGGTTAAGTTAAAACCAAAACAGATTCAACCTAACATTTAAGATGTATACCTTGTAGAAATATATAACAGAAAATAATGCACTGTAATGTAGGAAAACAATTCCCTATGACTTGTTTATATGAGGTAGAAAAAGACCAAATCCAGTTTTTGCAGTCCAGTTTGGTTATTCCTATTTTTCAGGAGGGAAGTCCTGTGTGTTGCAGAATGTGACCCTACAATGACCCTTAATAGTCACAAGTTGACTTGAGACACGGTAACACCTATTTATTTAAATAGCAACTTGGGGAGTTCCTGTTAATTGACTTTTTGTTTCATTATAGGACTGTGTGTGATAAGAATAGTGAGAATACTGAAATTTGTGATAGAACTAAAAAAAACCAAACGTGTCAGACTCGAACCTCCTCTGAAACAGACTTCGTGAAGAGACTATTTATAGAACAAAAAGCTGCAATACACTGTGGTATCAGGAAGGCAAATAGATTTCTTTTTTCTAATGTTTATGAAAAATTCTGTTTATGTAAAAAAGCAGTAATGCGACAAGGAATAGTGAGGTAATATAAACCTGAAAAATGAACCATACTATTTCATAATCATGCAAATGTGTCTTTATAGACAATCATTGCCATTTACAGACAATATAGCGCATGCAAAGTCTCTTTTATTGTGCAGTAAATACACATAAGAAAAAGTTAAGGGAGCGCATACAATTTTTAACATATTAATTTCATTTTCTTGCAGTCTGTCTTTATGATTTTTAAACAATTTAGAATATATTAAATCTGAACTGATGAAAACAAAAGCCGTACATAATTTGCAATTATTTAGTACTTAACATCAGCTGTAACATTCTGCTGTACTTACTTAGAAGAAACATTTTTAATTGCACCATTTATAATACACCAGAAAGGTTCATTTCACGAACCTAAGTGAGATAAACTCTTGTGCTTATTTGGCAGACATATTGTATGTGGTGCATAGAAAACCAGCTACACTGCATACTCCATCAATAGAAGTAAAATACTTTATGCAAGTTTATTGAAAGATGTGATTGTCTTGCACCATCCAAATGACAAATTATCTTACATCATCACAAGTCTGAATGCACAGAAGTCCACATGACAGGATGCTTTCAACAAACCACATGAAGAATGTTGTTTTACTATCATGTTGAGTTCTATATGGTTCTAACATACAATATGTACTTACTGGACATACTATTTCTATATAAATGTAGATCTAAAGTGGTGCATCAGGAGATGGAATTATTGGCTCTTGAATTCTACAATGAAATTTCATGCAAATAAAATCACTAGACTTTTTCTTTAGAGGATTTAGGAGATTGTGTCCAAATCCCAACAAAAACTATTGCAAATAAGTTCAATGATCCACAGTCACCAGAGAAGGCTCCACATAAAGACTGATGGTAGGGCACGCGTTGTACACAGAATATTCTACATACTATAAAAATATATAACAACAAGAGAAAAGGAAAATGCACAAGCAAAACCAAAAGGAATGCAAATCAACAATACAGTGAGCATGCCAGAGTAGCATAACACCATCCTGAAACTGCTGTTAGTGTAAAATAAAAAATATCAAAACAAACAAAAAAATCAACTTCAAAAAAATGTAGATACATAGAAGATGCACCAAGGAACAGAAAGAATGAGTCTTTGCAGTATAACAAAGAGTTAGACACATGCATAGAAATGAGGGTTTGCGTTGTGATAGTAAGATACCAGTCTGAGGCCTAATTTACCTTCACTGTCTGACATGGCATGCTGGAAGTCATCCATGATGAAGGCTATATCTCGATCATAGCCTCGAGTCCGTGACTCCTCCCTCATATGTTGCTGGACCTCAGGTAATGAATGGCTTGATCCAAACTGGTCCCTGGTATCTGCAGATATTGGTGGCAAGGGTCCAGCTGCTGCTCTTGCCATTCCCATTGGTTGTCCAACAGGACTTAGTGGGCTTTCTTCCTCTGAGTTCTGTGCTACAATTGGGATCCTTCCCCTGCTTTGGCTAATAGGTAGACTGGTGGGTTTAGTTCTTCCAGAAGGTGCTGCATGGCTAAAAGAAACATCTAGGGGTTCAGCTTCTTGGGCTTTTAGTCTTAAAGAAGAACTAGAAGAGTCCCTTTTCAAAGACAAATCAAGCCCATAAACTGAGGAGGGTCTGGATGAGGGCCTAGATCTACTACCACTGCTATAAGACTTGTCTGCTTCATCTTGTAATGTGGATCTCATTGTTGGACCTAGTGCAGCCCCAAGGCCTGCACCAATGGATGAAGTTAGTGGCGTCCCCATGTATTTTTGTTGGTCAGTGATGTTTTTTCTAAGGCCAAAAGTGATATCATCCTGAAGAAGCCTTGCCCTAGTAGTAATTCCCCCAAGTGATGACGTGCTTGATGAAGTCATGTAGGTTGAATAGTCAGGCTCAAGGTCTCTGCTTTCTTGGATAGGTGAAAACTTTGTTAGTTTGGGGTCTATCAAAGCTTTCTTGTGTTTTGACTGCTTCTGGTAAAGGAGGGCTGCTGGAAGCTGCTTAGCAGCCTGTTTCTCAAGGGTAAGTCTACCTATGCTATATTTCTCCGACTTGGGAAAATGCCTGAAGCTGCCCTCTGGGTGGTAATACTGTGACAGGCCAGCCAAGTGATCAAGACTTTCTGCACCTCTACGGAACTCTTGCTTTATCTGGTGTTTCAGAAGTTTGAGCTCATAAGGGTCCTCCATTGGATCTTCATCAGCTTTAACATAGGAATGTAACCTAGAAGAAGTCTGCAGTGGTGCTAGGAAGTCTGATACTTCTTGTGCTCTCCTGGCCTCAGTTGTGCGAAGCAGTCGATCTGTTTTGGTTAGGTCTT
Source organism: Callipepla californica brunnescens (assembly GCA_023055505.1). Lineage (NCBI taxonomy): Eukaryota > Metazoa > Chordata > Aves > Galliformes > Odontophoridae > Callipepla > Callipepla californica. The sequence continues at coordinate 6,668,202 of JALIRH010000001.1, forward strand.
TTTCATGGAGGCTAAAACCAGAACCAAGTGCTCCCGTTCCTTTGGTAAGCTCACCTATATCATCAATCAGCACATAATTTCGGGGTGCATGATGGTGGTCTATATCTGCATAGAATGAATCTGCAGATATGCTCGATATAGGGCTGCTTGCTATGCTGTTTCTCTCATCTAGTCCTATCCTTAAGTCCAAAGTAGAGTACTTACTGCCCAGCTGGGATACTGCATAATTATTGTCAGTTGAAACTGGTGCTATCATGAGAGGCTGATTGCGAATCACATCATAATTTGTTGTTATCTTAGGTTCCAAATATAATGGAGTTTGTCTTGGCTTTGGCTGTATCACCATCATCTGTGATGAGAGTTGATAGGATGGCTGCTGACTCGGAGGAGGTTGAGCCTGTGGAGTAAAGGACATAGTAGCTCCTGTTTGGAAAGCTGTCTGGGTCTGATAGGGGGAAACCTGCTGGTGATACAAAGGCTGCTGTTGTTGGTAATGTGACTGCTGTGTGTACTGAGTTGGTGCTTGCGTAGGCAGGGCAGGAGATGAATACTGATACTGAGCATACGGGCTTGTAGCAGGGGCAAACTGTGTTTCAGGCTGGGTTTGTGGTGGTATAAACTGATTGAATTCTGTCTGGGGTGCAGTACGTGGTCTTTCCAAGCCATGTTGAGTTTCTATCCTCGTTGACCTGGTATTATTAACTTCACTGTCTGACATATAATCACGTTCTTCTGCTACTCCTTGGAGATAGGCACGCTCTCTCTTTTCTCTTTCTTTTAATAAGGCTTCTTTCCTTCTATTAATGCCCATTTCCAAATACCTCAGTTTGGCATCTATTTCTTTTTCCTCCTCATCTAGCTCTGCTTGCTTCTTTCTAAGCTTGGCTGATTCCCGTTCAACCAAATCCAATTCTCTGTCTATATCCTGAAGAATCTTGGCTCTGGCCATAGTGGTAGTCCTACAAATCCTTCTGCGTGAAACTGATCCCACAGAAGTATATGGTGACTGAGTTCCTGCTGTTGCTTCCTCTGGAGGTGGGTTGGGCAGAGTCCTCTTCACCTTCTTCTGAGTGCCAGATGGAGTAATGCTTGAAGAACCTTTTGTCTGAAACAGAAGAAAATCAAGACTCAATCACTATTCGAGAGGCTTGACTGCCAATAGGTCACAAGGAATCTAAAACTTTTTCACAGTATTTTATGTAACTTAGCCACAATTTCTGTAACAGAGAGGAAGCATGTGGCGTCCTTGAATAAGCTTCAGGAAACAGGATGAAATAAATTCTAGTAGCCTGTTGAAGATCAAGAAGATCAGCTTAATGCAAAATAAGGGAGATAGAATGGCTCTGTTTAACCTGACACTGAAAAACACACATTATACTCTTAAATGAAATTAATACTCTAACTTAAAAGTGTTATTTTTTTGCATCCTGACATATCTAAACTTATACATTATATGTATGTGTTTGGATGAGGATAGTATATGCAGATCTATGCACTTCCTTTTACTTAACAGAACAAAATTATATGTATAATTATGAATGTACATATATAAATATTCATATAATATACATACATATAATTGTACAATGTAATAGTAATCTCTGAGCCAGATACTGTGTGCTTACTGAGCAGTTACAACTTATACTAAAATCCAGACACCACTGCAGGACCTTCTAGTGCCAACATACTTGGTACAAGAGGGAGTCCAGTCTCTCAGTCCAACTTCCCAATTTTCCTCAATTCCACAGCTATATATTACAACTTCAAAATTTAAGCAATGCCAAAATACAGTAATCTCCTTCAGACCAGCTGTGCAGAGCTCCCCACAGTTAATGGTAGGAGGGTGATTAATGCTTTCCTAAGAGAAGTACATACCATATACTGATGACATACTTTTTGGAGGTCCCTAGCCTGTCCATCAGCTAGGAAAGCAGGCATCGCAACTAGTCAGATGCAAGCTACAATGCACTGTGCACTACTAATTATTTTCTCTAGCTCAGTGTAGTTATAATCAATGACAAATTAATCATCTACAGTAGGTCTAGTTGGCTATTAATTTATATTGTAAATTCAGTACAATACCACTGTTATTCCCCCCTCAAAATTTTATATAGCAATCACAGATGGTGAGGCAATCACAGATGGTCACCAGTTTTGGGGAACAGCTATTAATAACACACTCATTAAAAGACCTGTAACACTTTACAAAATTATTATTTTTGGATGCTAGCTATACTGCTGATGAATAAATTCCATGTCAACTAATACTGCATTTTATTGAAAAAAGTGTCTTCTTTTAGTATCTTTGTTTATATAAAAACAATATATTTGTTTATATATCAGATTGATGGACACTACAGGAAGACCTAATGCTTCCTTCTGAAAAAGTATTGATAGCCTATAGTACTCAGCTACTATTCTCTCAAGGTTTATTCTTGGAAAAGAAAAAATGAGTTTAACACTGTGATAAAATGTTATTTTTTTTCTTCCTAGATACTTCCATCATCAGTGGGAACTGTGTTAGTAGGTGAAAAGGAAGTTCAACTTCAGTATTTTGGTAGATAAAAATTTAGAATAGTAGTTAAATTTATTTTTTGCATTTTCTTTGATGGAAGGAATCAAGGAAAATAGTCAAGCCAGGCCTGATCTACACCAAACTCTTATCTGTTTAAGAAATAAGAAAATAGAGTTTACTGGAAGTGGAAAGGAGTATTTCTACTATCTAGCCCTCTCTCTGTATATTTTTGGTCACTGTAATATATTTATAATATTATGCTCATTGTAGGTTTAAAGTATCCAAAGGAAAGATAGAAGAAAACTTCATCAGACTATTACAGAAACAAATAAAAAAGATCATCAAATACAGACAGGCATTTTTAGGACTTACAATTACTAATTAGATGTTAAGTTGAATGTAAGGCAGGTGATGTTAGTGAGCTCTTTGACTTAAGAATCCATGATGTTTCTGCCATATTTTCTCATATATTCCATCTTCCTAATTCTAAAATATCTGCTTCTTGTCAACTATTACCTTCTTCCCTGATTTTTAAAAATCTGTCCACGTTTAGCAAATGATTACTCTGCATGCTGACTCTAAATCTCAAAAACTAATTTATTCTGCCTCCCGTTTTACCATGACAACCTTATAAAATTATTACTTTATTGATGATGATTACACAGAGAGAATTTCGAACTACTCTGGGACTTCCCTTTAGGATATAGTCATATCTGCTTCTGAGGTGAAGCTGAACTTGCAAAAATAACCCCAAAGCTTGTGCTTGGGATAAAGTATGGATATGTTGTCCTGAGTACTACAGAGTAAAGAACTGACATAGAAACAAACTTGCCCATGGCAGGGGTATTAGAGATTAATAATCTTTAAGGTCACTTCCAACCTAAGCAATTCTATGATACCTCTCTCTCTCAGCAATTTGTACTGTTAACAAAGTTTTGGAAATAAAAATAGAACTCCTATTACCATTCCTCAGTCTTTCAGTTTAGTGACAAGATCACAAAGAGGAACTCAGAATGTTCCTCCCTGTGATCTGAAGGCTATATACAAACAGGTTTAGCAAAACTATTATTTGCTGCTTCACAGCATTGATAGCGTGTTGAGGGAAGGAACTGTACCGCTCTGCTTTGTGTTGGCACAGCCTCACCTGAGTACTGTGGGCAATTTTGGGCAACACAGTATAAGAAAGACGTATAACATCATAGAGAATCCAAAGGAGGGCTATGAAGATGGTGAAGGGTCTAGAGGAGAAGACATATAAGGAGTGGCTGCAGTCTCTTGGTTTGTTCAGCCTAGAGAATGGAAGGGGAGGCCTCATGGTGGCTTACAGATTCCCCACTGTTGTGGTTTAACTGAGCAGGCAGCTCAGCCCCACAGAGCTGTTTGCTCACTTCCCATGAGTGTGAAGGAGAACTGGCAAAAAAGGTAAGCAGACTTCAATAGACAGTGATGCGAGACCATCTACACTCCATGATGCAATAAAAAACAAAAGTTAAGCAGGTCACAGCAGAAGCCACTCCTCTGCCACAATCCCCTGTGTACTCAACAGTGTGGAGGCAAGTTTGTTCTACACCACAGAGGAATAAAATTTCTGCAGGGTAAAGATTACTGAATCTGCTAACTTGCACCAGACTTGAAATGTCTTCAGAAAGTTGTCTGCACCCTAATTACCAGGAAAACAATGCAAACATTAGTTTTAAAACTTTAAATAAGGACTGCGTAATCAATAAGCTTGCTCAGCAAACTATAGCTAATACTAGTTTAAGAGATGCACGCCGATGTCACAAAATATGGTAAATAGAAGTACAGAGAATAAATTATTTTTATCTAGAAAAGCTGTCAAGCAGCAGAGGAACACAAATCACTCCATTCTGAAAAGCGGTATTTTTAGGTGGGGACCAGTGTATGTTACCAGGGGTAAACAATGTGTACCATTGGGGTGGAAGTTGAAACTTGAGCTCTATCTCTATGTTCAACACTCACGTTTGAGATTTTTCATGTATCAAACAACTCCAAGTCAACCCTTTCAAAATTCATGACTCCCAATAAGATTTGCAGTTGCAATGAAGCACTTCGATTTGTAGAGTTTGTGCGTGTAGCTCATTGCCATTCACCATCAGTACTACATCAGTCGGAACAGTTATAAATTTTGATAATTCATTATCTTAAATATTTAAGTTACATCAAAAGATCTATGAAAATTATTTGTTGTGCATTGAAAACTTTCTGTAATTTGTCACTATCTTTAAAATTGCTTGCAAATGAAATCTAATTTCAAAAGACACACTAAGAGATAACACATTACCTCATTTTCAGTATGGAAACTTCAACTGCATATTTGTAGGATGCAGACAGTGATAATGGACAGTGTTTCAATGTTTTGTAGCTTGTCCTATGCAAATATTTCTCATTCAAATTTTTGTGGACCTTTCTGGACTTCATATCTGTTATGTGGATACCACGTAATCAATGGCTACAGGGTGTTACTCTTGGTAACAAACAGAGCAAGAATATTGAGAAAATTCTCTCAACTGGCTGATATAGGGTACATTTTAGTGCATGAGGAATCCCATTTTTGAAGACAAATAAAGGAAAACAGAAATTCTGCATCATAAGGAAAATGTATTAAAAAGTGTATTTATAAAATCTAATCATCAGTGCAGACAGTGGAATAATACAGGCCCTGAACAATGTCTAACCATCAGTAAAACCCTACCAGCCAACTGGCATTGCCTTTCCTCATGTGACCTTGAGGACAATGGGAATGGAAGAAGAGCCTGATGAGCTGCATTTGGTTTTGTGTATAGGAGGGAAATATCCTGTTTCGTGAGTAACATGACGAAGCTTTTCTTTAATGAACTATCGTCTTTTTCTTTTCTGGAGAATTTTGCTCTGGGGACTGAGCAGTGAAGTAGAAAACTAGTTTCTAAATCACACAGCAGCACTGAGATGCCAATCGGTCTGATTTTCTCTCTCTTTTTTTTTTTTTTTTCCCCTTCACTCCTTTGGAGGCTCTGTAGTGATAAATATCTCCCTGTCAAAACCAATACATTTTTTTTTTAGAAATAGTCTCTTCCAAAAGAATATGAATTTTTTCCTTTCATTTGTTTCAGTTAGAGTCACTCATTCTTCAAATGAGCAATTCTGTACTTTCCATCCTCTTGCTGCTTTCTTTTCCTCTGTGAAATTGACATTTTCACTTCAAATGCAAGGAGAACAGCACAGTGCACTTCCTAACAGCTGATGTGACATGAGATAGTAATGTCTTTCATCAGTTAAACACATAAAAGGACATACACTGCTTTTGATCCTGAGAGGAAAAAGAAGAAATTCAATGAAAAATTGATATGCAAACTACAGTTAGATATGGACTTCACACTGTGGTTTTCAAAGTGATCCAAACCTCTGATTCATATACCTTATGTGAGTACACATAATCGTTGTTCTCCAGCATTTGCATGTAAGATTACTGTTTTCCACAGGCCAGTTTATCTGTGATCAATTCTGAACAGGACAGACAATTTAGTCTCTAAGAGCAATGGGGCAGCTCATTCCTCAGTTAAACTGGTAAAAATGATGAACTGCTGTTTAAATAGGCACAGATACATCAGTGGAAAATCAGACAGTGAGAATAATGAAATCTAGTGTTTTGAAACCTGGACTTGAATTGTTGTAACTGGAACAATATTCCATATGTGTGCATTTAACTGATTATACATAACATAACCATTATTCAGGAGTTTGTGTTTCATCTCCTCAGCTTATATATACAAATGATATTTATACATTGTGCTTCTTCTGCATGTTGCAGTCTCTTTAACCACTCCCTCATTATAATACAATATCGTATAAACTACTTTTCTTATTATGATTAAATTTATACAAAAGGGCAACAGTTCTTTTTGGTCTCCCTCTGCTATTCCTTGCTATTTATCTTTGTAACTATATTATTTATCTTTGCAAAGTGCTCTGAAATACAATTTCACGTGAGAGACTTGCTGTTCATCTTATTCAGTGCATATGGAATTATATCTCCAAGTTACTTTAGAAGGAAGAGAAACTTTCTAGGTGATTGATTCAGACAGTGGATTCCTGACTTCCATCAAACTAACAGAATCAAAATCTCAAAATTTAGCACTGCTTCTGCATCAAAATGTATGTATCAAATGGGTTAAATATAGATATATTTCCATTATTTAGTCTCTGAAAATAAAAAAAAAATAATAAAAAATAAAAAAAAAGATAGGGGAAGAGGGAGGCAAAGGAAGAAAGGAAGAGGAGAATAAGAGAAAAGAAAGATTCTGTTTACACACACAAAAAAAAAAAAGAGAGAGAGAAAACCATCGCCAGAATTTCCATCCTTAATGACAAATTTCACACTTCCCTACAAAGTGCCTAAAACACTGATGGACACAACACAGCTGCTATATAAGAGATTCTAATGAAGCCTCATAAATGCTTGTTTTTATTTGATTTTATCAAAATATGTTAAATATGGAACCACAGAATCATTAAGGTTGAAAAAGACCACTAAGACCATATAGTCTAACCATCAACCCATCCCCACCATGCACACCATGTCCCTCAGTGACACATCTCCATGTTTCCTGAACGCCTCAGGGACAGTGACTTCACCACTTCCCTGGGCAGCCTGTTCCTTATGCATTATCACTCTTTCTAAAATGATATTTTTCCTACTATCCACCCTGAATTTCCCCTGGTGCAACTTGAGGCCATTCCCTCTCATTCTGTTGCTGCTATCTCAGATAACAGGCCAACTCCCCACCTTACCACAACCTCCTTTCGAGCAGTTGTAGAGAGCAATAAGGACTCCTCTGAGCTTTTACTTCTCCATATTAAATAATTCCAGCTCTTTCAAACACTCCTCATAACACTTGTGCTCTAGACTCCTCACAGCTTCACTGCCCTTCACTGGACACACTACAGGGCCTCAGTGTATTTCTAGTAGGGAGGGACCCAGAACAGAGCACAGCACTTAATTTACAAGTACAGAGAGATTATCACCACCCTGGTCCTTACAATGTTTTAATTATATGTATCAGTATATTAAAAGCTACAAAGAGACTTCACAGAAAGAAAACACTCTTTTCCCAATCCCCAATACGGTGTTTTTACTATAAACTCTGGTTAGTATTCAGTGTACTATAGTACAATAGACATAGTTCAGAACTGAAGCCTGAATTTAATAAGGGTCATTTCATACCATCAGTACAGAGTAAATACCTTTGCTGTTTATTAAAATCTTTCCCTAATTGTAATTGTTTTGTGAGTTTTTCAGAGGATAGTTTGAAAGTATCCAAACTTGCTGTCTTCCTCGTGACTCAAGAAATTTTTTGAAGATAAGGTTTCTGAAAAACACTCTGCTTCTATAACCCATAACATTATGAAATAAATGACACGACATTCTGTACGAAGTATATTGAAGTCCCTGATCTGCATAACAAGTTGTAAACCATCTAAATAACAAGTAACGGCAAAACTGGAATTGCTATAAGTTGGCGCATAATAAGATTGAGAAAAATGCTGCAGATTCATGATTACTACGTGCTATATTATAACTCACTATGTGCTATACTATAACTACACTATAACACAATTGATGTTTCTTAATCATCACTTATTTTTTCCCCTATAATTTCAGAGGCAGGGTGCTTTATGTTAAGTAGCACGGAACTGCAGATACTCAGAACTTCCCAGTTTAATCTGTTGAAAGTTATCAGAAGGTTTGTGAAGCAGATGGACCATTTGCTGCCTGTGCTTAATAAAGATAAAAACGTTGTATGCACATGATGTGCTGTTATCCCCAGCACTCCCTGTTTTCGGATTTAACTAATTAATGGCACAGAACTGTACTGAGTAGCACATTCTGATACAGAGGTTATGTGATTCTGTCACTGATATTTCAAAACAGTTATTTTAAAGGATATTGGACCACAGGATTAATTACTAATGTCAAGTTTTGTTGATCATGAAGCTATTTGTAGCAGTAGAAGAAAACACCACACACCTTTGTCTGGGAAGGATGAAGCTATCTATGTAATAAATCTTTTTGCATGGGCTCACTCACTCACTGTAATCAATAATGCACTGTTTCTCATCAGGTAACACACAAATGATTATAATTAATTCCTCTCACTCAGAATAATTCAGTTTGGAGCTCACATCTCATCCACTGAAAATTACGCTGGATTGCAAAGAGTCCCAGTCAGTGAGAACATACTTTTAATTCTCTCCCTTTGCAGTCAGAGAATTCTGGCCAGAAAGTACTGGTGGGAAAAATTCAGAACAGTTTATACTTAACAGTAGGATATGTGTATGCTGAATTAACACCATCTGTTTTCAACTGATATCAGACTACTTCACAAATTTTCAGATGTACTTTAAAAAAATGTACCCTCTGTCAAAAACAATGGAAATATTAATGTTGTTTTACAAGAAAAAGCAAACAAACAAAGAAGGTGTGAGAAAACCTTGTCTTTTTCTATCTATTCTCTGCTACTCACTTCCTTCAATGAATAGTGGCTGACAGGACCTCACAAGCTGCACCACAGCCCATGTTTATTTGCTAGACTGAGAATTAATCTGCTGAAATGCAGACATAAGTTACAGAGCTAATCTGAACTAGTCTTCCACACTACTGAATTGAAAGAAAACAGATTTTAATTCAGCTCTCTCCACAGTGACACCTGTTTCTCAAAATGGCTGTAGAAACAACCTCATGTAACATAGATGGGATGTGTACATGTCTCAAGACAGAGGAGGTCAGTTGCAGTCCTACCAACTGCTGCAGTATGAATTCCTGCTTTTGCCTCCTAACGCAGCAGCTGTTCTGTAGACAAATTCAATCTTTTTCTCCACACAGGAATCTCAGCACCTCAGCAGTCAGAGGCTTTGGACTCTGTTCCTTCTGATTGTAGAGGCAGTATTTATTCCATTCTGCACTTCTAATGCTTTGCTCCCCTGGTCTAGATTAAAGGTGATGGAGTAAGTAGAGCACTGATTAATCACTTTCTCTGAAATGTGGTTCATGCTGGGGGACAATGGCTATGTAAATCAGGCTGTAAAGCACAGATTAGACAAACTCCCCAAGTGCCTGACTGCATAATGTAGGTCTTTGTGCCTCTCAGTACACCTTCTGACTTTTCAGCTCAACCTTGAGTTTGTCCACAGTGCTGTGCAGCTGCAGAACAACTTACATCCATTTTCCTTCCTTCTTTTTCCCAACAGTGCCCTAGAATTTACTACATCAACATGTTCTACTGTAGAAAAACACGCTTCTTACTTTCCTTCACTAGCATATAAGCTCTTCAAGGTTTATCAGGCTCAATAAGAACCAACAACACTTCATGGTGGTGGCACAGCTACCAAAAATACTCAGCATTACTCCAATGAACAACAGCACAGTTGAAGGAGTCAGCTCAGTACAACTGACACAGAGCAATTTGATAAACCTATGTTATGTCATAAGCTAAAAAGTCTTAAATAAGTCAAAGTCCTCATTTCAAAATGTGTGTTTGCATTGCCTGATTCTAAGTAATAGATCAGATAATTTGGTTAAGAAGACTAATGATGATTATATTCCATAATAGATGGTATGACAAGAACCTCAATTCAACCAGACTTTAGTTGTGAAATAGCAGAGACATGCAAAAAAGTTAAAAAACAGAGGCCAGATTTCATTTGAACACTTACATCTAACATTTTAAAACTGAATTTGGCCAGGCAGAATGTAAACAATGGTTTATGACACTCTCCTTTCTTGCTGCCTCCTTGTTTCCAGGTTTCCTCTCATTCCAACAACTCAGAAGCTTTCTGGTCTGCAGCAAGTTCCACACAGTCTCCTCTGCCTCGGCCGGACAGGTCACTTTCTCTGTCAGTTCAGCTTGTGAACCCATTCCTGTCACTTCTCTGCAGTTTCTCAGCACCTCCCTGAACTTCTGCCAGCAACGGTTTTCCCCCTCTCTCTCTCTCCACCCCTCATTCTCTGAAGCATGAGAATTCCCCCTAAAATATGCTCTGTTGCTCCAAGGATAGGAGCAATCTCTCCAGAAGCTTCAAGCCAAGCCAAATGAATGAAACCGAACCTGACAACAAACACACAGAATAGATCATCTGTCACAGATGGCTATACTTATGAAGTGTGAAAACCACTCACAGTATGCCCAGATTTTCTGTTGCTTTTTTTTTCTACAAAGTGTACTAGCCAGACCACACAAAAACCATATCCCTATTCTTATTCTCAGTTAATAACGGATATTTCAGTTTGATATAAACTCATTTCTAAGTGATAAGAGTTAAACAAAACCAAATTAAATTCTCACACCCAACTCAAAACCTCCAAAGAACCCATCTTTTGAAGGTAGCATTAATACTAGAATAAAGGTAGAAAGAAGATAAGGACAGAGCAGCCTACACTACTGCTGTCAAAAGAATGACTTTTACTGCCTAAAGAAATACCTGGAAGCATTACTATAAAACTCTCCATACTACTATTCACTGGTCAAATGAGACAAGGACAAACTTCATGATTCCTTTCCTTCCTTTCCACACTCTCTACAAGGCTGTAATATTTCTGCTATGGATTCTAACTTTGGTATCATAATAGGAACATCAATATGATGTAAGTAATTAACCATTCAAGGCAAGGCTAGATGGGGCTTTCAGCAACCTGATATGGTGGTAAGTGCATCTACCTATAACTGGGGGTTGGAAATAGATGATCTTAAAGGTCCCTTCCAACTCAAACCATTCTGTGATTGTGTGATTCTGTGATATAGAAAATGTGCTCCATATGTTATCAAGTAAATACTACTTGCATGTTACATTATGATTTCCTGAAGTACTATATTTACTAAATACATTATTTGAAAGTAAGGCTCAAATTCCTTTTCCCTACATTAGGCCTAAATTTTAGGGAGGTAACTCATTCTGGTTGTCACCTTTCCTGATTATCTGTTCACTTTTGGCAATTGCCAACTGTTTCAATCGAGCAGTTGTCCAGATTTGCAGAAATCAGCACAGTTAAACTACTTATCTCACACATACTGAAGAAGTCCTCAGCATTTAATCCTCTTCAGATCCTTTCTTTATACTACTTATTTTTAAACTCTGTATTTTTGTTAATGGCTAGCTCATCTCAGGGTTCTACACCAGGGAATAGGTTTGCCAGGCAGTGTTAGAACATCAAAACACAAAATGCTTGATCCGCATTTGGTAATATCCAACAACTTGCCAAGTGAGTAAGGCAACAGAATGAAAGCCATACTTCAGCAGGAACCACTCAGATAGGATGAGAGAAGGTGTCAGAGAGGGACCGGCTGGGGAACAGAAGTAGGATTTTGCAAGAAGATTAGAGAGAAGATATGGACAGATGGGGAATGTGAACAGAAACGGAACCTTGATCCAAATTCAGTACATGAGTATGCAAGAAGTTCTGGAGGAGGAGAGCCAAAAGGCAGGCTTCATCCATAGTCTCACACAGAAGGACAGAAGAAATACCAAGAAAAAAATTTCAAGCTCTGCATCAGCGCTTCACAGATGTGCCTAAGCCATATCCTATGACAATTTTGCAGCCTTACTCATCTATTTGGAGTTTCTAAATGGCTGAATTAGGGATCACAGCACTGAACAAACTAGATACTTATAATATCTGTCTTGGAGCTTCATTCCAAGTGCAAGGGCTTTAAGTACTTGCCAAACCTACGTATATCATGTTAGGTATGATTTTACGCCATCAATATCTAATGTGAAACATGATTCCTGTCCTGTATACAAGAAGATGCTTGGCCTATCTAGGCTAATGAAGAAAAATGTAAAAATAGGAATGTTAAATGCAGAAGACACTTCAGTTAAAGCATAGAAGGAACAAGGCAGGTACAATTTAGGCTGTTTCATTACAGATATATTTTCTTTATCTCAGCTTACAATCTTGTAAATAAAGAACTAGAGCACTGAGACCACTGATATTGAAGACAGAGCCCCAAAATTACTGAGTGGTTTATATGAGCACTCTTAGAAAAACACTGTATCAATACAGATTGAGAGCAATAATGTGGATATGAATATGCAATAGGAGCAACAAATACTTAATAAAATGTTATTCAAATTTTTAATTAAATTTTTAAAGTTAATACTATTCATAGGCACAACAGATATCTTGTATATGGACAAGTTCTCCACACTTTCCAAGAATATTTCTACTTTTTTCCAAGTATTTTATACTTTATGTTATATCTGAATTTTTATATTTTTAAAGTACTAGTATTGTCATATTTCTGAATATTGGATGGATTTTTTATTATTATTATTTTTATTTTTAAAATTTTTCTACCTGTAGTGTTTGTACTATTCCTGAACTTGATTTTGGAACATTGCTTTCATCTGCTATTCTGCTTTTCAAAGTGACTGGGATTCCTATACTGTATTGATCTGAAAATGATATCTAAGTGCTTTTTCCACAATCTAAATTGCAATTAAATTTTTAAAGAGTCAAGTCTATGATGTAATCTTCTTTGCTCCACTTAAAGCTGCCTTCCAGTTTGTCAGTGACCAATTTAATCTGATAGCACTTTTCAGTTTGCAGATGGAAAGTTCACTTCCATTAAAAATAATAATAGTAATTGCAAAATATTAGCTTATAAATAAATAGTGGTAAAGTAAGAATGTAAATCCCCATTCCTACAATTAAAATCCCAGATTAATTCAGAATTGTAAATACAATTAGTTATTTTAACAACTGCTTTTTAACACAAAAACATTTACTTAGCAAATCAATGTCAAAATAGAAACATTTTGAGAATGAGGACCAAGATAAAGAGCTAGTACGTTTAGTTATGCCATTACCAAGCCATACTGATTTCAAAAAAATGTATATTATAATAATGTTTATATATAATATAATATAATATATATAATATAATAAAATGTATAATATAACACACACACATATATTATATAATATATATAATAATATATTAAAAATGTATATGAAACTTCAGAGCTCTGACTGTTGATTTATAACATTAATAATGCATTGTTCACTATTAACACATTTGCAGTCTAGACATTAAAGACTAGCCTGATTTCATCCTTCCCTATTTTTAATTTTTTTTTTTTTTTTGAGTGAGCATCAGATCATTAGTTTTGGATGCACTGAGTTATTTTTCAGATATTTTCAAGTAGGACATATGAGCTATCATCTTTTTTTTTGCCAGTCTAGGATTACTTCCAAGTAACATTTAATCACATTTGGCTGATTAAGACAATGTTTAATAATTTTTTAAAAATATGATATTAAGGGAAGAAGTGTTGGAATTAGTTTGTGTTACGTCATGAGATGAAGTTTTGGAGAAGGTATTAGTCTACTACTTTAACAAGAGCAAATTCCACGTTTTTCTCTAATTATTGCACATACAGAAAATTTGCATGGAGGCTTTTGTGCATGCAAACTAGGCACTTTCTGGAGAAAGCAATGGAGAATCTCAGTTTTAAGGATGCCTCAAAATGTGTTCAAATACTAGGTAGGAAAAAACAGCTCAAACCAATGACTCCCAACACCATCAAACTATGGGCTGAATCCAGGTCAGCTTTAGATTCTCTGGCTGCACAAAACATACTTGAAGAGGCTTTAACATCAGCTAATGTGATCTGTTGTTTTGCTTTTAGTGTACCAAATGACTATCTAATAGGGCACACTCAGTGCTTCCTTTGTAGGGAAGCCTTTATAGAAGTTGGTCTTCTGTCAAAGTTATTGAGGATGTATTCTCATTTCTAGGTACATTTTTTCTGAGCTGTTGTCATAGCTGCTCCTGAGAGTGAACAGAATAAAATTCAAGAAGTCAAACTTGTCAGCAGAACTTATGAAATAAACTCTCTTGAGTTCAGTTGGGTTAGTCCCTGTCCATCTAAGATAAACAGGCAATTACAGTAGTAGAAATTGTAACCTCCTTTCTATTCAGATGAACTACTGCATTCCATGGCTTGGCAAGGGAGAGGACTTTGAGGCAAAACAGGTAAGTAAGTTTTAGCTTAACAGTCAGTGTATGCTCTTCTGTTGCTCTTCCATGCTCATTTTATTCTAATGAATATATATATATACTGTATTATTATATATATACAGTATTAGTTACTCTAAAGCAGGGAACATTATATTGGTCTTTCCCTGCATCCAAAACTCCCTAAAATGTAACCAGGAGGGTAGATAATCAAGTCAGCTGGAAATGAGTGCAAAGAGATTACAATATCTTCATTCTTCTTTGTATTTTATAGAAGATAAAAGTTCAAGGATTGTGGCCATGGGTGCTTCTTTAATGTGTAAATGAGAATTGGCTAACATGGAGATGGATGAGTTATCAGCAGGTAAGAAAAAGTCTAAATGACAGAAAGCCTAGGCTCTTTGTCAACTCTGCCATAAATCTCATGCTTTATAATAGATTATGAAGGGTTCCCTTTGAAAAGAAAAGGTCTGAATAACATAATTTTTTTCTGCTATGCATGAATGTCCCTGTATTGAATACCGAAGGTTTGAAATCAACTAATTTAAAAGTAACAGGCAATTCAGAACAACCCAGTTAAATGCTCTTTGGAAAACAAGGCTTACATGATATGTTGACCAAATGTGAGATAGTCTTGTCTGTTTTAAAGTCTAACAGATGGAAAGAAAGATATCTTATTTAATTCACAGAAAGGTTATTCCAAAAGATTTAAAATACAGCAAAGGAAGCAGTAGCTTGAAATGTTAGCAGAACTCTAAACTAAATACTTAAAACTTCCAAAACTTCAGTGGAAAAAGCAATCTTAAATCTACTGAAAAAAAAATGAAGTTAAAGAAGAAATGTATTTTACTATTTACACTGGGGTAAAAGATTGTCAAGAATTGTCTTTGTATGTAAGTGAAATGATTACTTTTCAACTCAGTTTCCAGTGAATGTTTTTAAAATGCAGAAGAGAAGTGGTGTGCCAGGAAATGCGAGAATCAGAGGCCTCTGCAGTTCCCTCTCCTTCAGTGCATTGCTCTACTGAACTGACACTGATACTTTAAAGGTGTCTTTTTAAAGGAAATCTAGATGGGAAGAGAGATTAATTTATGTGAATGTGAAGCAGAAAACTCTTTTAAAGAAATTCAGCTGCTAACAGAGCCTAAGTCCTATTAAGAAAAGACAATAATATTTAATATTCTGGACATTTAGGTCACTTTTGCAAAACAAGCACATGAGCTCTTGAGGGACTTTGGATCTTTTGGAAATGATGTAGAGCACTTTGAAAGTAATGCCTCATATTCATATGAAAACTACACAGATACAAAGAGAATGATAACATTTGATAGAGCAAATTCTCAACTACTAAACACTATTTTTCAACATAGTCATTGCCTTGAGCTCTGCATTTTGACCAGTGATGAACAAGAGTCTGCTCGCTGTGCTGTGATTTTGGTACAAAGGCATCAGAATGATGAGGCTGTGAGTGTCTCTTCTATGTCCTTGATGCACTGATAAGCATAATCAGAGCACTATCTCTCCACTACCTTCATGAATGAGATAAAGCAAATGGTGCATATCAAGTAAATTATTAATCTCTCCCCTACATCAGAAAAAAAATGAAGGAAGAGTAAGAGAGGAGAAAATTGTCATGTAAGGGGTAATAGGAAAGAGGGTCCATAGGAAGTCATCCACATGAAGATGATCAGAGGGCTGGAGTATCTCACCTACGGGGACAGAGAGAGCTGGGGCTCTTCAGCCTAGAGAAGGTTCCAAGGGGATGTTATAGTGGCTTTCCAGTACCTGAAGGGGGCCTGTAGGAAAGCTAGGGAGGGAATTTTTCTAAGGCATGTAGCAACAGGACAAAGGGAAATGGCCATAAACTGGAAGAGGGTAGATTTTGATTAGATATTAGGAAGAAATTATTTGCTATGTAAGTGGTGAGACAGTGGAACAGGTTGCCCAGATAGTAGATGTCCCCTCCCTGGAGGCATTCAAGGCCAGCCTGGATGGGGCTTTGAGGAATCTGGTCTAATGGGAGGTGCCCCTGCCTACAGTAGGGTTTAGGTGATCTTAAAGGTCTTTTCCAACACAAAACATTCTATGATTCTATGATGACAAAGAAAACCAGATCTTTTTTTTTTTTTTTTTTTCCCTGGAGTTAGCACAAACCCAACTGAGGCACAAAAGAACAAATAGAATTCAGTGGGTACGCCTACACCTTCTCTGGATTGCTGGCCTGAATTCAAACTCTAAATAAGATCGGTCCATGGGCAATGAAACAGCCACATAGGTAGCTGTGGGGCACCCTTCAGGGATGTAGGAATCTGCCTGCTTAACCAAACCCATTGACTTCATCGGTCACTATGTATTTTAATGTACTGTCAGGCTGACCCTGACGAACTGCATGCAAATATAAGAACCATGCAAATCAGACCATTCCCAGACTACACTTAAAGACTGGTGTACACGTGGCCAAAATGAAGGATCACTTGCCACCAGTGCCTGGAAAAGAGAGTTATTAAACCACATCCTACAGATGCCACTTAGATTTCCTGAAATAACGGAAAAATACTTGCACTATAAATCTAGGATATTCTTCCATCATACAACCAAAGATGATTTTTCACTCAGTACTTTTTGCCTAAAGCCCAAATAGCAGCTGTTTCTGCACAAGGGGATGGCTGTTATATTGAAAGATTAATTTTAAGGAAAAGACAATGCTCTATCTTTTCTTCTGGAGCAGATCATGAGACCAAACCAAAAAATTAAATCACCAAATTAAGTCCTTTGCAATTACAATGATGAGACCAAATACCTCACAGACCATGAAAAGCTAAAATGAATATAAGAGCTATAATAAACTACTATACCATTTAATTGGTTTTAAGAATGATCAACAAGAAATCAAGAAAAACACCAATGTCCTGGTCTCCAGGGCGAGCAGAAATCCTGTTACCTGAAATTCTGTCATGATGCAAAGAAATGAACCTACTCCGTGCTTCTGTTGAAGGTAAACAAAAACGTCCAACCCCAAACTACCCCAAGCAACTACCTGTGCTCTTTAACTCTGTTCATTTATTTGCATGTTCACCCCAGCAGAACATCCTTCACTAGCATATTGATCTGGTGATCACTACAGTCCTGAAAGGACAAGCAAAACATATTGTATGCGATATACAAAAGTTTTTAATTCTACTGGGAAACACTAACTTGTTTCTCTTCTCAAGTATCCAGACATACAGCACATGGGACACAGTAACAGACAGCTCCTATCACTGAAGTCCTAATCTTTATTTCTGAAGAAGAAAACAGCTAAACACATGTTCTTGTAATTGAAATTATAAAATTATTTCAAATATAAAATGTTAACATCACTATTCAAAATAGATACAGCTAACCAAAATGTGACATGCAGTAAGGATTTATGCAAACCATCAAGTAAATTTGTTAGTGATGAAAATGAGGAATTATGCTGTAGTTACAGTATCACAGACAAGGCTGAAATGACACAGTAAAAAAGGGAGACGTTAATAAGGTAAATTCTATTAATTTGGTTTTAAAATGAGGACAGCAATTATAGAGAACAATATTTAGTGCAATCTACTTTTCTGTTTATTACATACTCATCCTATTATGTATAGTATCAATATATCAAATCCTATAGATTTGAGCCAATATTTTCAGACTTGCTGCTTTGTATTTTTAAAATCTGTTAGCAATACCCTAGAAGACAACATACAGATTAATATGCTTTGTTTTCGTTATTTCATTTAAAAAAAATGATACTTTTAAAATCAATGTTAAAAAAATCACTTCTGCTCTTAAAGCAGCAGCAGATTAATTTCTGCACTTTTTATCTAAATTAATAAACAACCTTTGGGGGTTTTTCTTGAAATTGTGGCCTTTTTTACTATAGAATATGGATTTGAATTATATAAGCCTTATAATTGCAGCGACTAACTTCTGATGAAAAATTCAAGAAGTATTAAATTTCTTTACAATTTGTTCAATCTCTGGATGCTTAAAGACATGATTTCTACCCTGAAGCTGGTAGGCCATTGGCAGATGCATCTTTGCATTAGTTTCAGTAATACAGACACTTTTTCTGAGGCGTTATGCACTGCTTAGCTGTAGATGTTGTGTAAGTTTGACAGTTCATCTGCAAGATCTTCTGTCACTTGCTTCAATTTAGTTGAGCAGGCATTTTACATCTAAAGGCAAAAGGCAGACAAACCCCATCTTTGATTACTCAGACGCAATGTGTACAAGTGCCACAGTTGACTGTGACTGGCATGTGACTTCACTATATGATGAACTAGAGTTAATCTATTTCTTTATTAAACTAGTCAGGTTCTCAATTTTTTTGTTACTGCTTGAATGGATTAATTTGAATCTAAACTCTAGCAGGACTTCATGCCCTCAGGAAAATCACTACTATAACATCACACTTCGTGGATGTACAAACAGGACTGAGGGCAGTCTCAAAGACAGTACTGAGTAGCTCATTACCACTGGGAGCTCAAGTGGCACAAAGCTCACAAAAGGAGAAAAATGGGTATCTTTCCATAGAAAGAATTCTAGATGAGTGGCTTCCGTGACTTCTTTGTTATTGGCAACCTGTATTTCACAATTTTTCCTAGACACAGTAACACTTGGTTACTCATGGAACTGCTCTCTATAAAAACTACTGAATTAAGCAAAATGAAAAGCAATTCTTCTACTCTAGGATTAGTAGGAATCCACCATCTGTATTCATTCTAGTGTTCACAGAAGCCATGGTCACTATAAATGGTAAAGTGAAATGTAAACACATAACATGTCATCTCAACATTAAATGTTCTGTCACTGAAAACAATATTTTCTATAAATTTATTGTTAGATGATTAGCAGACAGATTATTTCTGAGCCTTTCACTTCTACTAGACTGGATAAAATATCATAATTTCCTACAAAAGGGATATTAAAGAACATAAAATTACAGCAGTAGTTGTAAAAAGCAGAGATACCATTTTATCAGCGCACTGAGTCTCTATAATCTTTCACTTGTAATACCATAATAAATCTATTTTTTAATGGAAGAGGGATATGAGTGATGAAAGTGCATTACCTGGAGGACAAAGTGTCATTTTACTGTAATCCTTAAAAAGAGACTGATTTCACTCCTACACTTTTAAGCTCACTGATTCCATAAAGATAAACATTTTTTATAAATTCCCACAAAATCGTGCCTGTGAAACATGCAGATGACCACATCACACGAACACCCTTTTCACCTGCAGTGAAAAATGGAGACAAAGACATAATCCTGAAACAAGAACTATTAAAAATGTGATGAGATATTCATCTGTTGAAAAAAATATCCCCTAAGGCGGGGAAAAATCAGACTTTCATTTCCATAATCTCTCTTTACATTCAACACTGCCTTCTTCTAAGTGAATTGTTTCACCAGTTTTTCTGCACTGAACTTCATTGTTCTGAATAATGTATCTGATCCCCTCTGCCTTTCCCTTTTTGCAAGTACGCAATTAGGTGCTTTCCACTCAGTAGGCACAAAATGGAACACTGAGAATTTACAAATGACAACTGGAACTGTACAATAATTAAATAATAATAATAATAAAAAGCCACAGTCCAAAAATATTTCACTGTTGATTAAACATTTTCAATTCATAATTATTAAGATAATCCACAAATGATCTTCTATTTAAAATTCAGTATAACATTAGCATGTTGTAACAACACAGATCTGCAGTTGAATAAAAAATCAACAAGGTTTATACTTCGCCAGCAGTGCCATTATGTACATACTATCAGGCGGAATTTTTGAGTATTAAGGCATAAAAGAAGAAATCACTGTCCACTCTCTTTTCTATACTTCTGAGATGCTACAGTTCTAACACAAGGTTCTTAGCTGGTTTTAAAAATCATAGTTATACTGGAAAGAGTTATGAAAGTCTTCTGGAAACTAAAGATCCCCCCTTCCCAGTACAAATGGATTGAGTAATTGAGAACTGAAACTGACACAGATAATGCCAAAGCAAATTATGTCTGTATTTCCAGACGCTGATGATATCGTTAGATTACTTTCTGAATCTTCATAGTATTCTTTTTATCATATTTATCTTCTGCTCCCTTATTTTTCAACTGATTCCAGCCTAAGCCTACTGAATGGAGCAGCCGGTATCAGAAAGAGGGGAAAACACACTTAATGCTTGACATAACATCAGGGCTGAAAGCTGCCATGATTGCCACAGTGGGTTTGTGGAACAGTTTCCCCCACCATATGACACAAGAGACAGAGCAGTCCACTTTAAAAGCATGGAAGATTTTTACTTTCCTTGCATTTGTTGACTTGCAGTTCATGTTCCAGAAAATTGTCCACCTCATTGATTTACATTGTAAGCACTTGAGACGTGGACTATATTCTACTTGATGATTGCGTAGTAGTATGAACAGTATAGTTCATTACTGTTTGAGATAAGGGCAAAATGGTGACAATTGTGTGGGTAAGAAATGAATACAAGATTTTTGTTTCTGTGTCTTCATTAATGAATACTGTATGTGTTCGAACTCTAACATTAAACATTTAAAAAATCACTACTTCAAATAATTTATCATCATCCATCACTGCATAAAGAATACAATTGATGTTAAATCTATATGAATCTATAGAATAAGTGATCTGAATTATTTGTCCTCTGTAATAGTTTCACTGCATTGCCTATTATTTTACATTATTATTCTCCAACATCTAGTACAACTCAACATTTTCTAACTTCTGAGCAACTTCCTTCAAGATGCTGTTCAACATGAAAAGAGTGTTTCTACTCCTGTTTCTCACACTGTTAATTCTGCATTGGGGAATGATGTTGATACGGATTACCAATGCCAAGACTACAGTTTTCCCTTCAAACTTCAAATAATGGTTTTAAGCAGTAATAGTTTAGGAAGCACTTAATATCTGAACAAATATGTAAAGCTCCAGAATTTGTTTACAATGGAGGGTATGACCAGACAAACCTGGTCACTACAAAATATCAAACACAGAAGGACATACCCGCTTTATTCAGTCTGCACTACATAATCCCTTATGTATTCACAGACAATGGGAACATAAAAGACAGAAATTACAGAAGTCAAATGGCAGTTCTCCTAGAGCTCTTACAAATTAGATACTAACCCTACAACTGACAGAATGGACTCAGGCAAAAGGACAGTCAAGAACGTGTTAAATTACGACTGTTTTTCTGTTAACCAGTACTAATTCCTCTAATTCGTTAACAATGGATTGATTGCCAAATCAGAAATCTTACTTCTCAAGGAGAAAGAATATTGTAGAAATAGAAAATTTATAATATCATTCCTTTATTATTCAAAATTGACTCTATCCTATCTAAAACCAGTACATCTTCTCTGACATCATAAGAAACAGCCTCCAGCACTCGCATAACTTCTTGATAATCTTTCCTATCCAAAACAAACTGTAAAAAAATAAATAAAATAAAATTGTGGTCTGAAAACCTTCAGTTTGGAAGAAGTAAAAGATGTACATATACACTGTGTCGTAAGATTACCCACTGAATCACAAATGGCCAA
Organism: Callipepla californica brunnescens; assembly: GCA_023055505.1. NCBI lineage: Eukaryota > Metazoa > Chordata > Aves > Galliformes > Odontophoridae > Callipepla > Callipepla californica. The sequence continues at coordinate 6,690,309 of JALIRH010000001.1, forward strand.
AAAACCCACATGGGTCAAAAGCGACAGCTAAATCATGACATCACAAATCTGGTGTCAGTTGTGTGTCAGAAGGTATACGCAGTAATTCCAATATAAATACACTACAGACCATGTCACATGAACTGGGTGTTGTATTACTAGAAAAGAAAATGCTTCTCATTTTCTAGAAATTGTTAGTAACTATTTTACTGTCAGTTAACTACTATTTAAAACATAAAGAGCCATTCAAATTCTGAACAAATATTTGTTATTTATTTTTCCTAAATCTCACTAAGACTGTGATCTCAGTTCCCCTATTTCCAGGCAAAGCAGTGACTCAAATAGCCTTGCTTTAGACTGCAGACATTCCTTGGGACTTTCCAGCAACATGTAGAAAACAACTACATACACTGGCACTGCTAATGAATGTGTCAGCCCTCATGCTATGATAAAGTCAGCTGTACAATTGCATACTGAAAAAAAGAAAAGGAAAAAAAAAAGAAAAAAAATACTTCTTACCATGAAACCCTCAGTGTATTGAAACTGAGCTCTGGAACTGTCTTCTGCTGTGGGACTCAGGGGCTTAGGATCAGACATAGAGCGTTGCATCATCTTTGCTGCCTTTGGGCTTGATGGAGGAACCTTGGCAATGTCAGCATGCAGCATCTTCTGAGGGCTGATGTCATCAGTGATGGATTTTTCATAGGGGACAAATGCTGACTCTATAACTTTGCTTGGTGAAACAGGTGAAATGGGTGAATAAAGAACTTTGGGAGATTTGGGAGGGGAAGGGACTACCTGCAGAGTGGAATCTGGACGAAGGTGAGATGAATAGCCTATTTCTAATGGTGTTGGGCGTTTTTTATCTTTCTGAGGGGATGAAGCTGACAAATATTGGGGACTTTGAGTATCTGACTCTGTCTCTGTTTGACATCCTAAACTTTCTCCTTTGTAAGTCTTTTCTGGAGCTGAAATGTGTTTTATGATTTCAACCTTAGCATCCAATCGAGCCCTGATTGAAGGCGTTCTTATTGTTCCTACAGGTTCTGTTTGTACTGAAATCTCTGCTACTGTCTGAACTGCAATACTAGATACTTTGGAGAACTGTTTGGCTTTGTCTGCCTCTGTGGTACTCTCACTGTATTTCCCTATGCGAGACTTTCTTCTAGATCTGTTAGAAAGATCCCATTCATCTTGATCCTCATCATCTGTCTGGACACTTGTATCAACACTCTTCTTAGTTCTCCGTCTCCTGTTTGTGTAACCTCTGTCTGCTCCATCTTCATCATCAGTTTGCACTCCACTGTCCACTATCTTTTTGTAGCATCTAGGCTCTTCTTCCACAGTCTCCTCCAGCTCCTCATATGGACCACGTAATTTTGGCATTGAACTTCTCTTTTTCAACTGCTTCTCCTCTCTAACATCAATATCCTTCAGAGACATTTCTGAAACAGAGCTTAGGATACCAGATCTAGGTATATATTGGGTAATGCCATCTGACTGAACTGTATACCATGCTTGGCTTTGTGGAATTTCAATACCCAGCACTCCTGAAGCTGTAGTGGTTGCATCATCAGTAGGCCAAAACTGTCCATTTTCTGTGGTTGCATACTGCCCTTCCAAAAGTGCTTGATCTGTAGTTGTCTGTGGAGAGCCAGTTCCTGACGGGTCATAGCCATATTGATAAATTTGTCGAATTTTTTGTTCCTCTAACTGTTGGTGGAGCTGTTGTTGAAGTTGTTGGAATTGTTCAAGCTGCAACTGCTGCTGGGCTAACGTCTCCTGTCTCATCATATACTGAGCTTGACGTTCCTCCTCTTGCTGAAATAAGAGATGATGTTTCATGGATTGCAGCTCCTCAAGCTTTTTTTGCACCATAAACTTCTCTTGTTCCCTAAATCTTTGAATTTCCTGACGTTCCCATTCCAGCTCTTCAGCAAAACGTTGTTGCTTAATTTTTTCCAGTTCAAGAAGTTCACGTTCCAAATCAAGTTGCTGCTGTTTGCCTTCTTCAGGGGCAATGATAAGAGCAACCTCATCTTCAATTACATCTGTATAAACTTCAGGTGCTGTAGCAGATATTAAGTTGGTTGGCTCAGTGGCAATAGTTTCTAGAGTAAGAGGTGGTAAGCCTGTCTCAATATCAAGGGTAGTACTTGCATCTTTTTCAGCTGCCATTGTTGTCAAGAAACTGTATGATCTTGGAAGTGGTTGACTTTGTTGCAAAGTTGATAATGAGGGAACTGAGTCAATCGTTTGGAGAGTAGGTAAATCTCTGACAGTTGTACTGAAAATAGAACCAGGTTGTGTAGTGATGGCAAATGTAGATGGGATTGGAGTTGCTACTGAAGAATAAACAACACCATTGGATGATCTTAAAACACTTCCAGTGCCGAATGGGGAACTGATGGATGATACCATTCTTGCTTGGGAATATTGTGGTGTACTGATCCCGATGCCAGAAATTACCTGTCGAGTCTCTGGGTAAGGACCAGTGGTCTTGCTTGAGTAATCCATAACCTCACCTGAAATTACAGGGCAAAGTTACAGTCCAGTCCCACAAAAGAGTGCTGCTCTGTGGATTCTGAAAGTCATCTCATCTTGATGAAATAAATGGGAAGGGGAAACCGCATGCAAATCTTCAGGTTATTGATCTATTTTAGATGTGAAGGAAAGCATTTCTGAACATGCAGGCACATGCAGGAACCTCTGTGCAAAACACATACGTAAAATGAAGAAATGGAATACATGTGTAATCCAGAATAACTTGTCACACTGTCCAAAAGAAAACAAAACAACAGAAGGGGAAAAACAATAATATATAAAAAAAAAATCATCCTGAAATGAGGTGAGGAACATCATAATCATATTTCAAAGAAAGATCTGCAGCTGTGTCATACTGACCTGTAGTAACTCTTCCAGAAGTAAGATCTACTGCTGCATCAGTTGCCCCAACTCGATAATCAAAGCTATTCTTGCTTTTGTATGCAAACAGTCCAGCTTCTGACAAATTTGTGTCAGACATAGATGGTTTCATACCTCCCATTCCTCGGTAGCCATATGACCCTGAACGATCATATTGATAGTGGTCATCCCTGTAACCAAAGCGATCTTCCGGAAGTGTAGTTGGAGGTTGCTGTGCTGTACAGCTTCTACCAAATGGCAGTTTATAAACCATATCACAGCAGACGGCTCTTCTCCCTGCAGTCAGGTCCACAGGTTTTTCATCATCTTCTATTACTGTAGTTACGATACCTGAAGTAGTTTCATCCATTGTCACAACTGTTCTGTGAGATTTTGTAGTACTGAGGTCAACTGCTCCAATCTCCATTTGCTCCTGAGAAGTGGACAGATCAGTCCAGCCATTTGTGACACTAACAGGTGGCACAGTAACAGGCTTTGTAGCAGCCCATGTCACCGCATGTGTTGAAGTACCTAGGGATAAATTTATTGGCACTTCATCTCTACTTACAGAGAAGGCTTGGCTGCCTGTTACTCTCAATGCAGGCTCAAAATGTTTTGATGTTGTTAGCTGCAGTGGAGTTGTCATTGCATGTCCCAGATCCACAAGGCTGTCTGTGCTGGCAGAGTAGCTTACAGTGGTAGTGCAGGTCACGACAGTTACTGTCTCAGTGACTACAGACAGAGAAGGATCTGCAACACATGCAGTACTAAGATTTATTATAGCTGGTTGAACAGTACTTACTGGCCTCCCAGATGTATCACTTGATGGCATTTGCCTTCTAGCATCCATGGAAACAGCAGATAGATCCATACAGCTATCTCTCATTTCAATATCCACCTTAGTTAAAGTGCGAAGATCAATGACATCACCCAAGGGATGGAATCTTCCATTCTCTCTATACCTGGGTTGATCTGTTATATATATTGGCTCTGGAGGTATAGTAATAGCGACACTACCTAAACCAACACTGGGCACTGGGCGCTTCACTACAGACACTGCAGTCTTGGCTACCTCTGTGGTTACTGCTTCTGGTTTTGAACTAGGTACTTTTTCAAAAGTTGATGGTGTTGTGATAGGAATAGTTTGCAAAGCACCTGTAATATACATGCTCGGATCTGTCATACTTTTAATTTCCACAGCTTTCATTGATGGAGTAAAAACTGGTTGCATAGTGTGGGGAATCTGTTCTTTAGGAGGTGCTTCTGAAGGCCAGCTGGTAACAGCCTGACTAGTGATAGCTTCTGTGGGAGTTCCAGGCTCAGATGGCAATGTGATAACAACATAGGTTTCCTGTGAGGGTTTTGTCAATCTTGGTGAAGATTTGTTAGAGTGTGGAGACAAAGGGGATGTGGGAGACGCTATTTTGTATTCAGCTGAAGAGACCAAATTCAGAGTCATACTTGATGTCAATGACAAACCTATTGGTTTGGCCTGCGTTTCTGCTGGCTTATGAACAGCTATTGGGAGTGGAGGAACTGCTGGTTTAGGAGCAATTGGAGGTTTAGTTACTTCAGTAGGCCTGTGACTGAAAACAAGCCCTGCTGGAATGGAGGATGGCTTGGGTGGTACAGGAGGAGGTGTTGGGGTGTATGTTTTTGTAATAGGTACCACATGATTCTTTAATACAGCTGTCGATTCCAGTGTTGCAACACTTGTGACTGATGGTACCACTGTGGGAGCTGTTGCCATGGGAGCCTGAATCTGTGACTTCTTTTTGGGATAAATGGCTGGTTTGGGTAAAATAGGTGGAGGTAATGGTGGAGGAGGAGGAGGTGGTGGAGGAGGAGGTGGGGGTGGAGAAGGTTGTGCAGGAGAATCCAAAGAAGAGCTTCTAAAAAGTGAAAATACTTTGGATGTTAGAGCAGGAGCTGAGGAAGGCATGGAGACCATGCTGGTCTTACTTACAACTCTGGGAGTAGGTAAAGAAGGTGTTTCTGATGCAGGCTCTTTAACTGAAACTGATCCTACACATATGGGTGGTTGCTCAGATGTAGCACCAGTCAAGTTAATTCTTGTCATATCAAGACTCGATTCTTTGTGTGAATCTTCATGATGAACTTTGACAATGCCAGCCTCTACCGTACTTTTTATTTTTCTAGCTGCATCCTTTTCTTCTGAGGAGATATCATAAGTAATGGTATCAGCTGCAAATTGCTTGGGTTTTATAACTGTAGTGGTGACTATTGAAGGTGCAGTTTCAGGCATACAAACTGCAACTTGATGCACAGTATCCATATCGGAGGCTATAGCTGGCTTCGTAGTGGCTCTGGCAACAGATTCATAAGGCATACTCACTCCAGAGTACTCTTCTGTAGATGTAAAGGGAACTTGGGCTATTACCCTGACACCTTCAGAATCTACTAGTTTACTTACACTATCTGCTGTATCTACATAGCCTGTGGTTCCACTATCTATGGGTGATGAACTGTCAGTGGTACAAACAGAAGATGTGGATGATGTTAAGGAAGCTGTATCAGAAGGTAAAATTGATGTAGCACCTTCTGACATCTCAGAATATGTCAACATTGATGTTTCATGAGAAATTATTTCTTGAATTTCTCTGGCATAATCTGTTAAGTATTCATCTTCAATTTCCTCTGCTGTAAAATGCTGTGTTATTTTAACATCTGGAATAGAAAGGGCTATGCTACTAAGAGATGATACATCTGAGATTGCTGAAGTGGTGCTTGATGTTAAAGATGTACTATCTGCTATTTCTCCAAAACTAGATCCCTTTGTATCAGATGCAGGAGCAAAATCTGAAGTTGGTTGTGTTGGACTGGAGCCAGGAGTTAGCTGCATTCTTTGTCTTTTCATAAGCTCTTCATAAGCAGCTTCTGCATCTAACAGCTGCTTTTCTTCAGTGGCGGAAGTTACTGTGCTATCTAATACAACTATTTCATGACTTTCTGGAATAATGTAAGAGCTAGAAACAATATCTTCTTGAGGCACAATTGAACATAAAGACTCTACACTATAATAGTCTTCTTGTAGATCAGGAATTTTCTGTGGTTCATCATAGACATGCTCTGAAGCTCTTATTTTTTTCTCTTTTCCTCTCTGCTGTATATATTCATTACTATCATCTTGTCTCATTGCAAGATTAGTATCAACAGTTCCATTGTAAGTATCCTCTATTAAAGATTCATAAATATAATCCTCTATTAGCATTCCACCATACAAAGATTCCTTTTCAAATACTTCATCTTTTTCACTTGCAATTTGAAATGACTTGGACTTCTGGGTCTTATGAATCATTTCCTCATAGACCTCTTCAGCACTTTTCAGAGTCTTTTGACCACTTTCTTCCTTTAGGACTCCAATTAGTTTTTCATCTGTTGGTGAGTATAGAGAGACAGCGGTAGGCAATTTGTAAACTTTTTGTACTTCTATGATTTTTTCTGGGCTGATTTCAAATCCTTCAGGATCTGATTCAATACTAGGTGAGTACTCTGAACAGGAAGATCTGTGCAGCTCTTCCATTTCTGCTGCCTGTCGTAACTCTTCTGTTGGAGACGCATCTTCAATGGGAGAAAGATTGCTTGGAGGAGTCTTTGGACGTTCTCTTCTTCTCTGAGCTCTCAGTTCATCTTTGTCCTTTTTAGATTTTTTGCTGGAACTTTTTCTTTGTTGTTGTTCTAATTCACGCTGTTTCTCTTGTTCCTTTAACAGTTCTTCTTCTTCCCGTAGTTCTTCTTCTTCTGAAGAATCTTCAATAGTTGGAAGAAGAGGACCATGAGATCGATGCCTAGCTTTGCGCTGCTGCTTGCTCTCTCCTCCCAGTTTTTTGTGACTAGGACTGCTGTCACTATCTTCATCAAGTGATGACACTGATGTAGGTGATGTACCTGGTGTGAAACTAGAAGCATGTAAACTGGAAGACCCTTCTCCTCTAGATCTATCTTCAGGTGAATCTGTAAGACTCTCCATCTCCAGCTCAGGCTCTTCATCAAAATATAAAATACCCTTCTGTTGTTCAGATGTCTCAGAATATTTACTTGTTATTGTACTATTTAGTTCTATTGTTTTGAAACGACGAAGACCTCCTCCTCCACTTATAGCAAGTTCTTCACCATCTTGACTTTTAGTTTCCCTGTATTTTGGCTCTGGGCTTTCATCAAAAGTCTCATCATCATCATCATGCCAAGAATGTCGTCTTCCTGAATCCTCATCATAGCCTGCACTACTTTTCCGTGTCATTCTCCTATGTTTTCCTGCTGTTCCTTTGGCTTTGCTTTTTACTTCTTCTTTCTTTTGGCTTTCAGTTACACTGATCTCTTTGAGTTGATTTCTAATGAATTCATCATCTTCAGAACCTGAGGCATCTTCATCAGCACTCATCTCTATAATCTGTTTTCTAATGAAGTCTTCCTCATCACCAGATCCCTGGCTGTCATCTCGTTTGTACTCATCACTACTTGAAGAACCAACACTAGCTCTTCTCTTTCTCCTTGGTACAGGTGAGTTTTCACTCTCACTGCTATCTTCCACTGAATCATAGCGTTGTCTTCTTGCTGGTGTGTCATCTCCTACATCTTCTTCCTTATAGTCAGATTGGGAGGAAACACCTCCTTTGCCATCTGCCGCAATGGTTCTTTCACCTTCTTGAATAGCTTCTAAGTCTTCCTCATCAGAGCTGTAAGACTCTGGAGTGACTGGCAAAGGTTTTGTTTTATGCTGATCCTTTGTCTGTTCACTGTATGTTTCATAAAGTTCTTTTCTTTTCACTGATTTTTCATCAGCAAGCGTACTTGCCTGAGCTTCCAGAATAGAAAGGACTGTACTTTCCAATTTAGCTAGATCTGAGGGGCTCGGTGGACTTTCTTGTGAAATAGTGTCTTTTTGACTAGGTTCTCTGGATAAGTCCTTTTCATCACTGGGGATATGACTTGGAATTTCACCAAGTGAACTTGATATCCCATCAGAAGAATACCCGGTGTCACTCAGACCTTGTGGACTTTTCTGTTGCTGAGAGCTTGATGTGTCTGATTTGTCATCCTCCTTTTCCTAAAAAAATAAATACATATGCGTGTCTATATACTTGTATATAAATTCTTTATGTCTCCAAGCAATTACATGTGTGTTTTTGCTAAAAGTTGAGCTAAAGTCCCAGATGTCAAATTTTGTCAAAATTATATATTGCAAATGATAAAACACTAATTTTGTTTTGTAAAGCCATTAAAATAATAAATTGCTTTATTCAGATTTTGAATGTTGGCATTTAACTATGCTTTGCTGGGTTTTCCACATCAGTAAACGATTTTATTAGTTGTAAGATTTTAAACACAAATAAAGAGCAAATAGAATATTTAACTCTTTTCAGAATTCTATCTGATGATAGTCTATCATTTGTTCATATGTTTACTGGACTTTTTTTTTTTTCTCTTGTTGTTGGCTAATTGAAATTAATATTTAATTTCTTACCAAACTGCCTGCAGTATTTCTGGGATCTGGTCCTTACTTTTCCCATTTAATCTTTTACAGTTCCCTAGAAATAATGTGAATCTTCTCAAATTTTGAAGCTTTGGATTAATTTTCCTGAATTAAGTGTTAGCCATTGTAACATAAGAGTACACAGTACTAAAGCATGAGTTAACACGATCCAGAACACTCTCATTTGTGTACGTTTTCAGAACAGCACATTTAAAACAAGTTTCTCAGTACATTCATAACGCAGAGGTAAGCTGTTGCTAGGGAAGTATAATTGTGGGGATAAAAGCAAGACAGACAGCTACTGATCAAAAGAAATAAAGAAGAAAACAAGGCAGGCATATGCAACTGAATATTGTATTCAATACTTTCCTATTTAACCCTAATTAAATACCCTTAGTCACTAACCTACCTTAAGTTCCCTTTACACCACACCAAATGACAAGCACCTCTTTCTCCTTTGGATAACAATATATCCTACAACAAGTATTTTCACACCAATTTTCCTTCCCGTAGATGTGAAATGCCTCCTAATTTCTTGCAGCTGTGAAATTATTTATTATCTATTTATTGAAAGAATCTCATTTTTCAACTAACAAAACAGCTCGGTCTCCAAATGACAGTTTATTTTAGCTGCCATCACAGCTAACAAGCGTCTCCATCTCCAATACAAACTTGGGAACAAGCATCCCAAATCTCCTGATTTTAATAATATGATGTGATATCACTATTAGTTACAGCACTCAGCTATTTTCAGGTTGGTGAGACACTGGAACATGTTGCCCAGAGAAGCACCAACTCTGGAAGCATTCAAGGCCATGCTGGATGGGGCCCTGGGCAGCCTGATTTAGTGGATGACTACCCTGCTCATGACAGGGTGGTGAAACTAGATGATCTTTAAGGTCCCCTTCAATTTAAGCCATTCTATGGTTCTATGATGACTCTATGGTTATTTATAAATTTTGTTAATGTGAGTCAGTAATTTCTGAAGAAGACGTAAAAATTTACTTAAATCTTTGACTTATCAGCATCCCTGGCACTATGCTGCATTTAAAAGAAAATAATGTGGAATAAATACCAACAAGTCACGACAGTGCTTAATTATAGTCTTTAGATACATCCACACATGTGTTTAGCTGTTTTTAATTTTAACTATTTTGAAAAATTTCCTTTAAGAACAAAAGTACATTTAAGGACAAAATATCATAAAACAAGTATTTGTTAATTGTCAGTTATCTTATTTTTTAAAAACAGTCAATTTTTTTCATTATTTAATTTACAGTTAAAGTACCTATTCTTGCCTTTAGGCATATCACTGTGCACATAATCCTCTACTAAAGCCACTAGCAATAAGATTAAAATAATCTACTCATCAATATCTTGTTTAATAACCTAAATTTCAGAAAAAAAACCCACAAAACTTATTACATTTTTAGTAAAATCAGATATTATATATTATAATAAACCCAAGTATCTGACATCAGAGCAAAAATCATTGCATTAAAAAAAATAGATTTGATAACGTTTATGATTATTTCTAAGAACCGCTGTAGTGACAAAGCTGTGTTTAATGCATAAAAATGGGCAAAAACTCTAATAGTACTTCAAACAATTCTGGGAAGCCATCACCACTTAAACACTTCAGAACTTGTTATTCTGCAAAAGGTACTTTTGGATATTCTCCAGCCCATAATTGTAGAATCATACGTACCCTATGGTAAGTAAAAAATGAAGGTGTTTATTTTTTAACTTGTCCATATATCTTCTGTAATTAAATAATAATTTTTAAGGGACAGTTATTGCAATATTTATATATTATATTATATATTATATATTTTTAACAAATATATAATCAGTTAAGACCAGTGGATTTTCTCATCTAGAAATATCATGTCTCCATTATGATTTCAGCAATTGTTATTTTTTTTTACTAGTATGTCCATACTTGTAAAGACATACCCAATTATGTACGTCATCAATTTAGATTAGCTTCTAGAAAATTCAAACATTTTTCAAGCTCAGAATGTCCTCTATGAGTTGGACAGACTCTGCCCAAGTCGCGTGAGTCTCTGAGAGTTCCACAGAGAGATGAACTAATAAAATGACTTAAAAGCATATGAAACAGAACACGTTAAATAAGTAGTTAAGTTCAGAAATAAACAGAGAGGTGGCCATGGAACAACATAAGCCATTCTCCTAATCTGAGATGGTTACATTATTTATGAGTCCAGTGTGGAGTATGTACTCAATGATCAAACAAGACAAGATGGAAATGAATATTGCCATTGCCTGCCCTGTTGCTGAATCACAGTGTACGTCATAACATCTCTGCTATAAATAATAAAATAGTGAATAGTGGAAAAAGTGCTATTTGTACAGTAAAGAGAAAGAAAAGTTCTACAGTACTTAGGGACTTCCCTAGGAACAAATGTGACAACAAAATCCATCTTTCTTTTCAAGGTTACTATGATATGAATATATTTTCAATCATTTTTATATGTAGAGTTGTCTGTCTTGTGATATGTGATGCAAAAATTATCTTGCACATCATGTGTTGAGATAACACACATGCAATCTTTGGTCTTTGTGCACTTTATCCTTCCTTTAGGCATTCTGAGAGTAAGGATGTTGTTATTAACTTCATCTGTTCTTTAATGACCAGTAATCAGTTTTGGACAGGATTGGCCGCCATATATGTGAAGATAACAACAAACTTGTAAACAAATTGGATCAAACACGAGATCTCTAGGCAATCAACAAACTGTTGAAGAAATAATGTTTCTAAAAATTACAGATACATCTAACAACTGTTAGAGAATGAAAAATGTATCTGAATCAACAGGGAAAAATCACTCTTGTTGGTGAAGTTTTCAGTACTTGAAAATTTAGCTGTAAAACCAATATTGGTGGAGCAATATTCTTAAGACACAATGAACAAGAAGACATACCTAAGCTACAGGTTGCACATTTGCAAAAAGCAAATGCAACCTCTTTAACTTGTATTAATGACAAACATGATCTAATGTTGGATGCATTCCTATAATTCCCGTGACACTTCTACAGTGATGGTGACAGTACATCATAAAACTATTCTACAACAGTTTTTGCCTATTTGAAAATAGGTGACATCTAACTTGCTTTAAAATGTTAAATTGGTTATCGTATGAAATTAGAGCACTTTTAAAAGAAAATTGTGATGTATAAAAAGTCTTGTGAGTTTTTGAAATTATGGATAATTTAGCAAGATTAATAAATGAATAATTACAGATTACATTCTGTTGTAGAAAATGCTTTGTTCAGACAAAATCATGTCTTTAAAAAGTTGATTTTCATAATAGAAGCAATATACCTATGTGCAAATTGTCTCTGAGTAAGCTGTTAAATCTTTTTATTTTTTTTAGATTATTGAACCATCTTATTTAATAATCTGTGCCCAAAAAGTCTGCCTACAAACAATCCTCTTCTTACTTATTTTCTCTCCCTCATCCATGTTTTTAATTAGTGGTTACAATGTCAATTTACAATATATTGCAATATCTCAATTGCTAACCAGATTTTCAACCAAAGCACATGATCATTCTTCAGTAAATATGAGATGTCAGTCATTAGGACACTTACATGTTGTGGCTGATGTGTTGCAAATATGTCCAATTTACACCATTATAACATGTTCATTTGGGTATGATGAACTACTTTTATGTTAATTGAGAGTTCCAAGATAACTGTCACACACTGACAGATCAATATGTCATAACTGTCCAAGAATTCTAGGCATCCTGGTTAGAACAATTAATTACACAATTGCACATGTAGTTACAAGATTATTTATTGGTTAAAAAATACCTGTAAATCATCAGCAAAGATAGTATTTTCCTTGACATGTCTTTGAACAAATAATAGATTAAAACATTGCTAGGAAAAAAAAATGGTTCGAAGAAAAGATGGCTTTATGATACCTTAAATCATAGTTTGAGGCCAATTTTTTAAAAGTGTCTGAATACTTTTATTTCAAAGGATTTCAGATCTCTAACTATAATTGAGATCTAAGTGATATTTTCCAAGGCTGACTTCACTATAAGAGATCTTTATCCTCTATGTTTCTTTTGAGTCTTGTTGGCATGTTGCTGACTTCTTTATTTCATAAAAAATGAGGATAATGTTATCTAATTATTTCACTGAGATGCTACAAGAGTTAGTTAATCACTATTTTTGCAGATTTTTATATTAAATGGCATTAACAAATTGTCAGATGCATCTTTACTTCATATGTTAAAAACACAGCTGTCTGAAATCCTTCATAAGATTCTGTCCGGAATATATCATAAAATATTAATTATATATAATATTTTATATATCTTCAGTATGTAGGTATTTAATTATCCAAAAAGTATCAGTGCTGATATCAAAATTGTTATTTCACTCTCCATTTCCGTCAAATGCTTTCATGGAGAGAATTGTATCTAATGTTCAAAGTAAAGGAGGGTAAAAGTTAAAATCAATCAATAAATGTTTTAAAAAAAGCGGACTTATTTTCCTTAAGTATAAGCTACGTGAGGCAACAGCTTCAAAGTTTAGAACTCTATTATTTTTGGTTTGAATGACTTTTCTAAGGAGGAAAAGCAGAGAGATGGGGAGAGAATGAAAAAAAAAGTTTTGTTTTTGTTTGTTTGTTTTTGGTACATGTACATATAAGAATAAACATTCAATTTTCATTCATTCAGTTTTGGGGTCTTTTTATTTCAGTGTTCTAATTTTACAAAATATTTAAGAGGGGGCACCTATGTATTTCCTTTTATGTATTAAACTATTATGCCTTACAAACTTCAGCTGAGTATGCTTTTAAGTCAGGACAAGAGGGAATGGCCGCAAGTTGTGCCGGGGAAGATTTAGATTAGACTTGAGGAAAAATTTTTTCTCTGAGAGAGTGGTCCGGCACTGGAATGGCCTGCCTAGGGAGGTGGTTGAGGCACCGTCCCTAGCGCTGTTCAAGAAGCGTTTAGATGAGGTGCTAAGGGATTTGATTTAGTAGCTCAGTTGGTAGGGATGGTGGTGTGAGGATGGTTGGACTAGATGATCTTGTAGGTCCTTTCCAACCTAATGTATCTATGACTCTATGAATCTATGACTCTAAGTCTACTGACAAAAGTAAAAGAAAGCTAAATTTCATCCAGGGAGTTAACTTAGGAAGTTTTGATTAATTTAGGAGGCAGTGAGAGTAATTAAGTGAAACAAAAGTGAAGTGCAGGTGTGTGCAACAAATAATATATCAAAAGATAATTAGAAATAACTAGTTTACCATAAAAATCTGTTGCTATCAGAGACAGAAGTCAAACAGATTTGCCAAGAGTGTCATGTAATTTCTTATCTTCACAGAACACAAAAATGACCAGATAGGACTGAGACTTGAGAATGATGAAAACTTTTCATTACAGAAGTTTTTATACATAAAACATGAAGCTTTTAATAAAAACAACAACAACAACAAATGTGTACTTCTTAGGTTTTCTGATATTAATGTATGTTACTAAGAAAATGCCCCCAGATTGACATTTTTTTAACTTGATCTTCTTGGAAAGTCCTGCAGTAGTGTTTCATGCCTAATATGAAATAATCAAACTGTTATTATATTTATATAGATTTCTTTTTTGTTTCGTCCAGAAGGGAGGATTTTGGTTACGATGCTCAGAACAAGATTTGTATTCCCTCAGTACAATCACGTGATATCATAGCACTTTATACCATTGTGTGATACGAACACATCATGTGATGGAAATGTATCTGACTGAGAACATGACTTCTAAAAATAATAGTGTTTTTAACAGAATTCTGCACAGCATGATTTCCAAATCGGAACAATTTTCTGACCAGATATCTTGGTTATCAAAGAAACAAAGAAAAAAAGAAACAAAAACCCGATCTTTTATTTGAAAACATAATTTTGGCAAGCTTGGAGTTTTCTCCTAAACATTTCCCTACTTTAGTAACATAATGTTCAACAACTAATTTCGAGTACTGATGCAAAAAAAAAAAAAAAAAGTAAAATAAAATCAACCACCATGTGTTATTTATCGACAAATTGTCTGTTATCCACTTCAGCTGACAAGTGACTTGTTATTGACTTCACATTTAGGAAATGCATTTATATATATATAATATATAATATCTATATATCTATCTATCTATCTATATATATATATATATATATATTTATCCTTCTAGCTCATTCTATTAAAAAGTTATCTAACGATCTCACTTGAGAGTTCACCACAAACATTACTTAAACATGGGATGGGCAAATGAGACATTCAAGCAATGTAAAGGCTACATACTACATACCATTTTCAGGTGCCACAAAATATTCCTAAAATGTTTACCATAATTTGATAGTTCAAAACACTGTGCAACTTAGTATCAATTACTTGGTTTTGGAAATAACAATTATAAAAACATTCCAATTTCAACAATTAAACTTCAAAGCCTTGAGCGTCTACAGAAGCAGTTAAATAAATTATACGAATTTGAAAACTGATGAAACAGAAACTTTGAGTTAGTTTCAAATGCTTAACTAATTAAGCTGAAAATCATGCAAGAACTATTGCAAAGTTGCAAGAAAAGAGCAGGACTAATAGGTGAAACTCTTACTCAACAAGGCTAATTGTGTCATTGAGAATCATCTTGTACCATTCATATGGATGATCCAATCATCCATAACAATAAAGAGCAGGAGAAAGGTCCATCAGGATGGGATTCTAAATTGTAGCAAAGGGGAAAAGAATATAGAGGGAAATAGCTACTTACCAATTTTTCTCTCACTGCTTCCACATGGTCAGATTTTGGCAGACGTGACACTTGAACAGGAGTTTTTTCTTCCTCCGCTTTTTCAGTTTTTGAAACCATCTGTGGAAACCCAGTTGCCAAACCCTCTTTCTTAACATCCTCTTGTTTCTTTTCATGGAATTTATCAGAAGGTGTTTCAACTTCTGCTTTCTGTTCACTAACATGGTCTTTTGTCTCAGCTGTAATTTGCTCTTTTTTGTCCTCTGGATGTGGAGTACTTTTTTCCAGGAGCTCAGGTTTTTTATCTTCTTCAAGTTTGCTTAAGGGTTTCTTTTGATCTGAACTTGTTGCATGAATTTTGTCTTCTGGAAGTGTCTTTGGCAGCTCCTCTTGCTGAAGTTTTGATTCTTCTTTTTGAGCTTCTTGTTGGATTTTCTCCACTGAAGAAGTTTTCTCAATTTTCACATGTTGAAGATTTAGATCTTCTTTCTGAATTCCATGTTGAATTTTATCAGCTGAAACTGTCTTGGACAACCTAACTCCCTGAAGTTGTACATCCTCTTTCTGAGCTGCAGGTTGGATTTTGTCAGCTGATACTGCCTTTGCCATTTTCATCTGTTGGAATTTTGGGTCTTCTTTCTGGACTCCATGTAAAATTTTGTCAGCTGAGGGTATCTTTGCCAATTTTGCCTCTTGAAGTTTTATGTCTTCCTTCTGACCACCATGCAGAATTTTATCAGCTGAGGATGTTTTTGCAAGTTTTGACTCTTGAAATTTTGCATCTTCCTTCTGAACTCCATGAAGAATTTTATCAGCTGAGGATGTTTTTGCCAGTTTTGACTCTTGAAATTTTGCATCTTCCTTCTGAACTCCATGCAAAATTTTATCAGATGATGGTGTCTTTGTCAGTTTTGTTTGCTGGAGTCTCGAGTCTTCCTTCTGGGAAACACGTTGTATTTTATCAGCTGAAGGCGTCTTGAAAAGTTTGCCCTGCTTAGGTTTTGCATCTTCTTTCTGTATTCCTTGCTGGATTTTATCAGCTGACAGTGTTTTTTCCAATTTCCCTTGCTGAAGTTTTGGAACTTCCTTCTGAACACTTGGTTCTTCTTTAGGTTTTGCGGCTGCTGGAGTAGGCGGTGTGGAAGTCTTCTGTGGGGAATGTGAGACAGCAGGCGCAGGCTGTTTTTGAGGAGATGCAGGTGGTTTGGATACTGGTTGTGAAGGGCCTAGTTTTGGAAGTGGCACCTTGCCCATATCCCCAAGTTGTCCTGACATTGCCCTCTGTGTCTGACAGTTTAAGCACAGCCATTCCTGTACCTGCGACAGAACAAACATATGAAGTTACTTGTATGAAAATGTAACAGTAAAATACATTGTCCTGAAATCTTGATGACATTTATGTACAAAATTTGTGTATTTCTAAAACATATTGTTTTCTACATCCTCTGTAACCTATCAATAGAAACTTTAACTTCGTTAACTTTGTTATCCCTTTGACAAAATCTCTGTGATTTTCTTTAGAAATTACTTTTCTTTCTTGAATTTCTGTGTATGTTTTACTGTTTAAGTTAATATGGCAGTAACTAGAAAGGAAGAACACCTATTTGTTCCCTGCTGCACAGTCCCCTTTATTGTACTTTCCAGAAAGTCAGAAAAAAAAAGGATAAAACTGCATTGAAGATCTTGTTACCAGTTGTCTAGCTGTTACATAGGAGAATTTAGACTATTTCTAGAGAGATTTGGTGTACAATTTCTTTAGAATAAAAGATTATACATACAGAAATCACAGAATCACAAAATTGTAGGGGATGGAAGGGACCTGTAGAGATCTTCGAGTCAAACCCCTCTGCCAAAGCAGCTCCCTAGACCAGGTTGCAAAGGTAGGCAACCAGGAGTGTCCTGAACGTCTCCAGAGAAACAGATTCCACATCTCACTGGGCGGTCTGTGCCAGTGTTCTGTTACCCTTACTGCAAAGAGGTTATTACGCACATTTGTGTGGAACTTCCTTTGCTTCAGTTTGTGGCTATTTCCCCTTGCCCTATCACCACACACCACTGGAGAGTCTGGCCTCGTCCTCCCACACATAAGATATTTATAGACATCAATCGGATCCCCTCTGAGTCTCCTCTTGTCAAGGCTGAACAGACTCAGTTCGCTCAGCCTTTCTTCATAAGAGAGGTGTTCCAGGCCCTTTATCATCTTTGTGGCCCTCTGCTGGACTCTATCAAGGAGATCCCTGTCTTTTTTGCACTGGGATACAGAAAAGTACTAAAAAGGAAGAAGATCCAAAACTTTTGGATACACGAATAAATAATGAATCTCTACTTAGCTAATGATATGTGAGGTCTATACTGCACCTTAGAATATTTTAGCACTTGTTTCTGATTCCTTTTACTGTGATGATGGATTGTCTCACCAATTCAGTTTCTGTATTTTTCTGATTTAGTTAACTTAGTGACCTACTGAATCCAAATACATGAAAAACAGAGCAAAATTGTTTTAATAGTAATTACATAGCTAATAATGTAAATAACATTAGTGATCAGTACAGGAGACTGATTTTTTACATATTATTGGATATTTCAGAATGTTGCCCAGAAAATGTGGTGTCTAGTTAGAATAAGTGGTAGAAGTGTGATATCCCAGAAACACACATTCTCTATTACAAACTAATTAAGCAACAAATGGTGTAACACAAACAGCAGAGACTGGAAATCCAGGTCTGATCCCTACCGGTAAAGAATGCCTGTACTTCATGGCTCTAAGTATCAGATTTCCTGCTCTAGGTTTTATTTCATGAATCCTGCCTTTTTCTGTGAGAGGCTTAACATCAGTACAAAAAACAGTACACTCTTCTACCAAGAGTACTTAACATTTGGTGATGCCATAACATTGTCATTAGTCTGGCATTTCTCAACATGAACATCTGCAGTGATTCAGTTTGCTGCAAACTACTTTCTAGAATTTAAAAATCGAATTAATACATGTGGAATAAAATTTTGACTTAATCTATGAAAATTAGGATGGTAGTAACAGAAGATCCTAAATGTCTAAATACATTAGATATTTTTTATCATACACAGCATAAAGAAAAAAGAACTGATTTTACTGTATTTTTATTCTTTTCTCAGAGATTGCTACACAAAATTGTCTAAGTAATTACGATGGATCAATTTTAATTTCAGGTCATTCTAGATTCAAAAAGCTTTTAAAATCATGAAAAAAGCTTTTAATACACAGTTTCTTTTCGTAGTATCGTTTTCACATGGCAAAATTTCAATTTATTTCCTGATAATTTATCAAGTATCTAGGGTCTCTGGTTTTTTTTACACACACACATCTAACTCTTATCCATTTTAGTATCTCTTCAACTGCAATCTCCTCTCTGTTAATTCATGTGCCCCTTTTTTAGATTCATACACAGTAGCACTAAGCATATCATAGGACAAGCTCCTTAAAAAGAAAAATAATGATAATTAAGATGAACAAAGGCAGATGATGATGAGTTAATTAGCAAATCGTGCTATATGTTTGTTTATCAGTCATTCCTCCCTGCCATACTGATGTAAGCGCTGCTGGTGAGATGACCTGGAATTGTCCGAATACACAGCAATTTAATTAACCTTGCTCTTGGACTTTTGTTATCTTTGCATCTACTTTTCACTTTACTTTAAAAGTTACATAGACATGGAAAATACTTCTACCAAACTATGTGCTTTAAAATACAATCTAAGTTTTTATAATCGTGAGGACATTTGATCACAAAAGAACCCATAAAAATCTTCTTATATCACCAGCCCTCTAGCTCCTGATTCACTGTCAGAATGGTTCTCTGTAAAATTAAATTTTGCACCATGAAGTCATATGCCTCCGTTTTAGACTTGACTTTTCCTCAGTTAACCTCATGCCCTGAATACTAATTTTGCCTAAGGCTATCTTTTCAGTTAGCCTGTCAACCCAAATTTATTAAGCCTTAAGAAATGGACATCATCTTCCTTCAGCAATTTTCACTAAAGAAATTTTCCTAGTTCTTTATGGAAATATTCACACTCTTTGGTTCCTGAGTTGGCAGTAGACATCATTCTTGGTATCACAAGCAATACACATGTGCATTAATGTTCTAAATCCAGTTCTCTCCCTGTGTCATCAATAATCCTAAGAACACCATACTGCAGAACAGGACAAAGGAGTAGCCTCTCAAAGTTGTCCTCATCCAATTTAATAAAAACCAAATGTCATCTTGAGAATTGCATACATACAGTATTTCGCAAATAACATGCAAGGGCTCAAGTATTTCAGTTCCTTTGTTTTGTATTTAGTAGCCAGTGTCAGAGATGTTTAAGTTGAAAATCATAGAATCACCAGCGTTGAAAAAGAACTCCAAGATTATCTCGTCGAAGTGTAGGAACCATCGCCAAGTCTTGGTGAACTTCATTCAATTTGTCTTAGCCTAGTGATCAGGTGGACATCCCATTTAACAATGGAGGTTAGATAAGATGAAATCCTCGAGTCGAAAAGAACCAGAGTCACACAATTCAAAATGCAGTATAATTAGGTCTTAGATCTGAATAATACTGATACATAATTCAAGGAGCATTTGGAGAATGCTCTCAGACAGAAGGTTTGAATTTTAGGTTGTTCTTGTGTGGAGATGGGAGTTCAACTCAATGATCCTTGGTGGATCATGGAATGCTACTTCAAAGACTATTTGCTTTACTCTTTTTAAAAATATATATATTTTTACATGCTTCAAAACACTCACATACTTGCTTTAGTGATTAAAAAGTGAAGTATCCATAGAGTTATCAAAATATAAAGTGTCCCCTAAATGATCTCCTTCACAGTCCTAGGTTGCTCTTTCAGTACTCCGTGCTATCTCCAAAAGAAGAAATAAACCTCTTGAAACAATGTTAACTCAGTTTTAATAATAATTAGAAAATTACTCTAGGAAGTTAAGATGATTTAGAATTTCTCCTTGATGAGAAAACAGAGGATTCCTCTGCACATATTCAGCAATCACTCTAAAATACAGCATTTTTCATGACAAGGGCAAATCTAGACTCTTCACAGGAAGATGAATAAGAAATGTTATAGTCAGAAGAAAGACATACAGATGAACATTCATACTCATTTGTGCTGAGCACTGCAGGAAGCCAGACTCAATATTCCTTTGATCAAAAGGGGTCATTGCTCTCACTTGATCATTTAATGCCAAAATCCACTTGTCTGCACCAACATCTTTCATTTTTAGTCTTAGAGAGTTTCTTTTGGAAGCATATGCAAATTTATGGGTGAGAAACTTCTCCATCTTCACAGTGAATTGTTCCAATAATTACTCTATATGAAAAAATCTTTTGACATCTAGGATCTTAGAGGCAGAGAATAGAAACAAAAAGCTGCAAAACTATGTTTTTTTCATTATATTTGTCTTTTTAAAAGATTGTTAAAATTTAAAAATCTTTTAAGGAAGTCCTGCCTCACAGCAAGATCAAAATTCATGGGAATCATGCGATAAAAGTTCAGTGTTTCTACATAGTGTAGACAAACTGTAGATGTCTGTTACATTCACAATGTCATTTGAAAACAAATTTGCTTTATCATAAGAATAGTCTGTGTGTTAAACAAGGCAAAAATATACAGAAAGAATTCTAGAAGAAGACTAAGAATGGATGTATTAATCTGAAATCATACAATGTCCAAATGTATTTTAAATCATAATCCTTGGTTTTGTATCTCATGGTAGATTTAACAAACCTTAGTCTTGCAGAAACATTCCATTTGAATAATTCTCGCAGTGTCAGAAGAAACTGCAAAGAAGCTTTTCTCTTCTACTGAATGCATAGTCCCCCCCCAACCACATTTTCATAGGGTATTTGCTGCTATAATGTCTATCACACCTTTAAGATACATTGGTAATTGCATAAAATTTAGAAATATCTAAGTAATTTAAACAAAAAATGTTACTGTGTTCTAAGGTTAATTGCCGATTTAACTTTATAGATGAGAATCCATGTGTTGTTTCAGAAGTAAGCCACTCTCTATACCCAAAATGTTAACATCTGTCACAAAAAAGAATACAATTTTTACTCCCCAAATCTTGGAATTCTATTTTTGTATTCCTTACTACAAAAACACACACACACAATAAATGAATTAAGGAATCAATCAATAAACAAAGAGGAATAAAAAATAAAATGTGAAAACTTCATATAAAAGCAAATAAGAAAAAAAGAAGAAACATTCATTTGAATTTTTACATCACTGTTGTTTCCTTGTGATTTCCAACACTAAAATTAGCTGTCTATCAAATTAAGTTGCTGTTCTTGTTTTCTAACTGAAAATAAAATTTCAAGTTTTAATTACCTTGAAACATTCTCTCAAACTCTGAAACATCCTTCTAAAGGCCCTGTTTACATCTGATGCCATAACAAGATGCTGTCTTCCAGAATGAGTGTCACTACTGCTACCTCCTAATTAACTTAATCATAGGTTCTCTTTTAACTCAAGAACAAACATCTGTGGATAAAGATGACAAAAAAAGTTAATATCTCTCAGTTGTTTGATGAAAATTTTAAGAAAGTATTCTTCTTTTCTAAGTTTTGTATTATTTGCTTTCTCCTCTTACTCCTTTCTCTCTTTCTTGTCACGTAGAAACCAAAAAAAGACTAATGAGGAGAGGAAGATAGGAGAGAGAAGAGACCAAAATCATAATTAAGAGAATTTATTTGGGTCAGAAAAGATTCTGAATAAAACATGTCTTTTTCTGTGAGGGTTTTTTTTTTTCTTTCTTGTTTTTTTTTTTTTTTTTTAATTTATGTAGAGAAGGCTTTTGAATGAAAGGGAAAAAAAGTGATAATCTCTCTTAGGCTACAATACCAAATCCATAATTTCACGTAAGCAAAATTTTTGCTAGGATTTTTATGGCACTTGAAGAAACAAAGAAACATTTCATTGAAGCTGAAATTTACATTCATTTTGTATTAATCCACATAGATTAAGAATTCTTATTTACATTCTAAATGAAATATATATATATATATATCTCAGTAAGCTATTTACTTTTTTGTTGTTTTGTTTGTTTGTTTGTTTAATAAAATATAGGAAACAAAATAACTTGTTAGGTAAAATAGGTAGCTGCCTTAATAAAAAAATGTTTCTATTTATCAGTAGAAATTGTAAATAATCACATAAACAGGAGCTCTTCTAAATACAAGCTATGGAGAATTGCAAACTCAAATGTATGAAGAGTATTATAGAGATCTTTATTCCACATATAAGGAACAGGAAATTAAAATATTGATTTAAAGATAACAAAAGTCATCATATCCATATTGTAGTTTGTGTAATCAATTCCTAAGCCTTTAACACTAAAATAATATTCAGAGTGCTTGTAAAACAAAACATTTATGGGACTCTTTTCAGAAAAACATCTCCAGCCAATGAAGTGGAAAGTTCACATCTGTCTTCAAGGGCAGAACTGGAAGCAGTTTCCAAAGTGCACAAGTGAATTTTTATAGATCAAAGCAGTTACAATGATGTCCTTCAATAATCTGCATTTAATACATATCAAGTATTTCATAAATACTCCTTTATACTTATAGATGGCACTTTGATACAATGATTTCACTTATTCTGCAATGGTAACTAAGAAGATTCTTTTTAAAAGCTTGACTTTCAATTGTGCTTACTTCAGATATTTTGCAGTATTAATTCACATGTTCTGCTTTGAATACGATAAAAATGCAATTAGAGCAGCAACTCAAACATAAAACCTTTTAAAGAAAAGAGAAAAAGAAAAAAATCATGCAAATAATTAATCTGACATTTCATTCCACCGTCATCTTTCAGAAGTTGAACTAGAATCCAAAATTGAAACAAAACAAAACAAAATAAAATAAATATTATAAAAAATAAATAATAATGGTTTTCTACTTTACCATACATCATAGTTTATCTGCTTGCAATCTGAAAAACTGGTTTCATCACCATATTTGCCACAATAACTTAAGGTGTAGTCAACATTGGTTCATCATCCTGCCTTACTACACTGATCTCCGCCTACAGTAAATTCACCCACTTGACTGATGAAGGGAAGGTGGTGATGTAATTTTTAAAGATTTCAGCAAGGCCTTTCATATTGATCCTCACAGCAACCTTCTGAATATACTGTTCAAAAGTGAGACGAACAAGTTCACACTATGCTGAGCACCAGAGCTCAACAGGTCATAGTGAATAGGGCTACATCAGGCTGGCAGTCAGACGCAAGTGCCAAGGCTCAGTGTTAGGGCCAGTCCTGTTCACCATTTCCGTATGGATTCAGGAGCTGAATGCATCAGCAAGTTCAGTGATGAAGCTAAACTGAGAAGTGCTGTTGACTTCTTGGAAGTGGGAGAGGCCCTGTGGATGGATCTAGATACATTGGAACACTGAAAAATCAGCAATGGCAAAAAGTTCAGCAAATGCAAATGTCAGATGCTATCCCTGGGATGGAGTAATGTTGGACACAGATACGGAGTGGGAGACCAGAGGCTGAGAGCAGCTCATCAGGAAGAGACTTGGGGATGCTGGTGACAGCAGTTGAGCATGAGCCAGCAATGCCCTGGCAGCAAAGACAGTAAACTGAATTTTATCAGTGATGTAGATCAAGCCAGTAGGAATACAAAGCCGTATCTACAATAATATTGAGCATTTTAGGAAACTTATTACTTAGGTAAAAAGACAGCATAGATTGATCTGAAAATTAGCAGTGGGAGAAGAACTGATCTTTTTTTTTTCCTGGTTTTATGTAAGAGGATTCACTCATTCAACCCAACAAACCCAATGAACTGATCTAGCAAGTACAAGCATAAACACAGGTAGGCAGTGGTCTAAGGCTTTAACAAAAATGCCAATAAAAATGCAATCATTATAAAACTCGTGGTAAACTGACTGCACCACAGCGTGTTTGACAGGATGAACACTCACACGCTAACATCACAGAGATAAAATGGAAATTCAACCGCTGGAGAATGAAGCAAAACAAAATGCAGAGGACCTTGGGCAGCTCCCAGCTAATAGATAGCACTTTTTACACTCATTCCATCAGTAAAGATCCTACTCAGGAAAACACTGAATTAAAAAAAAAGGGGAAGAGAGTGCTATCCTGTCTGCTAAGCCTTCATGCTTCAGTGATTTCTGTTATATAACAGCAGTCAATATGGTAACAGTACACTTAAAGAAAAATATGCATCTCTAGCAAGGGGTAATCTGCTTTTAGAGCTTCCTCTCTAAAACCTGATGAACTCTTTAGGAAGTTGTATGCTTACTACTCTGATTTTAAAAAACATGAAACTGTGAATCTGTTGTAAAAGCTTTCTGCTTGCCAAAGCATTCAGTTTTCAGTCGATCTCTGAAAATATTTTTTTTAACAGCTTTATCTTAATGCAATACATGATGTTATGATGTGGAATACCAGTACCAAAAAATCATAAAACCATGACAATTACAAATCATTATTAATCAGTAGGTCAGAAAATGAATCAATTCTTCCAAAAAGACTATCTAAAGTTTGCACACATGATAGAGCTTTTTGTGTCATCAGTCAGGAGATAAATGCACTGAGTATTCAGAAATCTGAGTGATAGTAATATAAATCCTACTCTGCACAAAGACTATATATAAAGAAAGGACTTGATGAAAGCTTTAGAAACCATTAAAAGTTAAATTGAAAATCACGCAGGTAACTTTTCTTAAATGTCACCCAACAATGTGAAGGCAGCTTTCCCTGCTTTTGAAAACCACCTGATGCAGACTGGTTCTATATGGCTAAAATTCTCTGTGATTAGCAGGAGTGTTTCATCATCTTCCATTATCGAAAGGCACCAAATATTTGGAAAATGTTCTCCTGTGAAAAAGAAGTGCACGATCACTCTATATTTATATAAGCATGGAATTTTCTAATGAGATACTAAGAGATGGCTAAGTGAGCATGTGAAAAAGCACTGTAAAATGGAGGAGATGGAAAATGGCATTTGAGGACAACAGTGAGACTGCATTTTAGGAAGCGCAGAGAATTGTTACATTTTTACGCTATCTTCTGTTCTCATTACAGTCTGACTATTTTCACCAGAATAAATTAAGTTTGGGATATTTTCTCATTACAATCTATGAGACAAGAATGCAATATAAATTTGGCATCTTCTATGTCTTCCAAAATTATCCTTACAAGAAATATATCACCATTCAAGGATGTGCACAGACCCACTAGATAGATAGATAACCAATATGTGACTTTAATCTCACATTTACATGGTGAGATTTACAAGTATCATTAGAAAAAATGAGCCCCTCTGTGAGTTTATGCAAATGTCATGTTAGATGGAAGTAAACATGAGGCTAATCTACAGAGTTCAGATGCAAAATAAAACAGATTCTAATGCAGCAGCAGATGAGGTGGGAATATATCTCTCTCATATTTAGTCATTTATTTTGATCTAGGCCATTTATTATAAATTCTACTATTTCTGTAGTTCTAGTTTATCTTTTCTAGAGGATTGCTCTTTTCTCCACACTCCACTTTTCCACCCTATGTGGAAGATGATGTATTGCATTATGACAGTCTACTCATTTCATGATGTCAAAGTCACGCCCAGACTTCAATTCACAATTCTCATAAGAGTAAGCTGCAGTCCACTACAATATTCTGGGGAAGTTATGGTATATTTTAGACCATCTGGTAAGCCAGATGCAATCCAGAAGTTGACCCCTAGCCCAGGCTCTATATTTTCTTCTCCTATCTGCTCACAATAATTTTAAGGAAAAGAAAGTGTATATTTTCATGGAAAAGGGAAATGAAAGGAAAAGAAAATGTGCCAAAAAACTTAGCAATAAATGTTACAAGCTCCTGTTTTCTATATAACTCCTTGAAAGCATTAGATAAGAATACACTGATCATTTTTCATCTAGGAATGCAACAAAAAGATCTCTAGCTGAAAACCGGTATCTAAACTTGATGTGGTATGAGCATTCACTGACTTATGCAATACACATATAGAACAAAAAAAAAAATGCAATCACTATAGTCACTTTCAGAAACTACTAATGTATTTCAATGTGTACCAGTAATTACCATCGGAAAGAATGTCAATAAATAAAGATAGGTAGCTTGAAGTCATGTATTTCCCATAAAACTCTACTGAACTCCTAAAGAATCATTTAACGTAGCTCTGCTAAAGCTCATCCTAAACAGACCAATTAAAATCAAGATTTTAATATATTTATAGTGTACACTATAAATTAATGGAACTGTTTCCTGTACAAGGCTTGTGAACAATAACATTATTTAAACTTCAGAAGGATCAATAACTATTCCTTGAATATAGACTGCAGTAACTGAAATCAATTAGATTCACTCAGCCAACAGTGGCTGAAGACAATGTCTGAAATGCTTTGTGTTTATGTATGCATGTGTGTTTACATGCAAATTTCAACTTTCTGAGTTTGCAGGCTCTACTACAAAAGCCATCCAACCTTTATGGAAACATATTTTTTTCTGTTTTTATAGCTGGAGTCACCAGCTATAAAGAAATTCTAGCACACTGGAATTACATAAATTTTTAAACAGTTTTATCAGCAGATCACATTTGGGTATTTAATGGAAAAGGTAGTACAATAAAGGACTGTGAATGACAATGCACACTCTTTTGTGGAAAACTGAAAGAATGAAGAACCTTAGAACTGTGAAGAAACTTAGAACTGTGAACTACACCTCACAATCTCAAGTAAGAGTCAGAATAGAGATTACTCAGACACCAGCCTCACCTGACTTTAAACACCTAAAGAAATATACATGAGCTAGTTACTTTAAATTATTTTCACAGTGTATGAAAAGAAGCATTTGCCTCAAAAACACAAGTCATTTTCTTATTTATCTATCTTAAAATTAGGTACAACACAGGATTAAACATTCTAAAGAAGAAAATTAGACATTAAATATATTCTCTGTGGAGAAATTACAACATTTCATCTCATGACAGACACAAGTTAAATTGCTTTCTGCCATTAATCTTTCTTATGGGCAAGTCTCCATGGTCACACCAGTTCATTGAAGTTCAGAAAATTGGATGTATTATTTTTAGTCAAAACTGATTCTGACTTACAGTAACAATCAAATCAGCTTTACCAAGCATAATTAGAGGCATACAGTCATCAGATTCCATTCTATGTGTTATTATAGGAAATGTAACTACAGTCAGGAGTAGGCTTAAGTCTTACACTGTAACAAGTACACTTAATTAAAAATTACAGTAAATATGAACAAATTTATTATTCCATATCAACTTCATCCCTTTTGTATATACCACATTTTTGAATATGCTACTATTTTTCTAGTACTAATTAAATAACGAGAACTGAAATCTCTTGGACACATACCTTTTTTTGACCTCACTCATACATATCAAAATGACAAATGTGAATGTACAGATCCCATGAGAAAACAGAGCTGAACTCCTATGTTCTTGTAATAAAAATGGCAGACACTGATAGCGCTTCTTTTGTCCATGATCAAAGATGCAATTGAACAAATATAAAGCGTGAGTAGGCACTTTTGAGAGCAGCTTGGTACCCAGACTGCACTGAATCTGAGTACTCTAAATGACATGCCACAAAATGCTATTTCCCAGTAATTAATAGGAACAGAACCCTAAGCTTCAATAGGAAACACTCTGAAGAGGTGACTGTATTCTAGAGAGAGATTAATGTCTATCACCTTCTTGTTACTGCCCAGACAAGTGTAAGAATTTTGCTTTTTCTTGCCCCTACAGAAAGTGGCTGACAGAAGCAGGATTTCACTGTTTTAACCATCTGCTGAAATGCCTTGAATTCACATTTTTTTTCTTGCTCTTCAGATAAGGTCAGAAGAAATCTCTCAGGACAGGAGAAACTTTTCTGTGTTCATGAGCTAAGTTAGATCTAAGGTTCTTCCTAAACACATCAGTGGAATCATTGCAATATCCATGGAGATGCATGCTCCTTCAGTCACTTTGTGACACATTCCACCTGAATTATGTAAATGTTAGATCAGAAGCTGTTTATTCATTAACACCAACAAAATCCTAGCGTGAGTTAAAACAAACAAAAAAGTTTGATTAAGGTATCCCTATTCTTCTCTACTTTTTGTGTTCCAAAAAGGAGAAATACAGAACATGATGCATTTTCCACAAACAATTCCAGCTATTAATACTTTCTCTAAATTATCAAGGAATGTTAAAATTTTAAAATTACAAGCTAGTGATTTTAATGAAATTTCTGTGGTATTTTCCCCTTGTTTGACAGTATAATGTAAAATCTTGGAGGCTCTCATGCAGACTGAGATTCAAAAGCTCCATACAATAGTGTACGCACACAGAAAGAATACTGAAAAGTAACTTAGCTTCAAGATGGCATTTCTTGAGCTAATGTGCTTTGAAAACTGCTCCAGGGTAACAATGAACAAAAATATTCATCAATTCAGTTCTTATAAACCTATGTCAGAAAATATCTCAGTGAGATTTCGAATGAAGGATTTTTTTTTTTTTCATTTCAAAGTGCTTGTTCTCCCTATTGAGAATTACTTGAAAAGTATATCAGCTTAGATAAAAACTTTGGTCAGAAAGTGCTCTCAGATTAATCCATTATGGGCATATCCAAGGGTGGAAATGCATCACACGCTGATATCCAGAGAAAAAAGATAGAAAATATAGAGAGACATCAGATATATCAAAGACCTGTATTTAATTTTTGGATGTAAATATATATTTTGAATTGATGCTTTACAATGTTAATTATTTATGCAAGTCAGAGTGCATATATAAGTAATCCACCACAGAATACAAGTGGATTTCACAGAAATATGAAGAATCAGACTTGGTTGGTATCAGGTAGAGAATAAATATGAACCTGTTTTTTACTCTGTGGAGTTAGAGCATCTCTGATCTGTTGATACTGCACAACTGTAAAGAGAATAGGATAGTTTAAAAAAAAAAAAAAAAAAAAAAAGGCACTCCTACCCACTTCCAACAAGAACTTTCAGTCATGTCTGAAGGTTGAAATGTTTTTGTCTGTACGGAATAGTTGTTATAATTATTGCCACAACATAATCTTGCTTTCTCATTCAGCCAGCATTCATAAAATACTAATTCACTTCCACTCTAGAGAACTTATTTGATGTTTATTTAAGCAGTTAATTTAATTCAACATTTTTATTAAAGATAAAACCCTTAGACAATCTCTCACTGACATGCACAAAAAGAAAGAGGAAGAAAATAGTGAAAGCAAGAGATAAGAACTTCCATTTCCTGAAGGCTGTTACAAAAGACATTGATGAAATCTCATATGTCCGAAGTGACAGTGTACACAGACATGGCTGCTTAACATGGACAGAAACTGTAACCTAATAGGACACTTAAGTAATATTTTTGTAGTGCTTAGAGATTGACTAACAGCAGCAACAGGATTGAAAATGTACACATTCCTACAAAGAATGCTTCAAAGCACACACAAATATTCTCCAAACTATAAAGACCTTGTAATTAGTATAAGAAAGGTCTCATAGTCTGTCTACAACCATGAGAGAAAAAGAGAGAGGAGCTAGATCTGAAACTGAGACACATCAATTGTGTTTGTGTGTTGCTTTTCTTTTTGTCTGTTAAGGATGTCATATTGTTGTGTGGAGTCACAGCCATTTTAAAAGCCTCATTGTATCCTGCCTCATCCCTGCCCAACCTTTCAAACACTCTGCAGAGTCCAAGACACCAAAAAGAAGCTGGAAGACACAACCTGTGCCTTCTGGATTGCAAGTTAGAAGAAAAAATAATAATGTAAAATACTTGAAATGGTATTAGGTACCTATATTTTGCCATCTGAATCCTAGGCAAGTTTTCCAAGTCCACATTATTAAGAAATCACACTAACAAGAATTTTAGTGGTAATTCTCTAGGTTATTTCTTTTTCTAGACTCCATTAACTGTATGGACTAGATCTCCACTTACTGTAGCATGAGGCCAGATACCTTCTTGTAGGGAACTGAATTTATAGACAGCAATTGCTAACTGAATCCCACCTGGTCTCAAGAGACACAGTGTGCCCGAGGAAGAGATCAGGAAAATTCAAAAGCCAACCTTATGTCACAGGTTCCTTCCATTTCTCAAACGAACATTGTATTAATTGTATTAAAAAAAAATAACTGTCAACTGTTTTACAACTTTCACTTCAAACTTTCTAATTATTAAATAAAATTCATAACAATGTTGAAGTAAAATATCAATAAACAGTTATGTTCATAAAAATAATGACAGAAAATACTTGTCTGATCTAAAATGCTGTTTCACAGATCTTATTCATCTTTGGTCTAGTAATCTGTTACTTTTCCTCTTCAAATTTTATTTATTAAGAAGTAGCAAAAACTTGCCAGAAACATCATATAGAAGGGAAAGTCACTCCTACAAGTATTTGTATGTTTACATCATTCATATGAGTGAACACGGTGATAATGTGGTGCTTAAGAAACAAGAACTCGGTAGTTAAGGTCATGTAACTATCAGCATGCACATTTTCAGTCCTTCCACTGCAAATTAACACACATTAATTTACTCTGAGTATATTACTTCTACCTCTACTTAAGCTAATGTGTTTTGACTTCAAACAAGGATGAGCTGAGAGTACAAGCATAACCAGTGAAGTTACAGTGACAGTTCCCAACGTAGCTACACCACCAGACTAAATGCTCATTTCCATTCCGTCTCGATTTTAAAACATGTAGTACATTTGTAGTGTTTATTTTACATAACATTTGTTACCATTAAGGTTGCCTTATCACCAGTTAAGGCTGCTCAGTTGACATTAGGTAATTAATTAACAGCTGATGCCGACTGCTTTGCAGCCATTTAACAGTGGTCAGGTATCATACAGGCAGGTAACACAGTGCAGCTGTAGTAGTAGTTTGTTAAGCTGGTACAGCTCAACTCAAATGTGGGCATATTTTAGAACTTATCCTAAAATAATTTATTAAGGTAAAATAATTGGCTGAGTAAAGAAATAACATAAGAAAATGTTTATCATACTTGACATGAACTTTTTAAAGATACCGTAATCAAGCAACTGTATGCTGATGAGCTGCAGTAATAAGTCTTAGTTATCAATTATCTACTGCTTAATTAACACAGACACTGAGCATAGGTGGAAATGTGGTGTCATTTTTGTGTGCAGGTGGAGTTTCAGATATCAGTCATGCTCTTCAGAACTGGCTAGAGAAGAATGCTTTCGTGTAACTTGTATCAGTAACTACTCTGCTTTTCACAGCCTTTTCCTCATTCTTGGAAACATGCTTGCATAAGATTTACTGGGGACACTGAAATGGCTGACATTTCAGGTTATAAAACTGCTTTAAAAACAAGAAGGCGATTCTGTATTCAGAAAAGGATATGACCTCATGAAGCATCACTTGAAAATACTGGCAATGCAATTTGTCAACATTTATCAACAACAGAGAGTTCCATTGTATACGTGCACAGGTAATTTTCTTGGCATTTCAGTGTGAACAGATGTTGCAAGGTAAGGAAGCGTGTGGCATCGGTGTGGCAATTCTATCTTAAAGCAGAACTATCTACAGAAGAGCTTTTGTAACTGTCTAAACCCACATTCATTTGGCACCTGAACATAAGTATAATGGTATGACCAACTTCTAAGTAGGAATTGTGCCATGACAACAGATGGATAAAAGTGTAGGCAGCAATAGGAGCATGTACCAGAGTCCAATGTATTTACTGAGACTTGGAAAACCTAGCCAGCAATGACTCAAGTGACTGAAATAAAAGCCTATGGCCAAGATGGCTTGCCAATGTTAATTCAGCTGTTCCTTCAGTTAGCATTTCAAAGCATATACATTCTGCCATTTCTAAGTTAGGGGTTAGAAAGTAGGAGAATAGACTGTATAGTAAATATGGAGGACCTTGGGCTTTCAGTCTTATCTGACATTGGGCGCCCACACTGGTCTGCGTAGGCACTGACCGAGTATCTGCCATCCAGTAAGTATCCTGGGATCACTGCAATGGCTATCTCATAAAAGTCTGCTACAGCCTTGTAGACCTTTATTTACAAGACCCCTCAGGGTGAGCAGTGCTGTTTGATCAGCCCTTCAGTCATTAGTGTAATTGCAGAGCTCTCCCCTGCCGTGCTACAGATAAAGGAGGGAGGCAGGCTGCTATTTTCAGAGTTTGGTGAAGCAGTACTTATGCCTCTTCACAAACCAGTTTTCAACCCCATTTTGTAAAGGCTTTGCAGACTAGCAGGAGGAAGCCTCTAATAGCTCTTGTGAGCCAGAGGTGGTTGCAATGGGTAGGGTAAAAGGTTTTGTACTTGAATTTTTGTAGTCTGGTCATAGAGAACCGGTATAGAAAATATTACTGACTCTTGAATTCAAGTTTTCAACACTAAATCAAACAGACCTGTATCCAGACATAGGACAATTGATTAAGCCAAAAAGAACTCAAGCAAAAGAAAACACCTCCTCAGCAATATCTGCTCTGAGGGCAGGCAGTTATGAGGCTAACTCTGCAAAGGGAAAGCGCTTGCTTTCTTCCTGCCAAATGCTGACCACTGTTTCATTTCATTTCACTTCATTTCATTTCATTTCATATGAAGCAGATCAGAAACCCAGACTCTATCCATAGTTATCTGTCTGACAGCAGCATATGAAATAACAGTGAGTGTACCCTGCCCTGGAAACGGTTTGCAGAAATTAAATTTGCGTGTACCTTGGCATAAAGCTGGAATTAAATTTCTAATAGAACAAAACCAGAACACTCAAACATAATAAAACATAATAAACATAATAAAATGCAGCAGGAGGAAAGAGGAAGGAAGAGCAAATGAGTTCCTGAAAGACTTATACCAAGTAGTGACCTAGAAAAGCATATAAGACATTTAGTAAACCAGTTGGTCTTCCAGAAATCAGCCATATTACGATATAACAAACCCATCAATTCTTGCTACAGCAGATACCTCATGTGACATAATGTAATCAAATGATATATTTTAGTGTCACATCCTAAAATGTCCTGATAAGAACTCGTAAAAACACAAACAAACAAAAAAAAAAACCCTCCTATCTTCTAGTACAGAGACTTTATACAGTTCCTTTCTAGTAATAATTAAATAAGAGACTTCAAATAACACTACAATTGGTGCTCTTGCTATTACAAGAGTTGTGATATTTGACACGGGTTAACACACATACTACAAATAGTTTGTATGCATGCTATTTACTACTTAGGCTCAGAAATAAGTTGTTTTCAGAATAATATCAGCAATATGCCTCTGGTACTGTCTGTGGATTAGGCTAATTTAATAAGCTCAAGAAAGAGAAGGTAGCATTGATGATGGATGATATCCTCCCAAATAAAATTCCCTGACATACTAGGTAAAATTCAATGAGATCCCTTTATATTATTTATCAGTATTATGATGGAGAGCTCATTAAAAATACTACCACTACCTGTGAATTATTATTATAAGTGGAAGTACTGTTAAAGAGACACTTGACACTAAGTGATAAACCAGTTATCAAGCCTTGCATCTTTCTATGAAGGTGAGGTGTTTCAGCACAGTCTGGAACAAAGAAACAGAGGGAGCAGAGGAAGAATCTATACATAAATTAAGAATGCCTCTGCTTAACTCAAGCCTAAAAGCTGCCTGGCAAACTTAGGTTGATTCAGCAGAAATTATTATTTCAGAAAACTTTTAGAGAGTATAGATTTGCTAAGAAGTTTGTGATGCTCAGGTATTCCATCTGTGTCTGCTGGGCACCCAGCAAGTCAGCATTAAAAGCCCATCTATTAGCAGAGATATTGCTGTGTTACCCTGGAGGAGTCCTCATGTTGGGCTACAAAGGGTGATGTGATGCAGGAAGCACTGCAAAAGGGCTTCTGTGTGACATACAGGGCTCTGAGTCCAGAGGGAGCTGTTAGTTCAGCAGGATTTCAGGATATTCAGGATTTCTTACAAAGCAGAATTGGTTATGACAAGGTAGTTTGTTACTTGGAATGTTCCTCTCTTTCTCGAGATTACAGCACAGAGAAAAAAAATATAAACCAACTGCATTTGCTTTGTGTGCAATAGAAAGGTCTGATGTCAATAAGCAAAAGCTCTTGTCAAATATTGGCACTGTTTCACTTCCCTGGATGTTCGACCAGGTAATGGCTCAGTAAGTGCATACTTTCATTCATCTGATGGCAGCTTCAGAAAGCTACTGACTCTACTGACTGTGACCTGCAGGAAATCCAAGATGTCCTTAGGATGAAGATGATGTTTAATCACTCAGTTTCAGGTAGATTCTGGGATTTGCAAAGACAAGCAGCACAACAAGACCCATTCTTTCCTGGCATCCTACAGATTAGGCTTAGCTAGACAACAAAAAAACAATATTCAGAGAACCATATATAATTATTTGGGTTGGAATAGACCCTTAGGATCACAGTGTTTGCAAGCAGAATAAGAAAACCATACACGGACCTCTGACATCTCATACTACAGATGCCCATAGGATAACACATACCTAGGTAAGCCATGAGTATTACTTCTGTTGAAATCAGCCATCCTATAAATACAGGTTTTGGAGAGAGGTAAAAATGGTTAAGCTAGAAAGGGAATAATGGGGACTGTTTTTATAGGAATTCCCTATATAGTTTTTAAATAAAGATTTTCACTATATGAAATAAATACTAACCTGTAACTGAAGGAATAAGGAAATACCTTTCATTCTTTTAATGGTATAATTTCTGTTGATTTGCTCATGTAATTATGAGCTACCAGTTAGCTACTCAATATTCTTTGTCTGTAATATTTCTATAAAAACTTACGTACAAATGAAGTTCAGTGTTCCTGGGGGAATTTTTCAGGAACCAGTACTTATTTTGCAAGGAAAAATAGAATGAGAAAATATGATAAAACAGCTCCTAGATTGCATACAGCTGGGATGGCTTATTATATCTCTTCCTATTTATTACAAAAAAAGAGAACAATGAAGTAAAAGAAATATGGAACACAACATTTCCTATCAGATAATTGTATTAACTTGAGAAGCTAACCAAGGGTGAAAAAGCTCAGTAGTATCTATCGCTACACTGAGTACAAACTATTGGTTACAGCTGGCAATTGTAATATAATAGAGCAAAAATTTATGGTGGTAAGTCATGAGGGAGTACTATAAATTTTGGATTGGCTTATATTTGGCTCTTTCCTGACAGCAGATGGGAGTAAGATCGCTTCGTTGCTGTGACTTTGATTTGCTCTCAAGAGGCAATTTCTGTATTCTTAAATTTAGCCTTCTGTATACTGAAGCATATGCTATACTGCCCACAAGACATAATTAATCTAAAATATACACAACTGCTTATCAGTTAGTCTCTCAGTAGACTGAAACCAGGATATTACACACAATTTTGAGTAAAATACTGCTGCTGAAGAGGGCCAGATGTTCTTTTCTGAAGCTACTGCTTCAGTTTAACTGCACACAAATTTTGTGCACTCCAAAGTAAACAGGTTAAAACCTAGCAAGAAAGGCTTATATAAACTTATGTATTTTTTTTTAGATATATATAATGTATGTCTTATAAAAAATATCACAATAGAAGACTGGAAAGCTCCCTTGTGATCTCCTCTGGAACCTGTGTAACAAATTTACTTCTGCTCAACTCCACATTAACAAAAAATCAAAAGCTTACTCTGTGCCAAAATCCCCATTCTTCTGTTCGTTGTATATGGCAAATTTGATACAACCAAATACTTTTCCTCTTTTTCCCTCAGATATGAACTCTATCTAGAAGTACTATGCCAGAACAAAACCATACATGACTGTATAAAAAGAGATACAGAGTGGGACAAAAGGAAGGCCAGGAACTATCAATACAAGGGAAGAAAATAATAAATGTGTCATTATGCATACTAAATTTACAAATCTATGTACAGACATGCATATGGGTGTACAAGCTCATATAAAAATTCTTAACTTCAAGGCACAACTACCATTTTGTCACAATTAGAAATACAAATGAAACCTAATACTAAAGATATTTGTATATATATTTTTTAGTTACAATAGATAAGTCTGATTTACCTTTGCAGCTTAAAAATATGTGAGCTCAGATAAACTTTTTTTTTTGAAATTGCAGCTTTTACAAAAATTGTCCCCAAGTGGTTTCTGTACCATGAAATCCACTTTTAATGCATTTGAGACTTCTGCAACTTTGTCAGATCTGAAATCTCCAAAATATTCAGAAGTTTCTGAAGTCTGAAGTTCTCTTATTCCATTTTACAGAAGCAAGTGAAGCTCAGTGCACTAGTTGTGCTTTTTTCCACACTTCCATAAACTTGTCCCTTTTTTTTTTTTTTTTTAATTCTACATGTTATCTGTCAGAGAAAATACTTATATTTATATTACAAGATAACTGGTTATATTGCAAACTCACTGAAAATATCTCGTTCTATAAATTGTGATTCTCCATCTTCCATCCTGTGGGACTACACCTGTCCTCTAGCGTCTCAAAATAGTCACATATAGGTCAGAGACTATTTTTGGATAGAACTTTAAGTATGCTCATCAAGTGCTTCATCATAACCTACTAAATGAACATAGTCATCTTTTCCCGATAGTCTCTAGCCCAGTCAAGTTCCATTCACAGTGGAAACTAGCTTAGGTTGCATTTTGTAGGTTGTCGGTTTTCTTTTCATAATTAACGTGATTAAGCCTGTTTACCATACCTACACACTGTATAATAAGAACTAATATGCCACAGATCATTCCTTTACTCAACAGTTTCTGAAAACAGATGCGAGTCTGACTGAAGAATTGATGTGGCAAAAATAAAACATTTCTATGGCTTATTATTCAGAACAATTGAAGAAACTTTCCAGGTCAATTCGAGGCCACAGGATATTCTAGTACAGTTCAAAGGGTGGACAGGAGTGATTAACTGTGAACAAATGTCATTTAAATGACTGTAAACAGTGTTCCCATCAAATATTCCCCTCTGTCCCATTCAGTAGTTCAGCACTGGAAGCGGGACATTAACAGGAACTTAATTCAGCCAGGTTTCTGTCAAAGGCAACGGAGAAAAATAGACAACTCGAGACACAATTCATATCACAGGAAAACTGGCATACAGTGATGGTCAAAGTAATACATTCTAGAAGTATCTATTTCTTTCCAGTGATGACAAAGGAGGTAAAATTAATCTGACCTAAGTCCTTTCACAGTAGGCACACCCATGGTAGTGGCTCTACTAGTATAATGCCTTTCCTGTTTGAAAAGAGAACACTAGAGCTTATATTGAAGACTTGTGAAAACTAAAAAATAAACTCTATAAACAATTATAACAATGGATCTTTTGCCGTTCTGCTGGCAATTGTAAACTATTACATATATATATATTGCAATGTAAGTGTTATATTCATACAGATGTGGCTTTAGAAGTTTCCAAGTCTACAAACTGTTCATCTCCTTTTCTTTTAAATTATTTTTGTCTGAAGTTGTGTACCACCAAATGGTTCTTCAGTTCATGACTAAATTATTAAAAACTAATTTTTCATAGAATCATTTAAGTTAAAAAAGATCTTTAATACTATTAAGCCTTACCATAGTGCAACCATCAACTAACAACCATTATCTGCTTGTTAACACTGCTTTAAATGAAAAATGTTACTATTTATGTAACCAAATTTGTGCCAAACTGCTGCATATAAACATAAGGCATTTAAGATAATTAAATTCTAAGCATTCATTATGGTTCAGTTCAGTTCACTGGCCTCCATGGCTATTCAGCTAACATGCTCAAATTCATTTAAATAAAAACAAAAACAAATTCATAGTTATTTGGAGAATTGTGCAATGATTTTCGAATTTCCCTTTACCTTCTGAGGCCTCCTAGCTACAGAACAAATTTTAACTTCTCATGGTTGTGTCAAAAAAATGTGGATAGAATACAAATAAAATGATCATTCTTTCCTGCTAAAACAGTATTCTTTGTATTTTTAGCAGAAATACCTATATATTATATTGTTATACAGTACCTGCAGTTGGTAATGTGAGAAGTGCTGGAAAAAGAAGCAAAAAAAAAAAAGTAGCAGAGTTTAGATATTTACTTCTATAAGTACTGTCCTCCAAAAATCTAAGTTAACTACATAACTCTGCAGTGAAAAGAAAAAATATTTTATTTCAAGTTAAATGAATTTCGTTATATCCATCCAAATCACAGATTTTATTTCATATTACTTTGTAAGTCAGACAGAGCCTGCCTAAGCTGGGAAGAGCTGAAGGTGAGAACTTCAGCATCATGAACGATAAAGTTCTATTCCTCTTCATTCTATACTGTGTATATTCTTCAAATAGCATTTTTTTTTCATTATTTTTATTATATCAACTGCTTTATTTTTCATTTATCTTGACATCAATTTGTGGCTTGTTGATTTACTCAAGTCTCTTGGATCAATTCAACTGCCTCTGTCAGGTCTTTTGAGCTCAACACTTTTGGTAACAGTGCTTACTATGGCTTCCCTGG
Organism: Callipepla californica brunnescens; assembly: GCA_023055505.1. Lineage (NCBI taxonomy): Eukaryota > Metazoa > Chordata > Aves > Galliformes > Odontophoridae > Callipepla > Callipepla californica. The sequence continues at coordinate 6,729,031 of JALIRH010000001.1, forward strand.
TTTGACTGCTGATGATACAGAACTATCTTCTGCAGCTAGAAGGCATCTTGTGTTTGTGGCCACTGGGAATTTCAGAAAAAGAAAAGTTAAAAGGATGTTAGAATCTTTAATATCCATAAAACTCTATCAACTGAGTTGCTTCAGTCATTACTAATAGATTTTCATAAAAAGGTACAACTGTAAACATAAGTAAGCACAGTATTCTCTGAACAGAGTTCAGAACAGGTCTGTTACATTCTGCCTCTGTAAAAATAAAATCTGTTTGTAAAGGAATATTTTTCTCTCTGTTTTTCAAGGTATATTTTAATGCAGGAAATGTAATTTTCTCCTTACACGAATGAAGCAAAATTAGATAGAGAGACTATAAAATGCAATTTTAATATGCACAGTGAAATTTGGTCTGTTCCTGGTAACAGAATAGATCGATGTTCATAATTTTCATGAGAAAAAGTACAGAAAGCCTTGTAAAAAAGAAAACGAACAAAAATGAAAGTAATTAGTGAATATCAGTATCTGTGATAGCAGACAATACTGGTAGGTGTCTCTCTAGCTGTCAGTAACTACTGCAACAAAATCTGTCCTTCCTGCAAAATGATACAATAAAATGAAGAGATACACTTAAGACTGGTGTGGCTAAAAATAATAAGAACAATCTAAATAAATCATTCTTTCTTAAGCAGGGGAAAAGGGACTTAGTGATGTATTTCAGAAGTGACTCCGGAACTGAAGAAGTTAGGCCTCAGTTTCCCAGTTTCTGGATTTCAGAAAATGACAAGTTACCTTGGTGATACTAATGGATTACAACTGCCTTAAAACCCATTGAAATATATTCACTGGATTCATTAAGTATGTTCAAATATCAAGACTTTTTTTTTTGCCTTTTTAGTATAAACAGTAGAAAAAATATACATAAAAAGCATCTACTGAAGTAGAGGTTTTATGGTTCATAGTAAACATATTGTTGCTAAGGAAAACAAACAGGTACAAGAAAACATTTACATTCTGCATTTATGAGCTTAGGAAAAGACAGAAACTGGCAACTGGAATATAAAATGATGCTTTGATATGGTACAATCAGAATAAATAACATTTATAAAGCTGTGACCTTCGTGTGCCACTCCTGGCTCAGAGCGTTTTTATTCAGTGCATTTTTCTCTTAGACTATGACTACTAAATCAGGAGTGACTCCCTTTCCACTGAAGGAGTTAGCTGAATGATTAGGAAGCCTTATGTGGGCCATGATTTTACTTTAGTTTATGAATGAAACGCATTACTTCACCATGCTTAAATATGAACTAATTAAATAAAGACAAATTTGGTTGTCAATACCCACAAGCACTATCAAACCAATGAAAGGGAAGTGCAAAAGTAAGAGCCACTGGATATGACAAGCATAGATGAGCAGAGTTCATTTAAAGAGAAAACAATACATGATTACTGTCATATATTTTAAGGAAGCCTTACTATATTCATTTACAAAAACTTTTGCAGAGAAAAAAAATCATTCAATAAATGAAAATATAGGTATTATTAAAGACATTGGAATTCAGTTTAAAGATATATAAACAAAAGGTGATAATCTGTGAGAAACAGAATCATATATTTCAGGACACTATGAAAATAAAAAATGGTGATTAATCCACCTATTTGCTTTTATGTCGTGGCTGAAGTGAAATCATCAATGGTCTGAATTTACTTTCCATGTGCAGCTGGAAAATCATCTTGACTGATATACAGAAAAAGCTGCATTGGATTTTAGAACACTTTTTCAAAATTAGAAATCATTCATCTCCAGTGCTGTGAATGAACAACACCGTGTCACGTACACTAATGGTTCTCAGACTTTCATGTCTAAATATTTTCCATCAGTCACTTTGCATCTCCACATCTGGTTTAAACACACACAAACAGTACAAAGAAGGGAAAAGATACAGGTCCAAAGAGCTGTTACAAGACATTTCCCAGTTTAGGCAATTCTTTAGGTACCCAGATTTAAACAGGAAGCTGTGGTGTAGAGCTCTGAAGGTGAGCAGTGTATCAACTTAATGTAGACCAGATTTGTTAGGTTAAAGTAATCACTGACTGCAAGTGCTCTTCTGCTCATAACTGCAAGAACTAAGGTGCAGCTGCCATCCTTCAGGATCTTGCCCATATGGTTTGCTTCTACATATTTTCTCATAGGGTGGCTTACTGTTGTTATTTATAAGAAGGCTGGTGCTACTACCATATTGCTCCCTGCTGTGAATCACAGATAAGACCATTTATTTTTCCCTGCTATGCATTTCTGTTTGGTTTCGTGAAAAGGCAGAATAAGGAAATTCACAGGCATTCTGATTCTCTATAGATTGGAGCACACAGTAGGGGAAAAATTGTGTGCACACAGAATCTCATCATCACTAGTTTATTGGGCAGAAGCCAATTTATTCATCAAAGCATTCAGCTCTCCATCTTTTTCTCATATTCTAAACAAAACAATGCAACAGCAAGACATTTGGAACAGATAGCTAATGGCTACCTTGCTTTGGGCCTGGCAGATTTACAATCATGTTTAGAAAATGTCTATGTTCTAGAACATGGGATAGGAAAAATGAACTGTGTCTCATAACTGCAAACCTTGGAAGACTCCAGTACATTGTGATAAAAAACATTAAAGATGTCAAAATCTCAAGGATAAAACATATGCTACAACTTTAATCGCATTCTGTTACATCATTTGCCACATGGAGGTGACAAGAGACTAATTCCCTGCAGAAAGATGACAAACACTGTCAATAGTCCCGCAACAACTACTAAGAAGTAGCACACAGCCCCATGGAAGTCTCCTCCTCAAAACACAAGACTGTCTGTTTAGCACTGCCAGGCAAGATAGCAACTTGTAATCTCTGTGGGAGATGAAGGGAAACAAAGAGCTCTGGATTAGCTAAGCAAATTACATTCCATATGTACAGCCTACTGTGTTAATACTCATTTTTACTATGCTTCTATTTTTCTGCTGAGACTATGTACAGCTTAAAAAGGCTGACTTTTGTCAGTGCTTTCCAGGTTGCAGCTCCATTTACATATGGAGGACTTTTGCATACACAGAGTTTAGCCCATATATATATATATCCTTCTATATATATCTTTCAGTTTAACAAATAGAAAAATTGAAAAGTTAGAGAATGAGTAAGATGCTGAATTTCAGCTGCTGGACAGTGAGCTTGGCGTACAATCACTGTTCAAGAAGTATGAAGTTTTTCAGCAACCCAGAGTCACACACACATGCCCATCCAAATATATGCAGTTAATATGGATCCCCACAGAATCTTCAATATCTTTGTTTGGAGACCCTTACCAGTGTAGACTAAAGAAAAGATGGGACAGTAGCTGTCCACCCTACAATGGGCAAAAGAGATTTCCAGAGCTCATCAATTGACTAGATTTGTATCAACTATAACAAAACCTTAAGAGTTGAGTAGATATGAGAGATGCAATTTTCCATGAACACCTATACCAGAGATATCTAATGCTACACATTTGAATCTGAACTTAATCTTATTCTATGCAACATTGCAACCAACTTGTTAGCTGATTGTACAGAAATTGGTTTGCTCTCTGTTATATTCACAGTGTATGAAGACACAGAATTATATATATATATATATATATATATCTGCATTTTATTGTCTAACGGGAATCAGCAAATGTGATCAGTAAAAGCAAAAAAGATTTCAAAAAGGAAAGCTCTCAGAAGCAAATTTTCCAGGGTATCCCGTTGGAAAAATACTCCCAGTTTTTTCCTCCTTATTAATATTTCTAATCACAGAGAGAATAAAAAGAGAGAAACATTACCATAAATTCACCTACACAGTAATAAATCGAAAGGCTTTAGAGAACATCTCTCTTAAATCAGCATTTAATAACTGAAGAACAGCCTCAGTGACCACTTCTCAGGTTGGGCACAGAGCGGCAACAGAACAGGATAAGAATATGGCAAAAAAGAGATGCAAAGAGGAAATAAAAACATTTATTACTGGTCTAAGTGTTGAACAAATAGGCCTATTATTCAGGCTGCTCCTCTGGTATATGTCAAAATCAGAGGTAAGCCTGGAGGTACTTCAGAGATGTGTGGAAACTATACTAAGAGAGTGTTTAATGATGGGACTTTGTAAAGTCAAGTCAATGGTTGGACTTAATGATCTTGAAAATCTTTTCCAATATAGATAATTTTGTGATTCTATGATTCTAATACAAATCCATCCAGTCACAGGTTATCACCTGAGAGAAATAAGTTAAAAAGAGAAGCGACTTCTTTTTTAACCACCAGTGATGTGCATGAAGGACAAAGGAATGCTGAGCACCAGCACCGACTTCAAGTCATAAAATGTCCCACACAGAAATAGTCAAAGTTTAATAAAGATTTATTTATCAAAAATTAGATGAAAATGAGAGAAAAATATATATCTTCTACTGCAGTCAAAGCATCTGACAAATACAGAAAAGGTGATTTCTAATTGCAATAGCTGCCCACTGACGCCAAACTACCATGGCAGCAGTGATCACACGGCTTTCTCTACCACATCATGGCAGTTACTGGGAAAACAAGGAGAGCAGGCTTTACACATATAGCTTGTATATCCTCCATAAGGTATTTCGGATTACTCTTTTGCCATTATCTTAGTAAGAAGTCACATTTTTGAAATAATCATGTAATTGGGTTATTATTGATTTTCAGCTACTTGGAGGAAACATGCATTATACAGATGGTTGCCAGAGTTCTTCAAATTAAATCAGTGTGCTTAGAAGACCTCACAAACAAAGCTAAAACAGTGATATGAAAAATAAATCTAATAAAGTTAATATTTTACTGTATATTTACAATGTTCAAAACAGAATACGCCCACAAAGAAGCAAAGCTTTACAGAAGTTTTATATATGTGAAAGCAAATTTTCATAGACAGAAATCTTAAATTCCACATTGTAGCTAGAGATATTCAAGCATATCTGAAATGGGTTTTAAAATTAAATATTGTATTTAAAAGGCTACAGAAAAACATTTCACCATTTACTTTTCTCAAACAAAAAAGCTGACATTCATAGATTTTATTAACAAAGTATTTTGATGTTCTTCGTATTCCAGTTCCCCTAGTAATGTCATTCTTTGGTAATAGAGACTGCACATAAATAATAAATAAACACACAGGTTCAAACAACTGTTAGCAGACTGAAATTGTTACTAGTATCATGCTTCTGCCATCTAACTCGCAGATTTCAAAGTAGTTTCATCTATAAGTTCATGTGATGGATAATTTTGGTATTATTTTGGTGCTCAAATCCACACATAACCAGTGAGAAGTGTTTTCTTCCTATCATAATCTATTCAAATTCAAGACAGTTCTAATTATTTACTGGTTTTTTGACATCGTGTAATTTGATTGTTTTCCCATTATAGCAACTAACTGGAACACTGTGGACACAAATGTGTATCAGAACACAGTGTGACAAAATTGCATTAAGAATGTTCATCCTACTCATTAAGAAATAGACCATTTTCCTGATTTACCCCTAAAATTATTCCACTTCCATTCTGCTTTTAGTAACCATTTCAGTGCCCATTTTAAGCACATGAAACCTAAGTTTCTTGAATTTATGCCTAATACACATTGCAATTTGGCACTGCCTCACTTGTCTGATCTATTATCTTATAACCATCCAGCACAGCATGTGCTTTCTGAATATGGTCCATAGTAAGATGCAAAGGATACAAGAAAGGAAAAGTGCTTAGCAGACACTCCTCTGCCTTGATCATTTGGCTTTCCATTTCACTTAATCACATTATGCTTTTTCCTTTTAGCAGTGATTCTCTTAGTATAGGCACTAAAATAGCAAAAAGACTGACATAACTTTTTGGGGAGTTTTGGAAATAAAAAGTGTTTTTTAGTGCAACTGAGAATGTTCTGGAGGAGATGCACAACCATAGAGGTATTTGCCTGTAGCACATTACTTGAGGGCAGAAGAAGATTTACTGAGATGATGAATTACTGATTTTTAACACAAGCATAAAGATACATCAACGGTTTCTTTGTTGAACAGCACAACACGTTCCCCTGGAGCACACAAGGTCTAAGCAGCCCCTCCCTGAGTGGTACTCAGAGCACTTCACTGATTTGCTCTTATCAGAGTTAGTGGCAAGTTGCTGCTAAGTTCAAGAGGTGTGTGCTCACACAGCCACAGGGTCAAATGTAATTAACTTGGGCTCACAACAACTAAAATAACACTCTCACAAAACCAAGAAGTGATAGCTCTCCCAACCATTGCTTAGGACTTAATCAGGGCTGCCAAGTAAATATTTTTGAGAACATGTGCACATGGAGATGTGGAGGACATTACTGTCTCCTCTGTGACTGTAACTGCTTAGCCCAATTGGAAAGCTGAAACAGCAATGACCTCAACACCAAATAAGAAAAGCTATTTCTGTTACGCTCAATTTTGTGAAGGTTTCAAGCTTACTCAGCCGAGGGATCAAAATGCTGAGATATGCAAAGGAGTTATAGACTAAACTCAACCTAGATGAGCACCAGGACATTCTGAACAGATAAAGAGGACAACAGTTTACCAAGAAAGACTGCTTCATGATACTCAAATACTTCATAATAGAAAAGAATATAAAATCAATGTTACAGTAATATTATTTCATTTTGTACTTACAGATACACTTGAACAATTTATCTAATTATTTAGGCAATGTAAATACTTGTTGCAAGTTGGTTATCTTACCAAGCAAGGTTATCTTTGCAAGCAAGACTCATGTCCTTGAGACATGAATAATAACATTGGACATCTGAACCAGCCCTCAAAAGTAGCAATTTGGTCAGGGTTAAAGAAATAATATCAGAATTCATAATGCAGTGAGAGAAAAGCAGAGACCACAGCTAGACAATCTTTAAAATATCTTTGATTTTTCTATACAGATTTCAGTACAGTTCTCAGTTATTTAGAACATAAAATACTTAAGTATATAGGTATATAAATACACACTTAAGGTATAAGGGTCACTGAAAAGCTCAGGACTATTATTACATACAAGCTGGCTTATAAAATGAAACAGCAGGTCCTGATGTCCTCCTAGTACTTTTTATGAATTATCTCTTGAGATGTTTAGACACCTGAACTCTTTCTCAGTCTGTGGAAGTATGAGTTACATGAAATACGTGGTGTGTATGTATCTTCTGAGAGAGACCAAAAACTTCCAGCTGTGAAAGATCCACAGGAAAAGATCATCTGGGTTATGAGAGACTGAACAAATTAATGTGCCAACAGGTAGATCTTTTTCCTTTTTTATTCTCTCCTCAGTTTTGTTTGTGTTATGGAACTAAACAAAATGTGTTGTAACAGCTCTCCTCAGCAAATACAACAGTTTAGACTAAATTGGAGTTTGATTTTAAGACCTCTGCTGTTGTAAGTGACTGAGATTTACACTAATGCATAATAGTTACCGGTCAATTCTTTTACAATGTTTCCAGAATACCATTTGCAGGTGAGACGTAGGAGAATGACAAACAACTTAGCAACGCTAAGTTCTTGAGGGAATTGGTAGATTCCATGCCAGAATCCATGATTTAATAAAATAGCCTGCATTTCCCTGTATTAACGTACCAAGGGGAATACAGTGCCATAATACAAACTCATTTTTCGTTTATCCAACATCCCTCCCTGCCAAGCACATTTCTTCTCTCAAGCTGACATCCTCTGTAGAGTACATCAGAAGGGACCGTAAAAACCATTTGCAAGATTGCACTTCTGCAGTGAGCTTTCTACAGCCTTCATTCCAAATCACAACCAGTACGCATAAAGTTCTACTCTGATTCAACTGAACAGCTTATTTTACAGCTCTAACGCTGCTGGTTATCCGTGTGATTCAGCCACCTAACAAATACAGCTTCGCCAAAGTCAAGATTGTATCTTTGCTTCATTTTTTTTCTTTCATCTTTTCACTGATGCAAAACTAGAAGATTCCCTTCCTGTCAAATCTACTTCTATGTTTTACCAAAAGAAAAGGTGTAATTCTCCTGAGAATAGGATCACCTCTAGGTGTAATAGTCAATGAAATGAGTAATAAAGGAGATTAATGTTCCTTCTGACACAGAGCTGAAGATGTGAATATCTCAGTAAGCTCCAACTTTTGCACAACCTTTCCAAGTCAGATACTCCCTCAATGCTTCAGGAACTGCATACCAAATTAAACACAAGGCACTGTATTTCAACATGTGATACCATTTAAATGTCAGACAGATCACTAGTCTTAGTGATCATGCAAGAGAATTGTCCCAGGAAGGAGTTAGCCAGAGTCAGGCATGGATGTGATGCTTCATGTTATAGGTGAGATAATTCAGCTGTAGGGTTCCATGTCATTCACTGCCAGCAGATCTCAGCACCTTTTTCACAGTGCAGGTGACAGAGCACTGGCACAGGCTGCTCAGAGAGGTGGTGGAATCTCCTGTGGAAATGTTCAAGACCCATCTTGATGCCTACCTGTGCAACCTGGGCTAGGGAGCCGGCTTTGGGAGAGAGGTTGGATTAAATGATCTCTAGAGGTCCCTTCCAACCCCTACAATTCTATGATATACTCAAATCACGTGTACATGTACTTGAAAAACAGACCCAGAATCTATTCTTAACCTTGATGAAGTAAAGAGGATTTTTGCCACAGAAACTAATGGGCTGTGATTTCAGATATAGACTTGCCAGATTTTACACAGGCAGGATATGCACATAGCTCCCATCTACCACCATCCTGCTGAGATCTCATCACCCAGGCTGGCAGCATGAGCCCATCAGCGTCCCCACACACCTGCCACAGCTGGTTGTGCAACAGCAGATGGCATAAAGTCTGAAGCACTGAGTATGAAATAGGCAGTGATGGTTCACTGCAGTGGAGGAAATACCCCTCAAACAATTTCCCCACCAACATCAAGGATCCTCGCACGTTGGAGGACCAAGTCCCACACGTACAGCTGTTCCTGGCTTCAGCAGCAGAGATTAAACTTCCACTTGGCATCACTTTCACCCTTGTCCTGCGACCAGCTTAGAAACAGACACTGGATTTCTCAAAGCTTGAAGGGTTTACAGACACCAACTTTTCTCACCGTAAAACCAAATTGTTCACACTTCCCCACTGTGTTAATGCGCTGTGAAACCAAACTCAAACTGCTTCCAAGACATTGAGATGCTGTGTTCACCAGCAGCATGCAACTCCTTACATAAATAAAATTAATTTATCCAATGCTGTGGAATGAAGCTACTTGACATTAATGCCAAGGAAAATTCTTATGATTGACTAGATTTTGCAAATTAGAAAGGAATAAACTCCACTAAAATACTGCTATCACAATTTGTGCTGTATTTATTTGACAAGTTACAGCTCAGTAATCTAGTAGATATGCCGTACTACATTTTGTAAGTGTAATTAAACCTTAGTAGTATGAGACCTCACTAAAGCATCTGCAATTAAATCCTTACTGTGAGCTGTTACTGAGAGACAAGGTTTTCTTTCCTCCCTCTCTTTTTCGGAGGATTATAAAGTGAACTGCTTAATGAAGTGCGGATTATCATTATTTCACTGAACATGACTGTGACACAATATTTATACCTAGTTAATTTATCTCTGACTTTCCCATCCAGCAGGAAACTCAGAAAATGGGAAAAAGGAACGAAGAGGAAAAGGAAAGTATTATATCTTCTTGGCCTTTTTTAAGGGCAAAAACACTCGAGAAAAATCACAGAATTGTAGGGGTTGGAAGGAACCTCCAGAGATCTAGTCCAACCCACTGCCAAAGCAGCTCCCTAGCCCATGTTGCACAGGTAGGCGTCCAGGCGGGTCTGGAACGTCTCCAGAGAAGGAGACTCCACCACCTCTCTGTGCAGCCTGTGTCAGTGCTCCATCACTGCACTGTGAAGAAGTTCTCACACAGTGCAGAACTTCCTATGCTTCAGTTTGTGGCCATTTCCCCTTGTCCTATTGCCACACACTGCTGAGAAGAGTCCAGCTTCATCCCTTTGCCTCCTGCTTCTTTGATATTTATAGACAAGGATCAGATCCCCTCTGAGTCTTCTTTTTTCAAGGCTGAACAGACCCAGGTCTCTCAGCTTTTCCTCATAAGGGAGGTGTTCTATGCCCTTTATCATCTTTGTAGGCCTCCACTAGACTCCTTCAAGGAGATCCCGGTCTTTTTTGTACCAGGGAGTCCAGAATTGAACATAATACTCCAGATTCCCAAAGTTAGATGCTGTCTGGACAGTGGTCAGAAAGTGATGCTAAATATGATCCTTGACAACAGGCAGAGAAGTCAAAACTGTGAAAGAGATTCATACAATTGGGCAAGAGAGGAACCCAGTTGACAAGGAAACAACAGAGCCAGGCCCTGGACAAGGCAAGTGCACACAGATGGACAATTCCTTTGTCACAGCCCTGTTTACAAAATTGGCTGTATGACTATATGTATATATATTTGTCATATAAGTATGCCCTTTGCTGTTCAACCCTCTGGAAAAATCGGAATCAATTAGCTACAGCATAAGCATCCTCAACTCCAAATAACACCGAAGAAATGAAGTTAAATAAAAACAAAACTAAATCTAAAACGAGTTAATATTTTTCTTATTTACGTTGTTGAGCTCCCATCACACTAGACTGGGACTAGAAACTGTATGTAGAATATAAATAAGAAATTCACATTCAATCTCTTGACACTAGCAACAAGATTTCCCCAGTGCTCCTCAGAACCTGCATGATAACTTTAGCAGTCCCAGAACTGCTGTCACCCCAAACATATTGAAAAGTTGTCAGCTCCTATTTTCTAATGACAGCTAGTAGTTAAGTTTTCTGTTATACTTTAAATATATTTCACTATATTTAAATCTGTATACATTAAAAACTTGGTACTGAGATATAAACCTCACCTCATCAGATCTCATAAAAAATGTTCATGCAGATCAGGTATGTCTGACCATAATTAGTTTAGTAAAAATTCTGTTAAGTGTGGAATTTGCCTATAAAAAAGGCTGCCCAGCCTCTGGCTAACTCCTTATTATGACCTGAATCCTCTTGGTAGTGAGTTAAGAACACCTTACCACAATTAAGTGCCACATTTAGGATATATACACACTTTTGGGAAGCTGACTGGATTGTGAGAGAGGGAACAAAAAAAAGATTTGTTCCAAAATTGACTTAGTTTTTTCAGGGCAGAGGCAACATTATAATGAGGCTCATCGATTTCTAAGCACCAACTGCCACTGCAAATATCTGGAGAGCTTACACCTGAAGGAAACAGAGGAAGAATTATGTGCAGTTAAACTTCAGAACAAGAATCTATCAATTCAATCTATCTGGGGTAGTTGTTTACATTTTAGCACCTGTTCATAAAAACAGCAACTATCCTAATAGTTCTGTATTTTCAGTAGATTACGTTATTAATATTTGCCCTAATTTATAGTGACATAGGAGATGCTGAAAAACGCAGCCCGGCCATATCAATCAATTCCAGCCAGAGGTACCAGTCCACTCTTTGAGATCTTGATACTACAAATACAAAACCAAAGATCTCCAACATGCAGCACTGTGCTCCTCCACTAATCTGCAAGGCATAATTTAAAAATTTCTAAAGCAGAATGTTGGTTTTGAAGCCATTTGTCTGAGTATCAGTTATTAATCACAGTCTTTACTGCACTTTACAGGATTGCAGGAAGACCATCTGTGTTAGATGAAGGGAACTGTCTGCACAGCAGCTACTCTTGTGCTTCACCTTCTTGTGAGATCTCTCCTCCAGACTGCCTTAATAAGCTTCATTGCTCTCTTATTTGCTTTCCCTGGACAGCTCCTCGGCCTTCTATTAGTTTTTGAGTAACCCTGCCACCAGCAACACTGATCCCAAGCTGAACAAAGAGAGGCAGCTCCTTTTCTTCTCATCCCATCCTCAAACAGCTCATGATGGAGAAGAAAAATTGTAAAAGGGAAAGGAAACTTCTGCAAACATTCAAGAGAAAGGATAAATGTGGAACAGCAGTTATTGAGCCATCTGTTCATCCCAGCCTAGCTCAGAGAAAGGCAGAGGCTCACAGCTAGAAAAAAGAGCTCCTTTACCTCCTAAAGCCTGTCTGAGTCACTGGTACAGATCACCCAGGATAACTGTTTCCTTTAAAGGAAAGAAATTTTAGGATGGTCTGTTTATCATTGAATTATCTTGCAATCTAAGCCAGTGGGCACTGATGCAGAAAAAGGCTTTCCTGACAAAAAAAGGCAAATCAGGTCTCTAGAGTTTGACCTGCAAAATTTTACATGCGTGTAAAGACTTAATTCCAGCCCCACACAGCTGATGGTAGAATTTTCTATACATGAACCAGCTAGACAGTTCCAGAACAGAGAATAGTCACTCATCACATTACAATCAGAGTATGTCATAGAGGACAAACAAAGTTTTGCAGGAAGAAAACCATGTAAAAATGTAAATAAAATAATAAAAAAAAAAAAATCTCCTTTTTTAAAGTATGAAGACCACATAGGAGGTGAGGAATGGATGTTTCTAGTTGCCATCTGAATCTCTAATTTTGCAGACATAAGCAGCATAATAAAGAAGGAGGAGATGAGCAAATAATGTCAGCTTCTAAAACCCACATTGTTTCTTGTCTTGATTTATATAGAAATCTAAATACAATAAAGTATGGATTCCATTAATGGTAATTAACAGGGCAGAGGTTGTGATAAATGAGGGTATAATTACAGTATTTTTCCAGAAGAACAAAACTGAGAATAACTTTGAAAGAACATAAAAAAATATCACAAGTAAAACTGAATAGAAAGAATGCAGAGTACTCTCAGTTTAGTGAAAAATGAGAACGCTAATTATAAATCACTCAAAAGCACAGGAAAGTCCAGTTCACACTCACTATTAATTAAAGGATGTCTTCATGAATAATCTAAAAAGTGAGCTGAAATTAAATTTTCTTAAAGGATTAAAGCTGCAGAAGCAATAGAAATACTTATACCACGACAACAGACTGCCAAAGGCACACGATGTTCCAAAGTAAAGCAGAAAAGAGAAACATGTCAGAAATATTTATTTTTGAACTGCTTATAAACAAGTAAAATTGGAAGGCAGGATACCTTCAGTTTATCCCAGAACACAATGTTCAAAACCCCCTTTCCTTTCTTTCAATTACTATACAACATTAGTAGTCATTGAATTAAATTCTTTCAGTTAAGTTAGCAAAGAATTCAAGTGTTAAAATTAGATCCACTGAAATAATTATTTTTCATCTGGAAAACTGCAAGAATACACCAAAATGCATTCTGTAAACACTATTCCACTTTCCAGTAATTAAATATTCATTGGAGTACAGACAGTCTGAGTCTGCAAGCCTAGGGGTTCAGAGAAAGGAGATCAAAGCTCAAATCTTTGCTCCAAATACCACTTAAAAGAGATCAGAACATGGGTTTCCTTTGTCCTGGGAAATACGTAACTGCTTGATATTTGGGACTATAAAGTAAAGCAAATCAGCTCTGACTCCAGAGAAAATGAATTTTTCAAAGTCAAACTGGCTGTAAACATCAATCCAGCATGTTATTATTACTCTGGGGCAGTAAAATAAACATGACCAGGGAACACACTCAAGCACTGGGCTGCAATTATCCATTCTGTTTTATTGTTAGCACACATCCCGTTTTGATACTGAGCGGTGTCATGAACTGGACAGTTGAGGGGACAGTGAGTTAGCAAGATTCTCTTTCCTGCAAGACCAGGACAAACAAGTTTAGCTGTGGGGGATACAAGCAGTGCTGTGTAAGGCTAGTAAATGGGCCTCAAGTCAAGATACGGCTTGGGAAACCATAGCATTTGGCAGCAGCAGACACAGCAAATAACCAGATTAACCCACACCAGGCACTCACAGGGAAAGTGGCCAAAAAAAAGCCCACTAAGTATTTTGCTGTGAAAAATTTTACTAGCACTGAAGTGTGAAGAATTTGGAAATCAATAGTGATGCCAATTTGCCCAGACTAAACTGTAAACACAAGCAGTCATCCTCAGGAGAGAAATATCAGGAGAGATTGATACCTCCATACCGATTGTTTTGAGGCAGCTTATGTACTTCACAGTGATGAAACAACTAAATCAAAGACAGTACTAGGGAATAATTAATTTTACTAGTTAACAGAGATGCAGCACAGAATTGAGAAGAAAAAGCATATAAGGTTCAAGAGAGTGGTCAAAGGAGACTTTACAAATAATACAGCATACAACATCACTCATGGAACCTCACCTGAGATTAAAAAAAAGTCTTGCAACTTGCAGGGAGTAGATTATTGCCTAATTAAAAACAAGACCATAACTCAGATTCCTCAGAATACAAAACAGAAAAAGAAGGTTTACAACTACTAGGATCAACCCTTGATAAAGCAAACCAAAAACAGTCCAAGGAAGTTATCTAACAGAATGATCCTTATAACAAATGACAACAATTTTGCAAGAGAACACATCCAAAATCCAAAAAAAAAAAAGAGACCTGAGGCAGTAAGGGAGACAGAGTTCAAAACAGTAGCACAGCAAAACATATACACATAGTTGCATACACTGTCAAAACAAAAATAAGCCAAGAATATGCCTAGAAGACACAGAATTTCTGCACATCTATAGCATGGAGAAAAGCAGAAAAAAGTCCTCTTTGATCAGCATTTTTTGTAAGAGTAATACATGATGTTGTAAAGAAAATAGGGAAAGAAAGCAAACAAGGATCTGAGCTGATAGTTCAGACATTCATGAGCTGCCCATTCAGACCACAAGCTTGATCTGTAAGAACCCAGAAAACACTCAAGAAAAAAAGGAAGGTACCAGGACAAGAGGATTCATAAGCTCTTAATATCTAACTTTCATGAAAAAAAAAACAGCAAGTCCAACTAAGACTGCTTTAAAAATTATTCACGCAACATCTGTGAGTTGAAATCCATTTGTATGCTCTCAAACTTGGCTGCACATTCATTTGATCTTCACTTAGTTTTGTACTTTTATTGACTGACCTCACCAGACAGAAGCTGAGAGTTGGACTTAGAGGATCCTGTCACCATATGCAGCTGCTAAAACAAGAGCCAAATCCTTTTTCTAAGAGATAAAGAATGAAGCCTGAAGAGCTCTCAGATAAAAGCAGCTTCAGCAGGAACTACACAGGGCTTGGGCTTTCCTGGATACAGGGAAAAAGCAAAGAAACTGATCCAAAAGCTAACAGTGCAACAGAGTCAATGTGACGGCATGAGTGTTCTAAGGAAACTCTTGGGAGTAATTCATTAACAGAAAATTCTACTCTACAGAGACTTTAAAGTAGTTCAGCTATCAAAGAGTAACAACTCTAAGACAGTAAATTTCACTTGTATAACAAATAGATCTCAAGTAGTGTGCATTTCTGAACCACTTCCTTGGTATTAGTCTGTTCCTACAAAGGAACTAAGACTAAATTTTGCCATCTAGTCCAAGGTATTCAACTTTCCTGACACTACAATTATCACTTCTGCTTTCTTCATTACTAGCTCTGCATTATAATCACAGAAGTTATTTTAATATATGTAACATTTTTAAAACTTCCACTGGAAAAGGATAAGAAGAAATTTCAAATGTATACATTACATAAAAACTAAGCCTCTTTTATCTCTAGAAAGTGAATACTGCAATAAGCAGATGTGGGTCCTATTGATAGACACAAATTGCAGTTACAGACACCCAAAAAAAACATTACTCAGCACAGGAGATTGTTTAAAAAGAAAGTACTACTTCATAATATGCATTTTGACCCCTCTTCCCTTTAACACTTTGGTTTAAAGTCACTGGTTTTTTATTTAATGTAACTTGGAATTACATATTAATAGATTTAGGATTTGAGTCATGAATTCTCCACTGCACTGTATCTTCTATTGTCAATGTAGAGAAAATTCAGGCTTCATTAACTTTCCTGCATACCCAAATTCTCATCTCACCATAGTGTTTTAAACTCACTGTAATAAATTGGGGGCTGCAAAAAGCAGACATTAAATTCAGTTCTATCAGTGAAGAAGGCCATTCAGTCTTCCAGGAAATAATATTTCAGTTAAGCACTAGGTTTATCCACTAAAATAAAAATTAAATACAAACACATAGCCAAACATTGACCATCTATGTCACTGAAGGTGAAGAATTTAATAATATTAATAAGGAGAGCAAAGTTAAAACTATAAAAGCTTTGACATAAGAGTCTAGTTTGCACAACATTTTCTCAGACCTTGGATTATTTTAATAACATTTCACGAAACGTAAATTTTCTGATGATATTTTGAAAAAAAAAACAAAAAACAAAAAAAAAACAAGGATGACTTCAGTATTATGTAGATTCTGATAACTTTCAATTTTAAGTTTTAAAGTTTATAAAAGTTTTTCTTAAATATAAGTTTTTACTCATGTAATGAAGTTCAGGGGCTTTAGAATAAATAGCATTTGATGGACAGATTATTTCGCTTAGTGCAGTTAATGACATATCCATATACAGGGCCCAGGCATACTAAATGCACTCAAAATAATAAAGCTTGTGCTGTTTTTCAGCTTGCTAATAAAACAATGGAAACCTCTGTCTTCAGGAAAAATACACTGCTTAGCCAAAGACTGCATTGGCTTTCATATTCTGCATAGCACCATGAAAAGCAATCAGATTCTTAAAGTGCAAGATCAGAAGATGTGGAAGTCTATACTGCATAGATGTGTATAACAATTCATAATAAAAGGTTGGATGGTCTTCTATTCAATGCAATTCAACCTAATTGCTTGAGCAGAAGAAGTTTTCCATGTGGTAATATTAGATAGTATGATCTGAATCCCCCTAAGAGGGTCAAAACTAATGTACTGGTATACAACTATTAAAAATACAGCTTCTACTGTCTCAAAAATGAATAAATAAGTGTTTTCTGCATCTTCTGTATTTGTTAATAGGTTAAAAATGATTTTTGATTCATCACTTGCCCCTACTCTAGGTGACATTTTTCTGTAGCCCTGCAGCTGTATTTTCATTATGCTTATTTACAGTAAAAAGTTTACTATTAATCTTCCTTGCTTCTGGGTGAGACCACTCTTCAAACCACGACAGAGAGACTGAAAAATGGACCATTCAGAAAGAGAAACTGCTGTCAAATATATTTAGAAAACTACAGTAATGGACACTGCTCCCTATATATTTCTCTCAGCTTCCCATAAAATCTATTGGACAATAAACACTATGTGCCAAGAATGTTTTCAGTATTGCACTGTAAGAAAGAGTTCTGCTATGAAAATTTTACAGCTCAAGGCCCTGGTGCTCCAAAATATGTCAACATATTATCAATACTTAGTGCTAAGCCTGGTTCCAGTGGCACTCACAGTAGACAGAAAGTATGCCACGAGCATTAAGAAAATTGGAGCACCTAAGTACGATATTCTTTAACACTGCAGCAGAAAGTCCTCACTACCTGTGAAGTCTCAGTACAATAGCTGAATCATCAGGAGGATGAACAGATGACCATATGGTGAACCAGGAAATGAAAAATACTCTAAGAATAAAAATAGTTTCCCCAGGATTAAATATATATATATATATATATAGTAAAAATCAAATGCTGAGAAAAAACACCAAAAGATATAATCAAAATTGTATTTCCTGTTAGTTTTAGGCATCACATGCCAACATGAACTTCCTTTGGAAAGACCAGAGATATAATTTCCTATTGATTTTATGTTTCTCTTTTTCCCCCTAAAATAATTGCATTAATCAGAGAAGAAGTAAAACTCAGGAAATAGCGTATATATTTTTTTATTTATTTATTTACTCTGGAATCATGTAACACTAAGTTGATATAATCTGGCACACCTCATTAAATCAGTAGGGTTTCCAATTGTCACACAACAACAAATGTTCTTATGTGTTAGATGTGAACTACTATGCTATTATAATGTTATTTTTATTCTCATCATTTCAGCTCAGAATAGACCGGGATTTTTTCAAGCCCTCAAGTCAAAACAACACACCTTTCCCATTTACTTTGAAATACTATAGAGTTGATTTCAAAGTAGAATTCAAATTATGAAATTTATTCTGAACGTACTTCATTACAATTGATCATAATGACAGCAACATCCACCAGCAAATATTCTATTTATTACAGTGATATTTTATGAGTTAAAAGACATAATATTTTCTGAATCTCTTTCAAGACAACTGTAAAGAGATCCATCATAACCAACCTGTAGAACACAGCACGAGAGAAAGGATAACTGCAGGCTGTATAGGAACTGTTAAAACACGGCCTGAACCACTGATTGATCACCTGAGGCGAGCACTGAGTCAGCCACAGGAGCACAGGTGAAGGCAATGCATCTGTGTGACCGAAAGGGGTGGAGTCTGACTCCACCTCTCCCAGACCCCATTTAAGTGCTGACCACAACTGGGGAAGGATGTCTTGTTGGAGATCCCTCCTCTGTGGAGTTATTGGGAAACCTCAACCATCTGCAAAAGGTGAGCTTCTTTTTATTTACTGGTTGGGTTGTTTGCTTACCATATTCCTCACTATTTTCTGTGAATGTTATTCTCCTGGTGTCAACGGTTTACCGGGCATGACACCTAGGTTATTCATAGCATATTCACCCTACACTGGCCTGGAAGGAACTGCTTTATGGCTATATTTGGACATTTCTTCCAATAAAAGCAACCAGTGACCATGGGCCTATACTGAACAATGCCAGGAACCTACATCTGCTGTGCCTAAAACAATTAGAGTGCCTTAACACAGGGTACATAAAGAAGAAGGGAAAAAAGAAGGAAAAAAACATCTCCAGCTAGATAGTTTCACTTTTCTTAAACCTTGCCTTTAATCTTTCTTCCCACCACTGGCATTTCCACAGGTCTCTCATCACAGTGAGTTATCTATTTTCTTACGTACTGTGATCTTGCTAATATTTGTCACCACATCTGTTTTTTCATTATTATTTTTTCTTTCTTCTGAACCTTTAGCCTCCATGTATTCTCCTCACTTAAAACAAAATCAGAGCACTCTTTATATGTTTCATTTCCCTGGAGTGTTTTGTTTCTTCTGTGCCTCCCTAAACACCATCTGCTCAATGAATTTGATTGAGCATATGATCTCAGTGCCTGGGTCTCCCCTTGTACTTTTGTTGCTCTTTCACATTTCCTAGACTCAATGGAAATATTTTCACTTATATTCCATCAATGGCATTATTGAGAGCACAACCCTACCACAAGGAACAGGGATATATTAAATTATCCCATTTTAAGGCGTTCTACTTAAGTATTCATGGAACTGGAGAATTACTCTATAATGTATAAAGACAGAAGTTACCCATTCTAATGAATATTCAAGTATTTCATATAGAAGCAGAACATTTTCAACAGGAGAGACAGTTAAATAACATGGGGAAAAGGAATGAACACCAGATTTAATCCATCACAGTTAATAAAACATGCATTCCCCTGCAGTGTTTTTGGCAACAACCAGGCATGTATTGGGACTGACCATGGCACAGACTGCTCACAACAAGCAGCTGTGTAAGGTTTCAATACAGTAGCATTAACACAGATGTTACTTTATGTAAGGAATTTCAAACTGAGCTTCTGAAGAAGAGAGATCTTAATCTGAATTCAAACTTTGAATCAGAAAGTGCCTTCATCTGAAGTGTTATGGGGTAGTGCAAAACAGCCGAGAAGAACAGACTTAGTCTCATGTCTTCCACCAAAGATTGTTCAGATAGGAGTAGTGTTAACTACTACTGTATAATTATTATACTTTCTGAAAGTGGAAGGCATCCAGAAGAGCTTGCCAAATAATCATCTGTCCTTTTTAGTTTTAGGTTTGATTTTTTTTTTTTTTAATTTAAATAGAAACAGTTTTTAGAAACAGTATTTTTTTCTTCCATTTAAAGCTAGATAGCACTGGAAAAAGAATGAAAGAACTTAAACTGCATCAAGTGCAACAAAATCATGCAACTGAGTAAAAGCAAAAGTTATTCAGTATCTCTCATTCTTAAATAATTAAAAGCTTACTTTAGAAAGAAGCCCACATGTAGTATGTTAATTTATTCTTTTTAAACCCAAAAAGCAAAAATCTACGTTTCAGAAAAGTTCAAGATGACAAAACAGAGAACTGCATGCATATTCAGCAATTTACTACCAGTATGTCATCAAATGGGAAGTTAGAGAGTAGAATGTTTTCCTTTAGGCAATCATTTAGTGTTCTGACATTTCTAAAACGGGACACTTAACAGTGAGTAATACCACAGAAAATATCTTCATTAAATAGTAATAAAAGCAGAGGGAAAATGAGGTGAAGTGTGAAGGTCTTAATGCCCCAATTTGTTTAATTACGTGCTTTATGAGGCCTTCCACCCCCTCCCCCGCCACACACACACTCTGCCAGGCTGTGCAATTTACTCACTAGATTTTAGATATCAAACTAACTTTACATGTTAGATTGTTCCCAACAGGTTTCCACAGTAAAAGGTGTAACTTAACCCTTTTTCTGTTAACCCTGGAATACAAACTGAGAAAGGAAGAATAAGACAAAACCCAAGAGGGGAAGGAAACATGAAGTAAAGATGAGAGCAGAAGAAAAGAAGTTAGGGAGATCCAGGAGAAGGTGACATAAGAGTTAAGAAAAGTAAGAGACCACTTACAGGAAATGTCAGAATACTTGCACCTGACTAATGAGCATTTATTACTGTGCTTCAGATTTCATCCTGGAAGCTTACATATATAGGGAAATAGTAAGAGCTTATCACCAGCAAATAGGTCATCCCACCACAGCATACATTCAGGAAGCCTTCTGCTCTGATGGATGGATACACACTCATGATGACTACTGCTGGCATAACCAGCCGCTCATGCAGTAACACTTGCAACATGATACTTACAACTGATGCTTCTTCATCTCTAGAGGATGGGACTAAAGGACAGTAGAAGAAGGGATACAGTAAACAAAATGTTCAGGTTGGATATCAGGAAAAATTTCTTCCCAGATAGAGTGGTAAGGTATTGGAACAGGCTGTCGAGGAAATTGGTGGAGGCAAGGTCCCAGGAGGTTTTGAAGATAAGGGTAGATTTGGAACTGAGGGGTATGTTTTAGTGGGCATGGTAGTGATGGACTGATGGTTGAACTTGCTGAACTTAGAGGTCTTTTCCAAACTTAATGATTCTATGACTGTATGAAGTAGCAAAGCGACCAGGTAGGATGAGAAGTTATACTTCATACATGACATGTGCTGCCAAATGTAGGACAAACAACTCTGTGGTTAGAAAAACATACAAAAAGCAATCAAAAATAAAGAACATTAAAAGAACAAGAGTAAACAAATATTGAAGTTGAGATCAAATACATTTAGTACTATGTCACAAGAATGTTGAAACTCATTGATGAAAGCTATCACGTATGGATCTTGGACCTTGAGACAACACTGCATTCTTTCATCTGTGAAATTATGAACAACGTACTGTATAATTTTTAACAATATCTGTTACAAGATTCCTGAATAATTCAGGTATGAAGGTTCCAAGAACCTAGTTTGACATTAGATTAACTTTACTGAAAGCTGAACTGTACGCTTGAGAGCTTTAATTACAAATATGATAGGTTAGATCTCAGTAAAATATAACATCTGAAGCAGGGAGGAGGGTGCATATTCATCTTCGTTTGCAGATGGAATGATTGCATAAGTTCTCAAAGTTATTTTTTTCCACCTGCACAGATAAAGCACAGTTCTAATAAAATTTCTGTCTAGAGTTATTTTTCAGGAGTGTAGTCGTATTTTTCCTGATCTGAACACTTTTGTCTTCCCTTTTTCGTTGTTTCAGTTTAAACACCCAAGCCAAGTATATAAATCCAGGTAGTATCATAAATTTAGTAAGTATCTGAAATATTTTTTTATTTCTTCCACATCGTAAATGTGTCAGTTAAGTCCAAATGCCAATTCTATTTCTTCCCGCTCTCTCTCTCTCTCTGCATCTTAAATATACAGTCAAGTCTACCATAATTATTTTTTCCCTGAAATAAGGAAGAATATCCCACCCTGACTGTGGAGTATGTGTTTGAAAGCCATGCTCCTCCTTTCATGCACTATTTCATATGCACCCCTTTTAAAAACAACCAACTTTTTTTTCTAGAAATGCAGTCCCTTCCTGCGTAGGTATCTGCTGTAACCACACTTCTCTAATGTCCAAATGCCCATTGCAAAATGGCAATATCAAGGATTTGGTTTCTCAGAAGATTTAATTCTCATCAACTGTTGCATGATCTTGAGCATATTTGCGGTAACCCAAGGCATTAGCTGAGTTAGTAACAAGTAAGTGCTCTTCCTGAGTGCACCAAAAATGAGCCATTGGAGAAGGACAAAGGAGAGTTACACACATGGAAAGAGAGAGTTGTTCTCCTTTGTTCAAACTGACTTCGATGATTAAGGAAAAAAGCCAGGAAGGGACAGTATAGATTGCCTAATTCATCTTTACTCCATGATAAGAGAGCTGGGAAAGAAAAAGTACTTCCGTAAGATAGATCTGA
This sequence comes from Callipepla californica brunnescens, assembly GCA_023055505.1. NCBI lineage: Eukaryota > Metazoa > Chordata > Aves > Galliformes > Odontophoridae > Callipepla > Callipepla californica. The sequence continues at coordinate 6,751,610 of JALIRH010000001.1, forward strand.
CAGGATACCAATCACCAGAAATAACTCATAGAATCTCCATACAAATACAGTACTCTGTAGGGAGAACTGCTGTTGTTGTGTTCTGGGGAACACTGAGGAATTCAAAGACAATGGAGAACCCACAAGACCTGCTTGTAAACATGGAGAAAACCGAAAAAAATCTTAAGTATATTTCAACTGCAATTAACAAGTATGTTTTCTATATACACTTAGAAATGTTATGTGCTAGAATAAAAGGTTCTACTTATACACAATAGCTTATGCAGACAGTTCCAGTAAGGGGAAACAATTGTGGAGAAATACTGAAACAAGGAATTGCATTAGGAACATCATGCCCGTTGTTTTGAGATCTGAAGTTTTTTTTTTTTTTTTTTTTTTTTTTTGAGAGTGAAACTAAATAATAATAATAATAATATCAAATTTCTCCTATCTATATGAATGAGAATGATTATGATAAACTTTCAAAGACCTCCTGCAAGCTTTTCACTGTAAACATTACAGAAAAACTACATAATTTGTATACCATTTATACAAACATCTGAAGATGCACAATGAGGACCAGGTATGACAAGTATGACATTTTGGACAAGAAAATAACCCATACTACTGCTTTTTCTTTGCAATTCATTGCTTGTGACTCATTGCACTTGCTACAATTTATCTCCTGCTGTGATAACTGACAGAAACATATTTTTATTTTAAGCTTTGTTATATCTCATCCTAAATCCTTAACATATTCTATAAGAAAGTAAAAGTACTATTAAAGCTTTCCTTTTTTTATGGTTTATTACTGGTAAAGTGAATCAATATGATCAACTACCTGAACTCAAAATGAAACATTTACCATTATTAAAAAATTAAGTCATATTTATTAATGTCTTTTTATTACAGTGTAGCCTTTTTGTCAAAATAGATTTTCAGCATCTATTAAACAGAAACAATTCAGTACAAAAAGCCTTTTCATAAATACTGAAATTGCAATCTGCAAATATGACATGGAAAGTAAACATCTAAACAAAAGCCCTTGTGTCTTAGAAAATACTTCTAACAATCTTCTTGATTTGGAGATTAAAGAAGGTCAAAAATGTATTACTTGAGATTATCCAAAGTTGGATAATCTAGAGATGGATTCATCTGAAATTCTACCTCAGCCTTGCAGAGAATATTCTTAAAAATATGTACTGCCATTATTTTGAGCTCATACTTTTCCAAGATAAGTCCGAACAAAAATTATTGAAAAAATCTATTCCATCTGCATCTGTGTTCTAATAACATTACAAAAGTGTGCCAAACCACGTCAGAATAATGTTCTATGTGAATTTCAGAAGTACAAAGACAGCAGCTGAACCCTTCTTTAAACTTTAGGGAAATAAGTTAACTGGAGTTTGTGCCTCTAAACTATCTTCCTGTAATTTTGTTATATTAGGGTGTAGTGGGGGAGGGAAACTAGCAGTATTAAAACTTGAAGTAGATCAATAATGGAACAAATCTATTAATTGACTTATTTAATATTCACCTGGACAAATGTACATACTGCGTGTATGAGGCAGATGTATGAATCTATACTTGCTATATCTGCTACTAGCATGAAGTACATTTTCTTCCCACTTGACAAATGATAATGAATAAAAAAAATAAAAAATAAAAAAAATAAAAATCAATGATAAAGGCCAGTGTCCACCAAACCATTTACTTTTAGAATGCTGAACAAGTATTTCTTTTTCTGAGAATACTCGTGTATTTGTGCTCTGAAATTTTAAACTGAGCTGCATGGAATTTAATAATAAACCATATTTCTGAAAATTCATACTCAGAATTGTTAGTTGGCCATTATAAATCAATAGCATAGAACACATTTTATTCTCCTCTGCCTTCCAGAGCATTAATGTATTAAAGAACAATTTCTGTTCTTGATAGTGACAGGTACTTGTAGAATCTTGAAATAGTATTAGTTTTCTTAATATTGTCCCAAACAAAAAAAAATAAAGACAGTAAAATTGGGTAGACTAGGAAATGTAAGTGCTCACAGATAATCATTCCTGGTAACTGAAAGAGATAAACTCTGTTCTGCTCCAGCTACACTAGGAAGCTCAGTGATGTCTCTAAAATATCTGCAAGATTAAATTACATAATTACTATTGATGTCACCCATTGCATTTTGATGCTGAGATTATCAGCTATGATATTAGTACAGAACTGGAGTCTATGATATGTGTTAACAGGATATACAGCAGTGCCAACACTTATAAAAATTACCATTCTGTTTTTTTTTTTTTTTTTCCAATCTGTACACTTTCCTTCTGCAAGATAGTTTTGTCTGTAATAATGAGTCCTGTAGGGGCTAGCTCCATTTTGAGCCTGCCTACATGTTCTCCTTGCCCGAACACAAAATTTGACTCAACTCAAATGACTTGGTTAGAATTTTGGTGGTAAAATAAGTTTAATGTTTTCACTAAAATTCAGACATTCAGACACAAGCAGTGTATCTGTGTGTGTGTTCATGCAGACCAGAACATACTATTCGTACACATGAACACAATCTCTTAATGAAATCCTGGGTCAGCGATTGTCTCACATATCAACTCTGACAGCACAGTTAATGCATAGTCCAACAGAAGTACAGCATAAGTTTATATGCATAATTTAACAAAGAATTTGCTTATTCCATCATTAAGTTGCTCAGATGGAATCTATAGTCTTCACTCTGAATCCTTTAGGATCGATTTGTCATGTATTTATAAGAAACTTTCTCTAAGTTAAACTCAATTTCTGTCTAGGCTTCTGTCTAGAATTGTATGCATAGCAAATAGAACAAAGCAATAACAAAAATAAAGTCTGTGTCCTGGAGAGCTTGTAATAATACAGACTTCATGCTTCATTGAGAAGCTGTAAAAATATATTGTCCATATTTATGCTTTATCCCTATAGGAATTCTATAAGTTTCACAGATTATATTCTATAAACAAACAAGAGTCTTTACAGAAGAACAAGAGCAACATTCTGTTTTTCTGCTCTGAACTGTTCCTTTCAGCTTTCTGTAACACAGTTTCTTTTTGGAAACCAAAAGAAGAGCCAATAAATTAAATAAAATTAAAAGCTAATTTCTAGTTGTGGGTATTAAAAAGGATCATTTTATGATTTTTTTTATTGTAACAACATTTTCAAGACAGTGAAGTCAGTGAAATAAGATCTTCTGCCCAAAAAATTAAAAAAACAAAATTTCTTATCACTGAAGAATTTAGATGTTTGGGACATATTTTTAAAACTGGCAAAATGTAAAGTTGAGCTGGACAAATCCCAGTAAATATTTCACGGGGGGGAGTAACCTTTCCTCTCTTATCTCTGCTGACTAACAGAAACAATTATTATTACAAGCTAACCACTGTGAGAATACAAAGATTTTTAATTTCTCACTGTAATACTGTAACATTTGTGCTTAACTAACACACAGATGTACTGCCCTTTACTTGCCAACAAATGCTTGCTATCTGTACTGATCTGCAATTCCAGAGAAAGCCATCTCCGCAAGAGACAGTAACTCAAAATGTCATTTGAGCAATCTTATTGGAGAAAAAAAGTGTCTGTGATTAAATTTGTTTAACATACACTAAGCATTTCATTATCTTATGAACCTCACCACATTTCCTCAACCCTTATTAAATTTATTTCACTCAATTGACTATGTGGCATAAGCTTAAATGCTAAGTTGACTCCTAAGACTTCGCCAATGTATACAAAGGCATAAAATGAAATTGGATTTTAATTTCAGCATCAAGAGAACATCATTTTCTACCGAAAATGCAAGCATGCTCATTCTAGCTTGATATTCAGAATACAACAATAACCACTTCCAAAGGATTCAGTGAACTAGAAATGATTCATGGGTTACATCACATGCCTTATGCTAGGTCCATTTCAGTCCAGTGGAGATCAACCTACTCCCCCTTGGATCAGGCTGGTAAGTGTTCATCAAACCAGATACTCTGTTCAGTCACAAAGGGGAAAGCTCTTCCTCCATTTAAACAAACCAAGATTGAGGTATCAATTGTGTAAAGATTAGGGTGAGAAAATTTCAGCATTTCTAATCCTTCTTCATATGTGATAAAAAAAAGCATTCAAAAACTTTCAGTGTGCCAGTGCAATTCCCATCTGTGATAATGGTTGTAGGAAGAACCCAGGGAACTACAGGCCTGTCAGCCTGACCTTGGTGCCAGGGAAGATAATGGAGCAGATTGTCCCAAGAGAGATCACACTGCATGTGCAGGACAACCAAAGCATCAGGCCTAGCCAGCATGGATTCATGAAGGGCAGGTCCTGCTTGACCAGCCTGATCCCCTTCTATGGTGCAGTGATCCACCTGATGGATGAGGGAAAGGCTGTTGATACAGTCTACCTAGACTTCAACAAAGCCTTTGACACTGTCTCCCACAGTACTCTCCTGCAGAAGCTGGCAGCTCAAGGCTTGGACAGGTACACTCTTTGTTGGGTAAGGAACTGACTGGAGAACCAGTCCCAGAGAGTGGTGGTGAAGTTAAAGCCAGCTGGCAACTGGTCACAAGTGTTGAGACCTGTCCTCTTGGATATCTTTATTGATGACCTGGATGTGGACATTGAAAGCATCCTCACCAAGTCAGCTGAATACATCAATCTGCTCGGGGGTTGTGAGGCCCTACAGACCAATCTGGACAGGCTGGAGAGCTGGGCTGAAGCCAATGGGATGAGGTTCAACAAGATCAAGTGCCACATCCTGCACTTTGGCCAAACCTCAGGCAGTGCTACAGGCCTAAAGCAGAGGGGCTGAAAGCCTATATAGAGGAAACAAACCAGGGATACTGGTCAATGCTCAGCTGAACATGAGACAGCAGTGTGCCCAGGCGGCCAAAAAGGCCAAGGGCATCCTGGATTGTATTAGAAATAGTGTTGCCAGCAAGAACAGAGAAGTAACTGTCCCCCTGTACACAGCACTGGTGAGGCCATGCCTTGAGTACTACATTCAGTTTTGGGCCCCTCACTGCAAAGACATAGCTGCCCTGGAGCACATTCAGAGAAGGACAATGAAGCTGGTGAGGGGTCTAGAGCACAGCCCTTATGAGGAGCAGCTGAAGGAGCTGGATTGTTCAGTCTGAAGAAGAGGAAGATCATGAGAGACCTTATTCTCTTTATAGCTACCTGAAAGGTGGGGAATGGGCTGCCTAGGGAGGTGGTGGAGACACAGACCCTGGAGGTTTTCAAGGAATTTTTAGACATTGTGTTGAGTGACATGGTTTAGTGAGAACTACTGGTGGCAGGAAGATGGTTGGACTGGATGATCTTGTAGGTCTTTTCCAAACTTGATGATTCTAGGATTCATCCTTGTTTGTTCCTGCTTTGTGTTTCACAAGAAGCCTTCCACACAAGATTTAACAGCAAAACCAGAATGCTGTTCAAAGTTTAAAGGGCTGACATGAGAACTTCTTAGATTACTAGAATAGCCTTTAGTTGGCTGAGTCACCATACAGCTTCAAATAAAAACATGCCCATAATGCAAAACCTGTTTTGAAAGGGTAGGAGTGTGGCCTCAGGTTTCAGATGGAGTTAAGAGTGTATTTCGTGAATCTCATACTTCTGACTTGAAGGCTCATCCTGTTTGCAGAATTCCTTGAAAAATCCATCTGAACCTGCACATAGTCAACTTGTCTGGGGACAGGATGTCTGTGCTTTCCACATTAGTACTAGAGGGAAAATGATGAGTATTAAATTTCATAAACGAAGTCATACATTCAATTAAAAATATACAATAGTTAAAGTTAACAATGTCCCTCCTTTAGGACATTTATCAGAGTAAATATTTTCCACATAAATTCACAAAGAAAGTCTTAGAGATACCCCAAGACATTTTTTACTGGACTGACTTTGTCTCTCAGCAATTGTATTTCTGTGGAATATATTTTGCTACATTGATTTTCAGGATTATGCTTTTCAGCACTCAAAAGATCACTAAACTCACTTGCAGGCTGTCCTAATCAAGTAATTTATACCAGTATTGCAAGATCTGCTAGTCCTATATTCCTATCTACTGATAATGCAACAGTTTAAAGGTCAGCAGCACAACCTGAACAACGCACTGTCAGGCCTAAAAGCAAGGACAAGTTCAGCAGACAAAGAAAAGAAAGTCTCCATGTTTTACCACATGCAGGAACCTTCCTTTGTAAGCTTCTAGAAGTCCATCAGTTTTATGCTGAGTTGAACATCAACTTTCTCTCAGAGGAAGATCAAATTTGCTCTAATTTACCATTTTCCATCAGGCCCTCTAACTCTTGAGCATGAACAAAAGCAGAACAGGTCCCACCACTTTAAATTGAGCATTCCAAGCATAAGTTATCATGACAGCATATTTTACCCAGAAGTATAATTACAGCATCTCCAAGATGCTAGCTAAGACAAAAAAAAGCTGCATAGCTAAACAGATGTTTGTGCATGTTGCTAAAAAATTTCCCTCATGCTTGCAGAATCAAACAGGAGGGAGAGAGAAACATCAAAGGAAAGCAGGTCATGTGCATGAAAGTACAAGCACCCTCTGCACCACCAGATTTTATCATGCTGTGCAGGCAGCACCCCAAGCTGAACAAAAATCCTGCTGAACATCACAGAGACTTTTGTCTCCAGCAAACAATGTCCTAAAATGTTCCCAGAGCTCTGTCATGAAAGGCTTCAGTGGTTGGCAGGAATGCTAACCTCATTTGTGCATGTATTACAAAAATAATAATAATAATATAAGCTAATGCTCCAGTATGCTTGTCTTCTGTGCTGAGGTCTGCAAGAGTGTCATGAAGCACCTGTCAGGACAGGATACAGTGTCATTCTATCACCTAACCAAACCTGCTTCAGTGCCCAAGTAAACCACAGGAGTAAAATTAAAATAAAAACAGTGTGAGATAATTGCTGATTTACACCACTTTTCTCATGACTGGGAAGGATGAGACATACAGCCTACAATTCTGAAGGACCCAAGCAAAAAAGTCATGTCACAGAGTTGATCTAGATTCAAGTAAAGTGTTCATTAAACAACAGACACACTTACTCACCTGGTGCTGGTAACACGGTATCCAGCCCACCCCCAGGTCAGAGCCCTTACTCACTGATACTATCTGGTGGGGAAAATAGTTTCAAAATGTCTCTAGTGAGGGCTGACAGGCACTTCCAGATAAGCATAAAGGAGTTTCTCTCTTCTCTCCTTATTCACTATCTTTAAGTGAAGGACTATCCACCTTTCCCAACTTGTTTTATTTTTTTCCCCCAACAGTGATAGATGCTTTTAGCCTCATTTTGACAGCCAGGAAGTTAGTCTTCCCACCTCCTTGGAAAAAGGAAGCTATCAGTCAGTTCCAAGGGTGATACAGAGAAGGAGCTTGCTTTGGATATTCTGAGCCTTCACACACTAGATGCCCAAGTCAAGTAGCCTTTGGATCTGTAAACTAGTGCTTCAAAAATTCCACAGGCCTTGATTTTACATGATGTGAGAGAGAAATATGCTACCCTGAACTCCATAATGCTCAGGTCCATTCCAAGAGAGCACTGCACTTCGGTCACAGAAGCCCCCTACATGCTGCACTGCCAATCAAGATAACAACGACTGAATGTACTCTTTCACTTTCAGCACACATACAGCCCTACCATTTTTTCCTCACAGTTCTTCATACGTATCTTGGATGGGACCCAACCAGGAAACTTTTATAAATTTTCAGTTTCAGAAAGATTTTTTCCATATTACTAAGTTTGTGATCATAAAACAGCAACAAAATAAAGGGCTGTGCATACCTCTGACAACAGTTTTTGAAGTCTTCCCGTTACAACATTTGAGAAGCCTAAGAAGGCAAGAAAGAGATCTGCAGAATGGAATCTAGCTTAAGAGTGTAAGCATATGTAAACACTATATTATAAAATGCTGTAACACAGCTGACAGCTCACATGAAGATGGAGGCCCTCTGCTTTCCTCCCAGTTAAAGTCTGGCTGCATACATCAACCAATGTGATGCCTCTAACACACCAATGTTTCAACATTAAGAATGAAATGAGCAATGTCAAACAAAACTTGGAGTGTAAGAAGTCTTCCTACAGACTACTTAATGGCTTATTTCTCATTAACAGGAAAAAAAAGATATCTGATGTAGTCCTAAACAGTAATTGTCATCAATGACACCAGCACCCTTCCAAACTCTGGATTCATCTTCCCAAGTAAATGAGAACTCGTTTTTCTCTTCAAACACTGGAGATAGCATTCTCAATCAATACCTCTGCTCTTCCACTGACTCTGAACAGCTCTGCTGCCAGTAAAACATTTAGCACCAAGCAGTAGCATCTTTGAAACAAACCAAAAAAAACAACAGTTCCTATATTATGAATGTACTTCTACATCTCACCAAATACCAGGACTTTCTAGATAGCTACAGCAGAAAGGTTTGTGACTAAAGTCAAATTTCTGTTACGAAAACAAAGAAACACCAGCTGACTTATAAGCAATCTTCTTGCTGATATCTGAGCTTTATGAGAATTATGCCTGCAACTAGAATCAGCCACATATTTCATCACGCTGTTTTCAGACTGCAGTAATACTACTGTGTTACCCCTGTGGGGGTGGCTTTTTTTAGGTTTTCAGTGCATTGCCTCTTGCTGTGTTGTATTCATTCCCTGGAGTGGTCACACATACTGGGTGACCCTACAGGATTACACTGACACCTTGCTTGTCAAGGTGTTAGCTTGACCCAGTAAACAAGCTTAGTCATAATCTTGTGACAGCTAGAAAATGTATTTCCCTTTAGAGCTCTGCTGAAAGAAGCCTTTCCTGTCTTAGAAAATTTTGTCTAGGCAAGGCACTTAAATTAAATTACTCTGGAGATCTTACCATGTTAGAGATTTACTGTTACTCCAACATCATCACAGGGAGCATTTCACAGCTCCTGTAGGATCTATGTTGAGCACTTCCCCATGTTTTGTGGAACTATATATTGCCTGCTTTTAAAAGTATTTTGTTGCACACTATAGATTTTGCAAAGAGCATTCTCTTATTTTTAGCATCATTACAGATTGAAGATTTTAGGCATTCCTTCTGATATTCATCAGCAGACTTCCCACTGTGATCTTAGGTTTTACACAGTGGTATAGGAGAACAGGAAGACAACATAATCACATTGACACAGACAAACAGACGGGTTTCACAGCCTTTCACAGCACAAATCCTAGCCTACAGCATCAACTATGGGGAATCTGGCTCACCAAAAAGGCAGTTACACAACACAGCGTGCAGCAACTCAAACCATGTTCGAGTTGACCTGGATGAGGGCATTGAGTGGACCCTCAGTAAGTTTGAGGATTACACCAATTTGGCTGGAAGCGTCAATCTGCCTGCAGGTACCAAGGCCCTGCAGAGGGATAGGCTGGATCACTGGGCTGAAGCCAACGAGACAAGGTTCAACAAGACCAAGTGCCAGATCTCACACTTTGGCTAAAATAATCTCAGGCAATGCTACAGGCTTAGGCAAAGTGGTTGGAAGTCTGTGTAGAAGAAGCAGACCTGGGGGATACTGGTCAATGCTCATCTGCACGTGAGCCAGCAGTGTGCTCAAGTGGCTAAAAAGGCCAATGGAATCCTTGGTCTTCTCCAGCCTTGGTGATCTTATGATTCTACGTCTCATCTACAACTCCCATCCTTCTGTTTATATTCAACCATGTGAAACATTCAAAGAGCTCGTCCTTGAGCAGCACATGCTTCTCTTTCACCTAGAGCACTGGGGTGACTAAAGCTTAGGTGTATAACTGTTTACCTCCCAGTGTAGGAAGCATGGCTAGCCATAACCATATTTTGCACATCAAAGGGATTACATCACTTAGCAAAGGATTAGGAACCTGATTCCAGACTGCCTCCCAAATCCAGCAGGATGCCCCTGACACAGACATGTAAGAGGAGTAAATCCTCTGATTTCACTAGGCATCTCAGACAGCCCTTTTTAGAGCTTCACTGTGTTTCTCCCAGCTGAATGTTCTTTCACTGCTTACCACTTTACTGTGTTGTGCCCTTTATGTTCCTTGCTGATGACACTCAATGGTCTTAGATTCAAGATCTTATCAGTAAAAAAAGAACACGCAGAAAAAAATTACTGACAGTAGAATTAATGTTTCAGTAGTCTAATACTCAAGTTATCTAATACAAAAAACTCCATTAATAATAGCTATACCAAACATTTTATTTCACATCGTGCTCCTTCTTCCTGTTCTTAGGGCTTACAGTTACAATCTTCCTCAAATAAGAGAAGGGAAAACTTGAGCTCCTTGCTGGGAGCAAGATGTTCACAGTGGTGAGAGTATCTTTCTTTCTATTCTGTGCTACACCTGGAGCTACATCTGTGTTTTCTTATCACACGCTGCCTCCTTCTTGCTGCTTCCTCACTGAAATCTGCAAGTTGCATCCCAAGATGCAGCTGACATTCACAAGGCAGTGCCTCTCCAGGTCTGCCACACCCTTATCATCCAGGGCGTCACAGCCTCAGCTCACACACAGTGACACTACAGTCACTTTAGCACATGGGTATTGCTAAAACAAGCTGAAATCATGCCAAGACAAATCTAGACAAGTCTTGACACTCTGCCCTGTCAGGGCAGTCCGAAGTATTTGGCCTTTTACAAGTAAAGAAAAAAAAAAATCCCTTCCCCTTTCTACGCCCTTTCTCACTAACCTCTACTCCTCACATGCAGTTGCCTACCAGTATTGGGTATGAGCTATCTATGCTATAGGTTTGCTCTCCCTTATTATTTGTAAATCACAAGTTTGAAGGAGATAGAATGGAGATTAGCTGGAAGGCTTTGTCTACATCAAGGGAACAAACGATGTTCTTTTGAAGTAAGGACACAGTGCTCTATCAGATTTTCCTTTCGGCAGCCAGTTTATGTTACAACTGAAAAACCATTTCCCCTGTTGCTATTGCGAGCCTGAAAAAAAATACTGCTAGAGGAACCCGATCATCTCTGTTGCATTGGAAGTTCAGCTTTTTATCTTTAATCTTTAACTTAAATCTTCCAGAATCATCAAGGTTAGAAAAGACCTCCAAGTCTTAATTTGGAATGTGTATCTAAAGTAGTATTGTTTTTCTTTTCTCCTGTTGCTTCTATACTTCATCACTGTTTGCACTATTAGCTTATTGCCTTTATAGAGAGTAGGTAAGGCTTATAGCTTAAAAGAGCTGATAAATGTCTCACAAAGATCTTTCTGCAATGCATTTAACACCAGGTAATGCAAATAGAATTACTTTTGGACACAAAATTAATCACAGAACTCAGGCACCGCTATTCCTTTGTCACTCCCTCTTTAAGGGCAGCAATTTATGCAACAGCTTGAAACAAAATTCCTTGATTTTCATTTTATCCTAATTCTGTAAGCATACCAACAAACATATCTGTAGAGCTCCACAAATACTATTTAGTCAAAAAAAAAAAAAAAAAACACAAAAAACAACTATTGTAGTAAGGGAAAAACAATGTAAGAATGGTTCACTGATTTGTTAGTGCTATTTAAAAGAAAATAGGTCGCATTAAGTTTAAAATAACAGGAAACATTAATAACTGCTTTTGGACTCCATTTTTGAAGAACTGGAATTTTTACAGAGTTTTTAAAATCAATGGTCATTGATATTTTTATACTAGAAATAACAGAAAAGCCCAGGTAAACATTCTGTTCAATACACAGAGATACAAACAAATAATAAGAGTTCCTAGAACAATTAAGTAGTTATTACTAGAAAAGAATTACATACACTATACATAGACCCCTTATTCCACTAAAGAGGATAGAAAGATTTAACTGACCACGCTCACATCTTACAGATATGAACGAGACGCTGATGAAAGGCTAGCAAACCACAAAGCAGTACTGAAGTATCAACAAAATCTGGGACTTCCTAAATGAGACATTTGTCAGCTGCTGCCACTTTTCTCTGCTTAATTTAGCACAAATTGTTATTTCAGGATGCAATGATTGCTGTAAAGTGGTTTATTATTTAAATCATTGTGGTATTTGAATATAGGACTCAAAATCTAGAGACCATATTCACTGGATGCATATATATCGTTTTAGATGGTTGTGAATGACAAAAGCAAGAGACTGACAATGACTTGTAAACAGGTTGTGTTCAGTGAAGTGTGGAAGATAACCCAAGCCCCACTGAAGATATTGGTTCTCAGATTTCTGTATCATTCTTTGCAATATCCTGTTACAAAATCCCCTTTTTTTTTTTTTCCCCACCACGTGCTGCCTATGGCTGTGGCTTCAGAGGGGTGCCAGAATTTCCTTCCTGACTCATGGCCTGAAATACAAGCAGAGCAGCTGGAAATTGCAGCCAACTGCAATTTCATCTTCTTAGTGATTTATATTTATGAAGTTAAAAGGTAGAAAGGTTTTACATTTATACCGACGATTAGTGCACAAAAAATCTGGAAGTTAATTTTGATTTGAACAGTGAAAGACTAAACACAGATCTATGCAACTTCAGAACCATAATTTATTTAATGCTTTTTCTTCTCTTGTACTGTAGGGGCAAATTTACATTCATCCAATGCACTCCTGTAATGCCAACGAGCCCCTCATCCTTTTCCCCTAAAGAAAAGAATGACTGCAAAACTTGATCCTTATTTAATGGATTCATCCTATACTGCAAATCATAACATTCTAGATATATATGGAATGGCTATTTATTTTCCAGAATATGTTGTCAATTCCTCATGGGGAAAACTTCAGATTGCTCTGAACATAGTATATCTCTGACCCCAGGAACAAGAGCAACACTCCTCTGCACGGTCCCAGCAGACCTGTCTCTCCACACAGTTTACCGTTGTATGTTTAATGGTGCTCAGACTGAGCAAGCTCCCAAGACTGAACAGTTTTCACTTTTGTTTATAGGTCCTTCCTCTACACACTGGAGGAATACAGGGCAGGATGGCCTGGCATCAAGACCCTTCTCTTTATGACTGAGCCTTGGAGCTCACTCAGTCTTGGTATTTATGGCTACTAAGTGGTGTCTGGAAGCAATACCCTGGCAAGACGCTGACTGTAATTCAGGCACTGCTCCTATAACAGAAATCTTCTCTCTTGCATACAGCCCAGACTATTTCTCTCTCATATTTATATTCTGAACTGTGAGCTGTTAAAGTTCATGCTATGTAACTTGACTTATATAAATGTTAATGGAACATCTCCTTGTCCTTCTCAAAACTGCATACTCATCCAGACTTGAAGTACATTTAACAGCATCACAAGTGGTGGGACAGTTCAAATATCTTTGACCACTGACTACCATCAGAAATAGACATGCCACTGTCTTCATGTGTAAAATAAGAAACGAGCAATATGCCATAATTTACATTCTCACATGTGATACATTTTTTGAAAGACAACTCACTTGATATAGCTTATTTATGGGGAATCCACAGTCATCATAGAATGGCTTATACTGGAACGGACCTCAAATATCGCCCGGTTTTAACCCCCTGCTGTGGACAGTGTTGCCAACCACTAGATCAGGCTGCCCAGGGCTCCACCCAAGCCAGCCTTCAGCACCTCCAGAGTCGATGTATTGACAACTTCTTCAGTCAGCCTGCTCCAGTGCCTCACCACTCTCCAAGAAAAGGATTTCTTCCTAACATATAACCTAAGTTTTTCTACTTTTAGTTTAAAGTCATTCACATTCATCCTATCACTAACAAACCATGTAAGAAGTCAGACTCCCTCTGGTTTATAAAGCTTCCTTCACTACTGGAAGGCCACAATTAGGTCAATGAGAAATCCACCTCAGACTATAAACTTGAGCTTATTAGGTAATTTTTTATCAAACTGGGTGCTAAAACATTTCAGTTAATTTCACATTACTCAAAATTAGTTTTAACTATGGGAACTTTATCTAGAGATTTCCTGGGTCCTACCTCTAAGTTTCCTCTTCTAGATAAAAAAAATTGTCCACTTATTTCATTTATAATGGAAAGTTTAGTAAAACATGTATTTAATAAAACTAATGAGAAACTGTGGCATTCAAATACCTTAAATATTTTTTATTTTAGAACTCCTGAGAGTACTTAAGAGACATTATCTAAGATGTTCTAGCTATCTTACAAGTCATAAAAGAAATGTTCATTCATAAAATGCACTAATCTGTTTCTACTCTAGAATTTAGAAAGCCTCATGGAGACACTCAAAACCCACCTGGATCCACCCCTAAGCTCGGTGCTCCTGTTCTAGCAGGGGAACTGGACTAGATGATCTTTTGAGGTCCCTTCCAGTCCCTGACATTCTGTGATCACCATATTTTGAAGTTTGAAGAATGGGTAACTTTACTCTTATTTTCTACATTCTTAAAAATGGAATTAGCTAAGAAAATAAGTAAATCAAGCTAATTTTAATCTGACAACACTGCATTTAAATATAAATCAAATGCATCAAGAATATAATAACAGACTGATAAGAAAATACTGAATTCACTTCAGTGATGAATATTTTCCCTGGAACTGAAGTCATGGTACCTCCGCTTAAAAAAAACCTCTTCTCTAACCCTCACAGGTCAGCACGATGGGTTATATTGAATCCCTAGGATATGTAAGATGCGCAGCACTTGTCTGATTCTCCAAGATGCTGGCAGAAGAGAAACCCCTTCAGCAATTGCATCTGTTCAGTGATCACCTCTTCTGGATATCGCCAGTCTAGCTTGGTAATCAGGGCAGGAAGTATTTCTTGTCTTCAGTATTCCACACAATCCCTGAACAAAATGTTCGTGTATTACTTGACACTGTGCACCTCTACAAATATGTGATTGGTTATTCTGATAGACATAACACCTGACAAACTTCAAAACAAATGCATTAATACATATAAATAAAAGATACCCCAAAGTTTGTGTTAGTTTTATTAAAAATTAGACATTTTTTTCTACATTGGGATAGATTTTGATACAATTCTGTAGGATTTGAGCAAGCAGAAGTAAGCAGTCTCCATTTTATGTGTACATTGTTGCTGAGTCAACTACAGCAAGTGACTTTTTCCTCATCTTACAGCAGAGAGATACAAAGCAGATGTCTCCACTCCAGTCAGCCATTTAGATTTCATTACAATCAATGGAGACCTAGGACTCACTTCAGTGGCCTAAACCAGATGTCAGCAGAGGACCAGTATCACTGAGCCACAGCACTGCTGTCAGAGATGCTCTGAAACAACTGCACAGTGGCAGATAATATCTGCAAGCCTCTGGATCAGCACAGAAACTAGGCAAAATGCCCACAGGCATCTCAGCTAGTACTAGATGTCACTGTTTAAGCAACTGAATCAAGCCCTTAGTCAATACAGTCAATAAAAATTCAGCAACCTATCCATCTTATTTAATATGTGTCTTCTTGAGGAAGAGTTTGCACATGGAAGGCAGTACTGAGCACACAGAACACTGCCCTGACCGCACAGGCCAGGCTCTCTTGCATAGACTTTCACTATACAGCTCACTCAGTTCTATGTACTTTCATAATGACATATGCATATTTACAGCAGAAGGCAGCCACAACCACAATAAAACAAAGCTAGCTCATCTCGGCACTACAAACAACAACTGTTCTTACCAGCATCCAAAAAAATTAGTATTTAAGTCTGTATGCATTTCCTTGTCTAATCAAAGTCTCCTTAAATTAAGGATGTTACCTATTCTGAACCCAAAGATTCACTTCCTAATACTTAATCCTGCTAACAGGTCTTTTCCTCACAAAATATAATGCAACAGGATTGGCAACGTATTTCTGAATGACTACCTCATTGCCTTGTGACTTTTACACAGAAGAGTATCCATTATTTTACATTTCCTGTCTTTTGATTACTCGTTCCAATTCATTGTCTCATTGACAGGGTATAATTTCAAAAGAATAATAAAGAAAATCATGATAATTAGAAAATAAAATTGACATAACTTATAGGAAAAAAGTGCAATATTATTAATGTGTTGTGACATCCAACCAAAGAGAGCAAATTCCAAATCATAAATGAATCAAGCTTTATTACTATATTCACATTCCTTTTTTAAAATAAGAACTCTGATGTTACTGTAAATGCAGTTAACAGAGATCTTTCATCAGCAAAATGGGATTGAAAAGAATTAATTTTTAAGGCATAACATCTCCCTATCTTCTTAAAATGAAGAAAAGATACACTTTGTGTTTAATATCTTCACACTAATGACAGGAGAACAAAGCTTGAGAGAGATAAATGAAGTGAGAGATGTAGGAAGGTTAACACATTAAGAAGTATATATATATTTTTTTTTTTAATGGGTTCTGTGGCAGCATATACTACTAAAAACTATTTTAAAATGCAACTGTGATCTTCTCCTTTCATCTTTCTACAACATACTATCAGATTCAAAGGATAGCAGATTGCTTCAAGTAAAAAACAAATTCTAATACACCTGTATTTTATATCAACATTGGAAGAAGTTTTGTTTTCACTGTGATTTTCAACACATCCATGCTTTGAAACCTTAAGGCTACAAACACAGCAACAGAAACTCATTGCCTCCCTGCCTGCATCAATGTGGCTGGAACTAGAGGATTTAAAAGGTCTCTTCCAGTCCAAACCATTAAACATTACTATGATTATTCTCCAGGTATGTTGACTACTCAATTTCCAACATACATTCTTCCGCATTTTTTCCCCCCCCAAGATTAAATACTTTATTCCACAGAATCCTTAGAGATAGCAGGAACCCTCAAAGATCATCCAAGTCCAAATCCCCTGTAATAACAGGGACATACACAGCTAAATCAGGTTGCCCAGAGCCTGAGCCAACCTCACCTTGAATGTCTTCAGGAACAAGGCATCAACCACATCTTTAGGCAACCTATCCCAGTGCCTCACCACCCAACCTAGATCTACCCGCTTTAAGCTTGAAGCCACTTCCCCTTGTTCCATTACAACAGATCCTGCCAAAGAGTCTGTCCCCTTCTTTCCTGTAGCTTCAGATACTGGAAGTCTGCTATCAGGTCACCTCACTTCTCCAGGCTGAACAGCCCCAGCTGTCTCAGCCTATCCATATAGGAGGGAAGCTCCATTCCTTCAATCATTTTTGTAACCCTCCTCTGGACATGCTCCAACAGGTCTATGCCTCTCCTGTAATGGGGACTCCCCATCTGGAAGGAATACTCCAGGTGAGGCCTCACCAACATAGAGAAGTGGGGCAGGATCACCCCCCTCACCCTGCTGGTCACATTTCTTCTGATGCAGCCCAGGATACAGTTGACTTTCTGGGCTGCAAAGGCACATTGCTGGCTCACACCCTGCCTCCCATTCACCATACCCCCATTCCACAATTAAGAATCATTTCTTCATTTAGTACTTTATATATCACATTATACTGACGAATCTTCCTCTTTTGTGACAACATGCTCCCATCTCCCTACAGTTAGGAGAAATATTTACTGCTGAATGATGAACAAAGATAAATGTAGCCTGTGGGTTATACAAAAATAACAGGGAGCATCATTTCCATTACTTTAATACGTAAAGCGTAATAAATTAATACTTAACTGCCAGATTGTCCGGTTTGGATCAACTATATCATCAAGTATATTCCATAGCTACTTCTCTAAAGCCAAAAGGACTGAATGTTACCATGCTCATCTCCTCCAGCCTGTGAGTAAATTAGAAAGTGAATTCAAGCAGCCCAGTACAGTAGCAACCACTTGAACTTGTTCTAAGTGATAACAACTGATGTATAAATACAGTCTGTTTGAACTACTTACAGTGTAGACCAAGTCCAACATCTGAACACTCCCTCCATACTAGATAACGAATTTCAGAAAGCATGTTCCTGTAATTTTGGACTTCCCTTGAGAAGCCAATTTTACATAACTTCTAAAATGAAGCATTTGTACTGAAGAAACTCCAAACAGATGGGGTGAATGTGATTGTTCTCTCTCCAAAAAACAAGATGTTATTTGTATCTCTAACAACAACAAGAAAGAATTCAGCTACTGCCTAATGCCCACTTATCCAATTTCTTATGGAAAAGTAAAGATCACGTTTCAAGACATCAAGAAAATGAAAGTATGACAAAGAGCATTACAATTGTCTTCCATTCTACTGAAACAAACAGCCATGTGATGAAAAATGAGTGCTGCAGTAGACAAAGTATAAATATGCTATAACCTGACACATGATTTAATAAGCTTTCAGAGCTTGATGACAATGCAACGAAGAAACGTCACATAGAATCACATTATGCAGTAGATTTAACAATTTGCTTAGACTATTGTGTTTTAGTAAAAAAGCTACTTCTGAGAAGCAGAAATTTGTAGCTTTTAACAAAAAGAAACTGTTAGTTCTAAGGAGTATCATTTGGAGATCCTCTGAAGAGATTTGCTGTTTTGTTAAAATACTATAAAAGAAGCTTACAAAAAAGGAAAAAAAGATAGGTGCAATGATATAACGGCAACAGGACCACCACAATAAGAAAACGTCACAAAGAAGAAAATGAAAGGCTCACCCATCTCTGAGGATCAAGGCTCATAGAGAAAATCTCCACAAAGGAAGGACCTCCAACAAGAAATCCTTCCTCAGTGGCAGTCAGCCCTTAAATGAGGTTGACCCTGGCTCCATCCCTCCTGGTAACATGGGTGGATTGCCTTTACCTGTGCTCCCACAGCTGACAAGGTCATTTCTCCAGGTGTTCAATCAGAGGTTAATGCTGTGACTCAACAGTTTCCATACAACAGGAAACCAAAAACAGATCGAGTCTATGGAAGATGATGCAACAGTTATTGAAATGTTTTCAAACAGTATTGTAAACAGTTAATAACCTAGAGTTGACATGAATTGTTAAAACATGGATTGTTAAAACACAGCTTAACTTTCAAAGTGAAACTTCATAAAAATATTTAACTTACTCTTACAATGCTCTAACACAAAAACGCATATTTCATAACTGCTGTGGATTTTAAAAGGCTAGAGAGTTGGACTATGCTTGGGTATTGAGTTTGTATTACACAGCATATGAGAGACAGTGCCAACCTGTGTTCCACTGTACCTCAGTCACTGACAGCCCTTCCTTTCTTTTCACTGGACCAAGATTACCTCATTTCTACTGTGTCCGAACAGAAGGTTCATCATCTATGCACTAACTTTTAAGTTAGTTTTCTTATTTTTTTTCCCAACTCTAAAGAAAATTTCAGCAACCAGATAATATGCAGACACACATAATGCATATTACTATATCTGGTAACATAAATCTCACTCAAAACTTTATACATCACAAATTACACAATTTTAATTAAATTATGGATATTCTTTGTCCACCCACCCCCCCCCCCCCAAAAAAAAAAAATAAAAGAGAAAAAGATTTACTATGCTTTGTAAAGTGTAATAAATTAATACTCGTTCCCTGCAAGAACAACTCACCCCATATAGAATGTTATTTCTGCAAGAAAAACTGTTACAGATCACCCTGCTTTGTAACATGACGAATTTCTTAAAACTCCAAAAAATCTTTTCTAGTCATAGACTGTAGGTAGTACACAGCAATAGAACAGCCTGTCATTACCTCCAATAGAGACATTTAAAGTGCTCAGTGGATTACAATATAATCAAGACTCACAGAATCTCTTGTAGAAAATCCTGGGTTTTTTTGACTCTGACTGATTAGACTGCTCTGAAAGTAATGTCTCCTATTTTATAATGGTGGCCCATGACATCAGAGGTGGATGTTGGTGGTTTGGCAGTAGAGGCTGAACCTTCCCACCAATACTGCATTCCATTTTATTGCCATGCAAAAGAAGGCAACAAAAGGGCAGTCTGACAAAATAGTGCCTGAAATAGAAGTGTGTATGAAGCAAAGGTATGTAATTGAAAGCACTTGTTTCTTTAGAAATTAGAATTAACTAGAACAAATATTTAATGTGGTCATATAACCTGACATGTTCTCCCTACACAAATCAAGAACTCCTAAAACCTTGAACCTAAAGCCTGTCATTTGTACTTGCTCCTCTAGAGTTGTTTAATCTTCAGTAAAATTAATCTATACTTTGCAAAAAGTAAATTCACTCTTTGAAGTCAGTTTCAGGAAAGTGTCAGGAAGAGTCAGATGTAATTTGGAAAGGAAACGGTCTACACAAAACTTGAGTACAGTTCTTTTCTGTCTTTGAATCTAGAGGTACAGAAGGTAGCAAATATGTATACACGTATGGCCAGGAGCCGCTATTTTTAAAGAAGCATTCCACTTTAAAAGAAGGTTTGATCCAAACAGTACAATCATAAAATAATTCAGGCTGCAGAGAATTCTTGAGAGGGTCCAGTCCTACCTACTGAAGCAAATTGTCCAGGATTGTGTCCAGAAGGTTTTGAGAATCGTAAAGGACAAAGGCTCCACAAGATCTCTGGAAAACCCATTGCAATCGTTAACCTCTCTTACTACAGTTTTAAAAAAGGAAAAAAGGAAAAACAAAATGGAATTTCACATTTTTTTGTGCCCATTGCCCCTTAGCTCTTGAGCAGGCACTGCTCAGAAAAGCCTGGATCCATTATTTTTACACCTTCCTCTCGGGTCCTTGTACACTCTGATGAGTGTACAAACAACTCCCCAAACAACAATTCTCCAAGTTTAACAGCTCCAGCTCTCAGTCTCTCCTTGGGATGCTTCACACTTTATCTCTTTCCTTTTTTTATCTGTTCTCTTTTCATTCTCTGAAAAGTCATATTTTCCCGTATGCTTTCTTCTCTCTTATGTGGTTCCCCAGACAAAAAAAGTGTAAATTTAAATTCCTCACAGAAAAGCATGCCGCTTCTTCTCCTAAATACTGTGTCCACAGCATTACTATGACTGAAAACACACCAAAACGTGGAGGCAGAATCTCCTTCCTCTCATTCCTAGTAGGGGGTAGGAAAAAGATGGAACAGTCCACATCCAGAGACTGATCAGTCACCATGGCTAGTCACTTGTTTAAACTAATTATATGTGCAAGTTCCCTGCTAGAGATGTTGACCTTACTTTCTTGACTTTTGTTATGGAAAATAATGGTTCTAATTTCCCAGCTGATAGCTTGTTCTTTCACCTGCATAAATTAAACTTTTACTCTGCATAAATAAAAACGGATGCTTTAATATCATGCTTTGTATGTGTGAATGGGAAAATATACTGCAAAAAGCACGCTTCAGATTACTGTCATTTTCTCCACTTTTAATATCTTACCTCCCAGTGTAGTCATATTTATCAGAAAACTGTAACAGCATATTTGAAGTGCTCTAAACAAAAACTTTTAACTCAGTTCTCTGACACAGTTCAAACTGAAAAGTCAAAGGGTTTAATCAACTCTCACATGCTTCAGAACAGTTCAAAGTCTTAACATGAGTTTAAATCTGATGCCACTGGTGCTCCCAAACTCTACCAAAAAAAACATCACAAGATCAAGAAGCATATACCAGAAATATCAGAGATGTTTGCACTAAAAGTTGATGCCAGTATGAAAAGCTGCTTAATGATGAAATTTGTAATTGCCTAAACAAGTAATTACTATACTCTCAGATCACTGATTTCCAGACTAACTTCAGGAAAAGATGAATCTTGAAGATGGCTACTTTCTCCTTGGACTACTCAAGAATGAGATTATCAGAGCATGACCTTTATTTAAAATTTATATTATGAATTGAATGAGTGAATGACTTAAATACTCCTTCTTACTAAGACAAGTAAATAAGCAGTGATGTTTTTTGTCCTTGATCTCATATCAAAGAAGCATCTGTTTCCCCCCCGGAAAACTGCACTAATCTCTGCAACTCTTCAACTTTTAAAATAAGCAATTTAGATTTGTAATTATGATGAAAGACTGCATTTCCCTTCCAATGAACAGCAGCCTGCTGCTCTCCCACAGCTCCAATTTACAATCATGCTGTGGAAGCAACATGGCTCAAAGAAAGCTCTCATATCAAGGGTCTGTGGGGCCTATTGGTATGACTTCCTAGTGCTCCCAGTCTTTATTATTAACAAGGGAAATACCAATTTTCATATTTCCTCAGGAAGGCACTCAAGCAAACTGAGGTTAGGAGAGAAGAGTGCTTTGATACAGAATGGTGGAAGAGAAAGGCAAGAAGAGGCCTAGAGTAACTGCATAAAATAACACTGGTAGGTGGTCACGCTCCACCTCGTTCTCTCATCAGGCCAGCACACAAAGGAAATTCATCTTCTGATTCAAGCTTCTCAAGGCAAGGAAACAGGCCATACTTTTAACCCAATGCAATTTTACTTCATCTTAGAACATAAGGTATGTCAATTAGTGCACTCTAAACAAAGGATGAGAAGAAGCAGACACTGTAGTAGATGAGAACTTATGCAGTCATAAAAAAACCTGTAAAAAGATAATTTGCAACATCCATTTTATCATTTATTTCAACTCCCTTCATGTATTTTTATTCTTTTTCAATCTCTTTTTAAGGCACAGTCAGCTGCAGACAGACGTTGTGTCAAGGTTGTGCAGGTCCAGGTTTTCCATGTACAGCCCTGAATAACTTTCTCCGACTATGAAGACATGCCAGCTCTGAGGAGGTGGCTGGCGTGCAAAACCTTGAGGTGCTTTCCAATCTAGGTGTCCCTACCTTTCACACTAGTGAAGTGAATCCAGCATTATAAGAGACGCTGTTTTAGTCTAGACTGAAAAAAAGCCATAAAAAGAAGTGTTTGTTCCTCTCCAGGTCAGACAGCTACTCATTGAAGCAAGTTTATCATATAAATAAATTGTGGTTATAAGGCAGTGGTTTAATTAGACTTTCAAAGAAATCCTTATTCAGCTGCAGCACTAGTGAACACAGCGCTTATCATCAGAGGAAAAGTGATAGCAACATTCAAAATAATCTATTTACTGAAGTGAAGATATCAGTAAAAAATTGAAGTGCTAATAGCTCTAAGATTCTTTTTGAAAATGGAGTTTAATGGTAAAGACTGTCAAACAAAAACTGTATGTTAATGATGGCAGGATCTTCAGAGGAAGATACACAACAGCCTGCATGAAAAGATTAAGACACCCGATCAAACTAGTTTTTTCTTGAAATCTAATTCTAGTTGTTAGGTAAACAGGACCACTTTGCCAAAAGAAGTACCAAGAAAGAATAATGTATCAAAAGCCTAAAGAAACATCGCTTGATTTTGCATAGCATGACGAGGGGCTAACAGATCTATCCTTGCACTGCCTGTCCTATGAACATGAGTTACCATTACTCCAGATGCTACAGAGCCATGTCATTATTATAGCATGTCCCAGCAGGGAAATAGGTCAAGTTTCCTCAAGCATGGAGCATCACTTAAGATGAATACTTGGCTTCAAGTCCATAGATCACTTATCTCTAGATAGCTCGGGGAATGAGGCAGCACAGCTGGTGTCTATTTCTACATGCTTATATAGCTATGTCCTTTGTGATCTACTGACTAGGGCATATCTGCTCCTACAACACAACAGAAATTTAAATGGTTTAGGCAGTTGTGAAGCAATCATTGGTAAATAGTTTGTAAATAGTAAATCACTGATACATTTTTAACAGGGACCTACCAACATAGGCAGGTCACTCCAAAATCAGTGTCTCCTATTTTTTTCCATGGAAACTACAACAGATACAAAAGCACAATAACTATTCAATAGAGCAAATTCTCAGCTACAAAACGCTATTTTTAAACACAATCACAACCAGAAACTATGCAGTTTAATCAGTGATGAGTAAAAGCCTGCATATTGCACTTTTAAAAATTGGCACCAGCAGAGGTGACCCACTGTCTCTGTCACTACTGCTTAAAAGCACCCAGTGCCTCACAGTGCTCACATCCCATGTTTGGTTTCTATAAATGCTCAGTAGGAATCAATGACAGTCAATGGATGCAACTTTTTCAGAATGGAGAAATTCAATTCCGTACCTTTGCTTCATACACACTTCCATGTCAGATGACACTTTGTCAGATTGCCTTTCTGCTGCCGTCTGCCACAGAGCAATAAAATTTAATGGAATATTGGTGGGAATGTTCAACTTCTACTGCCATTCCACCAACATCTGCTTCTGAATTATGAGCTAGCATAATGAATTAAGAGGCATTACTTTCGGAGCAGTCCTTGTAAAAGTAAGTACCTCTGTCTCTACTCACAAGAAAATCATACTGTCAATTCAAATCTTCAGTTAAACTCATTTATGTCACAATAAGGAAAGGATTTGGGGAGTCTTTCTTCGAAATGTTGGGAAGAAGGTCCCTTCCAATCTGTATCACTCTGCGATATTCTACAGAAAGGTGAGGTATGCAACCCTCAGCACACACTATGAACCTTGGCAACCTGCTTGACAGTTGTGTAAAAGCTATACTTTGAACACTTTTTGCCATGTTGAGTAAGTTCTCTTTGCTGAGTCACCCAGACTCTTTCCCTTCTATACAGAAAAACTCATTTTTAAATAGACCCTGAAAAAAGCTACTTAAAACCTTAATAACAAACTTCTCAGAAGTAATTTCCCAGATTTGCATGCCAAAGAGAAAATATAAAACATTCAAAGAAATTGACAGAAGAGCACTATACAGAGTTATCCCTTGGAACAGTGCTCAGGTGTAAGAAGACAACATAATCAATTTCTGTGCTTCTATTAGCAAGCCAAATATAGGCACCATGCCAATGTAACCCAGAATGGCCTGGTAGCCCAAATGCAGCGCACTAACAGTTTTCTCTTTGGAGCACAGGTACAATTTATAGCAAAATCCATAATCTGTGCCAGGACTTCAGTAACAGAAGTTGTAAAGAGAGGACCAGAAGCTCAAATTAAACCCAATACTCAATTCATAACCCGCTTCCAAATCAAACAGCAGCCTTCTGTAGTCCAGTCCAGTATGTTAACTGCTATGTCCTCTTCTTGTTAGTCCCAGCCCATACTACACTCAAGTTCTTCGTTAGCTCTCCATGACAGCAGCAACACCTTCCCAGTGCACCCAGCTCCTATCTGTACTCTGTACCTCATTCTGCATAGATAAACAAAGCTCTTAATTCCCTTTAATCGCTATAAATCCAATTTCTTTTTGTATTCAGTTATGAATCAGAGGTACAGCTTTGCCCTAACAATAATAAAATTACATTCAAGTGGCTTCATTCTCTCCCTCAGAAGCACATGCATTTTGCCTCACTCACTCTAATTTTGTTTTAATCAACTTCATGTACATTGCTTTTAGAGCTTTCACAACACTGAGTAATTGCTAAGGAAAATAACTGGAGACTGCAAAGAACACAAACATAAACCTATCTAATTATAGTATTAAATCTGACAAAATAGGATCTGTTCATTTGTGAAGTGAGTTGTGCAGTTTTCCTCTGTGAGTTCCTACAATGCTTCTTGCATACAACTGCACAGTAAGTGGGCAGAAACAATGAAGATAACCTCTTGATAAATCCCTGAAGCTGAGTCAGTACCAGGTATTCACTACTTGGAAGAAAGCAGGAAGCTGGTTTATGCCTTTGAGAAAGCAATGAGAAGGCATCAGCAGCAGAGCTGGTACAGCCTGACACAGCAAAACGTATGACAAGAAGGCACTCATTCATTATGTCCACAAATTCAGAAATGCTAACAGCAGAAATAACTTGAAAGTGTATTTTTGAAATAAATGGGTTCCCAGCTCTAGATTTCCTCCACTTTTGTTAATTTGTTGGTGTGGTATTTTTTGTTTGCTTTTTTTTTTTTTTTTGAGAGGTCTCCTCGCTCCCTTGCTTGACATGTTTCACTGTATGTAAGGAACATCCACTTTTCACCTACAGCAGGACTCCAGGGCTTTGCAGTTCAAGCAATCTGTCACAGGTTATTGTATCAGAGCCAGGAGATGCTTGGCAAGCAAATAAAGGTCATACATCACCATGATATATTTGTAAGAAACACTCTTGCAGCATAACCCTTGCATTGCATATGCGCCCTAGAAATGGGACACAGCTCCTTTTAGCGCTTTAGGAACACTAAATTGCTACCACATACCCAATACACCTAAGAATCAGGACTAATATTTCTTTTTGATTTTCCTAACAAACATTTTGGCTTTAATATATATATCATATTATAAAAAAATGCAAATTACTTGGAATTCATTTATTTAGAATATTTTGCGATACATAGTAAATAATTATAAGGGTCAAATATTCAAAATGAAGAAGAAAAAGAAAGATTAAATAACTACATTGCTAGCCCTGTAAATAAATGAATAAATAAATCTACCTTACACTCCGGAAGGAAGGAAGGAAGGTGCTCATGAAGATCACACTTGTTGCGGTCTCATTTTAAGTGCCTGACTTGAGAGCTTTTAATATTCTTTCAATGCATTTTAAAGAAAATAGAAAAAAAACTCTAATGACAAACTTGCCCTAGAGGAAGAACAAAAAACAGTAATTTCAGGCTGATAATTCTCCTTAAAGTAAGATGAAGTATTTGATTTTAGGAAAGCACTGACTATAGGAAAATGAAGATTATTGCTGAAGTGGATTGAAACAAAATTTGAAACATAGGAAGAAGTATGGAAACAAATAGCAAAACAGATTTAAAGAAGAAACAGACACATCAAGAGTGGTAACACCAG
The DNA here is from genome assembly GCA_023055505.1 of Callipepla californica brunnescens. Classification (NCBI taxonomy): domain Eukaryota; kingdom Metazoa; phylum Chordata; class Aves; order Galliformes; family Odontophoridae; genus Callipepla; species Callipepla californica. Next base: position 6,778,216 of record JALIRH010000001.1, read on the forward strand.
CAGAAAGCAGGTACAAGGACAAGTGCAAAGGCCAAGAAAACCACAAGGGATCTGGAGAAAGAGAACTTCCAGTTGAATAAAATGAAGGCTGGCAGAGACAAAGTACATATTTAAATACCGAACCTCTTTCTGCAGCTGTAGATAGTAGGAGAGTATCTGGGGAAAGTACCATGTATTGTTTCCTTATTCTGTTCTTTTATGTGCCACTGACAGTTCTTTGCTCCATGTGTCTTGGTTTGACACAGAACCATCCCCTCTAAATTACAGTTTCCCTCTGTGTGGGCTGACAATCAAAAAAGGAATATTTTACATAGAATGAATGGTTATGGACTACTCTGAACCCCCTAAACAAACCAGTCTGACCTAGCCTCAGCCAGTTCTTCAGGGACTGAATTATTAATGCCTTGAGAGCTCCAGAAACTACTACAAAGAGCTCACACACAACCATGCAATGACAGAGGAGTGGAAAACAAGTCTCCTAGCTTTCAAAAGGAAGACAATCTCTAGGAAAGAAAAAAGAAGTTATTTTTCAAGCCTCCACTATTTTCTGCAGGTTAATTTACTCAACTGTTTTCCTATTCAATGTGTACATGTTCAAGTGTGTTCACAGTCTGATGACTGGTAAGAGACTCCTTGGGTTTTCAGGCTGTTTCAGTGAAGACAGGTCTATCCTGACAGACAGCTGCTCATTCTCCTAGCTATCATTTATTTCTTTATCAGCAGAAAGTTCTACATTCTTCACCATCCAATTACGTTCTTTTATTACTATTTTTACTGTATTTTTACTATTTAGTACTATTTTTTATTTAACATTTTATTTAGCAGTTTTCATTTAACTGAGATATCATGCAGTGACTGGGTAGCATTGTTCTCAAAATGCTCATCAGAAGATTGTGGTGGTGGATTCTTTTTTCATTTTTGAGCACAGGATCCCTTCCCACATCTAATCATACAAGCACTTCTCACATAACACAGGTCACTTTGCGTGCCTATTGCAGCAGTCTCCAGGGAAATTTGCCTCCAAATGGACAAATACTGACATTTGAAGCAGTATGAGAGACATCTTGCAAAAACAACATCTCCCCATAAAATGCACAGTGAGAATCCAAGGAATAATGTAGGAGAAATGCTTAACATTAGCATGGCTAGGGGCAGAAGAGATTACAGGATCCTGCTATTTCCTTTAAACACTTACTTTTTGGTTTGTTTAATGAATTGTTCTATTTCATAACAGTAGCTTACAAAGTTAAGAAGTCGTCATATCACCTGGAGAAATGGCCACATGTACTTCAAGTATGTAGGAAGCTAAACTGAGGAAATCATATTAGTTCCTTCTCCAGTCTGAAATACACTTACTTTAGTTCTTATTGTATACTAAGTGTAGGAGAACTAAGTCAAAGTTTGATTCAAAGAACCTGCGTCTAGAGAAAAGAACATCCTTGCTTCTAATGTTACCTATCTACTGTTCAATAACAGGGTAACTTGTTTCTCATAGCTGTTGCATTCACTGGCACTTTTTCATTGCTGTTACAGAAAAAGAAAGGCTCTGTTTCTCTCCAGAATAACTAACATACAAAATCTTAAACACTGGGTTTTCCTGAGCTGAACAACCAAAAGAAAGAAAACCTCAGGTAGAAATGACTGCCAGAATGACGTGCAGGGAGATGACATTCAAAGGGCAACTTGTCAACAGTCCTAGATGGCATACAGGCACAGTACTTCAGGGTATCAGTAACACCAGCCACCTTCTACAAGGGCATCGCTGCCAGAACATTACCTAATCTTAAAACAAGAAACAGCACATCGGATGGCAGACAAACTAGAAAGTCTCTGAATCCAATCCACAGTCATCACAATTATGAAGGCCCAGAATAAAAAAAAATACACAATTATCTAGATAAATGATTAAATTTAGTGTGAATATCCTTATAATTCAATACTTAAGTTGTCCCTAGTTTTCAGGATTCAAAATATAATTAAATTAAAATTAATACAGTTGGACTTGCTCCCAAATGGTGATGGTTTGTCTAGCCTCATTTTACTCATTTGCTGTTGCACCAAGAATCTACCTCCAATAATAGTATCACACTGACACTAAGATTAAGAACAGAAGTAACACACTGTGAAAGCACCTCCATTATGTATTTCATACAAGCACTGAAAATCACAGAGGGGCTTACATAACAAGAAGTCACTCAATACAAGTGCAAAATGCACATCTTTTCAGCTGGAAAGAAATGAAATCTTTTCTTTCTAAAGGATACTGCCTACAGGTAAAGTTCTTTCCTTTTCAAGAGGGAAAGATTTCCAACTGATTTCCTCCTTATGTTAATAACGTGCATGTTTGAAGGGAAATTATCAAACCTCACATGTTTAGGAAATGTCATTTTCTTCACATGTAACGTTTACAGCTGCATACTTACTAACGTTCCATTTTTGTCTGATATCACTGTGTTTTGGGAGAGCTACAAGGGAGGACTAGGATAAAGGAACAACTACTTCATTCCTGCCTGGCACTTCTTATGCTTTTATGAAACAATCATCTGTGATTACCAACTTGTTTTTAAATATAATCTGCTGGGGGTAGAATGTGATTTGCAATATTAAATGGCATCAGTGTAATCATACAGCTCAGTTCCTATGAGTCTCTTTGAAAATCTGCTCACTTTTGTACTTAAACTCCTCTTCCCCTACACAACAGAGCATTGATTCCTCTTCTTTAGCGAGATGAATCCTTTCCTGTGTGATTTCCCACGTCGGTCTATTCTAATCACTTCCAGCTGCTGCAGCTCATCCGAACGCAGTGCAGGCATTTGAAAGGGATGAGGGATGCTTTCCATAGGAACTGGCTTGGATAGGAAACAGATTACTTTGATGACTCTGAAATGTGGATAAAGCAAGGATGTTTCCGGCATACTAACCTGCTGCTGACAGAAATAATAAAAAAAGCATCAATGCCGTTACATTGTCTGGCCTTCTGTAAGCTGGGCGCTTTCCAAGCTCTTTTATTTGACTGATTTACTGATACACTAACTACCTTGTCAGAGGAAACATAGTGTTGTTTCCTACTGCCATAACAATGTAGAAAGAGGTCAAGACTCAAATAAAACTGCTCCATCACTGGAGAAAAAAAAAATCTCAAACTCATAAATCCATTGTAAATTATTGTTTTCTAAACACTGCATAACACGTGCTACCAGCCTTCACCAAACTTTTAACACAATAAATAGCAGTAGTGCAAATAATAAGTTCATTTTAATGCCCCTTATATGGTTTCTGTTCACATATCCTTACTGCAAAAATAACGCAAGTGTAAGCAAATTAGTATCTAAAATTTTTGGTTTTATATATATATATGCCTTCTGTTTCATATATAGATTTAAGTATTTATTATGTAATTGCATACATTTGTACAGCCTTATGTAAGTTTTCTTTTTCTCACTGTAAAAGATTTGTAATAAATATAAAGGTTTGCAAGATTTTCATGTGAAGCTTTGCAAGTCTTTGACTTTTAAGGCTAATTCTACTTTCTGGGTTTTACTTTTTAAATTACATATTTCACTGAAAACATAAATCCCCATTTGAAAAGTTTCAAAAGGAAAAAGATTCAGCAGAGTTATAAGCTGATTTTTACATAGTGCTCAAAGTTCCTTTATTTCGCTTAAGTATACTGAAATGAGATCATACGAGTTTTCCAGAAATTTAAAAGAAATCTACTTTAAAAAGTAGTAACTCTTCTCAAGTCTGGTTTGTATGAATAAAAACATTTGTCTAGATTTTTACATTTTACTCTTAATCGGTGGATCTGAGGGTTAACCACAAAGCAGCTGTCGTGAGGATTACTTCCTACTGGTTTTATTAAGGATGTTGCTGATTCTGCTCTTTTCCATGATTGAATGAATATCTGAGCTTTCTTCTCCTTCAGTCTCCCAGTGGGATGCATAACAATGTATTACAGAAGATAGATTTGCCATGCCCATGGAAATTATATGTTTATGTCATGGCTTTGTGATTTTTTTGTTCATTCTTTATTTATCCTTTGCTAGTCAGACAAAATTATTTTCTTTGTGGTATGTGTTTTCTTCTCCTCTGTTGCCTTTTAAATAAAACCAAACTCAAATTTCAAAGCCACATAAATGTTTTAAAGTCAAAGTAACTGCAAAATATCCTTAAAACTGCTTTAGTACTCTAGCTGTGTATTTTTTTTTTTTTAATGATAACTTATTTACCATCTCATAAAACAGGAAAGAGTCCCCTCAAAAGCTTCACACAGTAATCAATGCCTGTGCTTAGGAGATGGTGCACAGATGTCTACCATTATGTGAGTGTCACAATTATCTCTAGATCTATCTATGTCCATGACAGGGGGACAGCAAGCCCTCAGGCCCCCAGTCCAAAGAGGGGTTTGGATAGGAGAAAGGGAACAAAAACAAAAACAGATTTAAAAAAAAAAAAAGAGAGAAAGACTTATGACTTTCAGTTGATTTTATCTTTCCCGCTGACCAGCAAATGGAAATGGAACAGCAGAATGTTCTGGGAGCTCTCTCTTCTGAGCCTTCCAGTGCACTACATGATCTGATAGTGTAGAATAAGAATACTAGTAATAAAAAATAATAAAAACACAACAATGAGTTTTATATTTTGGAAAACACTTCACTCGGCTCACTGCCCACAGAAAGAGAGAAAGGAGGTTATTCTAAGGATCTGCAGCACTGAATGTGGATTATAAGAGAAGACATTAGGAGTACAGATGATGACACTGTCAAAAAAAAAGTGCTGGAAATGAAAAAGTACGCATATAAAATACTAATTTGTGTAATATATGCCTTAGATTCTATCCTGCAATTAATTTAAGCATGAAAATGACTGAAAAATGATATTAATCTGATTTACTATGATTTCAGTGTTTCATTCCATACACACAGCTTGCTCCCTGAAGGGTCAGGAAGACAAAGAATCTTACAGCAGCTAACCTTAAGCATGTCTTTATGGAGAGTTTGGCATAGCAGGGTGTAGCTATACATTAACATTAACACTGTCATATATATATATATCTATACATATACACATAAAATAACACTGTCAGATGTGACATTACAGTACGTTCTTTACATATGACTTTGAGCGGAATGGGATCAAGTCCTGAATATTCTTTTTCAGAAGGTGACTACTTTTTAGACAACAAAGAAATGTAAAATATTATTTATTTCTTCTGAGTTTTTGAAAGTAAAGAACACTGCTAAACCACAAGGGTTGCTTTATCAAATGCCTCTTCTCATTTATCAAAAGAAAGCAGAAAAAGTGACTATGAGATAATCTTTCACTTACAATAAATCTAAACAAAGAGAAAAATCTTTTAAGTCAGACACTAAAGAATCATTTTGTTTTTGTTAAAACATAGTTTCTTCTTCTGCATGCCACATTAGATATATTGTTGCATTGAACCCAAGAGATTTTATGACTTTTTATGTAACTGCCTAACAGTTCACTAGATATTTTGCCAACTGTAGTGGAAATGCTAAGTCACAGCCTGAAGCAGTGATTGAGCACCTGCTGGGAAGGCAGGGCTAACCCAGCAGAGCTCAGCTACATGCAACGTACCTGAGTAACCAGAAGAGGTGCAGCCAGGAACCACCCCTTCCTAGATAGGGGAACTTCTGCCTGTGGTACTTCTTTTCCATAACTTATAATCTTTTCATAGAAACTTAATGCAGTCAGAGGACAAAAAGTGAACAAGCACTTATTCACCATCTATAGCATCCAAGATCCTTTAGGAGAACAAGGTAACAAGAACTAAAGAGCTTTCTTTTCTGACAGTGAATGAAATAAGGAGGAGGATCAACTGAAGAAACCCCCTCTCATACACACTTGCCACCTTAACAACAAGATCGATTGCATTGATCTAACAAATTCTCAGCACTGGTAAACAGGTGACACTGTTTTATCTGATCCACAGAACAGAGAAAACCTAACAAATCTGTGTTTTATAACTCAGAATTTCAAAGGATTTTACAGAAGTAAAAGAAAAGCAACAAAACAACCCAACAAACAAAAACAAAACCCTAAAGCAATCTAAAGACAAATGACATAACTAATGATGATATGATGTGTTCCCTAATAAAAATGTTTTAGAATATACACATAGAAATGCCACCTCATTTTTCTTGCTGGTTGATTGGTCTTCCTGTAGTTCCTTCTGGGTGGACTGGACCCTCCCTAAACTGTTTTAATACATGCTTGTGATGAAGACTGATTTAATCTCCCTTTATAAATTTACTGAAGAACACTCTCCTAGGCTCAGGTCCTAATCTGCTCTCAGTGTTATCATACACACTGTCAGACACAAAATTAAATAACCTCATTAGTACTTCATACACTGAATAGCAGCAGAAGATATTGATCTGGCTCTATCTAGATATTTTCTCCCTCCTAGAAATTTAAAGAGCCAAACTCACTGCCACATCAAAATTACTGTCTACATATTCAGAAGCAGCAGCACACATGGGTGCCTATAGATTTATACAGACATGAAGTCAGTTTTGCTTTATTAAAAATAGTTTCCCAGAGGTATTCTTTTGAATTACAAGAAACAAACAGTTGTAGGGCCATTTTCAATTCGTGCCTTTCTCTTCCACTCAATCTCCTGCAGTTATTTGGAGCGTCAACGAACAGGATTGATTTAATATGAACGTTTTAGTGGCTAGTCTGAGTTCTAACAAATGTTTTGGTAATTTACCAAATTGATCAAATGGTAGGAAACTTTTATTCCTTCCCTACCTCTTTAAATGAATTGTTGACTCATTAATGGTTTCAGCACTAATGACATTGTATTTAATCATCTTTCTTTTTTTAATCTTATGTTCAGAAAGTGAATGAGTAAAGCACTAAGGCAGGTGTTCTAGCCACTAAAACCCACCAGATTTCAATTCTGCTTTTTTTCTTTTCTTTTTTTTTTTTTTTTTTAATTTGTTACTTGTGTAAAAGTTTGCATAGTCTATGGGAAAGATGCATGACCCTGCACCTTGTCTGTCTAGCAGGGTCTCTGCCTCAGTGCCAGAGGCTCTAGCTATCTGAGTAACTAACAGTGAATGGTAGCAATTTAAATAAGACATTTTGGGTGGATTTTTTTTTTTTCTCGAATTACAAAACTTGCTAAAACATTCTCCAGTTTCAAATTCTCAAGTACAAACAGAAATTTGTTCAACCAGCAAAGCTGACTTTTTGGGAAGCTTATAATAACCTAACACAAACAGCTTACTACATACAGCTTGGAGAAGAAAGCAGGTAACTTCTCTAACTGAACTTATGTTACCATACCTGTCATTTTAGTTAAGGAAGAAAGATAGTCAGTATATACTTTTTTTGCCATTAATTTGTACAACAACGAATTCATAGAAATTGACAATCCGTGTTATTTACAGTAGCAACATAAGTGGGATCACTGAGAAATGCCTCATCTCAACCAGCTCTGCAAGTATAAAAGCAGCCCTGTTCATTCTCCTTACATGCAGAGTGACCATGCTACATATTTCTAGATAAATAATTAGAGGCAGCACACCATAAGATCACAACAATTAACAGATACATGATCTCTTTTGCCTTCAGGTGACAAAGAAATGTCAGCACTTAACCATGTTGAGATATTTTGCATCTCTCTACAGCTACGGGAATACTACTTATTTCTCAACCTGATTGTATGTCAAATGCTCTAGCATATACAAATTCTGATAAACTTTTATTTATCAGAGCAAATTGTGCAAAAAAGATTAAGACTAAAGAAAATGATAAAAGCATATTTGTGAGTAAAAGAGGAGGTCATGGCATACAATACCTTGAAAAAAAAAAAGTGTTAATAAAAACTGAACATAACATATTGCTAGAGTTTCAAGTCATTAAACATTCACTATTTCTGTACTTTGTGAACTGCTATATTCCCAAGCATATGAAATTTCAGTCGGCCATCTACAGTCTAGGCTTAATATAGATTATTTCCCCTTCTCAATCCATTAAGCAAGAACTGCTTGACAATTTAGCTGACAAACGCTTCAAATGAAAAACTGTAATATTTATTTTCACCTATCTAACAAAAAAAAACTTATATTTCTAGTTGTATGGTTCAGAGTCTGAGAAATCAGTAACAAATATAGCTGCATGAAAACTTGGCTACATCCTTGACAATGAAAATACCTCTGTACAGCATAGATCACTGTACTCTGTTGCTAAAGCTGATAGCAGATATTGGTTCAATAACCTATCACTTCATGACTGATCATTTCTGGTTAACCAGTGTTCATGTCATGCTATGAAATGTCAAATCATAAATGTTATACTTTATATACTACTTAAGTCAAAATTTGTCTCTTGGAGATTGTCATAATCCAAGGAGGAATCGTTTCTGTTTTGCATTTGTTTACTCTTTTTGTAATCCATCATTTCATGACCTACGAGTACATAAGAGAACGTTTGGTAGATTCTAAGAAACATACAACTTTGTACTCTCGTGTTCACTGAAATTTCTTTGCTCTTCTTTTGCAAATACAAAATACGTATTCAAATGCTGTCATTGAGATTTCTATATACAACAGATGCAACACGATTTTCTTTTACCTTTCCTACTCACACCTAGGAAAGACTGGAAAGCATTCCAGAGGGATTCATAGTAAAAATGAACTAAGAACATGAAGCAAAATGAAGTTCAAAGACAGCAAATGCAATTAGTTGTCTGTTCTTTTTATGTCAATTGGGACATGAAGTGAACAGCACTAAGTCAGCCCCGGGCCGCTGGCAAAACAACAGTTGCCCCTGGCAACAGAATGCCGGGAGCAGCAAAATGGCGGCGGCCTGCTCCATGCAGGAAAGAAAGAAAGGCTTCATCCTCTAACGCTTTCTTAAAAAAAAAAAAAAAAGCAAAAATAAAGGGCTAGCTCATGAAATTCGGGAAAAAAAAAAAAATAAAGCCTGGAGCAAACGCATCAATTCCTTTCAAAAAAAAATAGAACGCATGCAATTCGCTAGCAGAACACATCATCAGACTTTCAAAAGGATTTTTTACATGGGCAATAAAAATAAGTTTTTCTCGTGTTTATTAGGCAGAAAATAAATAAATAAATAAATGTGCCCTGTAAGATAAAAAAAACTCCCACAGCTGTCACGCTTTTGGCTGGGATAGTTAATTTTCATCACGGAGGCTTGTATCCAGCTGTGGATGGGATAAAATAGTGGTGATAATACACCAATCAAAGCTTTAGTTGTTGTTGAGCAGTGCTTATAGAGCCAAGGACGCTTACCTCCCTACCAGGAGGTAGGGTGCACAGAACATGGGCCCAGAGGAATATTCCACACCATATGACATCGTCCTTGGCAACAAATGGAGTAAGAAAGGAAGAAGAAGAGCACAACTGGAGTGATGGCATTTGCCTTGCCATTAAACCACCAGGTGGAAGATCCCTACTTTCCTGGAAGTGGCTGAACATCTACCTGCTGATAGGAAGTTGCAAGTGGATTCCTGGTATTGCTTTGCTTGAGTGCATGGCTTTTGCTTTACCTAGAATTCTGTCTTTATTTCAACCAAGGTATTCTTGCACATTTATCTTTCTGATTCTTACTCCTGCCCCCCCTGGGGAGTGTGAACAAGTGGATAGCACTGAGGTACCTACTGGAGTTAAACCACAACAGCTCAGCCACAAGCTCTTTAATAACAGATACAAAAAAGTAATCTGCCCTGGTAACAGGGAATTCTGAAACAATCATCTTAATTTCATAAAATCATACAATGGCTTAAGTTGGAAGGGATCTTAAAGATCATTGAGCTCCAACTTCTCTGACATGGTCTGGTTGCCAAGCACTATATCAGGCTGCCTAGGGCCCCATACAGCCTGGCCTTGATCACCTCCAGGAATGGGGCATCTACAAGTTCTCTGGGCAACCTATTCCAATGCCTCACCACCCTCTGAGAAGAGAATTTTAATTTCTACTTTTAATTCCTTAGACCTCATTCTATTATGCCTGAGTAGGCAAGGTAAGGGGGACGTCATGAGCAGAGTTCCTTTTTGTTTGCTGTGTTACACACTGAAGTCACATCACTTTTTTTATTCCCACTTATAATTTTACACCCATTTTACTGTTTTCCTTCTTCTACTGTCATTTACATCAGCACTCTCCTAATTTACCAAGTTCCTAGTTGTTGCACACTGAAGTATCCAAAAGATCATAGCCCCAGGGTACCTGATTCACCACTGAGCTGTTCTCAGCCCCCATGCACTTTCAATAATCCAGCCCACACTGCTGCAGTGGCCAACACCAACAGGAAATAAAACATGACCAACACACACGTCATAAATAAAGGATCAAAGTAGCCAGCTGATAAAGTTAACCAGATTAATTTCAGTACACTACAGACCTAATAAAAACAAACACTTACAACCTGCACAAAACCAGAGAAGTAGAAAAGAATGCAAAAAAAAAAAAAAAAAAAAAAACAAACCAAAAAACAGCAGCAAGTACTGAGGGGAAAATAAACTGCTTCTTCAGAACATTTAAATATCTTACAGATAACCACATTCAGAAGGTTCGTTCAGCTACTCCAATACAAGTATTACTGTGAGAGTTCACAGTCTTCACTTTTACAGTATATCATAAATTTAACAGTAGTTTTTTAGTCCTAAGAAAACATGAATTCAACAAATACCACATTCAGAATAGAACTATTCTACATGAAATAAATAAAAAAAAAAATCAAAAAGTATGATCCAAGAAAGGCCTTTGAAAGGGAGTTAGATCCATCACTAGATGGACAAGCAAAGAAGGAAATCACTATTAGCAAAAGTAAGCAGTGGTGAAGGGAAACAACAGTAAAACTTGACCGTACAGAACCCAGACCACTCACTTTTCCATGCACAGACTATGTTAGACGATTGTTTCTAACTTCGCCCTTAACATTTATTGTGTATATTCAGTAACCTGATGCATACAATCTGATATAATGATGATAAATGTCTATAGAAGCCCACCATTCCTTTTCCAGAGTAACATTTAGTGCTAGGTAGGAAAAATAAATAAATAAATGGATAGATAGATAAAAACAAGCAGGGCAAACTGAGCACAAAATGGAGATTTGCAGGTTCATACTTGGTGATTCAAGGTAAAAGAACTTCACCAAAGTAGTCAAGGGTATTATAAATCTCACACATTGGTACAATTATTAGAAACAGAAGCTTGCACTCATCAAGCTGTGATTAACAACTGGAAATTTGAAAGCACAAATATCCTTAAACTGTCACGGTCCACATAATCAAAAATAAAAACTAGAACAAGAAAAAAAGCACCCTTAATTGGAAAGTGAGTTTTTTTTCTGCGACAATGCATAGGAAAAGGCCGTTATAATGAGGCAATGATCCAAACAGTGCACTGAATGTCAAGGGAAATTCTACCTAAAGCCACCTCCAAAATCCTAAAAATAACACAACTCCATTTGTTCCTCAATAAGTTAAATAATTTTACATCAGTATTTAACTCTCTGGTTGTCTCACACTGATTATAAAAGTCATGTGCTTTTGATGTCCCAATTTCATTTATTTATAGTAACAAACAGAAGTGTGGAAATGTAACTAGTAACCACTTCTGTTGAAGCATAATTTTGGGTGAAGGTGATTTAAGATTTTCCTGCTGCCATGGAGGAGGTTTGAGTTGCAGACCAGGTAGCCTACAGCCCTGAAACCTCCAATGTGTAAAATTGTCTACCTTCTGCTTTACAGTCAGACAAGATGGGAGTTGCACTGCTTTCCACCAGTTATACGAAGGCTAGACTTCTGTTTTTACCTTCCTCTGTACTCTTGCTCATTCTGGTTTTACAGTATTGTAGCAGAGAAGGGAAATTAGTTGCAAGAAGTGTGTACACACAGTCAGAAACGGGCTGAGGAAAGAGATAGGACAATTGTAAATTACTTTTTAGTTCCCACAGTATACTGCAAAACTGTCTGCACTGCAACCCTTACCACTGTTGATGAGAATCCCTGGGGGATCAATAGATTTCTCAAACTCTTGTTATGCTATGAACTATTAAGGCAATAAAGAAAATGAAGGAGGTTCTCAGAATACTGAAGGGCCTGGTAGCACTAACTGGCTTTGCCCTCAAACCGTTGGGAATTAGACTGAGACGTTTTTGCCAAGTCATGAGACAAGGCTGCCTTGGATCTAGTAGAATTTTACAAATGATTTGGAAGATTTGTATACTAGTGCCCATTTGGCCTCATATGTCTTCCTTTTTTTTTTTTTTTCCCCCCCACAAAACATTGCACATCATCTTCTGTTGCATGTAGTATAGTAAGCAAACTGCCTTAACTTCCGAATGCTTTTTAAGCCAGTGTAATATACTAACTAATAGTACTTAAGGAAAAATATTTCCCTCCTCCTTCATGCATGTATACATGTAAAACCACATTAGCCAACCTGCAGCTATGCATCACATTCTTTGTCAATCCTAAGAATCAATCCAGGTGGAATTAGTTTTAAATGCAGTTGCCAGCCTCATGACTAATTCCTGCTTAATTAAGGGAGGCACACTGCAAGTCAGACAGTGTCTGAGTTTGGGACAGTTGCTATAATACAGATCTCTTTTTAATCAGCAGTTACTGTGCCACATAGGGATTTTCTCCTGCAGTGCTTTGCCTCAAGGAAATAAGGTAGATTATTTTCTACTGTCAGGGATAAATCTGATGAAAGACCTCATAACCCGACCTTAAAGAAGCATACAACAAGAGAATAAAATAGCACAGAAGATTACTAGGTGCATACTTTCAGGAATCAGTTAAAATCATTAGTTGCTAAAGATTAAAATATATTCCATTATACTGCACATAAGGGAAAAGAATTACTCCCCATGCAGAAATTCTAGTTAATCAGTTCTCTCTGGAAAGGAACAAAAATGCCACCAGGTAAAGCACAAAATAGTTAACACAACTACACTGCACAACTCTCAGAAACAAAATCAGGCTAAATAAATTCATAATTGTTATGTATTAATACAAAATTACCATTAAGTACACTTACAGCTCGCGCAAGGCTGCAATTTATTATTTAATAATGCAAAGAAATATACCCTTCAAGCCTACAATAAATTGAGCATTATTTATCACACAAAGATATTAAAAGTTATTTAAAACCTAAAAAAAGGTAAGTAACCTAGGATTACATAAAATTTGTCTACATACATTTTATGGATAACAGAAACTACAATTCCAGTTTTTATTTAAATACATATTTATGTAGATATTTCATAAATGTAAATATATATGTATATAAATGGAAGCTCTGTATGCATAAGCCCACACATTTCCTACATCTTACCAAATAACGTGCTCTTCTGAAAGTCTTTTTGCTCTTAACTATTTCATGAAAATATATTTAATCCAACAACAGTGAGATACTGTTGCTAGTACAGCAGATAATACAACGAGGAATTTATTGCAGTTTCCAGAGTTTCTTCTTTGTGTTTCTTAAAATTATAAAAAACCTCAAGACTTTAAAATGAAGGACAATAATGGTGAGATGCGGAGGTATGCCAGGTATGGCATTGTCTCTTCTATCAAGGTGCAAGAAGTCATAATCATTAACAGGGACTTTGAAATATAAGGAAGAGGTGCAACCTTTCCTCAAACAGCTATCAGCAATACTGGCTTAGCTCCCTTGCCTGCTGTCACAGTAGAAAGCACTGGGAAAAGAAACCAAATCTCTGTTTTCATTTTCTTACCACAAAGCATATGATGAGGTACTTACTGCAAGCGGAAAAGCCACCAATGTGAAACTGCAGGGCATTTTTGGTTTGCTTTATTTTTCTCAATTCAAACCAAAATGGGTTTTATACTTCTGAGTTTGTCTGTGACTTATTCCCATGTTGATGAATTACAACTGTCAGTGAAACAGCTGGATATGGCACTGAGAACAGGTGGTGAATTTACTCATCTGGTACTCATTAATAACTATAAATAGGATAGTGCAAAAGTAATTCAGTTTAGATCCATACTACCTTTTAGTTATAGGTATACAAAATGCTATATGAAATCTGGCAGTAGCAGCAGTAACCATTCCTTCAAGCATGCACCCAGAAGAGGAATGCAATTTTGGAGAGATTCACAGAGACGTAACAGAAAATTCAGTTAGATGTTACCAGAACTCATAATGGAACCAGTTAAAGGGTGAAAAAAAAGAGCTAAGAATGTTTGAGTGAAAAACAGAGTTAAAGAAATTAGTGGAAACTATTTTTAAGTTGTTAATAATTGATGCAAAAAATGAAACAAAATAAAAGCTTACAAAATTCATACAAAAGTTACTTCTTCAAAAGAAGCATGATCTGCATGGTTTTCTAGACCTTTGATTTCTATACAACTATGTGGTCAAAATGTTTCAGATGATTAAAGCAAGGGGAGTGAAGGCAGGGAACAAACCAACCCCTGCACCCTCAACCATCTGAAATTCCTCTGAACCACAGTGTTTCCCTGGGTACAACAGCTGCACTTAACAGCCCACTTATCAGAACTTCCGCTGTGTGAATTACACACAAAACAAAATAAAACAAAAGATAAAAAAGTTAAAAAGGTATTAAGTCCTACAGTTAACCATCTTAGAGTTGAGATATATTACAGGGCAAGCGAACAGGGCAGAAGCTACTATTCTACCTGACCAGTCTGATATACCTAGTTATGCTGTATTCACGTACACAGATGAGAGTGAACTTGTGTATGAAAGAATACTCCTGTAAAATACAAATATCTAAGACTCAAAAAAGCAGCAAATTAATGTATCCATTTAAAATATGGAATAGTGCAAGCATGAAACCTAGATCTGACAGTTTGCCATAGAGAGATAGATAGATAGACAGATGGATAGTTTGTACATAGAAAAAAATTGTCATACGAAGGTCTAAACATCAGTTGGAACACCACATAGTGACAGACAGAGTGCAGAAGATGCAGAACAGGAGTTATCCAGAGAACTTTCTTCTGAGGCTGTCTTTGGCTTGGTTGCAGGTCCAGAAGTTAAACTTCCTTAGTTGTGTATACAAGTTGGAAACAAAAGCCAGTAGTATAACACGTAGAATTAAGTTTTAAAGTAAATGATTATCAAGTCTCGGTTTATCACTTTAACATAAATGAAATTAGACAAATGAGAAGAGAACGCTGTCTTGGAGCAATAATTTGCCATTGGTAATGTATAAACATGCAATAAATGTAGCTATTAGCATAGAAATGATTTCATCCATCTGTAATTTCAGCACTCACTGAATTAGAAAGTAGTAAGCCAAAATATACTCTTTCCTTCTCCACATTAGGAAAAAAAAAACATACTGTGAAGTCAAAAGTGTAGAAGAGAAACGTGTGTGATGCATACACAGTCCTGTAAAAAACGAACAGAAATAGTGCAAACCACAAAGCTTACACCAAAACCTACATGTGAACTTTAAAAGGCAGAAGGGCTCAGATCTGCCAGTCCAGTGGCAGACAGATGCACAATTATTCATTTTATTTGATCATAACACTGTAAATTGAAAAAAATCCTTCTTCTGTTGCCTAAGATTATGATATTTTGTCGAAAAAGGCAAAAAGGATGTAAATATCAAGATATATTGCTTTTTTTTTTCCTTTGTTTTCTAAGTCATTCTTCATCTGCTGTTTCAAGAAAAGTCAGCTTCTTTTGTGTTTGTTTGTTAGTTATCCTAAGTACAAGCTGTGTGCTATACACAATTCTGAAAATATGTGGTTACTGGATGGAGAAACCTCAAGTTCTCTTCTGCACATGAACAGTCCATTTCCTATCTCACCAGACAAAATTGTAACTGTAACAAACTTCTAATGACTGAAACTTTCAATACATGGTATTAAGCCAGTAGGAAAACAGAAATAAATGAAAACTTTACCTACTTTTAAGAAGTGTTATAAATTAAAATCTGCTGTAAGATAAATCTCTGGAACAATAAATACTGTACAGTAAGTACTCAGCTCTGGCAAGGCCACACCTCAAATTCTATGTTCAGTTTTGAGCCCCTTACTGCAAGAAAGACATTGAGACTTCAAAGCATGACTAGAAAAGGGCAAGTAAGTTGGTAAGGGGTCTGGAGCAGATGTCTTATGAAGAGCTACTGAGGGAATTAGGATTATTTAGACTGGAGAAGAAGCAGCTCAGGGGAGACCTTGTCACTCTCTAAAACTCCTTGAAAGAAGGTCATGGAGAGGTGGGGAATTGGCCTCTTCTCCCAGGTAACAGTGGCAGGACAAGAAGGAATGGCCTCAAGTTGCGTCAGAGAAGCTCTGGGTTGGATATTAGGAAGAATTGCTTCTCAGAAGGAGCAGTGATATATTGGAACAGGTTGCCCAGGGAAGTGTCAGAATCACCCTCCCTGGAAGTGTTTAAAGAAAGGTTAGATGTAGTTCACAGGGACATGGTTTAGTGGACAATATTACTGTTAGATGGAGAGTTGGATTAGATGACCTTAGAGGTCTTTTCCAACACTGATTATTCTATGATTCTATGATATGCTCATCAGGTTCTCAGAGTCTTATGAAACCTGATCAAATCTATTCAATTATCTCTTCCTCGTCAAAACAGACTGACAGTGTATTTCTTAGTTTCTTTCTAGAGGAAGCCTGTTAATTTTCATACGAAATAATGTTTACAGACTTTTGGGGGCCCTTCAAACATTATGTTTCTGAACCACAGAGACAGTTTATAAATAAAATAAGAATAAACTGTCAAATACCTCTTAATCTTTCAATCCATTACTACAGCATTAGAATTCACAAGCATTCTTGCTAATCCAGGATTCCCACTGATACATATTCCATAGTGTTTGCTGGAATTTATATTCATGCTACGGTCAATATTAACTAATCTAAGCTTCTCTTTTTACTTCAGCCCTTAGATCATACTTTCCTTTTGCCAGCAGTATATTACACATCAACTATTTCTAAAGCAGAAGTATTATTATAAATAGCAAAAATAAACAAGTGAAAAAGCTCTGCATATTCGTTTTGGAGAAACACACATAAATGAAATCATGCTAAAATCAACCTCTTTGAAATCTTCAGAACTCTTGGCTCTCCAGAATATATGTGCTGATCTCACACGGACAGACTTCTTAATGATTTCTGATATTAGATATTTTTAACTGGGTCAGAACAAGATGTATGCAGACAATAAAAACTCTTCTCGCTATAGCAGACAAAACAAATTGTGCAGCAGATATTCTGTGTGCTGTTATACAAACAGATGGAGAGTTTCTGGAGTTTAATAATTCCCATCTTACACGCTGCTGCCGTCATTTAAAACCATAGCTAGGGTGCTGCTAGGCAGAATGGCAAGCAAATAGAGCTGGCAGTCCAAACAGTCAAGTCAGTGATTGAAAGGAAAAATGCAAAATTGCCCATGGATGTTCAGTTTTAGAATCAAGAGTTCAAATCCACTTACATCAAGAGCAGTGAGTTAATATGAGCTCAGACAGCACTTGGATGAAAAACATGGCTTGCCTTCAGAAACAGCTGTAACACTGACTTTCACTCTTGTGTATAATGGTGTGTATAAGGTAAAATCTTTCTGTCAGTGAAGTTACTTCAGATTTATGCTTATTTAAATGAGGCCAGATGATGGGCTGGCTGTAATCTGCTTTCTGGTTTATAATAGCTCTGAGAATCACAGAGAAATATATCTTTAGTATAAAAACCTTAACAATTTTGGTCTTACACAGGAAAAAAAACAAAAAACACTGATGACATTAATCAAGTTGCACAACAACAGAGAGTGATTTTGAATTAACCAACCTGACAACTGGCATAAATATACCGAACAGATGGAAAAATGACTGAGTGGACAGTGATTGGGGCTACCTTGTCATATCTGCTGACTAACTTTTCAGTGTGTAATGCATTCAGAGCAGTCTTAACTTTCACAACTGTAAATGAAGGATCATCAACAGTTGTCAAAACTTTCTCATCAAGCTAAAGGCGATCTACAACTCTAATCCTGTGCCCATGCCTAGTGGGCACAGCTTCTGCCTTTAGCTTCTGCCCTTCCCTCAAAACTGATGAGCTGAAAAAAAAAGTACCTTCACACTGTTGACTATGCCCTGTTGTGATGGGAAGCACTCTGGCTTGGAGCCCAACCATTTATTTTCTACTCAGAGTCAATAGCTTCAGCCAGGTGGGCTGAAAAGAACTGTACTAAAAAAGTATGGATATTGCAATTTCTGGTTATTATTGATAATTCTTATCCCAAGACCGATTCTAATCTAGGATTTCTTCAACTTGGATGACAATAACATTTTCAATAATTGTCAAGGCATTTTGTTTCTAAATAACATTTATCTTTTTCCCTGTAATTAAGCCGTAAGGTTGAATATTACAGAATCTCTTTGGCTTGTCAAGATAATTTTGTGTTTTTCAGATTTAAACCATGTCTCTCACAATAGTTGAACGTTTTTTCTCCCTGCTATGCTGTGTCATCTTCTATTAGAGATAACAAGAGAACAAATATGAATAAAGTCATCTGAACCACTAATTTGTAGTAATGCCCCCTTCAGACAGAACATCTGTCAGAATTTCAGATAGTAAAATACTACTAATGGCAAAATAAGTACTATTACAAGTAATGACACACATGCTAACTATATTTTTACTGTTGAAGGACAAATGCTTTGCTATTATAAACCAACTCAATCTCACACTAGTGGTAGAATTTCATGCATTTTATAACCTAAGTCTGGCAACTGCATAAAATAAAACCGAAGAAGAATATATTATTATTAAATGTGATAGATACAATAGTGTCAAGTAACTCAGTGCAGAAAAACAAGACATTATCATAGAGTTTAGATGGATAACTATATTAACATTCAAGTAAATTTGACTCAAAGAAGCAACGGCTTCCTCTGGGGATCAGAAATGGTTATTTATGTCTGTCAGAAATATAAACTACCACTATGAGTGCAGTCTATACCTGGAGTAGCAAATTGTCAAAAAAGGTAACATTAGATTATGCTACTTCAAAAAACAAACAGCAATATAAAGTGCTTATTTCTGTGCATCTTTGCACTTGCTAGGTTTTTTCAGGAAAAATTACACAAACGGTTGTATACACTGCAGTAAGATCTGTGGCATTAAAACAAACAGTTATATACATGAAACAAGGTGCCTGGATCTCTGCAACATGCTTCAGCTCCAGAACTAGCACTCCTAATTAGATGAAACCATGATAGAAACATGTTGGGCAATAAAATACATAAATTGTATAGGCAACAAAGAAACTCTGACAGAGTCCGAATACTTAGCTAAGGGGACCTCTTTCTGTACTTCTGTTTCAAACGCCAGAGTGGCCTGCCTATTCAGGAGTAACAGCTCAGGCCTTCATCAAAACTCACTTCCAACAGCATGAGTAAGAAAACTAATAATTGGAGAGCACTTAGATATTAAATTTATTTACATGGTAATCTGAGAAGAAAGGTAAATGATGTATTCCCTGTTCAAAAATTATCTAGACTGGTAAAGGTCACTTCATTCTGAGAAAATCATGGAGGAAGTCCAGAACACAGTTCTGTAGGTTTGAAGGCAGAAAATACAAGTAGGAATTAATGAATTTGCCAAAAGCAAGTAATACCTGAACAATTTGATTACTTCCTAAAGTCATAAATGCCAAGATTTATGAACAAGATGAGAGGAGCGGATGACATTTACCTTGACTTTAGCATGTTTTTGACATCATATCCCAAAACATTTTTGTATTAGAGCAAGCATGTTATAGTATGGATGGTTAGACAACAATATGGATCGAGACCAGGTTAGATGATCCAGCTTAGAGGGTGGTCGTTAAGAAGCTGTACATAAATTACATTATGGCTGATAACAAACAGTGTACTACTGGAGTCTGTCTTGTAACTTCACTGGCTGACTTGGGGAGAGTAATGGAGTGGATTCCTTCAAAGCTGCAGAAGACCAGGTGACTGCCAATCAGAGGAACCCAAGAAAGTTGAAGAAAGGGACCAATGGGAAACTTCATGAAATTCAGACAGGACAAATGCAAAGTCATGCACTTGTGAATGAAAAAGTCCTAGCTGGAAAGCAGTCATGCTGACAAAGACCTTGGGGTCATAATGGGCAGCAACCCCATAATATAAGCTGGCATACACTGGCTGCAAAGAAGGCCAACAGCTTCTTGGGCTGCCTTAAAATGACCACAGCTAGTTGATCAAAGCTAGTGATTACCCACTTTTATCCAATTACTCATTAGACTACCCCTAGCACATTGCATCCAGTTCAGTGCCTCCAAGACAATGAAAAACAGGAGTAACTTCAGTGAAGAGCAACTGAGACGTTTAGAGGCTGGAATAACTGCCCTGTGAATAGAGGTGAAGGGAAAAGGGCTTATTCAGCCTAGAGAAAAGAGTGAGACCCTAACAGGTGCATCACAGATCTTACAAGGAGGTCATCAAGAAGATGATAGAGGCATGCTTTCTAGAGCACTGCCCAGTGGTAGGACATGATACCACAGATATAAATTTAAATTGAACCTAATGAAAAACTTTTTTCACTTGGAATAGGTTGCCTGGAAAAATTGTACAGCCTCCATCCATGGAGGTTTTCAAGACCTAACAAGGTGGTTTGGTCCACTAACCCTACTTTGACCTACTGAGGTTTCTTTTAGACTAAAATATTTTATATCTGCAATCTAAATGTCTGCATTTGAGCTAGTTGACTAAGCTCCCATTAAAGCCATCAGATATCTAGGCAATACAGTCAATAGACTTTAGTCAATAATTCATATGACTAAATGCAGATGTCTATTTTAGGATGAGATGAATCACATCACTTCATTAACTATATTGATTAGCTCATTGTTGAGTAACGTTAGCCTTCACAGACTTGATCAGCTGTAGCTGTCCACATCATATGCCCACCAGTCATGAGCTCCCCACATGAGGTTTAAAATATCAGCTTCCAAACGCACAGCTCTTCCCACTCAAAAAATGTCTCAGAACTGTAGAAGTACATACTTCATTCCATCAGAAAAAGTTCAGCTCGTTCTAGGAAGCAAAATAGCAGGGATTTAATTAGACGAATAAAGAAGCCATGAGCAATGGCTTTTATTACATATGCATTACAGACCACACAACAGAGCACTCAAAGAGCAATTTTGCACCCATCTTTGATGTCCTCAAAAGCCACTGACACCAACTGTAAGTGTCAGAGCGCTGGATCCTATTGCCCTGCCCTGTCTTTAACCATCTGTACCCACCCATGCATCCTCTACTGCCTTGGGTGCAGCACTGAAGCTCAGGCCCTTAGCCTCAGTACTTTGCCTCTATCCTGCTGATATGTTGGGATTTACCTTGTGATTTCTGACCCTTCCTTTCTGACTTGACTTCTTGGCTTAACCTCAAACCTGCCTTATTACAACAGACTCCATTGACAACCACCAACCGGACTGCTGGCTGAACTTTGTTACCATCACCAAAAACCAAACCTGGCTGGCCTCTCCTGTGGGACTACGCCTTTCATAAGTGAGGTCACTCTTTTGCTGCCACCTTCACCTTCCCTGTGAAGGAGTTACATTGACTGCTGACAGCAACTGGAAGACAGTGGTTCGGTAGCACCACTACTATACAAATGGAAGCATAAATGAATATGACCACTGACACAGACTTTTGGACATCTCATTGACTTTTTCAGTCTCAGCAGTCTGTGGAGCCACTTGACTTGTAAGTCAAGTGCCACTTCAAGACTGTGTCTTCAGAATGCCCTTCAACAGTATTATTACTTCAAGATGCTATTCCTCCAAACTCATCAGAATTCTAGTTTTTTCTCCTCCTTGTAATATTATGCATAGGCTAAAAACATTTGGTGATGTATTTGTTTATACGAAACGTGCTGTGATGTTGTTCCAGTGTAACTCCCACCACTACTGCAATAAGACAAACACCTAATTGTACAGTTAAAAAAAGCTTCGGGCAAAAGCCAAGCAATGCTGAGCAACTCCTGAAAAGTTACCATGATATATTTTCTTGTTCTTATTTATAGGTACATGGCTACAGTTTGTCATCATAAACAAATTATATACTTTCAACTGTTTTCTAACTATGCACTAAATCATTGCACATAGAGTAGCACCATGACAAACCAGCATGGATCACTTCTAGTGACTGTGCCACATTAGTCACCATCCCAACGGATTTTATTCATTGCAATGGTCTGTACTCAGGAAGAACAAAATTTGTCACCTACATTCCTAATGAGCTTTCTCTTTCTTTTTGAATAGTTCAATCAGCCAGACTGAGCTCCTTATAGGATAAGTCACTCCATCAAAGTAATAAAATACAGCAGCACCCTACCTGTGAGTAGAAAGCTCAAGTACATCACATTACTCACAGGAAAGTTTATTATTTGCAGGACCAGGGCTTGAACTGTAAGTTATCAAAATACAATCCTGAAAAATTGTAATTTTCAGGGTTTCAGTCATATCTGAACATACCCAGACAGAACTATTAACAAGAGAAGAGACAAGTTGCTAACTTATCTCATCAGTTTAGGGGATAAAGTTCTGAAATCTTAACTGCCACTATAAAAGTATATCCTCGGAAACAGAATGCAAGCACTTAACCAGTAGTTGGTTCTCTCTGGCAGAGAAGTTTCAGTCACTTTTCTGTCAGACATTGTATGTGAATAGCCAGTACGTGAGGCTGATTGACCAATGATGGTCTCTGCAAAGTTAGTCATTCCTAGCAGGTCTTGGGATGTTAAACAAGGAAAAATGACATCCATATTACCTATATGGGTAATTTTGTGAACCCTTTCTTCTAGAAGACATAACTGATAATTTCAAAATTTACTTCAGCTGCCTCTGAGATGATCATGAGAAATATATTTAAGAGTCTGAGAAGCTTCAGCTGTGTGAGAAGCATTAGGTACCATCTCCAGTAGTGATTTCTAAAGATGTCTTTCTCTTTTCCCTCAGTTCAGTTGACTAATAGAGTTTATCTTACAGTGTTTCATAATACTTTTACTTTTTTTCTCCTGCTTTACAGCTTTAATCTTGCCAGTGTGATTTAGACCAAGAGAAGTCAGCAACAGAAACTCCTGGTCAGTCAGAAATGGATGAAGGAAATACACAATACCTGAGGTCACAGAAAGCTATTCCACTGTTACTCCTAGTTAGGTAACACCATCCTATTTCTCCTAATAATCTGTTTATGGAGGTACTACCCACTGTTATGTGCAGGACTCCTGTAGTGGCAAAGTGCCAGTGCTTTTCAAGGACCAGCTAATGGAGAAGAAACGTTCTATATCTTCCCTTTCTCCTTTTACATCTTATCAATAATTTAAACATATCTTTCTAGTGTAGAAGCCCTTAGTGCCATGGTATTTTCACCTTCAGTGAAGACTTAATGCCAATGCAAAACTTAAGTAAAGGCAGGATTTTCTTGGTTACCATCCTCCGAGTTTAAAAATTGGACATGGTGAAGAAAGACTGTCCACAGGAATTGAGTGCTGGAGCTTTGTAATCTATGAACTCCAAGGACCTCAGGGAGAAGTAGTGATTAACTGAATTGATCCATTTGTGACTGATAATTGAAATCCACTTCTGTGACTGTCTGACAGTCTACATATCTTCCTACCTTCATCACTTTTCGTAGGTAAGTCATTCAAGCATAAGCTGTTCTTACATTCCTCATTTGAAACTGGTTATTTGGGTCCGAATCAATATGTTACAAATTCAGTGGACTTCCTGTATTTCTTCTTTCAAGCCACTGCAATGCCTTCTCTGATTTTACTGTTTGTATGTGAAGAAGGCTGCCAACATGAAGCATCCAAGAACGTAATAAAGTTCTGGCCTTCTGAATGAAAAAGAAACAATTCTACCAAAATTTTAAAGAATTTGCAATAAGGTAAGGTAATGATTTAGAGTCTTCACTGGAAAGTAAATGGCTTTCGAAATGTGCGTATGAATCATTCAAACAGCAAATCAGTGCTGCCTGCAATGAACCTTTGCACTCTCCTATATTTACCATATCTAATACAAGAGTCTGCAATGTATTCTAACCACCATAAATCCACCATAGGTTACAACCCTTGGAAAAGAACATGCAAAAATACACATCATCTGAAGAAGTGATATACAGTATGAATCTATGTATTTTAACCTCTATATTGGTTCATTTATTTTTATGTTGCCAGGAATGTGCAGCAAAGAGACTAAAGCCCTCAACTAAATCATGACCAAGATAATTAGAAGTCTTTTTCTAAATTTTTTTCATAGAAATAACTCCATCTTCTCTGTTATACCATGCTGAAGCACTAGCTTCAGATTTAGTATATTTAGTAGACAAAAAAAGAATGTAATTGAAAGGAAATAACATTAACCACAGATCTTATGACTTCTATTATACTAACTTGCAAATAATCATCTTTTGTCAGCACCTTCTTTTTTCTACTTGTCTAGTTTTATTTCTCTTAATGTTTAAAAAAAATGATCTTGCTTTTTGGTAATTAAATAAAATAAGATGTTCACACGTTTAAGTTTACTATCAAGTGGAAAATAGACAATAAGAAAAACTGCTTTATAATGGCTGAAATAAAAAATAGAGGTAATGTTACTACAGCAGTAGTAGTGGTTTGTACAGGGAATTCAAGATACATCTCTTCTCAGACAGATTCAGTGCAACAGATTTAAAGTCAAGTGCAGAGAAAGAAGTGATGCCAAGGAAACAGCAGACAAGATCTGTTGTCTGCTAAGCATTTTTATCTGAACAGAAACTGTCCTTATAAGGCATACTCAGAACGTAAAAGGACTTAGAAGGCCTACCAGTGAGAAGATTGCTTTCCAGCAGATATTTGTATTTATAAATTCTAAATGTGACTTTCTTAAAGCTGTATCATACTGCCAGTTCTTCTACATTTTACTGACAGGGTTGTGTAAACAAGATTCTAACACATGAAAAGAAGGACGTATGCAGAAGATGCCCCACTGCAAGGACACCTTGATCTCTCTTGTTTTTCATCACAGGCACACAAAGCTTGGTAGTCTAAGGAATTAAATAATTTCCTATGCCTTTTTCAGTGATTCTCATTTTTTATAGAAAGCATGTAAGCAATATGAAACTTATTAAAGGATGTATTAATACCCTGAACACACACAGAATTAATCTAAATCATAAGGAAAAAAAAAAAAAACAACACCTAATCAATTACAATAAAGTAAGTGAAGGAACAAAACAAAACTAAACAAAAAACTATCCAAGTGCTGCAATCACAACTACGGCTTCAGAAGTTCAGGAAAATAAATAAATAAAAGCATTTTTTGCAAAATTCGTTTCCTCAAACATCACAACACTTTGACTTGGCTTCTGTTTTAGCTTCTCCTTCCCTCCAAAACAATACCTGAAGTTGTTACTGTCAAATGGGTTTATACATTTTGGACAAGTGAATATACACCTGCTTTAGAGAAGATAGGACATATGTTTTGTAGAGACACGGTAGCAATCACAAATCCACACTCTGTAACTTTGTGTACAACCTTTGTGAGATCCACTCATAGACAGTGACTTACGGTCAGTTTAAAGATAGTTCTTGAAGTGGGCCGATCAGGGTTTCCTCAGTACCCCCATCATCTCCAAACACAGTTATTAACTTCTTTATTTACAGCCATGATGAAAGTGCTTCACTGCATCCTGCCACGATAGTGCTTTCCAACACAATACACATGTCTGATGAAGCGATGAAGACTAGAGGAGGGATGAAGACTAGAGGAGGCATGGGGCAAAGGCATACCTGAATACTTGCAACATCCTGGCTTGTATAATTTAAGAGTTTAGCTATCATGCCAAGGTCAGCAATTATTCCACTGCACTCAGTACTGGTGAGACACATCTGGAGTGCTGTGTCCGGTTCTAGCCTCCGTAGTACAAGAGGGACACACACAGACATACTGGAGCCAGTCCAGCAAATATATAAAAGAAAAATAGCAACACTCTTTCTCTTTAGAGGTCTGTGATAACAATGTAATTGAGTCCCAGGTATACTGCCATAGGACTTTAAAAATTCACTAGGCAGCACAACACAAGCGTTCTTGGCTCATTTATGATTCAGGACAAAACAGAAGCGTGCTGTAGGTCAAAGAAAAGCGTTTCTGTTTTACTTCTGTAATGACTACAAAGCCTACGCGTTCACAGTCTTACAGATGTCATACTGTGATATCAGTCACCTTAAACAGACTCAAAATTGAATCCTTGGAGGAAGAAAAAAAAGAATTACTCTGAACCTGAATTTTGATGCCACCAGAATTTTTGCCTTCCTACCGTTAAAATAAAGCACTACAAAAATGCAGCTACTTCTGAAATTGTGATGGAACCTTAATCCAGCATACAGTTTGACTGTAAACTAAAAGTGGAAAACAAGTCTAACACAAATCACTAAAAAAAAATTACCCAGAAGGAAGAACACGTTGAAATATCAGTGAGTGTTAGCCAATTTCCAGCATTAAAATAGATGTCTGATAAAGCAACATTTAGTGCCTATTTCAATTAAAAAAAATGAAGAAATATCAAGTGTTTTAACTATCCCTTTTTCCTACCATAATTCAAATACAGAGAAGTTCTAATATTTAGCATTTCAGCTCAAGTGCATTCTGAAATGCCAACAGGCAGCTCAGGAACTGCACAAATTGAAATTTACATCAGACTCTCAGAGACCTGTCAGATTTTATCGCTGTGGTCACATTTATCACTGGATACCAGCTCTTACATAAATTCAAGGTGTTCTCATGTGTTGGCTTGAGTGCAGCTGCATCAGAGCCACACGTGCAATTCAATGTTTATTGGGCAGTTCAAAAAAGATTCAGAGGTTTGTATGACAATTGCCATGGAATTAGTATCAGGATCAGTGCGTACTGTGTCATTATCTTTGGAGTGTTTCAACACTTGCAAATGTGTGCTGTTGTAAGTGAATGGAGTGGTAAATCAAATCATCACAACGATATATTGCATTGGGCTTACATGGCAATGTTTTGGTACTGAGAAGTAGCAGGGGTGACCGTTCAAGCACAGCCCAACAGTTGCCCCATGTCAGACCAGAGCCAGCTCCAACAGCTCTAAAAGGGACCCACTGCTGCCAGAGCTGAAAGTACACAATGCTGGTTATGCCTCAGGGAAAGCAGAATGAAGAAAGAGACTGCAGCCCATGGATTGGCCCACTGCAGAGCAGACTGTCCCCCTGCAGCCCATGGGCACCACACAGAGCAGATGTCCACATGCAGCCATGGAGGAGCCCACAGGACAGAAGTCTGTGAGGCCTGATGGAGGCACAGCCCTGGAAAAAGGCAGTTCTGCCTGGGAAAAAGAAGACTGGGGGGGAATCTGATTAATGTTTATAAACATCTAAAGGGAGATGGGAGGAGATGGGATGAGACCAGGCTTTTCTCAGTGCTGTGTAGCAATAAGACAAGGAGCAATGGCCTCAGGCTTGAACATAGGAAGTTCCATACTAACATGCAGAAGAACTTCACAGTAAGGGTGATGGAGCACTGGAACAGGCTGCCCAGAGACATTGTGGAGTCTCCTTCTATGGAGGTATTCAGGACTCATCTGAATGCTTACCTATGCAACCTATAGTAGGGAACCTGCTTTAGCAGGGGGGTTGGACTTGATCTCTTGAAGTCCTTTCCAATCCTTGCAATTACATGATTCTGTAATTGGCAATAAATTAAATGAATCTTCCCCAAGGCAAGTCTGTATTGCCCTTGACAGTGATTGGTGGGCCATGTTCCTGTCCTTATTTAAACCCATGAGTTTATCCCTCTGTTTTCTTCACTGTCCTGCTGAGGACTGCAAGTGAGAGAGCACCGTGATGGACGTCTGGTGACTAGCCAATGTCAACTCACCACACCTAAATAGGTCTGGAAAAGTTCAGAAATCTTAAATAAAATTATGGGATTATAATTATACAGACAGGTTTTAGATCGACTATTCAGGCTCTTCCCAGAAAGTAGTTAGATACATTAGAATTCTAAATTTAAGGACAAGGTTATTTGTGTTCAATTTCTAATCTTCATGACAACTGGACCATTTCCAGTGTGAAGGCCACCTGCTAAGGAAGAAATAAAAGAAACCACAAAGAAACCACTAACCTAGAAATACTAAAAACAGAAGACTACCATATGGTCTTTTGCATCTTGTCCTTGGAAGCCTAGCTTACCTCACTGTGAGTAATTCCATTAACCTCCAAAACATAGACGGAAAACTAGCATACCTCATCATTCTTCTCAGTGAGTGTGATGGTCTAATACAGTCTAATTTATTTTTTTTTCTAGTAACTGCAGAAAACATTTTTTTTCCCCTGTCACAACAGCACTGTGTATGAAATACAGACAGAATAGCTTAGAGGCAGATAATCCTCCTCCTTCAGCATCAGTTTATGACCTCCTGTTTCAAATGCTTTGAGACAGCATTTCAAACAGCTTACTGGCATGCATCTAATCTCTTTTCCACAACTATATAGTGGCTTAAGCTCCCACCCAGTTTCAATCCCTACCCTTAGTACTACTGGAAAAAAATTAATTAAATTCACCAGTAATACTAAATCTAAAATCAGGTTTGTTCTTCTTTTGTTCAACTGAACCATGTGCACTTCGGAAACACTCTAACAAAAGAAATTACTGGCCAACAATCACCTTGAATGACTCTTACATTCTTTACAAAACTCAAGGTGAAGCTCTATTGTGAAGCACACAGAACAGAAAACAGAGAAGTGCCCCACCTGGCTCATTTCCCTCTCTTTACATCTTCAGGTTTAATTGATTGTTTCCATTGCTGGTCACACTTCATGAAAGCATTTAAAATTAACTGCAGGATGCCTCAGACTGCATGTATACATTCCCATTAAATCAAAAATCATCACACAACAGTGGTGCCAAACTGATTTTGGGACCTGCTTTGTGCAAAATACTGACCTTTCTTTAAAAATATACTGTCATGGTGCATTAGTCTTTCAGTTAGCACAACCATTACATGGAATTCTGGAAATATGCAGCAACTGAAAGTTATTAATTGCTATAACAACATGAATAGATTCAGTTTGTGGGAAATTAGTACACTCGGTACTTCAAGGATTTTACAACTCAAAAATTTATGTTCTAGTAATTAGAATATTTCATTAGCAAATAGTGAAAAATATTTATATCTGATATGTAAAAACATATTTCTTTAGAAATAGCACCATTTCTTCATTTTGCTGGAAGAAAAAAAGGAATCTATTCACAAGTCCTCCCTGCAGTCAATCTACAAGACCAAAACTATGCAAGAATTCTGACAAAGTGGTTAAATGAGTTATGTTTTTCTTATCACTTAAGCTTTGACAGTGCCTGTACATATAATCAATGTGATTAGATAGATAAGGTATTTCAGCTGGGCAGTAAAAAAATAAAATAAAAAAGAGGTATTCGATATCCATTATATTTTGTCCATTCCTTTAACAAAGTCTGGAAAGGGGGTCAGCAGTGTTTTCAAGCCCTTAGTTTCATCCTGAACTAACTTAATCCCACACCAATATTTAAATTTTGTCAATAAAGCATTTATGTTTTGCAACAACAACAAAAGATTATTCCACATTGTAAGACAGAAAAAAAAATAGTACCCTTATCACAAAAAGTTATTATCATTATAATATTATTATAAAGCTCACAAGGAGATGTTAAACTTGGATGCAATAACACCTTAGGTTTCAGAAGCTTTCTTCCTTATTTAATAACAAGACAGCAGAAAAATTCCAACTGACATAACACAGATGAAAATCACCTGGCTCAACGCCAGGTCAGTAATCTTTCCCCGATTATCTGCTTTAGATTTCAGACTTCTGCCTGACCCTCAGTAACACGCTACTCTGGGAACTGTCTGATTTCCTAATGGCATGGGGAAAAAATAGACCACACAGCAGAATCAATGCTGAAAGCTCTATGCTAATTGTTCACCTAAGCATTTTTCATTTTCAAAGTGCAAAGACATCTGAAGATGGTACCAAATCATTAATGTTGGCAAAGAATATATTAAATATGAATTTCAGACAGATAAGGGAACTCAACAGCTAAACAGGATGAGTTCACTTGTCAGCAGCTGAGCTGCAGCATACATCCCTTCAGGTTTTACACCATCAATGGCCATTACCAACATTAATAAAAGCCATATGGCTTTGTATAGCTTTATGTGTATATCCCATTGTTTGTTGCAACAGCATTTAGGCATGTTCAGAGTTCTTGCTTTTGAGAGGGAATTTGGAAACTTTTTTAGGTCTGAATACACAATAAGCGATTAATCATGATGATAGTACTTCCAAAGGTCACACTATTACTCTGAGCACTGAAACTAATCTTTTTCATTCCTCAAATTTAATTCCAGGAAAAGAAGAAAAAAAAATCCCCAATTTTATGGTTGTAGCTACTGGAACAAAAAATTAACAAGAACGCAGTCTTGTAGATAATGTCATGACTACATGACTCTGAAGATCTAAAGAAGCTTTGCTTTCAAATTCTGTTTCAAGATCAGCATGCTCAGGAGTAACCAACAAAACCTGAATGCCAAATAAATGAAACTGCATTACAGCGTAATTCACTTCAAAATGACAAGTCCTACTGAAATGCAAGACATCCATTCAAATAAAACTATTAACAATTTTTAGGTCACTTGAATGCAGTGGGTCATTATTGGCTTCATTTTCCGTATAGTACCTCAGAGAACACAAACTGATGAGATGTTAATCAGGAGACAGGAAACTCAGCTGTACCCTGAGCTGGGGATAGGAGTCCTAATGTCATTCATCTACATACTTGCAGATCTTTTTTGTGTACAGAGGAAAAAAAAAACTAAACAGACTATTACCATGTTGTACTTGACCATGAGCAGGCATAAATATCATCTGTAAAAACATCCACAACTGCTTCTGAGTGAAGTAAGCTCAAAAACACACCAATATCAGCTCCCAAAAGGCATTTCACTGAATGTCTCAGTGCCAAAGGGATTTAACCAGCAGACAGTGCTCAAAAGGAACAGCTCAAGCCATATGCAAATGACAGAAGTTCAAGCCTATAGAGAACTGTCAGGTTGAGGTAGTTTTTTTTGGAACATGGCTTTGGCTTGGCATCAGAGAAGGGTGGAAGCCCCAAACACACTTAGAAATATCCAGGACAACTCAAGTCTGCAACTTCAATCATTTAACTACCTCTGCAAAGATGGGTGCCAGAAGTCTAGCTGTGTTGATGATGCTTAGGCTATTCAGCCTTATTTGTTAGGTTAAACCTTTTTTTGTTTTGTTTTGTTAATTTTAATCTGTTTTCATTCAGTTTTCACTGAATTGTCCCTCAAAGGGTTGTTCCATATTAACCCTTACATTTTATATATACAATACACACATTTTGAAGGAAATTGGGAAGAGCTGAGTTCTTTATAAAAATATTTCCTTTTAACGTAATTTCTATTATGCACACAGAATGAGTTAAAAAGGAGAAGCAGGATATCTCATTTGTAGTTAAATTAATTTCATTCTGAAAGTCAAGAAATACACTGGAGGATTTATCATCTAATGTGTACTCTGTCGTCAATGCCAGATTTTATCTCTCAAAACAGTAATTTGTATTTCTAATGTTTTCCCAGTTATAAAGACCTACCTTTTAATGGATAAAATTTCCATAAAATTTAGTGAATGCGTTGTATTAGCCCATTAAATTCTGTATTACTTGGCTACTGTTATTAAAAAATAATAGCATTCACTTTCTTACAATCAAAGTTTAAAAAGGAGCTATAAATAAAAGGGGAGAGGGAAGAGGCAGAGCCAGATAAATTATGCAGCAGAAAGGAATTGTTGTTTTTCCTCTTCCTATCTTAAGTGCAGATTCTTCTCTACTGCTTCCCAGACATCACCTATTTACAAAACAACTCATTACTAAATACAGCAGAGGAGACAGGAACCTCTAATAGCAGTGAAATTTGCCAACTTGCAGAATGGTCTGTGCCTTCTCAAACAGGCAAAACAAGATAACACGGGTTGGTTAATAAAGCAAAGATAGGCAATGGGTGTCACCTCAGATGATGCAGTGCACCATTTTAAGGCTTTTCATTGGAACTGTGGATGGCTTGTTACTTTACAGTGCTCCCGCATGTGTACTTTAAGAAGCCTGAGCCACATTTGGGCATTAAACCAATGGGTTGGTTTTTTATTATATTTTCAGTTTTAAAGCTATTTAACCCTAAGTATGGGGTCACACCTACTGAGATCCTTGCTCCATCTGAGGTTAGACTTCAATGACAGTTTGGAAAAAAAAGGAAACTGTCAGAATTATTTACATTAAAGATCCAAACATGCCAGTACCCTTCTACCTGGAGGTTTCTTCATGGAACATACAAGACCCCAATATGCATTCAGGTATAGGACAATAAATCAGAACAGGAGTGCACTTCTGATGTCCCAAGAGGCATACATCATTTCCAATATGCTATCTACAGGGGCTGCAGCAACAGCAATGCCTATTTTATTATGTTAGCTTATGGTATCAGAGGTGGATGTTGGTAGTATGACAATAGAGGCTGAACCTTCCTGCCGCTATACCGTTACATTCTGTTGCCATATGACAGATAGCAACAGAGGGGCAGTGTGACAGAATGGCATCAGACGTGGAAGTGTGTATGAAGCATAAGTGTGTAAATGAATTCATTCATGTAGAAACAATTGCACCCGCTGATGTTTATTGCTGAGTGGATGTGAGCACAGTGGGGCAGCAGGTGGTACATTTCAGCAGTGCTGACAGTGGGGGCACCTCCACTGGTAGAGATTTTTTTACAAGCAAGGCATAGAGGCTCTTATTCATTGGTGGCAAAAATGCATAGCTAATGGTGGTGACTATGTTGAAAAAGAGTGTTTCGTAGCTGAGAATTTGCGCTATCAAGTAGCATTGTTGTGCTTTTGTATCTGTTGCAGTTTCCATGAGAATAAATAGGAAACACTGCTTTTGGAGTGACCTGTGTACTTACTGTTAACTCTAAACGTTCTTGTTGGGAGACCAGAGTACCAATTTTAAGCTGGTTATGTTACTGAGATTAGTGAAAGTACTGTTCTTACTTAGAAAATGAATTTAATTTTTTTGCTTTTTCCTTTCTCTGTGGCTTATGTGGAGACAATAAATATATATATATTTACACAGTTTCATCTAGTAATTAACAGTGGGAAGTAATCAGAAAAGAACCCAAATTCTTTGAGTGGGTTAAATATATATATACATTTTTCATTTTAACAATCCAAGAATATAGACTGGAGAAGGATTATAATGGTCATTGTTTACAGACCACAAAACAAAGTTTCATACGGAATATTCACTGTAATAAACATATTAAGAAACATCACTCACTATTCAACATTGCTTATGTTATCTGTTTGATTACATCTCTGACAGATAACATCTTTTTCAAACACAAAATCCTTTGTAAATCTGGGACGCTATGCCTTTTCTACCCTTCCCAACTCCTCCCCATCTTTCTCATTCATTTGAAATAATTCTTTCCTTCCTATAGCCCCAGTAAATTATTTCAAACATGGAACATTTTATACTCCCAAGTACCTTTCCAGATAATTTTATAGCCATCAGTAGTCTAAAAAGCTCTTCTGTAGTTCCCTTGGCAGTTCTATTAGATTACATCCATTAGCATACTCACATATCAACATTACATTTTGAGCTCTCTCTGTTCATTATATATGACTCTTAAGATGTTCATTCTTGTTGCCCATAAGGACTCTATGGATTTGGATTTCTCTATTTTCCTGCAGCTGTTTTAAATCTTCTGTTCTGTGTTGTTTTTCGTTGTTGATGATGTTGTTTTGTTTTGTTATTTATACATTAATTCATCACAGGTTCTATATTCCTGACCCTGGTGCCTCAATATATTTAATTACATTATAGGCAACCATCTCACTCCTGTTCAGTATTCTGAACAGCTTCACTGAGTTTTAAATGCACAAAATGGTCGTTGTCACACAATTCATTTCTAGCTCCTGCCGTTGCAATCCTGTGCTTTGATACTAAAAATAGAGCTGCTTCCAACTACCTGAGCTGGAAAGCTAATTACAGAGCTAGTAAACAGTGCTCCTCCCTGTTGAGCAAATGGCAGAATAAGGAGTCTGTTAATGCATTACAGCACAACATGGTCCTGTGGGTCTGAAATCTATCAAGTGTCATTTATTTAATCATTTGAAGCTGTTTGCTTCATGGATAAATTACATTTAAGTAAATAAATGTTTGACTGTTGGAGCAACAAATCAGAGGGAAAAAGAACAATCAGCTCATTTCAGGTAGAAGTATTCTAGCTTAATTCTCAGCTCGCACAAACCAGTGCAATTTCACTGAAGTAAATAGCACTTTGCTTGGATCGGGTAAAAGTCTAGTTCTCTTATTTCCTGCAGAAGAGAGGCTATCAAAAGACCATTTGCAATAGATTAAAGAATGAATTTTTAAAGTTAAATTTGTCATATATGAGCAAGAGCAAGTACCCCACTGTAACAAGGTACATTCTCCCCTTCAAAGTACTGGCAGCCATGTCTGCAGCACAGCCATGCACTGCCCAGAGGACATTTCCTGCTAAAAGCTCCTCAGGTAGAAGTGCCCACAGAGTTTAGATCTCCTCTGTATATCAATGAAACACATTTCTGTGCTGAGTCAGTCTGATTCTTCCCATACAGCTCAATACAAGCTTTGTTAGTGACAAGGTTTGGACCACCATGCGCTCAATAAAATCCACCTTGTTTTCAGCTGTTACTAAGGCAACAATATATAGATAATATACAAGCAGCTGCTACAATCACTGTGATATAGCTGTGACTCTACAACAAAACTGTAAAGCATTCATTACATTTGTGTGTTCTGGGGTCAGGAAGGAACATAGCCTATCATAAGTTTTCTCTTTGGATGAAGACAATAGGAATTAAAAAAAGTAAGCATAAAACCAAATCAGACAATTAAAAAGCCATTTCCATTTATCCTTCCTAAGCCTCCAAAAATAAAAAGTAGATAAAGCCTCCAAGACTGTACTGAACACTTTAGAAAACAGTTTTCTGAAGGAGAAGAGAAGGCTAGTGAGCATAAAATATTTGGTCATCATTACGTTGTACAACAGCCATATACTGCATGCAATGCATATATGGACAGAGTTGCTATCTGATATAAAATACATTGTTTATACAGATCATGTGAGAGAGGAGAGGATGAGCTCCCTCTTCTGTCTCTCATCTTCATGCAAATGAAAGTCAAACTGTCCTCAGCCAAACAAGCTGCTCCCAAAGAAAAGAGGTTTGCCGATTTTTAGGGAAAATTGTCAGAAAAAGAAGATGGAAAAGGACAGGGGTGGAAATGTGTAGTATAAGAAAGAGGAAAAAAAAGTAAGGCAAAGAAAGGCCTGAGGAAGTCAGACTACAGAAAATCTTTATTATTGCAAAAAGCTGAAGTGGAGAGAATCCTCTGGGAGTAACAGATAGCAGAAAGGAAACAGAATACCACCTTTCTAATCTCTGGCAAAAATAGAGAAATCTGCACACCACAATGCAGTGCCAGCACCATCAAGCCTAAACCAATGCTGAGGAAGTCAACTCATGTACGAGGACTGTCATAGTTGTCATTTTAGCACATTTCACCAAAATGTACACTTCTTGTTTCTGTGGTACTCTGAGCAGGCATGCATTTTTTGCATTGAAAACCTAAGTGTGTGCGTATATGGGGCAAAGAGTTAGACAGTGATGTAAAAATTTGTGTGCATTTGACTGTTTTCAGAGCAGAAGCAAAAATTTAATGGAATCTTGTCTTTCAAGCACAGTATCTTTTTGCATTTTCAAACCTTTGTTTGTGACCTAAATGACTGCATTGGACAATAAACAACATATTTTTAAGGTAGAAAAAACGTTATTATAGTAGGAAAAACACCTTTCCACTGATAGCAGATCCAATAAATTAATCCAACAAAAAAACAAATGTACAACAAAAGAAGTAGCAGGGAAAATAGTGCTTATTTCTCCCCAGCATTTGCTCTCACCTTAGGGTAGAAATGTTACAACTTTTAGCCCAGGGAGCCATTTCTAATTTATTCATTCAGGTTTCAAAGACAACACCAACAGCCACTTTTCCCATGAACCACACAGACCAACTTAAATTTAAGCTACAGATATTTTTACATTATCTGCATGTGTCAAGTTGGACTTCACCAACTTGATATAGAAAGCTTCCATCTTTCCTTTAAGCAAGTATAAATTTTCCAACCCTTACCATTTATAAACACAATCATAAGAAATAAAGGAATGAGGGTAAAACTGAAAAAAAAAATCTGAGAAAACTGTTGAAAATAAACTTAAAAATAAACTTAATCCTTGTAAACAGAAGTTGGCCTTGCTGGATTTCTCTTGATCAACGACAGAAAAGGCACCCTCAAGCTCTCAGCCCTCGGTGAATGAAATGAATTCAAAACCGTATGTATTTCACCACACAGGTATCAATCAAACTTCAAATTTCCTAATGAGCACAACAGCATATAAAGCCTCCAGAGACAGAATGAGGTTAATTGAACAAGCTTATTAAACTGAGGAAGAAGGGGAATAACTAAACACTAATACATTCCTTCATACTGCAATTGCCTGAATCAGGGACATAGATTAAATGAGGAAGCATACGTGTTATTGTAGAATACTGACACATGTGAAGAAACTTTATCACGTGATGGACTAGAAAGTACATTAGTTTGCTATACAGTAGTAGCACCAATTTTAGAAGATTTGATCATTAACTATCTGCTCATGCCCCCCCCCCCAAAAAATAGCAACCAGCCACACCAAACTCCATTAATCCGCAAAAAGTTCATTGGAAGCACTTTCTGACTGCTGACCAACTGCAGATATTTAATTTTAAAAGGCTGCAGAATAAACATTCACATTTTTCCTAAACCAGTTAATAGCTACAGGATCGACATCCCAGCACATGGAACTTGCTGGGAGGAGCACAGTAAATACACGATCTGTTGCCTTACCTCAGCTATGTGTGGCATTGGGTTAAATCCACAGAGGTTGCACACAACTTTCTTGCACTCTGTACACGTATTAAAGTTGGGAGGATCCTTAGAACCAATATTTAGTCCAGTTTTACAAAGGGGACAAGACACTTCAGGCTGGCTGGCTTTTTCCTGTTCTGACAGTTCAGCAGGTTTCTTAGCTTCAGCAGCCTGAGGCTTGCTATCTTTAGCCAAACCGGGTTTCTTTCCTAATTCAGATCCCTTAGTCGTTAAAGTACTATCTGCAGCCATTGGTTCCAATTTTTCACTTGCAAGAGGCTTGGCTTCTTTCTTTGTAGGAGCAGCTTTTGGAAGAGGCTGAGCCTGAGTGGCCTCTTTGGGGGGTGCCTGAGAGGCTGGAGGTTGTGAAGAAGGCTGGGGCTGCTTTGCAGCAGGTGGAGCGGTGCCTGATGCCTGGGAGCCTGGTTGACCAGCTGTAGAAATTAAACTTGAGGCTTGGCTGAAGATTGAAGCTCCAAATCCAAAAAGTTTCCCAGTAACTGTTTCCTGGGGTGTTGTAGGCTGAGGCTTAGGAGCATCAGTGATGCCTCCAAGGTTAAGGCTGAAACGCCTGGATTGCTCGGGAGTTTTCTGAGGCTGCTGGGGTTGAGGTGCTGGCTGTGCTGACACAGGCCTGGGACCTGTCCCTGCTTGAGGGCCTTTGGGAGCTGGTTTGGTGTCAGGTTTTGGGGCTGGTTTTGTTTGTAATTTCTTAGGATCATCTTTCACTTGTGCTGGTTCAACAGGTTTCTGAGTTTTAGCATCTGATTTAGCCCCAGACTGAGAGGCAAGCTTGGGATCTGATTTCTGCCGTGACACCTGTGGAAGTGGTTTGGAATCTGGTTTGTCCCCAGCTGGATGTGTGCCCGCTGGTGGCTTGGTAGTCTCTGGCTTTGGGGAATCTGTCACTTTCTGTTGAGTTAATGGAGGCCGGGGATCTGCTGGATCTTGTTTCACCCCTGGAGCTGCAGAAGTAGGCCCAGAATCCACAGTGGGCTTCTGTATACTGGGTTGGTTTTGCTTCTCTTCAGCCAGCGTTGGTTTGGCCTGATCAGACTTTGGAGTAGGATCTATTTGCTGGCAGGTGTCAGAAGGCTCAGCATCGGTTTGCTTTGATTTTACAGGGGGAGACCCAGGCATGGATGATTGCTTTTTCTGTGGTACAGGCTTTTTAGAGTCTGCTTGCTGCGAAGGATCAGGTTTTGGGGAAGCATCCTTCTTTTGACCTGGCTGTGACTGAGTGGAAGATTTAGCTGTTGAAGCTGGAGTTGGTGTTTTCTGTTTGGATGGAGGCAACTGTGGCCCAGGTCCGGGACCCGATGCTAGGTCCCCACCTAACGCTCTTTGCATCTGGCAGTTTAAACAGAGCCATTCTTTAATCTGCAGGAAAAATAAATAATTTTAAAGGTATTATAATTAAGATTAGACAATGTTAATAAGGTCAACATAATAGCAGCTTATAATAACACATAGATTGTTGCAGTACTTCAGAATTTTCTGTAAAAAGAGAAAAAGCTAAAACTGTTTTGCAATTAAAATGCTCAACTGTTGCTTTTCTGGTATTCTTCATGTCCCTGTGATTTGAGCAATCATTGAGCCCATGCTTCTAATGACTTCACATTCAGTTTACACACAGTTTAATATCAGAGGATAAAAACCTAGCAGAATGAAAAAATATTCTGGAATTTCATGAGGCCCAGCAGTGAGTCATTTACAGCAACGATTTGCCAGAACAGGAGAGAAAAAAAAAAAAAAAAAAAAAAAAAGCCAAATTCTGCTAAAATAGTTTGACAAATCAAGTCTGCTGACAGCAAACAATAATCCTAATTAGAACAAAGAAAATGCATAATTATCTTTAAGTGTACAACTGTCGAGCTCTTCACATAGCTTATCGTTTTGGTAATTTATTACAGGGCATCAGTAGTGTACATATAGCCAGTGAATGAGGCACAGAGGTGAGTTACTGGACACTGCGATCACATCTTACCACCAGTTTCAGAGGGGAAGCAAACTTTCATTTGGGATGAGTAAGGGGCTTTGCCTAAGCACTGATGTTGAGAATTATAATGATGTTTCCCAACATTCATTTGTAATTAGAAGTACATCCTTGAGCAATTCCTGGGATTTCTTCTCTTTCCCAAAATGCACTGTATCAGAGTGAAAACCTGTTTTTTTACTTAACACCAAAAAAATAGAAAATCAAAACAAAACAAACCCTAAGCAGCCAACCCTTCCTTTGCATTTGCATAAGCTCACAATCTGAGGAAGCATCAGACATGTTAAAGCAACACATGGCCAGGAAGCATCACGTGCAATTTTCCACATCTTCCATTGCTGGCAGAAACTTTATAGGCAGCAAAAATGCCATTCAATATGGCATGGAGTCCCATGGGCCTGCAAGTAGACACCTGAGCCACTCATCTGTAGCCCTAATTCAGTTCTTTAGTCTGCATATGAAATTCAGGGTACCAGCTATGATATTTGCATGCACCATTGGAACAGAGGAAAGCTGCAAATAGGAGGACACAGAATACTAGATCTTGCCCCTAAGGGTGAAGGTTTCTGGATCCTGTTTCTTACTCTGGTCTGAAATCTCTCCCATAACATAGGATGAATCTGGAGATTATACATATAAATGTATTTTGGCTGTGTAAGATTAGAGTTCATAGAAAAAAAATAAAAATGTGATGTCATGGACTGAGGCAATAAATCCATTATTTTCTCGTGTCTTGCCAGCCTGACATTTTTCAGCAGCAAAAATTAACAAACAGTTGGATGCAGTTCCCTCAAACAGTTACTCCAATTATTCTGATAAACATGGCATATACACAGTCTGAATATGAGCTTGCTAATAATAACAGATTCACAGAGAGATGCACAATTCTGGCCCCAGCTGCAAGTTCACAGTAATCAAGTTACTGTTCATGATATTAATGCTTTTATCTTCCATTCTCAGTGCATCTTTTTTTACAACTGTTTTAACAGTTTTCTGATCTATGTGTAACCCAGACAGCAAATTGGTATTTAAAGGTGAAACCAACAGAAACAAAAGTGCAGTGCTTGTTTAAGCTCTTCTGTGAACTGCTGAAGGAATTCACAACTGCACAGAGGACCTAAGCAATGATGATATTTAGCTCAACAACCATGATGTTTGATTGATGGTCAATTCCCATACAAGTCCCCTGCCCAGGGGAGAATCTCAGCTGTATTTAGTCTTAATTATGAGAGCTGATTTTAGCTATCAGCAATCTAATTTAATTATATAAATATTGCTACCATTTCTAGATGAAAGTCACAAACTCTGAATATCCACCTTGGCTGTCACAGTGTTTTGGCTTTGACAGGGTGGCTCACATTTTTTGTATTAGGGTGGTGGATTCTACTCTACAGTGCAAAAAGAAGATTCCATGAGGAATTTTTTAACGTACCTGAGCAAAGAATGTCTCTTCCCACTCACCACATTTTTTTTTTTACTGATATTTGGACAATGCATTTTGGATGGTGATTCAGTGCTCCGGTATTTGAAGGAAAGAATGACATGAGAGGCTCAGATCTGCCATTGTTATGCTGCTTCTTTCTGCCATCTCCACTGGGTTTTTGTTGTTTGTTTGCCTGTTAATTTTATGGGGTTTTGTAAATGAAAGTGCTGCACTCTCAAGTAAGTGCCAATCCTTCCTGAGCGTTGTAGATATTTTGTGCATTCTGTTCCATTTTGCAGTGTAACCATGGGTTAACAGGTACCTATCTGCTCCCACTCAGAAGCTGAGTATCTTCCAGTAAATTTGATTTTAAGTCACTGTGAAACCTTCAAAGACTCAAAAATAGCGGCAGGTTTGAGTGAGGATACCGAAAAAGTAGTCTGAATATTTCTTATGTTTAAAGTGTTCAAACTCAGATGCATTTACAAGCATTAAGGTTTCAGCAGATAGCTGGTGCTGTAACATCTCACTGGAGTCTAAACAAAAGTAAGTTTTCACCTTGCTTTCCAGCTCAGTGATGTAGAAGCTGTGTGCGCTCAAAACAACAAACAAGTACCTAATATATATTTTATGCATTATCATCCATAACATCTAAAATTTTTAACAGCTTTATTTTACTGGTTGGGAGCAGCAAATGAATTTATTAATGACATTTTACTAACCAGAGCCTACTCCTTTCAGTGAAAGCATTCAGATTTGTTCTATCAAACATAACCAAAAAGAATGTGAAAACTATCAGAGAGCAAATCCATTGATTGCTGTGTTCAGTTTTTTTTCTTGCAGATGATGGTGGAGAGGAAGAGAATCCAGCTTGATTCATGTACAGTGTACATGTACATGTACAGTGAGAAGGAAATTTTGACTGACAGATTGAATGAATTTTATGTAAAAAATTACTTGCACACCGTCCATCTGAAGCTCCTGGAAGTCATTTTAACAATTGTTTTGCAGAACAGAGCTGCATTCTAAGGCAATGGATCTCATCTTCATTTAGACTAGCTACTTGGCACTATAAAAAAAAAAAATCACTACAATATGTATAATATATTAAGATCTCTTTACATCACCACAGAAACATAAAGATTTATAGAGGCTTCACATTGCCAAGGAGATTTGTTTACACTGCTCAGCTCCACCCCAAAGCTTTATCAACAAAATATGTTTCTAGTCTGGAAACATATCAACTTATTTTGTATCTGACAACTTCAGAGAGAAGGAATCCAGATTTAGCTCTCAGCAGACATTTCTGACAAGATGATATGAGAAACATAAAATATGAAAACACTTGAGCCTGTGACTTTATGGAGCTTCAAGTAAGGTACTTGTACTGTAAGAAGAAACTAGACCAGAAAATCCTGTTTTGAACAGAAAAAGAGCTACTACCACAAAACAAAATAAAATTGTATTTCAACATACAACTGGAAAGCTCCTCTAAGCCAGACAGGGCAATCCTGGAAAGAAAGTCTCCTTCTACACCATCTCTCCATAAGATCGCAGCTATCCAAAATAATTACAGTGAAATAAACACGTAGCTAGTGTGTATTATGCAACTGATACTCATTGGAGGAAAGAGTTAATCACTGAAAAATAAATATTTATCTTCTTTTCAGAAACTAGCTGTAAAAGGTGACCAGGGAGTTTATCAGGAAACACCGACTCGGAATGCTGCCAAAAAAAATACAAAGTTCATCAGCAGCATGTTCCTCAGGTTATGAGCACTGTAGCCTGCACCTAAACTAGTGTTCAACAAACTTTTTAAATAGTCGTTTTCAAACACCGTTTTAAATGTTACTTTCAACTCAAAGCTGTTTTAAAACTACTGAAATTTAGATGAAATGTATTATACAGTTATTACATTCCTAACATCCCCTGCTATTCTCCTTAAATTACTAATGCAAAAAGCTATAGTTTGTATATGAAGTATGGGTGCTTGGGGAACTATTATTCTATGGCCTATATAATTAGAATCATAAAATAGCTAACATAATGGTTCTGACCTTTTTCTTTAATGCCAGTATTTCAGAAAGTGAGTTTTTAAACCCAAGCATGTGTTTAAGCCACCTGTCGCAGCAAGCAAGGAAAAAGAATTTTTAATACAGCTCAGGCACTGCATCACACATCACTGCAATAAACACTGATTGCTTTCATTAACCGCATCTAGATTCGGTATACTAGAAATACATAAACAGTAAACAAAGACTCGAACTGTAATTCAGTAGTGAAGCAAAGAGAAGGTTAACAAAGTTCATCTGTGCTGCTGCACACAGTGATCTGAGGGAGTATGGCTGGGATCTGAGCTGGGATTATGCTGTCTGCTGGAAGCAAGGCTGGGCTGTGCTTCCTACCCAGCGATTACCCAGCAGACAGCATCCCTACATCACATGGCCGAACGTAGTAGTAAATTACAGTTGCTGAGCAACAGCAATCCTGGTGCAGATGGCTCACTGCAGTTGACATCTTTAGCTATGCAGATTAATTTATTATTTACTTGTGTTATAAACTGGGCAGGACAGTTCTCTGGACTAGTGAGGAAATGCTGCAATATATTGTGGAATATTGTCAAGCTAAAAGAAAAAAAAAAATGTGGATAAAGTATGTCAGTTGTGTGCTTCTTCCCACATTCTGACCCTTTCCTAAAATAATAACAACAAACAACAAGCATAGGATCAACAACGTTAACACTTAATCATAAACACAAAACAGCAATGAAGACAAGCAGTATTCTGAAAGAGAAATTAAGTGGGAGAGTTCTTAAGAATATTCCACACATGGTATTCTGTACTAGGGACAGAAATAAAATAATGATATCAACTTCATTTCATCCCCCAAACTGGGAATCATTTCCACTTCCCTATAAATTTCAGAGTTAGGAGTACCCTGGGACTCTTTGAAGCAACGCAAGTATTTCACTCAAATGTATTTCAAATTTTTATGATTTTTAAAAGACCACCAACTAAACAGGGCTTGTCTGAATCTACCCTCCAGATTGAGCTCCATCCTCTTTTACAGAATACCTCTGTCTTTACTTTGCAATAGTTAGGAGTGAATATCTAAATTAATAATTTGAGAGGCTGGGGGGGGGGAATTAGTTTTTGTTTTTGTTTTTTTGTTTTAAAAGGGGCCCTGAGTTTAATTCATTTATTTATACCCACATAATGAATAAAACTGATGGTTAGACTTATGTCCTTTTCTCTCTTCTATTTTGCTTTACTTACATAAAACTGAACATTAAAAAAACCTTATACTTTGTGACATGCTACTATCCACAGTGACAGCAGATCCCTTTCTTTTTACATCTCATTTCCAGGCCACGTTGCATCCTGGTTCCTTTGTCCTACTACAACACAGCAGTGCCTAGACTAAACTGCATGGAATATGTGAATCCCATCAATAACTTCCTTCACTATCACATTAACCACAAAGATTTAACACAGTCATTTATATTAATTCTATTACAAGTATAAGCAAAATTCATTTGAATTCACCACAGGAATTAGAGACATCTTCCTTCAGTAGTGTTTTAAATTGTTACATATTCATTTCCCTGTAAAAGCCAATAACAATAACTGAGGAAAATGAATGTCCTTCTGCTTAAATTATCTTTAGTTCCTGA
Source organism: Callipepla californica brunnescens (assembly GCA_023055505.1). Classification (NCBI taxonomy): domain Eukaryota; kingdom Metazoa; phylum Chordata; class Aves; order Galliformes; family Odontophoridae; genus Callipepla; species Callipepla californica. Next base: position 6,822,398 of record JALIRH010000001.1, read on the forward strand.
ACATAATTCATATCCAAGATTTGCTGCTGTTTAGGATACGTGGAGACATAGCACATTAATAAAATCAGATATCAAAAATCCAAAATGTCATTGCGAGCATCTGAACCAAATTATTATACCCCTAAGTCACCAATGGTTGCGGTAGGATTGTATGTAAGAACAGCTTCAGAAAGAAAAAGGAAAAAAAATAAAAATAAATCAAGGGTGTAGTACCTGGCCCAACTGATAGGGAAATTTCCTAGCTCTGCTGAAAGGAGAAAAGTATTGACACTACCACCACTTCCCCTCCACTGTAGAAACAAACAAAATGTTTTTATACTTCACGCTGAAATGCAGAGAGGGGGAATGGGGAGACAGAGAGGGTGTAAGTCCAGTAGAGCATTCTGTGTGTTCTGACATCAGTGCAGGCAAGGCAGTATGTGAGGGACAGGCTTGTCTGTACTTAGATTGCAGTTGGCAATGGCACTGTTCACCCTGTGGGTAAGGATGAAGGGACAAGCAAACAAAGTGGACAACATTATGGGAGTCTACTATAAACCATCAGCTAGGAGGATGACACCAATGGTACGTGCTCCTCAGGGCAGTGGGCACGGCCCCAAGCAAACAGAGTTCAAAAAACATTTGGAAAACATTCTCAGACATATGGTTTGAAATTTGGGTGGTCCTGGGTGGAGCCAGGAGTTGTTCTCCATGATCCTTATGGATCTCTTCCAACTTGGGGTATTCTACTATTCTAACTAGTTCACAGATAAAAATTTACCTCATTTATCAAACATACACACTAGCCACTTATGTTTATCTATAGCAGCTCATGTTTTTTGCCTAGCTTCATCAGAAAGCAGATAAATGTTTAACCAAATGGATAGTCTCTCAGATGCCCCTGCTCATTTCAGAAAGCCTACTCCTAATTCATACCATCAACACAATTGGAACATTTTCAAGTTGCTGCTGGCTTCTGATGCTAAGGGCTGATTGGAATGTTTTTAAGAAAACAGATTGTTTTTTTCTTAAATAAAAAAATTATCATTGTGTAATGAAATTAACACACTTGCTACAAGTTTCTGATGTATACAATAGAGAAAAGGCGCAGAGTACCAGTCAATAAACCTGTTTATATAATTTTTTCCCAGTACTTTATGAAACTGTTGCTAGGCACTCGTGCCATGGTGATGAGTGATGTGCAAATACCTAGACAAATTAGAGAGACATATGTTACTGTACACATTATATATGGCGGATTTTCCCTCTGGACTGCTGTGCAAAAGCAAGATACAGCCTATCCCTCTTCCCTAGAGGGACAGCAATGTCAGATAGTTCAGAAAAACAGTTCAAAGGATCTGACCTTGTGGCAATAAAGTATCACTTTCTACTCAGAGTTCCACAGTTCTCCCTAGTGAGTAAAAACAGATCAAGTGCATGTACTACTGCACTTTATATGGAAAAAGATGACTACAAATCAAAAAAATCAGTAATTCCCACAATGGTTTGTCAATGCATGAAAATATTTCCCAAGGCAGTTTGTAAACTCTATTATATTCCTCCCAGAACCAGCTAGAAGTATTGAATATGGAAACTTCATAAGATTTACTCTGGAGAATGAATACATGTTGGTAGTTGTGAAGACTAAGCTATCCTGTAAGAAACTTAGAAGATGTCAAGGAATTTAAGGAGACAGTTCCAGCAGCTGTATGGAGGAAAATTTCAGAACAGAAGTAATATAAATCCTTTACTAAATAGATGCCTTTTACCCCCGCCCACCTTCTGCATTGGAAGTACTGCCTTAAGACCGATAAAAAAGAACAATGGAGGCTAAAAAGGGCACAGAAAGGGCAACAACACTGGACTACAGAATCATGGAACTTGGCAAAAGTGATAGCAGGGTATGTCAAAATATAACAGTAAGAGGTGAATATAAAGTCAGTAATTGTGTGGGTAAGAGAAAGACTTGTTCAGTAACATCTTGGAAGGATTCAAAGTAAGAGTAACCAAAAGAAAAAACACCACAATCAAAAGAATTGACAGCTAAGACAAAAATAATGTTTTTTGTCCTAGACAGGAAGAAATGTGAGAATTATTATGAACTACAAACTGTTGTTAATAAATCTGAATATTGAAAGAAAAGGGAAAGAAGAAACATTTGTGAATATCTCAAGTAGGAACCTTTGCAGATGAAGCAATTCAAATTTCCTTATGTGCCAGAACAGGTTCTATTACTTTGCTCCAACTGTTCAATAACACAGTCAGATGTGATTTTCATTGCACTTCACTGCAGATAGGAGCAGGACACCCACAAAGAAATTTCACCAAGACAGCTGGTGGTGCAAAGCTGAGCAAATGAGAAAAGTCTGAGTGGGAGTTTGGAGATGAGAACTAATGGCTGAATAAATTAGATGTCCAATATCTCCACTTACTGAAATGCTTTCATCAGGAAATAAATGCATATCCTGTGTTTATTTCAATGTGTAATATGAAATGCAAATTTACTTTTACATATGTATGTAATCAGTTAGTCTTAAATGCAGCTGTATTTATTGTTTTAAAGCCCCGAAATTCACACACACAGTATCCACTTCAAAAACCAGTAGCTTCACAGAATTTACTTTCTTACATAAACAGCCTTTCTTTCTTTCTTAAAATCCACTTTACTTAAACGTTCTAAGCCTGTCAATCATTTCCACAGAACATCTGAAGTTCCTGAAGGAAGTTGAGCTCAGAGTGACCCCAGAAAATCACTAAGGAAATAGAGATCAGCATCCACAAATAAATCTAAGAAATGTTGGTCATGTGTTTTTTACAGTTTTCTTACAAAAGTTTCTCCGTAATGTGATAACATTACTTGTTCATAACATAATCAATAAATACTTTTTTTCCACTCTCTCAAGAATGACATGCCAGATAGTAGAGTTTCAGGTTTTAAATTATGTATTTTTTTTCCCCCTATATAATATCCCTTGATAATATACTCTGAGTTTATTTGCAGATACTCTGACATTTCTGCACTGGGCTGTTCAAGTCATCTCTCTTCCAGTCCAGAAGATCTGCAATCTCAATTCTGAATTTCCCTAAATTCTAACAAGAGAATACACTGCTAAACAATTCAGTGTGCTATCTGAATCTTTAAGGTTTAACTTAGACAATTTTAACAACAAATCAACAAATAATCACCAGATGTAAAAAAATATTTGTTTTGTCACCAGGTACCAACCTAAAAATATCACTAATAAACATACACTGAAATGCAATCTAACAAACAGCAGTACTCTTAAATTAGTGCAATACACGTCAAACAAGATGCACAGTGAAGGTGAGGACTCTCCATCCTTAGAAATACTCAAAATTGGACAGAGCACAGTCCTGAACTGCTTTAGGTGATCTTCTTGTAGCAGGAAGTTGGACTACGTGATCTCCAGCCCCCAGTAACCTTAGTGATGCTTTGATTCTGTGATTTTAAATCTAGAGATACTTGTCAGATTGAAAATAATGTCTATACTCTTCTTCCTATTCCCATCTGTTTTGGTATTAGTTTAGCTGAACAGAGGGCAAAATCAAACTCTCCAAATCCCCTGTCTGGCTGATTTATCACTAGTCAGTCTTTACTATCAGGTCCATTTCTATAAACTGATAAAACTGTTATTGCTGGGGAAAAATGAAGCAAACAGAAAAAACCTATAAAGCAAAATAAAAATTAAAGTATCAGGATGTATAGGCAGATGTTCAAGAAATAAGACGATATCAGACATTCAAATGAAGCCTTATTTCCCTGCACAGCAAGTAAACTCTATATATGTGTGTAGGCACATAAAGCAAGCTAGTGCAAGCATACCAGGTTAAGGTAAGCTCATTTGAAGTCCTAATATTAGTTTTCACACCACTTCTATGTTATATAATTACAGCTGGAATGGTAATCAAAGTTTGAAATAGTCCACAGAGATCTCTTTCTTAGCATCACACAAGAATGAAATAACCTGAGAATCACAGAGTCAAAACTCATGACTCAGGCTTTCAGCTAATGAATGCAGTTACAAAGCAAATCTATCCAAGTCCTTTCTGAAACCCACAGTAGACCTATGAACACGGTCATTTTCATATTCAATAGTTTTTCTAGTTATTTATTTGTTATTTCTCCTTTTTTATATGAAGAAACAAGAAGATATTTCTAAAGACTGTACAAACAAAACCATTACTTTCCCTTGCACCACACCTTTACATTCTTTTTCATCTTTTCACAGTAAGGGTGTTGGAGCACTGGAACAGGTCACCTAGAGAGGTTGTGGCGTCTCCCTCTGTGGCAATATTCAGGACCCCTCTGGACGCCTACTTGTCCAACCTATTGTAGGGCACCTGCTTTAGCACTGGGGGTTGAACTTGATGATCTCTTGACATCCCTTCTAATTCCTTTGATTTTGTGATCTCCCCTTAGTGTAGGTACTTTCCTAAATAGCATGATTATTTCTCAGAACTTGTTAAGTCCTTAGAGGGCTGTGCTAATACACTATAACAAATCTAATGTCTCAGCATAACACAGGTAACCTTAAATTTGTACTCTGGTAATGAAACACAATTTAAACGTTACTCACCTCTGTTATATGAGGGTTAGGATTAAATCCACACAGACTGCAGACTACAGTATGACACTGTGTGCATGTATTGTAATTGGCCTTTTCCGGAGTGTGCAGCAGCAGTTCAGTGGTAGTGCAAAGAGGACAAAAGGTTTTCTTTGGGGTGGATTCCACAGGTTGGGCTGCACTGGCTTGCTTTTGCTGTGAGGGCTTTTCAGGCCCTGGTTGCTGGCCCAGTGGTTTTGTAAGTCCTGGTTGTTGTGCTAAGGGCTTTGTTGTACCTGCAGTTTGAGAAGATGGTTTTGTAGGCCCTGCTTGTGGTGCTACTTGTTTTACAGGCCCTGTCTGCTGCAGAGGTGGCTTCCCAGGTCCAGGTTGAAGTGGTTGTTTTGAAGGTCCTGTCTGCTGAGCAGTTGGCTTTTCAGGTCCAGGTTGCTGTTTAGGAGGTCCTGCTTGCTGAGCAGATGGCTTTACAGGACCTCCTTGCCTTGCTGGCTGTTGAGATGGTTGTTTTACAGGTCCTGACTGTTGTGATGATGGTTTTGAGGGAGGTGGTGCCTGGGATGACGTTTTAGCACTATCTGGTTGCTGTGGCAATGGTTTGGTTGGTCCCACTGAAGGTTTTGCAGAAGTTTGTTGCTGAACAGGCTTTGTTGGTTCTGACGGTTGGGGCTGAGATTTTTGTGGTCCTCGTGACTGAGGTGGCTGTTTTATTTGTTCTACCTTAGAGTCTCCAGGGTGACCAGGGCCTGGTTTCTGAATTTGCTTTGGCTCCCCAGGTTGCTGCTGCTGAGGCACTGGTTTGGAAGACTCAGTTTGCTGAGGGGTAGGTTTGACAGGTCCTTGTTGTTGAACTAGCTTCGGAGACTGTTGTTGAGGTGGATGTTTTCCAAGACCCCTCTGCTCCTCAGGTTTCCCCTGCTCTTTCTGGGTAACCTTTTGTTTCCTACCAGCTTCTTCATGGACTGCATCTGAATCTGATATCAAATCAAAAGGATTGAATTTATTCACAACTGAAGTGACTGCACTCAATGGATTGGCTTCTGAGAGAAAACTGGGCATCATACTTGGCTTCTGATCTTCTTTAAAATCAGTCCTGGACTTTGATTCCCTTAGGCTTATTGAAGAGGGACTCCGACCAGGTGCCCGTTGTTCTGTCTTCAGCACATCTACTGTTCTGCTTTTACTTAAACCCGGTCCTGGATCTGGAGGCTTACCTGGTTGTCTTGGATGGTGGCTTGTATCAAGATCAGGATGCCTGCAGGAAGAAAATGCAATAAATTCAAACAGTGCAACTTATCAGGGAAAAAAATAGTTAAATAATAAAATAGTTATAAAATAGTTAAAAAATAGTTAAAATAATCTGTACCTGTGCCCCTAGAAATGTTTGGGTAACAATGTGAGATCCTCAGGTGTTCAAGTGTTTGCAAGTCTAAGGCTTACAACAGAGTGTATATAAAAAGTATTTAAATTAAAATTATTGTTCTATAAAGGCTTATGCAAATATTAATTCACAGACTGACTGACTTAGAAAATAATCTCATGCAGCAACTGTGTTTAACCAGATAATTCTCTCTTTAGGAAGATGAAAAATTCAGAGCTGTAACTCCTATTTTACCTAAAACCTAACTACTAAGTTTCACTCTATCCCTTGGGATACAAACATGGGGAGACAAAGAAGACCAAAAGAAACAGATGTTGGGGAATTAGAAGATCAAAGCAGAGACATACACACAAAAAACACACACATTACTAACTGCTTATGTACTTACATTCTGGGTATTTGTACAAAGTTTTGATAATATTTACTATACAGCAAGGATTAAAACTGCTAAAAACCCAGGTACATTCAGAAGTACATGGGTTCATTTTGTCTGGGTTTTTTTGGTGAGGAAATATTTTCACTGCCACCTATCCACTCATTACTCAGAGTGTTCCAATCAGATGAAACAGATGACAGTTCACAGAGTATGTATCAAAGCTTTCTTTTTCAAATAGAACTATCAAAGAGCCTCCTCCCAGCATCACTCCAAAATTCACACTGACCAACAATAATAAAGTTGTGTAGAGATTTATGCTCATTTTCTAACAGTTACACTTTGCTTTGTTTTCATAAAGGATAAAAGAAGGCTAAAAAAATAGGAACTAAAGTCAAGATCACGCTGTCATATGCAGCATGGTATTCTTTTTTATTCTTATTATATTTGCTGCTATGTTCAATTGCAGCTTGAGGACACCATATACCATGCAGTGCTATTGCCAAAGGATGTAGTAAAATATTCTATTCATTGCTATCACTGTGCATTTGCTAGAAGATACAGTGTACTTTTCTGTGCCACAACAGTGTTGCAACAATAAAATTTTCAGTTTTCACTTCGAGAGATCCACTTTACTGTGAACTTGTTTTTCAAGACATTACATTTCTTTTGGGGCATTCATACCAAAACATTCACTTCTTATGTTTAATTCCATTCTGTGAGCTGTATTTTCTTTTTTATTAAGAATTTTAGCAGAAGGCTTCAGAATGATAAATACTCAATACACTGGTAACTGTGTTTTACACCATTAATATTACAACTGACTTATTACTGCCGATGAATATCTTCAGTTTTCATTACATACCTAGTAATGGCAAAACAGATAGAAAAAGCTAACTGGTAGCAATGTCTGCAATTGTTAATCCTCCCAACATTTTTATCTTTTATCTGACTTTTTTCTAAATAAAAACATTTCACATGGAATTGTATTTCTAGATTTCTGTACCTCCATTTACTGTTCTCTATCCCTTGAAAAAGTCTTGGCCTTAAATCTGAGAAGCATACAATCTTAACGCGCAACTCAAGAAAGGGAGCAGGTGTGTTTCCACTGACATTACTAAATGTTTGTTAACTCATTATTCATGATGAGGATAAGACACAGAAGTCCAGTGATAATTTAATTCCACTAGACATTTAGCATTTTTGCTACATAGAGAAAACAAGCAACTGTAAAGTTTAATTTGAAGCGAGGCAGGTCTGTCTTTTTTTTTTTTTCCTTGCAATTTAGATAAGCGCTGTAGACTTTATCTGAAGAACTGCTGCTTGATAAGTGCAATCATTTCAACTATTGTATCAGTGGTAGTCTGGTACACTTCCAGCATTCACATCTGCAAGTGTTGGAAAGCTTCAATCAGCAATGCAAAACTGACAGGACCAAAAAAAAAAAAAAAGGAAAGAAAAAGGATCAACAGTACTTAATCAACAGTTTTAATAAATTCAGGTCAAGAAATGCAGAACCAAAGCCAAACCTTACAGTGTAAAAGTGGAAGAAAAAAAAACTGTTTATAGAAATTGAACTAGGAGGTTAACAAAAATAAATAACTGTCAGTTCCTATTGGCATGAGTTCCCATTCAGCTTTCAGTTTTTATCAAAATAATGTGATCTATAAATTTCTACCTGATCAGATGTCAGGACTTAAAATGAGATTACAACCCATGAATCTACTGAATAAGAAAAACCCAATGCTGGGGTATTCTCAAGAGCAGACTTGTCTTGCTTTTCAATACATCTACATTTCTCAGCAATGGAGTCAGAGCATGCTTAACTATTGGAAGAAAAAGCCTTGAAAAGACAAGCTTCCTGAAAAACATTACCTCTGTCAAAAGCTAGGATCTCTTTAGTTTTAAGCAGTAAGAAATTGAAGCCTTGTTTCTAATACTGTTTTACAACCACATACAGACAAATCTTGAACAGCTTTAATGAAACTGCAGAATTAGAAATTCTCTGGAAAAAGAAAGTATTTATTAAAAAATTAAAGAAAAAAAAAAAAACTTTTCAAACCTTCCAGTCCACAAAAAAATTAAGAAACCACCATCAGTTTAAATATAAGAAACAAAATCATTTCATTCTCCCTCATCTAATTCCTTCATTTTCATTGATGTTTCTACTCACTTGGCCTTGATTCACAGAGCTCATCTTTATTCATTTAGATAACTTTTATAGCCAAATCAAAGCTTACTTTGCAGTTAAGTAAGAGTTTAACAAAAGACTATTGGTTCTGTTCTTTAGGCCATAATGATAAAAACTATTTTAAAAGGCATGTCCCAGTAGAACTTATTAGCACAAATAATTTTTAAAGAGTAGTAAAATTACTGCACAGCTGCAAGACAGACTCCTTCACATCTACTGATAAGATATGTACAAAGTTATGCATAGCCCTGGAATATTATTTTCTTTTTTATTGTCTTTAAAAGGTGATATTGTTAATGTAAATACAAATTGCTATTGAAAACTACAACACAGTTGTTTTTTTTTTTTTAGAAGTCTGACACTCAATAAGGGCTTCTCAGAATTTTTTCTCAAAATGCACCTGGCTTTTTGTTATTGTATGGTGTAAGCAACTTAATGAATTGAAACAAACAAACAACACAACAGTGATCTACTCAAAATAATAACAGTTGCATTAGGTGGTTCATATATTCAGCCTGTTCACATGTTCCTATCGGATGATGTGGAACAGTACCTCAGCAAGTGGACACTGAGATAGTTACAGGACAGTTCAATGAAGCTAGAAGAAACAGAATTAGTGTACAGATTAATTAAAAAAAAAAAAAAAAAAAAGACCTGAACTAAACTTCCTAAACTAGAGGGCTTTTTTTGGAAGATGAGCAATGCAATGACTTCTATAGATACTAAATATTCCAAAATGGGTCTGGAATCAATAGAATAAAATATTAAATATAGATTTTTATATATATATATATATATATATATATATATATATGCATACCCACCACTAAGACTAAGAATTTGTTTGGCAGGGGACTGGAAGCATTTAGAATAGGAAATAATCATTAGTACCTCAGATAAAACTAGATAACAGATAATATTAAATTTTTAAAATCCAGTTAACAAGATAGGAAAGAAGAAAAAAACAACAACCCTAAGAGACAGCCTATTAGGAACACTGGCACAATACGTGGTTATATAAATCAAATGTCTAAATGTCACCATTCCTCTTTTGATCACCATTTCAATCACTTAATATTTGGATCGGCTATGACACACTAGGGGAAAGAAACAACAACAACAAAAAAAAACTGTTGAAAACAGCACTTGTGGGTCATTGTTAAAGAAGTATTTTCCTTGTAGACTTACATATAAATTAAAATAAAGGTTGTAGCAAAGGAATCTGATTCTCAGGAGGTTAATTCTTTACTTGAGTTAAAAGTCTGGACTCCAAGGGTTTGAATCAGGTTCCTAGTAATCACTCCCATGATTGCTAGCAAATTCTAGCAGCAAAGACAAGTATAGAAGACAAGCAAGTAAAGCCATAAGAGAAGAGACAAGCACTAGCCTCATTACATTATAACAGGCACAAAGATACTATAATAGGAATCACTACAAATCCCCAAGGGAAGCTAGATGACAGGCTACTGCATTGACTTAAGAGTTAAAATGCCAATGTAACCAAAAAGCAGAAGGGCAGTATTTTACAAATATAGACTATCTTTAAATAAAAAGAAAGGTACACTAGTGATGGTACACTTTAGGAAGAGACTGAAAGTACGGTACGCTAATAAGAGGAAAAGAGTTTCCTATACGATTGTAGGAAAGTAGAAATTTAAAAATGCAGAAATATTCACATTTTAGCCTATTCTGAAGTCCCCCCAGGGATATTTATTTTGGAAGATTAGTATGAAAAAGAACTCATAAGCTGTATACAGAAGAAAATTTTAAGCTTTCTTTCAACAGAAATGACTTGTAAGATTTTTTTTCCTCACTCCTAACATCCACAGAAGCTGAGCAAAGCCCTGAAATACATATAAAGTTAAATTCCACGTAGCTGTATTGCCTGTTTAATAAATATGCAGGATTTGATTGCCAATTAAAATACAAATCTTAGGTGTAATCCCAGTGATTTCAGTGTTTCTCAAAAATGACTATCATTCCACTAGCCTGCCTTATCTTATAGAATTAATTTATATAAACCTGGCATTGTAGAGACTCAGCAAGAACAGTTTTGCACAGTAAAGGAGGTTCTCTCCGTAACCTCCTTCTCGATCAACAGCCCATTCAGCGCCAGAGGAGGAAGGCGAGACGCCTGAGCACAGACAGGCAGCGAGTTCAGCACCACGGACAGCGGCACTGGCCGAGCTGCGTGATGAGGGAAGGCCAACGCCGGGCACCGAAACCCGACCGAGGCGGGCACCGGGCTCGATGCACCTCGGGCAGTGCGTTTACCCTGCGATAGGGACGGGGAGGGGAAGGGAACGACCTAGTCTTCACAGATGCATAATGAGGGAAAGCCATCAGTACCCACATCGCCGAAATCTGCAGCGATCAATTCAAACCTGTGCTGCTGCCTTCATTTTCTCCTCCAAAAAAAGCAGAGGAAAAAAATAAGGGGAAAATAAAGACTGGTACAGTCCTCCTCAATCCATGACTATCTAATGAAACCAAATGAGAGATGCAGAGGTTAAGAACTGGTGGAGTAATGGCTAGCAAACGCATTATGCCCAAAAGCTTTGAAAGATTCAACAAGAATCCCCTTTCCCATAGACAGACGCTTACAAAACCCATCAGGAGAGCCGCCCTGGCTGCTCCCCGAGCACACCGAAAAGCCAAACGCTGCCCGCACGTCTCCCCCTACCCACACGCAGAAGGGTGCTGCCGGTATTATTAGAAAGCGGCGGAGCGAGGGCTCCATCCGAGCTCTCGTGCAGCCGCCCCCTTCCCTCCCTCCACCAGCAGCACAAATCGGGGCCGATGCTGCGGGCCCGGATCGCACCGCACCCCAACGCGAGGAGACGGAGAAAAAAAAGGAGGGGGGGAGTGGGGAAGGGAAGAGCGGGAGAAGGGCGATTTTCCGTGCGTGCCTTTGCATGGGAGGCGGCTCCGCGCCGGCGAGGTTCCCTCTGGGCAGCCCCTGCGCCCTTGACATGACAGCGGCGATCTGCCTCCTCTCCTCCTCGCTCAGCTGGCTCAGGTCCGCCTCCACGCCGGCCGGGACGAGGCGCTGCGATGGGGCCGCGGAGCCGCCGCCATCCCCGGCCGCCGCCGCCGCCGCCGCCCCTTCGAGCCCTTCTCCACCTTCCAAGCTCGCTTCGTTGCCCATGGCCGCCGCGGCACCCCGGCTCTCCCTTCAGGCGCAAAGCGAGCGGAGAGCCACGCTCTTCAGCGGGTGCTCGAAGCTCCGCGGCCGCCAGCACGGCCCCGCAGGAGAGCAGAAGCGGCAGCAATAGGAGGAGGAAGAGGCGCGGCGGGGCAGGGCGCGCTGCCTACTGCCGGGGAGGAGCGGCGCCGCCGCCCGCGCACCGCGCCGCACTCCGCCGCCCCACGCGGCGCATGCTCCGGGCGGCCCCGCCCCGTTAAAGCCGCCGCCGCGGCTTCCCCTCAGCGGGAAGGCGGTGGCTCCGCAGCTCTATTGCGAGTTTGGGCGGCTCAGCGAAGGGAGGTCTCACAGCCTTTCCGGGCCCGCGTTCTGGGGCTTGAGCGCCTTTGTGATGACCGGCTCTGACTTGTAGGAGGCTGCTTTCTGGCTTCTGAGATACAGTGTTATTATACACCAGATAAATGGCTCTGTGCTTACTTCAACAATCCTGTTGCTCCTGCTTGCCAGGATCTCGGCAAGTAGATACACTGAAGTGTACTTCAATGTATCCATCTCTCTCCCCCAGCATCATCCACAGGGTGGATGTGATCATTAAGGGAAACATCAGAAACTGTCCTAAATGTCCAACCAGTAACCCTGCTGGCACCTGTAAAAGAACCTGCTAACTATACCCCATCTGAGCCTGATGGTTCTGTTTATTTTTCATATGCTGTGCGGATCTTTAATTTCTCTCCAATTACATGGGGTAACAGAGCACAGGTTGCACAGAGATGTTGTAAGTCTCCTTCTGTGGGGATATTAAAGTCCCATCTGGGCACCTACCTGAGTTACCTATTGTAGGGTACCTGCTTTAGGAGGAGGATTAGACTCTGATCTCTTCCAACCCCTGTGATTCTGTGATATGATAGGAATTCATGCTGAAAGTCTGATGGAGCATGATTTGCCTGAGGTGGAAACATGCTGGCATTTCCTTCTCGTCCTTCATCTGCTTGGATAGAACTCCCAGGAGGTTTTGGTCTGTAACCTTTTCAGAAAGAGAACCAGACAAATTAGACTAACTGGCTGGGTGGATCTCTCTGGTGGATTCCTTTCTTGCCTTTCTTGGAAACAAGTGCAGCACTTGCTTTTTTTCTGGTCATTAGGAAACTTTCCCAATGACCTTTTGAAAATGATAGAAAGTGATTCTGCAGTAGCATCAGCCAGCTTTCTCAGCATCCTTCGATCCAGCCCATCTCAGTCCCCTGAGCTTCTGCGTGTCCAAATGGTTTCTGCTCCCTGACTCTTATCTTACTCTACACTACTTCAATAATGCTTCATTCCCAAATGCTTTGCTGTTTCTCTGAGGGACTTGGGACAATAAAGGCCAAATCTTACTCATGGCAAAAAAAAACCATTAAGTACCTTACACTTTCTTTATTCTTTCTCACCCTTTTTACTGGTGGCATTTCTTTTCCTGTAACCAAATCCTCCCTAGAGATCTTACTATATTTTGGCTCTAGCCGACACCCTACAATATTAAAAACAAAAAAACAAAACAAAAAAAAAAAGCAAAAAACAGCTAGATCTTCACAAATAACAGTTGTTTTGGCTACAAGGATGTGACAACATTTAATATTCTCGCTTGTTTCCATTTGTACTACTATTACTGTCCTTCTGTAAAGCAGGTCAACTCTTGATATGACCTATGGAAGGATTCCATCCAGATGTTTATAGTACGTCTATATCTCAACAATCAGAGACAATTTTTTTCCAGTACCAGTTCACAATAAATGATGAAACTAGGAGCAGCTGTAGGCTTATTATTTCCCTCTCAAGTGATTTTTAAGTTAAACTTCAAGGGAACAGCACAGAAGACAACACAATAAGGCACAAATAGAAAATCTTCTAGGTGGAGAAACATAACATGAGTGTAAATGGATGCCTGTCCCCATGGGTTTCTAGGTAAAGACATCACAGAAGCCTGTGAAAGAGAAGTCATGCAACACGCTTGGACAAAGGCAGATCTACCTGGCGTGTGAAGTGAATGTCAAGAGTTTTAGGAGGAAAGTATACACAAATACACACATCCCTGTTCATTTATCACACAAGAGTATTGTGTACCTACATACAAATAAATGTGTAAAGTGGTGCTGCATGAAAAAAAGGCAAATGCATAACAAAGATGAAGAAAGAGGGATCTTATAACTGAAAGCATTTGGTTTTAATGTGCATATTAATGTAAGCATTCACACACACTTAAACATATACTTAAAAGTATTCTGTGGAGAGTGATATTTCTATCCTGTAATTAGGTAGTCTGGAAGCTTAATACATTTCCAAATTGAATTTTTCTTAAAATGCAAAAATAATAAAATTAGTTTCTTTGTTCAGAGACAAAATAGGTTACTAGAGCATTAACACATCTAGAAATCATGTTCTGTTTAAAAACAGATGGTATATGTCAGATATAGATGCTGACAAAACAAGAGCAAACAAAACATTAAAATTCCTTGGAAAAACAATTAAAACCGGGGAAAGAACAGCTTTGCTAGTGCTTATTGATGAAAAGTCTGTACACTGATCATGTTTCACTGTTAATGTGTTCCAAGACAGAGCAAGAGAGTAGAGAGACATATTATACTGAGCTCATAAGGAGAGGCAGGATGAGATATGACCTTCAGTGGGAAGTTCACATTTGGCTTCAGCAAGGATGTCACCTTAAGATGATGATCTCAAATATCTTAGGGATTTTTGTGAGAACTAGCTCTTTCCACACTTCTCTGACATTTACTTTTTCTTTTGAACAGCAAGAAACTGATTGTTATCTGTCCCAGAAGTTCAGTGCATCCCATCGTTTCTATATCTTTCTTTCTCCCTACGTACTTTTTACTACCCAGCTCTTCCATTTTGGTATTACTGCTAAAATTCACAAAGTAGTGAGGCATAACACTCCGTAGTGTCAAAGGCAGAACAGTTATCAAACAAATCAGTCTATTTCCTCAAAAGTCAATATCTGACCTGCAGGAAACAGCTTGTTGGTATCAGACTATATTCTCTTGTTTAAATAAATCGATAGATAGATGATAGATAGACGGATAGATAGATGGATAGATGGATGGATAGATAGACAGATGGATAGATAGATGGACAGATAATGTATTCTTAATCACTATCACTGGGAAATATGTTTAAAACCCTTCAGAGATAAAAACAGTGTCTTAAAAAGTGTATGGAAATTAGACCTTCTCATATAAATTTAGAAGGAGAATATAGAAACAATTTGCTTAGATAGTAGAAAATGAAAAGGATAATCATGAGCAGAGGCAAACCCAACTACCGTTTGTGGTCTCACAGTTTTTACATCTATCTGAATCCAAATTAAATCAGTACAATCCGCAAACACTGATGTATGTGTGATCATCAAATCCATGATGTATTATTATCTCCGAAAAACAATGGTAGTATAACTTCATTTGGACTAAGGACTGAATAGTATCAGTAACACAGTACTTTCATCTGGGAATGAATCAGTTCAGCATGCAAACCAGATGCATCAATTCTCCAAAGGAGCAAGTCCAAGTTGGAGCCAAGTAGGCAGAAGCAGCACAAAGAGATTTGTTCATCTACTGCCAGCACTGAATCTGATCTAGGGTGAGTGAATTTCAGTGTGTATCTTCAGCACTACAAAGAGTGCTCAGAGTCAATTCACTGACTAACAACACCAGAGACATCCAGTCTTCTCAGATGCCTACATACTGTAGACAATCTTTTTACATTTTAAAGGGGAGAAAAAGCCATTTAGCATATAGAAGTTGAAGAAGTAATGCTAAAATCATTAGAAGAAAGGAACAAGAGGTCAGTAACACATTGACATGAGCTGCCAAAATGGTAGGGGATGGAAAACTGTCATACCTAAATTGTAAGCCTGGCACAATGCCCAAGTAAAAGTGAAGAACGTGGGTTAATAATAGAAATTAATGGGAGGCTGTACTGATCACCTATAAAAGGGAAAGTAAAGAGCAGCTAGAATTTGGATAAGCACATTCAAGAAATTTTGCATGTTAATTACATCATACTCCAATGTATACCTTGTACCTTGCTAAATGTTACAGTGCCTCTAACAGAGCTACCTGCCCCATTTGAGAGATATAGACTGTTGAGGGTACTTTGAGATTAGAAGATAAGGCTAAGAAGCATCCATGAATTCATTCCGTCTTCTATACAGAATGAAAAATGCCTCTTAGTCGTAGCAGTTTCCAGAGTGTTAACACAGTACATTTGATAAGTACAATTCTGTCTATAAAAATAAATAAGGAATATCCTAGATGAGTCAGTTGCCAACTCTTCCCTCTGGTCCAGCATCCTGTAATGCAAGTGAGCACACTGCACGGAGATGGAATAGG
The DNA here is from genome assembly GCA_023055505.1 of Callipepla californica brunnescens. NCBI lineage: Eukaryota > Metazoa > Chordata > Aves > Galliformes > Odontophoridae > Callipepla > Callipepla californica. Next base: position 6,838,432 of record JALIRH010000001.1, read on the forward strand.
GACGGTGAAAGAAAAGAAAATCACATTATATCAACACACTGAATAGAATTTATCAAGTCCAAACACCTGATGAAGTTTGAAAGGGTGAAGCTAAAGAGTATGATCCTGTATTCTGAAAAATATTCTGCAATGCCTAGAAAGTAATTTTTTCAAATGTGACATAGACATTATGAGCACATAAGCCAAAAGCACAAGATGAATTAGCAAACTACACATCTGTATGTTCACCTGTAGAATTAGACAGACCACTGATGCACTAAATTACTAGGAAGCTCATCAAAGCAGGTTACATGAGATTCCTATTAGGGAATGGCAACAGATGCACACACAGTCTGCTCTAAATGTCTATGTACTCTAAAACAAGGGAGGTAAAGGCTTCTTCTCTCACAAATACAAATCATGTATTAAAATACACTCCTCTATGAGGTAGCCAAAATTTGGCTATGGACTGCAGAGCAAGCATTCAAGATCATGACAAATCTCCAGTCTTACCTTACTGGTCACCAGAACAACCAATAAGAGGTCATAATAAACTATCTTGCAAAGCACTGTGTGTTGACATTCCATTCAAACACATGCTATTCATCTCTCTCTATGAGTAATTTTCTGTTTGATCACTTTGAACATGCAGTATTCTTTTAGAAAATCTAAAGGAATAGTGACTTGGACCAAAGATCCAGCAAAAAACACCCACTTAAGGGGAAAAAAATACTTAAAGGATGAATATAATATAGAAACACCCAAGTTAGAGAAAACACCATGGGCAGACTTGTATGCAGCTCTTTGGTGTTCCTGAATTTCTATTTTCTTGGGATACTCTGACACAGCACCACTGTTTAATAATAAATAGAATACTATAAAGTCAAACAGTTTAAGAACTGCAAATATTTTAGTCTCATTTTCAGCAGCCCAGTCAGAACTGTATTAGTAAATGTTATTTGTCCAAGTGAATAGCCAGTGCATGGACACCTGTCTGATTTATCCTAGCAATCTTACAACCAGATTTGCTTGCTTAAACAAAACAAGAAGGTCTGCCAACTGCCTACAGCACAGCAATGCTGATAATGCTCACAATATGGACTCCCACAGTAGAGATTAGTCACAATGTTAAAAATCTTGTGTTTATTTGCAGTCAGTACTCCTAATACACAAATAATGATTTGCATCCTGAACTGAAGATGGAGCAAAAAAAGCCCTTAATGTCAAAGCTTGTACTCTAAACCACCCACAACAACAACAGCATGTGGTTTTGGCCTGCTGTTCTCCAGTTGTTTTCTCTAATTTGAGTTCATCCAGCTGCAGCAGTTGAGTACAACTCAGAGTGGTGCAAAAATCATCATTAAGATCTCAATGTTGATTTGTTTGTACCATGAGACTTTCATAGCTGGGATTATTACAGTTAAGAGCAAAAAAAGTTAATTAGGAATAACATAGGGAAAGATCTAAACCATCGCTAACATCAATTTATGATAGATCACATTACAATAAGGTAACTGCTCAGTTTATTCAATCGGGTTTGCATCAGTAAGCATAACAATGAGATTCTTAGGATCTGTCTCACAGGACAGTTATTGGTAAAATAAGAAAGGTGGAAGTGTTAGCTGCCTTGGTAGTTCTATCTTTTCCCGCCCAGAACACAGCAGGTACTTAAACTGAAACACATAGCCCAAATAAAGGGAGGTCTCCTTAGCATGTATTTTTGTAGTATGTTCAGCGTTGATCCATTAGCAGTACAAAAAAAGAGTCCGTTTATAACATGTATCATGTATAACTCAGTATTGGCCAACACCAAAGTTTCCAAGAAAAAAAAAAAAGATGAAAATTAAATACCTGAGTCTTCCTGTAGGAGCTCACATGGAGAATGATAATATTACTCACAGTGCATACAGTTCCACTGGGTACTTCCTGTTGCTTTCTGGTAGTGAGTGATACACTGTAGACCATGATAAATGCACATGAACTTTTAACATAAGCTACCAACTATTTCTGCAGTACAATAAGAGAACAAAGAAGAGACTTTTTTTTTTTTTTTTTGCCTATAAAGTCCTCCTTCGAACTGCTTTAAATACTGTCCATTTCATGAAAAATGAACATCAATCCCTATCCCAGAAAGTGTATATATTCATGCCTAAGAAAGTTTACTCTTCTCTTCAGGTATGCATCTGAGACCTTCATATCCTTGACACTAGAAATAGGTCTTAAAGGAACACGCAAAAGCTTCAAATTCATCTTAGTCCAAATTCAGTCTTAAAATGGATGGGAAAGAAGAGGTCACCTGATCTAATCTTTCCCTCAAAACACGGCAAACATATATGAGGTTGCTCACAGTACTTTTCAGTCAAGTTCTGAGTATTTCTAAGAATTGAGATTTCTGTCTCTCAGGGCAATCTTTTATCTAATCAGAATTTCTTTTTTTTCAATGTGTCTCAATTATTTCCCATTCACTCCCTGTGCACACTGGGGATGAGTAAGGCTCTATTTTGCTATGTCTCTACAGATCACTGAACAACACTCTCTGTTACCCACTCTTATCACTACGTCATTCTTAGTGGCCTCTTCTCTGATCCTGACTTTCAGGCTCTCAACTACACTGCTGTCCCACACTGCACTGGAACTTCACACAGTCAGTATGCTCCTCCACATCACCAGCATTCTCTCTCTCCTTTCTTGAAGACTTGGTATTGATCTGTTTCGGCATAACAGTCGTATGTCTGACTGATAAATCTCAAGCATTTTTGTGATTTAATGAAATAAGCATTTATTCCTACCCAAAATTCTCCCCTTCAGCAGCAGCAGAACTGAGAACAATGTCACCTGGACTACCAAGCTGCTCACCCTAAACTCCAGAGCTCTCAAGTCCCTCTTGCTAGGCTTGTAATTTTCCTTGACAGTGTAATGGTGTCCATGTGGATGAGCATGCAGTGGAGTGGATGAATAGTTCAATAACTTTCTCTCATTTAACATAGTTATAATGTCACATAAGCATCACACTAATTTATAGTGCCCAGTACTTATAAAATATGAAACACAAATTCTTACAGAATACTTATCACTGCTATGTGCAGCTTTCTGTAGTCTTGTAACTTGTGCAGCAATACCTTTGCAAGTGATATAACCTCCACTTCAGAAAGATAACTTCTTATAATGTATTGCCACTGGATTAACAAAATACATATTTTTTGATTCTATGCCTGTGTTTTATTGTGAAGTAATACTTTTTTTTTTCTCCCTACAAACTCATGCATCTTATAGTCTGTAAACTTTTCTCAGTCTCTTACAATACTACTTTCTTTAGATAATTAAGCATGCTGCAATTCCTTTCATCATCAGGTAATGCAGCAGTCACTTTTTCCTCACCAAGCAGCTAAACACAAAAGCTCATCCCGGTCTTAGGAGGACAAGATTTCCCACTGTTAAAGGAATTTTGTTTTAACTGAGGAAAAGCCATAAGTCCTTGACTAGAAATCAAGGACTGCAGATGGTTAGGAAGCTCATTCATCTGTTATAGTGGGGATACTGACACCTCTTAACCTAACAATATGGGTAATTAGTGTTTTCAGGATTTTTAACATTTGAACATTGCTCATTCCATGCAAAATAAATACCAGTCTTTCTCCCAGAAAGTGTATCTGTTCAGGTTTATGGAAATTAGACCACTAGAGTGGTGAAGTCCATTAAAACATCTGACAATTTTCTGTGACAGACATTTCCAAATGAATTCTACACAAACTAATATATGCATAGCTATTAAATTAGGCAAGATAAGAACACTGTATAAATCTGATGGCACAAAGAAGCCACCATCATCTGCTCAAAGTTCTGCTAACTTATGAAGATATCCACTAAGTCCCAGTGAGTTGGTGCAAACATGCCTTCATTCCAGAATGTAGACAGTTGTTTCCACCGTTCAAATTCTAAATTAAAAATAATCTGATGAAGGGAAAGATGGCTTCATTCTTACTGAAGAGTTGTACTTTGTTACTTTGAGCTTAAAAGACATTTACCATTCTTTTAGGATATCCATATCCAGATTGCAAGGATATTGTAATGTAATTTCATTAGCACTATTCAGCTAAAAGACAAAAAATCAAGAAATAGGAAAAGTGATATGCTCAGCATGCTGTTACACAAGCTCTAATGAGCAGTACTTAATGGAGACAACAAGGAAACTCAGAAGTCTTATGTCACTGATGAATGGGCCGTTGAAGAAACCACTCCAACTATTTCTAAGAAGTTCAACCAGAGCTTTGTAGTATATAAAAAGAGACAAGATTATCATGAGTATGGTGATAAAAAAATGTATTATGGATTATTTAAAGTGGACCGTTGCAACTCATAGGTTTCTTATGGAAATAATAAATAACTGGGAAAGGGAGGAATCAGAAACATGGGAAAAGAGGAGATGGAATAAAAATGTGTCCATTTACATGTAAGCTGGCTAACAGTCAGTACTTTTATCTGGCCAAACAATTTGCCTCATCGCTACAATCTGACCTATCATCTCACTATGATGCATTATTATCTGATGGGACAGATAATCAGGCCCTTTTGTTGTATTCATATAAGCACTGGTTGTATGTATGTGGCTTATGGAAAGTCACTGTCTTCCCATCTGTGATCATCTGTTTTCCACGGTTATACTAAAGGAGTGACATATTTTATGTGTACAGGTAACATATTCTTGTCCACACTAGTGAGTGAATGTCAAATGGGGAATCACAGGAGCTTTATCTCCAGTGGACCAGGAGTAAAACTCCCTGGGATCCTGAAATTCCCTTCTGTTAACAGTTTTGGCTTTCAGTAGAAACATATAGAGTATCAGATTCCTTCTCAGCTTCCACTGAACAATTAGACTTTAGGGTAAGACTTAGATGCATCAGGATGCATGCACATAATTATCTATATACAGATTCTACATAAATGGTAAGTATTTAGAGTCCCACTGTAGAGAGTAGGAATCAGTCCGTTTATCAAAAAGGGGTAGTCAGGTGAACAACAGGTGGGTTTCAGTTGCATGAAGATGTTATACTCTATGTAGGCATTAGTCTACACTGCAAAGAAGAGCAAGTCTTCTACAAATTCTCAGTCTGCCAGCCACGTGTGCATATCTGATACATAGTAAATGGAATTACACACCTACACGTGGGCTTGTGACTCAGCTTGAGCAATATATACTTTAGAAAGCTAATCAGCTTGGTGTAAGCTCCCATTAACTTAGCAGAAAGACAGAGAGCCAACTTGCTGAAAATGTGCATGTCTTCATGCTTTCAAACTGAATCTTAAATTAAGTGTCTTATTGAAATGTAAAGCTTATAAACCTTTCTTATAAACATTCTCTTATTTTACATTGCAAGCCCTTGGTCTATTCAGGTAGCTCCTAGAGTTAAGAACACATTCTAAGCTTCATTAAAAAAAAGTCTTTGTAACAGCTAGGGCAGGCAATATGAACTATTCCAAGTTGGAGGAAATACTACTTTTGAAAAAATGTTCAAAACACAGTCTGATGACAGAAACGCATATTTTTTTGGAATGTTTTGAAGGTTCACAGAATAATAGATTGGTTGTCCAATGCCCCTGCTCAAGTATGATCACCTAGAGCTGGTTGCCCATACAGCTTTTGAATGTCTTCCAGGATGGAGACTTCTCTACAGTACAACAGTTCAGTGGGATACTGTTAAAAATCTTTGATGTTTCACACTAATATAGCACTGAATGAAGTCACAGGCATCTTTGTGATCTAACTGAGCTGTAGAGTTTCTCAGAGCAATAGCAAGAACAACAAAAGAAAACAATCGCTTCAGAGATCAGACTGTAGAACACTGGGAAACACTATATAGAAATATCCAGCTCATATGTCTTATTGGTCTGATTATTACATAAATAAGAGTATCTATCTAAATACATGTCTAAGTCATTGAGAGTTTAAATTAAGATTGTATACTAATGCAGCTCAACATAAACCTTACCCATTCAGGCTCACCTATGCTTTTTTCTATTGCACCTATTAGCCTCTTGGGTAAGTTCTCATTAACAGAAACAGAATTTCTACCTTAATAAAGCTCTCTCATTTAGTGAAGAGATGCCTCTTGACAGTTTCTGAAGCCTTTTGTACTAATTCAGACAAAGCAGTTCTAAAGGCATGAAGACAGACAGACCCACAATTTCGGCTAAAAGAGATATTCTCTCCCACGCAGACCCCTTCTTCTTTCAACCCATCCCTCTTCCTCCCCTGCCCTGAAGTATCTGCAAGTCATCGTTCCTTCTACCTATAATTCCCTTAACACCCATCCTACATTTACAAAAATACAAGTAAAAATAAAACATAACTCAGAAGCCACAGAAAGATGAGAATCAAAGAGCAGCAGAGCCTTCCATCCAGGTTCTGGTGGGAGATGTGGGGTATGACCTTACTGAGTTCTAAGCTTTGCCTGCTAGAACAAAATTTTTGATAGTCTGAGGATTCTGAAGGAGACTAACATATTTAATTGCTAATAATAATAACAATTTAAAAAAATGCAGTGATTTAGTGAAAATGCTATCATAAACAAACTGATTTTCTTTCCTTTACTTTCTTTCTATTGACCCCAAAAACTGATTTTTAATCCTAAGGTTCATCTTTGTAAAATGTGATTTCAATTTAGCTCTTCCAGTAGGATACTCTCCCCGTTTGCCTGCAGTAAAATCATAATGGCAGAAAAGCTTTATAAACATAATTATTTTCCTCTGTGTTAAAGAGATAAATATCTCCCAGTTCTATTTACACACTGAGATTTAATAGGCAAGCTCAAGTGCATTCGCTTTTAACTGTGCCCACAAGATCTAAACATACACAAAGTAACAGAAACAACACCAGAGAAGTAAATTAAAAATCCTAAGAGACAAAGCTGTAACAATCTCCACTAGTCTTGTGTCTGAACTTTCAGTCACTTCTGTATCTACCTTGTTTAGCATAATCCTGGCCCAGGGCTTCTCTCAGGACGATGTATTTGTTATTTCATTCCCCCCCCCCCCCTAAATCTCTTCCCAGCTACCTTCCTCTCAAACTCCTCAGCAGAGATTCCACACTCACTTGTCTTTGGACTTGCTGAATTCTTCAGTTGACAGAAACCTGCTGCCTGCTGCTGTGGAGATCACACAATAACATATCTGTTACATTTATGCCCTAAACTATCCAGGACATCAACTGAAAAATTATCTTCATCCTCAGATTTGCTGTAGGCACTGAGCAAGTCTTAGGAAGCTTGAGCAGAAGGAAAAAAAAAAAAAATGAAAGAAAGAAAAAAAATTATATAAAAAAAAAATGCTAAGGGAAAAATGTCCTTGACAAAAACTGTAAGTATAAGCATCAGCTTTCCCTTTCAGGTTCAGCAGGCTTGTATGCAACATCAAGAGAAGAGTTTCAAAGACCTGTTCAATTTCAAACTTTCTTTCTTGTCATTCAGCCTGTATTGGTTTCAATTTAAGAAATTTATATTTATGTATGTATTCTAGAAAACTGTGTAATTTAACTGGAAGCAATCTAAGACTTGGAGCCTGGAACTAACTTGAATCAAAACTGAAATAGTGGTTCAAATTCACTAATTAATTAATAAACATCAAAATAAATACTTCTTCACCAGTTGTTTTCAGGATTCTAGAAATGTCCACTATTAGCAGATATCTTCAACAGTGAGGCTCACATTACTTCCAAATAGGCCAAAATACATGACAGTATTTTTAAAATCAGTCTTTCCTAAGTATATGAAATAGCAGCAGTGTATTGCAAAACAGTAGTATTACCAAAATGACTCATTGCATAGAGTTCTTCTATGTATGCTTACATATCAAATAAAATTGCAATAGGAGGGTTGAAGTTATGTTTTCTTCAGTTTTTGTTCCCAATCTTGTTTGTCCTTATAATTGTTTCTTCTCTCCCTCCTCCATCTTTTGAATAAAAATTTGAAAGACAATTACTCTTCTCTGTTCTTCTGTCCAGAGAAACATCACTCTCTCCATAGCACAAAGTTACATTTTTTTTGTGTATAGCTAGTATATAAGATTCTTTAATATCCCTCACCTAATCTCTGATTTGTATACTTTTGTATACTTTTTTTTGTATAATTTTTCAAAATATATAGCTGATATTTCCCATTGGGATGAGAAATAGAGCCATAAAAATGATGTTTAGTTATAACCTACTCTCTAAAATTAGCCTATTTTATAATACATTGAATTATGAGGGATTTTACAAGACTACAGTCCCAATTAATGACTATGAAAATAAAGTGTATTTGTCTTCCTTATCTGTTTTCTTGTACGTTATTTTTATATATGAATCTAGAGCTCTGCTATTCTTCAAAGATTCAGGAACTCCTAATTACTCACTAATTTTCATCTCTTTTCTAGGAATATCTTTCTGACAACAATTTAAATGCAGCTGGGATCAAAAGTACCATCAAGTAGGATTTCCACCAAGGAAATGTAGAACAAAAGATGAGTTTATTGCTACTGGTTAACTGCCCAGCTCCTGAGCTGTGTTTTTGTTTTTGTTTGTTTTGAATAGATAGTACCTAACATTCAAAATTCAATATAGATAAAGTACTCACTGTGAAAAATGACGACTAATAAAATAATTGCTTACCTGTAATGATGCCTTTCTTTGCAATCTTGATTTTTTTGTCTTCATAGCTTGTAGCTCCAGGTAGTAGTAGAGTGAGAATTGCCTGTGTCTCTGTGAACATTCAGAGTAAAGAGGTTAGTCTGTGATATATTAGTCTCTCTAATCTCTTCATATCCTTCCTGGTGCAACTGAGTATTTTGCCTAGCCCTTAATACTGAACACAGATTACAAAATCAGTGATTCCAACTCAGCATAGCAAGGCAGGAATTTGAGTCCACATACTGTTTTATAATGTAACCCTCTTACATAAGGTTTAGCCTAATCAAGATATATTTTACAAAGGAAACCATTATTTACAGGTCTGGGATGTACCGTAGTGTTGTTCTCTTTGACTGTGTCCTTGACTATTCTATTATGTAATGTTTCACTCTTTTCTTGTTTAGAAAAATGTGAGTACTACACTTAATGCAGTTACAGAGAGCATGTGAACAAAAATATTTTGAATATGGATGGCCTTGATCCCCAACCCTTTGTCATGTGATCCACACTCACACACATAAACCAAATTCTGAACGGCTGGCAGTGCCCACTTACCTTTCAGCCCAAGCTGTTGTCTAGCTGCTCTGATCACTGCCATTCAAGCAAGCTAAGGAAATGAGCTAGGGGAGAGTTGTGATTTCTCATTTAATTAGTAATGTATTTGGATGGTCTGTTTTTATCAGTGTCAGATAGAAAATTATTTCCCAGCTTCTGCAGAATTTTTTCCTCCTTCAATGAATTTAACTTTGTAATATTCTGTTTACTGTAGTTTATAACTTTCTTTTGCTCTCAGATCTCTATCAATAGAATTAAAAAGAACAAACCCAAATCATAGCTGGATTAAACTGACCTAGCACAACAGGTTCAGGAAGACTAAAGCAGTTTACATCACATGAGGATTACAGATTAAGATTACTGTGCTGATTGTGCAAATGCCTGTGAAAAGTTCAGATTTCTTTTTCCTTCATTATAACTTCAACATTTGGGGACTTACTCTGTGTATTATTTGTAATTTTTCAAGTGGATTAGAATTGAGCATGATGGTGTCTTTTAAAATTTTTAAAGTGAATTTCTACCAGCTACCTTCATACATATCTGTAACAGATATCATACATTTTATATGAATCTCAAGAAGCTCCGTAGTCAGGAAACCAAATTTTAGGAAGAACAGTCTCCATTGTGAATTTCAAATGAGGTAGCATCTGTTTGCACCATGACACAAAACTCTGCCTAATCAGTGCCTAATCCTTTAGAGCCAGATATCCTATTGCTGAAATACCTTTAAAGTCTGACCCTACTGTAGGTGGATGTATGCATCCAAATGCATCCATATGTGTACGTATATAAAACAAAAACCCTCACTATACACACTTGCAGGCAATTGCACATTAACACATAAAATAATTTAGATTTTGTGAAAGTCCAGACTAAAAGTTATACAATTTTCTCCAATCATATAGTTGAAGCTTATTTAACAATTACATTGTAAAGATACTTTTATTTTTCTTTACTTCTGATTGTGACTTTTCAGTCTATCTCACAATTACATGCACTAAATAAATGGCACTAAAACTTAATATCTGTCACAATATGCGGAGTGAAAATAATTTTCCTCTGGTCTGTATCTTTTCTATAATGGCTGTAACAGATCACTAAGAAAAATAACAACAACAAAGAAAAACATCAGTTGTGGAGACCCCTCCAGACTTGCATGATCTTTGATATATTAATAAAGTTAATAAATGAAGATGATAAAAATAAATGATGTTGATAAGTTAATAAATTTACTGTGGAAATCAAACAGCGAAGTTCAGACTTGCATCTGAAATGCTTTCATTCAGAACTGGTTTCTATGTTTATGCAATGAATTAAGACTCCTGGAGTAATGGAAAGATGTTTTATATTGCTTACAATTAGCTTGTGAGATACACAAAAGATAGGACAGAAAAAACTGATTTATGGCCCTGAAATCTACATTAGAACAGCAGGGGCTCATAACCACACGTAAATTGTTCTCTGCTAAAAATTAGAACCAGCCTGTACTCATTGTGAAGTTTCTGAGGCTGTGAAGGGGTTTACCAGATTGTTTGTGTTAAGATTGTGGATGTAATAGATTTCATATGTAATATTTATGATGATAAGCAGAAAGATATTTCAAATATCTGGCACCTGAATATAATCTTTCTGTTACTTGCAGAAATATGAGCAGAAATTTCATTTATGCAAATTTTAGTCCACATAACCTTCACATTTGTCCTAACCTTCCTGTAGAGTAATCTGGATACAGCTGAATAGAGTACAGGGTTATAGGCAACTGCTTCATCTCTGTCTCCACCTTCTAAAAATGTGATTTCCAAGCCAAGATAACTATTGTATCACCTTCACAAGGAACAGTAGTTACTTTTCTCTTTTTATATTTCACTAGAGAAAATCTCAGTAGATGACTGAGATCCCACTCAGCATTGGGATAAATATTACTAATAAAAATCATCAATTTTAGTAATATTTCAGAATTAATAGTTGTTTTAAAACAGTCATCTGTAGCTTTATTCTTATAGTATGTCTCAATAGGCTTGTGTCAGCAAAATAAAGCTGATTAAAAGCATTTACATTTCAAACAGAACCCCTTAACAACTAATTGGGTTGACATCTTCTCAAAAGAGATGCATCAGCAGGTGGCTTTTGGATTTGATAGAAGTCTACAACTGCAAATCATTGATCAGTGGTAAGATCCTACTGACTCTTTAGTTCTGGATCAAGAATTACACCATCTGAACATGGTCATAACTCATGTTCATAGCTCTGCTATACCGTCTGGCTTCCATGGACCTTACTCATGTACTCAGTCTATACAGTGACAATACTTCAGATAATTTCAGTACAGAAGAAACAGACATTTTCCCCTTGCAGACACACAGGGATGTGCTAAGTAGCATTGCATCCTCAACTCTAAAGGAAATCACACAATTTGCAGGAAACACTTAAAAGGTAACCTCTACCATCCATTACACATTGATGCCAATGGGACTGCACTATAAGAAATGAAGCACAAATTGTGAAATACAGTTATGTTCAGCTACAATCCTATTTTGTCCCCTCAAGCTTGAAGGTGGAACTTTGCTTTTTGTATCTATTATAAATCATGTTTCTTTCCATTGCCTGCAAGCCTGCTAGACATTTCCAGAGGCATAAACAGAATGAAACTAAGACAACTGCTTGTGCTGTTAGCAGAAATGCTTTTCATTTCTCCAAACAGTTTAACTCTTTGCTAAGAAACACTTTAAAAATAACACTTCATCTCTTTCCTAAAGAAAAAGCATAATTATGTTGTTTAAAACTTTAGTAGAGGAACTTTTCTACAAATGCAGTTTATGTACTTGCTGTACATAAAAGCTTTAGGCAAGCTTTTTTGGCACTTAACCACCACATTCACTTATCCTTTCTGAAAAAGTAAATTTTGCATTAATGCACAGCATGGTGGGTTCACTGCAATCAAGATTTGGTCTATTCATTGCACAGCTCTTTCATTTCTACTATAGTACCAGAAGGAAGAATTCAGAGCTTTTTTTTTTTTTTTTTTTTTTTTTTTTGCTCCCAATTTGGTTAAAATATACTGAATATTCCAAGGTATGATTCAGAGATTCATCTGACAAGTTCTGAAGAAAATGCAGTACTTTCTCCAGCTATGGAGATAGAATGTCCCCAAATTCAGTACTATTAATTGACTTGTAGTTATAAATGACATGAAATGACATTCTGTTTCTAGGACTGCATGGTCATCTGACAAAACAGTATGTTCAGTTTCTTAACAGTGATGAAAGAACTTAAATAATGACCAAATGAAAAAAAGGAAAAAATAGAAAAGGGAATAAAGAGAGGAAGAAAGACAGAAAGAGAAAGAATTTGAGTCCTTAGAGCTCTCCTATGAAAAAAACATTACAGATTTGACAAGGTCTGAGAAGATCCATGTATCCATAAGATCCTGTGTTCTTTTAAGTCCTGTTTCACTTACCTTTTGCCATAATTTTCAAATTTTAACTGAACTGTAATTGCTAGAAATGCTGGTTGTAGTAATACAGTTTCTAAAAAGACATCTGATGTACTCCTTTTGTAAGAATATCAATTAAAAAAAAATGCTCTTATCTTGTAAAAAAGGCAAAATGAAGCCTACAAGGAGCATGTTGGTCATATGGAAGTAGAAGCTGAACCTTCTCACTGGTATTCCATTACATTTTGTTACTGTGTGACAGATGGCAGCTGAGAGGCAGTCTGACAAATTTATGTCTGATATGAGAGTGCATAAGAATGAAAGGTGTGTCACTGAATTTCTCCATGTGGAAGAAATTGCACTCACTGATATTCACTGATACGTGCTGAATGTTTATGGAGACCAAACAGTGCATGTAAGTACAGTGAGGCAGTGGGTGATGCATTTCAGCAGCGGCACCATTGACACTGGGTCACCTCCACTGGTGCAGATTTTCAGGAGCGTGACATGCAGGCTCTTGTTCATCAGTGGTGAAAATGCATAGCTAATGGTGGTGACCATGTTGAAAAAAAGAGTGTTTTGTAGCTGAGAATTTGCTCTATCAAATAGTCTTATTGTGCTCCTTATATCTGTTGTAGTTTCCATGGAAACAAATATGAGACATTACTTTCGGAGCAACCCACATAAGTACCTTCGACTGTCTAACAGTACAGATCTAAAGTGCAGAGAGAAAGAAATTTTATAAAGATGAATTACAGAAGCATAATAAAATATATATTTTTTAATTTTATTAGAAAATTTTCTTGTAACTACCTTCCAGCTGGAATTATTTACCATTTTCCTTCACAGTACAGGAAAAAGATCTCCTTACAATTTTCATTACTTAAAGATACTACTGATATGTGAAAGTTACCTTGTGACTGGATTTCTACTTTTTTAAGGAAGCCAACATTACCATAACTTTTTCACTGACCTGTGTTCTATAGAAGGGCACATAAATTCTAGCTTTAAATAGAGGTCAGGGCAACTGTGTTTGAAAGTTCATGCAAAATTTTTCATTAAAACTCTTTATTTAAGCTTGCAGACTTGGAGTCTTGCATATGGTAAATAGGCACTGAAATTTCTCTGGGGAACAGGTGGATCTTTTATTCTGTGTATTGGGACACTTAAGAGAAATACGAGACAAAAAAGGAGACTCAGAAAATCATACATACCATGTCATACACAAACTTTCCTTCTATTCAAAGTTGTGAATTATTCAAACTCCACTAATAAAATTCATCTGAATAAAATTCTTACCATTCAAAAAAATTACTTATTAAAGGCAGCACTTCATCTGGCCTTGTGTTTGTCACTGATTATTGTTAGCTATTTGCTGATTGACACCAGGTCAGGCAGTGTCCTGAGGCTGTTGGTACTGAGAAACAAGTGGAATTCAACCCAGCAGCACATTTAGAGAAGAAATGAAGGATTTTTCTATTGAAGTTCACACTAACAATTATTTTTCTGTTTCTGTTTTCTCTGCCTAGAGCAGGCTTCCTGGAGTGGTGACTGATGCCACGAGCCTGATAAAACATTTGGATAATGCCCTCAGTGAAATGCTTTAACTTTTGATTAGCCCTGAAGAGGTCAGTCAGTTGAAGTAGATGATTGTTTAAGGTCTGAGCCAGTGGAAGTATGGTATGGTATGGTATGGTATCCTATGCTATGCTATGCTATGCTATGCTATGCTATGCTATGCTATGCTAGTCTACTCAAATCCATCATTACCCACATTTTGTCAGTGTTGTCATTTAACCCGGCAGGTGGCTCAGCAACAAACAGTTGTTTGCTCACTTCCTACCTTCCCAGTTAGATGGGGGACAGAATTGAAAAAAACAAATTAGAACTCATGAGTTGAGATAAAAACTATTTACTAAGATAGAAAAAAAAAAAAAAGGAAAAAGATAATAGTTATCACTATAAATATATACTTGTATATATGAATGTATATAACAAGTGATGCACAAACAATTGCTCACCACCCTCTGACTGATGCCTAGCCAGCCCCCCAAGCAGTGAAAGAGACAGATGAACTCCCATCCCCTTCAAAACTAGTTCCACGTGATGCCACATGATATGTAATATCCCTTTGGACAGTTTCAGTTAGCTGTCCTAATTCTGTTCCCTCCCAGCTCCTTGAACCCTTTGCTGAGAATGACTTGGCTCTTTAAAACACTGTTCAGCAGCAATTGTAAACTTAAGCGTGTTATCAATATTGTTTTTCTCCTAGAACCAAAAACATAACATCATACTGAACATTCTGAAGAAAAGAATTTAATCCCTGCTGAAACTAACACAGTCAGTCTTCCTGGTTTGTTTCAGTAATCAAGTTCAGCTATGTATCATTTGAACTGACTTAGTTTAGCTGCAACTTCACTTTTATTTTAAAATCTTCACCTTGTTGTTTTATAGCGATGGCACACAGAAAACATTCCTTGTAATGTCTGGTATTTCCCAGGAAGAAAAATTACACCACATTCAACAGTGTCCAATACTGTTCTTATTCTTGAGATCCTGGTTGGAAAAGGATACTAAATGTTTTAGACATTAGAAGGAAAAATATGACTTGCTCTCAACAAAGAGATGCAAACTCTATTTTGAGATTCTGTATGGAGAAACCAATGTGATTTGCAGTCAGCAAAAGTAAAAAGTAGCAAATTATGCGATTCTGGTTGAAATGACTGACTTTAAATTGAAAGCACTGCCTTTGCTCTTTGGGTTGCAATGTGCCTTTCATGACTAGTTTGCATATATGTGATGTTACAGAATAAAAGGCTGTATGGTAATGATTCCACACATCAAGTCTGAAGCAGTCAGAAGTTCATAAATGGTAAGAGCAAAGCAAAAGTTACTGCTGAAGTCTAAGCACTAAAATACCTTATTTTTTTGAGAAATGTGTTGGGCTTTTTTTTTTTTTTTTTTTTTGTCAAGCACTTGAGAGTAAATATCAGAGATTTATAGAATGATTTGGGTTGGAAGGGAAATTAAGGATTATCTAGTTTCAGCCTCCCTGCCATTGTCAAGGACATCTTCTACTAGATTACGCTGCACAGGGCCGTATCCAACTTGGCCTTGAGCCCCTCCAGTATTGTACTGAAAAACATAATCAAAGTAGATTACCTTTCAGATACATACATGTGGCTACTTTTAAAGGAAACCTATTGGATATTATTTTTATTTTTAATGTAACAGGAACTTTACAGTATATGGGCACCTGAATATGTTGATAGTCAGAAAGTATATTTTCTAACTGTTATCAAATTAGATGCCTAACTGTTACAGATGTGAAATCGCTAATCAGTCTAGGGGGGGATGTATCATAAAACAGGATTAAGGAGAGAACATTGAACAAACTCAAAAAGCTATCCTGGTTGCCATTTTAGGTTTCTGATGTGAGACCTTACCTGCATTTATCTCGTTTCTGCCTCTCAGTACACAAATAAAACCCCATAGATACTCTCTCTTACCTTTCTCCCACTTTGTTTGTTGTTGGGAGGGAAGAAAAAAATTTTCCACTCTGAATTCTTCTTTATCCTCTTTTCAAATCATTTCAGTTCTTATTTGCACATTTTAATATATATACAAAAATTACATTCTGTCATGATATACTGATGTAAAAATAAATGTGAAAGAATGAATTTACCAATCTCGATTGACCTAATTTTCCATGGATAAGAAACTGTATTTTCATTTTCAATGAAAGTTGGGTGCACCTTCCCTGTCCATGTATCAGTTGAGCATCTGCACTAGTGCTGTTGTATCGAAAACTGGATAATGTTGAGATATTTATTAGAGAAAAGGAAAGTGGTAAAAGATATGAAAAAGCACATTATAGAGCAAAAGAGCAAGGCTGGAGAAGGTTTACAAGTAGATCTTTCTACAATTGGTCATGAGGTTAATTATTTTAATACGCTTTTTTATGTCCTTGGCACAAAGTGAAGCAGCGGGTTAATGAGATTCTCTGATTAAACAAGAATTGGAGTCACTGTCCACCCAGAAAAGAACTCTTTCATATAGGAAAAACTGTGTGACCTTGAGAATAGTAACAATAGAAATGAAATTCAATAACTTGTGAACTTAAGGCTAAACAATAGGAATTGATGCCAGAATCCAGAGTTTGAAACTCTGGAGGGGAAAAGGATATGAGTAAATATATATATGTCACAGGATGACTAGAAGCCATGCTGCTTCTCTTCTTTCAAAATACTGATTTGCTACTACACTCCTTTGGACTTTTAAAATAAAACTGACACCAGTCAAAATATATATTCAAAAGAATCTTAGAAATAAAACACAGAAATCTACTAGTAAAATAGAATGCTACATGCTTACCTCAATAGGGAAGGTATTACAAAATTGTAGGTTATACCATTATTCACACATTCATACAGTAGAGTCTTTTTTTGTTTGTTTTTTTTTTTTTGAAAAAACACAGTTTTTGATATGGATATCCAGCAAGTAAAGAGAGGTGTATTGTAACGGAAATAAACATAATATGAGTTTCTCCTTGAACAGAAATTGTTGTTTGTTATATCATATTCTTTGGTATATTAAATGGCATGAAGACTGTTCAGGCAGTTTTGGAGAGTATCCTCATTGGAGCAGACTAAGTACATAATCAAGAGGAACATCAAATAGCAAAATATGCACCACCTTCCAATTTTCATAGGAATAACTAGTATCTTGGAAAAGCATTTCATCATCGCACTCTACCACTTCCTGAAGGGAGGCTGTGGTGAGGAGGGGATCGGCCTCTTCTCCCAGATAACTAATGACAGGACGAGAGGGAATGGCCACAAGCTGCGCTGGGAAAGATTTAGATTAGATTTGAGGAAAAATTTTTTCTCTGAGAGAGTGGTCAGGCACTGGAATGGCCTGCCTAGGGAGGTGGTTGAGGCACCGTCCCTAGCGCTGTTCAAGAAGCGCTTAGATGAGGTGCTGAGGGATTTGATTTAGTAGCTTGGTGGGTAGGGATGGTGGTGGGAGGATGGTTGGACTAGATGATCTTGTAAGTCCTTTCCAACCTAATGAATCTATGAATCTCTGACAAACTGTAAATTCCCCATTAATAATTAAACTGACATTTAAGTGTTCAGAATTAGCTTTTAAGTTAATCTTCTCTGAGACATATCCCTGTATCTCTGTTGTAATTATAGCAAATTTACCTCTTTTAATTGATGCTTTTAATCTAAAAGGTTATGTTTTAAAACACATTCCCCTAAAACACATACTAGGAATGAGTTATTGGCAAGACAGCAAAATTGTTCTGAGGACCATAAATCACTAGATCATTAAAGATAGCAGAAACTGGTAATTATTTTAAGGCAAAGTAACTTATACTTACACTCTGATGATATGCCTAAATCCTGTAATAAGTGATCTGTTTTCCAAAGTCATGTGCTAATGTCAAGTATGGGAATTCAAAGAAAAAAAATCTGGAACATATTTATTTTTACTCAGATAAAATTGGAGCTAACAAATTGGAGCCAATCAAAAACTGTAAAACCCTTTCCTTGTTTGTTCAGTTCTATTTACATTCAGTCACTGTGGCATAGTGATTTTCATCAAGCTTGTTGAAAGTCTTGTTCAGACTGAATGGGATATAATTCCCAAATTAAGATTTGGTTAAAAAAGAAATTTTTGAAATATTGAATCAATAAAATTTGAAAATAGTTCTTCACAGAATCACACAATGATTGAAGTTGGAAGTGACTTACAGAAGTCCCCTGATCCAACCCTTGCTCAAGCAGAGACACGCAGAGCAAATTGCCTAAAATATCTAAAATACCCAGTTGACTTTTGAATACCTCCAAGTAAGGAAGACTCCATAACCTCTATGAGAAACTTGTTGTGGTGCTCTGTCTCCCTCACTATAAAAACAAACAAACACACAAACAAACAAACAAAAAGAAAAACTAAACATGTTTCCTGATGTTCAGATGGAACCTCCTCTGTTTCAGTTTCAGTTTCAGAGAAGAGAAGAGACTATTGACTCTTGTCTAGGCACTGGGCACCACTGGAAAGTCCCTGGCTCCATTTCTTTGCACCCTCCATTCATGTATTTATTGACATTGGTAAGATTCCCCCTGACCTCCTTTTCTCAAGGCCCAGCTTTCTCAACTTTTCCTCATGTGTGAGATGCTCCAGTCTCTTGGTCATTTATGCAGCCCTTCAGTGGACTCTATCCAGTACGTCCATTTCTCTCTTGTACTGAGAAGCCCAGAACTGGACACAGTACTCCATGTATGGTATTGTCTGCTCCGAGCAGAGGGCATTTATCATATCCCTCAACCTGCTGGTTTTACCTAATGCAGCTCAGGATACCATTAGCCATATTTACAGAAAGGACACATTCCTGGCTGATGTTCAAATTACTGTCCACCAGGACTACAAGCTACTTTTCTGCAAAGGGGCTCTCCAGCTGTTCAGCCCTTTGCATGTTCTCGTGCCTGAGGTTGTTCATCTCTAGGTTCAGGACTCTGCACTTCATGCTGTTTAATTACCTCAGCTGTGTATTGGATGGATTACACATGAGACCAATTAGCATTAATGTCTGGAATGGAGGGACTTACAGAGATCATCTAGTCCAACTGTCTGATCACTTCAGGGCTAACCATATTTTAATGAATGAAGGCATTGTCCAAGTGTCTCTTGAACACTGAAAGACATGGGACATCAGCAACTTTTCCAGGAAGCATGTTCCAGTGTTTGCATGTCCCTCTGATCCATGTAAAACAGATCCTAATTTCATGGTCAGAGTAATGAGTTCTATACTAATATTAACACCTTAGAAATTAACACAGTACCAAAGTTAAATATTATAAAAAGAGAGCTTTTGTAGAAATTAGAAAGCTCTTTAACATGCAGAGGATGAATTTGATGAGTATTACTCCAGATTGTGTTAGGCTGAATGTGTCACTTGAATTCGGCAAAATGAACTTTAAATTTTTCCTTCCTTGGGACTTAACATTTTACAATTAAAAGAAATACTTTCAGGATCAGATATCACATAGTGAATGAAATAACATTCTGTCTTTTCTACCTAAACTGTGATACCTTCTGTATGACATTAAACACTACATGTTTTTCTCTCTATAAAGGTTTATCAGACTTTGTGAGAAGTTCCTCTTGCTGTTTATCAGCCAGGCATTTCTATATAATTTTCACTTTTGAGAACATTCCAGGTATTTTCATCTGATTATCCAGCTAGTTTCAATAATAAGGAAATACTGGCATCCAAAATGTCTTTACAGGTGTTAAATGTGAATTTTAAACCGAGCCTAAGGCTTTAAGCAAAGAGCATGGGAAAAAAGCCCATTTAAAAATAGCATTGAAAATTATTTTAACAAATATGACATACTTTTTCTGGGTAAAAATGTATTGAGAATAATGAAATTATTGCATTCTGCCAAATAAAATCGCACATTGATTGTCTTTCTGAAAAGCAATCAGCTATATAAACAGAAGTCTCAGTGTACTGGCACGAAGATTTTGACAGATAAGTTCTAGAAATTGAACTGAATGAAATGAATGAACATTCTATATATAGTAGTACTGGCATAGACAGATACTCAAAAAAATCACAACCCAGGCACAATAAATCATGAGTCCGTTAAAAAAAAAAAAAAAAAGAAAGTAAGAAAGGAGAACTCATGAATCTTATGGCATTTTATAGATAGGGTTATTTTTATTACTGATCTGATTTGAACGTAAAAGAGTGATGATCTTGGGATTTTCTCCACGCCCTGAAGGGCAAAGACTTGATAAAAACTTGAGGATTGATAGTACTATGAATCTCCTAACATGCAATGTTTTATTTAAAGCCTTAGTTTCTATGAACAAGATAAGAATTTGATCCAACAAGTTTCTTCCAAGAGACAAGGCTTTAAATAAACACTGAAAAGCACGAGACTAGTGATAAAACTGTAAGTGAGGACATTAAAACCTTAACTAAAAAACCCTTTATTTCTGCGTGCCACAGCAGTATTATTGTATTTAAACGTCCTACTAAAATCCTGTATCAAATTTACAGAGAATAATGTTTTGTATTAATAGCACACGAAAACAAATTTTTAGAGCAAGGTAAAAGCGGTTTTACAAAAATGTGTTACAAAGCTTATCTGGCAGATATATGGAGTTTTTATTATGCTCAAATGGGATTGGGGAAGAAAAAACAACAAGGCTGCTTTTTGTAAACTACAATTCTCACAAGGAAGAGAGAAACTTTTGGAGGTTGCTGGCCCTGCCTGTGGCAGGGAGGTTAGAACTTAATGATCTTCAGGGTCCCTTTCAACCCAAGCCATTCTATGATTCTATGATACTATGAACTTGCCAAAAATATATAAAATATACATATAAATAATATATATGATAAATAATAATACATAAGAATAAATAATAATATATAAAAACTTGTGCCAAAAATATAGATATGCAGGCTTTTTTAATATTTTCCCCAAACCTCTTTTTTTTTTTTTCTCTCTCTCCTGAATTACCAAGCCTGTGAAAGATTATGAACTAGTTTTCCTACTGCTCAATGGAAGGGAAACTAAGTGTGCAATAAATCCATAGCTAAATATGAATGTGCCTTTTCTTCAGGAAGAGGAGAGTCTTATGGCCAGATGAACATTCCTTCTCTATTCTTCTCTATTCCTTCTCTATGAGGATCTCACTTTGTTAATTAGATAGGACCACAGTGATTAATTAGATAGGACCACAGTGAAAATAGCTTACTAATTAAATAATGTAATACTTTAAAAACAAGATACAGGTGAAATTTAAAAACATAAATAAACAAAAGTACATGGTGCAGAAGTCAAAGTGTCTGTTCATGTTAATCATGACCACAATTTATGTGGTTTTTTTTTTTTGTTTTTGTTTTCTAAAAGATAGTTCAGAAGAATCTATAAGAACTAGATACACAAATCCCATAGAATGTGTTCTACATGCAGATCACTGATCTGTATTTGAGAAATGAAGAAAAACATTATGGACCCAGGAGAAAATCTTCAGCTATCTTAAACAGCTTATTAGAGTCTGCTGATGACATGATCGATAATATATTACTCCGAAAAGCAAATGAGCTCTCATGAATTTATGGATTCCTTCACTGTTACTTGCCAGAGCAACTCAAGTACAGGAGTAGGCTTTACACAATAGGTGTATCAGGCTCCTTATTGATTCTGCAGGTAAATAGGATACACAACATGTGAGATTTTAGAAACGCATGAATTTTAGGTGAGACAGTTTATTTCCATGGGTGAACTTATTTGGAATATTTTTGTTTGTAGAGAAAACAACCGTAATGGTATGTTATTCACTGGAATTCACTTAAAATACTAGCTAATCTTCAAATGAAAATGAGGTATTTTATTTTAACTAAGCTGTGTCAAGTACTTGCTTACAAAATTGGATCAATCATCTTGGTTTAGATGACATATTTTTGATGCCTAACATCACCTCAGTAAGCCAAGAGAATTATCAAGGTTCACTGTCTTTCAGAAAAAAACTGAATGGTTAAGTTTGGCAGAGACTTCTGGGTCCATATGATCCAACTATGGACACCCACAGCTAGAGTCTTTAGAAGATCTCCAAGGAGAAGACCACAACTTATCCGGACAACTTGTTCACCTGCGCAATAATGAAATGCTTTCTGTTTAGATGGAACTTCCTGTGCTCAAGTTTGTGCCCATTGCTTCTTGTACTCACAGTGGAAACCACTGAAAAGAGCCTGGCTCTGTCCTCTTTGCACTCTCTTCAGGTTTTTATGGACACTGCTGAGATCCTCCCAAGCCTCTTCTCTAGGCTGAACTGTCCTGAGCTCTCTCAACCCCTTCTCACAGCAGAAGTGCTCCATTCCTTTGATCATCTTGATGGTTCTTCATTGGACTGTCTCCAGAATGTCCATGACTTTTTTATTGTGAGACCTGGAACTGCACACAGTACTCCAGGTGTAACCTCATCAATGAAATTTTCATGGTTAGGGGACCTTCCTACCTCCTTCAGTGACAGTGTCTGTGAGAAGGTTGTATTGCTCCAAATAAATTTTCTTCTCTTTCTCATGTTTTCCTTCCTAGAGTGGTACTGCCATGCTGCACAAATTCAGACACTTCTATTCAAGTTCCCTAGATTCTCTCAGTTTACAAAACTAATCCGTTCTTTACTCAACATATCCTCCTAGATTAAATGGCTTTCTTGCTAGTCCTGAGCCTTTCAAGACAGCCGCTACACTTTAAATACATATTACCGAAAAACAGTCTCTCTGCTTTCCATGGTATCAAACTTGCAACCTCTGGTGAGCATAGAGATCATACAGAATATGTTAATTAAAACAGAGGTTGTTAGTCCTCTGTGTTACTTCAGACACAAACATCCACTAGATTCAATTGAAATGAACCCCAGTAACATATAAGCACTTTTCAGTATTCAGGGAGAGGTATCAAAAATAAACAATGGCATAAAGAACAACTCTAGGTCCTCTAAGTACTAACTATTTGGGTAGCTGTGAGGGATTTTATTTAGGAGAGGTTACAAGTCAGCTGAATAAAGCCATTGAAAGGGGACACAACAGAAAGATAGAAATGCTACAAAGCAAAGCTGCTGTGAAAATTCTAAAGAAGCAAAAAGAAGATATATATATACAACACGAAAAATAAACAGTCCAATCAGAACTGCAGGGAGTTTTCAGAATGGTGAAATCTCTTTACTGTTTAGATTACGACTAGTATGCTTTTTCTCCACCCATAAGCAACCGGTAGAAATAACATGAAGAAGCATCACATGATTCCTATAATCCTATACACTGTAAAAATGGGTTTTCCTTGCCTATTTTCCATACTATGCCAATGTGTGTTCATGTTTATGTAATCTTTTTAAAATTTTAAATTAGATATTATACAAAAGTATCAATGCATAGTATTGCACAAGTTGTGTTAAGTAATATGTACTAATAAAGACTTGTTAATTTTATTATACTTGCACAATATTAGAAAATTAATTAGCAAGCTGTCCCTTGAAATATTGAATTAACTATGAAGTATTATTAGTAAGTACGTACTGATGATTTAGAGCACTTACCAATGAAGCCTCTCATAGGCTTTACAAATGCTACTAAATTTAGAATCTTCCAGACTACAGAAACATAATTATTCCTGATTTTAAAGCAAATTAAAATGAAGTGACTAATTGATATAGCTAAGTCCTGAAAAAGTATTGTGGTGATGTAGGAAAACTGAAGTCTCTTTTTTTTCCAACTCCTTTGTCTTGATTCTTGATTGTCTTGGGAGTATACAGTTCCTATACACACATGCCTTTTCAGCTTGCATAAATTAAATTCTAATTAGTTGCAATAACTAAATAAATCATCTAAGAATTTTCTCAATTACCCATCAGCAGACTATAAGATCTTCACAGAAAACATGAAACTTCTATAACTTAAGAGGCAAATGAATTATTTAGTCTTCAGCTCTCCTTTCTCCCATATTCCCATACTTAAAAGTAGCTGTGTCTTTTTTCCAGACTTTGTTTTCAGTAATTTTAATCCATGTGACAAAACAGTCGCTACATGCATTGGAGCACAAAGAATGCTACTGAGCTTAACCTCACCAGTTGTAACAACTATGGGCAATTGCCATAGATGTTCTCATTAAAACTAGCTTTAATTATAGTGAATGATAATGTCTGATGTGTTATATTTAATGCTTTGGATAATAGCTCAGTGTGCAAAATCATGTTCTTAAAAGGTTGCTCAGCTTTGAAACCACTGGGCTGAAGTATACCTTGGAATCTGATAGCTATGCCTGACTGTTTTGGTACTACATCAAGTTACGGATTATTTGGCAATTGATTCAAGAACCAAGAAAGAGAAAAGAGAACAAATGGCTGAATGCAAAAACAAAACAAAACAAAGAAAACCCTTAATGTTATATATGTTATGACAAGTTCTCTTAGGATTAAGACCTCTTATTGCCTTGCCAGATGATAAGAGGGAGCAGGGAGATGCCAAATTGTAGCTTGACTTCACGGGATATGATAGTATCATCCCCCTATCTCCTGTACCAGTCATTTGGACACAAGCCAGACCTTCTGCAAGTAAACACTCCTGAGCACTCCCTTCGAGGGCAAACAGCTCCAAAGAAATGCTTTCAAATGTAAAACTGTCCACAAAGTGATGCTGCCCACCACACATGCATCATCCACAACTCTCCTCCTAGGTAAATCAGTCTCATCACTAAAATGCCTCAGATAGCAAGCTTTGAGCCAAAATAAAAAGGGTTCAGACATACGGAAATCAAAAGTTTTACATGTCCAGACATACACCTAAAAGTTTAAAATAAACTGAAATCACTTTTAAAGGAGAATTAATCCTTGACAGCAAGAAAAGAGTCACAGCTATCTACTGTACTTTTATATTAGGCTAGCTAATTAAATGCGCTACTAGAGACAAAGTTTCCCAAACTTTTGATACCTGAGGCACATGTTTTTCTATGTTAAAACTGATGGCATTTGACAGATCACCCTGAGCAGTCCTGACCCTGACCAGAACAGCTAGAGAGCCATACCATGACCAGCTGCTGGACCTGTCATGCATGATATTCTGCTTCCAGGGCCCCTCACTCTTGCCAGACTATTTAGAGTGGTTTCAGGGCAGAAAGCATTGACCATCACAATGCACCTGTTAGGAGTTTTTACTGCAAGGCATCAGAAAAAAAAGAAAACAAATTAAGAAACACTTCAGCTTTTTATTTTATTCACAAACTCTACTGTGGTGTGTGAATACACAGAACAAAGCCCAGGAATTAGTGCTGCTTGTATTCTCTTCCTCTCTCTCCATCATTTTTATGCTTTAGACCACCTGTATGCCACTCAGCTGGACCAGGGGTCTATGGACTCTGATCCCTGCAGCCAATACTGTTTTGGTACTTTCCATGTCAAAATGGAAGAAGTCATCCTTCCTCCCATCCGGATCTCTAAATACTAAGCTGAAAATTTGGGCCCCTTCCTAATATTCTTTTCTAACACAATAAATATCAAACTCTTATTAGAACATGGTGTGATTTCAAAAGGAGAATACATTGAAACTACCTCAGTGCAGATTATTACCTGAGTTTAGGAAAATCTCTGAAAATATAAGAAATGCAGATATGTATTCCTCTGAAATGGATCCTGTCTTATATTTCCTGAGTAAGGTTGCTAATCTCAAAAAAATACTCTGCATTGTCCTCTATTGCTCAAAGGAGTTCCTCAAATTTTTCTGTTCCTGTGGGTTCTAATCTGCCAAAAACAAAGTATCCTGAGAAGTGCTTTCGGATCTAGCTGCTTGGGAAACAGATGTCTAGGTCTGGATCCTGATCAGACTGAGACATGAGCTATGCACAGAGCTGATCAACACTGACTGATGAACAAGATATATTTAAAGAAATGCTGGCACTATATAGCATGCAAAATGTTAGGTCTGTATAAGAACTGGGGCTATTTTGGGACACAGTAACAGTGGAGGAAGGAGCATAGAAGCCCTCACGTTGAACTTTGACACCAAAGTTCTACACAGATCTCACTTCAACTAATATGATTTCATGTTATTTAAAAGTATTTTATATGTTCTTATTAATTAAGCTTATTCTGTGGGATTTTATATACTACATATAGAACAGATGCTGTACATGTCAGGACAAGATGTAAGGAGCACAAACCTGAACACAAAAGGCTCCCCCTGAGCACTAGGTAGAGCTTCTCTGCTGTGCAAATGATGGAGCACTGGCACATGTCACCCAGAAGCTGTGGACTCTCCTCTTTGAGGATCGCCAAAATCCACCTGGATATGATCCTGGGCACCCTGCTATGAGTGTCCCTGCTTAAGCAGGGGTTGGACTTGATGATGTACAGAGGTCCATTCCAACCCTCACTGTTCCATCATTCTGTGGCTCACAGTGCTAAGTGCAATTTAACAGAACAATGTATCTGTACACCAAGGTTTCAAAACTTTACAATGTAGGCCCACTAAAATAATCAACTACTACAACTCAAATGTCATGAATGGTGAAATAATTTCCATGTGTGTCTTACTGCTATACTTTTTTTGGAAACAAACAAACAAACAGTTTCCACATTGGGAAGAGATTTCATTACTACAGACTCCAGATAAACTGATGCCAAACTATTATGGATTACTTTTTAAAGAACAGTGTGCCGAGACATGCCGAAACAAACAAACAAAAACAAAGAAAAGAGCTACAGATTTGTCTAAAGGCAGAAATGGGAACTACTTTGAAGCATCTAATGACACCATCTTGATTCATCTTTCATAAGTACTTCTAAGAAATATTTTTTCCAGAGTCTGGAGCAGGCATGCTTCTTCTTTAGTGAAAACAGTATTTCAGACACAACAAAATAAACACAGATTTGTACATTCCAGAATTATCTATTGTAGTTTCCTGATACTGGAAAGTCAAATACAGCAGTGGGATTTTTATTCTTTCTAAAGGTGGTCATTAATCATCACATTACATAGGTACCTTGAATGAAAACAGCATCTTTGAATTTATTTAAATATTGGAATACTTGAAATTACCAAACATTTTTGAACTACTTTTGAACTACTCAAAATAACTGAAGTATATTAACTAATGTCCTTTGAAACATTGTATTAATTACTTCTAATAAAAGATGATGAGATGAGGTCTAACCTGTCAAAAAGAGATCATGAAGCATTCATGAATAATAGGGTAGACATGGCATTCCTAATATCTGAAGATGAAGTATCAGTACAGCACTATAACATCTGGAAATCTAATTTTGAATATAGGCTACAGTATGATAGGAACTTGCAAGGGTAAACTGAAGTCTCAGAGCTGCCACTATGCAATTTTCAATAGATGACAATCCAGAGTGAGGTATTCTAACATGATCAAAACACATTACTACAGGAATGCAGGATTTGCAAAGCACAGAATGATTCTATACAGATGTCAAGTAGAACAATTAATAGTTTAAAAAGAATGGGATTTTTATAGCAGATAAAAGACAATCACGACTGACAGTAGAGCAAATCAAAATCATCAGTCAGATATGAAGAGTACAACTTACATGAGTTTTCTCCAATGTAAATACTACATATGATTTGCAGACTGCAGCCACCATAGTAAATTACAGTGCCCAAGGATTATAATGATGACAATTGAGAACATTTTCAATGCAACCCCAAGATCAATATAACATTCGTAAAGTAGAATTCCTGTATCTCTGAAAAGTATAATGGTTGAGTTAGTAGGCAAACAGAAGAACTGCGTGTGCAGAGTGAGAGAAGGTAGAATGGAGATGACAGACATATGCAGTATGTAAAAAATGATCAGGAACTTTAGTTTGCTGGGAATGCCTTGCAAAGCCAATATGAAAACTCTACATTTTAGTCATTATCTGAGGATTTATCACAGAGTGAGTGGCTTCTGTTCACTTCAACAGAAAATCAAACTCTAAGTTTCAGTGACAGCTAGTCCTCTGGAATGGCTGCTGAAATAGAAAATAAGTAGAAACTGCAGCCAATCAGGCTAATAAGTTTCAGTTAAAAATATTATATATTGCTAAAAATTATAATGAAAAGGTCATGATTAAAGGTTACATATGATGTTGAAGGATATGAGACTTTATAGAAGAGAAATGAAATGAGTCTAAAGTGCAAATTAATATTATTTCTTATTTGTCTTATCATTTTCCAAAACATTTCTATTGCTGTTTATATATCAGTGAAGCTGAAAAAGCAACGCCATGGGCCAGTCCTTTCACCACAGCCCATTTCTTAGTCTTACAAAGCAAGTCTTGCAGATTATAAAGTAGAGGCTTATAACAAGTTGAGTTCCGGTACCACAGGAGTATGCTTTAAGAAGGCCTGTTCTGTGTATTTATATGTACAGTACTTTAGTGATCATTATTTTAAGAAGTCTGACAGACCAAATCTTTTTTTTTTGAAAAGTAAAAGCAGATTCCTCATGGTCGAAAATAAATTATGTGTGTACCCCGGGGTTACACAACTTTCAGAATTTAGATTAAGAAAGAAAAAGAAAACAAAACAAAACAAAACAAAAGCCCTATTAATTTGCAGAGACATATCTCATCCATTTTCAAGGGTTGTTCACTGTACTACTGGCATTAAAATCAGATGCAAAAGTATAAGCTACCCTGGGGCTGATTGTGGCAGTAAGTAATGATAGTAAATGAAGATTAAAAAAAAAAAAAAAAAAAGGAGATAGGGAAATAAGGATAGAAACAGAAGGAATCCTGAGGGGGGAACAAATAGACTAAAATAATTTTTGAAATATAGAATTTACAACTGGATGCTCCAGCATAATAAGGAATACCAATGTGATAATTAGATTAGAAAAGCAAAACTACAAAAACAAGAGAAATTTTTACTAAACAGCGTATCCTCTTACTCTGTTCTTCCCTGAGATAGCAATTCCTGAACTGAGCTACATGTAAGGTTTCTGCAACATTCACTTTGACCCACTTTGAATATAAGGGTGAAACTGAGTCTGGTACTGTTGGCCTGTCCAGTGAAAACAAGATTGGGATTCAAGCATTTGGAGTGATCACAACAAAAATACATAATAACATAGTACTTCTACTAATAATGTGGTAACACAGACACATTCAATTTGCTTGCCAATACTAATTATGATGAGTTAAACAAATAAAACCCAACAACCTCAATTACCAAATCCTTTACCTCACTGCCAAACATTGCTCTGAACAAACCGAGTCCTCTCATTCTCTCTGAATCTCTATATTCTGTGGTATAAACTGAAGAAAAAAGGCAAACACTTAGTGGTGGTAAAAGGAATATAGCATTTAATTTTAGAACTGATAGCTTTCAGACCAGATTTCAGATTTTTAAACTCCTCTTGGTTTTGAAAGAGATTTATCTTCAAAACCTGAGCTAATACTTAAAGTATAACATAAAACAATAGTGATTGTTGGTATATCATTTTTTCCAAGAATATAAATTTTAAAATTCATTTTTCTAACCTGAATATATTGTAGTGTATGGAAATGGTGAAGGACATGAGAAAACTGATTGGAGCATTTTTGCCATCTCATTCTGGTCCAGACAATTCTTAGGCAATGAATTTGCTTTACTGCTTCTTGTCAAGGCTCTGACAAAAGGACTGTGAACATAAATTGGTGGCAGTATTTTAGTTAAAACACACTAAGCATATTGATTTATGCTTTGGTCTGAATTCCTTGGAATCTTCTCAACCTGCATTTGAAAATTCATTTGTTCAGAATGCATTTGTTGCCAAAGAGAAGTTAAATGTACTTGCTTGGGCACCTAAGTGGATGCCAAACTTAAAGAGGTTATGTTTTGGCCTCTTAAAACAAATATATTTTACAAAGAATCTGGATTTTCCCAACAAATTCCTGAAGACAGAACTCAGAAAATATGTAATCTATAGCTATATAGCTATAGTTTTTGAGTACTATGGACTTAAAAATGATTTTATCTTATATTAGTCTACTTATAAGCAATACTTCAGTTTTTGCAAACACCTCATTTCATGGTTTTGGAATCAACATTTAACCTTTCCATGACTTTTCAGAATCATTTGTATAACAATGATAGTACTCATCAAGCTAGAGAGATAAGCATTAAAAGCTACTTAAATGCAAGTTCTAAAGACTAGTTATATGAATGGTTATGTTTCCATCTATTTTAATGACTTCTAGATCATGCTGTTAATTCTCAAGATTACAATTTCAATTACATTTTAAAAAGAAAAAAGGAAAAAATCGATAAAAGGAAAACTTCCATTTTGTGTAATGCACAATTCCTCAGTGTTTGTGTTCTGAACTACTTAGCATTGTGGTAGTGACTGACATAGAAAGTGATAAAAAGAAACAGGAGTCCACCCACTCCACTTTCTTTCAAAATTCTTAATGTAAAATTTATAGCAACATTAGTGGATATCTATATGAAAAGGAGGAAATTACACCTTTTAAATTTGTCACCTTTCATAAAGGAAATCTTTACGTTCCCAGCTAGTTAGAATTTTTGTTTCAGAGATCAGTTGTAAATATAGTAAAGTACTAGAAAAGAAAGTCTATAGGAATAAAAATAATTTGCAACTCAACACCTGAGTTCAAACACAAAACAACTTGGTGCTTGTATCCAAGTGTCCTAAGGGGCACAAAATTTATGGAATGAGTATACTGGACAACAAAAAGAATTTTCAATGCATCATTCACTGTTGTGCCTGGGGACATGGTTCCATTTAGAATATATCTGTGCTTCAGATATCTTAGGACAAAGCAGATGAGATGATGAAATGAATAGTCATTAATGTTGAAATACATATTTCTTCTATTTAATGAATTAATATGCATGAAATCATTAACACTCTTATGAGAAAAGGGCTAAGAAAGACTAAATGAGTAAGAAGAGACAACAGGTGTGAGGCTGAGGCATTGACCAAACCCCAGAATCAAAGCAAGAAAAGATTGAATTGCACCTAAACACCTTTAGGTTTGTTAGTTATTTTACCTCTTTTATATAAATACCTTTTCTCAAATGATAAATAATTTTGGTTTTGATCAAGAAGTAGAATACAAAAATTAGAGATTTTTCAAGTCCCACCTAACTCTTTGCCTTCACAGTTAAAAAACTCTGTAAAAAAAGCAGATTAAGATTGGTTTATTACCCAAGATTTTCTTAGAAACATTTCATTTAAATTTCCCTACATAATTTGCTGCTATAAAATCACTATATTGATGTAGCTAGTAGAAGCAAATTGCTCTGTTTTGTAATCTGCCTACTTAGCTATTGTTGATTCTGCATACTGATGTATTAAGATCTAGGATGGCTCTTAAAAAAAAAAAAAAAAAAAAAGAAGGCCTTTGAGAAAAGACATTTCCAGCAAGAATAATACGTATTTTGTTAAGCTCTCATACGGTTCACCATTTGGTAGTGAGTCACTGAAGCATCTGGCATGAATTTAAGAAGCTTCAAACCATTTATGCACTGATCTTACTGCTATACATTTCTTTGTTTATGGAAAAGAAGCTGTGAATGCATTCATTATGATCTATGATGAGAAAGATAGAATGGAGTTCTCAGAGGTAAATAAAAAAATAGATATTAAAAAAAAAAAACAAACACAAAATTAATCCAAATTATTCACATTCATTTTTGGGAAGACATTATCTTATGGTTTTGCCAAGCCGATGATAACATCATTTTTCCAAAAGGATAAAAGTTAAGGCAGACAACAGGTGCCTGAAGAATTACTGTAGTAAGACATTTTCACCTAATTGTCAAAACACTGTAGTATGGAAACTAATAATATAATGACTTAGAGGCAAAGCTGAATGCAATGTGTATACTCAGCTTATCTAGAGTATGAGAGGGGAAGTGATCTCATTATAAGGAACTAACAGAATTTAAGAAGGAAGTTAAGTTTTCACTTGGATTCTCACAAGCTACAAGTAATGTGAGCATTCAGGAAGACATTCTTATTATGTCAAAGCAACATTTTGACTACAGTTTCTCCCAGACCTCCAATGTCTCTCGAACCTTCTCCAAAACAAGAAAAATATCATCTGTAAATATGATGGAGAATAGTTACTTATTAAAAACAAAGCAGTGAAAAAGATTATTAAAAATAAAAACAGAAAAGCCACTAATAAATAATTTAAAATTTTTCTGAGACTTATTTTATTCAGTTATTTGCACTAGGAGGATCCTGCTGTTGCCTTTGTTTAAAGGGAGTTTTGTGGTGCCTGATGACAACCTAGACCCCATTTTTGTATGCTTTACTCCATTCACTTCAATAAAGGTTCTTCTGAAGTACTGATATAAATAAATCCAAGTTCAAATCCATTATTTGTTTTTGGCAGTAATGACTCTCTGAGGAAATTTTTTTCACGTTCGAATGCCTCATGTTTAACCTATCTACTTAGAAAGATTAAGTGGGCTGAACAGTCGAATTTGTTCTGCAATTCTTCTGCAATTCAGACCATTTATTTCTTGCTTTAATTATGACTTTTGGTATTGAACCTTTTTTTTACCGACTAGAAAAACACAGAAGTGATAATCAACATATTTATAATCATGTGTAATAATTGAAGAGGAATAGCAGGGAAGATTAACCTGGCAAAAAGAAAACAGTATGAGATTGGTGTAATTACCCTCTAGAACAGTAATAGGCCTCGCCATTGGAGAGAAGTAGATGTTCTAGCTTGAGTTTATTAACGTTCATAAACCAGGGAGGAAAACATTGTGAATAAAAATGGTACAGGGTGAATGCAACAAGTGATAGAGAGCCAAGCCTTTAAAACAGTTATCTGTAATTTAATGGCAAATAATGAAAAACATGGCAAGTTATACTGCAAAGGGACCCATCATGGGATAATAGATAAATCTTGTTATTTTTTATTACCATTTCAACAGCAAGAAGCTAGAGGAGGCTGTAAATATAATGGAGAACAGTACAAAAGTCTAACTTCAATGCACTGAAAATTTGGATAAATGGTTTGATGTCTTCTGTATATTAAAAAACAAACAAACAAACAAAAACAACAAAAAAAACCAGAACAGTTTTTATTTGAGCAGGAATGTTCAGTTAAACACAGAATGAAAAGTGGTCAGGCAGGCAGCAGAACAAGATCTGAAACTATAACATATTACAGGTTGCACAAATTAACAATGCTGTCATTTAATGTCAAACATTTATGTTAAGTACTACATAAAACAGGAGAACAGACCATAAAGTATTCCTTCCAATTTCTAATTTAACTGCTTATCCTGGAACAGGACACTTTCCAGGACACTACCAACTGCTCAACAGAGTTCAAAAAACAACAGAACATCAGAAGTGCAGCAAATACATTAGGCGGAAAAATCCTGGGAGGAAAAAGAAGAGACTGAAGAGGAACAAAACAATTTTCTGTTATATAAAATGGTGATGAAGAAAGGAACAACACACTTTCCATCTGCTGTGGCAGGGTCTTAGTTATCAAATTTCATACATTCACTTAACGCTATCCCCTTGCACATACTATATAAAGAAAATGCAAAAATATTCAAAACAATGTTGAAATATAAACATTTCAAAAATGGTTTGAAGTAACCATTGAATATATCAGAAACCCAGTTGACCCAGCAAGTGACTCAACAGGAATACTGACTATTACTAAGAACGTACATTCTTCTGTTAACAGAAAGTATTAGTGAAAAAAAAAGATTTCACCACTGAAAACCAAATCAAACAGACTCAAAAATTCAACGGGCTGAGCTTACATTATTTTCTATTCTCTTTTGCAGTATAACTCATCTGTAGAAGAAATATATCTTGTATATATCAGCGATTTTTGGTCTGTTTTCTATTTTTTGTCTTTTGCTCCTACAGAATCAGTGCTTCTCAGAATATAAATCTGTTGAACAAAAAACAGTCATCTATCACATCTTCTACTGTAGAAATACAGCAGTATTGTGTCTATTGCTTTTATATTCCATGTGCTGTTATAAAATTGAAAAAAAATCATAGTAATAATAATGCTGTTGAAATTTTGTGTTTGGAATTGGAAGCACTAGCTGGGAAAAATAGGTTCTTGAGTGTTTTCTTGTGAAGTCCAGCTTCCCAGGGGCAGCCTAAGTAAACGGTTGTGGTTAAGCAGTACAGTCATAAGAACTGAATAAATACTTTAGAGAAGGAAAGACAAAAAGTGACTCAGTGTGCCAGGTAAGCTTGCCACTAGCATTACTGAGTGGACAGCAAGATATAGTCAGTGATTCAGTGTCCAGAAGGAAACCAGTAATGAGTGATGTCCATCAAAGGTCTTTGTTGGGACCAAGTATTAAGTCTCTTAATAGGTGACACAGGTAGTGGGATTCAATAAGTCCTCAGCAAGTCTGTTAATGATATGAAGCTTAGTGGTGCAGATGACACTTCAGAGGGAAGGGTTGCAATCCAGAGAGATCTTGGCAAACTTGAGAAGTGGGCCCATGTGAACTTCCAGAAGTTCAATAAAGCCAAGCACAACTTGGTTTGAGGCATACTTCAGTATCAACACAAACAGGGTGATGAACGGTTTGAAAGCAGCCCTGCAGAGAAGGACTTTGGATTACTGATGGGTGAAAAACTGGATATGAACTGGAAGTGTGCCTTTGCAGTGTGTAAAGCCAATTGTATCCTGAACTGCATCAAAAGAAGAGCAGCTAGTGGGGGGAGGGGAGTGATTCTCCTCTCTGACTCTGCTCTCATAAGGACACACCTGGAGTATGGAACCCAGGTCTGGGTTGCACAGCAAAAGAAAGATGTAGAGCTGTTAGAGAGGGTCCAGAAAATGGTCCATGAAAATGATCAGAGAACTGAAACATTTCTTGTACAAAGAAACGTTGAAAGACCAGGTTGTATTTTAGAATGAGCTGGAGAAGACTTTGAGAAGGCCTTCTTGTGGTCTTCCAGTATAAAAAATCCTCTCATAAGAATGACAGAGAAAGACTTTTTACCAGAGTATGTGGTGACAGGACAAGAGGTAATGGTTTAAAAAAAAAAAAAAAGGTAGATTTAGGTTGGATATAAAGGAGAAATTATTTACTATGAAATGAAGAATAAGAAGAATGTGAAGAGGCTTTGGGTTTTGGAGTCCCCATCCCTGGAAGTATTCAAAGTCAGGTTGGATAGTGCTTTGAGCAACCTGATCAAGTGAAAGATGTCCCTGCCCATTGTAAGGGGGTTGGGACTAGATGAATTTTAAGGATTCCTTCCAATCCAAACCCTTTTATGTTTTGTGATTGGATGTGTCGCCCCAGGAACAACTCCAAGCATGCTAAATAGTACCCATTTTAGACACTTAACAAAATCAACAGTACAGGTCAAATAATTTTTAGTGTAAGCAGTCTCAGTTACACTGAAATTAAGTTAGTCATAGGAGAGCCTTTTACAGTATCAAAGCAAAATAACACATCATTAATCAAATCTATTACCTATAAAAGGGATGGAAATATACAAACCAGTACATTTTTTTCACAGAAAAATGTCTCCACACATCTCCAGACTCTCCTGTTTTTGTCTGTGTTTTAGCAGGAAGGATCACACTGTTTATGTTACAGTTGAGAGTATGCAAGTCCTGGCACATCTGTACCTGTAA
This sequence comes from Callipepla californica brunnescens, assembly GCA_023055505.1. Taxonomy (NCBI): domain Eukaryota; kingdom Metazoa; phylum Chordata; class Aves; order Galliformes; family Odontophoridae; genus Callipepla; species Callipepla californica. The sequence continues at coordinate 6,874,239 of JALIRH010000001.1, forward strand.
TCTTATTGAAAAATTGCAAGATCACTGTACTCAAGAGTTTACATTTTTTGCTTGAATCACCAACTTTGATAATCTGGCAAGAAGCCATGGAAAGCACCATCTATCAGAATCATACTGCTACCCCTGAGGCTTTTATAGCCCATATAAACACATTTGGTTTTATTAAAAATTAAGGAATCATACTACTCAGTTATTTCTTTTGATAAATTGAAAAAAAGTATACTAAGATGATCTATAATGAGTGTCATTCACTATAACTAAGTAAACTTAATGTCATATTTATGATAAATAGTTTGTGAATTAAACATTAATGTTATGCCTTAATAGAACAGTGCATCTTGTCTTTTGTTCCTTTATGCTTTGGTATTAACACACAGAAAAAGAAAAGGGAAAAAAAAAAAAAAAAACACAAGCAGAAAAAGAAAAAAAACAGGCTTTAAGTAGCATGTTAAATTACAGGCTCAGAAATGTTCATACTGAAGCACTTAATCTTTCAGAGAAATCCTTGGCCATCTGTTTGCCTAGGGTTCAGATTGCTGGATGAAAAGAAGTACAGAATACATCTCAGATTAATTTTCACTGCTTTTATTTACTGCCAGATTCTCTCATAACACTGAAGTTTTGTGACAAAAAATAACCTACAGCCGAAATGCTTCTGCTTGTTTTAGTGCAATGGAAAACAGTCCCCAAGCATGAGAATAGCATTATTCTCAACAAACACAAAAACAAAACAACATGTCTGTGCTATAATCAAAAGAGTAAATGAGAAAATAATAGTTCTTTAAACTCCAAGTTTTTATGCAATACATCCTTTTCATCGCAGTCACTTATTAATTTCATGAACCAGGAGAAAAAACAACATGTAAGACCAAACTGTCTCTTCATTACTTTCGGCTGTACCTGAAAAGACATCAGCCATTATACATAATTTTAATGCACTGACATCAGTTTCTGTAGCTTTGGCCCTTATGCAATTTTGGGCTTTTCATTCTTTTGAGGATGAAGTTACATAGCTCACTGGAGCAATAAGTGAAAACTTATAGAATTACCTTAACATAAGCAGGGAGGTTTAAGAGATGCTATATATTACAGGGGTTCATGTTATTGTGCATATTCCATTACAGATTATATATGGCCAGTTTTGCTTTAATTATTGCCAGATAACTTTGTTTTTTTGGTTTTTTTTAATTGAAAAACAACTTTCAAAATTAAATAATTGTGATCCATTAGGTTCCTTATATTCTTACAAGCAAATTAGAGGCATCCAAAGTTCAAGTAATAATGTCATTAGGATTTAACTGCATAAACAAAGCAATAAATATAGATGATAAAAATATAATCAAATTTATAGTTAAGAAGAATGTTAGTTGTACTTCTACTGCTTTATTTCATGTTTCTATTGTAAGAGCATTAATGGCCCAAAGATATTTAATGGGGATTTCCAGAAGGACCTAACTACTTTCGAACCCGTCTGATTTAGGTTTTTTTGTGTTTATATTAGGCATCTACCAACCTTTGTAAGTCTCTATTAACATTGCAAGACTAATATTTAATGTTGGTCCCATCATATTAAACCTATCACAAACAGTGAAATAGTGTTTTCTATTCTGATAAGATTAACTAAGATACCTCTGGAAGGGTGAAGAAAAGAGGAGCAAGCACTGAGTTTATCTATAATTTGTACAGGAATATCTGTAAAGTTGATCAGTTGTCAGAAGCTTAATAATAAAGAAATGTCAGTTTTCTCTATGGCTCATTGAAGGCAGAAACTTTAAGATGAGCTTTCAGCATAGACGAGTCTATGGATTTGCAGATCCTAACTGTTTTTTTTCCAAAGTATATGTCAGGTCTTCCTGATATGATAAATACATAACCTATTTTATAAAAATTTAAAGTTGTATTTTCTGTTTGATGTGGTTAAGAAGAAGGAGCTAATAAATTGGTATAGCTCCCATGCAGAGAGAAATTTTAATTTTTTCACATGAAAAATCTTACAATTATCCCGTTCTCTCCTAGAGCTAACAGTTTCTGTCCTTAAGTAAGTCGTAAGTCAATAAAAAACTTCTAAGTAATCACAGAATCACAGAATTAGAGGGATTGGAAGGGACTTGAAGAAATCATTGAGTCCAACTGCTAAAACAGTTTCCCTACAGCAGGTCACACAGGCAGGCATCCAGAAAGTTCTCAAATATCTCCACTGAAGGAGACTTCACCACCTCTTTGCACAGCCTGTTCCTGAGCTCTGTCACTCTCACAGTAAAGAAGTTCTTCCCTGAGATCATCCTTAAAAAAAAACAAAAACATATTTACTTTAGAAAAGATTTATTTTTTTAATTTAAAAATAATTTGGATACTTTCTCCCTAATTCTTGATATTTAAAAGTTAAAAGAAACTTAAATTTTCATTATTCTTTAGCTTTCCGCTGACAGAAGATGAACTGTGGGTAGCATCTTTTCCTTTCCCAGAATATGGGACAAGAGGAAAGATGAAGATTTTTGATTATTCAGGGTCTTCATTGATTTATATAAAATCTTTTTAAAATTTTTTTAAAAACATTATCAGTGATATTGCATGCAATCTTATTCTGTCTTACTATTAGTATGCTCTACTCAGACGATGTATGTCTTTCAGCAGTGCGAAGGATCAACATAATCATCCAGTTTGCATTCCTATGTTGCAAAAACCAACATGACTTCTTGATTTCTAAATTGAATTTAGCAGTATCTACTTAATGTATGACAGATGGTTTAGCAGAAAAACATTTTTATTTAAAGATAATGATAATCTCTGATAGTGATCTTCTCTGATCATTTAATTGTTCTGATATTTAAAAGGTAGATGTTCAAATACTATTTAAAAGAAAGACTGAAATTTTCAGATGGTGAAGGAATTAGATCTGACCTTTACGTTAGACTGCCAGTTCAAATCACTGTCAACCTGTGATGAATTTTGAATGCCTCACTTCACACTCTGGTGGCTAAATTAATGTTTATGAGTAATTAATAAATGTTTCTACCTCTCTCTTCATAGAAAATAGCTTTTTTTTTCTTTTTTCTTTTTTTCTTTTTTTCTTGTTTATTTTATTTTTTCTTTCTTTCTTTCTTTAGGCAGGTAAATCCATGACGATAGTATTGGGTTGGTATTTTTGAATTAATGTGAACTTGCAGTAAATCTACTTTGAAGTAATCACCTACCATTCTTAAAAATAAGTAAAAACTAAAACAAAAAGACAAACAAGCAAAAAAATAAATCATAATCATAATTGAAAAAACCCTCTTATTTTGTGCCAAAAATCATGCAGAAGAATAAGCCCAGAATTCATTAGACCAAATTCTGTAACCCATAGCATAAACATATTATTATTACATTCTCTTTACAGCCAGTGGACAGCATAAAGATTCTCCTGAACATGATTCACCTCACCTCCAAGAGTAGCCATCTAAAATTGGTTGGATGAATCATTCCCTGAACATTTTATCTTTCTTTACTTACTCTGAAAGGTATCTAGACAACTAACTCAGAAATAGTTGGATGACATAAAACTGCACACAGTGTCTCTTTCAGTACATTCGCACTGTGCAGTTTAAGATGGAAGAATCCTTCCTGTTCATGAGGGTTAAAGTAAAAAATCAGCATCCAGTGTTGGAAAAGAAAGAGATTCAATCTATAAAATAGTTGAAGAGCAAGAAAATATAGCTCATCACTGCTGTCCTGGCTTCCATATGGAAAAAGTTGAAATAATAGGCAGGGTAATACAAATTTATTTTTAACTCCATCATAATGTTCTCCATAAGTAAGATCACTAAAGAATGCAATTACTATATGTGTAAAACCCCAATACGCACCTAAAGTTCTTTGATATAACATTTTCACTGTAGCAGCCATACAAACTACAGGTCAGCTGTTACAACTTCAAATCCTTTTGAAAGAAGTATAATTGAAAGACTATTGCATTTGGTTTCTGGTATTCATTCCCTAATGGTTTTGTGTGAAATTCTGTTAAAAGCATTTAAAGGACATTTTGAAAATGCTGAAGAATCATATCACTTCTTGGCATTACTATATTACAGATCAGCACTCTGAAACTTGGCATGGAAATAGCTAAAATATTACTTGATTAAAGTGTTAGAAGCAGATTACCTGATTACATAGCAATAAATAGTATAAGCAATTTGTTGTAAAATCATATTAAGACTCCTAAAAACATCTAATCAAATATACTGTTGATTTATCAGAACTAAACTGTTTGCAGTGCTAAGAAAATGTAAATAAATAGGACAAAAATGGCTAAAAGAACCTGCTTTTGCAAATTTATTCACAACCCTGTGGTGATGATTGGTGATGAATCAAGACAGCCATGTAGATGAAACATAAGAAGGTTCCAGCTTTATATACAAGCAAGGGAAGATTAAAAGAATAAAAAAGCAACAACACCAAAGGCCATTTCTATATCATTACTGAAACCTGAAATAACACAAGTTGAGCCAGTAGTTCCAATAGCACAAAAGACAAAAGGGAAACCAACTCCCGAGAAAGCTTAAAACACATGGGATGCCATTAAATCTGCAAAAGTAATATTAGTTCTATTATATTGGGGTAACTTTGTAGGAAGTTCACATAAAACACCACATTTTTGTCTTTTTAAATGATCAAACTTAAAGATATACCTTTCTGGATTGTGTTAACCAATGCTCATACAAATTGCATTGTCTAGTTTATTTTTAGCCAAAATATCAGTGTGGCATGTCTGTGCAGCTGCTAGAAATACAAAGTGGTTTTATTGAAACACAACTCAAATGTGCAATCCAAATTATCAAGATAATAAGTAATATGGTCACATTATTTACCACACGTAACAGTTAACTTTAAAAAAATCTAAAAATCTGCCTAAAAGAGTAAAGCATTTAAATTAATAAATATCATCAGCAGTGTCACATTCAAAAATTTATCTCATCCAACGATTTCAACAGTTAGCATGTATATTTTTGTACCTAAGTACCAGTTATATATTTATTGCTTTAAACTCAAATTGAATCAACTCAAAAATGTGATAAAAGGCTATTTCTGATAATTTCTGGCAACTAGAACTTGTAACATATCTTCATAATCCATCAGAACTAAATCTAAATCAATATGACTTCAAGTTGGTTAATTACTGCTTAGAAATAAATGATAGCAACTACATACAGTAATATTGGTTCCCTACGGTATTAGTAGCCTTTCTGAATCTCAGATTTCAAAATCTCATTATGACAGAATTTCAGATACGATTTGTTTCTCTATTACCATTACAGAAACCATATCACCATCCAGATCTCAGTTTGATGGTAGGAAACTTGCAGGATAAAGTCAGTACCATTTGTATATTCATCCTTTCCCAAATAAATTTTACACAAAGGTGTATTTTTCAGTGCTGAAAGGCACAGACACTCTTCTAGATGTGAGGATTTTCAGTGGCAGTCACATTCACTTAGATGCATGAAGATATTCCTAAAAAGTAGGTGTTCCTTTGTTCCTTTTTTTTTTTTTTTCTGCGGTAGGATTTTTTTTTCTTTTTTACTAGATTCTGTCAAAAAGGTGAATCCAAACAGCTGAAATTTGAGAGACTATTCCTATGCTGCATTTTACTATGTATTACACATATTCTATCTCCCTGAATGTAATTCTCGGTTTCTAATGGTGGAAGAATACACTATATTACTTCAGTGTCTTTTTTTCATGGCACATTTCCATTAGGCAGGGGAAACAGCAGACCGTGAAATTATGAGAACACATATTTAGTAACTTTAGAGTCACTTTGGTGTGAAATACTGCTTACTCTCTGCTGAGAGACTCAAGATTACACCATTGCTACTACTGAAGAATAAATATGCAAGGTAAAGGCAAGACTAGGATACAAAATCTGAAGAAAAGCCTAGCAGTATAGTGACTAATTTGTTTTACCTGCTTGGGGCAGAACACATATTTTAGCACATACTTTTGATCTCAGGATTGATTCCAAGTAATGTGTGACATTAAAGTATTTTATCATCAGGTAAAGGAAGTCATACACCTGGGTAGTAACTCCTTAGGCCTTTTAAGGCTGCCATGAAAGAGAAGTACTACACAGACAAGTGCACTGTTGCTCAGTGGGGCTTTTTTTTCACATAGTAATTTATTTAAACATGGAGAAAGACAGCTCATATACTGACAGCAGCTATGCTGTCAGATGAAGGAAAATAAGTATTTGTGCTTTTCTCCAGTGGGACTAAGTAGACACATCTATGCTACATCTCAAGTCGAAAACAGTTGGTTTGGTATAGCTCATAACAGCCATCTCAGAGCTCTAAACTTACTAAGTCAGAGAACATTTTTTTAATAGTAGCATGCTAGCATCTGACCAATATTCAATTAATCTTCTCTACACAGGCCATCTGACTCACCTCACCTGCCTTTAAAAATAGCCCCGACTCTTAATTTTTCTATTTTTCCAATTGTTTGTTTATGTCAAAGACAGAAATTCTGGAAAGAACAGGACCCTCTCTACAAAGGGAACAATAGAACAGAAAAGACATACAGCCCTGGGACCACCTAATGATAGGTATGATAGGTAGGCTTCCAGGCAGGTCTTGAGAGAAGTAGACACCACCACCTCTCTGGGCAGCCTGTGCCAGTGCTCTTTCACCCTCATTGTGAAGAAGAAGCTGCATTTCTGACAAAGCTGAAGGTCAGTTAATCTGGGAGTCAAAGGTATCTCTTCTCAGAGACTGAAAAGGTGTAATATCGTGAAGAGAAATTGTTCTTTACAAAAGGCTCTGGTGAGACTCCATATCTAGTGTTGTGTTTCGTTTTGGAACCCTGACTACAAGAAGGACACTGAGTCACTTGAGTGTGTGGAGAAGAGAAACAAAGCTGTTGAAGTGAGGAGACCTCACTGTGGCCTTCAAGTACTTTGAAGAAAGCGTTATCAACAGGAGCGGGAGCAACTGTTTACATGGGTTGATAGTGATAGGTCAGGGGGGAATAGTTTTAAACTAAGGCAGGGGAGATTTAGGTTAGATGTGAGGAGGAAGTTTTTCACTCAGAAGGTGGTGATGCACCAGAACAGGTTGTTCAGAGAGGTTGTGGATGCCCCATCCCTGGAGGCATTCAAGGCAAGGTTGGATGTAGCTCTGGGCAGCCTGGTCTAGTGGTTGGCAACTCTGCTCACAGCAGGGGGGTTGAAACTAGACGATCTTTTGTTCTTTTGAACCCAGGCCATTCTATGATTCTATGAAGTGACAAGAAAATAAGACATTTGAGGAGTGGCTGAAGTAGCTGAGATTGTTTGGTCTGGAGAAAAGGAGGCTGAAGAGACAAATCTTTGCTGTCTACAACCACCTGACAGGAGGTTGCACTGAGGAGAATTTGCAATCTCTTTGCTTCACATTGCATCCTCTGCATCTTACCATTTAGTGACTCAGTTATGAAAGTAGTTTGATAAGCTCCCACTACATAGCTGAAAACAGCAGTAAGATTACAACCCAGCCTTCTCAACTAGTGGGAAAAAACCAACCTAGCTCCTTCACTTGTCATTTTCCCAAAATAATTTTCTCTCAGAGCTGTCTGTGATGAAATCTCACATAAGACCACTTGTTTCCACCAATCAAAAGAAATTAGGAGATAGATAGCAACAATGTTCTCCCATCTTCCTCACCCATCCTTATTCTTTATTGCTGTGTATGGCCAGATATTGCTGGTGCCTTGCAGAGAAAGTTTCCTCTCAGTATTCAGTTTGAAATCTGTAGCGTAGTCTGATTGTCCTTAGTAGCTAGAGGACACAGCTATTCTTACATAAAATAGACGTTAGTTCAACCTTAGAAATGTATTCTCTGACTGACAGTAGGTTTGGGAGATTATGTCCCTCTGAGATACTCATAATGCAAATATCCCTTTCTAAGAGTGATACTTGAATCATGAAGATCTTATTCCATGCAAGGAGGGAGGTTGTCACAGCTCCACAGAGATAACCAAGTGTTCTGTTCCTATCACTGAACATATGCGGAAGGAAACCAAATGTGGAATGTTATAATTGTAAACTTCAGATATAAACAAAGTTGCCTGTTTTAAGTCAAGAATTATATATGTCTCTTATTTAATATGTCAGCTATACCAATTAATATAACAGTAAAGTATCAATTTTGCATTACATTTTTCTGCATTTCCAATGGATAATTTTTTCCTTTACTGTGCATACATAAACTGACCTCATTCATTAAATCTTTTACAATTATGTATCCTAGAAGAAGTAACATCATTTTCTACAGGTATTTTCTTGAGTCACTGTTCTACAGTTTTCATGTTTGATTGTTTTTTAATCCTTTAATTTCAGTCCAAAATATGAATTTATTCTTTGTTTGGAAGAACCAATCACAAAGTACAGCTGTATGTTAAATGATTATAAAAGTAAAGGTAAGATCCTCTGCTGCTACAAATGAGTAAAGCATTGTAATTTCTGTGGGAATTAAACTGATTTCTACCCACCAGGTAAGCCTTTATATATTTTTTTTTCTGCCCTTTTGTTCCATCAGTTTATTTGTACTTGGGTGAGAGAGAGAGAACTACAGAAACAGTATCAGTTTGGATTTGAAGAGATATTCCTATATATTCATGAACTTTTATTGCCTTATCACAGACCCATCAATAGAGGAAATAGAGAGTAAAGAAGTATTTATTACAAGTTGGTAATCATTCAGGAAAGGAAAAATATCACTGCAGCACCATGGTTTAGAAACCCCAGGGAGATGCAGACACGGAAATCTGCAGGCTCAGTCGCCATGAGTAACATCAAATGTAAATTATTCAGATGGAAGTATGTGCACTTTAAGAATGGAACTATCAAGATAGAACTGTGCAGGAATGCAATCCTGAAGTTGTACAGAGTTACAGAGATAGTGCAATGCCAGTCATTCCTGGAAACAACCAGGGAACATCAAATTACATGACTGATTCCTTCTTCCCAAGTTCAAGCTCAGCACTTGCTGCCAGCCCCCACAAGTTGACCTTCCACACATTCACCTGACCTAAATAATGTGCTTGTATAGAGCAGCCTCCACTACAAACTCAGCTATTTGTGAAGCCAGAGTTAAGAACCAAGCATTAACCATTAAGCACGAACCTTTCACTGCCTATGTGATTTCCTAGGCTGTTAAGAGGCAGAAATACACACCTGTTTAAAAATGCATCTCATACTGTATGATTGAGGAAGTAAACCATAGCATTTGGACTACACTTTACATAGGCTGTTCAGGCTTAATATGAGGTACAACGACTGACTGAAAGTATGGCATCTCTTTAAGGCATTACTTACATCCACACTTTTCAAAAGCTGTTGGAACATGCGCAAAAATGCTTTCAAAAGAAGTTTTTTCCCCCTTTAGATAAACACCAAAGGAAACCAAGTAGCCTGAAATTTGATACAGGTCTGCAGTCCACTGACTGATTCACTACCTCATGGCCAACAAAAACGTTCAAGGAGTTGGAGGAGCAATGAGACACTGGAGCAGAAATGGGAACAAAAAAAAAACCAAAACAGTACTCCCTGCTGCCCTGGGCAGAAGCCACTAATGGAGGCCATCAGATGCCCTGGGCTGCTCACAGATCATTTCAACTGGTTCTGAAGCCACTGTGAATTCTGCAGGCAGCCTCCAAATCAACAAGAGCAGAAGAAAGAAACCATGGCAGGTACAGCTCCAGGCTCCAGCCTCCTGTTGTGCTGGTCTCCTCATCACAGGAGAGTGTCAACTAATTGTTCTTGTTATTTTCCCCCCTCCCCCCCTTTTCAATAAGCAAAAGAAGAATCAGGGTTGAACAAATATAAAGAAGAATATTTCTAAGAGTGACTCAGCCCTGGAACAGGGTGCCCAGAGAGGTGGAGTCTCCTTCTTCAGGGGTATTCAAGACCTGTGGATGCCTACCTGTGTGACCTGCTATAGCTGGGGATTGGACTCAATGATCTCCAGATATCCCTTCCAAGTACTACAGCTCTGTGACTGTGGGTCAGAAGTTTGTGCTATTTGGCAGTCGAAGAAGTGAAAAATCCCAGATAGTTCATCCTGAGATATCGATGTGAAACTTTTCACCTTCCTCATCCCGAAATGCAGTCTGCAGCTCTGACAAATCCCTCTGCAGGTGTATCAGCTCCAGGCACCGGTGGGGTGGAAGTGGGAAGCAGACCGAGGAAAAGCTGACAGGCATGGCAGTACCGTGTTGGAGGGAGACACCGCTACAGCAGCTCGTTTATTATTCAAATATGCAAAAGCTGTTCAGAAGACTGGGGTGTCTTTTGCCTTAAGACCAACTTCGGAGCTGCTGAAGGGAAGAGCGGCTCTGAGCAGGACCCGCTCCCTACCGCAGGCAGCCGGCACCCGCCTGCGCACAGCGCCATCTAGCGGAATGGACGCCCCTCGTTCATGCGCTCATCAGCACAAGAGAAAGCCAGATAGGACGTGACAGCGTGGTAGTCAAGATGTTACCTGGATGTAACTAAAAATTATATCTTAATCCTGCACGATCTAGCTCGAGTCGTTCTTTTTTCTTTTTTTTTTTCATTAATATTAACTAGGCCGATGATCAATCAGGCTAAAAATATTTAGTCTACGGCTATTATTACATTTTTAGAAATTAATCTATACTCTTCTCACCAATCAAGATGAAAGATAGTTTGTAAGATACTGAAACAGGTGAGCCTTTCTCAGGGAAAAGTTAATTCTTTTGTCTGTTTGTAAAGAGCAGGCAGAAAATAATGTGTTATTATTACAGCAACTGTCAGTACGATTCCAACCATAGAATCCCTTAGGTTGGAAGAGACCTTAAAGATCATCTAGTTCTGACCCCCCTGCCATGGACAGGGTTGCCACCCTGCCACTAGATGAGGCTGCTCAGGGCCCTGCCCAACCTGCCCTTGAATGCCTACAGAGATGAGGTTTCCACAGCGTTTCTAGCAGCTTGTTCCAGTACCATACTGCCCTGAGTAAAAAAATATCTTCCTGACAGCAAAATTAAATCTTCCCTCTTTTACTTTAAAGTCATTCCCCTTGTCCTTTCACTAACAGACCATGGAAAAAGTTGTTCCCCCTCCTGCTTATAAACTCCCTTCAAGTACGGGAAGGCTGCAGTGAGGTCCCCCCAGAGCCTTCTCCATGCTGAACAAGCCAAACTCCTTCAGCCGTTCTTCAGAGGAGAGGTGCTTCAGCTCTCTGATCATCTTTGTGGCCCTCCTCTGTACTCACTCCAGCAGCTCTCCATCCTTTCTGTACTGGGGGCATCAGGCTTGGATAGAGTAAAATGCACTTCAATCTACAGCATTTTATGAATTTACTGAAGTATCAGCCATATTTGACTAAGATATGAACCAGCATAGAGAAAAGCTTCATTTTAAGCAAGCTTCAGATCAGAAAATAGCTTTCCAATCTTTCAACTCTTAATTATAGGCTTCTAATAACCTCCTAATAACAAAAATTAGAGTCAAGAAAAGGAAAGGCATAAGTCAGTAGACTGATGCAAAGAACTAATGTAATATTTATTTCATGAGATCCATTATCTGGAGACTAATCACAGGAAGGCTCTTACTACATTTCTGTTACCTTATGCCACTAAACTTACTGGAAACGTATTTCCATCTCCTATCTTCTTTTCCCTTCTGTCTGCTTTGAAACATTCTGCATTCGGTGGGAATTTTAGAGACCTAAAGGACACCTAATTTTTGCATGAATAACCTTTATTCTTTGAGAATGTAGGAAAAAAAATCAGCAGAGTAATCCAATCTCTAATTCTGCACAATTTCACATTGATGCAATAAATTCCACACACACAAAAAAACCTCTTTGTAGTTAGTGCTCCTTTGAACTTAATCTCTGGAGAACCAAACACAAAAGTCCTCACAAGTGTTTCATGTTACACTATCTCAAGTATTTGAGAATTTCTACCATTTTCAGCTTAGAAGGAAAAATAAATAACAAATTAAATAGATAGATAGATAGATAGATAGATAGATAGATAGATAGATAGATAGATTCTGCTTCTAAAAAAAGGAGTTAAAAATCTTCGTATTGTTTCCATATTTGTTCTTCTAGAATATTTGAGACTTTCTTGATAGATGACGAACTGCTTTAGAAAAGCACTAGAGAGATTGCATTTAATCTCAGGTATTAACCACGTACCAGAATATGTACTTTAAGACATAGCTTGAAAATAAACACAGGATAGTAACAAACTAGAAATAACTCAATAAAACAATATCTCAAAGGTTCAACTCCGGTTTCACATTTGTGTTTTCAAGAAATGAGGTTAATGGAGTGCATCTTTATGAATCACTTTGTAGACATTTGAATTTAGTGAATTTGATGCTTATGAAAGCAGTAGATTCAATACAATGAAAGCCATCTGAGCGAGTTTGCTGTGCTGTTTTCAGTGACTGAAGAAGAAAAACTGCTGTACCTTTCTGTTGGCTTTTTCTTTTGTATTTATAACTGATGACATTCAAAAACTATTTTGGTCTTTTTTCATCTTCATTCTCATTAGCAGTATTGATTCATAAGCATGGCTACTGAACAGACATCTTGAGAATGTAACAGTGATTCATTTAATTAAGGAAAATAAACTCATTTTGTGATGATATTAATTTTAGGTTGAAACAGTTAGCCTTCCTTCTAGCTATGAGCTATGACCAATCTGTCCTTATTCATATGAGTTCTTTCATTCAAGAAATAAATGGTGTCACAGGAAAAAGCTCAGAGAATAAACTGAGGTTCACAAAGTAATATTTGGTACAAAGAGACCAGTACTAATACATAAGCAAAAACTGATAACTCATGTGCAGGCAAATCTCAGTGGTATGGTATCCCGGAAGTTTTTATTTTTTGCTAATCAAAAAAATCAAGTAAATGCTTAAGTCAATTTAATTTGTGGGTATCCTACTCATTAACAGCTTAACATAGACTAATAACATAAGTTTAGGTGAAGGAAAATGATTTTTGTTTTACTTTGATAAAAATAATTATCAAAAAACAAACAAAACAATACACACACACAAAAAAAGAAAAAAACAACACAGAAGTGTGAAATGGACTTCAGGAAAATGTTGCTGCCTGGTATCAGATCTGTCCTTCTTACGGTTTTCACATCTCACAAATGTGCACACATACACACACAAATAAAATAAAAAAAAAGAAGGTGGAGCAAATTCAATATTAATATAATACAGCTCTGCCTAACAGGAAAGTTTCTTCATCTTAAAAGCCAATTACATGCTAAGACTCTTGAGTCTATCTGGAATTGTAACAAATTCAGGTTCTGTATCATAACTTCCAAATTTTCTACCAGTGATTTTCTATTTTCTTCCATTTGTGAACTCTTAAGTTGTTTTTTTTTTGTTGTTGTTTGTTTGTTTGTTTGTTTTAACTGAAGTCCCAGATCCCACATAGAGCAAGTTTAAATCAATCAAAGAATTAAGAAATTTGCTGAACATCAGAGTTTAGACAGCCAGTCTTGACTCAAATCAGCAGGACTAGCTAAGAAGCAAATTTTCCATGTGCTGGAGGACTTTCCTTTGTTTTTTTTCTTCCTTTAAATACACTTTCAATTCAAAAATACTCTATTTTTATTTCTCTTTAGAGACAGCAGAATTAGAAGAAATACTGCATCTGACATTTCTCAAAGTATGCTTAGTTTCCAGTATCTTCATGAGAGCAGAGCTGCTGAGAATTCATGACTTCCATGAATCTTCTCCAGCATTTAACAAGATAGTTAATTTCAAGTGGCACTGAATAAAAATTACAACTAAACTTTCAACTTTGCATTGATTTATAACTGAGTTAAATAAAGTACTGATGTTCTTTAATCAGTACCTGGAGGGAATTAAGTACCACATAGTGGAATTCACTATAATTTCCTTGGTAAGTAACCTGAAGCCTAGAATAGCTAATAGAAAAATCTGGGAAACAGATGAACACTGAGCTCCTTTGTGGTGCTGTAGCTGCTAATTGATGGTTACAGAGGAATTCCTGTGTTACATCAGGTTAACAGACATAGCCACTCTCCAGCTCCCAGGGGCCAATATCAACACTTTTCCACACTTTTTAAAAAAAAGTTCAAGGTGTTTAAAATGTAAAACTTACAAGAGAACATAATTAATCCACTAAGTCAGGACTTTAAGCACTCAAGCTGAATGCTGTCGTTCAATAAATGTGTAGAGACCAGAGTTTTCTCAGCTCCCTGCTCATGACCTAAAGAGATTGCGTAAACAGATGTCTTCTTTCTATGAAGTTACTAGGTATCCAGTGCACAAAAGCACAGCTTTGAAGTTCATCTTTACAACAGGACACTCTCCTGAGAACTGGAAATGTGGAAAGGACACAGAATCAGTTTAAGAGGAATCCATTTATGTCTGAGCTTTTGAATTAGGAAAAGGATAGCAAATATTTTCTGTGTGATCATCATTTGAACAGAAATTGTTTGAGTGAGTCACTCAATCAGCACACACTAAGTGAACTTTGAGGACACGTTTTCCCTTGAAAAGACAGACAAGCATCTAGTTTACAGATATGGAACTTCATGATCTTTAGAGGTCCCTTCCAACTCAATCCATTCTACAATCCTATGAAAAAACTGTCAAGGTGCTCAGGCAAGTCAAAAAGGCACAGCATTTAAACATGCACAGAAGCAAAACTGTAGGTGCACATGGCTGCTTCCATGCCAACTTTTGTTGGGGCTGAATCACAGGGTGATGGATGTTGGCTCTGATTCTGGACCCAGGAGTGACTTCACACCTGGGGTAGCCTCCACTGTTGGAACTGGCTCCTGCAGCTTCCTCAGGGCCAGCTGTGGACATCTGGGGCTTGATGTCCCACCGAGGAATGGCTTCATGTGTGGGTCTCCCCTGGCTGCTTGGGCTATTTGCCAGTGTCTGAATGAAGGGAAGCCCTCAAGCATATCCATGTTGCCCATCTGGTCGTGCTGTGGGTGCTGTTCTGAGCAGCTGGTGTTTGCCGGGTGCCTTGAATTCTTCTGGTCTGGCTCTGGAAATGTGGGGCCTGAGCTTGCAGTTTCATTTACACCTTGTTCTCTGCTGCCTGGAACACTTTCTGCAATTCCATCATCTATGCCACTGACAAAGATGTTGAAGAGCACCAGTCCAAAGGCCAACCCTTGGGAGACACCACTCGTGACCGTTCTCCACCCAGACATGGAACTGTTGATCACAACCCTTCGGCTGCAATCTGCCACCCAGTTCTTAATCCAAAAAACAGCCCATCTTCCAAATCCATACCTCTGAAATTCAGAGAGATGGATGTGGTGATGGACCATGTCCAAGGCTTTGCATACGTTTGGCCACGTGACATCCATCCCCTGTCCATTATGTCATCACTCCATATTTATGTTTTCTAATTGCAGTTTGCCTTCTTGCTTCTTCCCTGCTAAAGTCTGAATATTGCCTTCCTTGGCCTCAAATAACATCACAGGCTGTTGCATGCAAGGCAAGAACTTCCCAGGTTTGCCAGACATTCAGTGTTTCCACAAAACTTCATCTCAGTCAAAGATGAAGATATAGTCCCTTCGACACCAGGCAATTGTTAAAACAAGCTGAGGTATTCCAAGACAAGCCCAGACATGTCCTGATATCCTGCAATGTCAGATCAGTCCATATCTTACAGCCTCTTACCAGTTATAACAAAAAAAATCTTTTTTTTCTTTTTTTCTGGAGCTATAGAGCATTTTTCATTACTGGTTTGCGTGCATAAACTTCTAACAATTTTTATGGACAGGGATTTATTTACTCAAAAATATAAAATAACTCATGAGGAATTTCACATTTGTATAGCAACTGCTGAGTCACAGCCTGAGACACTGATTGAGCACCTGGAGAAAAGAGCTGGTCATCACTGTGATCAGAAAGGGTGGAGCCAGACTCAACCCCTCTTAGAACCCCCTATTTCAGGGCTGATTGCCACAGAGGAAGGATCTCTTGTTGGAGTTTCCTCATTTATGGAGTTTTTCCTTGTGAGCCTTCATTTTTCTGAAACTGGTGTGCTTTCCATTCTCTTCTTTCTTTGCAATGTCTTCTCATTGCACTGGACCTGTTGCCATTATATCACTACAACATACTATGGAATCTCCAAACTGATAAGGTAATCCCTCTTGCTCAGTAGGCGTATCCTTAGCTGGCTGAACAAGGTTACTAAATAAGGATAATGGAAGCAGATGCTCATGAGAGAATAAGGATACAAGTCTCCTTCACTATAGGACAAAACCAAATTCTATGGTATATGAGATCTTGAGAATGACTCAGGTCTTTCTGTGCTGACACAAGTGTGATAATAAATTGACATGGATAAGGCAATATGTAATCTAAAATTTTGCCTATTGCTTTTGGTCTTGATTTTTGGACAGCAAGTTTCATATATTCATATGTATTGATCTCCCAATCAGTATATGCATCCTGAATAATACACACAGTATTTTCCTAACAGGGGTGACTAAGTACTCTGGGATTCCTGAACCTGGAAGATACACAACTGAGGGGTAAATTATAGACAACCATAAAACAGGAGTAGCATGGAATAGATAGATTAAATATTTGCTGTGTCTACCAGAAGAAAAACAGTGAATAATGTATAAAAGTAGTGGCAAATAAGTTCAAAAATAAGCAAAAGGAGGTGACTTTTAACAAAGCAGGTAGTGTACTTCTGAAACTCACCATGAAAGGATTTTTGCTATTTTTAAAATTTTACATGGATTCAAGTTAAGGCTGGACATGCTCATTAAAGGCAAATTCACTAAGGATTACAAGCCACATATGTCATAGGCAGTGTATCAGCAGAAAATTGATAGAGCCTCAGAAAATGCTGAGAGGAGGGAAACCTATGTGATTCCTCAGTTCTTATACTTTTCCCTGACATCTACCTTTGACCACCAGAGAAAGCAGGATACCAGAATAGCCATTGTTATGAAAACCTTATGAAAGAGTTCCTCTGAAGATGTTACTAGCCTTAAAATAAAGCATTATGAATAATAGTCTGAATACAAGAGAACACATTTTTATATAATACAGACTACAACACAAAATTCTGTTGCATACACACTCAGGTCCACGTTGGACTGTTGCATCAACAACCATGAATTACCTCAAAGGTTTCTTGTATGCATTATTTAGGATAAGAAACTATTCCTTAGATACTGAACTCCAGCTAATAAAAGAAACAGGCAAACACTAAAAGAACTTTGAGCCAATTGATGGAAGTCATTGCTCTGATCTGTACTTCTGTGGCCATATCTTAATAACAATAATTTTTAACAAAGCACAAAGGAGAACTACTGTAGTTCATAACTAATAATATCCCCAAAGGAAATAAATCATTTCTCTGCCTGGTTGTCAATCTGTGATTATCATACTGAAGATCTCTGGTGGCTAACACTCAAGTTTAACAAATGAGTACCGTCATATAGCCATTAGAGAGAAGTGCTATAAATGATACACAATAAGACTGGGTACTTGAGTTTACAGTCTTACATCTACAAAAGTCCAGTGATGTTAATTCAGCCTGAAAATGCTGGACTTCAGTCACCTGTTGTATGGTTGCTTGTTTTTTTGTTTTTAATTTTTTCCAGTGATTTAAGAACAGATGGCCAAACTCAGTTCAAAATTTCTTCCTCTTCTGATTTTATTCAGCCTTCACAGCACAATTTGTAAGTCATTTTTCCTGATTAATTTTAAACATTCTGCAATGGAAGAATGAGCTCTGTTCTGCTTGCAGGACATTTACATCTTTTGTATGGTTGCTCTTACACAAAATGTAAATGGGTGTTATGCAAAATAGATTATGGTAATTATGATTATTGTAATTGGTTACAAAATGTGAAGAGGAAAGCAAGAGTAGGAATTAGAAAGTAGAACATGATGGGGAATCAGCTAATATTATAGCATACAGAAAGTGCAGTTGGCTTACAAAGGCCTCCAGATGCTTGTCAAAGAAAACTGAAAACAGGAAACAGAAAATTTGCCAGATCTTAAAGACAGATGCAAGACAATGAAGTATTAATAATGAAAGGCTCAAAAAACAATTCTGAAAATGTTGCCAGCTTGTCCAGTGTTCTTGAACAGAGTGTGGGAAGATATATGTCCTTTAAAGTAAGAATCTTCAAGCAAAGTAATTTTTATCAAGATCTGGAACTCCAGACAAGATGCAAGGAACAGCCTCTCTTTCCTTGAAAGGCCTTCTACCCAAACAGATTTCAGGTCCAGAGAAAATTAACTTGGAAGTCTTCTCATCTTACATCCCCTATGTAATGTATGGAGAGAAAAGACTTCACAATTTATTGTGCTGGAGTTCAGGGAAATTAGCTGTCTAATTTAGCTGTCAGTCATGAGTGAATGAAGACCTTCCCATTCCCCAGCATTTTTTATAACTAAGCAAATTTAATAGCAATCAGATAATGGGTAGGGTAGATAATGCCAGTGGGTATACTTTGCAAAGTCTTTTTTATCTTTTCCAATTTTCCTAATGTGGATTAACTACGTAAATGGAAATAAAGGAAAATACAGAATGACTATTTATTTATTTGTACAACTCTTGCTCCTGGAGTTTGTTTCTTAGAAAAGTGATAGATTTGCAGGGAGCAGAAGAGCTGCATGCTCAGCTCAAGCCATAAATGTTGATAAAGCAATGAAAATCCTCCAGACTTAGATTTAACACTGCAATTCAGAGGACAGAGTGAATCTAAATCACATTCACTGCCTATTTCAAATGTTTTCTTAGGTAGTCTTGCAGGGAGTTTTAGTCCTTTTAACAAAAACTGTTACTTAAATGAACTTCCGATATAAGAACAGCAAGTGGTAAACTGCAATATAGATCCACAGTATAATTCCTCAGTGAGAATATAAAGGAGCATGTTTGCCATGTTTTCTTGAGTTTATCTATTTTGGTTCAAAGAACTCAGTTAATTTATATGTGGTGTATAGGATTAGGTTAACCTGTACTTCGCTGATATTCTTTGGGGGAGTCCATCATTTAGAACGTGGCTAGAAGCTTGGCATGATCTAGCTTCTGTCACTGCTAAGACTGCAGCTTCTTCCACAACCCATAATAATAGTTTCCCTTGGTGACCTACAAGTACCAACCTTTCGCATATATAATTTCAATTTGTACTATTACTACTATTTTACGTAGTGCATATTACATGTGCATTTCAGAAGTTTGCAACATCAGAAACATCAGAATACTCAACATACCAATGAAGATGTTCACCTCAGGTAAGAGATTGAAAATCAAGCTAACACTGCACATTTACGTAATTGTTTGACTGCATATATAGCCATGAGAATACAGAGCCTAATGAGCCTTACTATCTTGTAACTTTTGCTGCTTTTTAAAATATTTTTCCACCACACATCAGGAATTTGTTAGGTAACTTTTCATCTGTCCCAATCCATCACTTGATGAGAAATCCTCAGCAAAGATACTTTGAGGTCATTGCACAGGGAGTGAATCTTTGTCATCCCACCTTCTTCAGAGGGGATATAAGCATGAACTTGCATGCTTTTTCTGAATCAGGTTGCTTTCATGTATTAGGAACTTTACAATTTAAGTCAGATTTCTCAATGCTTATTTAATAGTGGTTATGGAGGAGGGAGAAGAGTCCTAATGCACTGCTTTGAAAACAGTCTGTTATAGCAGGCTGTAAATCAAAGTGTCTGACACATCTTGTCATACTTGTGAAATAATCATCTGCCAGAATGCATTAGTGGAGCAGTGAATTATGTACCTGAGCCTTCACTGCAGCTAGCAGTAGAGTTTGTTTCTTAATGTAGTTTTGTATATATATATTTTGTTGTTTCAGAAGTGAAAAAGAATGCCTCTTTTTCTCTCCCTAATAAAAACTTTCCAATAAGATGATTTTACATCCAAGCTTACTCTCTTTTTTTTTCACATTTCCTTTATGGATGATCATTTCAATCCTAGACTGGTGTTTTGATTTTAGATACTAAAGCAATTTTAAATTGTAGCTGCTATCTGTTCAGTAAGTATTAATTAGTGAGAATAGGGTAGGAAAATGTGTTAAGGCAGTCAAATTGCCTTTATTAAAAAAAAAAAAAGGAAAAATGTGGATGAACACATTTTTATGTCAGCTTTGTTTTTCTTTCTCTAAAAGCCATATGATTTTATTATGGAGCAATTGTGAAAGAATTCCATCAAATGGATTTCACAAAAGGTATCTTAATGGAGAGACCAGTAAGTATGTTTATTATAGGCATTTGTTCCATGGCAGAGCTTAAGGGCTGAAGCTGAGGTCAGGGCCTCACTTAGACTACCTACTGCAGAAACACATACAAAGGGAAAGTGCTTCCCTGAAGAGCTAATAAAGCAGCTTACTAAAGAAGATTGCAGAAGATGCCCAAAGCCACATAGAAAATTGGTAGTAGACTAACAGATCAGCAGCCCATTTTTCTTGCTGTCCTTGCTGGAGTTTTTCTCATGCACAGGAGCATTTTATGGCCATAAATGTCATCCTGTGGTCATCTTGGACTTTTGGCACTGTCAGATTCTGTCCACATCATATCCACTGTCCGGACAAAACACCTCCATACAGCTGACTTGTCACATGAAAACATAAAAAGTTTTTACAAATGTGCTCAGAAATGCTTTGGTATAACTTGGAATTTAGTTCCCATTGTCCAAGTTACACAAATAATGTGCCTGTCTGTCTGCTACTAGCCCACACAGGCACCTGTCTATTAGACTAACAAAAAAAAACCAAAGTAAAAGGAATAATCTCCTTATTGCTGCCAAGTGACTGTCATGGTAATACTCTCCTACATATTTAATCAGTCACAGACACATGGCGTGAAAGCAGTCCTAGCAGGAGAGAAGGACATGCTGGGGATAATTGTAGGTGTATATGGTTAAATAATGCCTCTGGATATATTCCTGAAGTGAAGATTTCTCCTGAAGTCATCTTTATATTCATCTAGGGACTGTTGTGGACAAGCAAATTACAGCCGAACATGTCTGGATCCAAACCACAGGTTGCACCAGTCCTTGGCACTGTGGAAAAATGAAGTAGTCAGAGGAAAAAATAGAAGAAAATGGCACACCGAGTTCATTCTGCTGGGCTTTGCTCTCTCCACATCTCAGGAAAGCGCGCTGTGTTTATGGGACAGGCTGAGTGACCCAACAACTTGTAGCTGTCTCTAATCGTTGCTAAAAATACCCTACATGGACTTCTGTGAGGGAAAGGAGAATGAACATGCTTGGATGGCTGATATGCCATTAAAAATATGCTATGGATATCACAGTGAAGTTGTTTCAGTTGGTTGGCATCAGGTTCATTTATGTCAGATGCCTTCTAGGGTGAGGAGAGTCTGTCACTATCATGCATTGTAACTCCTGGTTTATTCTGCAAAGTGGGACTGCTTTCTCTTTAACTTGTGAACTGTATATTGCTTAGAAGAAGAAAACTCTGAAGAGGTCATTAATGGAATAAGGATCTGTATAATCTTCAGCTAAACTCACTGAGAATATATATATTTTAAAAATCCCCCCACCAATATTCATAAGTTTGACAAAAATATCTACTTTGTTTTGATGTTTGGGACATCTGGAGTCAGTGAAAAAGTGGGCTGTCATTTAAAAATAAGCTTCTTGATAGAAAACTTGAAAAGTAACTGAAACTGAAAGTTTCAAAATGAAAAGTGTATTAATTTTTAAAATTTCTTGATCTCATGGTTTTCAGAAATCTGTGTATGACAAGAGACCTCGGGGCCTCTCTGTGTCATGGTTTTATTTATTTTTTAGAACAGATATAAAGTCAGAGAATGCTAAAAAAGCCCATGTATTTTCCTCTAGTTATCTTTCATTGGTAGAATCACATTCAGAAGAACATTATTACTGCTGAATTATAAACATCATGGATTTCGTAGTTTGCAGGAGAGCTTTTTTTTAACAAAATAAAACATCAAACAAGACTGTAACCCAGATACTGTATCAAGCAGAGCATACACTAGATAGGCAAGAAAAAGAAACCAAACAAAATGTAAAGGAGTGTTAACCTGTAAAGAGAGTTAACCTGTATTTATACAGTATACATACAATTAATCAGTGTTACTTCATCGTGCTCTGCTTGCACAGTGCAGATCTCACATTCATAGCTCACTTTTCCAGACCTGACAATTCCTTGAATTTATAAGATAGCAAAGGAATACTTTGCAGAAATACTAACTGTGCACAACCGTAAGTGCAATGATGCTTCAGAGTTGTTCACTGCTTAGGAGGTCTCAGTTCTCTTTTTGAAATGACAGATGTTGCAAAACTCAGGCTTCTAGAAGGCTGCTGGTATATCCAGGCAGGGACTGACAACAAAATGATCTATAATAAATGCATCAAATAGCTCTACAAATTAGCATTAAAAGCAATTCCTACCAGAGGTGACATGTATGAGTGTTCTAAGTCTAACTTTACACATTACAATTCTAACATTTGCTTTAAAATTTAGGATAGTCAAAGATAGTTTAGCTTCAAAATCCCACATTTCCACCTTAGTTTGGGATCTGCTGCCGCAGTCTGTACCATATCATGTGCTGAAGTCTCTTTTTTCTGTGGTTTAACATAACAAGATCAGACACTGCAAGGTCTGTAGAAATCAGAAACTAACTGTATTTGTTCTTTTAATGTTTTAACCTTACCTGTCTTCAGAATTAAGTGTTCAATCTCTTATCAGTAGTCGTTTTCCTAGCAAGATGCCTTCAAACACTGCTTTTTACTCTTCAAGACATGATCCTTAGATGGTCAAAGTAAAACTGAACAGTATTGTAAAATGAAGCATAAATGAAGGAGAGGAGAATGTTTAATTCTTATTATTAAGGCTAGTATGTAACTTGCTTTGTGTTCTGATCGTATCTACTAGATGCCAAATTGGCAGATATTTTGGCCCAGTTAAAGCCAACTCAACCTATTACCAGAGATGACCATCTTGCTATGCCCCATTTATTAGTTTGCTGTACAGAGTTTTTTGATGATATGATTTCTTTTGCAGAAAACATTGTAAATCCCAGTTTTTCTGAGTATATACAGCTTCAGAGGAAGACAAGCTGTTCACCATTTGACAAACTGAACTGCTGAGTGCTGTCAAAAAGTTTTGTGATCAGTTTAGAAAAGGAGTTTTTAACTTGGCCTTTGCACTGATGAAGAAAACTTATTGGCAGAAAAGGCAAAGCTGAAATATAGCAAATATAAATTGTACATTTACTTTATTTGACCGAAAAAAAAAAAGCCATTTCATTTTATAGACTTAGAACTGTGCCTAGAGGTTAAACTATGTAGGAAGAATACATTTCCTTTTATTAAAAAAAATGTTTTTATGCATTGAAGGCATGAAAGCATGTTTCTGCTTATGTGGCTTTAATGCATCAACATATCCAAGTGTAAATCAAAACAGCCATTAAAGGAAAACATAGAAAACTTCACATCTACCTCTACTGTAAATAAGACAACTGATAATTAACAGGAGAACCTAGAAGCACAGTTATTTTAAGTGGACAAGAGAGGATAATATTTTGTCTGTAATTAGTTTTGTGACTCCCGTGAACCTGGTATTGCTTTTTTACATTTTACTCCATCAAGTAATAATGAATAGTTTTACAGAGGTCACAATACCTATGGGATTAAATAGGGCACTCTGCTTCTAGATAAGCAGACAGTAAATCAATATAAATTATAGAACTGTTTGAAAGTTGGAATTGATCTCTACTGTCAGAGGGAAGGTAGATATTCTACAAAGTTACACAATATGTGACTGCAGTGAGTCACATGCAGTGAGTGGAGGAATACCTACCAATATTCTAAGCACATGGAGTTATATTAAACAACCCATACTGGATCTTAATATCTTACCCATGTTGATTAGTCTCAAGCACATCTCAAGCATCCATACCCTCTGGGCTGCTTCCGTGCTTGCTAGAATTAGTGAAAAGAACTGCACCAGCTTCATGAGATTTGATTTCAAGAGATGAGATTCAAACAACAGATTACACTGAATAGCTGAAATTACTAATTACCACAGTGTGATATTTTATTATATGATTTTTTTGATCATCAGTCATACAATTATAAAATGTGTACTTCGGTGATTAAGCCTAATCTGTGTGCATTCATCCTATGACGCTTTTCACTTGAAAATGCAAGAGCGTCCTTACTTACACCAAAAAAATCCAATTACCTGAGAGTGCATTACATTGCTTTAAAATATGAAAACCCGAGGTTGTGTAACAGTGTGCTTGAGTACAATAGCCAATGACTGCATTTGCTCTCAGTCATCTGAGTGACAAAATGTACTGCTTGAAATCCATCATTCTAGCCTATCGCCAAGGTTAATGTGTACACTCATGCCTCACCAGATTGCTACGTGCCTGCCACTACGAGCTAAATGATAGGTCCTTTGCAGTTTCCAGGCACTGCTATCAATCACTTCCAGCTCTGCATTTGGCCTCTGTTTTGCAAGCCTGGTCATTCCTGGCTTATTATTAATCATACCAGGTATCAAATTCTTAGGTCAAAATCACACTGATAAATATGATGATGAATTATGGAAATTGTAGAGACCCAGGAGAGGAAAAAGCCCATCTCAGAGACAATGCAAGCTGAGACGTTCAAGACTTGCCTGGATGCCTACCTGTGCAACCTGGTCTAGGGAGCTGCTTTGGCAGGAGGGTTGGACTAGATGATCTTGAGAGGGACCTTCCAACCCCTGTAATTCTGGGAAGTCAATCAAACATTAGAAGTATTTTCAATTAGTAATCACTGTTTGATTCTTGGGGGCTGATCCTTATTCTTTTGCCCAGTATCTTCTGGCTCTGCACACATTTCAACCTTTGTTTTTTCACCTCCAGGAGGCAGGAGGCAAAACCATAATTCCTTTATTGTGTGATTTGTTTACTTGTATTTCAGCCCATGCTAGTTGCACTTAATGGAGTGGAAGGATGGCTGTTTTCAGAGGATCACATTGCAATCACAGCAGCCTTCATTAAGTTCTCTTTTATCATCTGTCCACAGTGGCTCCAAGTTAGAAACAAGTATTTACCTGTAATAATTTCTATTTATTTATTTATTTATTTGTTTGTTGCCTACAAACAGTAGCATGTACAAAATAACCATGAAAGGGATAAATTCTAAATAAATTCAGATTTTATTTGGAGAGAAGATTCTAGCTACAAGGTACTTCCTAACTCACTAATAAAAAAAAAAATCACCGAATATACGTTGCATTTGTGGATCTGGAGAAGTCTAGGAGAAAATAATCCTAATGTTTCTCATTTAGATTTCCTTTGTTTAACATAAACACTCCCAGTGTTCTGATCAACAGTAGAGACAAGTGTGATCTCCCAGTCTGTGCACAGGTCAGCAACTAAAAATTACTGTGTGCCAGCCCTTATTCTAACTCCTGGCTGTTAAATTGCATGTGATGGAGTTAATGAGCACTAATTCAAAAGAGCTGTTTACTCATTTCCCTGGGGTGAATTGGTTAAGATTTGGGAAGAGCAATTAGTATATATTTCATGGGAAGAGTGTTCTGACTATAAGAATATTCTGGAAATGGGGAGATTTAATATGTTTAATATGAAGGGAAGTGGACGCAGATTTGAATAAATCAGCCTTGATATGTAACCAAATGTTTGGTGTCTAAGAAATATAAAACCCTGAAAATATGAAAGAAGTAGTTCTGTACTTTGGCAGCTGCAAGATCTACAGATGAAGTACTGAAAGGAAAAATTGGAAGTATAATCAGTCAAGGAAAAGTTAGGATATAAAAGAAAATCTATGAAAGACAACACATTAATTAGAAACCATTAGAAACAGGAAATGATTGGAGAGATTACAATGCAGATCTTCTTATTTCAGAAGAGTTTTTTAACACAGAAACAATATTATGCATTTTCAGAAATTTCTGATGAGTGCACACGGAGTTGTATTTACTGAAATCCCCCTGATGTCATTTTCAAAGCAGTTGCAGAGATGGAGGTCATACTTTTTTGTTAGGTGTGATTTTTGCATTTCTTAGTCAAAAACAGTTTCATCAGTTTCCAGTTAATTTCGCTCTCCATTTTCCTGCACCATTCATATCTACATGGTTTCTTGTTGGCAAGTACTTCAATACGGTATCATTTTTTAAGCTATTATTGGAGAATATTCACAGAAGGCACATTTTGAGTTAATAAGCACTAGCATTTATTTTAGAAATGTGATTCTGGAACTAATATTATAGCACACAATCCAGGAGATAAAACCAGGCATTCAAGTAATCTCAAATACTTCAAAGTCAGGAATCTATCTATAAAGTAATTAATAGATTCAGATACACAAATATTGGTTTTACATATTTTCGTCTCACTTTCTATAAAAGGTGTTGAATTTCCATATTTTCATACTGTTTCAGAGTCATATGGGCTATGATTATGCATTTAAAAGTATATATATGAGAACACTGAAGTCAAAAATAGTAACATGATTCCAACATTTTATGCTTTCAAAATGGCAAGTGGTGGCCCTTGCAAGAACTATCAGATCTCTGAATATGATTTTAAAGTGTCTCTGAACTTTTTATAAACTAAAGAAACTAAGATTTATTCTATAACCAGTTTACCACCATTCATTTGTATATATTTATATAAACAGACTTAATGATTCTTAGGCCTGTTCTTACTGCTAAACAGTGTATGAGAAACTGGTTCTAATTCTCTCATGACTTATAAATTATTAAAGAATTTCTCTCCAGAGCAGCATTAATACATCTCAATTCATGTCACTGCCTACTATCCATACAACTATATTTCTATCTTTTTAAAAAATAAAAGGCTTATTCCCCACTGTAAACCATCATAACTCAGCCAAACCCAGATGATTACAAAATATCTTCAACTCAGTCTTTTAGATAAATTCTCACATTATTTCTCTTTCTGTTCAGTATTTTCTTTGTCATCACATTTCAACCATTGCTATCTGAATAATTCCATATCCATATCACTGATATCCATATCAAGTAAAAGAATATATGACAGCCAAGGAATAAAGAGTTAGAAACAAAATGAGTAGCGAAGATGTAGGGACAGAAATATGTTTTTCAAAGCTTTCCCAAATGATTTAAAAGTAGAGAGAGAAAATTTAGATCCCCACCCCCTTTCTTTTCATCATTAAATCTAATTCTGATTAAATCTACTAAGTGCATTAATCCTATATCCACCCTTCCTTAACAGCAAACAGTGTGCTTTCATCTAAATTGGAAAACAGGTTTCATATACAAATCTTTTGATGTGGGTTCCATTCCCATGACAAATTAATTTGGAATAGCAGTATTTCACCTAACACTGTCCTATTCTACAACTTCTGTTTCTAAGAACTTTCAGAGCTGGATGTACATTTCATAGAACACAACAAATCTGTCTTCTCTCAAATTCTCCAGTTTGCTGTTCAATTTGTGCAGCTCATGCCTCAAGCATCAGCTCCTTTGTTGTGCTTTGAAGCAGGTTTCTACTGACTTCATTTGATTCCCTCCAAGTTTTGTTGGTTTTTTTTTTGGTTGGAAGAGTCAGTCACTAATTGTTCTCTACTCACCTCTATACCATTCAGGCTTCTGTAGCTTTTTTTCCTGACTGAAAAGACTTTATTTTTACTGGTTCATAGTCCAGAAGCCATTCCATGCCCGACTTAGTCCTCTTTGATCTTACACATTTCTGGACTATACTTCTGAAAAAGACTCAACTTTTTTCAAATACATGATATATATGATATTTAAGATGTGGATAAGCCAGATATTTAAATAGCAGCAAATTTTCCTTAAACATTTGTTATTGAATATTTGAAAAATAATATTCAGATTTTTTGTTTCTTTTTGTTTCTGTTTTTTTTTCATAGCAGAGATCACTGATGAACTGTGGTGGTGATTTCATTCTACTGTGAAAGCTTAGCACTGACTCATTTATTTAGTTGAATATGAATCAGATTATTTTGATAACACCACAACTATATTCCACAGATCAGAGCTTGGGCAACAAGGTCTGATTCAGATTTCCTGTTTAGTGCTCCTTTCTCAGTTCTTGTAGCTGACTCCACATGCTTCTAGCATCAGTCTCGTGGACTTTCTTTTCATTAGTTTAATTTGTAATTTTATTTTCTTTGGAGAGTACTGACAGGAAAATACACATTGTATGCTATAGAGTGCAAAAGCCTGTGAAATATATTTTAGAATAGACTTTCATTTACCCTAAGTCAAGCAACATCTGAAAACATAATACAAAGCTGTCTGGAAGCTGGAATAACTGAATGTCAGGCTATAACTGCTGTACATAAAGTAAGCTGCAAGTAAACACTACAAAATATGGGATATTTTTCATCATTTTATTAATGAACCTGTTCTTTCTCCTTGTATTCATCCAGTCTTTATTAAGTAAGGCATAATTCGAATTGTAATTTTGTATTTCTGAGGATCTTTTATTTTTTTTTTTTAAGTTAGAGAAGATAAGGGAACTGAAATACATTTCAGTCCTGCTAGAAAGCAATTTTGTGTTGCTACAGGCAACAAAGCTCTGTTTACCTAATGGGTTGTTTTGCTACAAAGGGGAAAAATATCCCCTGGGGATCAATGCAGATTCTATCCTGTATTGGCACATTTTCTTATGACTAAGAAGCAGAGAAGCTTCCAGAGGATTTCGAACTTCTGTTACCAGAAAGGGTTACTTCAATTTGTTCTTTGTCTTACTGTACCCACCCTCTATTTCCCAAAAATGAGTACATACATGTTACTTATTTTAATGCAGCACATTTTATCACAATAGTTGTCACTGAACATTTTAAAGATAGTATATTTTCGATAAAGAAGGTATAATTTCCTATTATATTGTGTCTCTAAGAAGGATCGTAACAAGAAGAGAGAATAGTACAATATTAATTCGTGTTCATTGTAACACTGGGAAGGAGAACAGAAAAGCACACTGTCTTCCTATTGTCTTGACAGTGTGATGGGTAGGTGGAAGCCAAAAATATCCTGAAATATCTCATAACAATCCAATGAGCAGAATGACCAACAAGAAATCATGCCTTATACTTCCACATTGCTCTTGAAGGCCAAAAGGAGCAGTGTTATGAAGAGGTAACATACCAACCATCACTCTTGGGTTAGGGTTATATGACTAAGTGTGAGTTATAGCAGCTCAGCAACTTACCTCTTCACAGCTGTGCTGATTTTCTGGCCTTTTGTCCATCTCGTTTACACAGATCTTGTTTATGAAGCAAGATGTGTTTTAGTCTTTCTGACAGATGCATAAACCAGTCTTCTTTGCCCTACAACTAGAAGGAATAAGGAACAGGCACTGAGTTAGTTATGGCCTGATATAGGGAAACAACTTCAATTATTAAGATTTTCTTTGCAAGACTGCCAGTAAAATCACTGCTAATATTATCAACGATATCTGCAACTGTATTCATCAGCACTGAATCAGCCACAGAAATGTACCTACAAAGAATCTTGCTACCATTTTAGTTATCCAGTGGGTAAATCTAGATCATCATAGTGATGTGCTTTTCGAAGTTATAGCCTACAATCTACATTTTCAGGACAAGGTTTCGAGCTATGAAGCCTGAAGTTGTGGAAAGGTATGGTAGAAGAAGTTACCTGGCACATCTGAGGGCTTTTTCAACACAGAGAATTATAATTTCTGCCACACTAACTGAGATCTTAATACAGAACAATGAAATTCTGATATTTTAATGGACCTATATTCTATATAAGATATGAATAATTAACTAAATAAAATATGCTTTAATACTGTATAGACTGACATGTTATTTTAATTTTGAATTATTTATTTATTTATTTATTTCAATGCTGAATATGTACTTTTGGTGTTGATATAATTTCTGCAAGGAGTCTCAATTTTCTACCGCTACTCAGTATCTCCTGATGACATGTTTTCTGAATTGACAGAAAAAAATTATCCTCTGTTCATTATTCAGAGTAATCACGGAATCGACTTCTCATTATTTTTATTGTATTTATAAACGTTAATTCTTACCTTAACAGATTTAGCGATTAACTGGCTAATACAGAAAATAGAATGGAGAAAATCAATATTAAATGAGTAAAGGAGTAAAACAGAGAGGCTGACAAACCTTCAAAGGAAAATAAAAAAAGAACCTGGATGACACAATGATGAATTCAGTGTAATAGCAGAGTACAGAATAGCTTATAAACTCTTACCC
Source organism: Callipepla californica brunnescens (assembly GCA_023055505.1). Taxonomy (NCBI): domain Eukaryota; kingdom Metazoa; phylum Chordata; class Aves; order Galliformes; family Odontophoridae; genus Callipepla; species Callipepla californica. Next base: position 6,904,499 of record JALIRH010000001.1, read on the forward strand.
CCTACATTCTTATATTAAAATGCTCTAATGTTGCCTCTTGAGACTATGACATGTTGCTGCTACAAAAGATGTTGTTTACACAGGAAGACTGAAATAGATATCTAGCAGTGATTACTTAGCTGAAAACCAACCAGTCCATCTAATCTCTTGAAACAAATACTAATTTCTGTCCTGTATAGCACATCCACCATCAGACTGCAAGGATACCTCACTATCTTGATGTTTTCTTGATGCTGGAAGAACACAATCTTACAACTATCTGTTTCCATTTGTATGTAGGAATAGTTGGTTGGAACACATCACTAATTTAATTTTTTTATCTTTCCTAGATCCCAAAATACAGCGCTTCATACTTAAAAACACATAATAGTCCCAATGACTCAGACGCAAACATACTCTGTCATAGTATCATTAAAATCATTAGAAGATATGTGACAAGCTGAAGTGTAGCTAGTTTGAGTGCATGAAAATAGGAAGACTCCCTAAAAAGTTTCTCAGACTTCCAGAGCAGAAGAAAGCAACTATGTAAGCATAAAAGTTTACAGTGAAATCAATATGGACAACCAAATGTTTTCCTTGGAGCTACATCCTCTAACAAAAAGATACATCACGCCTTTCAAGTTCTTTTTCATCAACATAGCCCTTTTGTGACTGTTGATAAAGCAAGAAACACCATCATTCTTTTCAGCATTGGCAATAGGTACGTACTACTGCTTAAATACAGTGGAGTAAACATAGATTTCCTATGATAATAACTCCTAAAAGTGGTTTCCTGTCACAGAAAACTGCACTCACTGATTTTCACTGAGACTGGACAGAGAACCAAGGCCACTTCTGAAGGGAAACTATTATTGAATTGCTTCAATGTTTTTAAACTAAGACAGAAGAGATATATTTTTTCTGTTAGACTGATTTTTTTTTTTTCTGTTAGACTCTCACCATCCATATGAGCCTTTGCAGTGGCATAGACAGAAACATCCATAAATATTTCAGTAATACCAGACCATACTTGGTATTCTGCACATCTGTTCTGGTTTAATCTTCATTCATCCCATGACATCGGCAGCATACTACTATTCTTTCTTTTCAGATGTCAGAGAACAAGAAAAAATAGTTTTGCTTATTGAACACTAAGTCTATCAAGCATTACATGTTTTGGTATTTTTGTTCTTTGAATGATGCATTTTGTTATTGCTTGTTATCTCAGAAGTAACAAAATGACTTAGCAGCCTAAATCTGTTCATTTTCGATGAGTCTCAGACATTTGTGTAGCCAGGACACTGAGATGGCTGCTGCCCAAAGCAGCACATACAGAGGGAACTAAGTGCTCCAGGAGTTCAGTGCCAGTATAGAGACTTCCCTCTTATACCTGCCTGACAGCCCTATCAACTCCATGCATATAAAATGGATGTGGGTACCCTCACTATAGAGCACAATTCTTTACTACTCTGAATGTTTACGGCTTTTGTGTAGATGGAATTCAAAATTACTTCCCTTCATGCATTCATATTTAATGAATTTAATGATTCTTTTTTCATAAAGATCCCACAGACTAACCCCAAGTTTTTACAATTCAGCTGTGTAATGTCTGTTCTATACATTGCTGTGTGCTTCTTGCATCTTTACCATTGAAGACGATTCACCATCTGAACACAGCCAGAGTAACATGCCTGGTTACAGCTACAGAACAAAAACCAGGTTTTCACCCTGCCTGCCTCAGGGCTGTTCTGTGCTCCCATGCTACACAAAGCTCTTTGGCAGATCTTTTAATGTGGCATGGATCTGTACCAGGTGTAAAACAGTTGTGATATGCTGTCACATTAAAGCTCATGAAAAAAGAAACCAAGAGTGGACCTGTTCCACATCTAGAAATATCTAAGGAGTGGGAGGAATGATGCTGATCTCAGTAGAGTGTGGTGATAGGATGAGGGGAAATGGCCACAAACTGAAGCATAGGAAGTTCTGCACAAATGTGTGTGGGAACTTCTTCATGGTGCAGTAACGGAGCACTGGCACAGGCTGCACAGAGAGGTGGTAGTCTCCTCTGGAGATATTCCAAACTCACCTGGACACACCTACCTTTGCAACCTGGGCTAGGGAGCTGCTTCGGCAGGGGGGTTGGACTTGATGATCTCTGGAGGTCCCTTCCAACTCCTACAATTCTGTGATTCTATGACCACATCTGTGTCACAGACGTGCAGTGAAGATCTTGGCAAATTCTTCAGCCCTCTCCATCTCCTCCAATGCAACCAGTTTTGTTGTTCAAATGCAGCCTTTCTATAGTGCATACTTACAAACTTGATGACTTGTTAAAGAGAGAGATCTGTGTACCCTTTGCCTGGAAACTTCATTTAAGCTCTGACATGTGCTGATCTTGACCCTGGCCCACAGGCATGACTTCCCAGCTAGGGCTTGAGCTTGCCCCATTGCTATGGATTTGTCTGATCTGGACTTTGGGCTGAGCCTGGCTGCTGTCCCCAGCTTGCCTCATTTCTTCACTTTTAGGCAGCAGGCCTGAACTTGATAGGTGAGGCCACTGCCCTGACAGTAGAGGTAACGCAGACTCTTTCCTCGCTGCTCCCTTGAGTCTGGCCTCTTTCACATGCCGTTCAGTTGCAAGAAAAAAAATTAAGAACAGGAGATAACAGAGACGTGAAATTAGGACAGAGGTCCCTCTGAGCTATGCTGTTTGTCTAAATGCAAGTAAATGCATAAAGAGGAATATTTTAAAGTCTTTCTACCTATCTCTTCCTTTTCCATAATAATTTCCTAGTTAATGCACTGAGGTCACTAAATATGTTTGAGATAAACTGCACTTTCTGGAAAATTTCCCCAAATAATCAGGAGCAGCTAAAAGAATATTATCAGTATATTCAAGTTTCTGATTGAGCTTTTTTTGGAAAAAAGTGGCTTTGACCTTTTCTCTGCATCTTGAAAGTATTAATGATATATCATAAGTCTTGCTGTGAAGTGATAAAATTATCAGTTAAAAATACTTCGAAGCATTTCCAGAATCAATATTAACTTAGAAGGTGAAAGCTGAATCTCAGTTCCAACAAAATACGACTGTTTTCCCCACAAAAATCAAAACGAAGTTTATTATGATGAGCAATATAGCACAAGTGTACACATATGCGGATATGAACTCTATTAAGGAAAAATCATGCTCTTAATGCACTCAGCTACTTTTTAATGTAAAAGTTTGCACCTGCATAACTGTTTTTTTATAACTTGACTTGTTGATATGAATCTTTTTGCCAAGTTCAGAGAAAGGACTTGTTCTCTCTCCATGCCGACTGCAGAAGAATATTAAATCCCTGACTGTCAGGTGATTATGTATAGTTTTACCTTTGTCTAGGTTCTCCATGTGTGCTTCAAATCATTTTCACAATTTCTGTTTTAACATTCATATTGCATTATTGTAATTATTTTAAGCAATGTTTTTATACAGCTCTCAGAGAATAAGCTTCTGTGACCTCAATCTGAAATAACAATAATTTTAAACCTACTTTGAAAGGTGTTTCTATAAGAGATAGAAAATTGCACTAGATTACATACTGTAAACTAGGAAATAAAAATATAAAAATAATAGTGAAGTCTGACTCATTATTCAAATGTTAAAAAACATCACAATTAATTACCTTTGTAGCTTTTTATCAATTTATTTATTTATTTATTTTTTAATTTTAATATGTATACCTTGTATACCTGTATCAAAAGGAAGTCATAGCTCTTCCAGTAGGATTCCTGATTTATTTGGGACATCAAAAAATTAGAAGTTGTTCAATATTTTCCTTAACATTTGTACCAGTCATTCCCAATGTCTTAAACTGTGTACTATTTGAACACATCTCTGACACAATTTTTTTAAATTTCTTTGAGGTTTTTCGCTGGCATCTGAGTATATTATAAACCCAAATGGTTAATTTCGCCTTATAACTGAAGGCACCTAATAACCAAAATAAGTGCCACTTTCCTCTTTTGATGTTGTTGCAGTTAGTTTGCATATTGGTATGTGAGGAACAGGCTATGCCTGAATCAAGAAGCTCTATAGGACTGAATGTGTGCCACAGCAACTTCGCTGTATGACTTGAGCATGCACTAATTCTGTGCAGCGCCTTCCAAATAAAGCTGGGTGTATCTTCTAGGTGGGAACTACGGGTGATTAGTGTATCAGAAAAGCAGGTCACAAATTACACCGTAGTAGATAGTCCTAGTCTTTCCGTAGAGATCCATACCTTACAAGGGCTCTCTGTCACACTTCTCGGAGAGGTGCACAGCTAGATCAGGTTTCCCAGGGCCTGATCCAGCCTTGCCTTGAAAGTCTCCAGGGACAGGGCAACAACCACATCTCTAGGCAGCCTTTTCCAGTTCCTCACCAAGCTCATTGTAAAAAACTTTTTCCTCATATCCAACCTAAACCTACCCTCCTTGTGCTTGAAGCTATTTCCCCTTGTTCCATCACCATAGACCCTGCTAAAGAGTCTGTTTCCTTCTTTCTTACAGCCCTCCTTTAGGTATTGAAAGGCTGCTACCAAGGTCATCAAGCAGCCTTCTCTTCTCCAGGCTGAACAGACCATCATAGGAGGTGTGTTCCATCCTTTGGATCATTTTTGTGGCCCTCCCTTGGATGTGCTCCAACAGGTCCACATCTCTCCTGTACTGAGGATTCCCCATCTGGACACAGTATTTCAGGTGGAGCCCCATCAGCACAGAGCAGAGGGGCAGGACCCTCTCCCTTTCCCTGATGGCCACGCTTCTTTTGATGAAGCCCCTCAGCTTCCTTATATGTCTTTTATTTATTTGTTTGGCTGCTCTTTATTTGTTTTTACCTCAACCTGAATGGAGAAATTTCAAACTTTTTGCAAAAATCCTCCAATTCAGTTAAGCTCAGCAATGCAAAAAGTAAATGGTCTGAGAAATAACTTTATTGCTAAGACCAGTAGTGCAGTGATTTTCAATACAAGGATTAAGTAAGCCTTTCTGCAGTTCATACAGAGGGACTAGAGTCCATCTACCTGACAAAGAGTTCCGCATTTTTAGAAATTCAGGCTACGATGGACTCCTTTCTAATTACTGGGATAGGTAGCAATGAATATTTATGCTGTGTCACAACATGATTAGAGGATTTCAGAAGGAGTTGATGTTCTTTCTTTGACTCAAAGATTAGCTAGGACTGAGCATCGGACAAATCATGACACACCAAAAATGTGTGTGACACCTCCATGCCTCAGTCAGGTTGCATTTCCTAATTTGTGCATCGTAAGTGCTTTGAAATAGATATATGGGAATGAAAATGTTTTGAAATTGTGGCATCTACTTATTTATTTATTTATTTATGTTATTATTTTTGTTAGTGATATCTAGGGTTTTTTTTTCTGTGTTGTTTGTTGTTGTTGTTGTTGTTTGTTTCTGCTTTCTGCTTTTCTGGAGCATTTTATCTATGCAATGAAAAATTTCCCCACAGTTCATATTTCACTCAGGCACAAGAACTTTGATAACAAATCACAATTCAAGGTCTTTTCTTGTGTGAGCCATTCTCAGATCACTATATACTAACTCCACACCAGTATAAATAACACAGCCAAATATTAAGCTGCCTAGTGTAATATTTAATGAAATTCATGAAACAGATGAAACAGTGCTACAAATACATGAAAAACAATCAAAACTCCTCAGTGCAGAAGAGAAATGGATACGTTCTAGGCTGGAACATTCATCATTCCAAAAGGGTATTTCATATTCTGGAGACTGAATGAATTTTTATCATGAGCGTACTGCTAAAAGGTCAGTGCACATAAAAAAAAAAAAAAAAAAAAAAAGCAACAAAGCCACATTTCTATATTTTCACAATAATAAAAAGGCAGGAAGGTACAAAGGAAGGCAGCTACTGTTCGGAAGTTTCACCAGTTTAATGAATATCTATATTCAAATAACTATGGTATCTACATAAATAGCTAATTCACCTATTTTCTGAGTAAATCTGTATAATGTTTTCTTATTAAAAGTAGACCACAAGGAAACATGTCTTTAGAAGGAGCAAGAGAACATTATTCAGTGATTTCAGCTGTTCTTGTGTTCGTTCTTTTTAAATCTTCTTCCAGAAATATTCCCCAAGATATATTGATTTCTTGTTGAATGCTGTCAACTTCATCCACCCCACTGGGTTTATTTGCTTGCTCTGTAAACCAAAATTGCTCAGAAGCAGTGGTTGTATTTTCAGCTATACTGATGTTTTGGAGTATTTCCTTTGAGACAAAAATTGTTTTGAAATGAGCTTTCTGATTACTTTAAAGCCTCATGATGGAGTTAATCTGACAAATCACATCATCCTAATGAACACATCTAAAAATGAGCAGGTAGGTTGCAATCTCTATTCCCACAGGTTACCATAAGCTGAAGCTGCTTGGAAAAGATTGTGGTTACAACAGAGTCCTTACAGTGCCGGGGCACGGCACATTCAGAGCACAAGCTGGGCTCTCCATGTTGCAATGCTATGGTGTTTTAAATTGCTGCTCACCCAGCATTACTCCATACACTGCTGCAGCATGACATGGCATTGTGCCATAGAGGAGCAATGTGTGCCCTTTTCTGCTTCTGTGAATTACAGTAAGGCATGTTAAAATGTACTTCCATCCCTCTGGTGGCTGTTGTGAAACTAGATCAGCCAGTACCTAAACAATTCTTTGAACATTAAAAGCACTACCAAACGTTCATTACTTTTTCATGATTCCAAATTAATGTGGTAAGTAACACACTTAAGCAGAAGAAAATCCAGTAAATGAAATTCTGATGATCTGTATGGTGGAATATTTCCATTACCTGATTTTGACAAAGTCTGCAGTGCATTTTTCAAATCCTGATTATTAATAGCAGCTTTTAATACAGTGAGCAAATTAAAATGAGAAAATGATCATACTCCATTTTTAGTACCCATTGGTCTGCACTTCTTATCTCATTATTGGTGAGAGAAAATAGTTACAGCTGTTTGTTAATGCCATTATTACTATTATGATTATTAATGTGACATTATGATGTGTTTACAGACATGCTGGAAATTCATGTCGAGGGCATGGGGTGAGTGTGATTCTTCAAAGTTAATGAGAAAAGACTTCAGCATGAACTACAAGTGTGATTTTGCTGGGTATGCTGAATTTGAAACATCTCTCAAACCTGACTAGACAAATACTGAGGGTTTATAATGTACACATGTGCACCCACTTTAAATGTGATCCCAGGCTGTACTTCAAATACACTTTTTCAAGTACATGCAAAAACCACTCCTGAAGCTATGAAATTCTGCACCTGAACTAACCAGCGCTACAAGGAATATGAAGTTTTGCTTCGCTGGAATTTGTCTTGTGTTGCAATCGGGCAGGTCTGCTGAAATAGGTCTTGCACCATGGCTCTTTAGCCAGCGGATGTCTTGAAACACGAATTCTGATTTTCTGAAATTGTCCCTTCTCCTTCTCAAATTAAATCTGCTCTTTCTGGTTAAGAATCTCGGGAAATCTAGGAATCAGGCAGACAAGGTTTCCATGCTCCAATTGCATTTAATTATGTCAAATCCTGCACTTCTGCATAGCAGCTCTCACATCAGCAAATTATAAGCACATGTGCACAAAAGCTTAACAATATATTTCCTGCTTCAACATTACATGACAGTCATATCTCATTCCAGTGCTGATAAGGTGCATCATCTGAAACGGGCAAAGCTGTTTGACAAATGGGATTATGGTGATGGATTAGGCTGATGCTTGGCAAATATGTTCAGAAATCGTAAAATCTTGATTAACTCACGACTAGTAGCTCTTCTTGACATTGATAGTGCTGTCATTTTCTTGTTTATAGAGCTAGTCAGTTAAATTATTTCATTAAAATAAGAAAGATAATAATTCATTGTTAGCAGAAGTATCACCCAAAGATAGGACTTGTCAATTGTTGCTTCATTTGTGATAAATGCTCATGCTAACTGGACATGAATTCTCCTTTAAAAACAGTAATTTGGGGAACTGAACAGGATTCCAGGGCTGATAGGCATTGCAGGCATCCTGCTAGGTTACAAATGTAGGAAAGCTCACTTTCATTGCCTCTTATCTGGACAGTGCAGCTTTCAAAGGCATTTGTACCTTCTGGACCCAGAGATATAAAGTTGTGTTAATAGCTCCAGCTTTACTGCTCCAAGGCAGACTAAGGGGATTAATGGACTTTTTGAAAGCGTAACTGTCTGGCTTCATTTTGAGGAAAAGAAAACTGTATTTTCTTCTCCAAAAATTAAAAAAAAAAATAAACTCCTTAACTATATGAGTTAACTCAAACACTTCCTGCAATATGACCACTTTTCCAGCATCTGTCAGTAAGCAATTATTTTTATCTATTTCACAAATCAGTTCTACATAAAGAGATGTGTTTTATGCTGCAGATAATTTGCATAGACCTGAAAGGCCTATTTTGATACATAAAAGGCAGAGATTTCACTGCAGTCCAGCACTCTCCCAACTAGATGCCCCTACAGAGTCTGAGACCACAGTAGTATGAACAGGTGGCAATAATCTCATTGAAAACAGAAAAGTGAGAGCAAACTAGAAATAAGTGTTTAGTACAAGAGGTCTACATGGTTTGTTCTTCATCGGGCAGCAGGGCAGAACTCTAATTTTTCCATCTGGTTGTTTCTCAATGAATGTCTATAAATCAGAATCTTCTGGTTTTAAGCATTACTATGCGACAGATGCTGCTTTAACCATAACCTTCCCAAATCTACCTGATGTTGAAAAACTAAATCTACTCATGATCATGCGCATGATCTGCACATGATCATATTGTCTGGTAAAACTGAATAATGATAAATAATACAAATGATGTCAGCCAAATATGTTTCTTACTTATATTTGTAATTTGACCACTTCATGCACATACAAAATACATCAAATTCGTAATGAAAAGAAGCAGGCAATGCCCTCCATATATACAAAGAATCATTTTAAATAACATTGTGTATGAGCACATTTGTGCGTATCCTTCCAAAATACATTACTGTCAGTCTTTCTCTTCTTCCATAGATGTTGTAGCACTCTGAACAAAATATTTTAGTTGTGAATTCTCAGTCAACCAGGGAAGCTGCAAGGTGTGAACTAGAAATTTAAACTTTTAATAAAAAATTAATGGAATTCTCCATACCTAACCAATAAAGAGATGGGGAGCTAAAATACATAGTTGTATTAAATCAGGATTCCTGATTTGTGTATCATGATTTCTACCTGAAATCTCAGAGAATGAGACATAAAGTTATATTACACAGATGAGATGCTGTTCTTTTCTTACAGTCCATTAATGGTACATTTGGCACTAGATACTAACAAAGTAATCAGAAAAAAGAAAAGTAAAATTTAAGTCCCATTACTATTGAAAAGAAGTGGGCTCCATAGTTCATCAGATGATATCAGTGGTGTTTTAGCAGTTTTCCAGTCAGGGATGCCAGGGTAACAGTCAAAGGATTCAATATAAAATTTGGATGCTTATTCTGTGTTCTGTTTGCCATAGTCTTCAATGCTAGCACTTTCCACATAGCAGTAAATAAACAGAGATCCTAACTGCAGCTAAGTTCCATTAAACTGTCACTGAAAAGTGAATTTAGCCAGTCTACTGTATCAGATCAAAGTTACCAACCTTGCACATTCATGCAAGGCAATGCACAGTGTCCATTCCCATCTCTCTGACAGGCAATCTAGCTAAACAAAGTACAAACTTCCCAATATATTGTTTTCCTAAAGATAACTGGCTGAAGGAAAGGCTTATTTGCTGTTATATGAGCATTTGCTGGCAGTGTGCACACCGGCTCTTTCCAAACCCTGACACAGTCGGTCGGTTCCAGAGGGGCACAGCGAAGCTCCTGCTCTGCAACCTTCTCACACAGCACTTGGTGGGCACTACATCAGTATCCATGGTGAGGTTTGTCAGCACAGGAAAGCTAGCAAATCTCTGTTCTACAGGATGTTAATTCAAAATACTGCTTTCTGATTAGAAGTTGAAGCTGTACAGGAACCTCATTACAGCGGGTGAATCCCTTGCATATTTTCTTGGCAGCACCATAATCTGTAACAGCTTGGCTATTACTCTACTGGCATTGTGCTTTTGTTTGAGGAGTTAGCTCATTTTTCACTCATTTCTGTTAAGAACTTATCTTTCCATTAATTTATTAATTATTGCTCTATATCCAGCCCATTTTGTAATATCAGATTTTCCATGTAGTGATTTGCTGCAATTTATGTAGCTGCTATTTTCAGTGCTCAAATAAAAGGGTTTGGTTTGGTTTTTTTTTTCATTGAAAGGTTCTAGATTCTAAGTGACTTCCTTCTTTGATCTCCCCTCCTAGTATCAAGCAGATGAGCAGCAAATTACCTCTTTTGACCATAGATCATGTATCAAGAAAATATGCCTGGATCAGACTGTGGAACAACAGAAAAACAACTGCATAACACTCTTCTCATTTCAGTGTACTTCCTAACTTTGTATTACATCCCAAAAGTACATTAATGACATAAAGGATTACTTTAAATGCTGTCTGTCGCGGATGAGTGACTTCCAACACTACCTTCTAAATCTGTGGATTTGGCAAATGGAGACGAGAAGTGTATGCTGAAAACAAACCAGCTGTGAATCAAGGAATATTTCTTAGCTACACACATTTCTTGAGAAAGTATACTATCAGATTTGCTTTGTTTTGCCACAAGAGGGCACTCCCTTAATTTGTGTTACTAAGGCAAGGTCCATTACTAGAGACAAGATAGGCTTGTTCTCTATCTAAACTATTATTCCAACTTTTCATATAGATGTGCTGAAGATTTTCATTCTGCTTGTGTTCTCAGCATGCATTTGACTTACACTGAGTTACTAGGTAATATTACATAGCCGTGACAGTACACTGTGCTTCATAAACAACTGATAAGACAAATAATGGTGGGAAGTAAATAGGGTTTCACGTCATTATTTTTAGAAACAGCAGGACACCATATTAACATATGTCACTGTTCTCAGTGATGAATTAGAACTGGTCATAGTCAAAATGAAAAATCTTAAAACATGCTGCTTTCAGAACCATGAGAAACTTGTGAAAACAAGGAAAGATACATGTTCTATATTTCACCCACTCATTAATGCTTAGCTATTAGAATTTACATAAATATGCCATCATATGCAACAATATACAGCACAAGCATGGTCCACACAGAAAGTGAGTCAAGCACTCAAAGTCTGAAGATTGTCACACCCTACTTAATGCAAAACTCTGATTGTTTTGACCTACTTAGATAAGGTTTTGTGTAAAATGCTTCTGAACAGTCATCATGAGTGTACAGTATAACTTACCATAGCATATTTGTATTCAGTCCTGATATTTTATACATATAAACCTGTTTCATTTACCAGAACCAAACTGATTTTTCCCTCTCACTTAAGTCCAAATAAAATTTTGCCCAGAAAGAGCAGATGATTTTGTCCATCAAGAGTCAGCTGTGTTCCTGGGCAACCGGTAGTGCTCTGGCCTGATCCTTGCCTTCTTCTCCTGAGGATTGGCATATTTCCACTTGGATGGAGATATTTTGAGCTTTTTTCTCTTCTTGTCTGTACACCAGACTTTTTCACAGTATTCCTCCACTCTCTGGAAGTTGCTGTAACCTATCAGTTGAAGAAATTCTTTGTACCATGGTTTTGATACCTGAGGTATGTTGCTCTGCATTGGGCATGGCATTTTGTGAGGCATTTCCTCCTCGTAGTCTTTATTGAACATTTCATCTACACGTTCTTCCTCGACTATTTCTAGGGTGATTTTTCTAACAGTGTGAACTATGCTGTGTTCCACTGTCTGACAAAAATAAGTCCCTGCATCCAGCCGATGCAGCTTCAGAAATAAGAGGCCGAGGTCCATTTTGATTATTCTGTCATCTGTCTTCACCTGAAAAAAGAGATTGTTTCATAGAAGAGAGTGCATTATTGCATTACATCAGTGCTTTTTTTCTTTTTCTTCTGAAAAGTACTTTCAGGAATATAATATTAAATGTGGAGAAGCAGATTAAGGATCTGAGACCCTTTAATTCAGAGTTTGTAATCAAATAAAATATTTACTTGAAGTAAAGAAGAAGTTGAGCTGTGAAAGGAAAGCAGTCCACAGAATCTGGCAAGCATGGCAGAACAGACAGCAGAGCAGACAGCTTTCTGCTTTCCCAGCATAGGTTAGTCATTTGTGGGTAAATCACAGAGAGAAGTTAGGTTGAAACATGCAACTAAACTTCTGGATGGAAAACAAGCAGGCTTTTTCCAGCTGACCTGCCATAACTGTCCCTGTGAATGCTCTTTTACATTGTCAAATGTTTTTGAAGCAGCACTCACAGACATTTTTAGATCACAGAATCATAGAATCACCAAGGTCCAAGATAATCCAGTCCAATTGTTTACATATCACCAGCATTTCACACTAACCCATGTCCCACTGTAAAACATCCAAATGCTTCATGAGCACCGCCAGGGTTCGTGACTCTACCACCCCATGGACAATCCATTCCAGCACCTGACCACTCTTTCAGAGAAGTTTTTCCTAACATCTAACCTGGGATCTGAATGTAGGACCACTGTAATCTTGAATCCTCAGTTCTGAGTGTGGTGCTGGAATCCCCCCTGCAGCTTTTGAGAACTAAGTTATTAAATAAAGGGCGTTCAGAGATGCTAGCATGCAGGGAACACAGAGTTGTCTGATCCAACCAGCAGAAATGCCCAGCAGAATGGAATCCTCATATTTCTATTTAACAGTAAGATGCTGAATATTAGGTAGAAGTGCTTCTCTCTGCTTAGGATCATCTTTATCTAATGACTGTATAATTATTCATGTAAAATTGAATAAATATTAGAGGAAAGCGTTAAAAGAAATCCATCCTAGTAGTATAAAAATCTACTGAAAGGTTAGAGTCTGAATTTCTACTTCTGCTGCTTAGTATCTGAGGTGTTGGGTCTAACAGGAAATATCACAATATCTCATCCTCCAGCCTCCTCAGTAAAAATCCTCAGGTTTCACTAAAGACTGTGAAAGATCAGGTCTTTCTAACATAAGAATAATTATGATTAATGGATTGAGATCTTCTAGGAAAATACAAGGGAAAATACCAAATGTGAAGAACCATGTCGGGGTTTGAGACTAGGATGAAACTCAGAAATGTGCTTTATGATGACCACTTCATTTTGGATATCTGCATCTGCATGTTGCATCCTTGTTTACTTTTGTATTGAATGGCTTGCCTAGTCAATGACCAAATGAAAAAGTCTAGTTTAACATGAGATGATACAACGGGCTATACCTGCAACAAAAGTTGCTCTGACATTGACAACAGCCTACAGAGACTAGCACCCATTTAGATCTCTTCATTCTAACTGTCCATGTTCACTATCTGATGAATCTTACTCCTCAGACTCAGTCTACAGATGTCCTTGGATGAGCTGGGGTCTCATGTTTGCAGTAGAGCATAGCTGCCAGGCAGTAAGGAAAACAGTCATACCCTATGATAGTCAGAAGCTTATCTCCTATGTGTTCCCATACCCTAAATGAGGTTAGTTAAACTGATGTGTATCATGGTTGTATCAAATGGATGAATCAAATATGGTAACAGTTATGAAGCATAGAATTACCATAGAATCATAGAATTGTTTGAATTGAAAGGGGCCTTTAAAGGCCATCTGGTCCAACTCACCTGCAATGAACATGGTCATCTACAGCTCAATCAAGTACTTTTACAATTGGGCAATATACATTAAAGAAGCAGAGAATCACCAACGTTCATTTTCAGAAACCTTTGTGATGTAATGGGTGAGGCAGCAAGAATTAACAAACGCTAAGCAAGACTAACACTGAGACTGATATGTAAACTTTTCACCTCTGCAATAACATATCAAGAGAAGTGGTAGATTCCCTATTGTTTTGAGACCTTAATAATTTTAGCTGCATTTCAAATATTTATTCAGTTATTCAATTTGAAGATGCTGAACTTGTACACCAGATGGAATTACCAGGTCTACTAACTCAGTGGAGCATAATGACTCAGGTGATCATGATCTTCCCTTATACTTAGCAACTGATGCAGGCCTTTCAGTGAAGATGCAGTATTCCTATCGATGGGTGTAACTAATTAAAAAATTAGTATTTAAAGATAGTTACCTCTTCCTTCCTAGTTTCATGGGCTCGCTGGACAAACCAGATTACTTTTGCCTGTAAAGTCCGAGGGGTACACTCCAGAAGTGTGCTGTTATACTCTATTCCATAAACCAATCGCTCCTCAGTCTTCTCAAGGACTTCTCCTGGAAGGAAAAGAAAGATTTTAAAATATACATCATATATATGTCAGTTTGTTTCTGACAGTGCTTGCCACCTTGTGACTGCAGGCTAGAGTTATTTTAAATTTACTGAAATTTAATCTATATAGAATCATAGAATCATAGGGGTTGGAAGGGACCTCAAGAGATCATCGAGTCCAAACCCAAAGCAGGTTCCCTACACCAGGTCACACAGGTAGTCGTCCAGTTGGGTCTTGACTATCTCCAGAGAAGGAAACATCCAACCACATAATTATTTCTAAGTAGTGTCTGGTGGATGTCTGACATAAAACAAGTGGAGCAAACTGGGCCACGATTCCCCTAACATTATACACAAAGAAACAAATCAAGTCAGTCATTTGCTAGCAATTTGTAAAGGTGTGAGTAGATTACCAATGAACTGCTGGCCAAAGCACTGCTGAGCTGCATTTCCATGTCGTACATCTTGTCTGCGGAAGCGCCTGGAAAGGAAAAATAAAATATTTTGAGAAAATGTGTTTAGCATACAGATTGTTGGTATAGAATGAGGAAGTATTCATTAAAAACATGACGAGCTAATTCTTGGTTCCTAAAAATGTTGAGAAGATAGTCATTTATGCATTGCTATTTTATCTCATCTCAACCTATGATTTCATTTGTAAAAAAAAAAAAAAAAGAAAAAGATCCTCCAACAGCTGAGGCTTTTAAAGTTCAGCTAGACAAGGTGTTAGATAATCCCTCCTAGGTTCTGCTCTTGTCATGAAAAGCCAGATGATCTCTGAGGCCAGTTCCAACCTGGGCCTTTCAAGGATTGTAATGTTTCTCTGGTTTTAAAGAACTCAGTATGAATACATACAAGGCAGATTTATTAATTGGCACAAATAGATTTTACTGAAATTACTCATTGTAATGCCTCCTATTTTATGATGTTGGCCCATGATGTCAGAGGTGAATTTTGCTGGTATGGAAGTAGAGGGTCAACCTTCCTGCCAGCATTCCATTACATTTTGTTGCTGTGAGACACATGGAAACAGAGGGGAAGTTTGACAGCAGCACCTGACATGGAAGTGTTTACAAAACAAAAATGTGTCAGTGGTGGGTGATGCATTTCAGCAGTGGCTACAATAATATCAAAGACAAGCCATATTACAAATGCTCATGCATAGCTATCACATCACAAAATGAAGAGCATCTCAATCAGCTCATACATGCAAATCAGCAGAGTAAGCCCAAAGAGTTGTGTATACAGCAGAATATCAACTTCAGTGCATTGGAAATGGCATTGGAAATGGTGACAACGTTGAAAAATCACCAAGTTGCATCAGACGGGTCCTGTGAATGTTTTCAAAGGCAAGGAAAGAACATTGTAAGCAAGTTTGTCAGGACCTCCTGAACAAATATGAGGCTGAAGTTGACAGTTTCCTGGATTGCATCATCACCACTGACGAGAGGTGGTATCACCGCCACAAGTCAAAATTAAAATGACAATCCATGGAGTGGCAAAATGTGAGCTCACCATTGAATAAAAAGTCCAATATTGCCTCAGCAGGCAATGTGACATGCACTGTCTTTGGGGACAAGAAAGGGATGATTCTTCTGAGTTTCCAAGTACCTGGACAAACCACCAATTCTGACCACTACACCATGATGCTCAAACTTCCAGAGTGAGGCCAGAGAATACAGTCTTTCTCCTACAGCACAGTAATGCCAGGCCCCATTCCAGTTTGAAGACCATGGAACACACTGCCAGTCTTGGCTGGACTCTCCTACCCCATGCACTGTATGGTCCAGATTTGGTGCCTTTTGACTTCCATCTGTTCAGGATGAAGGAAGACGGTTTGTGTGGGCAATATTTTCCTAGCAACAGTGCTGTGAAAGCAGCTGTGAAACAACGCGTGGCCTCTGCTACTGCAGATTTTTACAAGTGTGACATGTAGACTCCTGTTCATTACTGGCAAAAATCCATAGCTAATGGTGGTGACTGTTGAAAAAGCATGTCTTGTAGCAGAGAATTTGCTCTATCAAATAGTGCTCTTGTGCTCTATGTATCTGTGGTAGTTTCCATGGATACATTACTTTGGAGTGACCTACCAATGCTAGATTTTACTCATGGCTTTTACTCATCTGTCATGTCTTAGGATTTTTCTTATTGGCATTTCACATCATAATATCATGTTAAGGCATTGGGAATTAAAGAGTTAATGCTTCAGTTCCATGGACTGCTGAATTTCTGAATTTTCTGAAAGTACCCCAGAGGACTTTGCATTCCTGTTTTCCCACTCAGAGGGATAGATAAAACCACACACAAGTTCTAAGACTGCCCTCTTTTATGCTGCTCATTTTGGCAGTGCATGCTCCCTGGCAGTCTTGTCTTCAGATTTAGGGTAAGGCCTTCAGCTTTGTACATGCTCTCTCACTTTATTAATTTCAGTTCCAATTATACTGTATTATATTGTGCTATTTTGCATTCCGATATGTTATTCAGTAAGTTAGTTTTCCTTAGATCGTTGCCACTGTTTTGTCTTTAGGTCCACCTCCCTGCTCTTTCCCTTTTACCCTTTCCCCTTTCCCAGGGTGTAGGTCCATGGGTCCCTTACCCCATTAGTCATGGAACAGGGCCAAAGCAGCCCATAAACCATTGACACTCATCATATTTCCAAACTGCAAATAGATACTGATTATTTTCTCAGTTTTGTCACTCAAATTGACTTTTGATCTAGGGGTACTGAGGGACCAACAGAACATCTTTAGTCTTTAATGATATTCAGAGTGTCAGAGCCAATGTTTTGCCATCAGTGGATTCTGCAAATTCAGCGGGGACAACATGGGGACTTCTAGGCAGACTAGGTGCTAAACATGCATGTTTCTAAACAGAAGCTGATATTCAGAGATGATAGCAACAAGGCTTTAAATAGACACATTCTCTTGCACAAATATGCATAAATACTATTCACACTAGCCTTGAAAAAACAAACAAGAAAACTTCACAGCCGTGAGGCAACACTGTTTAGTAGGACATGGACAGTTAGTAGGCATGTACTAAGTATTCTTCCCGATGAGCTAAAAAAATCCTTGTCCTGTAAAATAGAATATTCCTACAGATGTTGGAACCGTTCAGGAGAAAGAAACATTTGTTTGTTGGCATTTTGGTGGAGATGAATTAAGATACATTTACCCGTGCCTTCACTTAATGATATTTCAAGAGTAGGAAGGAGTAGGGAGCAGTGCTGAAACACAGTAAGGTGCTGGGAGATAAATGTATTACACAAACACTGACATAAGCCTTGTATTTGTTATTTTTTTCTTGGTAATCATTTCATTCAGAATTCCTTGAACAACAAACTATCACACTTAGATATCACAAAGACAATTTTTAATGACTAGCACAAGGACTGAGTACATGGATGTGTAATCTGGAACTTTTAATGAAAATTATCTGCAGAATAAGAATACAGTCATCATCACCTTCACCCACGTTTCTTTACCATTTCCCTGGGGATAGATGAGGCAAGGTCATACAGATCCAGAGAGAGAAGTCTTCATTGCAGTTTGAAGACATAAAGCAGTAGACTAAGTCTTCATGCAGAAGAAAATGTTACAACAGAGTGACATTTAAGTTAGCACCCAGATCCTTACTCTGCAAAGCGTTTTACACAAATGACAGCATATAATTTAAGGCACAGCAATTCAAGATATTTTTCAAGGCAATGTAAGTAGAAACGTAGAAAAAACAAAAAACAAGTGAATGCTTAAAATATTCTTTCGCCTATCATCTTGATTAGTGTTTTCCCTTTAGGAAAAAACACTCATCTGTAAAACGAGCTCACCCCTCGGGGTCAGGCCGACAGCAGCGCGCAGCTCCGCACAATTGCGCCCTCTGGCGGCCGGTCGCAGTTAGTGCGCAGCAAGGAGTTTGTGTTAGCAGATCTACTCAAAATGAACGGGATTTATTTTAAGATCCAAACCTTTTTCAACCTGGCTGGCGTAGTGAAGTTCACCAGTGGAATTTGATGCTTGTTTGGACCCGTCTAAATCAGATTACTGAGGTAACAGTCAGCTAACGCAGCTATTTAAGTCCTGGAACTCTCTGTTTTTCAAAGAATATTTCATTGAAGTTGAATGCAAAATAATTTCCTTCTGGCATCTAAAATATCTGCAGTATTCCAGAGCTGCTCACCTGCAACTACCATGACACTGTAGTGTTCTGAACTGCCAGCACCGGGATATGGGACTTTGGTTCAGTTTTTAAGTCTTCCTGATTAAATCCCATATTTAATTAATTATACAGGCTATGCATTTGAAAATAATTTAAATACAGGCTTTCAAAATTAAAAAAAAAAAAAAATAGTACCAGCTGTCAAACAAGGGGTTGGTTATGTGTTTTGTGTGCTTTTTTAATTTATGCTGTTCTCTATATCCTGCATATGCATTAGTTTACAGTTTTTCTATTTCATGCTTCTCTAAACATTTTTCATACCTTGCAGGTCTAAAGCAGACAGCATGTGAACAAATGGGAGCAGGATATACTGTGCATCTCCATTTCACTTCAAGGCCAGTAGAACAGAAATTAAAAGAGAGCTCTTATTCTTCTTAACTGCACTAGCAAGGGCTGCTCCTACAATTCAGAAGCCCAGCCTACATAACTTGTGCAAGAATCTAAGCCAAACTCTAAGCCAAGACCAAGCCAAATTAAGAGGTGTCTGCTCTGGAGTACGGCATCAGTTGTGTCTAGTGTGGTGACAGGATTATCACCTGAGAAGGTGATAACTCTTATAAGTTAGGGGAAAACTCCACGTTGTCTCATGAGACCTGCCCTACCTTGCAATGGTTCCACATGGATCTCAGCAGAAGGTAGCTTAAACAACTTCTGTGTGTGTGTCCTGAGGAGCACTCCTTGCCTTGTCATCTACTGCACAGTTTACACAAGCTCATAGCTGTTAAGATAGTCTGAGATTTTGGCACAAATTAAAATGAACAAAGAAAATACTATCCATTCCTTTCAATTTTATGCATTCTGTCTGGCTGTTCCCCAAGCTCTTATGTGTAAAACAAGTTTTACAGACCTTGAGAACATTCAACAGAATGTAAATCCCTTCTCCACTGCTGCAGCTCTTATCCTGAGATCAGGAGAGTGATAAGAAAAGTATTTTCTATTTTTAGAGACTGATCTGATGAATGCTAGGGTGGTAAGGCACAGGAAGGTGCCTGGGGTGCTGCCCATATCACTGAACCCTGGATAAATCCATCAGGGAACTTAGGGGCTGCTACTCTGGAAGTTGTCTTAGGTGAGAAATATGCTAAAAATGTGTAACTGATTTAAGGAGTGAGCAAGTTTCTCTTATCTTTTCATGGACGATAAACAGTCTGCAGAACAACATAAACGTGGTGCAGCCTAAGCAGGCTGGCAGGAAAGCCTTTACCCCTTACCCTCTTCCCCAGATGGTAACTGCATATTAGATAACTTACCTATTAGCATTATAATGACAGTAACCCAATTTTTACATACACTGTGGGACATGAATCTGCCTGACTCGTGTGTTCATCTTTCTTAATTTGGGGCCAACCTCTTCTCACATGGAGCAGAAAACCAGAGGCTGCATAGATGACATAGGTTTCCTACTTGGTTTAACCTGTCCCTCAGAGTAGTAACTCCAGGAGATTTATAAATGTGCTCTCATTGGCAGTATTTCTCATTTTGACTTTTTAATGCTCACTACCCAAAAAAGCCACGTTATCCAACAATTTCTGCATCCATTATCTTTTAGAAGTGCTGTGAAAATGTCTGGATTAAATTATACCTTTTATATTTTAATCATATCTTTGTTGCTGAATTAGAGAACCTGGGTTTGAGAGGGAGGGAAAGATGATAGGTATATGAGAAATCACTGCACTAAGAATGAGGGCCAGAAGCCATGAATAAGGAACTCAGAATTGAGAGAAGTCTACCCAGGGGTTGTTAAAGCACCCAAGTTAGGTTCATGATTTGAATGGGCTTCCAGAATAACCAGAATTTATAAATTCATCTAACCTCAGCTTCTGTGGACATCCTACTTCCACTGCTGGAAGTGTGTGGCTACCAGACTCTTGTTGTTGGTGGTGGTTTGTTTTATTTTAATTTTATTTTTTCTTTATTTTCCCCTAAATTCTACTGAATATGTTATTGATTTGTGATATCTTCACTGTATAAATGCTGCAAAAATATATCCCCAATGTTATAAAGAATGAAAGATCCATCTTTGCTAACCAAAAGAAATAAAAGGAAATTGAGGCTTGCTTAAAACTTTCTTCATATAATAACTAAGTAGTCATAAAAATAACTAATTAAGTAGTCATAACAATAACTATGTTTCATCCATAAAGTATTCCTTGCAATGCAGTTTATGCCTATTGCAGTTTAACCCAGCAGGTGGCTCAACACCACACAGTTCTTTGCTCACTCCCCCCTCTCTTCCCAGTGGGATGAGGGAGAGAATAATAATAATAATAAGAAAAGTAGAACTTGTGGATTGAGATTAAACTACTTTCTAAGAAAAGGAAAAGGATAACATGTATGACAAATATATATACATGCATATAACAAGTGATGCACAAGCAATTGCTCACTACCCCCCAGCTGATGCCCTGGCAGCCCTTTGTGCAGTGGAAGAGAGCGATATGAACTTCCACCCCCTTCAAAACTCCTTTCACGCAATGCCGTATGATATGGAATATCCCTTTGGACAGTTTAAATCAGCTGTCCTAATTCTGTTCTCTCCCAGCTCCTTGGGCCCTTTGCAGAGAATGGCCTTGGCTCTGTACAGAACTGCTTAGCAGGCAAATGTAAACACTGCTGCGTTATCGACATTGTTTTTCTCCTAGAATCAAAACATACCATCACATCTGACATAACAGACAAAAACAATTCTGCTCCAGCTGAAATTAAGGGAATATCCACTCCTTATTCCATAATATTTACATCATGCTCACGTTCCACAATTTCTACACATCCATGTAGACCATCCACATTACCATGTCCTCTCTTGCTTTTTTATATATATACACTCATATATTACTTCTGTGGTCTATGGTTCATTTATGTAAATTGTCCACGGTATTCCTTTGGTTCAAAACTTTGGGCTTCATCTGTCATAACAATCCATCAGTGCATTAGGAGCCTTTATTAAAGCTATTGTACAGCAGAGATTTCACAGAAAGAACCAGTTCTCACCTCTTTGCCTGCATTCCTGTGGGGTAGTACCGGGAGCAGGAGATACCATCCCAAGCACAGTAGGGATCTCGAGCTAGGCAGCAGTCGGCACAGGCTGTGCCATACATGTCACACTGGTGAAACTTCACTTGTGCTACGACTGATTCAGTTCCAACGTAGAGCTGTTGCTGGAAAAATATACCGTATATGATTAAGTTGCTTGAACTTCCAATATGACTTGTGTAACAAGTGGAGTTTTGAAGAAATACTGATTTCAGCCTTTTTGTGCACCCAGTCTGTGCCCAGAGGGAGGCAGAGTTACTCTGTAGGAAAACTGACAACAGACTAAACTCTCATGCATGAGGATGGAGGAGCAGAAGGAAATTAGAACAAAGAAATGTAGTTTGGCATTTCCTCGCTTTGAAGATTCTACTTTGTAAGCTTTGTGTTTAAACAGAGTTTTACATTTCTTTTTCTTCCTCAAGGTACTTTCCAGTGCCTCCCTCCTTACACTTCTAACACCTAACCAATCTGTAAACAAAGCTTGATATAAAATACTAATCGAAGAACATCATATTTGAAAATGTTTCAAGCAACCTCAAACTTAAAACTGGAGATATCAGGTACATTTAACTTTTGATGTCACTATATACACGTAATATGTGCACATATGAAAACACAAAGTAGCACTATGATTTATATAATCCCTCAGTGCAGAAGACATAGATAATTTTTTCTGCTACTGTACAGTCTTTTCTTATAAATTAGCTGGTCATACTTCATCTTTTTCTAAATATTTTTTTCCCCTCAGCATTAATGCTAAGAGTACTTGAGTCATCTAAATTCACATAATTTTCCTTTACAAAGCAAATGGAATGTGATCAATCTGATTCAGAAGTTGTGGGGATAATAAATTCAGAAAATAATAGCTTGAGTTTACAGGGACTAGAGAAAAATCTTGTTACTGGTGAGCAAAAATGGACTGAATACAGAAATATGCACTGCGCATATATAGGAAATGTTTTTTCACGGCACAGTTCTATGTTTTTGCCAGTCAGAAAAGGATTCCTTATGAACTCTAGACTGGGCTTATCCTAGTGGCCAAAGATAGCACAAGCTTTCAGAATGCTTTATTTTAAAATTGTTTAAAGCTGGAAAATGCACTTAGCTCATTTAACCTGGCTTGCCTATCACAAACCATGAAATTTAATCCAAACAGTTCATTCTTGTTCCTGATTACACCTCCTCTATCTTTTTAGGTTACGTATTTTAACTCTCAGAAAGGCCAGTGGAAGAGACTAGGAGCAGCTGGTAACAGCAGTGTTTGAAGACTTCTTCAGCTGAGATAATACAGATAAACAAGAACTCAATCTGATAACTAAACCTAAGATCCTTGTTAGAGGGGAATTCTTCCTTGCCTGCCAAGGCTGCAACATGACTATCCCAGAAGACATGAACAACACATTCAACGACACATAAAAAATGGAATTTTCTCTTTCATCTGTTAAAAAGAGTAAGCTCTACTGTACATCTTGGTTCATCAGAGGAGAGCAAAAAGCATCCGATATCTAGCAAACAGAACATCAAAGAAGAACATTCTTGCCTAGCCACAAAGATAAACAGCTCAAGCCTGAAACAAGCTATTTTATTATATCACTGACATGGTGAAGACTGGTGAATGTTATAAGGTTGTTGAAACAAACCTAGCAAGGAGATCTCTACAGGCTGAAAAACTCCACAGTTAAAGGAGACTAGGAAAAATGCTTGGGCTGAGAAATTGCATAACTCTTTTTCACGTAAACCTAGCTAATTTATACTTCTCTCACAAATCTAATATTAAAGATAAAATGACTTTGTGCCAGCCGTGTACATGCATTCCAACATTTAATTTTCCTTAGTACCAGGAAACTGCATGCTATTTCCAGATTAAATTAGTCTAATTCAAAAATCTGAATTGACTTATATTTCTTTGAAATCAGTGTTCAAAGCCTTCCCCCTCCTTTGCTTCAATAACAAGTCACTAAGTTGAGTAAAATTTTATGTCTGGATGCCCAATTGTCTCCCTGTCTTCTCTTTGATATTTTGAAAAAGTAGGGCTGCTTTTACTGCCTGCAGAAACATTTATTCTACAACCACTGAATAGTTTTGGCAACTCTTCTACTGCTCTCTCCATAATTTCCAGGTGCTCATTGAATTTGTGGAGTTTAGCAGCCCTCTTGGGAGTTGGGTGTAATGGAGGCAGACTACTTCCCTTGTAACATAATACCTACTTCTCACTCTTCCAGCACAATCCATTTACATGACATTTCACTGACAGCAAATAGGCAAATATCTGAAATGATACTTCTTTTTCCAAACTCCCTTCCAACTCACACTATTCTGTGATTGTACAGAACAGTTGCTTAGTTGCAATGTTAGGTATTAAGTTAGGATCCTCTCCCAAGTCATTATCAGAGAAGTTTGTCTTTCTTTTTTTCTACAAAAAAATACAAGCTGACCAGCTACCAAAACTAAAATTATCTTTGGGGCACAATCATGCCTCCTATTAATACAATCTTCCTTCTGTGTTATATTTGTTTCACTGCATTTCTGTGCAATAGATGCAATAGTTGTCTACATTAAGAAATAAGCATCCTGAGATGTTTATAATGACTCCATCATGAGATGGATCCATATGAGTGATAGGGTACAGATGAGTACAGAATTATAAATTATTTCTATTAGGAGAGAATAGAAGAAGCATTGAAGGGAGTCAGATCCAAACAGGTCTGCCTTCATTGGCAACTGAAAATATGGGACATCCAACAAGGCTCTTTTAGAACGCATATTTGCAATGGGGCTGAAATCCATATGCATTTATCAGCAAGGAGCTTTTCCTTGTGATATCATATTCACCACACTAATCCCCATTGCAATTACTCTGTCAGAAACTCATGGATCAAATTGCTTATGTATTTGTTTTTTGTGTGAACAGTACGTGTAAAACATGGAATCTGATTTAACAGATTTAATCTTAGAATTGGAAAACACAAATGCTGCATAAAGAACAGAACCAGAATTTGCAATATAGGACTGACTGTTACCAGACCAGATCTTGTTAGAGGTTATGTACAGCTATATCTCCATCTGTCTATCTATCTATCTGTCTATCTGTCTGTCTATTGTTTATAGCATTATTACATTTCAGTCACAGTTTTTTCTTGTGAAACCCATCACTTACCCTTTTTGAAGAGATTTCCATGGAAATAATAGGAATTGGAACCTGTAAAATAGAAAACATCCTTCCTTAGAAAAAAGTAATTTGTTTTGCTATGACAATAAATTAGGCAAAATAGTGTTGATGTTTATTTGTGTTTATTGCTTCTAGATACTTTGATTTTTTCTAGATTTGGATCCTACAGAACAATGTGAGGAAATTGTGGTTTTGGGAAGGACTGCTTTAAAAGAGGTTATTTAAAAACAACCAGCCAACACTTAATTCAGGATTATCAGAGACACATAAATATTAGAGTTTCCCTGTCAAACATAACATTTGCTCTTGCCAACATGGAATCGTTTTTGTCCCACATGAGCGTGAAAAGTGGAGCATTCTTTATAACAAAACATTAATTGAAGATGAGATAAAAATAACAGGAATTCTTTCTCCTACTTTTCTCTGTTGTCTCTTCAGATTTCCTGGAGTGATGGCAAAACATAGCTCCTAATAAGTTTACTGAAACACAGTTTTTTATTTATTTATTTATTTATTTTTTTGTCTTACAAGCAACAAGTCCATAATCACAGTGTCCAAATTCAGGTACCAGATTTAGATACCTCCGTTTGGATATTAGGATTTCTCTGTGGTTAAAAGTGTCTCCTAATTTATGTGGCTAACATGAGATGATGTGAATATTCCTTAAGTGAATTTCACTGCCTTAGCTTTCCACATACCACATATTGAGGTTTAGTCTTAGGTCTCCCTTAAACAAAAGGGAGTTTATCTCAGAAGGACAGATTCAATCTTTCTTGATTTTCTCAAATTATTTTAGTTTACTCGAGACCTCTTTTAAGCTTCCAGACTGAAGAGCTTTTTTTTCTTTTCATTTGTGTGTGTGTTATATTATTATAAATACTTAATTGGATATGAGGGAAAATAAATAAAATGAAATACTTCTCCAATCCAGATTCACCCTGCACCCTCTAAGTGCGTCACTAGGAAAACAATGGTTTGCTGCAATGTATTTCAGTACTTGGACACTGTCTTGATCTAAGAAAAACTTATTATTGAAGACAACTATTATGTAAAGTCTATTAGATTTTTTAAAATTTAACTGAAATATATTCAAGCAGTTTTTTATATGCTTCATATACAACACAGTTCACCTTGAATACTTGCAGCTCTTCAAGAATCACTTCTTCCATCAATTCTGTCTCTTGATTGTATATTGTAATAACTTTCAGCACAATTCCATTATCTGGGAAGAAAAAAGCAAACATTAAAATTCTGGAATAAAAATCTTGGAAGCTTTTATTTGGCCTTCAAATATATTAAATAACTTCTTCAAATTGATAATGGTTAGGAACTTATAAATACATACAGGACACACATATGAATCTTACAAGATAATCAAATATGTTAATCTGTCTCAAAGACATTGTGGCATGCTCTGTCCTATCTTGCAAATAAGAGCCAGCTGAGATATCCCTGAGATAGATATAATAGATATATTATAGATCATAGATTTAATTGGCTAGTATTTTTCAAAATCTAGGTCTGGTGATCTGCAGAAGGGACAAAGAGAGTGATTATATCTGAGAAAAAGAAATGACAGTATGAAGGGGCTGAGTACATCAAGTCAAGGGAGTATTAAGTGGTTTTAATTATAGGACATGAGTGTTGACAGTACTTATAAAACTACCAGCTATCCTTAATTTCTCACAGCAGCTCCATACTTCCAGGCAAGAGCATCAATAAATTCAAGGGTTTATAATGTGTAGTTATCTTTCTCTCAATGAGCTGCTGTTTAGCTGAAGGTGTAAATCAAAGGAAGATGAACAAAGAAAAACTGTTCTTTCAAAAAGTTGAAGACATTTTGGAATTTAGATCCTTCAGTCTATTTGACAGTATAACTGTCTCAGGAAATTAAAACACAAGAATAGCATCTGGTCATCCGACACTTCAGGTTCATCTTGTTGACTATTATTAGAGGAGTATCTTACTTTCCTTAGTATGAAAGTCTGTTGCCAGCAATGGCAAATATCAACTCCTTCTCTATGTTACTTTCAGTCATCCTTGATTTACAGGTAAGATACTTAAGAGGGAAACAATGGAAAAAATGTTCAGCAAAAGATCAAAGTGGTAAAAATAAAGGGGAACTACTTTTCAAATAGAATCTGTAAGGATATCCATTTTGTGATGAATCAGTTTAAAAAAAAAGGTTGAGTTCTGATTTTCGTAAGCAATTCTTGTTTAGTGTTGTGGTTCTTAAGGACATAGCTTAGTTGGCAATATTGGTGATGGGTGAATGGTTGGACAGGTGATCTTACAGGTCTTTTCCAGCCTTTATGTTTCTATGATTCTTTATATATTGCTGACAAATTTGTTAGTTATTCCTGATATTCACACTTCTGCTTTGAAAAACCTTCCTAACTTGCAGTTCTACCTCAAGGAAAATTCTGCTGAGCTTTAAGACTGCTTACAAATGCTGCACAGAAGGTGCTAGACCCAGATAAAAGAGGATTAACTCTTTCTAATATTATATTGCTGAGGGAAGCAGTGAGCTTTCTGATGGGAACTTTGCCAGAACACAGATTGCAGAAATAGACTTAGCGTTTCTAAAGTCCAGGTTCCTATGTTAGAATTTATTGTCATCTGAGATTGGACATCTCAAAACTAAGCAGCTGTTGGGCACCAGTTCAGCGCAACCCTGAAGCACATACTTTAAGTGTCATTAATTTCAACTTTGCTGAATAGAGGACTTGTGTACAGATATTTCAACCATAAGTGCAATTGGTAAATATGAAAAATCTAGTCACCATTATTAAATCTGCAGAAGGGACATAAGTGACATTTGACACAATGTTTTATAGACCACACTATGTCCAATGCGGAAACCATTCTGAGGCAATTTAAAAGCTTAGAATACGTGACTAGTATAAATAAGCCTTTGCTGTTCTATGAGCATGCTTCTTCTGCATGTTTTCAACACTGAAATGTGCTTATCAGAGGAATTTCATTAAGTAAAAAATAATTCACTGCATATGCTTGCCTAGTCAAAATAGTTAAAATGATCTGTATCACCACTCCTGTTGTCAACCTGATAAAATGTGAATATAAGAATTCTTGGTTGTTTTTTTTCCAAGCAGATTAGACATGAACAGTCATTTCTAGTTCTGTTTTTCTCATATTTTCTTAAGGTTTTTTACTTTTCAAGTACCATTAGAATGTGCTTTTTTCTTCACGAGCTGCTTAGGGTTACAGCAATTCTGTACTATACTTCTGTAGCATAATTTAACTTATTCACACTTTTTTTTGGGTAGGTATTTTAAAAAATCAATTTAAATGAACTCCATGTAACTTCTGAAAACAGTGTAATGGAAAGACAAGAAAACCTGGAAGAAAATTTCTAACAGTTTATTTTTTAACTATTAACTTGGGTAAATCCACCTTCCTTCCAAGAGTTGTGTCACAACCCAAGCCCAGAAGCTGTCAGGTTTTTTTTAACAGTATCAGATAGACTTGTGGACTGCAGAAAAGGAGAAGATAAACACTGGAATAAACTTGACCTGATTCTTTTGAAAACTGTATTGCTTGTGTTCCTTTCAGTCTAAATTACAGCTTAGAATTATGTTCAAATACATTATTGTGTTGTGAAGTTTCAAAAGTGTCAGAAATTGGATTAAGATTACTTTCATGGATGCTGGTGGTGCTGAATTCTGTACTTAAGTCTCTGTTCTTATTCTTTACAAATGTTTCCTACCATTATTTTTCTGTAAAATATCAGCACAATGAAGCATGTGTCTAGAATGACTACTCTCTTCTGTATGACTATGAGTGCAGATTGGCTCAGTCATGCATAGAGTTATTGTTAGAGTGGGCTATTGTAATGCTTTGTTATTTTCTGACTCAACAATTTACTTCATCCTGGAAGGTGAAAACCTATTAGATCAGTAGTATTCCTAGTTTTCTTTGTTTTACCTGTGCCAATGAACAACACATCATATTGCCCATCTTCTGCTTCCACTCTGTCCACTGCTATTTGCTTAAGGTTGTACTTCCCATCTGTTTTTACTAGAATTGGTCTTTTATGAACAGGCTTGATGGGTTGATACATCAGTGGATGACTCCTGGCAAAATGGACAGCTTCATCAGGATAGTCTTTGGTGGTAGTGTATAGACCGCCATTCACTTTGCTGGCACACTGAAAAAACAGAAAACACAGATCATCCTGCAGGCTTGCCAAGTAAATTGTCTGAGACTAGTCTTGTTCACAGGGGTGATGACAAGTCTATAAAAAACCTGGTATTAAAATAGGCACAGAAAAACACTATAGGATCTGTGACTGTGAAGCCTGTGCTTTATGCATGTATGGATTATGAATCATGAGAAATCAGTCAAGGTGTATTAAAATGCTGTGCAGAGCCTTGTCATTCCCATGTTTTATAGACTCCTTCCTGTCTGGCATAGTAAGAGCAGACTAAATATTGATGCATTCAGATTTTGGCCAAAAAAAAAAAACAGCATTTTTTAATTCCCAAATTCATAAGTTGTAATCAAAATGGCCATTGGCCATTGACAGAGGTAGGAGAGAGGGCTTTTCCAACCCAACAGAGAGACAGTCATGTAAAGACAGCAGGGTTGTAATTCTTGAAAACAGTCTCTAGTCTAGTTGCTTTGTGATTGCAAAATACTTTATCATGAGAAACTAAGCACAATTGAAAACGATGCCAGCAGGAACAGTAATTCTTCATCTCCTTACTGTATTTAAACAGTATTGAATTTTATTCTAATTGCTAACTCATGAAAAAGTATTATATATCAGAGTTTAATATGAAATACCGGTGTTTACACTGATCAATCTACCATTTTGTAAAGCAAATACAATTTGTGTGAATGATTGATTAAAAGAGGCTTATTCTTTTGGTCAAATGTGTGCAATTAGAGGTAATTTAATGTGTTATACAGAGAGGTTAATTTCAAGATGCTTTGCAAAGGATACAGTGTTCCTTAACTGCACATAAATTCTACAATTCCACTTTGGTTCATGATGTCTAATTGGAACCATTTATGATCAAGCTGGAAATATCTCAGTAACCATTTACTTTCTCCAAATATTCATAAGGCAGTGTGGTTTTAAGAAG
Source organism: Callipepla californica brunnescens (assembly GCA_023055505.1). Classification (NCBI taxonomy): domain Eukaryota; kingdom Metazoa; phylum Chordata; class Aves; order Galliformes; family Odontophoridae; genus Callipepla; species Callipepla californica. The sequence goes on from JALIRH010000001.1 coordinate 6,934,356, forward strand.
CATTGCAAACAAAGCCACAGTAGCAGCATCTCCCTGCTTAAATTGGACCTTTTCAATCAATAAAATGAAATGAAGTACTCTTTGTTTACCAGAAACTTTAATTTCAAACTTGTGACCAGCTATAATTGACAAGAACAAACTCCTACTCTTCTCAAATGAGGCAATGGCTGTTTTCAATTTTTGGGCTTAGCTTCAGGAAAGTATTTGTTCAGTGTTGACTTTAAAGTAATTGCCTAATCAACCCAGTGATGGAGTTTTACTGGCTGTTTACAATAAAGAGACAGAGCAGGAGCCTGAAGACAGGCTAAGCCTCTGCTTTCCATGCACTGCACAGCATATCAAGTGAATAGGTATTGTCAACTTCCCTTTGTAAAGTTCTAGTCTTGGAGAGATTTAATAAAAATAATCCTTCACAGGCTTTTTGTTTTTAATTAAATAAAATCTAGTAGTCTAGAATGGAAACAGTATATGCTGCAAAAATAAACAAACAAACAAACAAACAAATGACAACCAAAATTTGGTATTGATATCAGCACAATTATAGTAGTCAAGATGGTCAAATTATTCATTTGAATCCCAGATAGTCTCTTTTTTTAACATCCAATTCTATATTTTGACTTATATCTCTAACTCCAGGTGAAGAAGACATAAGCAATAATTTAAAATGAGAGAGGACATGCATTTAAAATCAGAGTACAGAGGGAAAATTTGTACTGGCATGGACTAGATAAGCTAATAGGCCTTTTCAGCTCTCATTCCTGTGATTTGGGGATAAATGTTTACTTCTGCAAATGATTGTATTTAGTACAAAAGAGAATATTGATTCAGTTAGAGAAGGAAAAGCAACACTGAAAGTAAGGCTCCAGCAACTGTTTATTCACCATTAACCTCAAGAGAGTGAGTTCCTAGCCTGTGAGAAGATAAAAGAGATGAAATGTGAAAACTGTGTGGGTTTTAGCCAAACAGCTATTAGAAATGTCTTTGCATCCCACTGAGTCAAAAATCTGCACAATACTGACACGTTAAAGGGTAGATTTTCAGTGACTGTAAACAAAAGTTCCTTTGTAACAGATAACAATTGCTGTGGGTGGGTAAGTAGCGGTATTCCCAAAAGGCATTGGACAAGAAGAAATACAGGTGTTTCTCTCTGGGTTATCCTGGCATTGCTTGTTGTGGGACTTACAGCAGGAAGGGGAAGGTGAAGCAAGCCCTGGATCTGTGAAATGATGATGGATCCCTGTGACGCAAAGGGCACCCATGTGCAACACTGATCTCCTCACCCTCTGAGGTGGGATGTGAAATCCCTGTGCTAAGAATATGACAAAAATAGAAACTTCAGAAACATTTAAAAGTAGATGGAAACAGTAAAAGAGTTTGAGGTCAAGATTACATTTGTATAATTACAGAATTGCAGAATGGTTGATAGTGGGAGGTCGTCTTGTACAAACCCCTGTTCAGGCTTCCACACTCAAAGCCAGTTGCCAAGGATCATTGGGGTATCAATATAGGAATTAGGAATTCCTTGAAGAAATCAATTACCTTTCTCTAAGTAACAAGTTCGTGATTTCCTTCTGAACTTGTTCACCAAATGAAAAGTCTAGATGGCAGGCAGGAGCTCACTAGATGACATCACCTATATATTTGCAAAGTACGTTATAGCAGATGTCAGATGAATTGGATTTTAAAAATACATCTTGTGTCTTATTTCCTCACTTGCTTTGTTTCGGGATAATATAACTATGGCATCTGAATGCAGTATCTGATCTACCTTCTGGAGGTGCCTCTCCATTGCCTGAGATCTTGGGATCTTTTTTGTAATGAGTGGAATGCAGTAGTGGAATGCATCCTCAGCAAGTTTTCTGATGAAACTAAACTGGGATATGTTGTTGATCCCCTGGAGAGATGAGAGGACTTGTAGAGGGTCCTTGACAGTCCAACAAAGTCAAATGCTGGGTGCTGCACATGGGACAGAGCAATGCCAGACACAGGCACAGACTGGAGATGAGTGGCTGAGAGCAGCTCAATGTGAGCCAGCAGCGTGCCCTGGCAGCTAGGAGGGCAAACCACTTTTCGGTGCATTGAGCACAACACAGCCAACAAGTCAAAGGAAGAGATTCTCCTGCTGCATTTAGTATTGGTGTGAATACTTTGAATACTGGGTGCAGTTCTGAGCTCCACAATATAATAAGAACGTTATGATCCTTGAATGAGTCCAGAGGAGAGGAATAAATCTTTCAATACTGTTTAAAGGTATGAGGAGAGGCTGAGGACACTTAAGTTGTCTTGTTTGGAGTAAAGAAGGCTGAGAGGTGACTTGACTGTTGTCTGCAATTTTGTGGGGAGAGGATATGGAAGGGGAGGTGCTGGCCTCTGCTCTCTGGCAACTGATGTCAGAATGGAAGTAAAGCAGCACCAGGGGGAGGTTCAGACTACTCACTAAGGAAAATTTCTTTACTGTGAGAGTAGTCAACCTCTGGAACAAGTCTTCCTGGTGAGGTGGTTGATGCCTGGTGCCTGTCAGTGATCAGGGACCTCATTAATATGCTTTAACTCTTGGTGAGCCCTGAAAGGTCAGGCAGTTCTTGGAGTTGAGGATCTTACAGGTTCCTTCCAACTGAACTTTTTCTTTTCTTTCCCTTTCCCCTTTTCTTTTCCCTTTCCCTTCTTCTCCCTTTTCTTATATCTTCAGGATGTTGAGCCCTTAACAAAAAGTTCTGAATTTAGGCCCCAAAAAGATTTTGAAAAATCTTATATACTTAACTCCCCTTTTTTCCTCTGGGATCTGTTTTGCTAGTGCTTGATAAAACCTATTGCAACGTCATTCCAAATTTTTTCAGAAATGTTTTTATATATATATTTAATTAAATATGTTCCAGACTGTGAAGTCAGTAAGATTTTGCAGTAGTAGCATTTTCTTTTTCCATATGCTCATTTACATTTACAAAAAAGTGAAAAATAGATGGTACTTACTGAACCAGGTCTAGGATAAGGTACTTTCCCTTCATATAGAGCCCAGTGGTATTCTGGTCCTTCTTTATGAGCGTATGGTCCATTAAAAGCTGCTCGGACACTTGCCATATGGTAAACACATATAGCATATCCTCTAAATATATTGCTATGAAGTAAAATTCAAAGATATTGTTAAAACAATATGCCATATCTGCCATGTTACACAGGTATTACATAATTAAAAACAAGTCTCACTTCAATGGTGTTCGGGGAGAAAAAATACTTCATGTTTCCTATATGCTTTTCTTGTAACTACTATGTGCAACATTCTCTATAAAATATTTAGTATATTTATGTTTATAATTTCTCCAAGGAAGCTCAGTGCTTTTATCTCCAAATATCAAGATGATCACAGGCTCTAAATTACTTGTTTTTAAACAGAGAGAAACGGCAGGGAACTTATCTCAGGTATCGTATGTCTTTTTGCGTTAATGTGTGGGAATGCTAGTCAAATTTATTCAAACATAATGACTAATATTTGTAGATCAATACATATACAATGTTTTTTTCTTTCATATTTTATATGTTTTACCCTCTTAGTTCTGGAAAAGCAATTCATTATTTTTTTCATGAAGCATCAATGCTCTTCGCAAAATAATTCTCTCTGAAGTCTCCTTAGGGTGATCTAGATAATTTTAATTAGGTGTCCATCTCTTCATATTGGCATAGAGAGCCAGCAAGGAATGATTGGTGCAGACTTCCTTAGAGGACTCAATCTGTCTCTCCTTTTTCAAAAATAATGAAGGATAAGAGTGAAATACTAGCAACAGCACAGCTGCTCCTCTCTACCAGTTATATCCTAAAGTTAGGTCACCAAGAAATGATCTTGCGCTTGGCTTATGCTGAAGTGGAAAAGGAGAGCACCTTCAACACCACAGCTAATGTTATAGGACTTGTTTAGAAGTCAATAGAAATTTAAGCTACTATCTACTTAATACTGAGCTATGCTGGAGCTTTTAAATGAAGAGAGGTGATTTTCATAGACTGCTCTTATAACCATTCAGGAGTAAGTACATGTTGGCACTAGAAAATTATCAGAGAAATACTTAGTTAATTCATGTTTTCTGGAAAACAGATATACTGAATCACAATATGAGACTTCAAGCCACCAACACGAAGTTGAGTTTTTATGTTAACAAGAAAGACCACTGTAAGTAACTGTTTACTATGTATTTTCTATGTGATATTTGTCATGCACCTTCTGTCTCTTCAATAGGCTGCTCTAACATTCCTCTAATGCTCCTATTATTTCTTCAAGTTTTTTACCTTGTAGTGTTGAAGAGGCCAAATATTACTGGATTTTTATTATCACGAGTTTGCAGCAAAAACACATCCTCTGTAAAAGAAAAATGAGATGTCATTGATAGCAAACTAATTTTCAAAAGAGAAAGTTAATTGTTTGCTCTTGGGGTAATCTTATTTAACTTAAATATGCTATTTTTTACTGCAGATTTTAGATGGGTTCTTTAAAAACAACACAATGAGTAAAGCTGTATTTGATGACAACCAACTCCATCTGTATATTTTCTACTAATGAAAACATGTACAGTATGAAGTAAGATGTATTATCATGAAGGTACATATTTTTCTATGATTATTTTAAGTTTATTGCAGTTTAGGGTATTTACCTAATTCATCAAAATGTGTATCAATTCCATTTCTTCCAGGCACAGAACAAACTAGTCTGGTTTTGAGGAAAGTGCTCCATTTATTCACAAGCATTCGCTGTCCTCCCATATCATTCTGTATAAAAACAAACAAACACACTGAGTTAAATAACTCTAGAAGCACAAACATCTCCACTGAATTAGTTTCAGTGTATCTCTTAACATCAAAAGCATCCATTTTCAAACCATATGTCCATTACTAGTGTAACCGCTTTGGAGTTGGTTTTCAAGAAAGATTGCACTGATCAAGTCTAGGCCTTAAAAGACTTGTGGATTTGAAAGATTTCTTTTTAATTCTGTATTGCGTCCATGTCTAGGTTAAATATACAGCTGTTGTAAACCTCTTTTTGGTTAACTTGGATGTAATGAGTACATTAACAAAATTTAGCTCCGCTTCAGCACTCATTGTAGGGTTTAATGAACATTTTGGAAACTGAAGCCTTGAATCAGTCTATACAGCTGGTACATCTGGACAAGTCTGAGGCATGTGTCTATAAGGTGTTCTAACATTTTAACAATTTTTCAGCAACTTTAATTCCTACTTTACTATGGCTGACACTTTTTTTTTTTTTTTTAATGTTAATAAAATGGTGCGTTTAACTCTACACAGTAATCAGACTTTGTAAGTTTGTGTAGCCTTCTCAGTAGCTATGGACTTATATTTAGGTAGACTGTGTAGCTGCATAGTGAAGATTCTATAAGAGATGAGGAAATCTATAATGGATTTCCTCATCTTCACACTGGCATCTCAAATAATAATAACAACAACAACAACAAAAAACTCTTTTTTCCTTAGCAAAGTACAGATATATACAAGTAAAACCTGTTATAACACAAATGAAAATGTTAAAGTCAATAAAAAAGGCCTGCTCTTAAATCAGTAGCTAGATCTCAGGGTTTTTTTTTACATTCATGAAATCAAATCTGAAACTACAGTTTTCTGAGTGTAGGCTGCTGAGGTAAAGTCTGAATGATAAATCATTTGGGGTTTTGGACATGTGGAGAAGAAAGGTCTGTGGGATTTTGGTCTAACGCCTGGCTAGAGATGTGACATTCAGTTCAGTGTATTTCAGACTTCAGGGAGCTATCAAAATAATCTGTTCTGACATCTACCAGAACATAGGGCAAAGAATTTGGCTTCAGGCCTTGATGCGTTGTTGAATTCAGAAAGCCAACTGCCTATGAGAATGATAATGTCTTAGGTCCCTATTTTGTACAATGTATACTCTGTTTAAAGTCATATATGGACACATTTCAAGTCATTTTAACAAGTAGTATGTTGGTGAGCATATGAGACACATAGTATATTTTGGGGTGAAAGAACATTTTTAACTTGTATCTTGTTCTTTGCCCATCAGTTTTAGGAAATTACCTTCCACAGCAGGGAAGGAACACAATTTCAGAAATGAAGTTGGATGCTAAGAAATATATTTTTTCCTCTTTTCTAAGCAATTCAATCCTTTGTTTTCATTTCTTTTTCCGCACATTCTTCCTTAGAGGATGTTGAGAGGAACAGGAATGATAGATTAAATGAGAGCATTTAGCTATTATTTAGAAAACAGTCTATAGATGCATCAAAAAGTGATATTTGAAATTTTCAGAATCCCAAAACAACAGAACTGTGAATTTGGCAGGGACTTTTGGATATTTTTCCGTCCACTTGGCCTGCTAAAGTGTGTCATCTACAGAAAGTCACTCAGGACCATGAGTAACTTTCCATAACCTCTCTGTGCAACCACTTTAACACAAAAAAACATGTTTTCTTATGTTCAGATGGGTATTTCAGTCTGTGTCCATTGCCTCTTGTCCTATTGAACTGGCTATGAAAGGATATATACAACTATATCTGGTTGTATAGCTGTTAACCCTGCATAAATCCAATTCAGTCAAGTCTACTTGCTGACAGAGCAGGAAAGTGAGAGGAAATGTTAGAGAGAACTTGTGGCTGAGCTTGTGCTGTCAACAGAAGTATGAGGGGACAATTAACGTCAGCTGTGACAGATGCAGAAAGACCTGCAGATAATACCAGGGACGATATAGCCTTGATTTGAATTGAGAATCTGTGATGGTAAATAACTCCTGTGGGGAACTATTCTTACTGCTACCACATATCAGCTCAAGGAGAGATGGAACTGAATAACCAGGTGTCTGAACTTTACTTTCCTCTCTCAGGGAGAATTTGTTTCAAGACCAAGTTTTGGGTTATTTTTGAATTTTCTAATATTTGAGGATGTTGAGAAGCAGAGTTTTCGTCCAGATTTGCAATCTCATATACTTTATCAGAAGCCATACTTACCTGGAAGAGAAGGGAAAAAGAAAGGAGAATGTTTTTCATTTTTATTTTTCTGCCCATTCAGTTTGGGTATTAGAAAAAGGATCTTACCACACACACACGACCCACTCTGGTATAAATGGCATGAGTGCTTGTCTCAGCCTCTACTGCTTTTTCCGTAAAGAAGAAATATACTTTGTTATCATCGTGGTCTTCATTGTCAGGAATCATGTACGAGCCAACAAACTTTGGTTCTTCAAAAGAAAACAAAACTGAATTTGGATAAAGTTCATTCTAACGTTCTTTTACTTTTTCAATGCTTATAATCAACTGGTATCAAAGGATTAAGAAAAAAAAAAAAAAAAAAAGAGTCCTGGATTTGTCAGTCAGAGAGCTACCTGAGTATAACAGGGTGATGTAAATAAGTGTATATCTATAGAATATGTGGAATACATTAGTGTCAAACTATTTTTATCAGTCTGATTCACAAGTCAGTATTACTTTTAAGTGTGCAAAAAAGGTCTCTTTCCATTACTATTCTCTGGGGGTTTACATACTTTAATTTGGATTAGGCTAAAACCTGGCACTGATATTCACATAATAATCTCTGATTCCACGTGAAACAGGAATAGGAATGCTAACTTTGGAAAAACAACTTCTTAGTTAAAGTTCAGTTAGTAATTGTTACATGAACACATATCTTCATAGACAGAAGACACATCGTGTATTTTTGTTATGAAATAAAATCAAAACCTTCTATGATTTTCCCACTTTCATATTTTGCTACAGAGTTGAAGCCTAAGTACAATCTTCAGTGTGCACCCCAAAACTTTTAACCCCAAACCATAGCAAGCTGTGAATGATTTAATCTGAGAATTGTAGCAGATTTTTTACAAACTCCTTAAGTGAGAATGTAATTAGTTCATGCAATTAATACAATTTTTTAAGAAGCAGTTGGTAATGTAAAGATTTTCTAAATTCTTATTCTTTATGAAAAATATTGCTTCAAGTTATGACTAGAAAACTTTTGCTTTTTTAATTTTCTGAACTGCTTTCCAATGCACATTTAAATACATTACAGATTTAAATTTCAAGTAGGGTGTAAATTAAAAATGAAGTTTGAGGCCACAGTACAGAGGATACTATTTTTAAAGGAAGAAAAAAGAGCAATTTAACTTCCATATAGAGACATTTATGTGGTTGTTACTACACGTTAGCTAAATACTGAGTTCAGCAAGAATCTAAGTATTGAGCTTACAGTGGATATCACAATATTCTAAACACGCTTTTATGAGATGAATTCAAGTATGATGTCATATTCACGCAGGAAAAAATACATGAACTTCTCTCTTCTGATTCCAGAGAAAACTGCCCTGACATTTGAGAGAAAAAAAAATATGCCCTTTCTAGCTATGGTCATTGAAAAGATGATGCACACCAGATGTATCACCATAAAAGGAAATTATTGAATCTCCTTGCCAAACATTAGCTGTAGGGATGTCACTGGTATAATGAAATATTGCACAACTTTTGGAGCAAGAAAAATTGAGTCTGGCAATTAATTGCAAGGAAATTTCAGCACTTTGAAATTCAATTACATTCCATGCTGAAGAGTGTGAAGTATTTTCTAAGTTCTCCAGTATAAGAATTTTCTCAATGTTTTTCTTGTACAATAATTTTGTGTTTTTCTCCTAATAACCTGCTTTAATTTTTATTTCATTTAACTGTTTGATCATTTCATTTTTATTATTCTGTTTTGATTCATGTCACCTCTTCAGCACAGAAGTCAGCAAAGAGTCAGCTGTTTGATTGCAACATAAAGGTGAAATGACCACATATATAAGAAAGAGCACTGTAATGAAATTAGAAATTCCAATCAATTACAGTTTTTTAGAATATTATTAGAATCATATCTGGTGTCACAAAATAATGTGGAATATCTAAAGTATAAGTTGTAAGCACTCTTAAAAGTGAAAAATGAAGGTTTTTGAATCTTTAATTTCTCAAATGTAATATGTAAAGTGTTCAGTTTGTTAATTGTAGCAGGAGATTAATGAAAAATTTCATGGAAAAAAAAAACAAAAACAAACACTTTAAACACATTTCTCCCCAATGAGACATACACATGCAAGGATAACATCATTTAAATTTCTTGTTAAATAAATTCATCCAAAGCACTACTGTTTCCATGTTCTTTCTTTTCCTATTTTCTGTACCTTTCAGCAGGCGCTCACTATCAGGTTCAGTTCGGAGATGTGCCATACGATTCATAGTGCGAAAGATAGCGGCATCTCTTCCCCAGTAGTCACTGTAGAGACCAGTAAAAAGTTCACCACCTGTAGACCACATATTAAACAAATAATCAATGAAACACATTTGATAATGCTCTACTTTATAATAATATAATTTTTTTGAAGATCATGGACACCATATTATGAGCATGGTTCACTATTCTTTTCTCAAAAATAGATGAGAAAGTTACACGAAATCTAAAGGGTTTATAGTCATTGTTCCTATCAGCACTGTAGCACTTAAAGTTGAAAGAGCAGAGGTCAACAGTTTTAAATTTTGTTCAAAAGACAGTATCTTTGGAATAGATTTGCACACAAAAAAATGTGAAGACATTAAAATAACAACCACATCTAGTACAATAACATCTGTAACATCAAGCACCTAAGTACAATGATCTCACTCTCAATTCAGCTGCTGCCTGGCCCTAGAAGTACGTACTCCTTGTCGGCACATAAGATTTCACCAGAGCCATGCCTCTGATGTACAGTTTGCTTCTGAGCACCTATAGATGCACACTTGTCTTGATAATGAGGCGTAGAGAGTAATTTGGTCCCAGAACTGGATGCAGGGTTTATGAGTGTTTTAGAGATAAATTTTTCTCCCAAGCTGAAGAGATAAGAAGCTGTACATGCCAGTTTAGAGTTCATTTTTATAAAGAAGCACAAGTTTTATTAGGCTGAGTTGTTTTTCCCATCAGCCTGCAGGAGCTGTTCTTCTTTACCTGGGATAGCCACAGCTAGGTGCATCTTGCTGGATGAAGGACTTAGGTGTTCAGAGAACAAGCTAATGGATGACCCTCAGAGGTCCCTTCCAAATCCAGGGCTTCCATGATTCTAAAGAAGCCTGTTTTTCTCTGGCCTAGCAATAAATTGTTTTCTTGTCTATGAGCTATTCACCAGAGCAGGGGCAGGACCTGAGATCTCTTACATTCTGTACATCTGGTGGTGAATATCTGCTGACTAAATTACAGAAGAAAAGGAATTGATTTTCAAAAGGGCATTTATGAATTAAGCAAGTGTAGTGAAATATTATAAAAATATACTGAATGCCAGTAACTTTTGGAAATTTATATATCATCAGATATAACAGTGAATATATAAGCTCAGAAATCTGTCCTATCACTGTCTGGGTCATATACAACCAGCAATAACTCCATTTCTTCTTTGCTATGCATGGGTGCAATTCCCTATAAACTAATCAAGAATTAAGAGTCATTCACTTCATAACCATTTGGAATTAGATTATAAATTTCTTAGGTCTAAATTTAAAAGTTGAAAATGTTGGTCACTAGGTGGCAACATTATGTCAGAAAACAATGCAGCCGGTGTTAGACTGCTCAAGAAGAAGGAAATTAGTTATTTCCAGTTCTTGGCTAAACTGAGAGGAGATTTCAGTGGCACAGTTTCCTACTCCCTTATCAAAACAAACGACTCGTCATTTCAAATAACATTTGTTGGCATTTGTAAAGGATTACAGCAAAAGCAAGAATGTTGCTTGTTGGTCTCCCTCAGTGTGTGAAATTTGTTTATTTTAAGAGATATATATGAATTTAATGGTACAATAACTCTAAATAATGATTCTGAACAGTTTAGAGTAGTTTGGCAGCTGGGGCTGGTTCAGAGACCTCTGCTGAGCATAGTTTTCCCCTAGGCTTCACCTTATGAAGAATGGATATTGCGTTGTAAAATACATGGTGGTAATTCAGTGTAAAATATTGGCAAGTGAAATTAAAAGTAAATATAAATTATAGCACCAGTAGAACTAATAGAAAACTTTACTTAAACAAGAACAAAATAAACCACAGAAGTGCTTAAACAGAGCTCACCAGTGTCTGAATAATGTTCCAAGCAAGCTTTACAACCCTAATTAATGAGTTACATTAGTCTTAAATTCTCCTCTAAGAATTCCACTGGAAAATTTTTGTTTTCTTTTTGTTAATTTTATCGGTTATATTTATGTATAATAAAAATGAGGCTTTTGTTCATTCAACACAGTAGTGTAGTGTGGAAAAAGTATTCCTGTAAGATAGACAATTCTTCAAATTTTGCTATTGAACAAGATTAACAGTTATACATCCAAACATTCAAAAGGGAGGCTATTCATTCTACTTGACAGAGGTATCTGTCAAGAGGTATTGTCTACTTGACAGAGGTATCTGTATACATAATTATCTGCTGGTATGTCAGCCTACATATACTGGGCAACTTGTTTTACCTCTGAGATTCCCTGAGAAACAAATCAAAGACTTGGATGGATTTTGTTCCATGGATGATAATTTACAGATACAGAAATTAAATCTGATTTTTATAATGAAGTATTTCTAAGTTAAACATAAGACAAGTAACAATAGTGAACAGAAGGCCTAGAGAGATGAAATAATACTGAGCAGTGTGACAGAAGCATATTAAACATAATTCTGAGATTTTTCACACTTCGACATTAAGTGGATTTTCTCTTTTCCTGTTCAATAGACCTTTGCCCATGACCTTTAAATGAATGTTGTAAATCTTTAATCTGCTAGGTTTTTTAAAGTGCTGACTATTTCTAGTTTTAGAGACAACTTGAGGTTGTGTTTTAAAAATCTTAGCACAATTTCTATTTTTTTCTCCTCTGCTGGTACTGTGTATCAGCTCATGTTTGCCTTAGTTGCTAAGAGTTATACTGCTGCACATCACTGAAAAACCAATGTCTTTCAGTGAAAATCAGCTGCAAATTGAGTGATTTCACAGTCCATTGCCATTCTTCCTCTTTTCCAGTCAAACTGTAGCATTCAGTGAGGAACTATATACATACATACTTGACAAATTAATGGCCACAGTTAAGTTTAATACAGCCTGGTTACTCCTAATGAAAAAAGAATGAAAACTTGATACAGCCCAGGGTATAGTTGGCTTTCAGGGCTGTGAGGACACATTGCTGGCTCATGTACAGCTTCCTATCCAGCAGTATCCCCAGGACTTTTTCAGCATGGCTGCACTCAACCTTTTCATTGCCCATTTTGTATCGGGAATGGGAATTGCCTTGACCCAAGTGCAAGTTCTTGGATTTGTTGAATCTCATGATGTTCACCTGGTTGCACTGCTCAAGCCTGTCTAGGGTTGTGATTTCAGTGCATATGTGTACAATCATAAAAAGTTATAACTATTTAAAGATGTGTCAAATTAATGCACAGGATAAATATATATAAACATACATGTATATGTAAAGCATTAGGAGTTGTATTTCTTTTCACTAAATTTATGTCTATTTATACTTCCCATTTCTAATCCATGCAAAATGCTTTCCATAATGTGCAAAGTTAAATTACATACAAAACCAAGAGTCTGATTTTGTTTTCCTGCCTGTGAACTGCACTCAAATTAACTATATAAGGAATAAAGGTACTCTGAGCTGAAAATATGATGGGTTAAGTACTTTTCTGTTTTATTCTCACTATATTCATACTACATCCATCTTCCATTGGGCTCCTAATAAAGAACTTGTCTTTACAGTTTTTAATACAATGGCCCTACAGCAAATCAGCTTCAGCCACTGTTGAGGTCTCTATTACACAGAAGTCCCCAGACTGTCAGGTAATTCTGAAGTTTTATGTGCTCTATCCATAACCATTAATTTTAGCACAGTAAGACACACAGTCAGATTTTTAGCAAATTAAACTTTCACAGTAGAAAACTACAAAATCAAAATAAATTAGCAATTGTTTATCCTGTAAACTTTCTCACTATGTTTACTTCTTCTGTCTGTCACTCAACTGCTGTCTTCTGTTCTGAGTGAAACTGATTTATTTTTAGTTCATTGTCTAAAGTAAATGAAAATACACAAAGACATGAAACTGCTCTAGGATTGCAAATAACAGAAACTACCAGAATGGGTTCCCTGGATGGGAAGTTTATCATCACTTGTGAAATATTTCAGGTAACAAAATATAAACATAAGCTAATTTCTCAACTTTCAAGAGGCAGTGTGATCTAAATTAATCTGTGTGTGTGATCAGATAGCAAACAGTTATGGCTATTGAAAACAGATGGTAGAGTGCATTCCAAATAATTTTATATATGCATATATAAAATTATATATATAATATCTATCTGTAGTTTATTTAAATATGCACCCATCCAACATCTGTTCTGTTTCCTGATAGCAAGAATAAATTGTTAAAAGTTAATCGTTCGTAAATTGGTGAATTCATTACAAGCTACTTTATCATTGGGTCAGATGACCTGTAATAAAACTTTCAGCAGCATGGGTACATAGTTTTAAATCCAAGTCATGAACTATTGTTCTCATGAAGTGAGGATTTTAACTGGTGTTGAGATAGGAACATGAAGAGACACAGCACAAGAGATTCTCTTTCTTTCTAAATTAATCTAGCTAAATCTGGCTCTAATTAGGGATGTTGCAAATGATCTTCAAAACAGAAGAGCATTCAAATTTTTATCAGAAGTAGACAGTTTCTTTGTTAGCTTAATCCTCACCATTAATCAATAGCTACACTGGTATAGATTGCTGTGTCAATGTAAGTTAGATCTGTTTTTTACAGAGGTGGAAGTAGATTTTGGATTGTTTTGTTAGGAAGAGAAGGAAGCTGATACAAAACGCTTTGGTAAAAGTTTTGCTTACATCTTTTTCAAGGACATTCACATCAGCAAAGCCACCACAAGATGATACCAGGGTTGATCTGAAGGAATGAGCATCCCTTCCTTTCAAGTGCATTGGGCATTAGATATATCAGTCAAAATTTTGAGAAGTCAGTTAAAAGATTCTGTGGTGTTAAACACGTTTGCATCCTTCTTCCACCTTTTTCAAGTGGATACCTACATAGGCAATATATATATAGTCTATAGTCTAAGGAGAAGTGTTTGTTTTAATCATTCTCTAAGCTGTATGCCTCTGGTTATTATAATATAGTAAAATACATGGAAATAACTTCTTTAGGATGTTTTTCTTAATTGCTGGGAGTGCTTAAATCTAATAGAACTATAAATAAACATAATAAACATGTTAAAGAACTTCGTTTTGTTAAGTTTTAAGATATTCTATGATAACTTGATACAATAGCATTTCCACTGGAACAAGGAAGCACCGAAATATCTTTCTCAGATCGTATTAGTCTTAATGGAGGCATGAAAATTTGTCTGTTTTTTGAACATGTATCAGTTATTTGCTAAGAATATATTATATTCCCTTTAAACTTAACATACTACAGAAGTTACAGTATTGTGAGATCGATCTTATAAGTCTTTGACTGGATGTTCAAAACATATAATCATTTAGAAAGGAAAGGCTTATTTAGTGAATTACTCATGCAGATAGAACTATGAGGATCCATAGGACCTCCCATAATCCAGGCACAGTAATGAATAGGCCAGAAGCACGACATCTAATCACTAGTCTTGAAACACTCAGTGGGACAATCTGGCTTCCATTTAAGCAAATAAAATTCACATTGATCTCACAGTAGGAACATGATCAGGTTAATTTATTTACTTAGTGATGTCTGAGTAAAGGTTGAGAAGGACTTCTAAGACCATGAGGTTTCAGGCCTACAGCAAATTCCATGGGATAAGCCCTTGTTCTCAGGCAGAGCAAAGACTGGAATCTGTTAAAAACTGCAGAAACACTTTGGAAATAAGAGTGGAAGAAAGGCGTAACAACCTGTACATAATGGATTTTGGAAGGTCAGATAAAATAAAATCTAATTTTTCCCTGATTCTTTCATGACTTCTTCAACCAGCAAGTCAAGAATTTGAGCTGTGATGTTTGATAATGGGAATAAACAATATTTTGACAAATTGCAGCAATTTGAAAGATTTGGAAGCATTGGTAAATATTCTTGTAATTTGTTGTTGTAAATGATAAAATATACCTAGCTCATAAAAATATATATTTGTCACTCATGACCAGTACTTCCTCAGCATCACGGGTGATTGTACTATTGGGGTTAATAATTAAAAACTTCAGCTGTCTAAATTGAAGATCCAACTCCAGTATTTGAAATTGAATATGAAAATCAGTCTCTCCCTTTTTGTAACCTTCAAAACCTTACAATTTATTTGATCCTTAGCCTCTCTTTTCTAGCTCTTTATTTCTATTACTATTCTTCTTGAATGCTCAGTTTTCATTTTATTTGTGTATCCTAAGAACACAATGTCACTGCTTTACTCCCCAAGTGTATCTAAATTCTACCTTTTACCTGCTATTCCAGTCTATTTTTAGCCAATTATTATCATGTTCCCAAGATTACGTTTTCTTCATCTCACAAAATGTTCTCAGGGACATATTACAGAGGAAAAAAGCACATGGTTTACTGTACTACAACTTCGAACTTCACAGCCCTACAGTGAAAAACTTACCAGCAAGGAAATCAGGAACACTAGCTCAGCACAGCTATCTGGCACTGTGGGACTTGCACTGAATTCTATTTTTATAATTTTTGATTGCATGATTAACAGAAAATCACTCATTTTGGGTGGTTTTCATAGAAGACAACAGAGAAAAAAAATGCTTCAAACTCAAAAATGCTATAACTTATATAAACAATAAGTATATCAGATAATAATAATAATTAAAAAAAACAATTAAATTCACATGTTTATAACATGCCTGTTATTTAGTTTACATTACAAAAGATAAAAATTAGTAAGCTTTGCATACTTATCTCAGTGATGTATAAGACTAAGCTAGGTACATTGCTGCGCTCTGAAGTAAAGCAGGAAATTATTTCCAAAATTACACAATCAATTACTTCTTCAGTATCGCACATGCCATTTAACATCTACAAACTCCTCTGAAATCCATTTGCTGAAATGAACGCTGTCTGCAATGTAACGTTAATGCGGACAGAATCATGAGGATTAAGCATGACCTGTGGAAAACACTGAAAGACTGACAATACCTTGGCATGCTAAAGAAGGATGCTCAAAACGACAGACTGACAGGACCATGAAGTTTGTGACATAAAGATCATTACCAATTAAGATGGAAGTGAAGGAAGAAGTGGGGTCAAAAGGGCACCTGCCTCGTCCTCTCTCAAATTTGTGCGATTCCAGTTGAAACAGATGATCCTTCAAAAAAAAAAAAAAAAAAACACAAAAAACAAAAAACCACAGAAAACAGTGTAAGCCCTACAAGCAAATAAAAAAATCCTTAGAAACCAACCATAACTTTGTTATACCTTTGTTCTGATTTGAATTCATTAGGGAGAAAATGCAATTATTGTTGTCCACTGATATACTTGCAAAAATTATCCAGGTTTCTACAAATCACTGTTATGTGTGTCCCAAAAGAGTCATTTAAATATGCAGTAAAATTGTACTTCATGTCTATGGGAGTAGGGAGTGAATATTCTCTATCTTTCCTCCAAATTACCTAAACTTTAGATACACATCTAGCCATGGAATGCATTTTCCCTCTTTAAACATTTTTTCCAATAGTCATTAATTATGTCATGCCACATTATCTTCTGTTGGTAGCTTTTACATGTTTATCTTCCTTCTTCCTAAAAGCATGCTTAGGAATGATATAGTTTTCTGAGCATATATGATTTCTGCAGAGTATTGGGATGAAAAAAAAACATTGGCATCTTTGTTAAGTTATACATAGAAGTCTTTAAATACTGCTAAATAATTTGCAATTCAGATTTTTATTTGGAATGCTACTTTTCTCTCATCTTTCTCAAAAGAACCCAACAAATACTGCTTGAATAAATTATTAAGCAAGTGTACATTTAAAAATAATTATTTATATATTAATTGCCCCAAAAAGCAAAATAAAACACCAAACATGACCGATATCACAAAATGCAGAGGTTTGTGAAGAGTAAAAAGAGAAATACAGAGAAAGCTCACCCATGAAATCTCATAAGCCACCCAGCCATCAACAGTGTGACTGAGAGACTGCAATAGCCTAGCAGTTGCAGTTTGATGTAACAATTTTATTCAAAAATAATGAAATGCAGATTTTATCAAAATATTAGATAAATTCAAACTATGTATTCAGCAAACTAACCTCAAATTCAGGTTGCTCATATAATTCAGTAAATGTTTTGTAAAGCATAAAATTATTTGTGACAGCGCTCCCAGATCCCCTGGAATTTTTAGGTGGATGTGCCTGGACCTCTCCCTTACAGCAAACATGCCAAAAGAGATCCAGGAGGCTATTTAATGATAAAAGTCAGGTTTTATTAGATTGCAAATTAGTACAACTCAGTATATCCCAAGGAAATATCTCAGTATATCTCAGGGTATATAGACTGGACAAAATAAAAATAAAGAGAAGTTGATAATCAATTTCTTCCCTTTCCCAGTATCCTGGTGGTCTTTTTATAGTCCTGTTAGTCCTTATTTTCAGTAGCCAGACAGTTGTACTTCTGGGAGGCACAGAAATCTGATTATGTCTACTCTCTCTAATATCTCATGCACTTCTTTCCATCTAGATCATTCTCTTCTGTCCACCCATCCCACCCTACAACCTAGAAATCTCTTCCTCTCTGCATCTTTGGGTGCATTCACCTGCAAAGTAAAACTAATATTCCTTTCTGATTAAACACTGCACTCATGGCAGCTATGCTCTCCTGAAAGAAACATACAATATCCATGATGAGCAAAGATGCAGAAAGAGTGATCACTGTAAATGGTCGAAAGCTGTGAAGATTATTTATAAGAAAAAAAAAAAGATTATATATAAAGGAAGTGGGGAAGTTGTAGAAAATTTTGCAGCCACACCTTGATGATTAATGGAATTTCATTTCATTTAAAGGAGCATATTCTTGATTCCTTGTAAGCCCCTTCCCTCCAAAATACTGTTCACTTCCTAGAACACAAATTAGCCAAGCTGTTGCACCTATCTTTTATTCCTATCTGTCTAAACAATAAATGCCTTTTTTTTTGTTTTCCTACAACATCTGGTCAAAAACAAAGAATTCCATTAGTTGGATACTTTTCATAAAAATGAGATACAATCCAGAATTCTGTAAAGTAAAACATCTGTTCCATATTTATTTGAAGGGAAAAAGTCACCCCTATAATAAAAGCAACACACAGCTCCCCTTAAAATTATGAATCCTAAATCTCATGAATTAACAAAACACTCTCAATCTCAGCTCTTCAGAAGCTTCTACATTGGCCAAACCCTGGCACATTATCCATAATAGGGCCTGATGTTATAGCTGATGCAGCAGAAAATAAATGTTCTGGTAGATACCGGTGTTGCAAGAATATTATTTTTTGCTGTAGCAGCTACAATTGCACATCAGTAGTCACCATTCCCGTTCTGCTTTTGGGTAAATGTCAAACAATGAAGAAATATTTCTGTCTGTGTGGAAATCTCAACCTCACTCCATACTTTTCAAGCATTAGATACCAGTTATTTCTTTACAAACAAGTACCATAATCTTATGGGTCAATAGTAGAAAAAGAATAGCAAGGAGAAAGCAGAAATGCAAAGAGAGACATAATCGTAATAAAATACTATGTAAAGTAAATGTTCTACAAGGTTTGAATGGCTGATGCTATTTTTACTCCAATCAGGTATTAAAAATAAAGTTACTCATGGAAAAAAAAAATTCCTTCTGGGATCTTGAATAAAGCCATTTTCAACTGATTAATTCAATAAAAAATATATTTTTAGATTTGAAGATGTAGAAGTAACGGGGGGGATAAAAATAAAGTTTTCTAGATTTATCAATTTTCATTCTTCTTTTTTCCACCAAAAAAAAAATGAAAGGGAAAACAAAATGGAATTACCAACCAAAGGAAAAAGTAAAAATACTGTAGCTGATTAAAGCAAAATATCTTAAGTATAAAATATAATCAAGCAATCAAATATGGAAACAAAAATATTTTTGATCAGTACTGGTAAATATTGTGTTATTCATGTTTATACTGTTAGATTTATTTTTCTTCCTATATAGAGAATGGTAAGTGAAATTCCCTGTTGTAGGGCAACAGGTGATCTCACCTGGTTATCATAAATTGCATTTCCCATTCAGATCTTCCCACGCTAAAACTCCAATGATTCTCAGACCAGGGAGACTTGGCCCAGTGTAGGAGTCTTCCAGAAGATGTGGAAGGAGTTTTAGTAACTGTACACCAAAGTACAGTACAACAATGAAAGAGCTGCTAAGTGTAGCTAACCATTCCCCTAAGAATCAGAACAAAATCAGTGGTGAAGACAATCCTATTCGTTTTAACATTTATAAAATGTATGTGTTAATGCAGTTAACGTTATAACAATGGAATGAAAACATTAGACAGCATGCATGGTGTCCTTTTACTATCTATACTTTAACATCTGGAATTTATGAATGAGGACTATAGCCTAAATACATAAACCCTTACTAGGAATGAAAATAGACAAAAATCCGTATTTCAACATAACTTGGATAAGTTTCTAAAAGGATCTTATCTGTCTTGATACAAAACAAGTTGCACATCTCATAAAAGCTTGCTGATGCATGAAACTGTTTGAAAATGTAATCAGTGACTCCTCCAAGAGAAATTTTCCACCTTCATCATTTAGGACAGCATACCAAATATTCCATGGTTGCAGCAAATTATTCCCATCACTTGAACCAGTAACTGAAGATCAGGTGTTAAATGTGTCAGCTTCCACAGAACGCCAATTTAAGTGAAATGAGCGTTACACATTAATAATCAGCTCTGGAGGCTAATACCATAATTCTAACCCTCCTTGCTGTTTGTGACATTGCAATCCTTTGGGAAATGTCACAAGAAAACTGACAGTTTCATCAAAGATCATCCAACACAGTAATTCAATATTGCAATTTATTTTATGGGTATTTCTCAATAGTTAGGATAAAATTCATGCAAAAAAAAGACTATGTAGGACTGGAAGTGAAATTACTAATTTCTACATAAAGTTTGGAAAAAGTGGTGCTCTGAGTACGATTTATGAGAACTTTGGCCCAGAAAACATTATACACTTTCAAGTATTATTAAAATAATCATGTAATTTAAAGAAGAAATAGAAGATATTTCCATGGGCATCAAGCATTTTACCATTAACTTGACATGAATTGGTAATTTTAGACAATGAAGAAGAATGTAGGTTATAAATTATAAAGAAAGGAAAGGTCAGTCAGAGCCATTAAAATTTAAAGACTGCATTTAACTTTTGTTGCAGAAAATTGCTTTCTCTCATGCCAAGTGCTGCTTTGCTCTGGTTCAAGAAAGCATTTATGTACGTGATTAATTTAAAACATATGTTTACTTCCATTCCTATTCAGCAAAGTACTTAAGCCTATTCTCAGCTTTAATGCAAAGTTTGTATCTTTTAACTAAATCAGGGGCTTAAAAATATAGAGGATTTGTTTGGGATTTCCTATGATATTATTTTTATGAGAAAAAATAATTTGATGTTCTGTAAGTGGATTTTTTTCTACTCTTAATTGTTAGTGTTTTCCAGGTAACATACAAAGTAAAGCATAGTGACATTTTAAAAGTAAATTGAAATCATTTCACAATCTTTCATTACATTTGTACCTGTACATTTTCCAGGAGACACATGTCATTTGGCCTATTTTATTTATTTTTATAGAAGTACATGCTGTTTAAACTGCAGAATGGTAAATCATATTTAGAGCAATTTGACAGGGCAGATTTTTTTTGTGAACACAGTTCTTAACACTGTCTATCGTACTTCCTATTATTGTAAGTCACTGGACAAAATTCATTCTTAACATTAATGATCGCATAATTGTATGATTTTAGAGTAAGTATGACATTGCATGCAAAGCTATTTCTTAAGTTTCGTATATTCGGAGACGTTTTGAAAGAGTGCTATTAAAAACTATGAATGTTCAGTCACAAAATTTGTCAAATGGTAAAAATGTAAAATAAGGGTGCATTTCTTGTGAGAAATAATGAAAAAGTTTTTTTAAATATGAAAAATATAGGGAGTTAGAACTCCATGGATTCACCTTATTTAATTATACGGCCCTGCTTGAGGAAGAAGACTGTTGGAAATGGATGGGACACACTGACTTCACTGGGGAAAAGCAGCTTTATGGACTGTCTGGCTGAACAAATGAGCTTGTGAAGTGGGCTTCCAACAAGGGTTGTCAGAACTGGGGTCCAAAGCTCAGAATAGCAAGTGGAAAGAGTCTATGGGGGACCCCAAAGAGGATCTTAACATTCCTACTCTGAACAGAGAATTTTCAGTTTTCCTTGACCTTGTATACACTGGTGAACAAGAGCTGTGAGGTTACCTCTTGCTTGCACGGCAATGTCTGCTCACAAAGCACTTCAATTGGAGTCTACTGCAGTTCTGCCTTTGTTCTTTATGACAGTTGCACTGGGACTCTTTCATAAAATAAAGGATAAAATTGAATTCACTATTTCCAAGCACTCTTTTTTTTTTTTTTTTTTTTTTACCTATTACTCTAATCTTAACCTTACACCTCTAAATTCTGTCATTTCGTACAACCATATAGAGTCATGCATACTGAAATTCTTTGGCTCCTTAGGTTAGGTTATGTTAAAGTTAATAAAATATTTAAAAATATCTTCTGCACTACAGCATTTTTGTTATAAATACAGATTACATTTTTCAAATACTCGTTTGCCCTGTGTATTATCAAAATAGTTTTTCAGTGCTTTTTTCTTTGTATACTTGTTTATCTATACTTTATTTATTTATTTATTTTTGACACAAATAGACATGCTGTATACATTGTTCAGAGGCTTCATTTGGGAAAGACAAACCTTGATATCCAATTTTAAACAGATAATCTGAAAATTAACAAATCATTTCTGTGAATCAGCAGAAAATAATTCATATATGTCTCCAAAGGCTCTCTACTCCATCATCCTACCTTGATCTTCACATTTCCCACATCAAGAATTCAGATGGTAGAAGACAAACACTAAAATATATTTTCTTTGCCTAACAGAAAAGAATGTACTATGTCAGGCCTGAAAAGATTTCTTATGTCATGGAACCTATATGTACTGCAGACTACATTTAGACAAAAAAAGCATACTTCAGCAGTATCTGATAATTACAGTATCCAATATTATAGGGATACCTGAGTGGTATGAATCCAACAATATATGTCAAAAAAAAAAAAAATCTAAAACCAGTGGAAAAAGAATCAATATCACAGAGTTTCCATTAAAAAAAATCTTCCAAATATGTTAATAAATTCCTATTGCAAATAATCATAATAGAGGCTAGTGGATGAGCAACACTGGGGTGCTTCAGCAGTGAAAGAATTCTTCGTTGACAGAAGATCCTCCAAAAAAATTCCAGATCCTATAAAATTTTTTTTAAATCTACATATTGGCTGAAGTTGTTCTGCCTGCTTTCAAAGGATTAAGACATTTGAACATTACACCTTCCATGTTTATTCAACACTCTTTTTATTCAACACTATTAAGGACAGAGTCCTTAAAGAACTCTCTGAAATAGTTACTTTTCCTCTATTTGACATAAGATTATTTCAGGGGTGGTATTTCTTCTGCGAAACTGTTTTCAATCCTCTTTACCATGCAGTGACATACTGAAAAGATCAAATGTCCTATGGGACGAAAATGCATAAAGTATTATAGATGTTAAATCCTCCCTAAAAATTCACATCTTACAGGTCTATGTTTTTTATTCTACATTTTAATAAGTAAGACACATTGGACACCAATGAAAAAACATATTTAAAATCTGTAGCTGTGTCAGACTGCTGCCTGGGTTTGCTAAAGGATTAGCAATTTGTGACTTATGTCAAATACTCTAAAGTGGCAGAAATAATATATTTCACTGATCCAATTCAAGTTAAATTCCCTGGCAAAAGGGAAAAAACTGCATATAGAAATCACAGGCATCTATCCTTAGCATTCTGAATTTATTATGTACAAGTGATTGAATTAGTCAAGACTTTAGGAGACACAGTTTTGCATAACCTTAGCCATAAAGATAAATTCATTATGGTCTTGTGGCATAGCACAGGATCATTAACAACATAATTTAAGATTAAATTACAGTAGTATGATGGTTAGTACATATGAAAGTTCTAGAAACCCCAAAAGGGATCTCTATAATTAAAAGGTTTACAAGGAGATCTAGTATTATAACTAGAGGCTACAGAGAGTACAAATGCTCTGCACAGAAACAAAGAAAATGCTGTGAGGAACTTCTCTGTCTTTAAGTAGAACATCTTTCCATAGATAGCCAAGAACTTCAATTTTCCTCAATTTTGACAATCTAATCTTGGGACTGCAAGGGTGATATCAGAACGAATACAAGATAAACATTCTCTCATCTGATGATTACTAATGATTAGGGATCAAAAGCCCTGAAAAAGAAAAATACAGCTTTACAGTTTGAGATTAAATAGGTGTTGGTGATGCACAGAGGAACATATATACTGGGCACAGAGAGGACAATGGGTATGCTTAACTGAGAATGACTTTCAGAAAAAAAGAAATATTCTGGAAAAGTGTTTTTCATTTCCACAGATTTGGAGGCTCAGACAGCCAACAGACCTCCTGAAAAGTTCTAGAAAGGCTTATCAAAAGAAGGAATTCTGGAAGAAAGCGCAAGAGATTAGTTCCACTGACTGAGGAGCCTCCAACTGTTTGTTCTTTATGAAACACATCAACTACTAAAAAATACCTCTTTTTAGTTCATTTTTAAGTCTGGAATAACTTTCTTGGATAGATCTCAAGTTAAAAAAAAACCCAAAAACATACATTATAGAAGACTCAAAATATTAAGGCTACATTCTATAAACTTGCAGAAGTATTACCTAAATGCCAACATTGCTCAATTTCTGCTGATTTTAATTGGGATGACTAGCAATGCTGCATTGTACCTTCACTCCTCAAAGAATGGTATAGACTTGAAAAGGTAACCTCTCTTAGAGAAATTATTTCTCTGATAGCATACTGGCTAGCAGCAGCTTAGCACTCACTTCCCCATATAGGGTGAAGGAGAGAATTAGTGAAAAAATAGAGCTCATAGCTGGTGACAAAAGCTATTTACTAAAACAGAAAATAAAAATGAAATTGCAACTATAGCAGTATATAGAACTACAATTCAATTATTCACAACCTGCCAATAAGGTCTCCCACTCACTTCCTTCACCAACAGATACCCCCACAACCTCCCAAGCAGTTAACAGCTGCCATCCCCAGTCAGTTCCTCCCAGCTTTATGACATTTTGCACAGTGTCACATGGTATGGAATAAGCCCATTAGTATCCAGAGTGCTATATATTGGAAAAAAGTAACTCAGTATTTATTACAAGAATGCTTTAAATGGTGAAGGCTCAGATTCTTGTTCAGTCAGGCTACCTTCCAGCAGCAGACTGAAAGATCTCTGTTAGTAATCTTGGATATCCTAGGTGCCTTATTACTGCAGAGAATGACAAGCATCTCTAGAAATCATTGTTTGTCTTATATGTGACTACTGCTTAATTAGGTATCTTAACAAAGTATAAGTTAACTGGAAAAATTTGAGCTCCAGAGAGTAGCTTTGAATCATGTACCAAAATATAAAAATGAGATTTCTCAGTGTGATGTTGTGCCAAGAAGTCAGCACTTGAGTTATGGAAAGAGGAATCTCAAACAGAAGTAAGGAAGTGACCCTGCCTCATCAAATAGCTTATCTGGTTGTAGTGCATGCCCTTCCAGAACACTTAAAAATTACTGCAGAGTTCAGAGGAAGGACACAGACATAATTGAGGAATCCTTGTGATAGGAGGATTAAGGAGCTATATTTATTCAGCTTATCAAAAAAGAGAAGAGGTAGCTTGATCTTTGTGTATAGGTACTTATACATGGAAAAGATTTGGAAAAGATAATGAGACACTTTCAACTTTGCTATCAGAGGCATATCAAGGCTAAATGGCAGGAAGCTGATGTTAGATAAATTTAGCCTTGAGTAAGAGGAAGCTTTCTAAGTGGAAGAGTAGAGTTGTCATCATTTTGATTAATTAAAATTTTAATGTCTAATTTCCTGAATTTTTTAATTAAATATTTGGGAGAAATCATCCATACAGTATGTGACTGACCACACAAAATGGTCTTGTAAAGCTTTCTGGCCCTTGTTTCTATTTATACAACACCTATTATCCCTTTCCTTGTGAAGAACTCCAACTATTCATTAAGATAATTATTGCAACCTTATCTCATGAACTTGAATTTCTTACGTAGGCATACATTTGTTTTGAAGGACATTTTTTTGTGTGTTACAAGATGTTGTTTATCTTTTCAGAAAAGGATCAGAGATTGGCTAGATTTGAAGATGGGGTTTTCTTTAAATTGGGGCAGAAAGTTATTTCATGTGTTGCTTGCTAGTTCTTACTCATTTTCTCAGGAATACATAGGTAAGTTGCAAGTTCAGTATAAGATACTACTTCAAGTTAGGGTTGGTGTAGATCTTTATTTTCTAGATTTTTCCTGTTACAGCAAAGCACTTCTGTTGTTCCCTATGAGCATAGGGGTAATGCCACCTAATAACTTTCCTGCCTTTTGTGATTTCAGGCGGCATTTTAATTTTTTTTTGAAATACACATATTTAACTTCCAAAACCTGAAGTATTTTAATTGAAATAAAATTTAGGACTTTTGGATGTTTTGGAGCAATTTCACAGCCTGCAAGGTGGACATTCAGACTAGATTATATAATTATTTCTGGTTTAAAAAAAATTCTATGGCAGTAGTTTGATTACTTGATCACTTTACATATATGAACTCTTGTCAACAGTTTAAAGATCATCTAAATTGTTTTGCATGAACTATAGATACAAAGAACTGCAATAAATAAGCAATTTCACAGCATTTATCATTGCAGTTTTAATTCCATTAATAGACCGTGCTCATAAACATGTTAAGATTTAGTGGATAGTGACAGCTTTTTACCCTTCCAAATGGAACACTGTGTCTCTCAGCAAATATTTTCAGGGTAAGAATTTGTCACAAATTCTATTTAACAAGGGACTAATCAACACCCACTTCTGTATGGTCAGTGAAACCAGATGTTCCTACTCCTTAATCCTCCACAAACTGAGAGCTGAAATGAGTAATGGGAAAAAGCATGGAGAGGGAATAGCTAGGCAGATCATTTTGTTTTGATTATAAAAAGATATGTCAGAAACGGTATCCTAAAATAACATACATAAATATGTATTTAATTTTATTCCTTAACAAAAAGGTGAAAGAATTATAACATTACTTAATAGTGATCAAGAACAGGAAAGTTATGTCATGTAAAAATGAAACTAAGATATGACTTGAGCATTTTTTCTTAACTTCTATGTCAATTTACTTCAATCTGTTAAAGCAAGAACTGCGATACTTCTTTTGCCTGTTTGTCTAGGGAAAGTTTATTGCACATTTAAAAAACAAGTTTATTCAACAGAACCTTATCTTTAAATGTTCTGAATTAGAAAAAGTAGTATCCCTCCCAAAATCCGATGAAATATTAAGGGAAACATAGATTGGGAAGAGTGGGGAAACTCCAACCTCAATCAACTGTTCTCCAAACAAGCACACCTATGGCTTCACTAATGACTGTTCCTTACTAATAGGACTTAAAGACTTGCAGTTTAGCATTGTTCCCTGACAAGCAGAATTCTATCAGAATAGCTGAAAAAGATACAGGTAAGTGAGGAATATGTCAGATTAGGGACATTTAGTGTAGGCTCCCTGAAACTACTAATGTATTTGTGGAAAGGATGACAGTCATCAGCCTTCTGAAGTTGAGAAACACAACTGTAGGAAGTATTGAGCTAGGTGAAGTATTGAAAATGGTACTCCGCCAGCTCGCTGTACAGCTCAGTTAAAGATGTAAACAAAATGTATGAATTTTTTGGAAGAAAAATTCTAAATCATAGCATTATAGAATCATTTAGTTTGAAAAAATCATTAAGACCATGAAGTGATCTGCCTAACGCTACAAGTTCCCTGTCAAACCACATCCAGCAGTGCCACTTCCACATCTGTCTGGACTATATATAAGAATTGCAACTCCACCACTTCCTTGCATAACGTGCTCCAATGCTTGTCCACCCCTTCTGTAAAGAAATTCTTCTTGATGTCCAAATTTATATGTCCCCTCACACAACTTGAGAGTGTTTTCTTGTGTCCTATCACATCAACTGAGAAAAGAGACCAGAATTCTTCTTGCTGCAACCTCCTTTAAGGTAGTTGTAGAAAGCAATGAGGTATCCCCTCAGCTTCCTCTCCTCCAGATTAAACAACCTCAGATCCTTGAGCTGCTCCTCATGTGTTTAATGTACTGTTGTGTACCACAACTTCTATTCCCTCAACAAGAATAGTGCCTTCTTTAGAAATCAGCTGTGTCTTAGCTCTTCTAGTTCATAAAAGCTGAGAATATTATTTTCTGTAAAATTCTCTACATTGTTTTCTTTTGGAATTTTCACTCATTTTGCAGGTCATATAGAAGCTGATTAATATTATTGCCTGTTTTTTTTTTTTGTTTTTTTTTTTTTTATGGCATTTGAATCTGGACTTGTTAAAGTTGCTTCATTTATTCATTAATCAGGCAGTCTGAACCTCTAAAGGGCTTCTGGAGCACCAGTGAGACCTTCTCTATTTAGTTGATAGCTCATTAAGAAAAAAAACATTGACTGCAGATTTATCTGCAGTTGCATCTTAATCTAAGGTTCATGATAATTTACCTACAGGATTTTGAGCTATTCACAACAGTACAGGTGTATTACTTTGCTAGCAAATGCATGTGAAGAAACAAAATCTGATGTATATAAAGTGCTTCTTCCAGTACTCTTCTGAAAAAATGGAGGAGTGTATGCAAATGAAAAAATAATAGACTGCATGGCAGATGTTCTATTTTATATCTTATTTTATATGTGTATATTTTTAATATTTTATTTTTCTCATTTTCCTAGTGGCATCAAAAGCAGCAAGCATGACAACTGTTGAGAATCAAAGCAGAGTAATGTATTTATTTTTACTTTGCTTCATCTTCTATATTTGATTTGAATAACTAGCTCAGATTTTTTTTCACAGAATATGTGTGAAGGTCACATTGTTTGCATCAGGGGACATTTGGGTTGGATGGTCTCTGACTCTCACTTTGTTCACACATTCTATAAGAATGCAATTGTAATAAGATGAAGAAAATTCATTTCTGGATGACAGACAAATACAGATCCAAGCTTTCTAATCTGAATGGCCTTTTTAACCATTGACAGTATTTCATGAAGTCAGTGATAATGAGCTACCTTAGAGGCTGGCAATACCTTTGTGCTTTGTATGTAAAAATACTGAGTATGCTCTTGGTAACACCAGCTTATTCTTTCTGCAGAGTCAGCACTTATATTTTCACCTATTTGTAATTTATTTCTAAATGACAGAAGAATGTTGATTAATTTGCTGAAATGTTTAGAATTTGGAAGGCAACATTAATCAGAGTTGAAGTAATTAGAGAGAAAAAGACAAAAAACTTGTTGTTACCATCAATGACTCTAATTGTATATTTTTAGAAGGGTAATATTTGGCAACAGCTTTATTGAAGTGAACAGCCTGGAAATCCAAAGCAATATGAAATAAACCAATCTTGCAGTAAAATAACTGCATTAATCTGTTGTATATTTGATCTTTCGAATGTGTATATTGTATCGTAAAAGTAATTTGGTTTGGAAAAATTAGTTTATACTCAGAACAAAATTTTGAGGTTGAATCCAATCAATAATTTTTAATATAAATAACATGCTCAAGTATAATTATTTTAAATATTTAACTGAAATAATTAAAAATTACTAAAAAGTATTTAAACACAATTAAATCAACTAGAATTGTGATATTTCTATAAGCCTTAAAAATCATGTAAGAAAAATGTGAATGTGTAATGTATTTTAATGAACCTTCATTGTGAAAGATTTTAGTTACTGCATACCAAATTAGATTAATATTTTCTAGAAAAGCTGATTATGGGAAAGGGTATTCTCTACTGCATTTTTTGAGGAGCTTAAATGTTCTGATTAAGTAATTTCAGTGGAATAATGATCCACCTATTAGACAACCAAATTCTCCTTGTTGGCTTCAATGAAGGTTGGTAAAAGCCCAATTTATTGCGAGACACAGCTCAAGCTTATTTTTGATGAGGAAGCATCCCTTCCAACCCAGGCCATTCTGTGATTCTGTGAACCCTGAATTTTTTTACAGAAAGGATCACATCCTGCCTGAACAATTAGCTCAGGAAGCAATATTGACATTTATGTTTAAGGTAGGAATCACAAAACATGTATTTCTTCAATGACTATTCATATTCTTTCCATATGCAAGAGTAAATCTAGATATATGTCCTTTGATAGCTGGGTTTGTAGGTACATAGGAGTCTGCTATAATGATTGTTTCCTTTTTACATTTTATATGACTAAAAGTCTGAAAAATGTTATTGTTCAAAGCAGGTACATAAGCCTCAAATATATCTTGTAGTACGTAAAGACATTCTGTTCAGAAGTTGTTTTTTTACAGCTATACTTAGTAATAAAAATGAATGCAGAAAAATGCATGAAGTGCAATGCTGTCATGTGTCTCCAGCTGGAGTTGGCTAAGAACCAGTGGTGCCATGTAGGGATCTCTGGATTCCCTAATTAGCCTATTTCCATGGCTGGACCTAACGACTTTGGGGAGCAGCTGTCAATCATTTCTTATTTTCGCTTCCATGAAAGTCAGACAAAAAGAGAGGAGAGCTGAGGTAGGGGAAACTGAAGAGCAGTAATTGGAAGTTACTTTCTCAGGATATTTTGACCAGAGAGAGCAACAGTTTTAAACTGCAATTTTCTGGTAACAGATTTGAACCCTTTACTCTCGGCAGTTACATGATATCCTTGTCCTGCATGATTAAAATTTGCCTACTCAACCACATGCCATGTGTTATTTTTGAACTACCATACACATGGCACCTGTCTTTTTTAATCCTATGGTCAAATTTTCAGATAATGGAAATGGTATAGCTACTACTTATAGCTCCAAGTGTAGCAAATATGTCTTCTGTTGGTCAAAACAAATAGAAAAATGGTATTTTTCCCATGACTTCAGTGTGGGTAAAATTTTAGAACTTCAGTTTTACATGTAAGAATAATAAACCATACGAAGGAAAGAAAAGACAGTGATACTAAAGAGGGGAATCATGAGCCACACATTCTTGTATAAAAAATGTTTCTCTCTCTTTTATTTTTCTGTTTGTTTTTACTAGCTTGTTGATTAAATAGAACTCCTAAAAATACAGCCATTGCTTCCTTTAAACAATTCCGGGAAGCCCGACACACCATTCATACTAGGAACAAAGACATGCTTGGTTTCTTTATTTTAAAACTACTTATAGTTTAGTTCCAGAATTTTAGAAGTGTCAGTTAGCTGCGAATATAAGTCATGTAGTGAGTTTTCCTGTAAGGTAATGAGCTCTTAACTAATGAGTGCTGCTGATTTTATCAGCAGATGTTGGCACACAGCACAGATTGGATCCTCATTTCTGATGCTGTGTGTGGTTCCAGCTTCAGTTTTCAAAGGTATGCTTCTTTACTAAGGAAGGATTATTAAAAATATATATATGAAGGAAATACTTTGTTAACATATAATGAGGGGAGTTTACAGGAAAAAAAAATATACCTGTGATTAATATTTGAACCAACTCCATATTTTAAGTCAGCCCTAGCCTCAATCCTTTGTTTTCCTGTTCTGACCAGTACATCAATAAACAATACTGTTGCCATCAGAAAAGTATGAGATGTAGCTTCTATGACTTGCCAGACATAAAACATTGAGCTAAATGTAGAACGATGATTAAAATATGATGAAAAAACAGAATAAAAAAAGATTGTTTGGAGAACTTTAAGTAATTCTGTTGTAGAATAACTAGGAGTGATTTGGATTAGGGTGGGCTGGAAAAGCATCCACCTTGTAGTTGCATACTTAAATACAAGAAATCACACAAATAAGATAAAAGTTTGACAACAAAAAATAGGTAGCCAGATCAGAAACTTATACAGCATAGTTCAAAACCAATCTTTAATTTTCTAGGATATGGCAGACATTCCAGTTCGTGTAAGTTCATCTGCACAGAATGTTAAATATAATGCATTGTTTTCTTTTCATTTTGCATACATACACATCAACCGATTCTTTATAATGGAGCTTAAGGATTTAGCAAATGTTCTGAAATATTTGGACAGGGAAAGAAAAACACTTATGACTATATAGAAGCTTTACTTTTTCACAGACTCAGGAACTGTAGGTGTAGGTGTTGGAAGGGATCTCTAGAGATCAGCTAGTCCAAACCCCCTGCCAAAGCAGATCCCTAGACCAGGTTAACACAGGTAGGTGTCCAGGTGGGTCTTGAACATCTCCAGAGAAGGAGACTCCACCACCTCTCTGGGCAGCCTGTGCCAGTGCTCCTTTACTGTGAAGAAGTTCCCACACACATTTTTGCAGAACTTCCTATGCATCAGTTTGTGGCCATTTCCCCTTGTCCTTTTGCCACACACTGCAAAGAAGAGTCCAGCCTTTTCCCTTTGCCTCCTGTACCTTAGATATTCATAGACATTGATCAGATCCATGACAAATGTTCAGATGAGGTATGTTTTACTGGGAATACTTGCTAACCATGATCCAACTAAAACAGACCATTATTCAGCACCTCTTAAAACTTCATAATCAGGAATCTCCAATCAGATTCCTATAAGTGGTCATGAAATATGCCTCTCTAGTAGCTTTTTCTTCCAAATTCATGGCAACTTGGATAATCAGTGGGATTATCTACCAGTTGCTGTACCTTAGAGTAGAATAAACAATTTCCACATTGAATTTCAATTTTAATATTTCCATCTGCATTTCCAAGGCCCACACTTAGGAATATATACTTTTACTCACAGTTTCAGTCTTATTATAATTGGAGAAATTCAGTCCCTCAAGAAGTGTTCTCTTAACTTATTTATTTAGGGAATTTTAGGGTACACTCTTTAATTATAGGGTTTTTTGTTTTGTGTTCTTGTTTATTTGATTTTATAAATGGGAGCAGGATGCAAGCAAGATCTGCCAGTCAACATTTCAGTGTCCTTGTAGTAATGCAGAGTTTACTGGTATAACATAGAGTAGATTAAGTGCCTAAGTATATTTAAAATGAAAGATTAGTGCATTGAGTTTTTTTTATTAATACTGGTCTAATCTAAATGATTTCATGAAATTAACATTTTTCATTAAGGAGCTAACACAGACTTGCTTAATATTATCAACAATAATAAGCTGAATTCAATAAAAAAATGGAAAAGATATTCCATGTTCCATCCGACTACATAAGTGTAGTACAGTGCATTGTTTCCTAACAAACAAAAAAATAAATTGACTTGATGTTTTTTGCCTACTTCTCCAAAATATAACTTCAGTCATTAAGGAGTTCTCCTATTCTCAGTTTTGGACAACTATCACATTTCATTTGGGAACATATCTTCTGTAAAATTTGTATGAGAACTCCCAGCACTTCAATTGAAATATTTATTTTTAACCATAGAGGCTTTGCTGGAATGTAGATCAGAAAGATCATTACTGTAAAACAGTTTTCTTACCTCTGATGGATGTCCAACTCTTACAAAGGTACAAACTGGATCAAAAGCTCCTGTTCCACAAGCCAGGAGATGTGTTCTGTTGTATCGGTGAAGGACACGGATGTAATTAGCACATTCATCCTAGTTCACATACAAAATATAAGCACAGGGAAATCTTAGCATTTCTGTTAAAAAATAATAAAAAAAAGCTAATCCTAATTAGAAATAAATAATTTGTAATAATTTTATTTAATGAATTAAATAAAATATTTATTTTTAATATCTTAGGTAATAACAGATGATGTTCTATATACTGAAAATTTCTTTTCTGTTATTGATAAAGTTTCAGTTCTCTTACTTTATACTAGTAGTTCAGTCTCACCAAATCCATGAATGGGTACTTACAAAGTGTTTAGAAGGAAGTTTAGAGCTCTGATTTATCACAACTTACTCTAGACAATCAGTCAGGTAATATTAAATTATAAAACATATTTTGTGCTTCTTTAATCTAATATACATTGCACAAATCTAGATTTTTTTTTCTTAACTTTTATTAGATACAGTAGGCAATAAGCTGAGAGCAGGAGATACGAACTATATGGAAAAAAAAATCCTTTATTATATGCTTCTCCTTAGCCTTTCAACGAGAGGATTTATCATGGTAATAGACAAGTTATTTTTGCCTATAGGATGGTTGACTTGAACATAAGGGCTTGAAACAAAATAATGGGGTAGTGTTATCAGCAGCCCCACAAAGGAGTAATGGACAAGGTCAATGGACAAATGTACATGGACATATAGTGATACAACAGGAACTGGAACACAGAATCAACAAAAAAGGATCACACTTGAATGAAAGCAAGAAAGTAACTACCAGGAACCACAAGGGAGAAATCCCCCAAAACCATTCTAGGAACCCAGAGTGCTGGAGTGCCTCTCAAAAGTCCCTGTACACTAATGCATGTAGTACGAACAATAAATATGATGAGTTGGGGATATGCATGCTGTTGCAAGACTATGATGTAATCATCGAGATTTCATTGGATGGATCCCAAGAGGGAGCATTGCAATGGAAAGATGCGGGCTTTTTGGGGTGGAGAAGGGGATCTGATGAAGGGGTATGTGAGAGAGCAGTTAGAGTGCATCGAGTTCTGCCTGAAGATGGACAAGGAGCCAAATGAGAGTTTGTGTTAAGATTAAAGGGAAGACAGGTGGCATTACCATTGATGCATGCTCCGTGCTGCTTGAAAAAGGAGAATGAAGTGATGAGGCCTTCTAAAGATAGATAGCAGCCTCACATTCATAAGATCTGATTCTCATAGGAGACTTTAACCACAATGGGTATCTGTGCATTAGGTGCCCTGCTTGACCAGTGTGGAGTGGATCAGATGCCATTCAGAGTTCCCTTCCACCCACGGTCATTCAGTGAATCTTTGAAAGAAGCACGTAACCTACAGAGGCATATAACCTATTGTATAACTAAATATGTATATGCAAAGTACAAATGAAAATTGTTTTATATCACAAGTTTCTGTAAAATTAAAAAAAAAATTGTCTTCTGTGCTGTCTCTCACTTCGTAGTATTTATTAGATCCACTGAAAACCCCCCAGATATGTCAGTTGACAGACAGAAGAAATGAGTTGAGATTAGTGGGATGACATTATCTATGCATCAATTAGAAGTCACATACAGAAATACTCATTTTGCTTGTGTTTCACAAATATTTTCTAACCAGCAGCAGTGTAATGGTAACAGAAAGGATGCTTTGTAATTTTTAAATAGATGCTTCACTTGGCACAGATGCTCTTCCTCATTCTCCCTCCCTCCCTGCCAAGTATGACCTTCCTGACTTACAACCCTCTGTTCTGTCCCTGTGCTGTTATGATATTTTATCCATGGTTTTCTTTTGTAACACACATATCTTTGCAGCTCTTGATCTTTGTCTGAAAAGAGCTTTAGAGGGAGAGAGATCTTAGGATCTGAGATCTTAGGATTTTTTTTCTCTCTGCATGGGTTAAAGATTTTTTTTTTTTTGTGCATCTTCATAGAAATGCCTGACATTTTCTACAGATAAGAAAACATGATAAGATAGACATCAAATATGGAAAAAGTAATTCCAGGCTTTATCAAAATTATATATAAATTGGAAAAGGTGCTATTCTGCATCAGGCAACATGGGATTGCTGCTGGCCTCACTGATAATATCCTATACACATGAGGAGGAAGAGACGCATCACTCGGAAGAACATTAAAATCTTCCTATTTTTAAACTATCAAATGTGGTGGTTATCTTTAGGAGACTTCATAGATGCATTACTTAATCTGTGGAATTTTATTAATCTCAAGCTTCTTGGTGTGAAAGTTAGCCATGACAACATAATTGATTTCTATTTCTGAATGATTTCCAATTGAAAGGATCAAATGCTCTCACACAATACGCTAACAGGTGTGTTTTCTGGCACATTGGACAAGAGCAGCATTTCATCCTTGGTTTCAACTGAATCAGAAAATTGTAGCCTGAGTTGAAGATGTTAAGAATAAGCTTTTACAAATGTCTATTTCAAGATTTCTGAAATTGTATATATGACTACAGTACTTGAAGATTTACTGCTATAATAACAGCTTAACATTATACAGGTTATAAAAGCTTATCAAAGTGTCCTGTTGTTTAATATTAATATGGCTAGCGGAGAATGTGTAAAGTTTCTTAACACTGAAATGCTTATTACATATCAGTCTGGTGTTATATGATGTACGCAATTAGCACCTTACCTTTTGCAAAGGAAAATAAAGAAGGAAATATCATGGAAATAAAAAAGAAGACTTTGAAAGATAACTGATGAGAGTTTTTTCCTCAGAGAATATTTCCGACTTCCACAATTTTAATGTCTTTTTCTCAGTGACATCATTTCTGGAGTCTCGTGTTTGTTTGTTTTTTTTAATTCTGTGCCTTTCTTTTTAAAAATTGAGGCACCTGACTTTCACTATACAGGGAAAATATGGGAGACGTATTATTTTTTTTAAATGATCACATTCATTCCAGTGCAGATTTGAAGGCACATTAGTAGACTGGATTTCAAAAGATTTAAAATTTTGGGGAATCTCATGAGTCTGAGGGGGGGAAGCTTTACATTGCATTGGAACACCCATAACTATTTATGTATTTATTTAAAACAAAGAATATTTTCAAAATATCAGAAAATACATCTATTGTGTAGTACTGAAGGAAAGACAGAAGATCTTTAACTGTAATAACACCGTATGGCTAGGGGTAGTATTAAATAAAATTGAAACGCTTTGGTTTTGATTCATTTAATGTGACCATGACATTGAGATAGTATTGAAAAATACTATATTTGACCAAAGGCACCAAAAACATCAGAAAAATGAAATGAACTAGTAATGCAAGTAAAAAATGATGAGTTCTAAGACACGTTACTCTGAGGAATGTACTGTGCTATTGTTGTTGTCGTAATTATTATTATTTTTATTATACTATTTGCCATCTGATTCACCCATTCTTTTTATGTGAGCATTTATTTTAAAGAAAAATTATTATTGCTTCATCGACTTCACTCTGAATATATGGTAATTATCAAGACTGCTTGTTTGTTGTGATTTTGTGAGAAAACAACGTGCCCTTCTATGTTCCTGTCACAGTTGCTGTAAAACTATCATCTTTATCGAATCACTGTGAGCTCTTGCAACTCTGAGATTTATTAGGTGTCTTATGTGCTGTGTATTTATGAGTTGCAGATAATGATTCTGGTGCACTGCAAAACTATAGAGAGCTTCTATCCAGAAGGACTTTCATCCTGTGGTATAAATGACACCAGACTTTGTGTTGGTGAGCTTTCATGCCTTTTTCTGAGAAATGATTGAAGTGAAAGCGTTGAATCACAAGAACAGTAGAGCTTCTGGGTTAATTAAAATACAATATTTATGTTGGTATGCCAGAAAACCTATGGGGCAAAAATATACTTTGTAATTACTGATATTTCTGTTAATTTTAAAATGTATTCTAGCGATTCTGAATTTAAAAAATGATTTGGAATGTGAAAAAGTTTAAACTCAGAAGGTATTCTATGCGTATGAAAAGAAAAAGAATTGGGAGAAGGGAATTATTAAGGTACCTTCTATCACTAGGAAATGCATTGGAAGAAAGTTCAAAATGTTTATGAGCTGCTTTGAAAAGCAATTAAATAATTTAGTATATTCATAGTGATTACACATTTTTAAGCAGCAACACTTAGAATTATGTCCTTTCTTTGATGTGTCTGAAGGTTAGACACGCCTGAATGTTTGTTTTGGATAAACAAAAGGTATTATTAAAGTTTATTAGATTTGTAATAGATGATACTTACAGCATCTCTTCCTTTAAGTATGCATTCTTCTGCTTGAAGTGGTGTACTGGGCCAATGGATCTAAAGACATAAACATAGAAAATAATACAGTTTGTTGTCTGATATGTTAATAATACTTTTCCACTATTTTTCATGTGAGACTTTTATTGTACGTTGTTTCATTTAATGAAGCTTCTGTTACATTTTGAACAGATTTCAAGCCAAATAGTTATCCTCTAAGTGCCTATATGTGTATATAATAATGTTTCAGATATTTTCTACCATGAAAGTTTTGTTTGGGTTAACTTAGGTAAACTAATACTTGTAAACAGAATACAAAAGCAGTTAATATATTAGGCAATTTATGTAACTTCAGTAGAAATGTCCTTGATAGATTTTCAATGTCGGCCAACAACTTCCCATAAAGCATTAATTTTGAACTACTAATTCCTTGCTTTAAGTGGCACTTAGGAAGGAAACTAGCACTTAGGAAGGAAGCTGGCTTATGGAAGGTCATTATTAGCCTCGTGGGAGTAAGATCAGCTCCACTGTCTATTGCTGAACGTGAAGCAAAATTACACATGTAGAATTGTTTTCAGTTACCTAATATATAAAATTTATTCTTCATTACAAATGCATGATTTTTTGGGGTGAAAACAATATTAAACTATTACTGAGCAGACTGGAATGACTACTTCATTTCTTAGAAATTTTAGAAGTGAAAACAAAAACATGTTTACTTCAGTGATATCTGGTTTGGCTGAAACCAAGTGTGAAAAAATGTCTCACCATTAAGATATTTTTGTCAGTTATGTAATTATCGTTGCTCAAAATTATATTCTTCTCTTAAACTTTTTGTGCAGATGTATTAATTGAGTTTTCTTGAAGTAATTCTAACATCCAAAAATCTGAGTATTTGAGATAAATTATAGAGGTCCATATAGAGAGCTTGGAATCACAGAATCATAGAATGTTTTGGGATGAAAAGGACTTTTAAAGAGCATCTGGTTCCAATCCTCCTGCCATGGATAGGAACACATTCCACTAGATCAGATTGCCCAAATCCCTATCTAGTATGCCCTCAAACAGTTTCAAGAACTGGACATCCTCTGATTTTGTTTTCTTTTTTGCATATCAGTGGTGCAAGAGAATGTTAGTGTCATGGTTTTATGATTTTTGGTACTGGTATTCCACATCATAAACATCACGTAGTC
Organism: Callipepla californica brunnescens; assembly: GCA_023055505.1. Taxonomy (NCBI): domain Eukaryota; kingdom Metazoa; phylum Chordata; class Aves; order Galliformes; family Odontophoridae; genus Callipepla; species Callipepla californica. The sequence continues at coordinate 6,972,695 of JALIRH010000001.1, forward strand.
CAGTAAGAGTTGGAGAGTTAACACTCCAGCCCCATGGATCATTGATAATTCCTGGTATACCTGCCTCAGAAGAGAAGAAGAACTACATTCCCCAGAGGACTTAGCGATGCTTTGTATTTTTACGTGTTTTCCACTCAGAGGGAGCAGATAAAAACTCTCTGTGGTCACAGGACACTCTCTTTCCTTCGGGATCGACTCAGCAGTGGGTGCTCGCTGCTGTATCACCTCCAGCGTTAGTGTAAGGCCTTTGGTTTATCAGACACTCTCTCTTGCTCATTTTATTTGATTTATTAGCTTCAATTCCAATTATCTTGTATTATATTCTGTTATTTTGCTTTCTGATATCTTATTTAGTAAATTAGCTTTCCTCCTCAGATCATTGCCGCTGTTTTGTTCCTAGGCCCATTTCCCTTTTTCCCTTTTCCCTTCCCCTTTCCTGGGGTGTGGGTCCGTGGGTCCCCTGCACCAATCGTCACGGAACCAGGCCAATCCAGCCCGGTAAACCGTTGACAGCTAGGAATGAAGGAACTGAAAAACCACATCATGAATAAAACACTCGACTGTAACCTAGTATTAAATATATTGTGTGTAGGTGACTATTTTTGAATTTGGATACTTAGTCCCAGTGGCATTCAAAATATTTTATATGCACATTCTCCACTGAAGAGATGCTGAATTAGATGCATAAACATAATGAAGGAGAGACAAAAGTCCAGGATATAACTCAATTTTCACCCCTTCTCTGAAAATTTGAAAAGCAGCTGCAGAGTAAGCAACAAGGATTTCTTCCTTAACATACTCCGACAAGAAGTAGGGGATGTGTGCCTCTTGCAGTGGTAAAGGGCTTTTCTCCTTGAGTGAGCTGCTCTCATCAAAAGACTCATGTACGGCAGGAGCTATCCTGTATCTCTGTATCTACTACTTCTACTGTGGATCTGCTTTCTAGAACTATCACCTGCACAATGGCTTCTACAAGTGAAATCCTGGTTCTGTTGTTGGCTCAGCCATGTGTGTTACCTATTGGGATATTTATCATAGCTTGTTGTAGCTAAAGGTGACTAAGTATAAATATAAGGGATTATCTCTGTATCTTACCCAACAGATATGCACACGTGTAGAAATCTATCTTGGATGCTGATAGCCATTTATCTGTGTCTAAGACAACGCCATATTTATAGCCCAAAGTAGATTTTTACAAGGCTTATGGGTCTCAAAATAAATATTCATTAAGATTTTGATCTCTTCAAAATTCTTGTAGACTATAGGGTAAAAGAGCCTCTGACTTTCCTGTCATAGCATTTTCAAAACAAAAACAAACGAAAAGCTATTTTATTTCTTTTAATCCTGAAAACAGAAAAAGCAGTTTGGTCTGTCTGCTATGACCATTTACAAAAATACTGACAGAAAATAGCTAAAGTTAGTAACATTATATTAAACTATATTTGTTCGGTTATTTCATTTTTCCTTTACTGGGATAAATAGGATGTGTTTGTGCTGCATAGATATCCAGACATTATCCAGCTGTAATGGTAGCCTTTAACTTGCCACATGTAAGTTTACCTAATGTTTATGCTTTAGTGTGATGAAAACAACCAGCCCTAATTTTGAACTGGTTCTTTGCCAGGATTGAAATCTTTTGGCAAACTGTTGATAACAAGTGTTAGCAAATTTTTGTATGCATCTAGACTGGAATAACATCATACTAACATAGCTCTCACAGGCCTGCAAGCTTTATCTTTTGTTTGGACTTCATTATTCAAAGCTTGTCACCACTGCAGACTACTCTGAAGTAAATTTTCAAATTGATTTTTTAATGATAGTTTCTTATCTTTCTCTAGAATGCTATTATTCTTGATAACTGGACGATATAATTCTGTATTGAAGAGACAGAAAAACGTTGTATTTAAATTTACTCTTTACAGACAAAAAAGAAAAAAAGGAAAAAATAAAGAAAAAAACTATAGGGCAATAGTACAACCGATAACTTCTGAGTAAATTCAGAGAGAAAACAAAATTTAATTGGATTTGGAATCCTAATATGTATCTCCAAACAGCTTCCATTTCAGTCACTAGTCTAAAAAAAAACAAGATAGGAATGTCTAATGAAAACTAATTTGAGGAAATTGTATGAACTAAATAGCACTGTTAGCCAAAATGGACTATTGTGAAAGATAGTCTGAACTCCAGAATATGAAAGAGCAATTAAGCAATTCAACCTTGCAGTCACTGTTTTGAGTTAGTAAACTGTACTTAGTGAGCACAGATTGGCTTTGTCTGAGGCAAAAATTCTGAAAAAGCTAACTGTTTTTGTATGGTATATGTTATTTGTATAACATACATATCAACATACATATCACCTTACCTCTTGGGAATTAATTCCAGGAAATAATCAAGCTCACTGCTAAATTATGTGCTCCTTATATCCATTTGTGCATATTCCTATGTGGTATTCAAAGGAGATGCAAGCAAGGCCTTATGTTCAACCAGTTCTAGAGCAGAAATACAGCTAGCTTTACCAAATGTAAGAAAGGCAGGATATACTGTTGAGGTTCTATTGCATATTGCAATGACTACATAAATCCTAATCTGAAGGTCTCATACTGGATGAGAAACTGCACATTAAGACATGTCTGTGCAAGCTTTTGTAAGAAGGCCACTCTCAATGGCAAGCCCTTCGTGAGCACTTTGAAGAAGAAGCTATAAAGAACAACTATCTGTAAAGGGCTTTTGAGCAAACAGGGAATGCAGTTTAATTTTCACTTTACAAGTGAAAAAAATAGAAAGCTATCCTTCTCTATGAGCTGTTAAATCAATGGCAGTGAACTACCAGCACTGATTCATTTGCTGTCAACGAAGATCTGCTGTGGTTACCATAAAAATGAACTTTTTAAAGTTGGCACCAGATATCAACTAAGTTCTTTATCAGCATGTTACATCGCTACAAGACTTAAAGACTTTGGATCAAATCCCAAATATATATGAAGTTTGATTCTAAAAGTGGTGCGAAAAGAAATTTCATCTGTAGAGAAAGCAAAGGTCACATGGCGGGAACTCCAGAGGTTTACTTTTACGCATGATTTCAAGTACTTCTATAACTTTAATTCTCTGTAAATATTAATATCCACATTTCATAGTCTCCATCAGTATTTCCACTGATTTTCTTAGGGCATAAGTATTAGACAGCTTTGCTTCAAAAGCTTATAGTAAGACATACTAAACACTGTAAGCAAGATAAATTCTTTGTACCATAAGCAAAGAGAGAAACAACAAATACGAATAAAAATGAATGCAAAGTAGGTGAAATAAATACGACAGGTGAAGAAGTGAGATACATAGAAGGATTATGCCATGGTTGAGATCCTAGACTTCCAGATTTTCTTGCCAGTGCAACAGGAATAGTTTTCTTCTCTGAGAGATCTTTTCTATTTGAATTCATTTTTTCTTCAATATATATTAATGGTGCTCCGAATAATATACGCCCAATATAATTTTGGTTGGTATATATATACAAATAATTAATAGTATAATAATAAACCTCTGATCTGTCTTTCAGAGTGCTGCTTCACACTTGACAGCTGAATGTGCTTGACCTTAAGAAACTTAAATCTGTTTATTAAATGGAGATTTACAGGACACATACCACATATGCATTGCAAGATGAGTTTGTTGGAAATGCTGGATTATTCTGGCAGACAATAAGCCTCAAAGAAAAGGCATTTTACACCCTTTTTTTTTTTTTTTTTTTTTTTTTTTTAAGCACTCCTAGTAATCTTCCTGGAACTATCTGAGGAACTACAGGGTCATTTTATGGCAGAAAAGATATTTCTGACTGGGAGTGGAGTTTAATTTGGTCTTTTGAGAGCACGTTCATATTCCAAACTGTAGAAAATATGATGACAACGGATTAAAACACATCAACTACTCTCTAGAATACAGAAAACAAACAAACAATGTCAATGAGGTCTAGCTAAAGTTACTAAATTGCTGAAACAGAATATAGAGAGATGCAGATACCTACATCCTAGAGAGAGAATACAACCCAGAAACTTGCCTCCTTCTTATATTTTTGCTAGGTTGTAACTGGTGTCTTAGATTAAGTAAACTAAAATCTTCAGATGGAAAAAAAATTTCAAAGGCTAACCAACACATAGTTAAATATAACATATATGTCTCATTCTAGACTTTTCCTGATAGTGCAGTGGGACACTTAAACTTTCCCTAGCTATCACTGAATGAGATCTGTGCTGAGCAAACTCTGGGAAAAGAGAGAAGGAACATGACAACGGAGTTGAGACCCAGTGAGGTCATGCTGCCAAATGTGTGAGGTCAAGTTCCATTTATTCCAGTGTCTCATCTTTTGCACATCATAAACTCAGCCATGCAGAGCTTCCATTAATTTGTCATATCCTGTACACAGGTCTCAAGACAGAGAGTATAGTTTCAGAGTAAAGAACTGATCTTCTATCTAAAAACAACAAGAAAGAGAGCAGCAAATTTCAAGTGTATCCAGATGAGACAGTGGTGGTTAGACAGGAGTGTAAAATGTTGTATCCCATCATCTTTCTCCATACAGATTTACTGCCAAATGGGAAAGAAGAGAAGGGAAAAAAAAAAACAAAAAACTCATGTTATAAAAAAAAATTGCTTCTTAAATGTCTTCATATCCCTGACTTTTTATATTGTGTCACAAGATATTAATAATTTTTATCAAAAGGAAAAGGAGTTTACTTATACCTCACTATGCAGGAACACATCTCAATATGTATTAGTGCTCTCTGAGGAGTTAAAAGGTATTGTTTTCATATATTTTACGTAGATAAATTCTCAGGTGGTCTCTCTGAGTGTTTCCATTTCTGTACGTATATGACTACCTTGCCGAAACTGTTTACAAAAAGGATGAAACATGTCCTTTCACAATCATGCAGCATATGGAGATAAGACACCCTTTACGGCAGAGCTGACCAAAGTGTTGGCGTGTTAATATGTTACTTGCAAGTAGAGGAAGAAACAAATGAATTTGATACATAAGTCTAGTGGTCACTGCAGTACTAAAACCAACAAAAGTAATCTTTCTCTAGAAGTACTTCATTTACTTGCTTTTTCATTTGTTTAATCATTCGAGTTTAAACAAAAATATGTCAAAACATAAGGAAGAAATTTTAAAAACAAATTAAGGAAAACTGAAGTATTTCAAAGCATTTTCTATTCTTTGTCAGGATGATTGTGGCAGCAGTGGCGGTCCCACAATTTTACATCACCACCACATGCCTCCAGTCTTAGCTACTAAGTGCGGAAGGGAGTCAGTGTCCACATCAACTCATACTCAAGTCTCTACTTCAGTTGACTAATCAACTATATGATTATGACATGAATTACCCTTCTCCCAGAGGCCTCTGAATAGACTTCAAATGAAATTTTCAAGTCAGTACTTACCAGCACTGACTTTTAGCCAGTGATGCATTTTCTAAAAAGAAGTAGAAAATAATCAAAGGATTTTTGTTATAGTTTATGTACTTTTTGAGGGAATGGGGGGAGGAAAGGAAAAGTATAACTGTTTGGTGTTTTTTTTCTTTGTTGCTGTAGAAAAACTACACTAGTAACAGGGAAAGATCATTCCTTAATAGATAGGTAGAGATGTGGACATCAGGTGCATATAAAGTGCTGTGTAATGTTCTAAATTTTAGTAAACGTGATGAAAAATAGTAATAACTTTCAATGTCCCCCAGCTCTCTTTACCCAGAGTGAACCTTAAGCTATATTCCTGGAAACTAAACAACACTTTTACCCTATAGTCTACAAAAATTTGAAGAGATCAACATGACGTTAAAGTTCATGCACAAAACGTTACTGTTTACAAGAAAACAATTATCTCATTTCCAGTCACGCAAACTCTGATATTCTACGCTATGCATTATAACACAAAGTGACAAACATATACATCTTTTTACTCCACCTCTCGATAGTTGCTGCTGATTCGATCCAAACTGAGGGAGTACAAGAGGTCTCTTCCTCCCACAAACAGTCGCTCTTGATACTCATCCAGGAGCATTATATGAAGACCAAGATATCCAAATGGGCTATGAAAGACTGATGTCCTGTTTAAATCCCAGAGCTCTGAAAAGGAATCAGTGTGCATGATGAATACCAAAGAGCTTAGCATCGTGGCTTCATTTTTAAATCCTCCTAGGGAACTAGACAAGAATTTGTGAGACATTAAAATGCTAATCATGTAATCTGTGAGTATGAAAGAGACACAGAGCACCTGGGAACAATTTCCAAAGTAAGCCAGCTCTCTAGGAGACTTGCATGTGAATCTGAACATCATAATCTTCATGCTCAATATATCAAGAGGTGAGGATGGGAGAGAATAATCTTTCTCCAAACCATTTTTTGAAAAGGAAAATACTGCTTAGGACATCAACTGTTAGTGTGAAAAAAAAGAATGAACTAATGCCAATTGAAAAATTACTGGAAATTATATCCTTGTCTTTCACTCAGTTATGTTGAACTGCAGGCCTATTGCATACACAGCACTGCTCTGGTCTTGTTTCTGGGGATATTCCATTGATTGTTTTAATCCTGGCACCATCACTACTTAGTGAATGGAAAATACAGCTATTAATTCAGCAAGAAGAGTACAAAGCCTGTAAAATGAATATTCATAATTTTCCAAATGACTACTGATTTTGTCAGGAAATACGCTGATGTGTTTAAGGTGAGCTGGGGACTTAGCTGTGCATGGTCCAAGCTCAAGTCACTTCCACAGAGAAAGTGAAATTCACCCTGTGTAACATTACAGAAACTTGAAAAAAGACCCCAGGAAGAAAGAAACTCTTGAGCAGACCATGCAGAGTGCAGTCTGGTTTGCAGCATTTCATAGAGGCTGAGAATCATTTTGCTTTAGGAAGCCTCTGGAGACGTCGTTACAGAAAGCACCCTAGGACTGCCTCAGAAACAATACCTCAGAAACAAGAAAGCTGAGAGCGAAAAAAAGGAACTAGGTTCCTATGGTTGTATTAAGGCAAATTGTTTTATTTTGAGGAAATAAAAGTGTAAGAGGTAAGGCTAACACAATGAATAATACCAAATGGCATTATAGACAAAATATTTTATAGATAGTATAATTAGTCAGATTACTGTGATAGAAAAGAGACAAACAAAATAAAGGGGAAAAAATGCTCACCCGTGTCCTAGGCTTATAATAGAAAACTCTACAGGAGCAATCTCCAAAAAGAGAACCCCTCCCAGTGGTGGTCAGCCCTTAAATGGGGTCTAGGAGTGATGGAGTCAGTCTCCACTCCTTCTGGTCACACAGGTGAATTGCCTTCACATGTGTTCCTGCTGCTTAGGTGATCAATCAGTGGTTCAGGCTGTAATTCAACATTTCCCATAAAAAATGTCACTCGATAAAAATCACCAAATTCCATTTAGTTTATCCTCACAGCTATCCTTACTTGAAATAAATTTATAATTCAATGGGTGTATTAATATAAAATTTAGCATTTTAATAAGACATTTCACATTCATTAAGTATATGAATTCAATCCAAAAGACACGTTTCCACAACTCATTTTCATTTTAAATTATTATTTATGTGCATGGTGATGAAGCATTTTAGTTATTAGGTTAAGTATATTTTGTTGTAGGTGACCAAGTTCAGTTCAGGAGAAGCCAAAAGCCACTAGTTTCTGCAAGTGGTTTCCCTAGATGATAACATTTTTATTAAAGGAGTCATTCAGTGTTACAACTGATTTGTTTTTTTTCCCTAAGCTATCTTCAAAATAATTAAATATTTCTGGAGAGGAGTTTTAATTTAAGCTTTCCGTAATATTTTAAAACTGGAGAGGTCAAAACACTTCGCACCTGAGTGTGTCTGTCCTGATTTAATAAACAAAAAAATAAGTTTTATTTGTCTAAACTTAATGTGCAGACCATACACCTAGTGTAAGACTATGCTAGTAGTGATACACCTAGTGTAAGACTGCACAGCAATGCATATATGGTGATTCTCTCACCAAACAAATCCAACAGGCTGCTGTTTCAGAACATTGCTTGCTTGATATCAAACTAGGAATGGACTAAAATCAGTACTAGAAATTGTCTACCGAAATAGAACCATTTTTAAAATATTTGTAAAACGTTCAATATATTTTATTTTCAAGTCTGTCCAGAAAAAAATATTACATTTCAAAATTCTACTTATATCCAGCCACAAAAGTACACTCTGGTAGCTTCTTCTGCTTACTTTTAAGCTATCTTGAAGGCAATATTTAGTAACTGAGGCAAAATTTCTTGACATAGATCAGAGAGATCTCTCACCTGTTTTCAATGAATTCCTCTACCTGATCATGTAAACTGTTAACTACTTGTATAAGAGACAGTCCTGCCAGCCACACCTGCAACTGTAATCGTCTTAAGTGAACACTGAGAATATTAAATACCTTTCAAGATCCAACTTGTAAAAAGAGATATTGCTAGCAAAGCATCCACCTGATTTTGCTGTGTGTTAAAAAGTGAATCCAACATATGGAAGGACTGGAAAAAAAACAAGCAGAGAGACCTGGGGAGCAATTTGGTTATTGAAAATACAATGGGTTTGGTTTGAAGGGTACTAGGATTTGTGGACTTTGTAGGATACCTGAGATATTAGTTTACAGAATCTTCCTAATACCAGGAGAAAGCTTGTGGATCCTTGCACTTTGCAGTGTTGAGTTACTCTGAGTCATTGAAAGCAAAACACAATTGGGAAAGAAACACTTAAGTATCTTTTTGTAAAATCTACTCTCAGTTACCTTCAAGAAGCTTATGCTCACAATAGTTGGGCTTCTGGTCATGCCCACGTACTTCAATTGAACAATTCATTTCCTTGATCATGCCTAAATTTGAACACAGACCAAAAAGGTGATGTTTTTCTAATTTATAGGAGGATTAAATAGCTGCAGTTATGTTGAGCTCATCTAACACACTTACAAGATCAGATATAACAGATATTTTCCTTGAGAATCTGACTAGGGAAAATTGTATGCTCCTTAATATTGTAAAAATATTTTAGTAACTAAACCTGTCACATTAGAAATTCCCTTTCTAAATGCACTGAAACCCAGATATTCCTCTTTTCATAAAGAGGACAAAATCACAAACTACTAGCTACTAGCATTTTAGGGAAGAATGGATGCTTTTTCCATTTCCTATTGGATTTGTACAACTCCTCACCTGGAGTATTGTGTTCAGTTCTGGGTTCTCTGATACAAAAAAGACAGGGATCTCCTCAAAAGATTCCAGCAGAGGGCTACAAAGATGAACACCTCTCTTATGAGGAAAGACTGAGAGGCCTGGGTCTGTTCAGCCCTGAAAAAAGACTCAGAGGGGAGCTGATCCATGTTTATAAATACCTAAGGAGCGGGAGGCAAATGGACGATGCTGGACTTTTGTTTGCTGTGTGTGGCGATAGGACAAGGGGAAACAGCCACAAACTGATGCATAGGAAGTTCTGCAAAAATGTGAGTGGGAACTTCTTCACAGTAAAGGAGCACTGGTAAAGGCTGCCCAGAGATGTTGTGGAATCTCCTTCTCTGGGGATGTCCAAGATCCACCTGGACATCTACCCGTGCAACCTGGTCTAGGGAGCTGCTTTGGCAGGGTGTTGGAATAGGTGATCTCTAGAGGTCCCTTTCAAACCCCTACAATTCTGTGATTCTGTGAATCTGTGTTAAACAGTTAATACATAAAATGTATAAATGATCTAGCAAATAGTCAGATGGATTCATTCATGGGAATGGATAAAGGTTTCAGCTGAGAAGGAACCCATTCAATTTATTGAGATTCTGTAGACATAAAGATTTCTATGTAGATTTCTGTTACAAAAAGCTCCTCCCCTATCAAGGTTGTATTTGAAGAAATCAAGTGTGAGAGAAAAGGAATAGTTTTTGACAGAGAATGTATTGTTAGAATTCAACATGGAACAAAGGAGAAAAAACCATTCTTACTCTCATCATCTGAAAATGGACCTTCACAATGCCTCAGTGTAATCACTCTGGCATTTGAGAAAATGTTATTTAGTTATTGCACTGTAGTGCTTTGCCATTTTCATTTAAAAGATGTATACCATAAGTAAAAACACACCACTAAAATAAATGTGATATTTTACTTCACAAAAAAAATAATGGATTCAGCATTTACATATTCATGCAAATCAGTTCACTCACAGTAAAAGCATTAAAGCCAGACAGGACTGCTAGATTATGTTTCACAAAAGAGCTACAATATCTGTGAAGAAAAAATCTTGTTACTTCCTGCTTTAAATTACCAGAATAAACCTGCAGATTTCCAGTCTGTCTGCCAGCGCTTGCTGGCAAATATTCAGACTGCTCTTACTTACTGTACTTTTCCTTAAACAATTCTAATTCAGTGAACATACTCACATTATATCCCTTTGACAAGAAGGACTCTAGTTATTTCTTATTCAAAGTTTGTTATATTTGTAATATCCGACTTTTGATTTTTAATTCAGGCACATAGTTCTTTCTAAAGTTGTGACAAAACGGTCATTTCTAAAAAATAATAATAATTATTCCACAGTTTTTACTCTGTCAAGATTTTTTGAATGCGAATGACTGTTAACCAAATATAAATAAGATATTAAATGAAAAAAAAAAACCAAAACATCAGCAACAAAAGAACTTGTTACTGCTTCATGGTAAGCAGAGTATACTGAATTATCTTGTATAGCAGGTAACTTTTTATCAAAAAATAAAAACTTAGTGAGGAAGACATAGCTTTAGACATGAAATACAAATATCATTTCAAATATATATATTTTTCTCAGGGGATGAAAAGGTTGCTGTTGCTTTGCTGTTTTCTCTTCTATTACATCACCACAACTGCAAAATTGCTCTTGCCCTTTTTTGCCCTCATAAAAATCTTTGGTTCCCCTTTCAAATTCTACGGAGATATAGTCTCAACTCCCACACTACTTAATTCTGCAGAACATTCTTCCGGTGAAGACATTTTCCAGATGCAGGGCACTGACTAATGAGTCTAGCACTTTGAACTTGTTGAGTGCATAAGGTGGACATCTCAGTGCAGCTTTACAGGAAGAGGCAGCAAATGTCCCCATCAATATTATAAAAGGCCAGAAATATAAAGTCGAAGAAATACGAACACCTGAATAATGTTTCATGTTTCCAACAATCAGCGTATTCCTACAGTACATACATTACAGTGGAACAGATTTTTTAAGAACTTGGTGAGCTGTATTGAATTGTAGTTAATTCAGCTTTTTACTATATAACTAACCAAAATCTGCTTACATATAAGAAGAAAGGTATATAAACAAAAAGGAGAAAAAACAAACAGGAGACATGTGGAGACAGCCTGAAAAATCTGTAACACAGTTTATGAAACATAGATTAATAATAAGACCAGGCTGTGCAAGTATCTCTCAGTTTAAACCACAAATACTTTACAGAAGGTTACTATTCAAGAGTACTCTGAAGAGTCATTCATCACAAGGACAAAAATACAATCTTACAAGTGATTGGATCATTCTGACAAGGTTAAAACCTCTAAATGGCAATATTCCATGTAGAATTGGAGGCAGAAATGTTCTTCTTTGAGGAAAAAATAGAGATGGAAATTCATCTCAGAACTATTCCACTGAAGATGAGCTAATGCATTAGCAGTTTTTACTTTCCTGTGCTCACAGTCATCAGTCATCTGTTACTGCAAAACTGATGGCAGTCAGGACACTGGTTGCCATGTAGCAAAGAGAGACACTAATTCAGATGAACCAGTGAACATTAGAAAAGGATCAGAATAAATTGGCTAGAAGCAGCAGCATTCAGTGAAGCCTGCTAGCAAAAAGTGAGCTGAGAACTGAGGGGAGGATTAGTTGCAACTAGCAAACTAATTGAAAAATCTTGAATGTTGAAGTAATGGTGAAAGTTGCCATTGTACATACACTGTACATACATGGGTCTTTATATACTTCAGGGCTCACTTAAGGAATGTGAATTAGTAGAAGGTAAAAGTCTGTGAATGAGACTGAAGTATAAACTTTCACTGCTTGAGGTTTTATCTTGTGGCTGCCAGGAAGATGCCTCAGAAACTTGGCAGGGCAAGAGACAGAAAGTAAAGTCTAGTAATGACAAGCAGAAAGCCATTAGTCCATAACTACTCTCACATGGTTCAACCTCTGCTCCTAACAGCAGGGAAGTTTGGCTATCTAGCTGCATTTGGAGCAATGTAATTGGCCTCATAAAGTGAGCTGGTAAAGCCTAGTCCATGAAAAATTTGTTGTTTGGTGCTTTTCTACATGCTTTCTCAGAATGTGTGGATATAATGATGAGATTAATTACAGTGGAAAGCAAGCACTCGCCTTTAAAGATTTCTGCTTTTGACTTTGCTTAAAATGCAGGGGCAACATTTTCTGAAATTGTAAGGTATGGTTTGGGCAGATGAGAATATTTTTTATCTGTATGAAATACAATCATGTCTCATTCTTTAAAGCTAATGGAAAAAACTAGAAATAAAACGTAATAAATCATAGGGTATATTTCTGTTTCTTCTATATGTATCTAGCTTATGACAGAAAAAAAATCAATGAAATTTGGAAGCTTTTAACACAGTTAATCATGTTAGCTCATGAACTGATCTTTGATATTTCCTTTTTTTTCCCACTACATTTTCTTCTGTTACATTTAGTAAACATTTAGTTTTTCTTTCCTAGTTGCAAAACATTTGGTTACTGACACTATAACTGTTCTGGCTTTAGTTACCAAATAGAAATATAACCATTACAGATCTATCAAGACGAGTAGTATCGGTATGCTACATACTACTAAAAAACAAAACATATGCTTAGACAGCATTTCATAACATTTATAGTAATGTTTGTAAATATATCAAATGAAGCTATACATCAAATGGAAAATAAGCACATATAATCTTCATGAGGGCTGGATTAATGACATTTTAAGCTATCTTTTTAGTAAGAAATCAAACCTACTCTGTAATTATAGCCAGTTAACAGACTGTCTTGAAAGAATCAATTTAATACATTTACAATACCTGTTAATAGTTGCATAGTTTGCCACGCTATTTGTCTTCTAATAGTAAAATATGTGACCCTGACAAATTCTGAATATTTTTGTTATTTTCATTACATGAAAAGTAACCTTAATATGGCTTCTGATCTAAATCCAAATCCAGAGCTCATCCATCATTTTCCCAGTCAAATTCATTGACTTTAATCTAGGAAACCATGGATTAAATACTTGTGATATTGCATCTGACTAATAGGTTTCTTCCTGTACTTTCACAGAATCACAGAATAGTAGGGGTTGAAAGAGATCTGTAGAGATCATCTATAGACATGGATCAGATCCCCTCTGAGTCTTCCTTTTTGTAAGGCTGAACAGACCCAGGTCTCTCAGTCTTTCCCCACAAGAGAGGTGTTCCACACCCTTCATCATCTTTGTAGTCCTCTGCTGTACTCTTTCCAGGAGATCCCTGTCTTTTTTTGTATCAGAGAACCCACAACTGGACACAATATTCCAAGAAACAGCAGACACGGAGTAATCTCAAAAAGAGATAATAATCCCAATACAAATAAGGCATTCAAAGGATAATTGCTTTCATGCATTCACAACATACTCTTAATGAAATTAATTCCATTAATTCTTAATGGAATTTACCATTTGTTTTCAGAGATTTTAAAATAAACTTACTATACGGATTTCATAATTAGTTCCAAGTAACTGGATATTGTTTGCATAGTGGTGATTCATTCATGTTTTTAATTCACTCTGATTCTGGATAGTAAATTTTGACAAGTGTTCAAACAAATTTTCTGTTATCAGGCACTCTATTGTCAAAAAAACCCAAAAAGGTTAGCGTTCTAGTGTGATTTTTTTCTCAGAATGTATAGGCATATCCCAAAAGTGTTCCATGCCAATACACCTTAAAAATACGTAGTGATAGAAAATATTAAACTTCATTCCTTGATTATGCAAAACAACATAATGCCAAGTCCCCTAGATCTCCGTCTAAAATAGTGTAGATTTTTACTCACACGAGTAATATTAAATCAGTATAATGAGACAGCCTAAAATTCTTTGGTGACTTCAAATCCCAATGTCTTTTATCCCTTTAATAAGTTATTTTGAGAGCTGGTGATAATTAATAATAATTATGTACATAATTCTAATAATTGTTGTTACCATTAATTTTTTTTTAAATGTAGATTTTCTGACAGAAAATTTCATAAATATATTTTTCTATGAAAACAATCCATTAGAAAGATAAGTCAGTATTTTTTATGTTAAATAATTCCAGCCTAAGGGTAACACAAAAACCCATGAATTACTCCTTGGGCATGTTATCCACTTCATCTCAGGCATTTCTCAGAAAGAAAGTATACAGAAATATATGCTCAGATAAAATGCTTTGCATTATGTTTAATATCTTAATAGTGTTAACAAGTGAAAGAATTGATTTATAAAACTCCTGAGACTTAGCAGATACATATGGTTCAAATAATCACAGGCCTCTTCTGATGAAATACAGACAGTCCAGTCTCTTCAGGGCTTGATTTACTAAGGTGAACCACTTACTACATGCTTATTACTACACCAATCTGGTAAGAGTTGAATTCTTCCTATGGAGGGATCCAGTGTTTTGACAGAAAGAGAATCTGGTGCCTTCATTTAACGTGAAGAAGCCAGAAGTCAGTATTTTATATCATTCAAAATGACTGTTAAATTGAATTTCCTTTGAAAATATGGATGAAAATGATCTATCCCATGTGCTTTTCAGAGGCATATGCTCTTGGGCATGATGGTATGTGATTGACAGTATACCTTAAGACTATCTGGAGTCATCAATGTGATAAAAAAAAAAAAGAATGAAAGCAAAGGGAGGCATTGTAAGTAATGCAAGAAAAAGAAGGAAAATTGACATGGAAAGAACAAAAAGGATGAAAGGGAACTTTCTTTTTTTTTTTTTTTCTGCCAAATCAATTACTCCCAGTAGATGAAACTTTTGAGATAATATTCCATAGGTGAATGCAAAAAGATTTTCAGTACACGCTGAAATAAACACACGTTTTACTGAACACAGCATCTCTTAGCATCAGCGAATGGAGCTTTGTGGAAATTAATATATTATTATCAGAAAGTCAGTTGTCTTTAATTGACCAGAACAGCTTTTCCAAAGATTAAATTAACAGAAAGGAGACAAGCTACTATACACAGTATCTTCAGAAAGCCTGTCTAATAATGTGCTGGATGAAGGAGATAGAGAAAATCTTTGAATAATTTGGGAAATGTATTTGAAAAGCTTTCAGAATCAATAACACTTTGCAAATATTAGCATTCTAAACCTGCAACATATCTGCATTTGATTTTAAGCCACTAGAGCTCATCAGATCTGATCTTAAGTACTGTAACCAGAGAATAAAAGTCAACACGGGAAGCTATTAAGGACCTCTAAACTGTTACGAACTGTGAACCATCGCATATTATCTTTTAACTTTCAGAGATTTGTGCAACCATTCCCCAACTCCTTTCCCACATTATTCTTCAGCATATTTTGCAAATCAGAGGGAACAGTCTAGCACTTATTTAGGAGTTAAGTGTATAATGTACAAACAATACAATGTCTTATTGATGATCAATAAATTCTTACAGAAAATTTTGTGTCTAAATGAGTCAGAGATTTGTTCCGAGTGAACTTCATATGTACTTTATGCTCCTAAACTCTTCATACTGATGGTTGGACTGGGTGGTCTTGTAGGTTGTCTCCAATCTTGGTGATTCTATGATTCTATGATTCTATATTCATACTTTAGGAAGAATGCGCACTGGTAATAAAAGCTCTGACAAGCTATAAAGAAATCTACATGTAAAATGGTGAAACTATCTGACCAAATTACAAATAACATCTCTATATCCTCATTTGACCTGATTGTAACAATAAAAAAATCACAAGTCATTCCTCCTACAAAATAGAACACAACCTTGCTATTACCCTGTCCTGATTCAGGCTTCATGTCAAGTACTATAAACTCCTTGTTTTTTCCTCCATTATTTCTTCTTCCATGTACTTTTAGAAATTCACTTTTATCTTGGTGTTTGATTAGGTGTTGTTGGTAACTTTGGAGTTTTTAGGGTCAACCTGCCTTTTCTTGTTTTAGCTGACTTTAGAAAAAGAAGTTAATGAAGTATTTTCATTAATAGTCTGTACTTCTCTCAAGAACTATTGCTTTCTACAGTATAAAGAGACAAAATAATGTGAGGATGATGCAGACATATTCATTTTTGTATACATTGAAATAATTTCTATTGGCTTTGTGCAGAATCCATAGTGACTGATAGTTTGTTCTACCCAGCACTGCAAAAGCACAATCATTTTCTCAAAAATTTTGCATTTAAACTAGAAGACACAATGCAAAAGGAAAATGTTTAGTTATGGAGATGGAGAAAATGAAAAAATAAAATTTCTTATTTCACCAAATTCTCCAGTGCTTGGTCTGTGCCCTACAAGATCAAACAGTTTATTTAACAATAGGAAACTTCATATTCTGAATGCATGTAAAATGGATGGCTATTGCTATGCTGAGATGAGTATTTACACATGAAATATTAGAGAATGATGAGTATTTACACAGGAGAATACACGTGAGATATTAGAACTGTGAGGAAATTCCTTTCTGACCCTGAAAGAATTTTTATTGACTTTGAAAAAAGCCAAAATTGTATACAATATTCAAATACAGAATTATTTTCATACTGAACTAATAGAACTATTTTGATATTTTTTTCTATTTTATTTTGATTAAAGCTGTTCCTTCTTAGCCAAATATCAGCTCAAAATAAAATATTATTTGAACAAAATAGAACTCTTAATTTAAGATGTGTAAATATCCTTTTTTTTTATTCTGCCAAAATAGTAGCTAATAAAAGCAGCCCTTGCTTTGATTTCCACAATTTCATAATACTATTTCATAGGACAAAAAAAATTACTAACAGAAAAATAAACGAAACAATTCAACTAACCAACCAAAAAACCCCAAGATCCATAGCCAGAACACTTTTAAGCATGCCTTATGGCACATACTGTAATACATTTTTGCAAAATGTGAATCTTCAGAAAAAAATTGGCTTACTCCAAAAATGAGCAGCGCTTTTGAAAAGAGAATGTTTCATTAATTCAATTACTAGGGATTCTTCACTGTATGATGAGATGGAAAGTTATAGAGAAAAAAGATATTGCAGGCAATATTCAGAGACCTTATGCAGGATTTCATGTTAATTTTTCAAGAAATTTTTTTTGAGGCATAAGGTTAATTTCAAAATTATATTCAATATAAATAAGAAAATTTGAAGATACTGTATTAGAACTACATATCCCAAGTACTGTCCATTAGATGAGTCTGACAGCACTGTTTTTGTTTGAAGTATAAACAGAAATTTATATTGCAATATAAACAGAAATGTATTTAAATGTGTTGCAATATAAACAGAAACTTATATTCTGTGCATTATTTATGAGCGTGGGACTATTTGAGGACATGCTCCAAGCTGCTTCAGCATTTATTGTCTGGAATACAATTCTTCATTCCTGATACTATGGAAAATATGTAAAATGAGCATCAAAACTACATGAAATATCTTGTCATAGAATAATATATTTATCAAACTGTCATAAGTAAGTACACTTGGGAATGAATAAGTCCTAAACATACATTATTTAACTGAAAGCTATTTAATTGTTTATATTATATTTCATTAATACTTAAGAGGAAAGTGTTACAGTTAAGTAGTTCTGCCACTTAGTGGATAAACTTACTTGAAGTTCAAGGGAATTTTCTCTCTTTAAGAATTAAAGCATTTCATTTTATTCTGACCCACCTAGAGTTCTATAAAATACGATCCTCTTTGAACATATTTTTCTTCACAGAAACATATAAAATGGCATAAGTACATCAGAAAAAGCATGTCTGTATAGATTTATATCCAGTACATTTAATTTATTCATGCCAACTCTATTCAGTGAAATAAGTACCATCCACAAGGACTTTGCTCCGAAAGTAACGCCTTCTATTTTATTATGTTGACCCGCAAGATCAGAGACAGTTTTTGGTAGTATAGCAGTAGATGTTGAACGTTCTCACCAATATTCCACTAAGTTTTGTTTTCATGTGGTAGATGGCAGCAGAGGGGCAGTCTGTCAAAATTACATCTGACTTGAAAGAGAGTACAAAGCAAAGGCGTGTGATTGAATTCCTCCATATGGAAAAAATGGTACCCACTGACATTCATCAATGCTTGCTGAATGTTTATGGAGACCAAACAGTGAATGTGACCACAGTGAGGTGGTGAGTGGCATGTTTCAGCAGTGGAGGCAGCAGTGGATCACCTCTGCTGGTGCAGATTTCTATAAATGCAGTACGTAGGCTCCTTTTCATTTCTGGCAGAAATGCAAAATTAATGGTGATGCTTTAAATGATAAAGAGTGTTTTTCAGCTGAGACTGTGTTCTATCAAATAGTGTTATTGTGCTCTTTGTCTGTTGTCGTTTCCATGGAGATAAATAGGAGGCATTACATTTGGATGTATGTATATACAAAGTTCCAGACCTCAGTATGCTGCTTTCTGGGGGGATAGATGTCTCTATCTAAGACCTACATAAACAACTTTCAGGTACCAGCACATGGCTGGTACTATGAGGCCATAATATGTATTATGTTTGTATCACAGGAAAAACAGATTAAAATGTTATTCCCTCCAAATTTCATAATCACATACACTTGTTCAAGTTGATAACTATGAACTATTCTCTCTCCAATTTTGCTTTTTTAGAAGCAATAGAAAATAAAGTTTTCAAAGCACACCAAAATCATAAATACATACTTTTAAAAGAAAAATATACAAACAAAGAGGAAGTATATGAAAAAAAAATTCAAGGACAAACCAATGAATATTTGTCAATTTAAAAGTAAATTTAGAAATAACGTGAAAGTCAGATCTATTAGCTTCAGAATAATCTGCAAATGCGAGCACTGGAAATGTTATTAGATGAGCCAATTAAGCAAGGATGGAAGGAAATGCTTGATAATCTACTCCAGTTAATAGTCATTCACTAATTGGAAAAGAATTAGACATTTTCCAGGTTGTTTTTCCATCTTTATGTTCCACAGTACAATTTACACTTGAGAACAGGATTTTCTATATGCACAGAATACTGATACCAAGTCATTAGCTATAGATGCCACTTTTCCAGGTAAAATATTTCTGTGTAAGAGTAACATATAAAAGAATATATATATATCCATCTCTTTGTACAGGCGTCTGAGGAAAATACTCAGACACTCAGAATGAGCACACATTTATGTCTATATACATGTATAGAGAGCATGTATATGTGAATATATACATGAATAAATATGTGTGCTATTTCTCAGAAAGATCACATTTTATTAGTGCTACTGTTTGCCATCTCAAACTATGTTAATGAAAGTAGTATCAACAATTTAATAATAGAAATACAAATACAATAGCTGTAATAATCTGTATTATAAAAAGATTATTTGAGAAATGTAAATTTAATAAAAGCAAGTACAACACTGATATTTTTGTTTATTTTTTTCTTGTGGTAGTTTATTTTTTCCGATTTTCTTTCATCTTTTTTTTTAACCTCTTAAACTTGTCTCAGTGACACCACGGGAGAAAATACAAGTAATAGCTAAAAATTGTCACAGTTCTCATGTTTCACTACACACTGTCTATGTAAGTCTTGTCTGATGCTACTTTTAAAACCAGTTTACATTAATTGTTTTCTCTATGTTTACTGGTTCTTTTGATCACAGCCATCACAATTATCTGAATAGCTTAAAATAATGGTAAATATCTATAGGAAACAAGAATCAATCATTTTGGTGATTCAGATCTCACTTTGCCAGTATCTTTACATTAAAAGGCCGTCATTTTGGAACCGGCCCTTTTTTTTTCTTGTTGCAAAATGTTGTAAAGATTGAAATGAACAGAAACGAAGTCCTTCAGAAAAATTCATTTTCTTGGTGTAACTGTTTTTTTTTATTATACTAAGTGTTTGTGCATGATGCAATATGGAAGTTGTTCATACAGAAATCAGAACTCTAGAAACAATGATGTTTGCGTAGATGCCTTGACACTGTCAACATAGCAGTCCCTTCCACTAATCCAGATACTCCTGTACTTGAATTTATATCACAAATAGAAGCATCAGCTCTCTAATGCAAATTATGTGTCTTGAAATACCATTCTGTGCTTCAGCTAACTAGTGCCATAGACATCTAAGGAATCTTTTCATGTTAAATATTCATCTCCTTTTTACATTCAAATGTCAGAGAATTTTAAATGTAAAAATAAGTGGAACAAGTCTCCAGAATATTTCTATGAACATTTGTAAGTTTCATTGCACAAGAGGTCCATGAAATTTGAATTCATTTATGCTTAATCACCTCCGTCTGTCTTCTGATATCATACAACTTGGGCTTTAGGTCACAAAACTAAACACACAGTCATAAAAACTGAATTTCACCTTAAACTAATAACTAATAACAATCTATTAAATGACCTGAATGCTGTCTTATTTTTTCAGTCATTCTAGACCTTCCTAATTTTATTAGTTTCATGTAAGAGAGTCCTAAATTTGTTTTATTCACATAGACTAAAATTGCCAAGAGGTATGATATATCTTTTATATATGTAAAGTTTGTTTGTAAAATTCACATATAAGAGGCTGGAGCGGTATTGAAACTTGTCTAGCAGGGTATAATCTAACAAATTATTTCAGTTATTGAAAGAAAGCTGTTTTGTCTGTTTGCTTGTTCTTTCTACCACTGGTAATGGAATAGGGATCTGATTTTTTCTTTATTTATCATTTCTTAAAATGGTGAATAACTGTCACATACCTGTATGCCCCACGTGTTTTAGGGTAATCTAGTAGGAATATAATGTCAAACTTGAGTATTTTAGATATCAATATAATACTCTTTCTTTGCTTGTAAGGAAAATAAGCTTATGAGCAAGGAAATATGGTGCTACTCGACTGCATTTGTATTTATTCACTCATGCACTCAAATCAATAGAAATAGAATGCTAATCTTTCATTAACACTGTAAAATAATCCACTTCCTTCTTTGGAAGTATTGGAGACTGTTGAAGGCTTAATCACTTGCTTTTAAGGATACCTTCTGAATATAAATGTTTGCATTCCTTATAGGATATTTTTCTCTACAGGAGCTAGGAACACTTAGTTTTGGCTTTGTGCCCAACTACACACCTTTAATGTGTGACTGTCTCAAAACTCTTGCATGCAGCATTTTACTGAGAGATTAAATGTGGGATGTTAAGAGTATTGTAGTACTGTAGAAAATATAATAATGGCATTAAAATGTGCACTGCCATATCTTCAGTAAGGTCTCCTGTCATATTTTCAGTAAGAGCTTATTAGGGTTTGCTGAATTATTTGCACGCTGGGAATGACATAGTTGTCAATGGCTTGGAGAGTGGTACCTGAGCTACATTTCAGAGTGAGAAAAAAGTCAACACTTTAAAATGATATTCACAATTTGGCATGGAATTCGGTACTGTTAGTTAGATAGCTTGTATTTATAATAGGTTTTATATTCAGAGCTGCTGAGAATAGCATATTTTCTGCTGAATTTCTTGAAGAAAAAGCACTAAAAGGAGATATTTGATAATGTTTATTTAAGACAGACTATGTAGCAGAAGTATGTTAAATGGTCACAAGAACCACTTCACAGAAGACCAATGAATTCTATGGCAACAATGGGGTCCCAAATATACACAGAGGCCTACACAGCCTTCTGCACTTCTATGTAGGAATATGCTATTTTGACTTGGTAAGCTAATAAACTGCGTGAGAACTACTCCACATTATTTAAAACTTTGCCTTGAAAAGAGAAGCTGACCTTAGGCTGGCATGTTGCTTATCACCTACAGTTTCAAAAGATAAAAACTTCTGAGCTTCCAGGTAGGGAGAGGAGATATTGACTCTGAAATGACAATAGAAATGAGACAAAAGAAAATAATCTAGACTGAAACTTTTCATGTCCTAAAAAGGCACTGACCACTGGAAAGACATTGTTTTTTAATGCTGGAAGCAGTAACGACTATTCTAAAACCCATCCTCTCCCATAGATGATACAATGCCACAAGTTTTAAGAAACAGACTTAGTGATAGATTCTTAAAACACTTGTTTAAGAGTTGCAAATACATCGTTCCTCCTCTCAAACAAATAAGTGTGCAATATCTTCCCTCTTGAAATGGAAAACAATTTGCTTATGATTTTTGTATAGATTTCCTTTCCACCTGAACTAATAAATGAGCTACATATTAAGTTTCTCTGGTCAGTTTTATAACAGATTTGAAAAAAACGTAGCTAGTTTGCAGTAATTTATTATACTGTTGTGAATCCTTGCAAACCACATGACAATTTCCACTTAGTTCTATGTGTTAACACCTGAGGTGATTGCTAGCGTGCAAAGAACATGATTTTCAGAGTGGGTGTTGATGCACCTGGAATAGGAACAGGCTCTGTACTGAAAAGCCCTCACATCAAATGGAAGTCAGAAGTTGAAGAAATCTCAGCGAGAGCTTCAGAGTTGGTTACAAGATCTTACATTATCTTTTGTGGCTTTTTTTTTCTTTTTTTTTTTTTTTTCTGCATTTCTCTGTGAGCATTCTCCCCTCCTCCCCCAGCCCCCTGAGATTATCTATAGTTGAAATGAAATAAAATACTAGTGACCACTGTGGCTTTTCCATTAATGGACACTCTCATTTGCTGTAGTTTAACTCACTTTTCACTCTTTATTGCTTCCAGACATATACTCAGCCATATAATCTGTCACTGAACACAGAAATTGTTTGTCAAACGAAACTATAGGGTTCCAGAACAGTTGAAGCTCATTTCTGTTTGGTTATTTTTTTGTTTGGTTGGGGTTTTTTTTGGTTAGTAGGTTTTGTATTGTTTTTTTTTCCCTTGCACAAGAACCATTAGTGTATTTATGTCAATTAAATTGGTCTCATTACATATGAAACAGAAAAAAAAATACCGGCAATGGATTTTTATATTGAAATACTTTCTTAATATTGTACACCATGGAAATTGTAGAGTGAAAACTAACAGTGAAAAAGAGAGGAAAACTGAAAGAGCATGTGGTGGAATAACCAAATATAGCAGCAAGAGTGTTTAATGGAAACACCGTAAAAAGCCAAGGCTTTCTGGTGTCTGAGAAAAAAGATGACTAACAAAGAGGACGATTAATTTTGTATATACATGAAATTCTGTGAAATAAGAATACAAAAGAAGCAACTAGCTTCAGCTGTCAAGTATGAAATGCCCAGAATTCATAGATTAATCATACTAGGTTATATCCTATTAATTATGCATCTCAAAATGGCATACAAAATATTTTATACTTTTTATGCAATATTGATGGTCTTCATATGTATTTTCAAAGTAGTCAAAATGTCAGCTTGACAAATATTTTCATGTGATCGAAATGCTTGTTTCTGTCACATACTGGTGAATGCAGAGAATTATAATAAATTGCAGGGGGTTGAAACAAATATAACTTTCATGCTCTTGGCAAAATTTTTATTATATTGAACAAAAAATTATGGAACAAAGTCACTTTTAATCATGTTTTTCTATTCTGTGTTCTATTAAGTAATGAAATGTAAATGAACAAACCAAGAGATATTTCTTAGGGAGCTAACTAAAATACATTTGTGCTACAAAGTGAACACACCAAGCATCTTTGCATTAACAATCTTATTATAGAAGAAAACTAATGAATTATATTTGGTACTTGCAAACATTATCTCAACTGTGTTTAGCTACTATTATTCTCAGATAAGATCATTCATCAGTAACAAAGAACCACTGGTGCACAGCAGCAATGAATCTATTGATGCCTCTTCTTTTTGAGAAGTGTTAGTTGTTCAATAGGCCCTGCTAGTATGAAAGACTACGGTCTCCTTGGCTATGTTAAGTATTACTAAACAAAACCATTTTATAGTTTAGAGAGCATGTGGCATATATCCATAAAGCTAAACTGTTCCACTATCTTAACCTCCAAACAATGTAACACCATCCAACCCCCTACTCAGAATGGGCTTTGTCATACTGCTTCTTGAACCGTGTCCAGATATTATTTGGAGTGCTAGTTTTCACAGTTGCCAAGAAGAACATAAAAAATGTAAATGCTAGGGATAATCACAGGTCAATCTTTCAGTGATATTTGTGCTCTATATACAATTTTTAAAAATTAAATACAAAATTAAATACAATCTTTCCTGCTTACTAAATCTGTCCTTGCTAGGTTTGTTTTAGATTAAATCATTTGTTTAAACTGATTCTACTCCTGAAAATAATATTTATTTTTTAAATGATATATTTCAGCATCAGTGAGAGAACTAAGTAACAAGAACTCCTTTTGTCCCAAGCACCTCTGTAGTGTACTATAACAAGTCTGGTTCTGAAAGGCCTGGTCCTTCTATGACTCTATGATTCTTGGAGATTGAAGGACCAGTAGGATTACATTCACTTCCTGAATCATAGTCAAGGGGCGATAATAAGCACATATAATTTTACTTCAGTTACCATCTGTAATGATTTTAAGAAAAGAATATCTGTAATCTATTAACTAAAATCTAGTTAGAATCTGCTTTGACATTCTGAAACTGAACATATAATTCAATAGCACTGGAGTATGGAATGCAAAATTAAGAAATTCATTCTATTTGAATTAATCAAAATCTCATTCTAATGTCATATTCAGCCCCCAAGAAATCTGTATCACAGATTTTTTCCATGAAAATATTCTGATATTTTCTGAAACATCTTAGTTCACAATGAAGATTAGAAATACTAACTTAAAGTATGGAATCTGTGAAAACACATGTTCTGCAGTCAGTGGAGCTAAGAACAGAATTTAAAGGTATGTTTTTCCTCTTTTATCAGTTTTCCCCTGAATTTTTGTGTTATTTCCCTGAATATGGAGAACCCTCCTTTAGAGCAGATCTTCAGACATGCTACTTAGCAGATTGCAAGGATGTGGGGCTCTTTTTAGGGGGGAAAGGGAGCTGCACACTATGTCTGTTTAAGGAATAATCTACAAATGATTATTATGATTATGAATACATTTACAATTTCAAGCTTTTACATTTTTGTATATATTAAAATAGTGTAGATTATAAACCATAGCAGTATGACTCTGCCAACCTCTTATTCAACTAAAGCAAGGAAAGTTTTTTTTCATATGCCTTTGGTAACATTTGCCTTTTCACTTCAACTGCATGATAAATCATCTTGTTTGAAAAAGCCAACTTTCCTGCTTTAAGAAATGAATAATAAGTTTACATTTCCTATAGAATCAGCCTTGCCATTCGAACATATTCTCACTCACTTTCTGCTGTAGGCATAGTGTTACATTTTCCAATCTGTAATTTAGACATGCTGAACTGCATAATCCAAAATTGAACTATCTATACTACAAAACCACATCAAAGTAACACAAAGGAGTTAATTGGCTCCACAAGAGAATTGCAGGTATATTTTCCAGTACTGTAAGTTCATTTAGCTAATTGTTCTGAGATAATTCTGAAATAATTTGCTTATACTAAAAAAAAAAAAGCAAGATAAATTTTAAATTAAGTCATTTGCTTATCTTGATGCAGTTTTCTTTTGATCTTGGCTAAGAATATGATGCTTCAGGAACTGCAAATAATTTTTATACTACCTGGGTGACATGGTGAATGTATTACAATAGAGTCTTCCCCTGTATGAATCACATCCATAAGCAAAAGAATGGATGGATATTACCATTCATGAATAAGCAGTAATGCCAATAATACTAATAACATGTGGCCAGTACTATTTGTACATAGATCTGAAGTAAAATATTCACTCCTAAAGGTTACAGAATGCACCTTAACCTTTGAATGTTTCCACTTTACAATGTACATGTTATTGTAAAGAATACTGTATATAAATCTTCTTATTCAATTACCCATAGCACCTAAAAATATTAAATCTTTCCCAACTCTTTTTTATGTATTACATTTTATATGTACGCAATAACTAAATCACATATATATATCACATATAATGATATAAAACTAGCACAAACAAAAAACCCCATTAATTAATTTCAAGTATGAAGAAAACGACGTTATTAATTTAGGCTGTGAATCAGACTCAAGACATTATTGTCTTCAATAAAATGCACGTATTCCCACTGCATACTTGCAGCAGTTAGAGTTTGACTACTCCACAAATAAGAAAATATCTGCCTGTCTTTCACTTCACTAGTGTGGTGAAAAATGTGTGACTGCAACAAATTTTTTCCAAGAGCAATGTCAAAACATAAAATATAATATTTTGAACACTAAACATACAAAACCTTAAGAAAGAGCTTATTAAGTTTGTTAAATAATAAAATGCTGTTTTCTAATATATATATTCTGCACTAAGTAACATAGTTTTGGTTGGAAAATTCAGAGCAAGGTATGACTTTTCAGAATTGTTTAGAAATTGAAAGCCTAGTAGTATTTTAAACATACATTAGGCAACCAAGGAAGTCCTATCCCTTCCAGTCTGGCCAGATCCTTTTGGAAAAACACTTTGTTAAATTTTCTGGCACCTAACTTCCTTCGAAAATTAAATATAACTTGAAAAATAAAGATTCTGCATATATTACAACAATCACATTTCCGCATCGCTGAAGTCGGCTTCAAAAGACTGAAAAATTGCTTCAGTTTGGAACCTTTCAATTGAATTTATGTCATCTACTTAAATATCTTTGAGGACAGGCCCTTCTTCCAGGAAAAAATAAATTGAATTCATTACAACAATAAAATATTAAAAATGTAAATAATATAATGATCTTTAAGTCTACTGTTTATTTTTAATCATCTTTATACATTTCATGCTATTAAATTTTTTGCAATCTTGCTCTAAATGGAAAGGGGACAACAAAAGATAATCTGATCTAAGATTGCTGCATATATCCCTTTACATTTAAACTAACATTTCCTCTTGAGAACTCATTCATGTAATTCTATAAAACAGAAGGTGAAGGTGTAGATATTTAGGGAAGTGTATTTTATACATTTCTTAAATACATTTAAGTCCAGTTAAAGTATACAAGGGAGTTTTCTCTAGAGATCAAAGACAGTCAATATGAAGCCAAAGAGAATGAACAAGATGAAACATCAAGACTCTTTCTCATCGGCTGTTCATTAGTATGCAGAAACTCACAGCCTAGAAAATGATATAAATAGACTCCCTGCTGTTTTTATACCTAACAACTGTCTGCATAGAAAGGTTATACCAGCACAAGTTTGCTGTGTTCCATTTTGGTAATATTTTTGTGTTGTGTTCTATTTCATTTAAAAAAAACTAGTACTGT
The DNA here is from genome assembly GCA_023055505.1 of Callipepla californica brunnescens. Taxonomy (NCBI): domain Eukaryota; kingdom Metazoa; phylum Chordata; class Aves; order Galliformes; family Odontophoridae; genus Callipepla; species Callipepla californica. Next base: position 7,000,176 of record JALIRH010000001.1, read on the forward strand.
CACACAGAAATTTATTCAGGGTAAACTTTTAGGGGAATCATTGTAATAGAATTTATTTGCTGTTCCATGTTTCTTCTTGCCTTATTCCTCAATATTGTTATGCAAAGATATTTCCTTGGTTCTCTGAAGTTCATGTTTTCCGCTTATGATTTTAGCTGATGTTATATTTCTAAATTTGTCATTTTACAACTGGATGTGCAATTGTTGTTACATTGGGATTCAAATGGGGTTATTCTTTATCTTGAGACATGCTGTGTAGAAGACCACCTGTATGGAAGGAAAGTAGAAAAAATTGAACTATGCACTTGTACTATGATCCATGAGCCACCTGCATTACTAACCTAAACCTTTCTGCAGATCATGCTGTGTTAGCTTTTTCCCTAGTCAAATTCAGTAGTTCTGGGTCCTGAGATGCAGCAAGGGCACCATGACCTTTTCAAAGAATCATAGAATTGCTCAGGTTGGAAAAGACCTTGAAGATCATCAAGTCCAACCACAGCCTGACCATAATATCCTAGCTCTAACAACCCACCGCTAAATCATGTCCCTGACCACCACATCCGAATAGATTTTAAACACATTTAGGGATGGTGACTCAAACACATCCCTGGGGAGCCTATTCCAGTGCTTAACAACATCTTCTGTAAATAAGTTTTTCCTTATATCCAACCTGAACCTCCCCTGGCACAACTTGAAACTGTGGATACTTTTCTGTAGGTTCTGGAATTAGAAGTAGTAAGCTGAAGAGGTCTTAGAGAACTGAACAACATTTTTGTCTTTACAGCTCCTAGGTCAGGGGCTCATCACAGATAGGTTACAATGAATACTGTCATCAGGTTTGTCATGGGGGGTAGTCTTCAGTCCCCTCCATGGCTCTGGGACAACATACTTCAGCATTCTTACTTGTCTTGAATAATAGCCTTTCCTAATTTGATTGAGAATACTTTGCTTTATAGATTTTAGGAGTCCCTTTTTTCTTTTCATTGGTAATTCTACTGCTTATCTAATAATGACTCTAGGAATAGCCCCTCAGACTTCTTTTACTTCTGCCCTGTGGGTACCCAAACTAATGAAAATAGATAATCCATTTTGTGCATTATCTGTAAATTTCATTAGTACACTGCTTGTTTTTATGCCAAGCCCATAAATGAGCCTATTAAATAAGTCACATTCCATGAATAACCCTTTTGGAACTCCAAGAAAAGCACAACTCTTATTTAAGCCCAGTTGCTCTTGTTTTTTTTATTTATTTTACAAGGTGTGTGCTAATACCTGTCTAACCCTAACCCTTAGCTGACTCGTAGCATCTCACAGCACTATATTAAATATTTTACTGAAGTCTAGACACATTTGCTCTACTACATTTCATCTGTCTGGAGAAATGCATCATCTATCAAATAACAGTAAGTTAGTACAAGTAAGAGCTTTTATCTTTGATGAAGATATCATCTCACTGTCAGTTTAGTTCCATATTTTAAAAACTGAGTTTTTCCTTTATGTTGGAAAGATACTCCACTAAATTTTAGCAAAACAGAATTTTTTAGTAGATAGTATTGTTTTAGGTTTCCCATAATGAGTGAGAAGACATAAGTGTATCTATAGAGGAAAGCAGTAAATACATATGCACAGTACATACATGTGTACAAATACACAGTTATTTAAAAGAAAATGAAATATCAAATTTCCTATTTTGAATGAACTGTCAGCCATGCTTTCCAATATATGGATAAGCTTAGACTTAGGTGAAAATAATATCATTCCAAATTTCTGAGATCAAAAATTTATAGAATATTAACGTTTGATTTTCTATGTTCCAATCGTATTTTTGTCTCACCTTTGACATTTCATTTAAAAAATTCTTGCCACTGAACTTTGAAATTAAGATTCCAACTGTCTTGGCATTTAGGTTGATGCAAAGGCTGTGTTTTTGACTTGAGGATATCAAAATTCTCATATTTGTTTTTCTGAAAGAATTTTCTCTTGTATATTTCAATTAGCATTAATCACTTTTTCTTTCCATATTCTGTATCCCTACCCTTACTGAAAGCAAATTTTCACTTATCTTTGAGTTGTACTTAGATCATCTGCAAGTCCTTCTCTGTCCTCTCTAAACAGCTATCTGTTTTCTTCTTTCTATAATTGATTTCAGTCACCTAAAGATCTTACCGCTGCAGTCATTATGTAGGCTAAGCTTTGAGATGTGAAAAAAAAAAAAAAAAAGAAAGAAAACTTGTATATTATATTATACAAGTATATCAAATGTGACTTCAGGAAGACTTACTGGACCCTTAGAGAAAAAAATAATGATGGCAGCCAGCACACAAAAATTCTGCCTTTTTCCTCAGAGCATGTCTGGGAGAATAATGGGCCTTAATCTCCTGGTTCCACTCTCCAAGCCTCCCACTGGGCACAATGGAAGTATTTGACTAATAACAGTAGATGAACTGACAGCTTTTTCATTTCATAGGCTTTTGCTGCTGCATTTTAGCATGCCTGCTACAGACATTTTCTTTCCTGAAAGCTGGTTGAGAGTGCCAATTCTGAGGATACTTTGAAAATGACAGAAAAAAAATTCCACTTCTGTAAGTATAAACATAACTATATCCTTATGTCAATGTTATTTTTGTGCTTTTCGATGTCAAGTGACACAAACCCCATAATATGAAGAAAAATGAATTCCAGATGGATTGCCCTAGTTTGTTATTTCAGTAGCATTCAGAACAATTTTAATTTATTTTTACTAAAAATTATGGCTTACAAAGACATCTTTTATGGTGTAGCTCAAGGCTGTAAATAAATAAATATATTCTGATATTTAAAATGAATACCACAAAGTTCCAAGGTATCAGTAACAGTAATGAGTTAGATTATCCAGCATGTATGATTTGGAAGCTTTATTTTTTCATCTAAATTGTTATTTAAAAACTGTATACATGTCTATCTATAAAATGAGGACACGTACCTAGAACTCAGCTTCCAATATGCCTTGTTATAATTAAGATATCCTTATCTATCATTATGCTTTGCTTTGGATACTTCAGAGGAATTATGGTGAGCTTTTTTATGAGTCAAGATAGAATTTAAATGGGTTAGAAAGGTACATTAGTGAAGATGGAGAAGGCAAGTGAGCTGAGATGCTAACAGGTAGTTAAGATCCTAACCGGTTGTTCACTGTTTCAAAAGGATACTCTTCCTTTAATGTTCTCTCTAATGTTCCTCCTCCTCCCTGAAACTTGTTTGTTTTTTTTTAAATCCAAAGTCTGCATGTACCCTTCAAAGCAAAAGATCTAAGTTCCACAGATCTTTCTTAATGAATTTAATATACAGACCACTGTTTTACTATTGGGAATTCAGATGAATTACAGGCTCCTAAATGTAGGTATGATTTAGATATATTGAACCTCATTGTAAAAAGTGAGAAGAAACAGCAGGAATGAAGAAACACTACTAATCGATTTCCTGTGTCAGGTGTGATTTCATTTTCATCAGATGAAATGACAGTAAAAACAGGTGGAATATTTGTCTAAGTTAGACTGTTCCTATAGATTAGACACTATGCCTTATTTAACACATGATCTAAAACAGAAGACTGGTTGTTCAGTGACAAAACTCAACAACTCATCTATTAGAATGTACCAAGTTCTTTAGGTTAAACATGGCATCTTTAACTGGGTGAAGATCACACCCAATAGTAATATTGGATTCAATTTTGGAGGAAGTTCAATGGGGAAAAAAAAAAATCAGTAGCCTGAATTTAGGAGACCAATACAAACTTCCAGATCGTGTCTGGTTTTGCACTCTTCAATGTCAATTTCTGAATCACACGGATTTAGATTCACTCTTATAGAGAAACTATCAGGGGCTCAAGCTACTGAGCTAAATACTCTACAAAAATTCTATGAAAAGTTAATGAGAGAAGTATGCCCTTCTAAATGATTCAACCATTAAGCATTAGGCTCTGTAATGGCCCACCCTAGTCTAAGCATTATAGCTATTGAATCCATGGAAGATCAACATCTCACATAAATTTGATTATGATGTGATATGAAATGTTGTTCCATGTTGTTTGATTTATAAACATCTTGTATTGGTGAAGAGTGTGCTACTTTGATAGTCTTAGAGCCAGAAAAGTTATTTTCAGTCATAATGTCAGTACATTGAGTATGATGGCAGTATGTGCAGTGGGTAGTGGCAGTAAATATTTTTGTGCCTTTGCTAGTTATTTGCCTTAGCTCTGATTTGCAAAGAACCACCCACTCAGCTGCAAGAATAGTTCAGTCCCTATGCCATTCAGTCTTCGCTGCAGTATCTGGGACCACCAGAAAGGTCCAAATATTTGAGCTACAGATTGTCTACATGGTTAGTCATTACTACTTATTTGCTAGCCAAATGCTTCATGTCTTGTACTAATAAAGCCACTCAGTCTTATTTATGTCATTACCAACAAAACTCCAACAAATAAAAAATGCACATAAACGTAGACTAGCACTTAACATTTATAAGAACGTTACTAAAAGGTATGACAATTAGAGTCAAGACAATTTTGGTTTTAGCCCGAAGGAAATTACACATACTCTGTTATTTCTATTAATTGCAACTTAAGTACTTTTCAGAACTTTTCTACATGCTGAGGAAATGGTCATTAGAAATTACTGTGGTAGCTCAAGTTTTCATTGCAATTGCAATTTACTCATCATTTCAATTGTTTTCAGTCAAGTATGTTAAAAACAGCAAGGTTTTTTGTTATGGCTTCCTGAGTAGAAGATATTTGGGAACATTTGTAGAAACAAAGAAGTCAGGAGTCTGGACTCTGCTTCCACTTTTGCAATTACCAAGTGCTTTTATTCATAGTACTTCTCAAATGAAACCTCCAGACCACATTAATAGAACAGTTTAATGACATCAGCCTTTCATCACAGCCTGCAAAAAAAAATTAAAATTAGAAAAAAAATTTCTTCCCTAAAGATCCAGACATGACTTTAAAGGAGTGCTAACAATTTTGGAAGTCTGATATGTCTACATATAATGAAGTTATCTAATCTCTCTACAAGAAAGTGACTAGTTACAGGAACATAGCTGTTCACCTTTTCCTTATACATATTCCCACTACTGCTGACATGAATTTCACACAATTTCTGATTTATTTTCATTTCCCCTATGACAAGCTCAAGTGTAATTGTTGGTGCAAGAATTTTGTAGTCTTATTTACAAGCATATTACTAGCAGGTTATATGACTCCCATTCACCTGAATCACTTGCATTTCCAAATTTAAAAACTGACTTTTAAAGACTTTTCCTAACAGAACTTGGTCCATCTGTTTTTAATAACTTTGGATTTCAGAATCTGCTCAAAATGCAACTGAAGAATCACTGTTATCTTAGTACTCAAAATATGGTATTGTTTTTGGATTTATTTTTTTCTTTTCCTGTGGATTGCCTTTTAACACCCTGTTTTTTCCTGTGGTTCTCTAAGGTTATACACCAGCATATAAGAAAAGCTATAAAGCATCTGAAACATTTCAAGTATGATTTTATGAGTTTATGACAAGCAGACAAAATTATGCTGTATTGCTATAGTCAGAGAATCAATTTTTACCTAAATATCCATTATCGCCTGTTCATAGTTGAGCTATAGTACTACCTCCAATTCAGTATTAAAACCAAGCTTCCAGATCCATTTCTGTTCTTCTGTTGAAGTATTTGGCACAATCTCCATGTCTAAAAATAATGTTTTTCTTTTGTGTTTTCCTAAAAGTTAACTTAGATTTAACAGGTTATCAGTGGGTCAAAAGATCTGAAAACAAGGAGATTTAAATAAAATAATAAATATAAATGATCCGCAATTATAAACAAAGCCTTAGGAAGCAAAACGTAACATTTATGCTTTTGGTCTTGAATTTTGTTTGAAGATTTTATCTAAGAAAATAATATGAAGAGGGACAGCCTGCTAGTTAAAGCTAGGCTAAAAGCCTTTGTACTTATGTCATGGTTTTATGATTTTTTGGTACTGGTATTCCACATCATGGCATCATGTGGTGCATTGGGAGTCAGGGAGAACTACATTCCCCAGAGGACTTTGCAATGCTTTGTATTTTTTCACGTGTTTTCCGCTCAGAGGGAACAGATAAAAACTCTCTGCGCCACGGGACGTTCTCTCTCTTTCCTCTAGGATCACTTAGGAGTGGGTGCTCGCTGCCGTCCGCCTTCAGCATTAGCGTAAGGCCTTCGGTTTATCGGGCACTCTCTCTCTCTCTCTCTCTCTCTTACTCGTTTTGTTTGATTAATTGGGCTTAATTCCAAATTGTATTGCATTATATTGTGTTATTTACTTCCTGATGGTTTATTTAGTAAATTAGCTTTTCCCCCTCAGATCGTTGCCGCTGTTTTGTTTTGGGGCTTATCTCCCTTTTTCCCTTTCCCCCTTCCCCTTGTCCGGGGTGTGGGCCTGTGGGTCTCCTTCCTCGGTTGTTTCGGGGCCGGGCCGAACCAGCTCACAAACCCCTGACAACTTAGTATTCCTTAGCACTTAGTCTGATGTTCGGATTCTTCTTTAAGAAATAAATGAAAGGCCTGCAAATTATTGCAAAACTGCAAATTATATTCTAAAAAGATGCTTGAAAATTACCATGATACTTGAGATTAAGAATACAATAGTGAACTTTAACAATATGTTTAGTAAACGCAACCACAATTTCAACAGCAAACAACAAATATTCAGATGAGACTTTTGTTATCCAGAAGGTAATCTTGAAAGTTGTATTTAATACTGGTTAAAGTACTAGCAGAATAGTATCCTGAAGTTAGGTACCTTTCTTCTGATGTAAGCACATCACACAGATGTAGAAATAGTCTTTACCCATGCTTTACCATGACTTTATTTTTTCAGTCCTAAAAGTCTAATTTTTTCTAGTTTTTCAAGTCACTTTCAGCATCTCAGGCCTCATCAGAACAAACAAACAAATAAACAAACAAGCAAATATACAGACATTCTCTTGATTCAACACTTACTAGTGGTAAAAGACATCACTGAGGCCAAATCTAAGGCTGTCACACTAAACAGCGAAATGTGTCTGACAGTCAGTTGTTGAAATAGCACAGTGTCTTGAGGTCTGCACACAGATGTTATTCGATACTACGTGATATCATGCAGAGGGCTAACAGCTGTGGGAAGTTGGCTAGGGGTTGGCCTCTGCTTGGGAATTTGACAGGCACTGGTTGGCATGTACTGAGATGTATTTGTATTGGGACATTGGTCAACAGGCTGGACACTGCTGGACAGCAGGTGGTGAGTAACTACAATGAAGATATATATATTTATATATAGTAATCACTGATTTTCTATTTCTTTTTTTTTTTTTTTTCTATCTTTGTAAATGGTTTTTATCTCAACTCACGAGTTTTATTTTGTTTCCAGTTCTCTCCATCATCCCACTCAAGGGGGAATGAACAAATGGCCATGTTGTGCTGGGTTTAAACCACAACAGATTTTAAGTTTCATTTGATTTTATTGTCCTCAACATGAATAATGTCATAAACCTTAGAAGACTGCAAGCATGAACAAAAGCAACCAGCTGTAAATTGTGATGAAGTATCAGTAAGGAAATACACCACTGAAATACCATAATACTTTCTTCATAGACTTCAGGCAATTTCTCCCCTTTCAGGCAGGATCTTACACTTAAAATGCCTGCTTTGTGCTAAAATAGCCATATCATTAAATCAATCTTTCCTTTTTGTCTCAACAATTCCAGTTACTAAAAGATATAATCAACATCTTTGATGGATTAAGTAATGATCCAATAAAAGTGCACTTAGCCAAAAGATATATTTCTGACTTTCTGCCTACTCCTAAGGTGAAGAGTTATATGTAGGAAAAAAAGAAAAAGAAAAAAAAAAAAAAAGATTCTAATTAGCCTACACCTTTTTCAAAATGCAATGAGATAATCTCTTCTTATTGACAGGTGATGAATAATTAACAGTTAAATCCTCCAAAGTACAGGTTAATGAAGGTATCACTGTAATCAAAAGCACATGATAATTGAGTAAAATCATATTCTTAAAGGTAATTAAATACAGACATGACAAAAAAAAGTTTATAAAACTATATTTTTTATTTACTCATACACAAATGGTGAAAGCAATTACACTATAAACCTTGCATGTTTCCTACTCAAGAACATATACTGCAAGAAAAATTTGTAAGATGTTTAAAAAGGCTAGACTTAAGTACAAGCTACCTACCAGACTACTAATGGATCTTTAATAACTGAGATTTTTCCAAAAATACTGTAACAGTTTGACTTATTTCTGTATATTGAATTATTGTTGAATAGATCTATAAACTAAAAAGAATATAATCACAAAGATTCCAAAAATAAAGTTGACTAAAGTGGACAAAAAAATGTCATCAGTTATCACAGTACAAAAGGAGGCTTAAATTGCATATAAGTGTATCTCCTTAATTTCACCTGATAACTTTTCATTTTCATATCTCTTATTAACTTCAATTTGAAGATAGCTTTGTTCTATTAGAAATAAAAAAATAAAACAATCCAAACAGTATGTGCATTGACTACATGTAGCTTCATATATATTTAATGGGATTAAATCTTTCATTTTCTTAGGCCACAGTTCAAAATCAGCTGTAATGACGTTTTGAGACTCACTGCTGAAAACAAGAGCCCTTCTTCAGGAAGCCTTAGCATTTCAAACAATACTCCTTACTACATCAAGGCAAGGGGTATGGCAACTCCTAACATCAACTCTGCCTTTCAATTTAGGAATATGCATCAGTCTCCTGTTATTCTTTGAGGGAAATAAACATGGAAATCAGAGTTTCCATGAGAAGAAACTATTTATTTCTCTCCTACAGATAGTTGGAGAATTAAATAGACAAATCTGCTTCTACAAACTATGAAATGTAATTGCTCAAGAGAGTTACGGATGGCCCTGGTGAGATCTGCTCTTGCAGCTGGCTGCACAAACAGGTCCAGACACATCTTTAATTAAGAAAGTCTTCACTAAATGTTGATATACAGAAGACTAAACATTGTTATTGTAGCTCCTCAGGATAGATAAACCAAATTAAAAATTAAAAAAAAAAAAAGAGAGAAGAAAGAAAAGGTATTTTTGCCCTTAATGCTTGAAGTATATCTTTAACTCCTTTAGGCCATCAATCATCTTCATACTTTTCAAAATTTTTTGTACTTTTAAAGATTTTAAGATGTATCTTCAACATGTGGCTGTTATCATTTTTCTGGTCAAATTTCTGCTAAATCCATACTGAAATTAAGCTCAGGTTGACTGGACTCTTTAAGTGATTAAAGTTTGGTGTGCGGACTACAAGCTTCAGTTAATTGTATCTTAAAGTGCTATTTTCTCTTAAGTGTATCATAATTTAGTCATACTTTACTTTCCAAAATATTTTCCTGTTATATAATTTGCACATTCTCACTACTAACTTTAAATAATTTTTAACATTATGACCATTTAATGTAAATTATTTTCTCTAGCATGCAGTGATGCTTTTAATTTTTAATATTTTTCACATATTTTTAAACAATAAGAAATGCACAGTACAAAGTCTTTCAGCAGTACTGTGTCAGATGGCATAAATTTGAAAAGAAAAAAAGCTTTATCTAAACCATTTATTAAAAATCTGTCATCAGACTTATTACCACAAATGCTTCAAAGACTTGCTGTCCGTTACAGAAGCAGGTCCTGATTCAACTGATTTGACTGGAAGCATTATATAACAAATTGGTCATTAATTACTGTGGAAAATCAATTCACTGAAATAATGGCTTAAAAGTATTGCTGAACGGTTTGTCATGATGAATACATATGAGTGAAGATAAAATGCTTTAATTTCAGCTTCAGTTTATAAGTTATGTCTGGGCTGTCAATCACGTCTAATAGTCAGGGCACTTCTTCCAGTGGTAGGAAATCCTGTCAACATTTTCACAAGTGGAAAGTAATTGAATTAACTGCAAAATGCTAACATTATCCCTTTTCATGTGCACTGAGAAGAAAAGGATTTACACATCTTAGAAATACTGAAATGTTTTAAGACAGAAGCAATTAGGGGTCACAACAGCAGACTGACCTCTGTTAAGTTCTAAATTGCCTTGGACTCTGTGTTGCATTATGTGATGGAGCTAAAAATACAGGCATTAACTTGCAAAAGAGAAAAAGCACTGAGGACCTTCTCTGTGTCTGAGGGAAGTCAAAAAGTTCTGTACTTGACTAGAAGAGGATTGTGACCTGCTTCTTGGCACATAATACATATGATATATATAAATATGAAAACTGTCATAATATTCAATGTAGTAAATATTACAGCCCCATTAAATAAAAAACAAATACTTTCCAGCTCATTGCAAGTTGTGTTAAGTATATCAATACAAGAAAAGATACAAAGATGCCAGATGTCCAAAGGAACATTCAGCTGTTTTCTGCACATGATAGAGGAGGTACTCTTATATTTTTTGGCCTTTCATAGAGGCACAAAAGATAATAAAAATGTTTACATCATCAAGTCTGTCACCTCAGAGGACAACTGTGTGTTCACTCAGCACATAGTTTAACACTACAGATGAAGGCATTTTGTTGTGCAGTCACTCAGAATGGAACCAATGTCTAAAGAAACCTGGTTTTCCTTTTAAATTCTTTCTTCAATTTTAAAATTATTAGTATGCCATGACCCTATCTCTACAACAAAAACAGCAATGCAGAAAGTCATCAAAATAGCCAAACAAAATAACTTTACCCAAAGGACACCTTTGTTCTGTTACGGACTGAATTTATGAACTTGGTTTGTCAGTTTGCAAGACAGAAGCATTTGGGACAAAGAAGAAATAAGCTGTAACTCCTCATTGCCATAATAAAAACATCATAACTATATCTCACTTCTTCTTTTGTAGTACTTACAATAGATTAAAATAAGTGAACTAAAATTTATTCTACATCTGCAATGATCTAAGTAAGTTTTGTTCCTAAATGTATAGGGCAAAATCATTTTCTTATTAAAGTCAACAGGAATTAGGCCTTGGATTGAGTTGGCCACAATTTTATTTGCAAGTAAAAGCCACAAAGGATTATTATGACTATTTATCTGACCTTTTTCATTACACAGGGCATAAAATTTAATTAAGTAATTTCTACATCAATCCTAATGACTTCTTGATGAGATCAAGCAGATGATTTAGAAAGCCTTTCAGCTAGAATGGCTCTGTCACTTTGGCTTGAAAGTATTCCCAGTAATTAATTATTGTCATTATTATAAACAACAAAAAAGTCTGCATTATTTCCCATCCAAATCTCTCTTACTATAGCATTGTCCACAATATTATTAGCATCTAAAATAGGTTAATTACTTAATACTGGTATTTTTGGAAGTACTTCATACATACTCAAAGAAATACCTCATTTTTTATTTTGTTTTAAACACTACACGGCCATTCAGGCATGGTCAATGGCAAGATGCCATTAGATATTTTCCTAATTAACACAATTTAGTCTCAGTTGAAGGTATAAAAGGTCTTTGGAGTAAATGTGATAAAAGTAGACTAAAAGAGCAAATTACACAAGTGAGCCAAATTAATTCTTAAGGCTTAAGTAGTGTATGTCAAATAAAGAGAGAGAGACAGATTAATCAGGAAGATTCAGTTCAAGAAAAGAAAGAAATAAGAAAAAACCCATAGCGTTTCAAGCAAAAAAAAAAAAAAAAAGAACCCTAAAACAAATTCACCTTTGCTTCACTGATCAGACTTTAGACTTGGATGTCTGTAAAATATAAAGTGTAGAATAAACAGCATAATTCATTTTTATTCTGTGCAAATTAATGATATCCAAAGGAGAACCTGGGATACAATTTTAAATGCCTTCAGATTTAGTATTTTAGACAATGAACAATATACACTTGAGAAAGGGTAGCATTCATAAAGACTGTCAAGCATTTTTCTCATTCAACCTGTCAAATAAATTGAATTTGTAAATGAGTGAGCAAGGTGCTTGATTCAGTGCTGTCAGCTGAAGTCAGGTCTGTAAAATATCTATCTCTTTGGAGTAAGGAAGAAAAGAGGAAACCAGATGCTGAGAAAAAAGAGAATTCATCCTGTCTTACTGTAGCTACACAGTGGTGTTCCTTATCAGCAAAAAATGTGAAGAGACCTAAGTACACTCTGCATAGCCTAAAGAGATTGATATTTCTAATCAGAATTTCTTTTTCATCATGAACCTGGAGGAGTTAGATTTCTTTCACGTACTTCAGGACAATTTGTCCTTGTCGCCTGCTCTTATTTTCAGAAATATGAATTCCTTAAAAAACTGTTTCAGAGAGGAGAGATATAAAGGATTTGTTTCCAAGTTTATAATCAGCAGCATATGAACTCTGCAATGAGGATAAAGTTACATGTACTAACCTCTTGCCTCATTCACCAATATCTGAAGTTTGGCCCACAATATAAAGTCTCAACATGAATGACCTTGGGTGCCATAATTAAAATTCCTTGAAAGAAAGGTTTTCAAAAGATTTAATAGTTTGCAGCACTGGCATGTGTAGTTCATGCTACTGAGAGACTCTGATTCATGAAAACTGACTAGAGCTGATATGTGACTGCATGTAAACTTGGAGATGAGATGAAAAGATTATGTCAAGATTTTTTACGGAATAACTTGTGATGCCTTTTCATCCATTAGTGTCAGTGTGGGCCAACTTCTTTCTAACAGCAAAAGAGAAAAATATGCAAATAAAATCTGTTTTCTTTGAAGTTTGATGTAAACCAAGTTTGCAGTAATGTAAATTAAAAATATAAACTTAGGTGTTCTGCATTAGTGCAATACAGCTTTAGAAGCTGGCCCTAAATATGTGTGATTACATCTCTTCAAGTTTCAGGCAGGGTGGGAATTATTCTAATTTGGGAAAATTTTAAGGTGTATTTATACCACAAACAGAAACGTCTTTCTGTTTTCTTAAGAAGACTTACTTAAATTCCAAAAACTTGGTCTATGAAAGCATGGATTATCTTTCCTGATTTCCTGAGAGAGTAATTTCGTCCCTTAAAGGAGAATGGCTACTCAAGAAATGAAGCTGGTTGAAATTTAAGTACTAGACAATAAAAATATATTTTAATAGAAAATTTCCTAACTGGAACATAAATTTATTACTATCAATTTCTAATATTTGAAGATAGGGGAATATATAGTATTATTATACTGTATACTATTGTATAGTACACAGTAAATAACAAACATAAATAATCAATTTTGCATTTACATTATCTTTGTAAATAGAACTTTGATAAATTAATTGTTTCTTTTTATTTTTTATTTTTTGCCAGGTTAATTTAAAAAAAAAGACGTGTTTATGAAAAAACTTGACAGAAAAGATAGCTAAACACTGAACTCCCACTGAACTAATTAGTGAATGAAAAATTCTGTAAGAAATACATAGGATTATAACCCTGAGCAAAGAGTACACTGCAAAATCACAGCACAGAAACAATTAACTGAAAGAGTTTTCATGAACAATGTATATTTAAACAGGAATGAAATTTTATAAACCAAATGCATGCTGAAATTTGTGTTTGTGGTGTATATATCTTATATATATACAAAGAAAGACAAACGTACAAGTGTATATATGCATTCAATATACATACAAGCACATGAACACAAACGCAAACACTGCCATTTTCATGGTAATATATCATACAGATACAAGATCATACAAAAATCAAGCTGCCAAATATTTTCCCTTAATTTAATGCCAAGTTTTGTAGGTTTTGTTGTCTAGTTTTGTTGTGTAGGTGTTGCGTTTTTTTTCTTATTGTACACCTGGAGACCACTTTTTATCTTTGCGCTGAAAAAACTCTCAGTGAACTTAAAGTCCCCCATGTTATTACCTTACACTTCAAGGACACATTTGCCTTCAATTTTACTAGAAATCTTTCAACTAAGGTTTTGTAGGCTTTTATAGAAACTTTTCCAGTTAATCACTGCTATTTTAATGCTTGAAAATCTTCCAGTCCCAGACCTTAGTTGCACTGTTCAAGCTGATTATAGAAACACAGAGTAAAATCTGCTATACTTGCTTTCCGCTATCTGAATGTATAAGCAGTAAATCAGGTGCACAAAAAAGTATCAGTGGTTTTTCATATTATGTGAATAAGGAATTGGAACAAGGATGTAAAAGCTGTAGCGTGATTTCCTTCTTTTACCAAGGCAGCAATGCAGTAAAGCAAATCACATATTATCTCTTGTATGTGTATAATCTGATTTAGATGAGTATCCTTAATAAGGACACCAGTTAAGCATAACTGCCATCCCATTCATATTGAGTTGAAGGGGTTTATCAGAAGAAGCTGTAGGAGAAAACAACATTGTCAACTGTTTACAGGCTGGTTCTGCTGAGTTTCGTGAGGGGCATGGAACAAATGGACCCACGCTCTGGGAAAGGTGAAGGGGGAAAGGGAAAAAGGGAAAAGGGAGATGGGCCTGAAAACAAAACAGTGGCAACAATCTGAGGAGAAAAGTTAATTTACTAAATAAGATATTGGAATGCAAAATAACACAGTGTAGTATAATATAATTGGAATTGAAGCTAATAAATCAAATAAAATGAGCAAGAGAGAGTGTCCAATAAACTGAAGGCCTTATTCTAACGCTGAAGGTGAGACAGCAGCAAGCACCTGCTGCTGGGTTGATTCCCAAAGGAAAGAGAGTGTCTCATGACACCCAAACAGTTATCTTTCCCTCTCAGCAGAAAAACGTAAAAATACAAAGTGAAGTAAAGTCCCTAGGGATGCTTAGTTCTTCTTCTCTTCTAAGACAGGTATACCTATAACTATCAATGATCCGCAGAGCTGGAGCATTAACTCTTTTACTCCCAATGCACTACATGATGTTATGATGTGCAATAGCAATAATAAAAATCACAAAACCATGGAAAACATTTTAGCTCTGTTAGACCATTTCAACATGAATACATTTCTTGAAAGTATCCACTAGAGTACAATGAAACTGTAAAAAAAGGTAGTCTAGCATTTCTGGTCCTAGGAAAGACCAAGTGGCATTTCCACTAAATGGATGTTCAAAACTGAGTTTAAATTTGTATATGTCCATCAGTAAGGCTGAAAATGTTTTAGGGTAAGAAACATACATTTATATCATTCCCAATGTGAGATTCATAATGAACATGATGGAAGGCATAAGCCAAATCACAGAATCTTAGAATGGTTTGTGTTGAAAACAATCTTAAATGATTATCTATGATAATCCACCCAACCTGGCCTTGAACAATTTCATTTATGCAGGCATTCAAAACTTCTCTGGGTGACCTATTCACCTATTCATGCAGAGGTCTAGGTCTCCAGGCAGCCCATGAAGCTAATGAAGGAATACAAAGCTGTTGTTGAATGTCTTGGTTTCACCATTTTGTTGGAACATTCAGCCCTATACTTAAACTAACCGTTCTCATTGAAGTCCGAGATAGAGAGCTCAGAAGAAATTCTAAATCAGGGATTCTGATGATTCGAGAAATAAAAACATTTTTTATATGTAAATAAATATATAAAACTAGCTACTGGTAGCAGATCTCCCAGGAACTGACAGGCAACCATTCGTGTGATTATAGTTGGTCTTTTGAGTTGTCTAATTATAAATTTGTTTTTGGTTTTGATCTCCATTATGTCTACGTAAATCATATATAACATCACTCATGTCTTTGCAGTACTGTACGCTGCAATGATTTTTTTCAGTATGATTACACCAACGGAACGAATTCTCATGGAAAACAAGGAGGAGTACTCTCTAGTAATGCATATCTACTGATATTCAGAACTATAAATATCAAGTTGTCTAGAATCTTCCAGGATTTTATGGCTCTGACTTAGTCAAAGATATTTAAGGGAAAAAAGAATTAAAATTCTCAAAGCACAGTTCAGTGTTTTGTATCTTCTTATCATGATCTGCGTGGAAGCATGAACAATTCAGCTTGCGGGATTGTCATTAAAACCCTGTTAGTTGGCTAGAAGATGGGCTAAAATACTGTAGAATCATAGAATAGAATAATGGAGATTAGAAAGGTCATAAAACCTCGTTTTTAAAACAATGTCAATATGTCAAGATTGTTAAATGATTGGCAGTTGGATTTGTAATCAAGGACAGAATTTGCACAATCTTTCTGGGCCTATCTTACAATTGTTTGTGTACACTCACAATATTGTGATTTTTATTTTTTACTTTTTTTCTAATGTCTCAGCAGAATTCCTTTATTGCAGTTCTTTCCCCTTATCTCTTAAACTCATTCTACTATGAAACCCTGAGAAGAATGCTGTTCCTCTTTCTCAGAATCCACCAAGGATACAGCTGAAACCAGCAATAAGCTGAACTCAGATCTCTGCCTCTGCCAACCACCAACCACCAGTGTTCTTCTTGGTTCTCCTCTGGTGGAGAATCCAAATCTGTGTTTGATACTCTACATATTTTCAAACAAAAGACAAATGATTTCCCAGGGTGCAGATCTTCCTACAGATTTGTACTAAAGTCACACTGATCTCTTTTACATCCATAATAGATGAAAGTAATAATAATATTTAAAAAGTTAATAACTGAAGACATATAGATGTGCTAGAGTATTCTAGTTCAACTCATCTTAGAAAAGCATTTGCTTTAAATTGATATATTTATCAATATTTGAGACAGAACTACTATATAATTTAAAATTAAAAGCGTTTTACGGAGAATGACAAATTGTGCTAGATTGTATTGCAGTCGTTTCTGTAGCTGTCTCTTAATAATTCATACTTGTCTTACTAAACTTTTTTTTGATAATTAAATAAATATGTTTCTAAACTGCTACATGTGTCACAAATAGAATTATACTTAAATTAATAAAAAGTCAAGTTGTTTATTTGAATAGTTAATGAATATCACTTGAAAACAGAAGTTGTTCCCCTCCTCAAAGACAAGTATATTTCAAAGGACTACATTATATATAATTTGAGAAGTATACGGGTATTTTCAGAAATTAGTCATTAAGATAAATCAGAAGTTAATGATAGGATTTCAAAGGAACTTAAGGGGATTAGATAAGGATTTTTTCACTGAAATTCCACAGTCTTCACTGAAAATGTCAACTAACGTGAACATTTCAGTAATAAAGTCATACATGCAGAGTCACTATGTCATTATATTTAAAGTACTCCAGCCAGATAAGAATCTGAGCATTTGAACAGAAATTTCCATAGAAATGCAAATCAAAGAAAACTAAATTATATTTCCAGGTTGAATTTGACTGAAAAGAAACATGCTTATTCCATTTCTCCATGGAGAATACATCCAAGATTTTTTATCAAGTAAAAAAATTCTGTGAAAAATTCGTGGTTACTGCCATCAACAAATCCTTTCAACAGATAACTGCAAAATCATCTGACACTATATTTACTTTTTGCGACGCAGAAAATCAGCAGGGGTGACTCTGCTAACAACGAGCTCAAACAGATGGAGTGGAATCTCCCGTTAAAATCTCAGTTATTCTAGATACAACATGGTAGCCTTCATCTATATTTTAAACATTATCCTTTCAGTAAAGCAAGACCTTAGTTTAGAAGGAAATTTGAATTGGTGCTAAGAAAATTATAGCATAGCTGGATGGATCTCAGAAAGTTTTCATTTATTATTTCAAACATCAAGACACCTTAATACTTCTACAAAATTTGAATACATGCAGAGTCCATAGATGTATCCAAACTATTAAATTCATATCTGCTTCTGAGTATGTTAATTAAGCACAACACGCATTTCTGAAGAGATCATATCCTTGCAGTCCCTTTCTTTTCAAATAAAGAAACACTGCAGAAGCTATTTGGTCTTTTTCAGAAAGTATTACTTTTAATAAAAGCAACATGCTGTGATATTATTTGTTGGTGTCCAAAGTTATCCATTTCCAATAATTTTTAAAACAGCAAAATCCGTTAAAGTCAGAGAAGACATTATGCTATATATAACAGGGTATTCTTTTCAACCAGAATTATTTTTTTCCTGCAGATGGAAAAAATATGCTGTGGTTAAGCAGGATAAAACTCCCTACAATCTCTATCTTTTAAATGAAGGCAATCAGTAGCAGCTAAGGTGATACATTTCATATGTTTGCTCCAAGTCCAATGCAAAGAATGCGTGCACTAGATGAAAACTAAACATCGATGATGAGAGTATCAGAACCACCTTTATAAACTAGAAGTATATTGACAGTGAAATTGTACTAAGCCTGCGTATGCTTGTGCATTCAACAAAGCTGGACTGAATTATGCCAAATAAGAAATGCCCCAGAAATCTGAAGGATTTAAGAGACCATTATAATAATATATTTTGACCACATGCACAGTATCAGCTTTACAGTACGAACAGAGTCAGAAAAAGTTGTTCTTGTACTAGAGATATTCTCATAGGAAATTCATACTAATGCTAGTCCTAGATAAATATTTGTATTTAGACATACAAGATCTGAATTTTTTAACATTATTCAGCTAATATACACTGAGCAATTATAATGATAACCCCAACAAAGAATTATGTTCTCATGCCAGCTAAGACTGACAATTTACAGCTAAACAGACTTTTCTTTCCACATTTATCAATTAGAGAGATTGGTTTTCAACATATGTCTGTCTATAGACAGTCATGTAAAAGTAGACACCAGTCCTCATTTAGACAATTTGAAAGCCTAAGTTATGAAATTTTTAGCATAGCACCAGAAGCTGTGAAAAAAGTTTCCAGGTAGGAGGTATAAAGTCAAGATTTCCAAATTGATATTTAGACATTTCCATCTAAACTGAGAGACAAATGATTTTACATAATCCTTTTTTCTCATTAATTTTTATTAATACTTGTTTGTGCAATACTCAGCACAATAAAATGTTTATATGAACTTATTCAACTTATTACTAAACATAGCAAATGAATAAATCACTCCCTCCTGGATTCATGACAGAGGCCAAAGATTGCATGGGGATAATAGTAATTGCACTGCACTTGGTAGTCAAGTTTGATGATTGTGCGAGTATAAGACAGTTCTGAAAATATCAAACAGATGACAGCCTTTAGGAGAGGTTGTTCCTGGTCATACACAAGGTTTTTACACTAATCTAGAGTTGCAGTACAGTATGCCTACTATTCTGCTAACTTGCAGCTTTCTGACTGGATACACACTTTGACAGACTCAAGAAAAAATGGTATTAACCTTTATTGGTCCATGTAGCCTAACTTGCCTAACGGCAGATCTTCCTGTTAATTTGTATTCTTAAGTTAGTGTCTAGAATTTTCTTTAGGAATTGAATCTGAATTGAATTAATATCCCTGGGGACATACCTGGTGGATTCTTCTCCCAGCATATATTCTAAAAGTCTTATATTTTCTAGGATAGTGAGCAATTTTTTAGGGACTATGGTCCCTTTCGTAAATGAAAATGTGTTGCACTCAGTTTCAGCTGGTAATGGTTACAATTACTCCCTTTGAAAACAAAACGCTATAGTGCTTTGTTTATAACTGGGAAATGACATTCCACTTAAGTATCATCCATCACTACATATCTGGGGTAACTCTGTACATCTGTAAATCAAAGGAAGCAATAGGTATAAGAAAACTGCACTGATACAGAAACAGTGAAGCCAACATAGATTGACTGAAGTCAGGAATGCTATGTCAACTGACATGGAAAGGTAACACATTGCAATGGAAATACAGTTTGGATGCAATTTAAATTGTGTTGAGGAAATGGAAGATAGACTGAGTATATTTAAATCCAATTCTGGAGAATGAGTATATGCGATAATCAAACAAATTGGCAGTAGAAAATTATGTTCATTCGGCATAAAAAGGAAAAAAATTCAATCCCTGTATAACTTGTGATCTCAAATTTGAAAACTTTCTTCTTATAGAGAAAGGTGAAGTAAAGTAAATTGAAATATTTGCTTTGTAAACAGGTATGTAGCCACATATAGAAACAAAGTGTTTGAAATATGATGATTGAGATGCCAGGTGTATGTCAGGCCCATTTTACATTAGAGCATTTTTTAAAGAATAGAAGGATCATCATTTTCATCACCAGTCCTGTACTGTCCTGCTACAAGCTTTGCATTGATTTACCACACAGAATTTGTGAAACTATGTTTGTATCAATATTTAAAACAATTATGTAAGCCAGATTACAGAATTTCTCTTTAAGTTTCTCTTAAGTGGAAATATTATAGAAACAGCCAGGTGTGAACAAAATTTGCTCAGGGCTTATTATTGCATTTTCGCCCAAACATCTTTTAATAGTCAATCATTTCATGATGTGCAGGTTGAGACAAGACACATTCTTAGTTGAAAAATCGCTGCTGCAAACCAGATTGTGCAATGTTCTAAGCAAATCCTTCCAGTGCTGATACTGATATTCTGCTTTGGCGGCCTCGATTTTGTATGACTGTGTTGGACAATACAAGCATTACAAATGCTTCTGGTAAAAAAAAAGAGTTCACCTAGTTCATGGAATACAGCGAGTAAGAGAAAGGAAGAGTGGACAGCCTTTTTTAACTGTGAATGTCACGTTCTCTCTGAGTAAGTGTAGCTACTTACTTCAGGCAAACAGCAGTACATCCTGCTGGTGAAAGACATGTTATTTCAATATATAGGGTGAAAAAATATTGCTCCTTGAGATGTGGACAGTTGTGTTTTTTTGCTCTGTAAGAAAGATAAACTGTTTATGCGATCCACAGTGAAGTAGAAGACTCCATCCTTGACTAAAATAATAGTCCAGAAAACTGGCTATACTCCATGGATCTATTCCCTGGTAAGCTGAAACACCAGGGTTCCCTGCTTCTCAATTACATGTAGTGAGCAGAAACTGTTACACTCTGTGCTAGATTTCAGTGTCCCACAGGCTACCCAGTATTGAAGTTTTGAAGAGAAAATTAAAAACATGAGATTCACAGCTTAAATGACAGAGTAGTCTGCAGCATCATTTAGAAGTCTGAATCTACTGATGGAAGAATAACAATGTAGTTAAAGGCTCCTCCTGTCAGGATGGACTGATAAAGCTTCTCAGCTATGATATACAACCTTCGTATTATAACAGTTCTTCTATCTATTTTCAAGACCGTCAGATAAGATTAAAAAAATTGTTGTTAGGACTTCAAGTGGTACTGTAATGGCAATGAAGTCTTGATTGAACTGAACAATCATATTAAGTTATGCAAGGACTACAGATATGCGATATTGTTACATCTAATATGTTATAAAGATACTGAGAAGAATAGAAAAACAGCTATAATCTTTTACAATAACAAAAGCCTACATTTAAAAAACAAAATAAGGAGTGTAAAGACTGTTTTTCAATCTAGAAATAAATCAGAAATAAAAAATGCTACAGGAACTGAATACTAAATGTGAAATATACAGATTAGGCCCTCTGCAGCAGACGGATTTTAGGAGGCTCTAATAATCATTCACGTAACTTGAAAAATAAGATATATTTAACGTTAAGTTTATTTTATAGCTTTATAACTTCAATTTCTGATCCTAGTTATTACTATAAGGGTAAAAGCAAGGTAAGAATAACATAGCAGAGTTATACAGTGAAAAGAACGGAATATTTTTTGACTTTCATTTCAACAGAAGTAATTCTTTTGGAGGGTTTTGTTGTATGAATCTTTACTAATAACTAGTATAACTAGTTTTGAAATAAGCCAATAAATTCCACTACAGAGTTTTTGCTTTAGAGTTGTAGTTTTTTTGTTTTTGTTTTTGTTTTTCTATAATGCAGGTACTAAGGGAAATGAAAAGATCTAATTTTCTAACAGTTGTAACATGTGGAAGAAGCAACAAGCTTTCGGATAAGGTTGTGGGTCTTTTTTTTCCACAGGTCTTTCAGATGTTACACTTCCACCTCAAATAGAGAATTGTAATAGGGCATTATTATTAGATTAAAACTATCCTGAGGAGGATAAACACTTGTTTTGAAAGATCTTAATTCCTTCATGACTGAAGTTAATTTAAAAATGCAATTAATATAGGTTGAAATTATCTGTGTGACTGATAATGATCTGTCGGATGACACTGTTCATTCACTATTTTCTGGTTTTTTTCTGTCATGGTGAACTAGACTCTACAAAGAGTGAGAAGACAGTGGATTTTTGTAACAAGATATGAATAATATCATTATTTGAGTTGTAGCATGATGATGACCGATGATTCTAGGAGAGGAAGAAATGTGACACAGTGGCACAACTTCATTCAATCCCAACACATATCTTTATCTGTAGTAGGCTGAACCCAAATCTAGTGGAATTTTGTGGAGGGAAGAGGGGTTCTGTCTTTCTTTTCTTATGCTCACTAATGTTTCTCGAGAGGATGCTCAGAAACTATTCATTTTCTAGTATAAAATCAGCCATATTCCTAAGTGCACATAACTGTTGGCATAGATCATATGTAGAAGCCTGATGAACCACAGAGGGTCAGAAATAGGGTGTGGATTCACAAAACCACTGAAAAATTACTTAGTCATACTATTTTATGAATCAGAAGGGAATACTCTTCATGAATATGGTCAGTTACCACAAGATCCTAAACTTAGCTGTACTTCCCAAACAGTACAAATTCATCAGCGTGCTTCTAAAACCACAGGGACATTTATTCAACTACAAATGAAAAGAGAGAAGTAGCATTTGAAAGGATCACATATCTTTACTGAACTGTTAAATTGTGCTTTTACTCAGTTCTCATTCATAGATGAAACTTTAGGCTAAGTTTAGAACTTCAAAGTGAAAATCCTGGCTTGGGCTGTGATATGTGAGCTAGTTCTGCCCAAATATTTCAGTGAGGGTCCAGTGAAAATAATAATTGATCTTCCCAAAGCAGAAGTGCCATCAAAATCTGGAAATGATCAGGAGAGATGCTGCCAAATGAAGCACTGAAGTCAGAGGATATGTTCACAGAAGTTCAGATGTTACACTGAACTTGAGCTTCAGCATGCAACATATAGCTCAAATCTTGTTCAACTCTTCTTAATTCATACAAAAAATTATATAGATGCAAAGTATATGTAAACAAGGAGGCCTTGTTCTTTCCTTTCTCTTTTCACTACAGAGTAAATATCCAGAACTATTTGGTCACACTGGTGAGAGGAAAAACAAGTCAATCTTAAAACTGCATAGAATACAATGCATTATTCTACTGATATTTGCTGAATTCATTATGCACTGTTTCTTACGACTCAGAACAAATATTCTTGTACCATCAGTCGTCATTTTAAAATCCTTATACAAAGGAATGTAAACTTTTAACACACAGACAGATACAAAAACGATATTCAATTAAGAAATGTGTATCTTGGGAAAAGCAAAACATGCCACTTACTCAGTAGCCATGAATGATCAATTGTTCTGTTTGACTATGTCACTCTCATTCTAGATCTTCCAAGGACATAAGAAAGTTTCTATTTGCTGAAAAACTTAAGAGAATCTGAACAATGCATGAGAATTACAGTCCATTGATTCAGCCATATCCATTTTACCTAGGAATTTACTGCACATTGAGAGATTACATCTGTCATAAATCACCATTTATTAATTTTAACTGATTATTCAGTATATATTTGTACATGCCTCAGAGTTAGCATACAACTGATGACATCAGGAATTCTTTTTTAGTTAATTTTATTTTTCTTTGTTGTGTTTAGAAGAATTACAAAGGAACATGAAAAATGAAGCTAATTTTTCATAAAATTTTAAAGCTTTTGGAGCCAGAATAAAAATGTCCTTCTCTCAGATTAAATGCTTTGATTAGCAGATAATATTTCAGCAAATCTGTAGACGTTTCCCCTAATCTAATAATAGGACTCCTATTAAAAAACAAAACAAAACGAAACAAAATACAGTCTACGATAACAAACTTCAAAAGAGATTCAAAACAAAAATAAAAACAAACTCAAGGAATATAATATAAAGGACAAAAAGAAATTTAAAATGAATTCAAATCCTTCTGTTACTATCTGGAAGTCAGAAGGTAGTTAACCATATATCCATATATTGGAGAATCAAGAACAATAAATTAAAGATAAATCACAGATCAGATTTGCAGGAGTCTTGAATGGTTTTTAAGCGGAGCAATAAAAAAAAGAATGAACCTTTTGACTCCAACAGAAGATAACCAGCTATGGCGTGTGATCTGACAGTGACTTAATGCATAGAACCACAGAATCATAGAATGGCTTGGGTTGGAAGGGACCTCAAAAAGTATCTAGTTCCAGCCCCCCAACTGTGGGCAGGATTCCCAACCATTAGATCAGACTGCCCAGGAGCCCATCAAGCCTGGTCTTGAGTACCTCCAGGGATAAGGCATCCAGAGCTTTTCTAGGCAACCTGTTCCAATCCCTTACAATCCTGAGTGAAGGATTTCTTCCTAATTTCTGGCATAAACCTCTCCTTTTTCAGTTTACATTCATTTCGCCTTGTCCTGTCACTATCTACTTGAGTAAAAAGTTGATCCGCCCTCCTTCTTTTAAGGTACTTTCAATTATTTGAAGATTGCAGTGAGGTCTCCCAGGAGTCTTCTCCAAGGTAAACAATCTCAACTCCAACAACCTTTCATCATAGGAAAGGTACTACAGCCCTCTGACCATCCTTGTGGCCCTCTTTCAATCTTCTCCAACAGCTCCACATCCTTCTTGTGCCAGGGGCCTCAGGCCTGGACACAGTACTCCAAATGGGGTTTCACAAGGGAAGAATAGAGGGGGACAATCACCTCCCTCTCCCTTCTGGCCACCCCTTCTTTAATTCAGCCCAGGATACCATTAGCCTTCCAAGCTGCAAAAGCACACTGCTGGCTCATGTCTTACTTTTCATCCACCAAGGCCCCCCAAGTCCTTCTCAGAGGGTCTGCTCTCAAGTAGGTCATCTCCCAGTATATACTCATTCCTAGGATTGCCCTGACTGAAGTGCAACACCTTGCACTTGGCCTTGCTGAACCTTACTAGGTTCTTATAGGCCCACTTTACCAGACTGTCCAGGTCCCCCTGGATGGCATCCCTTCCTTTTGTTGTATTGACTGCACAATTCAGCTTAGTGTCATCAACAAACTTACTGAGGGTATACTCAATCCCACAGTCTAAGTTGTTGTTAAAGATGTTAAAGAGCACTGGTCTAAAGACAGACCCCCAGGGGCCACTGCTTATGACTGGCCTCAAACTGGATGTAGAGCCACTGACAACAACCTTTTGGCTTCAACCAATCAGACAATTATTCGTCCACAAAAAAAGTTTACTGTTCATGTATGTACTTCTCCAATTTAGAAATAACGATATGGTGCTGGACCTTGTCAAAGGCCTTGCACAAATCCAGGTTGACAACATAGTTGCCCTTCCTTGGTCTACTAATGCTGTCATTCCAAAATAAGGGCCACCAGATTGGTGAATTTGTGAGGCATAGTCTACCCTTGATGAAGCTGTGCTGACTGTCTTGGATCACCTCGTTGTCTTGCATGTGCCTTAGCATCTCTTCAAGGAGGATCTGTTCTATGGTCTTCCCAGACACAGGTGTTTTTATGTAACCTAAGTTCTCAGGATCCATCTCTAGCCTTTAATAGTCTTCAATGCACTTCTGAAACTCTGTAAATAATCTAGAAGTGGCTGAATACTATCAGCATCATTGTAATCCCTGTGAAAGCAACTGAAAATCTCCAGAATGCTTACAGAAATGTGTTATTATCCTGTCCTACTTCAGTACAGTAACAACCATGAATTTGGGACTCAGGTGAATACAGTAATAGCTAAGCTCTGCTATCAGATTTATAGTTTCTGGAAGAGTACACCTTACAGACTGAAGGACCAAAAAGTAAAACCACTGAGACAGCATTTGCACAGAAATTCAAAGAAACCTGTAGAAACTTACCATGAAATTGCGGACAGTTGAACATGTAAGTCACACCACCCCAAACAGCTGTAACAAGACTTTCAGTCCAGGACTACTAGCCATATAATGTATTAGTTTTTTAATTTACACCATTTATATTACAAAGCATGCTGAGATGTGACAACTCTAATTCTCAGCTATTCCCCCTGGGTTCCATGCAGTGTTATTATACAGAAGGACAAATCAATACCTCTGTTACCTTTCAACCCACTGCTTTAGGTAAAGCATTTCTATGCTTTTATAACAGCAAACTCTAGGAACCTATTTCACAAGAATATATTAAAAATGGTGTTGTTTTCAAATCTCCATGTATGAGGTTATTGTTTTATTTTACTTCTAAATTAAAAGTACAGTAAGTTTTCAAAAACCCAGAATTTTACAGCTCAAAGGTTTTAATGCTATTACACATTTATGCAATTAAGTAAAACAAATTAAAAAATCTAATCCATTAACCTGATTTTATGAAGTAATGTGCTGCATTTTCTAAAAGCAGGGCGGTTCCATTTAAAAAAAAATACAATATAGCAGCTGAAACATCTAGTTCACAGTTCTAAATGACAAGTACATGCATAAATTACAGTGCTGTATAAAATTCACCAGGATTAATTTTACAAACTTTTACCACTTTTCATTTAACAAAAGAGCAAGGGAAATTGTAAGCTTCAAGCCTTTTCATGAATGTTTTAACCAAACAACAAAATAGAAAGTGAAATTATACACATAAAATCAAAATAGTCAGATTTTAATCCTGCTTTGTAATGCCTGGGGTACAGGAAAATAGAGCAACTTTAGCCACTATTGATTTTAATCGGTAACATTGCAGTCATGGACACGTGGGCCTTAGACTTTGATCCTGCAAACAAATACCAGCTCAAGTTCTAGTCAATGGAAGCATTTGTATTATTAAAGGTACACGGATGATGAAGTATTTATAGAATCAAAGATTTAAGGTATGGTCTATAATGCCACTTTGTTTACAGCAGAAATAAATGCTATTTATTACTTGTCCTTACAAGAGACTAGCTGTGCTCTGGCAGGCAACTATGAGAGGTTCACATATTTCAGTGTGAGGAGCACAAAGCTTAACTCAAGGTGCTCTGAAACCTGCTTAACACTACTCAGACTATTGAGCCCTGAAGCAGATGCAGAACATCTGAGCCAGTGGTTCAGAGTGCTCTGTTCAGCATATACCATAGCTGCTTAAGTTGCACAAATCACTGATCAAGTAACTACACCTTTGTCCTTATCTTCCAGGCCATTATTAAATCAAAGACACAGTAATTTTAGTAATAATATCTTCACTTATACTGTGTCAAAACAGCTGTCCTGCAGAGTGTTAACTGTGCAGTAAGTCACTCTCAGAAGGGTTTTCTTCTCAGATGTGTAACATCTAGACCTCTTGTCAAGCATTCATCTCAATTCCATCTCACTTACTGAATACTGATACTGAACACCATCTGAGTGTTATGTCAGGCTTCTGGTTTAAGCTAACTATTTTGCCCTTCTGTGCCCAGGGCAAACAGAAGTTTGTGGCCAAGATAAGTGCAATAATCAAACAAATCACTTGTTTCAGAAAGTAAGTTCAGGAACAAGGAAAGACCTTGTCAGCTATTTAGTCATAGAAATTTGTGGGATGTTTGTCATTGTCTTTAGTTACAGTGAAACAAGATTTCTGTTCTGTTTTTGTATCAGAGCTTTTGCATAGTTAGTAGTTGAAGATTTAAAGAGAGGATGCTGCAATTAAAGT
The DNA here is from genome assembly GCA_023055505.1 of Callipepla californica brunnescens. Classification (NCBI taxonomy): domain Eukaryota; kingdom Metazoa; phylum Chordata; class Aves; order Galliformes; family Odontophoridae; genus Callipepla; species Callipepla californica. Next base: position 7,027,869 of record JALIRH010000001.1, read on the forward strand.
TGTTTTTGGAGAAATACTCTTTACAGTACTTGTTTCTTTTATCTTCTGAATGTGAAGCATTTTATCAGAAATAATTCAGTATTTTAGAAATAAATTACCACATTGCACTGTTTGAGTGCTGCCCCCACAGAAGCAATACAGAATCCCAGTAAGGAATTCTATGGTGTCATTGCAGAACATGGGAGTATTTACAGCCTGTTCCAGAGCTTCAAGCAATGCTCAACCTGCTGAATACTTTAACACCTCCTCAATGGTGTGTTGAGAAACAGCTATCCCAGACGCTTGTGTAACCTGAAAATATGCAGAAGGATGTGGCCAAGCCTAAGATAAGCATAGAAGAGAAAATAATGACTTACTGCATGTAAACACAGGAACGTAAAGACAAGGCATTTTTTGAAGCAAAAATTTTAAGATCTCTAAGTCAGCTTGAGTGCTTCTGGGCTCCAAGACAACACATACTTTCAAGCTTTGTATCATACCATTCTCAATCAACTGAGATGAAACATTTAATGCATAGAGGAATGGGATTATTTTACTTTACTCTTGGCTTTTACCACACACCCACAGGAAAGCACTTTGCTTTATCATAAATAAAGGGTTGCAGGAGCTCATGGAATTAAATAACACTTGCTAACCTTTAGCTTTTTGGCTGAAAAATGACCTTCAGTGATGACCCAAGTGAATAGTGCTATTTGGAATAATTCCCTTGCATCAAACAACCTATTATTTTACTATTATTAAGGTTTGGTAACACTGCTGGGAGAAACCATCTGTTAAGAAAGAAACAAGGTACTGACCCTTAGATATTTGGGGACTGTTGTTTTCTGCAATCAGTTTAAGGCACTTTTCATTCATTTTGTACAATTTATTTTCACCACTGTCAGGAAGATCAGAATAAGAAAAGGCCAACACCCCTGTGATGTTTATTACACATCAGCAAATGAAAGATATATTTACAGCTGCATTCACCATTTTACTAGGTCTATTAAACAAATGTGTTGTAAGAAGAAGCCTATAAAACAAACCGAGCAACAGTAAAAGGCCCATTGTTTGACTCCCTGCTGAAGCTTCAATTGATTCACAGTATGAAGTCAGGAATCCTTTAGATAAAAATAAACACAGAAGAAGTAGAGAATAGATACATTAAGAGGAGTGACATCTTCTTTCATTGAAAAGACAATTCCAACCACAGATTCCTTAGTTTTAGGAATTATTTTACAAATGCTTTGCCAAAAAGTCTATTACAATGATAGAGGTTCCAGTCAAGAATCTTTAAAAATTTTAAGTACATTTCAGGTGATATAAAATAATAAAACAAAAAAGGCAAAATTCACATGCTTCACTGAAAGAATGAGTTTCCTAAAATTTAAAATTCTTTAGTACTGATGATGTGAAAATGTTAGGATCATAAACACTTTTTCTTAGTTGCTGCTGCCAGAGGACTATACATGGCCTGTCACCAAAGTCTTATAAATAATGAATGTCTTCTGCCTAGGCCAAAGGGATATATGAAGAAATCAGTGATTTATTTTTTTTCTCCTGTTTAGCTAACAGCCTTTGTTTGACTGGATTTCTCTTTTCTTATTATTTTCTTTTTTTCTTTTTTTCCACGTGTATGTTTTTTTTGACCTTTTATTTCTTCTTTATTTGGATATTTAATGTTCATAGTGATAATTCAAACTATATTGTTATAGACCACAGAATGCACAAAAATCTAATTTCTATCAAACAACATTCTCTGACTGACTGGAAAGATATCATTTGAACTTGCATTTCTGAAATGAAAAGTCATTTCAGGCAAATTTGATTAAGAATGGTAGCATGGTTTTCGAAACTAAATGTTGCATGTCTATGACGTATTAACCTTTGCCATTAGTCTATCCCAGCATTTCCTTTGTCTCAATTTTTTAATTTGCAGAAACATTGTGAGGTCCAATTTCGATTAATTTCCTTGATACTGAAGTCATAAGTATTAGAAGTCAATCTGTGGCAGCCACAAGTTACAGAATGTGCTATTGCACCATGTTTCTCCATGGAATGCAGCAGGACAGAGAGCACTGCTGTTTCCTGGTGTATTTCATTGATTTTTTTACTAATCTGTATAGTATATAAGATAAATTAGTGACACTTCTGCCAACCAAATGAGATTTCAGTCTGAAACACTACATTGCTTTCAAGGATAAGTCTTAAATCACTGAAAGTGACTAGAAGCCACTTTTTGACTTTACTACTAATTCAGCATTCTAATAGACAGAAGAGGTAACAAAGCATGGCCAGTACAATATTGAGACAGAGTAACAAGACATGACAAAAACTACTACCAATTATCTGCTTTTCCCTGAATAATAAAAAGTAACTTGAAGATGATATTCAACTTCTATTCCATCAAAAAAAAATTTAGCTACATGAGTGATCCAAGTTTTGCAGCTACTAGCTACACACAGTCTGCACATCATGCCAGGGCCAGGATGTTTGGCAAGCGTTTCTTTGCTGACATCTTTGTGGTTACAGACCTCCTGCTCATACTTGCACAGAAACTGTAAATGGAACCTTTCATATGCCGTTGTACTCCAGAGCTCCTACAAGTTGCAGGTAATGTAAGAATGAGAGCAGGCTTAGAAACATAGATGCATCACTAACTAGAGCATTGTGGCCGAAGAGTGTATTCAGATGTCTGATTGTAATGTGCTGAAGTTCATAAATGCTCTGAAAAGTCTAGCATCGAAAAATGTCATGGACAAAACCTGACCAAAATAAACAAACAGAAAAACTCTTCTTTGTGTTTGTAATGTTGTATACTGAAAAGAAAAAGGTTGAATACATAATGGTACAGTCCTGCTTTACACTGTTTTGAAACAATAAAAAAAGACAACCTAACAAAAGGATGTAGCGTGGGTGAAAACATATCCATTAATAGCTTCATCAGAACTAACAGAAGTTGCTTAGAAGAGAAACACAGTTATAACAGTCGTCAATTGAATCAGTTAATAAGGTGAAATATCTCTTGCAAAATCAGAGTTGAGGAGGATCAGAAGAAATAAGATGATGGAAAAAAGGATTAGATCAGTGTAAGATGACAAAAAAGAATAGGCTGGTAATATTCATTTTTGAAACATGGCCCTGAGAGAATCAATGTTTAAATTTGCTTTTATGTATGTATCAAATTCAGCCCATTTCTCAAAATGAATCTTTACGTTGACAGTTTATAATTTTCACTAACTTAAAGATGGAACTTATGTTACACTACTCAAATTTTTCTTCAAAGCTATTTAACATCCTATCTACACAAAAGTTTGGAATTAATGCTAAACTACAGATTTTTATTAATACAGTATTTTTGTTCTTTTTTTCTTTTAACATTTCCTTTCATGTATAGTCACGAGTCCTTAAATGATTATGCATGTGCCAAACTCTAAGTAACATAAAAACATTTAATTAGTACACTTGCATTAAGAGAGTTTTATCTGTAAAACAAAGTTTAATATCTATATCCCTACAGGGTTTGAATTTTTTTAATAAATCAAGTTTATTTCTAATTAATGTTGACTACATGTTGACTTCATCATATTTGTTTAATTGCATGAAGGAGACCAAGTCAGCAGTTTTAATAATAGTTAGTATACCTATTGCAGTGTTTTGAAATATTTTTTGATCCAAAGTATCTCAAAAGGTCTGAAACAAACCCTCACACTTGCACAGCATACTATAAATCATACAAGCAACATTAATCTTGTGTTCATGTGAGTAAAATAAAACACTTCTAGTAAAATAATGATAAGTACAATATCTGAGGAAGAGTTTAAAATAGCAGATGGTGTTATCACTTTGAAAGCAAGGAAGAAGCTACATGGAAGCAGTAGCATGCAGAATATTCTGGTCTTGTAGCTTCAGATGGCACTTAGTTCTTTAAAGCAAAAGCAGGCAAGTGATTGATGTTACACAGCAAACAGTCTGCTTCTTACATCCCCAGAGGTAGTGCTTATCACTTTGGAGTTCTGCAACAGTAAAACTCACAGAAGCCTTTGTCAACAAACTGCAGTTATGAAAGGAACTGTCATGATTTCTCTGCCAAAAAATTCCAGTCTTTGTGAACAAGTCCTTCTAGGATTACTTGAAAACACTCCTGAACTTGCTACCAGTCACCTCTTGGGATATGGATAAATAATAAATCTGAAGCCTGGGTAAAGAATTTGTTGTTTGACCAATGGGAGAGAGGGAATAAAAGACCTCTTTTCTTCCCCGCCACCTGGTCTGAGATATCTATACATCCTTCTTTAAAATATTTCTGTACTGACACTGAGTTCCGTGCAGCCTGAAGAATTTGGTTAAAAAGAGACTGCCATGTGTTGTTTCCACAGGCTTGTAATATCAGCCCTTACACTCAAAGATACTTGCATACCTTCAGCTATAATGCAAGACTTTAGTTCCTAAGTCCTGAGTTCTACTTTTCTTCATTTCGCCATAAGGAAAATCCAAACATTTATCTGTTATTTACATACACATATTTTATAGATACATGTATTTATATATACACAAATACTCATATTCATATATCTATATTTATACGTAGTTATACATATTCATAAATATATACATACACATGACATCATTTTTTTTAATACAGAATTTCTGGACTACAGGTAACTGTAGATAAGAAAGATCCTTATTTTGGTAGATTCAAGTTGATTTATATAGAGAGAATGAAATTCTTATTCACATTTCAACTTTTCTTTGTGGGAGAACTAGTCTTTCATAATCATTTAAAAACAAAATTCTACTACCATGAAAGTTATTAGAATAGAAAAAGTTTTATTCATGAAACTGAATCAGTCATGATTCAGTGACTATTTATGTGGCTAGTTATTAATTAGCCATGTTTTCTGTGGACAGATAATTACTAACTGAAAACAGTCTATGTGCATTTAATATATTTACCTACTTCAGAATCCACAAATGCCTGCCTAAAATTTTTCTAAATTTTTATTATTCTCATAATTTGATGGTCGCTGGCTAAATTCTGCTGCCACCTAGCTAGAGAACTGACACAGTAAAAGCCATAAAGTTAAAAGACCAGAGTAATGATTAGCAAGACATTGATAGAGTAATTCCTAAAAGAGTCTTTGAAATCAAATTTCTTTCTGCAAGTAAATCTCTGACCAGACAAACTAAATTGCAAACAAAAAAAATTTGCAGAAATGTCTTAATCTAGTTTAATTAGAATTAATTAAAAATGACTACTATCAAGAAAGTTTAAGTAGGCACGTTGAAAGTCCAGCTTCTGCAAGTGGCAATGAAACACTTTTCTTCTGCAGTAGCAGACCTCAGCAGTCCTCAAAGATTGTTAAAAAAGGCCTAACAAACTATAATTCTTATAGATGGTATTATATAACACATTCTATGTATTAAAATCTGCATATGAACACAGAGAGTATCACTTTTCTTCTGCACCACCTAATCTATCCCTTCAGTCTCTTCTTCTTCTGTTTTTTGGATATTTTATCTTGAGAATACAAATTTCTAAATACAGACTCTTTCTTTCTTGATTCAGCCTGATCCTTCTGTCTGTTGCAACTTCACTACTGCAAGTAGCAAGCACTGCTCACAGTAAGCAAGATGGAGATGTGTGGACTGGAAGTGCTACTTAACCATACCCTTTCCAAGAAAGGACAGCATCCAGTGCACACAACCTGGAATGAACTATGCCAAAATGCCTCAAGTCTCTCAAGAGCAATATAAATGGGTAAAAAACCCCAACAAAACAGATCTCTCAAGATCTGCAAATGTCTGTACAGAGCCCACTGTATCAGATCCTACTCCTGCTACAAAATTGTGGATACACCACAGTAGTTCAACAACTCACGTTCATACCTTTGCTCTTTAACCTATCCACAAACCAGAAAAGAACACTTAGGAACACACTGCATACCATAGGGGCTTGAATTATACAATTACATCCTTCATGGGCTCTTCAGGCCTACATACTTTTAATGTAGTTCTACTAGGCTTATATAAATATATATCCTGCTCTCTGGGAACTGAATCCATTTCAATCTGTAATGTAAATAGCTTCTTTTTAACACACAGTGTGTGCTGATTTCAGCTTAATTATATATTTCCCATTGCAAGAACTCAAACTGTGGGACACTGGGAAAGAATGCATCCCACAGCCTATAAAGCATGGGGGCTAAATCTTGGTCTCCATTAACACCTCATTAAGCAGTGCCTGTACTGTACTTAAAATGAGCGAATGATTTTTAAATGTATTCGTCAACCTACAACTTAATAATGTAGAAATTTTATTTCTCTCTAATACTGAGTGAGCAAAAACAAATTCTTATCTCTACAGATCAATGTGGAACAGTAGGAGTACGTTATTACTCAAGTAAGATTTCTGCTGGTCATCATCAAACACAATCTTCAAGATGACCATGCCACTAATACCACAAATGGTGTTAATTGCAATATAAATTTTGTTATGAACAAAAGCTGATGGACTGAGGAAAACACCTTCAATTCCTGGGCTTGTATACAGTTACAAGTTGCTAAGAATTAAGTTAAAACCATAAAATTAATTCAACCCCATATAAAGGAATGTCAAAATTCTCATGTTTGAGCTTAATGTGAGTAAAGATAATCCTCTGTGTTACCAAAAAAACACTACTGCAGTTTACATTAAACTGACAGGTTTAACAGTAGTTCAGGAATGCAGGATTTTGATTAACTCCCACTGAAGCTGAGTAAATGGCCATAGCATCAAACAGAGGTTTCACAGTATATCCTTTAATTGGCAAGGGGATTGTGGTATTCCTATCCATCAGGAGACCCCTCTGAGCAAGGGTTAGGACCTGAACTTGTTGCAGTGAATTGGGAAGCATGTGTGCGCTGCAGGTGAAGCCTGATTTGCTGAGGGCAAAAAAGTTCTCATTCATTGTCAGTTCACTTAACTTTCACTGAACATAACTTTTGAAGCAGAAATAGGAAAGGAAAATTTGTAAAAAAACCAGCGTGTCTCATTTGTGGATACCTTCTCTTGGCTCTATAAGGTAATAAGCTCTTAAAGTAGATTAGTTATAAATACTCCTCCCATTTAAAAACAAAATCTAACATCCATAAACCTCATCATACTCATCACAGAAGCTTTTACTTATCTGTCAGTACTAGCCTATCTTGCAGTGTCCTGAATGCTAATTAACAGCCTGTATTATGCAGGTATGTCTGCTTTCATGTTTGAGGATCTTTGCAATTAAATTTATCACTGAATTTACAGATATTCTATACTGAAAATATACACATATGGATTTCATTTCCTGTACCAAAATGGTGCAACCAGCTCTTTGTAACTGCCCATGCCCAGCTGGTACCCAGAGCAGCATCCCTCTGGTGTAAGCACAATTAAAATGAGGGGATCCTCCTGCTGTTTCTGTTTGATTAGTGAATGCAGCAACATTTACTCATGGTCTTCATACTTGGATGCTACATTCTTTTGGGTGGGAGAACTGCAGGAGATGTTCCCGGGGTGCAAATAGCGATGCCACGTATAACCTTTGACTTTGGATACATAGTAAGGCATTCATTCATTGCAATACAGCTTGTAAAATCAGTCACATTTCATAAGTGAGAAAAATGTGACAGGTTACTCTATAAGGTGAAATATAAGATGGTGATATGTGTGCTCATGGTAGAGAATTTGCTTGGGAAAGATCTTTTTGTGTCATTGCATCTGGGAAAACTGACATCAGGCAGTGGAGTTTTGGCCCTCAGTGAGAAATGGATGTTTTAAAATCTCCTTGAAAATATCAGAGTTACGCTATGTTATGTCCAAATTACTGGCTCCCTGCTGAAAATGGAAGTAGTGTGCAGTGAAATGTACACTGATTCCAACCAGTGGAAAAACAATTACTCCTACAAGCAAGTACAGAAGCAGTTAATAGTTGCAGAACCATAGTGGGGAGCTTGCCAAAACTGGCAGCTAAGCCCTGAAACAACATAACAGTACATTTATTTGTCTCATATACATTGCATTTCTCATCTCCCTAACCCTATCACAAGCAAATGAAGATCAATAACAATAACCTTAGTGATTACACCTAGAAATAAATCAACATTCAAATAAGTTTTTGACAAAGGAGATGTGAGAGTTATATAATCATTATTTATCACTCTATTCTACTATACTTTGAAACCACTGTTAAAAAAAAAAGTGATTTGTATATTAAAAATTATTTATTGCATTGACAGCATTCAATTGTTAAATTACAAGAGAGCTTTTCAAGACAAGCCTACCTTTCTTTAAAACAGTTTCACTGCCCTAATAAAAGCAATACTCATTTCGTAGAGCTTCCTAGCAAGGAATTCAGAGCAATTATCCCATTCAGCTTCTTTAATTATAATTGTTAATTTAGTTTGCTGCATAAAACACAATTAAACCTTGTTTAGGCTAAAGCTGTCTGCATATGGAGCTGTAACTGATGCTAGATTTTAAATCCTGGCTATACGTAAAATAAGTGTTCTAATATACACTGATGCTGTGTAGTTATCACTTCCATAGCCACAGAAATGTTCAGTAAATCAGCATTTGCTCACTCCCAACTATGTCAGCAAAAAAGGTGTTTTCTTTTCATCTTTGCAGAAAATGTAATATCAAAACATTGCTGATGGGCTCAGCATCAGTTTATCTTGCACACTTGCATTTTTTCCACCTTCACTGCTGGTAACTGCCTGGCATATATTTATGTGTATGACATTTACAAGTGCATATACTCCTGGAGAGGACTGAAAAGCCATGGCTGTGGACAGGTACTTACAGATATACGTAGGATGAGAACTGAATCATAAGAAAGAGTTTAAATTACATGCAATCTAGAACAAGGAGGCACTCTGAAGGAGTTAAGGGAGAAGGGATTAGCTTTCAGGGAGACTAAAACTGAAGAAAAAAGTTGTAAGTCATGAGAGAAAGTAATTTTTTTTCCTTTGGGTAACAGCTAAACTGGAAGCAGACTTATATTGGCAGTTAGTCATTTTAATTACAGTGTGATGACACTTGCTAGTTTAGAAAATGAATCATATGGTTGCACAGGAATTCAGTCTTTTTGCCTTAGCTATATTTGTAGATAAATAGAATTCTAAAAGTGAAACAGACATTCAATTGCTTAAGGGTTACTTTATGCATAACAGTATATTTATTCAGTAATAATTTCAGGGTATCTTTTCATGACTTTCCTTATTATTAGAGACTAGACATCCTTCTTACAGCACAGAGGGCAACCCAGAATGATGAGAAAACCTAACACAGTTTTGGGTATATGAATATTTAAATTGCCTAAAATCAATCACTGCAAATGCCTGAAATCATTCTAATTTCAGTAAAGTCAATTATAGATACAATTTAGTACAAGGACATAATTTGCAGCATTTCTGAAAAGGAATAATTCAGTCTGTCAAAGGACTGCAGTTCGAACCCGGTGCAATACTTTCAGCGAAGTCAATGAATTTGCATTAGCATAAAGGCTTTAAAAACCTGACACACTGACCTACCTTTATGTGACAGACGTAACCTTGGCTGTCTCGTATCTGTTGCGTGATATCCAGCCGGTAACTCAAGTAACAAGCCACACAGTGCCAGAATTAAAAGGTCCTGGGCAGATGCCATCCTGCCCAACATCGATATCTTGCTCTCTTCACTTAAATGCTGCTCTTGGTTATTTTTTTAAGGCTCCAAGTTCCCCTTCTACTTTCTCAGTGCAGTTAGATATTTCTCTTTGGTCAGTTTGTGGGGTATCTCTACGTGAAAAATCAGTGCTCGTCAGTGGAGCACACAGTCACAGCTTGCCATTAGTCAAGCTGTGCAAATGTCATGTAAAAATATTCCCTCCCCTGTACAATTGTTTATAAAGTGCGAGGACATTCCAAGGCGTTACTCTGCAGTGTTGTGTCTTGAGCTCTCTAGTAACTCTGCCCGTGGATTCAGGAAGAAGCTGTATTTTCAGTCCCTCCTGCAAGGCAATTCATTAAGAGAAGGAGGGGGGGGAAGAAAAAAAAAAAAGCACCCACCTCCTTGGTGCTCTTCAGAACTCAGCCCCTTGCTCTGACTTGCCAAACAGCCAGTTTTAATTCACCTTTCACCTTTGCTAATTAAAAACAAGAAGTGCCATTCCCTCCTGGAGTTGCAGGATCCACCCAGCAGGGAAGCCGGGCTGTCAGGCTGCTGTATTTACTGAGAAAGTTCAGCAAGGGTTGAGGCGATGTACAGTACGAGCTGCTTCTAGGAAGCGTTTTAATCCACGTGCCGTGTGCTGATTCCTCAATTGCTTCATGGTTTCATGTTGTAAAGCGTCAGGAGAAGGGTCAGAATTCTTCCTGCCCCTCCCTTCCGAAAAGTCATTTCAGGTTTTGTTCCCAGCTCAGTGTTGGAGGAGGATTAACCCTTGAATTAACAGTTTAAGTGCATTATCACTTAGAATCATTACACAGCATGCTACTAAGTGGATCAGCAGCACTTTTTTACTTAAAAAAAAAAAAAAAAGATTGTTTTTGTGCTGTTGCTTTTTGGTGTTGTTCTGGTGTTTTTTTTTTTTTGTTATAATTGTTGCTTTTTTATTGTTTTCCAGATGTAGATCTATACACACCTTAATGAGAACATGATAAACAGTATCAGATTTACAAGTGTCAAGCAGCTACTTCTTACATTGCTACTAACAAATACCAAATAACTGCATCCTTTTTTTTTTATCATTTCTAATTAAACCTCATTAAAATTCACATCATTAAAATTATACCTGTGGCAAAAAGTAAGTTTTTATTAAAAAAATCTATAGGTCCATGCCTGAAATACAAAAATGTAGGATTAAAATGCTCTGAAGCTCAGATCTCATGCATAGAATCTTTTAGCATTTTGTGAGATGTACTTTAGTTATTAACAATCGTAGTTTCTTTTCTTTGTAATGAAGGTATTAATGTCAGGTCAGGTCTTTGCAAAACCGAAACGTGAAAACTAAAATATCCATCTGGAAATAGTGTACTTAAACAAATTTGGTAGCCTACAAAAGGTAATGATATCTGGATAGAAAGATTTAATAAGAAATTTCTGTATGCCATCAAGCTGAAAAGAACCTAGCACAATAACATAGTGAAATGCTAATAATTGTAATGTCTGGATAAATTGATGGGAGAAGACAGATCTGTTCAGGAAGAATTAAAAAATCCACTGCTAGGAATTAAAAAAAAATAAAATGGAAGCAACTTTGAGGAAAAGACAAAAGTAGATCTGTGAGGGTGCCCAAGAACTCCTGGAGACTGTAATCCGAAGTGGAGAGGTCATAGTTCTCCAATAGCAGGTCATGTACGTGTACCTGGTGTACCTGGGCTAGCTTTAAATCAGCTGGAAACTATGCCATCAGCAGTTAAACCACAGGAGCAAGAGCTAAAACACACAGTTCTATGCTTCATTTCATGCACTCACATTGAAGATTGCACTGAATTGTACACTGACATGGGGTTGTGGGGCCAGCTGTCTGGCAGTCACTCAGCATGTGTGCTAGAGACATTGTCTGTGAAGACAATACTGGCTCTGCCTCCAAGAACTGACCTCAGCACAAATGAGTTTATCATCTACCTGATGGGGATTTTATTGTTGGCACCTTTCTCTCATGCTGAGGCATACCAGTGTGCTGTATTTGATCACTCGAGGCTGTTGTAAAGAGCATGAGCTGGTGCCTGTTGAGGCCTCTCTGAAAATTTGCATTTGTCTTTGAATGTGATTCTGTTAGCTCTTATTGAAATATTCACATTTTATTCCCAAATAGAGATAGAATTAATAGAATTCTAGAAGACTCATTTTTTCTTAAATGTAAGTCTTCAAAATTTAAGCACTTTGGTTCCTAAAGTAACCTAAATGTTCTTTTTGCTTTGAAGAATCTTGATGTAGAAAACAGTATTCTTTCTAATTTAATCTATGCATTTTCAAAAAGGCTACAAAAATCTAAATGCAAGCTCAAGTATGAATATTGAAACCATATTTAGTGAGTAAACTGAACACTGGTGCAGACCCTCAAATTCTGCCCCTTTCTAGAACTGTTATCCAAACTACAGTGGGAGGTTGGTTGTTGATGCTCTCAGGATGCAGCTATCGCTATAGATACTGAACCTAATTAGTTAACACTTCAAGTGTCCCGGGGTACTACTACAACAATAGTGCAACAAATTCAAGACAATTTCCTCAGCTTTAAATTCCCTAAATTCTACTTTCATTTTTCTGAGGCTGTGAGAGAAGGGAGCTGCTGGAAAACCATGGGCCTTATTCTGTTCTTAGGTAAGACAAAAGGTGCAACACATCTACTCAGGCAAGCTGTGTGTAAAAACAAGGGCAATTTCCTGCTGATGAGAACTTACATGCTCTCAGTCACACTTCAAAATCCCAGGCATCTCCAGCCATTACGTAACTGTTGGCTCCCTACAAACACAACGTGACCCAGAGCTGGGGCTTCAGCAACACCAGAAATACCCAGGCAAGCTGATTTTCATATTTGTGCCGAAGAACAAAGCGTTTCTGTCTGAAATCTGATTCTTGAGCAGGGTGGGCCATGTAGGTGCCTCAGGCTCTTTCCTGTGCCCGCCTAGGGAAGGCGGTGGAGCAGGGCTGCAGAAGCTGGAGCTGCTGCTGGATGGGGAGGCTTCAGCTGGCAGCAAGAGGTACTGGCATGCACATGCAGGAAACGGCTGCTGAACATGAAGAGAGAAGACTGCACTGGAAAGAGGCCCAACAAGATGGAAGGGAAAGGGAAAATCCACATATTGGTCTAGGCAGGAGACTCACTTCTTTTCTAGAAAAAAAAAAAAAAAGTTCTTACCAGAACATTGCTTCATTTTTTCTCAAATTGCTGTATAAAATAAACAAGTCTTACACCAGCTTACAAAAAAATTTGATGAAAAGTGAGTAGTGGAAAGGTACACACAATTTCAAGGCAGAATTGTGTGGCCTCAGGCAAGGTAGACAAGCTCTTTGCCTCAGCGACTTTTCAATTAAACAGACATGTGGTCTTGCCTCAAGGGGTGTTTTGAGAGACTTGTTCCTGAAGGATTTTAAACAGTAGGTACAAGGATGGCAACTAAGATGTTCAAATATTAGGATTCTGTCTTAGATGAGTACAAACACAGATGCCAAGGGCTGCAAAGCCCACATGTAATACCTCGCTGGGTCTCTGAAGTGTAAACATGGTGCGTTTACTGTCATTTTCCATTAATAAGGCAAATAGAACTCTTAGAATAGAAATCTTTTAACTCTGTTAAACCTGAATATGTTTCAGTAGCAAAATCTGTTTAAGTGAATGATGACATGTAAATAGAAATTCATGCCTAGAAGTCTTCAGGTATTTGAAAATTGAGATGCAAACCTGGTATTTGATTGCTGGGATTGTGTTTATACTATTAGTCTCAGCTAAAAAAGACCAGAGGTTTCCTTAATACAAAAGGAAAAAATGAAGACGTTGTGTACGCTTGCATTCTGTATGCACAGTAAAAATATCTAGTAGAATATCTTCAAATTAATTGTGAATTGCTATATAAAGTCTGTGAGTCTCAGTTTGATTTGCTGCAACCACTGTAGATGTAGAGCAGTTCTAATGAAGCCAGTGAGCCTGTAAATCTAAACACTGAAACATAAAATGCTTCTGACATACTGTATGAACTCGTCTAACTGATAGAGTGAAATGTAAATGCAGGAGCATGATATAAATAAGTAGATCTGCTATTAGCTACTAGCACCAGTAATAAATTCTAAACATTATAACTATAAAGCAAAATGAAGTGTTTAGAAATGTTAAAGCTAGGGTGGTCCAACGATTGCTATAACCATAACTCAAAACCTGGTTTTAAAGTTACAAGACTGCCTCCTTCTAAAGGCAATACACTGAGCCACAGCAGAAAATCTCTCTTTCTTTTTTTGACTGTTTGCAGATCGAAAGATGGTGTGCAGTCCTAGGAGGAGCTGTGTGGCCTTCAGTGAAAGTTAATGATGCCTGTGTCTTCATTAGTCCTGTAACTTATGGTAAGTATGTATTGTATAGGTAATCATATCCTCATTTATTTAACAGAAAAACCTTTACAATGCACTTAAAGAAATCCTTCTCTTACAGTATCTCCCTTACAAAGCTTTTTTTTATGTCACTATTTATCTAGTGAGCATTGCAGTTAGTATTGACACTTCAGCTTTCAAACACTGTTGTAGAGAACCATTTAGAATAGATGTGGGAGATGAAGGAAAGACCTGCAGATCATGTAATTATTATCTCTGTCTTATCTCTGCCTTTGAGGTGGGAATTCATGCCTGCTCCACCCTCCATTAGATATTGGTAACTGGCTCTTGCTTCAGCACTACAGAAAAATGCTTGTCATTGCAATGTTGCAATGGTGCAGCCTCTTAACTCCTAATCAGACCACAAAAATTCTGTGGGCACATTAAGCAAGAGTTCTGACAAGACACAACTAGAACATGGAAAAGTGGATCCAACAGGTGAGTAATTACTCAATAGTATCTTCTTACATCTGTCCAAGACGGGAGCAGAACCACTCAAATGACCCCATTGACTCTAGGGAAGATATGTTAACTGATAGCAAAAGAATACTGCCAGATTCTGTTTGATATAAGGAAATTACAAGAAATTATAACACTTAGTCATCATATAGAATTTTGAGACTACAAGTGATTCTGACATTTGCTTTTGTCTGCTGCATTTGTATTCTAGCCCTGTGTGAAAACTGATTTGTTTACATACAATGTCTTTACGAAACTGAAATGTTATTTCTCTTGTTTCATACACAGTAAATTCTTTCTTTGATCCAAGATCAAATTTAGACAATATTCATTAAGCAAAAGAGTTTGACTGAACATGAACTTGCACTTCATACTAGCACAGTTACCCTGTAAATTAGTGTTCTGGAAGAAAAAATAGTTCTCAACTAAATTACTTTCCTCTTGATTTTAGAGAGACCAGGTTTTGTCAGGTAAATATTAAAACTTACTGTCCTTGGACCATTATTTGCAGAAGTGTCATTTCCATGACTAATTACAGGTGAATGTCAATAGTACTTGGGCCATAGATCACATACTTTGGTTAAGCCATATAAAACAGGTAGAGTAAAAGCTTCTTCAATTGCAGTTCTTTAGAGAGTTTCTTTACATGCTGAACTAGAATAAATATCATATCAGTATCTTACTTCTGAAATCAACTCTATGTGCTTGATTTATGATGAGCACATGGGTCACAGCAATACGTATGGCTAGTTGTCGATGAAAATCAAATTACTGATTTCTAGAGGAATGTATTTTTGATGACATTTTTCCTACTAAATAATTACAGAAGTCTATCTAAACAAACAAACAAACAAAAAAAAAAAAGAAACAGCTTGATGTTTGTTGACGATAAAATATGGCAGGTCATATTTTCAACTGATCATTAAGAAGAATGTAAAAATGTGGTGTTCAGAAGTCTAGTATTAAGTGATTGCGGGTATCAGATATTTCCTGTTAACTCATAACGAGGAATAATATTTTTAAAAAGTGAGTGATGTATTTGCAGCACCAGATGAACAATATGAATATTGTGTAATACTCTCTTTAAAAGATCTTCCAGTTGATTGTTGATTCTTGTGTTTTAAAAAAGTACAAACTAGTTATATAAAAACACTATCTTATGCCTTAAAGGTGTTATTTACTTGCTTCCATTCTTAGGTGTTAATCTTCTACACAAGAATAAAGTGGTTTGGCCATTAAGAGAGACAGTATTAAAAATGTTTACTGTTCTTAATCAGACACATGAAGATATAACCTAGACATTTTCTGTCTGAAGCCTACAGCAATCTTAATTATTTCTCAATGGTAAAATGTAAGGTAGAAGTTTAAATTATAAAGCATTCTGATCATAAATCAATTGTAGTTTTTAGATATGCAAATGTATTTTGATGTAAAATATTTGAAAATGAATTCCAGTTTCATTGCCTGATAATAGTTTCCAAACATCTACTTGAGAAATGTGATGACATCATCAGGATAGACATATGCCCTGAACTACATTTAGTTTGTATTTTTACTTACACCTATTACTGGAAGATACATATGATGACAGATCCTTAGAGCAGAGAGCAAAATTGGTTTATGCTCTGATTTGCCTTGGCAGTATGTAATCTGCTTTCAAGAATGAATTACATTTCTTATGACAGCATCATGATTCTATGATTCTATGATACAGAAAGAAGATTAGTTGAGATGCTTCTGTGTCATAGTGGTTAAAGCATTAAGTCCTTCCATGTTGTAAAGAGATTCAGAGGTCTGTAAAGAGATTCAGAGGTATATATATTTCTGTGAATCTTTTCACAAGTGTTACTTAATTAACATTTAGGTACTGAGATTGTGAACGCTGAAGCACACAAATCTCTCCTGTTTTATGTCAATTCTTGGTACATAGCAGCTGATCTCTTTGCAGCCACAGACAGCCTTGGAGATATGGCAGCTGTCAAACCTTACTGATTTTGGATTGAATAGGTAATAGGGACTGAAAAATGTATATCCTTTAGGGGCTTTTGAAATCACAGCATTAATAAGATCATCACTTTCACAGAAACAAAACAAAAAATCCATTATTACTTTTTAACTGCTTTGCCACACACATACACATGCTGCCTCTTAGCCAAGAATAAATCCAGATGAGACAACTTCGTGACTGATTGAATTGCAGTCCTTTTCTGTGCACTAGTTGAAATAAAGACGGTTGTCTTTGTGTGAAGACTTGGGTGTGCCTCACACCAAGTGTTGCTTTTTTTTTTTTGTCCATCTGCTGTATTATTATGAAGAAAGTCATTATTATTGGATTTCACTTTTGACATCAGTCTAGACAGATATTTATTTGCAACCATCATTCACTTAAAAACAAAAAGGAACAAAAAGGAACAAAAAAGCAGAGGCTTTAACACATTTTCTTTATTGAAGAGCCAACAACTTCGACTTCTAATAAATCTCTGGAAAAGGTATCAAACAGCACTAAATTAACACTTAAATTCTTGAGGAAAAAAGGCAGAGACAATCTATTTTTCTACTAGATATGTGATTACTTTATTTCAGGGAAGTCAACTGTCTGTTTGCCAAGATTATTGATATCATTTTAAAGTATGGATGAAATTATATTACTGTCATCTACTAAGACCACAGAATCACAGATCTACAGGGTTCAGATGGATGTTGAATATCTCCATAGAAAGCAACTCAGCAACCTCTGTGAGCAGCCTGTTCCAGTGCTCTGTCACTCTGACAGGAATTTCTCTCTTGTGTTAGTATGTGTGGAATTGTGTTCCAGTTTCTGTCTGTTGCTCCTCTCTCTCTATATGCTGTCTTAATAATAATTCAACATTACTCCAGTATATAACCTCAGTTGTTACAATTACTAGAATAACTAGTCTGAAGTCCAATATTACAGCTGCACAGAAAAAGTACAGTAGTATTGCCAAATGTGAGAAAAATATTAACAATTAAAAATTAAGACAGTGCTGGATAATACAGAAATGTAATATACACTAATTTCTCCAATTTCAAAAGCAAGAATAGAGATAGGGTCATTAACAGGAATCAAGTGATTGTATAAATATGGAAAGCTCTCCTTTGGGCAAGGGAGGTTCACTCCTCCGATAGCTAAGCTGAATCAAAGTGAGAGGCTGAAGCTCACTGAAGGAGGGTATGAAGAAAAATCCCAAAAAACATTGTGGCTGTAGGATGAGCTAGGCAGCAAAATAGCTAGCTTGGGATGTGGTTGAAACCATGTTATTTGGGTCATTTTTAACTAGACTACTCTGTCCTTCAGGGGAGGTGTACCGGATGATGTATTACTTGTTTTCCACCCCTGGATGTTATGATCTTATAAATGTTGTGGCTCAGAACTATGTCTATTTTGAATTAACAAAACCACTTTGTATGTAATGGGCAAGGCAAGGATTAGAGAACTGCTTAAATAAACAGTATAAGGCTATTTATAAGGAGACTTTATGAAAGTACAGTGAAAACCTCACTTCTCTGGCTAATTCCTCTGTAGGGATTCTCTGAGTCATAATTTGTTTTTATACAAGTGACTATCTTCCTCCAACAATAAAGGAAGGCATGACCCAAAAGAAAAAGTCACTGTAGACTGTAGTTTAGTCTTCTACGACTTCCCTGCTCAAACATGAAGAACATGTGTATTCCCTAAAATAGAAATGTTAAAGTAGGCAAAACCAGAAGGATATAAAAATGATGACTGTCTAAGGGAAGCCCTGATTTATAGTATGGCGAGTAATATGGTCTCATTTGCTGTGCTATCTGTTGCTCATCATGTTGCTTTAGCAGTCAGTATGATGTAGCTTTTATAATAATAATAATGAAAATATTATGTAATTGTTAAATCATCTGGAATCCAAAGTGGGGTGTAAAATGCAAAACCCTCTCATTTTTGTCCCCATGTGTCACTTCTGCAGTCTGTGTACTTCTTCAGTTATATTTTCCTAAGATTTCAGAGCCAAATTCTTGCATCACCAGAAATGTTAGAAAATAAATGACCTCATTTACTGGTTGTGTAAAATGATTTGATTCAATTTCTATTGGTAGGGATAGCTAAGAGCATCAAATGTTCTTAAATTCTAAACTTATTTAAACTTATTGATGAAAAATGTGAATGTGCTAAAAACACTAATTCAATAAATAAAATTTATTTTATGGGTTAAATTCCTCAAACATAATTTTTTAAGGTTACAACAATTTAGTTTTAGCACAAGAACCAAAAATAAAAATAAAAAAATAAATAAAAAAAAAAAGAGATCCCAGCTGATACTTCCGACTTACCCTTCATAAGTTCTGATTTCAGCACAGGTTTTCACGGTCCTAAGCACACAGTCACATGATTTATTCCATCATATTTCAAAATCCTGTTTTTTTACAGCAAGAGAAATCTAGGAAAAACAAAACAGACAAAATAAAAAATATATCCTGGGAATAATGTTAGAAAAGAACTATTTCTTGGCTTTAGATTTGTTTTGCCTTTTCAGTAATTCTCTCAAAAAAGGCAAGTATTTGTGTGAAACAGATTCCAGATAGAGATCTCCATTTGGAGAGAGGCTTGTGGGATTTCCTAAGGATGCAAAACCTAATGAGATGGTATTGGACAATTGGGTCAAACTCTTAGGAGGACTGGATTGGATTCTTGGACTGAAGAAAGCTGATTGGAACAATACTAAAATGAATTACTGAGCAAGCGAGACATTAATGAGTCCTGTGATATCTCAATGAAAGTATATTGAAGCCAACTCCAAAAATGTTAAAGGTTCTGGAGTGAAAGCAAGGACCTTTCTCATTGTTTTTTCTTTTCCTCTATGGGATAAAAGCCTTTTCCTCCTCCCCACATTTGCAGACACCTTTGCCTTCCCTGATGCAACAACCCCTTGCTGCAGCTTGGTTCTTCCACTGCAGGGCAAACACTCTTTCCCTGTGTTTTTGCTACTGTTTCCTATACATCTTTCTGCGTACCTTGGGCTGATGTGAAGATTGAACTGCTTTTAAATGAAATGAAGATGGATGAGCTTCCTTCTCTTTCTAAGCTCAAGATCAGCACAGATTTCCAGAAAACTATGCTGAGAAAAAAAGTGCTCCTGCCACCCCCTGCCTGTGGATGCATAGGTAAATTGAAACTCTGAGGCTCCAAGACTCATCTGCTTAGCTGTAGACAGAAGGATCTCTCCTTTGCCTCTTTCAGGACACACATCTATTTATGTTGTGCAAGTTTTTATCATTCAGACTCTAACCAGTGCCTATCAGTTTTTTCACTATATTGTAAGTAATTATTCAGGGGGCTAGGGTAGTAACTTTTTCCATTACACAGTTCTAGACATTCTTCAGTCTCTGAACAAATCTTTGTAATCTGCATAGCTTCTTTGACATTTCCTGTTTAGTCAGTTTTCCCATACTTTCTCTAAATGCAGCAATGGAAGCAAAACACCTTTTTTTCCAATTGAAATTACTGCTTTCTTCTTCTCTGACGTTTGGGACTTCATCTGATCCACTTCTTATTTTGTACTCAGTGCCATAATCAACATTCACTGCAGGTAATTTCTGTTCTCAAAGTCAGAGGATAGTCAAGTTTAAGAAGATACAGCAGAAGCCTGCAATAAAGAAATGGTTATAATTCCAAAGACAAGAGAGTGTCATGAATGACTTGTTATAGAAGAAAAGGAAGTAAACAGTACAACCTGAAGAATTTACACTGTTTATATTGTGCTAACACTGCCTGGGAAGTAACAAAATAATGGACAAATGTTATCTGTCTACATGAGCACTTTTAGTAGATCAAAACTACAGCGTTGAAGTAAATGTTCTGATACACACAACACTTCATCCAGCACTGTAGAGCAATGAGAGTATGCAAACTGGATTCCTTTGTAATGAAGATAAACCGGAAGATGCATTCCAGGACTGGACTCAACATGCTCCTACTGTTATTGGGCACCAGTCCAAGAAGTCAGACTAGAACTAATCCAAAATAAAACTCCTGGAACTCATACAGCATAAATGTCAGGTCTTGTTAATGGTATGTGAACTGATTAAAATGACTAACTGGTCTCCTGTTACTTTTTCATAGAATCATAGAATCTTAGAATCAGTGAATGGTTTGAAGAAATGTGAAGAATCATCTAGTTCTAAACTTACTGCCATTTTCAGTGATGCTTTCTATTAAATTAGGTTGTTCAAAGCCCCATCCAATCTGGTGTTGAATGCCTCCAGCAATGGGATATCCACAGCTTCTCTGGGCAACCTGTTCCAGTGTACCACTGCCCTCACAGTGAAGAAATTCTACCTAATATCTAATCTAAATCTACCTTCTTTCAGTTTAAAACCTTTATCCCCTGCCTCATCACCATATGCTCTTTTGAAGGATCCCTCTCCAGCATTCTTATGGACCCCTGTTAGGTACTGTAAGGCCTTTTTACCTTAATCTCCCAGAGCCTTTTCTTTTCAAAGCTGAAAAACTCCATTTCTCTAGTCTGTCAGCCTGTCTTCAAAGGAGACGTGCTTCAGTACTCCAGTCATCATCATGGCTTCATAGAAGTAGAAAAGAAGTAACTAGGCTCATAAAACTGTTAAAGAGTGTGCATAGGTAACTGTGTTGATCCAGTAGACCAGTGATTGGATGTAAAGATGAGGAAGTGACAACTTTAAAATAAACAATGTTATTTAAACCTAAGGCTCTAAGTTTTTTGTTTTGTTTTTTTTTTTTTTAACATGGCAACATTTACGTTGATGTGTAGCCCTGCATGTTCACCTCAAGCTAAAAGGCTATTTGACATAGATCTTCTTGGACCTTCATTCTTTATGTAATTTTTCAATGAAAAGATATAGCATATTCTTTAAGTAGAAAAATAATTTCACATTTTATTCAGTCTGGAACTGTACTGAAATAGGGTTATTCACAAAGCGCTGTTCAGAGGACGTCAGTAGATCTTGCAGACACTTCCCATGTTCAGCTCATCAGACTGAAACACTCAGCAGAATGGAAACCTGTCTGAGAAAGATTACTATCACTTGTCATTTTTGTGGAAATTTGCCATTTTCTCCTATAAAAGGGATGTGCTTGACCAAGAAGGCCTGCCAACTCAAAGTATATATTTATAAATACATAAATCTCGATCAGCCATAGCTGGAAGCTTATTACTTTGTGGGTTGAACACCCAACACATAACCAATTGACTTGACTGTTTGAATAGCTGTAAGATGGGAGGAATTATTTTGTACTGTGGGTTATTTTTTGTTTATTTCAGTTCAAGAGCCAGTAATTTTCCACAGATAATATCCTGTTTTTAAAATATCTTTAAATGATCAACCTAAAAATAAAATCATATACTCACACGTCTTTTACTGACACTTAACTTTTGGAAAACTTAGTTCTAAACTTGCATCCTTACATTGATTCTTTCCACAGATATTCTCAGGAATTTGCCTTTGGATAAAGACTTCTTTGAATGTTTTCCTCAGCATGCTTTCAGAATCTAAAGTTATTCTCTTATGATTTCTGTAGCTGAGCAACAACCTCAGCCTAAAAAAAATATAGTAATTGGGTGTATTTTCTATATTTATTAATTTCACAATTTTACTGAGCAATTATTCACCATTGCAATTCTCAATCTTTTTTGTGTTAAATTAATATTTATGAAGAGTGCTGTCCTGTTTAAAAGAAACAAGAAATAAAAATAGAACAGAAAATAGAACATAAAAATAGAACATACCAGAAATTCAGAGAAAACTAGTGAAATATACTGCTAAAAACTGTATGTTAAAGGGGTACAAATGTAAAGTGCTTAAAATTGATGCATAGTGAAATTGAGAAATATAATTTCATATGATTGTGTTTTTAGGATAGGATGTGAGAAAAGAGAAGGCAAAACTACAGAAGGAGGTTTGAGAGGAGCTAGAAAGAGCACACAAACTGCCAATTTGCAATAGGAATGTGCCAATGACAATTCTTGTGGAAATGTTGGCTGATGTTTACAGACAATTTCAGCTTCACCTCCACAGTCACAACTGAAGC
This sequence comes from Callipepla californica brunnescens, assembly GCA_023055505.1. Taxonomy (NCBI): domain Eukaryota; kingdom Metazoa; phylum Chordata; class Aves; order Galliformes; family Odontophoridae; genus Callipepla; species Callipepla californica. Next base: position 7,050,455 of record JALIRH010000001.1, read on the forward strand.
AGAAATTATCAGTTTCTGAAGCAGTCTATCCATCATCTGTTGGGCCTGAGGGTCTTCATTTAGCTCCAGAAGTGACATCATGCTGAGAGGTACATGTGCACTTTAGTGCTCAAGTTTACCTCAGTATTGTTGAGAGGGGAAACAACTAGTCCTACTCATAAGAAGCAACTTAAATTAATACAATCATGGTTTTTGTTGTTGTTGTTTGTTTGTTTGTTTTTTCTGGTTATGCTACCAAAATATTATCACAAGTAAGTATTAAAATTACCTGAAAAGAAGATTCAGCCCAAATATTTTACACTGACCGCCTGACAATAAAATCATAAATTAGCCTACTGGAACTATCAATGTTCTGGACTGGATTTGACTCGGAACAAATTTTTAAACTGCTGATATTCTGCAAGCTGTGAATGTGAATCCAAATTTTTATTCTGTAAACTGTACTAATTCTGGAACGATATTCCTCATAAATGTATGGTTTTCCCCTGTGTTATTTGGAACACAGTCAATAGAAGATATTTCTGAAGAATAAAAAGTAATGATCAGCAGCAGTTTTGAGGACTGTTTTCAATTTGGATCTTGTCAGCTCAGACTACCCTTCATCCCTGTGGAATTTCCACAGACATCCAAGTTTAATTGACACCTTGGTAGCAAAAAGTTAATTTAATTTTCTTGATCTTTTGTCTACTGCAAGAGCTAATAGAAGCATATGAAATGCTACATTGATCAAATACTTCCCAAATGCAACTTCTTTTCTGACTGATATTTGTTACATCTTTTCGTCTTATAAGTAACATATAATATCTTAGTCTGAGTTCTTTCTACTAAAGATGTTATATGTTTATTAACTCCAGATAGTGAAAAAATAACTTCAGTTGTCACTGAATATTTTGGAATAAAATTCATTAATTTTTTGAATTAATTAATAATTATTCTTTAGATATCTCCATTTTTTCCCTTTATCTAAAGTTTATTTGTATAGATTATTAATTGATTAATTTAAAATTTTATTTGCAAAGATATTTTATATTTTGGAGAACTGCCTTTGGCTTGTGATTTTCAGTCTTTGCTGAGGAGATTCTGAGATATTGGTGCAGTTTCATTTTGCCAAAAAAATGACTAACATTATCACAGGCTGATTTTAAATTTTTCAGGGGCTATCATAAAATCACTGGGTACATCCAGAAACTTGGTGAAATTATACAAGAAATTCTAGTGCACAATGAGCTAATTTTCTAGCTCAACTTTTTAAAGGCTTTGTGAACTTTGTTTGTCAAATATATATATGTTTATATATATATATATATATATATATATTTTATCCAGGGAAAAAAAAAACACACTTTCTTTTTCATGGTTGCATAGATAGACCTTCTTTCTAATTGCATTTAAAATAACATGAAGCATAAAAATCACATTAAAACATGCATACAAAATAACATTTTATTTGTGATTCTCCAAACACATAGAAATTCTGATCATTCTTAAATACTTATTTACAGGAATCAGTAGCATTAGAAGGAGAAAATCTTTACCGTACACACAGTAATTGACTACTTTGGGACCAATTTCTCCAAATTGTACTGGGCTCTTCTCTCATGGAAATCATTCAGCCTGCTAGACCTGGTGGCTGGCTGGCTACAGGGGCCTGAATAATTTTTAAGTGCTCTTGGGAGTTCGTTTACTATGGAGTTTATGGTGTGATATCAATGTGTATCATGGTGCTTCAGCTATCAGGATCCCTGTTTGGCAAAACTGCTGTTGCATTTTCATAAAACATCTGAAGTGTGCAGGCTGATAGGAGACAAATTTCTGTTACATTATCTTTCCTTAAACCATGCCAAAGTAGATATACTTCTACACTGAAGAAAGCATGAAGTCACTGAAAAAGTATAAAGTTGGAAAAAATAAACTACGAATCAAGATAAAAAATAGATTTTTCATGATTATGGACAAGCACTACTGCAAGAAAATAAACAACTTTCTTTTATTTCTCTTCATCCTCACACTTAGAAAGTTGAAAACACATGTTCTAAGCAGGCAAAAGGATTTCCATGCCCCTAAAATCTGATCCTTTACTTCATTTGTGACTCTTGGTATTCTAGCTCAGATAAGCTCCAGATTTTTGGTCTATGTGTGCTAACTCTCAACAATTCCATGAAACTCAAGTCCAATTATTTTTTAGACTACTGTAGTACATTAAGCAAAATGTTTTCAGAGTTATATTCAATATTTGAACCTTGTACTTTTACATAAAGGGCATTGTGCTGTTTATTCAGCAGAACATTTTCAGTTTCTGAGTTCGGCTCCATCAGCATTATTTAATCACTTAGAATGTTTCAGTTTCTATACAATGTAAATCGCTAACACCAATGCCCTGTTGCCTTCCCTCCATCAGCTCGTGGTAGCAACTAATCAGCAACATAGAAGATTTTTTTCATAAAGTACTTGCCAATAGAGAAGGATGTTACATTTGAAAAACAGATACCCTTGCTTTCTCAACCAGCTCACTGAGAAACTTTGCAGAGTTGACAGATATGCAAGAGTGAAGAATGTCTGATTGCTGCTGGTACCGTATTACTGGGTAATGAGAGGCGGAGTGGAGTTTTGATTTGACAAAATTTTCCTCCCCACATTAGTAAATAAGCAATTCATGATTTAGAAGCTACGGTCTAGCATCTAGACATTATAGGAAACTGCTCAGCAAAAGAAGAGCTGAGATGTAGAGTTAATGGTGTGAGTATCATAATGGAATTTAATAGTAAGTAAAGACTAGTGTATACCATGCACAACCTCTAACAATTGTTAGACATTTAAAAATAAATATTCACATTTAAATGACTTTTAATAAAGTATGTTCAAAGTATGACTGGGTACACTGGACATTCAGAACAGGCCAATCTTCCGTTTTAGTTAAAAAAGAAGTGAAATTTTAAAGAAACATGAGAACAGATTCAGAATCATACTGGTGCCCCTTGAGGATGCAGTGATATGATTCCAGTCTTTATGAGTTACAGATAATTTTTGATAAGTGACTAGATTCCTCAACGTACATGGGAATAAATACATATGAAGAACATAATTATCTAAGAACATGAAAATTTTTATTTTCTGTCAGTGAGAAATGTACTGCTAAAAAATGTTTATTATCGTGAATCACACTTATCAGGTCTAGAAGATTATTGTTTACTGTGGGGGAAACCAGATAATTCCAAGAAAGGTGCAAGAAAATTAATGAGAAATATGGAGCAACATTTCACAGAACTAAATTCTTGGCTCCTTATTGGATGAGAGTTACCAGGCAGAATATCTATATTCTCATATTAAGGGGGAAAATCAGTCAGAAAGTACCAATCCGTTCTATGTTACTTATCTCCAAAAGATTAAAATTGCTTTTGCCTTACAGTTCATTGTCAGATAGCTTAAATGCAAAAAAATCTCCTTATTATGCCAAGACCTGGAAAGAGACATCTCAGAGTGCAGTGGAAAACTGAATTAATTGCTGACAAGAAAGATCTTTGCAGTTTTGATTATAATTGTGATTTTACTCAACCATGAGTTTACATTCCTAGGCAGAATTAATGTCTGTTGATCAGACTTAAAAAAGACTGTGTAATCTTTGGGAGATGACAGAGGGAAATTTATAAACCTTCCTGAAAACAGTCCAAAAATATATTGCCTGCTAAAACTGGCAAAGTAAGTATCAAACTCTTACCTCATGCTGCCCTGAATTAGATCCTTAGTTCACAAGTAGTCTCATTTATTTCCCCTAGGCTATTCCTGGACACAGGTGAAATTCAGTCTAATTAAAGGCATTATCATTTTTCAGGAAATCTAAATAGAGCTTCAAATGGTATCTGATGCTAGAAAACTGATCCTGAAAAGAGTGCTGTTGGATGCATGTTTTTCCAGTTCTTCAACTTGTACAGTGGAAGTTAGTTAAGTGCTGCTAATTCTAAAAGATTTACTCTGATAATTCCAAAGCTAAGGTGCTGGTAAAGATTATGTATTTCTGTAACACCATCATAGGCAATGAGTGAAAACAAGTCAACGTGTTCTCATAAGTTAAGATTGTTTAACAACAGGATTTCCAGTGTTACAAACAAGCCTTTGCATAATGAGAACAAAAATATTGAGAATAATCTAATCTTGTAAAAAATACAATGATAACTCATGACAACAGATTTGTGAGACTAGTTTAAATATAACTATGGCCCCTATTCTTAACACAGTCATGTTGCAAATTAAGAGGATTTTTTACTCCCCAGATCTAAACCTTCAAAATAAAATTCAGTTATATGTAATTATTATCTTCCTTATAGGAAAATTATTTTTATATTGAATTATATCTGAATTATATACATTCTGAATTGTGCAGGTCAGTTTAGATGAGTTAATGACATTTAAGGAGTTTATGAATGACATTTTCATCAGAGAAATCTAACACAGTCTGACATAGCATATGTTTTCTCTCTTCTAAGATGTCAATACTTACCAAGCTGGAGGCAGAGCTTTATGAATAGATGTTGATCTCAGGCCTTCTGGCATTTTCCAGAATGTTAAATCTTTGTGATCATGCCTATGAGATACAAATCAATATTTAAGTCTACTTCTGTTTTATATCTTTTTTTTCTTAGTTACCACAGAGGATTTCAGTGAAGACTCTGCTGTGACTGCTATTCAGAGCAGCATTCCTGACATTTGCTATGATAGCTAACGTGGACTTATCTAACGTATTCTTTCACCGTTAGCTACTTTTTAGGATACTTGGGTGTACTTGGCGAGCATTGTACATAATAACTGTAAGATCCCATAGAAACAGTTGTAGAGGCAATGGGGACAGGCTGGCACTTCCTTATGTGTGACTGGGAAAAGCAGTTTGTTGCCTAATGGATAACATACTGCAGTACAGAGTACAGTTATAATGGCTCTTTTAATAAGACTGATTTATGTAAAAACTGATTTATGTAACAGCCAATCATCCGTCTGAGGAGCTTAACTTCCAAAAGGATTGTGGAATACAAAGCCATTCTTTGGCTTTAAGGTTGCCACCAGCAACATGTAAGAATAGACTGTAAGTCAGATGGAAATTAGGGAAAAAAATGATTTCATACACAGGGCATGTCTCCACTCCAGACAAAAGTGGTTTTTTTTTCTTTCTTTCTTTCTTTCTTCTTTTCTCTCTCTTTTTTTTTTTTTTCTGATTGAGTGCAGATCCTAACTAACATGATTTTAAAGCTATGAATTATGTTATAATTGTAAACTCAGAACATAACTCGCTGTATCAGGACCTAAAAACACAAAAATGTCCAGCAGTGTATAACCAAACAGAAAGCATTGAAAATGTGTATTGATTTATTTTTAGGATTTTGTATACTGAATACTATGCAACCCTGTTCAGCATCAGTTAGACTGCTTTCAGTATGAAAAAAGATTTTGCAAGGAAAGTAATAAAGCAACATTCAAAAAAGTGCCATGTATCCTTTTCCTTTTTTGCTTACATGACACTGTTTTGTTCAAAGTCTCTGTTAAAATAATACAGAGAAATCTTTATGCACTAAAGCTAGCTCAAAAAAGAGGGCCAAACGACTTCTTGTGAGTGGTGTATAAGTATGATAACCAAGTCAAGGCAACGATTACATAGTCAAGGCTACTTGTGCTAGTAAACAATTGAAAATAATTTGCTCAGTATTTAAGAAAATAAATCTGTGGACTAAGAGTATGAGCTTAGCATTAAGACTGTGATTTACTGATTGGGTTAATTCAAATTATTCTTGGCTGATAAAACTAGTAAAAATCTGGCTAAATTTCTTGGCATATAAAGATATTAGCTGTGTTGCAGTATAATCTTTCAATGAAAAAAAAAAAAAAAGAAAGAAAGGAATTAGAGAGAGAAGATTCATAAATATTATGTAATAAAGCCTGTTCATTTATACTTTGTAAAACTATTACAAAAAATTAAGCTCCAGATCTGGGAAAGAAATTCTACATCAGATGAGAAATGTGCCCTTTGTTCCTACTTAATCTGGACTCCCTTCTTGTTTTAGAACATTGATTTCTGCTTGTCAGAGTTAATCCCCAATTGTTCCAACCTTAAAAGCTATCTAATTAAACTACTTTCTCTATCAACCACAAACACTGATAGATTCAATACATTCATCTAAAGAAGATGAGGAAGGCTGTGATTTGAGGAGAAATCAAAAATATTTTTTCTTTTACTTCAGAAAGATGCAGTAAGTAATTTCAGATGTGAAAGGCTTGCTGGGTAAAACACTAACTTTTCTACATCGTACTAAGTGGACTTGGAAAGCATTAGAATAAAACATAGCCATCATTTGCATCTGACAGATTAAGATGTGATTACATTTTTGCAGGAAATTTAGAACAGGTAAGGAGTTCCAAAAGGATTTTTTATACCTAGACAAAAGCATTTTTGTTTAAATTTAATTAATTATTCATAATCACTGTAAAATATTCCTACTGATCAGTGCAAGAAGGAAAGAAAATGCTATAATGCTCCTCCAGTAACTCTTCCTGTTCTTGATGACTTTATATTGCTAAAAAATTGTCCATGAATATTTTTGGTAGCAAGAACAACCTTCCAGTAGCCTACTGGAAACAGAGTGCTAGATGTCCTCATTTTTTGCTCTTACCCCATAACACAAGAAGGTATTACGGACTGAATGACAGAGTTTGATTTTCATACTTTAAAATGTAAAGTTCATACACTCAGCTGTAGAAGTATTTGATTTAATTTTTATGTATTAATTTAAGTTTTATGTACTTCTCATAACAGTATCTATCAAAATAATCAGTGTTGTAGTACTCTTCCCAACTGCCTGAACTGAGTCTTTAATTTGTTATAAGACGAACTCAATAGAATTACCACAACCACATTAATGTTTATTATAGAGAAATCCAGATATAATTTTAAGTTTCTCAAATATTGGTACACAAGCACATCACTATGAAAATATGCTTATCTGTTGTGGTAATGTTTAAAATCCAGTATGCATTGCTTTAAAGGGAGTAGAAGAGGAAGGAGAGCAAAACAGGACTGAGCGATTAAACAGAACAGAATGAAGCATTTTCCCTTTTAGAGCTATAGCATCTTTTCTACTTCATCATGCAGGTGATTGTGACTGTGCTGCAAAAGCTCAATTAGACATGAGCAAAGATTCTTCCTGTACTGATATTAAACTGAGATGGAGTTCACTCCCACATAAAGCTATTTCACTTTAGAATTCAACATGGATTAAGCAACTTTTATGAAGCTTCCAATTGTAGAAACTTTGTAAGATTCTGACAACTTTGATAGCAATTGTCACTTCATAAATATATAAATTTATAACTTGATGTTCTTTCTCTAGTCTTCTAGAGAAAGTTGTACCTAGAGAATTCTGTGTGTTTGGAATGAGCTCCACAATGACGTATGAGTTGAAATACGTAGGCTATGTTCTTCATGTCAGTACCATCTCTGTTACCAACACAAATGTATCATAGAATCATAGAATGGCCTGGGTTGAAAAGGGCCTCAAAGATCATCTAGTTTCAACCCTCCAGCCATGGACAGAGCTGCCAACAAGTAGAAAAGAGCCACACCCAGCCCTGTAAAACAAAAAAAAAAAAAAAAGCATCCCTTCTTACGTTAAATGCTCTGCATATATTTACACATACTGAGCCTGTAAAGACTGAAATTTGCAAAAACACCGAAAGAAGACAAATGTCAAAAGTTTTGAATTTACCCCTATTAATTTTTTTAGAGGTTGAAATTGCACAAAGAAAAATAAGGCAGGAGGCCTGGAAGGGATTTAGTAGAGGATTAGTAGTACTGTGCAAACAGAAACTAAAGATGAGTTTTGTCTTGCCTATATCTTTATTTATTAGATACAGACTTCAAAACTGAAATCTCAAGGCCTCTGTTGAACAATTAAAAAATTCAGCATGGAAAGCTCAAAAATCACAGGCAGTTCACACTCTGAGTAAGTATTACTTTTTCTGCTTAGTTCTAAGTTTTTAGCAATCAGTATTACTAAGAGTTAATGCAATATAGTTCTGTTATCTAACAGTTTCAAAAGTTCGAAATACATAATTTTGATTTTTTATAAATTTTGATAATTTTTTAGTCACAGCCTATTACTTTTATGAAGAATTATGACTACTTTTTTTGGGTATTTTAAAATGTATTTTATAGAACTCATTCCTAAAATGGCTCAGATTAACTTTAAATGTTGTCAAAAAGCAGTGTTTAAAAATCTGTGTGAGTTCTAGAATAAAGAATCAGTGAAATAGCTGCAGAAATGAAAATAATAAAATTTAAGCTTTGCTCACTTGGAAATTGCAGTTGAAAACTAGAAGCTTTCATTTAACCCATTTTATCATTTCAGATTTTTTTGAGAAAAATGAAGTTCATCAAGGTCTAAATGTGTTAGATGATGCAATAGTGAGTAGTTCCTTGTCTTGAGTAAGCACAATGAATTCAGGAACAGTAATTGCAGATCTGGGGAAATAAGAAAGTGCTATTAAGCTGGAGTGTAACTGATATGTCATGGCATTCATATACAAGACACAAGTACAGGGTGAAATGTTGATTGTGAATTTCCTTTTTTACATTTCAGCCTTATTCTTAAGTCTTATGACATTGTAGATGCTTTCAGAAAAAACAGGGATAGTTTGGATGTGTACAATACTCCAGATCCTCTTCTGCCATATAAAACAATTGTGCTTCTAGGCTTCAAGCACCAGAACTGTTTCTTTGGGTTGGCAAGTGTTAAAATCTGTGTTAGTGCCTGAAAATGTACCAGTTCTTTTTCCTTTTCTATAAAAATAATTACATAATCAGAACTGAGAGTTTTTCCATATCCTTGTAGACACAAGTGCTTGCTCATAATGCTGGTAGTAATTTAAGAATTTATTGCCCTGAAGAGCTCTTTCTGTGGAAGATCCAGTACAGTTCAAAGAATTTTCTTTCTTAGTCAAACAGAACAGGCTATATTGGGCTAAGTGTTTATTTCCACCTCCTTTCACTCATGCCAATTAGCACCTACCAGTGAACACAAAGACAGATGGTGATTGTCAGAGAGGGCTTTCTGTCAAGAATTTCCCTTTCCTAAGTAGGAGAGGTGGGGAGAGTGGGGAAAAGGGAAGGAAAGTTGTATAAAACCTGCTTTGTGTTTTTACACAGAGGGACTCAACAAGAAATTTTATGATGTTATCATAGCTATTCCAAAAATAAGAATTCTATTTAAGCAGAATAAAGGTTCCATTCTTCATTTTATTTTTAAAATTTTGCATAACATGAGTCTAAACAGATTTAGGTCAGGTACCTTGGCAAAAATAAAAAAAAGATCTATGGTATTTTGTCTGACTGCCTTCAAATTACAGGTAGTTTTGACAGTTATAAAAAAATTCTGATTTCTAGATTTAGAAGTGAAACTATTATTTCTACAAAAACTTCACAAATCATTGCATTTCAAGTAGGACTCCAGCCCACTCTTGCCGTGGTAATGACTGTAATGGGGCCAGAAATTTATCTGCAGTAATTAAATGTTGCTAGTTATAATGAATAGGAACAAAAAGTATATTACACTAAATAGATTTACATCATCATCTTACAGAAGCTCTAAGAGATATTATCAAATAGATGAGATGTAAGCATAATAAAAATTTGACATGGAATCATAATTTTTATATCTTGACTGAACTTCACTTAACAAATTGCTCCTGTGTCTGTTTCACTGTTACAAGGATGCCTTATTACTTTCCTATCTTCCGTGTCATCTTGATGTTTGTTCACTCTTTCTCCATCTGCAACTGAATTTCAATTATGAAAACAGTTATATAAGCTGTAAAATATAAGTATTCTTAGGTCTCTGGATAAGAGTTGATAGTTGAAGAAATGTCATTTAAATAAAACTTCTCTCACTGCACTCTATGTCTCAACATTTTTTCTTCCAAACATCATGTTTTGCTACATTTACCTTACCTGAAAGCACAGATAGTTTTTCAGAAAGTAGTTGTGTGGATTAAAAAATAAACCCTTGCTAGAATTTTTAACAAAAAGCCTCTAAATAAGTTGATAGAGGTTATTGGGACACAAAATAAAGATCATACAGATGGAAGGAATTAATCTTTAGCATGTATACAGTAGAAAAGCTTCATCATAAGGGAGTCAACGTTGAAAAGAAGCTGAGCTATTGAAGTTGGAGCAGAAGGAATGCTCATTACTATTTGTATTTGAGAAGACATCTATGTGTAGAGCAAATATTTGGAGGAACCTAAATTATGTACTGATTACTAGGAGACTATAGCCTTGTACTTTGCTACTGAGTGGATTATTTTAATGTGCCACCAAAGAATTATTTAGAGTTAACACAGTGGTATAAAATTTTTAGTGTATGTGTGTACAAATAGCCCACAGTTAGAAATTAGATTTAAAATACTTAATGGTGACTCTAAAGTATGTACTCGTTTTAAGAGTGACCCTTAGTGAGAATCTGGAGGTTCTGTTTAGAAGTTTATAGATTGTTAAGAGCTGCCTCTGAGAAACAGCCATGATGAGGATGGGAGCTTGTGGCTTAAAATTAGGGACCAGAACAGTGAAGGACATATGGTGGTCAGAGTCTACTACAGGTAGCCTGACCAGGAGAAGCCTGTGGAAAAGTTCATCTTGCTTCAAAAGCAAGAGTTGTCATGCTTGCAGTCTTTCATCTTGATCAGGGATTTCAACCACCCAGATGTCTGCTGGGAAAGCAACACAGAGATTACTTGTGTATTTTGAAAATAATTTCCTGGTCCAGGCAGAGTACAGATCAACCAGAGGTGCAACGCTTCTAGACCTGGTGCATGACCAAATAGAGGAGGTTAAGACAGGAAGCAGTAGCTGTATCAACCATGCTACAGAATGTTTACCCTGGGCTTTCAGAGGGCAGACTTTGGACTGTTTAGGACATACCTTGGGAGAGTTCTTTGGGAGGCAGTCATCCCACTGTAAGAGCAGAGCAAGTCAGAGACTGAAAGTCTCTGACAGAGGTGAAAATTCTTTACTCTGAGGATGGTGAGGCACTGGAACAGATTGCCCAGAGAAGCTCTAGATGCACCATCCCTGGAGAAAATCAAGATCAGGTTGGATAGGGCCCTGGGCATTATGATCTGGTGATTGGCAATCCTGCCCATGGCAGAGGGATTGGAACTAGCTGATTTTTAAGGTCGCTTCCAACCTAAGATATTCTGTGATTCTATGAGAATTCCTAAGGACTTCTCCTAAGGAAGTCTCCGGAAAGATAAAAGCATAAACTCCAAAAATGAAAATCTCTTATTGTAGATATTTCATTGTCACAAGGCCATTAGGAAGCTGATACTTATACTAGTATTATGGTGATTTTGTTAAGCAGCAGCTGTTTGGATCCTGGTGCATCTCATTCCCACTCCTTAATTATGTTTGTTTATTTGCATGGTGAGATGAGGTACACATTCAGTTCATAATATATTTTTCCTCTGAGTAAAGAACTTCATGTTCTTGTAAGGTAAAAGTTGTGCATAAATATCCCTGCAAAACAGACTAGATTGAGCTGTATGTTGTTTCTAAACACTGTCACATAAATACTTCTGGAAGCACATATTATACTCATGCATTAACCATTTTATTCCCATTTGTAGAGTGTAAAAGATAGAAATCCCTTAGTTTAGTTTATTTTGTATTCCTTGTTATTATTGTATGCCTTTTTTCACCCTCTCCATTAATTTAAAGACATCCTAGAGAGCTTCTGGTCCTTCAGTGAAATATGCCAGCCTTGGAAATTTGACCTTTTGTGTGTTCTTTGCAGAAAAGAAGTAGATTCATAGCTTTTAAGGCCAGAAGGGACCATTTGATCATCAAACCTGACCTGCTGTATAACACAGGAAAAGAATTTCCCCTCTATTGTGTCCAATAATTTGTCTGTAAACCATCTAGAAACAGGATGTTATATTTTACAAGTAGTTTTGTGCTATGCAGGTCTCATTTTAATTTTTCACCAGTGGTTTCAGTTAATCACCCAAATAATATTTGTAACAGAAAATATCTGTATGAATATTTCCTGTACTTTATATAGAATGTTGGCTGAATCTTAGTTTAGTTTATTAATCCAATGGTGAAGCATATGTTACTTTACATTTGAGAGGTTACGAACTGAGTCTTAAAGTTCTCCATATCACAGACTGTGCTGCCATTAAGCTAATTCATTTAATCTCACTCATAGGCATTCAGTTGCACACACATAATTTACCAATTAAATTCAAGCCTGACTTGTTAGCTGTGAACGCTGCAATGTTTCTGCAAGATTTAGTTTTCATGGCAAGGAAAAATGAAAGGGCAATAGCAAATCACCTCTTCATAACTATTTACATCACAAAGAATCTTTTATCTCAACTTTAGTCAGCTTTGATATTTTGACTGCTTAAAAGTGGGAAGGGAAACATATACTATGGAACAGCTGAAAGGTGTGCTACGGAAATAACAATCTCAACATAGACAACAAGGAATTAGAACAATATAAAAAATAAACAGTTTTTAAAGTGCTTGAGTACACACAAAATGCTCTATTAAGTCGCCCTGCAAAATGGCTTCTCTGAGAAGAGCAGAATCACAGAATCACAGAATCATAGGGGTTGGAAGGGATCTCTAGAGATCATCGAGTTCAACCCTCATAATTGAGTCCAACCCCCATCATCAAGTCCAACCCCCAGCATCGAGTCCAACCCCTAGGAGTCCAACCCCCATCATCGATTCCAACCCCAGCAGGAGTAACAACTCTCACATAAGACTCCACATATGTCAAACCTAACTCAAATTTGTTAGCCAGTAAAAATTATGAAGGAAAAATGCAATTCCCAATCTACAGTTATTATCTCATCTAGTGACAGGATACTATATTTTACAGGATGTTCCATTTTCAATGAAACGAGTAACACCCACTCAGACTCATCTACTGGTAAATGTCTGCTTTAGAGCACAGAATGTAGGACTTACAGAACTACTTAACTACTTATTTTTAACACATACCACAATTGCAAGAGAATTCAATCACAAAAACCATCTTGAAAAAAAGGTAAGAAATATGATAGATGTTATCAGAAGGATACAAATCAGACTTCTCAAAGCTAGCACATAGTAAACCTCTCATCCTGTGGTTGTTTAAGCAAGATACAAACCAGGTAAAGTCACCTCTGGACACACTTCCATCCTTAAGTCAGGAAGTCATAATTTGCTGCTTTATCATTGATAGTTAAGAGACTTAGAATTTGTCAAGAAATAACAGATATGCATGCAATCTAAATTCTGGAGAAAGACTAGACAATGCCTAGAAGGTAACTAGTATATTATTAATATTCAAATGCATTTGGAGTCAAAGTCTCCAAAGAAAGGGAATTGTGAATATGTTAGATGACAATAATAAGAGAGAATTCCCTCAGAAATTGGGCAGCATTTCATGAAGTTATAGCATCAATCTGGACTCAGAAATTTAGCATACATCTTTGTGTAAGGAGAATACAATCACATTTCAATGTCTCTGCAGACTAATGTAGAATAGTAATTATTATTGTGCGTTTCCAACTAACTCAAGGTACAGAATCTGAAACCTGAATTCTTATCTCCAGACATTTAAATTTCATCTGCACAGAATCAGGCTTTAATGTAGACTTCATATTTCCCTGTGTATTGTAAATGCTCAGGGGAATGGAGAAGATAAAGAAATATGACAAAGTTTCATGGAACTTTGGAAAGTTTAATGATGACAAGGTCAAATGAGAGGAGATTGGACACTATGACAATCAGCAGGATGGAAAGGGGTAATTAACATGGAGAATTGGATCATCTGAGATGACACAAAAAACCACAGCTGTGATAATTCAAGAAGTGTTCGACAAGCACTTTGAAACAATGAAATATTAGCAATAGGTTACTGGGAATGACTGCAGTGGACTGCATGACCTCCTTCTGTCCTGAAGCATTACTGTAAAGAATTACAGTCTAACACTAAAACAAAAAAGGAGAAAAAAAATAGCAATGATGATTTTTGCACCATAGACTCTAATAATAGAAAACAAATACTAGATAGATTGATAAGTACTTACATTTGTACTATTTAAAGGAATGACAACCAACCCAAAAACAGGCCTGGGAAGAAGAAATCTTCAAGGGTAATCCTGTCTTTCCCAGAAAACTGTGTTTTAGCTTGGAGAGAAGTCTCAATCTCTTTGACCTCGTTTCTTTCACCCATAAAAATCAGAAAATGATGTTTGCCTTTACTTCAGGATGAAGAATTTAGATATGGCTGTTAAATACTTTGAAAAAAGTAAAGTTGCCACTCAAAGGTACTCCTACTAAGTCATATCTGGACTTATTAACTGGTACTTGATTGGACCAAATAGGCAATTTTCAATCACAAAATATTCATTTTCTGAGATGTACTATTGGCTTGATATCTTGTCACCAAGTCTAATAGAGTTTCCACTTCTGCTGATGGGCCATTTTTAGCGAAAAAATGAGAATACTGAGGCAGGGTATCCTTGACAGTAGTGTGATATGACACTACCCAAAGTTTAAGTCCTTTGCTATCTTCTCATGCAAGTCAATACAAAAAAGGCTGGGTTGTCACCATGCACACTGCATACTGAAATCAAACTCTTCAGTTTTGAGGCTTTTTTGTGACTTCTGGATTAATATAATCCTCAAAGGAAAAGAACGTGTGGCAGATTCTTAGAAACATTTGTATTCAGATTCTCTTGCTTGGTACCTGAGCAATGACTCTGCGCAGATTAGCACCTGCTTTTTGCTAATGTTTTCTTCAAGGATCAAATAATTGCTGTTAATGGTGTAGGAATTCAGCTTTATAATGCCTAAGAGTGTGTGTAAGTTGCATATATAATTTCCTGAGAGTGGTTTTCTATTCATCTCCAACCCCTCTATGATTTTGAGAATCAGATGCTGGGGTATATTTATGTATAGGGAGTGGGAGCTGCATTCCCAGTATCTATTCTTCATGATGTAGAGTTAAGATTCTGTCTCATTTATTAAGCCTTCCTTCATGTCTTCTCCAACAAATTGGGTTTGTACCACACAGACATAAAAATATTGCACTAAAATAATGAAAAATGTAAAAAAAGAGGAATTTGTTGAATAAAATATGCCTGAGCAGTTGTCTTCACAAAAAAACCTTTTTGTGTGTGAAACTAATTTACAAATCTCTGGCATACTACCTACCCGAAGATCTAAGCCATTGGTATTAGCTGATGTGATGTAGCTAGTGTTCTGTAAAATCACATCGTACCTTACTGGATGCTAACTTCCATTTTAGATAAGCCTGGAAAGTTTGAGATTTACTCATAAAAAGGGTTATGGGAATTCAGTTCCATCTGACACTCTTGAAAAAAGTAAATATAACCTGCTATACAATTAACATTGACTTGTTCTTGGCAATTCCTTTAACAATAATGAATTACTAACAAGATACTGGGTGATGGTATCTTGTCTGCAGATATTTCTATTTTTATGTTTTGCTGAGCATAGTTTGATTCTTGGCTTTGTAATTAAAAAGAAGGTGACATTCTGAGTTCAGTTTTTACAGAATCAGCAGGCATTGCAGGCAGCTGGTAAAAACAAAGGAAAAAGTTATTTTACCCAATTTGTGCCCATTAGTGAATATACTGTAAGGCGTGTTGATTCCTTCCCTTCCTTTCTTTTGAAAAGAAGCACAGAAATGCAGAGGTACATAGCCAAGGAATAACCTGGGTCCATTAAGGATGAAACTTGGGAGCAAAGATACTCTTTCATATGGTCTCAGCCAGAAACTGCTGACAGTAGCAGTATTTTTTTAAATTCTGTTCTTATAGAGCAACTGTCACTCTGGGGAAATATCTCAAGGTCTGTGCACAGCCTTCTAAAAGTTGAGTATTTTGTTGCAGTTTCTTCTGTAATTATGATAGTGATCATGATTCATAAACCACCTGACTGGCTAAGAAATACACTTAAAGTGTGGAATAATTATGATTTCTGCAGAGACTCAGTGCAATTATCTTAGGATAAGTTTCATAGATTCATAGATTCATAGATTTGTTAGGTTGGAAAGGACCTACAAGATCACCTAGTCCAACCATCCTCCCACCACCATCCCTACCCACCAAGCTACTAAATCAAATCCCTAATTTCCAAGTGTATCCCTGTTTTTTTAGAATAACCAACCTTTTTCAAGGACAGCCTTTCAGGTCGGTTTTTCTTTGAAAATTGAAAGTTCCTGTGTAACCTAAAAACACTGCTAGATTGGTTTTGTCATATATCAGCACTCCACTATCTCACTACATGTTCATAAGAATGTGTATTTTCTGTTAAACCTCATGTGTTTCTTGTAAGAACATGTATTGATTTTTGTTCTTGAGGAATTGGTATGACTTTCTGAACTGTATCTCATGAAATCCAGGTATACAATTATTTCCAATATGACCAGCTCATTTCAACTGTAAACCAAAATGTATGTGTCAAATTTTGACACTGAGGATATGAGGATTTGCATTGGATTTCTTTGTGCTAAAATATATTGAGTGGGGTGGAGGAGGGGATAAGAAGATAGAAATAGGGAAATTCCATTTTGTTCCACTGAATTGAAAAAAAAAATCAATCCCTTATATATCCTAAAGGCTTAGATATGTTATGTACATTTTCTCACTCAGTACCCAAAAAGAGTGCTAAATAATCAATCCCATATACATCAACCTATGCATATATATCACACAGTCAAAATGCACAGGTTATAAAAAAGACCTAAATTACATTAATACTCTAGCTAGGTAAATTACTTAATAGCTTTATAAACATTTTATTATCTTTTCAATAGCATGAAAATATACATCTATTTTCCAAACTAAAACAATATCTTTAGAAAATACTAAAGTTAATGTTTTTAAACTTACACAGACTGATTCCCAAATACACAATAGTAAAGTAAAAGGATACTAAATTTATCAAATAAGAAGCTAAAATAAAAATTGAGATAAAAGATACTGAAGACATAAAGCAGTTGAGACCTCTAATTTACAGCACCTGTGTCCAGATAAAACAAACAGCTCACAGACTGCTTTTCTCTCAAATTCAGAACAACTGAAAAATGCATATCCTTACACGTATCTTAACATGAAGATATCCAAAGAGTTTGTTTGATATTAAGCTAGTTGTGTTTAATGAAAAGTTGGCTCCTTGTGTTTGTTTTATCTTTGTTACTTTTCTTTGTTACTAAGCACATTATACTTAGTTTTAGCAGATAAAGAAATCAAATTTATTTTTTTCTTTCCTTTTTGACTTTAGGAATAATTACTCATCTGACAGTGGTCAAAGACTGAAAACTGGCCTGTTCCTAAAATATATCATGAGTCATTGGCTCATGTGGATGTGAATGAAAGCATCTTAGTCTCTCTGTTTTCATACAAAGAAATATATTGTTTTGCTGTCTCTAAAAATATAAACTGAAAGCAAGATCTACATAATCTCTTACAGCGGAATTCCAGCCATGCTTGTCTGTACAAACAAATATTAGATGATTTCTACATGATTGTCCTTTGCATAGAAAGTATGGACACTACATAATTCTCACTGAATCTAGACTAATCTCTATGAGTACTAAGCTTGCCAAATTATATACTTTCCTGCCAGTGCAGTAGGAAACACAAAGGACCATTACAGTGTTCTCATTCACACAAACTCCATCAAATGCACAGCATACACAGTGTAAATAATGTTCTGATTTATGTCATCAGCAGTAGCAAAATTTGCAGAGAATGTTACCAGGAATCAACTTTTACCACACTTGATACTGAAAATATTCTTTGTACAGCTTATCATAGATCAGATTGTACTCCAGATCTGGCTTTAGGATTTCTATTAAGTCATGACTCAGAGATCAGGCTTGAATAGTCTACACTGAACATCAGCCCCTAAGCTGCAGCTCAAAATGAGCTAAATTGTTTTGTGGGATGAAGAAGTCGTGCTTATGGGAAAGCTATTAATACTTGAACTCCATAAGAAGTAGAATAAATGGAATTTTTCAAGTTTTTTTTATTGTACAAGATAGAGATGTCTTAAATATTCAAATCCATTTTCATCTTTGTATTAGACATGTTGTAATCCCATGAAAGCTGACCAAAATGAAGGCATTTTAATTCTAGGACAATTCTGAAGTCAAAAGCCACTTCTCTAAAAACAGATCAAAGAGTGCAAAGCTTTGATGATCTCACAATTTCCAGTTAAAACAAATAGAGCTTTTATGAATAGAACAAACCTCCTATTTTGATATAAAAGCAAAATTCCTGTTCAGACTTAAGTTGTTTTTAAAGATCTTCACAATCGTATGTAAATGAAAATGAATTGCAATTAAGCCATATAAAATTTGTCATGATTTAATAGAAAACATGAACTAAAACTGTTTTTCTTTTAATACAATCATTTGATGAATTACTAATATTCCCCAAAACAATTTTAGCTTGAAGAAGCAATGAGTCTATTGACATCTTAAGATATTGCATTGGCTGCACTTTATATTAAATACTGTATTCTAGAAATATACAACTGACATGGAAAAAGTAATTAAGGGTCAGTTGCAAAAAGACCGCTTTCCACCAGTAGGAAATCTTATAAATCTCTTGTAAAATTAGATTTATATTGTCCTGCCTGATACGAGCAATACATAATGAGTAGAAATTCTGAAAGAGCTATTGTAGTCTATCTTCCAAGTGGAAAACTGTACCTCCAAAGCACTAATTAGACTGTTATCATAACTTACACAACCTATGAATCCAAACTGAAGGAATCCACTGGGACTAGTAGATTGTTCCTGATCTCCTGTTCACATAAATCTAACCCTAATGACTATGTTAACAGAGCTCATTTGCTGAAATGTAGGTCCACACCACATGTGTAATTTTAACTTCAGAAGGTACCTCCAAAAGCAGGAGTGAAATGTTGAGAGGGGAATTCTTTTTGTGTCAATTGGGATCAATTAAACAGCTTGGCCAAATCAATCAGTGTGTTACACATATACAAGTGAAAAGCATTCTTCAAGAATATTTTGTAAATAATTCAATTAAAATGAAGCTTCTTAAGTAACTTTCTATTGAAGGAGGAAACTGAGTTTCTTAAGAGTATAAATAACTTCAAATAGATTTATGTACATGTGTATACATACGTGTGTATGCATTGTTCTCACAAACATTTATTTATGTTTGTAGGAGATACGTACGTATTCGTGCAGGAAAAAAGAGGTAGAGAAAATTGATAGTGCACAGACTTCAGATGAGAGACATTTCTCTGAAAAATATTGATAGGAGTCCAAGTTAACTGTTACTTTGAAGCAGACCCAGCTAGACCTTTCCCATTTAATGAGCTCCCCGAAGAAGACCACAAGGCTTTTAAAATCAATAATGCTATTTTTTTTTTTTATATAAGAAAGAAAACTAGAGTTTATTAGATCTTTTTGTACCGAGGACTGTTTTAGAATTCTTTTTATCCAAAGAATACAGAAATGTCTATTTGTTCACCAGCACCCATGTTTCCTTGCAGGTAAAAATTTACTTTCAAACAATACTATAATTAACTCAGTGCTCTCTAAAAGTCAGTAAACTTTGTACACCCTTCTAGTCCCCAGGGAGCTTCTCATGTTGTTTCATCTGAACCTTGGCTGCTTGGTCCCTGTTTTTTATAGCAGCTTCATAATATCTGAACTCCATTTCCCAGCCCCCCAGTTAGAAGACTTCTGTCACTGTCTAAAGTTTCTGATACTTACTCCCTTTGCCCCCAGGTAATTCCATCTCATTTGAAGTGATATTCTCTTTGTGAAAGAGAAAAATATAACACCAAGATGAAATACAAAACAAATATCACCTGTCAAAATGACAAAAATGTGTAAGACAGTGGTTTAGAGAATAAAGAGTGGGGAAGAAGAGAGGGCTTTAAATGCACCATGAAATTTCAGATAAACAATAAGAAAGCACTAAAATAAATCCCTGTATCTGCTCAAAAGAAGATGATATTCTTTCCTACATGGGATCAAATCATCCTGTACACTGTTTTGTTGTTGTTGTTATATTTGTTTTTTTCTAAGACATCTATACGGTCAATTCAAGTCACTGAATTTAATTTAAACATTATGATGAACAGAAGACACAATAAATCTTCTGTATTCAGTGATCTGTGTTGACTCCACTCTTCATGGAGAATTTTCATTGCTGCTTCATATACTTCCATAACTTTCTTTAGCAGAAAATGGTCTCGAAGTTGGTCCAAAAGTCATGAACATAATGAACTTTAACAATTATATAGTTTTTAAGCAAGCAGAATAGATAGTCTGCAAGATTTTTATGAAGTGGCACTGAGCCATAAGAATGAATTATGAACTTATGTTCACCAAGGTTATCTTATTATCTTCATTTAAAAACACAACAAGCAAACATAAAAATGTTCTTTTTCTGAAACACAGGTGCTACATACATGTTGCCTCCAAAAAGATAGAGAGATTGACAACTGATGACCTCTTGCTCCTGAGCCCAAAAAACTGTAATTGGTTACTCTGGTGGTCTGACCCAGCAGTGGCAATCCTAGTTTCTCTTTCCAGCATTTCTATCACATAATTTATGGGGAAGAAAACAATAACAACAACAATCTTTTTCAAGTTAGTCTAACAATAAGGCAGGTGGGAGTACCAATTTAAAAACCTCAGTGACCATACAAAAATTCAGCAGCTACTGCAGAGGCATTGCTAGAATTTTTCTCATGTCCTCAAGATATTTTATTAAGTGTAATCATAATCTTTTCAGATAATACATTATTGTTTGGAATAGTACCATGATAATACTAATGAATAGTAATGGAGAATTTGCTAGCCTCCAGAGGAAAGTCAAGGTATCGTAATGATTTACTCAATATAATTGATGTGCGACATTTATCTTCAACCTTATCCTGTGACAAGTGTGAGGTGATTTACATTACTTTGATCCTCAACAAATATGTGATGGAAGAGGATAAGGATTATTTGAACTATTTCACATTTGCCACAAACCAAGGAAGACAAATATAAAGTTACAACATGTTGAATGCTATTCGGTAATTTGTTGTCTCCATGGGAACTTGTCCATGTGCCTAAGCCCATAATTCCCTACCTCTTGAAATGAGATAATACTGCTTCTCTCCCATTTCCTTCTAATCTTAGATGACTGTAAATTCATCAGGCCTAAAGGGGTCTCATATTAAGTGACTTATTTGCTGAAACTATTTATCCTATGTTATTAAAGGAAGTTCAATTAATGATATCTACTTGTCTTGGTTTACTCATTCAGATATAAATAGAGGACTGTTGCCAACTAAAGATGTTTGAGTTTCCAAATATTATCATGTGATAAATTGCACAGTGAACATGGGATATACCATCTGTAGTGCTTGCCTCTCACACTTGGACCATTAAACATTTGAAATTTTTGTTTAAAGCTCTAAATTCCTCAGGGTGTCATTTATGAAAAAATGGCGTATAGAAATGGAAAATTTCCTCACTAAAGTCAGCTAGTAACCCAGAGTTGGAGTAGGAACTAGGTAGATTTTTCATACAATTCTCTGTGTATAATGATGTCCTGTTATATGTTACATGTATACAAAAATCAATAGCAATTTTTGTGAGAGGATTTCATTTGTTCTCCAAATTCTTCTAAGAGCATAATAATTCTTTGAAAATTACAAAAACAACTTTCGCACTTTGTGTATTGAATTATCAAGTGTTTCTTGAGAACACTGGAAGCATAAGTGCATTTTTTGTGTGTGCATAAAATGGACAATTTATGCCATTTTTATAAGACCTGATTGCCAAGAATCTATTCAGAATAGAAGAATTTTTTCAGATTTAAGTCAGTGAAAGGAAATTGACACTAGGACAAAAAGTCAGCTCATGAGCAGACACGTTCTGTAGTAGCCTCTTCTATCAGCTAAAAAAAAAATAATAGTGTAAAAGTAGTGAGTCCAGACAGGAAGCTTGCCACATACCATGTGTTATTCTTGGTAGAAAAATACATTCCTATCCTTGGCATCAAATTCTCACAGCAGTAAATCTCAAGCTGTGTGTGGCCAGAGAGTCCAGGTTGCAAGATTAGCATGTTTTCGGAAGTTAGGTGAAAGGGAAGAATTTGTGCTAGAAACCAGTTTTGCTACCAAGAAAGCAGAAGTCAGCAGAATTATCCGAGAACATATTTATTCAACAGCTACTTCAAGAAGTATACTTCCAAAACATAAATGTAATTCATTCACTTCCACATATGGGGATGGTATATTACTAACTACTAAGAACAGCCAGTAACTTCCATCAGTAGACTTTACATACAGTTGCTTACAGTTTTGAGAAAACTGATATTTTAGGGTAAATTTCCACAGATTTGCCATAGATTGCACATTTTCTATGAAGATTTCAATCACATCAAAATGTCCATGTTAACAAAGTAAAACCAAATAAAAACCAAACCTTGTAACATACTGACAGTTCATTTCTAAGCCTGAGAATATACGTGTTAAATTCTTATCATCCCTCTCTTCGAAAAGCTTGAAAAAAATTGGAATATAGCCTTTTTGCCAGTGAATATTCATACAATTGTATCCATGTGTTGTGAGTTAACCCAGCAGGCAGCAAAATAGCACAAAGTTGTTCCTTCACCACCCCATCCCAGTGGAATGGAGGAGAGAATTGAAAAAAAAAAAAACAAAAAACAATGAGGTAGAAGTCATGGATTAAGATAAAAGACTATTTATAAAGACAGACAGGGAAAAAGAAAATAAAAATAATATTGATAATAAAAAATATTTTCAAAACAAGCAATGCACAAGGCAATTGATCAACACCAACCAGCTGATTTCCAGCCAGTGCCTGAGCAGTGTCTGTCCCCACTGGCCAAATCCTCACAAATTCTCCATTCTCACATGGTATCATGTGAGACAGCTATCATTGTCATTAATCATGGACCCTCAATTCTGAGAGGTGAGGAAGAAGGTACCATCATACTAAAATGGATGGTTATTTTGATTTGTTTTAGACTGCTGTTTCAGAAAATAATTAGTTGGCTTTGGAACTTCTCAGTGATAAACCTCAGTGAAATGGCTAACCTTTAGGAAGTTCTCTGTTACAATGCTTTAAAAATACAGGATTCAAACAGAAATGATCATCGCAATCCTGCCACAAATAGGAGGCGAGGCATTTCAACTTAAATATTATTAACACACCATGAGCATAAAGCATGTGCAGATTTCAGTTACTGTAGAATGATACACAATTTCATTAAAATTTTAACACTTGTGTGACCTTAAATGCCAAAGTCAATTAGAAAAATATAGTCACCGTAATAAAGACTTATAAATGTTCTGAAAATAGAGATTGCATACTTTTGAGAAGATTTTCTTCAAAACTTTTCCTCTTTAAAGCTGTTTCTTCCTAAAGCTGAATAGGAAAGAAAACTTTCTAAGCTCATTACAGTACAGATATCAATCCATTTTTTCATCTCACACTTGTAGGATTTTGGGTGCTGATTAAATTTTCACAACTTCTGCTAGGATTCTTCGACTAATGGTATTTTTAATTTATTCTGTTTCTACACACCTCTCCTCCACTCCCTAAGCAAACCTGGGCAAGCTTCTCTTTCAACAGTTTGGCAAACAAAGGTAACTAGGAATTCTGTTCTTTGCAGCTCTCCAGGGGAAATATTAAGGAATAAAACAAAACAAAACAAAACAAAACAACAAAAAAAAACCACAGTAAATACTTTTCTGAAAAAAGAACATTCACTAACAAAATCTAAAAAAAACCCACAATACCATGAACTTCATTTACACATTTTTTTTCCAAGTGGCAGAGCATACAATCCATAGTAGTGACAATGTTGGAGTTATTTGGAGGTGATGAGCATCTCTGTACCACTCAAATAAAAAATAATCTTGGTCTTCTCAAATGTGAGGAATATTTTAAACTAAAAAAATTCTTGATTCATTTTAAATCTGTCTGTATGCTGTTGTGTATAATAAAAGATGTAGAATAAAATTTTTATACTTAATCAAGCTTCTTTCCGAAGTTATTTCTTTCTTATCTGTTAACTATTTCTTCCTATGTACAGTTAAATTTCACCATTTAATGCCTTTTATATATACATATATATATTCAATTGCTTTTCAAAATCATCTATAGATTTCTAGGTCTTTTCCATTTAATAGTTATTTTGCTATCTTTCTTATTCCTGCATTTCTCTGTTTCAGTAATCCCTTTCCTTTCTCAATCTTTTTCATTTCTCATCGCTTCACAAAAAGATGATGATTCTTCTTTTGCTTAAACCACATTCATAGTCTTTCCACTCTCTTCCTCAAAAACTATTTACAAATAAGAATCTATTCATGTTTTAGATCAACAGCTCAAAATTAATGAACTTTGCCTCAGTTGCGGGTATTTATTAGGGCACATTACAGACATTACATTGATGTAGAATAACAGTGAATAAGATAATTCTCAGTTAAGCAGGTTTTGAAAAGTTTGGCCTGCTCTTTGCCAGAAATAAAAGACACAGTTATAAACAAAATAAACTCTCTACATGTTAAATTTTATCCTTCATTCTAACATCGAGTAACATCAAACCCTCTTTCTTATATTTTAGCTGTAACATTCATAACATCTTACAAAATTGCACTATTTTATGTGAAAGAGTAATTTATCTGTGAGAAGTTAACTCATTCCTGCAGAATGTGCTTTGAAGTGCTAGCTGCTATTAAAAAATAAAGTTATGGTGATCAATAAGTTGCCATGTTAAAGAGCAATGTAATTTGGCAGAAAATAAACCCCTTATGTTCCAGTTTTTATTCAGATATCAGAGGGAATAGGAGCAGCTGAGCTTAGATGCTGAATGGTGCTCATTTCAGTGCTATAAGTCCAGTATTAAACACATATGTGTGCACTTCCTAATATTTCAAGTGGCATCCAAATGGACTCCCGATACCACTCAAGAGTTCAGGCTGCACCCAGACTAAGAACTATTATGGCTAGGTTAGTGAAGAGTGTGGTTTATTAAATACCACAATTACAGATTCACAAATAACACACTGCCAAATTCATCTAGCAGAGTCCTAATGGACTCCCATGACCACTCTTAGAGGGTTTGATCTGTGCCCAGAGTGAGAACTCTCATGGCTAGACTGATGAATAATACTATTTATTAAAATAATAGATTAGAATTTCTTTTGGATTGCTGGAGATAAATACACTGACTGCAAAACATGTGAGTTTAACCAAGAGTATGAATAATATGGCTGACTACAAATGGATTAAGTTATAAACAACTCTCCTGAGTTTTCTGAGTTTCCTGAGGGAACACTTGGTATAATCAAGTTTGTGTAAATCTTATCCAATAGACATTCGTATGGGGAGAGGAGAAGCTTAGCCACTTGAATGGACCCAGAAGTCAGAGGTGGTCTGTGGCTGACATCCAATGGTATCTTCCCTGACATCCTCCTTCTTTTAAGCCACTTTAAGAACTTTAGTGACTGTAGTTGCACATACCTTTGTTTATGATTGATGTAAAATTATCACACCTTGCTTTTAAAGATATATAGTAAAAAAAATGCAGAGCACAAGCTCATTGAGGGATGGTCACACCTTGTAGGCAGGTAACTTTTGGAATGGAAGTGTGTTTCAGTGTTATGAGTGTATGATGAATGTATAATGAGCAAAGTTCACCCAAAGGACCTTATTTTGTCAAGAGAGGTCAGGCTGTTGGCCCAGGGTAGCAAATGTGTAGTTCATTGGTTCCATAGTACCATCAAGTTCCCATCTATCACAGAGTGTGGCTACAGTATCATCACTCCGCTCCACTCTGTGCCACTCCTCTTAGAGTTATCTCATCAAACTTCTCTGATGTTGCCAACACCTGAGGTTGCATAGGGAACTTCTGTGGAATGGATGCCTTGCATACCAGCTGCACTCAACTTTTATACTCCTGTGAACAGTACCTAAAATTTCCAGTGAACAATGCTGTACCTTAATTTCCAAGTCACCTGTAGCAATTATCCCACATAAGTCTTTTGCGAGGCCTATTTTACTTGTTATCAAAGTTCATCTTAACATGGACCAGAGGGAGTTTTTTGAGAAGAGTGTTTCATATAAATATTCTGCTATATCCAGATTGACCAAACCCAGTATTTTTTTCCCCTAAAAGTCAAGACTCAGAATTAGTATAATACTTTAAAAAAAAAAATGTGAGAAATTAAATCTGGTTTTAACTTCTGATGCTAACATTCTGAACTAAATTCATTATATAATAGATCTTCTATCTCTGTTAGTGGATAAGAATCTCTAATGAAGGTATTTAAAATGACTGTCCCAATGTGATATATTCAATCATTACAATGGCCAGAAACGAATGTTATCATGTAACAGTGACACAGCAGAAAATGAACAGGACATGAAGCCTTCAGCCTACATGAAATTTAAACCACTTTTTAAAGTTGAAGCATATCTCCTGAGTAACAGACTGTCAAAGATATACCAAATCTGTTCTTCACTTTTTAATCTGACATTCTAACAGACTTTGAAATAGTTTTCTTGGGCTCAATCATTATTTTTATGACATTCAACATTGTCAGTATAATTAGTCTAAAAGATCATTTAGTGATAGATGATTAATATGTTGGCAAAACATCCATTACTCAAATAGAAAAGAATGGATTTTCTCCTTGGATCATTAGGTTTTATCAAATGATAAGGCTGACATTAAGGAGAAGATTATACAGGATGTAAAAGTCACCATCACACTATCTTTTAAATCAAGTCCAATATTTTTTTCCTCTTTAACATAAAGATATTACAACATATCTGTATGTAAGATGAAATAAACTGTACTAAAGCTCTGCTGATAATAGAGAATAGAAATGAAACAGAATACATTAGATTTTAACAATGTGCTGTTGGATATAAAGGTTGTAATCACAGACTGCACACCCTGACTAGGCAAACCATCAAAATGTCTGTGACAAAATGTGTGTTTACATTCTGCTGTTGACCCTGAAGTACAATTATTACTTTATAAAATCAATTAACTACAATGCCAGGGAAAAAATATACTTGTAAAATACATATTGGATTTTATTATTAGTCTCATCACTGTAAATGAAAATGCCCAGTAATATGAAGAAAAACTAGAAGCCCCAGTAACTTCATGTGAACAGAGTGCTCTGAGCCCCCTCATCCTGAGGTTGTCCCTGAAAACCCGGGACTATTACTCCTAGTGGGGAATCTATCCACAGTCAAGAACACTCCACTGCAGTGCACACTGTAGACTGAATGGGGTTAGAGGGCTTGTTATGGAATGTTGCATGATGCACATTATTGAATTGCATAAAATTTAAGATGGCATATTTGAATAAGATTGTAGGAATGTGTAATAAATTCTGGAATATTTTGGGAAAGGGACAAAGACATGGAAAAGAATGCACAGAGGTGTTATTAGAAGGAACAAATATGGAATCATAGCGGGATGTGGGAATACAAGATGGACTATTCAGAGCAGAAGCTGTGGAGCAAGAGAAACAGCATGAGAAAGCAGGGCTGAGAACCAAGGACACCTCCAAAAGAAAAAAGAAAAACAAAGTCAAGTAAGCTACTTGATGACCACATGACCATGACCCTAACTGGAGGAAGAGCACATGGCTAGGAATGACTCATGACTCTGACTGGCTAAGCACCTGCATGCATGGTTAAAACTGTTCATGGAATGTTTTGTTGGCATGAAAATGTGGGTGGGTAAAAGAGAAAACTCGTGAATGTATATAAGGGAAGTTAGAACCTATATTAAATGATTTGAATCATTCACATCTGAGTCTGTGCCTCAAATGACGAAGAGGGAAAAGGGGACAAATAGGATCAGAGAACTGAAAATAAATGACTGAGATCTGCACCTGATCATGACAGTGTTCATTATCTTCTTAATAAATCCTGTTTGCAGTAATCTACTGCATGAAGATGCTCTCTGTTCTGAGTGGGCATGTGTGAAAGCTGGTGAACTTCAAGCTGGACCAGTGACAAGTATGATAATCAGCCAGAGTGGAACCACAAACCTCTAGCATTTGGATATCTAAATTAACAGGAAATGGAGATTCTATTTGTCATCTACTGGATGATTCACCTAAGGCTGCTCTAGTATGATCTATATTTCATGTATATGCATACATGTGATCTATATAGTGGACTTTGGCCACCCTTTGTCAGTGGAAGAGAAGGAACAGAATCAGGTTATTCACAGTGTTTATATATGTGTGTACTCTGTGCTTTTATGTGAGTGCTCCTAAGACATGGCTTTGATCATTATGGATAGCCATGCCTGTGGAGTTATCTACTGAGAGTTCATGTTTGGTTGAACCTTAGGACATTAAGCTACAGAAGTTTCACATTCACTGAACTATTGGATTTAGCAGTCTCTAACATTTAAAAATATTCCTAAACTTTTACAGCTTGAAATAATGACTCACTAGCACAGTATGTTTCTAGCAAACACCCACATTCAGAATCATATGCTCCATTTTTAAATCCCCACCCTCCCTCTCCACCCACATAATATAATTAGAGGAATCCCTTGGAGGTCCTCTCTACAAAATTATGACACATCTTCTACCAGAAGACGTTATTTTTTTTTTTTTCTGCGAAACTGCCCAAAAAGCATCTAAAATTTTGCATATTGTATATTTTTTAACATAAAAATTTTGAAGAGAGAATCAGGCGTGTCTCTACTATAACAAACCAAAAGTGTATTGCATTGGCTGTCATCCATAAAAATTGCTGAGAGGAGGAGGTGTTTCTCAAATTGCAAAATACGAAAGAGTAACGAATTTGTTAGTTTCCTTCTTTTTTTCTTCTCCCTTCTCCTATATGCATGTGATAGTGTGTTGACTTGTGATCATCACATTCAAACTGTATAAACTATCTGGTGTTTCACTTAGCTCATGTCTTTGAGGGTACTCTTTGGCATTTTCAGACACCATATCTATGTAAACACTGCAATCTATTTCCTTAGTTTTATTAAATTTTTGAGACTTAAATACAAAATACCATTTCACCTGAAATTGGTGACACATTTACTGTATTATTAGACTTTCAGCAGAAAAATGGGAAAATCACTAATTATAGATACTAGACAGCTCTACAGCTTCCTGCTAAATGATGACTGATGTAGTCTAATGCAAACTATGGCCTCATTTCAGGATTCATTTTAGGATGAATTAAGTACATTCATCCCAAAATCCAAGCAAAACAAATATGCAGCTATCCACAAATGTACCTTGAAATTTATGCCAGTTGGCAGCAGCTTACTCAATAGTTCGGAGCTCCCAAAAGATAACACATACCTGACATCATAGCCTGGAGAGAGATGAGTGCCGCAGCATTCCAAGGATTTGCCAACATAGATCGTTCTTCAGCTTTAGGCAATGTAAGAGCTAAGTTTATCACTAGCCCTTCATTATATGCTTAGACATTGAGAATCAAAATCTCTTTTCATGCAATTAATAATCACTAATCATTCAATTAACAAAACATAATCACTGTTGAAAACATTTAACTATATATTTTATTTTGTTTATGTTTTGAAAAAAGTAGCCGTGTGGGTAATTACTTAAGCTATCACAGAATCATAGAATTGCTCAGGTTCGAAAAGACCTTCACTGTCATCAAGTCCAATCGCAACCTAACCATAACTACCCTAACTCTAACAAGCCACCACTAAATCATGTCCCCGAGGACCACATCCAGGTGGTTTTTAAACACGTTCAGGGATGGTGACTCAACTACCTCCCTGGGAAGACTATTCCAGTGCTTAACAACTCTTTCTGTAAAGACGTTTTTCCTTATGTCAAACCTAAAACTCCCCTGGTACAATTTGAGGCCATTTCCCCTTGTCATGTCTTCTCACTGTCAACAGTGAGAAGAGACCAACCTGCTCTCATTGCAATCACCTTTCAGGTCTTTGAAGAGAGCAGTAAGGTCTTTCTTCAGCCTCCTCTTTCCCAGACTAAATAGCCCCAGTTCCCTCAGTCACTCCTCATGGGGCATATTCTCCAAGCCCTTCACCAGCCTTGTAGGCCTTCTTTGGACCTGCTCCAGCACCTGAATGTCCTTTCCATATTGAGGTGCCCAAAACTGAACACAATACTTGAGGTGGGGCCTTGTCCATTTTGAGTACAGGGGGGAGAATTACTTCTTTAGTCCCACTCACTACACCATTCCTGATACAAGCCAGATGCTATTGTCCTTCTTGGTCACCTGGGCACACTGCTGGCTCATATTCAACCAACTGTCCATCAGCACACCAAGGTTGCTTTCTGTCAGGCAACTTTCCAGATACTCCTCCCCAAGCTTGTAGGGTTGCCTGGGGTTGTTGTGACTAAAATGTAGAACCCAACATTTGGCCCTATTGAAACTCTTGCATTTTACCTTGGCCCAACTTGGTGTCATCTGCAAACCCACTGAAGGTTCACTTAATCTCTTCATCAAGACCACTGATGAATATACTAAATAGGAGTCACAACAGCCTTACCTTCATCCACTAAACAGGTCACCTTGTCATAAAGTAAAATCAGGTTTGTCAAACAGGATCTACCATTCATGAACACATGCTGACTGTGCCTGATCATTTGTTCACCTTTAATTGATCCACAATGGCTCCTGTTGTTAACTGTTCCATAATCTTCCCTGGCACTGAGGAGAGTCTGATAGGTCTGTAGCTACCGGAATCATCTTTCTGGCCCTTTTTGAAGATGGGTGACACATTTGCCAGTATCCAATCCACTGGAATGTCCCTGGTTAGCGAGGACTGTTGAAAGATGATGGCAGGTGCTTTGGTAACCACATCCACCAACTCCCTCAGCACTCTAGAGTGCAGTCCATCTGATCCCATGGACTTGTGAGTGCACAGCTCTCATAGCAGCTCCAAAACCTTCTCACCATGGATTAAGCAGGGCCTATTCTGTTTTCCATCCCTATCACTCAGTGCAAGGGGCTGTGTGCCCAGGGAGCAATTAGTCTTATTATTAAAGACTGAGGCAAAGAAGGCATTAGGTACCTCAGCCTTGTCCTTATCCTTGGTCACTGTGTTCCCCTCCACGTCCATCAAGGGATGGATACTCTCCCTGAACAGCATCACTACATATTTATAATCTTCATATGTATCTTGCCCCCTCTTCCAAAGATCTTAGACTTTCCTTTTGTGCCTCAGATCCAGCAGAAGGACTCTATTCAGGAAGACCGATCTCCTTTCCTGTCAGCACATCTTCAGTGACTTGGGGATGGTCAGCTCCCGCATCCTCAGAATAACTTCCTTCAAGTATTCCAAGTCTTCCCAGGCTCCCACGCCCCACAGAACTACCTCCCAAGGGACTCTCTCAACCATGATCCAAATGAGACCAAAGTCTGCCCTCTGGAAGTCCAAGGTGGCAGTTTTGCTTATTCCCCTCTGTGCCACAACAAGGACTGAGAAATTTATCATATCCTGATCACAATTTATTTCAGTCAGATTAAAATTCTCAGATTTTGCAGTGCTTAAACTAGCTGATATAGGAGTGACTCCCAGATCTAAATGTGAAAGTGATTCCAGCATGTATTTGAATTATGGTCTTGAGAATTTTCATATGCAGTATCTTGAAACTTACTTAAAAATAAATCGCAAAAATCTAAATTAATCCAACATCATGATTAGAAGTACTGAGCTGGAATTACAGAAAATTCTCTCTACATCCAACTTTTACACTGTATGAATATAGGAAGTTAATATTGTCTCTGATAAAGTACTAAATTTGTATTTCAGTTGAAGCTACTGTTGTGGCATGAATCGTTATGCATTTCCTGATTAGGTGTCTGCAAAAGCCAAAATAGCAATGTATAATCTCCATTTTGAAAGTTTCAAATTCGATTTATGGTGAGAACCATGTAGGCTCCTAAAGACTCGCCTATAAAATCTTAGTGGAAAGTAAAAACAAGACTCCAAGATAGAATTTAGTAGACAGGAGACTCCACTGTGTAATAATGTTAGTAGTACTTTATAACCTCATCAGAAATATAACTAACAGAAACTGGATCAAGTTAATGACTCATAACAAAATCCAGGCCTTCTTTTCTTTTTTGATTTTCAGATCTAGAGTACCTTTTCATTCTGTATGTACACTGTGATATCTGTCAAAAAGAGAAGATACATTCTACAAGACATGGAAAAATGTCAGAAAGGGAAAAATTGCCAAAAAACAATAGTCTACATGAAAATGCACTACAGTAAGCCTGCATTGGTGAAAATAATAAGTATATTTTGCATGTGGTTCTTTTTCTTCTTACAGAAACAGATCAAGACTGAGTGAAAGCAGAAACTGTTTCACAATAAACATGTAAAGAAATTTCCAATCTTAAGATGTCACACAATAGTGAAGTTTTACTTTTCCTTGTATTTTGTTTAATGTTATGCGATACACTTTATATCAACTCTGTTCTCACTATGTAGAGTAAAATAATAGTTTTGTGGGTGTTATTAAATGTAACACTATATCAAAACATTTATAGAAATACCAAGTCAAAATTCTTTGTTAAAACCTCTCACAAAACAGCTCTGAAAGCTGTATACCTGAAAAACAACATAAGTGAAAGCATAAAGTGACAATCACAATTGCTGGATCTTCTGAAAATATAGCATTAGGACTGCAACAGTTTATTTGAGAAACCATGTGAATGAAAGCATAGCTCTGAGATATTTCTGTCCCTTAGACTTTTTGTTTATGGTTTCAGAAATGACAGCATAAAGAGCAAAGAATATTAAGATCATGTAACACATTTTTCTAGTTCCCAGTTTAAGTGCTTCTATTCAGTTCTGCTCAGGATAAAACCAGAAGATAAAAAAGTTTAAGATTTTTAATGGAAAGAATCTTACAGATGGAGAATACTCTGTTAATAAATAAATCAATCAATAAATATTTTTTGCGTTCCTCTCTTACTGCTTAATGCAATTAATATGTTTACATTCATTTATCCACTAGAAAAGTCAACAGAAAAGTTTGCATACTTTGTCGCTGTGGAAAAAAAGGTAAATGCAGTCTGAGATAGAAGTTCACAAAGGATTCCTGGGTAACCGTTTTTATAGTTTTCTATATACAAATTATGTATACTAGAATCTGACATATATTGTGATACAGAATCCAGATTGACAAACGCCTAAAGCATCTATTTTCACATCACTGAAATGTACATTGTTAATATCTCCTTTTACTAGGCAGAATTTCACTTAAAGTTGGATCTGAATGAGACTTCAGTATTATTAAAGCTTTTGTTTCCAATTATACTTTGGAATTTTGTTGTTAAATGTAACATGACTGAATGAATCCACGTGAGAGAAAACTGAGACACCTGGATAGTGCTAGAAATCTGCAAAACATTTAGATCAACTACAGTAACACTTAATATAGCAGCTTTATTCCTTTGCAGGATAGAGAAATTGAAAAACAAAAATGGATGACCAAAAGTATGAATCAACAATTTAGAATATCTTAGCTTTTGATGAAAACAATGTATTTCATGAAATATTCATCAAATATAAAAATATCTTTAAACTCCAGCTGTAAATGTACTCATTGCAAATTTTGGCAATGACTTGAAGCAGTCTAGGATCTAGACCTAACAATTTTGAGAACAGGAATGTGGAATTATTGGAAAGTTAAATAAAAGGACTCTTTGATGAAACCTTTAGAGGTTTCTGAATTGCTCATGTGTATTTAACAAAATAGAAGTTTAAATATAATTTTAGAGTAGCATATAATAGAAGATGCAGTACTTGATTAGATCTAAGTTCCAGAATTTCATTTTCTATTTTGAAAAGAGAAAATACTACATTTATTAGAGGCTACTATTAAATCACTATGAAGTGCAACTGCAAGTACAGGAATAGACATACCCAAAGTTAAACTATTTTTCTATTCCTATTCTAAGAACTTTCTGTCAAAATAATAATAGTAATGATAAAAACATCTTTCTATCAGTGATTTGGAAGCAAGTTGAATAAAGTTAGCTGCTGAATTCTGAAACTAGGGAGGAGCAACTCTACCAGGTGAACTCATCATTAAGTCCTAGAGGACAACTCTTCTGCACGGGACAACAGCTGTCACCAGCATCTTCACAGCACAGGACAACAGGAAGTCTGAAGTCATCCTCCTCCTGTGTGTACCCATTTCCACACGCATAAAAAGAACTGTGCCCTTCAGTTGTCCAACAGTGTGTTCTGTCTTTTAACTAATTGGTTTTGATCAATTTTGATGATGTGAGCAGATTGAGAGGATTTGAAGTACCGTTCTTCCCAAAAAAGAGCTAAAGCAGCTCATCTAATACATAGAAGCATAGTATCAGTGGCATACTGAAAAGGCCTAAAAGGCTCCATTCAGTAAAGAATTGAGCAGTATGCAACGGAGACAGATGAAAGAATTACGAACCAGAAACCACTCTCCTTTAAAGAGGGGACAATGTGTGGGTGATGGGTGATTCAAGACCTGGAAAGATAGGTTTACCCTACAGAATTTCCTTCATCTGTGGTAGTCTGAGTTGGAATAGTATCTTGATATGATAGAAGACATATCTCTGTCTCTGTCTTGCTGGATGATGAAATAATTCAAAATTGTTCTGCCTCAAGTCACTTTGGTGGAGGAATATTTGGTTCTTTTTTTCCTTTGGTTGTTGTTTTTTTGTTTTTTAATTTGTTTCTGTTTAAGCAGTCTTGAAGATTTTCCAGTTAAAAATAAGAATAACTAAAGCAAATATGGTAGCTTACCAAGTGGTTTAATTTTTTCAAAGAGTGGAAAAAAAAAAAGGATTCTATTGCTTGAACAAATAGGCAGCATTCAAACTTCCTACACTGGGGGTAAAAGTAACACTAGCTTTCAAACACTGTTTGTTTTTCACTGCTCCAAACATATCTGTAAAGAGTAATGACTATTATTGGAAGGAATTGGTATGATCTTTCCATATTTTTAAAGGCAAGCTCTGCCATTGACTTTGGCACAGATTCTTTGCAGAGAAAGGATACTAGATTGTGCCTGCAGCAGCTTGGTTTTATTTAAAATGTGATTTCCATTACTGCAGTTCATATTTGTCCTCTACTAGGGAGTAGTTTGTTCCCTAATCCTATTTAAAGTACATAATTAGGGTATGTATATTCTGTGGCTTGGATAGGTATTGAAAAATACACAAAACTACCTATAACTGCTTTAATTGTACATGTGAGTCATGAAACATTGTGCTCTTAGACCTGAAGTATTCTTCAGCAACTCAATTTTTTTGCCATCTTTAACTGTAGGAAGATAACCCAAAGGGAAAGTGCTGACAGTTGGACCAATCTGGTAGCTGTAGCAACAGTGGTAGATGAATGCACTGAGGGATAGGAGGGAGACTTTGGCTGAAGTAAGAAGTATTAGTTTTCTCCCGATCTAATGGCAATTCTGTCAGGTGATGCATATGGTGTGGACTGAGTGGGACAGCTGTTTACCACCACTACAGAGAAGCTGGAAATACCTCATACTCTATACCTGAACTTAGGAATCATTATACACCACATCATGCTTTCTGGTAACCTGCTTCCAGTTTAACAAAACACAATGGTAAGTTGACTTACTTTGAAAAATCTTCTCAAATTCAAATTCAAATGACAGTCTGTTAAAACTGTTTCAGTAAAATGTTTTATCCTAATTTATTGGGGGAGAAGAGCTTCTCAAGACTTCATGATACAAAGTTATACAACAGAAAGACAAAGGTGTATTTTCCAGTTCATGCGTCAAACTTACACTTATTTTCATTAACTTTTTAACACTGAATTAGCCACTTAACTACTATGTCAACAGGCATTAGGAGTTACCATTAAATGGCTTTTTATTTATTCAGCTTCAACTTGAGAGGTGGAGGGACCTGTTTTCTTGAAGGCTTTATTAAATAGAATGTTAAAGAGATTTTTAAAATGTTTCACCTGCTGCAGAACTGTTGAGGGCCACTAAAGAGTTAAAACTTTCTTGCTTTGGTTAATTTATACAGGGTTTGATTATTTTAAGTCAGTGTTGATCTGCATATTCACACTGTATTTTCCCTTAATTCCACAGCTATGTATAATAAACGAGACTACTTGTTCTTTTTGTTTGTTTTTCAGGATGACAGTAATTATGGTTAAAAATGTGAAAAAAAAAATGTGAAAGACAATTGGCCAGGTGTAGACCAAGTGAAACAGGTTAAAATAAGAAGAATCTTACACAGTGAAAGCACAATCCTTATGTCCTATATATATCATCCTTTCATCCCCATTTAGCTGTGGATGATTTCACTTGGAATATCTTTCTGAAGAACACTTGTGAGAAGATAGGGAGATAAGCATAGTATCTTTGGTTTCTTTTAGTCAAGTAAATAGCTGTAGGCTTAAACTGACAAAAGATGGACTGCACAAACACCTTTCCTTTTTGATTGTTTTCTGCCTTCTGTCTCCACAGTTCCTTTTTAATGTAAGGAAATTTTGATTAGATTTTTAGAATGTAGAGGAAAATAGTCCTGTGTGAAAAGGTGTTATTTTTATGTGCTTTTCCTACTGTTCTCAAGGTATTTCAGGATCTATCAACCATATAAAGCTACACACAAAAGATATGGTTACACAGGAGAGCTCAGTGGTCTGAATCCTAAGAACTGTTTAAATCCTTATTCTTTGGTTTCAGTGATTTCAGTCTCAATTTGTAACAAGTGAAATCTACTTAATGATAAAAATAAATCTATCTTTTTTAACTCAAGTTAGTTTGGCAAAAGAAACAGAAGAGTGAGATGAATTCAGTCCTGTCTTACAGTTCATGACGAAAAGCACTCTCTTTTACTTAGTGCATAGATTTAGCAAAAAGTAGTACATAGGTACAATATGATAAAATCTTCATTGTGTATACAGGGTCAAGTGACACAAGCAAAGATCTTTTGCTCATTAAAGAGCAAAATAATGCAAAATATGGAAGCCGTTAAATAGTAATATACTCATGACAGTGATTTTGGATTTTTCAGTTATTTTAAGTATCATTATATTATTCTTTTCTGAAGTTTCTTTTTGGGATTTCAGAACAGGAATATTAGTAGAGAAATGCTACTATGTTTTAGTTGTACAAAGATATCATGTGAAGTAATTGAATAATTATATACATTACTGGTATTTGCAAGGGGCTTTCTGTCCAAGTAGTCATGCAAAGAGGAAAAGAGAAGAGGAAGAGAAAAAATCCAGTTTAAAGGTTCAGAAATTTGGCATTTTTGCCCTGGAACAGGAAAGCAATGAAGTGTGTTTGCTCAGGGCATGGGAAAGCTCCCTTGGAAGTCAGTGAACTTTAAGCTGTACAGGTACTGAAATGCTCTTCTGTAGTACCTGCCATCCTACAGGATAATTGCATCAAGCAACTGTATTTCAGAGAGCACTTGCCCACTAGAATTAGCTTCAATAATGTGACCTGTTAGAAGACATTGGCATGTGACAGCTGTAATCCGCTGCAAGACCATGTCACGGTGAAAACTGACTTTAGTTGCACATCAATGTACTGATGGTTCAGTTCTGCTCTATTATACTCACATTAATGTGCAGATGTTGTTTCAAGAGGCATCATCCAAGTCACATATACTCGGCATTGCAATCTCGTTTAACTTCCAGCACAGGCTAAATTAATTCATGAGCTGTATTTAAGTTCAGGTGAAACTTGCGAAACTGAATATGCTGTCAAAGCAAACTCCATACTAAAGATACATTCCTGAAATTACAACAGATTCTTGAAGAAAGTTTTGCTAGCTCATTAAAATCTTTACATCCATGTGCTCCTACAATTTGTGTCTGCTTAAAAACTTCATCAAATCTTTTCTCTGTCATTCACAATGACTAAACTTAAGCATAACTAGAGGAAGAAAAAAATCTATTTGTTCTTCGCAGACCTTGAGAGAAACTTAATCTCTCCATCAGTACTGGCATGTGAGTTGTACCATATACATCATCCCTGCTCTGAAGTACTTCTCTCATTCCTTCAGGACAGTTTCTTTATGAGCATCTGAGAACCTCACAGAACACATATAAACCAACCAGCAGATGTTCTTAGTAAATCATTGAGAGGTTCGCATTAAAAATTAGCCACCTGTGTATTTATCTTTTCCTTTTTAAGTATCAATAAATTATTTAGAATATTAAAATGTCTTTTTAAATTTATCAGTATATTCTTATTAGTAGTTATTTCTATTCTGGTTTCCCAGAAATAAAAATAAATAAATAAATAAACATAGTAGAATTCTTTAAAAATGTTATTTAATTAAAAACAAACAACATATTTGTTTGCTACAGCAACAAAATTTCTGTCAAAAGCAGCAAACAACAACAGAACTTTAAAAGAAGCAAGTTATTCAAGTTTTACCACTTGTCCATTTCATCAACACAGCAGAAGTTATCTGTCAAATACGCAGGTTCAAAGAAGTCTTAATATATTCCATCCCCTTAGGGACAGATTGACCCTGATAGGAGTGCTACCTGCAACTTCTAATAGTTTCAGCTTTGTTTTTAAAAGTGATTCATTGATGGTTAAAAACACAAAACCTTTTCTTTTTCTTTTAAATGTGTGCTAACTTGCAGAAAAGTAATTTTGCAATCACTTCTTATTGCTGAGAACCTTGTTTGACAACTGAAATTCCTGACATTCAAATAACAGTCAAATCTAGTGTCCATTATATTTTTTATTCTGTTTCTTATCCCATGGCATAATTAAGCTAACTCTGAGCTTTTTGGACTTTGCTTGTGCTTAGGAAAACTTTCTGAGATAGTTAAAGCTGTAAAATTAAGCATTTCTGAACACATGCACATCTGGAGATCAAAGAAATGATCTTTGCACTTCGTCAAAATTTGACATTAGGTACCAAAAAAGGTGGTAGCTCTTAAAGTTCTTAACATTTAATCCTGCTCCATCTGCAACTAATCTCCTGACTCCCAACTGTACATGTGAGATGGGGGATCAAATAATAGCTTGAAGATCACCTGGTCCTCATAAAACCCTCCTAGATATTTGGTTGAGGGGGAGAGGCAGGCATTGCAAGGCAATGCAAGGCACAGCACGGCACGGCACAGAACAGCACAGAACAGCGCAGCATAGCCAAGAGACCTTGGCTTGACAACAGGAATAAAATTATGTACCAGCAGATATTTCACCTAAGTAAGGTTTGACAGGGCACTTACAAAATCACAGGGTTTGGAAAAGTTCTCAAGGGATCATAGAGTCCAATTGTCCTGCTAAAGCAGCATACCCTAAAATAGGTCACACAAGTAGGCATCCAGATGTGTCTTGAATATCACCATAGGAGACTCCACAACATCTGTGGCAACTTGTTCCAGTGTTCTGTCATCATTACCGTAAAGAGATTCTTCGGTGTGTTTGTATGGAACTCCCTTTGTTCAAGTTTTAGGCCATTTCTCCTTGTCCTGTCACTATACACCACTGAAAAGAGCCTGGCCTCATCCATTTCACTCTCACCTCCCTTTAGATATTTAAAAACATTAATTGGATTCCACTCTCAGTCTTCTTTTCCCCATGCTGAACAGATGCAGTTTACTCAGCCTTTTCTCATAAGGGAGATGCTCCAGACCCTTAATCAACTTTGTGGTCCTCCACTGGATCTACTCCAGGAGATCCCTGTCTTTTTTTGCACTGGGGAGCCCAGAACTGCACACAGTATTCGAAATGTGCTTTCTCTAGGGCAGAGTAGAGGAGGAGGATCCCCTCCCTAAACCTGCTGGCCATGCTCTCTGTATATAGTGCAGAATACCATTGGCCTTCTTGACCACAAGGACACACTGCTGGCTCATGGCCAACCTGTTGTCCATCAGGGCACCCAGGTCCTTCTCTGCTTACTGAATAGCTCCTCTCCAGCAGATAATTCCCTAATCTGTAGTGATGCATGCAAACTCGCAGTTAGCTGTTAGGTATTTTGCTTTTTCTTTTCTTTTCTTCAGGAGCCTCATATTTTTCATAAGCAGATTCCAAAATCACTATGAGTAACTAGGTCAGTATAAAACTAGGTTCCTGCTCTGATTCGTTCTCTTTTTTCCACAGTAAAAGCTGATTGGTGTCGTTAGTGAAGTTACGTGATTAAAAATGTATACAAGATAGAATTTTCTCTTGTAATAAAGGACTTCAGCCTCAGCTTCATGATCTGGAGGTGCACTAAACACTCATTCTGAAAAGAAAATTGTATCTTGTCAAGGAAATGATATTCATATTCTCCTGCTGGAAAAAGAAAGTTTTGACAGGGCTCATAGCTTTGAATTCTAAGATGAGACAGGTACCTTAACTCTGTGTGCAGGGTAAATGTTAAACCACTATACGCCTCTTTATCATTTCTGACTGTTCAGCTTCCTGAGCACAGAACTACCTGGAAAATCCCTGCTGGAATACACAGTAGCCTCATGCACAAGCTTATGAGACTCCACATCTAACTAGAGTACATAGATGTTCAGGGAGTGTGTTACCTAAAAGTTGGCTGAGACTTCACTTTTATTATGTTACATAACTGTATTAAAGCTCATACATAACTTGATAGCTCTGCTCCACTTCTACAGTTAGGAGAAGATAGTAATGTATTGACACAAAAAGGGAATGTGAGTGGAGAGTGAAAATAAAATGCATTACTTAAAATCAGCTTACTCTTGATTGATGTTCTTGAAGGAGATTACACAATACAGCTGTGAGAAGTTGAGGTTTGTATGTAAAATAAACTAACTAACCCACACTGTTTGATATCAGATGAAGTCACGTTTTATGACCTGGTTAGGCCAGCAGCATTAGTGAATAAAAACAGAAACTCTTATCAAAACCAGATGATACATCAGGGTTTAACTATCACAAGAATAATACCTTTGGAAGTGAGGACTGTGAACAAGGTATTGTGAATTCATCTTCTTTTTTGAATACAACCACAATGCCCTAAAGGAAGAATAAAATGTAAACCATAGTCAAAGAAAGGTGAATACATAAATGAGAAAAAAGAGAAGGAAAAAGAAATCCAATCCTTGTTGCTATGTTACTAGTCTTTGGAGCAAGATCATGCACACATGGAAATCAATGTCAGTTCTGTTTTTTTGGTTTTCCTCCTGTGTCATAACTCTCATAGTTCCTGGCTGGGAAACAGACGATAACAGAGCCAAGTCTTAATAAAATCTGAGTGGGGTGCTACAGCTGAACAGAGAATATTTTGAGTAAAGTTATTTAGTAATTGTTTTTAGCAAGAAATGTAGACATTTATTAATTGTATGCTGGGGCTTGGGAGTGAGTGAAGGCACTTGAACGTGCGGCATAGAAGCCAGGAGAGCTTCTGGAGACACTGTGACTGAAGGGTTATCTTTCTGAGGTATTACTTCTATGCAACAAGGAACAAGGCAAGAGAAAGCAGTGCTGCAGTATCAAGATCTGTATGTCAAGAATGTGGCTTTTTTATATTAAAATCTGCTGAGAGAACAAAATAATTCTGACTCTAAAGTGTCGCAGTGCAAGTGAAAAGCACAAGAAATGCACGGGATCAAAGAGAGGATATGTACAGAAATATGCTTTCATTCAGATTCATTCAAGATTCTCTCTTTCCATCTCAGAGAAGCAATGAAATCTCCAGCAAGGAAGTAAGAGCTAAGTACTTTGAAATTAAAATCAATGCAACAAAGAAACTGCCCCACCCAGCTTACATCTGAGAAACAGTGAAAGCAGGCAGTTAATCTTTTGCTTATTTTCTTCTTGCTTGTAAATGACTGAGTCTAGGGGTGGGCCACTAAGACAGTTCAGAGATTGGAGGATATAACGTGTGACAAGAAGCTCAGAGAACAGCACTCAGACTTCACCATTAGGATTAGACAGAGGGGACGTTTTATTGTACTCTTAAACTATGCAGTTTAAAATTAGCTTTGCTTTGAGTGCTGGGGATGACCTGATAACCTTCAAAGAGTCTTTCCAACCTTTGATTAAATGTCTGTAGGAGCAAGAGTTGGAAACTGACATAAATAAGGATTATGCAAAAAGTATTTTATACAATGCACTTAATATAAAGCACTAAGCATCATGATCCCCTGAATATCAGAACACCTGTCTACACTAATTTGATACAATTTGGAAATGAAGATGAAAAATCATAACTTATATTTGACAAAACATATGAAAGGCAACAGAAATGCTAGCAGTTTAGTTTCAGGCAGTCACAAATAATAATTAAGTTAGTTGTTAAAAAAAATCAAAACACGGAGGGAAAGTAGAGACTCTGCCCTCCTTTCCAAAACAAATTCATAGAATTCTTATTGAATTAGCATTTAATTTACTTTACTTGTCCTCCTAGAAATTAATCTCAAACCTTTTGCATGTAGATAGATTCAGGATACTTTTTAAAGTTTTGAAAACTGAGGGGAATAGAATATAGAAACATCACAAGTGATTTTATATCTTCTCAAATTAAAACTCTGGAGATATTCCTCAAAACATGTACTTCAGATATGAAATATCAACATATATATGTTCTTGTAGACATAACAGTAATATAGTGACATTTTCTTTTTTGCTCAGATCAAACCCCAAAGTTTCCAAGATCTTTAAGATACACAGGATATTCTCTGGGAGCTAAATCTTGTTCTTCTTCCTGAAGTCTTATGTCTGAATGGGATTTTATAAGATATTTTTGCTAAGGAAAGAAAATCTTTTTCTCTGCTTGAATGGATTTTAGAAAGACTGAATTGTTTAGTTGTCTCTGCCTAAACAGTTTTCCCCCATAGGGGTAGGCATCAAGTTATAGACATTTCTAATGTCATTGATGTCATTTCATGTCTTAGAATGGAAGTTATATGTCTTCATATGTCTATATATGACGTGTAAATATATATTTTTCTGTATATATGTCTATATACCTGAGTCACTCTGAAAGTAATGCCTCATATAATTCCATGGAAACTACAGCTGTACAGAGACCATAAGAACACAATTTGATTCAGCAAATTCTCAGCTATAGAGTACTGTTGTTTTTTTATTTGTTTGCTTGGGTTTTTTTTTTGTTTTCTTTCGACATAGCCAGCATCATTAGTTGTGCATTTTTGCCAGAGATGAACAAGAGCCTGAATACCATGCTTTTAAAAATCTTCATGGCCATCTGGTACATGGCTTGTCTTTCATATTGCTTTTGTCACTGCTTGATCACACCATCTACCACTTCATAGTGCTCACATCCACTGTTTGATTTCCGTAAATGTTCAGCAAGCGTTGATGAATGTCAGTGAGTGTAATTTTTTCCACATAGATGAATTCAGTGACACATCTTTGCTTCATACGCACTTCCATGTCAGACATCATTCTACTAGACTGCCCTTCTGCTGCTTTCTGTCAACAGTAACAAAATGTGATGGAATATTGGTGGAAAGGTTAAATGTCTACTGCCATACCACCAACATCCACCTCTGATATCATGGGCCTACTTAAGAAAGTAGGAGGAATTACTTCCAGCGGAGTCCTTGTAGGACTTATTTGCTGTATTAGCGCTCAGAATTCTGCTCACTTCAATGAATTTTCTTTTTAAAGAAGATTCTCTAGGGAGAATAAATATATTTTTAGAATATTCCTCTTACTAAATTAATGTATTTTGAAGATATTGTTTTTAATATATTGGAAAGGTCCTTCTATTTTTAAGAAAAAGACCAGTTCATTAATTTAAACACTAATATGTATAATAAGGGAACTTATACATGTGGCTGCAAGTCCTGAAT
Organism: Callipepla californica brunnescens; assembly: GCA_023055505.1. NCBI lineage: Eukaryota > Metazoa > Chordata > Aves > Galliformes > Odontophoridae > Callipepla > Callipepla californica. The sequence continues at coordinate 7,094,309 of JALIRH010000001.1, forward strand.
GGCAGTAGAAATCTTATGAGGGAATGCACTTTTAAAAAGAGGCTGAAACAATTTAAATGTGATCCGTGAATGACTTCTCAGTAGATTAGCCCCTGCCCTTTAACTTTTCTGACATTAGTCACATTTCATCCTGACATCCATAATGGAATATTTTCCTATTCAATTGCTTAAAAAATGTTTGGTTCGACTTCCAATTGACCTCTGATGAGAATTGATCTCCTTAAGAGGTTTTCACAGTTGTAGAATCATAAATCTTTCTGTAAGAGACAGAGACTAATGAAAGATGGAAATAATTTCTAGAAAGTACAAAAAAAATAGTAGAGCATCAAATGTATCTTGAGAGATGAAAAGCAATGAAATAAATGTTGGTAAACATATTTCCCTCTTATAAATCTGTATTTTGTACAAAGCTATCATAAGAAATAGTTCTTGGCCACTCCTAGTATCAAGTTTTTTAAAAAAATATATCAGGAAAAGTAACAGATTTAAATGAAGAATACATCTGAACTGTTAGTTACATCAACAGTGAGATATATGTTATTTCCTACAAAAAGCAGTTATATCCAGAAATATCCAAATGATAGTTTGAAACACTACTCTACAATCTCAGTAAGTAAGGAAAGCATTTAGGTTATGTTAAATATCTTTAAGACATATCTGGTAAATGATAATCTAGAACCTAGAATGACAACTTATGAAAGCTTTTAGTTAAAGAAGAAACATCAATATTTTGCACAGTATTCCCCAGGAACTCTATTACTGGAATTTTATGACTAGAAATATAAAAGAGATCAGCATCTGGGTCCACAGCAGTTTGCAATGATGAACAAAGCCTGAAAATAACCACCATAATTTGTTCTTTAAGACAATTCCTCTCTCTTTTATGGAAAAGAAAATATTAATTACCATATGTAATGCCTTATACATATAGAATATACTTTATTAACTCATTAGCCTTTGCTCCCACACAGCTGGTAGCATACATTTACATTCAGCTACACTAAAATACAACTGATGATACGAATCTGCTAATAGAGATACCTCATTAAGAAGTCTAGAGAGTTGAAAGAAATTTAACTTGTCATTCCAAAGGACATTTTGAAAGTAGAACACTGTTAGCTTGTGTTACGAGGACCAAAAATCATTGGGAAAAACTCTTTTTGTATTATCAGGATGCAAGATTTTTGAATTGGTTACAAGTAGGCACATATTTAAGGTCAAGATTTAACTATCTTTGCATTTGGATTTTAAATATGATATCATCTGTTGGGCTACAATTTGAGAAATTGTAAAGAAGGAATATCCCAGAAATTATAAAATTTTGTCTGCACTACGCTGGATAAATTCCTTACAAATACATTGCTAGTTTCTATCAACTGTATGCACAGATGTTGTTTGTAATTTGGGTCTCTAACTGACAGGAGTATTTAACTAGATACCTAACTGATACTGTTTACATATGTTAGTCTTGAATAAAAATGTGTAACTTGTAAGCAGTGTATTATTCTCATTTGGATGAAAAGATCAAAACCAGGAACAACACCCTAACAGAAATCTTTCTTTGCATGAATACTTACAGTGACTAGCAGGATACTAAAGTCTAGTAAGAAAGCATTTCAAATGATAGAATATGGTAACTGGTTATGAATTCCAGTACAGTTTTTTGTATTTTAGAAATCAGATTGAACTCAACATAGCACTGGAATAATAGGACCTGGGAATGCAATAGATTTCTTAAAGGCTCTGCCTGAGTAACTGTCTTTCCAATACACTTTAACAAAATCTGCTCATTACAGAATTTCAGCCTTCCTTACCATGGATTTGTCTACTGTAACAACAAAGAATATACAGATGAACTCTTTTCTTCAGGATTGAAAACTGTTAAGAATTTTACTTGAAAGATTTTCAATCCTTCCTCTTCATTCTCTCTCCCTCATAAGATCTTACAAATTGCCAGCTGCCTTGGTGAGTCATCAGAACTAGCATGTTTAATGTCAATATTTACCACCAGACTTCAGAAGACGAATATCACAATATCTCCCTTAGTACAAAAGGGACAGTGTCAAAATTACTGATACAAAAAAAAAACCAGGATCTCCTGGAAAGAGTCCAGCAGAGGGCCACAAAGATGATAAAGGGCCCTGAAACACTCCTCTTATGAGTAAAGGCTGAGAAACCTGGGTCTCTTCAGCCTTGAAAAAAGACTCAGAGAGGATCTGATCCACATCTATAAATATCTAAGGAGCAGGAGGCAAAGGGATGAGGCTGGACTCTTCTCTGCAGTGTGTGGCAATTAGGCCGAGGGGAAATGGTCATAAACTGATGCATAGGAAGTTCTGCAAAAATGTGCGTGGGAACTTCTTCACAGAGAGGGTAACGGAGCACTGACTGGCACAGGCTGCCTAGAGAGGTTGTGGAGTCTCCTTCTCTGGAGACATTTAATACTCAGCTGGACGCCTACCTGTGCAACCTGGTCTAGGGAGCTGCTCTGGCAGGAAGGTTGGAATAGATAATCTCTAGAGGTCCCTTTCAGCCCCTACAATTACGTGATTCTGCATGATCCTGTGAATTCTTACCAAGAAATAATATGTAGTGGCATGTAGTTTACAAAATAAATTCAGATTCTTTTAGAAGAAATGAAATTGTTTTCAACTATCATGTGATTTATCAAACTTTTGATTTTGAATTAAAGGGAATCTATCCAAACTATATTTCATATTAAGAAACTCATGTTCGATCATGTTCTGATGATTAAACCTTGGTTTTAGCAGGCATAGGATTTTGCTAAATTATTTTTAATTAGCAGCAATTGCTTGCACCATGTAGCCTGAGCTGTAGAATGAGTAACTTACCATCCTGCACCAGTGAAGTATTTTCTGTTTTGAATCTTTGGATCAAAAGAGAGTAAGTCGTTGTAATATAAATAAAATATTTTCATTCACCACAGGAACAGTAGAAAACAATTGAAACGATAGAAAAAATTCTTCAGAAGCCTAGGATTGTGAACTAAAGGAGAAATTCTGCTTCTCAACAGCTATGTATCTGAAGACAACAAACAGATACATATTTTTCAGTCTGTGTTTTATTAGAAGATGATATACGATATTCCTGTGACACATTTTTTTAACTGTCTGAATTCTCCTAGCATTCTAAAAGGACAGAAGTTTTCAACATAAACTGAAATGAAATTTATATTTATTATGCCTGCCAACTATCTTTTTTCATGCAACAAAATATGAAAACTGATTTCAATAAAATGTTACAGTGTTTAGTTAATAAGATACAGAAACCATTAAAACATTAAGAAATGACCGACGGTAAATAAAGGAATGATGAATATAGAAAAATAATCACACAGAAAAAAATTTGTATGAGCCTCTATATTGTAACTTAGTTCTATATTGTCTATAGTCATTAAATTGTGAATTTAAAAAAATAAAAAAAAAATTAAAATGAAGTGTTTCATTACATGGAGTAACTTGTTATAACTAGGTATATGCTGTGTGCCTGAGCTGCACAGATCAAAATATATGTAGTAGTGCTTTACTTAAATGACAAGCCTGGAAATTAATGTTAAGAATTTCTAAAGTATTTAAACAGCTAAAGCAGTAGTCACTTTAATGGTAAGATGTGACTTAATGTTACCACTGTGACTTAAGTCAACCAGTGTGACTTAAGAGCCTCCATCCTCTGGACACCTAAATGACTGCATACTTACATTACAACCTAAGAACTCAGGGTTGGTTGCCTCAGAGTATGGGGACTGTAAAAGCTCTTTTTCTTTTCTATGAAAGACCAGTAAATTACTTTCACTGGACAAGAACATTCTCTCTTTATGTTTGGTGGATCACAAGGGATTCTCATAAGGAAACACAGTGTATGGAATTTGTTCATTTATATACAAAATAATACGTTCCCACTATCTTTTTAATAGGTCCTGTTAAAAACACATCTAATCAAATATCCCTCCTGGCTGTGAGGATGGTCTTTGCATAGTTCTCTGCACTGGTGACTCTGCGGGATGAAGAATAATGACCTCAACTGATTTTTCTTTCTTAAGTATCTCTATTGATCAAAACATTATTATCCAGGCTACATCCAGCACAGGGCAAACCACTTCCACATCTTAATCCTTTGAGATCACTGTGAGCTTTCATAGACAGATTTCTCTGATTGACTGCTAATTGCTGAACTGACTGTTACTATTGCTGAACTGCTGCTATTTCTCCAAGAAACTTTGTACGTACATTTGCATTAGCTGCTTCCATATCCATCTGTTTATTTGTATCTCTCATCTTCTTTCTAATTACATCTAAACATTACGAACATATCTGAAAGAAGAAGAAAATTAAAGATGTCCTTTAATTCCTACAAGTTTTGTGAAAATAATTATCTGTCTATGGGAAAGAGATTAGAATTAGCAGTTCCATTTTTAGAAAAAGAGATCAAACTAAGATAGATAGGACTCATAGCTCAGGCAGATAGAATGATACGCTGTATTCAGCCAGATGTCTGGCCTGTCAGCATGGCCAATGAAGATCATGTGTACTTCTGGATTATCTGCAGCACATTGAATCTTTCCCAGTGGTTACTGTATACTGCAATGCTTGCTGATATAAGAAGGTTTCCATGCTAAAGGACACAAATCCATATGAAATCACTCTTCATTACTGTCAGAACATTGAATGTCCCTGTTTTGTATTTGCCCTGATCATTTGCAGTAGTGAAACAAAACACATTTCTGTTGTTTTTGTTTTCTTAAATAAATGAACCATAGCAAACAATGTTCAAGACAGAAAAGCACTGAAATATAATTAGGTGTGTTCTGCTTCATTTGACAAAAAAAAAAAAGAATGAAAACTTATTTCCAGAAATCTATCAGCTAATTATGTCAGCCACTGTCTCTCTAAGAACAACTTAAGACCCTGTTCATAACATGTGAATCATATATCTGAATTGTGATGATGATTAACTCAATGAGAGCAGTGCATTTACTGAGTTTGTTCCTTCTAAACAATTTCTACTTCAATTCAGCAAAATATTATCTTATTATCTATTTTATTAGCTGTTTGGAACTATGTTTTGCCTTTATCTGATATAAAGATAATTGTCTTCAGAAACATTGTACAACTTCTGAGATAAGTATGTTGTGAGGCTCAGCTTTTATTGATCACTGCAATTTACTGTGGTTCCAACTTAGGAGCTGCTTTTGAAAGGTGAAGACATGGAAGTTATCGTCCTCACTAGAAAGAACTGAGTTGGGATAGAAAGAGACTCTGCCACATCTTTATTTGGCAAACCTGGAGGACACCAAGGGCTGCTCAGCCACCTTTCATTATCCTTTGCATTAGACATTTCTTTTTCATTGAAAAGAGAAATACATGTCCATCCATATGTACTTTCTATTGTAAAGAAAGAATCTCCAGCATCGTTATGAAGACAGTTTTTCATTCCTATTTGCTTAAGAGAGAAGGACAAGAGTTTTCATACCTATTGACACTATTACTGGGATCAGGTCTGACACTCTTGGAGGTGCTGCCCACATCTAATTGGTATGAATCATGGAATACAAGAAATTGCAGCAAACTTGCTGAGAGTGGACAACATCTCCTCATCAAAATAACTGATGAAGATGTTGAACAGGACCAGACACGACACCAATCCCTGAGGAACACTTCTAAATACAGGCCTCCAACTGGACTCTGTGTCACTGATCACAACCTTCTGAGCTCTGCCAGTCAGACAGTTCTCAACTCACCTTACTGTCCACTCATCTATTCCACACATCCTCAACTTTGTTATAAGGATGCTGTGAGAGACGGCATCAAATGCCTTGCTGAAAGCAAGGCTGACTATATCCACTTGTATCCCTCTGTCTACCCAGCCAATGATGACATCATAGAAGGCTACTAAGTTGGTAGACCATGAATTCCCCCTGGTGAACCCATGCTAAGTACTCTGGAAAGCCTTTTTCTCTTCTAATTGCCTGGAGAACATTCAGAACATTCACTCAACATAGCTTAATTACGTCTTCTGCAGAAAAAAAAAAAAAAAAAAGTTTTATTTATCTTTTAAAAGCTTTGCTTAACTTTCCAATCATTAAAATTGATTTCCAGTGGCTTAAGAAAATTAATAAAAAACAGAAAAAACTGTAAGATCCCCCATTAGTTTTCAGCACTGCCACAGATTTCTTGACTCTGTGTAAATCTCCTCTTTTTTTCTGGGCCTTTGAATTCACCTCTAAAATGGGAATTATTATTACTTCTATACTTCACAGACTGTTTTAAGAATACATTCATTAGCATTTGTAGGGTGTGAGAAATCCCTAACTGATCCCAAGGGAATTAATTATGCATACAAAGATGAAAAATAGAATTAGGAAAGTAACTAGCTAAAGAATATTAGAACTGTTACTTCATTACTTATACTGTACAGTATCTAAACCAGACTAATTACTTGACTTCCTTTCCTTTTCTATTTCTTGTTATATAAATCACACCACCACGATCCCTTATATTTCTTTTTAAACGAATCGTAAACTGTAGAGGTTCATCAGCAAATCGTTCATAAATGTCCAGTTTATTAATGTTTATTTAATTATAAATGAGGTATCATTTAGTAATTGGCTTCCTACTGACAGATGAAACAGTGTTATGCGAAGAGGAAATTTTTGTTCTCGATTCTGTGTGGTCCACCCCAGGATAAAAGCCTACTGCTGCTACAAAGAAAGAGCATGGTGAGGCACGGGATAGCAAACACGTTATTTGAATTTCTTTGTGCACAGACCTAACAAACCTAGCCTCCTACCTCCAACCCACTGAACATAAGTGACAGTTGTTTTGATGATTATGCCCTTGCTGAAAATTCAAGGAAGAAGTGTTTCAACTAATATTTATTTTTAAGTCAGTGCATTGGTGGTTGTGTTTTTACAGCTGAATTGACAGAAATTCTGTACTAGGACTAGAGCTGATAACATGTTTGGTTTCCTAGAGAGGAATCAAAGTACTACAGCATGTGGCTGAGAACGAGGAGGAAAGTGAATCAGAGAAATCTTTGTTGCATATCTTTTGTACAGAGGGCCCTCTGGCTGTGAGCTGCTGTCTCACTAGTACAGTCAGATCACAGTAGAATGCTTGAATGGAAGAAAGAAGGCCTGGATTTCAATAACCCAAGTGAGAAAATATAATGTAAAAAATCAGTGATAAAAATCAGAAGGACAATTATCTTCAAATGTCTATCTCTGCCTAATACAGTCTGTTTTTTAAAGGTCTGGTAGTGAAGCAGGCAAATAACTGAGGAAGGATGAAAACACATCATTGCATTTTCAAGGAGCTACAAATTTCTTTCTTTTTATTTATTTTCAAAAGTAGTAGCAGCAGCAGCAGTAGTGATAGTAGTAGTAGTAGTAAAAACCTACAAATAATCAATCTTCTGAGGGAAGTATAAAGCTGCTGTGCAAAGATGAGAACTGCTGTGAATCCCTTAATCAGAGGCCACAAGCATTTTTTAATCCCCTGGCAACTTTTGTCTTTTTAGTCTTTGCAATCTGTTTGCACTGGATACACAAAGCTGACTTTGCTCAAGACCAAAAGATCGACTAGATGTTAACAATGAGTTGTGGACAAACTGAATTGAGGATTACTGAAAGCTAAAGGTGTGACTGAAATGGGCATGCGTCACTCTGACCTCTGAACTTATTTGTTTAACTGAGAACTTCAAAGAAGAGACTAACATGGGAGGATACAGCACAAAAGGCATGAAATGCCAAAACATATATACAACTATGAAATATTGAACCATTTCCTGGAATTTATAGCAAAACTTTTATCCTGATAAAGAAATTTTTCCCTTTCTTTCTTGAGTACTTCTTTTTAATGTTGGTCAATTGGGTCTAAGGAGAGAAATTATTTCCTTTAGAATCTCTGGATGATAGGGATTAAATCCTGGTGTGTTCATGGGAAAAAAACTACAAATCAAATCCTGTTTTTGTTTGCATGTTTACTTACTTTATTCTTTACATTTTAGAGTCACTGAATGTGTGGAGGACAGGATGTTCTGCTGCACAGAGAAATAGAATCATCCTCAGGCATAAGGCAAACAGATTATCATCAGATAAAGAGAAATGCTGAAAGTACAAGAAATAACAATATACTTACTGTCTAACATGCACTACATGTCTTCATAGAAATGTTATCACCTGAAAACTGAACTGCAAACACTTTAATTGGAAACATTAGAAACTGTGTTCCTTTCTGTCTCTTTCCTCTTACATATATTTTTAAATATGTAGAATTTCTATTTGTTCTTATGTGGTTTTCTGCATTTGTTATTGACTACTATACATGCAACAGAACTAAGACTGTAGAACAGCTCATGGCGTGGGGGTCTGATCATTACCTATACTTGAATTAATTAATCATTAATTAAGATTCAGAAAGGCAGCAGGGCTATTGAGAGATGGACCATATCAAGGGAATAAAGCAATAAATTTGTCAAGCACTGTTTAAGGCAGGAAAGCAGAAACAAGAACCATAGTTCTGGAAGAAAATAAGCAAGAATTTGAAATATTGTGTGGGAAATAAAGAAGATACAGACCCATACTAAATTTGTTGATAATGGATAACAGAGGAGAAACAGCTTTTGTGACGTAGACATACTCTCGAGCTAACTGATGGTGACCTCCATATAGCATCACTGAAATCACTGTGAATCTTTCAATTTATTTGAAAGAGTTTTGCAGAGAATTTTGCAGTGCCATGGAATTATATTAAATATCAGTAAGATACATCAATTTAGGGATATTTTCCTGTGTTTATGAATTTTTTATACATTTAGGGTCCAGCCATTTAGTTCGTCTATCTGTCCAAGGCTTTGCAAATAAATGAACTGCTATTCTACACAAAACTCAACCACAATGCCAAATCAGAATCTCATTTCTTGCTTTCCTCTCATGTCTTGTCCTCTTTTTAAGTCTGTCCTTCTAACCTAGCCTGTCCTCATATCATTTCACATCTAGATGCAAATTAGTATTATTGTATTTAAAGATATCTAGTAAGACTTACATGATATAACCTGCTGCTATAACAAAATAAAACAAAACAAAAAATTGGAGTTCTTTTAAATAAAATTCCCAAAGAGCCCATGGTTCTTCTGAATAGAAAATGCTATTGGCCTCTCAGTCACCCACAAACTCAACGTTTCTAGCTATGTTTCAATTTCATTTATCATTAACCTTCTCTTAAATAAGTTCTTTTCAGAAAGGAACTTACTGGAAAAGCAACAATGAAATAGGGCTACAAAGAATCCAAGATGAGGAAATGATATAGAGTGTACTGAACATTTTGAAAAAAAGTTACTTTCATCATGAATAGGAAGAGAATCACATATATTAAAATAAAAGTGCAAAGTGAATGAAACAAGATTGTTTATGTCTGCATTTCTGAAAAGATGAAAACTGTCCCACTGGATTTTTGAAATAATTTTATTTCTACATAGGTTACTTTCCTGACTGGAAGAATTTCACCTGAAAACAACTTCTAAATTTCCCAATCTTTTTTTCCACATCCTTGTCATTAATTTTTCATTTAAGAGACAGAAAAATTCAAAGTAATGTAATTTTAATGAAGTCAGACAAGTTTTAAACTAAGAGACATCTAATTTTAAAGAGAGCATTGGATCAGCTTAATGTTCTTTTCCATAGCAGTCCTGCCTATTTCCACAGAAAGGATAAGATTTTTTTCAGATGTTCCTGAATTACACTGAAAGCTCTACAGGTAAGGTAGAATTTATAGAAACTTGCACTGCTTAAATGTTAGTTATTGCCATTAAAGCTGTGGGTCTTTCCACAGAACCTAAATACATGCATCCTGAAGGAACATCTGCTACCCATTTCACATAGTTATTTCCCCTACTCGTAAGCAGCAGATATTTGAGTGCTTACCATATGCCTCTATCTCTCATACTTGACAGTATGTAACCAATGCCAAGTCCTCAATACCAGGTTTATACAATTTGTCACAGATTTCAAAGAGTTGAAGCTGTATACACTTCCTCTAATTGAAGATCTTTGGTATTCTCTGCCCACCAGTTTTTCCTGCTTCCCTATTTCCCTATTTCCCTGATGGCTGACGCTGCCTTTGCAATGTCACCAGCACTGAAAATATACACCTCAATGTGTACATACTCTTTAGATTGTGATGCATGCTGCTGTAGCTGAGGATCTACCCCACATTATGAAGGTAATTAACCAAGATTTCTAGGGAAGTTTAGAGAAAATAAAAAGGACTGAAGAGAGGTGGTTTATCAAATGTATTCAGACACATTAGAGATGTTTATTTGTTGTCCAGACATTGAAAATATTTGCTTCTTGGATCGAGTTCACACATATTATCAAAACTAATAATTAAATGATTATATTAGGCTTCCTGTATTCTATATAAGGATAAAGAGCAGAAATTCTTGTGTGGTGTTACAAGGCACATAATTTGGTTTATGTACATACTGGTCAATAAATTTGAAAGATAGAAAAGGACTTAAGAGGCACTTCATTGTAATGGCAAATGTTCTGCATGAATCACATTGAATCCCTCCAGTTATTAGTGTCTAGGAGATTTAGAACGTAGTTAATCTAGTTAGATTCACATTTAATACAGCTTGTGTAATACAAGAGGCTATTTTTCCCTGAAATGAAAATATGTACCAAATAATCTTTTATTTCAGCTTCAATCAAAATCATACAAAAGTGGTTGCCTATCAGAACGTGACAGTAAAGGAAGTGAAACACAGTCCCAGAAAATTTCAATGACAATTTAAGTTTATTGAATCTCATATTGACATGAATGCTTTACTCTTTGTAATATTCTTGACCCTAGATGAAGTTCTGTAGCCTAAGTTAGGGTGACAAGTCTGACAGAAATCCCTCATTTAGGTACAATTTTCTATACAAAGAGAGGCAGTGAGATTTTGAAGGGCCACAGGAAAACTGAACACAATAATAACTCAGTCTTTTCAAACCTTACTGAGCCCAGAGAATCAGAACAGTATAGTCATTATTATGTACAATAAAGTTTCTGATCTATTAATAGTTCATTCAAAGCAAGCATAGCCCTTCTATTATTTCATTATTTTTCCACATCTTTCAACTAGCTCTATCAATTGTCACTACAAGTTGCTGACATTCAAGGATACAAGTTTTTCAGTCATACAGAAAATACTTCACCTTTAAAATACTTTAACACTCACAGAAGGCAAAACGATTTTGTAAAAGCAACTAAAATTCACAATTCTTTTTGTCAAATAAAAATAATTTTTCAAAAATGTATTCCCGCTTTCTCTTTAGACTTGATGTGATCAGATTGCATATGGATTGTCTATAATCATATGCTGAAATATACTACTGAGCTGACTGGAAATCTAAAAGGCAGAAGACATGTATTTCTTTAAGAAATAATATCAAGTAGAACAGTTTTGAGTTGACTTAGCAACTCAGCTGTACACAACAAATCCTTCATTCTACTGTTTATCTAAAACACTGAGAAGAACACTAAAAGCAAATATGATTGGTAAGTTTTGGTTTTGTCCTAATCATCCCTTGGATGGGTAGGAAAACATAACCCCTATGTTAACGATGGGACGAATGTTTTTTCTGGAAATATGAAAGTCAGTAAAACAGGAAAATCTGGAAATCAGCAAAATAGGAAGAATTTTCTTTTCTGGCTGCGGATGCATCATGCCATTATGATATATCATTGCCATTTTGTCTAATTAGCTTAGTGGGCTACAATAACTCAGGAAAAACACGAGGATAAGAGGCTTCCACCTAAAAAATATATGAGACAACTGCTTACTCTCTCTGTGCCTCAACTTCAGAGTCTCATGCCAGGAAAGATTAATTCCTCCCACTGTGGGTATTAAATTAACATCCTGTCTCCCCAACTTTCATCCATGTTCAGGGAACATAAACAGGTACTTCAAGAACGGAGAACTACTAACATTTGCATTTAATGTGCTACAAGAAATTCAATCTGAATTCTTGTGGAAAGCATTCTTATCTCTTCACTGATTATAAAAACCTTAGGAGACTCAAGTCCTAATTTAAACTTATCAGTTAAATGCCTAAAATAAATTAGAAAAAAAATGACAGTACTGCTACTATCACTGATGAGGATGTACGGCATACAATCACAAATCAGGGTAACTACAAATCAAGGTAATTGACATAAAGGAAACATTACTGATAAATGTATTTGTGTATCTTTGAACAGGAAAGATGTGATTTTTTGTGATTCAGGTCTAGCATGTTTTGCATGTGTACAAAATAAATTCCATGTATAATCATTGAAATGTATAGAATGTTTTAGGAGTGTTTTAAGAATTCTTACCTCAGATTGTCTTTTGCTCTATGCTTTGTTTTTCTAGAGTGTTTGAGAGAGTTTTTTGCAGTTATGATGTAAATTCCTGATGCTGCAAGTATTTATGAGAATGTTTACCTTCATAGATAAGAAAGAAGTTTAGTGAATTCCTTAGTTTGCAAACTTGTAAGAAGGCTTTTTGAAATAACTCCCTAAAAGCATGTATTTATTTTGCACTCAGTCCTTCCTTCTTAGTCCTACTTAGTCGGCTATGTTCTCTTTTACATCTTCGGAAATATACTCAAATGTCACTTAAATTAATGCTACTTTCCAAGGCAGTTGAAAAGTCTGTCATTAATATAAATCATTATTATTCTGTACTACTAGATTTCTTTTAAATGAAAACTTCTTTGAAGTCAGTCGTGAGGAAAATTTGTGCTTGGAGTGGAAGGTAAATTCTATCCCAAAAAACAGAATAAGTCTAAAAAAGTTTAGAACTATAATTTCTATAACTTATAACTGTATTCTATTGACTAATATGTACTCAATTCGATTTTGAAGATGGTATAGTTTCTTATAATGCACAGCATTTGCTAGCTTTTCTACTTATACTGCAGTAGAAAGATTAGTAAGTGGAGTACGTTGAACAATATAGATATAAAATCTCCTAATGGCCATTCACCAAGACATTACTGTGTCAGAAAAATCTCTTTATATTCCCTTCTGCAAATCTGTTTAAAAAGCTAGGAGAGGCCCCATCATTCTGTGTAACCATTTAACCTGTGCACAAACCATTTTCTACCTATTTCATTACAAGCTTTAAAGTTATCAAGACAATTTGAATTTAAGCTACCACATTGTAAGCCACATACAGATAAAAGTCAGTTCACTGTATTTCCTTTCTTTTATGTATAATTAATGACGGTTTGCTAAATTGTGGAAAATTGTTCCCGCTTGTTTTCTTAGCAGAGAATATGATTCCTTTTAATGGTTCACAAGTTGTTATATTCCATTACCAATTCTTTCAGAAGCCACTTCTCATTCCTTCTAGATCTCTCCTTTTGTAATTACTTGGGTAATTTTCAAACCATTTATTTTAATAATAGTTCAGTTATCTCTGTAACCTATAAATTGTTCCACAAGCCAATTAATGGGCCACAGGGGATAGTATATATTGCACAACCATAATGATCACATGAGATCAGTATCTGAGATTGTGAGGCTAATAGTTCTTCCAAACCATATGCTAAAAGGATTAGCCTTCCATCTTATATTCACACAGAATTCAGATCTATTCCAATTTATCAGTATGACTAATCGAAGCTTATTCCTGCCAGGCTACTTGTGTTTTCTTTGAAGTATCAATAAAACATATGTCTAAAGAGTAATTATATCAGAATATTAAACTTCCTTTCTATCTACTCAGTGGACTCAATTTTTTAACCTTCATGGAACAGTGTAATGCAATACCTTTTTGAATTGGATTCTTTATTTTTTTGAAAAACTTGTTGAATCAGGAAGTGTCTATGGTGATGGTGCTGGTAAAAGAGACTGACTTCTCTGAATTCTGACATCTATGAATTCTCTGAACATTAAGCAGCACACTTTTGAATAAATAAGTTTATAATCATACATTACTCTCTCTTATTGCACTTCATGCATACATTTCATGCATATTAAAGAGAAATCCTTTATCATTCTCCCCATTTCAGAGAGACACGAGTGGAAGAGCTTTGTTTAAGATAATGCAAGTGATTTTATTCTGACATGCCTTTCTTGAAACTCACTCTGCTGTTTGATACACCAAACTTTACAGTTGTTTGCTGAAATTTTTGTATATAGTATAATTATAAATTATTTACTCACGTAACAGTAAAGAAATCACAATAATCTATATCAAAATTACAGATCTTATTGACAATGGAAGTAGGTATAGTTTCGGGAGTCCCAAGGGATATAGAAGACAAAAGTGATGTGTCAGATTGGATAATCTGTACAACTTAAGGTAGCAGTGGTAAAATAAATCCTAGTTAATTAAATTTGTAGTACTGATAGGTTTAGTCCTTTAAATATGGATGGAAAACAGGGATTTTCTTTATAGTCAGATGTTTGATAGTTTCAGAAATGTTCCTTACTTTCTGCCCTCAAGAATAACATTATTTTTAAAGAATAGCCAAGTATTTTTTATAGAAAACTAATTAGTTTTTCATCTTCAGCTTCTTCTTTTATTCTAATTTCTAAGGAATAATTTCTAAGAAATTATTCTAATTTCTAACATAAGAAATATATCAGTTTTCCTTCCTATGTGCCTTCTTAATAACTCTGGAATACATTGACCAATTTTATCGAAATCTGACAAACTGATAAAAATTTCAGTGATGTACTATGGGCTTCATACCTCATGAAATCTGGTAGAGACCTACAGTATTTACAATGACAAACAGAAAAAGCTTTCAGCTTTTCGGTAATATTGTAATCTATTGATGAAATTATCACTATTTCCACCAGATCTTTTTATTCCTATTGTCTGTTATGTTGGCCTGTAATTTATGTTTCCAAGTCTACACCGAATTTCCCTATTATATGATAGCATATATTTATGTTAGTTAAAATAAAAATAATTGAGTTTCTTTCTCAGTAATTCACACTGAGCAGCTTTAGCAACACTTAAAATTTCTTTCAGTTTTGTCTGGCATGAGTAATTTGGACTCTTTTAAAAGTTATATACATGGGATTTTTGCGGGGGCCAAAGTTCTGCAACTGTGATGTACATAATATTATTAAATTATTAAGGGGCAGTAAATATGCTTTTTTTTTTGAAAACTGAGAAAGTTGCTGGAAATAATTCACATTACTATACGTGGACTCTGAGAAATTAAATTCTAATAATCATGCAAATCAAATGAATGATGCAGCTGTTCAAATTTTTCTTTTTTTTTTTCTTTTTTTTTTTCAATTTCATTTACCAATACTATTTTAAGTACCTTTTAGATAAACTGATTCAATCAAATTCTCTGCTTCCTTGTTTAGCAAGAGCATATTCCTAGCTGGTATCATCACACTACAAAAAACACCATTATTAAATTTAGTTTCAGAATCACAATCGTTTAATTATTTTAAATCTTAATTAAAATTAATTTAAAACATATTCCACTGAGTTTACTGTTGAACTTACACTCCAATTTGCACAATTTTTACAGGAACTTTACACACTAGTCTACATGATTTATGGTAAAAATTGCATATTCTACAAATTGTTAACAGCAGAAAGGCAGTAACTATGTCTTTGACATCAAAATAAAAACCACAAGGTTGAATGTGCTTATTGAATTATTCATGATCTTTTTCATTTTAATAAAAAAATCTGGAACTTGCAGAATGGCTAGCTTTTGCTCCCTGAATGCTGGATAACTTTCGTGACCTGAGCAGAGAATTTATATTCCACTTGCTGAAAGCATATGCAACCTTCATTTAAAGCCTATAGACAAGCTAGAAAAGTAAGTAAATAAATAAATAATTAAATGTTCTATCAGAAATAAGATATAATTATCCTAGCTATACCACTTTATTCACTTTTTGGGACTTACTGCCTCAGGCTGTTCCGAGGAGTTTCTGAGTAGTTATTAGATCTTGTCTGGATCCTGTTTTGTTAGATTAACCTTTGGATTTTGAAAGATCATGTTTTCATTCATTTTCTGAATCAAGTCACCAGTACATCCTTGTAGGAGAATCTAACACAGCCTTCAACATTAAATAAAGGAAATTGTTCATGTCTTCCATGACTTTTATTTTCCAAATATAGTATTGACCTTCTATCACTATCTAGCTTGAACACAGATTCATTGTAAAGCATCTGTGAAAAGCAAAGGAGTCCTCTTCAGTAGTGAACTGAAAAAAAAAAAAAAAAAAAAGAGAGCCTCATGAGCTCTTTCTTTCAGCAGGACTGCATTTCCTGTTTATTTATAGCTGGCTAAAATGAGTACTTTTATTTCAGCCTTATGCCTTGCTACCGGAATTCAGAAATGGTTATGAAATCACAAATTAAGCATTAGCTGATTTTCTCATTTTCCTGTGAGATTTTTATTCTTAATCACTGCAAAAGTGTCAAATCAAAACTATTTTTTTACTGAACCCAGATAGATAAATAAGAAAGCATTGGGAATGAATCACAAAGAGGGGGTAGCTTGTCTTTGTCCTTGGAGAGGATTAAATGTTTTTTCATGTTTTATAAGGAAATGTTTTCTGATTGCTCTTTCATTCTTAGAGAAAGCAAACTATTTAAAGTATTTACTTACCCAGTTGGAAACAAAAATATGAATTCACTTACTTGGTAACAAAAATAAAGCAAAAACATTTCTATGCTGTACTTTGGAAATCCATTTTGAAACTATGGCCCAGTTTGTAAATGTCTTATAATCTGACAGTAAAACTTACTGCATGATTTGACCACTGAAATTTGTTCTCTGATTAACTTCCACAGCTATGAGAACTTCCTAGGAGTCGGGATGCAGCAAGCATGCTGTTATGTATGGGCCTCATAAATAAATAAATCTGGATTTATTTCTACTTCTTGGCTACTGACTTTTCTGTTCTGGGGAATGGACCTCTACTGCACATCAGTCTCTTCTTCAAAGTGGGAACAGTCCAAACATCTTCCCTGCAAAATGTTTGCAGGTGCATGGGTGAAACATGCTAACAAAGAATAATTTAATAATCAATGCAAGCTGATACATGTCATCTTCATATTGATTAGAGTTTATTATGTTGACTTCAAAACTATGGCTTAAACTAAATAAAATCAAGACTGATACAAACTGGGTAAGAATGTCTCTGTATCCTCCCAGCTTGTTTTTAACTCCTCATACATTAAAACATGTAGTTGTCTCAATTCCTGAGTTGTGGTGGTTTGCTTAGTACTGAGATCCCTTCATTCATGACATCTGGTGTATTATCTCCTTTCAGCTGTAGATGTGGGCTGCCAGAAATTACATGAGGAAGTTTTCCCTCTATGCATCAAATCAAGGGAAGAAAGTCTCTTTCCTGACATACCAACATAGCAACGTGATAATTTTTAAAGAAGATTTTGATGTCAGCAGAGAAACTGAACTTGGCCTGGAATAATAAAAAGGCTGTTCCAGACCTACAGGGTGGCATAGTAAAAGAGGTGCAAAATGCTTGGTGAGTTCAGAAGACAAAAAGAGCAGTCAGGAGAGGAGAGTTGGTAGGCTGCAGAGAGCAGGAAAAGGTGAGAAGTGAAGCAGCGCAACCAGGAGTGGACCTGTGAAGTGTTTTGTAAGTGAGGAAGAGAAGCTTGAATTTCGGATGTAAGAAAATAAGGAAAAAGCAGGATATAAAATCATTGCAGCTGTACTTTGGATGGAATGAAAGGACATGAAAAAATTGAGAACAGGTACTGCTTGCTCATCCACTGACACTTTATCTATGTGATTCCAACAGATGTGGTCCACCATTCTTTGAACTTTATATTTTTCATATACTAACCTTTGGTCAAACCTCGCAAAAGCACTGCTGCTGCTGCTAAAGTGAAACCACATTCCACTGACAGATATTTGGAGTAACTTTCCTCCATTCAATCTAATCATTTTTCATATTACCTTTTAAAACATCAGCTAGCCATTCATATCTGAAAATTAAATAAAGATGTTCTGTCTGCTACTATGCTACTCTCATCACTATTTATCATGCAGGATGATGTGTAGGTTCTTATGTCAGTGCTGTATACACAGTACTCAAACAGCTTGGGGATGGATAAGAATCTTCACCAAATGTACATTTTTACCATTATTTGAAAATATTCAATTAATAACTGTGTACCACACAGTAACCTTTTCTGTCTAACGCAGCAATGTGTGAAATAAATAAAGGTAATAAATGTTTTATATTACATTTGAAACATTTCAATCCCATGGAGGTTGTCGCACTTAATTTTTTCTTTAATTTTTGTGGTCTAAAGTTGATGTCATTTGAACCCAAGTCTCGATACATTTATAAAGTGTCCTGCAAAAACTTGATAATGCAGGCATTTAATGTTATGCATGGCATACTGCCACTAAAATTCATGAAATTATTACTGCATATATTAATCATAGGTATGAGTATTTGAAAACCTTTTGATTAGTTTGGTGTTAAATAGAAATTCAAATGTATTGTCACCATTTGGGGGAGTGGTTGATTTCACAAAATACAATCACTCATGATCTTTACTTAAAGTTGGAGACTTTCAGGCAAAAAGTGTGTTGGATTTCCTCTCTCCCTCATTTACATTAAAAAAAAAAAAAAAAGAAAATCACAAAAACAGCTTTGAACTTATTTATAGACCAAATATCTTGGGTTTGTGATTTGTTTTTGTTATGGGTATTTCATGTCATAATATTATAAAAGGCACAGGGAGTTAAAGAGTTAATGCTCCAATTCCATGGGTTGTCAATAGTTCCAGGTATATCTGCCTCAGAAGAGAAGTACTTATCCCAGAAGGCTGTTCACTGTTCTGTTCCCATTTGTCATTCAAAGGGAAAGATGTGACTGTTCGCAAGTCATGAGACCCCCCCTCTTTTCTGCTTCTGCTCATCTCAACATTGTGTGCTCCCTAGCATACACCATCAGCATTAGAGTAAGACACTTTTTTGTTTTTAGGCCCATTTAGCCACCTGTTCCTCTTTTCCCCATTCCCCTTTCTTGGGGTGTGGGTATGTGGGTTCCCCTGCCACATTAATCATGGAACTGAGTCACACCAACCTGTAAACTGTTGACACAGAATCCCAGATTTTCATTATATCATCTTATATAATGCTGATACCACACATTAGTGGAAAACACCTGCTATTACCTAAAATTTTATTAATTAGGAATTATGGATGAGGGCTCTTTGTACTTCCATTTACTATCATTTTTTCCAGATGCACATCTTTGTATCATGTTGAATGTTCCAAACTACCTCTTGGTCTTCCTTCAGAGATCTGTATCACAAGATTTTCCTGCATTAAACTTCTCATTTATCTGGGAATCCTCTTTCTCACTCTGCACATTCACCTTCAAGATCTTATTTCAGCTGTTAAGAAAAGTGGTTAAAAAAGTAGTAGTTTACTCTGAATTTTTCCACTGATAACTAATTGCTAAAGTAGATGATAACATCAAAAGGAAGATAGTCCTGGCCTTCTTTTTTCTTCCTCAAAGGAAAGAGAAAACCTCATCAGAGGTTCAGCATTTATGGATCTATCGTCTGTCTATCAGCAGACCAAGAGTCCAGCCAAAAGGAGAGCTCTGATGTCTGAGATACAGGAAGATAAATAACAGTGCAGTAAAACTCTGGTATTCAGACAGATATAGTCCCAACAGAAATAAATGCTGGATTTCAGTTTAATCACAGCTTTGGGGATATCTGATATTTTCTCTAACACTTCAGCTTCTAGAGTAATATTTGTACATAAGAATCTCAGCTTTCATATTAAAAAAAAAAAAAAAGAAAAAAAACCTTGGCTCTCATGGTTGTAAAGAAGATTGGGAAATACTTACTGTAAAGTCTCAACGAAAGTTGCAGAAGGCAAATAAAATTTTACATATGATCATGCAAATATATTTTTTTGAAACCCAACTCATTATTATTCATAGGCTAACACATTCCTTTCGAGTGCCTGAGGTCAACTGTACTGTAAATGACACAATATTTCATCTTTGGAAGATTAACATAAATCAAAAAGGATAGGAAGTAGTACAGAAAGTGTGGGGAACCAGGCAGGAAAAACACTGATACTGTTATGTACCCTTTCCACAGACGCTTGCGTGTGGCATAACTGAGTAAAGGAAGCAATTTGGAGACATTAGGGTTGACATCAGAAGCGCATGAACAGCTTTAGAGAAGAAAAGAGAATGTTTTTGTGGATAGATTTGCAGTGCAGTGTATATGAGCCCATGCTGGAGAAACTGCAAAAATAGATGAACAAGCTATTATTAAGGATGATATTATTGCTGGGGGAGAAAATGAGAGGCTACATTTTAATCTATCTGCTTTAGGTACGTCTAAAGCTGACACAGCCAGAAGCTCTGTTTGATTTAGACAGAAGAGATTAATGTTATGACACACGACACAAAGCAGTAAAATAAATTCCTATGTATCACATATATAGGTATGTGTAGAATGAGGGCATTTTAACTCTGGTAAAAGTGTAGCTACACCTTTCATATAACAAATGTACAATCTTGAAATTTTCCTTCTGTAATTATATGTATTAACAAAAGGGGATAGGACTTAAGGAATTAAGAACACATAGTATCGTGTTAGTTTACATCTCCAGCTCACATTCAAGTACAAATTCCTCATTACTCCATTGCCTGTATAGTGGTACATATAATTGTACTCTGGGAAAGCCAAACATGTTCCCTGTGAAATCACAGCCCTACAGACTGTATGGACATTTAAGTCAGTCAGCTCTAAAATTCCAAATCAAACCTTGAGTGTAAACCAGACAAATTTAAAGGCAATGTAGGTGTATCTTAAGTTACCTTAGCCAGAGTGACTTTCTAGGGTCAGCCTTGTAATGTAGAATGTGTATGAGAATCTGAAGATCCTCTCTTCATCCTCCTTGAACTCTAAGACACATAGGCAAGTGAAATGCAGTTTGCATCTCCTGATTGCATTACTGTATCTCAAACAAGAGAAACCATGGAAGCAATGAAACATTACAACCCCAGCCCAAAACATTTTTCATTACTCTCTCACCAGAACTGGCGGAGCTGCCACTGACAGTGGCTGGATAGTGTGCAGTGCCTGTGGGCAGTGAACAACATCCACTGAACAAGGTGGCCTCTGCAGAGTCTATTTCTTGGCCTTTTCAAGTCACTGTGGAATAATGCTTGGAATGTACATGCTCTCAATTTTTAAATGCTCTTTGAATGTTTGATCAAACTTCCTTTTAATAGGTTCAGCAGTCACTAAAAACTGAAATGCAAAGCTTATAAGTCCAAAGCTTTGGGGCCCAGTAAATCCAGAGCAGGTTTGCTCCTTTACTGGGTAATCTTCAGAGTTTATTACCATAGGACCACATTATTCATAAATTATATTTATTATTAAAATTATTTTATTCTTCAGAAAATAATCCTCTTTCTACCTGTTTGTAATGAAACTTGCCTTCAGCTGGTCCACCATTTATTTCTTTAACCATACATTCCTAAGTACTTCAGTCTGGCATGTTTTTCATTCTCTGTCCCTCTGCTCTTGAACACTGCTGGTTAAAACGAAAAGCCAAGTTACAACAGTAGATTATTTTTATCCGTGTTTATGCATGTAGTGTCAAAGAAATACTATGCAAGATGTAGCCTAAAACATTGAATTCTGACATGCTCATGAATAATGAGCATTGAGTTGAACAATACACTAATAATTCAGGACAAGCAGCAGTATTGGGATCTACTTGCCCTTGTGACAGACAATTTTCCAATTTTCAGGAACACATTCAGTCCCTACTTCACCAAAAGTAAATGAATTGCCTGAGAACATATTCTCTACCTGTTTATATATAAGGCACCTTGCAATGGAAATGGAATTTAACAAATTCTGGAAAATTAAATGCTGTCATGTCAGCATCCTGATGATTTAGACATTCTTGAATGCATATGCACACATTTTTTATTAGCTCCAGTGTAAGATGTTTCATGTATAGAAGTCTGGGCTAGAGCTTAAAAAAACAGCTTCTGTTCCTGAATTTTTCCAGTGTTCTGTTGGTTATCCTTGGGAGACACTCTGATGCCTTCTGTTTTCTATCTGTGTTATATAAAAATGTTATCACTCCCTTTTACACTGCTTTAAGATCAATGGATGAAGTTAATGAGGTGTGAGAAGACAAAAAAGAAAAAGGAGAAAGTCTGATAAGAATAATGAAATCAGTGTCTCCAGCTCCTTAATAGCTTAGAGTCACCAAAATAAGTAGCAAATAAATTAATATTCTTTGTCTTCAAAAGCAGTTCTTCAAAAAGACAATCTGATTTCCTCTAAAAAAATTTCTTTATCTTACAAAGAACCACAATCTTATATGCTGCATCTGTAATTTCTATAGTTTCAAATCTAGCTTGACCAGACTTGCACAAAGTTGTAGTCATATCCTACAGACTGGAATGGTACCAAATTCAGGTTTGGCACACAATACTGAATTTAACCTGTGACAGAATATACGTTTGGGTAGAGTTTTGTCTTTTGTTTAGATGCATATCTCAAAAAGAATGGATTCAGTAAATGTGACCTTTCCTCAAGACTGGCCAGAATTAGACATATGAAATGTGGTTTATGATATCTCTGCTCTCCCTTGATCTTAATGCCAGTTTGGCTGCTAGCATGTATTAGAAAATCTTCAACAAACATGTAGTTATACGTAGCCCCAGAGGGCATATATAAAGCACTGGGGATATTCATTATTTCAAAATGATCTAACTGTGCCTCCAGCTATGAGCTCTACATTAGATGGTATGTGAGAAGCATCTAGCCAAATGTAGATGCATAAAGGAGTCATTTAAACCTTATTTATAGTCATTGAACTGAGTGAACTAGATACCTGTAGGTTATGGTTCATCACAGCCTGCAGGAGACATCTGAGACAGATAAGATAAGTTGCACCCTAGAAGTGCCAGAACATGCTTCCAAGATGAATTTGTGTAGACAAAAATGTAATTTAGTACCAGAGGGTGTTAAAGAGAGAAAGTAGCAGCTCCAAATCTAGTTTTGCATGTCTATTTTAGGATTAAGGTTGAATTTTCCCTGGAGATCCCCTCTTCTCTCCTGCAATGAAGACAGCATCCTGGGATGTTAGTCTTGGATAATAATATCCATCTGTGGAATTCTAAGATGGTAGAACAAATCATCAAAATTTGCCAAACTTGTCCAAATCTGCAAATAATGGAAGTTTATTGGGCAGATGAGCTGCTTTGTTAATTTAAATATCAAGAAAAAGTAAGAATTGTAAAATTAGATTACAAGATATTCAAAATATATTCTAATCAGTACTTCTATTAGATACATAGTTCTCCCCAGCCATAAGAAGTATTTATTCTTTTATATACTACTTCTGGGTCTTATAAAACAATACAATTACTGTGCAGTGGAATCTAAATCTACAGACTTCATCTAGGTCATATCCAAATGTACCATGACTACATTTGCATGAGTGCAGCATCACAGTGAGGCATGTTATTTCCACTTTCAGAGTTAGTAGGGTTGCCTGTGCATAAAATTCTGGTTGTGCAAATTATACATCAGACCCTTGTCTGGTCCTGGATTCAGTCCTTACTTTCTCACAGCAAGACTTAAAGTCATAAAATCAAATGGCTGGAGTTAGTTTAGGCACCAGGATGCTGGAATATTGCAAATCAAAACTGTTCATTTGATGAATAATTTCAATTATGCAGAAAATGATACATACTTTATTTGTTGAATTAAAATATCTTGGACATTCTTTGATCTTAATTTTCCTTCAGAGCACCTCCGGAAAATACTACATATCAAACCACCAAACCAAATAATGAAAGATCTCACATCTTTACATTACTGTTTTATTATATGTATCACACAAAAACCATAGGAAAGACATTCCATTGCACTGAGAAATTTTACAGTACTTTAAGGAAAAAAGAATAAAGCAGCACAGTAATAGTCATGAACATAGTAAAAGTTCTATTCCAAAATCCTGAAAAAGGAAAATCACACACAGTGTGTTAATTTTGATGGAAAAACAATCTTCACTTTCCAGGGGAAATGATGGAGGAAGAAAACTTTAAGCAGAAAATTAAACAGAAAATTTTGCCTCAGGCAAAAGCAATTTCATCCACTTCTGGCAGTAGCTTTTTAGATGTCTGTTTTGTTTTACTTTTTATGCATCAGTTAATGAGATTCACTTCTTTTCCCCAGACTACTTACTTCAGACTTTTTTTTATTAAATGTACTAAGCTTTTAACATTTTGAATAAAAAGAAGGAAAAGGAAATAAATAACTATTTAAAATCAGTTTTTATTTAGGAAATGAATGACAGAGGAGGTAGAATGGGGCAATGCAGAAAAAAAAGTTTAAAGTCTGAGTCAATATTTATTTGCTAAGGATTCATAGAAGTGTGAATGGGAATTGAAGCCTAATTGAAGCTTAAATCAGAGCTAAGTCTACTACTTTTACTAGATTTATACGTGATTTGTTGTACTACTACTGCTCGATAAGATCCAGTCATAAAATTAACTTAACACTGCACTATAGTGTAAGCTGCTCTAACATGCAACTTACACTAAACAATCTACTATCATCTGTATGCATTGCTGATGTTCAGCAACTACTTAGCTCTAAAAAAGCATCAGTAACAGGTCATTTAATACTGTTACTACAATTTTATAAGCAAATTTACATCTGGAGTTACAACTGAGTAATAACCTGAATTGAAACATCCCATACATATGACTAGCAAGGCAGGATGTTAATATGATAATTAGATTGATACTCTTTGAAAATCTTTTGAAACAAAGATTTACAAAACTACATGATAATTGCCATGGGTTTATGAAAATCGTAAGTATGTATATATTTGAGCAATATGAGAGTAGTGCATATTTTTAGACTTGCTTTGTATTGATAATGTAGAAAAACTAACTTTGTAGAGTAATAGGAAGCTCACTTCAGGATGTTCTTGTGTAAGTATCTGGAATTGGTCCTGACAGGACAAAAAACAGAAGTTAAAAGATGGAAATGCTCCCAGAAGAATTTAACCATAAAAACTCTAATATGAGATACTTTATTTTACCAATCTGATCATTTTTTAATGATAGGCTAGTTTCGCTTATTTCTACTTAATGTGATTTTTTCCTACAAAAATACATTATGGAATAAAAAATACTTAAATAATTAAATGAAAAAACTGCAAAGATAATGATTATGTAATGTTTTCAGGAACTGCAAAATGCATTGTACAGTGCAATGCACAATTTGTACTGAAGCTTCTAGGTGGTACATTTATCTTTATAATAATAAATGAAACATAAGATAAATCCTGTGGTGTCAATATGAATATTCTACTATTTTCAGTACTTTATACAGCATGCTCAGCAAAAGAGAGAGGACTCCAGGTAGAAAATTACCTTGTTTAACAACTAGCTTCAAAAATTGTATATATGATACATATATGTGCATATATACTCACATATATTTAATATATCATAGAAAGATATATGAAACGTCAAAGAAATTGTAATCTGTCAGAGGACTTCAACATGTTAGATCTCGCTGCTGTAGAAATAAGGAACTCAAATTAAGTGTCATGATTTTTCAGTATCT
Organism: Callipepla californica brunnescens; assembly: GCA_023055505.1. Lineage (NCBI taxonomy): Eukaryota > Metazoa > Chordata > Aves > Galliformes > Odontophoridae > Callipepla > Callipepla californica. Next base: position 7,119,974 of record JALIRH010000001.1, read on the forward strand.
TCAGGTGCTTCCAGTTTGAAGTAAGATTTTGAAAGATGGGTGGTAAAGTTGACGGAAATTGAAAATTGAAATGAATACAATAAAGTGCAGAATTCTGGATATCAGCCAGTTATTCTTACACAGTGGAGAAGAAGACCTCTCAGAACTTTAGACCATTTGCTTTTATCTGTCATAAAAAAAATCTACCTCATCCATGACTGATCCTTAAGATGTAAATAGAGAAAAGGTTATATAATTAATATGTATCTTGTTTTCTTGAGAAATATAAGGATTCAGATTTCACTTCAAATTACAGGCCTTTACCATAAATTATTAATCTCTTATTTATCAGCTTCTTACTTAGATAATAAAAAATCACCTGTTATGTAAGATAACTGAAGTTGAAATCACTTATTATGTTCCAGTAGATCAGGTCCTACTATAGTACATCATGTAGTATTGAGTCAACTACGTCTCATACAACAAAATAAAAGCAAATGTGGGAGACGTTTATTTTCAGTAAATAGGAAGCTGCTAAAGATTAGTAATGTATGACAAAGACCTGCATTCAGTTTTTCCATAGTTATGAGATAAGGGAATGGAGATATTATCAAAGGTGCTTTATTGAATTTTGTCTTTTAGAAGGCCTGAAGAAACTCTTTGTATATTAAAAAGATGACTGATAAATACCATATAATGGAGGAGACTGTTTATTTCCCTCAAAAGTTGCTCTGAAGTTCTGCCATAATTGTATGTACAGAAAAAATTACCTTCATTTTCGCATGTTGACTAGCATTTTTAGACTGACAATGACTAGAGTACTTCAAAATATCCAGAAAAACAAGATACTTTCTCCCCAGATGTGCAGCATCTTCTACAAAATGCTGAAATACATTTCCAAGTGAAATGTGAGCAGCTAACTAATTTTGTATTTTTTTTTACTTTTGCTATCTTCCAAGATCTTCATATGGCTCAGGACTCATTACAGCACAAAAACAGAATCAACTTTTAGACCAGTGAATGGTCATTTTGTGACTGACCAAATATTTCTACAACTTAAATATGGGGAAAAGTACCTTGTACTAACTTACCACATCTTTCCCCTCACCTCATTGAATTGAGTCATGACTGATAATGATGTCCAGATCAATGCAAACCTGCATAGGCTGTTCTGAAAGTTCTGGATAGGCTGGATAGCCAGAAGGACAATAAGAATAGCTTGTAGAAAATATTACTCATATGACACAGTTTTCAGATGTATTCTGGGCTATGACCAATATTCTTAGAGATTTTTTACAGTATTTTTAAATAAAATAGGCCTCGAAGCTTCCCTGAGGCTGGTAGGTATATATCATTTTTCTTCATTATTTGTATTTCTGTAGAATTTAGAATAATTATCAAGGGGCATTCAACAATTTATTTTAAAAAATGCAATCCCAAAACAAATAATAGATATTCAATAGAAATATAAACTTTTCAGACCTTAGTTCCAATAATATGTCAATTAACTGATGTATTAGAAATCTAGAATTTCTCTGTGCTTGTTTCAAAAATCACAATTCTTCAAGTTGTGTTTCTAATTCTGTAGATGCTTTCAAAGGCCTATGTATGTCATAACAACAGATCTTAACTAAATGAATGATGAGTCAAAATTACACTTCTAGAAAGGACTGAAAATGCACATAGCAGAAGGGAAATACTGAAAATGAGTGGATAAAATTATTTGGAGTTTACAGAACACTCCACCACATGCCAGCAACATTTCCCTTTACATGGAGGTCATGTTCTGAAACTGCTGAAGGAAGAACTATCTCTGCAAAGATTCCATCCCAGTGCATCCCTGCAATCCTATAGCAGCCTGACACTGATGGAAAACAGAAGTAAGAGAGTAGAGATTTACAATGAAAATCCATCTGAGAGTTTATGTTGCCAGAACCATTGCTGATTTCTCCTCCTGGATGAAGATGAGTGGGACAAAGTTGCAGAGTTTTGCTGAAATCAGTAGTTAGTAAAATCTTGCTGCTATTTTCTCTCCCAATTTCACCCGCACTACCTGAAAAGATATTCCTTTTTCTCTGTTCCCATTTGCTTATCATCTCTTTAGTCCTTTATCCATTCTACAGAATTCCCTACTGAACTAACTCATTTCAAACAACACAAAGACTTTCAGGCTGGAAAAGATCTACTCTTTAACCTGTTTAAACAGCTCTGGGAAAAAGAAAAAAAAAAAAAGAAAAAAAAAAAAAAGGTCAGGTTGATGAAATAACAGTTCTCTTCACAGACCAGCTGGAATAACTGCAGTAACTACAGTTGGCTGGAGATCTGGATAAAGCCTGGAAGGAAGCCTCTTGGCATTTTAGTGGAAGTTCCTACACCTCTCTTGGCAGCTGTGGCATTGGATGAAGAAAGTTTGTATGTTCAAGTCTTCAGATACATTCTGTTAGAGAGATACTTTTAGGAGAAACTGCATGGGACCACTCCAGCTGCCTTGTAGATTTTCTCTAGTACAATGATTTCAAGTACATGATGCTTCAGATAAAATAAGAAGATACATTCTCGGTCCCAAAGAACCAAATACATTGTCACAAAGCATTATGATGGCTTAGAATAAAACAGTAAATATGAGAATTACAACACTGGCATATCACGCAATGTTGAAATGAGACACATAAATGTTATAGTTTTATTTTGCATTAAGCAGAATTTTGGAACTTCGTATTGCTGATGTTTTTTCTCTAGTAACATTTCTTCTATTTAAAGTATCTCATCGTTTTTGTTTTTTTTCCCTATGAGCAAAAAGAATAGTTTAGGTGGATTTTAATTTTATTTTAAGACTCTACAATGTAGATTTCTTCTCTGAGCCTCTCTTGGAGACTTTTTCCCCTTAAAGTGCAGAAAGAATCTTAAAGATGCATCACATTATATTACCAGCAGTCTCATAAAAGTTAGTACTGAAATAGTTGCCCAGTCCTAATCTTTAATATTTATATTTACTTATTACACAATCTTCAATATGGCATGACATATTAGAATAACTATCATAATATTTTTGTGATAGGCGTTATCACATATTGTGCTCACTTCATTGTGTTGCACTACAGTCTTTCAGTTTATATTCATAGCTATGTATTTGCTTTTCACCATTTTTAAGTAATATGCCAAAGTAAAAGAAAAATTCTGCAGCAAGGTAAGGAATTGAACTTCCTCCACTCAAATTTGGAACAAATTTCTAAGCACTTCTCAAGTTGTAAAAAACATGTGCAGGAATGCATTATTGCATATTGGATGCCTTTAGAAACTATTTATACTTTTCTTTAGATTCTTCACTTTCTTAACAAATGCAACACCAAAAAAGAAGCAACATACTGCTTCTCTTAGAAATTTTATTCCTTAACAAGCTACTAAATAAACAAAATCTCCTGAAAAATGCCAAGGATGGCATTAGAAAGGGAGGAACTGGAACTGTGTCTGGAATTTTGCGTGTGGGCAGGCTCTGGGTCATTTCCATTAACCGGTGCTGGTCAATGTGGATACACTGAGCCATTTCAAAAGCAAATGCTTCAATGCCTACTTTGTTGCTCTGAAGGGTAGACGAGCCAATAACCACATGATCCCATCCTGTGTTCTTAGCGGTTTGAAACTTGAGTTCTTGCATATAGCAATGTAGAAATATAAATCATTCAATGAAAATTATCTGAAGGCTTTTAAATTTTATATACGTATATATAGAAGTCTTTTCGATTCAATACTTTTCTGTGGAAATCAGCAAATCATGTTCTATTCTTTAACTAAATCAGCCGATCCATTCTCATATTGAATAAATAAGAAATACTTATTTTTAAAATTCCCTGTCCCTTCATGTCATAGTCACTAACGGCTTAATTTTTGGTTATCTACAACAAGGATTAATATATTTTTTTTGAGAAGATAAGGACTACAGGACACCAGGCACTGAATATGACCCCTATGAACTTGATAGTCAAATGATTAAGACCATTTCAGATGGGAATTCAGATACACAATGACTTCTCTAGTACTGTGCAGCAGATTGGTGCAACAGCCAGGAATAAAACTGAGTCTTTGGTCTTCAATGCATAACCCTTCTTTGCAGAGTTTAGGACTAGGAGTCCCATGTTACCGACAAGATTGAGACAAGGTCAGGATAGAGAATGTCATGGATGACTGAGACATTTTTTGCAAAGACTGAAAGGAGTGTAAGTCTTCTAATGTTTTGATCAAGATGACGATATTTTAGTGCTAAAGCTCTGAACCTTTCTGATTGCTATAAGAAAAGGAAGTCTAAGCAACAAGCAAGATTCAGTGAGACTGAAGCACAAGATTAATAATATTGAAGACATTTTTTGCACGTTCTGAAAACAAAGACTGCTAACAGTGTCACACTACGATCTACTTTCAGAAGACAATGTATTGCTCTAGGAAAATGATGCAACTTTTCTCCATAGCAATTTTTCACTTATCTTTCATAGTCCATTGTTATAGGCCATATTTAACTCCCCAGTAAGTCATTCACCAGGGAGGTACATGTCAAGCCTTTCCTGGTTGACTTCTGCTGCTGTATTTAGACAAGGATAGGGACCTAAAACTTTTCACTGAACTATTGTTTGCAGGTAAAAAGCAAAATCCAACTGCCACGATACATTATTTTTTTGCTGTGCTCAAATGAGTATAATCATTTGGTAATAAATAGAATCATAGAATCATTTAGGTTGGAAAAGGTCACAAACTCCAACCATCAGCTTGAACTACTAATTCTCATGACTAAATCATGTTCTTTAGCATCTTAGCACCTGTCAAATACTTCCAATGATGGGGATTCCATGACTTCCCTGGATAGCTTATTCCAGCGTCTTATCACCCTCTCTGTGAGTATGTACACCAACATGCTGCTACACAACACTTTGTATCTTCAGCTAGGCTTTTAATAGAATAAATGTTATGTTGCAGCAAAATAAACAAACAAACAAACAAATAAATAAATAAATAAAAACTGATGGGCAGAATCTGTTTCTTGTCACTGTTTAGTACCAGACTAGTGTCCTTCGCTTAATATGGATCAGACAGAAACTCCACAGAAGAGATTTCTGTTAGGTGAATGAGATCTAGCACAAGAGCTCAGAATTCCTAACAAGTAGTAACATTATTGTACTGTAAATAAGATTGTCTTCATGCTGAGAATTTCTCATAAAGCTATTTTGAATAACAATAATAATAAAAAACATTATCCTTTCAATATAACAGAACAATATTGAACATCCAAAGCAAATAGGAAGAAAAAGACCTTTTTCAAATAGTAACAAAAAACTATTTTCTAATAAAAACAAGGCCTCAAGCTACAGCTGAATACCTCTCAGATATGTCTCCAAAATCTTAGTATTTATATTATTCCTACTAAGTTGTGGTGGAATAAGTCCAACTAATAAAGTCAAAGCATGTTACACAAAGATATATATATTTATTTAGAAGAGATAATGTGAAAGCTAAGTAGATGAAGAAGTGGGGTACCCTTTTAAAGCTTCAGTAAACTACCAGAAACCAGGGAAGAAAAAGTTAATTGTCAGATTATTCATTGTAGAACTTTCTTCATTTTGCCAACAAAAGCAAACAGTCTGTGACAAGAGCAGGAGCACCTTGGCTGTTGCAACAATATTATTACTACTACTACTACTATTATTATTATTATTGTTATTATAACTATTACTGTTACTGTTATTACTATTATTTCTAATATATGCTGCTGCAAACTTAAGAGTATTTCTCAGAGCTGCAGATCTCAGATTAAGGTGCACTGATATGTTTAGTATCTCACAGTATTTCAACTTAGCTTGAGATAGAACTGTTAAACAAGTATTTAAAAAAAATATTTTTCCAAAGCTGTACAAGAATGCCTTTATTGTATTCAAATAAACTTGAATTAACAGTCCTTTCAGCTTCCTAATCAGACAGATACATAAAATGATTGACTAATGTCTTCCAGGTGCCCTGTTCCATGCTGAAGAACTGTGCAATGGAGTAGGTTTTAGAAGTTCTTAGGAGTGATGGGGAGATAATCACACATCCAGGAGCTCCAAGAACAAATCCTGCAATGTTGTAGATCTATCGGAAAAATGAGGAGTAACTTACCAAGGAGGTACAGCAAGATCGTGCAGACACACTTTGAAAACGTGTGTCTGGTCAGGATGTCTCCCATTCTTGGTCCTTCTGAAGGACTGCACGCAGTAAAGTCAAGGTTATAGCTGCTGTCAGTTTTCTCTCCTGTCTTGCCAAGCTCTCTGTTGAGCCAGGTTCAGTCAACAGCATGCTCTTACTGTCATTAATCCAAGAGAAGAGAGAAGTCAGATAGTTGAAGAAAAATTTTATTCATAGTAGTGATGACAATGGGCCAAGAACTGTTATCTATATCTGCGAGCAAGCAATAAAGCAGAGATCACACCCATGAGTGATCCATCCTTGTGGCCATGGATGTGCTCCCTTCATCCGAAAACGGCATAGTAGATAGTTCTACTATCTACTATGTGATATGATAGTTCTACTATAGATAGTTCCATGCTGCTTATTATTAATAGTCTCTAGTGTGAGCTGTGCCCTAAATCTTGTGTGGACATTATCTGGGAGAGTGCTACTTGGCATGCTAATGGTCATACAATCATATGCCAAAGCTCTCTTGTCTTGTTTTCTTGTGGATTTGCTGAAGTGTATCCCACTAACTAGGAAAACCTTACATAGTCGGATTATTTTAGGCACAAGTATTGAACCAACATTGTACAGATCTTCAAGTTACTTCAGATTTCAGTGAGGTTTTGATCTGAAACAAGTATCAACCTTTTCTTAGCTGATAACTCAAAAGACATACAGCTCCTGGCAGCAGATACACAGCTCTTGGCATCAGTCAATCTAAGAAGTTCCAACTCAAATAAATCTCATGCAGCAAATTAAAACACCACCCCCTAGGTTTTGTTAAATCCTCTACATGAAAATGCTGCACACAAAGCTTTCTAACTGTCAGATTAACCCTGTCCAATATCATTAAGGTGTAAAATGAAATTTTAATCAAGTCAGAAGTAGATTTAAAATACTTTATAAACAGTACCTGGATACTGAAGAATTTGTAGTGACAGGTAGATACAATTCCAGATTAGTGCAGAATTCAGCAATGGCTAACTCACTAAGTCATTTTATGCATTTTTTATTTTTAAATTATTCATGAAAAATTAAATTTTTTCTGCTTTTAAATCTTCTTTAAGTCTTGCTTATTATTTCTGTAGTATGATAAGTACATGACAGTGTTGAAATAAATTTCTTCTTGAGTTAAATGAGCCTGTTATCACAACACGCAATGCAGAATTAAAGTCACTATGCTACAGTTCCTGGTGGGTTAGTGTCAGTGTGTGCTAAACTGCCTAACTAGTATAGGAATGTTATTGACACAGTGCTGGAGTGTCTTAATCTTAATTCATTTACATTCTGTGAAGTGGGAAAGGCTATTTGCAAGTACAGAATCATAGAATCATCAAAGTTGGAAGACATCCAAGCTCATTCTGTCCAACAGTCCACTCATCACCCACTAAAGCATGTCCCTTGGTACAACATCTAAGCATTTCTTGAGTACTTCCAGAGATGGTTACTCCACCACCTCCCTGGTAGCCCATTCCAGATCCTGGCCACTCTCTTGGTGGAGATTTCCTAATGTCCAATATTAATCTCCCCTGGTGCAATTTGAGGCCATTAACTTTAGTTCTATAGCTAGTTGCATGGGAAAAGAGGCTGCCCCACAGCTCACCTCAACATCTCTTCAGGTAGTTTTACAGAACAATAACGTCTCCCCTGAGCATCCTCTTCTCCAGACTGAACAATCCCAGCTCCCTCTGTCTCTCCCCAATAAGACTTGTGTTCCAGACCCCTCATCAGCTTTGTTGACCTTTTCAAAATAAGCTCCAGGGCTTCAATGTCTTTCTTGCACAGAGTACACAAAAACTGAATGCAGTACTCGAGGTATGGCCTCACCAGGGCTGAGTACAGTGGGATGACCCCCTGCTCCTGCTTGTAACACTGTTTCTGACACAAACCAGGATGCCATCGACCCTCTTGGCCATCTAGGCACACTGTTGGCACTGTCACTGGACAGATAGTCTGTGTCTGGTTGTCTTCATATTATTTTCTGTTCCATCAGTGAGTATTTCAGCTTTTCTTATAAACTTTCACGAATCGTGTTCCTATTCTTCGTGATAATGATTGCCTTTAAGGTTTTAATGATGGGAAATACCTAATAAGTTATCAATCCTATCTCCCAAAACTGTTCCCCAGAGTAGATCTTAATTTAAGAGTCCCAAGTAGCAGAGTTTCTACTGCTTCTCTTGGGAGACTTTGTTGATCAGTTAGATTGTTCTCAGAAGTTTTCTGCATGTTAATTTCACAACCTTGTGTTTTTAAGTTAATCCAATTACATTTTGTAAATCAACCAGAACTCCTATTGTAGAGCTGAAAATCAAAGAAAGGGAAGAAATATGTCAAAAGAAAATGTCTAAGAAGAGAATGAGTACTATGTACAGACCATTTTGTCTGCTATTTCTGCATGCAGGTCTGCCTACAGCCCTCATTTCTACAGCACTAATGAACAGTTTTCTCTTCAAGCCTCATTTCTCAAAAGAGAATGTTTGAATTTCTCAGAAACATTGGCTTTCTTTCAGGTAAATGTGCCATTGGATGCCACCAAGCACGACAAATCCTAATACTTTTGTGATAGGTATAGTTAAAGTATGAGCAGTCTCAATGGCCAGCTTAATAAGAGCAATGATAACAATTCTGTGTTTATCCCTGCCTTTTCTTTCTTGCCAATAAATTCTAAAAGTTGAATTATTAATCCAACTCCTTTGGACTTTATAATTACAAATCAAGTGCCAAATAGAAGATTAAATTTAGAATTTATCTTTTATAAACTTTCCTGCAGTTCTCTAACTTTCTTGTTTATATATATATCCAATCTTGTTTTAAATGATTTAATATTTTGACTTCAGTAATATTTTGCAACAAGATAATTACAGATGTCATTTGTATGAACGGAGTTCATTCTTTCACAATTTTCTGTCAGAAAAAGAGCAAGGAAATACAACTGCTTTGAGAAAGCTTAAAAATTGAGATTTCCACTTTCAGTTACCTAACTCAAGATGTTATACTAGTTCGTATATTTACTCGAGCTGTTTGACTGTTAAAAATGTCAACTGTTTATGGACCAATTTGTCCTGGTTCCATGACTATTATGGCAGGGAACCCATGAACCCACACCCCAGGAAAGGGGAACGGGGAGAAAAGAAAGGATAGGGAGATGGGCCTAAAAACAAAACAGCAGCAATGATCTGAGGAGGAAAAACTGATTTACTAAATAAGATATAGGAATGCAAAATAATACAATATAATACAATATAATAGGAACAGAAGCTAATAAATCCAATGAAATGGGAGAAAAAATGTCTGAAACCAAAGGTTTTGTACTGAAGCTGAAGGCAAGATGGCTAGGGAATCTCCATTGCTGAGATGACCAGCAAAACTGTAATCAGTTTTATCTTTCCATCTGGGTTCTCACATGATGTTATGATGTGGAATACCAATAATAAAAACTATAAAACCAAAAGATTTGAAGTTCACAATTTCCTGCTATGACTCAAAGATTCTTTGGAACATCTCATTCCCTTTTTAGAGAAAACAGCTAGAGATTTCTGGGTTACCAGGTTGATTTACCTTATGAAGAAAAATTTTGCAAGCAGAAGAATCCCTGCATTTGGAATAAAGTGTCAGATAAATCAACATGACAGATATGTGGAGTAACAGATATGCAAAAATATCTTTGAGTCCTGAAACCTATTTCCCATGTATCCTTATCTTTGTCTGGCATGACTTTAATGTACAGTGTATAGAAAATTTGGAAAAGTCATCCAGCATCTAAGATGTGCGACAAGGTTCCTGGAGAATTATGCAGCAGGAAATAACTGACTTGTACCAGATGAGGATCAGTAAGGATGTAAATCAGTATCGGGAAACTGGAAAGAATAATAAGTAAAGGAAACATTAACTAAATGAAAAAGACTTATTAATGATTTCTAATTCAAGCGATGTTTATATTTTCCTGTACATAGGGAGTTCTGATAAATATAACATCTTTAGTAAAACTGAAATGTGTTGCTCACCTGTCACAACTACTTGCACTAATTTTAGCTAGCCTCAATTAATTTCAATAGAGATACATAACAAATGTTACATATGGGTTATCTATGTATTGTATTTGAAGGGATATGTACTTATACTATGTATTTGAAAGGATATGCACTTATACAAGTGTATAGCTATGCACATTATACTCACAGTCTGGCACACTTATGAGGGGTATCTGAAAACCTGCTATTGCTGTTAATGTTCCCTGGAGATCTGTCATTTCTCTGTTTCTAAATGGTTTGTGAGAAAAGCAGAGTGATGCCTTCCTGGACAGTGTAAGCTTGCCTCCACATTTCTCACTCAGACCATGTCTGTGTCTTTTTTTTTTTAATGTCACTGCCTGTTTGTTTAGATCTTATTTGTTGTTAATTTATTTTTCACAGGCAAAACAAACACGGTCGTCTAAACTAAAGAAATGTTGGTGTCAAAAAGCTGACCCATTTTGCACTCTGGTTTCATGAGAAAACTGTATTTCATTATGCATTTTGATTTGGTGATGTAAACTTGAAACAAATCTGACCCTGTTGCTTAGAGACTATCTTAAAAAAAAAAAAATCCAGACAGTTGAAAGTGGGAAGAAGAGGAGGAATCCACAGTGAAAAGTAACTATGATTGCAATTTCCAGGGACTTGGCAGAAAAAAAATGCAAGGTAAATGCGACTGGTTCCATTTTTTCTTCAGTAATCAAAAAGATGTGTGTCTGCCAGAGGTCAAAGAAAAAAAAAAGGTCCAGACACCTGGATTATTCAGTACACAGCACATGCTGCACAGCTGCCTGATGCTCTGAAGCAACATCTGTTTGAACCAGCTGACATCTTCAGTACATGTGTTATTCAGCCACTTCCCATACTCCTCCATGAGAATAATAGAATACACTACCACCAAACAAATGTTACTTACTCATGCTATGCATATATCCAAACACAGGCACACAGTAGTAAACAGCATTACATTTTATCTAGAGAATAGCTAAGAAAAAATAACCCCTGAAGACCTACAAAGAATGATCAGCTGTACAACAGCTCTTTCTCCAGTAATGTTGAATCCTCATCCGGGCAATAGCTAAGTAGCTTCTCTCCACAATTAAAAGGAATTTCCTGGGCTCAGATCACTAAATACAGGTGTGAGATCCTTTTCTTACAAGGATCAAAGATGACCCAGAGCCATTTAAACTTTAGCAGCTTCTAAATCTCATCTTGCAGAGAACTGTTGGCTTTCTTGACTTCCAGTTGACGGAAAGAAAGTGAGTAAGATAAATTTCCTCAAACATTAGCATTTATTTAAATCATAATGCCAAAGAAGCCACAGTGAATTTAGCCACACAATTTCAGAAGAACTTAGGATTACTCATGCAAAGACTTAAGCATATCTTCAGGAAATAAAGTTATTCTATCTAGAATAACTTAACTAATTTTCAATTTCTAAAAAATTAGAAACTAATTTTTTACATACTTGGAATATAATTAATATTGTTATATTTGATTAACTTAAGAATTTAGTAAAAATGAAGTTAGGATGAATAATGTAAGCCCCAGGAAAAGAGTTAAATTACAATTTAATAAAGTTCATTAACAGCCGAAGAAAGGATGTATAGTAGTTACTACCTGTATAACATATTTAAATGTTCCAGCTTCATTATTTACCTTAACCACTGACTGTTTGGATTATAGTGGTCCCCTCAGGCACAGAGATATTCTGATCACAAACTTACATTGTAACAGCAGAAATTTTAGTCAATAATAAAGTTGGTTTAAAGCTGACAGACATCACTGGTACTACACAAATTGTTGTACTATTTTAAATCTAGATATAGATTATTTTTTTCTATTCCTGCAAAATAAAATTAATTAATACTCCATTTATTATGGATCTGCTGATTCATTTACTTGCAGTTTTTGTGTACAGTGACATTTCTGAAAACTGTGAAAATGTAAATGATTTCTGCTTAAATTTTAACACCTCTAGAGACTTTTAATACTAGAGAATGAGGCATACTACCTTTCCCTTTAGTCGTGCTTTGGATTTTAATTTTTTTAAGTTTTATGTGATGTCTAATCTTTAATGCAACATAAGTGCTTTCAGATTTGTCCTCATTCAGCAGAAGTAGTTTGTGGATTATAGACACTGCAAGGCAGGATGGGGTAATGTGCATGTGCTTATGAGTCCTTTTAGACTTAACATCTCTCCATGAACGTTTTTCATTACAGAGAAGTGCAGAGAATAATTGAATCACAGAATTTTAAGGGTTGGAAGGGACCTTTAGAGATCATATAGTCCAATCCCCCTGCTAAAGCAGGGTCCCTATACTAGATTGGACAGGTAGATGTCCGAGAAGGTCTTGAATGTCTGCAGAGAAGGATACAACCTCTCTGGGCAACTTGTTCCAGTGCTCCATCACCTGCATTGTGAAGTTTTTATGTGAACATTTGTGCAGAAATTCCTGTGCATCAAACTGTTCCATCGCCTTTCCAGGGGCATAGGAAAGAGTTACTGAAAGTCCTGTGCAGCCTGACCATGAATGCTTCCACTGAGGGAGCATCTGAAATTGTTATAGCATCTCACCATCCTCAGAGAAAACAGTTTCTTCCTAAAATCAAGTGCATATCTATCCTCTTCCAGAGTAAAACCATTTCCTCTCATCCGGTTTCTACCTGCCATTATATAAAGTACCTCCCCAGCTTTCCTGTGGGCCACCTTCATGTACTGGAAGGCTGCTATATGGTCCGCCTGGAGCCTTCTCTTCTCCAGGCTGAAGAGCCCCAGCACTCTCAGCCTGTCCTCATATGGGAGGTACTCTAGCCCTCTGCAGAGATACAACTACATGATAGTCTGAAAATACATTTAACGATGGCTACTCAGATGGCAGTTAATTATTGTTAAGTGTTGTTTTCTAAGTGTGCAGGTCATTCTTTCAGTCTAAAGTGACCCAACTTTACAATCTGAGCTGCTGATGACTCCAGAAGTTCTTTATAAATAGAGGATTTCTGTCACTAAGGATATCTCATAACCCTGAGAGGTAGCTGAGCGTAGAGCTGATTGTGTAGTCTCCCTATGGTAACATGGAGAAATCTCAAAATTTGTAAAACATTTTTTCATGTACATTTGGTCACAATTAAAATTGAATTTCTGACATTTGACTTTCCCTTCATGAGACAATCTTTCCGCCTCCTGGATTTGCTTTATGGGTCATGATGGTTCTTTGCATTGGCAACAGTGTGAGCTAAACAAACACTCGTTTCTTGAATCTCTTCCTATTGGGAATTTCTACTGTATAGTTGGCAATTTTCCTTCTGCATCAATAGCATCCATATGTTGACTTTTCTTCTGCTCTATTTAATATTTCTGTATTCTAGGATCTTTTCCAATTTTCTTTGTAAGACATGGCCTTCTTTAGTCTGCTTCTGTGACTAACACACAGAAATTTTGAAAAAGGGCATTGAAACCTTGTATGGAGAAAATAAATCTTTAGAATAAAAATGTAGTATAGAAAAATCATAAAATTGAGCACAAATGCTGCACAGAAGAAAATGATAGAAAGGAAAACAACTTAGAGTCAATGAGCAACAAACATACAAATTACTACTGTTCAGTAGGTTTCTGAGCATTCAATGGGCCATTGCAATTCTTTGTGTTCTTAGCTTATGCAACAAAACATCAAGTAGCTTCAGTCAAATAGAGCATTTTTACATTTGTTCATTTTTTTTAATGTGTTTGGTTTGTTGTTATTTTTTGTAGGATAAACACTTGCATATTAAAAGGGGAATAAATCAGGAATACTGTTCAGAATCACAGAATCACAGAATGGGTGAGGTTGAATGGGACCTCTTGGAATCATCTAGTCCAAATCCTCTGCTTCAGGCAGGGTCACCTAGAACATATTGACCAGGATTGCATCCAGGCAGGTTTTGAGTATCTCCAGAGAAGGAGACTATGACCTCTCTGGGCGGCCTGTCCCTTGCTCAGTCACCCTCACAGTGAAGAAGAATTTTTCATGAGCAGATGGAACTTCTTGAGTTGTAGTTTGAGTTTGTTTCCTCTTGTCCTGTTGCCAGACACCATAGAAAACAGCCTGGTCCAATCCAGAGAGATCTGGACAGGTTGGAGATTTGGGCCCATGTGAACCTAATGAGGTTCAAGAAGGCCAAGTGCAAGTTGCTACACTTGGACTGGGGCAGTCCCAGGTTTTTATACAGACTAGGGGAAGAATTCCTTGCGAGCAGCCCTGCAGAGAGGGACTTGGGGGTCCTGGTGGATGAGAAGCTGGTCATGAGCCAGCAGTGCATGCTTGCAGCCTGGAGGGCCAACTGTATCCTGGGCTGCTTTAAAAAAAGGGTGGACAGCAGGGAGACGGTGGTGATTGTCCCACTCTACTCAGCTCTTGTGAGGCCCCATCTGGAGTACTGCATCCAGGCCTTGGGCCCCCAGCACAAGAAAGACGCAGAGCTCTTGGAACAAGCCTAGAGGAGGGCCACTAAAATGATCAAAGGGCTGGAGCATCTCATCTACCAAGAAAGGTTGAGGGAACTGAGCTTGTTTTGCTTGGAGATGAGACGTGTCCAGGGAGACATCATTGTTGCCTTCCAATACTTGGAAGGAGCCTATCAACAGGAGGGAGAGCAATTGTTTACATGTGTTGATAGTGACAGGACAAGGGGGAATGGATTTAACCAAGACAGGAAATTTATGTTAGATGTTAGGAGAAAGTTTTTCACTCAGAGGGTGGTGATGCTCTGGAACAGGTTGCCCAGAGGGACTGTGGATGCCCCATCCCTGGAGGCATTCAAGGCAAGGCTGGATGTCTGGGCAGCCTGGTCTAGTGGTTGACAATTCTGCCCATGGCAGGGTTGTTGAAAGTAGATGATCTTTGAGGTCCTTTTCAACCCAGGCCATTCTAGGTTTCTATGATTCTGTTGACTATGACTCCCTTAAGACATTTGTACACATACGTAAGATCTCTCAATCTTCTGTTATCTGATGTTTTTTGAGGTTTTTTTCTGTTCTGTTTTGTTTTGTTTTTTGGGTGGCAGGGAGGAAGGCTTGTACCAAAATAAAGTTTAAACAACTTGATTATATTTCACTTTTATTACTGCTCTTCCTACATCTCCCCACTCTCCTTTTCCAAGAGTTTATGAACACAAAAAAATAGACTTACAACATAATTTAAACCTTAAATAATACTTCTACAATTAAAGTATATTTAATCTAAAAATGTAGTAGGCTGTAAAAGAAATATGAATATAAAACAAAAAATTATGGATTTTTTCACTGAAGTTACATTGCCAGGGAAACAACATAACAACTCTATCAGTTTGAACTGTGGGCTAAAATTTGAGAAGAAAAATCTAGTAGGAGACGATCACATCTTCAGAAAAAAACATCTACATTACTCCCAAAACTGGGTAAGCGATACATCTAGTATATCTGAAGTTTCCAGGATATGATAGACCTGTGATATGGATCAGTTGCACATAATCAGTACATTTGACATGGTTTATGTTTGCCAAATTTCAGTAATTGCTGTGTTGATTAATGTTGGCAAGTGTGAGTGGAGTAGTCAGGCTGAAAATAAATTGTTATGTTGGGTACAACAAAAGTACAAGGTTTTCTCCAAAAGTCATGCCTCCTATTTTATTATGTTGACTCATGACAGCAGAAGAGGATGTTGGTGATGTCACCTTCCTACCAGTAATACATTACATTTTGTTGTTGTACAACAGGCAGAAGCAGAGGGGCAGTCTGATCAAGTGGCGTCTGACATGGAAGTGTAGATGAATTAAAAATGTCCTTTCTGTGTGGAAAAACTTGCACCCATTGACATTCATTGACAATTACTGAATGTTTATAGAGATTAAACAGTGGATGTGAGCTCAGTGAGTTAATGGGTGATGCATTTCAGCAGTGAAGACAGAGACATGAAAGACAAATTACATTCTGGACAACCATGCAGATTTTGATGATCACAGAATGCAGTTTCTTGTTCATGTCAGGTGAAAATGCATAGCTAATGGTGGCCACTATGTTGAAAAGCATTTCGTTGTAGCTGAGAATTTGTTCTATCATATAGTGTTATCATGCTCATTGTATTGCTTGTAGTTTCAATGGAAATAAATGGGAGACATTACTTTTGGAGCAACCTACATACATACTTTTTCAGTTGCATTAAAAATAAATTATTTTCTTCCAAAGCAAACTAATCTAAAACAAAACTTCTTTTTGTTTATTTTTTTTCACATGTTCAAAAAATATTTGATGGTAGTGTTTGGGATTTGGTTGATCCTCAAAATGTAAAAATATAAAAATAAATTAAAACGTCTTATAACGTTATCCAAGTTACAGGATTGGGAATTGATTTCCACATATTTTAATGTTTGGGGTGGAGAGATTGCTATTTTCTTTTTCTTCTTCCAACATTTGGATTTAAAATCTGTTGCTGAATTGAAAGTTCTTTTTTTTTTTTTTTTTTAATGCATACAAGAATAATTAAATGCACCATGAAGCAGCTTAAGCTAATTGAAGTGTCCACAAAAACTGTCAATGCAAATGGAGCCATCTGGATGAACAGATAAAAGCTTTGGAGACATTGAAAAGACAGGTGGTATTCAGTTACTTTCCATTTCTTCTTCACAGTATGGTTAGAAACTGGAAGAAAAGTAAAACTCTTCAGGACATTAACACAAAATCTGATTTCAAGAAGCCTACAGTATTGGGCAAAATTAAGCACCACATGTTAATGAAAAAATAGTAAGAACCTAAACTAATGGAGTAGCAGTGTACAAAACACAATCAGGCCAAGCTGTAAGCTAAATCTTCATAGAGTATTGATCTTTATTTTAAGGACACTTAAGTTTCAAATTAGATATACGTTCAATCAAAGATTGGACAAATTCCATTTGTTAATTTTCTACCTACATTTTTCAGTTTCATGTCTGTGAGATTTATGTGTGCTTAGAAGTATTGAAAAATCAGAATGAATTTCATTTATATCCTCTTTTGGTAACAATTGTACAACTCTCTCTTCCTTTGTGTGTTATATATCACACCTATTCATTTTGATTTTTTTTTTTTTTTGCTGTGGTTGGCTTGGTTTTGTTATTTTATTTCTTTTCTTTTGAATAAGGGTGATCTATTATAAACTGATATATTCCTTTGTACAATTTAGCCAGGATCTCTTAAGAGATAAAAAATAAAAAAAGAAAGAAAGAAAAAAAGAAAAAGAAAAGAGTTAGTAGAGTTTATCATAATTACTCAAACCTCTTTTTCAATGAAAATGAGCATTTTCTTAACAGTGAAGTACCTGGATTATGGAATGTCTTGATGAATGCCATAGATCTCTTCTATGTTACTTGGTAAATCTGAAAAAAATAAATGTGCAGTATTGATACACTTATAGATAACCACTGAGCTCACCTGAAAGAAATCTCTATTGAGAAAAGCTGTTGTTTTTACAGCCTATCTTCTTATCCAAAGATAAATTGTTCTTTTAATGTTGTTTACATGCGCTGGAATAACTTTACATTTCAAACAGAATTTGACTGTTTCACATATCCTACCCCACGTGGTTTTTCTATCAACTTTTTTTGATGTATGGAATTTCCTTACAATTCAACTGGGTACTCCTGCCATTTCAATGGGAACTTTGTCTATAAACCAGAATAGAGATGTTAGCATTGAATCATCAGTAAGTTAAATACTCAAACACAGAAATCCGATAGGTTAGGAGAATCCTCTCAGATCTCCATTCTCTTTTTCTTACAGATCATGTGTCTCTTCTAGTGTCATTTTGCTAGCTAGCCTATTGAGGGAAATGGCAGCTATTTCTGAGATTTACAAATTGGGCTTTCATAATAAATATTTGACCTCTAAACTACTTTTGCAGGTCTGACTTGGTTCAGCACCCATAGTTCTTTGGAATCTGTGACCCACAGCAATCCAAAATGACAAACATCCACTTTTCTATTATATATTATATAAACTTTCATGAAGTGTGTCAAGTTGTAAGTGAGAAACTCCTTTGGGAAAGGTGAAAGTAGAACTGGCAGTGGCTGATGTTGTTTCTGAGCCACTCTCCATCACATTTGAAAAGACTGTTTGTCAGGCAAAATCCCCGGGGACTGGAAAAAAAGGAAATATCAATCTCA
Source organism: Callipepla californica brunnescens (assembly GCA_023055505.1). NCBI lineage: Eukaryota > Metazoa > Chordata > Aves > Galliformes > Odontophoridae > Callipepla > Callipepla californica. The sequence continues at coordinate 7,138,315 of JALIRH010000001.1, forward strand.
TTTACAAGAAAGGGAGGTAAGAGTACCCAGAGAACTACAGGCTAGTGAACCACACTTCAGACTTGGAAGATCGCAGAACAGATCCTCCTATAGGATGATGTTTAGGTATATGGGGGATAAGCAGGTAATCCCAGATAGTCATCAGGGCTCTACCAAGGGAAAGTTGTGCCTGAACAATCTTGTGTCCTTCTATGATGGACACTGGTGGACAAAGGGAAGACAATCGATGTCATGTACCTGAACTTGTGCTAGGCCTTTGGGATGATTCCTCACCACGTCCATATCTCTAAATTAGAGAAATGGATTTGAGGTGTGGACTATTCAGTGGTTAAGGTGAGGTGCTGGAACAGGCTGCCCAGAGAGGTTGTGGATGCTCTGTCCCTGGAGGTGTTCAAGACCAGGTTGGATGGGGCTGTCATGTTTTCATGATTTTTGTTATTGGTATTCCACATCATAGCATCATGTAGTGCAGTGAGAGTTAAAGAGCTAATGCTCCAGTTCCATGGATCATTGATAACTCAGGGTATACCTGTCTCATAAGAGAAGAACTACATACAACAGATGACTTTGTGTCGCTTGCATTTTTCTGTTTTCCGCTCAGAGGGAAAGATAAAAACTCTTTGTGTGTCATGAGATACAGTCTCTTCCCTTTCAGACTGACACAGCAGCAGGTGTTTGCTGGCCATCTTGCCTTCATCTTTTAGCATGAGGCCCTCGGTTTATTGGACACCCTCTCTTGCTCATTTTATTTTATTTATTAGCTTCAATTCCAGTTATGTTGTATTATATTGTGTTACTTTACATTTCAATATAGTTGTCACTGTTTTTCTTTGTGTTGTTTTTTTTTTTTAATGCCCATCTCCCTTTCCCCATTTTCTCTTTTTCCTCTCCCTCTTCCCCAGCGTATGGGTCCATGGGTCCCCCACCCCAGTCGTCACAGAACTGTGCCAAACCAGTCTGTAAATCATTGACAGGGGCCCTGGGCAATCTGGTCTAGTACCAGATTTGGAGGTTGGTGGCCCTGCCTGTGGCAGGGGGTTGGAACTTGATGACCTTTGGGGTCCTTTCCAATCCAAGACATTCTATGATTCTGCAATTCTATGGAACTGCATTATTAGGTCATGAAGTAGATAAAAAGCATAATTCTAGGCTGCAAAAAGAACCAACATCTTTCAGTGTGCTTCTTTTGAACATAGAGGACTACTAGGCACTGTAGTTCCCAGCTACAGGAGAGTGTATCAATCATAATATGTTCCTTGATTCGTGACTCCAGATAGCAGACATACTCAGGAAAGCTGATAAATCGTGGGTGCCATGGTGTCGTACTACATACATGAGAAACAGTCTGAGCTGTATGGAGTCACAGAGCAGGGTGAAAGGTTGTGAGCTTAAGCAGGTTAATGTAGTATTTCTGTGACTATAAACAACCCTGGTTACATCAGGTTGAGAAATAGAGCTTAACTAAAGAAGGCTGTGAAACACAAGCACAGGGCTAGCTGGGGCTCCAGTTTACCACTAGAGGGTATTCTTGCTATTTTTGTCCAGCTGATCTCATATCAGGCACAAAGTCAGAGGAAATGAAAAAACAAAAACAAAAGCAAAGAAACAAACAAAAAAAGAAGAAACAAACACATTAAAAAAAAAAAAAAAACAGTGAAAGAAAATACCCAACTGTATCTACATCTGTTGATGGTTTTGCTCATTGCATGGACTTGAAAAGCTTCTGTGAAGCAGCTAAAGCCCTAGATAACAATAAACTAAAATCTACTGATAGCAGTCCTTACTCAAGCACATAACCTTCTCTTCCGAGCCCACCTGGAATAGACAGATATTGTGATGTTTGACAATTTCTGGAAATACAGAAGGAAAATGAGATTAATTTTATTAACTTTTCATCTTGGCCTTCATATAAAGGAGGGTCATCCACACCTCATATGTAGTGCAGAGGCTGAGACTGATTTGGGTTTTTGTTTAATCTTTTGCTTTTTCCTTTTCATTTTCTTTTTCCTTTTCTTTCTCCTTTCCTTCCCTTTCTTCTATTCACTTCTCTTTTTTCTTTCTTTTTTTCTTTCTTTTTTTTTTTTTGTTTTGTTTTGTTTTGATTGTTTGCTATCTTGTGCCTATGGAGTTATTTGCTGAATATGCAATATAATCTGAAACACAATGTATTTCAAATGATTTATTAATTTTAAGGAACTGCAACATAAAAATTTCATTATACATGCAAATATATATAGAAGTATATTATTATAAATGTTTTTCTGTTTAAGGACATAAATTATGTTTCGAAATTAAAGCAACATTGCTATGTCATAACTTACATAGGTACTTACTGTCTGATTCACAAAACAGAAGCATTCATTTCTGATTATAATTGTTTAAGTAAATCTTCAGAAGTATACTTTAGAAGTGAGAGTTTATGTGCAAAATTCACCTACTTCATTCTTCTGACTTAAATTTTCCTATAAATTACAGACTTTTGGAGGCACTGTGAAGGACAGAAACTGTTTTCCTTTCTTTTGTCTCAAAGCTTCCTTCGTAAGGCCTCCTTTGCTGGACAACATCATGCAAGTTCATTAAAAATATTGCTATCTCAACTAATGTGGATGTAGTTTTGATATTAGTAGCTGACAAGAAGTAAAATACTTCTCTTTCCTTGTTTTTAGCTTTAATAACTGTGATGTGTTTAAAAAAAAAAGTAGTGGAGAGTTGTGCATAGATTTGAATAAGAATGGACAAAAATCTTTAAAAGTAATAATGACATTTCTTCAGGGTTAAGAAAGAGACTTCTGATCCTCCTAGGTGGTCCTTGTTTAGAAACAGAGGGCAAGATTCATTTGTCAAAGGTAGACATCTAAAAGTTGGACAATTAAAACTGAGCTAGTCAAGCTGAGCTCTTCATGTAGTCAAGAAGATAAATTTGAACCTTCAGAGGGTGATTCAACTCATCTTAGCGTAAGTATTGAAGATAAATGAGTTAAATAACCTTCCAGGGTAATAGCCATGTATTTGAATGTCTGATTTTTATATGTCTGAAGTGAAGTTAATGACTGAAACCCAGAATGAGTGCTTCTCCTCCTAATATTGCAAATCCAAAGACTGCATTCCTTTTACTTACTGTTCTAACTCTCTGATCAGGATAGTCCATCTGAAGGACTTGAAAAGAGGATGGAGGGATTGAGAGAGATATAACTTCCTCCTAACAGAAAATGCTGGATTTTGGATATTGTAACTTTGTATGAAGAATAACAATATGGAAAAACACTCTGTAGACTCTAAGAGATACGTAATTTCATTTAGGGGTAGATTTTTCCCCCAAACATATTCCTAATTGTGCAAATAGATATATGTCGGATTGAGATATTTTGACATTTCAAATAAGACATACAAGCATTCTAGTATTTTCCAATAAAAGTGAACAGATGTTCTCTAGATAGTATTCTCATTTTTAAACCCACATCAAATGTTTTTCTTCTTCCCTTTCACGAGCTGTAAATCTTTCTGCTATTTCTAGCAAGTATCCCTAACAGTTGATTTTTTTGTTTGTTTATTTGCTTTCATTTTTTTATTATTTTTGTTTGTTTGTTTGTTTTCACAAAGGCTTCTGTTATTGAATCATCCATAAGTCAGAGAAAATGAGTCTGGGGGTAGAAAAGCCTATCTGATTTCTATCAACGAACTTGCACTCCAAACACACAATTGCCAGAAAAATACCTAAATTTGGTTTAAATGTTTGCCCTGATTCTGAACCTACCACAACTCTTGCTAAATTTCTTTTTAAACATTCTTACTGCTGACAAGCATGCTCTTATTTGCATCTGAATTTATCTCATGCCATCTTGAGGAACTGAAACTCACTAAAATTAGCCTGTGCTACGGAGCTCTTTCTTCGTTAACTGAGCCTTTTCTTCCAGTAAAGAACCACTTAGCTGTGGTGAAAAGATCCCATTGCATTCTTTTGGTTAAGTTAAACAGACTGATTCATCCTTCTTAGAGAGTTTGCTGCAACAAGAGTGCTTCAGCTTAATAACTCTTCAAAAGGTCCATCCCATCTTCATGGGTACCCTGGGAGCCAGAGGGACTACTGAAAATTGTTATCTGGGAAGAAGAGGACTGGAAGGAGTGAGGCAATGCAAATTCCTTCAAACCTTTGATAGATTTATGTGCTGTACAAACACTATCAAGAAGTACACAAATATTCTCTTCTTTCTGAAGAGCTCAAAATCGTTTGTAATTCACAGTGTACTGAAGCTCACATTTTGCCTGCAAAGTAGATTATCCCTGTTTCAGACAGAGGGAAATGGAAGCAAAGGAAATCGCCTCAGGAGCAGATTATCATTCTGCCTTATTCACCAGATTGAGCTTTGCCTTTTCAGTACATAAAAACATTTATGCCTGAATGGAATCTGCAGGGGATATATATCAGGAAATTTCCTTATAATGCTACCTGTTGATCTGTCAGTCCCTAGGGATGAATATATGTAATATGCATGATAATTTTCAACCAGATTGCATAACTTCAAATTTCCTTTTTGTTCAAACAGGGCCAGATCCCAAGCCTGTTGAATGATGAACAGTTCTCAGGAGCTTTAAATTAGGCTTATAAATATGTCTTCTGCTTTAAAATTTGATGTGTACCTTAGCAAAAGAGTACTATTTCAGCTAGGACACATTTATTTTAAGTATGGTCATCTACATGTTTTTGAAAAGAAGAATGATTTTCAAGTCATGCACACAAAATCCAACTCCATAAACAATAGATAATTTAAAATGAGCTAATACACTTTACATGCAAGTACAGTTCACAGCTGAAGTGTGTCATCTAATTTAAAGGATAAGAAAAAATAAAAAAAGAAAAAAAAATATACAAAACGAACAGATTCTCGCTTAAGCCAAGAAAAATGCAGATTTCCCTTTGAAAATTTTCTCAACCCCTACTGCTGGAGGATAAATTCTCTTTTATACTGGAGAAGATCCGCTGGGTGGCAGCATTGCTCCTCACAAATTGTAGCACCCAGTCGGTTAAACAAGGTTTGCCTCAGACTGCAGCCCGAGCGTGTTCTTCGCTTGTGCTCTGCTGAAGGAGGTACCTTTGCCTGATTATTCAGAGGAATAGGTATTCTTCACGTGCAGGTGCGCTTAATCTTTTCAAGATGTAACAAAGCCTTGTAAAGCCACTCTTTGTTGTGTAAAACATATTGTCTGCTGATCTTTCATGTTGATTCAGCTTTTTGGGAGAGGGAGGGGACTACCAAAACAAAAGAGAGGTAGAGTAAAAGGTATGCAGCCTGCATGTTTAAGCAATAAGAAGATTACTCCATTGTCTAGCATAAACCCCGCCAGTGTGCAATTTCCTTTTTCCTGTTCTCCAAATTAGTTGGTAGGACCAAGTTTCCCCAGGTGGAAATAAGTTCTCCAGATTTGCAAAAAGCTGACCAACAGTTCCCTGTACAGCTCCATTTTTCTTTAAAAATACTGAAGAGTTTTACCAAGGCAACCTGTATCCTATTGCAGATATTCTCCTAAAACTGTTGACAGTAATGGTGAATTTTACCATACCAGGATTTTAACGGAATCCTCTGCTTCTACAACAGATATATTTGGTCATTTTTCTGTGAGATGTCTTTCTCCAGATGGATAAACCAAGACAGTGGGATAGGTTAGAGGAGGTAGATTAACATAATGCAAACACAAACCTTTTGTGGGATCCAGATTCCCCAGCATTAACAGTGATTTTGGTTCAGTTTCTGTTTTTTTCGGTAAGATTACAGCTGAAGAAATCACATCTCCAATGCCTTGGTTGTGAGGCAGATTCAGTTATTACTCTGTCATTGTTTTTCCTCTGCCATGTCCCTGTGAAGGCTGACATCCCTCCTCAGTGACCTACTCCTGCCAGTAGTGCAGATGCTTTCCTTGGTGTATTTATTCTAAGTAGCAATATTATCACTGTTCGTGATTTGCAACACTATTATTTGCTGACTTCTTGCTGTGTGGCTTTTCATCCTTAAAAGCGTTAACATTTTAACTCTGAGTGCACCACATGATGTTATGATGTGGGATACCAATAACAAATATCATAAAGCCATGACACAGAAGTAGTGTCTATTCCTAAGCCTTCCCATCTCTATGAAATACTACGGTAAGTCCGTGGTCAATAAACTTTTCTGCTTGTCACTGTTTGGCCAGAGCTTCACAGCAGAAACAGAACAAAGGCAGTGCTGACCAGTGAGAAATGAGTAAGAAGACTGCTGATATCTCTCCACATTCATCTCCCACTGAATCACAGAGTCGTTTGAGTTGGAAAGGACCCTGAAAGGTCATCTGGTCCAATATCCCTGCAATGAACAGGTACATCAACAGCTAGATCAGATTGCTCAGAGCCTGTTCCAGCCTGACCTCAAGTGCCTCCAGGGATGGGAAATCTGTCACATCTCTGAGCAACCTATTCCAATGCTTCACCACCTTTATTGTAAATAACTTCTTCCTTATATCCAATGTAAATCTCCCCTCTTTGGGTTTGAAACCATTATTCCTTGTTCAACCATTACAGACCCTGTTAAAGAGATTGTCTACTGATTCCTTATAGCCCTTTTTTAGATACAGATAAAAAGAAGGAACAAGTGAACTGCTTCTCAATGAGCTCTTGACCCTCCACTATTTGCATATGGTGCTTTAAATAAATTATCAGAAACTGTGATATCTCTGATAATGCCAGATCTGATGCCCATGTAACCAGGCCAGTACCACATCAGTTAGAGAACCTCATGAAGAGTTCCAAGCAGGGCTGTCACTGCTTGTATACGAAAAGTATAGCTTCAAAGCATTGTTTCTACTGTTTCAAGTAAAGGAGAATCTGCATCAATAAATGAATTAGAATGCAGGCAACCGAGCATCATCGTGGTTAAGAAATTATTGCATACATACTGTCCTAATTTAAAGCAGCCCCTTGAAACAGGAGCACAGTTCTTAGTAGAATAATCTTTCTACAAAATTGTGTGTGTGCCTACACAAGCATATTCATCCCCCACTTCAGTCTGTAATAAAAATATCTATCACTTGGAAAGAGCCACTGCAATTTTAAAAGAATATTCCTCATCCCATACCTAATAGCTCTTAAACAGAGCTGAGACAGAGCGAAGAATTCACACCATTTCAGCTGAACCATATAGATGAGGTGCTTGAATTGGTGAACTGGTGACAGGGAGCTCTGCTGAGTGGAGAAAAGTGCCTAGGGTGTCATTCACTCACCTAAATTAAATGCCTAAAGCTACAGTGAGAAGAATATTTCCTTTTACACATATTTTATTAAGACGTCAAGATCTGAATGTTTCTACCCAAATCATACTGCATATTTCTGTGATACTTATTGATTTTCTTGTTCCTGTGCATTTGTTTTGCACGTGGCAAAATAACAAGCTCTACTGCTAATGTAACAGACAAAAATTCAAACCCTACCAGATGTCTGCCTCTCAAGAGCTTTGGATCTGCTTGTAGAATATGTAGCTATCACCTCTGTTGCTCCAGAGGGAGCCTCAACAGAAAACACAATCAGCTGATAAAATCCCCCACAACAACTTGCTACAAAACTGCAGAGCTGAAACTGAGAGCGAACATTCCTTTCTTGCTTTATCAATGCAATCTGAATGCAAACCACCCTGGAGGCTAACTCTGCATTAGTGAAGTACAAAAATGCGCATCTTAGAGAGCAATCATGACATCTGAAATGCATCCTCAGAGAGCTGCAACCATCTACTGAGCCATAGCTAAAATAGATACCAACTTCCTTCCATATATTTCACATCTGAAAGTAAGGTGTAGTAGAAGTGCCAAAGGAAGTCTGTGTCACCGTCTCTGTTTTAGGCATTTTCCTATTGCACTTGGTGAAAGATGTCCATATTCTTAGTGTCTTTGTTGACAGACATTGTCAACAGTGTATTTGAAGAGGGAAGACTATTGTCCACTCTGTAGCCTTCCTAAGGCAAAAAATTCAGTAGACCTTATCTGGTATTGCTTTATAACAAACTTCATAGCAAACCTGTTAAAAATAATGATATAGTAGCAAAATATAAAAATAGTTACAGAAAGAATTTACAGTGCTCTTGAATTTGCGCAACATCAGCAAGAAGTGTACTCAACCTGTGGAATTATGATGTCTACAGAGGACACACAACTAGGTAAAAAGTTATTTATAAGAGCCTAGGACTCATGAGACTCATAAGTAGTGAATCAGAGTTGGGGCTTAGACACACAATTCTGTCTAGTTGCTAATGCATGACCTCTTATGGTTCTGGCCCATGTCAACTATTGCATTCTAAATCTACAGGAATGGACTGGGGAGTAGAAGGTGTTGTTCCCAGTAGGAAATTTGGATTTTGAGAGAAGAGAGCTCACCTGTGTGGCAGGCACCATGGTGTTCCTCATTCCCCAAGGTCAACCAACAGTAATAAAATCAGCATTTTTATTCTGTTCTGTAAAAGTAGCCATAGTGACCAACATACTCCAAATCATTACTTTGTTGTCCCTTCAATTATTTAAGCAAATGTAGGACTTGTGCATATTTTCTGTGTGGAGGAAAATTTTGACAGAGGTAGAATGTTGTATTTTTTCTTAGTCTTTTTTCAGTGTTATTACTATTATTTACAAAAAAAAAAAATAAAAAATAAAAAATTCAAAGATTTGTTTTCCTCAAAAGAACAGGAGTTGCATTTTAAATATTTAAGCACTTTTTTCTTATTTAATTTCTTATACTCTTTTATTTATTTTTTTCCTCTGATTCTTCCTCATAAGCACACAAACTTCAAAAAATCATACTTAATAACATAAGATGTAATTAAAATATCATTATTTGGGGAAGCAGCATGTACCTCTACGGTGTGGAATTTACAATTGTTTCCACTCTTCAAGTGTACTCTGTAATTTATAGTTATTGTAAGTGATAGCAAGTTACTATACTTATCCAGCAGCAAAAAGTGAAAGTGAGTAACTATTCTGAGAAAGAAAGTGGTTTCTTGCACATCTGTCTTGAGTCCTGTCAACACAAAAGCCCCCATCAGCTAAGCTTCCTCACTCACTGGGATCTAGTTGCCAGTCTGCTCAACTTTGGCTCTTTTCTGTTCTGAGGCTGAAAGAGGTTTTGTACCTGATGTTGTACTTTCATTCTCAGCCTTTTAGATCTGCTCAATAGCAGAGCATCTTAAAAACAGATACAATGTGAGTTATATGCATATTCAGTGAATGCACACGATATTTACTGCAGTGTCTTGCTGTTTCTTATATCTTGGACCTGTTCTCTCTTCCTCAGCATTATACCCACTTATGATTTCTCACATTGAATTTGACTTATGTTGTGGTTATCTTCTCATCTTATTTTCAAAAGAGCAATACTTCTGGAAGGGTGTGGGTTATCTTGTTATATGTGAGATAATATATTCACTGTTATTCCACATTTTATCTTAGCCTTTTATTCTACTTACTTACTTAGTTACTTATTTATTTATTGTAAAAAAAAAAAAAAAAAAAGAAAAGAAAAAAAGAGAAAAAAAAAAAAAAAGAAAACAGTTGTAGATTTGCCAAAAGCTAACTCTGAAAAAAATCAAAGCCTGTCAAATGGCTGTAGTATTAACTGAAGAGGCTGTCTGAAAACCTCTGTGCTTCTGTTTAGTGTTCTTGATATATTACTTTTATGTACCCAAAGAAAAATCCTTGACTAACAGTGTAACTTCAGTATAAATTAAACTTCACATCCTGGTAGATAAACGATTGTACTAAAATGATCAAAAAGGTTATTTTTTTGTTCATTGTTGTCATTGTGTGTTTGCTCTTTTTTTTTTTTTTTTTTTCTGGATCTTCCAGTGATAAGTGATCATCCTTAGGGACCTGTATTGAGACTGATGCTATTTATTCTTGCCAAGGACACAAGGAATGGGACTGAGTGCACCCTCCACAAGTTTATAAATGGTGTCAATCTGTATGATGTCTTCAGCACACCAGAGGGAAGGTACGTCATCCAGAGGGACTTTAACAGACTTTAGAGTTCGACCCATGCAAATCTCATGAAGTTCAACAAAATTCAAGGTCCTACACCTGGCTTAGAACAATTTTGAGAACAAATACAGAGCAGACAGAGAATGAATTCTGAAGAGCCTTGAGAAGGGCTCAAGGGGTACTGGCTGATGAAGTACTCAGTGTGAGACGATACTGAGCACTTGCTAACAATATCCTGGGTTGCATCAAAAGAAGCCTAGTCAGCCAGGCAAAGGAGGTGATTCTTCTCCTCTGCACCACTGTCATGAGACCCCATACGGAGTACTGCAGCACTGGGGCCCCAAACATGAGAAGTACATAGATATGTTGGAATGAAATCAGAGGATGCTCAGACTTCTGGAGCACCTCTCCCACAAAGAAAGACTGAGGAAGCTGGGGGTGGTTCAGCCTGGAGAAGAGGTGGCTTCTGGGAAACCTGTGCCTACAAGAAGGCTCACAACAAAGCTGGAAAGGTCTATCAGGCAGCACAGTGATCGGACAAGGGATAATGTTTTAAAACTAAAAGAGGGTAGATTTAGATCAGATATAAGAAAAAATCCTTCTGTTTGAAGGTGGTGAGGGAGTGGATACCCCATTCCTGGAGGTATCTAAGGCTAGGATGGATGAGGCCTTGGGCAGCCTGAGCTGGTGGGTGGTAATGTTGCCCAAGGCAGTGGATTGGAACTAGATGAACTTAAAAATTATTTTCAATCAAAATACATGATTTTATCATCTTCTCACTCATTCCCTGCATTGTCTTTTTTCCTCTTTTGTGGAAACAATAACTGAAAGGAATTGGGAACATCAGAGGATGAAAGATAATTTACAAAGAGAAGTCCAAATGGATGAGAACACCAAGGAAATCCTTACAAATCATAACCAAAACTAAATCATAGAAACAGAAAGAAGAGTAAAAAACAATAAAGACAAAGATCAACTAACTCATCTGGGTGGAAGCCAACACCATGTGAAATGTAAAGCAGAAGGAAGTAACCATCAAGTATTCCCTTTATAAAGGGTTGATATCACTCAGTTCTCTGCTGGACAAGAATATCAAATTGTCTGCACTCCCACTTTAGGAGAATGGGAAAAGCCATACCTGGCTGTAAATTTTACTAGTACTGTATTTTTTTTTTTCCCCCAGAGATTCTAGTCTAACATTAGAAAGACAAATATTGACAAATCAGTGCAAGGTTATTCTACTGGGTGAAGAACTTTGTGAATGTTCCTTTTGTCTTAAAAAATGGTAATTCAGTAAATTGTCATTTAATCTACTTCTGATAAGCAAAAGAAAATAAAACAGGTCTTACTTTCTGAGTCACTGGATTATCAAGAGCAGCAGGAGATTAGTGTATTGGGAAAGGAAGGAAAAGTTTTAGGAGGATTTGGGAAACTTTCAGACCTCATCACCATCAGTGACCTCTAAGACCTTTCTATGTGAAAATCCAGTTGGACACCTGCTTCTCCCACTCAGTGGTTTGCAACTCCTTACCTATTATATTTGTCTGAGTATATTATGTTCTCCGTAGAAATACAAAACTCCCTGTGTGAAAACTAGCCCATATGGAAAAATCGTGTTTTCCAGATAGCTGATCAAATATATTTCCTATGTTTGAAAGATACCATGCAGCTTATACAGAGCTGGCTTGAAGTCATAGTACATATCAACTCTGAAACAAGATATGTTTTAAAATGAGGGAGAATATGAAAAAAAGATTGAAATGTTTTTACAATTATATACCCCCAAAAATGTTTCATATCAGACAGAAATTGTGGTATGAAACTTGAGTTATTTAATATATGTCATATATTTTTCAAATAATTCTGGGATAGTAAAAAGATAAGGCATGTAGAAATGCATAATGCAAATCCATTTATTTAGGAAGGGTGCATAGCCTTATGGCTTTAGACTTCTCTGACTGAGGCATTCAGGTAATATCACTGAGCGGCTCTTTTTGTTCTTGGGCTAAGTTCACAGCTGTGAAGCAGTAAGAGCACTATTTCCTACACGTATTGTAAAAAAATTAAATAAGCAAACAAATTAATAAAAATATGCTAATGTAGATGTAGCAATTTAAGGTATCTCTGTGCCTGTATAGATCAAATCATATTCTGAGTGCATGCCTGAAATATTGTAAAGATTGTTTAGACTAATAAAAAATAAGCTACGTTTGCATTAAGACTGTGATAATTCTAAACCCCCAAAGTTTGATTAGCATAAAAATATTTCTAAAGGAAATCCAGGTGGTTTAGGAAGTTATTTCAGTGGATGATTCTTTCCCTACACAGAGCTGTACCATTTATTGTGGCATCCAAAGTAGCACACAAAGAGAAAAAAACACTCATAAAATGAGTAGAATAAAAATACACATTTTTAATTAAATATCGAAGACTCTTTGGCTGTTTCTACAGTGCATTAGAAAGGTTAATGTTTGATGAAGATTGAATCCTTCAATTTAATCTAATGGTTTTAATCTAACTTTCAATCTAGCAGTTATGAACAAATGCCAAGATAAACAGTCATTGAAGTTTCAAATGTATACAGATGTCTTTCCTCTTTCAGTCATCCAGTATTCTTCTCTGAAGCTGAATTCTGACTGTGGGCAACGTGCTAAATGTTCACATATATACACTGACATCTACTCCAGCCTTCATGCTCACTTCAGTTGACAGAGAAGTTTGCACACTAAACAATGAACTGCTGAAATTATTTTGAAAGTTCCTTAAGTGGGAAGCATAATGCATATTAGAAGGAGCACAAAATGATCCTGGTTCTTCAGCGGATACAAGTAGTCTTTCTAGAAGCAAAGTTTTTTTCTTTTATCGGAAGAGTTTTTTTGTTATATATTGAATTGATTTGTTTTAAAGAGCACTTACAGTGATTTATCAAGACACTAGGCTGTGATGCACATGTGGAATCTGGTTTATTTTTCTTTTTAGTTATTCCTCATATGACTAATCAGAATCAAATGATGATCAGTACTATTATTAATGATGACTTATCACAGATGTCACCATAATTAGTTTCCCAAGATGCTGATGAAAATAAAATGGATAATGATAGAAGAAGTATACTGCTGTTTTTTGCATCATTCTGAGTTCAGCCGAGCAATCAGTTTTCTCACAGAGTCTTCAGATAAAACGCCTTTCTCATTTTTCCCTTTTATTGTGACTGTACTTGGCAATCAGTTAGCTGTTGTGCTAAAACAGTTCCTTGTTAGGCTAATCACTAGTATCTCAATATTGTCTGGTGCTTCTTTCCAGCTGACTACCATGTTGACCTCCTCCTTGCCTTCAGTTGCAGTCACACTTTTTATACAGGTCATTTTCTTGCTTGTGAATAATATAATTAAACATGGTAATGCACAAGACTTCTTTCTACCTTCACAATATACACCCGTAAATAATAAGTACTACATTTAAATATCTCTCTAGTGATCACTGACTTTTTCATCTTTAAAACTCATATTGATTTTTTTTCAATTTATAAGATCAATGATTCTTGTGAGTCCCTTCCAACTTTACACAGTAGGTTAAAGATGTGAAATAATGTGCCAAAAAGATGGTGTAGATGGTAAGTATTTTCATAAAGGTTGAAAAAGTTCATGGAAGTGAAATCCACTGAGGACCGTACCTGTAGAGTTGCACAGAAACCATCTCTGGACCAGGAGATTCCTGGGCTGCATACTGTTGCAAGGTAGATGATTATTCTGATAAATTATCACTATATTTTCTTTTTCCTTGTTATAGATTTATATACACATTGATTTAGTCCAGTGTTACAGAATGGTAAGATGGAATTCTGGTCTCACCCATCATACTTGTGAAGACATGCTCTTATGTTATGAAAAATTAATGGTTACACGTTCTTCAATTTATTTTCTAAAGTATCTAAGAGATTTAGGAGACTAGGTTTCCCTAAGGGATAACGAGTCCTGTTCTTTGAGGGTCAAAAAAAGACACCTCTATCTAAGAATCTCAGAGGTCACTAGAATATCATAAAATTCTTGGGCCTGTAAAATGAAAATTTCATAAGAAAATAAGAATTCTCATGGCAGCAGAAATTTTCTGACCCCTTATCAGCTGTGCATAGCAAAAATAGATTCTTTCATATCAAATTTGGGAAAACTCACCTCTTGGAAAACAGAAACAGTGGAAGAGCAAAAACAGTAACTGAAAACAAACACAAAATAAAATTTTAACCCTGATGCGAAAGGATTTGATTAAGTTTTAAGTACAGTTTGTGAAAAGTAGGAAGATTTTACTTCTGAAATGTGAAGATACTTTTTGGTTTTAAGAAAGATATGTGTCATCTCAAAGCAGAATTAGATCTGGAGATGCTATTTCACTTTTACTGCAGGTCTGATGCTTAATGAAACACTACAACAGTCTCTGACTGAACTTCACTCCCCTGGATATTCCAGATACTCTTGATACTCTTTCCTCCCCTATCCTTTGACTTTAAACTTAAGATTCGAAAACAAAGCATTTGTATCGCATCTTCTAATCCAGATTCTAGATTCCCTTTCTGTGGACAATATTCAGCTGCCTGATTTCTTTCAATGTGTGGCACCTCCAACCCATGACTAATGCTTTCCTTATATACTCCATTTCAGTTCTGCTTTTTCCCCAGTGCTTGCTATTTTCTTTTGCCAGTATTCACTAGAATCTCTTTTATATTTGTGCCAGCAAGAAACCACGAACACAAGATGAAACAGATAAATAAAGACTCTTCAAAATGGAATTTTCCCATTTTATATATGAGGTTATCCAGTGAACAATAAGGAATCTGTTTTACAGTACCTTGGTAATGAGCTGCAAGCTAGTAAAAGTATTTCAGCCTCCCAAAACACTATCATGATTATGTTTGCCTAGAATTGCACAAGTGATCCTAAATGCTTTCAGAATACATAACTTTACTTGTTCCTGAAGAAAAGAGAGATAAATTTGTTTCTGAACAATTAGTACATGGGTAACTTCTAAGTAATGAATACAAGGAACAAAGTTGCTCTGTGGGCAGGTTATCTTATTACTATTGACTGAAGCAATGTTTACACCTTCCTCTGAGGCAGTCGGTATTTTCTTTCTTCTGAAATATGGTATTGAGTGACAAATATCAACTTCGTAGGCCAGTATTGCATTTTCTATATTCATTTATTTTTATAAAACAATTTCAGGAAATATGCAGAAAAAAGAAAACCCAAGCTCAATGCAGTTGGCTTAAAATTTAGGCTGAGCTCTATTTATTATATAAAAATATCCTCTTTTTTTAATACCAGAAGTTCATACTCCCTACAGCTGTTTAAATGAAAAATTGACAGTTTTATTTAGTTTTCTTCAGCAAGTTTGTTTCAAACATCAAGATCTACAGCAGAAATCTGGGAAGTCATCATCTGGTGTTGAAAGGTGTTGTCAGTCCCTTTTCAAAGTGACAATAGATTGATACATAATTCCAGATGTACAAAGGAAATCTAAACTCACATGTAAATCAAATAATGTAATCAGCATTTGTTGCTCAAATACCAAAAAAGTCAAATGCAAAATCAAAGCTATGTGATATGTCAACGCAATGTCATGTGTAGAACAACTTCATGGAACTAATGCCGTTTTTCTTTAAACCCATGCTACCCAGCCTCTCCCAAGATATATTTCCACACAGGGCCTAAATTCTTCTGAATTCCCAGCACCCTGAAAACTTACATATTTTAGCTACTCATGGTAGGAAATGTAAATCCTGACTTGATTCTCTTTCATTAGAGTAGATTGTAGAATTTCCAGTGCTTACAATAGAAGCACATTTCATTCATTTCCAGACATTTTTTCCTTTATTTTTATGTGTCTGTTAGGTCTGTAATACTAAAATGGACCAGATCAACGTTTGTGTGTTTCCCTTTCAAACAGAACACTAAGACAATAGATTAGCAATAATTATAATCACGCCTTAGATGCACTGTGAAAATACTACGTAACTTTACTGCATCATAGAAGCCTTGAAGTTGGAAAGAACAGTTAAATTTTATCTAGTACAACTCCCCTGCAATGAACAGGAACACTTACAGCTAAAGAAGTTGCTTAGAGCCTGATCCAGCTTGCCCTTGAATGTCTCCAGGGACAGGACTTCCACCACATATATGGGCAACCTGTTCTAGTGCCTCATCATTCTCACTTTAAAAAAACTTCTTCTTTATATCCATCCTAAATCTACTCTCTTTAAGTTTAAAATCACTTCCCCTTGTCCAGTCACCACAGAACCTGCTAAAGAGTCTGTTCCCTTCTTTCTCATTTGTTTAATTACTGGAAGTCCGCTATCAGATCATCCTGGAGCCTTCTCTTCTCCCGACCCAACAGCCCCAGCTCTGTCCTTTTTGGATTCAATCCAGCAGCCAGTTCTTTGTCCATTGTACAGCCCATCCATCAAATCTGTACCTCTCCAATTTGGAGAGAAGGATGTCGTGGGATACTGGTCTTACTGAAGTCTAGATGACATCAGTGGCTCTTCCCTTGTCCATTGATGCTGTTATACCATCATAGAAGTTCACTGTAGGAGGTCAAGCAGGATCTGCTATTGGTGAAGCTATGCCGGTTCTCCCATATCACCTTCCTGTTTCCCATGTGCCTTAGCATATCTTCCAGGAAGACCTGCTCTGTGATCTTTCCCAGCACATAGGTGAGACTGACAGATCAGTAGTTCCCTGGGTCTTATTTTTCACCCTTCTTAAATTTTTGCCTTGACATTTTAATATGATTGTGGTGACTTGGATAAATGTTTCAAATGTGAAGTTTTCGAGAGTAATAAAGCTATAATATAGCAGGATTTTCTACCAGTTACGTGTCACTGAAATATTAGGTAATACATTAGGGATATGGTTTCTTGGCACTGGCAAATTAAGCTCAAATTCCAAAAGGCAGTGTAGGGGGAGAAGAATAGGACTGACTTGCCTTGAAAGAATTTGTAATTATTCCTCGAGTTCATTACTTCCTTGTGGTACATGCGCTACTTCTACAGTATAAATCTAACTAGCCCAACTTGAGCATGAATATTTAACATTTATATAGACCACTTCATGTCCCTATATGAACATCTATTTCTTAGTGGGTCATGTTTTAAGCTGGGAAGAAACTCAGAAGTTTTTGACATTTGTGATAGAAGTGATTTTTATTCTAGTGACTGAATAATCCTGTTTAGATCTCTGGATTTGATCATAAAACTAAATTATAATAAATAGAGACTATTAGTTTGGGTACTTCTTTCATATTAATATTAAAATGATAATTTTTAGTGTTCTCCTTCTTAAAAATATACAGATATTATGAGGGATGCTCCAAAAGTAATGTCTCCTATTTTATTAGGTTTGCCTACAACATTAGAGGCAGATGTTGGTGTAATGGCAGTAGAGGTTGAACCTCCCCTCCAATATTCCATTACATTTTGTTATTGTGCAACAGATATCTGCAGAAGAGCAATCTCATAAAATGGCATCTGACATGGAAGTGGGTATGAAGCAAAAGTGTGTAACTGAATACTTCCATGCAGAAAAACTTGCATCTATTGACATTCATAGACAATTACTGAATGTTTGTGGGGAATAAACAATGGATGTGAGCATAGTGAGACAGTGGGTGGTGCATTTCATCAGTCGCAGCAGCTATGTGGGAGACAAGCTACAGTCTAGATGCCCATGTAGCCATTCATAGCTGTCACACCATGAAATGATGAGCATCTCGATCAGTTTATCTATACAAACTGGGTAATGGTGGTGATTATGTCAAAAAAAGTGTGTATTGTAGCTGAGAATATGCTCTATCTATGTAATTTCTGAAAGCACTACACCTGCGAGTATCTGTGGAGTTTTAATTTCTTACAGATGCAGAAATTACAAAAAAGTATTTAGGGTTAACACCAGTTAGTAATATTTACAGAAACAGTGTGAACAATTACAAACATCGTCAAATCACAATGAATACTGAACTGGTGAATTTCTAGGTGATGAATGACCATTATTTGCTGAGCATGCACATATTCCACTCTGTCCAAACAAGATTTTTCTTTTTAACAGCATTGTGTCTGGTGTTTTGACATGTGACGTTGGACTGAACTATAAGTAGTTTAGTACTTCTACATTCAGCCCCTCTATCTAGTGAAGATAACAGAAATGTATAGTATGTTAAATATTTATCATTGTTTGAAGTCTTGTTATATTTAATTGCTTTACACTAGTATTTAACTGTTCAGTTTTCATATGTAACATTTTGAACCACGGTGAATAGCTCAGGAATTGAAAGATACCTTTCAGTACCCTGAACATTTGACAGATTCCAGTCAATAAAAAGGATGATGGAATAC
Organism: Callipepla californica brunnescens; assembly: GCA_023055505.1. NCBI lineage: Eukaryota > Metazoa > Chordata > Aves > Galliformes > Odontophoridae > Callipepla > Callipepla californica. The sequence continues at coordinate 7,156,682 of JALIRH010000001.1, forward strand.
AGCTTTATTTATTTGGGTAGTTGAGTGCTGGTTAGCATTAAAGACAAACAAATCAATTGGTCTATTTGGAATGTATGTAAGAATGGTGTCTGCATATAGTTGCATTAATAAAGGAAAATGCAGTGAGAATTCTGCAGTGTTCTCACAGACCTAAGTCAGCTGTATCTTTTAAATTTCGATTATATCAAAACAAAAGATTCTTTCTCCGTGACTATGTAGTATGAAAAACGGAGCAAGAGATTTTTTTCTTTTATACTGGAAGCCAAACAGCTATTAGACAGGGGCAAGAGTTGAGTTTACATAGATGAGAAATTAAAAATCAGATTTTATTGACTGTCATGACGTGAGTTGCATGAAACTATGCCTACAGATATCACGGTATGAACAGCATTGTATCCTTAAGTCATTCATGAGCATGGAAAAATGTGCTTAAGCAGTTGTTTGATTTCGGATTTCTGAACAGTATGCAGATGCTTTAAAAACAAATTCAAAGCCCAGTGAGGTGAGAAGCTTTTTGTTATGCTCACCAAGCTTTATTCAGCTCCCTGCTTTTTTTTTTTTGCAGTGAGGTCTCCAAAACAACCATCAGATGTAATTAAAATTGTAATTGTTGTTGTTGTTGTTGTTTTGTTGTGTTTTTTTTTACATTTTCAAAATGGAACTAATAACATTTTAACAATTTTCTTCTGTAAAACCATGTCTGGATTAAAAGCTAGCATTTAAAACTTTTAGTCTGTAGTGAACTGACTTAGACAAATTTATAAAGCCTCAAAAATAGGGCTTTACAATAGAAGTGCTCACAAAAGACTAACAAAATGAGAACCCATGGCCTTACTGTAATGGTAAAATAACAAACAGAAGAGGAAAGTTAAGCCTTCTTCAGAGGAACTTTCACAGTCTGTCTGTTTGTTCTGGTTTATTGAGCTATTCAATGTGGTATTATTCAGTGAAAGCAGAGTTTGTAGGAATGAATTTTTCTGTGTAGTTCTGCAAACCAAGAAAAAATTTGACATGTGAGACTGAAGGGCCCGAGGGAATGGTCATTGCAAAACATAGCTGAAATGTCTGCAGTTCTTTTGTCTGCTTTTTTCCTCTCCTGCCTCCAGCTACAGAAATAGATGAGAAATTAAAATGCATACTTGTATTTATGGGATGCACTGGAATATCTAGCAGAATTACCATGACTACTTTATTGTGTCACCATGCAGAAACATGCATCTCTATTTACCTCTGCACAAACACTTCTAATTCATTTTAACACACAAGAAAAAATGAGCTTGAAACCCTCACTGCAATGAGTACAGTACTTCTGTATGAGGTATAAAAGTTTTGCAGGCTTCAGAAATACCCCATTCTGAAGAATGTGAAGGCAAGTTTTGTTTACAGGACAGACAATCAGATTTAATTTGCACAATTCTGTAAGATGCAGCGGCATAAAAAAGCATTGGATCATGTTCCAGACAAGAGTCATGCTTCAAAACCAGTTTGGTGTGCCTCAGATGCAGCTCAATGGTATGTGTTAGTGTATTAGTAGACATAGCAAACTTGAATACTGCATGAAGGCGTAACTTCTATTTGTCATGAGGTCTTCTTTGCACAGAGAAGAAAGGTTATGATTTCGTGCACATTAATTATTATAAATAGTTTAGTTGTACATTTTTGTAGGGCTTTTTTCTGCTTTTCATATCAACTAAATAAGGTCAATAAAACTAAATCAGAGATGAACTGTTAGTTACTTATTGGTTATTTCAGAAAACAGAGATACTCGTATTTGGAAGAGAAATAACTGCAGATGGTCAAGGATGAGCCTATTTACCTAGAAATGCCAAGCTACAGTTCACAGACTGTATGCACTGTAGTGTAGTATGGAGTAGAATTTCCCTCATATTTTGTTGACAATTCTTCTGTTTTAGCACTCAGTATGATATCAGTGCCTATATTTCATGCTAAGAATTGCTGCCTCAAATGACTAGCCTGGTATATTCATAGAATCATAGAGTTCGTAGGAAGGAACCTTTAAAGGTCATCTATTCCAACTCATCTTCAATAAACAGGCCCTTTTAAACAGCTTATAAATTTGCCTAATACATGGATATGTGAATAACAGATTATTTATTCTACTTGATATTTATGAAAGCCAGCTTCCAAAAGGAAGCAGCATAGTCATACAAAATCATTAGACTGGCACAGCCAGACTGACAGCTTTATTCATGGGCAGAATAAAGTGATATGGGCATGCAGAACTTTAACTGCCCACATCCATGAGGTTTTGCCAAAAGATAGGCTGAAGGCAACTTCGAAGTTTTCATTTTAGACACTACTAATTTGTACTCTTCAAAAATAAACAATAAACACCATTAATAAAAATAGCAGTCTTTCTGGCCTAGTAAACAGACCTTATATACACTGATAGTGTTATACTGGCAACAATGCACTCCACATGCACATGAAGGTTACAGGGCACATTCCCATGTAAACAGTCAAGACAGTGAACTTCAAATATTTGGAAGAAATGTTTATTTAACAACTGAATACATGCTAAAAGAAATAATTTACAGCAGCAGTTTAATTACATTTTTCTCTCCAGTTTTCTAGTTCCCATTTGAATTGAAGTGATAGATACTGAAGCAGAATTATTTACTATCCAGTGAGGAATGTGCTTAAAGAATAAGCACATTACTTTGGCACTGATATAGCAAATAAACCACCTTATCACCTGTGTGGCAAAATCTTGCATTTTAGTATTATGCTGAACACACTGAAATGGAGTACTTCTAGATAACAGTACTTTACACTGTACCTCCTTATCTAGTCAAAAATATTTACACCTCTTTTGGCTAATGTGTAGGTAGCAAAAACTGAACTATTAAACACATACCATTGATATTCACTAAATAATACATAAAAAGGATCAGTAAATGCGCATTCACATGCATTTAACTTAATTCTTTTTTACACTGTGTTATTGGGCCGTGAAGATTTAGTTCTGTTCTGCAAAGATGCACATTTTCTCAGTTTGATGTTATAATTAAACATAATCATACAGTTTTTAGGAGTCATTGAACAAATTCCCGTCTTCAGTGATCATGCAAGTGCAAAGTGTAGATGAATAAGATTTGATGTATTTTTGTTCCTTTCAAACATATATCTTGAAAGAAACCTCAAGTTTTATGGTTGTAAGTGAAATCCGTTATTTCACTCCTACATAAACACAACTTCTTACTCTTTCTAACATCTATAGGTTTAGTGAATTTTACTGATGATTTACATAAGCACTTATTTTACCTTTATTTTCAATTCTTATGATGCGTTAAAAAATAATGACAGAAATGGGAGTATGAGCTTTAATGAAGCTGCAGGGCATTTATCAATTCATGAATTTATTAAGGCCTATGATCTTTGGAAAACAAAGTTCATTTCACATCAGTATTAAAAGTTAACTCGAACATAATATGAACAGGAAAATCAACCATTTCCACTGCTGGTTTAATTATCTGCCTTCTTATTTGTATGATTGAATACAAGGACATAAACAAGACAGCTACTCATGTCAGTGAGAAGTGGACTGAAATTAGTAAGACATACAAAGATATCTGTTATTCAATTAGACTGCTAGGTCATGGTAAAAACATCAGAGTTTTTTGTAATTTTGTTCACATTAATTATCTTTTTTTCCTATACAAAAAAAAAAAAACAAAAAAAAACAAAAAACGACAACAAAAAACCCATATCTAAAAATCCAGAGTTTACTTAATCTGCTTTTTTCTGAAGGTGTAGTAGAAGACGTTGGTGTGGATTTGATATTTTTTGACAGTTAGTTGCTATAAAAATGAGTACAGTACAGAAAAAAAGTTAGATAACAATATCATTAAGATATAAGAAAATAAATCAATTCATTTATGTTCAGTTGAAATCAACCTGTATTTTTCTCACAGAATTCTGTGAGTTTAATTTTAAAACTATTTCCCTTTGTAATGACCAGGATTCTAATGACTCAATGATACACAATAATCCCACACAAAAGGCTGAAAAGTATTCTGTGATTACAAATAAATACTTCAGCTGACAACAATGCTCAAAAATTAATCATAGGCTGAGGAGAAAATTAATACTTCTGTACAGGAAAGAATGTATTTGAACCTATGTTTTAATATATCCCTATTCAGCACATCACAAAAACAATGGAATTTGACACCATACTATTGTTTATAGGAGTGAAAATAAATGATCACTGCAGACAAAGTAAATGTAGGAGAGAGTTAAAGTAGCTCCAAAACTAAATTCTGAAATACTTTCTGTGGCCTCACAATCTTGTCTTGCTCAATTCAATGATTTCTTATTTCTAAAGAATTAAATGATAAAAAAAATTCCAAGTTCATCACCTGCCAAAGATTCAGAGGAGACTGAAGGAGAAGATCCTTACTCAAAACCAAATTGTTAAGAAAGCAAGAAGCTAAGGTTTCACTAATCAGAAGGATAATATAATTAGTGAGAGGCAAGGAGATTGTGACATATTGTGAGAGCTGCCGTAACAGCAGTTGTGTTATATTGTATATAATAAGGCTAGTAGTGTTGTGATTGATAAATTAAATAATCTGGAGTGAATAACAGTAAAACAGATCAGTCATCAATACAGACACACTTTTATATAAAAGCTACTTCAGCAAACTAAGGACTTTGTTCTAGTAATTTTCCCCACAATGACACTGCTTGAAATTATGCCATTTACTGACTTGTCATGGTTTTATGATTTTCTTATTGGTATTCCACATCCTAACATCATGTAGTGCATTGGGAGTTAAAGAGTTAATGCTCCAGTTCCATGGATCATCAATAATTCCACGTATACCTGTCTCAGAAAGGAAGAACTACATACCCCAGAGGACTTTGCTCTACTTGGCATTTTTTCAGTTTTCTGCTCAGAGGGAAAGATAAAAACTGCTCACGTGTCACATGACATATCTCTTTTCCCTTTTTGGATCATCCCAGCAGCGGGTGCTCGCAGACATCTCTCCTTCAGCGTTAGAGTAAGCCCTTCGCTGTTTGGACAGTCTCTCAATCATTTTATTTGATTTATTAGCTTCATTTCCAATGATACTGTATTATATTGTGTTATTTTGCATTCTGATATCTTATTCAGTAAATTAGTTTTCCTCCTCAGACTGTTGCCACTGTTTTGTTTTTGGCCCATCTCCCTGCCCTTTCCCTTTTTCCCTTTTCCCTTTCCCAGGGAGTGGGTCTGTAGGTCCCCTCACCCCGTACATCATGGAACCGGGCTGAACCAGCCCATCAACTGTTGACATGACTATTAAGATAAAATATGGGAGGTTGGAGGAAGATGACCTCAAAAGAACTGGACACCATAGAACTGGAGACCAAAGGCACATCTGTGCTGAGGTGAATATATCTATTACTTGTATCTCTAAACTGACACTTGTGGTGTAAGTGCATTGTCTGTTTCACTTTGTTGCTCTCCCGTACAATAATAAGACAGAAGTGCAGGACCAAATTATTTGTTTGTGTAAAACGGTTATAAGCTGAAATGCACCAATTTACTACTGCAGCAGACATTACTCCCAGATAAAACAATCCCTTAGATTTTAAAACAGAGGGCTGGCTGTGACGTTTTGTCCTAGTGCATTTAGATGCATTTGGTCTAGTTCTTCGCTTTGGGTGATCTGGCCCACAGAAAGAATGAAACACTGTAAATCAGTACTCTGATATTCTCCCACTGAATTGGGAACCATGCACTTTAAACTGAATGTGAGGTTTGTTCAAGGATATATGACAGTCTATTAGCCACATCATTTAAATATTAGCATTCACAAATATTTACGAACCAAGAAAGCAAGTGTGTAATTAGTAAAGGGTATTTTAATGCTATTTACCTTTTTTTTAATTATTATTAAAAAAAAATATACAACCGAAAATCAATGCTCTCCTCTTCATTGGTTCAGTCTATAGCAAGGTATTATACAAGTTGAGTCAATTCAAATACCATACTTAAAGAAAAGAATGCAGAAGACTTCCATGCTATACAGTGACTTTCATGTTAAAATAGCTTAGTTTTTAAACTGATTTGAAGTTACATGTCATAAAGATTACTAGGATAGTGGGGAGGAGACTAACTGCATTGTGACCAGTTCCCCTGGAAGGTTTTCCAAAGAAAAGAGTAAAGTAGCTCAATAGTTAGAAGTTATCTTTTTTTTTTCCTCTAAACCAATAATTAGGAAGTACAATATTTCTAAGACAAAGAGGCTAATCTATTTTAGAAAAGATCTAATGTTTGCTGCATATTTTTCATGGTATATTTAAATTATAGTTTTAATAAAATACATCCTTAGATCAAAGCTGAAAGAAGTCATCAGTAGTAGGCCAGTGTACTCCACATTCTTTTGTTCTTCCAGATGATGAATGGTTTATGTTGTTCAGATTTCCACAATCTCATTCAGCATTGTTTTTCCTCTTCTAGTACTCATAAACAGGAGAACTGGTAGACAAAACAAGAACAAATCCTTGTGTCCAATCACGTGTTTAGACATTCATCAGCTTAATGAGTTCATGCAGTTTTATACATAAGTCTCGGAATGGTAGTGCTGATGATGAAAAGTGGGTTTTGTTTTTCTTTAAGATGACAGCATGAAATACAGCATTTCATTTATATCCCAGGCAACAGAGAAAGCAAAACCTGCCTGCTGAACACTTGAAGGACTTTTTGATCAGTAAGCTATGTCCCGGTGAGTGATTCATCCTTGAAACTCTGGTCCTTCTGATCTTAGAGCAGAGACGAAGGACTTACTAGGAAAGTTAGAAATACATTTTATTTAAACCTGGTGGAAAATGTTTGAGCTTTCAACTCTTGTAAACATCCACATAATGCCATGAAAAAGTTCATGTATATTGCATTTTTTTTCCAGTTATCTGTCTATACAAGTTTCTACTTAGATGAGGTTCCTAGAGGTAATGTAGCTCAGACACTCCGTGGTGCCCTCTCAAATTCATGGGTCCTCCTGTTCCTACCTTTTTTATTCTCTTGTAGGTGCTTCCACTTATTTGTATTCACCTGCGCATTGGCAGGCCTTTGTCGGCGCTGCTTGCGGTCTCTTTTCCAAACCTGCTCACAGAATTCATCCATTGTGTTGAGATTAGGGTGATTGATTAACTGCATGAAGTCTCTATACCAGATCTTTTGACTGGGAGTCATGCTATTGGTAGCATCCTTGGTCTTGGAGGCATCACCATCTTCTTCCTTATGGAGCAGCTCTTCCAAGTGGTCAGTATCAATTACTTCCAGGGTCACTTTGAGCAAAGTTTGCATGAAGCCATGCTCCACAGCATGACAGAAATAAATACCAGAGTCTCTCCGTTGAAGACTTCGTAGCAATAGGCCCTGTTCTGTCCGGATCATTCGATCATCCACTTTTATCTGTATCAGAAAAATATGGCAATTTCAGTAGTTATCCTTCAAATATCTGCACAGTTAACCTCTAATCGTACTAGCATCTATGCATTGCTCCTTTCAGCTTGTAAAACTTGGCTAAAAATGTCCCAAAAACTTTTGGACGATAGAAACCTCCTTTTTAGTCTGTAGTTATGGAAGGATCTAATACTTCACACTAACTATTCATGTCTTGCAAGAAAAGTACAGAGTATGAAGAATTCACTCATTTGGCCCAATTGCTACTCAATAAATTTTAATAGCAGTTCTATTAGATGGAGTTGTTATTTAGATCAGAGAAAATGGAATCCCTTAATCAGCAGACCCAGCATGTATTCATTGGACATTAATTATAGAGACCAAATTTACCATTATATTTTACATAAGCATATATGTGGGTGGGAAAGCTGGTCTCTCATTCTGTAATTCCTCACAATAGAAGCACTTATTCATGGAAAGGGATTCTGGATAAATGAAGAATTTACAAAGGCACGGTAAGGATTAAATCTCAAATGTTTAATATTCAACAACAGATTTCCAAAATACTGTATATTTCTGAATGAACTGACATCTAGGAATATAACTTCCTGTTATGAATCATTGTGGAGCTGTGGGTAGAAAATGCATAAAACTCATTAGCTGCTCTCTCCACTAATAAATTCTAGATGTTTTTCTATTTGTGCAAATAAAGCAATAAGCAAAAGTATATAATCTGTTCATGTAACTAAGAAGTTAGTACATCTTTTAAAAAATAGTTTAGTCTGTGTATATTTCCAAAAACTGTAATGTAAACAAGTTTTTGTTTCCTAGCTTGATTTTAATTCATACCAGAGTACTTTATTATCGTAAGACGTGTGTGACCTATCTTGACACTAAGATGACTCAAGAATCTGGGTAATAATGTAAGAATGCTGGTGACAAGAGAAAAAAGACAATAAAGTATCAGCTTACTGTAATGCATCAGGGATAGTCCATATTTGTGCCTCTATGAATATTGCTTTTGATAAAAAAGGTGTATAAGTTTTCATATTCTTGGTCTGACTACATTTCCCAGTTCCTCTTTCTGACTCTATATTATCTACAGTTCAGTTTTAGAGCACGTAGTGCAAAGGGAATGCTCCTGTTGGGTCACCTTTCACAAAGTCAAAGGGAATAAGTAAATTAAGAATTAGAGAAGTAGTTTGCTCTTTTGTTTGTTTGTATATTTGTTTCATCCAGAATCAGTTTTCAAGTCTTTGTAATATTTAAATTCAACATGATACTTCAGCATGGATCATCTGAGAAAGGAAACAAAAATAAATCTGAGTTATTTGAATGGAAAACTGTGTTTTTCAGGGAATATGACCAGGAATAGCGTATGAATAGTGTATGATGTAAGTCTGTAAAACCTCTTGGAGAGTTTATAAGATTCCAGAAAAACTTTTTCAATCTGAAAAATAGATAGTAATTATTCAAGGAAAGGACTGAGATTCAAGTATGTCTTCATGTAAAAGACTGGTTAAATCTCTTCATTTTTTTTCTACTATACCTCAACTTTGTGGTCATCATTTTGCTTCTGGAATTGCCAGTAGACTATGGCACGTTGAGATTTTGGACTGCACTCAAGAAAAGTGCTGCTATTCTCTACTCCATAGATAATCTTTTCCTCTAGGGTCTGACCACTTGGGTTATCTGTAAAGAAAAAAAAAAGTAAAAAATAAATTAGAATGACCAAGAAAGAGAAAAGAAATCTTAATTATCAAATGAATTTGTTTATTTACAAATTGAGATCCCTTAAGTTTTTCAAGATAAAAAACTTCAAAAGACAAACTTTTCCATATCAGCATGCTGTTGGAAAATCTTCATCGTTATCTCTATCTATGTAAGGATCCCTGGTAGCTTTTTATTTTCCTGTTTTAAACCCTAAAAGCTGCTATCATCTCCATATATGAAATTAATTTAATTATGAAATTTTCTCAAACTTCATTATTATTCATCAAGGAAGATATGTAGGACACAAAAAGATTTTTTAATAGCCAACTGTAAGCAGTGAGAAAAATTGGTCTAGTTGCAGAATGCCTGTAATGATGTCTCCTGGGCTCTGTGATTGTAATGCTATAGAGAAAAGTAATAAAACATTAGATTATTTAAAAGTACTATAATGTGTTTAGATTATATGGCATAACAGTTTGCTGAAGTTGTTAATGATCAGGAATAATGTTTTTGAGGAAACAATTTTCAATTAATCATTTCCTTTCATACTGATTTAATTTATGGAAATGTAATGAGGTTAATAAACCAGGCATTTGGGAGGGGAAAAAGGGAGTTAAACAAATTACTTCCTTTTGTAACAATGCTTCAAGATACTCATCAGCTTGCTGGAAATATCACATAGCTATAGGACTTACAGGACATTTGATTCTTCTCCAATACTGCAGACTGTAAGGCATCATATTTCAACTCCACCTTAGCTCTTTAAAACTCTGTTACGAACTTAAGTGGCAACTGTACAATTACCCTAAAGAGTAGATGGGGAGGAAGGGGTTGGTAAACTATTTTACACTGTGTTGATCCTAAGGGCTTTTCTGTCTCTATTTGTTATTCTTCCATTTTCTCATTTTTGTCCTACAGTACTGGAAATCTTTAAGCAACTTCTTTTGATACAATTTAACAGGGAAATGACGTCTAATTAAAATCCTCTCAAAGAAGTCCATTGTCAAGGTGTGTTTTCTTCCACTGTGTCTTTATCATACAGTTCATGTTTAGCAAAAATGGTCCGGAAGGTAAAAATAAAATCTTGCTCCTGATTTATGTTGATACAGTAACTGCATGTCTTTCTATAATGACTTGCAGCCTGAATAGAGGACAGGAGGAGGACAAGGGGACAGAACACTAACTCGTGCTTATACAGTTCTCAGTAAGGAACAAATGGCCTATAAATACTAAACAAAAAAGGAAAGGGTTAGCTTTCTTTCCTCTCTTGGATTGTGAACCTGTCCAGCAAGTAAATGAGGTACTACATAAACAAGCAATTGAAGTAATTTTTATGAAATTTCTCAGAAATCACACCTCGCTTAAGAATGTCAGTGCAACTTCAAACCAGGAAGATGGCAAGCAACAGAAAATGAATTAGAAAGTAAAGCATCAAGGACAGGGCAAGATAAATGGAAAGGAACATAGCTGAGTGCGAGGTAGAAGGATCTGAAATTAAGCACATGCAAATTTGTGACAGCAAAATAGAGAAACTAGAAAAATATTAAGAGATTAACTGATGTCATTAGAAGTGATAAGATTGCAAATGGAAATGATTGGGTAAGAACTCAGGTGTGTAGATTCAAGAGCGTGATCTAGGTGTCCTGCCTCTTTTGTTTCAAGTTAGGTCCTCTGATTTAGGAATAGAATCCACATGAATAGGAAGGAAGCCAAGGGTTCTCATACAGACAACAGGAAGCAACTTGATATCTAAACTGGGGTCCACAAGAAAGCACATGCAGGGCTGAAGCACATAGGACTGTCAATAGGAAATTTACTTAGCCTAGGATCCTTTCTTTGGCAAGGATCCCACTGCACATGAGCAGTAGTGTAATTTTAAGTATGTAAATGTGTTTCTTCAGAAAAACAATAGATACCTAGAATATCCTTAGTATCTAAGAAGCTAGTCATAGTGTTTGTGAAAGTTAGCTTGAAGGTGAGTGCTCTGACCATTCAAAACTTGTGGTTAGTTGACTCCAGTCCATGATGCTCCAGCCTGAAACAACACCATAAAAGTTGGCAGTAGGCCCCTTTGAATTTGTTCTCAGCTCCAGAAAATGTAGTGTGGGCAACAGCCATACAGTGAGACAGGAAAGATTTAAGAGATTCTTCAAATTCCAATTCTATGACTCAAGGGAGCAGAAGGGAGGTCCAGAAATGACTACAGAGTTTAAGTAACATTGAGCACGTGGAGTGTAAGAAAGTAAAGTAGAGAGAGGGCATAATCACAGGATCAGAGAGCAGCTTTAGGAATGAGACAGAAGCTCAAGAGAGTACGACGAAAAATGAAAGTGTGGGAAGTTTGGAAGAGCAGCTGGAAGAATTAGAAAACTATAGAAGTCACGATGTTGGTTATGAAATTCAACTCAAAATCCTGTCTGAGAGCTGTAATTTCCCAAATGAACCCAACAGCGATATCAGTTTACTACCCTGATAAATACATAATTTCTGACATAACCAGAGAAGTATGAAAAGCTAAGTACCTGTGCCAAGATTGCTTTGCAGATAAATGCACCTGACTTGAGAAAAGAAGACTCAGAGGGGAGCTGATCCACACGTACAGATATATGAGGAGTGGCAGACAAAGGAACGAGGCCAAACTGTTCTCATCAGGGTGTGGTGACAGGACAAGGGAAATGGCCACAAACTGAGGCATAGGAAGTTCTGCACAAATGTGTGTGGGAACTTCTTCACAGTAAGGGTTATGGGAGCACTGGCACAGGCTGCATAGAGAGGTGGTGGAGTCTCCTTCTCTGGAGATATTCAAGACCCGCCTGGATGCCTACCTGTGCAACCTGGCCTTGCGAGTTGCTTTGACAGGGGGGTTGGAATAGATAATCTCTAGAGGTTCCTGTCAGCCCCTACAATTCTGTGATTCAGTGACTATACAGAGAAATTGAAGGTGTTTCCTTGAGGTCCCTCAGAGATCTAAGGTTCCTCTCCATTTACAAATTGTTCCAAAAAAACTATCACCATCAATGACAACAATAACAAAAATAAAACCTAATTAATTATTGATAGCACTACTATAGCATGATTAAAATTACTTTGTTCCTTGGCTAGAACAAAGGGATCATGCTTTTACATTCAAACACAAACCTGTACAGATTAGCATGCTCAGCTTCCTCTGTTGTTGCTGTGTAATCTTTTGATATTTTTCTATTTATTATGCATTTACACAAAAGGACAATTGACAGAGCAAACTAAACCTTACTAAAGGCATTACTGTTTCAGACTCATGTCTAGGTAAATTTCTGCAATGTATTTGTACAATAAACACTAAGAGATTGTTCTTTTTTCTTATTTCTGGAGGCTCACATGGGAAATCAACTGATGGTTACTGCAGAAGAATGTGTAGAGAAGCTGGACCTTATTCTTGGCTATAGAAAATACAATTCTACATGTGATGTCCAGTAAAATAATAGTCATTACTGAGGAAAAAAAGTTAGTCTAAGTTGACAAAGTGAGTTTATGAGGCATGTAGCTATCTGTATAATGCATGGTGAACATTTCCATAGGAAAATGTCAACTAAATCTGGGAAATAATTATAGATTTAAAACTTAGAAATAACATAGAGAAATTTTAATTCTAGAATAATCTAAATAATCTAAATAATTCTAGAATAATCTAAAGTATTAATTTCTAAAGTATTCTGACAGTACATCCTTAAAGTTTAATACCTCAGTTTTTCTTTTATGTTTATTTTTTATTGTTTCTTTTGATCACTCCTTCTTCAATACACCACAAAGTGCAATCAATATTCAAGTGGTATCTTGTACTTCAATGCCTTGCTCACTTTAACAAAGATGTATTATCTCCTGTGGTCAGGTATACTATAGAAAGGCTTTTTTCTGACACTGAGTTCTCATGATATTTGTCATTAAAAAAATCCTCAGATGACCGCCTTTAGTTTGGACAGAGGATATCTTTTCATACAAATATGTTTACTAAGAGAAGACAAATAAATAAATAAATAAATAAATAAATAAATAAATAAATTTGTACCTGAAGATAAGGAACAGATCTAAGGTTATATAAAGCACAGCTAACAAGAGGAACAGAACATTAAAGAAAATAACTCAGGACCTGTGACAGTCTAGCTCCTCAGGAGTAGTTTTTATGCTGAAGACAGGAAAAAGGTGAAGGAAATGTCTAAGACAAGCTGCTTTCACAAATAAAATCCACATGGAGTACAATTTCATTTCGGGGAACTGAATATGATATCTCACCCTCAATAGCGGTATTGTCTCACCCACACTGTAAAAGTATTACTAGATATCTTGCAGCTGAAAAAGTGAACTTTCTACACCAGTCTGCACAAAAAAAAAGTCAAATTAAACTAGTTGTGCATTCTTGAGTTTTCAAAATGTGGCAGTCACATACTCATCATAGTCCATTCACACACTGTTCCAAGACCTTCTCTATGATTAGCTTGGCTTGAGCTTTATGAAGTAAAAAGAAAAGCTGAAGTAATTTTAGCTATACTCTCCAAATGACTATAAAGAAAGATTAATAAAAATATTACTGAAACATTATTGCTGACACAGAAATACAAATCTGGGCTATTAATCATAGGTGATTTTAAAAGGACTTGAAGGACATTATGTTTCTGAGGTATCTCCAGGTTCAGCCACCTCTACTTTACTCATCCCAGAAATCTGTGAGTGGATTAACTGTTATTACAGAAATAGCAGAAACATGAATAATCATTCTTTTCCACCAGAGGGAAGTGTTGCCTAAGTGTTCTCTACGCATCAGGCAAAATGGACATTTTTCATTTTCTGAGTCAATGTCTTATGAAGATCTTAGCAACTTTGGTAACAATATGAAGTTTATCAGAAAGATATTTGAGAAGGAAAGATATTATTGATATATTATGTGACAATTAAATGACCAACAAAAGCAAAAGATGTTAAAGAAAACTCATACTGAAAACACAGAGGGCAAGCCTAATGCAACAAGCATCCTGATGGTAAGGGTTGTTTATGTGGCACCTACAACAAAGGTTATTCATATTTAGCACAGGTGGTTAATTTTTGTGCTTGTTTTTCATCACATCAAACTCTATGAAGTAACATTCTTATGCTTCCTGATGTTCTAAAAGTGATGTGATTTTTTTCAGACATAATACACCTAGCTTGATAGTGTGATATTATAACACGTGAAGCAGAGAAAATAAAATGCTTAACTGAGGAAAAACAAGAATTATATTCATTATTTTCTGCTTTGGTTCATTGCAATGGCAGTAAATAAGGTAATTACGTATATCTCTATATTCACCTGTACTAAAAGTTCAAGACTTTCACCAACAAACAATTCATGCACTTCCTACTCTCCTCATGCTTAATTTGTAAACCAGATACCAATGTACTGTACTTCAGCCATACTCACAACTCACCATGATGCTGCAGGTCTGAGCAATGAGTGAGGGGATCTCCATTTCGGATGTCTTGTCGTCTAGTACGTCTGCAAATATTGAATTTGAAAACTGTTAGTGACCTTCTCAATAGCCAGCATTCATTTTTGCCAACAAATGGAATATATGTACAGTAACATGGACCACAAATCCATCTAAACAATGGTAAGAAGGAAATAATATTCCTACTATATTCTATGCATTATCATAGTTTGCAACATCAGTCTTTATACTTACAGTGAAAGTCTTCAGTAATTGGTAAATACATACCTTTTGTATGGAGTCTATGAAATTTATTTTAACTTTGTTAGTGATATTTATCAGAGAAAAATTCATAATGTCTTATAGATACAGGGACTGCTGAGGTAACAAAGCATAAACAGTACAGTTCAGCTTGCTCTAAAGGCATGAAAAATCTACTAGCTTTTCTGCAAACACAGAATACCTTAAGTACTGTGATATTATTTAGTTAAAATGAAGTACTAGAATGTCAAATTGCCGTATTTTCTACAGATTTAAAATTAAATTAAGTAGAATATCTCAGCCACTGTGACCTCGCCAAAACTCTGCTGATACATCCTTTTCTATATGTGTTGCAAATGGCATTGTCTTCAGTATAAACTGAATGAAACGCTGTCACAGGAAGAATTAGAAATGATTTTTATGTGTTTCCACTTGCTCAATCTGAAAACAAACTCATCTGCGCTAAAAATGTTGTACTTCACAGGAAGACCTTTTAAATACAATTTAATTCTGCATTAGTTGCTCTCTCTTTGTCTGCTCTTATTTTTATTTAAATAGCTGTTAAACAAAATTCGACTGAGTCACAGAAAAAGAGTACTTGAAAAGGAAAGAATAACAAGGCAAACAAAGATGTTTTTCAAGTGCAATCTTTTTCGTCTGGGAATCAGAGAAAGCCTAAGGGCTTGCAAAATTAGAGGAGAACAAAGAGGATTAAGCTGCTGAACAATGCTGTGATTTCAGATTAGGGCATCCAGCAACGGATATGCAAAAGTCAAGTAGCCTTGTAAAAAACACTGTTGGTCACTCCCTTGTGACAGCAGCCCATATTTTTTAAAAAGCCATTGTTGTACAGCACAGAGACCATCTCTTTTCTGTTCCCTCCCCAGGCTCTCCGAGCTCAGCATCAGCATGGACTGAAGGCTTTCACAGGAGCAACATCAACTGCACAGCTGAATCCTCTTGGCTGAAAGATTTTAAATCATTTCTTTTTCTACCACTGACAACAACTGAAATGTTAAAGCTGAAAATATTTGTAAGAAGTATTGCGAAAGTTTTAAAAAATGCAGGATGTGTATTGCTGATATCGTTCTGAGTAAAAACTACAAAAAAATGTTTCTAGTGAATCAGGACATATAAGAAGGAAACTTTTGTTAATTGACATATGATTCAAAAAATGCACTGATGCTAATATCAGGTATCATTTTTTTCTTACTCGTTACTAAAGAATAAAAATACACCCAAGACGTACAGAAATGTACAAGTTTTTTTACTCCATCCTTAATTTGGAAAGGCAGCATATTTATAGCATACTATTTGTAGGAAAAAGTCTGTGGAAAGACTCATATCACTGTCAGTGGAATTTGGATGTGATGTTTAGTTAGAATCACAGAAAAAATGTCACATATATCACCACTGTATCAATAAGATTTATGAAATATGAACCAGAACACCTCTGCATGACACATAGTTAAGTGGTCACACCACAGGAGCTGTGAATTGCCATTTAGACTTCTCAAATATACAAAGAAAAGTAAATTAAAATCATGGCTCATAAAGGCTCCTTAAAAAAAAAAAAAAAAAGAAAGAAAAGAAAAAAAAGCACCATTAGCAAAGCATCTGTGCAAATGCCTCAGGACTCAGTTTTCCCAATATTTCAGGAGCCTGAAATTACAGAGATTCATTATTTGGAAAATGCTAACTTTAAAGCTGTTTCCCACAATGGCACAGATACATTCAAAACTGGCTTGAGGCAGTGGGTCCAAGAGGTGTCTGGTAAACAGCAAATCCTCTACCCCAACAGCACAGACCTTTCCCTCTGCTGCTGCTGTTCCTGAGAGAAAGGGGGAAAGTTGCAGGAGACAGCTTCTTTTAAAGGCAGTGTCAGGACCCCAGCCACCTAGAACTCAGTTTTTCTTTGCAGTGACTTCAGGAACCGTAACTTCTGCACAAGTTTTTCCTACAGCTGGTTTAGACAGTAGCCCTGCCCCTTAATTCCAGTATGAAGAGGTCCCTGTCCCCTTATCTTTGATGGCAAACAAGAGCTAAGAATGATAATTAAAGTAAGTTGGAGAAAAGAATAAGGAAAGGTGAGATTTATTTTCGTTTTTTCTGTGTAAGAAAAGGAGCAACAGGATGATATGATCTGTGAGTTTTGAGATGGGCTAGGAAGAAGAGTAGGTGATAGGGCATGTGAAGAAAGCAAGAGATTCAGGGATTGAACTAGCTGGGAGAGAGATTCCTTACTAACATATTTTTCAATGGAAAAAGCAGTATTGAACAACACTGAATTCTGTCCTCCAAACTTTTGGATCACTTTGATCTCTCAGACTCCCCTTGAAGATCTTGTCTCTCTTTGCTTCCCTACTACTACTGCTATGCTCCCACCACAAATTAGAAATTAGCCTCTGCAGCTAAGAAAAGTTGTCTGCTCTGCTTTTGGAATAAGACTGGCTTCCCCTTTTTAATTCTATTCTATAGAATTTCAGAAAACTCTGATTAACTCTACTTTCTGTTGCAAAAAAAAAAAAAAAGAACCTGATGCTCATCTCATAAGCAGTTTCCTTTTGTCATGGGTAGTTGCTTAGGAGGTGCTGTAGTACAAACCTTGAAACTTTAAGTCCTTCCACCTGAAAAGCCTGAAACAAATTATTTTTCTCACACTTTGTATCACCACTGCCCAAAACAAACAAACCAAATCTGGAATTTGGAGTCCTGAAATTCCCAGTCAAGTATTTATTAACATTAATTCTAAGATAAAGGGCCCTTATGCATATAAATCCCTGTGCTCTTTGTTCATAAATATACGTTATTTGGCATATTTGCTTCAATGTTAACACATTTTCATCTGTTTTAGCCAGAAATGACAGTTTTTATTTGAAAGCATTTATCACATTCAATAACTAACAGCAGTTCAGTAACTAACTTGTTTGCTTTCATAAAAAGAATTGTAAAGAGAAAGGGAAGAAAAGAAAATATGATTTAAAATTTTCAGATCAAGCAGTAAACTTGTAAATTCTTAGTTAAGAGGTATTTTTAATTGCATTTTCTGCTTTCTCTTAACACCTGCATTGCAAAACCTCCAGTGTCAATGCAGAGTGAAACAGAAGCTGCTCTGATATGAGAGCATTTAGGCACTCATCAATACATATGAAGTACACTTTTGAATGATAATAATTTTATATATTACAAAGTACTAACCTTCCATTGTTTTTCAGATATTTTATAAATATTTTTTTCTAAGAATTTATGAAAACATTGGATTATTTAGTTGGTAAAGTAGTTATTTTCTTTCTATATCAGGTCCCCACCTCATGTAAAAGAAAAGGAAATTTTACTTCTTCCTGCTTATTACCAAATAAAAAATTACGATTCCATTTCACAAACTATGCTTTTCTGATTTTTTTTTATTTTTTATTTTTTACAATAGCTTTTAAATCCACCCCAAGAAGTAGCAGTGTTCCCTTTAAATCCACCAAGGCTTCATATTGCTTGTAGCTCCCACAATTATGTTTTCTTTGGAATAGAATGGGCTCCAGTTAACCACCCCATGAAAAATCTCCAAAGCCCTCTGGTCACATTTAGATCATCAGTTAAAACAAATAGTAAACCATGTAGACATCTGAAACTGTCCCTACCTCTTAGCAGTGGGAAAGTAACGTGAGCAAGATGAACCATCCCAGGCACAGTAAGGATCTCTTGCGAGACAGCACTCAGCACAAGCTTTTCCATAGATATCACAGCGGTGTAACGGTAGCTGTGAAACTCCAGTGGCTGAACCAATGTAGAGTTGTTGCTGTTACAAATGTAAAAAAGTAAAAATAAAATAAAACTGTTGTTGTTGTTTTTTGCTAGGAAAGCCTAAAATATAAATTAATGTTAGGTCTATTAGAAATGCAATAAAGAATCATGACTTTGATGTACACTAAATGAATAAGGATAAGATTGTCTTCTGGGTAAAAAATTAGAACAATTCTGACTTTGGTATGAAGTTCTCTGTTGTTTCTCTGAGAAAATAAAAGAGAAAAGAGAAAAATCTTTTTATTTTTTTCCGGTGTATCCAGATCCCTGCATTGGGGTAATGCTACAATAATTGACAGAAAACTATGAAGAATACATCTGTGATTTTAAATAAAAAGGATAACAACTTTAACTTCAGTTTCTTACATATGACTGAGATTTGTTTGGGTGATGGGGAAACCTAAAGGAAATTATTTCAAACAGATATGGAGATATTTCATCTTGGAAGAGTAGCTATACTTGCAAGCCTGATAATTCTGAAGAGTCATAGTAATTTCTGCAGATCCTACGCTCCAATTGAGACATGTATTTAATGAAGAAAGATGGCATACTTTATTCTGGATAAGAAATAGCGTTGACTGAAAAAACAAAAAGTATGAAGTAAAAAAGAGATGCAAACAAAATGAAGTGCAGTTTTTCATGACATTACAACAGAATAACTTGTCTCTGTCAGTTTCCTCTCTGATTTCAAATTCAGGTGGTCCATTAGGGAAGCTGGTCCCAAGAGAGACAAGAGGAAACTTGAACTACTGATCCTGTGTGAAATTCCAAAGAGAGATATTTCAGCTTAGCGCTAATTTGCAAAGAAAACAAGTATGAGTGTAGTAAGCAGAGTTCACTCTGAGATACTACACTAGGGGAAAATAAAATAAATAGATATGTAAAAAATAAATGACATAATCTTTCTTTCTTGAAAATACTGACACTTTGCTTTAAAAAGCCTAAAATTTGTTATCCAGCACCTATAGTGGTGCAACTAATACTGTTTGTTTCTTTGTTTTTATCATAGAATCACAAGGTTGGAAAGGACCTACCAGATCATCTTGTCCAACCATCCACCCATTCCTATTATTACCAGAAGCTACTAAACCATATTTTGTAGTCCTCATCCAGACACCTCTTGAACACTGCCAGGGACGGTGACGCCACCACCTCCCTGGGAAGGCCATTCCAGTGCCTGATCACTCTCTGAGAGAAGAAGTTTTTCCTTATGTCCAATCTAAATCTCCTCTGGCACAACTTGAGGCCAATTCCTCGGGTCCTGATTGTTGCATGAGAGAAGAGGCCAAATCCCTCCTCCTCACAACCTCCCTTCAGGAAGTTGTACAGTGCAATGAGGTCTCCCCTGAGCCTCCTCTTCTCCAGATCTCTAAAGTCTCCCTCTAAGCAGTCACACAGGGAAACTGGATATTTGTAGACATTTTTTCCATCTTAGGAAACATGAGGTTGATGTGAAAAATAGGCTTTTAAGAAATTTTATCAAAATTCCTCATCTCTTGCATTGTGATGCCCCAGAGGTATCAATTCCACAGAATCCTGGAATGGAAGGTGGTTAATTATCTGCTGAAAAGGATGTGCACTGGATACCAGAAGAAAGAAAACCCAAAAGTGCTCCAAAAAGGTGTTGTTTTAGTTTCTTTAAAAGACAGCAGCTTTTTTACATGTTTTTACAGACATATTAGTTATTACAGAAACATCCCATGACTTCACACAAACATCAATAGTTTCTCAAAGAAAATATGTCAAGAAAAGTACCCAAAAGAAAATGAATGTTCTGGTTAACAGAAAAGTAAGTCCTATCTAAGCAGCATCTTCCATCTATTACAATGCCTTAGCTGGGCTGTAAAACCACATTCTTCTGGGTAACAATCTCTGACCACACAGAGCTCCTCACAAAGACTTCAGTGTACATAACGGTCCCCAGCTAGAGCTGTACTGCTGACAAGTAGATGACAGGCAATGGACACGATGGGCTGATTCTGCCTAACTTTAAGCTACTTAATGAAGTTCCCAGCTTAGGGGTACATTCTGCAGTAAAAAGACCAGCAATTCAAATCTTAGGTGACCTAAATATTTCTCAAGGGATTCTTTTTCTCTTTACTGATTATTGAGGCAGCATAGGTCAAATTAAAGCTTCACTTAAGTATCTTAAATGTCCAGATGGTATTGATCTGAGTCCCACGTAATTGAGGCACTAATATATATATGTGCATGTGTGTTTATCGCAACATGTTGCAGCCAATATAAAAATGAACCTGGAGAATGTATATGGGAAAATAAAGAAGTGTGCTGTAATAGATTCCTACGTATCTCTGTGATTGATTTCATTTTGTCAAAAAACCTCGCTAATTTCTAATAAGTGCCTTTAGAATTAGAGGACTAGAAATGCATAAGGGAAAAAAAAAAAAAAAAGAGAGGAGCCAAAACAGGGTTACTTAAAGAGTCCACTCATTGTAGGTAAGTTCATAAATTTCAGTCACTGAACTATAGCCTATGTTTCAGGTGCTGCACTGCCTGCAAGCTTCTGCTCTGTTTGCTCCTCTTCTGATCTGATCATTGTTTTAGATTCCAGATGGTGATCATTACTCAGGACATAATAACATACAAATCCAGGCAGTATGAAATTTGGAAAGTAGCAATAGAATGATTTGTATCAACGGTCTGACCTTAGTTTGTCATACATAGAGAAACTGCCTTTTGGGCAAAGAGTCTCTCCCAAGAGACTTTTAATTTAATAAATCAGTTGATTATCAGATCAAACTAGAGAAAAAACAAAATGAATAAAAATAAAGTAGCTTTCTAAAAATCCTTGAAAAGACATCAGAGCTCCCGGAAACTTGAGGAGATTAATATTTTAAGCAATCCAGTGATCTCTCCACCCCACTGTGCTCACAAAAATGCAATTTTTCCCTGGAGTTAGGAGGAAGATGGAGCTGAGAATTTTCCATCTGTAGTTAACAAATTAGAAGTTAGTAAGAGATGAAAAACTTGAATGTTTAAAATGAAGAACTGAAGCAGAATTTTAAAATAAACTTTAGGGAACAGGAGGCTAAAATCCCACTAAATTTCATTTTATGTCTTGAAATGTAACTACTCGATGCAGAAGAGGAAATTGTTTAAGTGATGGAAACATTTTGGACTGGTCCTTTCCCTATGATCCCTTTGAGCAGAAACTGGGATTTATATCGAGATTCAGAACTTCATGAAAATTACTGTATAAAGAATCCTTAATTTCTTCTTAAAAGTTTCTGCAGTGTATACAGTTTAAATATGTTGTGGTGGAGAAACAAACACTTTTTCTAACTGTTAAGCAGACAAGGAAATAGTTCTATCAGCCAAGGTTCTTCTCGGTCATTCCTTTTTTTTATTTTTTTTTTTCATCTTTCCCTAAATCCAATCACTTTTTGCAGTGGAGAATCATAAACCTGAGCCTGAGAAAAATATGTGAATTTGTTCCACAACAAGTCATCTTTGACTGAAAGACAGGTCTGAATTTTTGCCCTTATCTATTTTCAATGGAAGGAAAAGCTATGGAGCCCTCCTGGACAGACAGGGCCAAGTGCAGCCAGGGTCTCACTGCAGGCCTCGCTCCCACAGAACTGTGAATTCTGTAGAATATTAGAGTGTTACAGGATGCTGTTTTCTCAAAGTTTGTGTCTACTAGTAACTATGCATAAGTAATTCAAGAAATAATGATACACGAAGTACGTACTTAAGAGAAATACGTAGCTTCAGTGAGGAAATGTAAATCTAATTCCAGTTGGTTAAAAACAGCAGACATGAGACATTTCCTTGCTGAAAATCATCCTTTCCGAAGGATCAAAATTATACTTGCATAGAGGCATGGAAGCCTTAGAGCTTTATATCATTTTAATCCTCAACTAAATTATTCTGAAGAACTTGAAGGTTTTGGTCATTAGGAAGAGGGTTCATTTGTAACATATCATTTTGAAGTGATAGCAACAGAGGTAGCTTTGAAGATCTAGTATAGTAACATAATAAAAAATAAGAAGAAACTGTGCTTTTATAGTCAGACAAAAGATCTGTTAGAGAAGAAAATAAAGTGATATTTTTGAAAGTATTCAGTAGGACATGCTGGTTTCACTGTTTATATTTTATACTCCTGCTTTCTGCACTGCATGAAATTATTGTGCTCTTTATACAAAAAGCACTCTGGTAATGAAAACAAAATAAGTAAAGTGTTTGAACTGCAAAACTACAGTATTTTGAAATCATAAATATAAAATGAAAACATGTTGCCAAATACTTATTTGATACATCGAGACAGAGCCAAAAGCTTTTCATACTGTCATTTTTAGCCTGAGGCTTGTTGATTTTTCATGAGCTTAACTTTGCCTGATTAACCTGTGTTTCACACCGTTTTTCAGATTTAGGCAATTTTAGTAGTGTATATTTGTTTTCAAAAGACTCGGGGAAAATCATAATCACTCCTGAATAACTAAACATGCTTTGAAGAAGAGATTGCACTAAACTTCATGTCCGATTATCAGACATGACTGGCTGCCTGAAGTGAATGTACTTATACTTATTTCAGGGAAGTAATCCTCCCCCTTTACTTGGTACTGGTGAAGCCCCACCTCAAGTACTGCACTCAGTTTTGGGCCCCTGAATATAGAAAGGACACTGAGGTGCAGGAGCAGGTCCAAAGAAAGGCAACACGGTTAGTGAAGGGCTTGGAGAATATGCCCTATGAGGAGACTGAAGGAACTGGGGCTGTTTAGTCAGGGGAAGAGGAGGCTTAGGGGAGATCTTATTGCTCTCTTCAAATACCTGAAATGTGACTGCAGTAAGTGGCGTTGAACTCTTCTCACTGGTGACAGATGACAGGACGAGGGAAAATGGCCTCAAGTTGTACCAAGGGAGGTTTAGGTTGGATATAAGGAAAAAATTCTTTACGGAAGGGGTTGTTAAGCACTGGAAAAAGCTCCCTGAAGAGGTGATTGAGTCACCATCCCTGAATGTTTTTGAAATCCCTTTGGATATAGTGCTCAGGAAAATGATTTAGTCGTGGGTTGTTAAGAGTTAGAGTAGTACGGTTTGGTTGCAGTTGGACTTGATGATCTTGGAGGTCTATTCCAACCTGAGAAATTTTATGATTCTATGATTCTTTTCTACACTAATAATCCAAAGTAGAGCATTTTGGTATGAAGTGAACACACATATGTATATATACACCTTGACAGGTTTGTTTTCAGATATCTCAGAATTCAGCTTTTTTTTGACCTGCCATTTTTGCTGTTTTAGCAGATAAACAATGTTTGAAAAGTGTCCCCAACAAAATGTTTTCTGTCAAATACATGAATGTATATTTTTGCAGTCATTGAAGTATCTGCAAAACTGTATGCTATGGTCAGTTCCCCAGAGTCTGTTATGTTGAAAATCATCTTCTTTTGCTTATTTTGTTTAGCTAATTAGCTTCTGGTGAGAACAGAAGCCATGCAACTCATGATTTTACCATGCTGTATTGTATAGATCTTTGCATCATGTCTCTGCCTGTTTGTAGACCACACCATTTTACAGACTGAAAAGTCTTCCTTTACTTAGTGTTTCTTCACAGGGAGTCCATTTCACACATTATTCATCCCACTGCTTATCCTGTTGTCATGGTTTTATGATTTTTTGCTATTGGTATTCCACATCATAGCATCATATAATGCACTGGGAGTCGGACAGTTAATGCTCCAGTTCTATGGATTGTCAAGGTATACCTGTGACAGAAGTACTACATACCCCAGAGAACTTTGAGTTACTTCATGTTTTTCTGTTTTCCGTTCAGAAGGAATGATTAAACTGTTAGCAAGTCACAAGATCTCTCTCTTTTTCCCCTTCTGCTTGATCCAGCAGTATGTGCTCCCAGCCATCTTGCCTTCAGAATTAGAATGACACCTTTGGATTTTTGATCACTCTCTTATTTTATTTGATTTATTAGCTTCAATTCCAATTATATTGTATTATATCTTGTTATTTTGTATTTCAATAGCATATTTAGTAAATCAGCATTGTTCATATTGCTTGTTCATATTTATCGACCTCTTTTCTGGTGGCACCTGAAGTAGTTCTGGTGATTATTTTTCTGGTGATACTTTCTTCCAATACAACCTGCATGCCTATCCAGAGCCAAGGATCTGTCACATGAACTGAATTTCTATTTACAGCACTGGAGTCAGTGGAATTTGCTACCAACAGTACAGAGAGTAGATATTAGTCCCATTAAAGCAAGATATCAAGCTTAGCTGCTGTTTTAGAAGATTCTCAGTCATAAGAAAATTCACTAATATGGATTTTTTTCTTGATCACCTCCAGATGGAAGGTTATTTTGTTTAGTTTACACTTACCAGCAAGTAACACAAAGATTTTCCTATTGGATTTACATGTTCATTCTTCTGAGAAAATACTGACGTTTACGTAAAGGGAAGGGGTGCTGCTACTGTAGCTAATGTATATCTCTACTGACTGCCAAGTTACTGTCCGGAAGACAGAAACCAATAAATATTTAAAAGTGATTTAAAGTTTGTGGATAGAGTACCTGTTTTGTGGAAATCTTCATTGCTGAAATAGCAGTGGGTTCCTAATACAGAAAAAAAAAAGAAAAGAAAAGATTTAAAATATAAAATGAGTTCCATAAATAACAGAATTTCTTCCAGAACACTAATTGTCTAATTTAGAAAAGCTGTAATTAGCAGTGGTGCATCTAAGTTATGGTGTTTCTTCTTGTTTTGGTTTTTTTTTTATTGCAGTGGTATATTTTCTACTTATAGGTGAATTAGAATATACATGTCCACATACATCTTTGATTGCTATGATGAGTGTAGATGTGTCATTTCATCTGATTCTTACAGACTTCAAAGTCACCTTTTGAAATTAAATTCTGCTCTTAAAAATAACAGCTTATTTAAAGAATGTCCCAGAAAATGTGAAAATAATAATGTATGTATCAAAACATGTAGATTGTAACACTGAAATATACAAAGTCCTTTAACCATATAAGGTTAACCATATAAGGGGGAAAAAATTTTCCTGCAAAATCTTATTTGTAAGAACAAGCCATAATCACAAGCCTAATATTGTTGACTGATCTTCACTATTCACATACAAGACAAGTTATTCATATTTGCAGGATTCAAAACAGAAATAGACAAGAGATTTTATCACTTTTCAAATACCTATCATTACTTCCCTCCTAGCTGTGTCTACTCTTAGTCACCTGTATCAATCAGATGTCAAACCAATATCTACTTGCTTACATAAGAGACGGTAACTAGTTAATACAGTATTTTTAGATCTGCTTAAAAGTATATTTGTACGTTTCAGGCCTAGCTGCTTGGATGTATTTACTCCTGAGAGAAAAAGGGACAGGATTTGGTGCTGTATGACATCAAGTCAGAATGGGTTCATGAACGGTAGATTCTGCTTGACAAACCTGATTTTGTTCTATGACAAGGTGACCTGCTTAGTGAATGAAGGTAAGGTTGTCAATGTGATCTAAGGGAACTTCAGAAAAGCCTTTGACACTGTACCCCACAGCGTCCACATGGAGAAGCTGGCTGCCCATGGTTTGGATGGGCATACACTCTGCTTGGTGAAACGCTGGATGGACGGATGGTCCCAAAGTGTTGTAGTCATTGGAGATAAATCCAGTTGACCAGCCAGTTATGAGCGGTGTCCCCCAGGTCTCAGTACTGGGACCACTCCTATTTAGTATCTTTATCAGTGATCTTGATGAGGGGATTGAGTGCACTCTCAGTAAGTTCACTGATGACACCAAACTGGGAGGCGGTTTTAATCTGCTTTAGGGTACAAATGGATGTGGATAGACTGGATCAAAAAGTCAAGGAAAACTGTATGTGTTTCAATAGGACCAAGTGTTGAGTCCTGCATTTTTATCACAACAACCTCATGTTGTTTAAAAACCATTTGGATGTGGTGTTCAGGAACATGATTTAGTGGTGGGCTGTTAAGAGTTAGGGTAGTATGGTTTTGTTGCAGTTGGACTTGATGATCTTGAAGGTCTATTCCTACCTGAGAAGTTATATGATTCTATGAAGTCAGTGCTGTATGAATATTATTTCATCTAAAAATTTACTACTGGTACATCATGCTTTTCATTATATAAATTAATCACATTCTTACTAAACTTTCACACTTGTGTAGCTTTTAACTTGCTTATCCTGAGAGAATTTGATATGGGTCAGTAGATGTTAAACATGTGAGCCTGCCTTTCCAAATAGGTTAATAGACCCTATATTAGAAAGCATCAATTAAGTGTAACTTTTGAATGAAAACTGAACTCATGGGTTTGTTTGTTCAGCTGTTCAGAGAAATACTGCACAAATACGGTTAAAAGAAGAATTTGTTATCAATGTAACAGATATGTAAGACTTCAGGTTTTGTGGAGTTATAAATGAAAAGCATTGTATTCAACCAAGTGCAGTTTAAGCAATGAAATGCATTCTTTTTGATGCACATAGACTCTTTTGCAACTAAAAAAAACTTACGTTTGTTTAAAGTATATTTAAAATCTATTGCAAATTCCCTACTGAAAGATCCATATCTTATGCACACAAATTCTGTTTATTGCACCAAAGTACGTTAACGACCTCTTTAAGGCTTAAATGTATGCCAAATGAGAAAAATGAGCTTTCAAGAAAATCAGACCATCAAAATCTTTTTGTGTTGTGAATAAATACATATATAAAGTAAAATAACAAAGCTGACTTTGCCATTATCCATAGCACTTCTGTAAAGTCTGAGTGAAATAAAACTTTCATTCCATTTATCTCCTTTCACTTTTATATTACTTTTATCTCCTTTAGCTTGGCAGTTCTACTTGATTTAGGGAAGAGACTCACACATTTTCAACAATTGCCAAATTACCTTGCATTAATGTAATGACTTTTATACGTACAAGAAAGAAAAAAAGCTGGGAGCTACAAATTACTTGTCTCATTATCTATTCATATTTTGAAAAATATGAAAAGAAGGCGGGAAGGCAGGAAGGCGGGAAGGCAGGAAGGCAGGCAGGAAGGAAGGAATGTAAGGATGGAGAGAGGAAGGAAGGCAGGAAGGAAGGAAAGCAGGAAGAAGAGGAGGGTAGGGGAGGGGAGGCAAGGGGAGGCAAGAGGAGGGGAAGGGAAAGGAAAAGGGAAGGGAAGGAAAAAAAAGGAAAAAGGAAAAAGGAAAAAGGAAAAAGGAAAAAGGAAAAAGGAAAAAGGAAAAAGGAAAAAGGAAAAAGGAAAAAGGAAAAAGGAAAAAGGAAAAGAAAAAAAAAAAATCTGCCCTCAGAATAACCCATGGATCTTGCAAACAGATACCCTTCCTTTCAGGACTCAAAACAATGTTTGTTGTATAAGGTTGGTACTAGGAAAGGCCATACAATGTGAAGAGAGAGAGAGAGAGAGAAAAAAAAAGATTATTGGAGAAAAAAATACATATATAGATATGCTCTTTTTTGGTATATTGTATCCATTCAGATGCCAAAGATAAAGTGAAGTGATGGCAACTGAGTATAATAGGGACATAGTGGCTGCTTCTGAGTACGATCCTTGACAGAACATCTACAGTGACACCTCATGATGTGGAGCTCACCCACCATGCACGTCATCCTCATGCTTGCCAGAACAACTTGGTGTTCCTGGCCAGGTATCAGCCCACTAAAGCCTCGGGCATGTTAAAAAGTGACATAAAACAGCACTGACTGAAACAATAATGCAGGGAATGTAAATGATTTGTTGTTGTGTACAAAACACAAGACATTCCTGGGATCTGTCTGAAAAGTGTTTGAAAGGTTTACTTGGCCTCAACTTGCAGGAGTGCCTGCATAATGCCATATTTTTACGTAGCTCAGACAAGAAAGCTGGAAGAGATTAATTTTTATGAAAAAGTGTTAACAATTAGGGAGTGTTATTGGTGTCTTTTGTGAAACTCTGAAAATAAGGCTCTCAATTGCCTTTGAAAATACGAACACTGTTTCTGAGATTATTAAACATAACAAAATTGTGAGGATCAACCTTTTCCCTGAGGCATTTTCCTAGAGTTATGTTATGTGGGCAATCTAAATTGAGCTTTTATGTATCTATACTATACGTCTATTGTGAATCTCTGTGGAAGAAAAGAGACAGCCATTATAGCCAAACTTGTACATACAACTATAGCATGTAACATCTCTAAGATTCATAGATACTTATTTGTTTCAACCACAAAGCAAGAGCTTGGAATACCATTTTTTTATCATTAACCTTCAGTTAGCACTGAAAAGTTTCAGGGTTTATTTTGACTAGTGTCTGTGTATGTAAGTGACAAGCTAATTAGAAGGTTATGCTAGGTTATTCCTTGGCTAGACTGCAAAAAGTTTGGTTTGCAGCTGTCCACAGAGAAATCTACAACCCGATGTTTGAAATTTAGTTGCACTTACCCGAAAGACAGTCATTTCTTCCAACAAGACTTCTTCTAATTCATGCCAAGTCTCCTTAGGAATTGAAACCACCTTAAGAACTGTTCCAATATCTTGAAAAGGAAGAAAAAAAAAAAGTGATTTTAGATGCTTAAGAAGTGTACTTCTGCTTCAGACCAGTTAGAAGCTCTTGTATGTAATCATATCAAATATAAAGATTGTGAAGCCCCATACCACAGCACACTTGTTTTCACATGCCAACTCCTTTTTAAAATAGTCTGGAAACAGACTGTATTCCAGTAGAGCATTTGATTGAAATTTTTTAGATATCAAAACTCACAAGAAGACAAATACCTTTCTAGCAGGACCAAAATGGGCAGGACTAAAATACTATTTAAATAGCAGTATAAAATGACAGATGTTTCAGTCATATAATTGAGGAAGGAAATGCACTAAATTTACCCAGCGATGCTTTATTGTCCATTTTGAAGTACGATGTTTGTCATTCCTAAAATGCATGTGAAGATGCTGTCAAAAGGTTTAGTATGTATATAAAAACATCTGGACAAATGTTGTTAGACAGATGAAGCTGTTAGATCTCTTAAGTACATGCAATCTTCCCTGTGTCAAACAAAATACCTAAGATGTATAAGCCCCTTAAGGCATCTATATATCTCTGAGACTTAGATACTAGTCTTCACTGAGCAGTAAAAAGTATTGCAACTTGTATCTTCAACATCAGAAATAGGTGTATGCCAGCTGTTTCACACTATAACCATTTACATTCTTGTGGATTTTGCAATTGCCTTTAACATGAACAAGACTTGAAATTCCAGTGCTACAGCCTCTGGTTGAAATTGTTTGCAACTTAGGGCCATCTCTGTTTTACTGCTACTGCATCTGTGATTTATTTATTTATTTATTTATTTTTAACAGAATCTGCAGTGGGAAAAAAAGAAAAGGCTCACTTCTGGATTGGTACACATCACTGCAGATTCACTGAACCATAAACAGCACTGGATGTGACTTTTCTTTATGTGTAGTATTATGTAAATATAGGAATAATTTCTATGGATGTTTCATAATATGTATTCTAGGAAAATATAAAGCATTTTAAAACGGATAAAATACTTGAAATTGTGAAGATCATTATTGTCACATGAAAAAAGCATTGAAAAACAAAAGCACGAAGCCAAAGCATATTTTATACATATATGTGGACATGTTGGAGCTTCTGATAAAAAAAAGAATGACAATTCATTGTTTCTAAAATGAAAAATACTGGTAAAATTGAAGTAGATTAAATAGCATGAAAATGTTTTTGTTTCTTTTTTAATTTTTTTTTTTATTTTTTTAATATGTTGGGCATCTTAAAAGTCATGATTTCATAAAAAAGTTCTGGTATTTCAGCTTTACAGGAAATTTTTGTATTTTCAGAATTATTTTTTTTCCACAAATTATCTCCATCTCTGTTTTCATTCATTCAATGAATCAATTCACTCAAATTCATAGGTTTTGTTTTAAAAGGAAAAAATAAATAAACAGTTCTTTCTAAAAAAGAAAAAAAAAACAACAACACTTTTTTATTTAGGCAGCTGAATGTACAAATTAAGCTAGTAAGAGATACTTGATAAGTCATTTTGGAAGTGGTTTTCATTATGGTTACAGCCACAAATTGAATACATTTAATTTAAGAAACAGTGAGAACACTACAGAGCAAATGCAACATGAACATCAAAACCAGAATGTTAAAGCAACATTTCTACTACAGATTGATGTAGAACAGATAATTTAATGCTAGTTACATTTGTAATATAATAGATGCATTCATTTCCTTAATTATCTTGATAATTTGATGGCTGCAATTTTGAGGAAGATATATTGTATGAGTAAAAGAGAGAACTGTGCTTTAATACATATAACACTGTAGTAATTTATCACAGCTGTATGCTGTTGGGTTATGAGTGTCTTCAGTCACAATCCTTTAAATTCCATATTCCAGAAATATAGGTGCATTTTTAAAGAAATAGCACACCTGAAGCTGTGGACTCGAGTGGGGCACTACGTAGACATGAGATGTTGTTTCATAAAAGGAGTCTATTTTTTTAAGTGGATTCTGCAACAGTTACAGGCACTTAATGCTAGAGAAAGCCTCTAAGGTTGAAGATAATCTCTACAGCAACTCTAGTCAGGCCACAGGTACCAAAGTGGAGCTTTATCTCAGTTCCTGATCAAGTTTTACAGAGTAGTGTTTCAAACAATTCTACACAAATGGAATCAGGCTTCTCCTTTAGGATCAATAGGCTCTGCTGAGTAAGATAAGATTACTGTTATTAATTTGCTTTACTGACAGATATATCTTGACTGTGCCAAATGATCCCACACATCAGACACTCAGGATATGCACTAAGAGCATATCTTAAATCCTGTTTTTTTTGTGATATAATTTCAAACATTCCGATATGATTTTATTTCCTTTGTGAAACATGGGTACAATCACGGTGGGAAAGAAACTGCTTGGTTGGAGACTTCACCCACAGGAAAGGAAAATGTAACCACACTGGATGGCTATTAATTATGTTACGTTCAATTATCATCAGTTGTTCAATGAAAAGAAAAGCAAAATAAAAGTATCTCCTCAACATGCTGAAGTTCAGCAGCATGTGGGAATAATGTAGATTGCTGCCAGAGCACTGGGAAAATACAAATAAGTGTATATATCTAATCTGATGGGACAGACCTGCATAGAAAAATCCAGCCATATCCATATGTTTTTGCCATAGGTTCAGCTCAACAAATATGAAACTGCTCTGCGACTAGGGTCCCTGATCTGTTCCCTAGCTTGTTTTTTGCTTGGGAAAGATGTAACATGCACTGATTGTGTATCTGTTTTTGGTTTTTCTTTGAGCAGCCTGTTAAGTTCAGCTCAGGGCAACTGATAAGACAGGGCCTCAGTTCTGCCTCTTTCATTTTGCCCTTGAATGAAAG
Source organism: Callipepla californica brunnescens (assembly GCA_023055505.1). Classification (NCBI taxonomy): domain Eukaryota; kingdom Metazoa; phylum Chordata; class Aves; order Galliformes; family Odontophoridae; genus Callipepla; species Callipepla californica. Next base: position 7,188,708 of record JALIRH010000001.1, read on the forward strand.
ATGCCCCATCCTTACTAAATCTGAAAATTGCAATAGGGTCAATTTGCTCAGAAAATCTTTTGTAACTCAGCTCTAAGCAAGAGTGCTTTAATAGCTATTCTTGTCCTATGAGAGTGATGCCTGCTTCCTGCAGAAAAAAAGAACAATTTTGATGGACAAAGATGGTACTTCAAGGAGTAATAATACTTTACTTAGAAAGCTTTGTATTTGGTGCTGAAATCTCTTTTGGAAAGTGCAAGTAATCACCTTTCAATATTTTTTAGAATTCTTCAATACAAATAGCAGCAGTGTTGAACGGGATCCAGAAGACTCATCACACATCTGAATACTGGTAGTTGAGAGAACTAAGTGCCTAAATATCACATTCAAAGTTAAGTTCTTGATGTTGATGCTTCTTTAAGGACAGACCTTCCCTTGCTGATTTAGATAAGAACCGCCATACATAACTGTCTAAAAGTTGTCTCAGGTTTAAGTATTCCTTCGCTGTCTGAAAACAGACAGGAACTTCTGAATAACTGCTTGTCTTAGTCTAATAGAGGTCTCGGAAAAGGTACAATGAACCTTTCACTGCAAGTACTTATCTCTCACATGCAGAAACCAAGGCATCTTTCTTAGACTGAATGCCAATTCTCTGTGAGATAAATGCCACTTCTTGTGCTCAAGATGCAGACAGAAATCAGCTCCTTATGTTTGTTCAGTGTCTTAGCCTTGATGCTGAAGGGCTTGTTTCCTCATGCCACAGCCAAGGGGAGTATTGCCATTAATATTTCTGTGGCCTGAATCATTTCATAGGAGACTTGTTGAAAGGCAGGACACACTGCCAATTGTAGATTGCATTAAACCATTTAGTGTGTGATGGAAAAATATAAGAGTTGTGTAAAATCACATGAAAATACTTTTCACTGTTTTTTGCAAGAACATATTGTAACACTGGTACCTAATAACTCAGTTCTCAGCACTAAAGAGCTGAAGTTCTTTCTGCAGAGCTGCACTTCCTGCAATATATATTCTGAATCACTACACATGCAGTGTGTTTAGTACACAAAGCTTCATCAGATCTCAGTTTTCTCATAATGTATTTCAGACATCAACATGAAAGAGACCTGGAGATTTACTGCTTTGGAAATCTGACCCCAGGTCTAGAGTACTAGGACTGTATGTAAGTCAGAAATTGGATTGTTATAAGACAGAGAGCCAGACAGATATTTTTTAGCTGAAAAGAAACAGTTGCTTTGAGGATTGTTTTGTTTTGAATTCATGATGTTAATGTCTAATTATTAGCAATCATATTCAATAAAAGTTTCAGTTATGTTGAATAGAAGTATTTCAAACATTAGCCAATTAATGGAAAATTTTTACAGGTGGAGAAGCAGAGCCACAAGCATGAATCAGCAAAGGTCTTTGGAAGCCACTGAAATTAAGCAAGTGAATACCCGCTAATTCCTGACCACTGTTATTTCTCATTATTACTTTTCTGGGAAAATTGTATTCTCTGAGTAAATATTTCTACTTTTGACAAAGTGCCCAAGCTGTATCATTCTACAAAGCTTTGGAAACGATATGTTTCTATTTAAAAAACAGATCTTACTAAAACATTTTTTATGTGCCAGATATCTGCATTTTAGGTAAAATGATGTACTCTGCTGGCTAAAGAAGAGGGCATCCAAAAGCAATAGCTAAAATACTTTAACAGCACACAAGTCTTTTTTATTACTTGGAATCTTGTCTCATTCATGTTAATGTTTCTTATGATGTGCTTCAAAATGGGTACCTCAAAAACTCCATTTTAATACTAAATTATAATTAATAAGGCAAAATATTTCCCAGTAACAGTAGTTGGAAAGAGTGGTTTGATCTTACTCCAGCTGGCAATGCTCCTAAAGAATTAAACTACTCAGGCCGCAGTCTGAACCTGTAACAAATGCATTTAACAAAGGCCTCCCCACACACAGCTTTGAGTCTCGCCCCAGATTTTCATGGGTAAACACAGGAACATAATCCAGCATTTTGTTTTTCAGAATACGAAATTATATCTGATCTATGCCTTTGTAAGGCCAGGGGGAACACCCAGAATAGTTCCAAAACTTCTCACCTGTACCAATGAACATAACATCGTACTGACCATCTTCTGCATCTACTCGATCTACTACTATCTGTGTGAATTGGTAATCTACATCTGTTTTGATCATGATTGGACGGTTGTTGATGGGGAACACTGGGTTATACATTGCTGGATGACTTCTTGCAAATGTTATAACTTCATCAGGAAGGTCCTTGGTGGAGTCAAAGCCGCCAAATGTTTTACTGGGACACTGAAAGTAAAATGGAAATATTTTTCAATTTTAAACAGAAGAATAGGAAGATATTTAAATCCATTTCATCACAATCATTCCAACCTTTTCATTTTATAAATAAAGATGACAAGGGATCTAATTGTCTCTTGACAGCAAGAGTTTGACACATAAGGTCTGTGATTATTTTTTTCTTTTTGAATTTAAAACAGTATAGTTAACTGAATGTAAAAGAACCTTACATATCCTTTACTTTTCCACTATCAAGTGTAAACAGACTTTTACTCATTTACTGATTGGTATTAATCTTTAATTGGCAAAAGGAACAAATTCTAAATTTTCTAAAATTGTTCAGTCTAAAACACGCAATTTCAGCATTTGGTTTTCTATGCTACAGATAACTAATAATTTTTGTCACTATTTAGATTCAAAGCATTCTCTTATGAAGTTGATGGAAATCATTTCCTCTTTTAGAAATCACGCTCTCAAATGCCAAACTTTAAATTCCTGTTTGTCTCAGCAAGTTTGTGTAATCCATGTAGTCCCGATAGAATGGATTCTGTTCCTCTCTACAGATATTCTTATTAGTGCAGTTAGCAAAGGGTTTGACCAATCTGACTAAATGTGACATCTGAAGTATATGTATCTATAAACAAGCTATGCATACTGAGTTCTATTTATCGTAAATGGAGAAAATAGGCACAATTTATCCCTACCTTGTTTACCCATGGTAATACTTGAGGATGGTGGCTGATCACCACCATCCATCCCTGTATCTTCTGTAAAATTTGTAAGTATTTAAGTTCAGATAGAAGTTACTTTAAAGTAACCATTTAATAATGTGTTAATATTGCAGAAAGGATGAAGAAAATGAGCCACAATTATATTAAATCACTAATTCAAAGATACCCAGCAAAGAACTTCCTGTCCCCTACTGCTAATTTTTCTACAGGTTCATATTTAAGATATATAAGACTCTGAAACCCCATTGAAAATGATTACACTCAGTGCACATGCACTTGAAATACAAACAGTTGCTCTTGGTTGTTTAATACGTACATATAGGATACCTTCCAATTAAACTAAAAACCTATATAACAACAATTATTAAACCAGATGCAGAAACCAGACCTTTCAGGACCTCACCACGATAAATCAATTGTCTTTACTCTCACCTTGATCCAAATTATTAATAATTAATCAGGAATTAAATTAAAAAATCAATGTTGTCAAAAAGAGTAGTTGTTATGCTCAGCAAAGCCATGCTTCAAGCATGAAAATGTAAATTGCCCTTTTCTGGCATCTTTATTAGAAAGCAAATTGAAGCACTTTATTCCATTATATGGTATGAAAAGAACACAGAATATTTGATTAACACATATGGAACAGATTAAGCAAAAAGTAGGTTAGTTATCTATTTTATTTCATCAACACTTAACAGCTTTTTTATTATAATTACATGTTCTTCCTTTCTGCTAAATTATTTCTGAAATAAAATTAGATATGATTTTTTACAATCCTTAGCCAAACAGTTGCCTGTCTGAAAAATTAAGTTTCAAATTCCACACCTCAGTTCTAAGTTTGCTTTACAACTTGATTGATATTCTAAATGCAATTCAGTGCTAATTACTCAGCTTAATTAGATAATGATTAATTGGATAATATATTGAAAGTGCTCTAAGGATAAAAATCACTACATGAGAACTAAGTATTGTTAAGTGCAGCTGGGAGAACAGTGAAAAAATCAGTAAATGAATATTCATTTCAATTTTAAATAAATACAGTTCAGCTGTGTTTCAATTCATTGAATATTTACTTTCTGGCCCACTTTCTAACAAAGGATTTCACCACCAGCAATCTTGACCAACGTATATTTTATGCAGAAAAATCATATAAACCTCACATTAATGTCTGGGGGAGAGACAGATTATTGCTTCAATTCTCTGCTTTTATTTGAATAAGTAAAAAATCCTCTGTGTCTTTATATCTAAATTACATCACCAAGTCGCACATTAATCCCATCACACATAAAGAAACTGGATGAAATGAAAAAAATCTATTTGCTGTAATCCTGCCTTTGGCAATAGAGTGAAATGAACACAATCAAGAGGTGATTTAGCCTCTTCACAGTCCAAATTGCTTGCAGAGGAATCTCACCCCACACAACATCTGAAGAGGAAAGTCATGTCTTATTTACTTTAGAATCATGGAATGGTTTCAACTGAAAGGGGCCTTAGAGATCATCTTGTTCCAGACTTCCTGCCATAGGCAGTGACAACTCTCACCAGACCAGAATGCTCAGAGACGCATCCAGGTTGGATGTGGACCTTGAAAGCTTCCAGGGAGGGGGAACCCACAGTTTACTTAAGTAAACTTTAAGTCAGAAAACCAGAAGAGACAGAAAAGACCTTATCTCTGATGCAAATGACTTCTTTTTGATATCAGAGGATCTAACTAAAATAATTTATGAATGTGAAACTTCTGATAAAGTTTTGAGAAATGAGCTTGATCTCGGAATCAACTGAACTCTTGTATTTAGTAACTGTGTCCAGCTTCTGGCTTCCAATACATTATGTCAGGCATTTTGATAAGCTAGAAAAGGTTGAATAGGTTATACCCTAACTGACTTACTAAAAAAATCAAGAGCCTAAAGAAAAAGGTGCATCTTGGTAGGAACCAAAAGAGTTTTGAAGATATCATTATGGTACCATTTTGGCACCATAAAGTGGAGAAAATTTGAGCTTTGTATTTGAATTCACATAAAAATAATACGAATTGATGAGATGATTTGGTATATATAAAAATCCTCCCACCTCTACCAAATAATAGCATAAGATTAAATAGATAGATAACATTCTGTAGAATTTAAAGGAAGAATCCTGGCAACTTCTTTGTTAAATATGAAGCTGATTGCAGAATTGTTTACAAAGTTTCCTGACTTTTCAAAGGAACCTTTAATTTTCTTTTTATTTACACCTAGCAGGCATGTCAGTAGATGCTCAGGAAGTTTATTGGCACCTCACCTATGAAATTCCTCAGATAATTCATCACAGTTTAACTAAAGTGAGATCTGTAGCTGAAACACTGTAAGAAGCTCAGGTATTGTTCTTCCCTCTCCTTCACCTTTTTCTTGGAAAACAAAGCTGAAAATCTGATATTTAAAGGGACTTCAAAAATCTTTCTTCTCTATTCTCAACAGATCTTCAAAGCCATCAAAAGTAAATTGAATTTTATCAATTTTGGGAAACAAAAACAAACAAACAAACAAATAAACAAAAACTCTGTTCAATCAGAGACATCTCTTGTTTTAAGGTTCAGTTTTGCCCTACTAATACAAGGGAATTATTTCAGTAACTACAAGAAAAAAAAAAGTCTTCTTCAGAATGCTAGACAACAGGATTATAATCACTGACAGTGGATTAGTAGGAACTGGTGGTCTCAGCCATTCTTTTATTAGCATCATTTACAGTATTACTCCAGCAGTACATGAGGTGACTGCAGGACTGTGTAGAACTCAGGCATAACATTTATCTTTAGGTAAGAAAATTGTTTATAAGGTAATCTCAATATATCTACATGCTGTTGGTAAATCCAAGTATAGATAAGTTACACTGAAATTGTAAAGGTGAAATCCATTCAAATAGTAAAACCTCACTTATTCTGCAGAGCTCATCTTTTAACTCTGGAAAGAATTAGTAACCATCTAGAAGAAGGAATGAGGAGTGCTAGGCAATCTGGTTGTCAGAGATCCACTATTTTATTTTACTTGGGAAGTGATTTTCATTAGTTCAAGTGCATGTATTGTCTAAATGTTGGAAATCAGTTGAAGGATCAGGTTTGAAATAACAATTTTTAAACATACCAGAGAAAAATAGAAGGTAGATTATTTAAACAAACAAACAAACAAACAACAACAAAAAAAAACCCAAACAGACAAAAAATCGAAGCTATTCCTGGATTGTTTTCTGCCAGAAGAGAATGTTAGAACAGTTTTTAAGAAATTTTACAAATATATTATTTTTTATTTCTACTTATACTTTCACGTATGTTATACTTTAGCAATAGTATTTCAGAACTTAAATAGATCAAACTGATTGATAGCAGCTAAGTGGCTATCCCAATGTATCCCAGCATATACAATTAATGTTTTCCTCATAAATGCCCTATCTGTGTTTATTAGTGGCAACAGAGGCAGTGAAATACTTCTAGAACGTGATTACATCAGTTTGGATTTGTAAATTTGTAAGCCTTATATACACTGATATTTCAGTCATAAAGTATAAATAGAAGCATGCAGCACATGAAATAAGAAGAAATTTCAGTGGAAGTTATGAAATTTTTGTTGCCTCCCTAACATCCATTTCAGAAATATGTCTTAGTCTTCCAGCCGGAATGTTGAGAACAACTTAATATTTCTTAATTGCCAGGAGGATGCTCTGTTTTCTGTTCAATCTCACCAAGAATGGTTCAGCCAGTATTTGAAACAAGTACAAATTCCAAGGACAGAGTAATTTATTACACATTTGACTTTCAGCAAATTTCTGCAGCTATTGCTTAAGCTTATGTTGAAATTAATACAAAAGCCAAGACGAAAACCCAAATGAAACTAGACTACAGATATTGTGGGTTCCTAATTTACAAAAAATAAAAATTAAAATTAAAAAAAAAAAAAACAAACAATAAATTTTGGACCTAGAGGAATGGTTAACTTTCCCTTCTGCCATTCTGTGTCATAGTCTTCTTCAGTTTTTGCCTTCAGTTTTTACCCCTTTCTCAAGGGGTATGTAACGTGTGAAAATATTTTATATAGTTTTCTATTTTCAGATTGCTAGATTTCTTAGGGTACTTACAGTTCCTGGCCGTGGATATGGAACTCGCCCTTGATAGGGAACCCACTGGTAGTTTGGACCATCTCGGTGGGCATAAGGGCCAAGAAATACCCTTCTCACATCAGTCATGCTGTACATACATACTGCTGATCCCTTGAAGATATTACTAAAAATAAGGGGAGAAGAAATCATATCAGATACTTTAAATTATCAGTTAGATTAATCAATGGGTAAGCTATGAGGTAGTAGCTCATTGCTTGCTAATCAGCAGGTGCTGATTATCAAAATTCCAATTTGCTCTTGGAACTATTTTAACTCAACTCTTGTGAAAGTTCAGCATAACCAATCAGACACTATGCTAAGGAGATGGCTGCTTTTCCACTACTTAAAAACATGCTGTTCCCAGAAGTCCAAGCCCTCAAAGAGTGTGGCTGTTTAAATAGCATTGTTCTGTTGTTCCCTAAAATTCACACTTTTCAAGATATTTTTTTAAGCAGTTGCTTTCATCATTTGGGCAGAACACACCCAAACTTCAGTGTTGTTTCTTACCCTGAGATTTCTTACAGGAGACAGCAAGTACTTGTAAATCTCACTTTTCTACACCAGGTTATCGCTAGCAACATGTTTCTGTTTAGAGACTAAAACTTTTGTCCTTCACAGATAAGTGTGGCAATACTATGTGCTCCCAATACTGCAAACCATCCCCAGGCTAAAATAAATGAAATTTTGTTCCTGATGAGAGCACAGTGAAACCAAAACATTCAAGTCACAGTTTACATGTGATTCAATAACAGAACTTTTGCAAGATTTTTAAACTGTTCATATTTAAACATTTCTTCCTAATACCTCCCCAAGTATCAGTTTCTCACACCACCGATTTTGTATGTTACTCCTCTCCTAAACAATCTTACTGATGCTTATATTACTTTACCAAGTCTGTGTGGCTACAAATCACAGAATCACAGGATCATAAGGGTTGGAAGGGACCTCTGATGATCAAGTCCAACCCCTCTGCGAAAGTAAGCTCCTTTCAGTAGGTTATACAGGGAAGTTCTGAATATCTCCAAAGGAGACTCCACAACCTCTCTGGGCAGCTTGTTCCGGAGCTCTTTAACCCTCTAAGTAAAGAAGTTTTTCCTCATGTTCATGTGGTATTTCCTTCACTCTACATCTAGAGGTGTTTATAAGCATTACTCCCTCAGTCTTCACCAGACTGTACAGCCCCAGATTTCCCAGCCTTTCTTCACAAGGGAGACTCTCCAGGCCCCTAATCAACTTTGTAGCTCTCTTCCGGACTCTGTCTAGAAGTCCCCTATCTTTCTTGAACTGAGAAACCCAGTTCTGATCTCCACTATTAAAAGGCAAGGGGACAGAAAGAACAGCCCGAGAAACTTGTAGTCTACATGTTACTTGCTTTAGAGAAATGATGTACATTATCCACAAGAAAATAAACCTAACACATTATTTCTTACTGCCACTGACATCTCAGTTCAAAGGTTAAGAAATTTTTGTGTTCCTTAAAAATATTTTAAACAAAGGGACCTCTTTAAAAGAAGGAGCCATCCATGTTTCTATGCAAGTAAAATAATACATTCTGTACCTGGAAGTTGTAAACACTCCATACACTATAGGATTTTTAGGGTCTTTCGAGTTCATTAGGAATACATCCTCTGTAACAATAACAGGAGATGGAAAAGAAAAATGAGTGAAATCCTGTATGGACAATGCCAGAAAATGTTTTTATATTCAAAGCCATTTCTGACACTTACGTAATTCATCGAAGTGTGTGTCAATACCGTTGGGTCCTGGAACAGAACAAATCAGACGTGCTTTGAGGAAAGTTGTCCATTTGTTCACAAGGCTCCTGTGTCCACCGAAGTCATTCTAATAACAAACATATTTTGCATTAATATATTGTAATAATCTTTGTGTGAAGAATGATTAGAATGCAGAGAAAATATATAAAATAATTGCAAGATCCTACCTATAGAAAACAGAGGAAATAATTCAGAATTTACATATAACAGCATTATAATGTTGCCAATGACATTAATTCTAAATTCATTTATTTTACAATGTATTGCTATTTAATTCATAGTATCACTTCATAGTTCCCATTATTAAAAAAAAATAAATGTTGTATGTATGTTGTATATTTAGCAATGGAAAAATACAGGCAACTCCAAGGCTGTCATGTTTTGATAAATACTGTGGGGTTTTGTATTCTCAAGTTAAACAAAAGTAGAAATATTACTTGCACGTGAACAAAATAGGTCCCAGCATGGTGAGACCAGTTGCATAGCTACAAAACTTCTGAGTATAGGCACATCAAGGACCTCATAATTATGGAGGAAATGCTTTTCGTGCAGCTATTTCTGGACTTGAGGGATAAACTGAAATTGTGCCTATGGATTAGCATTCTACATTCCAAAGCTACAACATTTATGAGTATCATCTAACTTGTAGAAAGCTTTTTTAAAGTCTATCAGAAAATATTTGGACATTTATCAGTGTGGATGGATGATTCAATGTGCAGTCATTAAGAGTCTTCTGGATTGTTGCCCATTTCTACAGCTAAGTTAAACAGTTATTATGCTAAATCTTCCTTTACTTCTGTTTAAAGAGTTTTTATTAATATGGAAATGGAGAAGTATTAATATTTATTTAAAATTAAATTCTTCAAATGTTGTTGGTGAATCTAGAGTTATTTCTTTTCCTGTAAAAGATTTTATCTTAGGCAGAAACATTCTAAATCCCAGAAGATGAGCATGATTTAAAAAAAACAAAAAAAACCAACACTTAGTGACTATCAGTCCAGATGATCTCTGCCTCATTGTAGTGTTATGGATAACACTGAATAGTTTACAGTAAAAAAAATGGAAGTTACCAAAACCATTCTCAGAGTGTCCTGTCACACAAAGAAGTCATCACTTTACCTTACAGATCTGCCCTATTCTGGCATGAGTGGCTTTTCCAGTGTGCTCTCCGTCAATTGCATTTTCACGGAAGAAGAAATAGATTTTGTCATCTTCTGGATTATCACTTTCAGGTATCAGGTGAGCACTAATAAATCTGGGATCTGAAAGGCAGTGTCATTATGCATGTTACTGTTCCATGAATTAAATCATGTCTTCTTTACACAAACTGTATGACTTTACTTCCCAAGAATCAATCTTTGCATCAAATAACAAGTACATCTGAATAAAGTACACAATTACCTTTAAGTGGTAAGCAGTATTTATATTCCTCTTACCTCTAAAACATGAAAAAATTTGCTACAGACATTTAATGAGCAGACCTTAACTTTATCATTACAGTAATTACACATTTTTGGAATCTCTTTATAAGCTTTTGATCAATAACCTAAAACAAGAGCAATATTGAGACAGCTGTGACGTTCCTAACTTAAATAATAATGAAGTACATATAAAAAAATTTATATCAAGAAAAGCATTAATGTCTTAATGTTCTACAATTGAGATTAAAGTACAACAACAAATGAAAATACTTAAGATATAGACACTAATCAGTCATTTAAAAGGGAAAAGACAGCAGTTTGGGGAAAAAAGTTATTAGAACTCATACAAGTAAATTCATACCAGTGTTGAGTCTGTATTTTACAGAGATACTTCAGCTGGTATCTTTCACTATATTTGGAAAAAAGAAGGCATATCCAACATCCAACAGATTTACCCATCTGTTTTATAACCACTTTACATCATGCTGGGATAATTAACTATGAACTATATTTAAATACTCAGAGAATCCTGTTTCTCTGTGAAATGATAAGCTATTTTAGCATCATGCATTAACATCTTTTTGTATTTTCAGTGTATGTTTATTGCCATATAATCACGGAATTAATGAACTTTACTTTGTTTTGCCAGTTTTCACTATTAGTCCTATGAACCTCATTGCCTTAATAAGGATGGTAGTGTTTGTAAAACAACATATTTTATATATTTATTTATGTGAATGTGCGTGCTTAGCTGTGCCCATTATATGAGCACAAACTGTGTCGGAGTTTTCCTTTCATATATTCATATAATTCCCACACTGGAAATACCTTGAGTGTTCAAGATGTGAGTGAGTTGAATTTTTACACAGAGCTTTAGCCATGCTCTCTGTTGAATTACCTGTTATACCCAGAGAAGCTGACCCATCCCTGGAAGTGCTCAAGGCCAGGTTGGATGGGGCTCTGGACTACCTGTCTAGTGGTCGGGAACCCTGTTCATAGCAGGGGGCTGGAACTAGGCGATCTTTGAGGCCTCTTCCAACTCAGGCCATTCTACAATTCTACAATACTTTTTTATTAATTCCTAAAATTCAATATAGATCTGCCTTCTTCTAAACAATAAGTTGAAATTTTCATGGAACTCCATGTGCCATACCCCTAGAATTTCACTGTTCATTGGTAATGCTCAGTTTACAACTGATCATTTTAAATGTGAAGATAGGTATGTTTTCATCATAGTTTCACTCATGGTTTTTCACTACATCATTCATCAAGAATAATTTAATTTGTCATTTGATTGCTTAGCTACCCAGTTGCATAAGATCCTTTTGTAATTTGTCACAGACTTCCTTTGTCTCACTGTACTGAATAACTTAGTATCGTGTGAAAACTTTCTCATCTGGCTGTTCGACCCCTTTTTCAGGTTATTAATGAACCTGTTCATCAACGGAGGCCACAGAGCAGACCTCTGTGGAATTGCATCTATTGCCTATTTTCTATTAAAATAAAAATATTTTGGGGCAAATAAAAGCAACAGAAATATGTGATCAGCTTAGTTTCTGCACCCCACAAGCAGGAACTCAAGCTACTAGATTTCCTATATTTATTTTAAGCATTTTTGTGGCTTTCAATTTACAGTGACACAAGGCTTAAGATTAATTATATCTAGATAATATTGTAACATGGTTAATATCATGGCTATTTTTCATATGATCTATCACAAGAAACATACATCTACATCCTGAAAGTTTCTATTTGTCTGGTCTACTGAATATGAAGAACTACTGATCTGAACACACATGGTTACTTCTACAATCTTAAGATCTTAGTGAAAGATGTAAAAAAAAATACATCCAACCAAAATCTAAATTCATTTCCCAAACGTCTGAAAGATTTGTCTCCAGCACAATGGATTCTGTAAATCACAAGATATCAAATTCTAACATAAATCACTACGTTATCAGGCATCAAAATTCTAACTTTACACTGCCTTATGTTGAGCCCACAGGGAGTCCCATTTGAGTCAATAATATTGCTGATATAGTAAGGGTTGTATAAACTTGCCCTAGGTTAGCATACTATTATTATTTTCATTCTGTCTCATAATTTTACAAGTGAAACTAGAACAGTAAGAAAGCTTAGTGTTACAGAAATACAAGAATTATGGGAAAAATAATAAAAGATTGAAAATATGCATCTAGCACATGGTAGCAAAGAATTTGTAAAGAAGGAAGATAGAATTAAGGTCATATCCAGAGCACAAGTGAATATGCTTAGCAGAGATCACCTGGGAGGAATTCAGATTTTCTATTAGTGATTAGTAATCCTATCTACATCTTTGAGAATAGAATGCTCATACAGTCACATATTAGGACATATCTATTGCACAGCATGGAATATTTTCTGCTCAGTAGTACTTGTGTTCCTTACTACGCAAACCTCAGGTTGCATTACCACCTGGTTAAATCAATATATATTAGTCAATAAAAGAATAGTTCATATTATATGACCTTTGTTCTTGAATATAATATATGAATATGATGATCATATAAGAAATGTCACAATTGTGTGTGTGTATATTTTCAGAGGGGATTTAGTAGGTTATTCAGCTGAAACATGTGGGGTGGTATAAGCTAACAATCTGTAGCATGTTATCTACAGTTTCATTGGCTGAGGATCTGCTTGACCTGCCTGAGGCTTGATGCACACTGGCATTTAACTCCAAGTCTTCAGACCGTGCTTACAGCTAACTATTTAGGGCCATGATGAATCAATCAGCCAGATGGCTGGCAGTCACGCAACGTAGTACTCCCCATGGACTGTGTAGTGTTTTTGCATTGCTCTTCTTTGACGAAGGGAAGGGAGCTGTTGTCCACAGATGAAAGACTTATGCTTGACTCTCCTAATTGCTCAACCATGCAGCAGAAGAAATAATGTTATCCATGAGGGTATATGTTCAAGTATTGAGACTACGTGGCCATACATTGCAAAATTAAACAAGTTCAGTATCAAGAGCTCCCCATGGGAATTTTAAAATGGATCTGTCAAGGCTGACCTATTTTGTACATTCAACATAGCTACCTAGAAGAGCTGGAATAAACTTCAAGGAAGTTTTATTGAACAGAACATGGGACTTTGATCCAAAACCACTGAAGACAATTGTAAACCCACTGCACTGCGAGCGTTGTGGATAGATTTCAAATTTCAGTATGTGAACTACAGGATATTCTGAGACCCTAAAACTGTCTTAAATCAGTGGACCACTCAGAAAAGCCATCATAATATTTCAACACGTTATTGCTTAAAATGATCGTCTTATTGTCTATAAGTCCAGAAAGCACAGTTTGTGAAAATGGATTTAAGAAATAATTTGACAGCAAATAATTTTCAGTGATTCATTGCTTTAAAAAACACATAACCATATAATGTGGAAGAGTGCTTTAAAAAACAGTGTACTTCAAACAAACATGTTTGAAACATGTTTAAGCATGATCAAAGGAGAAACAAAGCCGCAGCATAAACATGATCAAAATAAAATTGCAGCTAAAAGCACTTCTCTGATCTCGTAGCCAATGTGAACAAGCTAAAAATAAAAACTTGCATTTAGATTTAAAGCAATCAGCATCAAGACGCAGACTATTAAAGCACACACCTTTCTCAGTCTCCTTTTTCCAATTGTCCTGACTGTGGAGCTATTTCTCAGCTCCCACATGACACCTTCCTAGCGCCACTTTTTCTGTGCCCTTCTGCAATTACCAGTTCTGCAGACATTTCATTGGCAGCAGCCCATTAAACTGTCCTTCATGAAAAATCTGGCTCTTTATGAAAACGACACCTTGGTCCAGCTGCCTCTATGATTTATATGCCATTGTTTGCTTAGTTAAGTAATGAAAATGTGTTTTGCTTGTTTCAGCACTTCGGGTTCAGAAAAAGCTAAGGAAAATTGATTTGCATTTGCTCTTTTATAAATGTTATTCTTTAGCAGCAACAATTATGCAGACACACACACACACACCAATAGGAAGAAACAACAAAAATCAGAAATTGGGTTTCTAATAGAATTGTATTAGCATTTTAATGAAGATATATAAACTGGAAGGCATAGAAATTGCTTTTAACTGTCAAGATTGAGCCAGCTGAGGGAACAGAAGCTCGGGTCATCTCTTCATCATTTGGCAGGAACAAAAGGTCAGTTCTCTCAGGAAATGTTTTATAAAGAGTTTGAACTGGATGCCCCTATTATTGTATAGTTATGGTCAAAATGACTAATTTACCAGTTCACAGCAAGAAACTAGGGAAATCTTATGCTCAGTAAAACTGAAATTGTGATAATTTAATGAAAATTACTGGAGGGTGACTAGGACCTAGAATCTAGGGAATGTGAAATTAAAAATTTAACGAAAAAAGAAATAGACATCTATTCAGGACTTCATAAATAGTTACAGTGCCTCTCCACTGAGACCCAACAAAGTCAGAGAAGCAAACACTGTCCTCAGAAAATCTGATTTTGAAATCATAGCAAGCTCCACTACCCACAGAGAGGAGGACTTTTAGCACCAGTCACAGATGTACTTAACAGAGCCATGGATAAGTTCACCAGAGGACAAAGCTTTTTATATATGTTGATGAGAGAACTAAATTGCTTTGTGGTTTTAGTCACTGAACTGTAGTACACAAAACACTGAAGCACCCGAAGCTCTTCTTCCAAAGTTTGCTCATTTTAATTCTTCCACTTTTACATATCTCTCGTATGCAACGTGTCAGGCAAACACAGCTGAGATCTAATAGATTCACAGTTTAGAACAAAGTTCCTCATTACGACTGCTGACATCAGATCACATCCACTAAGTGGGAATGCTCTTTGCACAAGGAATAACTTCAGGCTGCAATGGAGCTAATAGGGCTAAGTGGTAACTCACATTCAGATTCTGACACAGAAGTTAAAAGCAGGGAGAGACCACAGAGCAGATGTGATCGAAAAACATTATTCCCAAAACTGTGGACAGGTGGAGGTGACACTCAGATCACCCATGACTGAGATCATTTAAGCCTCCACAGGGTAAGAAACACTACAATTACTTATTGATATTACAGTGGAAATTATCATCAGAAAGTTTTAAAGGCTCATAACATTTATCAAGTGATACTTGTTTTTCAAGTCAAGCCAGACTGATAGTGAAGAACCACAATCTTCTAATACTGCTGATACTATTACCTGCAATGGAGTTGAATGCCCTCCTTATATCCTTCTTAAAAAAAAATAATAATAATAATCACTAACTAGTGACAGTAATTATCATGAAATGGTTGGACTACCATATGGGTTAAGAAGTTAAATGTTTCCTAAGGCTTCCTGTAATTTCCTTTTTTATTTTATTTTTTTCTTAAACAGGATACAGGCATATGCTAACCAAAAGGTTACATTTTATTTTAAAATAAAACAAACAAACAAACAAACAAATAAAAGATGCACAATGCTTTTACTCATGCAAATTCAGCACCAGGAGTCTAGTCCGTATGGTTTCACACTCTTTGACTGAGTGTCACCACTGCTATGATGTCAAGTGATTTCAAGAAGAGCATAGTTTTAATTTACGATACTTAGCATCATCTCCACATTGTGTAAATGATGTCTTGAGTACCAGCCAAGACTTAAATCACCAGCTAGTGTTACTACTTCGATACCTACATATAATATTTCTTGGGACTAATATTTCAGCTTACATAAGATGGAGGAAGAAAAAACGTTGAACTTTGATGCAGTAATCAGTTTCTGAAGCATTTATTCCAAAGAGACAACAATAGTTTTGAGTCCCTGGAATGGCTAATTATATGGTGAGGAAAAGTTTAGTAAAATTGTAGCTTAATTCTTAACATAAATTAGATTGCTCACAAAACAATGGTTATGATCTACCCACCCTATTTAATTTAAAATAGGTGATTACAATCTCTTTACAGAACAGCAACCAAAATTAACACCTCTTTTCCATTGCTGACTATGTTTTGAGGTGTTATATATCTGTCAACACCATTAATTTTAAACTGTTGAACTTGATCCCCATAGAAAATAATTGGGAAACTGAGAAAACTACTGTCCTTCACAGAACAGAAAGATTTGCAGCATATTGTCTCCATGTACAAGTAATTTAATCTAACTTTTCTGCATTTCCTAGCTTCTTTGTTGAAAAAATGATGTTAGAAGAGAAAATGATGAGAGCTTAGGGTGAGAATCTGTTTATTCCCCCTCATTCATTTCTCTCTTCTTGACGTTGATACTTGGAAACTGAAATATTGGAAAGTCTGTGTAATCTCCGTCAGCAGAGCTCTGGCTTAATGAAAATAACAATGCAGTCTTTATGTAAAGAAGTGATATATTACAGGAGGAAGTAGAATAAGAAGACAATGAAGGAAAAAGATTTTTCTAATTTGAGTGTCACACACTTTGGTTACCAGAGTATTGCAATGGCTCTGTCTTTTGTAAACTCTGAGGATTCACTGGTAGAGCACAAGTCACCCAAGCAGTTTACTGTATGACCCAAACTCAGGACATCAAACCTGCTTTATTGTAATCATTATTTCCTCAGGCCTTCCTAAATATTACAAGATATGTGACTAAGTCTTGATGCAATAATCTTTTTCTTCATAACTTAGAAATTAGAGATTGCAAGAAAGTGTTCTGAGGGCCAAGGAAGCATGTTGCAGTGCCATCAGCCCAGCTCCTAGCACAGCATGCTGCAGGAGCCAAGTTGTAGAATGACAGAATCATTTTAGTTGGAAAGGACAGTTTAAAGGTTATCTGGTCCAGCTTCCTTACAATGAACAGGGGCACCTACAGCTAGCTAGATCAGGACATTCAGAGCTCTGTCTAGCTTGACCTTGACATCTCCAGGGACAGGGCATCCACCACACCTCTGGGCAACCAGTTCCAACACTTCACCACCCTTATTGAAAAAAACTTTTTCCTTACATCTGACATAAATCTTCCTCTTTTCATTTGAAACTATTTCCCTTGTTCTGTCACAGCAGACCCTAATAATGAGTCTGTCCACTTCTTTCTTACAGCCCCTTTTTAGATACTGACTGGCCGCTCTCAGGTCCTCCCAGAGCCTTCTCTTCTCCGGGCTGAACAGCCCCAGTTCTCTCAGCCTGTTCTCGTAGGAGAGGTGTTCCATCCCTTGTATCATTTTTGTGGCCCTCCTCTGGAAGTCCTCCCTGGGTCTGTGAGAGGAACAGCTGGGAATTAACAAGGCAACCACATTTCACTGAAGGGAAAGTTGGACAGCCATCATCAGTACAACTGGCAAAGCATGAAATCTTGAACTGGACACCAGTTATTTGGACAAGTATGTCTTTAGCCTTTGTATATCTCCTTGGGCTTAAACTCTTAAAATGTCAGCTCCATGTGCTGCTCAATTCTGTCTCCAGTAACATCATTCATCCATTTCATTCATACATTTCTTTTTTTTTCTGCCTTCATTGTGAACTAATATGGCCCCTACGTCAAAAATAATCTATTTTCAAAATAGGATGAAAACATCCAGAATTTATACTGCCGGGTTCAATTTGAAGTGTTTGAAAGGGGTCTTCTAACTGTAAAAACTATCTCTTTCCAGACTTCATTTCAAAAAACTAGACAGGACTCTGCCATCATCTCCTCTCACTGTGAGAGGGACAGTCAGTCATCAGGAAATGACCCTCAACCTGAGCCAGTTCCCAAGGAGTGATCCAGCACAGAATGTTCTTGTAGTCATTTTCTACCTTTCCAATCTTGTACAATTAGATTTCTCTTTTTAAATTCTTTAGCTGTGACTACAAAACTAAGGTCATTTTTTTGTCAAGCTATGAAATAGATTTTATTGTTATAACTAACTTTCACAGCTAGTGCAATGCAACTTGACATGAAATCCTTTAAAGTCAGATGAATGAGGGATGGCAGCAAGGACTAGAAGAAGAACTGGGTGAATGACTGTTTTTAATTGATTTGTCAGTGTAGTGCAGCAACATGAAATGCAGTAAGGCATCTGTAAGTGGATGCAAAACCCCTCAGCACAATCAGACGTATTCCCTGTGATAACATCAGTTATGACAACTTTTTTCAGTAGTCATTTGAGAAAAAAAAGTGGTTCCAGCTCAGCTTCAGTCAATATAAGGAATTAACAGTATTTATACTGAAGTAATGTACTAATTTCTCAATGACATAAAACTTAGATCTGTTATCAAAAAAAAAAAAAAAAAGAAAAAAAAAGAAAAAAAAGAAAAAATATTTGATAGTGCATACGTGCTTAAAACCATGGTGTTTCTTTAGCAAAGATGTGCAAAGTTACCATTTGCACTGCTTTCTGAAAGTTGTTATCTTTGAATTCTGTTTGATTGATACGTACTTTTATTCTGTACAAGTAAACTCTTTTTTTTTTTTCTGAATTCTGTGAGCATTTCAGAAATATTTGATGCAATTACTGTAATTTTTAAGAATGAAAACCTTCTTGGTGTGATATTGTATCCGTCTCACAATTTCAGTATTTTTAAAGGCAGTGAGAGAGGAATTGCAGCACACATGTTTGCAATACATAAACAGCAGGGAGAAGAATTAGCAGGAAGCTTAGCAGAAGTATTTAAATAGTAATAAAAGAATGAAATGTAGGAAAAAATATTCAGTAATGAACAGGAAACTGCAGAATATGTAGTGGTTTCTACTAGTAGAGGTCTGGCAGAACAAAACCAAAAACACTGAAGTGGAAAAGTATGTCAAATATGGAGCAGTATTGAGTATTAGCAATGACAAGCCATGTTACAGCCTTGAGATGATTCACTAGTTTATGGAATATGGTTTTGCACCTTTCCCTCTCATTGAGCTTTTTCTGCCTTTAGCACAAGCTCCTTCAGAGAAGCAAAATAGGAAACAGAGGTTGCAGGAATGAGCAAGTGATGAGAGCTGTGACCTGTGTCTGAGCTTTCACAGCATGTAAAATACTATCTTAGAAATCAGGAAATTAAATCGTGAAAATTAAAAAAAAATCCTTTATTTACTTGTTTATTCCCTTGGTTGGTTATTTGTGTGTGGTTTAAGAATTACCAGTGTACTTCTAAGACCAACAATTATGTATAAAACACAGATAGCGGAAGTTCTACTTACTGCACATGCTACCACGTTACTGAACAATCCATACATGAGAAGTGTACAAGTAATTACGAACAAGGTCTAGTATATCTTCTTCTCTTTTTTCAATCATATTTGGGACTTAAATTTTTTTCTGAGATGCAAACCTGGGTTTGTGTATGTATATTTACACATTTGTGCTCTACACTACAAGCCTCTGGTTTTAATACATGCTACATAATACAGATCCATACGAGTTTTGAAGCTTGGCTATCAGGTGTACAAGCCATCTGTCTTATCACCAAAAGCACAAGAGAAATCAAGAAATTTGACAAAAGACAGTTCCTTTTATTTCCTTGTAGTATGATTATGCCGTTATTATTTGCCTGTTTCCCTCAGTTTTGTACATCTTGTGTTCAACGCATAAAATGAATAACTGTTCAAATTCTCAGCCTACAAACTTATTATTTTATTATTTATTCTTTGTAGGCTCTGTGAAACTTAAATTCTGCATCTCATGTCTTTATTCTACATTGCCTTCTGCTTGCAAGGAGCAGTCAATTTCCAGCACTTCAAATTAACTTTTTGCTTTGTTTGTCTTAGTAGTAACTCATGTTATCTCTAGGAAAAATCCCTAGAAAATCCAATGCCCAGTATTTCCTACCTACTTTTCTTTCAAGTTCCAGGTTTTGAGAAATCTGAATTGTACCTACAATGTTGCTGTGCATGGGCACTTCCCACTGCACAAACACTTCATGACTGCAGAGAGCCTAGTTAAACCTCACTGACATCAATGGAACACTTATTATTTATCAGGCAACTTGAATTTTACTAAAATAGCAGGAAAATAACCAATAAACACCAATTCTCAGATATACGGGTAGAGTAGATAAAGTATTACAACTGAATGCTTTCAAATATTTCATAAGAACTGTGAAGTGAATGGGCAAAATGTGCCATATGGTTTTTAAAATAAACTTTTTTTCTATTTTTCTGAACAATGATCTGAAAAAAAAGATTATAGTCCAGAAAAGGATGTCTAGTTTCTTCGTATACCAACTGATCTTCCTGCAAATCTCGCATTTATCAGAACAGAAATCTTCACATACCTACAAACAGGAAATGAAATGTATACATTTACGTATATGTTAAAATATATATATATATTTTCCAGAATTCGGGAAACTAATAAAAATATAAGGCAAACTGTTTCTTTAAAATGTAAATCATTTACTTATTATGCTTCTGGAAACTCTACAGAGCCCAGGAACATCAGATTTTGCTGGAGACAATAAAGAAAATGGTAGTTCCAAAGTTTTACATTATGCACTGTCAAAATGTATAATTTTCCTTGAAAACACTACAGAACATCTTATCTTTCAAACATGTGAAAGGTTCAGCTTATATCTGCTAGTGATATGAATTTGAGCATTCAGGCAAAAAGTGTTCGAAAAGATGGAGTCCATTTTTGGTGGCTTACTCTCAGCAGGCTTTTGGATACTGAAACTTCCTAAGAATAATGTTGCTTTTAAGATTCCTAAAACAGTTCTATCACATTTCAGCAATATGGTCCTTTTTTTTTTGTTTATTACCATGTCATCTGAGCTGTTCACTTTCTCTGAGTGTTAGTTATTAGCTGATGAATCTGTTTTTAAAACTTAATTTTTTTTCTTCTTTTTTTTTTTTTATTGCATAGCATGCAAAATGACATACCTTACACCCTTATTAGAGAAGGAAATATAATAGATAGTTATTCAACAAGTTTGTATTGATACACGCCCATGTAATCCTATAAAAAAGCAAGGGATGGGGTACATTTAATACCACTTTGAAACCTAAAAGCTAGATACTGAAGCCTGAGTTAAGTAATATAGGATGCTCTACAAGTCTTTTCTTGTCTTCTCAAGTGAATCTGTGAATAAGGTATTTGGGTCTGTATGGCAACTGCTGAGTCTCAGCCTGAACCACTGATTGAGCACCTGGAGAAAAGAGCTGGTCAACCCTAGGAGCACAAGTGAAGGCAATTCACCTGTGAGACCGGATTTCTTGTTGGTGATCCCTCCTTTGTGGAGTTTTTCCCTGTAAGCCTTGATCCTTGTAGACAGTTGAGCCTTCTTTTTTTTTCTTCTTTTTTTTGTAATATCTTCTTATTGTGCTGGTTGTTGCCATTATACTACTACAAGTCCGCTTTGTTTACTTTATTTGTCCTCCCTTCCTGTTCTCTCTTCCTTACACCACTGCCATGAATAAGGCTGCAAGTACTAATTTATGCTGATGGTGACATCTGTTTCACCCTTTTGTTTCACAGGTGTTGCCTAGTGGAACCTGGAGAGGAACCCATTGAAGTTGTTTAAGCATAACTGGAACAGTATCTGTTTTGGACACGTTTTGCTTGCAGCGCTAAACAAAGAAAAATTGCTAAAAGCTGTTGTATCAGTTAAAATACCGAACAAATATTAAAACTGATCTGCTGGGAAATTACATGCCAAACTGAAATATACAGTTTTGTAACCAGGTGTTTTTGCTGCTCTTCTATTGAAAGGTTATAAAAATATTAAAATATCTTACAGTTACAGCACAGAAGGGTCTTCAAGATGTAAAATTTGATACATTATAGTATTTCAGAAATAAAGTCTGCAATGAGTTTACAAATCTGAGTGTAACTACAGCAGATCTTTCAGCTACATTTCTTGATATTTCATGTTCTGTACCTGTCTGATTACAAAGTATCAGGCTGCGTCATACTCTAGTGCAATTGTTGCCATAAATGCTAAATACAGTATGAGTAACAATATATACTTGAGAATTTAGCTTAATATTAGATTTTCTGTTGTTTGCTAGTGTGACTTTTGAATTGTGCTCTTGAATTATCCAAATGTATTATCATTTTAAAATGCACTGATGTTTCCTCTTTGCTGTAAAAATAGTATTTTAGTACAAGACAGTACTTAGTAATCTAGTACCAGCCATCAGTTTGATATCAGCCATGACATTATTTAATTTTCAGAATCACAGAGGTTAAAGCTCACTGAACTATAAACAGTTGGAAACATGGAGTGTAATCCCAAGGCACAGCTCTGCACAAGCTGTAATTTAAATCATATTGCATGCTAAGCTGAAAAGGCAGTGTAGGTCCCAAAGGGCATGAATAAATCTGCAGTCACTGATTTGCCACACACATTTGTGTTGGGATACTGTAACTGCAAGTGTGATGTCTTCCTTTAGTGCAGAGGACCTGTTGTCTACTGAGATTTGTAATTAAATAACCCAAAGAACAAAAGCAATTACTTAACCTTACAAGCATTCAGACTGGAATTTACACAATTTCATGAACAAAGAGAAGGGGAAGTTGTGGAGACAGAGAGAAAGGGAGGCTTTGAGTCTACAATGTAATTCAGCTGTGTCTAATGCTAGCTGAGGTTTTAATGTATAGACCAGGTATTCAAATACCTGACTTACTTTGAACTATGAATTCCTTCATCACAAATTCCACTCTGAAGTGGATGTTGGCCTGTTTAAGGAGCCAATTATGTTACTTCTGGCTACATGCCACATCAGGTGCTGGCTTTGAGCAATCAGTTATGTTAATTGCAAGCAACACTGAATGCCTTTTGGGACAAGAAATTCACGGTTCAGGAATGTTAGTGTAAAGGGGTTAGGTTCAGCCTGTTATGGAGAACAAATCACCAAGTCTGTGTGAGCTGTGAAGTAACGCTCATGATTATATGGAATGGAGGGAAGAGGTTGGAACAGACTTGGGTGCTATGTCCTCATACAGAATCATAGAATCATTGAATATTTTGAGTTGGAAGGGACATTTAATGCCATGTAACCCAACTCCCTTGAAATGAAGAGGGAGATCTAGAGCTAGATCTGGTCGCTTAGAGTCTGGTCCAGCCTGACCTTGATTCTCTCCAAGGATATATTCCACCATTTCCACTGTTAAATGGGCTTGGCATCCCAATTACTTGTTGAGTTTGTGGTGGAGCCCTTCAGCTTCCCAGCCCAGCTCATCTGTCTCTCTGCTTCAGTTCTGTTGTGAGTTCTGATATAGGCAAACAGAGCCAAGGTATTGGTTGAAGAGAATCACAAATATGGTCTCCTCTGCATGTATTGGCATTTACCTTTTTCCATTTGACATAGGGGGAAAATAATAAAAAAATGTATATTCTTACAATGATGTAGAGAAAACATTCTAAAAGCATTAACAACAGCAAATGACATTAATGAATTTTAAGAGGCAGATTTGTATAAAAATAGACATTGAAGAAATAAATTATATTGTGAATGACATGAGCTCAGCACTACAGAGATCAGGAATTAGTAGATTTTTCTTGGATGCAGTGAAGATATTTTAGTTTATTATGAGCTAAAGATCTGGACTGTGGCATTTCTGTAGTATCTAACTTTTGTCTCCATACCTGAATAACACATTTTAACTAGTCAATCTAGTCATAAGAGTTGATATGCCTGCCTGTGAGTTGTAGCACCAGTACAATTGAAAAGAAACCTGCCCAAACATAGGAGGTAGTGAATGGGAGCCTTGGGTTGAATCAGTGGAGATAAAGAAAGTTTACATGTGGCAGGGATGGGGAAGAATTGGTATGAACCTCAGTATGCAGGTGCTTAGAAACAGTATGGAGGCTCAGGAAGTGTCTCTAATAGTCTTTAGAGGCTCAGTCCCCAATCTCTGACAAGATTGTATAAAGAAAACTTCTCAAAACAAAGCCATCTTATTTCTCCTTTTAACACAGACTAAAATTCTGCCAAACACTTTGGTTTGAAGCTGTGAATTTCATTAAATTCAATGCGACTTGCTTAGCGCTCTCCATTCTTGTGTGGCTGAAACCTCTAATTCTCCACCCCCCCGCTGCAGCCAGCGTGCTCCAGTCACATCACACTTAACCTTTGCCTTGGCTTCTCAAAAAAGAATTTGTTTCACTCTATTCACGGCTTCAACAGTTTGGCAAACTGCACTTGAGTGCCGCACTGGGCCTTTATATTGAACACACTAATCTGATTGTTTTTCCACTCTACAAACTTTGGGTCAACAATCAAGCTGCTGCCAGAAACTAATTAATTTGCAAACAGGCCCCATTTTCACAGGGGGAGAGCTTTTGAAACCTATGTCAGCAGAGCTGGTCACACCATGGTGACATGCATTGTCATGGCATCCACTTTTCTGGGTAATTCTCTCACTAATTTTTCACCACACACATGAACTTGAATTACCCAGTCAACAATAAATTTCTATTGAATGCCCACCAAACTCTAAATGTGGTGTCCTGAGAAGAGGAAATTGGTATTGACAGGGTCAACACTCATTAAATTGATGTCTAGTGCAGAAGGGAAGAAAAGGCACAAAAACATACAATAAACATCAGATGTGTGTCATATCTCAATGAAGGGGGCTGTAACAGACCCCTTCCCACTTTGTTGAAATCACTTAGTATTCTGTGGTGTGATTCCCTACAAGAAAATCTCTGCTTAACTTTTCTTGAATAACTGGCTGGTTACTTTGTTAACAAGAAAGAAGGAAGAATTTGGTACCTGAAAGTCACTGTTTTTCAAGTAGTGGTGAGCCCTCACAGAGATCTCAGAGATCATGGGAAACCTAGCTGAGTTTGCAAGGTCTATAGTATACATGCAGTGCCTTTGGCATCAGGCCACCTTAATCTGATGTACATCTTTCTAAAAATAATAATTACAAAGAAAACCAGGTTGTGTAACTTGTAGTGAGGCCTACCCAAAAAGCAAAACGAAGTGCAGTCTTAGAACCTGAACATTACACCCGTTTTAGCCAAATTATCTTTCTTCTTTTTTTTCCTTCTTTTTTTTTTTTTTTTTTTTTTTAATTTTCCTGTTGAAATACATCTCCAGGGCAAGAATTTTCAATAAGACTTCCTGACAATTAACTGGAGCATGAAAGCAATGTGTTTATATTTATACATATATGTACAGACCTTTTATGTATAGGTATACGTGCATGGTCCTTTTAATCATATATTCACTAAAAGAAGCTCACAAAGTTGCCCATTATCAACTGCAAAAATTACCCACCAAAGCTGATTCATTGTCAAGTAAATATAAATGTAAATATAAATGTGAATGTAAAAGCAAATATAAAGATAGTAAGTAAAGACTTGGAGACATAGGATGAGACTGATTCCTGGCACGTACTCCCGCTGCTGAATTTCTGCACAGCTCATACATTTGGAGGTGGCAATTGGGATTCACGTTTGTCCTTCTACGTCTATAATGAGCAACTCACCTGGTTCATTAAAATCTCATTCTGACCACTCAAGCAAGATCACGCAATTTGTTCAGTGCAGGAAGGTACACTGACTTACTCACACCAAACCAGATCTAGACAGAGCTTGTTCTGGCTCATTTATGTAATTTCCTCTTCAGAAAAGTCATTGAATGGATGAAGGAAGGAGCAACACTCTTAGGTCTCACCCTGACATAATACTTATCAGGATTTGCTGGATTGTTGACATGATAGTGTACTCAACAGTAATGTAAAAATGAAAAAAAAAAAAAAAAAGTAGCATTTCTAACGTATTATCAACAGATCAAGTCAATGTATGTGTGTAAGCACAGATCCCAACACTGGCAATCACTTCCTCTTCTCTGTTTAGAAAAAAACTGTGCAATGGTCTTTCAGGGACAGGGGTCATATCTTGCGGTGCTTGTTTAGAGAGCTTTAAACTTCTTTCCTAAAAACTATACTGTGTGCAGCAGAAAAGCTTATCTGGGCTCTTATGGATACCATGCATTGCACTCTGAGCTCACCCATTATTTTTGATAATATATGCTCTATAAAGAGGGTGAGTCACAGCATATGTTACCACAAAGTATGGTTTCTAATCTACACTCCTAGCTATTATTTTTTGGTGTGAATAATAAGACTGACCAAGCTAACACTTATAAATGTGAACATGGTTAACCATATGATATACATACATCCTAAACCAGGTGTTACTGAACTAATGTGTATCCTAACTTCATCAAGCATACTGTGGCTATAACACACACCAATATGTTAATTAATGCAAGTAGTTCATATCCTAGAGGAACTGAGCGTGTCAGGAAGTTGGTAGAACCATTGGGATGTTCTCTTTTGTTTTTCTTTCCTACTCTCTTAATCCACTCTAACCCGAAAATTCATCTTTTGTCTAACTTTATCAATTTTTCATACCTAACTGAAACAAAATCTCATTCATAGTACTTAAATTGAATGAAGAAAATGATGCAATCATAGACAATAGGAAGAGAAGGGAGGAGAGGAGAGGAGAGGAGAGGAGAGGAGAGGAGAGGAGAGGAGAGGAGAGGAGAGGAGAGGAGAGGAGAGGAGAGGAGAGGAGAGGAGAGGAGAGGAGAGGAGAGGAGAGGAGAGGAGAGGAGAGGAGAGGAGAGGAGAGGAGAGGAGAGGAGAGGAGAGGAGAGGAGAGGAGAGGAGAGGAGAGGAGAGGAGAGGAGAGGAGAGGAGAGGAGAGGAGAGGAGAGGAGAGGAGAGGAGAGGAGAGGAGAGGAGAGGAGAGGAGGAAGAGAGGGAAAACAAAAATCTGTTTGTTCAGGTCACTTTTTGGGATAGAATGATATTTGTGGTTACTGCTTTCATGATCTTCCTCACATTCTCTAATTGATGTTTGGCTTTCCCTTTCCAAATTAGAGCCTTTCATTTTCTTTGTATAAGGATACAGACAGGAGTTATCAGTCAGGATGAGTTATTGCATTCAACTACATTGATACCTTCTGATTAAATACTTGGATGAGACTATGGGTCCCTGAACTGTAACAATTTCAGGTTAAACGTAAAGTAATAACAGCAAGAAAGAAGTGCATCTTTGTGCTTCCGGAAATTCAATATTTCTTCCAAGATAAATAAAATGAGTTATAATAAAAATGTATACAGAAAAGACTTGTTAGCTTGCAATGAGAAAAGCAATTTAAAAGTCTTATTCATCCTCTTGAATTTGGATCTATAGACTTAAGGAAGAAAAAAAGAGTTTTTTATTTCATTCTGTTCACATTATTATGCCACCGTCACCATAGTTTCTGTATACTTCCTAGCACTGTGTTAGGTGACATTAGCATTTGTCACACATGGAATTTATCACTGTGTAATTATTTATTGCTATTCTTAGCAAGGAAGCTAAAGGGAATGGGGGTGGGAGGATGTATTAAGTGAGAAATGAGACTTGCTTATATGGACATGTTTTGTTCCTGCAAGGCTTGGAGTTGTTCTTGTCTGTATAAGCAGTGGTGGGAAAGTGCTGGGCTTGGTTCCATGCTGCAGCCTGCATGATAGGAGATATCAGCTGACTAATTTGGTTCAAAGATAGAAACGCATACTTTAAAAGCAAGATATCCTTGAAAAATAAAACTCACTGTTTTCACTGGTAAGATTGTTTAAACATTTTCTTGTATATCTATGCAAACACAAACCTTCTATTTGGTCCAGTCCCTCACAATCTCAGGGAAGAATACTATCTGAGAGCACATAAAATGTTATTAAATTTCCTCTTCAAACCTGCTAGGCTGCCTCACTGACTGAAGATTTGAAAACTAAATTCGGTCACATCCAACTTGTACCCAGCTTTTTCAAAAGTCATTCATTTAAATTCCTTTTTTATTGATGGAAATTTATTGTGTTTAGTGCATCCACCACCTGTTTTCTCCAAGAACATCTCAGATACATTTTAGAAAATACTAGGAAACAGAATAAACTAGGATGCCTTAGTCCCATCTGCAGTGGAAGGCTAACCATTTCCTATGTCTGCTTACCTTTGCTGGCATGTATTGTATTGGTTTCTGTATGTCTGCATTGCCAATGTGGACTGCAGGTGGACTGGAAAGCGAGAAACTAGGAAGCCATTTAGGCAGAAGGGAGAGGCTCATAAGAGAGGGATATGAGTAGACATGGATGGATGGCAAAAGAGTATGGTTTTGCTTCTCAAATGTAAATTATAGATCAAGAGTGCAGTAAATGAAAGCATATAAGCCTCAACAAGAGTAGCTCAAAGAGAATAAAGGCTCATTTATAAATAACTCAACACATTTACTACATGTTTGTAAGATGGGAAAATATGTCATAATCAAATTGAAATCTTGTTTTCCTCTTGTAATTCATATACAATCAAAATTAGGTGTGTATGTTTCCAGTGTTGGGACATACTACAAAATGCCTTAAACAGAAACAACACAGCGATGGCTAAGGTTCTGTATTAATGCCAGGAGAAAATCAAGCCCTCATTTCCAAAAATGGAGCCTGTGAAATTTAAGAGAGCATTTTTATTGAACATTCACTCAGCTTCTATAATTCTCAGCTGTTTATGTAACTGTAAAATAAAGACTATCAAGGACAATAACCCCAGGGGACTAAGTACAACTACCACCCCATTTTAAAAATTAAGCCATGGAAAGTATGATAAAATAACATTATAGAGCGGGTTTAAATCCACAAAAAGCAAAGAAATTCCACACCACAGCTGGAAATCCATCCTGACTGTCTGCCTTAACTCCAGGACTAGTAAAGAGAGTGAATGAGGCCAGTGTTCCCTCACTTTCTGGAGTGCAAATCACATCCATAACACTACCTTAATGTGGATTTTGTGATTTCATTTCCTCTCAGACCTTAGGCATCCCAAGTCTGTTTTGATTTTAAAATAAATGTTTATGGTCATTCATTTTATGAAATGTTAACAATTTAAGGCCAGATCCCCCATGCTTGGGTCGAGGAAGATGAGGGTGGCTTAAAGCTCTCTTTCCACTCCCCTAATCCTCAGCTTGAAATCAGTCCTCAGTGCACTGTTTAGCATTTGCTTTGGTACATTGCACTGCCATTTCTGCCTTCTTGCCTCTAGCCATGCCCTCAGCCCTTGCATGAATGCTTCTAAATCTAAAGAGAAGGGAGCAAGATATGTACAGCAAACTCTTCATCTAGCTCACTGGGGAACTCCCTAGTACCAGGGGAAGCTGCTCCAACCTGCTCATGACTCCTACTCATCTCATGTTATTGCCGAAACAGTTCACAGAAGCAGGACCTGATCTACACTTTCTTGAAATAACAATGTTTTCTGATGGGTCTAAACTATCCGTGATAATGGCATGTGTAAAGAAAAACATGTATTTTGCCCATAGGCATAACTCTGTGGGATATAACATCAAAGCCATTAGTCCTTATAGTAAAGGTGGATGTGTGATGTTGTTTTTTTTTTCAAATTCAAGACTTTTTTTGAGGGTCCAAATGTATTCTTAACCCTCATTGAGACCCGCCCAGATTGTCAAAGCTTTTTTGTGCTGAGAAATACTACGTAGTTACTCAAGGAGACAATAATATCCAGGGTGAGCACAAACAGCTTATAACAAAGTGTATGATTTGGTGTGGGGTGCTGAACATATTTTTTTCATATCCAAGATGACTTCCCTAAGCGCTGACATATTTCACTGTGTTTTTGCAAATGCCTCCATGTCACTTCTGGCCAGGTCTGTATCAATAATTAAACATACACTGCTACAGTGACTTATGCATTGTTCTCTACCTTCTAGATGAATGCCCTGACTACACAACTATAGAATCAGTCTCCCTTGCTTTATTTAGCTTGCTGACTATTTAACTTTTTATGCAAAATGAAATGTCTTTAGACACATGACAGCCTTTAAAATTTTTAAAACTCTTAAAAATATTTAAGAGCTGCTGGCCAGCACCTTCCCTTGGGCTGGGCACAGTTCAAACCCCTCTTCTCAGCAGCGCTAGTCTTATTATGAGAGGTAGAACATCTCTGGCAAGTGGCTCTGTAATCTCTGTAGAAATTCCGTGTTCATATTTAAATCCAAAAACTTACTGTGTAATGTTGTTCAGTTCCAGATGATATTTAAATTCTTGGAAAATTTGTAAACTCATGCACAAGTGTCCCCCTTCTTTCCATTATAGTTATGAAGAAGCTGTGTTTTCTGCATCTTGACCTTAGTCTTAATGTGGGGAAAGCAATTTCAAATCTCTGTTTTTGAACAAAGTAAACATTACCATAAACTTAGCTGGATCGTTGGGCTGAGGCTAATGGGATGATGTTCAACAAGATCAAGTGCCAGGTCCTGCACTTTGGCCACAACAACCCCTGGTGACATTACAGGCATGGGGCAGAGCAGCTGGAAGACTGTATGGAAGAAAAGGAGCTGGGGTATTGGCGCTCAGATGAATGTGAGCCAACAATGTGCCCAAGTGTCCAAGAAGACCAATGGCATTCTGGATTGTATCAGAAATAGTACAACCTGAAAAAACAGGGAGATGATCAACTCCTGGGGAGACTTTATAGGTCTTTACAACTGCCTGAAAGGAGATTGTGGTGAGGAGGAGTCAGCCTATTTTCTCACATAACTAGCAATAGGACTAGAGGAACATGTCCATAAGTTGTGCCAGAGTAGATTCAGTTTGGACATTAGGAAATAATTCTCTGAAAGAGTGGTCAGGCTCTGGAACAAGCTGCCCAGGGAGGTGGTTGCATCACCATCCCTGGAGGTGAACAAGACTTAAAACTAGTTGTCTCACCATCTATCTTTAAGCTTCATGGAGATGAGGATTTCACTTTTTTGGTCAGAATTGCCATCTTTATCAAGTTTTCAGCATACGCCCATTAGAATTGTATCTTTTAACCTGAGGATAAGCACTCTCTGGACAGTAACTGAAAAAGGAAACTCACTACTACACAGCAATCCTTTCTTGTACTAAAAAACGCATAAAGGTCACAAACCTAAGGTTCAAAACTAGTTTGTACAAATGCTTAGGAATGTTAAGTACACCTAATCCTTTAATGTAAATATGTTTTATTAAAAAGATATTTACCTTAAATACGTGGAATCACAAAACTTCATTTTTAATTGCATTAAAAATAGACAAATGGCTAGAGTAAAAACAAATATATAAAAATAAAAAGGTCAAAGTAAAGGCATGTCTGCAGAGTTTCAAATCCAAATGGTTATCATTTCTGGACTTTCTTGCTGGATGCTGAAAGTAGGAGTCCTGTGCAGAAAGGCTGCCAGGACATTACCATTGGGAAATTAAAAGTGGAGTTTTAGAACCTTTCATAGGAACACTGTAGTGTGGATTTTAAGTCAACTTTTTCCTACAAGGAGTAGAACTTCATTGAGTTGCAAGGGAGAGACAGATTTCAAAAATGTACTTATGGATCATTATCTATTAGATTATATACAGCTATGAGAATAAATATTAAAAGCCTTTGTTTGACTCTTGCACTTTTTAAACTAGCTCATATTTAAATTTCCATGTTGGAAGATTGTTTAAGAACAACACAGTGTTAAAAATTATCTTCACTGTGTGTTATGGTAAATATTGCCTTTCAGCTTCTATGCTTCTTTTGGACAATATTTAAATTCTGAAGAGCTTGATATTCATCAATTCTTTATGTGCAAGTGTCTTCACCTTCCCATCTTGCACAAAGCAGTTGTGGTTACTGCTCTGTTAGACGTAACCTTAGTGCTAATTTGGGAAAAGCAGTTCTCACATTTAGTGCTGAAAGCCTGATAACCGAATCCACAAAGGAATGACACATTTTCAGCGATGAAGTACAGGAGCTGTGGACAGTGGCTGTGCTTTCCCAATGTATAAATGCTCCTGACTCAGCTGTCATGGTGCACAAAAGCAGATTGTGCTTGTGTGACTGTATTTTATGTCATCACGACTATCATAATGAAAAAGAACATTGCATTATATTGAATATACGGTTTCCAAGATAGATTAGTATGGCTCTGTGCAGACTTGTCAAGTGGTTGGAGACCCTGCCCACAGCAGGGGGGGTTGAAACTAGATGATCTTTGAGGCCCTTTTCAACCCAAACCATTCTACATCTGTAACGCTTACACTGTAATGCCTCCTGAAGTACAGCTATCTTCTCTATTATTGTAATAAAAAATATACCAATAAGCAACATTTCTGGTTTACTGGGAAAGTACTAACTAAAGAACTGACCTCACTGTTGTATGGCTGAGTTACGACTAAACTAAATTTAACGGAACAAAAGTCAGACTCGGTACAAATCATCATGCTAAAAATACACGTATGTACACACACACATATGTGTTTATCTGAGATACATATATCCAGTGTACATGAGGACTGCTCTGAAAGCAATGCCTGCTATTTTATTATGTTGATCCATGACATCACAGGCCAATGTTGGTTGTATTGCAACAGAAGTTGAACCTTCCAACCAATGTTCCACTACATTTTGTTGCCATGCAACAGATGATAGCAGAGAGGCAGTCTACCAAAGTGGTATCTGACATGAAAGTGCATGTGAAGCAAAGCTATGTCAATGAATTTCTCCATTTCCTGCAGAAAAAAAATTCACCTATTGATACTCATCAATGTTTGCTGAAGGTTTATGGAAACTAAACAGTAGATATGAGCACAGTGAGGCAGTGTGTATTGCTTTTCAGCAGTGGTGACAGCAACAGTGGGTCACCACCTCTGATGCAGAGCTTTATGAGTGTGGCATAAAGGCTTTTGTTCATGGCTGATGAAAACGCATAGCTAAACGTGGTAAGTATGTTAAAAAATAGTATTTTGTAACTGATTTTTTTCTCTATCAAGAAGTATTATTGTTCTTTTTGCATCTGCCGTTATTTCATAGAAATAAATAGGAGATATTACTTTTGGAGCAACCTACATATCATATACTTTTGTTTATCCAACATCTATGTTCATAGATGCAATATAATAACTAGTATGACAGTGAACTTCCTGACTTTAAATGAAAAGAAATTGTGTTGTTAACAGATTGTCTGCTGCTATACACTAAAATTTTTCATGATCACTTTGCACTGCATTGCAAAACCACAT
This sequence comes from Callipepla californica brunnescens, assembly GCA_023055505.1. Taxonomy (NCBI): domain Eukaryota; kingdom Metazoa; phylum Chordata; class Aves; order Galliformes; family Odontophoridae; genus Callipepla; species Callipepla californica. The sequence goes on from JALIRH010000001.1 coordinate 7,222,024, forward strand.
AGGAAAACCCAGACCTCAGCACAGACACAAATAATATGGCTAGAAGTGAAAAACATCTAAACACAATTTTTTTCTGTGAATTCAAAAAACAGGAGTGCAAGTCTGGCAGATGCAAGTAGCATGTATAGCAAAAGTGGCTAGTCCATTCTTCAAAATTAAAATACAAAGTAACGCAGTCTAAATACAGCTAGCATTACTAGCTCACTCAAATCAAATGGCAGCATTTTTAAATGATGAATATTCATTTCCAAAATTTTCATAATCCTGATATATCTAATGCCAAGTGTAAATCCACTTAAGTTAGTGAAAATTTGACTTCAGTAAGATTGGATAGAGAACTCAAATACATTTTAAAAGTATTTTGGTACAGGAAGTCAAAACAAAGTTTTCACTGAAGCTCTCTCTCCCCCAGTGCACATGAACAAGCAGCTACAAGTGTGATTAGTAATATCCATATAATAAGGTATTTTTTTCTCCCTTCAGCTGCTGAATATTTTGTTACACAATAGCTTGGAATACCCAGGACTCTCATTTTTTTCCAAACCGCTGACAGCTCTGGACTGCACAGAAAAGTCAGTGGATTCACTTTCTGTTGGGCCTTGGTGGTCAGTCTCTCAGACTGCCTTCAATCCAGTCAAAAATTAAAGCTTGTACAGAATGCAGTCCTGCCCAAGGCACTGTAGCTACTTTGTGTCGACGTGTGGCTGATGCCTCCACAGGCCTTAAGCTTCTATCCAACTTACACTCTACAGCAATCTGCTCCTGTGGCTTAATTGTGTTAACTTAGTTTCTGTATATGTTTCAAATTTAATCACACCCCACAAATCTCAATGTAATTAAAACAAAATTTTTTCTTTATAAATCACTTTTGATTAGTTTAAGTGGTTTAAGACAAAATTCTGCTCCAAATAAAGGAGGAGTGTATATGTCACAGATGTTGCTGGAACAAAGCTGTGTGCTAGTCTTTAAGAGCTAGATGAATGTAACCGGATAAATGTACATTTTACATACCATTCAGCCACCGGGAGTCATGCTGCTCTGTTCTGATTGGATGGTGATGGCCCAGAGTTCGGAAAATGGCAAAGTCTCTGCCCATGAAGTCTGCTGCTGTGCCAGAGTACAATTCTCCATCTGTGGGAGGATGTAACTGTAAGAAACATTTCTCAAATTTCCAGTCATGGTAAGTGAGAGAAAGTTGTCAGTCCTCTGTTTATATTACACTAATGGGGGTAATGAGAAAATTACCAAGCAATAAACCATATGCAATTTATTGTCGTTGAAAATATATGATTAGACCCACTTTCTCACTGCAGAACTTAAGTATAACCTCTCAAATGAGCTGTGTCCACCAACTGCAGCCACTTTACCAAGATAAGTTTGCATGTTGAAGCTGGAAAAGTGACAGATTGTACATCTATACCTGGAAGGCTGTGATACACAAAAACAAAATACTCCTCAAAATCTACACAACTGTGAAGTTGCCCTATTTCAAACAGAAGTTTTGACTGGAGACCTTCAGATTTTTTTCCACTCTGGTGGGTTTTTGTTACTCTGTGTTTTGAAGTGGAGAAAGGCTCACTCATTTGCAGTTCAGAAAGTTACCATATCCCTTTACTTTTTCATACAGAAACATTTTTTTTTTCCTCCTCTGAAAACTAGGTTTTCCATGTGGAAGACAGAACGTGCCTTTCTACTTCTGCCACTTTTGTAACCAAGACTGGCAAAGTGCAGCAGCTAAGGGAGAGAGAAAATGAGATCATCTGCTACTACCTTGACCCCATGTGTACTGCAGTGAACAAGAGGATTAGAAATTGACCTTTGATACTTCAGCCCATAAATGGCATGTACATAGCCCAGCTGGAGAGTAAACTCATAATATTAAGGTCTCAATGTTCCTCTCTTGAAATAGCTAGGAGGATCATGTTGGAGACAAACAGTTTAAATGCAAAGAACCAGATCAAGTTATATATATGCCAACTGGCAGAGAAAATAAAAATAATGAATACATGATAACTAGACATGCAGAAGATATTCAGGGATTAAAAAAAAAAAAAAGAAAAAGATAAAAAAAATAAAAAATCACGTATATTTTAGTATTGATGTTAGAGCTTGCATATGAAATTACCTGAATTCAAGCAGCTTTTTCAGGACTCTGCCCTTTTATGCTTAATATGGAAATGTGAAACCCTCTTCTACACTTCTAATATGAAATAAAACATTATTATTGCTTCTAACTGCTATTTGCTGGCCACTCATTTTAAATGAGTTTCCTGTGAAAAACAGAAGCTTGAGGATGAAGTAACTCTTTAAGCTAAAGTAATACATTTTCATGGTCATGATGAACTTTATCTTCATTTTAAAACACACTTTTTGAATGTGTTTATCATTTTTACGGCAATTTTAGATGTTTGTGTGGCAAGATCACCATGTCCAAGCATGCCTATTGGATATAAGAAGCATCTTTTCCCCAGAATATTGATACCATGAAATCATCAATTGAACCTACAGTGTCTCTGCACCATATGGTAGTCATGAAAGTCAGAAAGGGTGAAAACATGATAGCAGAATGGCGTGGAGTTGAATGAATTCACAGCAGAGATTAGAATAGATCAGTCGTGCCCAGCAGGAGGTGTAATCAGAATTGAAATAAAGCAGCATATCATTAATTAACAATTTATCATTCCTCTATGTCATTTTCAAGTTTTTAAAGGACAGACAATCACTTAATTATAGTGATTATTATGTACAGGGTATGCAGCTAAGTGTTTAAAGAATGTAAAGCCTTTTTGCTTGTGAAAACGGCTTTGATGCTATGCTTAACCTTTCTTTAACCTTATCTGCAACCTTATTTTCATTTGCTTGTCTTCCACTCCCATGTGATTTAAGACAGATCAATATAAATCAAAAGGGGAAAAAAAAAGTAACAAGCCCTATTTTACTTCCTAGTTAAAAGGAAATAGAAAGGTCAATTAAAAACAAACAAACAAACAAAAAACAATAATAAGATTCAATATTTTATACTACAGATGTACACATCCTTTGAGTTAGAACTACTGATAAAATACATAAGATTTTTACCTCCTCTTACGGTTAAAAGAAAGCTAATCCTTATTTCCCTATTCAGACCATCTTTTGGGCTGAAATTTGCTCATTGATAGGCTAGGAAATGATTCTTCTGTGTCATCGATAGTTTTGCTGTGCTATTTCCATTGGTAGTAGTTTTCAAAGCAGTCTTCATTGGCTTTATGAAGGAAATGGAAATAAACAGAAAACTGAGAAACATCTCTCATGCAGAAGGGATGAAAGAAAAAAAAAGTTTGCAACTTTGTATTTCCAGTCGAACAGCATAAAACAAGACTATGGCCTTCTGTCCAGGGCAAACTGATGGCTCTCAGTTGTTTGCTTAAAAAAAAAAAAGCTCTGTGTATTGGATACAATTTATTTCATGCTGAAGAAGCATTTTGACATAATATAAGTATGCACATACTCGGTTTCCTGGTTTCTAATTTGGGGGTAGAGGAACTATTTTTCCCACGCATTGAACAGAAGAATCGTGGAAGTGAAGAACTCTTCTCCCAACCTATCTCCAAGTTCATCAGATACTAATACATTAAAAGTATCCATTTATTTGCTCAATTGTTTCTATTCAGCTCTTGGAGAAGACTGTATTCTTAAAATAATTGTGCCCCCAGCATAAGAAATACGTGGAGCTGTTGCAGTGGGTCTAGAGAAGGGCCACAAAGGTGATCAGATGGCTGAAGCACCTCTCCTATGAAGAAAAGTTGAGGGAGCTGGGCTTGTTTAGTTTAGAGATTAGAAGGTTCTGGAGAGATCACCTTGTGGCCTTCCAGTACCTAAAGGGAGCTTATAAACAGGACAGAGACTGACTTTTACATGGTCTGAGAGTGAGAGGACAAGGATAATAGCTTTAAACTGAAAGAGGGGAAATTTAGATTAGATATTAGGAGGAAAATTTTTACTCACATAATGTCAAGGCACTGAAATAAGTTGCCCATTGAAGCTGTGCATGTCCCATCCCAAGGTCAGGTTGGATGGGGTCCTGGGCAGACTGATCTAGTGGATGGCAACCCGGCCTGCATTAGGGTGGTTGGAACGAGATGATCTTAAAGGTCTCTCCCAGCCTTAGCCATCCTATGATTCTCTGGTTTTATGGTCTTTGGATTATACATTTATTCATATAACTAATGTTAAGATTTTCAGAAGTACATAGCAGTGGCTTGAAGTTGCTCTTGTTAATGACAAAAGCCAAAACATCCCAGAATTTAGAACAAATTCTAAAATCCTGAAACTCAAATGTACTCGATAGCTAATTTGTAATAAAGTGATAGTAAATTCTTGCTCAGTAATAACCTACTGAATTTCATATCACATTAATTTATATTTGGAAATACAAAGGCACCTAAAAAAATGTAAATAATAAATAAATAAATAAATAAATATTATTTTTTTCTTTTAAACCAGTAAGAGACAGAACCATAAATCTTGAAGATCTTGGATAATCCGAGCTTCCAAAAATTCCAAAGGAACATTTCTTAAAAAGCAGCTCACTGATAATGGAACAATGCTGTCTCCTTTCCTAAGTTATTTTCAACTGTTCCCATACTATTGCTTTAGACTAACACATTCAGTGATAATTTTCTCCTATGACTCCTTTCTGTGAGCATCATGCTCCTTTCATTTTTCTTCTGCCTGGAATACACACTTGCAGTGCCCAGAGACTGCTTAGTCTCTACATTTCCATGCATTAGCCCACTCAAATGGCAATTGTTTCATTAGCAGTATACAGACGGGCATGGCTGAATAAGGTCTTACATTGCTAGTAACTAGTTGTATCACGTTCCCAGCTGCTGTTTACATAAGAGTAGAGTAACAATAACTACTCTTAATGAACAACTCTAAAAAAAAATAATGAAAAATGTTTGCAGGTGGATGAGGCAAAGAAAGAATATTAGAAAAATATTGGAACAATTTTAAAATGGTGAACTTTTGTTGCTGTTGTTTTTCCAAACATTGAGTTTTATTAGGAGAGAAGGAACACTGAAGATCCTGTTAAAAGTAATAAGAGTTTCAGCTGAAATATAAAATAAGAATCTTGAGTACTAAGGGCTATTAAAGATCTTAAATTACTTTTTGCATACTAACCTTGGTGTTTTGACCAAATTCCAGCCTAGGTAATTAAATACCACTAACCTAAAATTTACCTTCTAGTTAGAGTCAAGAATATACACTTTTTTTCCCCACTTAGTAAAAATCTCTCCTTAGTGTTTTTGATGAAGAACAGAAGTTATTTTCTCCCTCTCAAATTTAATCAGGCAAACTACTTTTAATTCTCAGCCTTCTTTTATCTTTGCTATAGCTACATTGTGTTACAAACTATATTACTGCATTTTAATGAGGGCTGAATAATTTTTTACATTTGCTCTCCTGAAACAAAAATAACCCCTAGCTCCTTGTGAATATTGATAATACCAGACAAAGGGACAGGAGCAACTGAGCTATCTTTCAGCCCAGAAGGGAAGAAGGCTTCTACCCACATTCTTCCTGGTGTGAGGCATTTGTTATCCAGAGGTTCTTCTGGCCTTCACAGACCAATTCACTGCTTCAAAGAACTGTTGGACCACATCTCTCCGTACAGACAGTGTTTGGTCAGTTCAGTTCCTGTTTCTCACCTCCAGTGTATTGAGAGGCTTCTCACCTCCTAATTTGAGGACAGGAAATTACCTTTGGTCAAAATTTTGCCACAAATGTTACGGTTTTTGGCAAAGATTAGAGTGAGTTACTGTGAATCAGAAGTGAATCTGCCATACGCTTTCCTAAATATCAGTAGAACCTCTTCACTGCAAGATCGAAATAAATGCAGCATTATAATCAGTGATACAATATAAATGTGAGGTAGCTACGGGGAGGCAGAGAAGAAAAGATGTTCATATTCAGGATGCAGGAATGTTAATTTTAGATTCAACATGAATCTTGTTCATGTCACTGAAGCTGAAATTAGTCACTGGCATTGAATGTTGAATTTGTGCCATTTTCTACAGTGTTAATACAACCATGACTCTAATGGAAGCCTTATTTAAAACAAAATATGATGCTCAGTCTACTGTTTGTTAGGAGGAATATTACATGGAGTGAAAAATATTGAAATAGGGAGTGGACTCAAAAAAATAAAGATATTTTAAAGACTTATAATCTAAGCCAAAGGAAATAAGATAATCATATTTGTGCATAACTGAGTAGGAAAAAAAAAGGAATGTGAAAAGCTAGATGCTGTTGTCTTTGTGCACTTGCATACCAGGTATACCATGTAATACTGGCTTGTCATCATTCTCTTTCTTTATTGTACACTAAAGTAAATAGTAAAGTCAATCCCTTGAGAGTAGCTTTGCCACAAATTCAAGTTGCTCCGGGCACTAATTTATGCGCTGGACTTTTACACATACACACTTTTTCTTTCTGTTTGTTCAGGATACAAGTTGGAGCAAGATGTGGAAGCCTTTCTTGTTTTTCTTTTTAAAAAGTTCATGTCCCCAGGGTAGCTCATCACCTGTGAACATTAGGAGCTTTGAAGATCAGGAAATGAGGCACACTGAAGATCGAATTTTTCTTGTTGCCTTTTATGAATAGTTTCACTTTTAAATGTAATGCAAATATAGTATGTACTCGCTCAGAAAGACTAGACATACAAAGTCCTGAAGAAAACAGTGTATCTGTGTTTTGTGCCATTTTCCAAAGGCTTCTGTGATAAGAGAATCTACAGGCTTCTGAGATTATTGCTGTCCTCTTGTATATGAAGTTGTAATTAAGTGCCAGGAAGTTACATGTTAAGAATAAAGTAGCTACTCTTGGTCAGAGATCTTACAGAAATAATAATCTTTATTTTTTTGTTCTCAATTTCTTCTTCTCTTAATTTCATCTCACAAAACATTTATTGCCTTTTCTTTGTGAAGGAAGAAAGAAATCCAACGAACACAATTCAATTACATAAATTAAATCAATTATATAAATTAAATCAACTAGATTAGTTCAATTAGATTAACATACACCAGGTGCTCTGTACATACATATTCTATGAAACTAAGTATTAATTCAAATATAACTAATTTATTTAAATCTCTCTGTTCTGGATAGGAGTTTAACTGCATTCACTGTCAGATACATCTCTTCAATTGAAAAATCATTTTAAGGCCTGGACTTGTGAATGTGTATCTTCATCTCAGATGTGAGTACAACTTGGTGACGGACTTTACTTGGCTGCAGTAATGATACTAAGAATTATTTATTCCTGCTCTCACTTTGCTCCCAGATGTGCTGGTGCAACCATCATGGGGCCAGATGATTAACTGAGCAATTAAAATGCCTCCAAAGTCACCTATTTCTGAGGCTGAAGAAACAAGGTCTCACAAAGGGATAAAGCAGTTAGTGTGATAACCTGAATCTTGTTTTACACGAACCCTGTTCTCAAGACAGCTGGGCCAACTATACTGAAAAATGAAACTGGAATGACATCAACCTAGACCGAAAATACATAAAACAAAGTCCTATAGGTGCAATAAAGAGGAAAAAAAAAAAAAATGCAGGGAACAGGCAGTGAATGAACATCTTATTGAACCTGTGCTCTGGCACCTACCTATTAAAAGAGAAGCAGTCAGCAATTTAGGATCATAAGGGCTTTTTCCACGTCCGTTTTCAAAATGTGATTCTTCCATCCTAAAAATGTTGTCCTGTGGAGTGGAAAAAATAAAGAAAGAAAAAAACAATTTTATTTGATGAAATGATGCTAAAAATAGGTTGAATTAAATAGAGTACAGTATATATAATTCAAACTGTTTGGTGGTTTTTGTTTTTGTTTTTGCTTTGATTACGAGAAGTCAAATTATGCTAGGAGAGTTTCTGGAAAAAGTCCTCATTTTCTAATCAGTATTGTGTCAGTGGCACTCAAAAGTGTAGATTAATAGATTTCAGGATGCTAAACTCTAAATTGATTTCTTAGTGACCTGTGTTTTCTGCATGATCAAAAACAATTTTAACTTCATAAGTAAAGCTGCTTTTTAGTAATGTGCAATCAACTTTTAAAAAACAGCAGTTGTGGAAAAGTACATGGAGTTATAAAGCTCGATTAGAAAGGGCATCAGTCAACACTAACTCAAATCAAGGTCAGTAAATCCAAAGCAATTGGCTTCTCAGTACATTTAATGATTTTAATTTTAACTGGGGTCCAAATCTGCCAATCAAACTCCATAGTTTGTTTACCTTTTGTTTTGCACTAAGGGTAAAATTAGAAGAATAAATGATTTTTGGCACAGCAGATATTACATTGATAAAAGAATTGCAGAAGTCAGAGTAAAGCTGAAATTTCCATTTTCTATTTGCACTGTGGTTAATTTCCATTGACACTTGACTAAGTCAACTCCAAAGCCTGGACATACTCTGGCAACTATTCTGGTTATTTAGGTCTGTGCACCTAATTCTCAGTTGCTAATACCTAAAAATTCTTTGAGGTAGATAATGAAGGTAGTCCTTTAATAAATATAAATTAAATATGAATTTCTTGCTGTCTGATCAGAGATGATTATCTGTTTTAGGAAAAGAAACAAAAATAAGTAGAGCAGAATATGAATATATGTATTTATAGAATGAAGCAACTGAGAAGATATTAAAATATTACAATATATAGAAATATGTAGCTTTCATTTGAGGGAAGACTATTTCCAACACAGGCTATGGTCAGCTTTACTTTCATCCAAACAAGTTGACAAAACCTTCCATTGCCTCCATTATGAAAGCTTTCTATTTCTAAATTGTACCATCCAAGGAATCATTTGTGGCTTTCAGACCTTGTTATATTATCTGCTATGATGAGAAAGAGGGAGAGTAACTACCCTTAAAGTAGTTACAAGCTATTCTTAAGTTGCCTGTTTACCTTCACTTCTCAGGACTAAATCTCACACAAGAACTTCAGAAAAGCTTTACTAGTGTCTAAACTCCAGAAAGTATATTATATTGTCTTGTGTTCAAAAGTAAAAGCCACCACAAATTGCACACAATTCTTCCATCCTCAAGGATAATGCTCCAGAGCCCAGTGCTAGCCTTTGCACTCCACAGTGCTGTTGTAGGATGTAAAAAGTAAAAATAAACTAACTCAATTACTTTGATTATATGTATTTTTAATGTGAAGATCAGTCACACAAACAGCTGATAACTGTGGGTGCACTACATATTTTCAAGGAACACCAGACAGACTTGACTTAACGTTTCACTTCATTTAGTGGTGAAAAAAGGTGACGGGCAAATGAACAGTTTAGCAGAACAGCCTATCTGAAGAAGTTTCCTACATTGTAAGATAAGAAGTTTGGGCAAACTTTGTGAAGTCTGATCCTAGAATTCAAGCACAATCTTGTAGATGTAGCCTGCTTGATTATGCTTATATAGTCATCCTGTATCTGTAATATTTTTCACAATATTAAATTTATTACTTTCCCTTTGTACTTTCTACTTTCTAATAGTCTAGACACATTCCTCACTTCTATGCAATTTTCTGACTTTACTCCTTCTGACCATAAATGAATAAATAATGAAAAGGATTTTTTTAAAAAGTTAAATGTACATATCTAGAACTTTCACAATAAATAAAAGCAGCAAATTCAAGAGAACGCTCTACTTCAACTACAGTAATATAACAAGGCACTAATACCACAAGCCATTATTGAAAAATGTTATTAGAAATCTACATTTACTTGGGATCTCTTCTTAGTAGATGATAATTGCTCAATGTGTGCACAAATGGATATTTGATAAGGCTATAAAGTCAGTGGCAGGACAGTTAAAGCAGAAGATATTCCCAAGATTATTCCATTTGTCGTTTCTAGACAAATAGGAAACAGATGTGGAAAGTGATTTGATATAGGAAGGATCTGATTTTTGAGTCTACTCCTCTGGTTTATGTCACTGTAACTTCACTGATATTAGTATGTAGCAAGCAAAAAAAGTGGAAACTGGGTCAGCCTAAGTCAGAAATGATCTACCCTTTTCTTTGTGACTGTAGAGTAAGCCATTTAAAATAGGAGGCATGACAGGGAAATCCCACAGTGTTTTCATATTTCAGTTAAAATGCAGTGTAGAGACTCATATAATAAGTTTCCAAATGTATCAGTAAGTAATAACTACGATAAATATATCACTGTTAAGTGTCAAATGAATGTATCTTGGATAGCCTGAAGCCCCAGGGAATTTTGATAAACATACTATGGGAAGTCTAACAAATATGGCAACATGCCCAAATACCTTTCTGAGTAATGAAGTCAAACCATCTCTGTCTGTACACCAAAAATGCAGTCGACAGAGAAATAAAAACTTTCCTAGGTACTCCTCCCTGTCCTGTCTTCCCCCGACCCCAAGTGCAAGCCTAGAAAGCTTAGATTCTAAGTTATACCATAAAATCTTGGAATGTTTTATGCTGGAAGGGACATCTAGTCCAAGATTCCTGCAATGAACAGCAATATCCACAGCTAGATTAGGTTGTTCAGCCTGACTCCGCATGTCTCCAGGGGCGGGACATCCACCACATCGCTGGGCAACCCATTCCAGTGCTTCACAACCCTTAATGTAAAAAGCTTTTTCCTCATATCCAGTGTATATCTCTTCTCTTTCATATTGAAATCATTTCCTCTAGTCCTGTTACAACAGACTCTGGTAAAGAGTTTGTCCGCTTCCTCCCTGTAGTCCGTCTTTAGATACTGAAAGACCACCATCATGTCTTCTCAGTGCCTTCTTTTCCCCAAGCTGAACAGTCCCAACTGTCTCAGTCCTCATCTCATTAATGTATTTCTATACCTGTCTACTTGAAATATGTGCTTTCCTGTAGTGCAGTTTGACCGATATCAAGACTTGGTCAGAAAGAAATATATTTCAGACCTTGAAATAAATGTAAAAGTTCTGATGATTCCCATTCTTTTATTCTTTCAATTTTAGTCTACTGAGATTCACTTTCAAACAGCTGAAACATGCCTAGAATAAATGTTCTGTATCATGACACTGAGTGGTGACAAGACATTGCTATTTAACAAGTCCTATTTCATACCTTGCAATAGAATTCAGCTAGCCAGTACCATGCCAACCTAATTTTATATATGTACATATAACATTACACACACACGCACGCATGCACACAAGGCCTGCTCCAAAATTAATGCCTTCTATTTTATTATGTTAGCCCATGACATTGAAAGCAGATGTCAGCAGTATGGCAGTAGAGGTTGAATCTTTCCACCGACATTCTGTTATGTTTTGTCACCATGTGACACACAGCAGCGAAAGGGAAGTGTGAAAAAATGGTGTCTGACATGGAAATATTTGAAAGGTGTCTCACTGAGTCCTAGCATGTGCGATGTAGAAAAAAATTGCACATATTGACATTAATTGATGCTTGCTGAACATCAAACAGAGGATGTGGCACAGTGAGGTGGTGGGTGGTGTGTTTCAGCAGTGGTGACAGTGACAGTGGTTCATCTTCACAGGCTCTGGCTCACGGCTGATGAAAATTCATAACTAATGGTGCTGACTAAGTTAAAAAATAGTAGCTGATAATTTTCTCTATGAAATAGTGTTATTGTGTTATCTTTGTAACTGTAATCTGCTGTAGTTAAAATGGTAATAAGCAGGAGACATTTCTTTTGGAGTGACCTACATATATACATATAAACATAAAAGTATATGCCAGTTATATATCCACATATACATAAATCTGTACATATATCCAGTATAAAAACTGTCAGTGTCTTTTCTTTGCACCTCTTTCAACAGCCATCCAATCCGGAACTTTTTCAACAAAGCAAGGAAAAGAAAGATAACAGCATACGCTAATTGTTTTTTGTTATTACATTTTAGATATCCTTTTCTAGTTCGGTAAGTTTAGTACTGTTTATGGTTTCTAAGAAAACTAGTGATTATTGGAGAAGAGACTTTTTTTTTTTTAATTTTTTGTACTATTAATACAGAAACCATTTCAGAACTGCAGAATTTAATGCAGCAAAACCACTGCTGGCCAATGCCGAATTAATGCAGTACAAGTAGATGATCTGAAGAAGCTGCGTTGATGGAATGCACACAGTCACTAAAAAGGTATTACAGGCTCAGTTTATAAGGTATGGAAGATACAGAAGGATTTGACAGCAGTGATGCTCCTCAGCTGTGCTAGCGCAATTGAAGGAACTCGTATCCTTACTCCTGTAACCTTCAAACCATAAATACTAAGGAGCACATCTCCAAGGTACCTTTCAGGAGCTAGTTGATCATCATGACAAGCTGATGAACAATCATGGAATGTTCCAGAAACATTCAGGATGCCAGGAGACTTCGGAAATAACACGTCTTTTGTTTAACTATAAAAGGCAGAGTTGGCCACATCTGTGAGCACTACTGAATTTAATATTTCCCTGGCTATTCTCACAGATTCTGTTGTACTAACATTAAGACTTTTATATAAGAAACAGATTACAGAAAGAAAAAAAAAAGAAAGAAAGAAAGAAAAAAAAAACAAATCAAATGGAAACAACAGCAAAATTGGAAAAAAAAACCAACAACAAAAAAACCACTACCACCAATAACAAAACTGATTGCCAAAGTAGAATGCCTGCAGAATGACAATACGCAGAGAATGTGAATCCCTCTGAAGGACTTTAAGGCAGGTAGCAGTGTCTCAGCCAATACAGAAGTTGCTGGCATCTAAACCTGTTCTCAGCATTGATGAGAACAAAAGGAAAAGCCTCACTTCCTGGTCAGAAAAAAAAAAAAAATAGAGAGGGTTTGGATTTATCTCTTCTACCCAGAGGCATTAGCTGCACTTGATAAATTTGCTGGTCTAATCACAGTCAGCAGAAAGCAACAAGTAACTGTGAATGAGTCAGCCCAACCAAGAACAGCAGCTCCCAAGGGCAAGGTCACTCTTCATTGACCATATAAGATGCTTCACATCAATTTAGGTCTGAGCAAACAGGATATAGCCTTTCTGAAATGAATACTGCTGAGGCAGCTCATAGGATACATCTGACTTTGAGACTCCAAGCCGATGATGTCACGTTTTTTTCCTTTTTTTTTCCTCCTCTTCAATATAGTAATATCAGTGATTTTTTTCATTATTTTCCCCTAGTTCAGTACAACATTTTGAGCATACATTTTATGACTAGATGAAGGATATTTCACAGAGTCTTTTAAGTACATTTCAGTCTATGAGAAGTGATTTATTTATGAATTGTGTTACTTTTCAAGAAGAATTTTAAGTGGAACAACTGTGTGAGATATGGCTATGTTGTTATTGTGATTATATTTCCTATTTCACACCTAATCTATTGAGTCATGAAAACTGTTAAATATGAGGACTTTGGTTTCAGGTTTGGGTACCATGCTGTTATTGGAACGTTTAATAAGAAACTTTTATTAAAGTCATCCCAGTGGAATGCCTTATTTTTTAAAAAGTGCAAGTGTAAATAAATTTAATGTGAGAAATTATGCAAAAAATTGAAATATTAAAACAATTGTAAACCTTGAGGGAAGTAGCAGCCATTGGGGAAATAGGTGAAAAGTGACTGAAGGAATTATGCTGTTTTAAACTATTAATTATTAAAATAAAAAAGGGGGAGAAGGGGAGAAAGAAGTGGGTCTCTGACTCATATTCTGTCTCGTGTTATAGGCTTTTTACTTGCACACATTTGGATGATACTAGACTCTGGACCACGTTTATTGTATTTTGTTTTCCAACTTGGAGCTCAGAAGAATTATGCTATCAGAAACGAGTTTTAAAACCCTGTGGGAAATCACTCTAAGTGAGAAATTTTTAGTACAATACTGTTCCTAAGGAAAGGTCTCCAGCTTCTGTAGGATCTGCAACTGAAATCTCTTGGTTTTCTGTGCAGTAGAGAAAGAACTTTCTTGAAAGAAACTGCAAAACTCATAATGAGTATCTGCTCACCTTTCTTTTCCTGCCCTCAAAAAGCTTACCCAGAGTCCTCATCACTGTAACTCCTCTCCAAGAGTCCACCCACTAATCTCTCCTCCTTTCCAGACCTCAAAACACGCTCTACACTGAGCTACCCTTGCAAAGTTCACTGAAGTTTGGATACCTGAAAATGTTATTTTTTGATACAGAGGTGAAATAGCTGTAGAGATCACCTTTACCTCCATGCCTCCTTTTGTAGATTAATGAAAAGAGTACATAGCACTAGATTCCTGTTTCTCCTTTTATCTCAGTATGTCGTACTGGCAAGTTTTTCTGGCTTACAATGTTCAGAATATACCTTACAGTACAGTAGACAACTTGGGTAAAGTTTAGAAAACCTGTCTACCTAGACCAAACTGAACTTAGACAGCTCTCAATAGCTCTGATTGAATAAAATAGCACAAGATACTTACCTCCTTGTTGCTGGGTTATTTTTTGTTTGTTTTATGTTTTGAAATTAAATGATTTAATATTCATCAAGTTATCAGAAACCTTTGCAAAAAGGGGAGCTTTTTATATCTGACTATCATTCATCTATCAATCTATCTTATTAACTACATTATGGTAATTCCATTAATTTAATGAAAGGGAAAACAGCCAAATGGGCTGTTCAGAAACAGTTATTTTATTCTATTCATTATCACTAGTTCAATTCCTTCTGCCTCTAACTGGAAGATAAAGAAAGTGATATTGTCAAGTAGTGAAGACTTATTCACACCTGACATCCTAGTTTGAATACTTATATTGGTATTTATATGAAGAATAGCATCTTTCAAATAACTGTGCAGCATCTTGGCCCAGCCAAACTGAACAGCTATTCAAAAAAGTATTTTATGAGCCAGTCATCGAACTTACATGCAAGTTAGATTTTGTTTTGCATTTCTGAGAAGCCACTTACCCATTTGCACTATGTCTAAAGTGCTGACTAAATTTGTACTTTGGGTAATATACTGTTCTAATTCTGGATAACACAAATAAATGAGTAGACATGAAAGTGTCAAGGTATTTCATTTTAGAGTTTTTGCATTATTTATCCCTTTAGCAAAACTTTCAAATCTAGTGGCTAGAAAAACAAACAAAAACAAACAAAAAAACACAACAACAACAAAACATCCACACACATAAAAACAAACAACCAAGAACAAAGCACATTTAATATGAATGACATGTTAACCTTGTGTGATTAGTAAAGACACCAAAAATGCCATACGAATAACATACCAGACACTAGATATTATGAAGGATATTGAACAATTCTCAGAGGACACTGTGAATTAGAATGCCTTTGTACTGCTACTTTCTGAGTTGTCAAGTGCAATACATCACCTGAGATCACCGTCTGGTCTGGCTCATATAGGATGACCTCTGGAAATATAACTACCATACAATGACTGTCTGTTCTAGTCTAGTTATTAAGTGGTCTGCATATGTAAGCAATAAGATATACAAAACTAAAACCAGTACATGAAACCAAAAGTCTCAGTTCTTTTAGTGTTCTTATTCTTACCCGCAACATATTTTCCATTAAAAACATTTGGAACAGATTCTAATTGCTTTAGCAGATTCTACCATTATGTTAAATAAATTCTTGGGCTAAAGTCTATTACATGATTGTACTAGTTTTCTATGGTTATTTTTAGCATTCAAGACCACTTATTTCCCCCTTTGTCTTCTGGATTTCCTGCATGTTATTAGACTGTGGTGAGGTCAGGCATCAGAGGAAATAACAGCAGTGTTAACTCCTAAACTCAATGTTTTATGAATTATTGAGCATCCGTGATGTAATGGCAATAAATCTAACCCAATCTCATTCTTGTGTCCTGTTGTAAATAAATGAAGTTAGCAAAGGTGTTATTTTATTCAAGAGCCTTCCTGATGAGGACAAAAATGTTTCCCCCAGGGGAATGTTTGTAAAATTGCCTCTGTAATTAGGATGCCTTTTAACAAGAGAAAGGTTCTTCAGTTTTCCTGGGGAACTTTCATGTCTGAGTTGGGTTTTGTCAAGGATATCTTATTTACAACACAAAAACAACTGCAAATTGGGGAAGCAATGTATAGAAAGGACCTAGTCAAGTGGAGTTAACATATAAGCATATGGCCAAGATATTTCCCAAGTGATTTTTACGAGCTCCCAAGTCGAGAACCCTATTTAAGAATTACTCAAGGGCTTTGATTTTCACAGAATAAAATTCAGTTTAAATTTCTGATACTTGAAACTATCAGTCACTTCCGAAAAAATTACTGATATGTCTGCATTGCTTTTTAACCTACTTGTTTTTCAGTTCCCAGTGTGGAAAAATTCTCTGTGAGCCCAAGTCCTCACAAAAAGTTTCAAAAATTAGATGTGAGTGAGTGACAGAATGAGAAGAAAAACTATAAAAAATATAGTGATCTCTTTTTTTTTTTCCCTTCCCCAAATACAATAAGATATACTGAACATGCTTTCAAAGAATTTGTTTAAGAAATAAAGAAGCAAAAGAGAATTACATTCTCAGAAGTTACTGGAGCAACTATTAAATTTTTTTATTCTCTGAAGAATTACTAATTAACTGCAATATTTCACTCAGAGAAGCCTGCAAAGGGTCAGGTTTAGCTGACACTAGCTCAGTGTTTGGTAAGTATTCCAGTTAAAAGAAAACAAGAAACTAAACTTGATCTGGAATAAACAAGGTGACCCTTTGAGTAGTCTATATTTTGTTTTTCTCTTCAGTAAGGCAAAACCTAGATTCAAAATGTCTGCAATAAGCACTTACTTTGTCTTTGTACCTTTCACTTACTTTTGGCATAGCATCACCCAGCCCTTCTGTGCAACCTCATTTGATTCTTCCTCATTAGCAAAAAATAATATCTTCAACACATTAATAAATGGTATTGCATTAGAGAATAATACAGTTGAAGAGCTAACTTCACAAGAAGACATAACTAACAGCAGACATAATTATAACCACTCCCTGTGACAAGGTGCAATTATTCTTCACGGCTCTGTGTTTAAGAGAAATACCTTTTTTTCACACAGGTTGAGGGTTTCTTTATTACAAAAGTTGACAGTATTTTATATTTTCCCAGTGCAACAAAAAGTTTGCTGATGTAGAAACAGATGGATTTAAGTGTTTTTGATTCAAACTGACAAAAAAACATAATAAAACAAAACAAAAATTCACTTCTTAATTTGCTTCCTTTCCTGCTTTTTTACTATCCAGGTATCAGCTCATATGTAACCCTCTACATCTACACTCATAAATATGAGTGCACAGAGTTGGTGACTGTCATCAACATAACTACTGATATATGTATTTCTGAAGAAGATACGTTTGTTGCCTTGTCTTTAACAGAGCTTTGACTCAAAATCCCACCTGCAAAGATCATGATATAGTACTGTATGATACTGTACTGTATTTTAATGTATAGTATGATACAGTATAGATAATCTTTGAATTTAGTAGATTAAAGTTAACTAGCAAATGCATCAATTTCTCACATAAAATAAGCTTTTCTCCTTCAAGACCTGTTGACTTATGGAATAACTTTCTGTAGCCAGTTTTAATGAAATCTAAATGATATATTTTTTTTCAACCACCACCAGATAATAGCCAAAATGTGGAGTGGTCATGAATTAGAATAGTCAGGATTTGTCTTAACACTAAGACGAGGGTTAAGGACTGTAAGAATAGATCATACAAATGCAACTGAGAGTGAGTGCCATCCCAAGAGTGGTGTTGTCCCTGTGACTATCATGAATATCTTCTCAGGTTCTGTCCTCTGTTGGAGTCTCATCCTGTAGCCGATAGAAGTCAAAGAAAGATTCCCCTCCTGCTCAGTGAACACAAGAGGAATTGTATTCATATCCCTTGCCATGTTTATATGTTAAGTTGGGGTCACAGCAAAACTTTCCAAATGACTGGGAGTTAGAGCAGTTGTTCTCCATCGCTATCAATTTTAAGGGTTTGAACTGACAAATATACAACTTTTAAACGTGCATCTGTACAATCACCCTTCTGCTTTTTGTTATTGTTAAAGTAATAGCAATAAACAGTGAGAAGAAAAATTAGGAGTTCTTAATTCATACTGATTACTTGTTTCAGAATATCCAGCAGAAATGAAAACTTCATTTGCATTTATGCAGATAAATGTTTAACCATACTTAGCTCTTGATTCATGAAATATAATAATTACATACAAACATATATGCCCAAGTAAAAATAATAAGACCTGAAATATTGTCTCACCTGCTGTGTCAAACTACCCATTTAATTTGTTATCCATAAATAATGACATATTTAGACACTGAGATGAGTTCTCTCCTCATTTACACTTGTGCAACTCCGTTAATAAACAATGTAATTAAAAGAAAAAAAACAGTATTTAAGATTACCAAGTAGGACAAATATTAGAAGGATCCATTTGTTTGGTAGGAGAAAATATGTGTCTTTTTATTTATTTATTTATTAAAAGCTGCCCAGATCACCTGCAAGATAATGCTGCTCAGGCTTCCATCATTTTGGATGCAAGAAATGAGAAACTGGAGTCTGTCAACTGTAATTGGTTCCTGTCCAAGCATAAGTCCCATGTTCAGGGAAGATCTCAGAAGCATGGACTTGCAGAAGTGACCAGATATCTTCTGGAGTTTCTTGTAAGGAAAATCACACAAAGGCTATCAAGGTCCCCCAAGCCTATGTTTAGATATTCATTGAAAAACAGCGTGAATGAAGTGTATCTTGCCCTTTTCCTTTCCTTTTGTATGTAGGCATTAAAATTAACACTTAAAAATGGAATCTGAAATATAATAGCCCAGCTGTCTTCCTGTTTCAGGAGGTGTTAGTGGTAGCAGAGAAGTCAAATTGCAGGATTTGCATTTTATTCTCGTACCAGTGATGAGGCATCTGCTCCAGTTCAGCTCATGGCACTCAAATCTCAGCTTTCAGTGGGCTCTGACTAAGGCCTCAAATGACCAAAGGAAGCATCTCTTTTTGTATAGACCAAAGAACAGGAGATTTAAAATTATATTTCTGTCTGAAAATGTTTTATTTGTCAATGTTAGAAGTAAAATCTCATACTATTGACTAAACGCAGTTGCAATAAACCAGAACAGTTTGTGCATTTGTTTCAAAGACTTTCTGACACTTTGTATATAGACATTTCCTTCTTTATCTTTCCAGAGAAAGCAATTCTGAAAACAACATTACAGTACCTCATTTCACAGAACAAGGTCTTAAAATCACAATAGATTTTTTCTCTTTCTTTCTTTTTTTCTTTTTTTTTTCTTTCCTTCTTTTTGTTTCTTTTTATCTCTCTCTTTTCCTTTCTTTCTTTCAATGAATGACATTAATATCAATAGAAAGAAAAAAAAAAAAACGAAACAAGTTTACTGTTAGAAGTTTTAAAGAAAGAAATAAAAAATAAAACCACCATCCTTACGTCTCTAAATCTATGGCACTCCTGGGCTTTCAGTACTTCATTAAGCCATAGCTCTTTGACTTAAAAAATATACAGCAAACCGGAAGAAAGATGAAGAAAAGAAGATTGTTCTCATTTTGTTCTCAAACCAGAAACTGGCAGGTAGAAGGATTAAAGGAAACAAAATACAAGGTTGCTCCTCACATGTTACCATTTGTAGGGCATGGGATGTTGTGGATACTTAAAAGATATATGAGCTCAAGAATCACCAGAACTAATTCATCAAAAACAAGTTATTGAAAAGCATTAAACACAGAGATTCCGCCCGTGGTTCAGGAAATCCCTGAACAACGAGTGCTTGAGCCTGGGAGACTGTATCACTAAGCACTGCTGCATGCTTGCCTTCTTATTCTCTTCCACTGGCATCCATTATTGGCCCTTGTGAGAACCAAGGTACTGGGCTAAATGAGCCTTTGGTTTGAACAGATTTGACTGTTCTTATGAAATGAGGCAGAGAGAAATTAGGTAATTTAGTCAGGAAATCTGTGCCAAAGCAAAAAGCTAATGTTCTAGTTTCTGAGCCTTGTCCAGTACCATAAACAAAAGTATATAGTCTTGTAAATCCTAGTAAAGCTAATGGCAACACCACTCAGTCAGCACACACAAAGCTATGCACAACATGCCAAGTAAAATTAGTAAGGATCACTGGTGATGGGGAAAGTGTACCACTCTTTTTGCCCAGCTAGCTTCTATTAGTCTTCCTGTGATTCCCAAGGAATATCTATGTTTGGTTCTCAAAGAATACTACACAGTTCAATAGAGAGAGATAAGTTGGCTTTTTGTTTTCTTTTGTTTTAACTAGCTTTTATGATTTAGGAACAGGCATATTCACATGACAATATTATTCAAAAATGTTTCCACCACGTTCAACGTTTATTAAAATAATCTAATCTGTTCAAACATATTGGAAGGAAGAAGAGCTGATATGCAATTATCTCTTTCCCTAAGTTGTTCTTTGATTTGGTTTCAAGGTTCAAAGATCCACCCAGTTTTTGTGCTAATAGCCAGCACTGATGTCACTGGGAGAAACAGAACGGAAGATAGAGGTGCAGGTTGAGTTTGAAGATAAATTCAGTAAAAACACTAGAAACTACTGGATAAGAAAAGCAAACAAACATCCCCCAAGTCCACCTCTGGTTTCATAACTCTTCCTTGTTTCTTGATATATCATCATATCCTTCATTTCCCCTTTTAATCATACAAATTTACAGCTGTCTTTTGAAACATTTTTAGACTCAACTCCAAGTGCTGTACTTGATACCATATGTCATACATTTCCTCTACTTCTTGCAAAATGGCTTCAGATAGAACACATTTAACCATATTTTCCTACTGTCTGGATTTTGTCTTTTTGTATTCAGAAGCCCCTTTCTATCTTAAATGTCATTCATGTTAAGTTGTTTTATCAATTTCTGGTCACAGGTTTTAAAGTCTGCACTGTTAATCTTCTTAACTAAAATGGAAAGTAAAAAAAAAATCATTTATTACAAGTTGTATGATGATGGTGATGACGTTATGGCTACGGAAGTACAATACGTATTTACATATAACAGCTAATGGTCAGAAGAAGATTCTTGTTAAAAAATTAGTATGTGTAAGATGCAAACATAAAATGAAGTGACAATAACAGGATGTAAAATAGACCAGACTTGCTCTGCTTACAATGTCCAGATGCTTTCCTCCTTCAGACACATTCCTACCTGTCTACCACCTCTACCTTTCCATCACATTAGCTTTCAGGCATTTATAATTGAATACACCAAAATAATTTTCAACATGGGGATTTGACTTACTCTCTTAGATGGTAGTATCTAAGGAAGAAAGCCAAATGATTCTAACAGACACATATATGCACACTCCTACATTTCAAAGATTCTGAACATTAAAATCTACGTTAAGGTCATATTTTTCTGAAGGCTAGTGTGAATTGTTTCTAGTTGGATACTAATTTGCTTCTGCTCTTGTAAAATTAAATTTTATCTGATATTTCACAATGCTACACCAATTCCTTTCTTAGATTCAAATTGTATAACATTATTCTTTTTAGATCAGAGAAATGTAAACAGATGTTCAGGAACGTTTCTGAAATGTATTGTTTCTGAATTTCTGCTTATCAGTATTTTAATTTCATGGTAGTGAATATCTGAGATATTATGTCAGATGCATGATTTCTTAAGATGCACAGCTCTCTATTTACAAGATATAAGTCTGAGTAATGTTAGCAGTTGACTATATTTTGGAAGATCTGGATAAGGTAAAATATTTTCTACTGTTTCAAATCAGTCTGTAAACTAAATTGTGAGGGAGTTACTTCAAATGCCAGGAAAGAGCACAACACTTAAAGTCTCAGATCCTCCAACATGCTTTCCTATTGCTACATATCTTACTGTCATTTCTCAATCATTTCATGAACCATTTCATCAACTTCCTTGGTACTTCAAGAAAACCCAAATCTATTTCCTTTCACATTCAGAATGTCTATATTTTGCTCTCTAACTACTGAGAACTGAGACTTAAAAATGATTTGTTCATCTGAAGCACCTAAATGAATAAAGGTTTTGGATTTGGTTTTAATTTGCATTCGTGAGTAATCCCCCTGGAAACAATGAAATCATTTGCTCAGGTTACTTCTGAATGGGGTTTTGAGGCTGCTTTTATAAAAGCACCTTAGTGTGCAATTACGTGCATAGGTCATTAAGGCCCAGCTTTGACTGACTGGCATACGGAGCATAATCCTAGCTGTATAGATATCAACAAGTAGCCATTGATCACAGAGCACAAGAGATTTGGTCTTAAATGCAACTTTTGAAACAAATATTCAGCTCCCACGTTCTTTGTCTTAAATCATTCACTGAAATTTCTTGGGAAAAAATATAACAATCTCCTTTTAATTAAAGTTAGTTGAACAGTTATCTATTATCATGACTAAGTTCAGCATTGCTTCATTCCTTAATTTGTGTAGTGATAATGATAGTTAGTTATGCTTATTGTTATAGCTCTCCTCAGCTCTTATCAGAGGGGCAGTACATTTAAAATCTTTAAAATTAATTTTCTTACAATAGGAACTAACTTTCACATGATTTATTTCTCTTCTTAAAATACTGTATTTTATTATAGCTTTTGGTTTTCAATAAAGATTCTTCTTGAATTTTGGTTGTGGTTTCTCTTATTTTTTTCAAATTTTACATCTGTCCTGTTAACTTCGTAGCAGTAGTCTCATAAAAAGTGGTCAGGGAATCTTGAACTAGCCAATGCAATTATTTTATTATTATTATCATTTTTTTTTTCCAAAGAGGTAGCTAGTAGACACTACTTTTGTCAGTAGTGAATTCTGTCTTCAGAAGATAAAATTTTGAACTGATTAATAGTAACATAATTTTAACATAATAAATTTTGAAATAAGTTATGTTCATCTTAAATAAGGATTCCTTGAAGTAAAGTCCATAAGAATTGTTATTATTATGAATAGTTTCATTGTTTATTTTCTGTTTATTCCCTCTCTTATTTTTTTCTTCTTCATTTAAGGCCTCTAGGAAGAATGAAGAGACGTGCTTTCTTTCAAAGTTTGTTTTTGTTTCTGTTTTCTTGCTTAACCTGACAAACAAATTAACAAATAAATATATGGGTATAGCTTAAAAAAATCACCTCCATCTCTTTTTTTTTCTCTTTTCTCCCCATCAAATGAGTCATTTTTTATCAAGTTTTAGTTTCTTTCACTAAAATAATTAACATGGCTCATGAAAGCAAGTCAGCACTTTGTATAAGGGTAACACCAGCTTTTCTGTCTTCTGTTTTAAACAATTTCCTTAGTTATTATCATTAATACTCTATTAAATATACTGAATATACTGATTGTAAATAAATAAATAAATAAATCTAAGTCTTTTAGTGTTATCTAAGCTACACGTTACAATGTCAGTTAAAGTAAATCAGTTTTCAATGGATTCTCTATCATTCTTTGACCCCCCCCAAAAAAAAACAAAAAAAACCAACCCAACAGACATTGATTTTCTTTTAGCTTTCTCTACTAAGACTTTTATTTTGTGTTTTTGATATGCCACTGTTTTTATTATGTCAAAAAAGTATTGTCAGTTAAAAAATTTATAGTGCTGTAATCTTTATACAGACAGATTTAGAATTTCTGTTTTAACCATCGTTTACAACTCATTCTTACTATCTCCCTTCAAGGTAATCCTTTTTACAGTGGGTCATGGCTTTTCAATGTCTGTGTCAAAACACACTTTCACAAAGAAATAAAAGCCAAATTCACAAACATACAAATGACAAGCACAGAAAGCTTGTATCCCAGCTTGCTTTCCTGCAAAATCCTTTGAAAAGCTAAATGGCCATTTCAATCCGAGCTCTAATCTTTAGAGCTGTATCAGTATGTTTGAATGTAATGAGACCCCTGTAAACAGATGCACTCTGTGACTGTACACTGAGCTTAGTTTAAGAACAGCTTATTTCAGTCACTTTCGGGCAGCGAAAAGCAGATCTGAAATAATACTTAAACTAAAATGAGAACGTCTGTGTAGGGATTTGCACTACCTTAGTCAGGCATTCACAGATTTGCTTATGGACAAATCTTAACTCATGCAGAGAGGGTCTTCCACAATCCAAACCCACACTGCCTTGTTCAAATTCTCCTTCTCTGGTTCCTTCCCTTCACTGAGGTTAATCAATGTCAACTTTTCCCATTACTTTTATATATATCCCTACTAGTCTTTCAGAGAATACATAAATTTAGTAGAAGTATCAGACTGAGGTATTTTTGTGATCTTGTTCCATGTTAAGTGATGCGTAAACTTTCCATGTCCTAAATTCAGTATGAGTTTTTCAATTGGGAACCAAAATTCATGATCTGGATTAAACTCTACACAAGAGATTTGTTGCCCAGTAAGTATTCCAGGAAAAGCTCTTTGGCATAGCAGCCATGGCTGATGAAGGGTGTTACTCTTTCATTACTCCCACATTTGAGTAATGAAACCAGATCTGCATTTCTTGTAACTCTAGATGTTAAAATGCATAAACAGAAAGGTTTGTTAAAACAGAATAAAAACTGTTGTTTGGAAAAAGTAAATGAAGTTAAGGACTTCAACCAGCTACAGTTGAAGTGAATTTGCCACTGTGACTATTGTTGATACATCACCTTCACAACAGCTGATACTTAGCCAAGTAGAAAATGAAACTTGGGTCAAGTCAAGAAAAGAAACAACAGTATTTTTGCTCCAATTTTCTGCTGTTTGACACATGGTTTGTGTTCTAGGTGTAGTCATATATCTTGTTAAACTCTCTGCAAGATGGTGAATAAATGTTAGTTTCAGAAAGTAGTGTTGATTTACACAAGCAGCAAAACTTTCAGATTTTGTGCTGCTTCCATACTTCAAACAACCTGGAAGTATGGAATGAAATTTACTGTTTTGAGTAAGTAATCAGTGCCAGTTGTTTTTTGATTACACGTATACTGACTCATAATTAGAAAAAATAAATTATACATCAGGGGAAAATAATTCCTTGGAATAGAGTCTTCCTCTCTTAGACTTTTTTTTCTTCTTCTTAATTTCCCTTCAACAGCATGTCTGGAATAAAGCAGGAACAACAATATATGTACATCTACTCTGTTCTAGAAGTGAAAACTTGTAGTATCTCAGAAACTGCAGAATGGAAGGGCCTATTCTTTTAGACTCCTAATATTAAGCCTTTATTATTACTATGACTACTACTACTACTACTATTATTATTATTATTACTATTTTCACTCATACATGTTATAACTTCATTTGTTTTGGAAACTTGGTCCTAATGTGTGTAGAGGGTCTTCGATGGACATCTGAAGCTTATTCACTGGGCAGATAACTCCACCAGGGTTATTTTATCTTGTCTGGCAGAGTTTTTTTCTGGTCTGCAGGCTTGAGATCATTTTCATATAATAATGACTTAAGTTTCATCTTTCAAGAAATCTCAATTCCAGAGGGTAAACTCCAAAATCTCTTGGACTCCTGAGAAGCCTGAAGTCTGAGGGAGAATCTTTAATACTGCTGTCATCCTCAAATGAAACTGTATAGTGGCTTTGCATATGACTGATAAGATGGTGCCACTAATACTAATTATCTCACTAGCATGAAAATACAAATCATAGAAAGAAACATGTAAATTTCTATCCAGAAATTCCTTTTTTTGCTTTTTTTTCTGCCAATACTTTTTTAAGCAGCATAAGATATTTTTTTCCATCCTGTTTTGTTAAGATACATGAAGAAGCAAAACACTTAAAAAAGGATAAAACTTAAAGTATGTGAAAAATGCCAGTGCCTGGAACAAGGTCAATGTTTCAAAAGGACGGCAGAGATTTGAACTTTACACCTTCTTTTGTACATGTGAAAAGATCTCAGGTGATTCTGTTTACCCAGAGGATTGTTTCTATTTAAACAAAGAGAAAAGCAAAATATACTGTACATTTGTCACTGCTGGTTTGCATAATACTAGGAAATGATTTTTAAGTCAACATCTATGATATGAGCTTTCATTTCAGCACAGAAATTATGAGGAAAAATAACTTTCTCTCACTTCTGCAGTGCCCCAATCTGTCAGGGGTGTCACCCATGTCATATTCCCACTTGAACAGTGCTGAGAAATGTTTACACCCAGATCAAGCCACTTGCTCAACATTCCTGGTATGGTTTATATTAAGTACAGAAGAGAGCACTGGGCTAGCAATCCCTGAAAGAATCTTCCTGATGAGTCAGATAGAGCTGTTGGTAAAACTCTAGTCACTCATTTCCAGAATTTTAACTCCATGCAGAGCAGAGGTGTGAAAAAGATCAAGCAAATTTTGATATTTCTCCCAACCAGAGTGTTACTTGAGCTCTACACTCAGGCAGTACTTGAAAGAAGACAATGATGATTTTGATACTGCACTTCTATTCAGTCATTTTGCCATTGATCTTTTTAACCAACAGCACAAACCTTGTCTTACACATAAAGACAACCAAGATTGTTTTACACTTTAAAATATCTGGACATATCTTCCTCAGTTTCTGCCACCAAGCATATTTTGACAGATATTCTGTATTTAAGCTCATTTTTACTTTCCTTGATTAATTTCTTTCCAAAGGCATGTTTGAAGCCATATTATTCAAGGGTTCCTCCAAGGTAACCATTTAACAGCTAAATAATCTTTAATTACTTTGCTATAATGATACACATCTAAAGACATATACTGTTATACTACGACATCAGAGCACTTTAACCTAAAGGTAGCTATTAGCACTCCCATGAAAGATTCATTATGGATCATATTTCATTAACGAAGAGTATTGTGCTCTCATCTGATTAGGTGCTTGCAAACATTAATTAACATATCTTCCATAGTGAGATCATGTTGCAACTCAAAGGAATTCACAGATTTTCATAAATCAGGTAGCACTTTTTAAGCGAAATACATGAAAACCTAAGAAAAGTCACATGACAGCTCTTCTGGAGCTAACTGATACAGTGAAAAAGGACTGGACAATGTATATGATTATATTTAGTCAGAAAACATTTGAAAAATAATCAGAATGCAAATTATTGTTGTACTGCAATGATTGCTAGTTGTGAATTATATCAGTAGGGAGAAGACAGTCCAGATTTGTAGATAACTGAAGATGTATACAAATTAGAATAGATTAGATGTTGTAAGTCACCTGAACTTGTAATAGGCATGAATTTGCCACAGTACATTTATTTATTCTATGCACTACTTCTTTCTATCTAAGTTTTCCAGTGACGACTGACTAGTTTCTCATCTAGCCTGCTCTTCACATTCTTTTTGGACTCACAGAGGTAAAGAAAAAAAAAAAAGCATTTTCAAAAAATAAAATTTCCTTCAGGGAATAAATAAAAACAAGTAACTTAGAAGCTGAAAGGAAAAAAAAAAAAAGTAATTAAACTGTCTTTGCTTGAGTTCCCAAGAAATAGTGGAAAGTTACTCACCCTTTTCCAATGAAATAAGTTACTTAGGAAATAACTAATTTACTCAAAGTCCACAGGGGCATGTAGAAGACTCAGGCATGTATTCCTTCTGAGTCAAGTCATAGTCACTAAATTATGTCTAACACAAACGAGGCAGAGGTTAAGGAAGGAACAGAGGGACACAGTACATTTCTCTCATACGAATGATATTTGAAAGAAGATACAGAGATTCAGTCTGATTTATCCTCAAGAGCTCAAAGAGGAGCCAGCAATTTCCAAAGAGATTTACTGAGTGCCACAAACTGAAAGCAAGTTGTTACAAACTATGTAAACTAGAACTGAAAATGAATGGAAGAGTAAATATTTTTTTCTCCTCTGACTTCAAGAGGCTTTATTCTTAGATTTTTGGGATGGAAAGAGCTTCTGTGATCCCATAGATTAATTTCCAGCATCACATAGGCAGTAGGCATATGGGACTACCAGAAATATTTAATATGTTGCCTGTTTCATTACTGTTCTTGATAGTTACTATTCTTAATCTCCCAGAGACTTCCAGCAGTAAATTGATTAACTCTTCATAGCATATTTCACTTATATGAAAAATAGTTATTTATGGCCTTCAGTGGTCCCTTCCCACTCTAAGGATTCTGTGATTCTATGATTCTAAGACCATACACTGTTTATATACCTGGTTGTTTTTTTCAGAAAATTTTATACACAGTCCAATGTTCCTTCTCTGTACAAAACACAATCTCCAATCCATTTCTCACTACTAAGTCTAGATTTCCACTGCTGTGCTGGGACCTCATACTCCCATAAAAGTAATGTTTAAGGAAGGATGAAGGATTTTTCTCTCCTATCAGACTTTTAAAATCTTAAAATACTTGATGGCTAATCTGTGTCATTTATACCAGGAAAAAAAAAAAAAGTGATGAAAGAGGATGAAAGACTGTTCACCAATAAAAAACACTGTCTTTAAGTTTATAAAGGTGTTTTTAATTAGAAGGCAGTGTCATGGTTAAACTATCTGCTCATATTTTGGAGAGATCTTTCCTCTCCCAGACATATTCTCCATGGCTTATATTCATATATGAAATTATTTCTTATTTATCATCTTACAAAGATTCTCTTTTAACATGTAAATTGCTCATCATTAATCAAAGCATAAATCTTCACCATTATTATCTTACTGAATATGGAATAGTGGCATTATTTGAACTTATTTTGATAGTAACAAATTTGAGATATTCTTTGTACAATATGGGGCAGAGAAGAAATTCAGTTTACAAATCTTGTAAAAGCAAGAAGGCATCTGGAAAGTATTATGGAAACATTTACTCATAAATATGAGTCTGTCCATAAAAATAAGGATGGTCAAGATAGCGAGAGAAGAACAATTATTTACTGTTCCATCAGGCAACCACTGGAAATACCTACGCACCGGTCTTTACTCACAGAAATAGTAGCTTCACCTGCAGCTGCTCTGCTTTTTGTCAAAAGAGAAATAAGATTTAATCATCGTGGAGAAGCCAGTTTTGTCATGCCAAATGCAGCTGTTGATGAAAGGAAGAATAGGGTGCTTGGAAGTACACCAAGGGGGCCTCCCATTGTTGGGAAGCTACTTTTTTCTTTCCTGAATCCGTCTGAAAAATTACTTTCAAATACATTCATATGTGTTCTCATCTTTCCTCTGGAGAACTATTCCTTTTCTGGGTATTTTGAGTGGGTAAGACTCTTACAAACAGATGCAGCAGGAGGATGCTTTTGTAGAGAAGCTTAACTGCGGCTGCCAAGAAGGCCATTCTGCTGCTACACACAGCCTGAGCCTTCCTAGGAATGACTAGAGGCCTGTCACTGTGAAAACACACACTGTGCGAATGCATAAAGGATAGGTGTGATCTGGAATAAGCACTGTTTTCAGACTCACTTTTTAAATGATACATGTAAGTTCTGAGAGTTGAATAAAACCCACAGCCTTTAAAACTCAAGTCTGAAAAGTACTTCACAACACATTAGCTCATAAAATTTCAGACAAAGTCCAGCAAAGTCAATTAATGTCAGCCAGGTCCTGGTTATCTCCTTGCATCTGAACATTTATAATATTATCCAGTTCGTTTGCAGTTAGGTATTTCACAGCTCCATGGCCTGTAAGTGGAGCATCACCCACAGCTGAAACCTGCTCCATTGTGACCTTGATTGTTTAAAGTCTATTTGACAAGATGTTTGTACTGAGCTACAAATGAAATACAGTCACTTCCTTCAGCTGTAGAAATCACACTTAACATGTGATTCTCCTCCGTAAGGTCAGGCCCTGTCAACTGGAGATTTGTGACAAAGATACAGAATAAAAAATGTTGCTTTCATGCTGATCAATCAAAATCTATGTTTGGTAATGACTTCTTTCAGTTTTGCTTCTTCCTGCATCTCTAAATCAAGAAAATATAAATCATTTCCTCAATTAAGGCTGTCTACACGATATGCTGGATTTCCATTGTTTTTATAAAATTGTTTTCATAACAGATGGTGGTCTGTTATTTTTTTCCTCCCTCGTGTTGGTTGAGAGATCAAAGGATTCAGCCATACTTATCTTTTATTTCAAAAGGTGTGTGAATGAAATTTAGCATATGTTTCATGACTGTGAAGCTGGGTTAATACTTCAACTCTAACAAGAGGCAAATGCTGAGCTTCTGTACTACTAGGAACACTATGGGCTCTGCTCATGAATGAACACAGTATTTGCATCCAGAAAACTAGATCTACATCTTAATCTGATTGACATCTGTTTCAATAAAACAATCTAAGTTTGTAATGAATTAGAAGATAATTGTATTATCTCATGGCAAAATTAGGTAGTCATGTGCTAGTTAGGATATTTACATTCTGGAAATAAATAATGTATCATAGCATCCTTTAATTGATAGAAAAAAATAAGTATTATTCACATGCAAATAGTGGATGTATTGCCAGTTTCACTGGTAGGAATCATTACAATTAAGATTTTCAAAGCAGTCACAAAACTCTGAGTCATCTCTCTAGTAATTCATTTTTTTTCTCTGATTATACAAATGAGTAAACACCAGACTGTTACACTGATACAGAACTCCACTGAAGAAAACTGTTGCCTGAAAAAACTCCCCAGATTTTAAAATAATACAAATACTAGAACCAGCACCTAAGAATTCCTTTAACGTGAATCATGCATTATCTGAATATTTTCAGTGTTACTCATCCTTTCCGTGACATGATTTTAAGGCATGGACTCATAAAGTATGATAGTACATGTCTTAGAAGTGAAAATCCTCTTAGCAGTCCTGCATGTGCACGTGTGCACACTCCACTCTATGAATTTCCTTCCACGGAGGTCTCTTTCTATCTCACTCTTTTTTCTTTTCCTCCCCTCTAGCAACATAAACAAAAGTTTTCCCACAGTTCTGAGACTCATTTCTTTGAACCTAATGAATATGTCGACTGGCTTTAGTTTCTCATTCATGGAAGTCATTCAGCTGTGGCATACTGTATACAGTTCTCTACTGCAATCAACCAGCATTTCCCAGTAACAGAAGGCCAAATGCTTGGTACATTGGGAGAACAATGGTCTTCTTAGTTATCACAGTGGAAGCGTGCTAGCGCATAGATTTCACTCATTAGGAGACGAGGGATTCAAAATCAATGCTACCCTTCATGGTAGACTCTTTTTTGCATTGAGAAAATCTAATTTTTTTTCTGCTACTTTGTGTGAAGTAATTTTTTTGAGTACGAGAAGAAAATACACAATACACAGGATTTTGCTACTACTAAACTTCATTCAGTGGCATGGCAAACCTGTACTGATCAAACTAGATCCACAGAAACACTGATGCTTTCTACAGACCTTATTCTTATCAGTGCTCTTTCATATCACGGAAGTTTTCAATTAAACCAAACTGCAGAGTGCTGGAAAAGCACCTACAGTGTGACTTTCATTTACATTTTCTTTAAAACATAGGGAAAATTGCATTTCATTTCTTTAAATTATTTTTATCTATATATATATATATATATATATATTGTCTAAGAATGGACTCAGAGATCTGCCATAACAATTAAGATATATTTATCAAGTTCTAAACAAAAGCAATTTCCTGAATAGCTGAACTAATCAGACTTGAATAATATTAGGGGATTCATTTGTGTTTTCTGCTGTAAAACAAATGGCCACTGCAGTTAAAATTTCATGTCTTTGTTCTGCTTCTTATCATATCTCACAACTCTCCTCTATATGACTTCATAAAGAACTGTGCTTTCATCTTGCTTAAGTCAATTAAGACTGTAGTCTTTGGAATAAAGGTGAAGAAATAAAATAGCCCAACATACTGTTTTGACTCATGACAGTTTTAAAATTTGATTTCACTTCCAGCTTGTAAAAGTTCAACTTGTAAATCTCCAAGAGAATCTCAGACATAATTACTGACTTTCTGTCACTTCAGACATAAATAGATTCCAAATTGCTTAGGTGTAATTATGAAGTATACAAGGGCAGAACTGAATACATTAAAAGACAACTGAAAACCTACAATGTTCACGTTTCCTGTAAATGATTAAAACATGACCATTTGCTAAATACTTTCCCCCAAAATGGTATTTTCACTGCATCTGAATTTTAAGATACTGAGCCAGATTCTTTGCATGTACATAATTTGAAGCTTTGTTTTTAAATGGAAAACAGCGGATCAGCTGTTTTTCAAATATTCCACTGCCATAAATGCTCATCCTTCTCAATTGAGTATGTCAGGAGAACGAACACTTTCTGCGAATTTAATTATGCAAAGTATACTTTTAACTTTATGATTTATTCCAAACATTTTGTAACTACTATATTATTAGGAAATCAATTATTAACGGTTAAAATAGATACTTTGATAAAAAAATCTCAATATTCTTTTTTTCAGTATCTGTATTTGCTTGGGATGAATCCTCTGTAGCAGCTGTGTAGACTTTCCTAACAGGGAGAGGTAGGAATAATCAGAGCCATTGTTACCATGTGTGCTTTCAGTTTAGAGAAGTTAACCTCACAAATTAACCTATTCCAACAGCTAAATTAACATAGTCTCACTATAAAACAACTACTCTGAAAATGAATTCTTGTTGGTATTGTCTTTAGGTTAAGAGTGACGGAATGGAGTTTTGAAAAATCTAAATTTTGTTACCGTATCATTTAGCAGACAAGTGTTCAAAATGCA
The DNA here is from genome assembly GCA_023055505.1 of Callipepla californica brunnescens. Classification (NCBI taxonomy): domain Eukaryota; kingdom Metazoa; phylum Chordata; class Aves; order Galliformes; family Odontophoridae; genus Callipepla; species Callipepla californica. The sequence continues at coordinate 7,254,658 of JALIRH010000001.1, forward strand.
ATTAAAGTCAAAGGAGATCTGAAATGTATTCAAGGACAGGCCTTCATAAATAATAGGTTTTAACTATCAGCCTGATTCATATTTGTTTACAAAGAGGTTTATGGAGTTTTTCAGAAAGTCTTTTAAATGGTGATCAAGTTACCTCTTCATGTTGATCTCCTACTTCTGTAACTTTATCACAAGATAATACCATGTAACAAGAGATACCATTTGGGAAATAAGAAATACATACTGCTGCATGATGGTGCTTATCAATGTGCAGATCTTCCATCAACACATTTTGGTTTTCTTATGGAAGTGTTTGTCAAGCATTACTGGAATAAACTGCTCACCTAGTCAGTGTTATGACAAAGGATTTAGATGCTCTCTGTCCCCTTCCTGTACTCTTGTAAATACTGTCTTTGAGTCACTGGAAAGTTCTCTTGACATATACCTTCCCAATCAATAATACAGTTAATTATAGCTCACAAAAAGTATTACATGCTATATATAGCTACATATAACTGCATATAAAACTATATACTTCTTAAATGCTAGAAAGGTTATACACATGCCAAAATTTATTCTTCTTGACAAGTGGAGGTAAACTGTACACATGTGAAAAGCCTGTTTTCGTGCAGAGTAGGGTAGCCTAAGGGACTGGAAATCAATGCAGTACGGATTAGTAGAAGTGATGGTTTGTAGATCCAACAACCTCCAGAGGAATCAAGGCCCTCTATTTTGTGATTTTGGCCATTAGTCCCATGAGATGCTTGGACTGATGTAAGCATAATGATGACTACTCTGATGCCTACAAACCTCGCAAACCTGATCTACCTGTACAGCAAAAATAAATAAATAAATAAAAAATAAAAAAATCCAGTACCTACAGATTTCTAATATAGCAGAAAGCATGAAGAAATACTTGTTTTTCCAGGACAAAACCAGCTAGAAGACTGAAAGCAATGCTTTAAAAAGTGCTTACACAAGCTGGTGATCTTCATTTTCATGGAGTGTACTAAGTGGATCTGTATTAGCCTAGAAAGTGCAGTCATCTCTAAACTGAAATAAGTTGGTACTGCCTGAAAAGTAGATATTTCTTATTGATATTTCTCTATGATTACAGTTGTGCTTAGAATTGGTATGTCATAAAAAACATTTCTATCACATAATTGCTACATCATCGTGATATATCATCACAAATAAGGATCATCCTTTAAGTGTATCTCTTCCATTCATATTTTCTATATATATTTGGTAAGCATATAATAACTACATAAAGGTATAATAAATAAGATGGGAAGTCAATTAATCTGACTTGATTCTTAACCTAAAATATCATTTGCTCATATGTATCACTTAAAAATCATAGATCAGAATCCTAACTGATATAGACTACTGTCATTAATGAAGTTAGGAGAATTAATGCCACATCTGCCGCTATAGAAGTCAATACTTCAGTGTGGATTTTATCTTAGAAAATGAATCATAGAATAGAATAACGGAATCATAGAATGATTTGGGTTGGAAGGGACCTTTAAGCTCATCTAGTTCCAACCCCCATGCTATAGGCAGGGACACCTCCCTTTAGACCAGATTGCTCAAAGACCCATCCAGCCTGGCTTTCAATACTTACAGGGAGTAGGCATCCACAACCTCTCTAGGCACCTGTTCCAGCGTCTCACTACCCTTACAGTAAACAGTTTCTTCCCAGTATCTAGTCTAATCTACCCTCTTTCAGTTTAAAACCATTTTCCCTCATCCTGTCACTACTGACCCTTACAAAAAGTCCCTCTCTAACTTTCCTGTAGGTCCCTGAATGTTTTCATCCAGCAGTAGCACTGGCTTTTCTAGCAATGTGTATTCCCTCCAAAGTCATTCTTTTAAGGAAAAAAAATTTAAAACAAACAGTTTTTCTATCACTACATGCATATATTTGTATAATAGGTACCGACATATATATGTAGAGACAGCTGAAAAAAGCAGATGCATAAATATGTAAGAACAGGATGTCCATTACTTAGAAAATGCACTCTAGACCTCTTCTAATGTAAAGTACAGAAGGGGAAAGAAAAAAGAAGGTATAATTCAGCAAAATTTTATGAGCTGAACTAAAAATTTTTAAAATACACAGAGACCGGAAAAAAGTAAATACGTTACAGGTGGTAGCGTTATATAACTTCATATGTAATAACTTAATGTTTTATGTACATCATAAATCTGAACTAGCCTTAGAGCTTCTTTATTGATTACGAATGAGAAATAAACTGCAACTAAAGGGATCTCAGACCTTTTAAGTTCATCCAGTTAAAAATGAGTTTTAATCTGTCAGACATTGACAAGAAATTTGGAATTAGGAGACAATAAAAGAAGCTGGGTTAGTTCTTCAGACAGCACCCATTGATTTACCTCTGTTGAAGAAATTCTAATGTATTCCTGCTGAGTATCTGGCAAACAGCTTTGTACAGCTCTTTGCAGTTCCTGTCTCGAGTGTTAAAAAAAAAGGGCACTCTCTACACTTCCACCTCTATGTAAGGGTTAAGTAAATGGAAAATTCTGTTCTTTCCTTAAACAAGACTGTTCCCCACTTGTTCATGCAAACTACCCCAAAGGGAGCCCTGGGGAAATGGAGCAGTGCTGATCCCCCTGCTCAGGCATGAACAAGCAGGTGCATTCTGCATCCTGTTGTGCTTTTCTAGTAGGTTTAATGCACTTCTGTGTCTCCCTGTAGTTGTATGCGTTCCATTCAGTCACAGATCTGACTTGTGCAATTTTGCAGCCATAAGGACATCATTCCTGCACACTCAGTCCTGTTTCCACAGAACTCAGTGGGAGCAGCGCATAGCTTTGCTAATTACTTTCTTGTATTGTGTAGTAATTGCTTTATTGCACTATATTGCGCATATTCTCTGGAGAGAAAGCCGCTTGTTGCTCAACTCGAGGTACCCAAAGCTGATGCAGGTGTCTCTATTTGGTCATCTGATTCAAATTCAGACACATACAATATAGACATTTGCATACAAGCCAGTTTGCCCCATTCAGTGAAGGTACAAACGTAGTCCCTCCCATGCATGACCTCAAGGTTTAAATTAGGTTCTCCTCAGGTGTTTTGTGCACACACATGTTATGTTCTGTCTAAATATGTTCTTTCCTGCTTACTCATGACTTACGTGCTTAAAGTCTATTCAAACATTAGCTTTATTCTTCTCTCTAAATACTGTGGTTATTCACTCCCACATCTGGAATGGATTTAAGCACAGATTAGTCTGCTTTACTCCTTAGAATGTGGTGTAATTCACAACATATTAGGCTGTATACATTTGCACAGATCATTTTTAATCAGATGCACAGCATGCTGTTCATATCCTTTTACCTTTTTATTATTATTTCTTATACTATAGTTCATCGAACTCCATTATATCTGCCTAGTTTCATCACTAGAAATGGCTTTCTTCAAGTATGGAACAGGGTTGTAATACTGTTTCATACTGGAGAGACATTAAACAGATTTAACAAATCATATTCCCTGTTACTTTATGTCTGTGACACAAAGTAATTTATTTCCTTTCCCAAACATAAGAATTGTACCATATTCCAGTCTCTTGAAACCCATGCCAATTGCTTCCAGTGTCTCCTCTCTATCACTTCCCACTCTTTTCTTTGACTTTCAGTTTTTCCATCCTCTTCAGTTTGACACACACTAATTTCCTCTCCTCCAGCAGACTCAGACAGGTGGGTTCTATTCTGCCATCACATAAACAAGCAATTTTATTAGACAGTAGGTACATTCCCCAACTATTCCTCTAATCTGTTCACATTTACCTCTCTAAGTGCTTTAAAATAAACAAGCAGATGGTGAAGTTCGTTAATTTTCCACAAGTCTGTGGCCAAAAAAGAATCTTCCGGAAATATTTCAGATAACAATTTTTAACTCAAATCATTCCCTCATTCATTTTCACTTTTTACCCTTTTTAGCATGTTATGAAGGTATAGACTATTTATGATACAGAAGCAGTGGCTCTTTGACACGTCCAGTGCTGCTGTTTGACATCAGCATACAAACCAGCTGGCTCTTACAGACGCAGAGTGCAGGGCTAACATTGCATCCCCCCACTCTTGATGTCTGGAATAGCTGCTGTCAATCAAGCACGCTTCTCTTGACCCTATTCCTGCAGAAGATGCACATTTGTAATTCTTGCCTAGCCTGTTGGTGTAAAAGAAAAAGCTTTAACTCAGAGAGAGGCAGTCCAGATTATTTCTTGTTGCAAACCTGATCAATTCATTCACTTGACCCATTCTCAATTTTGCAAGAGACAGGTCACAGGCTGCCTATCACATCTGTGAAAGCCTGATATTAGGTGGGTACGGCTGCCTCCTTCTTGCCCCAGTTTCTCTCTGTACAGGTAGAGATTGACTGAAAAGGCAGAGACTCCTCCTACACAACCATCCAGAGAATACAGAAGCAGAAGGTGGGAATAATTTCAGTCACAGTTTAAATATGAAAAGGAAATCAGAAACTAACAGTGACTGTGGCAGTTCAGAGGAAGATCTTTCTCTGGTGTGGGAAGCTGCAACCACAGTTCATGGAAATGATTCAGACACTGGGTACTAACAAAATTACTGCGTAAATGACCAAAAAAAGCAATGATTTAGATTTTGTTGATAGTTGCGAACTGCTAGAAGGAAGCTAAAACAAACATCCTCTTTCAGTTCCTGGGACAAATGCATCATTGACCCAAGTCTTTCAAAACACAGAATGTTAAACCCAAGGTTGGATCTGTCCTTGCATCTCAGATCATCCTTCCTATAAATCCTTGATAAAGTGTGTGTTATTCTTATGGTACAGTCATAAAACAGCCAAACGCAAAAGTAAATGACCTCATACCAGCTATCTCTCTGCAGATAGATTCACTTGGCAGATAGCCAAGGATTGATTGACACACATCTTACGGAACTAGAGTTAATTAATATGTCTACCAATTCCCAAATGGATCTCAGGAAGCAGAGAATCTGTTTAGTGCAGTAAGCAATGACATACTGTGTGTGGTCAGATACAATCACTAATTGCCAAGAATGCATTCTGGAATAAAACATTAACGAATATATATACGTATATATACAAAATATATATATAAATAAATAAAACAAAAACAAAACAATGGAGAAAAATAGTTTCCAGACTATAAAGTCAACACTCAGAAAATCTGCTAACCTTTCTACAAGAAGAATTTCTGGCTTTTAAATAATTAATAGTGATGCCTTCCTTTTCAGAGAAATCTGAAAACCTGAATTGGAGAACCATCAGGTAAGCTGAAAGAGTTGCTCTTCAGAGATCACAGAAGCTACCAGTAACACAACTATAGATTCACCAACAAAATATATCCTTAAATGAAGTGAGTGACTGCTGAAAATACATTAGGAATCTGGCTGCTAAACTGAAAGTCTATGGAGCAACACTCACTTAAGTCAGAATGAAAGAAAAGTGGATTAACTGATATCATGTACTCAGGAAAAAAAAATAGATTGGCTTTTCTAGTAGGAAAGAACTGAAATGTAATTAAATGCAGGAGCACAGAGACAGTCTAGTATAATTTTCAGCCAGGAAAATAAGCGTGTACCTATTGCTTTCTGTGGATGACTCTGTTTTTCACAGGAGAAGACCACGTTTATTTATTTAGTCACAACGATCACTGACAGAACATGCAAAAGCTACTCTATGCTTTTTGCAGTACTAAGCAAAAGTCAGAAAAATAAAGGTTTAAAAAATGAGGAAAAGAGAGGAAAATGATTTATTTTGTGAAGGAAAAAAATGTAGCTTGTATACAAAACCCTGTTCCTATGTTAAGTCACTATTTTAAATCCTAGCTCAGAGAAATCTAATGTGGTTTCAGACTGTACCAACTAGTAAGACATTAAAAGACAAAGTTGGTCTCAGAATAAAGGCACTAGCTCAACTATGAACCAGGCAGAATGGGCTCAGTGATATTTATTTAAGACCCTGGGGGAAAGGATGTTGTGTGGGGGGAAAAGCATAGATTCAGTTGTGATCTATCAATCAGCACGTCAGCACCAGAGGCAGGAGCAGGTCCTACCAGATCTATTCCCTGAGCTGTAGAAACCAGTGAGTATGCCTCGTGGCTAAACACCAATAAAGATTAAATGAGGGAAAATAGAAATGTTGTTTTAAGATAATTTACCTCAGGATGGCTTCCAACTTCAATATAAGTGCACACAGGATGAAAAGCCCCTGTTCCACAGGCGTACAAGTGTGTTTGGTTATAAGTCTTAAGCACCTTGATGAAATTAGCACATTCTCTCTGCAAAGAAAATGAAAAAAAAAATCATTTATCTACAATGTTAACTCAGTGATTATGACTAATAGGAGTGCTTCTGTGTTATTGATATACATCTGAATAAACAGATTTAAAAGGTGTGATCACTTCGAGCAGTTTATAAGCATGTCTACCATGAAGTATTTAATAAATAGCCTGATTTAGGATCTCATTTAAATATATTTGGTTGTCATTTACTAAATTGTCCAACCCTGAAGAAAAAATTACACAACAAATTTTCCTCATTTTTGTTTCAGACACTTTTCATCTCTGTAATTTATGGCACTGCCATGCTTGCAAGACAAAGCCCATTTATAGAAAAGTGTCAGAATGAAATAATGAAGAAAAATGGACCAACTGTTTGTATTCAATTAAGTACTAGTTAGAAAAAAGCAAGATGGGCCAGATGGAAGGAGTTGATGAAAAACAAATCATTAATATAACATTTCTAACAACAGCATGAATGCTGCCTCATTTCCATTGTCTATGCTTAGAAAACAGTTCTGAAAAGATGAATACATGCGCTTGACTCAGTACTGAAACTGTACGATTCCTGGAATGTAAGTTATGCAAGACTTGGACTTTACATTTTCTACCTGACTAAATTATCCATCATGAGTGATTTTAGCTCTCAACACCTAAGAAAGTACTAACAGTCCCCAGCTCAAACATAATCTGTTATCTGTTTGCAAAAATATCATCGTTAATGCCTAATGGTATTAAAATGGAAATGATAACTTGATAATCAAGATGTTGATATTTTTTCTGTTTATTTAACATTTACATTTCAATCTGGTCTAACAAAGGAAATAAGCATCAATGCCTGTGAATCAGTCTACTAACACAATTACAAATAATGAATTCCAAATAGGAGAAAAGAAAAATGAAATAAAATAGCCAATTTCAGTAAAATTTATGTGGAAAAAAAAAAAAAGAATGAGGAAGCTCTTCTATGTATCTATTTTCTGCCTGGTGACTTTTTGATACAGTACTTAGATGTACCTCTCCAAGCATACTAGGGCACATGGTGATAACCACCTTGCAGAGATCTCATTGACTAGCATCCTCCCTCTCTGTAGCTTGCTTGCTAGTTTAACTAGACCATCTCAAATCGAAAATAATGTCTCTGCCATGAAAATGCACGTGCAGTTTGAAGCACACCTTTGGCTACTACTTGGGCAAGCAACAAACTTAGATAAAATACTGATTCTCTGCTTCACACAATGCATTGCACTGAAATGACACTGCTCATCCAACTTCACTGTTTATTTGCATAACAGATAACGGAGATGTATTAAAAAGAGTACCCCAGAGAAAAGTATACAGAATCATACTTTTCTTTTTGGTCTACTGCTGACAACTTAAGTTATCTTTCCAACTGTGATGGAAGAGAAAACATAAAAATAGTTAAGGTAATCCAACAGGAAATTGAAAGAAATAGAGATGGATGTTTCCAGAGGTCTCTCTTAATTCTTTCCATTCTGACCTTTCTTAATAAAAAAACACACAAACTCTGGCGCACGAATATTCTTCCTCCCACATATATGTAAACACAAAAATGCATTTATCATATAGATTCACAAACTACTTTACACCGTCACATTGTTAAGAGTATTAAGCAAATAACTGGCATAAATCATTTAAATTACACAGTATTTCTTTATTGTTCTTAATGTTATTTTCCTTTGTTCTTTTCAATAAAAGAAATATGGAGAAACTGTGAAAAGGTATCAATAATTCAATGCCTGTAAGAGTAAAAATGAGCAACTACTGTAAATTCACAAAACATTAAAATAAACAAAATCAAAGCAGATCTTTTCTTAAGCTCTGATATTCCATGTTCCAGCTGAAGCATCTAACATTGACTCTGACCAACAATCTGAGAATTATTAAAGAATCCAGAATTTTCTTCCTTAGATTTTATCTGGAGAAATTTAATCACATTACTGTTTCCATAGGACTGTGTTTTGGTTTTCTTGGTTTCATGTACCATGATTTTAGAAATGTCTTTATGATCTACTATGTTTTATGAAAGTTTTTAAGAATTGCCTGCCTGGAGAAAGTGAAATATCAGCTGCCAATGGTCATACATCTTTACAAAAGGCTAGATCTACACTCAGAATGGATTTAAACAGGTTTTGTTGATTTCAGTGGAGCTATTTTGATTTATAGAAATGTTGTACCTGACATTATATACAATCATTAAATACTGTTCAGCTGCCTATGGCATAAAGCAAAAGGTTTTACATAGCTACTGCTTTAAAAGTGAGATGGAAAACTGTCCTTGGTTTGGGAGTAGAGCCTTCTTTGATTCCTACAGATGGACATCTAGAAAAATTCTACCAGCTTTACTGAATAGCATGTAGTAGAAAGAATGAAGCCCCTCCCCAAAACAAACAAAACAAACAAAAAACAGATAATTTAACTTTTTCATAGGTATATTTTTGCTTCAGCTGTTCAGTATTGTAGTGGAACTGTGTTAATATTGGTACTGTTAATACAGAATTTTATTTCTATAAAGATTGATCATATTATAAAAAATTTGGCTTTTCGTTCCTGCTTTTAAGCTCTTTTTAATTCATTATGCAATACATTTTTAGTGTAGATGTCTGAGGAATACAGAATCTAGTTAAACAAAGGGGAAGGTAAATTCTTAGAGCAATAAACCTTTGACAATAATAAATAAATTTATATAACATTTAAAGACCCCAGTCCAGCTCAGACTGCTCATATAGCTTCCCTGCACTTTATAGCTGCATAAAGGAACCATTAAGGTCTATTCAGTAAATTCTCATACACCTCCCTAACAGATTAGATTTCTTTATATATTTTACATGACTGTAAAAAAAATAAATAAAGAGGGGTATTAAACCACAATAAATGACATCAAAGTAAAGTTATAGTTCTGATTTAAGCCCTTGTCAACTCAGGAAGCTCAAAGTGAAGTTTTCCCCCTCCCTGGGAGACAGGGCTATTCTTGCTGGAACAATAGCAACAGCCTCATTGATTTCAATTGCATCATAATCAGAGTTCTTTCTTTGTCTAAGAGTACTTAAGTACAGCTGCACAGATATAGAGTGATGTGTGGAAATGTCAATGTACCCATGAGTTTGCGAGTGATACCCTGAGGTAAGCAAGAATCTGCTCTGTGATGATGAATATTTACTTTTCCTCATTTATGTGACTCTGGGAAGAAATAGCATCCCATAAATCTGTACTATAACAATTTTAACAGGTCTAAATGATTCATTTAAACTCCAAATCTCAGCATGCATGTATGAAGATAGCACTATCACGGAAAATGGAGAAGACTTGGACCTACTACTACTTGGTAGTAGTAGAGAGACTTGGGTGACATGACTCAGGTGTCCAGGATCTGCTTCCTCATCCCTTCCCTGGCTGCACTGGTATTCAGTTGTGAAACCTGGCACACAACTCTGCTGGTCCGAACAGTGGTGGCTACATCAATTCAACTACAAAGCAACAACCAGCCCTCTTGGCTGGAGGCCCAGAATGATGTGGTCGCCTCTAACTGGGCTTGTCCCACTTGGCAGCTGCATCTCGCGCTGCTGGGCCCTCAGGCTAGCACTGTACTGTTAGCATCAAGGTCCATGCCAGCAGAAGGAGGCATTTCACTGCACGATCTCAGATTGTAGGTACTGGAAAGGAAGCAAAGACTACAGAAGAAATGTATCATATTGGTAAACTCTAGAATATAGGAGAAAATATCCATTGGAGGTACAGAAAGGAATCAAGAGCCAGAAACTGTAATAATCAAACACTTAACAACACTGTTTTCATCTCAGTTCTCAGTTCATTGTACCTCTGACTCCACTTTTGCTATCCCCAGAAAGAGAATGCTGTTTAAATATTCCATACCCTGGACTAATTCATAACCTCTGAACATTCTTTAAGTAAAACAGTTTCAGAAAGAAAATTAGACTTTCAAAACTGAAATTGTTGAGTGGAGTGGGTGTTGAAAATACTTTTAGCTTAATAATATAAATGAAAATGAATGACAGGTTTGCAGATTTCTCTGTTTCTCTCTAGACAGGAAAATATAACTTGGATTGTTAATGAAAATACATTTTAAAAAAGAGGAGCATCGGAATTGCCATAGTGAATCATTATAAATTTTTCCACCTAATAGTCCTATTCCTTATAATGGGTAATTTTATATTAGGAAATCTTTCTTTCTGTATTCAGCTAAATACAGTTTATATCCTAGAGACTGAGTGCATTTATACATATATGCAGCAAAAAGCATAAGTGATTTCATATGGCGCAGAATGATCGAGGTAGACATTCAAAGAGAAAATTAGGTATATCATGTGGGAGTTACTGCAGTCTTGAAAACCCCCATCCATTTGTCTTGCCTAGCCCTGGAGAGGATTAATCTTCGTTTCTATTTCAATAAGCAGTATAAAGTTTCCCTAAGAGCTCTAGGCTCTGCCTTTGGCCTTATTCTGAAGCATCTCTATCTTTAAATCTGAGCTCCTAAGCCCCAGCATCATGTCTGGAACCTCTTAGCATAACCTATGAGGTCTCTCTTTTCCTGCCCTCACAGAGGGAACCTCTTTAGATAGCTGCCTTTTTAAAATTTTCACCATGAAAATACTGGATCTGCTTTTGTAAACTAACCACACTGTGACGGCATGATTGCCAATATTCTCTAAAGCACAACAAAAGAAAGGGTATGTAATTTGTCCTGACTACACTACATGCAACATTGATAGTTTATTAAAATTAAAATTAGCTAAAATAATTTCCATCATGTTAGGATAATGCAGCCAAACAAAATTTACCACAAATCCTGCTACAGTAAAATCCTATTTGTAGTACAAGCTGAGAAACTGTTAAGACTGTCACAAATTCGGAGTGTGAATTATAGAGGTTCAGTGTGTCTGGAGAGAGAACTTAAATCTAAATTCCAATATCAAATATTATATATATTATATAAAGATGGAGGGCCTGTCTTTAAGAGAAGATAGAAGTGTTAATCCAGCTTTTCAGCAAGACACTCACCATATGATGATCAACATGTCTGACACTAACTAAGCATACACATTCAATTTTTAAGAGATTTCCAATATTTATACATCAAACTGATAGAAGGGATTATGAAGAGAGAGATTAGCCTGAAAAAATAAATTACAAAGAAAATGTCTGCAACCAAAGCGTAGAAGTCAAAAACAGAAAGACTGAAAAACAAACACCACAGATATGTAACACTGATTAGGCTGTGTTTTGCAGACTTTTCCCGGGCACTTATAAAAATAAAGTCCATCCATCTGTCAAAACATCTGCTCTACATATGAAAATTAAAACTGAATTTAGGTGGGTTTTATGAGTTTCCAATAATTACCTCTTCCTCAGAAGCCTGGAACTTACGTCCTTCTGTCTGGATTACTGACATAGCAAAGAGTTCTCAATGAAATCTTTTTAAGTGGAAGTTTAAGGGGTAAGTCCCTGTGACCAGCTAACATCTAGACTTTTTTCCTCATTTTTAAGATTTTCCTTTTTCACTTTCAAGAAAAATGTCATTGATGTTTATACTGCTTCACAGATATTGCCACAAAAATGAATGGGCAGGTTATGTGGACATTATGTAGAAGACCAAATGATTCATTATCTTCAACAGTATTCTGCTGATTTAAGCCAGATAAGGATCAGACCCCGTTGTACATTCTTCTTTTATTTCAACTTCCCACATAGCCAAGTGATTAAAATATCAGAAGGTTTTGTCTAAATTGGATAGACAAGGGGATTTAAAGCTATCATCTAACAGCTGGACAAACAAAACAAATACGTGTTTTGTCTTTCAAATCAAAGTGGATGGACAGTTTCCATATTAAGTCCCATGCACGAGTTTAATTAATATGTTTACTTTTTTTTTCTTTGTCTGTCTAATTAGTTGAATTCTCAAGTGGCGAGGTCAGGGATATCCATGGAGAATAAGTAATCCCTCATATTACTGCTGTCATTCAAATTTATCACACTGTTGAAAGATGTTCCCAAGTTATCAGGGAGCTTTTTCACTTCTCTCTTTTCCTAGTGGGCTACCGCCAGCTGCAATCAGCTCGGTTTGTATTGGCAAAACAATTTTTTCAGTAAGCAACAGCACTGTTTCAGGGAAAATATTTCTTGAGTGATAGTGCAATAAATATATATTTGATAACAACTTGTATACATAGTATCAGGATCAGCTAGATTCTCCAAACACTTCAGCACATTAGCATGCACAAGGAGGATCTCTTTGGAGTAAATGATACAATGAATATGCTTTCATAGCTATTGCTGCTTGTATGCAAGTTTTTTTAAATGCAGAAATATTATTTAAGAATTTTTACTTCTTTCCTCTTAGAATTACAGTAGCGCTTAAAAACATTGATCAAAGAGCACAGCCTGCTTAAACAGGCCTGAAGTAGGCAGGAACACAGCAAATGATTCCAGTCCTCTTAAAATGAGATTATCTTTTCTTAAATTTCATTTCATTGGAGTAACTTAATTGGTAACACTGCTGCAAAACCATTATTCTAAGTGCTGCATTGGCAGCAATGGGAATGTTTCCCAGTAATATAAAATTTTCACAGAGTCTGACAGGAGGGTAAATTATGCCTGGCACCTGTTCTCCAGGAGATAACCTTCCAACTGAACCTGACTAAGCAGGTGTATGATTTTAGAGAGGGGGAGGCCAGCATTGCACACAGCTGGCATGAAAACATTTGCAGGCAGTGACTTACTGCTGCGTACCTCACGGAGCTTGGATCAATAACTTTATTTCTATTCCTGTTTTCTCATTACTGCATCTTGCAGTCAGCAGGTTCAATGTTTTATGGTCCTACCCTCTGAAAGTCTGTTCACAGTGCTGAGTGAAGTTAGTTGAGCAGATAGATTACTGTGGTCTGTGTTACAGAAGGGAATTTCTATTAACTCAGTTCTCAGGGATTATGTCTCCACTGATCAACGTTCATCAAATAAATAGACAAATAATAATTTCTAAAAGTCAATATTATCCAATAGAAACAAAATATCTAGTCGTTTCTATAAACCTATGTTATTTTTTGAACTGTATTCTAACCCTACTTTATAGCATTCACTAACTTACAGCTTTGAAAAAGCTGGCAGATCCAGTGGTCCTTGTGATCTGGAGAACTCAAAACCTCCCAGGATGTCAGAAATGACACTACTCTTAGACTAGGTCACCACAGCCAGCATTTCAGATAAGTACTTAATTAATTCCATAACTAGATTTTCCTCTGCTCTTAAGATGTGCCCTGAGAAAATTCTGACAGTGTGTGCTGATGAGGATTGATAAGACATTCTTGGTTGCTTAGTGCAGATTACTGTACTTCCACAGTTATCTTCCCAATTAAGTTATGCCTGTTATCTGTCTGATTTTGTCTTATGATAAGAGTTTATGAGAATATTTAAAATGTATAATTTACTCAAGTTGCAGGATGTCTGCTTGAATTTAAACCATTGAAACATCAAGACAAGAAACAAGAAGCCAACTAACAAAGCATGTGATTAAAAGAAAAACCCACTGAAAAACAATCAGATATATCCTGACTCCTTCAAGCCACAAAACTGCATGCCATATTAGCAAATAGTTTTATCATCAAAACACTTGCACAGCAGATGGAAAGGTCCTTTGCTTCCTGCTTTGTGTTAGTAAGGGTAAGAGAAAAATTGCCTCTCTGCCTGCCTGTCTTCCTATAAATCTGTTGGTCACTACTGGCACTTGTACTCAAAGAACAAAACATATCAGTGAAATCAGTGAATCTTTGTTGTTAGCAACAATCATCTAGCCAAGCCTGGGGTCTTAAGAAGTAAAGTTTATTCATATTTGTTCTGCATTCCATATGTCTAAATTTGGGGATGTATTTCGCCCACAAATCATCATTCAGTAGATGCAGATAATAATTGTTCTGGACTTGCAGACAGCTAAAGGGAGGCCAAGAAAAGGCTGCCATACAAAAATACCAATTTTAAGGACCAGTTCATATTATTGTACAATTGGTTAACGTGTACTTAACAAGATAAACCAAAGACTTTTGTGAACACAGTCCAACAAATCGGTTTTCATGACTTTGCAGTGACAACTGCAAAATTGGTTGTTGTACACTGAACCTTTCCAGGAGCTTTATTAAGCAGCTTCACTTATTTTGAGTTGTTATGTATTTCAGTACTATTAATTTCCTACAGATCAGAATTAATTTACTTAAGGAGCAGGAGAACATTTTGGGAATAACTCAAAACTTTAGGAAGATTTGAGGTCAACTGGCAGACGATTCTTTTCTGACTATAACTTTAAAACAAAATTGTTTTTTTATTTCTAGACTAAAGCTGTTCCACATTTGGGGTATGGCTTTATTAGCAAAGCAATGAACTATACTGTTTGGTTTCAACTCAAGTAGTCTCATCAAGCCCAACAACAATTTAGTTGCGACCACAGTCTAGATCTAAAGAGTCTCTCTCATTTATCTTTTCTATCTGGGTGGAGTGATCACCTGTCTCCTGGAGAAATCAGATTACACTCCACCTTTCCGAACGGGATCAACACCTGCTAATTGGGTGGAGTATTTCAGACAAACAGGTTGCCAAGACTATTACATGCACAGAAGTCACTTAGATTCTGTATCAGTCAGCTCGCCTTTACTCAACATTAGTCATATCTTGTAATGATATCCACTCACAGACACCTAAGATAAATATATCCAGAACTTCTGTGTTGAAAGTAAACGTAAATGTGTGAAGTGCTGAAAGGAAGCAAAAGACTGTGGCACCCTTGCGACTGTTGCTTAGCAATATGTGGGTCTGTAAATATACTCTGTAAGACATACTCCTGACTTACACATTCCTTACTGTGGGAATCCTTACATTTGGATGTGGAAATTAAGCTATTCTGAATTCCCAGACAGTAAAAACTTGGTGCCAAAGGGATTTTTATTTTTTTTTCAGGAGGCTGAGGAGCAATTCACAATACATGTAGAGTAACCTCAACTTTCAGAAGATGTTAATCAGCAAGGAATTTTACAAGGGAAAATCAATAGAATCATAAAATCATAGAATCATGAATTATTCCCCCTCCTGTTCATACACTCTCTTCAAGTACTGGCAGGCCACAATAAGGTCTCCCTGGTGCCTTCTCTTCTCCAGGGTAAACAATCCCAGTTCCCTTAACCTGTCCTCATAGGAGAGGTGCTCCAGACCTCTGATCATTTTAACGGCCCTCTTCTGGACCTGTTCCAAGAACTCTGTGCCTTTCTTGTGCTGGGTGCCCCAGGCCTGGATGCAGTACTCCAGATGTGGCCTCACAAGAGCTAAGTAGAGTGGGATAATCACCTCCCTCTCCCTGATGGCCACAATTCAGCCTAGGATACAGTTGGCAGTTCGGGCTGCAAGCACACACTGATGCCTTATGTCCAACATGACTCTGCTTCCACTTCCTGTACATCTCTCTCTTTTCCCTCAGTTTAAGCTGCAGGTCTTCGCTCAGCCACACAGGTTGCCCACCTCCTCTGCTTGATTTTTTCTGCTGGGGGATGGAGAGCTCTTGTGCTCACAGTAGGGTGTCCTGAAAGAGCTGCCAGCTCTATTCTGTTTCTATGTCCTTAAGGACAGTTTCCCAAGAGATCCCATCCAGCAGTTCCTTGAGCAGCCAGAATTTTGTTCTCCAAAAGTTCAGGACCCTGACTCTACTTTTTGCCAGGACTGCACTCCTCCAGACCATAAACTCCACCAGAGCTTGATTACAACAGCTTAACCACTCTAATGCTCTCCTCTGCATTGGTGAGCACCAGGTCAAGAGCTTCAACTCGGGTCAGTCTGTGTAGTACCTGGACCAGTAAGTTGTCTTCAACAGATTCCAGGAATCTCCTAGATTGTTTGCCACCCGCCATGCCAGATGATATGTTTCAACACAGATCATTTTGAATAGTTGAGAGGGAAAAAACAAAAATAAAAATGAAGGAGGGGGCACTTCCTTCTTTATTTAGTGTTCTTAGTTTTCTTCCACCATCCTCAGAGTACAGAATTCTCTCTACAATGAAAAGGCTTATTTAAAGAATATCTGTTGACATGAACATGTGGAAACTGAATAAAATATTAGCTTTGACATATGAAATAATTATATATCAATTCCAAGGTTATTTTAAGAACATTAACTAGTATTTAGCTCTTTTAGTTATTCCAGAAGAAGGCAGATAATATTAGACTTGTATCAAGAAAGGATGAATTTAGTTAAATGGTGGATGCATGTTAATAGAACCAATCTAAGAAAAAAAATTGAAGAATAATTTAGTAGAGAAATAGTGCACCTTGAGTGAGGAACTGTTATATGCGATCTATGACTTATCCTTCAATTTTAAATGCACTTCATTTCATTAAATCATTAGCAACCTAATCATTTATCTGTTTCCTAAAAAAGAAAGAACCTGGGACATATTCAGGAAAATTAAAATAAAAGAAAGAGAGAGAGAGTTGTGAATGGCACCAAGCAAATCGCTTTTCTCGGACTATATGAGCTTTACCCTGAAGCTCTCTGAAAGCGAACCAGTACTAAACACAACTATGACTTTTAACAGTTACCAAGTTAATGTTTTTCTCTGGAAAGAAATGTACAAAGGTCAAATTTACTCTGTCAATCTTGGGATGCAACAAATCACAGCAAGGAATTACCCAAAGTCATTTTTAAATAGCAGTAGTTTTGTCAAGGCAAAACTAGAATTCATGAGGAATAAATACTGCTCGGAAACTAAAACCTATAATTTGAGAACAGACCTTCCTTCTTTTCTCCCTTCTCTGTTCTGTGAATTCAAAGACAAAAAAAGCCATTTTCTTCATGACTGCATTAAATCTAATGAATATAAAGTTTCCTTCCTTCCTTCCTTGTAAAGTCACACCTATAAACAAAAAATTAATCCAGAAATTGGAAAATTAGTTTTCTCTCTGATGTGTATTGATTTGTTCTTTACAGTCAAATATGTAAATGACTTCTTATGATCCATAAATAGGTGAACAACTTAAGCCTTCCAACTATACAAGTCCATAAGTTATTACTTTACAGTAACTGAGTTGCCTTGGTCAGTTCATATAAAGGAGTATATGCAAATCCCTAAATGAACACAAGCTGTAGGCTCAACTTCTGAATATATTCTGAGCCATAAATAAGACATTATGCCAGAAAGTGTCCAAGAACTGGAGCTGGTTCAGACATAATTTCCTTGGGATAAAATTATGTTAGAAAGCTCCACATGACTTTGAAAGGCACTGTGTATGATACTTCCTTTTCAGCATGCTCAGCTCACTTCATCTATGTGAAGGAACCGTAGGTTTGTTTTATTTTTTCTCTGTCTTTCTATGTTGAATGTATTCTATGCAAAACAGTTCTACACAGCAGCAATATTAAAGCAGCACACAACCTACAAGATGTCTCACTCCCCCCTCTCCCAAATGATAAGCAATGCCTTGGTAGAAAATCATGAACATATTAAAGATTATGGATAAGATTTGTGAGTGAGAAGACTGCAACATAATAATTTCTTTACTACTTGGGACAGGTAGTAGAATGGACAAGTACAGTTGCACTGTTTGTCTACCAGCAGTTCAGAAGTCACATTTCTCCTTGTGGAAGTTAATGAGAAGAGTAAATCCTGTCCTTCTCACTTTGGATTTGTTGCTCACCTTATCTCTTTCTACTCACAGAAAACATGGACCTTTTTCCCAAGCTGTATGGGTGTCCTGAGTCTATGAAAATATATCAGTGTTATGCTTGAGGCAGAATCAGAGAGAAAATGGTCATGGTGACAAAGTTAGGTGATATAAAAACTGGAAATCTGACTGTGGATGCTCTCCAAATCAACAAGACTGAAAAAAGAGATGAACTTCTCTTTGGCACACCCAAAGAGCCAGCAGTTATTTGACCTGATAAACTATTACTATCAGATGAATTTAGAAGCAGGCTTTCTAGATCTACACAGCATTGTATATTTAATCTTCAGATTCCCTCTTTAGATCTTTGTTTACAATAACATATGAAAAGAATTTTTTTTTGCTTTCTGCCTCCATGTTCTTCTATTTTCCCTAAGGCATTTACAGTAATAAAATGAGCTAAGGGGAATAGTGCCTTAAGTTGCCAACTTAATTATTTCAAAGTATCACAAGATATGAGGAACAGTTGCTAAGTTACTATACTTTTTTTTTCTTTTTCTTTCCTTTTTCAATTGAATTGTTGCACATTGATAAACTTAGAACTGCTTATTTTCCTATGATTTAGGGTGGATCTGAAAAACTTAGGTAATGCATGAATATTTTGACTTGAGTATTATCTTTATGAATGTACTGGCAAAATAAACATGTGATTCTACACACACAAACCATAAACTCAGTGATTATACCACACTTAAATGCAAAGAGGCATACACAGAATGCAGCTATATTTCATGTTCTGTAAAAAGTCTACTGCATCTTCTTAACTAGGAAAATGTTTCTAACCTGGAATTCTTCTAAATTACTACCTAAAGATCTATCAAGAAAAAAAAAGACACAGTTGAATTCATGTAAAAGCTAACTAGCTACAGTCTAATGATAATTAAACATCCCAAGTATATGTCAGTCTCATACTAATTGTAATATAATCAGTGCTAGTGCACACAACGGTGCTGACACAGCTTAGCTGTTGTACTCAACGACATCAAAGTGTAACTATCTGTACAAGTCTAGTTAATGCGAAGGAATGCATGAAGAAGCTTGCTGATGAAAAGTAAAAAAGTTTGGTACTTCTTGTATCTCACTGTATACCAACATTTATTTCTCATTAGAAAAATCCAGAGAAAAGATGACTTCATACTGTATGCAAAGTACCTGTCACGTACTTTGTCCTATGTGACATTCTTAAAGTACTCATTGAAATTTAAAGACCTATGTACGTCAAGACCAAAAGGAACCATTTCAATAACATAATTTAGGCTGGGATATTTAAGAACAGTTAAATAAATGAGACAGTCAAATCACACTTGAAAATAACATACTAAGGTGCATTTCACAGACACACCGTTTAAGTTATAGAAATCTATTATGACCTTTAATAGGGATTCATGTGACTATTTACATACCTTGTGAACTACTATTTTGGTTACTCAGTCAAAACCTGATGCAGGAATGTATCAACAGCAGATTAAACTTTTAAATTTATAGTGAATTATCAGTTTAAGGATTAGATGAGCCCTCCAGACAACAAATTATCCTACTTCTATGTGCAAAACTACATAGATTTTCCACTAACTTCTGTAAATTACTCAATCTTCACTTTGGTTAGCTTATGATATCCCGGGAATGTCTGAGTGGAATTGTAACTGTATGTATATATTACAGATATATTTTCCCAGTTACCTATTTATTAACCCATATGGAATACCGAGGTTGCCATGTGTTCCTGCCAGGCCCCAGATGCCTGTGAGATCTTCACAAAAAAATACTGAAGCTCACTAGTAAGGGACATGACTATGAG
The DNA here is from genome assembly GCA_023055505.1 of Callipepla californica brunnescens. Classification (NCBI taxonomy): domain Eukaryota; kingdom Metazoa; phylum Chordata; class Aves; order Galliformes; family Odontophoridae; genus Callipepla; species Callipepla californica. Next base: position 7,274,482 of record JALIRH010000001.1, read on the forward strand.
CATGTCCACACTCAAAGGTTCAAAATAAATGCTGAGAAGCATTCTGTATAAACCTTGTCTTCCTTGATCACTATCAATGACTAGTCAGGAATCATTGGAAATAGTCACAGGACTTACAGCAGCTAGAATAGATCAACTGAAAGAGTGAGTCCCAGAACAGCAAGAAATTCTCTAGGAATTGTTCACTTAGTTGAAATACATAAGCAAACATTTTATTTGTTATTTAGAGCTTTTAATTTCTCATAAGCGATATAACTTCTCTGCTTTTTCTATTTTACACTAGAAATATATTTTAAAACTAGACATTCATGGTACAGTGATTATGATTTTATTTTTAATTTATAATTTGTGAAAAGTGTAGCAGTTAATTTCTATCAGAGAAGTCCTGCTCTATTGCATAGCTGAAGTAAGTCTTTCAGCCTTCCTTCTCTCTAGCTTACTCACAGGGAAAGAGTTCCAAAACATATTTTAAAGAGATTTATCTACAGAGTGAGCAAAACTTAAGTAATTAACATACACTAAGCACTTCAACAAATAGCACCTAACAAGTAAGAATGAGAAAGACTTCTTGACAAACAAACAGATACCAGGAGCATGACAGCAGTCCGAGTAGGCCACCCTCCTTGAATCCCAAGCCAGCTGCCTATACTACAAGCCTGCTGCACCCAGATCGACATGACCGACAATGTCAGTGCAAGGAATCCCTCTGAAGGAGTAAAAATGATGGTAAATTACCTCTTATAATTATGAGAGGAAATCTCTGAGGTCAGAGCTGAGGTTAGGAGCAGGGCAGAGACAAGGTTGTACTTGCACTGCAGCTGCTACAGTGCACCTGGCCTATTAGTGAGGACTTGCATTTTCAGCACTCATTTCCCCTGGAGATCAATAATTTTAAAAGTTTTTTTAAAAGTATCTCAATGTAGAAGTACAGACTGTCATTTGGAAAATTTTGAACCATCACATGTGAAGAGTATCTAATATCTTAGCAGTGGTACGTTGCTGAAAGCAATATTAAATCAAGCATGTTTCATAGGGCACTTCATTTGTCCTCTATTTCTCTTGCTGTTACTAATGAGAGACTGTTGAGTTATTTTTATGGCTTTTATATTTCACACTCCCAAGGTACTGACAATGGCTCTAAGGAATAAATGAAGAAGGACTAATAAGTTCCTTAAATGGTCTTTATCTGTAATTACAGCTAAAGAAGTAATTCTAAATACTTTGTTAGTACTGTATTGTATTATAACAAAAAGAGGAAGCTGTAAATATTTCAAGATGATGACCTGAGCACACCAAGTTATACGTAGGTCACTCCATAAGTAATGCTTCTTACTTATTTCCCTGGAAACTATAACAGATACAAAGAGCACAATAACACTATTTGATAGAACAAATTCTTAGCTACAAAACAGTATTTTTCAATATAGCCACCACCATTAGCTACGTATTTTCACTAGCAATGAACAAGAGCCTGCATGCCATGTTTTGTAAAAATCTGCACCATCAGAGATGACCTACTGTTTCACAGTTGTTAGGAAAATGCCATTCTGTCAGACGGCCCTTCTGCTGTCATCTGTCATACAGCAACAAAATGTAATGAAATACTTCTGGGAAGGTTCAACATCTGCTGCTACACCACCAATGTCAGACTGCCATTGTGGGCCAACATAATACAATAGGAGGCATTGCTTTTGGAGCAGCCCTAATACATTCCATCTTTTCATAAAAACTTAAGCTTTTTTTTTTATTATTATTTCTCATCTCCATTTCTGAAGAAGTCTGAAAATAAATGAATAAATAAATATAGTAAAAAAAAATGCCACAACATCCCTAACAACCCAAGCATTTGAAAAATATTTTCCAAAATGAATTATCCAGTTCTTGCAATATTTTTCTATATCACTATTATGCTACATTTTTACCTCATGCTCTGCGCTCACATCATCATTACTCTTTTCCACCAACCCGTGAGTGTGCTGCTTCTAATGCATAGGTTTTTAGCAGGCAGATAATGTGCCAGGTCATACACAGCATTGTAGCAATGTATTGGCTTCCCCTTTTACTCAAGATCAGCGGATGCAGCTGCCTTAATACCATAGGAAGCAAAAGATTAAAGACGAATAAATTAGTTACAGTATAAATAGTGCTTCCAAGCTTACAGGAGTAGGAGAATGGGGACCTGAACTTCCCTTCTCACTCCATTTGTAATATCTTTCTGTCATAAAAGATACTTTATTATAAATGGAGATGGATTAAAATCAGCCTAATGCAATGTATTGAACTTATTGTACTGCTCTGAATTTTGAAAAATAAGTATCAACAATTCAAGTAATATGCTTTCATTTTTTAATATGCTCTGAAAATTATTTAACATTACGTAGGATTAATTTAAATATCTTATTTCTATCTAATGAGATAGGTTGAGTATCTGACACTGCTGCTGCCCTTTCACATATATAGTTTATCCCACAGTTCTTAGTTTTTACCTAGTTTCTCTACTGTTCCTAAATGGCCTTTCATGAAGGCAATTAACTCCTTGAGAGCAGCCCTGCAGAGAAGGACCTGGGGGTCTTGGTGGATGAGAAGTTGAACATGAAGAATCAGTTTGTGCTTGCAGCCCGGAATGCCAACTATATCCTAGGCTGCATTAACAAAGGGGTGGCCATCAGGGAGAGCGAGGTGATTATCCCACTCAACTCAGCTCTTGTGAGGCCACATCTGGAGTACTGCATCCAGGCCTGGGGCCCCCAGCACAAGAAAGACACAGAGTTCTTGGAAAAGGTCCAGAGGAGGTCCACTAAGATGATCAGAGGTCTGGAGCACCTCTCCTATGAGGAAAGTTTGAGGGAACTGAGCTTGTTTACCCTGGAGAATGCTCCAGGGAGACCTTAGTGTGTCCTGCCAGTGTTTGAAGAGAGCGCATGAACAGGAGGGGGAACAATTGCTTACATTTGTTGATAGTGATAGGACAAGAGGGAATGGTTTTAAACTAAGACAGGAGATTTAGGTTGGCTGTTAGGAGGAAGTTTTTTACTCTGAGGGTGGTGACACACTGGAACAGGTTACCCAGAGAGGTTGTGGATGCCCCATCCCTATAGACATTCGAGGCAAGGCTGGATATAGCTTTGGACAGCCTGGTCTAGTGGTTGTCAATCCTGCTCATGGCAGGGGGGTTGAAACAAGATGATCTTTGAAGTCCTTTTCAACCTAGGCCATTCTATGATTCTATATCATTACGATAATTGTTCTGTCTTATGTAAAGAATGTTGAAACTATGTTTATTATGACATAGGAAATTATTCAGAAGGAGCTCTCTAGAGGCATATGGTTGGCATTATGAATATTTTACAGAATCATCTCCAAAAATGACGCCAATAGAGTATACACACAAGGCCAACTTCTACTCTCAGTTGTACCTTGGCAATCACAACGATTTGTCATTTTGGTATGATATGCAAGTATTTATTTGGATTATTTTCTTCCATTTCCCTTTCTTCAGCCCTGTCTTCCCATTTCTCACACTTCTGTTATAAAGGCAACAGTTATTATCAATGTAGAATTAATATTATTTAGGGGATACTACCTATATCTATCTTACCTCACAAGTATGGGGAATAAGACATACAGAGGAAAGAGGGAAAAGTACTCAATGCAAAAATGATGCTAGGGAAAATTGCTGACTTCGGTGAGATGCCAGAAAGAGAAAGATCTGCTTAGGAATCACTGTGGATTTGAGATCTGCAGGAGTGCAAATATAAAGCAGAATGGCAATACTCTGAGATCGGAAGAACATTATGCAGGGGTTAATATTTCTCATTCTGCTGTCTCTTTTCCATTCTATTTCTTGTGAATAATTTTTTTTTCCTTAAAAGACTTAATTACATTTCTATGATTTCCATTTAAAAACTCAACCCCTGGTAATAAAGGTAAAATTTCATTATATAGAATTAAGAAGTTTGAGGTAGCTCGGATGTATGGCCTTATATTTTCAGAATTAACACAATCTAATAAAATATTTAAGAGTATTTTACAAAAGAAAAGAAAATGCTAAAAAGATTTGTACTTACCAGAATATCTTTTCCAGCCCACTTGCACTCATCCCTTCGGGAATGAGATACAGGCCAAACAATCTAGAGACAGAGCAAAAATCACATTATTTTATGTTTCAGTAATCACAAATTGCAGACCAAGTGTCTCTATCCTTTTAGTCTTTTACTCATTCTTTTTCTTATTTCTTTTCCTCAGTGAAATTTGACAACAAATAATTGACATGATAGGAGCAAAATAGAGATGATAGGAATCACAGTAAAAGCAATCTTGAAATATAATCTGTATTAAGAACTTCAGTGGTGAATCTTGAATATGAATGGGGAGTTGTCTCTATTAAGTGAGTATTCATCCACTTTTAAATCTTACGTAATGAAATGGAGACTCAGAGCAAAAAATTGCAGATACATCCTAGCAATAAATCTGACCTATGTGAAATACAATCTCAGTTACAGCATTGTAAATGACGCATTTGCCTCTTCAGTGTCACTACTAGTTCAGTATTTGTCTGGGTTTAGTTAATAAAATAATAAAAAAAGAAACTGTGATATTTGAAAATCATACCACTGAGGTAGAGATGTTTATTCTATCCCTATTGAGCTACTCAAATATGCATAAACTTAAACCTAGGTTTACTGTAGTGTTTGCTTTGCAGAAAATGGATCTCACCTCATACTGAGAAAATCCAGAGACCCTCACAGTCAATTATTCATGGGGTTTCTTTTTTTGTAGTTTTTTTGTTTTATTTTTTTTTTCCAAAGCTTTTAGGAATTACATATAGAATAAAACATGATCTTCACATAAAATGCCAGGCTACTCATTTGGGAGTCTCAGATAATGCAATATAAATGGCCATAAGTCTGAATTACAACCATGGTGTTCAATACTGTTTGTTAAAAGAAAACGCAAGGTAAAGTATTCAAAAAGAAACAGAAATAGAATGAATACAGGTGACAGAAGAGAATGAAGAAGATGCTATATGTATGGCTCAAAAATACAGTTTGCAACTGTGTTTCTAAATTTGGAATTTTCTTAAAATATAATAAAATAAAAAAACAGAAACTGAGCATCTGACGTCTATAAAAAAATGTTGAAATTTTTATAAGCACATTCTATCTCAAAGGATTCCTTCTGTTAAGCTGGGAATAGAAACTTCCTGTTTCTATTCACAGCTTAAAATATGCAGAGATGTGAAAATTAAAATTTACTAGGTTGAAAAACATTAACCAAATTTCTCAGATCTCCCAGAAGGACCAGTTCAAGTTCAGTTCAAGGGTAAAGATCTTTATATTAATTAAACCGATATCTGAATCTATTAAATGAGTGTCTAGGTGCTCTTTTTCCCTATCCCCACATTATAGTGTGTTTTTTTTTTTTCTATTTTGGTTTAAATGTCAGCAACATTTAACCATTTTTAAGTCATGGAAGGAAGACAGGTAAAAACAACAGGAGACCTGCATGAATGAAGAAGGACATCCTCAAACAAAAAATGAAAACTTAGAGAGGGTGGAAGCAAAGACAGGTAGCCTGGAAGGAATACCAAGAAATAGTCCAAGCAGGCAGGGATCATGTTAGCAAAGCTAAAGTCCAATTGGAATTAAAACTGGACAGGGATTTCAAGGGAAAAAAGAAAATGGGATTAGACTTATTTTTAATGGCCTGTCTGATGAAGTTTAATTGCAGTACCAAATTAATTGTTATTTTGATTGAAGTTTCTTCAGAGACCCTCGTGTCCTTAATAAGCAGACCCCAAAATCTTTAAGAATTTTGTTTATTCTTAAACATTAAGTCCAAGTTCTCTCTTATTTAAGTCAGTTGCCAATTTTACGTTTCATACCATCAAACAGCAATTCTTTATTTTATACAGTAATATGTATAGAATTTCAAATAGTGTTCTAAACATATTTGAATAGAGAAGTAAGTAAAATACAATCTCTGCTATTCTGCAGAGTGGTTTTCTGCAATGGAAACACCTTCTTTTTCCTTTAATTACTCCAGATGTTTTGCACATTAAACTATGAAATCCCTCAGAGAATTCAAATAAATAGCTAGTTTCCTTTATAGCTGCTCTAAAGAGAATAGAAAAGAAAATACCCAGTTCTCCTTTTATCCTTTCTCCTTAGAGAATACAAATGAATAACCTGTCTTCTCTCTGAACAGAAAACACAAGGTATTTATTGCTATCATCTTAGGAAGCTAATAGTGAAACGGGCAAAAGGTCAGGAACACCAAGAAAAAAATCTCTCGGTATTGAAGCAATATACCTCTCATAAAAGAGTACTCCTTGTATTTTAAATTTGCCATCAAAATACTTAAATATAGTAAATCAAACTTCCATCCAATTGTTTACCTTCTCAGCATTTTGTCTGATTAAAGTAAATTCAAAAATAAAATGTTTTATTTAGGCTCCAAGAAACCATATTCCAGAACATAGCTAAGATATTTGTCAGATTTTAATTTGTCTCCAAATTTTACTGGAAAATTATACTTTTCTTCAAGAATGCCAAGCTTATACAAATCTATTTCTCTTTTATTAATACTTAATCTACTTTGTTTTATGAGCAGCAGGAGCAGAGTGCTTTAAAGAGCTGGGCTAAAGACAAGAAAATCAACACAGACTAATGAACAGCTTCATTTTATCTGCAAAAGCTGAAAAATAAGGCCTTTTTTGTAGACTTTCCTAATTTTAACAGCAAAAATGAAGGTATCCTGTTTGTGAAGTAGCTGGATTATTCATTTATTATTTGATTTTACATAGTTTAGGAAAATAAAGATGATATATTCAATACTTTTAGGCTCATTATAAATTTCTTTTCATATAGTCAGTAAATGTTTGGCTGTTTAGTGGTAGTATTATTCCTGATACATACTTACTATATGTCCTGTAAAAAAAACATGAAACATATAAAACATATAAAACAATACCAACTGTACCTTTTGATATTCTTTGATGTTAACCAGGTTGAAAGAAAATATATGGTCCTTCGCACCAACATACAGCCGACTTCGTTCTTCATCCAATAGGAAAGTATGGTAACTGGAGCTATTAGCTAGTCCATTGAAATTGACTATATTGTTGGATTCCAACATTTCTGCAAGATAAAGATAATGCTTTCTATTTTAATCTGATCAAATAGAATACACACTTGTGTTTTGACTTGTATGGATTTTATTTTCAGAATTTATTCTTATGGATTGAAAACCTGTGAAAGTATGTTCTTGGGACTGTGAGTATTGTTATCTCAAGTATTCACACTCAAACTGCTACTGAGATTCAGCTGTACACAAACAAAGGTCATCAGCCGAACCAATTAAAATTGTGTATGAGGTTTTAGGTAGTTAAAATTCTATCCATGTAAATCAACTGTTAGACAAAGTTCAGCTTTGTTCAATCAGTGAGATTAACAAGCACGAAGCTGAGGATGATCAACTGATGAAAAGCACATTCAAACATGAAGTCTCATAATTCTAACATACAGAACTGCTTCACAAATTTGTAAATTGTGAGAAAGAGGATAAGAAAGGCTATTTGACGAGTTAAGAAGACACACACAGTCTTTTTTTGCACATATTACTATCATCTCAGCTATCTGATACTAAGAATTGTGTAATTATCCATCACAGCAACACAACTAGAAATTTAATATTACTTCTTTTTAAACTCAAGAATAATTTTCTAGTACTCATATTCCTCACATAACTTGTCAAGAACAGGATTTATTTAAGTGACAGAATCCCCAGAATTTGTCTTACCTATACACAAACTTTAACAAAGACAAATTCATTTTCCTAAAATTTCTGTAAAATATTTTTCCATAAAATAATGCAGAGTGTATTAGTATAGTTTTCCATGAAAGCACGCTTTCTTCAGTCCTGTCTACTTACGTTCATACTGGGACCCAAGCCAACTTTATCATTTTAGGTCATGTCTGTGCTAGTAAACTTCTGGTAAGAAACTTTCCCCGTGATGAGAAATCCTAAATGGTTCATGCCCTGGCCTTGTGATACACAGAATTAAATACAGTTTTAGGAGCAGAAGCAGTTCCATCAATGCCAGAACAACTCCTCATACAGCACCCATGGAGAGAGATGAGAAAGGGATAAGACACATTTGGATCCAAGAGCATGGAGCACCCTTGAGAGGACATGGCCAGACCTTCAAGCAGATAATATTCACAACCAAGCTCTGCCAGGACAAAGATGTCTGTCTTTCCACTCAAAAGCAGCTGTCAAATGTCTAGCTTCTGCTTAGTGGTGCAGCTACCTGCTATGACTTCTTAGTTTTCAACAAGTTCACTTCAATTTTCCACCACTTATTCAATAAGTTATCGATTAAATGATAACATGTCTTATGAAGACAAAAATGAAGGTAAAGAAGAAGCTGTTTAGAAGAAGCTGTTGAAGAAGCTTCTGATTAATTTTTTTTTCCATCATTTTTCTTCATTTTTCCCCCTTCTTTTACTTGAACCAGGACAACAAAGTTGTTGGTTGAGGATTCCTTCACAGAATCTCAGAATCTCCAACCCAGAGACGTTAAACCTATTATTTATATTTGCATGTACTAGGTGGATTTTGAAGCAGATATTTGATAAAGGCTAATGTGGAGAGAATTAGTAGGCAATATATTAGATGAACATAAAGATAACCATAAGAACCATTAGATAAACATAAAGATAACCATAAGAACCATTCTTCAGCCCAGATATGCCACACTATTCTTTGCACTTATTTGAAAAAAATCTCTCCCTAGAAATAAAAAGTTCACTGATGCTAAACTAGAGCAACGTATCAGATCACATGCTATATTCTATTCCTCATTCTATTATTTTTTATTGGCTAAATATAACTACACATTTTTACTCTATAGAACTTGTACTGCTTGAGACATGTTCTCTTTTATAATTTTTATTTTATTTTATTTTTTCAGTTAACAAGAAATAATCAAATAATCCCAAGCAGTCTTGTCAAAATAATTCCTCTGGATTCCTGCCAATTTTTAGAATTTGACTGTATTGTCCTCCAGTTCACTTATTTGCATTCTGTTAGACTTTACTAATTCTCTTTACATTGTAATGACGGATTCAGATGTTGAATGTCGACTTACTGAATAGCAAGTGATGCAGATGATTGACTGCTTAACTTGTCTTAGAACTCTCCTGGCTAGAAATGCTTTGTTGTCATCCGTATCTGATCATTTTTTTTTATAATATGGCTGTCAGAAGCCTTTGTAATTTTTTCATCTCTTAGTTTGAACTCACAGAGGTATGATTCTGCCTTTTGTGTCTCAGGTTAAAAAAAAAAAAGTCTGCTGAAGTCAATGTTACACAAACGTGAAACTGATATAAATGGGAAGAAGATCACTTAGCTACTTGATTTAAAGCAAGTCTGACATGATTTTTCTATTGCAGAGTTTTAAATATTCATATCTACAAATGGTGATTAAAGTTTTCTTTCTTTTCTAATAGTCCAGACTGTAACACTGAAATCTAAAGTTTATTGTGATCAAGAATGAATGACATCACAATTGTTGCTATTCATATTTCCTCACAGTGTAACACAGAAGTACAAAGGCATAAGTGTGTAGGGAAATAAGTTTTTGCTTTTTCTTTTTTTTTTTTTTTCTTTTTTTTTTACTTTCTATGACTCTAATTTAGAGTATATAACAGTGCTAAAGGTAATACCGGTGGATTTTTTTTGTGAAATTGCTGTGTGGCAGTATACTAGAAGCTGAATTCCCATTACATTCCATTACAGTAGGACATTTCTCCTGGACATCGGAAATTACAGAAACACAGAATTGTAGGGGTTGGAAGGGAACTCAAGAGATCATCTAGTCCAACCCGCCTGCCATTGCAGGCTCCCTAGACCAGGTTGCGCAGGCAGGCATCTAGATGGGTCTTGAATGTCTCCAGAGAAGGAGACTCCACCACCTCTCTGTGCAGCCTGTGCTAGTACTCCATCACCTGCACTATGAAGAAGTTCTTATACACATTTGTGCAGAACTTCCTAAGCTTCAGTTTGTGGCCATTTCCCTTGTCCTGTCACCACACCCTGATGAGAAGAGTTTGGCCTCATTCCTTTGCCTGCCACTCCTCATATATCTGTACATGTGGATCAGCTTTTTTCAAAGTCTACTTTTTTCAAGGCTGAACAGACTCAGGTTACTCAGCCTTCCAGCACGTCAGCCATACCTTCCAGCTTTGTAACATCAGCAAACTCGCTGAGGGTGGACTCTATCCCCTCATCAAGGTCATTGATGAAGATGTTTATTAGGACCAGACCAGGCCCAGCACCGAACCGTGAGGAACACAGCTAAGTACAGGCCTCCAGCTGGACCCTGCACCACTGATCACAACTGAGCTCTGCCAGTCAGACATATCTCAACCCATCTCACTGCCTATTCCACACCTCCTCAACATTGTTATAAGGATGCTGTGGGAGACATTGTCAAATGCCTTGCTGAAATCTAGGTAGACTATGTTCACTGCTTTCCCCTTCTTCACCTTCTTGCCATCCCCCCTTATCAGAACACCCCCCTCATTTAGTAGTGAACCCACATTTTCCCTTGTCTTTCTTTTACTGTTGATATACTTTAAAAAATCTTTCTTATTATCCTTTATCTCCTCTTCCAGATCCAATTTCAGGTTGGCTTTAGTCTTCCTCATCACATCTCTGCAGGCTCTGACAACATTCCTGTATTCTTCCCAAGTGTTCAGACCCTTTTTCCACATTTCATGGATCTTTCTCTTCCCTTTGAGTTTATGCATGAGCTCCTTGCTCATCCACTCAGGTCTCCTGCCACCCTTGCTTACTCATAGGGATGCATGGATCCTGAGCTTGGAAGAAGCACCATTTAAATGCTGACCAGTTCTCACAGCCCCCTTACCTTCTAACACCCTAGCCCACTGGATAGCTCCAATAAGGTCCCAGAAGAGATCAAAGTTGGCTTTCCTGATGTCCAGAGCAGCAACCCTACTTTTTGGTTTGCTTCTTCCACTCAGGATCTCAAACTTCACCATCTCATGATTGCTACATCCCAAGCTGCCCCTGACCTTCACTTCCCTAACAAGCCCATTCTTATTAGGAAGAACAAGGTCCAGTAACACCCCACTCCTTATCGGCTTCTCCACTACCTACATCAGAAAGATATCTTCAATGTATTGCAAGAACCGTCTGGAGCACATGTACATGGCCATGTTGCTTATCCAACAAACATCTTGATACCTGAAGTACCCCATAAGAACCAGTACCTGGAATTGTGAGGTTACTTCCAGCTATCTGTAGAAGGTCTGTCAACTTCCTTCTCCTGATCAGGGGGCCTATAATACACACCCACAATAGCCTGTTTCTTAATTCTCACTGACAAGCTCTCCAGGGGTACATCACCCTCCCCCAAGTGAAGTTTGATACATTCTAGCTGCTCTCTCACATCAAGAGCAACTCCACCACCTCACTATTTCCCAATTTCCCATAAAAAAAAATAAAAAATAAAAAAATTCAAGGCAGTATAGTTTAAATTACGCGACATCAGGTTTATCCTTCTCAGGAATCAAATAGAGAATATATGTTAAGGAGACAAATGGCATTTGAGGGCTGATTATTCTCATTCGCTGATAATTTAATTAGGATAGTTACAACAGAAATAAAAAAAAAAGTAAAAAAACCTAAATAACATCTGTATTTCCTCTACTGTTTATTCTAAAGTACACGTATTTTTCCAGTGATTAATATAGCTTTATATGACATTCTGGAAAGTGCTCTTGAAGAGCAAAGCAATGACATTTGCACAATCAATACAAATCAAGTATTCAATTTCCTCAGATTAATTAGTTTCAAAGTGTTTACCATCTAGTGTCTCTTCAGTAACCAACCAGCAACTATCACTGAGACAATGACAGAAACAGCAGTGACAGGGCACATTCCCAGAAGGTCACCGATATCCATCAATTCTGTTAACTGTCGATCAGTCATGTTGGCAACATACACTGCTGATCTGTGCTAAAATAAACCAAGATTTACAATAAAGATTGCTTTGCAATGACAAGAGGAAAATGATGAATGTCCTCAATAAGTCAATGAAACTGATACTGTCTACTATTCATTCCCTAATTCTTATCCATTTTTCTTGTTGTTTATCTTTAAGTTTGGCATATCTATGACTTGTGCAGATATACAATGGTTGCCTGTATCACAAGTCCTTTAGTCGATTTTTTACTTCTTTTATGCTTTGTCCGGTTATTTTTACTATAAGGATTATAACACTGACCCACTGACTGCAGCAGTCAAGGGCCATTTATTCAATAATTACTCAGAGGTCATTTTCTTATTTCTTTTTGACAGATCCTCAGCTATCATCATTTTCGTTGCTTTGAACTTTTCCCTATAAAGCTAACAACTGCACATTACAACTGTAATATTATCTATAAAATGATATAAGAAGTAAATTTAGAGTGAGTGATGATATTTTGAAGGTAATAAAAGCTTCATTGTTTTTGTTTTAGTGCTTGCTTCCCATGTATATTAAGAGTGTTGCAGGTGACCCAAACTAACAGCTTGAAATGTGACATCTGTTAAAAAATAAGTTGCATTATAGTAACATTTCAGTTGTGATGAAACCAACTAAAGTTTGACTTTCTCAAGGTTTGTGGGACAGATTTTGATAATCAGCACTTCATTTTAACAACCTAAAAGTCACAGTCCTGACTTGCTTTCCTTGTTTCATTTCATTCCCTTTTCTCTACTACCGTCCAAGCTTTCTGATATTTGACCTTCTTTCTGTATGCCTCTCAGTAGTCTTTGTATGGTCTTTCCTTTTTAACTGACATTTCTGTTGATCCAGTGTGACTTCTGTCAGAACATTTACTTTGCCAGATCAAGCTGGCAAATTTACACACACACAAAAAAAAAACAGTCCTTAAGTTTTTCCTTCCTTTTAATACATGATTATTTAATTTGCTAATGGAACTGCAATTTAATAGTATGTATACACAGAGATGATCAAATTCCTAAAGTGAAATCAATGGAAATGTGCATGCAGAAAGAATGTAGATTTGGTTTATTTTTATGACATTTTTTTCATTAAGGAGTAAGCCAGAATACCACAGCTATAGCTAATATGAATACAGTCAGGCAGATCCTGAGGTTTGCTTTATCCATGGTCAGTATTTCACTGTAAACCTTGGTTTATGTCTGTGTTCCTTCACTGGAGTTTGTCAAATGGAGAGCAAAACAAAATAAACCCTCCTTTATATATATATATATACATATATATATATATAAAATATATAAAATATATTTAATATATATATATCAATGACCAGGCAAATATCGTTTCAGTGTCCAGAGTTCTTCAGTGTTACAAATGAGAAAATTCATGAGCTTTGGATTGTGATTCCCTTATAGTCTTCTTAACAACATGCCAGTCAAGATCTTTGTTGATAAGAATCAAGAGTCCTATCCATTGCTAGAAAATTCCAGGTTTCTTCACTAGGATTCAGGCCTGGCCCTGACCTACTACTGGTGACTCTGACGTGACTCGATTACACAGTCAGTACTGCTTGTCATAACATGCTTGAGAATCAAGTGAGTGGGTTGCTGGTTGCACAAAACTCTCAACCTTCATTCCTTAGCCTGCAATGATAAGATCTCATTGTGTATCTCCTAGCAATAGATAAAAGATGAGTCAGTGTGTATTATGCCATCAAACAGGGATTTTGCTGAATTGTGGGCCATGCCTCCCACAACGTCATGCTAGAACATTTCCTTCTTCTCTCGCCAGGCTTTTACCTTGGCTACAGAATGTCAGGTGGCTGCGTGTTTGCACATGCATTTGTTGCTTACACATCCATATTTTCCTGTTCTTTACATCAGCTTGTATATCTGTCTAAATTGTCTCAGATATAAATTAGTCATTACTCTCTGAGTGATTTCTAAGATACCAATTCTACTGTGCAAAGAAAGGAGTGGATAGTCTAACTTCTAACCTATTCTATAGCCTACACCTTTACTGTTACGAATGTCAGTGGTGAAGTCTGCCCCTGACAAAGACAAGGAAAATATAGGACTGCTTCCTGCATGGCTTTAGCCAGCAGAGACTGCTTGACAAAACCAGGGATATATAACAGGGAAAAGGTACCAGACTAGTGTAATTACCTCATCCCAACAAGACAATAGCTGTGATACACACAGAGAGGTTTCACTGATTTACTATGTTAGAATCATTGACAGAAACTGACTTGGGTGCCTGTGAGGTATCAGACAAGTCAGACAAGCTTGTCTTTGTCCCAGGCCTGATGCTGAGTGACACACACATACAGTGGCGTGTACGTTTTTTTTAATTTGTTGGTTGCGTTTTTGGTAGGGTGGGAGGTTGAGGAGGCAAGCTTTGGTTTATTTTTTTACCTGAACATCCTCAGATATTACTGGGAACTTAGGATCAGGCCCTTAGCAAGGAAACTTTTGTTTGAGTATATCTTTAACTCATCAAACTATCAGCAAAAGATTTAAAAATAAATAAATAAAGAAATAAAATAAAACCCCCCGATCTCAAAAACTTATAATTTCACGTAATTTTAGAATTACGTTACTTGAGAATAGAAAAAAGTAATCAATTTTATCTGAATTGAATCAAAACACAGGTTTACAAGATGCATGAGCTCACAGAATGAAATAGGTTGTTAATCCATTTTTAGTAAAGTAAAAGGAAAAATTCTGCAATCAGTACCTTTTTTATTTTTTTTTTAGTATGAGCCCAATAAAGTTGAAACTACACAGCATTTGTTGTTAATGGCAATTCTGTGTTATTGTAGTTTGAATGAGATAAATTGCTGGGAGAAAAGGGAGGGTTATCTTATCGGTAATCAAAATACAATTGGAACAGAGCCTCTCACAGCTGTTCAATCAATCCTAGCTTTCATCCTCTTCATCTACATTATCATAACAGTTGCCAGTCACCTGATTTCACTGAACTCTACTGAAAGGAGTAAAAGAAAAACACAACCATTTTTTTGGTGTAGTACTTTTGTTTCTGAACATGTTGTTGGAAACATAGTTCAGGGAACTGAAGTGAACCTAGCTCTGGGAACTATGTTTTTATTACAATTTATCAATTGAAAGTAGCTAGGACAAGATATACAGTTTTTAGTGCACTCATGATGTAATACAAGCATTTTAAATGAAACACTCCTGCCTACCTTCCACTAGAGCAAAGAAAACCTGAGAGCCATGAGTATAGTTTGATTAAAACCAGATACTTGGAAAGAGGAATGTTGCACCCATGTTTTGTTTCAGTTGCACCGGCATAAGCATGGACTCCTTTGACTTCAAAATACGGATGCATATGTTTTTTATACTGTAAAACTGAGAGTAGATTTTAGTTCATTAATGTCAGCACTATTTAGCTACATGACAGCCCTCAGAGTGTTCTTGATTTGAATAATTGAAAGAGTCACATGATATTTTAAAGACATAAAACATTTAGGTTTCAAAAGCTAAGCCAGTTTGCCCTTTATAAGTTGTACTTTTTTTTTGTCTCTGAAAATGAATCCAGATTATCCTCATTGCTCAGAGCTGTTTTCTTATAAAACTTAAGAAATATTAACCTCCCAGCTAAACAATGACTTGTAAAGCTTAATTTCATATATTTGTAAAGTTATTTGTAATTTATCATATTATGAATTTGATTTTGTGATTTTTGTGATTTAACTGTGAATTGTGAGCAGTTAAGCACCACAATATTATAAAACCAGATTTATTTGTTTGTTTGTTTGTTTGTTTTGTAGAATCTGGTTTAATTGAATAGATCTCTATCTAAGGGAAAACTTGTCGGTTAAGGTCTGAGTAGGTATCATCTTCACTACCTCCCATGTGTGTCCCTATGAGCCCCAAGGTCTTTAGGGCAACTTCTGTAACCCATAAGGTTTTCTACAAAAGGCAAAATAATATAGTAAAATAAGGAGCTAATGAAAAACAAGGAATTAAGGAGTTGTCCAGATGGCCACAATCAGGGAATTACAGTCAATGTGTCTGTCCAGGTGGAGATCAAAGATGAGCACTGTCTCTTGGGTCCATGTTGAGTCTGGTACTGTTTAATATCCTAATGACACAGACAGTGGACTTGAGTGCACTCTCAGCAAGTCTGTAGATGACATCAAGTTAAGTGATGCAGCTAAGACAACAGAAGTTCCAGAGAGACAACAGGTTTGAGAGGTGGGACTTCATGAAGCTCATGCAGTTTAACGAGGACAAGTATTAAGGTGCTGCACCTGAGTCAGGGCAATCCCACACATTAATACAGAGTAAGAGATGAGTAGACTGGGAACAGCACTGCAGAGAAGGAGTTGAGGACATTACTGGATGAAAAATTGGACAAAAGCAAGAACTGTACTCTTGCAGCTCCAAAATTCATCAGATCATCAGATCTTTGAAGATTATCAGAGGGCTGGAGCCCTCCCATGAAGAAAGGATGAGAGAGCTGGGATTGTTCAGCCTGGAGAAGAGAAGGCTTTGGAAAGAACTTATTACAGCCTTTCAGTACTTTGACAGAATCTTATGAGGAAGATGAAGAGAGACTTTCTATAAGGGGATATAGTGAAACTACAAGAGGTAATGGTTTTAAACTTTAGGCTAGATAAAAGGAAGAAATTATTTACTGCGAGGGTGGTGTGGTACTGGAATAGTTTGCCCAGAGAAATTGTGGATGTCTCATCCCTAGAAGTGCTCAAGACCAGGATGGAAGGGCCATGGGCAGTCCCCATGAGGGGGGTTGGATTACATGACTTTTAAATGTCACTTTCAAACTAAACGTTCAACAACGTGGTCTGATGGGAAATGTCCCTGCCCATAGCAGGGAGGTTGGAAGCAGACAACCATAAGGTCTCTTCCAATCCAAATTATTCTATGATTCTGTGTTTCTGTGATTGAACTCAAACAATAGAAACACTGTAGACACACTAACTCAGCACTATACCTTGAATAATGTATCTTTAATGTGCTTGGTTAGTTTAACGTGGCACCATATAACCTTAAGTTGCATCATCAGCTAGTACTGATAAGTGACCAGCTAAATTCCATTCATTAAGTAGCTCAGTTATCAGATCTAATTTTTAGTTCATCACTTCCCAGCCATTTGAATGATACCACTGCTATCAACAAGCTATTCTTCAACAAGCAGAACCGGTACTAGTTATCTAGAAAGTGAAATGGTTTAGTTGTTTCTTTGGGGATTACCTTATAATAAACAATTCCATTATTGTCTCAATAAATAACATATCACAGAGTTATGAACACCTTTTCAGTGACTAACAGCATAGATAGTTGTTTTCCCATGGCACAAAGACATGTGGGAGTGAGTCAGGAAGACTGTCATACCTTCCTCTCTCTATGGCCTATATGTAAGTTGGGTCCAAGCATTGTATGGACACTGGCTCACTCATTGTATGGCTCACTGTCTTTTCTCTCCAAAAAAGCAAGATAGGGATTACCAGTTCATGAACTTTCTTGCAAAGCAAGAAAGGAACAGTTATGGATTTGCTCAAAATATTGATCATACTGCAACGTAGACACACCTGTGCCATCTTTAAACTCGTGTACCTGTAGTGTCCAATGACATTGTCTGTAAATGATAATTGATTTTGCTACTCATCTCAATTTACCTCTGTGAAGCTGCATGTTTAATGATCAGGGTGCTGCTGCAGGCTAAGCAGGCAAGCTACTCTGAAGTTAACTCAGGGATTATGATATAACTGTACTTTAGCGACAGAAAGACAGATACAGTCAATGCAAACACAAACTTTCTACCTGCTGCTTTTTGCACAGATAACATTTATGAAGTTGTTTTTTTTTTTAATTTTTATTTTTTAATTCTAATGACAGTTCTTTTTGCTAAGAATTTACTTAGAATCATAGAAACATAGACTGGATTGGGTTGGAAGGGACCATGACGATCATCTAGTTCCAAACCTACTACTATAGACAGGGGCACCTCTCTTAATACTTGGTTTCTCAAAGTCCCATCCAGCCTGGCTTTGAATGATTCCAGGGGAGGGGACATCCACAACCTCTCTGGAAAACATGTTCCAGTGTCTCACCACCCTCACAGTAAATAATTTAATCCTAATATCTAGTCTAAATTTAATCTTTTCCAGTTTAAAAGCATTTCTCCTTGTACTATTGCTACACGCCCTTCTAAAAAGTCCCTCTCCAGCTTTTCTGTAGGCTCCTTCAGCTACTGGAAGGCCACCACAGGATACCCCCAGAGCCTTCTTTTTATACAACCTGTTTTGGAAAAACAAAAAAAGATGACCAAAACCAACTAATCAACCAACCAACCAGATTAAAAAAAATTATCAATAGAATATGAAATTAACTGTGTAATGTCAAAACCAAGCAAGTTTTCAGCGACTGTTCAGCAACAAACTACTTAGAATTCTATGGTGTTTGAGAAAAATTTCTGAGAAGTTGGGTCAGGAGAAGGACAGATTATTTTTCTCATTCATCTCTTAACAGGACTGTGTTTTATTCTAAATTTCTAATAATTTAGCGTGACAGTTGAAAATTCAGACTTAATTGTCCACGATAAAGAAGACTGCATGAGATGATGTCTTTCTACAGCATAAAATACTGTGATGTAGGAGAAAATCCACCACAGATTCAGACCATTTTCAGTTTCTATTCTATTGCTTTTTATATATAACTGCATAAATTATTTACTGAGGTGAATTGGTCAATATTTACAAAAACTCTTCATAGTTCTGTGATTTAAAAATATGCAAATACACTTTGGACCAATTATACTTGTAGATAAATCATTACATTTTATATAGCAGCTGGCTTAGATGGACTATGTCCAGACTTTCTTACATAGGTACAGATTTTCAATTTCTGACATAGTTAACAACATCCCTTCTGTTAAAATTTGTTTTTGGAGAATGGAATCCACTCTTCACTTTGATCACATTTCCAGCACTTTCAAGAACTGTCTTTTCATACTATTAGAATGGATGAGTAAAATGCATGCTTTATATCCTCTCTTCTGATAGCTCTTGTTTCCCCTAATCTTCAGGCAAGGATTTGGATGAGTTTCAGCAAGAATATGAAAGCACTGACAGTTAAACAGTCTGTGTACCTCACATACAGACTACCACAGCTCCATTAATGCACTTCAATCACAGCACATATAAGGAGGAGCTTCTACTACCAACACTCCTTGCACATAATTCTGTGCCAAAACAGACTAAAAGATGATACCCAATTTATTTCATGTTTAGTGCTCTTCTATCAACCAGTGTTTTAAATTTCTTTCAGGTTATACAAACCAAAACTCATTCTATTTTCAGGTTTTTTCTAATGATTACACCAAAGGACCAAAGGAAGAACAAGGAAATTCAAAGGAACATTTAAAATAAAAATGAAAAAAAAAAAAAAAAAATTTCACAGCAATTTTCTGGATTCTGGGTATAGTCCAAAAAGGCTGCAAGGAGCATGTTACCACCTAAAATTTCATGACACACAAGCAAACTTGGAATTTTAACTGTGACAGCATCAGGAAATTCTAGCATAAAGTGATTTAGTCAGTTTCAATGTCCCCTAAAAAATGTCTTAATCCACTTTGCACAAAACACTGTTAAGCTGTGGAGCTTCTTCACGTGGGCTGGTGTAGATGTTGTTACTTGTTCATAATTTCAAAGGTCAGTGTTATGTAATATAGAGAGTAGGAAATCCTTAAAAGTTTATTTAATTTTGATACAGCTTCTAGCTCATAGAGTTCCTGAACCTCAAGCTGTCAGATGTTGAAAGAGTATTCTGGGGAGCTAACACCATGTGATTAAACTATCACTACTTTCTCCCACTGTGGAGAACCTCTATTACAAACCTCTATTATTATGAGTTTGATATGGCTGTGACTGTAGACAGCATATTTACTACCTCACCGTGTGTGCATGCAAATACAGCTGTCTTGGTCATGAGAAGAGCCAAGCTGCAAGATACGAAGTATAATTTGACAAAACAACAATTGCCACTCCTTTCTCACCTGGGCTATGTGGTGTGGCTGCCAGTGGAGCCTCCCTGGCCTTTTTTATCCCACTGCCTCACCTCAAAGCCTCCAGGGCCATCCCAGGTGAGAGGAAATATTTTGAAACAGCATCAATTCAGGGTGACTGAACCTATTTTCTGCAAATGCATTTCAACCTCTAACTTCTTCTAAATACCTTTTGTTTTGAAATAACGGGTAGGTATTTGATCTTTTATACAAACAGTTGAAAGAATTATCAGCAATGAGAGGAAAAGTGAGTGGATTATCAGCATTCACATCACACCTGCTGTCTGGATGGTCTTAATGCATGACCAGATTTGGATTTCTCAAAGACATGTCAGTGTAAATACAACTGGATTTGTTTGAGCACAAAATCACATGAAGCATCATGCTCCTTTTAGGGCATCATTAGAAAGGACTTCAAATATAATTGAAAGTAGTTTAGGATGTTGTTACTCCAGTGTCAGCTGAACCACTTCTTAGTGGATTCTTGCTGGATGCTGTCAGCAGAAATGGTTGAACTACGAGGACTGCTCCAAAAGTGAAGTCTCCTATTTTATTATGTAAGTCCACAATGTCAGAGGCAGATATTGGTGGTATGACAGTAGAGGTTAAACCTTCCCCCCATTATTCCATTACATTTTGTTGTTATATGACAGACAACAGCAGAGGAGCAGTCTGACAAACAGATGTCTCACAGTGACAGTGACAAACAAGTTACATTCTGTACAGCCACGCACAACTCTCACATTAAGAAATGAAGTGTCTCTATCAGATCATCCACATGAATCTGTGGATTACAGACAGCTGTTTACAGAGCTGAATATCATATCCAATGTGTTAGAAACAATGGTGGCAATGTTGGAATATCTCAAAGTTTTTGCCAGGTGGGTTCCATGAATGATCACACAGGAACTGAAAGAACAATATATACAAGTTTTTCAGGATCATCTGAGTTAGTACAAGGCTGAAGGTTATGCTTTCCTGGGTTGCATAATTATTCGTCATGAGACATGGAGTCACTTCTATAAGCCAGACTCAAAGCAGCAGTCTATGAGGTGGTGACGTGAATTCCCCATAAAAGAAAAGGCTAAGATGCTGCCCTCAGCAGGTAAAGTGATGCGCACTTTCAGGATAGGAAAGGGAGGATCCCTCTGTATTCCCTGGAAATCAGAGAAACCATCAGTTCTGACAGCTAATACTGCAACAGTGATTAAGCTGAAGGCTCAAACATCCTGAGCCAGGCCAGAGAAGTAGACGGTCTTTCTTTTGCAGCATGATAAAACCAGATCCCATATCAGTTTAAAGATGGTGGAGCACACTGTCAATCATTGCTGGAGTGTTCTACCACGCCCACCATATACATCTGGATTTGGTGTACTCTGATTAACATCTGTTTGGGCTGATGGACTGAGTGGGCAACATTTTCCTAGCAACAATGTGATCACAGCAGCTGTGAAACAGTGGGTCATCTCCACTGATGCAGATTTTTATGAGCATGGTATACAGGCTCATGTTCATTGCTGGCAAAAATGCATAGCTAATGGTGGTGACTGTTGAAAGAGAGTGTTCTGTAGCTAAGAATTTGTTCTATCAAACAGTGTTATTGTGCTCACTGTATCCATTGTAGTTTCCATAGAAATAAATAGGAGACATTGCTTTCAAAGTTACTTAAGTATATACAACACTCCCATCCCCATCTCCCCTGATATTCTGCAGCAGGTGTCAGGAGGAGGGAAGTAACACGCACACAAATGACAACTGAAAAAAACAAAAAACACTGTTAAAAAACTATCAAAAACAGGCACTATTTTGTTAAATGAAATTAACTGGGACATAAAAGCTGTCATGGTTCAAAGCTGGTAAGCTTCAAATGTGTTTCTTCCCAGATATTTTTTTGGATTCTTTTCCTCTCTGTTTATAGTAGCACATTAGAGGTCTAGCCCACTCTGATCCCAGCGTCTTGACTATCTAAAAATTGATAACTTATTTGTTGCATCACCACAATAGTATAATTATCCTCAGCATTAGTATAAGGAAGAAAGTTTAGTGAAACTTTACATCAGGAAAAAAAAAAAGGAATTTTCATTTCTGATGCTCCAGTACAACATTAGTGCATCATTTGTCTTTCCTACTGTGAAAATTACACTTTTCTTACCTATACAGAGATCAGAGATCAAATTCATATGTTCTTCATGCCCTGACAGAACAGATGCCTTCAGAGTACGACCTGTACTCTCCAAGTACTAATCAAATGGCCCAGATCCACTTAGATGGAAAGCACAGTATGGTACCTTTTATTTATTAAATAAAATGTAATTACTAAAATCTAATAATTTCTGCAAAATCTACTGGGAATTTTAATTTAGTTCACTGATTTACATTCTACATCTCTTTGTACTTTGAGCAATTTGAAACGAGGCCACTTTTCACCTGAATTCATGAAACATTCACTATTGGCACTGAATTACCATGCCTGCTCAATGAGTTTAATGAATTGCTTAGGCAGGCTGTACAAGCTTAGGCCTCAGTACAAGCTTGTTTTAAGTAAAGGACACTTTAAAAATAAGAACGTTCTTGGGGCAAAAAGGAGAGCATTTTCCATTTACCTTTCCAGACCAAATTATATTACTCATTCCCAACAGCTCACTGGTTACTTTGATTACTTCCCATAAAAAGAATGCTCCTTTGGGTGCAGCATTCAAGTGAGTATGTACCTCTGCTGCTGTACAGTCTTCCAAATGCCCATACTGATCCAAGTACCACAAGTCACTGCTGATGGGTAAAAAGCATTTACACAGAAACCCCATTGGAAATTAGAGGAGACATTTCTCCTTGACGGTTGAAAACAGGAAACTCTGGATATTTAGAAAAAATATCATATATATATTAAAAAAGTAGCAATTAATCTAAAATTAACAGGACACTGATTCAGTGTTTCCAAATTAAAGCACTACTGGGTGGTTATATAAATTGGTACAACTCCGTTGCTTTATTGTACTGTTTCTTTTTACAAACCCATATCAATTTGAAGCAGATGTGACTACAACTTACTTCAAGTTAAGCTTACTAAGTATTTCCGTACAGCTCACTATCTACTAGGATTTTGCTTAAATCTGGAATAAACTATCAGAACAGTACACATTCTACATGAAGACTATGAATACTATGTAATACCAAAGGAGGGCATTACAAAGCTACATTACGACATTCTACCACAAAGGACATCCTAACTAATAAAATAGTTAGGGAAATTATTCCTTGTCTTTATGATCAAGCAGTTTGAAGATCTTCAAGAAAAAGTCTTGAAACCAGTGAACTCATGAATTCATGGAACATTACCAGTCTGTGTACAATCAATGTACTACAATGTTATGTACATTTATTGTAATTATTTCTGTTTCATGTACTGACAAGTGTATATTCAAGAGAAAGCATTTTGTTTTGTTTTCCTTAATCAAATATAATTCCAGCAGCAGTGGACATGGCTTCAAGTATAAAAGCAAACATTTAGGTTTATTCTAAGCTATTCTAATTGTGAAAGGCATCAGGGCAAAAGCATTTTCTTTCTGTAGCCACTAGCACTAATTTGACCTACTGGGGAAACAATTTCTAAATGTCAACATTTGCATGCCTGAACCCTGCTATGAACTAAAAAGATTTGTGTGCAGAGGTCCTGCCTCAAGCTGTGACATACTACTTACTTCCTCAGAGGGAGTTAACACACTAATTTGAACAAATGAAATTATAACAACCAACTCTCCATGGTGGTCAGAGGAAAAGCACTCTGACTGTAGTGGATGACCACAGTTTAAGTGGTATACTGCTTAATTAAATAGTATTATTATAGCTGAATATGGAGTGCATAAACACTCTAAGAGAGAGGCTCTGAAAAGGGTCTTCAAGCTTGGAGGTAAATATGAACACAGTACCCAGTTACCTAAAGAGAAAGTTGCTGTTGCTCTTTTCAGAAGTATGAGCTTTGAGACTTAAGAGAAAAAATTTACACATTTGCTATATATCCTGTTTTCTGCAGATGTATATTCCAGAGTGGACTCTTGAGATTCAGATGCTAACATGTCTGAATAGCAATCTGGTAGAAAGGTCCATGAGTTGAGGAAGTTTGCATCTGCTCCACTGCTTAGTTCAACTGGTTAATGACCCATGAGGTCTAATCCAAAGACAAGCAAAGGCAGTGGGATTTTACTGACTGTGTTGAAAACTGAATCAAGCCAATGGATTAAGGGTATGATTCCTACAGGACCTGTGTTTTCAGGAACTTCCTCCAAAACATTTACCCTTATAACCTCAGAAACATTTTTAAAAAAGAATGCACTCTAAGCTAAAACACAGAGCCCTGATAACGCAGGGTCACTTGATAACACTCTTATGCTCAGTGCTCCAAATACTTTTCTTATCTTGTGATTAAATGTTCAATTAAATGTTGATATTCTATACAATGATTTCTGTGGAGAAAATACAAGCAGTGAGAGTTTTTTATTTTGCCCCAGTGCAATTCTTATGAGTTGAGAGCAATCTTTAGTAAGTGGGATTTGGTGTTGGCTCAAAATTTCTCTAAGGTATGCTTGTTCTACTGCTCTCCATGACATCTGAGAGCTCTGTTCCAGAATAATGTTGAATTAATAGATAGCATGTACTATATCTAGCTTGGCTACCTGACTTGAGTCTAGGTTTTGTTATATCAAGAAGCAGTTCGCCTAGGTATTATGTAGGTCAGTGGAAGTCAGGAGGTAGCCCCAATAATCTCCAAAATAAATCAAGTCTGCCCGCATTTAACAACGTATATCAAATCACATTTAAATGTTTAAATCCATGCAAAATAGATATCACCATTAAACTGGACTGCAGCATCTTAATTATATGTATCAACTGACTCTGTGAAAGAGAAGCCATTATGATTTATGTAGACATAGGAACAATCAAAAGAGAAGTACCCTAAAATATCAGGTGTTTGACTTGAATAAACAAGCCATGATCATTGAGAAGACTTAGCATGATGAGATACACTATTTCAAAACATGACCACATACTTTGCAAAGCCCAAAAATACTTCTGACGATTCTAGGTAGCTAGAAAAGAAATTAGTTCTCAGTTTGCACATCATGTAAGTATGATAAAACAGCAAGTTTATACATTCAGGACAGAGATAAGTACCTTAATTCACATGTTACCTCTAATACAGATATCAGATACAGCGTTAAATGAAGCAGAGGTGTTATAGACAAGCACCTCTGACCCCATCCTGCTTCTTTACCCGGTTTTACTCTGTACATCAAGGGAAACAAAAAGTCCTTGGAAATAACAGATAAAACTTTGTATGGAACTGATTCAGTTCATGAATATGAATAGAGTGGCTGAATCCTCCAGCGAGGAGAGCAAGGCTTCCTCTCTGGAATTCAGACTAAGTGCAAGTCCAGTCTTTATGACACATATTCACATCCAGAATTAATTGTGTTGGCCAAAAAATCCCAAGCAACAGGATGCAGAACACTCATCACATAAATTTTCAGTCCAAATCATTATAGGTTATGAGAAACTAAAACCAGTGATTTATCACGGGATATAGCAGGCATGTTTAGTTAGTATTCAGATAACAAGACCTTTACACATGCATAAAAATATCAATTCTGTTTTCAGTAATGCTCAATAGCCATAAAAGCCTGAATAAATGCATGGTTTTTTTTATTATTCTTAAAATTTAGCACACACTCAACTCCTACTGAAGTCCTGTTTCAGATTACATGCATTAAAATTTTTCTGTAAATCAGGAATATAGACTATTTTCTAGGTAGCTGAACATGTACTATTGTGTAAAAGCAAAGCAAAATGGACAACTTGAAGTTTCCTTACATGAGAAACCTTCATATCTGCATGCACATCCTAATTCCTGTATAATCCTGAGTGGTTTACCTCTTAAAATAAACAGACTCTACCTTATGTCCTTACTGGATTACTGTGAGTAGGATGTTTACATAAAGGATATAGCTAAGTATTCACCGAACATAACAAAAGTGCAATTCATTCCCATACATTACAGCACATTATAATTTGGTGGCTATATTTAAATAAACCAAAATTTAACTATGCCAGCAATTATGATATAATGTTAAGACTGTAATTGTGTTCAATCTTTGCCCTCCAGAGTCTGATTCGTTCGTATGTTCAACTTCACTACCACTATCCATGGAGTATAAATATGAAGAATTTGTTGGGAGAGAAAGTACGCATGATTTGTCATCCAGGTATATTAGATACCAATTCAGTAAATATAATTTTCATAGCTAATATAATCAGTTACATTCCAATTTACCTCTCATGCATTAATCTAATTGCATTTCAATAAACAATGGGACTTGATTTTCACTCTCAGTCACTTACTTGATCAGCGCAGAAGTATTTCAGAAGTATTTAGGGAGGAATAATTGCATGCACCGGTACAGGCTGGGGGATGACCTGCTGGAGAGGATCTCTGTAGAGAGGGAGCTGGGTGTCCTGGTGGATGACAGGTTGACCATGAGCCAGCAGTGTGCTCTCATGGCCAAGAGGGCCAATGGCATTCTGGGATGCGTAAAAAAGCGTGGCCAGCAGGTCAAGGGAGGTGATCCTCCCCCTCTACTTTGCCCTGGAGAGGCCTCATCTGGAGTACTGTGTCCAGTTCTGGGCTCCCCAGTATAAAAAAGACAGGGATCTCTTGGATGAGTCCAGCGCAGGGCCACAAAGATGGTGAAGGGCCTGGAGGATCTCCCCTATGAAGAAAGGCTAAGTGAACTGGGTCTCTTTAGCCTTGAGAAAATAAGACTGAGAGGGGACCTGATCCAGGTTTATAAATATCTGAGGTGTGGGGGACAAAGTGGCAAGGCAGACTCTTTTCAGCAGTGTAGGGAGACAGGACAAGGGGAAACGACCAGAAACTGCAGCACAGGAGGATCTGCACAAATGTGAGCAAGAACTTCTTTACGGTGAGGGTGACAGAGCACTGGAACAGGCTGCCCAGGGGGTTGTGGAATCTCCTTCTCTGGAGATATTCAAGACCCGCCTGGATGCCAACCTGCGAGACCTGGTGTAGGGAACCTGCTTTGGCAGGGGGGTTAGACTTGATGATCTCTTGAGGTCCCTTCCAACTCCTATGATTCTGTGATTCTATGATTTCAATACAGAAATAAAGGCTTTAAAGCTATTTTTATTATCCTAGCTGTGGAAAATTCTGAAGCTGTACTCACCTGTACTCTGGGGAACCAAAATAATGAGTGTCATTTTAGGTTGATGCAGCATCACAACAATTTAACTTATAAGAGAATACTCTTATCAAAGAAAATATATATTAAAAACCGAAGTCATTCTAATTAATTGTTTTCTTCATTTCTCTATTGGGAGATTATAAAGAAAAGAGAATCAGATTCTTGCCAAAAGTAGATAGTGTAAGTACAAGAGGTAGCAAGAACAAATTGCAATGGGATTGCAATTACTTAATGGGGTATAAGAAAGAAGCCTTGACTCAAATGGGATGTTCAGAAAGTCTGTGGTATTCCTTTCCTTGGAAATCTACAAACTTGGCCGGACCAGATACAAAGCAACCTCTGAAGACAGCCTTCAGCAAGAGGTTGGTCTGGTGTCTTTCTATACTTTTTTCCCCTATGATTTAAAATTACTGATTTAGCTTTGATAAATTAGGCCCTAACAAGAAATAACAGAGTGTTACTGATAAGTTCATCCTATTACATTTAAAAAATAAGAAAAACATGAAAAAAAGAAGCCTTATTAGTCTCTCTTAAAGTTGATTATTCCTGAGGGTCAGTAACAATTTCTTTACTGTAAAGGACAGCAGAAAGCAACCCAATGGATAACAGCAGATATGGCATGTGTCAACCCTTGTAAAACATTTGAGACATGCAGTGAAGCATAAATACTACCGCTTATGCACTCTTGGACAGGTGAGGATACATACCTTTCACTGAAAGAGTATTATTGCAATATATGTGTGTCAAATTGGTCCATAATAGGAATTCTTAGAGAATTTAGGTCAGATTCTCAAACAACATAGGTACACTGCCATAAAGCTGTGGAGGATTAGAAGACTATGTAGGTCTATAGTAGACGATGTGACCACTGGGGTCAGATGAAGGTCAGGAGACATTCAATAAGACAGCAGGTGGGAGTCTGGATGAATGGAGAAGAGTGAGACCAATGAGAAGGAACAAGGAAGAGGGAAGCACTGCATCAGAAGTATCCACTTGGCTGATGTGGCCCAAACCGAAGCTGTTTGTCACGGGAGTTGTCTATATATACGTTGATGTTTCTAATAAACCGTCTTCACATTATGACTCTTGTAGAGACGTTTGAAGTCCGTTGTTTTCCTCCCACATAAAGCTATGCAGATGTTCAGCTATTAAACATGTATCATTCATTCTCCTCTCATACATTTTCAACACAATGTCTTTTTAAATAAAATTATTTAACAATCATGCAAACACAGAGGCAATAATTGCTGTGGATTAGTGTTTTGAAAAATAGTTCTTTATATCTTTCATGTGAATTTTGTCTTCAGGTAGAAAGAGTACATTTCATTGTTGTTACTGCTCTTTACCTTTATTACATTACCACATTAAGGGCCTTCTGAAAAATCTTCATGGAACAGTGTGGTAAATATCAATTAAAAGTTGGACAGGTAAACACTGTCTTAATGATGATTAACAATCTTAACGCAAATTTTGGTTCTTTTGACTTCAGCATTCTCCAAATCTCACTCTAGCTGCTGGACAACATCTGCACCACAGTCATAAAGAGCACAGTGAGGCTTAAGAAACACTAGTTGTTTTATGGTTTATTTTGCAGAATAATAGTGTGGGGGAAAAAAAAAAAGGCAGCAGAGGTACTTAGTGTGTTAAGAATGAAAAAAAAAAATAATAATACTGTGCTAACATAATAGTTTATGGCTACTTAAGATGGGGATGTTGATATAGAAAGACAAAAAAACATGCAAGATTAAGAGTAACTCATTTTCCTTTTATGGCCTGTTACTGCATGGCTGAACATCGCTACTAACTTTGTATTTTCAGAACGTACTGAATTTAAGAAAACTCTTTTGTTCCATTTGCAGCCCACATGCTGACACAGCATCTCATCTTCTATTGTTCCAACTTCTAACTATTATCTGATACATTTGATGTGCTGAAAGATAAAAAGCACACAGATTCCAGTTACCTTAGAGACAGCAAAAGAAGAATTACTTAGCAAAAAAACAGCTGAGACTGGGCAGTTTCTGGCAGTTTTACTCTGATGTGTGTGAGATCGACAAATGTGAGTTCAAGCCTGTAAGCCAGGAGTCTTTGTTGGAGCTCTGTTGAGCACTGAATGATCTCACCCTCTCCTTACTCCCACACACAGAGGTATAGAGGGAAGAGCAGGCTCAACCAGTTCTAAATTCCTTTGCCAGCTCAGACTCCAGATAGATTCTGTAGCAGTGAGGAAGAACTGTGGCTTATCTCTATTATTAGACAGAGCTGTTTTGAAGAAATACATATATTCAAGGTTAATAAATACTTGTACCATCATTTTTCCTGGATGCTGCTTTTCGCGAGGTAGAAATATTGACCTCACAACTAACAGAACTGGCTGCTGACAGACCTTGTAAAAGCCTGTGGCCCCGATGAGGTACAGTGCAAGGCCAAAAAGATTAATTTTCATATAGTTGCTCTGAAAAATTTGGAGAGATAGACACTTCTCAAAGTCTGAGCCTGTACAGCCCTAGCTATTTAACTCGACTATTTTATCTAGGCTAGACATAACCAAGTTGTATTTCATCAGTATTGCATTCACATGACTTGCATGGAGTCTGGAGAAGCTCCCATAAAGTCTGGTAAGGTAAGGCTAATTTTTTAAAAATGTGTTATTTATTTTCAAGTTCCAAGAATATGGCCAAAAAGAAAAGCATTAAGTAAATGTCCTGATCAAAATCTGTGATTTATTTATGTACGTATGTAGAAAACAAAATTGGTGTTTATGGTGTCACTTCGTCATTTGGTTAACAGTAGAAACTAGGAATCTCCACAACTATTCAAGTGATGATTATTATACCTACTGAAAATGAAATTTCAGTGACTTCATGGTATAAAGAACAAGTTGCTAAGTTGCTAGAGAGTAAAAATTCCTTCACCAGTACAAAGTTGTGCTGTGGTTCCAGGAAAAAAGAGCATCATTAGTTGTGTTCAAGTACAGAAAGGATATCAAATGAAGGTAAGAGGAAATAAAGCCTCACTGTTTGATGTGTGCCAACAGTGGTCTCATAAAGCAAAGAAATCTTGGAATGTTTTATGTACATAATATTTTTAAAGCTCTAACAAAGCAAGCATAAGCTGCTATTTACCACATTTAAAGACATGTGCCACTGAAGCTAGATTTTGCCATGTATTTTGCTTATTCCAGTAACCCCTAATAAATAAACACTGATGTGGAGGCAAGCAGAACACTCATCTGTCTGTTCAGATTCCTCTGAATTACTCCCACATTCTTTTCCGTAGTGTACAACATAGAGTTATGGTCTTGAATTATTCTGAAATCATTTGGTTAAAAAGAGACAACATTGCCATGCCTGCCTTTCTGATTTCAAATATTTTTCTTTCTCTTATAGATATTCAATTTCTTGTCTTACTGGAGTATCTGTCTATATGATCTGTCTTCCTTCAGCATTTCCACAATTCTAGGGTAGAATAAGAAACAAACCCCTCTCTGCCAACGATAATTATTTTCATTTTTTCTAACTAAATTGAAGAAAAAAAAATAGTGGGAAAAAAAAAAAAAAAACCATGGAAAACATAGTAGTAGAATAACCTGCCTATTCACTCTGCTGTTTACGTAACAGTATTAAAAATCATGTTGTACACTGAGAAGTCAAAACAAGCTCTGAGAGCATGAAGGAACTGAGGAACTGAGGGAATGTTGGTTTCTCGCTATCCAATTTGGGTGCAGGAAATGATGATGTCACCCAGAAGCCAGATGCAGTCCCAGTAGCTGCTGAAATAATTTGATATCATATATACAGTGTAAATGAAGTCGAGGTGGAATACACACAGGCAATCATTTGGAACAGTCATGAGCCAAATAACTAGTAGCAGAAATGCAAAAAAAAAGGAATCAAAATACATTCTGGGAGGGATCAAATCACAAGTGGACTAGAAAAAAGTTGCATTTTAACAAGGAATCCAGTTAGGATTTCCTGTAATGGCACACTGTTACCTAAAGCAGAACATTTGTGCTACCATGCAAGCTGAAATTCTCAAGATAATGGCTGTGTATCTGTACTCTGTGCTACGTGGTGAGAGTAGACAAAGGTCCCACTGAAAGTGAGATCTTGTAGTTCAGAGAAAATGACTGCAATCTGTTAGAAATAGAAACTTGGTTGAAACTAAAACAAAATGTTTCCTCATTTTTTAACAACTTAAACTCCAGTACTTTTGCTGTTGGGAGTGTCGTTGAAATAAAGAGCTCTCAGGAGAATAAAAATTCTGGGGGAGTGTGTATAGAGAAAGTGGCAACCATAGACACAACTTCAAGCAAGAGGATTCAAAATATAATGACTTGTGTAAGAAGATGAATGAGATTTCATGAGAAAACAGCAATGCTAGCATGAGGACATTTTAAGGTGTGGAAGGTGGAAGCACCCTCACTGCTGATGAAAAGCTAACTAACAAAAAGGTACATCCAGTACTGACAACTGTGCAAAGTTATGATACGTTTTTTTCTGCTACATTTTTTCTTTTACCACATACATTTGAATGAATCTCTTATGAACAGCATGCCCTATAGAAATGAAAAGCAGCAGACACAATATTGCCACTTATCGATCACAATATTTTATCTCTCAATTATCTTTAATTTAATAATTGTATTATTTTTCCCTCTGTTTTAACTCTAAGGGCTTCTATTGCAGATACTGTATTTTTGCAGGTGGTTTAGGTTACCAACAATTTTCAGTAAGAACTCTTTTCCATTTTTTTTTCCCTGAGAGCTCTTCTCTATACCATTATTTTGTCTAATCATTAGCCTTCCTGAAAATATTAATCATTACGTCCACTAGACTTTCAAAAAGACCTGCATCAAGTTTCTTTAAATTGCTTCTCTGTTTATTTTAGCCACAGACTGAATAAAATGATTTGAATAAACAGGTCTGAAGCATATCCTGAATCGTACAGCTGGGATATGAACCTGAAATCCAACATAATTCCTGGCATTATAGTAATAGAATTCAGTAGAAAGAAAGAATTGTATTAAGCTATAAGTGCATAGGAAAAGGAATTCAGTACAGTTAGCTGTGTTTTCCACAGTAAAATAACTTTTATTGTCCTTTGTTTCTTAAGCAGAAGAGCATGGGTCTAATATGATAAAAAAACATGAGAAATTTGCTGCAATAGCTTTTGACTGATCATATACTCCACTATTTTGATGTCATGTAGAAAGAGGCAGTAGAGAATATGGACTCAAAGGTTATAGAATATCTAGCCTTAAAAGTCTAAAGTTAACCCCAGACTAAATATTGCATTGTTTTTTTGGACAAGGTGCTTCAATAGCTAAATCACTCATGTCCAACTTATTCCTATTTAAGTCAGAAAAGTGATCACAGTTTTGAAGTTCCAGTGTAACGTTACCCTAATTTACTATCTTATCCTTACAGTAGGGGTAATGAAACCTTCCAGGTGAGCCTATCACAGATGAATGGACATCGCTTTCATGAACAATTATTTGTGGGCCATGCCATTTCTGTATTTTAGACCTCCTTAAGAGTTTCTGTTCTAGTGATTATAGTTTTCATTTGCTCCTGTATTCATTAAGGTGTTCTGATCTAAAATTTTATATTCTGAAGATTCAAATATACTTTTCACTGGGGCAGATGGTGTTAATGAGAGGATGGTTGTCATTCTAGGAACTCACAAAACTTGCACAAATATTTTGGTGGTTTAGGGAACACCCAAGGACATTTTTTGATATCACTAGATTCACATGGCCTACAGTGGAAAGTGTTTTGACTATTGGTCTCTGTTTGTGAAAACGGCTCAACCTGTTCTATATGAGGAGTGAGATGGATAGTTATGGCAGGGGTACATACACATTACTAGCCTCTATCTATTGGCTATAATTAATATCCAACCAGTTTGGTATACATCTCATAAAGTAGTAGCTAATAACATGGTGGCACTGTAAGCTCACACACAGTATTTACTGGCTCTTGTTTTACATGTTTAGAAAACAAAAAGACTGGTTAGCTTAATAAAACCAGTATATGAATTAGGCCAAAGTATTTTGAATAAAAACAGCATAAAAGGATATTGTTGAATAACAGAATAGCTAAATTTTGCTTGTTGAGCACTATTGATTTTTTGGCATGGAAGTAGAAAAGAAAAAGAACAGATGGTGAAAGAAATAAATTAATTTGCTAGTGATGGAATACAAGATCACACTGAACTATATATAATGAATGATGAACACAAATCATTTGAAACAGGCATTCACAGTCAGTATAAGACATTCCTATTGTTGAAGTTTTGGTTTATTTTCTAGTTATTAAAGGTTTCACATTCAGTACAAGTCCAATATGAATTCAAAATAGAAATCCCAGGCAATACAGAAGATATTCAAATTTCACTGGGATCAAACATCAGCCAAAATTATTGCATATATCCTCAGATTTTAGGAACCAGAAACTACTACTGCTGAAAATCAATATATTTAAAAAAAAAAAAAAAAAAAAGATGGAACAAAAAAAAAGTAAGTCAGATGTATTCACGTAAATGGTTGACCAAAAAATTGCTGTGAGGGCTGCTAAATTTAATCTATATTCAGAAGGAAAATTACAGTGTCCAAACTTGTCCCAGTAAAGTGACTATTACTCTCTTTGTTTCAGTAGAGGTACATAACTTTAGGAATTCTCAGCTTGACTCTACTATGATAGCACTTCCTTTTCTTTAATGTGATCAAGTCATCCTTATATTAGCACAGAATTTTATGAAATGTGGAGAGATTTGTTTTTCACATAATGAAAATGATGCTTCCTCAAAATATTCTGATTTTTCTGTCAGTTAACATTCTCCCAAACCACAAAACTTTGTGATAAACAAAAATATAATATCAATAATTACTTCAACAGAGTTATAACTTTTCCCTAAGTTAGTGAAGACTCTATTGTCCATGGTTATCATTCATTATCAATTCTTTATACCCTCTGGCCCTCCAGGCATGGTTCAAAGACCATTTAGTAACCATTTAGTAGATGAAGCATGAAGAAGTTTAGTTTGGTTTTGAAAATGCAAATCATGATTGGGAACTAGACTTCTCTTCCTGAAAACCCGTAAGAAAGCTTGCACTGCATTTCAGTAAGCTTGCTGCTTTAAACTCAATGGAAAAAAACACTTTGTCAAACTTATAGATTAGTTGTGCATTCGCTTTTGAGAAGACAAGAATATCAGAATGTTTCAACAGAAATAACTGAATGCTATTCACTCAATTAGGAATTTTTAGAGCATGGGGCCATGTTTCCAAGGTTTACATTATCCAGTTGTACTTAATTTGTTTATTCCAATATCCAGTTAGATAAACATTATTCACATTGATAAGAATTATTGTTGTTTTTATTTTAGACTGAGGTCTTTCGTTACACTTTCTGTTTCTTGCTATATTTCCTCATGCCTTACAGGAGATGCAATGGCCAATGTTATTTGACAGGTATTGCT
Organism: Callipepla californica brunnescens; assembly: GCA_023055505.1. Taxonomy (NCBI): domain Eukaryota; kingdom Metazoa; phylum Chordata; class Aves; order Galliformes; family Odontophoridae; genus Callipepla; species Callipepla californica. The sequence goes on from JALIRH010000001.1 coordinate 7,309,303, forward strand.
ACCCCTGACCATTAGACAACATTTATTGCATCAGACTTCAGTAACAGACATTGTCTGCATGACTGGAATAATTTCCGGAACTCTGGGCCTATCGTGTCTGTCTCAAAATGGAATATTTTCACTATAGCTGATCCCTACATCAAGTGAATCTCATTCCTGAACAGTTTTATATGGCCAAAGCATATGATACTATACAGCAGCAAACTGTTCACAAACATATTAATCAACTTAGCAAGCTCAGAGCTGATCTTTGGACACATTTTGTGGATGCGTCAAACATATCTGGCATTAAGACACATATTTCTTAGAAGGTTTGTGTATCATAGAGAACTGTGAGGTATGGCTTACAAAATTTTGTAAGATACCTATACTAAATGTTGTAACATACCTCTGTATGTTTCATACCAAGCAAGATAAACTAAATTCTAAACTCATTTTCTACCCCTGATGCTACTGGACCTCTGGATCCTGATTGACAAAATACAACCATGAACCAAACCTGTAATGGAAATAGAAATAGCCACACATACTCAAATAAATGCGTGTTGAATACATTCATCAGCAAAAGGAGAAAACAACATCACAATTTGAGGAGTAGGTGACCACTTCCATGAATAACTAAGACACCTCTGCTCTGAATAATCCTCATAAAATGTTGACTCCTTGAGCTATAAAATTTCCCATATCTGAGCTGTCTGTTAGATAGCAAAGTTTATTTGTTCTCATCATTCAGTTAGGGTAATGTACATAATTCTCAGAAAATGTATGAGAGTATGAGTTCCTTGCCAGATATCTCTGATAAGGACAAAGAGATGAGCTCATGTGCCTGAAAATCTCTCAGGTAAATGATGAAGATGACGAGGCAGAAAATTTTTACTTGATATGTATTAGAATAGGATGTGCTGAGAGTATGAACTATGGTTTTCATGTTGAAAGAGATGAGTAGCCCTCTAATCCAGTGTAGTTAAATATCAGGAAACTAGTATGGTCTAGTTCTTCAGGACATTAAATAACACTATGGTAAGAAAAATAAACTCTACATAAGGAAAAATATGGGTAATGTGTTTCTAAGTCTAAACAGTTTGGATTTCAAGGTTGGAGACTTCTTTTTCAGTTGATTCTATATACATATTCTTCCCATAAGTATTTCCAACATTTAGATTAATTTGTATGGATATATTAAAATATGTACATGAATATATGCATTTAAAAGTATAGAGACTATCTTGACAACTGATTAAAAGTGATTCATGGACAATAAATGTGATTAAAAACTGTATGGCTTGGGCCAGAGATGAGAAGAGCACATGACTTTTAAAGGATGAATGAGCAATATTGTTTTGATTCAGTCTGTCTCTCTTAAAAGACAGTATTTTCAAAGGTGTTAAACTCTAGCTGACTAGCTATCTTTGAAAAAAGAAAGTTCAGAGATGCTTTAGAAATATCAAAGTGTATAGATAAAACTGCATATAATTTGAAATCAGTCGATCAAAGAATCTAAAAATTCATTATCACTCAGTCCTGCTTCTGCTTAGAAGAAATAGAAAAGATCTTCAGAGTTAAGATGGCAGAAAACAAAACAACATTAATCAGTGCAATGTTCAGCCCTAAAAGGAATGTGGTAACTTTCTGCCCTTTCCATAATATGGGCAGCCTATGACTGTGGTAGGGAAACTTTATATATGCTGTGGAGCGCTTGCAGAAAAGTCTGGTACAGTTGTACACTGGAACAGATCTGTACAGGATTCTGCTCCTGTTTCTGTTAGAAATGCCCTTGTAAATCGTTGTTAGGCTTGAAATAATTCAAAGTGAATGTTGCTTTAAATGCCTGCTTTTTGCTTATATCCACAGTCATGTTTAGTTTGGAAAACTTCAGTATACTGGTACTCATATGATTACAAGAAATTTAAAGATGTTATTCTCTGAACAGAAATAAATACAAAACTCCCCAGTACTTGTTTTATTTCTTTATATTTCTTTTTTTTTTTTCTCAGTTGTCAATCTTAGTGGCAGCTGCTAAAGCTACTTATTTTTAATTCTCAAAAATAAAATCTATTATTATTATTATTTTTAACAAACCCTCAGAACACTTTCTTCCATAAAGACTATGAATTTTCTCCTTATACTAACCTACTTCTGATTATGATGTCTGTTTTGTGCTAGAGAGGTCTCCAAACTATTGCCTTGGCAACGAATAAACATTAATCCATGTGAGATTTTCCTCTTGAAATACTTTCTATATTGGAAATGTTATGTAGGAGGTAAAATTCACTGGAACTGGAAAAGATGTTCTGATGATTTAATTCATACTCTTTTTTTTTTTTTTTCCCTTTTTCCTTTTTTCTTTTTTTCTTCTTTCCCCCCTGGATTTTTCAACAAAGCACAGTCTTAGATATTTCTTTTATGACAGCAAATTCACTGTCAGTCTCATGGAATTGGCTCCACTGGGCATGCTTGGACATGGATTTATCCATCCCAGAAGACTTGCAGAACCTGAACAGTCTAACAGAACACAATTCAGCTCCCTTGAAGCCCAGAGTAGTTTGTGTAAAATCAGCTCCTACGTTACTTTCTGTTAGCATTCTTAATTCTCAGCTATGCATATTTACAGTATGGTTCCACAGAACCAAACCAAGGACTATAAGAAATGTTTTAAGCTGGTTAAATGCCTGTGCAAAAATTGTTCTTTAACCTTAACAGTTCTGTAGGTTAAAGAAAGCACTTTTTAGTTAGTATAGCAAAATTCAGTGCCACTGACATGCCACTTAAATTACTTTGTCAGAAATTTCAGGCAGGTAAATAATGCTATCCTTTGTCCTGCCACTCCAAGTAATGCCAGCTGTTGGGATTGAGCTTGAAAAGGGAACTAATCTCATAACATCAGCTGCAACCAAAGTCTATGACCTAGTTTGTCAGCAACCTAAATAAACTCAAAAACTTACTGAATTTTATAGGCTTCAGATTACATCTTCATAGAGTGATACTAAGGATTAGAATTTATGCAGAATCTCACAAGCAGGAACAATTAGTTCCTAATAAAGTCCACTGATGTCTTTCCATTAACACTGAAAAAGTGCCAGAGTGTGGAAAGTACTAATACTAGCAGAAGTATCAAAAGTATAGCAGAGGTTGAGGATTAATGTGTTGAGGTCCAAAATCCTAATGCTGTTGCACAGTGTAGACTTCAAAGTCAACTTACATGCAGAAGTCTTTATTCATAAGAGCAAATAATTTGGAGCACTTGTCAATATGAAATAACACATTGCTTGGGTCTCTGAAGACATGATGTGAACCATAATGTGTGTTATTTCAAAATAACACAGAACTTGTCACTTATTATTACTGTAATAACCTGTATTTGTGTAAATCAACAGTGGTAATGAGTACTTACATCAAGGAAACAGCAATTCCAGCAAAGTAAAAATTCTTTTTTTGTTGTTGTTGTATTCCTTATGGAAAATAATGAAAACCTTTTGTAAATATGGACTTTTGTTTCAGACTTACCTCCTGAAGAAAGGTTAAACCCCTTAGAATGAGTAGATGATTTCCTTAACATTCAAACACAACATGGGATTAACTTTTCAGAAATGTTTTCTGTGCTTAATAACACACATATATTCATCTATGCCAGAGCCTAGGGGACTGCACAGCTTGTTTTGGAAAACAGTCATTCTTCTTGTATGACACCTGGAAGTCCCCTGATAATCTAGAGTATTCCAGCTGACTAGTTTAACAAAGTGCACCTGAAACCACAAGTTATATACATGTATGTGGAGAGAGAGAGAGAGAGAGAGAAGAAAAGAAAGAGAAAGAAAGAAGGAAAGAAAGGAAGGAGGGAAGGAGGGAGGGAAGGAAGGAAGGAAGGAAGGAAGGGTGGGAGGGAGGAAGGAAGGGAGGAAGCACAAAGTGTTTCAGCATCAATCATAATGAAAATGAAATTGTGCCTTCTCAAAAGCAATTTTGTAAGACAAAATTGTCTTTTCATACTGATATGAATGAAAGTAGCAAACTTGAAAAATTTTGCAGCCTTCATATATAGAGCATTGTCTGATGCAAAGACAGGGAGGAATTCTGAAAACAGAAATTGTCAACGTTTGAATGCATGATGGGAAATAATCATAATCTTATAGACCAAGTGTAAATTATGAAAGTGACCTTTTTAACTAACAATGCCTTTTTTAACTGTCTAAAATTAACAGACTTCAAAAACATTTCATTTCTCAGCTGCAAAAGCAGGTCAATCAGGAAAGTACCTTTCACAATAAAACCTGATTGTGTGAAATTTAACTTGATATACTGTTAAGGAATTGTTCATCGTTTTTTTTAATATATTTAAATGTCTTTTCCATTGCTCTCTTAGTGGAGTAAAAATAAACCGAGAGTAAGGCTTTTTGTTTCAGTACTTAGGCATTTGGTTGAGCCTTGAACTAAATACTTGTGTTATTTATTGTACTGCTTGTTCCGAAAAGTCCAGATAGAAACCCATTGCGCAAAAACAGTTCTTGCCTTTGAAAAATATCCACTGTCACTGAAAAATAAAACAAATGTGTATGAACTTAAATTTTAGATTAGAAGCCAAGGCACAAAAGTATTATCTGAAAGTTCGTTACAGTGTGAAATTGAAGACTATCTGTTATAGCCACAGTTTTCCTGATGTTATTAATGTCCTTGAAGCATGAAGGCAAACATGCATCTCAGCCTATCAAAATCTTAAAAGCTTTATTCTTTAAAAAATTGAGTACGAGATCTTAGCTGTGGTATAATCTTACTTTATCCAGTATAGCCAGGTACCTCATCTGCTTTCTAGGAAGATGATAATGAAATATCCACATAAAAAAAATTTAGAGCTTATTTACATAACATTTCTGCTTAACATACTGTAACAAATAACAGTATTTTTTCTTTAATTAATGTATTAATGTATTAAATGCTCTTAAAGATTTAAGTACAATTTTTAATGCTATTTTTGTTGGAGCTGTTTTCAAATTATGACAAATAGTCAAAATGCTTAAATTTTCAGAGGTTGACAACTTGGAAAGAAATGAAATTTGGAAATGTAAAGCTTTTCTTTTGATCATTTCACCTGTCTGTTCTGGTCTGGGTGTTTAACTTTCTTGGATTCTAACAGGGAAAAACAGCTCAGATATGGTCATATTCTCAAACTGAGAAATCTTGAAATGTTTCTGAGTGTCCTGTCTTGCATGGCATCTTCTGATACTAATCTATGCAAAGATAAACATGCCTCATCCTTGATTCTTACCAGTTGGTCAGGATTCAAGGCTAGGCTGTATGTCTTATGCTGCGCTGCTATCATGCTTACGCTGCTTTCTGAGGTACTGTCAAAGATTTTAACAGTTTTGATCCTGCACGGAAAAGGATGGGAAAACAAACACCTAAACCACACAAAGTTCTTATAAACTTTGCTGTAACCCTGTTCACACACAGTTTCATGTCAGAAGAGTATAAAATTGTGTGCCTTAGAGCGGTGCAATGATCCAAAGTAATGTTTTCATTTGGATAGAACCGGTGGAAAATTTTGATTAAATGGAAACTTCCTTTTTCATTGACAATTCATTTTGATGGAAAACGCCTGCTTAATCCTTGTAATACACTACCAGACAGTCCCACAAGGCAAATTCTCTGTTTATGCATGACTTGGAGAGAGCAACCATCAGCCAGGTTGCTTCAGCACTTTGCTGTTGCAGCTCAGTTCTTACATGCCAGTTCAGACCTGGAGTGCCAGTTGTGGTGGTGAATGAAGCAGCATGAACTGGTCGCTCACTCAATTCACACACGCCACAAATCAATTCCTGTATGATACTGCTTTTCATTTACCACATATGCTGAACTGCATTTGACCTGGTGGTGAAAGGTTTCATTTACCATTACAGTCACTTCAGCTGTGCAGTCTCCAGTCTGAACACTGATTTATGGATGGATGGATTTGCATATGGCAAACATCCACACAGCTTTATAAGTTAGCCTTTATGCCAATAAATGTAAAGTTAAGGCTGTGATACTAGTATGAGTAATGTTTTTGTTAGAAACAGCTCTGTTATTTATTTTTTAATGCATGTAAGGATAGAATTCCACTCCACTTCCAGTTTAAAACACAGGGTGACTGCGAGAAAAGAAACAATCTTTCTTTATGGTCATCTCATTTCTTACTGGCTGAGTTCTGCTATTCCTTAGTAGGTATATCTGGGGATCATCTTGTTCCTGGAGACAGAACTGTATATAAATCCTGACACTGGTGGAGAAATTTCTAGGCTGGTCTTGGAGATGGAACATTAGTACAGTAATATCCAGCCAGACCAAAAGCCAGTTTCATGCAGTGACTATTGGTGACCAACTATGGATGATTAAAGAAAGAAGATGAGAGCAGAAGACATAGTTCCTGATAGCTCTCAAGTTGTAAGTTTTACCTGAAGAATTTTTATTCTATTTTTTGGTAACATATGATCTCCTTTATATCCAGCCTCATTGATTGCTGCAGAGGGCTCACGATCGGGGAGTTTAGCACTGCTAAAATCCTTTATAAATACTACAGCCAATGTGCTAGCTTTCAGAGCATACTTTTACAGTAATCAAGTTGTCACTCTCCAGAACATACGTGTGTATCTTCCAGTTATGTTAACACTGTCTTGATGAAACTTCATGGCAAGTACTAATTCACTCTCTGTTTCCTGGTATGAGCATAGGAGAAAAGATCTACCTCCCACCCACATTCTCTAGCAGCTTTAGGAATGCAAGACCTTTCATGCTTAAATCATCTACTACGCAGTGAAAACTTTTATATCCACTGAAACACATCATTCATTATTTTGAAACTTCATGTTGAATTAGACATTTACATTAAGGAAGTGCTAAAAATAACTTGCAGCAGGGTGTGGTGTAATTTTGCACTATTTGTGGATCTGGTCCAAGCATAGTTATGTAAATACCTTTATGTTTGTGTACGTTATGTAGGTAAATGCATACATGCACCTAAGGACGCTCTCAGAATTCAGAAGCTTTAGAAAGTTTTTTTTCCCCTTAGTTCAGCTCTGCAGAGGGAGAGGCTGAGCTCAGACATGCCCATACCCCATCAGAACAGTTGAGTGGGAGAAAACATCTGATTTCAGTACAGAAAGGCAAGTGAAGGAGAATTTCACATTACACTTATACTCCACGTACCCTGCTGCTGGCTGGCAATGTTACACAAATGTTTGATGCCTTCACAACCTCTATTTGTCAAGTGAACAGGATTGCAGACTTTCTTACAGTAAGTGGTCTCCTTGACAGATATGAATCTTTTGTGTATATGTTACTACATAATGCATTTTCTACCTTCTAATATCAGCCAGAACTCCTAGTGTTAGGATGCTTCTGTTCCATAGCAGCACATATCTGTTCACTAAGGAAATACTCTGTGGGTTGTACTGATTCTTAATGCAGTTTAAGTAATAACCCTAATGAAACTGATGTCTCATTCCAGCCTAGTGGAAGACTTCACAACCACCTTCACCAGAGATTAGTAAATGTTTTTCTTATTGGATTTTATGCCACAAATGGTTTCCACTCATATTTTTAATAGAAAACATTCTTTTTATTTCCTTCTTTAAACATTTATCTATAATAAAACATGAAAAATTTGTTGTTCCACCATCCTCTACTGCATTTGAGACTTTCTGTATTTTCTTAAGAGGTCACAATAAATTTTCAGATAATAGAAATGTCTCCATAAGTGGATAGAATCATAGAATTTTATTATTATAGAATCACTGAATTCTTAGAGTTAGAAGGGGCCTTTTAAAGTCATCTAGTCCAACTCCCCTGCAGTGAACAGGGACATGCACAGCTAGATCAGGTTGCCCAGGACCTGATCCAGCCTCGCCTTGAATGTCTCCAGGGATGGGGCATCCACCATATCTCTGGGCAACCTGTTCTAGTGCTTCACCACCCCCGCTGTAAAAAACGTCTGATATATCTGAGAGGCTGAGATTTCTCTTGCTGTTTTGTGAAATGTTCGAAGAGATCTCTAGCAAGATGCCTGCAGTGAGAGAGCACATAAACATGCTAGAGGACCCACCATGTCCGACCAAAGGAGCAGGGATTCCTCACCCATCTGAGAGCGTTAGCAGATATTTAGCGTAGCAGGAAAGCAGCGAGTCTCCCTCTGTGGAGAACTCTTGGGCCCTCTCAGATGAGCTCATGTGAGAAGCCAGCAGAAGCAACTTTCACTCAAAGTGCCTCAAGCTATTGTTACAGTGAGTAAGCAATGCTCCAGTAACAGACAAGTTTCCACGAGGCTGTGACCTTTTCAGAAAGATATGGGAATAGTTATTGAAACACAACTATTTCATTACGGAAAATCTATTGCAAGACTGAAGTATTACTTATCTAAAGTTACTGTGCTAAAATCAGTGGAACAGCTTCAAGGTTGACTTGTGTCTAATTTGTGCTCTATGTTATGCACACAGACAGAATTCTACATAGAATATTTGAATTGAAAGACATTTGGAGGGTAAAATTGGGATAAAATATGATACAGTGTACTCCATTGCTCACAAACTCAGTTTAAACTTGCTTTGACATTTAAAAAAAATAAATAAATTGGTATTAAAATATCCCAAAAATGACTCAAAAATCCACCAGACTGAGCCAGCGTTGCTGTGGAGACTTCACTTGACATTTTTGTGTCCTGCTGGACACAAGGATGCTCGAAAATACAACAAGGCAAAGAGTGCTCTTCTTGTGGTATTTTAGAGCACTCTGATCTGTGGAATAAGCAGAATCAAGAGAGATTGTTACTGGATAAAAACTATTTAATTTGGAAACAGAACAACATTTTGAATAGTGTTTGCCTCATTTCTTCCCATTAACTGGGCAAAGCACAATTTCAAGTGTTTTGAACAACTGCTTTTTTTTTTTTTTTTTCTGGATTATTATCCTACATGAGATAAAAGAATGTATATAGCTTCCCAAAAGGGCACTTCATACCACAGTGCCACGTATATTAAAATCAGTGGAACTTCTTGTGTGAGTTGGAGTTTGTGAGATCAGTTATTTTCATTTTTAACCTGCTGGTAAACTCAAGAAACCACATTTGATTAGAGGAATATTAGTGTGATTTTGAATAATTGCTCTTTCTAAATTCAGTGAATGAAACTGCATTCAACTTCATCTCTGTGAATCCTTTTCAGCACAATTTAACCAGATCAAATCAGTGCACAGAATGTGTGCTACAAATGAGTACCAGAGTGACATGAGCCATTTATGGAATTATGGAGCTTGAGTGAAATACTTCATGGTATTTTGAGGTAACTAGATGGAATCTACAAAATAATATCAAGGAAAATGATTACTGCTAGGTAAACTACAGAACAGTCCCACGTTATCTCATGATTAACAGGCAGGTAGGTACATAATTCACATCACCTTCTGAGGTGAACTTTACTCTGGAAACATTTTCTAGTCTTTGTGCCTGCCTAATCACAGTTTTTGGAGCTGTTTCAGGCATGAAAGGCTCAGTAAATCTTTCTCTCTCCATATATACACATGCCAGTTCTAAGCAGACACGAAGTACTATAAAACACATAGAAAGCTGTCTGGCACAGAGCCTATTAAGACTTTTATTTTACTCCATGTTCCTCATTCTTCTACTGTTTATTTTCATTTATTTTGCCCCTCTGCATGCATGAAGAACTGTACCTTTTGAAGGATACATTTAGCATTAAACTAAACCATCCAGCTACACCACCTAGTTAAACACATACTGAAGTTCAACAGTGGAGAATAGTGAAATGCTGAGTGGTTTGTAAACCATATTCAAGTAATGATTATTTTGAATGGCTCTTGAGTCAAATACTGACTGACATGATTCGAACTAATACTCATATACTTTATGATTCTTCCACTCCTTCCACACTGGCTCTTCAGTGAAGCCCTGCATGTGCTTACCTCTTAGATCTTGTTCTTTTTTTATTCTTTCTTTCTTTTCTTTTTTATTCTTTTTTCCCTTGGGAGGGAGAAGAGAAGGTGGCTCTTTAAGCTTATATACTTTTTTCTTTTTTCTTTTCCTTTTTTTTTTTTTTTTTTTTATATTAAGCAGAAAATGTACAGTTGTGGAAGACTTTATGTTGCTTTGTAAGATTCGCTTTTCCCCAAATGGTCACTATTAACAATAAATCTATTTAAAGCATGGGAGTTTCCATACCTGTGAATAGGTTAAAGTTTTATGGTGCCGCTTTTCACAGCACTTTGAAATGCAATGATCTTTGTCAGGAGCTAGCTGCAGAATTATTTACATATCTCTCTTCCTATCTCGGCTGACCATTCACATGCAAATAAGAGCTTTGACAGCTTCTCAGCACATTTATGAAACCCAGGGATCTGTCCATTTTTCAGCTCAGATTGAAGAATATGACAATACCTTAGAATAAAGGCCTGTCAGACTCTAGATTAGTTTCTTATGCTGCAATACTGAATATGGAAGAAAAAAAAAAAAGTGAACAAAAAAACATTTTCTTTCTTGGAATGGAATAGAAAATCCTGAGTACAATGTGAATGCGTTCTGGTCACAATATTAATTTCTCAAGGATGGACAGAGAGAGAGTAATTTTGAGAAGTATCTGAAAGTCAGAGCTGACTTAAGCTATTGTTTTTTTCTTCATCAGTAATGCAACAAAACTACTCAGTCCCTCAGGAAAACCTAATTCTTTAGAGAAGATTGAATTCACTGTATGATGGATGCGTCAGCATGACATTTAGGGATGAAAGTGTACAGAAGATACCTTTCTGCTGAACATTAACTTTGGGAAAACTTGAGTTGTGCTGCTGAGCACTTGCCCACAGAATCAACTGGCTAAGAAGTGGTCCCAGAACAGTTCATCTCCATCTTTTCACACCACAAGCTCATCATTTGGCTGGCACATGCAAGCAATTCTCTACTAAATCTGGATTTTCAAAAAATCTGAGTAGCTGTGCTCAGGACAATACTGTCCTTTCATGTCGATTATCAAAAATTATTGCTGTTCTTCCCACTCACTAGCTTTTATTTTCAAAGAAAATTTGTTTTAAGACTTAAAGTCTCCTTTTCTGGTGTGGTTCCAGTCTTATAACCAGAAACAAGTACATGCTTCCTAGCCTAAAAAGTCATATTTCACTTCTCCTCATACAATTTACATACATTGATCACTACCATATGTCTGGCATAAGGTAAAATAGTTTGTATGCATAGTAATGGTGGTGAACCTACAGTGAAACAAAATTCAGCATTTGTCCTATTCCTACACACTGACACAAAAAGGTTCTAAGAGAATGGCAATTATGAGAAATGTCCTTTAAAAAGCTGCTTGTAGTCTCAGCTATGCAAATCATGTTAAAAAATAGAAGGTGCTTTGCTGCCTTGTCCTCATTCTTTTTGGAGCAATGTCAATTAACAGTATCAGTGGTCTAATTCCCTTCTCTCCAACACCACAGCAGACACAATCATTTAATGAAGTTATATTTGATTTACACAAGGATAATTGCTGATAGCTTAAAATTTCTAATATAGATTAATAGTACACATGAGATTTGATATGGAGAAGTGTTTAAGTTTTTTACTTCTGTAAACTGAATATTTTTTGTTGGTTTCCGATGATCTGTCTGCCAGTCTCAGGAATTGAACTTAGCTTTTCTAGCATCAGCAAAACCAACACAAAAAACATGCTTTGATAAGAAATCTTAGTCTAACAAGTCAAGTTACAGAATTTTGTCTCACTCATATATGTCTCTCTTATCTTAATTAATAGCATGAAAATTGGCATTTTATTGTGGAAGAAGAATGTTATTCAAAGCAACCATGACATCATGTAAGTGGCATGAGAAAGCATAAAAGCAAAGCAATGAAATTCCTTCTGTTAGTTCACTAAAGGTGATATTTACATGCCACATAAAAGATATTCGGAATATACGAACAACCAATTTTATCTTCACATGAGCCAGGATGATAGGGGGAACAGGTGATCTCTTATTTATTTTCAGAATCTTACAGAGATGTATTTCTGAATTTATTATAGCAGTTAATCCTCATTATGAGGTTTGAACTAAGGCTGTTAAGACTATAGTTTTCCATTGAGGGAGTCACAAATGACAGGCAATTATATCTGACTGAGCTGATTACCAAATATTTCCCTAGTGACAGAGAAGGGGTGCACTCCTCCTGGAGATGGCTGGAAAGCATATGAGGCATGGAGAGTGAGAAAAAGGGCTCTCTATAGAAAGAAATAGAAGTCTAGAGTCCAGAATCTCTTGGTAAGAACGCATGCATGTAAGGGCAGAGGAGTATTAAACACCTCTGTTAAGATATGTTCAGACTGAGTGGGAAGAGAAGTGTCTGAAGGTTTGTAGTTTTGTCTGATAATCACACACACACACACACACACACACACACACACACACACACACACACACACACACACACAAAGCATTACCTTACTCTCCCTTTGTTTTTAAAGTTGATTATCTGCTATGGTTACAAAAGTAAAAAGGAGAGGTCTAGTTTAAACAGAGAACCAGGCCAGGTTCTTGCAAGCTCTTACGTACTTTTGGTAGACAGAATTACAAAGACTAAACATAAAGGCTCCTTCTTTTCAAGCGAAGCTATCTTTAATCACCTTCACAGTGTGTTTACTGTGAAATAAAGGTAGAGACTCCAAAAATATTGTGAAGTGCTCATATTTAGAATCATTTGAAATATCTAAATTGCATTAATTTATATGGGTTTTCTGGACAATAGACATGTGTTTCATGTTACAGATAGAGCCGTGAATATAATCATTGTAATGACTTTAATATACCTGTAAGGTCTTTGTATGTTGATCAAAACTAAGTTCTGATTGAACTTGGAAGATATACAATAATTAGATTATTCTGACAGTGTATACAGTGCTGAATAAGCACAGCAATTCTCTGACCTTGAGCAATTCCTCAAGAGATAATATCACTTTGCAAGTGGAGAAGCTGACAGAGAAGAGCCAAAGAATTAATAGGATTTCACATTTATGGTGGTTCCATTATAGTACAGATTTCCTGTGCACCTTCAGCCATGGTGTTGGGTTTCTGTTAACCTCCAACTTCCACTTGTGGGTGAGGCTAAAAAAAACTTCCCTGATTTGCATGACTGTTGTCCACTGAAGAGTTGCAATAGGTGTTAGAAGAATGATGAAAGACACAAAATTGAAAAGGAATGCCAGAAAAGGAAGTAAAAAACTCACTAGACTACTGTTCCCTGTACACAGTAAAACATCACAGATGGAAAAAAAAAAAAGTCTGTGAAAATCTGAAAAGTTAGAATGATAAATTTATGCAAATTTTGTTTTCTATACTCCAGACTGCAGAGAAAAACAAAATTTTCAACAGACATTCTTATTTTTACTTTCAAAACATTCCTTTAAGAACTGCTATAGGGAATGTTCTTTCAAATTTAACAAATTCCTAAATCTTTTCTCTTGATATGAAATCTTGTTTGCCCATTTCTTTGAGGCCAGTTATTGTGACTACATTATGTATGACAATATGCATACATATTTTGTACAGCAATGTGGGGAACCATACTGATACTGTTACCATACTGATAACAGCATAACCAACATCCTGCAAATACTGTCTTGTTAATGTGCAGGACATTTCAGATAAATGCCAACAAAAGTTCTTTTAAAATGTTATCCTGCCTTCTTGTACATCTGAATTTACATTTGCTCTCAGCTGATGGACTCTGACACATTTTGGAAGTGCAGCAATTGAGAAATAAAGTTATTTCCTGACTACGTAATTCAGGAATTCATTCATTTTCATTGCTGTTGGAGCAAGATGTCTTGATGTGACTGTTCATTTGCTGTGTTCTTGGGGAAGATAAGGAAGAAAGTAATCTGGAAGATAAAATTTTCTTGCTGTTATCCACAAAAAGATATTTCTGCTGTCCTTCCCATTCAGTGAAAGAATGTTTCACCTATCATACAGGCTTAGCAGAACAGAGATGTATAAAATGCCATGCATGATGGGGATAAGACCAAGTTAACCTACAGGTACTACAGATCCATGCTCATCACTGCTGATATCAATTTTGTTGTGTTTGGAGAAAAAGAGCTCTACCAGGAGTCAGAGCCATTTTAGACTATACGTTTATGAAAAAGTAGTAAAGTTGCACTGGGAAATCCATAAAGGAAGTAAAACTAATATTAACACCTTCAAATCTTCCCTTATCTTAAGAGACCTCACTCTGTTCCGTGCCAGGTGTCAGATCTGTGTATAGCAAAGGATAGCTATTCCGGTGTCAGCTGCTGATGAAAGCTGTATCCTGCACTCTCTGCAGCTCTTTTGGATGCTTGTGAGCTGTATTTATCCTCTGTTGCCTCTAGAAAAGGCCACCAACCCCTCCCCCTTGAAAGGCAGCTCTAAATCCTTTAAATTATCTCACAGAGCTTTTTTTGTGTCCTTTTCTCACACAAGGCTGGAATTTCAAAAGGAGCCAAGAGGGGCCGTCAGAACCAACATGAGCTTTGCTTCATTAGAGTGGAGAGTAAAGGAGAATTTTCTTTTTCCTCCTTGTGCAAGTTAGATGAAAGCAAATAACTACTTCATTCCTCGAATTGTTCCCCCTCAAGATCCAAATTTGCACAAAAATATTTATAAGAGACGAGAATTTTATTTGACTGCTCACTTCTAAAGTTTCTGCAACATTCAGCTGGAGAGATAAGCAAGCAGCCCAACATGTGTCAAACAATTTTAAAACATTAGAAGAATGGCAAAAACTTCTGACTTTCCCATGTTTGGCTATCAAGCAGAAAAGGATGAAAACTAGATGTGACACAAAGTAATGCACACACATTGCATAGATTTCTGTAAATGAGTCTAGCTCAAGGAGAATTTGCAATCACCAAGGTGAGAAAAGAATCCCCAAAAGTGTTAGTGTAACTCAGATTTTTTAGAAATGAACCTAAATTAGGTTTCATCCTGCACTCTCTAATGAAATAGGTCAACTGAGAAAGGGAAGACTGAGCGTCCAGGCACCTGTCCTTTAGATTGTACATGCACATTTGCATTTTTACATACAAACCATCTTATACAAAATTGGGTCTTGAAAATATTTTTTATTTAAAGATTAGAAGCCTTCAGAAAGTAATAGGGCTGGTCAGGGGACAGCTTATTGAAAGCTCCGAATGATTAAGCTATTAAATTAGTAAAGCTCTGCAGCCCCAGACAGCCACTTGCAGCGTGTGTCACTGGATTTGGAACAAGCTTATTAAGGAGGAGAGACATGGGAAATGTAAGTTAGGGAATTGTTTTAAGAACAATGAAGAATTTAGTAGTACTCTATTTTTCTCACTGTGACTGAAGGTTTGATGCAAATTTAGATTGAATTGCAGGTGACCTCCAGATCAGAGACTGAGGGCGTACACTGGTTTTGACAGTTAGATTTTTACACAGCTTGAAAATGCTCATTTAGATGAGAGACACATTCTCAAATTTGGTTGTTTTGAGATCAAGACACAGCCTAAATTCTTCCACAGCATTTAATTGGTACCTTCTTTTGATATCCTCTCAGTAAGAAAAAATCTAAATGAATGAACAAGGAGCTTAATTTCCTTTCCAGTCACTGAAGAGTGATGTGCGCCCTTAAAGCCTCATTCAGCGTGCCTAGCCCAAGATTAGCTCTCTGGAGGTTCCCCTCTCCTCCCATTGACAGTAACAAGAGCTTAATGTGACTGACATAGTCAGTCAAAAAGAGAGAAAGATACTGCAGAGAACTCCTACTGCGCAGGAGAAAGGCTACAGCACTCTTAAGATTTTTGATGCTCTCAACAGCTGTGGCCATCCCTTTCTCTTGTGCACTGGGGCACTGTCCTGCCTGGAAAAAATAGGAAAAGTCAAGTAAATGTAAGATCCCCGCAGTTATTCTCAACATCCACAGCTGTTACTGCAAGAGAGCAGCTAACCTATATGAAGGCTTTATGTGGGAGGACCGTGAACTTGCAGACATTCCTGAAGGGAGCTTTAATCCTGCAAGGGAAGGAATTTGCTGAATCGCCCACCAGCCCCAGCACAACACCAGCAGCAACTTTCACATGTAACCTTAATTAACAAGTGCATCAGGACAAGCTACAGAACTTCCATTTAAAATTTTGACATAGAACTGACAAGGTCTACCCCACATATTTCCTTAAAAAATGAATGTGTGGGAGCCTGAAGACAGTCTTATCCTTTTTAGCTTTCAAACAACTGGAAAATGTCACAACTATTGACACCACTTATAAGGATTTGTTTTCCTCTCCATCACTCAGGCACTGCCCCAGGTGAAGACCTGACTTTCCCTCAGGGTCAAAACAGGCTTCAACTGATATAGAAAATGTTCAAAATATTGGAACAACTCTGTACTACCTGTGCTTCCACTGCAGTCTTCCAGATGTGAGTGTAACAGAAAAATCATGTGGCCCAGGAGTAAACAGCATGATGTCTCCCCAGTACTAGCTCTAGGCACTAAAAGTTGTACTCTGAACCAGTGATTAGTCAAACTAAAATAATATTAAAAGGGTCAAAGTACAGCAATGCAGTAAATAAAACCTGAAACACACATCTAAGCAAAAAAAAAAAAAAAAAAAAAAAAAAAAAAGGAACTGAAAATACAAAGCATTTAGTGGTTTCTTCTTGAATGGAGCTCCATGTAAGTGTTTTCCATCCGTATAGATGCTCGTTCAGGAGAGATTATCATAAATAATCCATTTACATTGTAGCAACCAGCAAATACTGGGTTTCTTATTTTAAATACTGCTAAGTTTTATGGAATAAATACATATAGAAAACAAAACAAGCAAACAGATATTTCAGTCCTGATTAAGAAGACTTCAAGCACATAAGTTTTTTAGGAAGACTTTATGTATCAGCAGGTCTACTGAACTCAATGAAACTACAGATGTTTAAATTGTTTGCTAGGGGAGTTTTAAAGCTGCTGTAATAAACAGCAGGGGTAAGTGCTGCACACCTTGTACACAGATAAAGAGTAGACTTTCCACTGTTGTCTGTACAGCACCTGCCACAAATAGTTCAGTCATTTGCAATTCTTACAGCACAAATAATTATGGAGAACTTCATCTTCTCAGAAAAGGAGGGCTCTGTAATTCAGAAACCACTTTTTCCACTGGAATTAAATGGGAAAGCCGGAAACGCAAAATGAAATGTTGGGCTAGGTTTTCACCCTTCTTGTTCCAATTACTCTGTGCGTTTCAGGCCCTAATTAGTAAGCTGAAAATTTCCGTATATAGGCAAGATCTGAGCTTAGGCATTTTCTTTATCAGCTTCTGCCTCTATTCAGCCTGTGGTGTCCCACAGACACAGGCAAGATGCATTCTACAGTCTCTCCAAACAGTTTCCATGTCCCATAAGAACCCCACTCAAGCAAGGCAAGGTAGAGCAACACACAGAGCTTCTCCGAAGTATTCAACATTTATGGAGAAAGAAGAAAAAAAATAAAAGGCAGACAAGTTTATAGCTGCATTTGAGGTCTTCATTGCCTCCAGCCTGCACTGAGATAATGGTGAGGACACAGAGTGCCCGGCCATGCAGAAACCCTGTGCAGGAGTGGTGGAAGCTGAGCCTGTGATGAGCCTGACAGTGTCACCTGCTTGCCTTTCTTTCCAGTCTTCTTCCCAAATCTAGGCTGTCCTTTTTCCCCTTTTCAAGCATGTTAGGGAGGTTTTTTCCTCTGAGTTTAAGCATAAGGCATTTTAAAGAGATACTTTGAAATCTAAGACAAACTTAAATAGTTGTTCCAGCTCAAGAGAGCCTGTATTGGCTGAGGTTCCTTTCCCCTGTCCTTCTCACACTGCTTTTCCCTTATTTGTGGAGTTACTGAATTGTGATTTATAGAGTTTGATTGAAAGGAAAAACCAAAATCAAACCTACCAGCAGGTCATCAGCTAAAACCCAACTAGGTCAATAACCTATAAACCAAGTATCACATTTACTCTAGCATACATACAGGTAATTCAGAGCAATGTCATTCATCCCTCGTCACAATGTGCTGCACTGATTGAATCAGACAGAAGCTTTGCCATTTCTCTCGCTGGGGCCAGGATTTCATCCACATAAAAATCCATCAGATAAAGTTGTAAATCAACTGTACATCAAGGATGGAGTAGTTCTTACTATCACTCCAATTTTAAACGAAACACTTATTTTTAATATGACTTGAAATGGAGCCAGGGAGTAATAGAGCTAAATCTGTGTGCAATGCTTTTCCACTTATTTGTTCTCAAGTAATATGTATCCAATTGAGCAACAATAACAAAGAAGAACCACACATGTACTCTTACAAAACATACTTACAGCATTTAGTAATTTTCAACAGAAAAAAATAGGATGCAACAGATGGATTTAAGAAAGACGGGTTCACAAGTTTTACTCATGTGGAGACAAAAATTGGGGCTGCTTTAGGAAAAATTCATAAGTCAAGGAACTGTTAATGGAAACTTTTTCTTTGGGCTTAAATGTTTATATTTAAGTGTTACCATCAATGGTTCTATCTCTGCTTGTGACATTACCTCCCCCCATGTAGAGGACAGCAAAAGAAAATAAGAAACAATAAACTATGCAAAAAAAAAAAATCCCTCTGGAGTTAAAACTATATTTATTGTTTTAAACTTTGTGCACTCAACTTGATCACCATCTTTCTGATAACCCCGTTCAATAGAACTTTCCAGAGCACAGTCTGTGACCTAATGGCACAACGTAAAGACCTACAGCCATGTAGATAGTCAAACCAGTGCAATTAAAAAAAAAGAAAAACCAACAACGAAAGCCATCATTTCCTTTCCATTTGGCATATCAACAATAACATTTCTTGTTACTCTATAATAAAGACACAAAATCTTTGAAGGACACACATAAAGCAACTCTGAGGTTGAGTGGCTCAGCTGAGCTTTCAGTTTATAGATGTTTTTTTACTATATAGAGTCTATGATCCAGAACTAATGGACTTCAGTGAACTTTGGACCAGGCCCTTAATCATATTAATTCTCTTTGAATAAAATAAGGAGACAGATATCACCTGTGTAAAACCTTCCCGATCCATGCACTGAAAGGAAAATGCTTAGAAACTTTAAATACACTAAGCAAAACCCTGGTGCTACCAAACAGGAGTTTCTCCACAGATCTGAGCTTGTCAACAATTACGCCAGTGCTCTCTTCAAATTTCCTTCCTTTAACACACCTCAAAATCAAGGTGATATAAACCCAATAGCCAGAGATCTGTTTTACAACAAACAGAAAGAACCTCTTCAGGCCACAAATGTGGCCTTAATAAATGCACTATTACACCTTCCCTTCTTCTTCCTATCAGCAGCATGCCCTATAGGATGCTTCTAAATCTGCTGCAAGACTGAGTGACAAGAAGTTAAGAGGAAGCAAAAATGGGAGTTCACTGAAACTTCTGTCCATCAACCTGGGAAATGGCAGAGCTAATGCTGGACCTTTGAAAACAAGTGACCATAGGAAATCAGGGTTGGCAGGGCTTTAACCCTTCATGACTCGTTTCACTAACTTTTAAAGCAAATGTCTGAGCTTTTTAACCATGTTTGACAACCAACAGTCGAGAAAAACAAGAAGTTAAAGTGCATCCTTGCTTCTCTTTTGAAGTAAAGCACTGACAATTAGCTCCAAGGTATTTGCTTAGGAAAAAGAAAAAAATACAAGCATGCATGTTAAAGTACAATGATAGACACGGAAAAGAAAAGTCACTTGGGTCATTCTTTTCACCCCACACATCCTTTTTAATATTGTAAGTCTTATTTTACTCAACCACAGCTCTTTAAAGAGAGGCAGAGCTGATCAGTGACTGGGGAGCTTCTCATCCTAATGGCAAGGAGTTTGAATAGAGATAAATCATGTAGCACCACGCAGCAGTGAGATATACACTGAGAGAAGCATATTAGCATGTAAGGTATTCAGCATGTCCCCGAAAGACATATTTTCCATACCTACAGCTCTCTGAGCTGTTCCTAGCCAAAGTGTTAACATTTATCTGTGCACTAGGCTGGAAGGAATATTTGTCTTGAAAAGCACCAGCTGATAAGGCTTAGTTTCCCCTGACTAATAATGATATCCCTATTCTGAGGGATCAATGCAGCAGCACATGCAACACGCTCCTCTTGACCTGGCCAAGCATTTACACTGGTACTTAACGTTAAGCACGTGAGTGGTCTCATTTGATTTTTAGGGTTACACATGTTTTAAGTCAAATATGTGATTAAGTACACGTACGAATCAAAGGCTAGAGTGCGAATTCCTGTAAGTCTTCAGGCTTTACTTTAACTTGCTTTGCATTAAACATGCATTTACTTTCTTTGCTAGAGAGGAAGCAGGGTTGCTCAGCATTTGAACTCATTATCTTTTTACAGTGACCCAGCAGTTACAAAAACAGTGTCAGTGCTCCTTTCTGTTTCCTGTTGCGTGCATATAGGACTGAGTTTATATCAAAATGTGATGTCTCGTATACTTAGAAAATGAGAATTAGACCCTTGCACCCAACAAGACTTGAACTGGAAAACAACCAATCAGCGGAGTAGCAAAATGTTGCTAAAGTGCATATGGATACAGTAGCATTGAAGTAAAAAAAAAAAAACATTGCCAACCAAATTGTGCCTTCCTTTGGGATAGTTTCTGTAAGACTAGCCAGTGCAAGTGGGGGGGAGCAGACTTGAGAGCCATCAGTAAACTTTAAAAGGGTGAAAAATAATAAACAATAATTAATTAGCCATTAAAACCCTTTACAGGTTATTTTTATAGGATTAATGCTTCTATGGACTAATTTGAGTTTAAACATGATTGTGAGATTTTGGAAGCAATTAAGAGGTTTTTAATGATTTTTGGTTGACATGGAGCATGGCAGAAGCTTTCTTCAGTCCACAGTATTCATAATATTCAATTTCATGTAAAATGGAAATGGCTCCTCACGAAAACTAAGCAAACATTCTGAACCACTCTAACTCTTCTTTTCACATAAATCCTTTCAAGTTTAAACACATGCCAATATGCATATGTGTATTCTTAAAAAAAAAAAAAAAAAAACCCTGCACGTGTATTTATGGCATACAATGCCTCCAAGTTTTGCAGGTGTTAATATATATTTTTATTTTATTTTATTTTTTTAATCTAGAGTGTTAAAATGACATCTGCCTCATATCAGAGTGGACTCCCCCCCCACCCCCTCCTCATTTGCAGCATGCAAAAAAAAAGAAAAGAAATAAAAATAGAAAAATGTGTTTCTACTGGCAAGAGATGTATTGCCACTATACTGTAAACTGGGATTGACATCTCTGACCAGGCGTGCACACACATGTTCTCTTTTTTCCACTGTAGTGTATTACTTTTCCTCCCTATCCTCAGAATCAGGGCTGCTGCTCTTTCTCCCAACCTCCAATAATCTGAGAATTATGAGAAGGCAGCTCTACAGAGAGAAATGCACACACACACACACACACACCTTTTTTAATAATAATGCTCCACAGCTCCTACATTTCAGTCTTCTTTCCCAGTTACATGTTCTCCAGATTTTCTGCATTCTCACAAAAACGTATTTACAGAGGAACCACTCTGCTGAAGGAAAGAATCTGCCTACTCCAGAGCCCTCTCTTAATACTAGCAATGTGGTACAAAAGTTAATTACTGACAATTGCAGCGTGAGTGGTATTACACAATTTCCACCTAAACGTAATCTCAGAGCTCTTTCTTCAGTTACACCTTCCCTGTGATCTTTAATGAAATGCATCAGACTACACCAAACGCAACCTCAGATCAAATAAATCGCAGTGCACTCAACATCCACAGGCAGTGCTTTCCAGTGCTTAACAGTCCTTTCCCCACGTTCTGGACTGATCTGCTCCTTTCAGTTTATAGCTTCTTGGCAAACCCACCATCTACTGCTTATGTTAGGCATCTGATTGTCAGATTTGTACAAACTGAATATTCATGACTTGAAAATTAACCACTTCATGCCTAAAAAAGGGAAAATATAAAGCTTCATCTATTCCACGCTGTCTGAAAGAGATCTTGTACCGTGCCCAGAACGGGAGGGATGAGCGGGGCGGCCAGACTCATCCTTTTAAAGAGTAAAGTCCGACGGAATAGCACAAGGCAGAAAACACTCTTCGTGGATCAGCACGATCCCAAGTCCCTGTCTGCAATCGCAACTAACTCTTTTGTCTGTGCTCGAACTGCGGGGTACCGGAGCACGGAGTGGCTTTTAAGTGTTTCCTCAGAAATTTCTCCGCACGCCAGTTTCCCCTTCCAGAGATACGGGGAAAGCCGGGAGGGGTGGAGAGGCGACGGGGCAAGGAGGAGCGGGAATCCGAGAATAAGAGAGAACAACAGACTTACCTTTATAGGATAATTTGAGCCTTGGCACGTTATTCTTCACATGCTGGCAGTTCACTCTTCCTGCTAGTAATACTCCCAAGGAAAGCAAGGCAATCCCCCTGAGCCAGCCCATGCTGCAGCAGCCACTGTAGGGTCCCTGCGAGCCGGAGCCGCGGCGATCGCTGTCCTGCCGGGCGCCGCCGGGGAACTTCAGGCAACCTGGGGAGCGGAGGTAACAGGTGATGGGGGTGGGCTCCGCGCCCCGCCGCGCCCCGCCGCGCCCCGCCGCCGCCAACAGCCGCCCCGGCCCCGCTCCTCTCCTCCGCCGCCGACGGGGTAACTTCAAGCCCCTCTCACGCACACGCCGCGGGCCGGAAAAGGAGGCAGCCCCCGGGCGCGAGTGGCGTGCGGGCGGGGGGGCGGCATGATGCGGGCGGCGGCGCGGGCCGGGGGCAGGGGCCGGGGCCGGGGCCGGGCCGGGCCGGGGCTGGCGGGCGCCCCGCTCCCCGCGCGGCGGGCGGGTCCCGGGCGGGAGGGGCGGGCGCGGCGCTGAGGCGGCCCGGCGCTCCCCGCGCACATGGAGGGAGAGGCGCGGGGGACACCGCTTCTCTCCGCGCTCCCGGGAGCGGCTGACAATGGGATCGCAGGGAAGCTCGACCCCCCCCCCCCCTCCGCTTCTCCCCCCCCCCCCCCCACCCTCCTTCCCTGCTGTCACAGCACACATGCAGAGGGAAAAAAAATACAACATCGCGGCGGAGATGAGAGGAGGGAACAGAAACCTCCAGCGAGCTTGGGAAAAGCACGGAGCTATAAATTTCACGAGGTATTTTATGTCGTCTTCCAGGTTTTCTTTTCTTTCTTTTTTTTTTTTTTTATTGTTAATATTTCATTTTACGCTCCTAATTAAAAGGTGTTCGTCCCCCTTGAAAAAACAACAGCACAATGCAAACCACGGTGCTGCTACCCACATAAATAACATCTCCTGCCCATAACATAATCCTCTTTGGGTCGCTCCCAGCTAGAAACAAGTAACGAAGTCTTCCATCAGCATAACTTTACCACTGAAGCTTTCAAAGCCTTGTTAGGGAACGTTGCTCCAACCCTCCCACCCTCCCCACCTCCCGCACGACTCCGGTTCCGCAGAAGAAATTCCTCGCAAAGCCCACTCCAGCAGTCAGTTCAAGACATGCACAGGTCTAGAGGGGCTTATAAATTACATTGGAGGATTCTCTGAAGCAAGGATTCTCTGTGTTCCAAAGCCTTCCAATTTCTGATTATTTTAACCTTATATTTTCATGCAATAAAAGCAAATACAGAGTTTTGTTTGTTTGTTTAAACTCAAGGACATACAAAATCCCCAAAGGTCTTCTAAATGTTAGAGAGCTGTAAATACAAACATGTAAGCAAACTGAAACTCTCCCCTCCCACACATCTCAACAACTCTTTCCAGTGAGTGACGGTTAATTAAATTTTGTACTCTGAGCTGAATGTCAATTCAACATGCAATCTGAAAAGTAGTGTCTAATGCTGATACGTATCATGCATTGCATTCCTAACGCAATAAGGACAGGAAAGTTGGAAATCAACCTTTACGAAACACTGTCACCATAAAAGAGGAGTGACCTCTGGTTTTTTTTTGCTCTCTACTTTTCCATAAGAAGAACTCTGTAGTGGTGTCTGCAGCATCTAGGTGACATTTCTTCCTTTTTTTTTCTTTGAGTTAAGGATCAATTGTCTGATTCCTCCAAAGGTGATCTCGCTACACTCAGAATTTTACAGAACACAGCATCTATTTTCTGTGCTCAAACCTAGCTAATAAGTCAGTGCCTAGGAAATATTCCTAACTTTGAAGCTGAAGTTCATAGTTGCAAATGCGGGTGTCAGTATGGTTCTAATTAAAATGTAAAGGCTCATGCAGAACAGGGCTTGGTGCTATGGTAAAGCAAGAGAGAGAGTTCAGGCATTGCTGCTTTCATTCCTTAACACACACAAGCCAGTGGAAAAGGAGCTTTTCCCCTCTCCTCTTTTAAAAATTCTTCTGCTTCCTAAGCTTAATTCATGAATCTCGTGGCATTGTATCTGACAGATTCAGCAGTCCTATTGATCAACAACGCTGTTAAGAAAACAAAATCCAAAAATGATGTTGATTTTGGTCATCCCCATACTTGTTATCCTGAACATTTTCATGCTCCCGGCAGTGGATTAGAGCCCCAGAATGACAAGAGGTGCCTGTCTGTTTTCCATGGATTACTTGCTACAGACATTCACCCTGCAAAGGAATTCATGTCACTTTGAGATTATTTGGAGAACTGGCCTAATGAATTATCCTTTTGTATGCAGCAAACAATTAGAAACAAAACACAAAAGATGCACCATATTCAAGACTTCACAAAGCACATCATTTTACAATGTTGTTACACTCAATATAGTTCTCTTTGCATAAAGAAGACTCAACTACCTTTTTTTCCTTTCTTATGTAAAGAAAAGAGAGTGAGATAAAATCGTGTCTTTCTAATGTAGAATGACTGTGTGACACTCCAGGCTATTTTCCACCGACCAAATAAATAAATCATGGTCCCCAGCCAATATATATTTTGCTCAGAAAACATGTGGATCAAATACAGTGGGTCGTACCTTATCAAAGGTTGCATTTTGAGAGAGAGAGAGAATCATTTTAAGAGAGATGAAACATACTATCTCTTCACATCCTTTATGTATAAGACTATTTGCATTTTGCCTTCCTCTGTGGGATATTCCAGTCCAAAGAGAAGGGTAAAATCTGACCCTCTGGGTCGTCCTTTTGCTATTTAGCTCTTAAGTAGTGCTAATCAGCTAGTCAGGATAGCATATGCTACACCCCCTTAAAAGGAGAGGGGCAATGGCAGCACTTCAGTTGTGTTTGAAGAGGCTTTATATCTCAAAGACACCCATTGCCATATGGTGCTTCTGCCAAGGCGAAACTGGGCTCTGCTTGGAAGGAATTATTTGGCCAACATGCCTATGGCAAGTGCCAGAAACGTCAACTCTGGGGATTCAGGGTCGGCAACAACTCACTTTCAAAGGACAAACAATTCACCTTTTTTCTTTGGTCTTTTGAAAGTGATCTAACTGCTGATTTTGGAAGGAGGGGAAAAATAAAATCCCAACTTTCCTCAGCTTTTTGCATAATATCCTTCGCCCCTGAAGAAGACCACAGTTTTTAGCTTAATTGTTCCATTACTACTTCTGCGAGTTCAAAAGAAACAACAGTTTTTCTCCATCATTACCCATTGCTGTTGCAGACTTTATTTTTATTTTCTGTAACATCGTTTATGTGACATTCTACACAGTTTTACTCCCCAAAATCCAGATAGACACTTGCGGGTTCCATGTAATGTTTGTGGTCTCATGCTGTGCTTCATTATTTGGAGATTTTTATACTGCCTTTTAATATGCACAACAAGTTCACGTTGGTAGGTTCTATAAAAAACTTATTCTTGAACGTGTCTGGGCTCTTACTGTTGACCATTTGTGCAGAATTATTCTTTCAGACACTTATAAAGTTGGCATCATTTGGTGCTTCTCATTAGTCAGAAACAGTCTTGACTCGTGATTACTTCAATTCTAGCTGCTGCTCTCGTTTTTACACATAGAAGCTCTTGAAATCTTAGCTGCTCTAAGAACATCTTCAGTGTGCTTTAAAAGTGTACTTATGTTTTCAGAATCGTTTCCTGCATCTCACATCTTGTTTATATCGACATGATCATGTTCTTCTCAGAAATATACGGGAATTAACAGGATCCAAATTCAATGGACAGTACTAGAGTAGCAATATAAGATTTCTTGGGTTCATTATGCATGTTCTGGGTGACATCAGAGTAAAAAAGTCAAAACAACTAGAAAAAAAAAAAAAAGGAAGAAACAACACAGCAACACTCATGTTGTAACTGAATGATAAAAATCTCTTTAGAGGACACACTCCTATAGGAAATGTGAACTTCTAACTCAGATACACTCTTTGCTGTTTCCTCCCATAGCAGATGAGTTGCTTGATAAGCAGAATATTTACAATTCTGCACAGGGTCCCTTTGAAATTGTTCCAGTTGTATACATAATGATACTTGCAACACACTTTAGAATAGATGAATAATTATTGGCCCAAAGGAGCCTCAGCCCAGAGCTCAATTATAAATAAATGCATTTGTCATGTGACGTGTGAGACACTCTGGATGCAGTTTCACAGCACATTGAGTTCAGAAGAAAAATCCCATTTTAAGAAGGTTCAGACCTCAGCTGCCACGTTCTGCTTTTACATCACAAATGTCCACTCTCTATTTGGGATTCTATAGACATTTCTGTGAGGACATTCCAGAAAGATGGTAAAAATGTTGTTTAAAAATGATTGGAATGGGAGTTGTTTTTCATGCAGACACAGTGCAAGCTAATGGAGCAGAAAGAATCGTGGACTGGCACTGGGGAAAAGCTGAGTAATCAGAAATGCATAGTCCTCACTTCTGAAGACAACATATGATAAAGCTCTACATTTAGGTTCAAATCCTTTACCTATGTCAGGCAGGCAGGAAACTAAACCTGAAGACAATTTGACAGCATTGCCCCACTGGGCTGACAAAGGTACTCTTCTCTTTCATATGCAATGAGGAAAAAAAAAAAAAAAAGAAGAAACTTATAAAAAGCCTATATGGCGAAGATAAGTACTTGTGATACCCAGATCTGCTGTACTGGATATCGGATTTTTTTTTTTTTAGCAGTGCTGATGATTATCAGACTAGTTCAAGATGTTGTAAATTGCTGCTTCCACTTGGATCTTTAAGGATTTAAAATTCTGTGGAGTGGCAGTTTTTAAGTTCTGAAGCAATCACAGAGCAAAACTACTTAAAATATATCAGCATAAAGCAGACAAAGTTGTAAATTTTAACATTTTATCGAGCTAGAGTTGCTAAAATCACTAGCTTGCACCTAGACCTGGAAATATCTTAGATATTTCTAGACATGTCCTTCCCAACTCTCTCTTGGGCTATATTGCATTTGGTAGCCTTATATGAATCTCCTGAATCAACATAAATCTGTAACATTTCTTATTATTGCATGTGATCAAATTGTTAACCAAGTCAGTTAGTATCTGCCTTTTCTCAATAGCACTGCATCTTGCCATCTTGTCACAATCAACTTTTCCTTCAATTCTCAGGACTAATGAGACTGTACTATATGTGATGTTTGTGCTTTTGGCAGCATAATGGGATCTGTATCAGTATGATGTGTTTTATTCACAATGCTTTCAGGTCTATTAAACACCTCATCAAATTCTTCAAAAATATTCTTTGCATCCTGTTCTGTAGACAGGTTATATGTCCGTCTGAACAGCAGCATTTGCAAATAGCTCTTTGAGACTAAACAAACCTTTTATATTCCCTTGGCCTCCACTGCTTGATGTTCATCTTCATAATCAAGTGTATGTAAACTGTGATACCCAGAGCCATAGTAAGAAACTCACCTTAATACTCAGTGCCAAGCATGAGATGTTAATAGCAGTAACAAAAAGCTTATTTTCCCCAACTCATGTTATGCGTCAGTAGCTTCTGTTTCCAACAGAGTAGCTCTAGGGTAGTCATCCAAATTGAAAAAAAAAAAAAACTTCTAAATCTAATAACTTTCAAATTCAGCTACTTCCATCCCTCCAATTTCTTATGTTTACTGTCTGTTGGGTCCTCACTGAGGAAATCCTGACAAGGACATATGTTTTTTTACTGTGGATGAGGGAAATGCAAAGCCCAATTTGATATTTTAATTTTTCTGAGAAAAACCAATGTAAGAAAAATAATTACAAGGAAAAAAAAAAAAAAAGCAGCAAACATTAAACTTTTGGCTCTCTTAAATCCTATTCCAGACCTGGAATAAGATTCCCTTAGTTGAGGGAGTTGTAATCAAGATGCAAGATCTCCTCCCAAACAACAGCCTGCAGAATGCTTTTTTCTCTGGCCCTGTATATCTAATGGTTGGTGGATCTCTAAGACAGATAATAAAGCAGTCCTGGCCTATTCCCCAGTGCTGGTACAAGAGATATCTTGTGAGTTGTATTACACACAAATGTTTCACTGATTAGCTACTTTAGTGTTCATATACAGTTTCAGTCATTATCACCCACCTTTCTTTTTCTTTCTTTTTTTTTTTTTTCCCAGAAAAGAAACAATTGACAATAAGTAAAATGTTTTTTTGCACAAAACTCAGAGGAGTGCTGTCTCAGAAAAATAAGGGCATGACCTTAGGGGGATGTAGATCAATATCAAAATATGGCTTTTGGAATTTCCTACTTGCCTTTGAAAGTCCCATTATGTTTTGATTTGCATCTTTAGCCCCTTATACACCTTTCAGGGTCTGATCCTTTGGGATTTGCTCAGGGGCCACACACTAAGACATTAACATGGCAAGAAATTGATCCTGCGATTCTTACGAACTATGCCAATACTATCCTTACCTCTTCATTCATCACAGGACACAAGTCCTTCCTGTCAGCCCTGAAAGTCCCTCCTTATCATTAGGTATACAGAAAATTCCCAGTTCTATTGTATCTGGGATCCATCATGGCCAACCTTTTGGCCCTGTGTGATTTTGCTTAGTAACCCCTCCTGCCAACTGTCAAAGACTTGAAAGACACGACACTATCTTGTGTGCCACCCATTCATCACAGGCTTTTAAATAGCCCAGGTGAATTGCGGTGGAGTCATATGCAGAAACCACAAACGGAAAAGCTATGCAACATCTGCAGCGATCATTGTTCTTTTCTGGACCTTTGTTTCTTCTCTTTTTTACTGTTTTCATTTTTTTCTTCCTTGTGCTGAGAGGTTCATTAGTATATGACAAAGACATAAAAGCAACGAAACTGTAACCACTAGTTGTCGTCTTCATACAACTGCTGTATGTGAGTTTCTAGACTGAAAACTTTTTAATGAGGATGTTTTTTCATAGACAAATTGGAAGTCATATTTTGTTGAACAGAGTGTGTGGGTGGAAATCATCTTTAGAAGATCAAAGAATATCACACAAAACAGGGGCTAAAAAGTCAGCTTATGGCTTCTGATGCCAAAACTGATAGCTATTTAATCACTACTCTGTGGAAACTGGGAATGAAAGGTAAACTATGATAACTTAGGAAAACTTGGTTGAACTTTCAATAATTTGACCTCTGTGAATGCTTTTAGAGTCAGCAATATGTGAAAGTGTGTTCTAGAAGAGGAGGGGCTCGGGGGGTGGATTCAAAGAAAAACAGACTCTAAGAAAGCATTAACTGACTCTCTCTTTCCCTCTCTGAATCCCCAGTGACCAGGGGTTTCTGAAGGGGAGGGGAACTTTATCCCTTCTCTGGTTTGAATTTGTAACTATTTTAAAAAAGCTTCCCACTACATTATTTTCCAATTTATTTCTCTGATATCGTCGTCCATGATAGTTTAAGAAGGTGAATATAAATACAGGAAGGACAGATTTCTTCTGTCTCGTGAAGTCTTGAAATTCAAAACAAAGCTACATGGGCTGCTCCGAAAGTAATGCCTCCTATTGTATGATGTTGGCCCCATGATGTCAGAGGCAGATATTGTTAAGACACTAGAGACTGAACCTTCCTGCCAGTATTCCATTACATTTTGTTATGCAACAGATGGCAGCAAAGGGGCAGCCTGACAAAATGTCACCTGACATGGAAATGCGGAAGAAGCAAAACTGTGCCATTGAATTCCTTCATGTGGGAAAAAAATTGCACCCATTGACATTCATTGACAATTGCTGAACATTTATGAAGCCCAGATAGTGGATGTGAGCATGGTGAGGCTGTGGATAGTGCATTTCAGCATTGGTGACAGAAGCATGAAAGACAAACCACGTTATTCATGGTTATGCACACCTGTCACACTATGAAATTATGAAGATAGGGTCTCAGTCAGTTCATCCACTCAAAATGGATGGATTACAGTCAAGAACTTGTGTGTACAGATCTGAATATTGGCTTCAGTATTTGGAAATGACGGTGACAACACTGGAATATCATAAAGTTTGTGCCAGGTGAGCCCTATAACTGCTCACATGGGAGCAGAAAGAACACTTCATGTGAGCTTTTCAGAACCTATTCAACCAATACAAGGTTCAAGGTTTCCCAGATCACATCGTTACTGGTGGAAATCCAAGTGTGGTACAATTGTGTACAATACACATGCACACACAGACTGTGAGATCAAATCTAAAGGGAACTAGATAATTACCAAAATTCTAGTGTTTTGTTTTTTTCTTTCCCAGGCATTCTCAGACATTCTAGAAATTCTTCAAGTCTGATATATTCTGTTATTTTTATATTTATATATATGTACAGAGAGTATGAATAGTAGGAGCGTCAGGTAATAAAACACATCCTTGACTCTCTAATAAGTACTTGGCTTTGGCGAAAGTGCAGCCAAACCTAAGTCTGAGCAGTTGCAGTCCATCTTCCCTCTCTTCTCTCCAAGTAGTTGAAGCTGCACTTTCAGAATTCAGAGCTTCCTGATACCGTTCACCCAGTGACTGAGCACTAACAGCAGTGGTAAAGGTGATAAAGGAAACATATGGCCAGATGTGGGGAGGAGTGCAGCCTGACACCCTGCTGGAGATCATACGATAACGGAAATCTGCTGACACTCTATAGCAGCTTTCTGCTCTTTCAGAGCCTGCCCCACTCCTCTACCAGAGGAGAAGATGCTGGTACTGCCAGTAAATATTTTCCATAACAATGAAAAATTTTAATTCTGGACCAGAATCAGCTACATCGCAACACCTTGTGATAAAACTAGGAAGGAAAAATGTATTTATAAGCCAGATGTTCTGTGCATGCAAAATAGTGTAATTACAGCATATTTTATGTTATACCAACAGTTAGGAAAAATGAAAGCCAATAAAAACAACTGGACTCAAATGTGCACATACTGAGGATATATATATATACACACTCATACAGGGAGAGACAATACATGTTGCATATGAATAGTGCAACATAAAGTTAGCATAATTTGCCTTCTTCATTTTCCCTGGCATTTAAAAATATCTCACAGATGGATCCCTCACGTTTTTACTGTTGTTGTTTTATTTTTCTGTTTAAAGCTTATATGTCTCTTCTACTGATTTCATGAATATCTCAGCCAAATTCAAGAGCATTTTTTAAAGCTTTACATAACAATCATAAAAAACCTATAAATATGTGTCCATGAAAGTTGATTTTCTTCTTTTTTTTCCTCTCCTTTTTTTTTTTTCTTGCATGTTTATCTCTACCTTCAAGTGAAACAGAACAAGAATATGTTCATAAAGACAAAAATTCCATTGTTTATACTGATCAGTACAGACTAGGCAGCGAGGGGGAAAAAA
The DNA here is from genome assembly GCA_023055505.1 of Callipepla californica brunnescens. Classification (NCBI taxonomy): domain Eukaryota; kingdom Metazoa; phylum Chordata; class Aves; order Galliformes; family Odontophoridae; genus Callipepla; species Callipepla californica. Next base: position 7,341,052 of record JALIRH010000001.1, read on the forward strand.
CGAAGCATCTGTTGAATACAAATGAAGCCAGCAGGTTGGTGTGTTAGTATTTAGGTTCTCAAACTACTTGTCATTTGCTTTTAGAAGCTGAAATATCGCTTTCCTCCCCCACTACAGAACAAAGGTATGGAAAGCATGGTGGCTTCAGAAAGATGGTTTTACATGACATTGCAGACAAAGCTGATACAAGCCCAGTATTTATCACTTAAAGCAATATTCCGGACCTCAGACCTAAGTTTATCAAGTCTAAATTTGCTTCAAACACTCCTTTCTAGATGCTGTTAAGGAGCATTGAAACTACTTGCATTATGTTGCTAACGACAGTGAACGGTGTGCTGAAGACTGGAATTAGTGTCCTTAAAGGTTTTATTGTGATGGCAAAACCAACAGATCCCCTGTGCCCAAAAGGTCTATACTGTGCTTGAGAAAAGGGGCGTTTCCCAATACATTGTGAAAATTAGAAGGAGAAGAGGGAAAAAACCAACATCCCAGACTTCAAACAGATCTTGCTCTCCATTTTTCTTCCGAAGTGTTGAACGATACATGATGTCATATGATGTGTGGTAATTCCCCCTTCCCTGTTTTGAGGGGAATAAATGGTTTCCGTTTCTGAGAAAATGTATTAATGCCAAATTTTACTCTCGGTTACCCTGATGTCAATTGTAAGTAAAAAACAATTCAAATGCAGTTCCTCTGGATTTGCACTGATGTAACGGGGAACAGAATGTGGTGTTTGAAAAAGCAGCTGTCACCTTATGGAAAACTTTATGAAACGTCTTATTTGGAAACAAGTGCTCTTCTGTGCTGTATATTTCCTTGCACTCCTTTTCTCCCATTCCTTCTTTCTGAAGACAGTGCATGGAAACAGAATCGCTGTTGTTTCTTAAGAATTTATCTGCTCTGCACTTATTCCCCACCTGACATCATAATCCTCTGTTTGTGACATAATAATCGTTTTTTACAATGACCAATTGTGATACCACAAGCTGGGCTTAAAATCTGATCTGAAAAATGCATTTTACTCTGATACCTTACATAACGTCATATCAGCTTACAGCTTAAGAGATAATAATTTCAACCAAGTGACATCAATTAAGCTTTCACGCAGGGGGAGTGGTACACTTGATATAACTCCCTGGAGATAATTCCCTCTGGAGTTTACAGTTTTATGATTTGACCTTTCTAAAATATTTCCAGTCTCTGCTCAGTGCTTGGTTATGTAAATCTAGTGAATTTGCTAAAGTAGAAAAATATTACTTATACAATTCAGCCCAATATCCAATCTTCTACTGAAGTTAAAAGCCACAATAGGCAGAAACTTAAGGAAAGGGACATTAAATGCAAATATATTTGTCAGGAATTGTTCAGTGAAGTTAGATGCCATAATGATTTATGAGAATAACCTGAAAAGCAACACCCTACTCATCCTTCCTGACAAATGCTAGTTAACTATCTTTCTAAGGTTTGCAGTATTGTGTTTGAAGACATGGTTTCATTCTATGTTTTTGCTCTGGAATTCAGTGGTTTATCTATTCATCCTACCATCTTTGGCATATTCAACTGGAGTTACTCATGGGTTTCAAATTTTGCACATTTTATTGGATCTGTGCCTATGCATGTTGAAATGTTGTTACAAGTAGTACATCCAGCACAATCCAGAATCAGGGAGAGCCAATTTTATGTTCTTTTAGCGCAGTTTGTACTTTAAGGAAGGCCCTTCAGGAAAGGCAGCAGTCTGAGGGAACTGGTTATCACATGGTTGGTAGCCTGAACCTTCTCTTCCTAACAGCTGAAAACACTTGACAAAATGCAGACTGTACCTAAACTAACTGTGATGACTAACAGCAAGATGAAGGATCAAGATTTCTATTTTCTCAGAGTTTAGAATATAAGTAGACCGTTACACAGAGATTTGAACTATTAATTATTTTTTCACAAATATTAAACTCTGGATTGTTTATATGACTGGATTTCAATCCATTTCCCTCTTTCATAGATATTTCTGAGGAAGTTATTTTCTCAAATTAAACATTTTGCTTTTTATAAGAAGCCAAACATACAAGCCAACAGGTGGAAAAAATAAACAAAGTTTTTGTGAATATTCCCCACTGAGACTGTTATTTTAAAGTCATTATTTCTCATTAAAGAGATCAAAAGTTCCCACCCTTCCACAAGTTTTGTTTTCCTTAGTCAAGAGAAGTCTGACTGGTGAGGGAGTTATTTCCCTCTTGGTAAAATGTCCTACTATGGTAAAATGTTCCATCTGGAGTGCCCAGCTATAAAACTGTACAAGTAAATTTCTCAGTACTATCATCTTGTTGAAAGCCATGTGCACACAAGATGAGCCTCTTACACCATAAGATGGATCCCTGATGACATGAATTAGTATATAGCATGTGTTGCTTTGGAAAACTTTGTTTAATATTGAACACTAGTTGATGATACTCTCCAGTGATATCACATTACAAAACTGATTATAAAAATACCACAACCACATTATGAATAAAGTTATCCATTCTGTTTGCCACACCAATGCCATATCATCGAAATCTATCCTAGATTTATTGACTGCAAATTATTGTATATGTGAAATAAATTAGTTGGAGAAAGAAGCATATCTTTATGGCTTTCAGCACATCTCCTGTAGAAACAGCATGAAGAATGCAAATCCTATGCGATTAATCCTTTCCAACATTTTGTACATGCAACATCCACTTCCTCAAAAGCTATGTTTCTTCACTGGATTTGCAAGACTCCTGGACAAATCTTTAAAAAGCATATTTCAATAGAGACTTAACTCCATTAATATGTTTGTGTGCTTATATTTTTATGGTTGGTTGGTTTGTTGTTATATATATATATTATATAGTTAAGTTACTGGAAAGGATAAGTTAAAGATAGTTCCTGTTGTTACTGAACAAAATTGATCTGGGATCTAGCCAAATGCAAGGTTCATTCTCATTAAGGTGGAGACATTTAGATGAGAATTAAGAACCTTCTGAAGAAATATAGTAGAGGATAAAATTACAAGTGCAGGACACATTACCTTATTTATGCAGTTGGGTTTGAATGACTTGCTCGGCTAGCAGTTATGACAAACATGCCTTGCCCAGTCTGTTTTAGAGAATTTTCATTAAAAGTAACGAGTGAATACACTGTTTTGCACACAGTTGAGATATGCTTCGGCATTTGTATGAGAGCAATAAAACTGTGTAATTTCACAGCAATAAAAGTGATTCTGTAATTGCTATGTCTGGTCTGTCATTTTCAAATCTATGGGAAATATCTTGCAGTCTTTCTGTGCAAGCTATTTCATCCTCACTCTTAGAATTACAGAATTTACCAAGTTGGAAGGGACTCATAAAGATCATCAGATCTTACTCTTGGCTCCACATAGGACCACCTAAAAATCAGGCTATAAGTCTGGGAGGTTTGTCTAGATGTTTTCTTGAATTCTGACATGCTGGGTACCGTGACTCTGGGGGGGCTGATCCACTGCTTTTAGTTTGTGGTCTTGTCTCTGCTTCATGTGTGAAGGGGCATGATTTATTGCTGACTGATGTAATTGTCCTTGGTCAGCATAGTTCTTTTCCACTTTTTTACCACCCCTCAAGAGAAGTAGCCCCACTTTCTAGGCTAAGGGAAAAGTGGTAAGGAGCAAAGCCACGTTCCTGCATTTTCCCAAGGCCCCACAGCAGCCTGCAATGGTCCTCTCATCACACAGTAACTCCTACTATTCACTCATTTGACCTTTTAACTTTCCTCTGATTGAATATTTGTTGCATCATAAGACATTCTAGATCCCTTTTAGAGAGTAGCTTTTCGTTATCCTTCATTAATATTAGAAATGAAGACAATTAAAGTGATATTCTTCTCCTTGCCAGTTATTATCATTATTTCAAGCATTTTGCTTACTTGCACATTATAATGGCTATACATGGTACACTGTAAGCATATTACCTGATCAGCTAAGTTAAAACACTCTAGAAGTCGCACACAATCATGTCATTAATATATCCATGCTGGCAGATTAAAATTTATCTTATGTAGCTCCTTCTAACACATCTGCTCTTGTGCAATGCGGACTGTCTTCATAAATGTGTATTGACTGCCTCCATCTGAAGTAAATTAAAAGAACCTGAATTTCAAATAATGCATTTCATGAAAAAATGTCTTTCACAGAACATTTTATTTGGTAGCAAGTAAGTCAGCAACCATTTCTGAATATCTTCTGGAAAAAAAAAATTATAAATTATAAGTTAAGGAGAATTAATTACTTATAATTCTGTCCTAGGGTGCAAGCAGACAAACTGGGAAAGGACACTTCAGCACCAGAAATTTTTATCATCAAACTTTTAGTATCTTCTATAAATGTATTTTTTCTTTTTCTCTCTCTTTTTTTTTTTTCATGTAAATTAGCTTACCAAAGAGAAACTAAAGCTGTTTTGAGGTAGAAGCAAGATGAGGAATTATCTAGGGAATAGAGTTACCAGCTAGGCCATGAACAATGTTTTCTTCTTCAAAGCAACTGGGATCAAGTGCACTCAGCAAGTTTGCAGATGACACCAAGCTGAGAGGTGCAGCTGACACAATAGAAGGAAGGGATGCTATCCAGATGAACCTGGACAAGCCTGAAATGTGGGCCCACAATATCCTGATAAGGTTCAACAAGTTCAAGTTCAAGGTGTTGCAAGAACCAGCAAAGTGCACTTGAAGCCTAGAAGGCCAGCAATATCATGGGCTGTTTCAAAAGAGGGGTGGTCAGCAGGGAGAGGAAAGGGATTGTCTCCCTCTGCTCTGTGCTTGTGAGGCCCAGCTGAAGTACTGAGTCCAGGCCTGAAGCCCCCAATTCAGGAAAGATGTGGAGGTTTTGGAGAGGGTCCAGAGAAGAGCCATGATGATGGTCAGGGAGCTCGAACACCTCCCTAATGAAGAAACACTGAGGGAGCTGGGCTTGTTCAGCATAGAGAAGAGAAGGCTCTGGGGAGACATCAACGAGTCCTTGTAGCATTTGAAGGGAGCTTACAAACAGGAGAGGTCTGACTTTTTACAAGACAAGGAGAATGGTTTTAATATAAAGAGGGGTGATTTAGGTTAGATGTCAGGAGGATATTCTTTACAGTGCCAGGAGGCACCAGCATAGGCTGTTCAGAGAACCTGTGGATGCCCCTTCCGTGGAGGTGTTCAAAGACGGGTTGGATGGGGCCCTGGGCAGCCTGACCTGGTGGATGGCAACCACGTCTACTACAGGGGTTTGAAACTAGGTGATCTTTAATGTCCCTCATAATGCAAGCGATTCTGTTCTACGATTCTATGGCTTTATTCTAGTTTAGAGAATGTTTACGTTGTGGGAGAAGAGAGCTATTCCTGGGAAACATTATGATAGCATTAATGTTCACAGTGATATTTGTACTATATCTTGATTTTTCACTAAGAGAAAAAAATCTGAAGTAGTCAAACAATGAGAGTCACAGTGTCAAGGTTTTATGATTTTTTTTGTTATCAGTATTCCACATCATAACATCATGTGAGGCACTGGGATTTAGAGAGTTAATGCTCCAGTTCTGTGGACTGCCTAATTTCCAGGTACCTGGCTCTCAGAAGAGAACTACATACCCAGAGGACTTTGAGTTCCATTTTCCACACAGAAGGAGACATAACCATCTCACCTTCAGCTTTAGCATAAGGTCTTTGTTATTTGGATACTCTTTATTTGATTTATTAGCTTCAAATCCAATTATATTTTATTATATTGTGTTATTTTGTATTCCAGTATCTTATATAGTAAATTGGCTCTCCTTAGATCACTGTCACTGTTTTGTTTTTAGGCCCATCTCTCTACTCATTCCTTTTTTCCTCTTCCCCTTTCCTAGGACATGGGCCTGTGGGTCCCCCGCCCCATTCTTCACAGAGCTGGGCAGAGCTGGCCCACAAACCATTGACAAAAAAGAAATAGAGAGAGGGAAGGCAGATTCCCATAAAATACTTTGAACACAGTTCAGTGTGAGGATTATATATTTTAGACTACCTTGTGTCCGTGGGAGGAAGGTCTCATGTTCAGTGGAGGGAACACCGTATCAGGACAAACATATCTAAAACTAAAGGCTGATGTCAATTATGTTCTAAATTCTGTCTTATTTTATATGTACATTTCTAGAGGGGGTGGGAAGCCAGAGGGAGAGAAAGAGGGAGGCTATATATTTTTATTATCTACCGGATATTATTTTACATACAAGCTATGTGCATGAGCTGTATTGCACTGAAAATTCCACTTCTGTTCCTACCAAATGCCTAACTCAGACAGCAATGACCTGATAACAGATATTTGCATTCATATAACAGTAAATGGAGGTCTTTGAACTCATTTACTTTCATGAGATAAATAATTTCAAGAGATGTGGTTAATGGCATACTTATCCTGAGCACAAGTGGAAGAGTTGGCTGTGATCCACTTCGGATTTTGAATTTTTACTGCCATAGCTAGTATCAGACAAAAGCTCTTTTCAGGAACCAAGAAAATCATGTTAGGGAAAACAGCAGGGTTCTGCCTCCTTCACAGCAGTTGGGATTTAGTAGAAATGCTGTCACTTCATTTCAGCAATTTCTGTTAGGACACCTCACAGTTAGAAGAGGCTCCTTGCTAAATACTTGTAAACCAGAGTAACATCAATGTCTAGAACAAGACAAGTTGACGCTGTAACACTGATAAATTGGTAACAAAAACGTCAGATCAGAACAGATAATAATACAGGTTATAGAGCCATCGGTCAGGTAAGGCATCGAGTCAAGGAAGAGGGCATTTCCTATTTAATGGATTTTCTCATACTTTACCTGTAGTTAACTTTACAAAAAATCTGCCATAGTGCTAATTCTCAAATGAGAAGCAAAAACTACTCAAGTATAGTGAATGTCTTAGATTACCAGAAAATGATCCATTCACAGTAAAGCTTAGAAAATGAAACTAGATTTATTTTACATGGTCTGCCCTGCTTCTTTCTATGTACGTAAAAGGCTTTCTTCAAAGAGTAATAAATTCAGTTTGAAAAATAATCTTCAATGAATACTTTTTGTGTGTGAGAAGAACATTTTACACACATCATTTCACTTAGTTTTTGTCAGTAAAGGTATTTCTCTGATGTGTTTGGAACGTGAGAAGGCTGATTGGCTGACCATGACAGACAAAAGGAAAATAATATGAAGACTGCTCCGAAAGTAATACCTTATACTTTATTGTGTTGGGCCAGAATGTCAGAGGTAGATGTTGGTGGTATGGCAGTAGAGGTTGAACCTTCCTACCTATATTCCATTACATTCTGTTGTCATGGAACAGATGGCAGCAGAGAGGCAGTCTAACAAAATGGCTTCTCACATGGAAGTGCACATGAAACAAAGACGAGTCACTGAATTCTTCCCTGAAGAAAATGTACCTATTGATATCCACTGACATTTGTTGAGTATTTATGGAGCCCAAACAGTGGATGTGAGCACAGTGAAGCTGTGAGTGGTATGTTTAAGCAGTGGTGACATCAGCAGTGGGCAACTCCTCTGGTGCAGATTTTTACAAGTGAGGTACAAAGGCTTTTGAGCACTGTTGGTGAAAATGTGCAGCTAATTGTAGTGACATGATAATAAATATTACTTTGTATCTCAGAATTTTCTTTATAAGATACTGCTTTTGTCTTTGCATTTGTTGTAATTTCCACAGTGACAAATAAAAGGCATTACTTGTGGAGAGGCCTATATATCTAGATGCACTGTTTCTATCATGTCTCTAGAGTTTTGTGTTTCTATTTTGTTCCTATTGACCACAGATGGATAGCCTCCAGAGCTGGGAAGGCAAATGGTTGAAATAAAATCAAGAATGAATAAAATATCTTGAATTAATATATCTATAAAATGAATGTATAAAATGTCTAGAATCTATACCCTTCAGAAGCTGAGTTTACAAAATATATATATATATATATTTTTTTTATGGCGGTAAAAATTAGATTGCTATTTTGATTAGAGAATGGCTACCAGATTTCTGGATAATTTTTACCCTGAATTAGTATCTATGCTTAAAATGTATGATATTTACTCTCTGTGACAACTTTTTAGACACAGATCAAAAAGTTATGTGAACTGTTTGTCCAGTCAATGAAGCCATGGCAAGATGGAATACTCCTGTTACATAGTGTTTCTAAATATGATCTTAATGCAGTCATTAATAATATTAATGAAGTCGTTAATAATGTATAACATGGAATTCTAATTGCTTGAGTAAAAGCTGTCTTACGCGTTCACTTCAAAAAACAAATGGATACTCTATCCATTTCACTTGTGAAAATGGCACTGGCATATGGGGACAAAAAAAAATAGAAGGCTGATCGTATTTACACTCAGAAATGAACCTGACATATAGAAAAGCCATAGATTTAATAAAAAACAGATATGTATGAAAATATTATATGAAATCTCTAGAAAACTGATCAAAGTGGTGATAAATAATGTCATCGATAGAAGGTAAAAATAAACTAACCCATCTCTTCTAATTTTTAAGGATAGCAGTGAAGGCCTTCTTCCAGCCACCATGAGCCTTCTGAGACTGGCAGGATCAGCATACATCTGGCATGTACGAACACCCCAAATCCACCCCAAACTGAGCATAAAGGAACTACATGCACATGCCAAAGAAATCTGAATTAACTATGAGCCAGTACAGTTACAGGTGTAGAAAGGAGCTGAATAAGTAGTTGAAGGAGTTATTAACTTGGTTTCACATAAGTTCACATATTCCAGCTTCATACAGCAAGACTCACGAGCCATTTGAACTCTCATATGTGAGCACAAGCAAGAAAAAAAATAAAGATAGGGGAACATTATTTATATAAATATGGATTTTCTAACTTTGGCAGAATATTAATCTGTGACATCTGGGTTCCTACACAGTAACTAAACAAAAAATATTTTGATTGCCTAAATCTTACATGAATTTTTCCTTACAATATTTGTCTTAGGGTAGTAAAAATCAACTTTGTAGTGAAATGAGAGCGACTGCCTCAGTACCCTCTTACAAATAATGCCAAGCAAAGTACATTTTTCAAGAAGGTGGCATTCATGCCTCTCTCTGCCTGCTTCCACTGCTGTTTTCTTGGGTACATCTGAATATATGACCCTGACAGCACTGAGCTGATTTAGCACCAGCATCTGAAAAATGGGCAATGAGAGGTATCGGTGCTCTCCAGTCATCCTCTGAATGCACTGTCTGCTCATCCCAGGAATATCAGATTTATTACACAAGCGCAGAGTCAACGTACAGTGCACTCTCAATAAAACTGTCATTTATGAGAAAAATGGATTTAAAAAGACCTTCTGAAATAATAGTTACATTCTTTATTCACGTATTAAATGACATTGCAGAGAGAAAGTTCTGAGAGAGCCTTGTGTAAGGTGGAGGCCTGGACCATTGAGTCATCTGGAAAACCCTTCTGGCTCACAGACTTTGTTCAGAGAAAACATATAAAGGGACCAGAGTCTAAATAATAAATATATTTGGGCTTTATGTGGCTAGTTTATTTAAAAAAATTATCACTAAAATGCCTGATACAAGAAAAAATGTCCCAAGCTTGATGCTAAATTATATAAAGACAGTTGCATTCTGCCTAAGTTAAATGGTACTGAAAGGTCTAATGGACATCACAGTAAAAGTTAAGGAGATTCTGAAATGGATGAATCTATTTAACTAATCAGTAACTCATAGTTACTATGCTAGCAAGCAAAAATCTAAGTTTTCTGTGGAAGTTCCAAGGGAGGCTCTGGCAGAGCCTATTTACAGTAGTGTGATTGAAAAATGATCAGCACTGGTCCATGCATCACTTTGACCACACAAATTTCTAACCAAAAATTGTTTCAGTCTGTTCAGAAGGAGGCTTTGACCTTCAACAGTGGAAATATGTAGCTTCATATCCTTCTGTTTAACTCTTCTAATTCTCTTCTTTAGATGAAGTTAATGAAATGTTATTTATTGCTATCATAAGGGAGTCTGGCAAAATATTCCAGTGTTTAAGAACCTGGAAATGATTATTTTTTCAGATACAATCCTATAATTACCAACTGATATAAAAGTGGGAAAGATTTAATAACTACACTAACAATCTATGTGCAAACATCCTGCAGAACAATGTCTATTACTGTGTTATGGAGTTGTCAACACCGGAACAAAATTAACAGGTCTTGGATTAGATATGGGCAGAGAATGCCAGAGCTACAGCTGTGATAAGACTGCGGAAAATCATCAAAATTACCAGCATGGGATAGCAATATCAGAATTTTCCAAGAGTTTTGCAAAGGAAACTGTTCACTCATAGATGGGATTTTATTTAAAGGAAACAACCTGGCAATTGCTAAGGCGTTACAGGAATTTTTATTCAAAAGGATATGTAAAAGTCATTTTATGGTTTAAAAACACCTTAGAGGAAGGGCAGAAATGTTTTATAACAACCAAAAGTGAACAGTAAAATAAAGAACACTGGCAGGACTTCCCCAATGAGCTGAAGGTAAGTGAGAAAATGATAAAGACATTCTAATGATAAAGGAAAATCAGCACCTTGAAGGAAAGAGGGCAAAGATGATACTGCTTAAATTGGCAAGGGCAAATAGACTTGTGTTAGGATATAATGCTGACTCCCTGGAGATGCCTTTAGCAGAAAATACTGCAGCTAAACTTGTAGCCATATGTATTAAATTGTTTTCTGCTAAAACAGCTCTAACACTATTTGCATCCTGTTGTATAGCAAATTCTGCCACAGATTTGCTGGTGTTATTTTAGGCAGTTTCACTATAAGTTTAGAACGCAATTATTAATTGATATTAATCCTAGTGTTATAGGTTAGCAAGAATTCAGTGACTAAAATTAAAGTATAATATAACATAAAATAGTAACAATAAGAAACACTTTTAATGACGCCAAAGCATGACTGAGTTGTGAAATGCTACCAATGAATCTGATATGAGGTGGTACTTGTCCTGCAGGTAAAAAAAAAAGAGTAGGGTGTCAAATCTGACATAAAAATAAAGAGACACTTGGGGTGGGGTTGATGGTGTGGAATCAAAAACTTAATTTGACATGACCAAGAGACACTGTCATTTTATGAAAAGAGGTGAGAAAGTGCTATGGGAATAGATGGCTGCAAGTGACGTTCTTTGGATGAAACTGTCACTACAAACTAAAGCATACTTTGTAAAAAGGGTAATTTGTTTTCAAATCCTGGGAAGACATTTATAAGTGTCACTTCCTCTAATGAAGCTTCTCTTGGGTAAGAGTTGCAGTAACTTGACACAGTGAAAATTGTGGGCATTGCATAACCAAAATAAACAGTACTGATGGTCCCAGTAGGAAGGCATGAACACATATGGGTTGCACCTCAGAGGTTGTTTGTTGTAGTTCCAAATAATGAATATAATATAACTGAAAGAGTGATTATAAGTATTTTTTTAATTCTGTATTAAGCTGAAAACGAATCATTTTTTTCCTCTTCTTTTAATGCTTGTCAGTGAAAAGAAGACATGGGATCTTGTACTTTTAATAGATTCGTAACACGCCTGTTGAACTAGTACTAATGTTACTTAGTGCCTCATATGAATAATACTGCATATTTTCAAACTGAATGATGCACAATTTACTCAGATTTCTGGACTAAGTTCTTCTCAGAGGAATGTAGCACACAAAAACCAACCAAATAAACAAACAAGGTAACAAGAACTCCTCATAAAATGGCAGTTGTCTGTCAATGTCCCTATTTCTCATCTTTTGCTCATTTGAAAGTAAGTTAAAAAAAAATAGATGAACATTATGAGTTTCATGGTTAAAAATATAGAATGAAGCTAAAGTAATATAAAAAATATAAAAAGGAAGAGTCATCAAGAAGGACTATTTGAAATTTATTTTAAAATATTTATCTAAAAACATTTCCTATGCCTTTGATAACTTTAGAAACAATTATTGCCACCGCTGCTTTCAAAAAATACTGCTCTGACTTGCTTTTCCAAATACTTTTACAATTTTTGTTCCCAGTTGACTTTTTTGTCATTAACATCAGCTGGAGAAGCTGTTCGCTTTAGGACAACTCAGCTCCTTCCTCTGTAAATCCCACTGATGGACACTGCCACTTAAGGCGAGTGCAGATTTTGCTTCTGGTATCTGTAAGAATGAATGTTCAAGCTGCTAACTTTATGAAAGTATGTCTACTCCCAAATAGTAACCGTTGATTCATAAACTACTTCCTGGTCTTTGATTCTGTCTCACATGAGTCTCTGCCTTACCTTCTAAACAACATTTCTTAAACCAAAGACCTAAAATATGTTCTAGTATGCTACTTCAATGACCAGAAAAGGAGTGGCTGTGATGTAGACAGGGCAAAAACAATTATTTGAGTTGTATCTGCTGCAGTTCACATAGTTAGATCACTAATTAATAAACTCACCCAATTTTTCTACTCTATAACCAGGGCTTTGAAAGGTGTATTTGCTGTTGATATTATTACACTTCAGTGTGTGCATGGGCATGTGCAAAACTTCATACGTGATAATGATTTACTAAGAAGTATATTGAAGACAAAATCAATTGTGTTTGACATATTGGACAGCAATCTGAGTCACCTAATTAGTATCCAGAACCAAAAAAAGTCCTTGAATGGCATTTGTGTGCAGGACATATTCAAGACCACCCTGTCCTGACAGCACTGCCTTATCACTTCAGTACATCTATTGATTTCTCACTCAGGTTAGCTGAGCATATCATTTTCCATGGGGGTGAATTCCACAAACATAATACCTTTGCTTTATTGTGATTTTTTCTTTTTGAGATTCACCCTAATTAGATATTTTGGAATGGAAACCTTAACAAAGCCAACTAATGAATTTTTAAAAATGACATTTACACAACTTCAAAGACTTTTTGAAAGTCTGCTGCAAATCATTGGCTATTATAAACTTCCAGTCATTACTTTTGCTTGAATGGGAAGCTAAACTCCTCCTTATTTTTTAGGCTGGACCCATTTGAATCCAGATCTTTCTAACACTTCTTCCTAGGACCTTGTTTTATCTTATGATAGGTGAATACAAACTAGACAGCAGTAGATTAGGTGTGACAGATCAGATATTGAGTGAATAATGTCTGAGTTAAGGGCTTTAAGCCTATTCAAACTATAACAATACTAAGATCTAGTTTCGCAAATACAAAATCAAGACTATAAGTGATCTATCACAGAAGGATAGAGTTTTTCTTCAATGAGGGGGGGCAGTAGATAGCTCTGAGACGCTGACAACTTTGAGCATTATCTTGGGCAATGCGAGCATTTCCAGTTGCACCTGTAATGCCAACAGACATTAAAAAGAAGGGTGAAAATGTTACCCTACATCTGTTGATCTAGCTACAGAATTTTTACAGGCATCTTGTTTGCTCATATTATCATCAAAAAAACGTTCTTGTACAGCAGTAGAAGGCAAAAATAAAAGCAGTGTATTTGTTACAAATTCATGTTTTTCACATTAAATCAAATTGAAGCAGTGTCTGCTTTTGATTGCTGTGTTTTGCTCTCAGTTGCATGTTTGCTCTGCAACATAAGCTATACAATGCCTTTGATGCCAAATGTATGGCAGGTGTACGCGTGCGTTCTGTACAACAGCAAGAAGGCTAGAAGCATTATTGGATGAAACAAGAAGGCTACTATTGGGGTAAAAATGAGATAACGTTTGTTTGAATTTCCATAGTGCTTTTCAGAAATCTGGTATACGTCACCTAGTGAGCTTGTCAGTGTTAGTGAGAATTATGGTGTTGTGGCTCTAGCATGGGGTGGAGGAAGTCTGGTGACTATTTCCTCCCTTCTTTTTCTTGACTAAATCAAGAACAAAGACTATGGCTGTTGCTTAGGAGGGCAGATCAAGGGAGAAATTTGGTGTTAAGCTAGTGTGTGTAAAGTCAATCACTTGCTGTCCATGTTTGCAAATGTTATCATTATCTACAGCTTAACCAGGTTCTCAGACACTAGCAAAAGAACTGCAGAGCTCATGCTGCACCTATGTGCTAGAACAATGCAGATGAGTGAGACATATCTGCCATGGCTGGATTAGCATCCACTGCACCTTGGTCTTTCCCTGACCTGAAAACTCAAAGTTTACTTGATATTATGTCTAACTTCAGTTCCATCTCCACCAAAAAATAAAAATCCCTTGTGCAAGCTCAGTCAGTAAAAAAAGACAAAATGTAACATGCAGAAATGCATTAGCTGACAATTCTCTAGCAGGGCCAATTTGTAATACTGACACAAAGCCCCTCTTGAGACTGATATTGGGGTTTCACACATGTTCAGAGATAAAGATGGCTCACAGAGAACTGGTGAGGTGATAAGGCTCACTGCTGTGCTGAGAATTGCCCAGCGTGTCATCTAATTTAGTTATCAGCTTTGCTTTGAAATGGCATGCAGATGAGTGCAGTGCCCAGGTGGACTTAGGATCAAGAGTATTGCTCCCTAAGGGGATTCTCACACCCAAATGTGTTTAACACAAGTGGTATAAGTATAATGAAGACTCACACATGGAAATGGTTCCAGACCTCTGGGAAGACCATACAGTCTTTGTTAGATCAATGTTCAGGATTTTATGTTCTGTGTGTCTCACCACATAACTTAACTAGGACTGCTTTTCACATACATTTTGTTTAAACTAATAATAATAATAATTTAAAAAATCCAGGCAAACAGTAAGTGTATGTTTCTTGACTTAAGCAAGATCTAATTGCAAACCTCCCTTCTAATAGGAAAATTTGAAAGCACAGATAAAAATATGATTGAGCATAGTCTCCTAAGACACTCAGAGTGATCAAGTGGCTGAGTAATCAGTAGAGTGGAAGCCTCTGGACTCAAAGCCATGAATATTTGGACCATGCCTGATATTCAGGGATACTAAGTTGATCAACTCAACAGAAAACTTCCAAAATTAGAAGGAAACTCCTTAAGATGTACTAAAAAAGACTTTCCCCATGACTTATGAGTCACGACA
This sequence comes from Callipepla californica brunnescens, assembly GCA_023055505.1. Taxonomy (NCBI): domain Eukaryota; kingdom Metazoa; phylum Chordata; class Aves; order Galliformes; family Odontophoridae; genus Callipepla; species Callipepla californica. Next base: position 7,356,091 of record JALIRH010000001.1, read on the forward strand.
CAAAATGTCCTTTATGCCTTGATATTTCATTTCACAGTGCTTTTCATTATGGAACAATGGAACAAGTAATGACCAAAACTTCAGTCATTAACTCTTTTCTAATCTCCTACCGATTTGGAAAGTAGTGACCACATGATTCATAGATATTATGCCAAAACAGGACTGGTATGAACATTAAATTATTTGTCATGTCCACAGACTGTCAGATGGGAAAGATAGCCAGCTTTTCAAAGTAATCTGAAAGAGATTGGCACTGCTGTATCATATTTTGAGCTTGTTTTTATTATTGAAACCAGCACCCGATGTTTTCAAAGCAATGCTTTCTTTGATGAACATGGGTCTCAATTCATATAATTTCATGCTTTAAATTGAGGAAAGATTAAAAATAAGTGACCAGTTATTCTGACCTATAATTTCTTCTTGGATAAAAAATGACCAGTTATTCTGACATATAATTTCTTCTTGGATAAGTATTGTTTAAATGTCGTATTTGCAAAGCAGGAATAAAGGAAAGCGATAAAACATGGTTTTATAAGTGCCTGTGGATGATGTGAATAGATGAAAGGTGTGAGCTAATTGTGAGAAATGGGACGTATGGATGGGGAGGACAACACATAATCAAATTCTCAATGTTTCATATCTCACTTATGTGATGCATGTGGAGCTTATGCATTGCTATGCAAAGGGAGAAACATTTGCCTGTACTGTATTCAAATGCTTCAGTTGCTATTTATCAGTTCTTTAATTAATGTGAATTGCTGATCCCAGTTGTCTTGGAAATGTTACACAGTACTATAAGATTATGAGTTAAGAAAGAACATTGACCAAAATGAACTTAATATAACATAATTATGTTACTGATAATCTAGAAAACAAATCTATCATTATAACTGTTCCATGACCCACGCACCCCAATTAAGAATGAATGCTGTTCAAAGCCTTGCAAGGCAGGCTGCCTCAGAGAGCATATAGTCTAAAGATGTAGCAGGAGACAAGTAGATATGGGCAAACAGATGGGAAAAGCGGAAGACAACAGTGAAATGGTTGTGATTAGTGTAATAGTTTCCGTACATTTGACTGTGAGCGTGCCACAGGGGCAAAAAAAAACGTCTTTATTTTATTCTGTAAAAGGCTGTCTACACTAGAGGATTCTAATAAGATAATTGGGTAACAACGTAATTAAAAATGAAGCTGAAGCTCAAAAGATACAGTTTATGATTTGAGTGAGGAATTGTATCTTATATTATACTTTTAATATTCAGTAAAGTTCTTAAGACATCGTAAATGCTTCAAGACAGATAAAAAATAAAGTTAGTTTACCAGCAGAAATGGGCTATTCCTTAAATAAATAATGTAGGAAAAGGCAACTTGACTGGTTAGCAAAGATGAGTAAACTAACAACCTAACTGCTCCAAAAGATGCATATGGCTCTGGAGGTCATGGAGCAGCAGAGAGGGAGTGTTTTTCTCTCTTGGAGAAACATGGCTGTGGTGATGCAACTGATGCAGTGAAGTAGCTATGGGTGGTCATTGTCCCTATCCAGAAGCACAGCACAAGCAAGACTGTCTGAAGGAAAAATGCATCTTGATTCTCCCAGTTAGAGTAGAAGGGAGAGTTGTGCAAAATAAATTAGTCAAACACTTAAGAATGGCATGTAAAATCCCTTTCTTTTTTAACTATTCTTAATGTTATATGAGGGCTGCTCCAGAAGTAATACCTTTTAGTTTTCTATGTTGGTCCATGACGTCAGAGGTGGATGTTGGTGGTATGGAAGTAGGGGCTGAACCTTTCCACCAGTAATCCATTGCATTTTGGCAGCAGAAGGGCAGTTTGAGAAAATGATGTCTGACTGTCTGACATGGAAGTGCATGTCAAGCAAAGATGAGTCACTGGATTCTTCTCTGCAGAAAACAATGCATCCATGGACATTCATTGATGCTGAATGGTTATGGACCCCAAATAGTGGATGTGAGAACAGTGAAGTGGTGGGTGTTGCATTTCAGCAATGGTGATAGTGACAGCGGGTCATTTCCACAGGTGCAGATGTTTTTGCATGTGGCATGCCAGCTCTTGTTCATCAGTGGCAAAACTAATGATGGTGACTATGACAAAAAATTTTGTTTCCTAGCTGAGAATTTGTTTGTAAATAGTATTATTGTGCTCTTTGAATGGTGGTGGTAATGGAAATAAATAAAAGGCACTACTTTCAGAGCAACCCACAAAAAATTGCTGAGACTATTTGAACCTTGAAGCTTATATTTTCATGATTGCCTAAACTAACTGCTTTTTTTTCTGCAGTGTAATACAAAGTGCGTGCGTTCACATATTAGAAAAAGGCTTTGTTTGCAAGGGGTGTATGACTGATGGGGGTTTCAGAGTGTGCTTGCCGCCTAGCTCCTTGTGCTTGAATTGATCCAAATTCATTAACCTCTACAGTGTCCTTAGGTCATTATGTTACGTTCATAATGTAGCTGGTGAGGAAAAATAAAATAAATAAAAATATCCTTACTTCAAAAGCATAATTAATTAAATTTATTTAATATTGAGATAACTTTGAGATAGCTCTCCTTTCTGTAAACCACTGTCTTAATAGTAGATTACACAGGAACAGCTTCACAGTCAGTAGGATTTAACTCGGATAGCGTCCCCTCCATAGGCAGCTTAAGTCAACAGAGAGACTGTCACCTACTCAGAGGGCTTTGGATCAGCTTTGGGAGCTCAAAGTTTTCCTTAAACCTGACAATTTAAGCATAACTGCACCTATCCGGAGATAAGATTAAAACTGCTTAAAAAATGCTAATTTTTTCCATCTTTTTTCCACCTCTTTCCAGGGTAAAAAAATAATATCAATCTTTTGTTTGCGATGTAGTCAAAAGATCTTGGCTAACAGCATTTCCTTCAAATTAATGGCCACAGATTTAAAAAAACAAAAATAAAAAAAAAGCTTAGAAAGGTGTGGTGGAAATTTTTCTGCTTAATTGCTTAATATAAACTGAATGTTTATTTCCTTTTATATTTTTTCAAGAGAAATATAAAAAATGGTTTGTAATCACTCTAAACCTTTTTGCGATTTTTTGCCAAATTCCACAGAAAAAGAACATTTTCTAAACTACGTTCTTTCTCCATTTGGAGTTAGGAAACTCATTTGGGCAGATTGTGGTAGGTCTCTTGCTTTTATCATTATTTTTATCAATTTTCAAGAAATAAGTGCAATCTAACATGAGGAGGAAGAGATTCAAAACTCTTTTTTCCTGATTCAGAGCAAGGATTGCAGGCAGGACGCCCACCTCCCCTGAGGCTGCTGTAATCTTCACAATCATCTATGGTATTCTTTGAATGTTTTTAACTCCATTTCTTTTACAGAAGGTCTTTCACTTTGCATAAAATACTTTAATATTTATCAAGCCAGGGAGAAAGTGTGAAAATGACTCTATAAGACAGTGGTTAGGCCATTCCCAAAGGATGAGAGACACCTGGGTTCCTGTTCCTAGCCCAATGAATTTTTAATTGCATTATAAAAAGTGGAACAGTTTTAAGAGGAAAAACAAAGACTGACACAACTTCCTGGAAAGCAGATGACCTTCATTCAAAACCCTAATGTTAATCGTGCAGAAGAAGTATGCAAACCTCTTTCTTCCATGCTTGTGTGATTGACTGCTAGATGGGCCATGGTGTTTGATAAGATATGGTAATTACAGTACCTCCCTCTGGCTTGCAAGGGAAAATGATTTGGATGTCTAACAATTGTGTTTTCAAAACAAGCAAACATAAAAGTAGTTTTGCAAACATCAACATTTCAAAAAGTTACGATTTTGATTTCTCATAAAATGGCCAGGATGAATAGTTGGACTTCATCGCAACACAAAGGGAAACACTTCACCATTTTCCAGAACAGTTACTAATTTCAGTTTGCTCTTTTTGGTTTTTTTTTGGCTTTTTTTTTTTTTTTGTTTGTTTGTTTGTTTGTTTGTTTGCTAAAGAAAATATTCTTCACTGGAAGAATTTTGGTAAAATCTTTTGCCTTATCCATACATCCATCCTGCTAAATCTATGAGCAAATGCCAGCAATAGAAAGGGTTTTGATCCTATTTCCTAATTCCTCTTGCTGCATGCATCTATACTATGACGGGGTATGAGATGAATTAAATTCAGTGAGTGTAACACTAGTGAAAGGTAATGAAATTTACATCAGGAAGGAACTGGATTCATGTTATATATATGAGGAAGCAAACAGCCTTCAAGTCCAAGTTTCATGAGACACAAGAGGTATGCACCTTTTTCATTATAATTGAATGTAAGTGCTTGTATGGTTTTTAACAACCAGTCATTGCTCTTGCGGTTTTATGGCCTGGTCTTATGCCCACTGAAATCAACAGAATGAACTGTGAAAAGCTTCTGAGTGTGCTTAAAAGTGCAGCTCAGTGACACAGTGCAATCCAGATGCCTTATCAACAGAAAGGATTTGGACGAAGTGACTAAAAAAAGGTTAAATAAAATAAAATACAAAATTACTAAAGGAACAGTGATTGCTTACAGGGTTTAAAATTTTTAGATCTACATGGTTTATACTTTCCCATGCTCCTTTTCACATCAATAACCCAACCATTCATCTTCTGTGAAATCTAAACCTTCTGTGCTTCATGTTTTATTCATCCTAAGGTGCTTAATTTATACCAAAGGACAGCAGAGGGGCTAAGAGTAGCCTGTGTAAGGGGAGATGCCTTTAAGGCTATTATTCATGCCCTTTGATCTCTAGTTTTCACTCAGGAAACTTTGGTTCTGTGGATAATTAGAGGCTGCCACTAACTGTTGCTCTATAAATTACAATAAATCTGAAGAAAGTCAAGGATCTTTGAGACTCTAGTCGTGCTACAATATCTACAGTACCCAGAACATTTGTAAATATGTTCTAAAACACCAAAGTTAATTCTGACTCAAAGCTAATTCTTTTTTTTTTTAAGTCTATTTTCTCACAATTCACTTAATAAATATTAACAAATTCAAAAGTGTTTACAACTGTTTATTCTTTTTTACCACTTAGGTTAACAGCTAACGTACTACAATATGATAGATGAAGAATGACTCCAAATTTAAACTTTCCCATGGAAATATATGCTATGAACTGTACACAATCAATTACTTCAGACAAAGCTCATGCTGTTTCCTCTTCTCCTAAGATACTGCTGCATATTTAGGTTTTCAGTTTGAAAGGCCATTTTGGCACCACTAATGAAATAAATTATGTTTCTTGTCAGATCTCCCACTGGGTGGCGTGTGGTACCTCATGTACATTCATTTGTCACCCTCAAATAGAATAATACTTCCTGCAGGTTCCCAGAACAGATAACTGACCAAGTGGAAGTTAATTAAGTCATTGGTTCACTTTGCTCTGAAGGATGTTAAACCACCGGTGCTAAATGAGGTACTTACAGTACCACAATGGAGACATATCCACTTAGAAGACCAGAAGAATTCAAATGTATATAGAGCTGTCCTCACAGATTACATTGAAAAGACAAATAATAGATAGTAAGTCACTTGGAATGAAACATGGAAGCAGAAATTAATTTTAGAGACAGAACATCCATCTTCCTATTAAGATCCAGATGGAAAAATTCTATTAAAAAAAAAAAAAAAGGAATTATCTTCTATTTCAAATTTACATGACATTTTATCTTATCATGCTTCCACTGGTGATTTTTCATTTATCTCTCATTTTACATACTACATAACCACCTATTCCCTGTTTCTGATTGCAATCATATCTAGCCCCAAGGAGTTTGTTTGTTTGTTTGTTTTTCTTAAATATAGCCCATATTAAATTATTATAATTTCTTAACTACTTAAGAAATGCTGTCAACAAAGCAATGACATGCAGCAATTATTTATTTATTTATTAATGGAAGAGGAGAATATTGTCACAAAAAATTCAAGAAGTTTCACTTCTGTGAAGCACTAGGAAATATTAACCATGTATCACAGAACACTTTTTTAGGCAGAGCACAAAGTTCACACAAGAGTTTTGGTTATAACAGTGATTACAAGGTTATAACCCACATCAGTTTGATCAGCTCCTATTCCAATAAGAGAACCAGACAGGCAGTAAATGCTGACATTTTGTTTTATACTTCATTATATTCTTTTTTCCTCTTGACAATAAAACCAATTAAAGAACAGGGAATTATATAGAACAATAAAATAAAAATCCTTATTCTTCTGAATTCTCAATTTCAAAGTCATATTCCTACATTAACAAATGGAAATATTACTTTGGTCTAGAAATTATTCAGTGGCTCATTGTAATAAATCTAGTGAGTTTTCTTAAGCCCTCTGAAATATAGTGCAAAATCTCCACTTTCATTTGCAGTCTCAGTAGGAGGAAAAGAGGTGGGTAGCTCTGCAAGGATCTACAAGTGCTATAGAGTAAGGAGAAACTTTTGTCCTGAAGATTACCACTCTCACAAAATTCACATAGGCAGAAAAGAGAAGAAAGATAAATGCTGAATACTTGGCTGTCTAATTTAACACGTTGGTGTAAAAGTAAAAATGGGGCTTTTTTTCTGCCTTCCAAGGCCTGTTATGTTCAGGAGGAATGAGGCAGCTTGCATCTAAGATTTTCCATCTCCCATTCCAATGATAAGGCCACATTCAACTGACATTATGAATTTTGTATAACAGCGGTTTCAAGCGTAATTGTCCCAAAGGGACTGGGCTTATAATCAGACCCAGGAGGTGTCTGTGATTAGAGTAAAGCATCTGGTCCATTGCTGTGACGTGAAAGATCTCTTTTGTGGGATATTGCAGATGACAGCTTGACAAAGGGCAATACCCAGGGCCTTTCCAGGACAAATTCTGCCCTGTGAGACAAAACTATTCCCTTGAATACAGGACATGCTTAGTTTGTGTATAATACTTCAGGGACAAAGATATTCTAGACACAGAACATTTTGAAGGCCATAAAGACAAGTACAGATTAGGAGCTGCTAGACAGTATGCAAGAGGGTCATGTCTCCAGATCATGGAATCATAGGATCATAAAATCACTAAGGCTGAAAATTCATCTGCAATATCATCTAGTCTGACTATCCACCTACCACCAATATTTCTCCACTAAACCTTGTCCCTCAGTATCACATCTACATATTTCTTGAACATCTCCAGGGACAATTACTCAAGCACATCCTTGGGCAGCCCATTGCAGCACCTGATCACTCTTTTTCCTCCTATCTAAAACCTGAACCTCCCTTGGTGCGACTTAAGGCCATTCCCTCTAGTCCTATTGTGATGTACAAGGGAGAAGAGGCTTATCCTCAACTTGCCACAACCTCCCTTCAGTCAGTTCTACAAAGTGATAAGGTCTCCCCTCAGCTTCCTCTTCTCCAAACTGAACAGTCCCAGCTCCCTCAGCTGCTCACTTGTGCTCCAGAGCCCTCCCAGCTTCATTGCCCTTCTCTGGACCTGCTTCAGGAGCTCAATGTCTTTCTTGAAGTGAGGGTCCCAAAATTGAATACAGCACACGAGTTGATGTGTCCTGAAAGTGCAAGGTAATAAAACAACCCAGAAATGTTGCTTGAGACTGTAAAGTGCTATAACACCTGAAATAACAATTTATAGCTAGGAAAGGAGACCTAGTTTAGAAACAAAGATGGTTCGCACTGAAGGCCCTGACCACCTTCCTTATACTGCATGACATGGAACAAACAAAAAACTATTCTTAGAAGTCCAAATTTTTATTTCTTTGACTTTCTCTAAACTCAGTAACAAACAGATAGCATGCAAGTTGCATCTTATTTGCAAGAGATAAGATACTGTTTGGTAAGCAGTTCCACCCAGTGAGTTCAGTTCTCTTTCACCTGGAAGTACAGGGTGCAAATGCAGTCTTTGCCCAGATGTGAATGAGGGCTGGACAAAGAGCACAAGCTGACAGCTCTCCTGTCAGGATTTTATATTTTAATTCTATATTTAATATTGACAGGATTTCCTGCCTGTCTAGTTCATCTGGCCTGGAAATATTTCCAGGTACTTCTGTCTCCCTAAGTACAGTGCCTAACATAATAGAACTGGTCAGAGCTGGAGCCTTCTTACAAGGAAAGTGATCACAATGCAATGGAACATCTCAAAATGAGTATAGCAAATGTATTACCACATCTCTAAAAATGAAATACACATTTATGGCAAATGCCTCCAGATAATTTCAAAACTTTTCCAGAAAGAGTTTCACAGAGATTGTTGTTACCTAATGGAAGTAAATTTATAGATATGAGTCTATAATGAAATTAAATGAAAATAAATGAAGGAGAATATATGTTTTCAAGGACACTACATCCTTAACTCTGATTTCAGTGCTTTTATGCTCTGCACTTGGAGCATAGAAGCTGAGGACTGCACATAAGCTTTGATCAACCCTAATTAACTCTGCATTGGATCTTTGTCTGTGAATTGTTTATAATATCCTGGCTGAAATCAAGAAGCTGACCGATGTATTTAGGAAAAAAATGCTAAAAATGGGTCTGACTTGCTAAATTAATGTTATGCCAGCTAGGTTAGGGGAAAAAAAAAGTTTAGCCTTAAATGTGTCCCTGTTCCTCTTATGAATAAAAGGAAATCCTTACAAATTAGGATTTATGGCTCTGTTGCTCATATACAGTATTTCTGTGGAAATCCTGATGAGAAGTCCTTGGTATTGCTCTGTGACTGGGCTATGCCCTGCAGCTGTGCCTGGAGCTGTGTCAAACTCAGAGGCTCCAGTTGTTTGGAGAATCCAGCTGGGGTGTCGGTGGGTGGCTTCCCAGCTGGCATCTCCTAGTAACTTTTGGCTGCAAGTCTTTCTGGCCGCTCAAGAGTTGAATATGTGGCTGGGATAACATCATCTCACTGCTGTGCTCAGCTGACCTTCACAATGTTTTTGTTTTGATTCATATTTGCTTGAAAGGAATTTGCTTTTTCTGTCATTACATAAATACACAAGCAGACCCAGGCCAAATTCTGAATCCTTTGCTTTGTAGGCTCTGAGCCCAGCCACAAATCTGAGCTCTGGCTGGTATCTAAACTGCATGGTGTTAGGAAAATACAGCAACTGTGAAGCTTTCTATGCACCCAGCCCTGATGTCTCTGCAAGTAAATCCCGGAGTACAGGAATATGCCCTGATATTCCTGCAGAAACATGCAGAGGTCCCTCCACCAGATGAGAAGTCAGAATTAGGCCAACCAAATTCTTTCATGTCAAGATACAGTATGACCACCTACCCTGTGTGAGAAATCCCCTATATCACAATGGCTCCCGTAGCTCATTATTGATAAAATGTCACCAAGACCCAGTCATCCAGAAGGGACAAACATTTCTTGCAAATCTCATATTCACAGACAAAACCCAGCACAGGTTGGGAGAAAGGAGATTTAGTTAAACTTAAAACAGACACCAAACAAGAATAAACTGTGTTTCTACAAGTTCTGCCACCAAAGCTGAAATTGTGATTGTGTTTTTTTTTCTCTCATTCCCATGTATTACTGTAATCGATGAAGTCATAACTGCCTTGCAGAAGAAAATCCAGAAAATACTGATTTAGCCAAGGCTTTTTGCACCTCTTAGACAGGAGCAATTCAAGTGACCAATGTTACCTGCCAGAATCAAGTCCAGGGATTAGATTTGCTCAAGGATTTTGAAACTATGGTTCCCCAAAGTGCTGGTAAATCATTCATATGTGGTCTCTGGTCTATTAAACAGCATGATCTCATCAGCCCTAAATAGCTGAGCTAAACTCTGTGAGAAACTTTGAGAGCTGACAACAGACTTAGTACCAAGCTGTGGGCGTCACTGTCCTCCACAATACTGTCATTAAAGCAAGCTGTGGGTGGAAGCTTGGAGTCACCATTATTCCAGGAAGAAAAGAGACATGCTACAGCAATATCTACATTACACATTTGCCTTGGACCAGAGCTCTGGGCTCCAGTGTATTGAGTTTGCTGTTCAGGATGTGTTAGGGAGGCAATCAGGTATCATCTGAGTAGGCAATGAGAGATGATGGTCTTAGCTGCTGATGCTCTTGCTTTCCTCTGGAAATCACAGAATCATGGAATGGCTTGAGTTGGAAAGGAGCTTAAGATCAGCCAGTTCCAACCCTCTGCTGTGGGCAGGGTTGCCACCCATCGGATCATGTTATCCAGGCCCCTTCCAACCTGGCAGCTTGAACACTATTAGGGATAGGGCATTGAGCTGTTTGACATCAGGCAGCTCTTGGGAGGGGGACAGGTTTAGCTTAAAACACCAAAGGGTAGATTGCCTCTATGAGAAGGTTGCACTGCTATACCCAGCAGAATGCAGAAGGTGAGTCTGGGGTCAGTGTTTGTCTTGCCCAAGCAGGTTCTGTGCAAGGCTGAGGCTTCCTGAGAGCTGCCTCTGACGTGGAAGTTGTGAGTTATGGAGCTCCAGCTCCGTGAATTGTAAGAGGAGAAAGGATAGAATTCAGGTAAATATTTTCTCAGTGGAAAATATTTGATTTTTGATTTTCTGCTTGTGCTTTATGCATCAATATTAAAGTTATAAATGTTTTTCACCAAATATGTCTGCTGTTATAATGTAAGATATTCCCAGCCCCCTTTTTTTTTTTCATGCTAATATATTTTCATGGATACACTTATTAAAAGAAATCAGATGTTTAAGAAAACAAACAAACCAAGACAAATACTTCAAAGTATGCAAAGACAGAAGAAAAAGAAAAACCACAAGGAAATGAAAAATGTTCATTTTAATGTTTTCAATTAAAAAACAATTTTTTAAAGAAGGTTGCAGTTACAGATATTTGGAACACTTTAACAAAAGGAATTTAGTCAATATATGATGGCTAATTTAAATTAAAATGTTCCGCAGAAGCATCTCAATATAGATGATATTTTAAATGAGAGGGTTTCTAAGGTTGCTTTGCAATGCGAGAAGAAGAAAGAAAAAATGAAGGAAGAAAGATTGGAAAGCAGACCTTTATGATAAGAAAACATTCTGTACAACATTGCCAAATATGGGGGATGGGAGGTGTTTCTGTTTTGCTATTATGATTTTGCTTCTCTTATGCACACCAAAATCCCTCTCAATCTGTCTTCAGGAGTTTGAGTTGTCCTTTATATCCCTCTGATTATATTCAGCTCATTATAGTGTAACCTGTGGGCCTGTGTGATGCTGTGCCTTGGAGACCTGCAGCTCCAAACACCTTAACAAGGGGCTAGCTGGGACACGCAGCATGGATGGGACCTGCAGCGATTTTCTCTTGTGGGAAATCCAGAGCACAGACGGGGGGGGGGGGGGGGGGACCGGAGGCGCCAGCTATATCATGCCAGCTCTCTTACCAGTGAGTTGGGCTGCTCCCAAGACTTCCACTCAGAGATGTAAGCTCTGTTTGCCATTTTCCCTCCAAGCTTTATTGCAATTTGCATACACCTATACTTGCAGAATAGATGTACTGTGCATAAATGTCCTAACTGGCATACAAACAAGGATGTTTATACATAAGCAAATTCATCCTTTGTTGGCTATTAGAGTCATTAGTCTCTTTCAAACACTTGAGTCATTCTATTCATAGTGCAGAAAAAGTACTGCTGACCTCAGCGACCCATCTCAGACAAACCAGTGAGCAGTAAGTAAAGGATAAAGGAAGAATATTCTTGTTCAAATAAAAAAAATCCACAAGCTTAAATTTCTGTATATAAACTGTAAAGAATAACTTTAAGATTAGCAAAGAAACACTTTTTAAACTGTTTACGAAGAGGCGTAAAGATCAAGGTCTTGGTCTGAACCTTTATGCAGTCAGTGGGGAAACTCACTGTCATCAGGTTTGATTTCCAGTGCATCTAAACAAATGCAATTTCTAGGTCTCCCAACTATATAAGGAAAAGGACTGTCTTTTCAAACAGAAATATAAGCTATCCAAGGACGAGGAAAATTAGTTTGAAGAGATATGTCAGAGAATGAAGAAAAAGGGTGTGTGGGGGGGAAGCAAGGAAAAATAAGACATTATTTTCCTCATGTCCCTGCAGAGTGGGATGCAGGACAGAGAACATAAATTTAGGCCTGTGCTGCTGGGAACAGGAGAGGTGTCAGAAATCACACATTTCGCAGTGTGTTCCTCTACAAGAAAGTCCTTTGAGAGAAAAGCCTCTAAGTGTGCGAGCAGATCCCATAAAATTTTACACCCACCTCCCCAAAAAATGGAAGAATCAAGAGTCCAAACCTGCCCCAGAAACTTAGACCCTTCATTTAAATGTGTCTGCAATGCTTTTACAAGATATAGCTTGAAGAAGGTTGAAGGCTTGCAGTAAAAAAGTTGCGTCTATAACTTTTTCACTGTAGCAAGCTGTTCTTGTCTGTGCCAAGATATTATTTTCTGTCCTCAAAACAGCACATGTATACGTATGGTTTTAAAATTCTGCACAGTAGTTTCATACCAAACTGTTCATTGTTTATATAATTTTTCATGTCAAAATGCATTTGATTTGCCAAAAGAAAAAAAAAAAAAGGAATATATCATATTCTAACAATTTTTGAATAGTGAGTATTTACTGCAGGTTTAAAAAAGCTTTCTTCTCCCAACTACAAAACTGACTGAAACCAATTACACTGCTAGCACAAGACTGAACAATATTCAGCACAAATTTAATTTCTTTCTATTATTAATAGATGTGATATGTAAGAAATGAAGGCTACTTGTTTCTGCTTATAATTATAGCAATGCCATTCTTATTTTTCCATCTTTTATATATGCTTTTTAGAATCTTTGAGCTTGATACCTATGTGTCTGTGATCTCTTATCGAAAGAGCAAAATGACAATGAAAATAGGAGCAGATATCCTGTTACAAGATTAATTTGGGAATGATAAACGAGTGTTTTTATAATGAATTGTATAGGTTACAATTTAAGCAGGTCTTGGCAGCTAACCAGCCCTTTTCTTTTACAAAAAAGGGGGGGAAAAATGCAGAGAATGTATAAATGGGTTGATTGCCCCAGGATGTCTCTCTCAAGAAGGATTAGAGAAACCAACTGGGCCATTTTCTATTCCCACAAAAGCTCTGTTTGTGCTTCAGAAATTTACCCTGTTAATCATGTTACTCCAGAAGAAAAAAAAAAGAAAAAGAAAAAAGAAAAAACAATCTTCTGCTCTTGTACAGCCTCTTGTAAGACATTTGAAGTCATAGGTGTCACTAAGTCAGTCGTGTAATGCAGTCTGAGACTATCCAAAGAATGGAGGTGAGAACAAGACCTCTCAAGTGCTTGTCAGTATAGACAGGGAAAGCCAAACTGTGTATTTTATATTAACATTCAAAGATATTGTGGAATCAAACTCCACTGTTTGGGTACAACTTTATCAGGACTACTCTGGGTTTTAACAGTGTTCTGTCATTTTGTTCAGGTTATGGCTGGTTCTGCATGTATACTTTGTAAGGAAAGGAAAAAGGAGTAGTATTTGAAGGGCAGGTCCTGGTCATGCACATTCTTGCTACTAAAAGTACTCTTTCCAATTGAGAGACAGAGATTTCTGAAATGCCCAATAAGTTGTGAGTAAGACTCTAACATGGCTTAAGGCCAGTTGTGATATACATTAGATGAGATGGGACATCTGTGCTTCAATTTGGTCTCTTTTCAAGAAATTTATTGGCAGGAGTAAGTCTAAAGACGTGGAATATTTTTGGTTGAACCCTGTACTTCTTCTTCTCCCTATTTTTTTTTTCCTTGCACAATTTCTTCCTATTAGTAATGCAGTTATTTAATGTATATAAAATATCTTCCTCACTTTGATCAGAGCTTTTTTCACTCCAGCCTTTCCGCATTTTAAAAACTTTGGAACTGTCAGAGATGTTCAGATCAAGAGCCCAATTCTGAGCTGTGTAAGATGAGGATAGATATTCATGGAAATATTGTAAGAAAAATGGAAATAATGATGGGAGCCACCCTCCCAGCATACTGTAACAAGATTTTCTGAGCTGCGCCATCCAACAGGTGATCATCTCCATGGGGTTTTTGGACTGATTTTCACTTCACTTATTTGACTCTCTCAAAATCCTGCAGCAATTGGCTTCAGATTATACTTCTTACTGAGTGAAAAGACATTTCTGTAAAATAAAAATATATTACTTAGCATTTTTTGCCATCTCCTAATCCCGCAGTTAAGGGAAACAGTGAAGAGCCTTTAACCTTTCTTATACCATTCTGTTTTTAGAGACCTAAACAAGATGTGATAAGAAAAGGCTAAACAGTGAAGTAAGATAAAGTAAAAATAGGGAAAAAAAGAATTGTTGAAAATGGTATAAGTAGAAGCAGGGCTGAGAGAAAGACTGGAGGTTGGCATGTGCTATGGAACTGAACGTAGAGATTTTCCAATGTGAGAAAACATGAGATGGGCTCCAAATACCCTGAATACCAACACTATCTTAGAATCATTAGTCTGTATTCTCAACATAGATTTTATTCATACTAAGCATCTCTGATCATTAAAATTCATACAACTACAAATAAGCAAAACAAAAAGCTCAAACCAAATAAACATACCAATTACTTGTTGATTTGTAATAGAAAAAAAAAAAAAAAAAAAGAGAAGATTCTCCCCCTGGGCCCAGCTGTTCATATTTATATTCTCTTGGCAAGTGCTTGAAAGATTTTCTGTCTGAACCATACATGAATGTTGTTGGGAAGAATAAAAAGAACCCTGGAAAGATTCATGCTGAGATATTGCTAAAACTCATTGCAACCAAAATGACATCTTTCTGTTGCCCTGTGCTTTAGCTGCATTGTGTTTATGGGATGGATAGGACAAGGATGTATCTGTACGGACCTGTTTTTTCAGAATGGCCAGGGTGAAGGGCTGCCAGTCAGTCCATGGTATATGGTACACGGTACACATCAATAGAAGGCGTGGAAGGATGCAGCTGTTTTGTAGGTGGGACAATGGCATGCCCACAGCCAAAACAGATGCCACAGAAAACACTTCTATTGAATATAAATGGAAAATTGACTTCCACGTGGAGCACTGTGACTGCCTATCCCAGACCAATGCAGCATATCTACTAAAGGACCCCAATACAGTCTTTGTGCACCAAAGTACAAGGCCAGCTTCTCTGCCTCACTTGCCCCAGTGAAACAATATTTGTGAATGAATAAACTGATTTTAATTTCAAATGAACGATACAGATGAGCAGGTGCTCAAAACTGAATCCAAATGAAATAAACAGTTTCCTTGAGATCTGAACAAAAAGTAAATTTATGCATAAAGTTATGACTGTGAACTGTGATTCTGCTGCTTACATTTGAGTGTTGAAGACAGCAGTCAAGCTTCCCCAGCATGTCACAAACTGTTATTGACAACACAGAGAAACCTGGATATGTGCAAAACTCTCTGGCATGTATGATATCATAAAATTTTAAGACTGACTTAAAGACAAAGAACTGCTGGTTCATAGACACTCCTATTTGTATTTGGCATTTCAGATTGTATGACAGTTTGATCCAAAGACCATTAAAGCAAAATGTTACACTTCGATTGCTTTCACTGAACAATGGGACACAGTGTCCTTAGAGAGTTGGATGCTACACACACAAAGTAAGCCTATCCCCAAAAATTTACAATTCAAACCTCTGATCCATTAGTGCATAAACACACTTCATAGTCCTACAAACATCATACAGTTACTTGTATCTGAAAGCTGAAGACACTAGCACTGTTTGGAACCAGACAAGATGGACAAAACAGTAAACATTAGTCACAGATTTTTATATATGTAAATCAATAAAATTGGTCATTATCCTTAAATGAAAATGAAATCTACTTTTAATACTCTGATCCTTCTGATTTTGGCTTGAGGAAGACACAAGACAGTTATTCAGAACACAAACAGAATACTGGATTGCTTAATAGATCTCCAAAGCTCAAATATCCATGCAGTTTTGGATTGATAGATTGAAAGACTATTTGTTATTATTGCTATTTTTAATAAACATTCTTTCACTATAATGCTCCTTTGACAACTGGTACTAAGGCACCTCAGTCATCAGAAAACAAGTAGCTCTGATTTTTCTTCATTGTTAGGTAGACGTTTATGGTTTTATATTCAAAATCTGCTTTACATTCTCACAGCTTTACATTGTCTCCTCTCTCAGTAAAATATTTTATCCCTGTATGCTGTACACACTGAAAAGCCATCTCTAAGTACTTAAAGAGCAATAGAGATATTTGAACAATCAATTATTGATAAGAAATTTCAGCTCTCCAAAACTGTATGAGTCTTCTCACTGATCACAGCAAACTACACTGCAGTATTTTAGAAGTAATGTTTGTGAAAAGTATATACATCCTATTGCACAGGTCCAGGCTGTGACACTTGCTTTTGGATTCCAACCATCAAATGTTTATTCATGTCTCTATCACCTTGAAGATGAGTTATTGCTCAGCTCTCCGTCTCTGTGCCTATAAGCCACTCTGAAACTGCTGCTGGTGCAAGAAATACTTAATGCAGACACAGCTTTCTACAAACTGGTGCTTTCCTGGCAAAATTTGTATACGATATTTTTGACCTTAAGTAATACACAATGTTGGAGAAGCCTGGCAATTTATACCACACTCTTTTGAGGAACAGAAGGAGGTATTCAGGCTCAAAACAAGTAAATATAATCTCTTAAATGATGTGTGTCAATGACTCTATTATTGATCCTCAAGAAGCTATAATTCATCATTCCCATCATGAACAGGTTTCACTGATTATGCAAGAGTGCTAAAAAACTGTTTTTCATATTAATAAAACAGTAACAGACATTTGAAAAATAGAGATACTGTCCATCAAGCTTTGGAAGAATATGATTTTGAAGTTATCAATCCATGAAAGAACTTCTTAATTTCACTCATTGCGTTCAGACAATGAGAGCCTAGTACAACATCCCGTGTGTGTGCAGTGCTTCCTCACAGTGCAGCACTGCAGCTGAGTCTTGTTTTTACAACCCTTTTCAAGCTTCTTACAACCACCCCATGAAAAGAGCATAAAGATCCCTGTAAAATTAAACAGTGAGAAGTCAAAAAGTCACCTTTTCATCTGCATCCTCTGAGTACTGCACCCAATGCAGGAGTTGAACATACAAACTCCTGAAGTGTGAAAAAAAGTGACAGCTCAGTCATGTTGACAATGACAGGACTACTACTTTACTCAGCTTGTTGCAATTGTCTGAAAGTAAAAATATGTACTAACACTGCTTTTAGTTTTGATAACTAGAATGAACAGAACTGTCTCAGGCAGAGTTCTGTTGGATCAGATGGCCTCTCGAACTGTGGCACTACTGCGTTTGACCAAAAAAAGAAAGAATTGTAACCCAGGGTACTTGATTAGCACAGAAAAAAAGATTTGGAAACTTCAGTGCTATGATCATTTATTTTCATTCATTAGAGGCTGCTGGAAATCCATTGACTTGGCAAAGTGACTAAGGCTTTCAAAAAGCTGATAGAAATGCAGCCACTGCAATTGCCACGATGCATTTTGTAAAGTTTGTTCAAATGCTTATTACACTCATGGATTTCTTCCCAGCCTACAGAACACACAAGTTTAACATCAATATATTGAGAAAACATGTAGATGAAGAGAAAGTTATCAAAAAAGGCACTTCAGAGTGAATAAAAATTACCAACAAGAACTTAGCAGAAACAAATTTCCTTTGGACAATATTTCACGCAGTGAAAGTACTGAGAATCTTACATAATTGGACTAACAGTTAGGGATTATTTTCAGCATCTGGTCATTGCTTGAACTACAATTCAGCTCCAATTATGTTTTATGGGGAACAATTTCATTTTTATTGTTGAAGGATCCTTTTGAGTTCTGTGAAATTAAATTAAAAAAAAAAAAAAAAGGAACAAAAAGAAAAGAAAAGAAAAAATGTCAGTTGGCTTCAGGGCTTCTAAATGGAGAGTGAGATCAGAAGGCACAACCTAGACTTGTTGTTTACAGTGACTGCTACTGAAACCATTAATTCAAAGCAGTGTCCTGAAAATATCTATCAGTCTTATCCTCCTCGTCCATTTAAGGGGAAAGAATGAAATCCCAAGGGATTATTGGGGTGCCGTCCAAAAGTCTAATCTTTACTCTCTGAGCTAGTATGCATTGAGAATAAGGACTTCAGATGATAAATTCTCTTTCTTCTTTTTCTTTGCTAAATAAGTCCTCCTCTTGGTGCTAGAATTAAGAACAAAAATACCATTCCCTCTTCTAAATTCAGCTCCTTACTCTCATCTCTTGTTTTCAGATGGATGCACATTGTGTAGTGCTGGGAGAACAGTGACAGATACTCAATCTGCCCAACAGACTTATTGCATACTGAGGGCAAACTGGCTCACACATCCACATCCATACATCCAACAGATAACTTCAGTAAAAGTGTGGAAAATTTCTTCATTGGGAGACCCAAGTGCAATACCCATGCCCCACTCTCCAAGATACACATTGCCACAAGATTTCAGTTTAATTAGAGAGCAAATATTTCTGCTGCTGAGGTCACTCTATCCTTTGCAAAAAACTTATTGGTGCATCCTATTCTGATCAAAGTTTATTTTGTTTAGTATAGCAATTTGCAGAGATATTTTATTTGTTAGAGGAAGCAGGTGGAAAATGGGTTCAGTAAGAGGAGGTAGACAGTAAGAAAGCTTGCTGGACATTTCAGGAGCTTTTTCCTCTGCTATCTGAAGTGAACCAGTGACAATATGTTAAAGTTTCAATTTCCCTAAACAACACTGACCCCTTTCAAGATAAATTAGCTTCCAGGATAACCTCCAATCACATTCAGGCTGTTATTATTTCTTCTTTAGGACTGTTCTAAGCAAAAACATAGGTAGAATGCGATATGTAGGTCACTCCAAAAGTAATGCCTCTCACTTATTTCCGTGGAAATGACAACTAGCGCAGGGGACCCGGTATTTCACAGCTGCTATGGTGGTGTCCTTGTTAAGAAAGTATTGAACACATAATTAATTGGCTGAAACAGTTGGAAGTCAGAAGTAAACAAATCAGGACTATGCGCTGAGTGTGGTATTACAGTCTTGACAAGATAGGTAATGTGCTCCATGGTTTTCAAGCTGGTATGAAGCCTGATGCTAATGTGTTGCAAAAGGATGGTTGTCTTTTTCTCTGGTCTGCTTCTGGAAGTTTGAGACTTCAGCTTAGTCAGTTTTGTAATATAGAAGTCAGAACTGATGGTTTGTCTGTGCTCCAGGAAATCCAAAAGGATCTGCCCTTTCCCATCCCAAAAGACAGTGCACGTCACTTTACCCACTGAGGGCTGAATTTTGAACTTTCTCTTTGATGGGAAATTCAAGTGTTGTCACTCCATGGATTGCCATTTTGACACTGCCTTGTAGCAGTGATGACACTTCTTAACACTGGTAACGATACAATCCAGGAAACTCACCTCATTTTGATGCAGTGAGTGCCAACTAACTTGTCTGTGACTTTCTTTCTATTCCTGTGTAAGCATTCTTGGTACACACCATGTGCAACCTTTGTGACATTCCAATATTGCCACCATCATTTCCAGCACACTGAAGCCAGTGTTCAGCTCTGTACACAATTCCCTGTTTGTAATCTTCCAGTTCTTGCAGATAAGCTGATTGAGACTCTCTTCATTTTGTGGTGTGAAAATTGTGCATAGCCATCTGGAGCATGGTTCATCTTTTACGTCAGTGTAACCACTGATGGAGTGCACCACTCAGCACCTCACTATATTAACATCCACCATTTGATTTCCATAAGCTTTCAGCAACAGCAGATCACCTTCTACTGTCATACCACCTCACCTACCTCTGACATTGAGGGCAAAAATAATAAAATAGGAGGCATTACTTTCAGAGCAACCCTTGTAAAAAAGTTGCTTTTCAAGGTAGGATTCGACAAACTGCTGAATTTGAGCTTGTGCAGATGTCCTGACTGAAGTGAAGCTCCATACATTCTCCTGATCTTCTGCTTTCAGAGGCCAAATGAATGAGGCTCTCCTCTGTTATACTGACATGATCCAGGGTCAAGGATCTTTCCATTCTGATCACTGTGAGGTGAAAGAATTGCCTAGATGTCTATTTACTAATAAAATAGTGTGTGCAGTCTCACATCTACATCGTCCTCTTCTAAGGGGTCAGCTTTAGAAGTGATATAAACTATGACATGGTTCAGAAGTCCATTAATTTGGGGAAATGCAAGGAAATTTACTTAATTAAGCAAGTGGTACATTACACAGCTGTTACATGTTCAGGTGATACTTTAGTATTAACTATTCAGTTTCAAATACTCGTGCATTATAACAGAACACATGCTTCTATTCAGCCTTCTCTCTTTCTTCTCTCAGAGAAGAAAATACTTCTATTTTTACTTTTAACATATAAACTGTGTCAAGCACCAATTTTACATTCCACCCACTCTGACCTTAGTCCAATCTGTGCTCCATACATTGCCTTACCTGCATCTATGGCTTCACCATTTTCCAAACATCTCCTCATAAACAGCCCATTCTATTGAAGTGCTGAAATGTTACAGTTTTAAGACAAGTCCCATTGAAGCTGACAGATTTCTATTGCTTTAAATTTGGATCAAGGCAGATCAAAATATGTTTGTTCATGTACTGGCTGTGGTTAATTATCAGAGATGCAGAGATATTTGTGTTAGAATATTATTTTGTCATTGCCATTTACAGTAATGTTTTGAGAAGAAAGTGTCTGATTCATCATCATGCAATCCTTCTATCTCTGGGAATCCTTTTATTTTTAATTTTATTTTATTATATATTTTTTTGTATTTGGATACTTTGGTTGTGTTGACAAGTTGTTTTTACTGCTTTCTCTGCTTAAAGAATATTTGTTGTTGTCGTTGTTGTTTTATTTGCCCCCAGAATATATACCACATAATTGCAAACTCTTTTGTAAAAGCATAGCGTTCTCCTTCTGTCCCATTCCCTGCTGTTTTGTCCTTAAGCCTTGCAACAAGCTTGAACAAGATAAACACTTCACAGGATACAGAGAACTCTTTGAAAGCATCCCCTCTTGTTTGGAGGTGTGATAGAGGATCACAGAAGCATTTCCCATTAACTCAATGTGAAGATTCACATCCATAAAGAAGCCATCCCAGAAAAATTCCTTCAGGGTACAGAGGAAGCATTTTGCAAACATAACATAAAAGTAAAATTAGATGTGCACTTCTTCACTAGGGTATCTATAGAAGTCTCAGGCCTCTCTCAGACAGACAAGTTTCAATAAACCTAGTGTCAATGCTTGTTTATAGAATCAAAATAACATTTTTTCCCTTTACTTTCTTTAAACATACAATCTTTCTAGAACTTGGATTTGTTTTTGTACTTAACAACAATGAACCTGCTGGGAATTCAGTAAAGACTCTCCTTAGACCCATAATACACCAGTGTTCACACTGTAAGTTAAAGCTGTTTATACTACTGCCTTCCATTTTCGAGGAACAGAAAAACAAAACCAGTAAAGGGCAGATCTCATCCCATCACATGATGAAGGTCACTGGAAGGCCAAGTTTGACAATTCAGCTGTGATATAACCTTGAATGAAGTAGAAGAATCAATTCCCCATCCTGCAGTATAAAGCTTGGAAAGGGCCAGATCTGCATTCCTCATAGTACTGCTCTTCTACATCGCCTTGTCTTTTACTGCCAAGACACTAAGTGGAAAAACCTAACGTATGATTTTATGGGCATGTCTCCAGCACAGCGTAAGCACTGTCCTGCAAAGCAGCTCCCAAAGTGATGACAATGCTGCACAGATCAGACACCGAATGGGAGCTGTACTGGGAACTGTAAAGAAACTGATTTAGGTGAAGATCTTTGGCATGAACTTATACAGATAGACGATGGTAAAGAGTTGGGTTCTTTCTTCTTATAGTACCTTTTTTTTTTTTGTCAGCGAGGGTTAAAGCAAACAGTCTGCCATGATCCCACTGTGTAATTGCTTCCATTTTGTTTAGGCAGTTTAACCTCACTTTAACCCCTCTGACTACTGTTCAAGATGAAAGAAAATGACTTTGATGATCTTAGACCAGCAATAATAATAAACTCCTCTGGTGTTGTAAACTTCTTTGTGCTCAGGACAGAGAGACTGATTACTCCTCCAAACTGTTTGTGCTGTGTGATTGATAATGACCAGTTGAAATTCCCCTTGCTTCTCCCCATGTACCTCCATACACGGGTGATTTAATCCACCGGCACTTGGGAGTTTACCTCAAGGCAGGGTGAGAGTTCAAAGGCACAGTGAAGAATGGCTTTCTGTAGACAAGGCCTGGAGGCAGAGCTTTCTGAAACCTGCAGCCCCTTTGGTGTAGCAAGCTGAGAGTTAGAACCTCAGCTAGAATCAAAAACGTCAATGAAGATGTATTAGTTTTATTGTCAAGGTATATTAGTTTTATTAAAGCTTGTTTTGGGGTGTTTTTAGCTGTTCAAGGGCAAAACTGTTCCATACAAATTAGCTCATGTCTTTTGGCTGCTGACAGATCCAAGGCATCTTCAGACCACTCAAACTCTATCACCACTCAAACTATCCATACCTGCAATTCCAGTATGACAGCATGCTCTCCAATTACCACAAAGTGAAGGAGTCTAGGAGAAAGACTTGCTGTGGCAAGAGAAGTCTCTTAAAAATATGGAGAGCAGACACACTGTAAGTTAAAATGACCTAATTTGCATTCAGTATGCAAGGTCCAGTGACTACAATTATACTATGTCCGTGGACTGAAGATCAAATGTCATAGTTTTGAATTGCAAACACACTACCACAGCACCACCGTATGGTTCTGGAAAGCCAACCATTGAGTAAAGCTTTAAAATTCTCAAACTGACCACAGATGCGCGTACGGGATGAAGAGAGGGCAGGAGTGAGAGGGAGTCCACCTGACTTACAACCACGTTACATCAACTTTACTGTGTCTGAAAACATATTATTAGCTACGCCATGTGGATGAGAATGAAATTTCAGAAGTAAAATCCTATTAAGTTAATATTAATACTACAGATAACCAGAATTCTTATTTCAGTATATTTCAAAACCAGAAAAAGATAGGTTTCATTTCAAAGGCTTTTGCCATTCTGACATCTCATTTGCTGCTACAGGATATATCTACTGCTTTAAGGTACAAACTGTTATAAGTTTTAAGATGAAAGAAACATAGAATAATTCTTCATAGATTACAATATTCACTTAAACAGTCTGCTGTTAAGTCATCCATCTCCCTCATTTAGTTATTAGAGAGGGCTAGTAAACAGATCTACCAACTTATAAACCACTTAATACAGCGTGGAATAGTATTCCAACTCCCACTGCTGATGGATCCACATTAAAAGAGGTTGATTTGGGGGTTAGTACATGTTAGGCTTGATTAAGTTAATTTTTGAGGCTTTAATTGAACAGTTGCTTTTGCTGAATTATTTGGATCACAGTTAGACTTCAGTTTACTCTGAAAAATGTACTGTTCCCCAAGATTTTGCCTCCCACGTGGACTCAGAAAGTTATGAACTTTTAAATCAGATTCATGCCTTAGGACATCCTTGACATCTTCTGTGTACAGGGTAAGGTCTAATAAGTATTCCACTGTAAATTAATTACTTGAATTAGTGCTCTCACAGCTGTAACATTCTTCACCTGCAGCTGAGACAGGTACATCCTTCTTCCCTGTCTTTGAGACCATGAAAAGTTTTCACCTTGAGCACATACTTTAAAACCATAGTCTTCATTGATCACTACAAACAAGGGTAAAAGCAACAGTACAGCAGGGAGTGAAGGATCTGAAGAGTACAACAATAGTTTGCAGAGGCAAGGAATCTCAAAGCACCAGAAGTCCACTGAGGGAGGAGTGTCACTCAGCAGAGCCTTGGTTCCATTATATTTTTTGCAATATCAGATATATTAAAAATGGGCCTTCAGTGATGCAGATCCCATCTCTATGCTGAAGTGACTATGCTCAGAAAGGTCATATTTCAGGTGTGAGGGAGTTTTCTGTTATTTGGCCATCTTTGTGATGATTTCTTTCACTGCTTCACACATGTGTCATAGGCCTCTCTGATACACTTTTTATACAGGTGGAAAAGATGTTTTCAAGCAAATTCCTTTCTTGGCCTGAACATCTATTTAAATGCAAGCAGATTTCCCCCCCCCTCCAAAACAGCTAACAAATTAAAACATCTGCTTCAAGGGAATCACAAGTTTATTGCTGTCATAACAACCTGACATTTGACATGCTTCACTTTGCTGAATTAAAGCCACAGTGCACTGTACTCCAGACAAGCAGTGATGGGTTATAGCTTGCTGTAACATCTGCAGAGTACAGAACACAGGTTTGCTCTTGAGTTCAAAGAGCTCTTGGAACCATATTTCTTGAAATTAAAAAACTGGCTTATGGTTAGCACCTCTTTTTTGTTTTATTTATAAACTTGTTTGTGAGGTATTAATATACATAATTCTGAACCCTAGTAATTTGCCTTTGAACAGAAACACTATCAAGACAGGCTAAATGAGGGACCATAAACTTTTGTGCTAAGGAGACAATTGTTATTATCATTATTAATACTAAAAACAGGTGTGCTGCAGGAAGAGAAAAAAAGAAAGAAAGAAAGAAACAGAGGTGAGGGCTAGATAAGCACATCTTGGAGTGCTTTCAAAGCAGGACTTCAGTGATGTACTAAGGAAGAATATAATGCATTGCTGTGTTGGTGGCTTTGTTGAATGACTTCCCTTGAAACTTAGTTCCTTAGAGCTTCACTTTCCTGTTTGCAAAACGGAGACTACAGTAACTGCCTGCCTCAAATTGCTCTCTGAATCTGTTATGTAAATTATCAGATATTGCAGTACATTGGGAATGGTGACCATGTAAGCATGGAAATAGAGATATGGAAATAAGTAAATAAGGCAACCTATTTCTTCATATATTTCTCAGAGCAATGGCATCTCAAATACAAATATCGGGATAGATTAATAGGAAATTTTAACTGCTATAAGATGGCTTTTGCCAACAGATATCTCCACACTCTTTCATGAATCAGTGAGTAAAAAGGAAATATCACTTTATGCCTATGTCTACTGTTAAGCTTCAAAGCATCCAAATCACCAAAGTGTTTCTAACAGAAAAATGTAAAAGAAGTAATGAATGTCAAGAGCACATCAAACTTAGAACAGACTAGTTTTATTTATTTATTTGTTTGCTTTTTTCTTGTTTGTTTATATCTATCCCACAAAGCCCTGCTAGAATTCTTTAGAAAATTTATTTTTCTGGAAATAGTCCATGTGCTTTTCAACACTGTTGTATGCTGTTGTAACGCCCTACCTATATGAAAACATACAACTTCAACCAAGGGATAATTAAAGTAGGGCCTCTTTAAGAAAGGAGAGAACTTTCTTCAAACAACTCTGGAAATACTATGTTCAAAATTTCAGTAATTTTCAGTTGATAAATATCATAACTTCCATAGGAATGGAATGGTAATGCACTGTAGCATTGGTGGTTCTTGGCAACATATGGATTCAGAAGACTATTGAGTTTTATGGCCACACATTTTTGTAAAAGTATGTGGTACCTGCCTTCAAGGGGTGGTTTGAGGCCTTCCACTAGAATTTATAACACTGAATGTTTTGGTTTGCACTAATCGTTAACAACAGTTGCATTGACTCAAACGAAACAGAAAAGCAGAAGGGAGGAACTAAAGAAGCAAAGAAAGAAAGAAAGAAAGAAACAACACACACACAAAAAAAATGGTTTGATGCTGGGTTAGAGCTCTTCCTCCTCTGATCAACCCTGGAAATATTTGTAGGACCAGCAAGCACAGAAAGAATAATATAGTAGTGACAGCACATTACATGGAAAACAGAGCGCAGACAAAAGCAAACAGGTTGACAAAGCATAAGGAAGATTTATGATCACACTGTGGATACAACATTTTGACTGAGCCCATTGCACCTTCTCTTTGCAACTGGAGGTAGCATTGCATGCTGTGTTGTGACTTGGCTGACATGACAGGAACAGCAACTATGTTAACGCTGATGCAAGATAAGGGGAGCAGCTGCTCCCATCTAGACCCACAGATACACTCCTTTTTTTCCTTCCTTTCAAAAGTCACCCTCTACCTCTGTTCTGTCAACACTCCCCTACTAAGGGTCGGGGAAGAATTTATTCCACCTCTTTTATCACATACATTCATATGTAGCACTTCATTTACTGAAGTATATTTGGGGTGGGGGGGGGAGGGGGGTCGAGATGATAACTCTTAACTCCTAAGGGTTTGGAAGACTGGGTCTTCTGATCATAAGCTCTGGCTCCTAAAGGTCAGATGCTGCTTGCTTAGCTATGTCAATTTTATTACAGTCACCTCACTTTCCATGTACAATGGGCATTTGATGATTGATGTTTCGTAATGGGACATTCTTACTGAACTCCTTAAGAAATTCTTTCCCTCCATTCAAGAGTTCAAAGGAAAGAGAAAAATTGAAACTGCAATTGTGTAAGATTTATGTACTGTACTGTGAGAAGCCAAATACTCTCCTGTTGAACAGAGTTATCTAACAGCAATTGGGAACAGCATGTGGAAAATGACTTCAGGTATTCTTGACTTCACATTGTAGGTCACGTTTAAGAAACAAAATAAAGTAAGGGCAATCCAAAAAACAGAGCATAAAAACTTCGACTTTGGAAGTATAAATTAAAGCAACACCACGCCATAATATATTTATGTCAACAAAGGTGTTTGTTCTTTTAAAGTCTTAAATATGAAGTTCATGAGAAATAATTTCTATTTTCCACCACTGGATTTTGGGTTAGTATGGGCTGTAATTTCCTTCCATATGGTTATGGTTGGCAAGAGCTATATTTACAAAGTGCAGTCTTTTCATATCATTTATGGAAATTGCAAAAACTTTTATAATTATTTAATTTATGAATTTAGTATGATGGAGATCATAACAAACTCATCAGATCCCTTGCACTTTCTGCTATAAAAGCAAACTTATTATAAGATTTGATTTAATTGACAATTTTGCTTAAGTAGGAACAGAAAAAAACATCCCCCTCAGGACCTTTTTTTTTCTTTTTTTTTTTGCCGAAACTTATTTCTGTAAATATGGTGTTGCATTTCCCCTTTCTTTTACTATTTTATTTTAAGAAGAACTACTCATGAGTGTATCACCATGGACCACCACAGACCATTCAGTGTTCTTATAAGTGATATCTTTGAAGTTTTTAAAAGAAGATCACAAGTGAAGTTTAATCAAGTGTATTCTTTATTTAGGTGCACATAAAGCTGGACTTTCTTGGTACACATTGTAAAAGTTTTGTTAACTCCATCCCACCTGCCCTCATGAAATGGTGCATTATTTTTCAGCACATTTTACTGTAATGCCTTCAACATTTGAAATGACTGTTTTTGAACTATATGTAGAGAATGACTGTGATTTATAAGCTCTCATTCCATGTATTCCATAAACACTTTAGCAACGTGAATTTCATTTCCAGGTCTAGTGCTGCCACTTAGTTGCAAGCAGACTATTCTATTCTCAAGCATTTTAAAACAGCTAGTAAACTGTTGCATGAGAAACTGTTTAAAAATATTTATATAACAACAACAACAAATAATGTAAGAAAAGTTTCTGAATTTTCAATAAGTTTGTCATAACTCCAAAACTGATCACCTTTAAAGACAGGGGGATGGTAAAGCATTTTAGGGTCTGGTTGCAGTGGAAAACAAAGTGGAAATATACATACTAAAGAGATGTTCAAAAGAATATATTGATTGAAACAAGAAGCAAGACCTAGAAAGCTTTCTGAAGTCTGCACAAGCTCTTGACACCCTTATCATGACAGTGACACCAAGTCTCTCAAAGTAGCATTAGGCAGTATGACAGACACTTGTTCTATCAATTCTTCTCTCTTACTTGCACTTCAAAGATATCTTTTCTGCAGTGTTATGCTTTGATAGAGTTTTAAATGCTCACAGTGTTGAAAAGCTTTGAAGAAAGGTAGGCAGAAAAAGTATTTCAACCTGGAACAGAATCACCAAGGCTAGAAAAGACCTCCAAGATCACTCAGCTCAACTGTTCACCTGGTACCAGTATTTCCCCACTAAGACACGTACAACGTCTAAATGGTTCCTGAACACAAGAGTAGAAAGCAATGAGATTCCTCTGAGTTCACATTTAAGGGGGATTCATTTAAAACTTTCCAAAAGAATTCTCTTTCCTGACTCCAGCAAAAGCGAAAGGAAAAGGTAATATCTGACAGTAGCAACCAAAGTGGAAGACTACCAGCCTCTACTACAAAAGAAATAAGTACTCTCCATTTAAACTATCATTCCCAGATAAAATGGATTGATGTTCTGCTACTCTTTTATGACACTTTGCTGATCTGAAAGTATCCCATGAATTCAGAGCATTCTGTCTTCTTCCAAGATCTCATCCCTCAACACTCTTTCCTGTGTATATACAACTAGGACACTAGCAACTTAAAAGATAAGTTAGACAAAAAAATAAGATAAAAAATAAGTATCTAACAACTGTATCACTCTTTTGATATTATTGGAAGGGATGTGGTTCTGGTTTGTTCTGGTGACCTAAAAGGCAGACTTCAAGAAATTTTACTCATCATAAAGCCTTTCACCTTCTCTTTATTAATTTTTTGTGGATGAATATTAGCTTGCTAGAATATTTGCTGAAGAACATTTATCAGAACCACATATTGTCTTACCAAAATTTGTAAAATATAACATCAAGGTATATTTTATTCAAAGACTTTTTTTAAGAGGAGACATTGCATTCTCAAACTCTGGATATTCTCGTTTTCAGTACTCCAACAGGGATTTTAGGCATATATTCAACATAACCTTATTTTTCAAAAGAGGAAAAATTAATCAGAAAGTTTTAGAAAGGAGAAAAAAAGATATAAAGGAGAACTAATGATGCTGTCTTACCTCAGTGATTTCAGCAATAAATTTGCTGACCTTAAAGCCTCAGAAGCACAGGGGCTATTAGCAAAGAAAACTTGACAGTGAATGGCTCAAAGAGAGTCTCTCATTCGCTTGTGTGTGAGGTTGTTTGAGTTTCTAAAGCTTGGTCACCCTATAAGGACTGAATTCTATGCAGACTGATGCTGTGGACCAGATTTCCCATAGTCACCATGAAAACGCTGACATGTTATTGTCACAAACATAAAAGGACCTACTTAATCCAACCAGTATTGAATTCCTCAGCAATTAATTCTGGGTGGGTCTCATGGGTAGAACAAAAAATCAGAAGTCAAGTAGATGCCAGGAGTGAGTTTGAATTGAAGTACCATTTCACTGGATGAGCTGTGGACACTCACTAGTCTCCTGTATGCTGCAGTGTGCCAGCAGCAGTGCTGGGGGAAAGATGGGACCTTGCCATGTCCAAACCTTTCAGACTGTCATAAAAAAGAAAAATAAGGATGCTAATATGGAAACATTTCCTGAATGATTCACTTGTCCCCTTTGACTTCTTCCTCAAAGAATGAGCAGGAAGTCAATGAGGAACAGGGATGATTTCACTTGTTCTTGCTGGGTGGGCTCCACTCACCCTGTATCTGCAAAAACATCCGAGTGGGATTGCCAAAGTTCCTGTCTGTCCTTAAAAAAAAAAATGCCAGTGTTAGCAAGACAGAAATTGCAGACAGAACCACCTGTGTGCTTGCTGAGTCCAGCTGTACACTGTGTGCTGCCGAAGCCTCAGATGTATATGCCAGACCTCTGTCTGTGTCAAGTTGGGAAAGAAGAGAAAGACAGCAAAATTCAGCTCAGGTCAGACCAGTGGAGGGCAAGAGTATCTCACTAATATTTCTCAAGATTCACACTTTTCTGTGCAGGTACAAAATATCGGGCTTTTCAAAAGAGGCTAATATTGTTCTAAATTAATTTAGTGAATGTTATGTGTGAACCAAAGGTGCCTAGCAAGTTAAGCCCACTTGTATGCTTCATTCCGTCTGTGCCCTTTCTGAACTTCAATCTTGGATCAGTTGGGCTCAACAACACAACTGATCTCCCATTTCAATTAGAGCAAAAAAAAAAAAAAAAAAAAGAAAAAAAAAACAACAATAAAAAACCCAAGTTTTAAGTGTTTAAAAGTTTTATGGTACGGTCACTTCCCTTTAAGCATAACAAATTCTTTCAGAGCAGGTTTTCTGTGTTTACAAAACACACAGACAGAATGCACTCACAGAAAACAAAAGCAAAACGTATCCATCCTGTAGGAAGCTCTATAACACCAGGCTCCCATAGCACTGTATGATAAAACTAAATACAAGTCTGATGCTTCTCTTACAGAGAAAAGTCCCTGTAGCTTCACTGAAATTAGAACTGAATATTGTTTTTAACTGAACATATTTTTCTTCCTTTTGTCCAACTTTTCAATGTCTGTATTACAAATATCAATAATTAAAAAAATCACTTCATACAGTAATATAATACATTTTGAAAATATGCTACGCCTTTATAAACAAGTGAAGTTTGCTCTCAAAGCAATGCTTTGAGTTACCTGCATTTTGCATTTAACCTAAAACCACTGATCTTGACCATTTTTATAGCTGGAAGTGGTCCACTGGCTCCTTTCACTTGAGCATAAGTGATAACGCTAGTGTCCTGTCTTAATTCCTGTTTCCATACTAACATTATGTTTATTTGAATTCTCCAAGAGTTTCCAACTGGAGAAGCCATTCTTTAGTTTCTAGTTCTTACTTTTCTGATCTAAGAGTACCCTTAAGAAACACTGGTGGTAGAACACATCTACTTTGAATCTACTTTTTATCTACTTTCTACTTTCATTTGCATAATGAAGTAAATAGTCTATGTTTATACTTATATGCTTTTGTACAGAGATAAATATGTGCCCAGCTATTCGTACTAGTTACTTGGATATATGGATAGACACAAACACTTAGAGGCCTGGGACACTACTTTCAGTAGAAGGAAATATTTTCAGTTACAGTATTTTCTAATGGATTATGTAATATGAAAAGCAAAAAAAAGAATGAAACCTGAAAGAGTTTAATTAAGTAACATAAGATGCCTATGGCAAAAGTATGAGCTTAACTCAGGTCTCGAGATTTCCACATTTGCTATGATATAATTTATTTCCCTGAAGAAATGTTATGTAATACAATTAAGAATGCATAATAAAAATATAGATAGATAGAATATAGCAAAGAATATATAAGAAATGCAGTAATATAATCCCAATTTTTAAAATTTCTGTGAAAAGAAGGTACTAAATATATCACTGGTGTTGCTGGTGTTGCTGAGTACTTGCCTAACAGGGATAAAATAGGTGCCCCAATCATTGCTCTCTTTCTTCCCTACAGCTTCCCATTTCCACTTCATCCTTCTGTGTATAAGGCTAAAGTTGCTATAGCTCAGTAAGAGGCAACTTCATGGAATTAACAAAGGCTCTCTCTTTGTATTCAAACCACAGATGGGTATGCTTAACTTCTACCATTTAAACTGATTTCCATATATTTCATCAGTCATAGTATTCACATTTTGGTGTTGTAATAACTCAGCAATATGTGCCTGTGGCTTTCATTAGAGAGGGAGCAGCACTTACATTTTGACAAGTCTCTCTCTCCATTCGATTACTTTGCAAATATTTTGGCAGAGGGCAAGTGAGGAGGGATGGACTATTTGTTAGGCACTTTGAAAAAAGCTGTAGCTTGCTGGTCTTTCTGTCACATAGACTTTATTTGTTCCTGTTATTTACTTCTACAAAACTGCAGTAATATTTTGTGAACTCGGAAGAGAATAGTATCATTCATTGCTTGTAAGCTGCTTGGAGATTTTGGGCTAAAAATACTCTAAAAGTGCAAAGGAGTTAACTGAGGAGTCAACTACAGGAGTAAATTCCTAATGCATCTCTCTGTGTTTACGAGCAGACTTTTCATGGAATTTGAAGATGTAAAAAACACATTCAGCCCCAAAGATTCTAAAATCCCAAAAGAAAGTAGAGATAAAACAGCAGAAGTAGTTAAAACTTGTCATCCCCACTTTACATTTTGAGAACCGAAACAAGCAATTCAGTGCATGCGTTTGTTTCTGGATACACAGAGAAAGACCAGCAGAGGCAGGGATGTGAAGGCAGACCTCCTGAACCCCCAGTCTAAGTGCTTCACATAGAGAATATTCTTTACAGTCTCCCCACTGTCCTACCATGTATAATTACTGATTTTACTGACGGTAGAAAGGTGAGAGACAGTCCTTCAAAAACCTACATCAAACTTGGGAATTAAATACAACAGCATGTGTTATGTTTTATCACCTTCCTGCTTATTTGTTTATTTTTTCACACAGAGCTCAGGAAACTCTTTGGTTTTGGTAGTACTTTTTGTTATGAAGGTTTCTTAAGGTAGCTGAAGTGTCTGAAAGCACGGTATGCTGAGGAAGTGCTCAGCCATGGCCGACTGGTTGGTGTCAAAAGGCCAGCATCTGGTACCATTCTCCTGGTACTCAATTGCTTCTTTCTTTCAGCTCTTTTCAGACCAAGGTACAACTTGAGAAGTGCATTTTGTGTTATAAAAGCCTTAATAGAATGGCAGCTTTATGTGCATAAATCTGTTCTCACTGCCAACACCACAGCTTAGCCAAATAGCAACTGCAGCCACAATATCAGGAGGCCAAAGTTTTCTAAGACTAAATCTGTCACCTCATCTCATGCAACTAGCTGCCTACAACACTGAATATGACCCTAAATTTTGTTCTCCCATTGTACACAAGCTACAGAAAAAATTACTAAGTAATGATTTATTGTGCATTATAGATTTTCTCAGTTTTCTTTATTTTTTCTTTGTTTATTCTCAACAAAGATATGTATATTCCTTTAAATATTAAGGAAAATAAAAAAAAAACAAAAACCACAATGACAGAGCCATGGTTAATTGTCAGCAAATCTGTATAAAACTAAACTGTCACAATTTACTAATATGAACAAAGGGAGTTTCATTTTGATTTTACTGAAATATAAAAGGTCCTCAAATTAAAAC
This sequence comes from Callipepla californica brunnescens, assembly GCA_023055505.1. Taxonomy (NCBI): domain Eukaryota; kingdom Metazoa; phylum Chordata; class Aves; order Galliformes; family Odontophoridae; genus Callipepla; species Callipepla californica. The sequence goes on from JALIRH010000001.1 coordinate 7,389,115, forward strand.
AGAATGAAATCATCTTTATAGTCAGATTGAGACGGTATCAAGGCAGATAGCATCAGGTTCAGACAATGGAGTCAGTATTCTGTCTTCAGTGAATTTGCCAATGTTTATGTTTCGTTTTTTGTTTTGTTTTGTTTTGTTTTGTTTTTAATAAACAGGAGAAAAACAAAACCATGTGAACACCCACTGTGAAAACAGCAGATCTCAAGACATTGGCAGGGCAAAATTTGTTTCTCCCATGGCACGCTCTTTTTTGTCAACTTTGTTAAAGTTATATTTTTGTGTTAATTTCTTTTATTTTCTAAAGGCATTGCAGACGGAAACAAATGTTCTTACTGTTTTTATAGAATTGTTGAGCAGTCATTCCCAGGTGGAACTCCTATAAGGAAAAGCTTTATTTTAATCCACAAGCTTCAAATTAATATATAACCTTTCAACTCTTCTAAGGCATAGGCTAACATAGCAGGTGTTTCAAGTTCCTGGGAGATGCATTGAGGAGACAAATTTAAACCATTCATGATTAATAAAAATGTCTTTTTTCTTTTTTTCATTTAGAAGAGGAGGAGAATATGAAATTACAGGGACCATAATATAGCCTTTAAAATATAAATAACCCTCATAACACCTGTGTATAGGGAAACAAAGCAATATTCTAGAACACGTTTAATAGAACGTGAACAAAAAAACCCCACCCTACACCATTAAATGGAATATTGAATTTAAGTGCGTAGCAGTCATAATTTTTAAAACATGGGACCCAAAATAATGAAGAAACAGCCAATAACTTGAAAAATCACCTGAAGGTTTGAATTCAAAGGTCTTATTAAAAATACCAAATTCACCTTTTAAAGGACCTGTGTAATTACACATATCACAATATAGCATGCAGGGCACACAAGGAAAGCATATGCTGTAAAGGCCCAACCAACCTATAGCAGTACTTATGCAAAAGACACAACAGGTTCCTGAACTCATAGCTGCATAAATATCCAGAAGAGGGAGCCTAAAGTTAGTCCACTAGGCACCATTATGAACTGGTCTTGCTTTGTAAAACTTGACTATCTTGCAATTTGTGAGCAAAGGACTTGAGCAAATCAAAAGTTAATGGAAAAGGCTTTGAGCTCTTGGGGCATTGAGCCCTTGGTCATACTGCTCTGAACAAATCCACTAGACTGCAATATGAATTCTGCCTTTGCTAGGTATTACATCTTTTCCCTCAGTGGTAAGAAAAGATGGTGTGCACTTTTGTCTTCCAGTCCCATAGACTTGTGTAAAACATAGTTACAGCAGGCACTGGGACGAAAGGCAAGCTTTTGTTCACTTGATTGAAGGAAAAAATATGACCTGAACATTGTATGTTACATTGTTTCTTCTAAGTTCATAGAAGAGTTAATTGGGATTCCAGATTTTATTTATGTCAGTGCCAATGTATAAATAATTTGAATTTTATCAGCTGAATTAAGTGTTCTTAGACTGAATTCTCCGAGTGGTACATTTACCAATTCCATACATGATATGATGCTGACTTAATAAGCATGTATATAATGAGATCAAGTTAATCAGATCTTAATATATAGATCTTTCATCTGATTTTGGTTAAGCCTACTGGGAAGAGACTGTTCTAGATTCCTGGAAATCCCTTACAAATCCAGTGGGTGGTTATTTAGTGTCTTGCTTTCTTATTATGCATAATCTAGTGGCAATCCTATCTGCCAGGAGGAAAATTAGCAATGGAGAATCACTATTTACAAAGAACAAGTGCAATTATTCAAGGAGACTTTAATGACTAAAAGCCAAATCCCCAAGTAAATTTTGTGATATTACAGAAGTGTTCTCTTATTTTATTTTATTTTATTTTTTATTTATTTTTAAGTAAAAGAAGACTACACATCACGACATTACACATACTAAATACCTGGGGATTCCTTAGATGTAAAGGAAGTTACAAAGAATATACAAAATAATGAACAGCCCAAATAACTTTGTCTTCCTTTCTGAATAGAAAATATCCAATGGTATTGTTTGAGATGGAGTTTGGGGAGGTTGGTACTTGAGGATTCTCTAGCTATCTGAAACTGTATTTCATTGAATTTTCATTTTAAATATTTCCATGTGCTTAAGAAGCTGAAACATTTGTATGTACGCAGACTTGTTGCCAATCAGTGACTCCACGTAAGTGTGCCAAAGCCTCCCGGCCCAAAGGGAAGCATGAGAAAAGCCATGGATACAATATCTGACTGACGTGTATATAGAGGAGATAAAGGGTAAATACAGAGAATGTGTGACTTCACAAAGGAACGCATTATTTCTCATCTGCTAATATCTTTTGTGCCAAAAATGCACACAAAGTTCCTTCCAGTTAGTTTGCCACGAAGTCTTTGCAGTAAAATTCTTTTATCCCTTGAAGAAACAAACAAACAAACAAAAAATCAGGCACATATTGCAAAGAGTTTAGAAGAATTTGCTTGTCAGATTGTTTCACTTTAAAATATAACCATGAATTGCATATGCCCTATGTGTAGAGTGCGAAATCTAGTTATTTATCATCTTCAATTTTTCAGTCAAATTTTGGTTTCAAATTTATATTGGTATTACAGATGGATAAATAGGTGATTATCATGATTTATCTCTACAGTTTAGAAATATCTCCTTCTTACAAGTTCTTGTCAGGAAAAAAAGAAGGAACTTTTTTGAGCTTCCATGTTATGCTTTTAATTTGCTGACATTGTCATATTTCAAAATAAACGCATTTGTCATTTTACTTGAGATCACTTTCCATTTCAAAAGTTTGTTTTCTGTATCTAAATATAAACAAACCTTGCAAAAAGTCAAAATTTATTTAAATGAAATACTATAGAACTATCCAAATACACTTCTTATCCACATGAACAACTGATGTGAAATTCTAATGAATTAGCCCAAAGCATTTGCTCAAACCTAGAGTCAAAAATTATCTTAAATCTTTGCAACTCTTGCTACAAGAAAACCATATTACTCCAGGCTTATCTTGCCCAGAAAACACTCACCTGAACAATACCCCCAAGTTAACCTAGAGCACAAGTTGATGTTCTACTTCATCAGTGGCAAGTAATGCACTTACTCTCACATCTAAGCTTCTACAACAATAACACTATTTTTACTGAAAGCAGTTAGATAAACATAGAATCGTTAAGGTTGGAAAGGATCATTAAGACCATCTAGACCACTTGTTAACCCATTATCACCGTGCTCACTAATACATGTTCCTCAGTGCCACATCTACATGTTCCTTGAACATCTCCAGAGACTATGATACCACCACATTCCTGAGCAGTCTGTTCCAATACATCAGCACTCTTTCTGAGAATTTTTTCCTAACATCCAACTTGAATTGGTAGTAAATATTTGAGCAATTTGAATCAAGTGGCAGCTACCCATTTGCTGGTAGGTCAGCAATCTGAAGTTGTAGACTCCAGGCTTTGTCATCTGCCTCCAATCACTGTGCCTGCTGCAAGGACCCACAACAAACTAGCCAGGGGACTCAGCTGGCTCCTAATCTGTAAGTGTTAGAAAGCAAAGTGGAACCAACACGACTAGATGGGCTGTAATCTTAAATTTCAAGAGACAAAGCGGCTCAGAGGAGTTATTGGAGTGGTGTCAAATTTTTCTGGGAAAAGATGAAACCTGGGACAGGGTAGGAGAAATGGTCTTTCTTCTACTATAGGCACACAGGGTCCAAAACCTTGACAAGAATCAGGGAATGGCAGGAGATCCTGTGTTATCTATTCTGTGCTGCTGAAGACCTCTGCGTTCACAGAGCAAATCTGTCCTTTTTCTTCTACAGAGGTGTTTTAACTAATCCTTCACTCTTCCTGCCACTGATTTTACACTTGAAAAGCTCATTCTCAAGAGAAGTAGAAAGGGTTTCACCCATTCCAATTCCCATGAACTGTTTGCTCCTAGAGGCAAAATAATCAACTTGCAACACCTGCTAAATGCAAGCATGGAGCAGAGGAAGCCCAGCAGGGAAACACCCTGCAGCCACAGCTGCTTGTGCTGACATAGAAGCATGATCAGTTCCTAATGGGACATCAGGTTGGCATTGATCTCAGTCAGTTTATGAGCTCTGTTACAAAACTGAATCATTTGCTGCTTAAGTCCATGGAGCAGAAATTGCTACTTCTAAGCTAATCCATTTTCAAATTAGTTTCCAGTTGTGACTGATGACCTCACTGCCAATCAGTTTACCTAATTGCTAACACTCACTAAGGGAGGAGGAATCAATCTTTATCTCTCTTTTCTTTTTTTTTCTCTCATTTTTTTTTCCTTCAGACTGCTTTCAGCTTCATTTCACATTGTTCCAACTAAGATAAATTTTATGAAAAACCTAAGACTGCTTAATTATCTACTCCTATTTAGAGGACAAGAAGGGCAACGGGAAAATCCATGTTTTTCACTGCCTCGCTGACAATACAGTTGATAATTTATGCTCTTTTTTTTTGTACAAATTTCATAAGCATATCTATTGGAACACGAAACAGGAATTTCTCTGAAAGATTTTTTTTTTACCAGTTGACTACTGAAAAGACAAATCTTAGCAAGAGAATGGGCAGAAGAGGTGAGAGAAAGGGAAGATTTTATATCAATTTTCAAAAGTAGATAGCAGAAGTAATCACAAGTTTCTTAATAAATCTATTCTAGATAACTTTCATTATAAGAGGTGGAAGTACTTTGTATGTCCACAGAAAATTATACTTAGTCCCTTAGGTAAGCATGTCTCAGACTAAAGAGCAGAGATGAGACTCAAAGCAATAGTTACAAATAAATCCTATTTTAGAACAGTCTTACATCAAAGCATGGGGATCTTGACTAGGATGGATCAGTATCTCAGTTTGAATCCTCCTTGAATTTGGTAGCACTGAGTTTGAACAAGATGCCTCTTTCGAGTAAACTGATGCATTTATACATAATGTATATGGTAGGAGAGAATATACAGAAATGTGTAGAAATATTTAAGTCTTATCTGAGTATGATAGAAACTTCTCTATTTTTTTTTTTATTGCATTAGGAAGCAAGTAAAATTAAGAAATGTAGAAGAACAACAAAAAAAAAAAAAAAAGGAGGAAAAAGCCACTTAACACTGTATTGGTAAAATAATGATTATACAGACCTGTCAAAAAATCACAGGCTATCAAAGTTGTTCTTCAAAGCAGTCAACACAAACTATGCAACTATGAGGTTCATTCCACTTTGTCACAAAATAGAAGGCAATGAAATAAAGATCCTCATGCAGCTGAGTAAGAGACAGGCCCAGTTTCCATTTTGCTGTGTCAGCTGGCCTAGAAGCAAATCAGCATTCCCTCTTGGAGATACAGCTGTTCTTTTTTTTTTTTTTTTTCCATAACAAAATAGCCAATATGTCTCTAAATGTGATTATCATAACCACATATAACTTGTTGTACAACTATGTTCAGCTTCACAGATAGGGCAATAAGCCAGAAAATGTGGTGAACATATCCTCTTCCCCAACCTCTTGACCTAATGGTGTGATGTTTATCTTCATGCTGAAATTCCTCAAAATCTGTATTTCCCTATTGAATCAAGCTACCATATATTCATAACAGGATAGCCACTAATGTTCTCTGGGCATTTTAGAAATATTTTTTCTTTGCGTAAAATGCTTTTTTTCTGCTTTCCTTTGTAACCTCTCTCTGTGTTGAGTCCCCATGTCATTTTTGACTGCATGACTCTTTGCAGCCAGTCTTGGTTACATGTAAAAATAATCCCAAAGAAACCTTGTGGCTTGTGGTTTCAAATGTCAGTTTTACTATGCCCCTGAAGTTTAAACACAAGTGACATGCTGACCTTTGAAGTAGCATTGTCCTGGGACATAGCTGAGATTTTCTATTAGAGTGAGGTTTGGCTTTAACAGAAGAGGAATGTTCAGATAGACTGATTGGTACTTGGCCCCTGGCTAGGCTAAAAGTATAGCTTTCCTCTCTCTTAGGCCTAATTCCTAGCATAGGAATGCAGATACAAAAGGAAACAATAGAAAGATAAATCTAGCAGTCCTTCTCAGAAACTTTAATTTTAAGCTATAAATCTAAACACATACTTTTTCCTCCAGATATTTTATCCATTTCTGCTTATGCCTAATCTGTGATTAAAATATGCTACGCAATTCTGAAACTTATGTTAATTGATTTTTTTTTTATTATATATACTCTTTTTCTTGAGGGAAATGTATTATGAAAGCTCTAAAGTAATAGGGTAAGGTACAGCTTATTTTCTTAAGAGTTCCCTAATCAGTATTAGAATGCTACTCAGATTCCAAAATTGTTGGCCCCCTACTGAAGCAAATAGAAGTTCTGGAGGAAAAAAAATGCACTAGTGACCTCAGAGCAATTTTTAATATTTGTAAGCGTTGCTTCCAAGTACTGAAGTCTTTTGATGTGGTGTCTAGCTATTTTTCTATGATATCTGGGGATGCACTCTATTCTTTATTTATCTAAGAGGGCGTTCTCCTTCAGTAGATGTCATAAAATGAAAGAAGCTAGTTGAATTTAATAGTAAAACTTTCTGGAGACCAAACCCATTAAACCAAACTCATTTGCTATTAATATCACTCTGTTTTATTGAAATTCTTTCATCTTATTGCAATGAGCATCAGAAATGAGAATATGAAAGTCTTCTTGTAGATTTAGGTTTCAGATAGGACCTCCAACAAAGTAACCAAATGTGGCAGATGAACAATCAAGAAGTAGGAGGATACTATCATGTACCCTAAGGACTGGTAAATGCTTTCCACCAAGCACAAATGACTGTGGTGATACAAAACAAAGTGATCTGGACCTTTAAAAGCAGTTCTTGTTATAATTTTTCTCCTTCAATTTTTTACAAATCCAAAAAATGTTTCATAGGGCTCAAAGCTGTAGCCAAGACATGACCTAAACAGAGATGCAGAAAATAGTGAAACTTAGCTAAACAGGAAGAAAAACAGTGAAGATGGAATTAAAAATGGAGGAAATTAGGGATCTCTTGGACCAATCACCTCAGGCTCATCCTCATTTAAAAGCAATTGCACAATTACATTCTTGATAAGAAAGACTATACAGAAGGGATGTGGTACTTTTGCAATTACCCATTTGAAAATCAGAAAAAACGAATAAAATACATTGAATGGGAAAGAAAAAGTAGTGCTGCTCACTAGCCAGACTAAGTCATCCTCTACATTATCAATACAGTATTTTTCTCATTCATATCAGTTTATAAAAGACTTAGCATAGTTAAGAACATACTTGCACAATGTGCAAACAGCAGCAGATATTTGGTAATATTTTATAACCCAAATAAAATGCTTTAAAGTTTTCAACACAAATGGAAGAAACTACAGAAAGAGAAGTTACTGACTTTTCAGTGTAAGAAAAGCATTCAGTCGCCAGTATTTTCTACAACTTAGAGTTTGGGCAACTGGTGTGATGGATTTGGTACAAGCATATTTCTCTCCTCAATTCCAAGAAAACAAATTTCATTGAATAAATTAAAAAAAAAAAAAAGGTAAACTTTATTGACAAAGGTAAAACTCACTGAAATATAGTAACCCATCATAGCATGTAGGGAAATGGTTCTGCGACACTTTTCTCAAAACCTCAGTGCCCTCCAAAAGGAGGTTTCCTCACCTCCACACACACACCTTTGTAGGAGGAAAGATAATGAGTAACTGAGCATTTTGAAAGGAAAACTGCCACTTTCCCAAATGTATATTTAATAACCTCTATTAGAAGATTCACTTGTAATGATCCGGATTTTCAAATTATAATTTAAAAATGAAAAAACACTTTACACTTTTCAATCATTATAAATAGCATAAAGATAGATGTAATCTATGGCAACATTAAAGCTTTTGTTCTCCTACAGTCATGTGAAATAAAATGGAAAAATAAGACTTGTTGTCATTTCTGTGTAAGTTTTCCATTAGAACTGAAATGATATCTGTCTGAAATTCAAAGCTCAGCTCATCTCTGACAGAAACTACATGAAAAGTGTCAAGACTTTCTTCCCAAGTAGATATTATCTGGATATTGACAGATTTTATAATCACATCAAGATTCTGTATTTCATCTCTCTGGAGTACAAGGTAAAGAGATTTATCTGCAAAAAACATAGAATTCATATTCTAACGTTTGTAAAATGAGAAGTTACCTACTGTTTAGAATAGTTTAAAAAAAAAAAAATTAGAATTACCGAAATTCGATGTGCATCTCATAAAAGCTCCTGAGAGTATGTTTAATATTGAATTAAGCATAACAGAGAGTAAGGAGCGGAGAAATATCTACATTTGAATTTTTTCAATAAATTCACAGTCACAGAATTGTAGGGGGTGGAAAGGACCTCTAGAGATCATCGAGTCCAACCCCCTGCCAAAGCAGCTCCCTAGACTAGGTTGCACAGGTAGGTGTCCAGGTGATTCTTGAATGTCTCCAGAGAAGGAGATTCCACAGACTCTCTGGACAGCCCGTGCCAGTGCTCCATCACCATTAACGTTATCATTATTAATAATTTAAAAAAAAAAAAAAGCAATACAGAGGGCAGAATGAGAAACACAGTATCTAGTATGTTTCTGTCATGACTGACACTTTAATTGGCTCACAAGCATATGGGGACTGCAGTATGTTTAGACTTAATTTCCACATGTACAATACACTTATTACAGCAAGCCTTTTCTTGTACATCTGGGAATTAGTTTATAGCATTGCAACTGTTGCTCATCTGGCCTTCTGCTGTCTTTGCCATGAACATGCATCTTGACAGAGGAACTGTGGCTGGACAGAACAGCTAGCAGATATTATTGTAGTCCTGCTAGGTATACTAGCTGAGAACATTTCTCTTTGAGTTGAGAGCAGCCCAAACAACTGTGTTCGGTCTAGAGCTGAATAAACTAGGAATTGCAATCTGTGAGTATTTCTTATGTAGAGAAAGGGAAAGCAGTAGGGGAAAGATACACGAGGTACAAAAACACGTGCAAACAACAGATCTAGAAGCTTTTGCCCAGGACTGATGTTTTCCAATGCAGCAAATGCAGGGAACAGCAAAAGGTCATCTGCATTGCTGCTGGCTGGGATTTCTCTGTGCTCCTTTTCTATCTAAAGATTATCTTTTGTCAGAACATACGTATATATTTTTGTTCTAGTGAAAACTTCTAATTTTCAAGAACACTGTTATTTAAACCTTTCTGCCGACAGAATATACAAAATCAGCACAACAAACTTGACTGTACTTTCACTTAGACAAAACATGAGAGCATAGAATTTACGCATTTACGGTCAACCGATGATAATTTATATAATGTTGAACAACAACCAGAAAGGCTGTAACCTCTCCAAGGATGCAGAGAACAAAGAGCACCATCCTTGCACATGCTTCACAGACGAAACTTTCCCCAACCTTCTCCTTCTTGAGGGAGTACCATGAACAAAAAAAAAGAGATTAAAACAATTTAAACTGAAGTCTCCTACATCCCTTGAGATGCTGAGTCATCCTCTATAGAAACTTCATTCTTTTTCTCCACCAAGCCAGCCAGACTCTAGCCCGATATGTGAGTATTGTCACAAAAGTTGCAGTTGCAACAAAAGCAGTGAAGAGACTGATTTTGCCTAAGACACAAGAGGAAAAGATTCTGTTTTGCTTTTTCATTACAGATGAGTGTCATAACTGCTGATTATTCCAGTTCTGTGATCAGTATTACTAGGAAAATAAGGAAGCTAAACTTTTTTTCTTTCCCTATACTACTTTTTTTCTTACACAATTTAACATGATGTAGAAAACAAAACAAATTTCCAACCTCTGAAATCTTTCAGAAACTGGAGTTCTAGTTCCCCAGCCAGCCCTCATCCACATGGAGGCCAAATGCTTTTGTCATATTATTAACTCAGTCTGCACAGGAGGTTGTGGTTCTCTTGTTAGTGGAACTCTGCTATGAAATGCAGTGCCAGGAAATCTGACAAGTGCCCTCCCTCCGAGTACGATATTTTGGAGAGAGAAAACACAGAGCAGAAGGCGGACTCTGTGGGCTTGGAGGGGTGGTTTGCATAACACTTACACTTCTTTGTGGTGTGGTTGGAAGGAGGAGAAAGCTGGAAATTTCAACAAAATTTCTGTCTCCTGTAGCTTATAACAGACAAGGACAAACTTAGCATAACTAGAGAAACAAATGTCCTCACTTCCATGACTTCTCTACCATCTTCAAACAAGTTCTACCTGCAATTTCCAGTAGATTATTCCATTATGGACAGAATTCAGGAACATATATAGAAAAAGTCTGAGGGATAGAGTGAAACCAAATATTTCATGACTGTTCAGTTTCATATATTGTTTTAAACCATATTCAAGTATATTAATGGATTATCTTTAATACTTTTTTTCAGCTTTCAGGTAAGTACATCGATTGTCATACTGGCTACTGTGAGCGCAAGTGTCAGCTCTTGGGAAGATGATTGAAGCCCTAATAAATTTGAAACCGGTTTCAATTAGTACACAGGAAATTTACTTTGTGAGCCATGACTTGTTTTATTAGTGCCCTGGAGGGCAATTTAGATTGGAAAAAAATCAGGAGATCATTGTTTGCCAAAAAAAGAAAACAGATACTTAGCTTTCATCCATAGTCTAGTATACAGCCATGAAAACATGACTAAAACATTACTGAATATCAAAAAAATATTTATCTTTATACATTGAGTTCAAGTATAGTTCCAGAGCGTTGGAAATGACATTCATCCTTTCCTGAAGCATGTTGTTAGCTTGGAATTTTGCCACTTGCTGTTTTTACTTTTAAATGAACCCTAAGTTATACCCTTATTTTGCATTTCTAGTAAGTACACTTAAGATACAGGAACAGGTGCTCAAGAAAGCAGGAATCTCCCTAAAATTTATCGTATCTTTACAACTTCAATCTCATGAGTTTTCCATTGAATTACATCATACACCTCATTTTCTAATTTCCTTCTTTTATTGCTCATATTCTCAGCTAGCCAAGAAGAAAAACCTTGCATCAAAGTCATAAGAAACAGAGAAATAGGTAAAAACTCCTGCCAATGGAAAATCTCTTCTAATAATATGCACAGCAAGATGAACTTTTATGATTACAAAATTCATTCTGCCAATTGTCTGGCCAGTAAGGTGAAAGACACAACACAGTAAATGAAACAGCTCCTAATATTTCTTTCCCTAACATAAACAAGCATCAACTACACAAGTGTTCTTTGTGTGTTAACGTGCCTTGACCTCATCCACCTCAATAAGGGCTTCTTGCCATGTGGTCTATTATTTTTCAATATTTTTTAATCATAGCCATGTCAGTGTCTTTCACACTTCAGCAAGCTCCTTCAAATGATGCCAAGCTCAGTTAGATTCAGCAGCAGTAGACCATAGCTTAAACAGCAAGGGCTAAATTGCCATAACTATTTCTTGGCTGCGCAAGGGATTGAGAAGTCTCCCCTCCTTTTTTCCCCCAACACGATGACTAACACTAGGGGAAAAGGGCAGAAATATGAGAAGATCCTGGTGTACCTTCAGTACGAAAAAATTCCCCAAGAAAGGAGTGGAAGTGCTTCAGTCTTTTCATCAAAAATTTTATGGAAGGCCGCAACTCCAAACAAATATTCATATAAACTACCCTTAGCTTTCATTTGCACAGTGAGTGCACTGCAATTAGGTAAAAGAGGCTGCTCTAGAAAATATTTCAGAGTATCTAAATAAAACTAGTACTCAGTGCCTACCTTTATGAGAAGAGCCTTTATGAAAAGTGATCAAAAGTATTTCAAAATTTATACAAGTAGAAAATACCCCATAATTGGCCATCATTCCTCAACAATGGGAACATTAAGAATTTCAGAGGCATTCTGTAATGAATCTCTGGGTTTTGTGAGGGTATTAAAAGTCTTTCTCATTTGAAGTTTCCATCATCAAAGTTTTTGTTCCGCACATTAATCATTGGTGCGCTGAGTTTTATACCTGAAACTTTTTCAGACATGCAAATATCCCTTGAAGCGCTCAACTTGCTAGAGCAAACTCATGAAAATATTTGTTTCTCTGAACAGCAAACGTATCAAGCACGAAAGGAGGATTTTCGCTGTGACTGCAGTTATAATCCAGAGCTGTCTTACTGCCCTGTCACACATCCATAGTCTGTCCACATCCTGACCTTGAGGCAGGAATATCACAATCTTCACATATCTTGCAGGAGTGAGGGTCACTGCCATGTCCACCAACTGCAGTTCTCCAAAGAAAAACAACATATGCAAAGGCATTCCTGATGTGTCAGGCCTGACCTCAATAAGCATGCATGATGTTATCAGGTCATGAACAGGATCTGAACTGCAGAGCATAACACAGATTGAACCTATGCCTTTATATATGGTGTCCATCTGTGTTCGTCAAATCAGCTATATTTCAATAGCATGGTAATCAAAATCAACATTAAAATCCTATGAATAAATTTCAACACAGAATGCCTGTAACTTAAATAAATATCTTTTAAAAATAAAAACAATACACACACACACACACAAAATAAAATAAAAACGCACAAGAAGAAATGCTTAAATGTCAAAGTAAATTTATCCACTTTGGTTGATGCTTCCTTTGATACCCCTACGGGAAAACAATTTTAAATTTGAAAAATAGAATTAATTTACAGATAAACGATAAATATTTGCTTGCACAGTTAAAAGGGAACATAATCAACTAGCGGAGCATTGCTTTAAGGTATTCAAAGCCTTGACTATATAACATCAAACATTCTAAATTCAGTATTATTTGGGAAAGGGCATGGCAGGGGACTTGACATGAAACACAGTTGTACTGCTCATTTATAAAGTACTAGTCTTTTTGCTATAATGAAACAAAGTCATCTTGGTTTGTGACTGCAGTTTGTTAAGGTTATCTCATAAATAGGGAAAAGAAAAAGGCCCTCTGCATGTATCAGTTTTGTTGGCATGAAGGTACGTCTCCTTATAAATGCAATCCTAGTCATAAGACGTTGAGCCAAATTAGTTTGAATTTTTGAAACATTATAGCATGGTTTTCCTTTGGCCCGCTCAGTTAATCTTGCATAGGAAAAGGGGGAGGAGGGCAGAAATGGCTACTTGGAGAATGGATGTGTGATACGAATAACATACAGCACAGGTGTGGAATATTGCATGTATAACAGTATGGCAAAAAGCAGCAAGTTAAAGCACATGCTAGGAACCTGATCTGACGTTTGCTAGAGTGCTGTAACGCAGATGTCAGGTTGCCTATGCCTAGGAGCTAAACAGAAGAACTATTCACATTTTGGCCCCACAGGCCTACTCAGATGCAGATGTGGGCATTCACAAAGGCTAACTGCAGCCAAAGAAAGTTAATTAGAAAGTCAAGTTCATGCTGAAATAGCTCAGAGCACCTAACTTCAAATTGCAGCTCCAAAAGACCTTCACTCCTCCCTTCATTGAATAAACTAAGATAATTCACTTTCCTACACTAACTTCAGATTGCATGAATTCCCCCTTCTCCATTTACTTCCTCTTTTCTTTTCCTCTCCATTTTCTTCTCCTGAAAAGTTGCTAGAAAATTATTTAAGTCTTTATACAACTCATTAAAGAGAACCTAAATGGACCTTCCAGGCACCAGTGCATAATTTTCCCTGGCAATATGACCAGTTTACCACTGCCTTATGTATCTCACATGAGTACAGCCATTCTGGACTGCACTGTCCTGCACTGGGACCTTGATCACATTCTTCATCAAGAGATGCTAAAGAATAAACGGATTAGAGAGGGAAAGAGAAATGGCTACATAAAGCCTTTTTGATGCTTTCCGTAGGAATTCATCCTTGAAAGATGAAGTACAAATGGAACTAAAACCAGTTTGGTCTACAGTTGGTTCATTTTACTGAACATCTCAAATTGATGATCTCTGTTTGGAACAGACGTACTGTGACAGTTAACACTGTTAAATTTCTTATGGCAGATGCTAAGGGATCCTACAGATTTAGAGGATATGTTTTATGTTTCTGTATGTTCTTGCACAATGCCTAACATTCCTTGGCAAATCAGTTAGTAAAATTCCCACATAAAATGCTATGTCTTGCTTGTTACATATGAGTACGGATAAAGAAAACAAACAAGTTTCCGTATTTGAATCATGACTTAAAATTCCACTGAAGCATTCAGTCCTTGTAAATGTAATTGACACAGGATGAACTATGCTAAGCAATTTTTTTTTTTTAGTAAGGAAGAGGTAAATAAGATAGAAGGCTTCTTTCCTTATAGAAAGATATTACAAAACATTTGCTGAAAGACAGCCTAGCATTTAGTGTTAAAGAGATGTCAGACAAAACCCCATTCACTGGAAGAAACCAGTGTCATGAAGCCACTCACATCATCTGTTAAACAGAAACCACAATGCGCAATTAAAGTAATGAAGGATACTCTCATGAAAACCTGAATAAAACACAGGGAAGGAACTGGAAAACATTTTAATCGCTTCAATAAATTATGGAAGGAAGATCCAAACTAGGTGCAAAGCTACTAACTCCAATCAAGTTGGGTCTGCAGAGGTTGGAGTAAACCATAATAAAATCAGAGATGAAATTCATAAGAAATACTTCTACAAATTCTATTTTCTTAATCCTTATCAATTATTTGGAAAGATAACAAAGCTTTCTGAGTATATCAAACAGATTTAGGTTTCCAACAATTTGGAAATCACTACATAAGCCCTGTGAATATCCTGCTAGGCCAGTACTCTCTAGACTGTATATTAAATTAATAAATTTAAGTGTATAATACTAGACCTAAAATTTCTCTGTAATGTTTATGCATACAATTATCCATAGCTGATAATATATAACAGCTGAAGAAACCATCTTGTTCTTAGTTATAAAAGAATGAATGATATTAAAATACTGCTATCATTTTATTTCTGTTAAATATCTATCAGCACTTTCCAGAGATACAGCAACAGCTGTATTTCTGCAGTTTTGTCATCTGGATAGAACAGCATTCTGCATCTGTCACAAAGTTTCTAATTAAAACTGTGTTAAAGAGATTAAGCTTTTTAGCATCAGATGTGGAAAAGAACCAGAACTGATTTCTAAGATATAAAATCATAAATTAAATGAATGAATGTCAAAAAGTTTATTTTATTATTTGTTTTTTGTAAGCTAACTTTCTAGCGTCAGAGCAAATAAACTGGGAAAAGAGAGGGAAACCAAATAAATAAATAAAAAGGCTTTAAGATTCTCAAGAGCGACATCAGAAGTTTAAGCACCCAGCATTATTAATCCCTGATGAAATTCCTACTGCAGGTGCATACATTTTTTTCTCATGAACAGAAGCCCATTCCAAAACTTTACAGTCACGCATAGAACAACCACTGATTTTAAATGCTTTTGCTAGTCCACACCTCTCTTCAAGAAAAGAGTTGTACCTATCTCAAACATTCTCCTTAAGCAAAAGTGTTATGGTTCAGAGTGGCCTGAAGACCAGCCAACAAACCCACCCACATGCACACATATGCTAACTTTCCTTACTAAAATACTCATAAGTTCCTCATTGGTTATTCTTGTAGACTACTCCTATTACTTCAGAGCCAATCACAGAAGCCAAACTACCTCCTGATGTTTTTTTTATGACTGTGGTTTCTTAGTCCTCTATATGCACCATTTGACCCCTTTCCAGCTGGCTTTGATAACTGCACATAGGCAGAGAAGTCCACCACTACCTTTTTGCTCCCTGAACAACTGCTACTGAAAGGTACAGACCACCCTGTTAAGTATCCTATGATTATAACAACAAAATAGGAAAATCTGCTTATTTTATTATTTCTCACAAAAAGAAAAAAAAAATAAGGAAAGATGGGAGAAGAGAGGGTCTGTTTGTGGATATGATTTCATTTAATTCAAAGTTCAATTTAGGTACAAAACCTTGAACAATGAGCTTTCATAGCCACATGGAAATTTTAAGTTAATTAAGTATACGTGAAGAATCTGCTTATGTTCACTTATGTGTGGAAATTTCTACAAATGAAGTAATAATTTGGGAGGCTATTAACTGGTCCCACACAGACTTGAAACCAATTCAGATTCAACAATGCTTCATACATCCACATTTAAGGCTTTTTTTTTTTTTAATACTTTACACTCGATGTATGCCATATACAATACATTATAGAAAAAAAAATGTCATAGTGAAAAGGTAAGAAAAGATCCCATGAGTGCATGTTGCCCAAGCTACTAAGCTTAAGATTACAGAGGACATCTTGGTGGTAAGGCTCATATCTCCTTGGGAAAAGGATGTCTATATCCATGCCACCAGATAGGAGTGATTTTCTGAGCAGATGGGGCTGAAGTGAGAAAAGGAAGACTTATCTGTTTGTGTATTGGGCATGCACTCTTGGCAAAAGGAGAGAGCAAATACAGAAAGCAGTAGGAAAGGAGGTAGTTCCAGGTAACAATAATCTCAGTACTTACTGAGAAAAGGAACTTAATCTGAAAGATACAGTAGGTGGGAGGAAATTTCAAATGATCTTATTTTAATTTCCTTTACTGAAGACCTCTGAACTTTGGTCTGTGTCATGAGGTTTTGTTCTAACAAAACTCTGTTCTGGAAATTAATTTTTTAATCATTATTCTAAGAAAAGGTTTAGACAGGTTCATCCCAGAACTCTGTCTTACTTGAGTCCTATCACAACATCTCATCAAGCACACAAAGTTAGACATATGAATGAATACATCTTCAGAAAGATATTTGACACTAACATTAAACGTCAGTATTTCCATAATAAAGTAGTTCTAAGTGGTGATGTTTGGCTTTGCCCCACCACTAGGACTCTTTGTCACAAAGCCTTGAGATTGGTGGAAGCAGGATTTAAATGCTATGTCAAATATATTTTTGCGTTCAGCAGAGATAAATGTTATCCCAGACAAAATTTTTATGAGTGATACAATCTCAGAGAACAATATCCTTTAATGGAGAAATGGTATAAGCTATTGTAAATATATTTTTTATTACCTAAATCATTTCCAAATTCACCATTTGTGAAAGTGCAGCTTTTCAAAATTAGGCTCACAGACAGGCAAAGCTTCTGCTCGTATTTGGACAGAGTACATTGAATTCTCATAAATGGGATTAAATTGTCTCCAGTTGTCACTAACATTCTCAGAAGCTATATTAAACTGATCATTGTGTGTGCGCATAAAATTTTGGAACACCACCAGCAGAGAAAGAGATGCAGAGACAATTTACTGTCTTTGAAATTACTGAAGATGAACACAGGCATTTTCGGAACTAGCCTTATTAATGAAAATCTTTGCTGTCTGGTATGTATAAGGGCAAACACATTACTTGCAATTAAAAACAGCATTAGAAAAGTAAAGGGTAAAGCCTAATGGATGCTTTTTAGGAAAAAAATGCAACAGAATTTTACATTCTAGCCAATGGCAACCTCTGGGGACCAAAGGTCTGAGAGCGAGGTGCTGTGTTTGAATCCAGTAAGGCCTTTACTGTACCTTCTTCATATTGTTGTAGGGAAAGACAAGAATTTTCCCAAATCCACAACAAGGTGAACGTAACAATAAACAGTTTTGCTTCCTATACTGTCTGAAGCAAGACTGCAATGATAGTGAAGAATAATTGAGATTCTTGTATCAGTAGAGTCTAAGTTGACTAATAGGCTTTGGAAGTTTCTTTTATCCTTGAGCAGAGGTCTCCAAATATATTTGATATTAAATCATTCTGGCATTGGCAGGAGACCAGACTTACACTTGATCATTTTAGTACTTTGCAATACCTACTATCTTTTGCCTGATCCATATTTTTAAACTCTTTGCCTTATACGTTCTGTTGTCCATGAGTTGCTGTTTCAACAGTATTTTTTCTTTATAGTTATGTATTACATCGTAAAACTCACTGAAATAAAGATTAAATTTTCAGATATCTGGGAGAGAAATAGCATCGTGAGTAACACAGTCATCTTGTCATCCAAGTACTGATTTCACTTTGTTTCAATACCCTGGCAAATAATGGAATTTAGAGGAAGAAAAATAGTAAAAAACTTCTGTTAGAGAAAAATACAGATTTTACCAGAATAGATAGTAGCTTCTGACCTGGTCTCTTCAATAAGCTCTATTTAAGTTTTGATATTTGATTTATTCTATTATTATTTATCATAGCAAGTATTCTGTTTTGATCTCTTTTGGTTTATGCCTTCAAAACAAAATCATTGGAGTACCTACATTTCTTCCATATGTAAAATTGCTTATGATATTTCTGATTACCCTGTGATAAATGTTCCAGGATGAATGACAGAGATGCAGTAGCAGATAAAACTGTAGATAAACACAATGTAATGCTGACATATTTGACTTGTAGCAAAAGCAATGATTGAATCTATCTCCCATGCCTCCTACTCTTGTTGAACTTCCTCCAGTCTCATCTAAATTGAGTGTTGCATAAATGTCACCACATAATTTTGGCATGAATGTAAAATTACTAATAGACTACTCTGTTCTCGGTGTTGCAAGACCTTCCTTTTCTTTATTAAGTCAGCCTTCCTGCAGATAGATGTCTCAGGACATGCAATTTCCTTCTGAAAATGTCATTAAATGTGACAAATACATAAGCACAGTTTGCTTCCTCCCCAGGGCAGATATTCAGAAATTTTAAAGGAGTCTCTTACGTAATATTCCTTGTCAGCCAGTTTTACAGGTCCAGCCAGCATTAGTAGCATAACTTGACTTGGTGAGATATACCTTTGAAAGTCATGCATTGTAACTGTGTAAACAAAGAACAACAGTGGATAAAAGATCAACTATTTTAAGCTCTTCAGAGAGCATGGTATTTTTAATTCAGTGAAATATTCTGCTACCATGCTTTGCCATTCCTTTCACTGCAGAGATGCTAACTGATGATCAATAAAAGATGTTTCAGTTGCATTTTTAACCTTTATTGAAATGCAGTCAATAATAAAGGTTCAGGCCACTTGAAAATCTCAAGTAATACATACCTTAGCAATATAAACTTGAAATCAGTGAGAATCTTGTCACAGACTTCTGTGCAAACATTTCAAGAGCTTCAGGTGTTACTGTCCTCAGAAACACATCAACATATCATTTGGAATCCTTACGTAGAAGCTTTGAACAAAACCTATACTTGTTTTAGGGAAAGTGATCTCCTGGTTATTTTTCAGCACTTGATGTTAGCTTAATTACATGGTTTCCAAGGTGTAGTGATACTGTCTATGATGTCATCACTATCTTGACTATATTTTATATTTTTATCGAAAATTTTATGAAATTGGCATGAAGCTGCTTTTCTTTCAAACTGTTAGAAATGTGTTGTTAAAGATAAAAGCATTAAAGAAGAACAAACTACAAATACAGCTAACACTGTATTTACACACACTAATCTGTTGTACAGAATGTCTTTAAAAACTCAATTTCTTTAATGTTTAATTCATAATCTAAATTTTATGTTATTTTTAGGAAGACTGCTGTTCCCTAGTTATAAATAAGACAAATTAAACCACTTCTCTGACATCAGTAACAATGCCAGGCCTTTGCACAGGAGAGGCTGATAAGGATTTCTGTAATGACTACTAAGAAACCAAGTTGGGTAGCCATCTAGCTCTTAGGAAGATTATTGGAAAAGAAAATATGAAAACAAAAAATGCTATGCTTCATTGTAGAGCAGAATATCATCTTACAGGGAACAGTATTTTTTTTTAAATAACAAAGTTTATTATCTGATAGTGTTCCATCATAAATCATATAGACAGATGTGTGCCTTAGTCACGCATCAAGGTTGATTAACGTTGCTTTAGTTTTATACAACACAGGTTAAGTATTAGATTTTTTTATAGTAACTTTTTTTTCATTTTTGTACTAGAGAAAATGTAATATTGCATGCACTTTTCTCTGTTACAGCAGATCTGTACAATAAAAATGATATTTACATCATGCAGTTTTATGTTCTCATGCAGAAAAATCTAGTCATAGCTAGGTCTGCTTGTTCTCTTTCTAAGAACATGTTTTTTGAGAAGTCTTCACACGAATTAGGATAATATCTAAAAATTTTTGGTTGTATGTTCTGCTACCCACAGACTATATATTATATTTTGAAAATTGTTTGATAAAGAAAACCTTAGGATATATAAATATTTTGAAAACAAACATTCACCAATTTAATAATTAAGCCCCACTGAATTCTTGCAGTCATGAGTCAAGGACTTTTAAATCACAGGGTGTGTATAATGTTTTTAACTTCATTGTACCAGGCTGGCCTGAACTACAAGTGGGTTTTTCCTACCTACAGTTCTTTACCAAAGTGAACTCTGTGGAAGGAGAATATATACATCAGGGATACTGATCTGACCTCAGCTATTACAGATACCCATAGCTGGCATCAAGAAGAGATTAACATGTGGTTACTCAATATTTCTATTAGATAGAGTTCAGTTTTGACATTAGTCATTGATATAAAGTAAATTTTGACTCTGCTTTGGTATTCAAGTTCTCTTAGTTATCTGTCAATTCCAACAAAATTACAGAAAAATAAGATTGTTAAATTGCACAAAGGAGTGAACACATGACTGAAACAGAGAAAGCAAAAGATTTATCTGAGGAACCAATACTGAAATTATCAGTGATCACTGCTGTTTGAGTTTTACAAAATCAATTTATTTAAAAATGAAAAGCAAAATGAATATCTGATACATCATTAAAATAACATTCATGCCATGTCAATTTTAGATGCAAAATGTTTGAGGAACGTCTCTCTCAGACAACCACATCAAAAATATCACCATCACAAGGCTGTTTTCTTGTTTTGGTTTTCTATTCCACAGAATCTGTGAAAATGTTAGCTTGCATCAAGTTTGATGAAGGGTAGCACTTCCAATGCCAGTCCCAGAATAAAGAACTGATTTTGTCCAGATACAGTTTAGTTTAGTACAACAGTAGTATCTTAATAGAAATAGCATCTAAAATATCTTAATAATATTTCAGTTAGAAATTTACCGTTGTGTCAAGCATTGATCTTAGTGTTTGTTGTTATTCCTTTACTCTGAACAGTAGTGGGACAACAAATAATTAAAAACAAAAAACTCAGTAAAAAAAAAAAAAGAGTAATTCTTTTTTTTCCACAAGGGTACATTTTTCCACATAACTGTGATGTTTATGCTCACCCTGACTCACACTGAAAGTAAAGGAGGTGCTAATATCCACGATCAAATCAGTTCATAAATTTGCTTCATTGCCTACTCACACCATCAACACTTGTTTTTCCACTGAATTTGTTTCTCATTATTTCCTCCCTTCTACCTTAGCCACGAGTGGTTTTAAACCTACATCAACATAAAAATATTTGCAAAAACATCCCCATGCAAAGAAGCCTTATAAAAAAAACAAGGTGACTTACCTTTTAACAGTTCTCCCACAAAACAGAAAGGTTTTGTGCTTTTTTTTAGCAAGAAAATCTCCTCTGAGTCTATTCTCTTTTCTTGTCTGTCTTACACTGTGGCTTTAATCTCTGCCATCATTATAATTTCCTTAACCAAGGACTATGATGTCACAACATTTTCATGTTATGAGGGACCTCTTTGGGTTCTGGATATAATTACTGCTTTTCTGGGTGTAGCCATGCAGTTGTCAAAGAAAAAGAGGTAATATAAAAACAAGGAAACAAGCAATAATGTCTGGTTCTTGGCCCAGTCGTTCTTTATGCTGATACTGTTTGAATACCAAAGTCTCTGGCTTCTTACCACACAGCAGCTCTTTATTATCTCCTGAAGGAATCAGAAAGTAAACAGCTGATTGACTTAATTCACCTTTCCCTACTGAAACCTGTTATTGGTTGAAATACCGGAAGAACCGGTATTTCTACTGCATCTCACTAACATGTCTAATCAACTTATTTCCCCATTCACAAGAAATTGAATATTAAAATTAAGTATAATATAGGTCTATGTGCTGACACATAGTAAACAATATCTGTTTTCTAACCTTCTTTATGCTGATGAATGTACTTTTCGGGTTAAATGATTTCTGTGGCTGCAAAGCCACTGAAAAATTTGTCTAGCGATGCAAGTACTGCACGAAGTAACCTTTTTTATTGTGAGCTTCACTACTGCTAGTTGAGCAATCTACTACTCTGGATTTTTAAAACTATCTTTCAGATGCTAATATCATCTCAGTTGAAGCTGAGGTCTCCCAAAAGAATAATCCTAACGAAATTCTCTCAATCTTCTGTGCAAACTGATCAAGGCTCAGCATAGATCAGAAGAATTTAATGAAGAGGCACATTTCACCCATTGAATGCCACAGATGTTTATTTGCCTTGCTGGAGTTCTCTGCATCTTCCCGTGAAACCACAGGCAGGACAATGGTTTCTCCAAGCAGCTGTGCTAAAACTGAATAATCCTTACTCTAATGCTCTGGCAGTGAACGTGTAACTGATGGAAGCCCTCCTTTAGATAATCTCATATCCTGTCCTCCTGTCCTTCCCTCTCTACCTATGCTGAAAACTACACAACTATACAGAATAGTTTCATTCTCTTTCTCTCTCAACAAAACAACAACAACAACAAACAAACAAACAAAAAAAAACCTGCTGCTTACCCTGTGATATACATAGCCCAGTCTTGTCATTGTGTACTGGGATTGAGTGAAGTTAGAGTAGATGTGCCCTGTGTGGCACAGAGAAGTGATGAAATTCTCGTAGTGACAAGGAAACAAAGATCAGACCTTTACCTTTAAAGGGGAAAAGAGAAGATCTCAGTTTAGTTTAAGTATTTTGAGTCATGGGGCCTCAGAAGAGCCCTAAAGCCTATGGCAAGTGGTCACTCAAGAGCCATTACAGCAGCTGTCTGTGGGCCACAGCTATCTTTGCATATTGAGATTGGGTGATTATTACTAAATGCAACTAACTACAATGAAAAGAGCTTGTTTGTCCTTGAACAATTTTAAGTATAATGGCTACCTAACGACTCCCTGTTGTGTAAGTGCTGTTTTTATTGCTTTAGCTCGAATCTCAACAGGCTAGTAGGAGTTTGTTGTTCTGTCAGCTAAAAATAAACCCCAGGGAATCTAAATCTTTATAATCTTTATTGAAGTGTTTGAATATCATGGTCCTTTTTTTTTTTTTTTTTTTTTTTAGCGTTTTCAGCTTTATGGCTTAAAATATGGAAGATGGGTATAATTAAACACTCTACTCTCACTCAGATGCTCCTAAAACATATGTTCATATTCAGTTTCTCCAAGGTCCTTCTTGGAGCTGTGTAAGTACAGCAGGACTGTGCCAGGTCTCCAAGCTGAGAACACAGGTCCAGCTCTCACTCAACACTCACACATCCCCTAGATTATGTAATAATTATTTGATACAGAGGAAGACACTGAATGGCTAACATGTAAGTTCCTTCAAAAATGATTACTAAGCTTCTCATGAAGCCTTTAAGCCTTCCAACTTTCTGAGACAGTAAAGGAAATCCTGAGACTCTGTCTTTGCAGTTCTAACCAAGAAGTTTCATCAGATATAACAAGCCATACAATATAATTTACTGCTCAAAAAAAATCCTGCAATAAAATAATAAGCATAAGTTGTTTATTTCCTGTTAATATGCTGATACTACATGAAAGAATTACTTCAGTTTCCAATCCAGACCAGCCTAGTCTTCATGCAGTGTACCCATACAAAACTAACATCTAGTTTCTTATCAAAGAACACTGAACTTTTAACTTAGCCTAACATAGATGCCCTTGTCTTCCAAAGAAACCCTAACATCCGATGAACAGACACAGATAGTCACTCAGTCCACCTCAGACTACTTCTGTAGATAACTCTCTCTTATCAGAAGTTTTCTGCAACAGCTGCACTTTTACATACTGTATTCTTGTTATACCTCATCTGGAGTATTACTCTCATCATAAGACAATGAGCTGTTGCAGTGAGCCCAGTAGAGGGCCATGAAGATCATCAGGGGGCTGGAGCACCTCTCTTTATGGAGGAAGGTTGAGGGAGATGGGCTTGTTCAGCTCTGGGTAGACCTCAGTGTACTGTTCTAGTACTTGAAGGGAGCTTACAAACAGGAGTCACTTTTTACATGGTCTGATAGTGACAGGACAAGGGCGAATGGTTTTAAACTACAAAAGGGGAGATTTAGATTAGATATTAGGAAGAAATTTTTTTACTGAGTGCATAATGAGGCATGTTCACAGGCCACAAGTTAGGCCATTCTTCATGGGGCTTTGGGCAACCTCATGCGGTGAGTGGTGGCTCTGCCCTTGGCAGGGCAGTTGAAACTAGGTCATCTTTAAGATCCCTTCCAATCCAATCCGTTCTATGATTCTGTGATTCTATAATTCTATCTTTCCTGTCTTCAGACAAATTCCTGAAGGAATTTGAACTGAATCACTTCTAAGTTATGCAAGAGTAAATTTATCCACTGTGCATGTAGGTATAACACAAATTGAAATTGGTATCAAATGAGCTATAAAGAGAGAGACAGTGTCAACTCAGAAGTTAAACGTATTGTAAATGAAAGACTATAAGAACTTATAAAAGTTAGATGCCACAGTTCATCTTTTTCTTCATTAAATAAGAGTCATGCCTACTCAAGATCTTATTGATCTTTGAAACAATTAATTTTTGGAAAGTTAAACCATTCTTGAAATTATCCCTAACTAGATTTTATGACAATATGTTCATATATATATATATATATATATATATATAAAATCAATATTCAAATCAATATCTCTTTTGACATTTTATTTATTTTCATTGTATATTTCTCTTATGAACACCAAGACAAAATATTCCTTTTTTATTTACAGGTTCTCTCCCTATTTCAAGGATTTTGAAAAAGTAACTTATTTGTTCAGTTTTATAAATTAACTGACCTCTCTTAGAAATATCCATTCCAATGTTTGAAATTTTATTTTGACTGAGTTCCAGAACAAAAGCAGTACAGAAATGTACTATTTTTTTCATATAGTTTATCTAAATTTGAAAAATGAGTTTCTTACATTGAACAGATGCATATATTAAATATTATGTCTATTTGTCTCAGATAAACCACAGACAAGGTAAAATGTAGTAATTAACAGGAATGGTCCTGTTAATAAATATTATTTGCTGATGTTTTCAGACAGTAAGTAACTTCATAACGAAGAATTGTTAAAAAATTAATCTTCTATCTCAAATTACAGACTGGTATCACTGGCCAAGTACTAATTAGTATTTCTTTATAATTTTCTCAGATCCTCCCATTTGTATTTTATTTCTTGCATTTTGATTGCTGGATCTTTGGAGAAGAATCCATCCTGGCTGAGTTTGGAAGAGACAACTGGGTTGATCTGGTCCAAACTTTGCTCAAGCAGAGACAGTTAAAGCAGGGTGCCCAAAATCATGTCCAGGTAGATCTTAGAGATCTCCAAGGAGGAAACTCTTCAAACTCTCTAGGAAACGTGTGCTGGTGCTCCATCACTTGCATAGCACAGAAGTGTTTCCTGATGTTTGTATGGAACCTCCAATGTTTGAGTTTTTTCCCATTGCCTCTAATCTTGGCACTGGTTATTTATAATATTATTATATTATTTTTTTATCAATATTTTTAATAAGTCTTGGATCTTCATTGCCCTCTCTTCATGAGCTTTCTGTCAGCCCAGATCTCCAGCCTATTGTGATCCTTCTGACAGGCAGCATGGCCCTTCACTGAGTCATTTACTCCATCTGGTTTTACATCATCAGTGAATTTACAGAAGGTTCACTCTACCCTCTTCAGATCACTGTACTAATTCTGGGTGCTGCCATATCACACTATTATCATATACTTGAGGCTACTCCTTGATAAAGCATGAACCATTTTTAAAGGATTTATACATAGGTTGCTCCAAAATTGATGCCTCCTATATATTTTCATGGGAACTATGACAAATACGAAGAGCATAATAATACTATTTGACAGAGCAAATTCTGAGCTACAAAACAGTGTTTTTTCAACACAGTCACCACCATTAGCTGCACATTTTCATCAGTTATGAACAAGAACTTGCATGCTGCACTAGTGAAAATCTGCACCAGCGGAGATGACACACTGCCACTGTCACCACTGCTGAAATGCACCACCCACTGCCTCACTGTGCTCACATCCACTTTTTGGTATCCGTAAATGTTGAGCAAGTGTCAGTGACAGTAGGTTCAATTTTATCCTCAGGGAGGAATTCAGTGACACATCTTTGCTTCATACACACTTCCATGTCAGGAACTATTTTGGCAGACTCTGGTGCCATCTGTCACATGGTGACATCATGCTACAGAATATTGGTGGGAAGGCTCAGTCTCTACTGCTGTATGACCAACATCCATCTCTAACATTATAGACCAACATAATAAAATAAGAGGTGTTACTTTCTGTAGAAATACAAGGATTATTTAGAGCAGAAGCTATGGAGCAAGATAAATGGCATGAGAAAGTAAGGCTGAGAAACAAGGGCACCCACAGAAGATGAGAAAAATAAAGACCAGTAAACTGTGTGGTGGTCATGTTATAATGACCCTGACTGGAGTGGCTAGGAGGGACTCATGACTCTTATTGGATAAGTGCCTGCATGCGTGGTTAGAGAGTGTTTGTGGAATGTTTTGCTGATGTGTAAGGGTGAGAAAACTTGTGAATGTATATAAAGACTGTTAGAACTGCTAATATACTATTTGTATTGTTCACATCTGAGTCCATGCCTCAGATGTTGCAACTGTCAGAGCAGCTTTCATAGTATTATCCTTTAAAAGACAAGGTCTTTCCAGGAATTAACTACTGCTTTTTATTGTAGCAGTAAATGCTACAGAATCTGCAACTTTTAATGTCTTTTTACTGACAGTTTCTAAGAACAAGCAAGGTTCAAGAACAATGCAAACCGTATATTTTATCACTTAAAAATATATCATTTTATATTTAATCTCAAGATTTCTGCAATGTTTTTCTTGGAGTTAGGTACTATTTCTATAAAATGAGAACAAAAATATTAATCTTTTTTAGGATAGTGAAGGAAAGTAAGCTCTGCCTTTGAAAAGCTAGACACTGTCATCCTTCTCCTCTCTAGTGAAATAATTCCTTATACATGTAAGCATAATTCATCCTATAGATATTTTCCCTGCACAGACATTCAAGAAAATATCTCCTGGACTGCAGGCAAGAGAGGTTTTTGTAACTTACAATGATGTCTGTTTCTGTGCAACAGTAATAAAGATCATTACTGTCCCCATGAGTAACCAGAAAGTTATGTTTTGAATCAATCCACCAAACAAACAAAGAACAGAACAAAGAAAAAAGTGGGAAAAAATCTTACTGTGGTTTCTAGAAATAAAATGCCTTATTATCCAAAGATTTCAAAACCCATTCACCATATCTGGAAAATACCTGCATCATATTTTAAGGTTTTTTTGTTCATTTTCATAAACATTTTTCCTGTAATGGCATGAGTAATCTTAACAATTTTATAATTCTACTGTAGTCTTACTTTTTAGATTATTCTGATGCATTGATTTCTCCATTGCAATGATTCTTAGTTGAGTGTTTTAAAGAGTTTCTTGAATTCATGTAAAATGTAAATTAGACCCTTAACTAAATCACAGATGCAAATAACATCCAGATGGATCAGTACATTATTTCATAAACAGTCTCTATCTCTGTAATGGGTTAAATTAAAATCCTGGATCCAACACACAGTAAATGGAAGTTTCAATCTACTCAAATCCTTATTTGGATCTGATCTGCGTGGCTGATGTTCATCTCTAGTCAAAAACTCTGTTTACCCAGAGGAAAATTATTCTCACTGTAGTCACAGTTACACATTCCTATGAGCATCTATGAAGCCAAAAGTTTTCACTACCTATATTATATTATACATATCTAGATTAATTTTATATAAAAGGACACGACGTCTTATTTATAATTACATGTACTGATGGGACAGGGATATTTTTGTTTAAAGTACTGTGGTGGTACCAAAGTCAGTAACAAAAAGGCTCACCCATATTACAGTCACAGTGCCAGACTCAACAACAGAAAAAAATGAATGAATAGGAGTCATAGTAACAGTAGAGCCAAGTACTTCTTGTTAGTTGCAGATAGCAAATAAAGGGGCACACAACAAATATTGCAGCTTGAGATGCTCAGATTAAACTTCAAGGGGAAAACTAATTCTACTCATAAATTCAGCTCTGTTTATAGTCCTACTTTGGACAGGATGCTGGACTAGACACATGCCGAATTTCCTTCTAATCAGCATTTCTAAATTTCCATGAAAAGGATTAAAATATGTGCTGCATTTCATATCCCCCCCAAAAACCCACCAAAATAACCCACAAGCAAACCAACCAAGTACGAACAAGAACAAAGAAAACAAAAATAAAAACAAGAAAAATGAACCCAGAAAATAAAACAAGCAAATAAAACGTCCAGCAATAACACTAATATAACTCAGGTGGATTAGAAAGAGTTAGCAACTGATGTTCATTAGAAGAACAAGAGATATTTTTATATCCCATTGTGAAAGTATTCATAGGATTTCATCATTAAAACATGCAGAATTGTTTTACAGCAATTTACAAGACTTCCTCCTGGAATTTCTAGAATTTACTTTGTTGAAAAGTTGGAAGGTCAAGAAATGCTAGGCAGCTGTTGGGTATTATTATCTGTATCAGCAATTTTACTTCCATTGTCTGGTTCCAGTTGTTAGGATTCCTGTTCTAAAGTGTATTCACCACATACCCTTCCAAAATGGCATATGAAATAAATGCTTGGTCACAAATTTTAATTTATTCTTACAAAACCACCTGCAAACACTCCTAATATTCCACTCATTTCTACATGCTGTTGTACCCTTTCCTTCAAAAGTAAAAATGACCCTGTACTTGCTGATTGGAGGCTCAGACTTTTTGTGACACTACCTTCTGTTTCACTTACATTTCTATCAGAAGATTCCTAAATGTAAATGTAGGTAATTTAAAGTGTGTTCTGATTGCTTAATAATGAACAAATGCAGATGACTTGAATTCTACTTATTTAAGCACTAATTACAGATGTCTAGCTGAAATACATCCAACATCTTGAATTAACATGGGAGGAGCTTGAATACTACTCTGACAGGTGCCACAATAAAAATGGTCACACTGGCAGGAATTTTTAAGGGAACTAGTGTCTGGAAAGATTGACTTTTCTTCTTTTTTTTTTTTTTTTAATCTGTAAAACGTATAATAGTATATCTCAGGAAATATTTATCCCTTTGAAGTGATATGAAGATACCCTCATTTTGCAGACCTCTGTGAGTTACTCATCTGGAAGGTGTTCCATATGGTGAGAACAAGTTATTGCTTGCTGTCTCCTATCGAAGACAGATGCATAGTTAATCATGAATCCCAGGCTTTCATCTTGTAACCCAGACGTTGCAAATACATTTTTTTACTTGCCTTCAGCTTAACAAGCAGAATTACAAGTTTCTTAATTAAGTATATGAGCCTATGCTTAAATCCAGCATTCACTACCAAACTGAAACACTGGTTCAGAGTAACCACTGATAAATTTAAATGGTTCTTTCATATTCACAGTGCATGCCTATTCTTAAAAAGTCAATGCACATTTTAAAAAATGTCACTGCACATTTACACATCAATGAACCTTATTGTTTGTTTGTTTGTTTCTGCCATAATGATTGAAGAGAAAGTCTGGTTGCTTGAATTTCATTCTGTAACATTTTTCTGCTTGTGATGAGAGGAAATTAAGAGTCTATTTGAATTTGGTTCACTGTTTGGTAAATATTAATACTTGGTGCAGATGAAAATCCAATAATCTAGAGGACCAAAAAAAAAAAAATAAAAAAGAAAGAAAACACACTCTTCTTAGATAATAGAAATAAAGAAATATATTAGTCTTCTTTCTACAAACTCTCAATTTGCCCATATTTACCAAGATGTATCAATAAATATGCAATATATGCTAACATATACCGGTAACCCAAATACAGTCCCCTTCTATTTCTCTTATGAAAACGATCTCAAAAAATAATGAAAAACAAAATCTGTTCTCTTATTTCTCAGTGCCAGTTTCTTGGGAAGAAACACTGTGGCAGTACCTACACTCTCAAGAAATAGCACTAGATGTTTTTTTCTTTCCACTGCCAATTTTAAGTTGGTAGGCAGCTGTTCCATTCCCACTTGGGCTTGCTAAAGAATAACTTATAAGGTTTTCTTAGAACTAGGCAAGTGAGGAGCAAATTAACCACATACAGTGTGATATTTTATACATCATGAATTTCAGGAGGAAATTGGAACTACAAGAGTCACAAGCTTTTGCCAGGAACAAAGGGAAGTGTAAAATAAGCTGTAGAAAATACACTGAAAACTTCTGCAAGCTTCAGACCAATAGGAAAGCAACACAAACCAAAATAGTTTGAGCCCTTGATTAACTGCTGAAGTCATGATACCATTCACATATGTTAATAAAGAAGCTGCCAGCTTGCTTAGAGCCAAGCATTTTTCTGAACTGGAACTGCACTTCTCAGAACTAGGCAGTATCATGTCTTTCTGAAACAGTCTCATGACTTCAGTCTATGAAGAAATTCCTAAGAAACACTTGATCAGATAAGAAGAATGTTTTCAAGCAATAATCATGCAAAAGCTTCCCAGATGGATGATACTGTACAATGAATAGAACACTGCGGGGTACTGTTTCTTGCAAATAACTTTTACCATTTTTTTTTACTTCATGCAGTTGTCTTTTATTTCCTTGCAATGTTGGTGGTATGTATTGCTGAAGGCCTCACAGGAAGCATCCAGCCAACTTGGAGTTTCACGAAACAGCATGCAAACTGAAGCCTACCCAGATATAATATTAAGCACTGAGCTGAGTGCAGAATAGTTGCGTTGCCTAAATTCAAGCTTTCAACCAGTAAATCAAATCTTAACATGAAGGATTTCAGAACATTTCAGCACCAAAATGCAAAGCCCTCTTTGAGCTATCTCAGGTGCTAGAATCAATACAAACTAAGTATACTGAATTATTTCTCATCTAATATAACCTGCTTCTCAATTGGCAATTAATTAGCTAGGGCAGAAAGCCCTGATAAGGAGCTCCTTCTACAGATCATCAAATCACTGTAAACCATTATAACCATGACTACAAACTGGTCTCTTGGATATGAAGTATATGAAGTAACTCCCCTTTAAAGCAGAAGATGTTCAGTAATGACATCTTTAAGAACTTAAGAAGGAAAAGATGGGAATATTAGAATCTTGTTTGCTGTCCTTCATCACTTTCTCCTTACTCAAAAATAACTCCAGAACTAAACACTGAAAAAAGAACCAGGCTTGTGTTTCGCACATGATTTCCAGCAGTCTCAGCAATACAAATTGGAAACCACCCATCTAGCTGATGCACGAAGACCACTAACCATACTCTCAGTGATGTATTTCCATTTTTGCTGTCTTTTTGGATTATTTCAATGGCACTGCTCAAGGCAGCTGCATTCTGTGCCTAAGGAATTGCAGCTGCTCAACATGGAAGTGTCAGGAAGGAGAGGGTTTGGAGCTTGTTTCCAAGGTTCCTACTGTGTAGAAGGCTGGCAAGGACTGTGGAAAATGGAGGGTACTGAAAATTTCAGAATTCACATAGAGCTGTTTGCAATAGTTGAGGCTTTGGTCAGAAAGGATGAATAGTTGAGGTGGTTTTTGATTGGACAGCCTTAAAGCAACTATCAGGCAGTCAGCATTTTGAGGCTGGTGAGTTAATTATTGAGGGCTTTGGTTTTTAGCCATTTCCTTCATATCTCTTACAAGACCAGCCATGCGCAGATGTTTGTAATGAAATTGCTCCTCCTTTAAATTAATTCTTTCAGCATGCCAGCATGTGAAAATGAGTTAGGTTTTTAGTTAAACACATAATTTTTAGGAAAGCACTGTTCAAAGACATATAGAAATAAGCACTATAACCTACTGAAAGGAGATTTCCCACTGTATTTTGAGATAAGAGATACAGAAAAGATTATTTTCTGATCACAAATAAGCAGATGCCATTACTTTGAGTATATCACTATAATGAAGGCCTGTTCTTTTAGTTGGTTGCTTTTTAAGTTCTCAGTGTTTCAATGTTAGGCAGTTACCGTGTTAGACTTATTTTGGAAACAGAATTTAGCTGATTGGAGAATGTATGTAGGTATGCCGTGGCAGAAAACTTGTCAGATAGGATTTACACAGAAATCTAGGGATGCTTGTTTGGAGAAAGATCATAGAATCATAGAATATCCTGAGTTGGAAGGGACCCATAAGGATCATCAAGTCCAACGCATGGCTCCACACAACACTTCTCAAAAATTAGACTTTGTGATTGTGAGCATTGATCAAACTCTCCTTGAACTCTGGCATCTGGGAGCTGTGCCCACTGCCTTGGGGAGCCTGTTCCATGCCCATTACCCTTTGGTGAAGAACCAACCCCACCCTCCCCTGTCACAGCTCCATGCATTCCCTCGGGCCCTGTCCCTGTCACTCAGCCCCTCTGCTCCCTGTGAGAGCTGCAGCGGCCATCAGGCCCCCCCTCAGCTCCTCTGCTCTGCGCTGAGCAAACTCAGTGACCTCAGCTGATCCTCGTACATCTCACCCTCCAGACTCTTCACCATCTTCCTTGCCCTCCTTATAAGTTAGCTCTGGTCTTTGTGTTAAGTATGAGTGGCATATTTGAAAAAAAAAAAAAAAAAAAAAAGGATTTCCATCTTCAGTGGTAGAAGATATATACTGACAATTTAAATAGGGATCAAATGCTTCACAGATTATGGAATCTCTTCTCCCATCTGGTACCCACACTACATTTTTATGGGTCTAGTTATCCAGATTCATCAGTTTACAGGAGGTGTATGTAAGTGCAATGACTATTGGTATGTCTCTTGGTACCAAACATATTTCATATTCCGCTGAGGTAAAGGTAAATGAAGAAGGAAAGAAGATACAAAAGGATGAATGAATCTGGCAGGCTTTGTGTCAGCTCAACACAGAAGATAGAAAGGAAGTGGTTCATCGCAATAGGAACCTCATGGAAATTCCTGACAGTTTTACCATTCTCCCACAGGTTTTACAAATGTTTTGGATAATCCTGCATGTCATAATTACAGGAAAGGCACACATGAATGTAGATGACGTCTAACAAGTGTCTTTTCTCTCTTCCAATATATATATGCTTATAAAATTACAGTCATCTCTTAAATAGAACTTTTATTACAAGCCATATCCTAAGGAGCTTCACAATCCATAAAATGTGACAACAAAGCAAATAGATACCATGTGTTTAACACAAATATAGAATAGGCATATACAGGCAATCAGGGATCGTAATGGAATACCTGCATGGATTCAGATTCTACAGTTCATGAAGGAAGTGGAATAGTGTAAACTTGTTCAATAGTTATTTTGTAAAAAACTTCCCATATATGCCAAAACCATAAGACGATTAAGTACTGCATTGCCTAATACGTATACTGAAATTTGGTAGTTTCTAGGTTGTTGGAACAGGTTTGTGAAAATTCATAGAGGAAAACCCTACCTTGGACAGGAGGCAATTCCTGAGACTGGTCTCAACATGGCAAATCTGACTGACACCATGGTTGTCTCCTGTAAAATATAGCTAATTACTTGGAGGTCTCTACGATATACTCACTGAACTATCAGGGTACGCCCTCCATACAGGTACCAGAGGAAGGTCAATACACATGCCCAACATTCACGAGTATTTTAAAATAAGATTAAAAAGATTAATAAAACAGAAAATTGGCCTGAAATTCTCTTTCCTCCCTTGAAGTAAAAACTGATCACAAAAGGGAAAACAAATCAGAGTGAAACTATAAGTTGTATCAAAAATTATCCTATCCTAGCAGTTCCTTGTGATGAAAAGTTTATATTCAATTAAAGCAATCACTGTAACCAAATTAACTACATGGAATATTAAAGTAGATGCAACTCCCTGCGTTTTGTTAATGTTGAGTAAATAGTAGTAAATTGTTTCTGAAAAGAACCTATTCCTTTCAAACTCAGAATTCACTGTAAGTTTAAGAAGACCTATTCAAAATTTTTGTTTCTTCTTTCCCAGTGAGTAAGAACTTTATGAACTTCAGAGATGTAATAATTTCCTGAGACATTTTTTATCTTTGAGTGAACAGTTTTACTCCTTCAATATACTGATGCATATAAATAGTTATAAAATTTGAAATCATTCATCTAATCTTCCTGAAATTCATGTTTTTTTTCTAAATGTTTTATTTTAAATGCATAAAAAAGTAAACATTTTACTCCTGAAATCCTTAATAAATTGGTAATAGACAGTGAATATTATCTTAGGTGTATCACTTTATAGCAAACATGTATTTTTTATTTTAAACACAAGTTTCTCGGCATAAAATTTATTTTGGAAAAGGAAAGGGTGTCTTTCTTTTCATAAATAAATAAATTAGTTCATCTTTAGCAAACAAAATGGAATATTTCAGAATGATGTGGTCTTGTTTTTTTTTCTGTAAAATGAGATATTCTTTGCCCAATCATATGAAAATTTACTTTTCTCAGAGGGTTCAGTACTTTTAAAAAGTGTTCATTCTTAGTTTGATAAAGCAATTTTGACAAAAATTTTGTTCCCGTATCTCAATTTTTTTCTTTTTTTTTCTTTTTCCCCCTAAGACTGCAATTTCTTGAACATTATTTGGCTAAAACTGGTGAAACAGTTATTGGATAGTGTGCAGGAAATACAGAACATTACAATAAGATAAGAAGATTAGGAAAATCAATGAATAAATCTGACATAAGAGATTGTAAAAGCTATTATTATTCTCTTAATTTACTGAAGGAAAATAAAAAAGAAGGCAAGTATCATAACGCACGGCTGATTTTCTGTTATAATTTCTTTATGCAAGTGCAATGCAAATGGATGGAGTATAAAATCTGAAAAGGGTTTTTGGAAGAAATTTACAAAATCATTAGCCATTCACTAGGAACTTTCCAATAAAGAATTAGACCAGGACAGTAAATTTGTGTTGAATTATTTCACTAGGTACAATAAATCTTTAAATCAGACCTTCCTTCTGAGATGCTTTTATTGTGTGCTTTCACATTCATGTAGCTTTATTGATTGTATCTTCTTCACTGCCATATGTTAAATTGCAAGCAATAAAATTGAAGCATTAAATCACATTCCTTTTCTTTCATGTGTCACTTACCTATTGGGAACATATGTTACACTGGCACAATAAAACTTGCCCTGAAGTCCTAGTTTGTGTACACAGTGCTGTGAAAATGGAGGCATATAAAAATGTCCTTGTGTCCAATCAGTAGATTAAGCTTCAATAAAATAATGTTATGAATATTTTAAATATAAAATATGGTGGCAGTCATGTAATAACAAATTCTCTGTAGTCTGTGGCCTTAAAAGGATTGTAGAAAGATATCAGTGGTGTGTGTCTTCCAGCAGTTTACCACTTCATTTATGATGCAGGCCACACTATTTGCTGAAAGGATTTAGCCTGGATACTCTTTCCACTCAGTCGACATTTTAGCCAGATTAACTTAAAATGTGTTTGTTCCAAACATAATGCATTTTTCTTACTGATACATACTGAGAGATACATAGAGAAAAATAAATGTAATTTCATTATGTATTCAAATCAATTTAACAGGGAGCAAAGTTAAACATTCTGCATAGTGGTAAGTGAAATATTCTTGGTTTAGCTAGTGTTATACTTCTGCATATTTATTTTAAATATATTTTAAATATAAATTTTTATAAATATATATATACATTTTAAACCCCACAATTTTGTGGGGACAGTTATGATTATTTTGGAAAGGTATGTCACTTTATGATTATTATTTTTGCTTTTCCATGGACCCTTTTCAGCTTTGTATATCTCATCTACAGATCCATTACAATGGCAGAATCAGAAGGCTAGAATACATCTTTGAAAACACTGATTCATATCTGATACTAACTATTAGGGATGCTCTGAAAGCAATGCCTCCTATTTCACTGTTTGTCCACAATGTCAGAGGTGGATGTTGGTTGTTTAGCTGTAGAGGTTGAACCTTCCCACCAGTATTCTGTTACATTCTGTTGCTGTGTGACAAATGGCAACAGAAGGAAAGTCTGGCAAAAATGGCTTCTCACATGGAAGTGTAGATGAAGCAAA
Organism: Callipepla californica brunnescens; assembly: GCA_023055505.1. NCBI lineage: Eukaryota > Metazoa > Chordata > Aves > Galliformes > Odontophoridae > Callipepla > Callipepla californica. Next base: position 7,425,332 of record JALIRH010000001.1, read on the forward strand.
GCTGTGTAAATGGAACATATAGAAAAAAAAAATGGCATCTCTTGATATTCATTGATGATTGATGAACATTTATGGAGACCAAACAGTGGATGTGAGCACATTGAGGTGGTGGTTGGTGCATTTCATCAGTGGAGACAGTGACAGTGACTCACCTCTTCCTATGCCAAGTTTTACAAGCACAGCATGCAAGCTCCTACTCATTGCTGGCAAAAATGCATAGCTAATGGTGGTGACAGTGTTGAAGAACAGTGTTTTCTAGTTGTGACTTTGCCTTATTAAACAGTGTTATTATGATTTTTTATCGTTTCCACAGAAATAAATAGGAGGCATTACATTTGGAGCAAATTACGTAATTTAGATTAGTATATAAAATATTCGTTTTAGTCTTTGCCAGAAAACAGCTGGATTTGTATTTTTTCTGGGAGTCATAACTTCTGAGTTATATAAAAAGTTATTCCATTAAAGCTGCTTGTTTATAAAGAACTACTGTAGATAATGAGATAAAATTGCCAAGTTTTAGTCAAAATTTTCTTCCTAACTCATAACCAGCAGGTGAACCTCATAATAAAGTCCTTATACTGTGATTATAAACATATTATACAAACAATGTAGGAATCAACTAAAAGGTATTGAATAATTCTTCGAGCAGTTTGTGCAGTTCAGAAAGTTTTGCTCATCTTTCACAGAATCACAGAATCGTAGGGGTTGGAAGGGACCTCTAGAGATCATCAAGACAACCCCCAGTTTCTTCCCTGCTTGTCTGGCACGGAGAACAATAGTTCAATAGCAAGTAGGAATCAGCACTTTAAAAAAAGTGAAGAAAAGTATTTTTTTATAGATAAATGATAAAAAAGTTCAAACAAGAGAGTATGTAATTGTCAAAACCCAAAACCACACTGGAAATAACTCACCTATTCTTCCAAAAAGTGCCATGGGGACTTCATTTCACAACCGTTGCATGGGATATTAGACTTTTTGTTTGTTTTATTGCAAAAGACTGTGAAATACTGAAACTGGGAATCATTTTAGGTTTGTTTCCAAAAGAAAGAAAAAAATTTAACTGATATTTTCTAGACCATGAGTCCAAAAAGCAGCTGGAGTTTAAGTGAAAAGAACATATTTCTCCATTAAAAAAATTACTTTTTTATATTGTCTGGAAGAGATGCTAAGTTCATTCATCTGCTCCAGGGTGATAGCACTACAGTCTTACTATACCTATCAATCTCACACAGTTCTTTTTCTTTTGAATAAAGTCTTTTCAAATGTGTTTCTCCTTCAAAAATCAAAACAATGTCTAACTTAGTGCGTATTTTAGAATGTTGAGAAAAGCTTTAGTTCATCCAGTTCTTATTATTTCATAATGAAAAGTCTGATCCTGAGACATTATCCATTGTTTTTTATTCTCAAGCCCAGAAGGGAGTAAATTGATTACAAATGCAAAATTTGTCAAAGGTTTTGGGTCCAACGCTTGGAAAAGAAGCACAGCCCATGTTAAATGACTCTGCTCCATAAAAATTACAATAGAGGTAGTAGGAAGAGACTGTGGTTCTGGCCAGAAAAAACTGCTTATGCAGCTGGATCACAGATGCTAATTTAGAGAATGGGGCACAGAAGTGATTGTACCCATGTTCCTTTAAAAATTTTGATTCAGTGTATCTGTACCACATTTTCATGTTACATGCACTCATGGACCAAAACCCCAGACAGTGAATGAGGAAGATCTACTGAACTTATGAAATATATATAGTGTCTTCTTATACCTCATTGCCTCTTTGTGCCACCAACTTGCAGTTTCCATTTATTATTCTTACAGAGTTCAGTTCTAAAAACCTTAATCTCTCTAAGCAGTCTCCTTCTAGGCAATTAATTACACAGTTTGCAAAGGGTTAAGTGGACGGTCAGGTGCTACTTTGTTGTGGAATTTGGCTTTCAGCCCAAGCCTGTTGAATTGAGGTTGGCTAAGAATGCTTGATTTATTGTGAACAAATAGCTAAACCAGAATTCAATACAGATAAAACTATCATTCGTGTAACAGTCATCCACCACAACCATATCCTGCTACCAGGATGCTATGAATAGAGATCATCATTATGGAACTAGGTTCATGGAATTTGATTGTACTACACATTCTGTGCAGAGCTACACAGGATTAGTGAGTGTGAGTAAAGATTCATAGGGTGCAATCCTGCAGGGCCAAGAAGTAAATCATATCTACCAAAATATTGTTTTAGGGTGAAAACAGCATGGTGAAGGGTAATGTTTCTAATGCAAGTATATTGTCTTCTTATCTTGTCTTTGTCTTTTATATTTTCATGTCATAGCTAGGTAGGTAAGCCTGGTCTACCATCAAAAATAAAAAGAGTAAACTGATCTTCACTGGCATTTCTGCTGCTACTGCTATGCTATCTTTAACCAAGGGAGTACACATAGGTTAGGCTGCACATTTTTGTACCTATTCATATGCACACAGTCACAAACATTGTAAACACATTTATCCACGCCTATCAAATCTACAGTTATTCTTGCAAGTAATTCTCTGACACTGAAGATCCTTTAGCATTCTGAAGGTATTCAGATTTGGCTAGCACTGTGAGGTAGATCTGCCCAGGTAATCCCTTTGCAGTGAACTCACTACAGCCAAATTGAATTGGAATACTTATTAGGACAATTCCATAAATACAGCTCATCCTAATTTGATCAAATAGAAGAGCAAAAAAAAAAAAAAAAGGGGTTCTCTACTGTTTCTCTGCATGATTCTCTTAGTTTTAAGCCAGCTCAGTATCCTTGAGTTGCAACAATTTTGGTACAGCTCTTTCCTCATTTCTGATGCCCAGTTGCTTTTGCCTACTTCTCTCAGTCAGATCTCCCATTCTGAGTGGACTTTGCTGCTATTTTTCGCTCTTTGCTGATCACCTTTCACTCTGAAAGTGCTGAATGAACTAAATTATTTCCAAGAAAGGAAGAATTTTTCCACCCAAAGAACTTTACCCTACCCACTTATTTTTCTTAAGAGAACATGACTTATCAGCAGAGAGAAATAATAGTAATATTTGTGTACATATACAATGGCAATATTCCTTCCTTAGGAATGGTACTATTTACCTATCTTAACCATGACAGACAGGATATGAGGAAGGTGTACAGGACCCAATGAATGATACAAAGTGCTGAAAGACAAATTTATGGCAAAGGCTCATTCATCTATGTAGGGTACTTTGCCATAGAAGTGGGAAACAGTGACTTTCTTATAATTATAGATGACTATCTATAGTCATGGTGCATCAGAGTATGTGAAATTACCCATAAAACCCCAACAGATGAACACAAATAAGCCATGACATTGTGCTCCCAGATCTCCTCAAATAAGACAAGAAGCACTTCATTCAGAATGGCTCTGAATTACTTTTATTCTTTAGGGCACTAGCATCAGCTCAGGAGGAGCTTCAGTCCATCAGGGTTTTGGAATCTCAAAAAAGCCAAGTAGCGGTCTCAACTTCTCTTCCTCACAAGGAAGAAGGTTTCTGTTGGTTTTCTTTGATCTTGTTTTGTTTTAAACTTGGAGAATAATAGTCATAATACATACTCATGTACTCCCGGCTGATTCCAATTGTGCTTTTTTTACTAAGTGTAAGATGAGTAACTGCTTCTGGAAATAGACTGTACAACAAAATTGTATCTTAAGTCACTGACTGCTTGTGCTTGGCAACTTAGCACTGAGCATTATGTACATAGGGAAGTTTTCCATCTAGACAGAGAAATCTGTAGTGATTATTTATAGCTAGAGAATTAATAGCTAAGTCTGGAACATTCTACAAAACATTAAGCTACATTTCATAACAGCATCTAAAATGTGTTTTCAAATTACTTCTGGAAATTCACTGAAAAGCAAATAGATGAATGTAAATTAGATTCCTTGAAGAAAAAAATAATAATTAAATCTCTATGTAAAAAAGATTTTAATGATAAAAAATTACAAAAAAGCCTCATGAGCTGATTCCCTGCTGCTGAACTCCGTCCTAGGCCTGCTGCCTGAGACACGCTGCTTTCTCCTGGACCTTGCCTCTTTCCTATATTTCCTATTGCTCGCCTTCCCTTTCTTGTCACCCTTATTGGTAACAGTGTCTGCCTTCCCGTTCCCATCTCCCTGGTCAATATTGGAAATAAACTGGTCAGACCAACATTTGAACCATTGCTTCTTAATCTCATAATCTAAGAATCTTGTCTTCCTCCTCTATATTGGAGCGTGACAACGTGGATGCATCACATTGGAGCCCATGGATTTAAGTACACTGATGTTGCACAGACACTCTTGGACCATATTCTCCCTCATCAAAGTGAACATTTGAAATACAAAAGATATAAGGAGATAAATAGACAATATTTCAGTATTAATATCATATTAACAACCATTTTTGGCTTGATTCAACTTAAAACATTCTGACCTAAAAGTAATCACCAATTATGTCACATTGTGGCTATAAATTTGGCAGCATGAATTTTATAACTTTCAGAAATAACAGTGAACTTTTCTGCTTTAATTTTGACTTTGGTGTGAAAAACATTTGTTGCTCCACAGTTTACTATTCAAAGAACATTTATAACTTTTGTGTCAGAGAAAGTGTTAAAAGTAAAAATAGTGATAAAACATATTTGAAATGCCAGTGAGCCTATTGCCAGAATTAAAGCCTAATTAAAGGGATTGAGAAATGCAAAGATGAAAACCATACCTTTGGTCTGGAATTGCAAAATAGTTACAAAATCCCACCAGTTTTTCATGTGAAAATGCTCTCTGTGTGATTCTCTTCTCAAAGATATTTAGAAAGATGACAGAGAAAAAAATAAATCAGTCAATTTCCTTCATATATTTTTTTCACACTTTCCATGTAGCTCAATTTTTTCTATGCAATAGGGCCAAGGCATGAAATTTGTCTTTTGTTATGTTTCACTGTCAGGAAAGCAAATCACAAACAAGTACTCCAAGAGACAAGATCTCCACTTCTCCAGGAGTAAATCTGTTTAATATTAATAGCCTAAAATTCCCAGTATCCACTCTTGTAAGAAACCAATGTAATTGCTTTTCCCATCTAACATTCCAGCATACCATCTAAGAAACGTAATAACTAAGTCCCATTTAGAAAAACGTTTCCAAATATCACCACATTCACAATATTTTCCCAGTGAGTGAATCTATTTTTAAGATATTCATGTGTGCCTGGCCAAGAAAATAACAACAAACGCTGTGCCTATCAATTACTGCATATTTTCAAATGATCGATTTGGAAAATATTGCAACAATTTGAAACTATAAATGTATTTTTAAGCTTCAGAAAAATCAGACCAATATGCTCAAAGGTGCTACCAGTACACAAATTCCAGATATGCAGAAAGCACCACTCCCTTTTATTATTTGAGATTCCACGTGGCAGGTAAATGCTAAAAACAAATCTCTTCACTATGGTCATTTACGAACTGATGAGCAGCATAACTTTTTACTGAGATAAAAGTAAAGAAAACAAGTATGTCTGAGTGCTTAATGCGGTCAAACTTATATCATCATGATTTTGAATTTATCAAAGCTTTTTACCACTTGGCTTTCACAACATAGAGCTGTTAGTGGAATTATTGTTCTGATTCTCCTGTAACCCTGCCACAACACACTGTAGGTTTTCTAAAATAAATACAGTCATAACAGTCCAATGCATTTGTGTATACCAAAATGCTCTGCGGGATGAGGCACAGATGTGGACAAATGGATCACATGTTCGTTTTATAATATTTCAGGTTATTTTTTGCTGAATTTAAGGGGAGAAGTAGCAAACTATATTTCTATATGTAGTTCAGAAAAAAAAAAAAAAAAAAAAAAAGAAACCTTTATACCAGCCATAATTACTTAGTCTGCTTTCTATTTATTTGCATGGAAATTATAACAGATACCAAAATGCACAACATTATTTGACAAAGCTAATTCTCAGCTACAAAACATCATTTTTTCAGCACAGTCATCATCATTAGCTGTACATTTTTACCAGCATTGAACAGGAGCCTGCATGTTATTCTCATAAAAATCTGCACCAGCTGAAGTGACTGTTGCACCACTCACAGCTTCGCTGTGTTAACAGTCACTGTTTGGTCTCCATAATCATTTAGGATGATGAATGTCAATAGGTGCAGTTTTTTCCACATGAAGGAAATCATTGATACACCATTGCTTCACACCTACTTCTATGTCAAATCCCATTTTGTCAGACTGCCTCTCTGCTGCCACCTGTCATGAGGCAAGAAGATGTAATGGAATATTGGTGAGAAAATTCAACCTCTACTGACATACAAACAATATCCACTTCTGACATTGTGCATCAATATCACAATACTGGAGGCATTACTTTTGAAGCAGGCCTTGTGTCTCAAACTAATAGACTTGCACATGTATTTCAAATCATATGGATTTCATTTATTCTGATATTCCTAATGTAGTTTACATGACTGTATATGATCCAAGATTTGGCTATGTCATGTGGACATTCTAGCAAGATTAATTGAATGATTGTATAGGCATTTGCTCTAGTTAAAATAATTAAAAATGTGTAAAGCAGTTACATAAAAGGTCTAGTTTCAATATCAAGAGGTAACTTTTGTTTGCTTTGATGAATGAGGCTATTATATGAATTAAAATTTATTAGTCCATGACCTAGTCATCAGGATGTGAGATCATTCTATGGAGACCATTCTTTTGCTCAAAGCTTTGTATTTATCTTATCAAAATGTTGCCGTCTGCAAAACAGGTATCTGGTTTTAGCTAGATGTCTATGGTATCACTGCACACAATGAAAAACTGCACAGGGATATTTACTCCTCTATTTTAGGGCTGAGATCTACCTATGGAAAAGGAGCAGGAACTGTGTACTTCCCAGAGAATCTGTAGGTGCTCCAACATTGGAAGTATTTCAAAATCAGGTTTGATGGGTTTTTGAGCAACTTGATAAAGTGCAAGATGTGCCAGACTGCAGCGGTTGCACTAGATGATCTTAAAGGGTACTTTCCAACACAAACTGTTGTATGATGCTTTTATTCTAAGTGTTGTCAATTAAAAAAATAAGTGGATAGTATCAGGATGAGATTATTTATGGATGTCTGTCAATGGTTTAAGGGCCCATGAATAATAGGGTTGGGGACCCATGGACCCATGCCCTGGGAAAGGGGAAGGGAGAAATAAGAGAGAGTAGGGAAAGGGGCTTAAAAACAAAACAGCAGCAACAATCTGAGAAGGAGAACTAGTTTGCTAAATAAGATAACAGAATGCAAAATAACACAATATAATAGGAATTGAAGCTAATAAATCAAATAAAATGAGAGAGAGTCCAAAACTGAAAGCCTTACACTAAAGCTGAAGGTGAGCTGGCCAGGAAACCTCCACTTCTGAAATGACAGCAGAAGAGAGGAAGCCTCCTGGACTTGCGTGCAGTTTTATCTTTCCCTCTAGGTGGAAAACAGTAACCCAAAGTCCTCTGGGGTATGTAGTTCTTCTTCTCTTCTGAGAACCGGGTAGCTGGAAATTCGGCAGTTCATGGACTTAGAGCATTAACTCTTTAACTGCCAGTGCCTCACATAATGTTATGATGGGGAATACTGATCACAAAAATCATAAAACCATGACATTCCACCCCTTATTCCACATCACTACATCATGCTTAATATGCACATATACAAACAAACAATAATTAGCACACACTACACACACACACACATACCTATATACATATATACATAAATATACATGGAATTACTGACTGCACTCTCCCAACACCAAATTCCCTTGTGGTACACACTGAACATCCCTATTTCTCTGCATCTCCAACCAGGGGGATCCAGGTCCTTGGGTAAATACCATTCCATGGAGAGCTTTTTCATTTCCAGAAATTGGAAGGACCAAAACTGCTTTCCCCAGCATGCTCTTTACATGTGCTACAGGGACCTTATTTCCCTCTACCGTATGCAGGGAGCTGGATTGCGTAGGACCATTTCAATTTATAGATCCTTGAATTTTGACCAACCAGGTGACTTTGGCCAAATGCTTATCCCAGTTCTTAAATCTTCCGCCACCCATCGCTTTCCATATAGATTTTAAGACCCCCTTGTTTTGTTCAATTTTACCTGAAGCTGGTGCATGATAGGGGATATGATAAATCCACTCCACATAAAACCATGATAATCTCATCAATTTTGTTTTCATTATTGTTAATTTATATTACATCAGGAGTATTTTATGCATTTTTCAGATTTTATCTCCTTCAGCTCTCTAAGATACCAAAAGAAACCTTTGGGATGCGAAGCTTTTGTGATGCAACTTAGCTTAAGAACAGCAAAAAATTGTTTAATTACATTCTTCTTTCCTTTAATTTTATTTATCTATTTGGACAATTTATGGTTTATTTGGAAGATGGACATTTTCAAATCACGCTGTATGCATAAATTTAATAAAATGCTAGCTAGAGTTAATAATTTGTATTTTAAATACCTTTACTATGTATTGATAAGTAGCAGTGTTTCTTAAACCCTGTTTAAGAAATAAAATCTAAGAAAAGAACTTTTCTTGGATTTTCATGCTTCATTTTTGCTATCCATACTATAGGATTGAAACATTTTTGTCTAAGGAGTTCACTCCACAAATTAAGGTATTTGTATAAGATCACTTGATGAAGTGAAAACTTATTTCCAAAGACTGAGGAAATAATGTAGTCTGGTTTTAATTTTTGGTAATTTTGGTGCTAAAAATAATTTGAGAAAAAACATGATTTGAACTGAAATGCAGGATAAAGAAATTGCTGCAGAAGAAAATGTAGTAGCGTTTGAAAGGAAAATGGAAGAAAGCTTAAAAGTATTTTGGAAAAAAAAGAAATAAAAAAGTTACTAAAGGAAGCTGGGATAGAATACAGTGATTCAAACCATGCATCAGATTACGGTTTGAGGACTCAGGACCAGTAAAACTGAAAAATAAATGTGATATCTCAGATATAAAAGGAGAAACAAATGAGGGTCTGAGGGTCTAAATATGTTAATAGAGTACTATGTGAGTCAGAAAATGACTTCTACATTACAGAGGCACTAGAAAGAAACAAGCCAAAGAAAATCAAGGAATGACCCAACTTTTTAAAGAGAATTGCTGGGGAAAATGTATTTTATTAGATTTCAGTATCAGAGGAGACTACTATTGTTATCCAGTTAAAACTCTCACATCATAAAGTATTTAGCCATAGGTTCTGTAGCATGTGCATAATTTTTGATTGAGCTAGTAAATATCTTTCAGTCTATCTTAAAAGACTCAGCATCTATATCTAGGTTATTGAAGTCACTAATACACCCTCCTTATTAGACTATTACACTTTTTTTTTCTTGTTTTCAGCCATTGGATCTAGTTACATTTCCTGCTGTATTAGAAACTCTCCTGTAATTTTAGCAGTCATGACTAGTAATATTTGTTGATGATCTGAATACAAGACAAAGTGCATCAGGACATAAAAAATCTTGATAGTGTAGAATAGTAGATTTGGACGCATAGTTCTGGGGAAAAATCAAGGAAATATGTATTGTCAGTTTTCTGAAATAAATTCTCATCACAGGAGTAACAACAAATGAAATAAAATTTTTGCCAGATGCATGAAAAGCAAAACATATGGCTTGTTGTCTCACATTTTTTGCATATTTCTTCTGTGTTGACAGACAGATTTTGAACGATGGCAAAAGAATTTCATTCCACTGAAATCTCCATACATTTTCTATCATTATTATTAGTATTATTATTTTGTCAACTTATAGATGATGTTTTAAAATGGTTAGAAAATATACTAATGAGAATTAGAGCCAAGAATACACTGGAAAAATTCATGAACACGACAGAAATATTATAGAAATTTCATTTGGAAGAGCTGCATTTTTTTTTTTTTTTTTTACTGGGAGAAGGTTTTAGCAATAGAGGAAAGCAGTAATTATGTACCCTTTGTTTGTCAGGAAAGGGGAAATTTGGACAGACTTTTCCTTTATTTACCCTGTTTTTGGCACTTTTTCCTGATACATAACAATAAAACATTGCTTTTTAAGTCAGTGAAAAAAGCAGATTCAAGGAAGTAGTCTGTTGTTTTTTGAGACATTTTTCATTTACAAAACTGAAAAGACAAAAAACAACCAAACCAAAACAGCAGATTGGCAGCAACATCACAATCCCATGATATATCAGGATACAAATGAAATTAATAGTGTTTAAAAAGCTAAATTTATCCACATCAGATATATATAGATAGGTAGATAAACAAACAAACAAACAAATAAAGAAATAAAATTCAATTGTGACTATGCCTAAATATAGTTATTTTTGTTTTCCTGGAAATAGAATTCACAAATAGGTTTCCAGGTTTGTCTGAGACAAAGGAGACTGACAGCAGAGAATAGTCTCTTCAATACACAATGAATTGGACAGTGGGACAGTGAATGTTAGTGAAGAAAATTGTCCTCTTCTGGTCCTGGGTGTCTACTGAGATGAAACATGTGATCTAGTTTCATAGACCAGCTTGCATCTGGTTGCACTGGGAAATGAAGCCCAGATACCAGGACATCTGAAACATCTCCAGTCTCAAAGGGGGATACAATACATCCTGTTAGACGTAAAATCTAGATATATGAGCCAATGCCTATGTCATTTTAAGATCTTCTGTCTTAAGGAAATCTAATTAGCAGCACAGAGCACTGGGGTTATCTCTTTATTTTTTTGGGATCTAGGTACTGGACACAAAGAACATACGTGCTATGCCACACTGAAACAGTTAAAGGGAAAATTTTATTTCTTGACATTACTTTCATGGCCCATTCATTCTTGTTTTCTTTCTTTCTTTCTTTCTTTCTTTCTTTCTTTTTTCATAATTTCCTTCTCCATCTTGTCATTTTTTAAACACCTTTTAGAACGGATCATTTTTAGTTGAGTGAAACTGCAAATCTTAAAGATATGAAGGCACATATAACTACCACTATGCAACACACATTGAACACATTCCCAAAGTGATTGACACTTATTGTTTTGATTACAAGGTGGACAAATGATAATTATTAATCTATGTCCAACATGTATATTGGTGACAAAGTAAAATAATTAATATGGATTAAAGATCAAATGAACTTCTCGATACCAATAACAAGGACAAAATTAGGCTATACATCAGGAAGATTCTGAAACACAGAATTAATTTAAGTAAAATGATGCCCACCTTGCTTAAAACGTGAAAAAAGTTGAATCAGTGAAACAAAATAGCAACCAATAGGACTATTCAAGTTGTAAGTATTTAAATATTTCTGAGGTAACTAAAGATAGGTTTTGTAGAAGAAGTACCATAAAATTCATGGATATACTTTCAGTCAGATATTTTGATGGCATGCAACTACAATGATAAAAATCTCTCTGAGAACAAGTTGTGTAAAAATTAAATAGGGGTCCTGAGATACATGCCTTTATATGATACCTTTATAAATCACTCCCGCAGAGCTGAGGAGTCAGTATCCCACTATGCACAGCTGTTTGCCCAGATAACTTCAAAAAGAAGTAAATAAATATTGAAAAAATACAACCTGATGTGGAAAAACACTATTACATCTGAAAAATTAGACAAGCACAGTTTGTACCAAATCATTAGTCATGTATTGGCAAGTCCTGATTATCAAGGGCGTCGCCAGATATGCATCCCCAGAAGTCATTTGGCATTTGATTTAGCCAGTAAATATCTAATCACATGCTAAATAAAACAGTAATTTTTGCCCATGTTATTTTAGCATCAAATTCTTTAGCTATTTAAAAACTCTCATAATGTTTTGGGATTTCAGCATACAGAACAGCATGAGAAGCTGGTCTTTAATTAAACCAGTTGTGAACTTACAAAACTGATCTGCTTGCAGCAGTCTATTTTGTAGCAGTTGTTCACACTCTGTTGAGCTGAGCCAAGAAAAATGCAGGTGAGATCCACAAAGCTAATGTCAACCAAAACAGTTTGATGGATTGCAGTAAAAGATTAACACTGGTAAAAAGTCTTCCACAAGTCTATGTGAGTCATGGAGCTATAGGTAAAAACAAAGTCCATTTCGGAGAGCACCCAATAAGAAACCTGACATGTGGAAGTAGAGCAGAAACAATTCTCCTAGAGTAAGAAAAGGAGCTTTATAAATTGTTCAAATAATAGTGCTAGCCAAATAGTTAAATGCATTTTAAAACTTAGGAATTTCCAAAATGTTGAACTGAAATAAAAAAAAGTTTACTCCAATGCACACACAAAGAAGATGAGCAAGGAATGCTTTATCCATTCATGGAACAAATGAAGTTCCCACCATTTTTCCAGATGCATTAGATTAAAAGGAGATCAAGCTGAGGAGACTGTTTCAGACTGCTAAAAGCAAATACTCCATTAAAAGCAGATTAACACTGAAAGCACAATTGTTCTATACATTTTTCTTAAAGATTTTAATGTCACCTACTAGGGTAAAAAATACAGATGATGACTGGAAATTCTAGGTCAGAGACTAAAAGTGAATTCAAGGTGAGAACAGTCTTAAGAGTGAAGAGAAAGAAATGCTGAATATAACCATCCAGAAAATATGTATGCAGAACTGGTGTGATTCCATGGTTTGTTTTTTCCCTTTATGGCAAGTGATTATGAATAACTAGAGGATATCAACACAAGATCTGCTGTGGGCAGAATCCAACAATATCTACAGGGAAATACAAGGATCAAGTTTGTACTGATCCTACAATAGACAGGGAAATATCTAGTTGAAAGTAGGGATAATATATAAGCACTGGTTCATTAAGTTGGATAGCTGGAGAGAGATGCTAGCTTATTTTAGTTTCTGTGTTCTTTAAAAACTATTCTGGATTAATAGGTTTCTTTTGACAAGTGTTTGACATTCCTATATATTTATTAGTTTCCCCTCAAATATTTAGAGGATAATCAAGAATTATTGAGATTTTATGTTATTGGCAATGCAAGACCTACTTCTAAAATACTGAAGTGTGATCCATGTTTCAGGAAGATATCACAGTAGGAAATTTCACCAGCAAAAATTTTTTATGACAATAACAGAAACAATCTTATAGTCTGAGCAGGATTTGTAAAGGCTCCTATCTGCCTCTAGATAAATGTCGTGCAACATTTTTAGAAACACAGAAAGAGAAGAATAACACTTTAAAAAGAAAAGCGAAAGGCAAAAGCCAACTGCATTATTCACGAATGGTCATTTGACTCGGAGGTCAGGGTTTCATTCTTCATCCTCCAGTCATAATAGTTCAAATAAAATCAACACATTATGAATGGAGAATAATATAGCAGTAAGGAAAGCATATTAGTTGTTGACAATAGCTTGAAACAGTTAAATGACACAGAAAGTGATGTTAATATGTAGTCTGGAGCTGTAACTATTTATGATCCCATCCAGAAGATCTGGTTTTGATGTTTACACTCAAGGTTTTGTTTTTTTTTTAAGCAGAGATTTGGCCAGACTGGTGGAAAAAGTAATGATCTTTAAAATAGTTTGGCTTTTAGAATGGTTTCCAGACCCCATATTTTTGGTCACTGAGGATGAATGGTTACTAGGCCTCTAGAGAAATCCTTGAGGATTATGATTTAGGAATTACTGAGAAAATTAGCTATACAGATGCTAATCCACTGCTAGTGATTTTAAGTTAGAGGCTTCTTATTTTGTAAGGTCTTCAAATACACTTTTTCCAGCCAGTAATTTTGTAAAGTTCATTAGAAACATATAACTATTCCTCACCTTTTCCAGTTTGCTCAATATGATTTGCTTTAAAGGCTTCAACAGTAATGTTGATTGTTTCCATGACCTGTGGATCAGGAGATGCACTTAAGCAATACATGAATGTGTATTTGGAGTCCAGACAAAACCTCAGTGGAACCAGAGCTAGAGATTCAAAAATCCATTGCATATTTATACAATATTTTCTAATATTTCATGTGTATTTACTTTTAGCAACTGGCTGCCCTCTAACTTACCTACCTCCATTTTGTGGTTTCCCTAGTCAATAATTTAAACGTTAAAAAAAATATTAATCTTTTTATCTTTGTCTATCTTATTGGACTTTGGAATTGAGTCAAAGTGAATATACCCATGGCCCAGACTGGGATGTATAGAGTTGAAAATAGATTTCAGATCTGTTATTTACTTCAGGAAGTATCTGTGAGTGGTGGTTAGAAAACAGTGCCATCTACCCTGGGTTTTACTGGGTTTCAGATCTCTTTTCCTCTTCTGCAGGGAAAACAGAGTTTCAGTAATCGTGGCTAGTCTAAACTGAGACCTTCTTTTTTAGCACAATACAACCCTAAAATGCAAAATTTATTATCAGATCTATTCATGCCAAAGCTGAGGTATTTTAGACATGTATTTAGCTACATTGCTCATAACAGAACTTGGTTCTGTCATAAAACTCTTGCATGGATCCAGATCACTGCTTTGCTGAAATGTGAGGACATCCAGGTTCATTCCTCATTCTAACAAATGGAAAATAATGACATTGTCTTGTTTCTCCTCCATTCCATATAATTTGGCTGCAGTTCCCTTTGCAAGAACAAATTGTTTAAATCAAACTACGGTATGTATACCAATAGCAGTGGTAAAACTACTTCAAAGTATGTGCAGAAAAATATCTGGCCTACTGCCTTTTCCCCAGAGAAGATGAGGAACAGCTGTTTGGCCAGTGAACTCTGTCCGTTCAACTACGTGCAACATGCACAGCCCACTGCAGAGGTGGCAGATGCCATTGCCTTTGCTGTTGACTGGTGAACTCAGTTCTCACCCCCTGTGAGTTCTCATTCTCTTGCATTCTTAATGGAAGAAGTGCAGATGAATGGAATTACATCTCTTTGGATATTATCTTACATCAAAGTACGCTTCTAGATTTCAGTAATCTGTAGTTTATGTGTAAATATTTCTGTAACCAACACAGTCCTGTGAGAGATAAGACTATAGACATGTTGGTAAAGATTCCTCTCATAACATAGATGTTTTAGTTTTGTCATGCTTAGGCTTTTCTCATCATCAGAGAAGAGTAGAAACTTGTAAGGTGTGAGACTTTTGGTAATTTACTTAAGGCAGGTCAGACAAATGTCTAAAAAGTTTAGGTTCTTTTGTCAGACTACAGAATTCTTGACATTAGCTAACATTTATGCCATTGTAGGAATTTAAAGTTAGAAGAATCCAGATATCTGTGTAGAAAATAGCAAGAAGAGTGAAGCTCAGTAAGTTCCAAACACTTGTGTGCTTTGATTCATCACTTTCGACTTCCATGACAAAATAATGTCTTGAGTTCACAAAGTCAGCTTCAGATATCAAGGGCTTTTAAGGTTCTGCTTTACACAAATCTTCAGTGTCGTAAAATAATGTGACGAGTTTGGAAATAAGACAAATTAAAGATGATTAAAATATCTCCTTTGAAAAATAACACAAACTAGCAAGAGAAAACCTACTTCTGAAAGTTTAGAGAATCCAGATACAATTAGTGTGCCTGTTGGCATGAATGACTTCTATGACAATGGGAAAGGGCAAATATTTAGAAACAAGTGTATGATGCTTTCTGGCAGACAATCTTTCCAGCTTTCAGTTGGAACCTCCTCGTTACGTTCTACCATGTATTGGTGGTTTAGTGATCTGTACAATAAAGGTTCTGAACAAAGTAATTAAGTGGTTTCTATTCTCACTTATTTAGGGAGTCTAAAAAATAAAATGCTGGACTACTAGCTCATGACCTTATCATTCTGCTTCTGAATTATTTCTTCTGTGCGGATTCATATACCAATACACATTGTATTGCCATTTTATCTTAAGGTTACCTAATGCTTTTATAAACTATTTTGTTAAAATTATATCTCAGCGCTGGGAGCAGTGACACGTCATTGATTAACATTTGACCTTTTTTACTAGAAGAAAGACAGATTCTGTGGCCTTTAGCCTGGGTGAGGTGGTGTTATTATGAACAAGTTTGGGAGAAAGGCTTAACTGTACTCTCTGTAAAGAATAAAGTTGGTAAACAAATCTCACTTGGATAACAAGCACACTTTAGAGCTTTGGCAGCATCACTTTTATATTATTTTTGCCTTGTGTTGGTTTATTTTTTTGTTTTTATTAAATGAAGCGAGTCATTGCATCCAGAGCATGACTCAAGCTATGCTACAACTACTAAATTAAATTAGTCCAGCATTTAATTCTTGGCAATTTTGATTCAGCAGCTTGGACTGCAAAGAAGGGAAATGTTGAGGAATGAGGCTGAGGTCATCACTTCTGAAAAATATCTACATCCTAAGCTTCAACACAGAAGAGTCTTAATTATGTTTTGGTGTCATCCATATGTCCTGGTTATGCAACATGTCTTAGCAAAACAGTTTATTAGATGTTGCTGTACATATTTGAAGGAGAAGAAGAGAAGGGATTAAAGACATAAATGACTGTGTGACTGTGTGATCCATGCAGGACATTGTAATTGTCAAAAGGCAGTATACACACCTAAATTTTTTCATGGTGCCAAATATTCTTTTCCAGAAGGTATCTATCCACTGGGGATACACGCTCACGCCTTTAAGATTATGTATTGCATCTGCTCCCCAAAAAGGGAAATTGTCTTTAATTAAAAGTTTTCTAAAGTAATTTAGAGCTATTTACATACCTTGTTACCAGAGCTACAAAGAACCACATTTCTTAAACTACCAATATTCTGGTTTTGCCGGTGGAGAGATTTTATTCTCATTTGCTTTTCTTCAGGATACTAACTAGAGAACTTCAAAATAAGTCAGTATAATGGGAAGAGGCTGAAGCTTTAAGGAAAAAAAAAAAAGATGACACAAGGCTTAAAGGTTAAGTTGCTTCTTGTCTATTTCATCTATCTGATTAAAAAATAAAAGACAGAAAATAGAAAAAAAAAATAAAAGGAAGCCATCTACATTACACGGGAACATAATGACCTTTCGTTTGTTTACTACTGTCTGACTGCAAGCCCTCTGCACATTCAGATGTTTGTTAAGCACACAGTTCTGTCTGACCACACTTTTACCAAGGTTTTCCTGTTACTCCAATGTCAGTATTTACCAACCACGATTACTAATGCTTGTGATGATTTTGCTGCATGGAAGTACATCTAATTCAGAATGAAAGTCACATTCTATGTAATAATTTTCATGTATCAGAATAACTCTGAGTATGGATTCCAACTAATTAGAAATATAGTGCTTATAACTGTAGCTGATTTTAAAAATCGTATCCTTTCACAAGCTATTTCATTGTTTCTTTAAATGAAATTCAACTGGAAATATAATCTTGTGCTTCAAGCTTATGACAAATTATTTTCATTTATTATGCTTTGATTGTAAAATACAGGTCATTATCATAAAATAAGCAGATGACACCAAGCCATGTGCTTTGGCCAACTTGTCCAAGGGACATGATGCCATTCAGAGAGACCTAGACAGTCTTGAGCAGTGGGACAAAGAGAATCTCACAAGGTTCAACAAATCCAAATGCAAGGTCTTGCACCTGGGTCATGGCAGCCTTCACTATCTGTACAAGCTCTGGGATGTAAGGTTTGAGCCTTTTCTCCAGAGATTTTCAAGGCCAGTCAGGGTGGGACCCTGAGCACCTTATCTATCTGTAGCTATCTCTGTTCGTTGCAGAGGAATTGGACTAGATGATCTTTAAGTGTCCCTGACAAATCAAATGATTCAATAATACTGTAATTCTAACCGATTTAAAACTGTCAAGAAATGGGATTTTTCTATAATGTATAAATTTTAAACGTGCGCCTTTTAAAAGGCCCAAAACATTATGATTAGTCCCAGTGTATAAACAACACAAGAAAACGTTCTGTATTCAGTCACATCAGTACAGGGACAATAAAGAAAATACCTACCACCTTTTCTCTCTCTCCAAAGTTCATAAAGCAAAGTATTTTAATGCTACCTCAATAACAGAGCACATAGTTCAGTACAAAATAACAGATCTGAATCGAAACATGCAATCTGCATTCAAGGCCTGTTAGAATTCCACATGAGAGGTTCAAAATTTCCTGGCTATAAAATGCAAAACTGTAACTGCATAAGCAGTGTTTACATCTCTGTAGCAGATGTTTATTGTTCTAACAATTTCTTCCTCTTAACAGCCTTTCAGTGATGAAAATTATGCAGTAATGAAAATCCTATTTGGACAGTTCATTTTTGTAGAAGACAAGTGATGAAGTTATTTTCTGTCTTTCAGCTAAGAAATTATTAGAACAACTAGGATTCCAAAATTCAGAAGAACAAATCAGTAAAACAAAGACTGAACAAACAACAACAAAAAACAACAAACTCAACCTCAAGATGAATAAGGAATTTTCAATGTCAGCAATCATAAAGGGAAACACTTTTTTGTTTAGCCACTGATTCTTCATCCATATTAGAACATTAATGCTCAATATACCATCTTGAAGTACAGTGGTTTTTTATGTCCCTTATATTATTGTAACTACATCCCAAACTGTGCAGAAATTCATCCAGTCCAAACAGAAAATAGGGAAAAAGATATATGGAAGGCAGGATCACACTGTAAATATTTATTGGGCCAGACAAAAAGTAATAAAATAAGAGGGATCTAGAAAGTTAATCCTTGATAAAAGTAATTTTAAATGAGTCTCTGAAGAGTGATTCCAAGATATATATGTATTTTTTTCTCCATCTGTAGGGAGGAAGCGCTTTGTTGAAATAACAGTGCAATTATGAAGACTGAAGCAAGTAAACTCTTCCTTCCATAAGGAACATGATATCACATTAAACTGAATCTAACAGTGTATTTTGACACACATTTTTCCATTATGGTTGGAGTCTTAAATAAAAAAAAATGTACATCAGAAAGGTTGTAATAAGTAATATCTGCTTACATGTGTATGTGTTGAATTGTCACTGTTGCTGTAATCAGAGTAAAGAGTAACATTCATTTAAACCAAAAAATATGTCATAATTTCTGATAACTCTGCAAAAACACAGCTAATTTTAATCATAAAAGTGTGCATTTTTTGCTTTATTTTTTTTAATAAAAGAGAAAATATTGTGTCTTTCTTGTCTTGCTACAAATCCATACCAATTTGTATTATTCCTTGATGGCTTCAATATTGATGGCAATTTCAGTGTTGTAATCTTGCCTAGTATTATGGGGAAAAAAGTAAGATAAATCATTAAAATTTTTGTTTTATTTTTATATCCATTATTGGAGTTGGACTCTATGATCTCTAGAGGTTCCTTCCAGCCCCTACAATTCTGTGTGATTCTGTGATACTACTTCTGAAAAGTTAAAAGCATTCTACTAATGTGACTGAAATGAAGTCACAGTCTAGCATATTAAGTGACAATTCTTCAGTAGATGCAGTTCTAAATATAACTTGTATCTTTTTGTTGCTTTGCTCACTTTATAAGCAAGAAATAAATCATTTAAAAATATTGATTGAATTACTATGGACTTCATCAGTAGTTTGTTCTGAGCACATAGATAGACAAATGTTCATTCCATAATTGCAGCCTGTCTACCATGAATACACTGTAAGAAATGGAAAGTTGAGAATAAAAAGATGGAGGCTGTCTTTTGCAGTGACAGCTTCATGGTTGCATCTCAATGACTTATAATTCAATGACTTTACATGAAAAAGAAGCACAGCTATGCAACTTTTTGCAAATAGTTATGTTATGTTCTATTAGATTTTCACTGAATGAAACATGGAAGCATTCTGGGATTGAAGCCCAGGACTGCCCCTTGGGAGCTGGCCCTCCATCTCATCTATTGAAGCTGAGTAAACTCCAGCATCAAGCTACGTATTAAGTGCATGCTTCAGTTTCCAGTGACAGCAAGAACATCTCCTCTGTAATCCAGACTGTAGGCCATCAGCCTTCTCCACTCCCTTTTTTTCCTGCTCATAGAGTATCCTTTAGTGATAGGACTGATGTTCCAAACTGAAACTCCCTCCAGACTGCAGAGCTCCACTGCACAACTGGCATGCGGTCGCTATGCACTGCACCATCGGTCAGTGCATACACCAGGACAAATGAAACTTTGGCTGAAACCTGCCTGGTTATGCAGCTGCTGCTAACAGCCTTTCCTTTGTTGATTAGAGAACAGCCATGTGAGAAAATGCCAGCATTTAGAGCCAAAGGTACTTTTCAGCAGATTCATGCAGTTAATAAAAGTAACATTTTAAAATTAAATGTGTGTAGAGTTAGCAACCTGAGCACCTCTAGCCATGCCGTTTCCTTCCAGGTAAATTGATGTATACTATTTTAAAAGATGTATAGCACAGTGCACAAAACAAAAATAAGTTTCAGTGGTGTGAGAGGGAGTTAATATACAGAAAATGACTTTGGAGTAGCTCAGCCCTATGGAGGATAAAGGTTCAAATATTGAAATCAGAAATTGCTTCTCATAAAAGAGAGGTTAGATAAAAAACTAAGATTAATACAAAATTACCTTCATTGTGAAAAATCCTCAGCTTGTTCCTGGAGAGAACTAGTGTATTTGAGTGCTCCAGAACAGAGACTCTCTCCACCTCCTCCAGAAGCTGTGTGATGGGTAATCTGTGCAGGGCCCTGCTGGGCACTGATCCACAGTGTGTGTTTACTCCCTGCATCATCGGTCGAGAGAAATATTTGAACACCAAGGTATATGGAAGGCCTTATAACACTCTCTCCACCAGAACAGTTAACTAAATATAGAAGTGTAGTACTTTTTTTTTTTCTTTTCCCCCAGCAATTTTGGTTGTAAACAGAGAAACACAAAAGCCACAAGTGTCTGTAAATGTTTTCATTGTAAATTTGTGGGTGGCTATTTTTTCCCCAGGGCTTTTTTTTTTTTTTTTTTTTTTTTTTTTTAAGGCAAGGAATATGGAATGGTTGTAGAAAGCCATCAAGCTATGCACAAAATAATTACATTAACAGTGTTCTGCATCATGCTGTTGGTGTACTTGAATAAAGAGTCTGATTCAGAAGCTGAAGTCACACTGAGCTGAGAAAGCTTTCCTTGTGTAACCCTCTGTGCTCCCTCTGGCTCAGAGAGCATAGGGGGTGCATTAATTAGCTAAGTGAATTGGATACAGATATTGTGCTGATACTGGTTGCTTATGTATCAAGTCTCAAGTCCAAATACAGTAATCTAATAACACCACAGGCAACCTATATTCAGGCAGTTGGACAGCACAGAAAGAAGTCAGGAAGTCTAAGACTTTGATGTATTTTGAGGTAAAGAGCTTTGTGAGTTTTAAAAAGAAAGGGACATTGTATGTCTTTTCCCATTTCTAAAGGTGCATTGTGCTGTATGGAACAGATTTTGCTGTCTTTTGCATCAGTATTACACCTACGTAATTCCAAAGCTGTGCTGGACTTCCGCTGAAGTTGATGACAAGAGCTTCAGGCCCCATATCTAAAATTCAGTACATTCTAAATGCAGAAATGTTTAGTTTCCCAGACTTATGATGTTAGCTGTCTTGAAACTGGCTGTCTCTGCTGTTCTGAAATCACACCACCACTGTCCTTAGGGCAGTACGCAGTTACACAAAGTGAAGGGCTAACTTTCATTTGCACATGAGCAAAGGGAAAACAGTTAGAAGGTGTATAACAGCCAGATAGGAAACTGTTTCCTGGCTAACTACCATGACCTGAATGAATTTTGTAATTATGAAGTCTAAATACTGGGATTTTGTATGAGTGACACTGCAAACCTTTAGAGATTCTGAGAATTATTCTGAATAAACAGAAGCTTAAACTCTGGATGACCAAACCAATTCTTTCTCATGCAGGGTGTTGCCTGAAAAAATGCTGAGAAAGAATCCCTCCTTTGGGTCATATAACTACTACACAGACCATTTCCCATGGGGAGGGCATGAACAGATGGCTGTAAATGTTCTGGCTTCTTTCCCCAGGAGCCTTACTCCAGACTCCCCAGAACTCTTTGCTTGGAGATGGATTGAGCAACTGCAGGGCTCTGCTTTTCTTGACAAGTAGCCGAGGAGCATAGCTCCCGCCCCAAGCAGAAAGGAAGCACATGGTTCTGCTACAGTCTCAGCTGTCCATCAACTTCTGTTTTAGACTGGAGAATTTGGCTCTGAGGAAGTGTGTTTAAATTCATCCTATCCTCTGGTGGATAACAACAGCCATGTCTGTGTTACCTTGAGTAGCAGAGTAAATAATCACGGCAAGGCTGGCAATTATAGTTAAACTGAGGGCAACGTTTTTAGGGAAAGGGTAAAGCTGATGGTTTCCTGGCTCTGAGTTTTGTATATTCCTCTACATTTATTGCTCTGTTGAAATGTTTCTTCAAACCAGAATGATGTAACACATAATCTCTTGTTCAGCTGAAACCATAGATGGCACACAATGCATGGAATACAGTTCTAATCAAAGAAAATAAGAGTAGACATTGGATCTGATCAGGCAGTCTGGTTATTTTACAGCTATCCCAGCTCTGAAGGAAACAGATCTCCTTCCAAGCAGAACCTGTTAGAATGCAGACATTTTTTGACAGACTAGAAGTCTGCATTTGTTTGATCTTAACCAACAATTCAAATGTGTATCAACAGAAAGAAAGCACACATCTGCCACAACAGGCATGTTTACAATCATTTTAATGACACCATTAGATTTTGTTTGCCAGTGTTCACTTATTTCAGACTTTTATACAAAAAACATGTGACATAACTTTACCACCTGTGCACAATGGAAACAATCCATTTAAATGAATTATTTTAATGGCAATACATAACTCAGTAGTTTTGCTCTGCTCATCAAGATAATGGTGGGTGCACGACCATATTTACCCAGCATACAGAGAGCTTTTGTGTTCTACAGTAATGTTTCTTCTCGATGAAGCTTGTGCTAAGAATTACTCCAAACAGAACTTCATATGCTCACGAAATAAATAAATGTGCTCTAAAGCCTGGCAATTTTAGAAAGTTTTCCTGTGACAGGTGGAAATAATTTTAAATGAGAAATCCAGTCTTAAAAGACAACTGAAAACATCTACACACTATGTTAAGCTCCTCTGGATTTAAGTGTTTTAAGAAAGCTAAAGGACTTGTCTTTGACAGCTTAATGTTGTTCTCACTGATGTCACTGGAAAAATTCATGATAGTTTCTAGAGAGCAATATAAATTAAGAGTAAATATAGTTGGTGTCAAACAAAAACTCAGAAAGACTAAGGTGTGATAACAGCCTTCCCTGTGATATAATTACTGATGTTGTACTTGTTAATGCAAGTACACATTTATCTTCCTCACTCAGCTCCTCACTGTATGCCTACTAATCTCCCAGAACCTCAGGCACCAAATGCACCTTATTGCGCAAAATCCTGTGCAGCGAAAGAACAAAAAAAGCATCTAAGACACAAAGAGCTAAGCTTCAAATCCACTAGAGTGTTTAATTCTCATCAACTGAATATTTATAGCCTAATTATCTAACATGTAATTAGCACACCTTCTGGAAAGAGAACTGAACAGGGGATTACATGTGATGTTGGTGAGATGTCGGTAGACTTCTACTACGCAGGCCAAGATTTTATGTGTAGGGAAATCACACTGATAACACACAGCCCGAGTCTGCGTGGCTGCTTTGCTGAAGGGTGACAAAGAAAACTGTAGTGAGACAAACAGCATCAAAGAGGGTATGAACTGCACAGAGGTCACCTGCACAATGCAGTGCATATCTGAGAGAATTCAGCTGGAAGCAGAGCTATATTAATGCATGGTCACTGTTGATCTGAACATAAATTGCAAGGAAAAAATCATTAGCCACAAAGCTATATTCACATAAAATGCTCACTTATTTTGCTTCTTACCTTTACTAACAGAAGTTTCAGTGTAAGATGTTCTGAGGGAGCCAAAATCCCTTCCACGCTCAAATTATGTTCATCATATCTACACTAAAAAGCAATAGAACTGTCTTTACATAATACGTTCAGTGCTGTTTTCTTTCTTCCAGTTCTTATATTTCTAACAGGTAAATCACTTGTACATGCTTGGGAAATGAGATGATAATTGTTTTTCAGAAATAATGACCATGCAAAATGCAAGATGGGATTTTACAGTATTATTAAGATTTGTAACTAAAGTTGTGAATAATAAGGTAGTAAAAATAAATATTAAAATATACTCCTCAAATACATCATAAAACTTTTCTGCAATCGGTGTATTTAGTTACTGGCAATGAGCACACCAGAGAACTGCGGGAGGTAACATTTGCAAACAGATCTGCAAAATCATAGCATTATTCAGTATCATGGACTATATACAGTGCCTTGGAAGCGTCAAAGTCACCATTACAACAAAGCATTTATGTGAACAGTTAGGTGTGTAACTAAGTACCACTGAGCTATATGAAAATGAATTAAAACAGGATTTGAGTATCTACTTAAATTTAAGCACAGTGTTTAGCACCATGCTGAACTGGGCTCTATAACATTTCTATTTGCCAAACAATCAGTAAGCCACACTTGAGTGTTTAAAGATGCTTGATATTTCACAGGTGGGTAGTTAAGTCAAATGGATTTTTATTTTCTTCAAGCTGTTTTAAGCTGTTTTTATAAGGAGAACTTTATACACACTTGTCTGAGAAAGTTTAGCAAGCTGAGCTGTGACACATGTGGTGTGTAAACCAAGTGCTTATTATTAACCTGCTTATCACGGATTGCCCATCACCAAGTTGTATGCAGCAACCACTACAGTGAAATTAGATCATAGTTTTGCATTTCACCTCACAACACACCATTTTAAGTAGTAGAATGATGCACAGTAGCAATACTTAGTGCTCTGAAAATCTGGCTACATGACAAAACGTGTGGTTATCACGAAGCTGACAAGACACCTCTGGAGATTACCTACTTCAGCCTACTGCCCGATCATGGCCAGTGACAGCAGCATGTCCAGGACCATGTCCCGTTGAGGTCTGAATATCCTGAAGAATGCAGAATGTACAGCCTTCTTTCATACTTTGCAGCTATCCTCTGTATATACTTCACAGTATTGTAGAAGGAAACGTTTTCACTAAGACCTTGCCAGTTCAAAGTACACTAAAGCCCATTATGCTTTAGTTGTCAATATACCTTGTAAAAAGGCTCTAATCACCGACTTTGTCTTCTGGAACAAAAATCTTGAATTTCTTCAATTAGAAAATACAGTCCTCTGTTATGGACCTTAAGGAGAATTTGCAATACATTTGAATAAGAATTAGATGGAAATAGATTGTAAGGAGTAAATTTAACTGAACTTTTCCTTTTTTTAATTTTGATTTTTACAGACAATATAAACATATAAACAAACAAACAAACAAATAAATAAATATATACACAACCTAATAAATATTGAATCTGTGTAGTCAATATAGAGGAGTGTGTAGAAGGATCCATAAAAATATTTTTCCAGGATTTAGATGATAACAGCATGTGTAGAACTATACTTTTCAGATATACTTTCATTGACTTGAGTCACATTAATGTAAGGCTGAATTTACCATTACAAGATGGTCAAAGGCCTATTCTTGACAGGTCCCTTTCCTGCCCTGTGGAGGTGGAAATTATCCTTTCGTGACTTTATCCTGCAGAGAGAACAGTCAGGATGAAATCAGGAACAAGGAATCCAAGCTTGAATCATTCTTGCTGTAGTTGTATTTAACTCCAGGGAAAGGATGCAGTTAAAGTAAATACAAAGCATGAGACTGTAAGAAGATCTCCATTTCAAAGCAGAAGAGACTCAGATAAGTACTTTTATCTGTCCCTCCCTGCCCCCATAGTCCTTCTCTATGCGAAATAAATGCATGTGGCTAAGAAATAGACAAATAAAACAAAAAATAAAATAAAATAAATAAAAGCAACAACAACAAAAAAAAACCTGAACACAAAATCACAGTAGAAATAGAGCCATAAAAATAAAATCAAAGTAACTTTTACACAACTTGTCCATAGAACCTAACCAATTTCTGAAATCAGTAAACCTTAGCATGCAGCATATGAGCATAGGACTGTTTTGAGCCACCTGGTTCACAAGGTGCCAGCTTCAAGGCAAGTTTAGAATCTAGGTCTGAAATAAAAAACCTTTTCCTTTATCTACATGCATTACAGAAGTTCTACGTCTGTGTTTAGACCCAGACCTGAATCCAGATTCAGGTAAAGAGTCTTGGCACCTGTGTGTGCTTAGGAAGTCTGGAAGTTGGAAGGCTAAATCTGTTCCACATAGTGTTATTCAAATTCTACATAAAACTTCCACTGGAAAAATCATAAACTTATTTTTTTACTAAATAAATTGAGATATACATTCTTTCTAGTTATATGTTTTCTCCTAAACAGCAGAAAACATCTGGATTATACCAGATAACCCTTTGGTAATGTATTCTTGATTTCTGTTGAAGAAAAGAGTATCAGGAGTAAGTTGGAGTCAAAGTGGCATCGTATGATGTACCACAGAAAATAAAATACATAGCAGAAAGAATTTATTTGAACGGCAGTCAGCCCAGATTGCATCCTCTCCATCTAATGCAACCATGTTTTCTTGTGCCTTTATATTCTTCGTTTCTTTTAAACTTTCCATATTCTACAAAATGTCTGCACCATTTCACCCTCAGATTTTCGCCCCTCTTTAAAGATCCACAATGGCCCTTTTCTTTTTTAACTGTGCCTGGCATATGTTGAAAGGTATCTTCTAAGATTTCATTTATGATAGCTGAAAAATGTATGTCTTACTAAGACTACAAAGCAAGCTAATGGTTTTAAAAGCACAGCGATGAAAAGCCTGGCAGGGGAGTCTGTGCTAACTACATACACGGATCATGGGAGAGGGTACAAGAGGTCATTTCTCTCTCCCTCTCTCTCCCTAGTTTAGATTCAGAATCAGTTCAGGTCACATTGGTTACAGCCAATTGCACAGTGGCGTTCTTTGCCATTCGTCCTTATCCAAATCTTTAATTATGGGCTACACAATCAGAGCTGGAATGAGAAGTCACAGCCCTATACTGTTCCATGGCGAGCGCTTAGCAAAAGCCCGGAATCTGATACTTGGTCACAGTTTGCAAACACTGTGGTTAAACCACCTGAGAGGGTCACATTTTTACATTCTGAGACGATTTATTAGTAACAGTGCTTGTCACTTGGAAATCCCCTCAAAGCTCCTTCCGCTGTGTAGGCTATCTGAAGGAGGATTTTGCTCAGCAGTGGTTTAAGCAAGAAGCAAATAAACTATGTGATCCACCCACTCCAAGTAATTTACAAGAGAGCAGAGAAGCCTCGTCCATTCCTTAAAAGTTGTCTGTTAAGTGTTTCAAAACCTCAGCCTGGTGACAGACCCTTGGAAGAGGAAAAAATCCTGTCTGGGAGATGCTTTCATTTCTAGAACCAGGTGGGCTTGATGCAAACTTGAATGGTATTTGTATATATATGTATAATCTCCCATTGACTTTAAGAGACAAAAGAGAAGTCATATGTTTTTCTTGTATCACTTATATGCTGAGCACCACCCATATGCAATTTGCTTTACAAGCCTCAGAGAAATGTAGAAATGTCAGTCTAACAGCAGACACCTACCTCAAATTTATTTCTGCTTCATCTAAACAAAGTAAATAATATGACTGTAAAACACTCAAGCAAGAATATTTTGATGAAATTCAGTTATTTTTTTGATGCAAGTCTTTGAAGTCTTAGGATCTTCCCTCTCATCCTACAACATCTACTCAGCAAAAGCAATCATGTTAGATTTAAAGGTCAGCTGAAAATGAGGCTACTAGAGCCTTCTGAAGTCAAGGAAACATTTGCCCAGATAAAGGTTACTCTGTTCATGAAATTATTTCCCAGAAGGGCCTTACACTTCCACAGAATGTATTCAAATATACTGTGGTCAACTCATTTTTCTAAATTGTAATAAAGAATTGAAATAAATATAATTAAACACTCTCTAAAGAGCACACCAAAAATAAGATAAAGCCATATGTCTCATATAATTTTGGCAACATTCTTTCTCAGAAATAGTATCTCTGTAGTCATTTGTCTGTTTTTTAAATCAGGTTCTTACTCTTTTCATGTTCTTCTGGCTGCCATTCAGGAATTTATCATTTTATAACTTTTGTTTTTATGACAAGACACTGGGTATTACCATCCAGAAATACAGTATTTGCCTTTTTCACAATCAAGCTATTTAGCACAGCTTTTTAAGTTGATCTCATTTGGTGAAGATTATGTGGGTGACTTGAAAGCTGTGAACAAGGGAACTTAAAGTAAGGGCTATAACACAAACAGAAAAGAAATATAACTTCTAATAAGTGATAGAATTTCAAAGTGCATTTTGAAAGAAAATTTTGACTATATTAAATTTCAGAGTAGGACAAAAAATCATTGTGTAGATAAAAAGATAAAAGAAGTACAAAGTACAGATATGACACTTATTTTCTCTAAATATTAGTGGGGAGAAAAAAAAAGAATATTCAGGCAACAGGAAGAGAGTAAAAATGTGTGGGCTTCCTTTTTGCACACAAGCAGGCAGGTTACTCTCCTACATGTAAACATGATTTAACATAGCATTGTCATAATGACAGACATAACTCTAAGAGAAGAAAGATTTTGCATGTTCCACTTTAGAATATTTATCTCTTTGTTCTCATTGCCAGAATGGATGAATTCTTATTGCGAAATATCCCTCATGCTACCCTGTATTTCTGAGCTGACTATCACAACAAAACCTTTAAACTACATTACAGAGTTTAATGTTTTTCCCTGAAAGCTAATGGGAATCTTTGCCATTGGTGATTTGGAATTCAGTTTTCCACAAAAGAGATAACTTGAAAGAAGTAGTATGTATTTGATTTGGACTATGACCAGTTACACAGTCCAGAATCCTTCATGATGTATGCATCTGAGAACATAATATTTCACAAAGAACTCTGCTTAATTCAAGTGTGCAGTCAGACAACACACAAAAAATCAGAGGTTCCTGGTAACTAAACTACTGTGTGTGGAAAGCATTGTGACAGTGATTAGAATAAAAATTTCGACCCCTAAATGAGTTAAAATACAATATTAAGAGGATGAAAGATGAAGATGAATTTAAACAAAAAGAAATGAAGGAAGGAAGGAAGGAAGGAAGGAAGGAAGGAAGGAAGGAAGGAAGGAAGGAAGGAAGGAAGGAAGGAAGGAAGGAAGGAAGGAAGGAAGGAAGGAAGGAAGGAAGGAAGGAAGGGAGGGAGGGAGGGAGGGAGGGAGGGAGGGAGGGAGGGAGGGAGGGAGGGAGGGAGGGAGGGAGGAATTTGTGTAGGAAATTCTATGTATAATTTTAAATAAATACATTCATATATTCAATGTCCTTAAAGTTATATATTTAAATTGTTTATATATATGAATATAGTAATTCCTAGAGAATCTTTAAACACTCCAGTCCTGAGGCTATGTTTAAACACTAGAAAGAATACCTTCTGCTTGTTGAGCATTAATATATTAAAATGCATAGAAATTGAAAATGACACTTTTTCCCATTTATTATCTCTCCGTTCCTTCCAAATCCAGTTAGTGCTGTTTGTACACAAATCTGTATTTTTAGAAGAAGCTAATGTAGTGGTTGCTAAGTTGGAAGCACATTTTCAGTAAAGTAGCTACTTGCTCTTATGGTACTAGAAATTTGTCTATCTAAATTAGAAAACTGCCTAAAAAGATAAAATGGCATGTATTTCATAAGCATTATTTTATTCATAGCCATACTTTGAACTAAACCTCACAGACTTCCAATTCAAATAATAGGGTAAGATATCCTTTTTAAATTTCCTGATCACAATCAAATTAGCTAGTGATTTCTTAAAACTCATTTATCATTCTGTACTCTTCAGTGTTGCCCAGAGAAATTCTGGATGCCCCATCCCTGGAGACATTCAAGGCAAGGTTGGATGTGTCTCTGGGCTTCCTGGTCTAGTGGTTGGCGACCTTGCCCATCACTGGGGGCTTGAAACTAGATGATCTTTGAGGTTCTTTTTCAACCCAGGCCATTCTGTTATTCTATGATTCTACGATTCTGTGAAGCTCTGTACACAGTATGAAATACTGCACTGCAAACAGAAAAAAAGGATCTTACATAATAGAACACACTCGAATATTAATATCTGCATATAATTCAGGAAATACACAATTAATAACATGCAATGTGGAGTGTCACATAAGCCTAAATTGATTTAAGGGAAACAAAATTCTGTGATGCCAGCACAGGTGACAATTAATCTGGACTATGTGATTTCTCTATTAATCTGACAGAGAAATTTTCTTAGATTATTCTGCCAGTAGTACTTCAAATGTCCTGTGAATTATTACAGGTGTTCTTCACATTTTTTATTCTTAAAACATCAATTAGAACATCTCGCATATTGTAAGTACACTTCCCATATATACCAGAATATGCCAGACATAAACCTATTTGGAGACAATGTATTAATCTAAGCACATATGGAATTTCCATTTGCACCATTCCATGATAATGTAGTGCGTAGCCTTAAGCAGACATGTCTCCAGTTTCTTCAAGTGAGTTCAGCCACAAACAATCAGATTCATTTCCATGTCATAGCATGTGTTTTCAATGATACAACAGAAGACACTGACTTATTTTTGAAATTTCTTTTTTTTGCTTCTGTGCTTATAAAATAAGGTCTGGAGAATGTCATGTATTATGACTTTGGCTTTGATAATGACTGACACTTTTTTTAGAACAATTATTAGAATAAATGCAGTAGTGGATATGATAGTGATTTATAAGTGGATATGCCACATTTCAGCACAATGAATGAAAAGCAATTCTTATGAGCTCTGAATGTTGCTATATTTTTCATATTTCATTTACTTTGAATCTTTTTTGTGTCTGTGACAACTGATATAATACAACCTGTCTTCCTTTTCCATATATCTGGTAAACTTTTTGGTTTATAAAGTAAGTCATTTGTGTATGTTACACTTCAAGAACATGTTTAGTTACAGTAAAGGTTTTTTTTTCTATTTTTTTTTCAGTAAGCCTAAATTTTTATTGAATTAGAACAAAGAATATCTAGAGTAACTTGTCCAGTATTAAATGAGATATTCTGGATTTTCAGCTCTGTGATTTGAACAGACCTGGACGGTGTCCTTCGCTAAAGAAACCACATTCAGAGTGATGGTGTGAGTTCTAATCATTAATGATATCAAACTGCATTGTAGTATTCTACTACTTAGAAAAAAAAGTAGGTTTTTTAATGATACTGTTTTATGTTACCTTATTCTCTTACCACCACACTTCCTTTCTCTTATTTATCCCTCCATTTTTCCTTATTTCTCCCTACCAGAAAAGCAAGAATCATGTGAGGGGATGGATCAGTATGAAGAAACTTTTCAAGCCAAAATCATGAGCTTTCAGTTATATGGGAAACACCACTCAGCATTAGAATTCTATGCTAGTTTAAAATATTAGTCGCATATTTAATCCTACACATTCTACATTTTGTTGCTACTGAAAAGGAACCTAAAGACAGAGGAGCTTCAAGATCAAATATCACCACTAAAGAGATTGAACTGTCTGTACTTTTAATTGAAGTCACATTCGGATAAGATGCATTACAAATTTCTTCTGCTACAGGTGATGCACTTAAATCATGACAGCAGACGGGCACAGAGCATGAACAACCTCAGTAGGAAGCCTGTTCCATTGTTTGATTATCCTCATCCTTCTTGGTATCTGAACTCCCCTCAGAACAACTTTGTGCTGTTCCCTCACATTCTGTCATTGGTTACCAAATGAAAAAGGGCTGACACTTCTGTCTTCATTTTCTTTCTTCAGAAACTCACAGAGAGCAGTGAGGCCATGCTTTAGTCTCCTTTTCTTTCTCCAGACTATACAATTGAAGTGTACTCAGACTGCACTCACAAGATGTAAATAATTGTTTTAATATAACTTATTAGAATCAGTGACCAGCTTGTATCTCAGCAGGTAAATATTCATCCAGCTGCAGCGTTTTGTAAGGTTTTGCAAGAGGTTTGACAACAGCTCACATATGTGAGCTTCCTGAAATTCCCAGGTTTCCAAAATCTATGTAGATTCCCAGTATTCTGAAGAATGACTGATTTTGTTAAATGTAACCCTGGAAGAACTCATAGAAAACCATAATAAATCTATATTAATTCTTTGCACTGGAAAAGATATAACTGTGCTTAGGAAGAAATAATATTTATTATTGGCAAAAGCATTCTTTATGTTCAGAGAATCTGCCAGTGTTCTGTTTTGATCAACTTTAACAGCTTTTAATGGAAGACTGCATGAAACTTTACTCACTATATCTACAGTATATATTCAGTATGTACCGTCTATGTATCCTGTATATTAATCACCCTTTTTGTCTTATTTTTCCCCCCAGACTACGTCACTTTGTTTCATTTTACTTCCTTCCTTTTTTTTTTCCCCACCTAAATGCATCATCAAAATCATATGCGAACACTGTATTTACCGCTATGATGTTCTTCCTGCTTATGTGGTGACTGCTCTGATTACGTTTAGTCTGGTTTGTCAGCTGTCTGGGGTACAGAAATAGAGCTATTCTATATTTAAACAATGTTGTAACTGAGCTATTTCTGTTGTGGTCAACTGGTAACGCTGTGATTCTGAAAAAATATTCCCTTATGCAAAAAAATTATATTCACTTAAGCACCAGCTTAACTTCAGTTGTAAGCAAATAACATATTCAGGTAATTGAGCATGTGCTTGAGAGCTTTCTAGATGAGAATATGTGAACTTCCTCGGAATGAAGATGGGTATTAGCATTCTGTTCCCCTTCTGTATGGTTAGGTTTAAAATACCTAGAGTTCAAGTTTTGAGACAGATCTTTCGTTAGTCAGAAGATACAGGAACATTTAGAAGGTAATTAGGCAAACTGTTTATAACAACCAGGTCTACAGGAAAGCTTAGGCTCATAAACTATTTATACAAAGAAGTTACTGAATTCTCAGATTGTAATGATTAACATAGCTATTTGTAAACAGGATGGATGATCACACACTTATGAAAATAGAGCAAAGCGAGCTTATTCGTCTTTTTCTTTTTTTAACATAATTCACTAAAAAAAAGTAGTATTCATAAATTTGAGAGTTTGAGTATAGCAAATGTTTGTAAAAGTTGTCTTCTCTAACATCTTTCTTCTTCTGTCTGCCCATGAAGCGATCATGAAATTCACATGTTTTCCTTAATTCAAAAATGTTCACAATTTTTTTTCCTGGAAATAAGCCGTGATCTGCAGTTCATTTCTGAACTGTTCATTTTGAAGATATTCAGTTCACCACGTGGTATTGTTTCTGTTCCAGATGATTTATGGGATGGTATGTACCTAACAAATGTAGCGTGAAATATGAACACTATGAATCTTGTATATGACTGGAAATAAGTTCTTGGTAAATATGAGAATTCTTGAAATTCAGACAAGGTTGCAACTGACTTTTGGACTGCTAAAGTCAAACAAGAGGATGAATCATTCTCCTTAAAGTGCTCAGCACCCTTGTTTCTGCATACACAGGGAAACGGATTGCTTACTCTGTACACATTTTGGTACAAACAACATAGTAAGCAAGCAAACATTGGCCGATCGTCCTATAGGTAATTGAAGTCCGCAAGCTGACAATGTCATCTCAAGGTTCTCCAAAGCTCTGCACTGTTTCTCCTGTAAGGGAGAACCCATTTAGAGGCACTAATCAGCCTCTGTCAGTAGTAAGCCAAAACAGAGGAAACACATTTTAAGCATAGAGTAGGGAAAAAAAAAAGACAGAAAAAAAAATCAAAAAAAAAAAAAAAACCCAAAAAAACCAGAGAGAGAGAGAGAGAGAAAGGGGAAAATTTTGTTAATAAGGAAGAATACAACAGGGGACACTGAAGGCAAAATATATTCTTTTTGGAAGTGACCTACAGCCCACAGATGCTAGTGGAATTTTTGCTTTGTTTTAAATGTGTTTGGGTTTAAATCCTTGGTGGAAAAGCTAGAAATAGACAGTTCTATGGAAGAAGAGAAAAATGACCTACTAATCATAGAGAATACAGACATTTATTTGAGTCACCTGCTTTTCCCCAGACTTTCGTAGTTCATAAGGTTGCAGCTTTTCATAAACAGCATAGTACAGTGTAGATACAAATGCGCTATGCAAGAGCTGTAACTGTGAAACATGGCAACAACACCAGATTGTCACATGAGTCAGTCAGTATTATATGACACTGCCATACTTCTGCTTTCAGAAACATGATATTTGCTCCACACAAACACTGTGTTGCGTCATACAGGCATACCATTTGTCTGTTAATCACAGATAACTCCAAATCAGGATAAATATATCCTTCAGTGACGAAGAAAGGTGAAAAAAGAGGAAAAAAAGTTTAGAGCTGGTTTGGTAACCTTACTTCAGCAAGATATTATTGGGCACAAATTCAATTGGGGTCAAAGAAAAGTTCAGTTCCCTTATCAAATTTCACTTTCAGGCTCAGCAGGGAAAAGGAAGATTTCAATAGAGAATTTTGAATAGGTTTAACATATATCTCAAAATTCTTGAGATTAATCTATTTGAAGTTGTTTCATGTGCTAAAATAGAGGCATTAATCAGGCTATATTTGGAAGAGTAGATATGCTTAGTATTAGGTTCTAAGTAGAGGCCAAAAAGGTTATCAGAGGTTAATCACAAAGAATATTTGGATTAAGACTATCAAATAAAGAAATATGCTTCCTAGGCGTACTCTGCAATAGTGTAGAAAGAATTAAATGTAGTAAAAAAAGACCTTTGCAACAGAATCTGGAAATTTAGCATTGCCTTTAAGTTTAATATCTATATACATAAAGGTTGTTTTTTAGACAAAGTGTTATGTTTTGTCATTTCAAACTCATTAAAGAATGAACTTTTGTAAAAATGACAATAACATAAAAAAGAATGTACAATCCACTGACAGAATAATGGACTGTATGCATATGTGTCAGGTAAAGAGTTCATATGTTTAAAAATTGATGAAATAAAAAAAAAATAGACATGATTAATATCAAAACACTAAGGAAAAGTGTATTTGATGTCTAGACAAAGATAACAGGTTTGGGCCAGAAGAATGGTGTATAGTAATACAGAGTATTGTTCTTTGATAACATACATAAATGATGTACCCTCTCACGTCTTGTTTTTAATTATTTCCTCTAGTAAATAAGCATTATACCTTGTTGAAACACAACTTCTTGCTTTTTAATTGGAGGCCTTACAGTCTTTTAAGAAGCAGTCACAACCCAGTGCTGCCAGACAAATCCTTCTCCCCTTCTTGCTGCATTAAGTGACAAGGGCATGACCTAATTGTGCGACTACCAAAGATAAGTACATACCCTTTGGCATTGTCTACCACCACAGTTTCTCTTCACCTTTCCATATACAGTTGGTCCACAAGAGACCAGAAAATGGGAATTTGCAAAGTCTCAGTACTGCAATGATGGAGAAGGAGATGAAGATTACAAAGAGAGCCAGAATGCAAACTTCTTCACATTTCTCCCTCTGAATTAGCACTACAGTCTCTAGATGAAGCTTTGTTCTCTTCAATATCGTTCAGTGCCATTTTAGACCTTTGAGGATATTGACCACGTCAATTTTTTGATACAGTGACTTTGGGTTTGTACAGTAAATTTGTTTACTGTGTTACCCAGTCAGTGGTGCCTCCATGGCATTTAGGGTGAAAGAGACTGAAATGTTCTGCTTTTTCTGTGCATAATGCATCTTCTGTTTTCTGTCCATCACTCATTTCTTGAATCTTCTCCTTTCAGCATGCAGCAGTGCCAGCCCATAGTCCTTGGTGAAGAGCTGAGAATTCATCCTTTCACAGTCCTTAATTTCCTTTACATAGTGGCCCCATCAGATACAGTTTGAATTGTTACAATTATTTCTTTCCTCCCATTTCAATCCCATGATATTTCTGAGAAACCACAATCTCAAGAGAAAAAGTCTTAGAAACAGCAAGTTTTGAATCCAGGTTAAAATTCTGAAAAATAAAATTAACCTAGGGACAAAAATCCTTTGCAAAATAGTAAAGTATTTCACCTATGTTGTATATTTTCCTCTTTCATTATAATACTTTTGCTATTTCATCCTTCATTGTCAGTACTGTATTCTACAATTCTGCAGTAGTTTAAGACAATCAATTGACTGTTAATGAAATTAACTTTTTAGTATGAGCTTGTATTACTCATTTCTGTAATAGTTAACATCAAAGCACAGGCACTGTGGGCCGTAGATGATGTAGAAGTTTCTCAGTGTTGTTAGCAAGGTTATTACCTGCTTTTTCAATGAAGATATATGGACAAATGAGTTCATCTGTCAGTGACCAGCAGAAACACTTTTTCTCTGCCTTTTGTAACTTGCTTGAACTCAAAGCAAAAGGTCACTCATCACACTCTCTGACCATTTGTGCAAGCAAACAAGAAGCATGGGAAGTAAATCTTTAGCAACTGTCACATCTTTCCCTTCTTCTGTTGATGTTAGCAAAGGAACATGTATAGACACTTTATCATGCTAAGCTAACATGGTCACAAAGCTGTGAATATATAACAATTTATTAGGGGAAAAAGAATATTCGGACAACTTTATTATAGGGATTTTTTTTTCACATCATTTGGATGGAGTTGTATATTTAAGTGATTAGTTTGTGCATAAGAATGACAGAATTTATCCTTACACACATTACTTTTCAAAGGCATTTAGGTAAATGCAATTTTGTGTGGGGGAGAAAGCAGATCACTCCTACATTTTGTTTTATTGTGATTTGACACTTGTCATAATAAAGTTTATTTATACGGTTGAAACTATCCATAAAACTCTTGTTGCTCTATAGTACAAAAGTCATGTATTTTTATCTCAGCTCCCCCTAGAAATATTTCCTAACCAAGACCTGTCTATACACATTCGTAATATTATGGTCCCTGCTTAAGAGTTTAATGGTCAAATTAAGTGCT
Organism: Callipepla californica brunnescens; assembly: GCA_023055505.1. Classification (NCBI taxonomy): domain Eukaryota; kingdom Metazoa; phylum Chordata; class Aves; order Galliformes; family Odontophoridae; genus Callipepla; species Callipepla californica. Next base: position 7,462,354 of record JALIRH010000001.1, read on the forward strand.
GTAAACGACTGCCTCTTAATTGACTTCCATGCATACTTCCTCATACAAGATCTCTCTTGCTATACATACTAGGGCAGAATTTGTCCCAATGGATGTAAGCTGCTATATAAATTCTTGGATATTTAAATAAGTGCTCTGGGATGATGTAATCTAAGATACATCATAAATTCAGTAAATTACACTTACCACATACACTATATAGAAGAGAAACAAATATTTTTAAAAAAGTTATCAATAGATTGATTCATCAGAAAAGCAGGCCTGTGGGAGTGGACAGGACTTCAGTCACTAAAAAAAATCAAACCTCTGTTACTGCAGAGACTGTACAAAAGAATTATATCTCGTTCAAACTTGTACTAAGCTCTATTCTTAAAGAAAGATATTTTTTCTGCCATTGCTGTCACTGGATAAAACATATCTTTTTAGGGGTTAGAAAAATATTTTCTGGCCTGATTCTAGATTGGGCCTATATCAAATTTTAGAGGCTAATCAGACAGTTTTCTCAGCTTTTAGTATATGCTATCAAAAGATTTTGAATTTTATGTACCATATGTAGCACTAAGAAACCACAATGCTGGAATTCATTTAATGTCTCGATGAGCTTTGTTAAAAATCCCCGAACCTACAAGCCTCGCACTTTAGAATTAATTTTAAATATAGCCTCCTAAAGCTATTCAGGCTCCATGTAATTTTCAGAGCTGACTTGTTTCATCCATGATTTAAGATGCCTTGTTTTGATTTAAGAAAAATAAAAGAAGTTTGAAGACCTTTTCTCCCTGGAAATCATTTTTCCATGGAGTGAAATTTACCATATTAAATCAATCTACACATTCAGACTTTTGAATCCAATTAAAATGTTCAAGATCTTTTTTTTTTTTGAAAGAATAACAGAAACTTTAAAACAAAGGAAAGGTAAACATTACTAAGGAAAGACAATCATTTTCTGACTAATACTTGGAATGATATTCACATGAGAATAGACTGCTTGTGGGACAAAGATATGAATAGATTTATGAATTTGAAAGGGTAGAGTGTATCTTTTTTAATGGAGCCCCTTCAAATGAGTTCTCAACTAATACATGGTTTCCAGTTCAAAGTACATAAAGCTTTTGTTTGTGTGGCCAATAATTTTAGCTTGTCTTTGTTTTGATTCTTATGGTCTTGAAAAAATGAGTGGAAATTAGCATGCAACTCAAAAAAATATATATATATATATATTTTAATAAATGTCTCTTATTTATTTTCTCACACAACAATCTTGAAAATCCTAAGACTGTTTGGATAATCAGTTGTTGAACAAAAATCCTGTTTCTAATTTATATTTTGTTTCAATAAATGTTATTTCATAACTACTCATAAATTTTTGGAAACAGCCTAGGTACTGATTTTTGAAAATAGCCCTGATTCCTCCAAAAATCCAAAGCTTTTCACTTGGCTTCCATTGAAAAATCAATCTTTCACTAGGATTTAATTGCCCAAATAATATTGAAGATGCATAGTTTTGTCTTTGCTTATTGTTACAGCCTCCAAAGTTAAATGTATGCAGTTCTCACTGATGTTAAGAGTAGCTGTGTGCTGAAACAGCAGATGTTTTACATATGTAAACATTCATTATGATACATTTTTTCCCTCTAATGATTTATGAAATCTATGTTCAGAATCTTAATCCTCCTGAACTAGAGACATATTTTGTTCCTTTCCTGAAACAAAGCGTGAATATTTCAGGAGAGATATCAGAGTGAGTTCTGTAAAGTGTTATGGAGGAGGAAAGAAGAAACTGACACCAGGCAATAATTTCATACATCAGATTTATTTACTGAAGAAACGATGAAATTGTTATCAAAAGAGTCTGTCTGTTGTACGTTCTTATTAGCCTAAAAACATGATTCTTTTTCAAGCAAAATATGTGAAAGAGCTATCAGCATAGAACAAGACAGAAGCCATCGGGGATTTCAGAAACAGAACAGTCAGATGATTAATGTTCAGTGTTAAGCTTAATACCTTAACACTACGTAGAATGAGGACACCTTCATGATAGAGGGAGAGTGAATCATGGTGATTTTTGTTTACTTCCTTAATCTATCCATTTACTTATGTTGATTCATCCTACTTTTTGCACCTAACCCTTCCTATTAATGGGTATCTACTTGGAAACAATTTGTTTATTAGAATGAAAAATGAACTTCAAAGTCCAAATGCAGGTTGAAACAAAATATTCATGTTGCTAAGGAATCTAAAATTATTTTATCATTTAGCATAAGCAGAAAACAAGGATAATAAAAGAAGTAGTACAGTATATAAATACACATCAGCATAGTATTACATCAACAGATGTAATAGAAAGATTCATTAGTATTTCATCAGCAGTGGTTGACTTCCCCCTGGTGAACAAATGTCAATGGTAAAATGAAAGGAATATACCATGAGGTCTAATAGGTCTTTTATACTCATCCAGAAAAGAGGAACCAATGAGTTTTAAATCTAGGAATAGAAAAGAACTCTTTACAAACATCTAGTTAACAGATTAATTTTTTTCTTCTTACTAATCCGAAGCCCCACAAGGTGAACAAGATGAATGCACAAAAAAAACCCAACAAAACAACAACGTGTTTTTCCTAGCTATCTGTAGGTTTCATTTCTTTGTTTCTAGGTCTGATTCTGACTCTACTGTAGCTGCATTTACAACAAAACCAGATAAAAGGGTTCAAGGCAATCAGTGAAACCTACTAAAAGCCAACAACCTCTAAAAACATAGATGCTTCTCTAATCTGTGTTTTCCTGAACAATTAATTAAGATAGGCCACAGGACATGCCATACCAACAGAGGAGCAGGAAGCATTCAGAACTTTATTTGTACTGTTAAATGTCAGGGAAAGGATTTCCTTACATGAAATAATGCAACCTCTATATCTTTCCTATTCCATTAGATATGTATCTCTTCCCATTAACAGTAGAAGTTAGTTTGCCCCTGTTTCAGAACACAGTACTTTTCTCTATGACTTAAGAGGCAGCAATTTGCAGAATAGGCCTGCTAGGAAGTCAGGGGGAAAGGGACAGTACAGATGATCCAAAATGACCAACGGAATATTTCATACTGGATGACATCATGCTGAGCAATAAAAGCCGGGTGGAAGAAGGAGGAAGAAGAGCACATTTGGAGTGATGACTCCCCAAGAAAGTGTTACACATGTGGTGAGCTGTACGCTCCTGGCTAAACACTGCCAATTGACGGAAGTAGTAAATCAATTCTTTTTTTTTTTTGTTTTGCTTTGCTCATGTATGTTGATTTTTCTTTACCAGTAAATTCTCACTTCCAGCTGGGGGGAGTGAGTGAAAAGTTGTGCTGAACTTCCTGCTTGGGGTAAAACACAACAGGAAAAGCCTTCTAGCACTGTAGCTATATGCCTTTGCTAAGACATACGAGCATAAAAGCTGCTTGATATGTCTCATGCCCCAAAACAGTATAAATCTTGAGTGAGATCACACAGCATGTACCGGACCCCAGGAGAAAGGCAGGACCTGCCTGGCCAACCTAATCTCCCACTGTGAACGAGTGACCCACCTGGTGGATGATAGAAAGGTTGCTGATGTAGTCTACCTAAACTTCAGCAAAGCCTTTGACACTGTCTCTCACAGTATTCTCCTGGAGAAGTTTCCTGTGGCTTGAACAGCTACACTCTGCTGTATAAAGAACTGGATGGAGAGCCGGGCCAAGAGAGTGTTAGTGAATGGAATTAAATCCAGTTGGTGACCAGTGACAAGTGATGTTCCTCAAGAATTGGTATTGAAACCTGTCTTGTTCAGTATCATTATTGATGACCTGGATTGAGAGGATTGAGTGCACCCTCAGTAAGTTTGCAGATGACACCAAGTTGGGAGGAAGTATTGATCTGCTTGGGGGTAGGAAAGCTCTTCAAAAAGATCTGGTCAGGCTGGTGCACTGGGCTGAGGCCAATACAGTGAAGTTCAATAAGGCCAAGTGATGGGTTCTGCACTTTGGATACATTTACCCCAGAAAATGTTACAGGTCTGGGGCAGAGAGGCTGGAAGACTGTGTGAAAGAAATGGACCTGGGAGTGTTGGGTGATGCTCAGCTAAATATAGGCCAGCAGTGTGCACAGGTAGCCAAGAAGTCTAATTGCATTCTGAATTGTATCAGAAATAGTGTTGCCAACAGGAAGAGGGAGGTGTCATCCCTCCGTACTCAGTACTGGTGAGGCTGCACCTAGAGTAGGATGTTCAGTTTTGGGCTCCTCACTACATTAAAGACATAGTGGCCTTGGAGTGTGTCCAGAGAACAGCAAGCAAATTGGTGAGGTGCCTGGAGCACAAGTCTTATGGGGAGCTGCTGAGGAAACCTGGATTGTTGTGCCTGGACAAAAGGAAAAAGCTCTTCTCCATGAGTGGTCAGGTACTAGAACAGACTGCCCAGGGAGGTATTTGAGTCACTGTCCCTGAAGGTGTTCAAGAAACATTTACATGTGGTACTAAGGAATGTTTACTGGTGAAGAATTGGTGATAGGAGAACAGCTGGACTAGATGATCTTGGAGATTTTTTTCAACCTTGGCGTTTCTAGGATTCTGTGAAATTGCAACCAACTACCAGCAAATTAGACAAAACTAAATTGCTCTTCTCCATTTAGAAATTTCCAATAGTTTTACGTACTTCAAAGAAAGATAAGCTGCACAGTATACCACAAAAGTAATCAGATGTAAGTTATGTGGAAAGCAAATTATTAATGGTGATCAATGCACCTGAGACCCTGTATCTTGTGTCTTCCCACACCCCGTCCTTGAATGTCTTGTTACGCTGGGATATATAGCAGGTGGATGGCAAGCTGGATGTGACCCAGCAGTGCGCACTCACAGCCCAGAAAACCAATTGTATTCAGGGCTGCATGAAAAGAATCATGGCCAGCAGGACAAGGGATCCTGCTCCTCTACTCTGTGCTGGTGAGACTTCACCTGAAGTACTGCATCCAGATGGGGAGTCCTAAGTACAGGAGAGATACAGACCTGTTGGAGCACATCCAGAGGAGGACCAAAAGAGGTATGAAGAAATGGTACATCTCTCCCACAAGAGCAGGCTGAGAGAGCAGGGGATGTCCAGCTGGATAGGAAAAGACTCCAAAAAAACCTGATAGCAGCTTTCAGTATTTAAAGGAGGGGGTGTAAAAAGAAGGGTGCAGAGTTGTTAGCAGGGTCAGAGGTGATAGGACAATGGGAAACTCAAAGAGGTAGATTTAGGTTGGATATATGGAAAAAGTCTTCTTCAGTGAAGGTGGTGAGGCACTGCAACAGGTTGCCCAGAGATGCGGTGGAGACGTGTCCCTGGAGATATTCAGTTTCAGGCTGGATGGGGCTCTGAGAAATTTGATCTAGCTGTGGGTGTCCCTATTCATTGCAGGGGAGTTGGACCAGATCCAACTCTAAGGATTATCTGTTCTCTAATTCTAAATGTGCATTGCCTTCAATTAGATATATGTGTACATATATATTTTCATTAGAATTGGTTAATCTGTCATTTAAATTTGAGGTTTTTTTGTTAAGATGTACTTTCTTCTTGTGTTAATCGTTTTTTCAATTTTAAAAATGCATTGCAGCAAGAATGCAGATCAGTATTTGTATAAATGACTTGCTTAATATAGTGAAATAATGCCATTATTTTTTCAACATATGTGTGCATTTTGATGCATAAGTGCTCACGAATTCCCAACTCCATTATTTATTTCACTTTAAATTCAAACAGCTATTGGAACAGACGCATGTCAGGCATTTATGCATGAAGAAATATGACTTTCTATTTTGCAAACAAGCAAAAATAGTTCAAAACAATAGGGAAAAACCACAATGACTGTGTAAATAATGTAAACACCTCCTGGGAAAAGGATAAAAAATAATTCAAAGATTCTAGGTTATGACCTTCAAAATGACCAATCCGTTTAAGTCTTACCAACTTAAATATTACACGCCACTTACAATTCAGGTGGGGAAAATCAATTAATTTCCTAATGTTTACGCTTCATAACAGTTGCAGAATTTCAGCAATGCTTCCGCACTTCTAATCTTTCCATCAGTTCAACCTCCACTCCAATGAACTTTCAGCTGCAAAGGCAAAGTTGGATCAGCAGGGATTTGGGAAGAAATCTCCTACCTCAGCATTACTGTTATTCAGAATAATCAAGGCTGTCCACTTTGTAAGAAATTTCTTTGACAGCATTGACTTGCCTAAACTCTCTGAGTTCCTTGTGCGCATATACTTAAGCTTCTGTTTTGCTTGTTTTTTGGAAATGTCTTTGTGACAATGGATAACAGTGTTTTTTTCTGATACACCCATCACAAGAGAAAAATATCTGTCTTAAGATTTGACTGACCTCTAATAAAAAGCAGCTTTCTTCCAGGTAATTGTAAGCTATACATGAAATGAAGAGCTATGCACTAGATTCCACACATCAGAATGCCTCTGAAAATAGAGTTACTTCATTAATTTCTAATAGTTTGTTATTTAAATTCTCCAAGAAAATGTGTTGGTTACATTTAAGAATGATCATCAAGTGAATCAGTAGCTTCAAGATATGCAAAAATATTAAAATGAAAAAATATCTTAATAAGACTTTATTCATTGTTGTTTTAGCAATTTGAAAGAACCCAAAAGGAATTAGTATCTCAAGATTTAATAATAATTTTTAGATTGCATTTGGTATATTTTTAAGCTATATTTTATTAGATAGATATGCATCATATATGTATATTTGGATTTCATCACGTTTTCTCCTGAAAAGCTCACAGGTCAGAACTCTTCTAATTTGTCAGTTATCGTATTTTAAAGAGTTTTTGCATATGTCCCAAACAAACAAAATGATCAGAAAAAAACTCATTCCTATAGGTTTTAATGCTAATCCTAGCATTACTGGACCAGGTATATTAGTGTATTTTCTGACATAAGAATTTTGTACATTCAGCTTCTTCACTTTCCATTTTCCTTCTCTTCCCTTCTCCTTCCCCTTCCTCTTCCTTTTTCTTTTAGTATATTAGTACAGGTGAATATTAGTCTAGATGTATATACCAGGTATATTAGTATACCTGCAAGATTAGTATAGCTGCCAACATAAACATTTCACACATTAAGCTTCTTTTTTTCTTTTTTTTTTTTTTTGACTCTTTTTTTCTTTTCTCTTTAAGAGAAATGCATACCTAGCTCCCAGGTATGTTTCTATTCTGTTGGGCTTACTCCTTTGTATAGATTAGGATTTACTTCCATGACATGCAAAGAAGAAGAGTAGTTTAGTTTTATATTTTAATCTCTTCCAATTTAAATAGCTGACTAAGGAGGTGTTTTGTTGCTGTTGTTGTTTTTTTTTTTTTACATTTCTTATAAGAAGTTCTACAGTGCATCAGGTGAAGCTGCTGAAAGCAACTGAAAGCAAGCTGAAAGTCAAATGGAGTACTATTATCCATACATGAAAATTTAAATTATGGAACTCAGTGTCACAGTGTGTGACAGTGGAAATAGAAAGTCTAAATGAACTAGAGGACAATTCCATAGAAGCAAAGTATTTCAAGGGTTGCCAGTCACAAGGATGCACCTGCAGCTCAGGAAGTTCTTCTACCATGAGGAGAAGAAAAGAGTGGTGGTAACAGAATAAGACTTTATTCTCACATTCTTTTTTCGAAGTATCTTCAGCTGATCATAGGCGCAGCTGGAACACTGGCACACGTCCCACCTCTGCTCTGACCTAAATGACTGCCCTCTAGTTTTCACCTTCTATGTTGATGTTACAGGCAGAAAAATAAGATCTCTGCTTGGCCAATGCATAACATGAGTGTGTTAGTGTCTAAGAAGAGAGACAGAGCAGTGGAAAAATAATTTATTAAAATCATGGGATCAGTTAATTCAAATAGTGCAACAATTGCAATTGTGATTGGGGTGTGAGCTAATACCTGTGAACACCATCGTAAACTGAATAGGAGGGACAAGGTATCCATTTTTTAAACAATACTTGTGTTTATGGTTACTAGTGTTGAATCAACATTTAACCAAATCTAGTAACAGGACTGTGTTTTCTTATACATACTGCTAAAAGATGTAATATTACTTCCTGTAGCTATGGAGACCTTTGCTCTCGTTAGTGCTGCTATTCCATTTGACTGCAACCCTGAATAATCTTTAAAGAATGTTTTTAGTCATGGGCCCTTCACCTTCTGGTGATTTCATCCAGATACAATTTCCACAGGCATTACTGAGTTAGACAGAATAAAAGAAAGGACCATCTGAATAAAATAAAATGTCACCATTAAATTGGCTTTTGTAGCTTAAGGTATAATGTAATGATATTTTCCCAACAGCTGCTTTGAGTTGAATTTGAAGTTTTGAAAACCCTTTGCAACTGATTCAAGTAATAAAATGCAGGTTGTGTTACTTCCTCCTTCTGTGTCGTATACAATAAGCAAAATGTTGATACTTTACATGCAACTGGTGGTCATTAGGAATTTTTACTGTATGTTAACATTATTTGCTGACCACAGCATTTGATAAATCAATCACAGAATGAAAAATTTGTTAAAAAACTATAGTGGTGGATGGTCATTATTTTGGAATTAAACGAGTATTTTTTTATGATTTCTGTTGCTTATAAAATGTCACCTGTAACTTAATGTTTATATTTTCATTTTTTTCAGTTTTTACAACTCAATTGGAATAAAACAAGTATAGAATTCTACATATCTTCACGTTTTGCCTTTTTTCCCAAGAGATTTTAAAGTATTTTACAAGCTGATGTACGAACTAGACAAAGGGATCACTTCACCATGCACTTAAGTACAGCCATCCCTGAGGTGAAATGTAGCAACTACTATTCAGTAAATACAACCAATATGTAAGAATTTAAGGCAGAGAAGGAAAAAAAATGTATATTATGTGCTATGAAATATATTATCAGAGTTGAAATAAACACCTGTGTTTGAAGTAACGTGCCCCACTGTCTTTTAACATACTACACCTAGTGTACCTAAAATAGGGCACTTCTTCCTTCAACCTTGCTATTAATGATACTAAGTTAATGGGGTGATAAATATTATACAAACCTTGAGCATTTTATAAATGATCAAGATAGACAAAGAATATAAAGGGTAAACTGTAGTTTAGTAAGACATGAAGATCAAACACAGTAAGGAAAATAGATCTGCCTCCTTTGCACTGTCCAACTTCTCCAGTCATATTCTTTCTCAATATGACCAAAATGCTTGATCTGAAAGAAAGATTTTACCCATCTTATTCAGCATCTGCTGCAAAAACATAATCACAGGCATTCTATGGTATAAAAAGAAGCAAAAGGATACCAAGAAAAGGACTTTAAGTAGCAGAGGTAGGAAATCAGATGTTTTCAGAAGGTATCTCAGAAACTGAAAAGAAACTGATACTCAACATAAGAAAGCAAAAACTATGCTAGCAAGATCTCTAATAAATTGTGGTGTACAGCATCAAGAATATGAGAAAGTACTGTCCAGTAAGGTCTAAGAGAAGCAGAAAGAGCCTAAGAAAGTGTATGAAGCAGACTACAGAAAGAGGAAGATGTGAACAGATGAACCAGAACAACTTCAAAAGAAAAGCAATGTGGAGTCCAAAAAAGTCAAAAAGAAGGTTTAAGAAGGTGCATGAGACAGAATTCAAGGGGACCAAAGAGTAAGTGAAATGCAATGAGAAATTAAACAGAAATCCCAATTGCATTTTCTTAGGTTAGTGCTGACCCAAGCTGATGAAATGAAAAGCACAAAGCATCCTTGTTTTTACGGAGAAGAGATTCTCTGTGGAAGTGACTTTTCACTTGCATTTTGCTATCTGGCTTTCTCTGGAGGACATGACAGGTTAATGCCAGTTCAGTTCCATTTAAATGCAGCGATGCATTTCCAACACTGTCAATCTTTGCTCCAGTGGGAATGCCAATGCATGAGGCAAGCACATTACAGAAATTAGCATTTACGGTGACTCAACTATCTTCATATTTGAAATATCAGAAAAAGACACAAGTCATAAAAAAAATAATATACTAGCACCACTAAAGGAACATGACTGTGGTTTTTATTAGGCGTTAACACCTTCTGGATAATTGGTTATGCTATAAGAACCTGCAAGATTCTTCTGTGAAAGAATATAAGATCTATGAAATTTAAAAATGTGCAAATACAAGCACACCACATCTTCCAAGATAGATAAGTTAACAAGTTTATGAGTATGGTCTAACATTCATACACATTTAATGAAATATAATGAAAAAGTGGTTATTTTTAAAAATTTCAATAGAAGCTTGGAAATAAAAATTATACTTAGAAAAATATCACTGTGTAATTAAAAGGTATAAGTGAAATGATAGAATTAGTGTGAGAATTCACTACAATTGTTTTCACTCATTTTAATCACAAGTCACACACACCTATCTGATTTGATGATCAATCTTTTAAACAACTCCCTCTGAAAATAAATGTACTGGCAGCAGGTCTTATATATGAGTGTAGGGATTTTGACCAGATTTGAGTTAATTTTCTTTCTAATAGTTTGTACGGTGGTATGTTTTGGATTTGTGATGGAAAACAGTGTTTTAGCTATTGCTGAACTGTGCCTTCTCTGTTTCTCATACTGCTTCACCAGTGAGGGTCTGGGAGTGCTCCAGGATCTGGAAGGGACACAGCCAGAAAAGCTGACCCAAATTGATCAAAGGGATATTTCACACAGTATGACATCATGCTTGGCAATAAAAGGTGGGTAAGATTCTTCTAGGGGAAATGTTGCTTGGAGGCTGGATGGGCATAAGTTTGTTGATGACGATTGCTTTGGCATCGCTGATTTTTTTTTTTTTAGTCTTTTTTTTCCTTCTTTACACACTACTTTTTTTCTCAACTCACAAACGTTCTCACTTTTGTTCTTATACTCTTGCACATCCCACTAGGGGAGAGAGAATGAGAGACTGTGTGGGGTTTAACTACCTGCTGGGGTTCACCTAGAACAGTGATATAAATATTTCAACTGAACAGTGGGATTTTTCTAGTATTTGAGAGTCACTATGTTGATTATACTCATCACGCACAGAGCAAAATAGAATCGCCTTCCTTCTAATGATTGGATTTTTTTATAGTCTTCATTTTAGTACAAGTATTCATCATAATACATTATAATTGCCAAGTAGGCCTTATCCTGCAGCTAGATGATTGTTTCCTGTTAAACATTTGCACATTACCAGGTCCTGCTGTAATGTACCACTGTCATAAAAGAGGGTAAATTACAACATATTTATTTATTTTCATAAAAGTTTTGTATTTTCTCACTAAAAGAAACTCAATAGAAACAAAGCAAGCTTTTTTACATTGCAAGACATGATCCTTCCACACATTTTACAGCACAGTTTAGTGCCATCAGCAAACTTGCTGAGGATACATTCCACTCCAGCTTCCAGACCACTAATAAAAATGCTGATGAATGGGAATGGCCCTAGAATTAAGTGGGGGGCACCACTAGTGGTTAGCAACCAGCCAGATGTATTCCCATTCTGTATGACTCTTTGAGTTTTGCTTCAGTTTGTCCAAAATGATGCTGTGACACATGATAAATAATATATATATTTTTTATTTATAGATATTCTCTTCACCATGCCTTTCTACTCTTATAAATGAGTAGACAAATTACTTTATTGCAGATGAAGCTTAGAATATCCCTTCTTGTCTACAGACACATTGTGCTGTGATATCAGTCTACCTGATTCAGAGTTTATGTTCAAAGAGCCTGATGCAAACCCACTGAAGTCCATAGATAAGCTATTTTTATTGATTTTCACAGAGTTTTGGACCAAGTCTAAAATATAAGAAGCCAGATGTTTATTTCAATTGGAAAAAGTGAAAGGAAGTATCCTGTAAACTTCCAATGCCTTCTTTTCAGCATCTGCAGAAGGAAATCAAACAACTGAACAGCACGGTCTCTTATTCCTTTCTATTAACACAGGCATATATTTATCTTGATGAATCTGATTTAATCATTTTTATTATCTCTTTGATTTATTCTCTACTCTGAGATCCACTTCCAGAAATTAAGTGGTTGTGAATCAGTGCAGAACAGTACACCTTATTTGACCTTAATTTTCACTAATGTGACACTGATCCTTGGCTGGTCTCTAGGTGACTGACCACTACACCCTCTATCATGTGCTTGGATGTGGGAATGAAGTGCTATTACATGATCATAACTTGACACACTGATCTCAGTTTAGCTATTCACCATTAATAATTATTATCTGCATTTCATTATACTTGGCAATCATGCACTCTGTTTTCTCTAGACTCCCTTTGAAATTATCATTTGCAAATTTAGTAACTGCCTATTCAAAGTTACACTCTCTGCTGACATAACAAATCTGTTAGATGAGCTGCCTTTTGAAAATGTCACGAAGATGAACATTTTATATTAAGTAAATAAAATTGAAGAGCATATGGATAATAAATACTCCAAAATGAGATTTAGAGTACATTTCTATTTCAAAATTATGCTGTATGTCCAGATTCCTGTTTCTGAAGGACTGACATAACAGAGAGGCAAGACCAGCAGTAATGTTAATAATTATTTAATTAATCTTATTTATTTAGTTAGTTAGTTATTTAGAACATGGTCGACAGCCATATTTGAAATTATGAGGAGAAAACAAAATATTGAAAAGTGGTTCACAAAGTTGGCATTACATATTCTATGCAAGTTGAGAGGGGGATGTAAGCAATGGCACAGATTCCAACATTTTGTAACAGTGAAGTGATTAACCACCATAATAATAACATTCTTTTAATGCATCATTCAGGGGTGTAATTATGTCTAGTATCACTAGAGTGCCAGCTGAGACTTATTATTCCTTGTACCATGTGCAATGCTACACAGACAATAAAGAGAGTCACTTCATGCTCTGTATTCAAAAGATCTGGATACATAGCATCCCCTGCATCTCTGTGTTTCCATTTCTATCAGAAAGGCAGGTGCTAAAGGAAGGACTGTGCTAAACCTTAACCAGTTCCAGGATCTGGAAAGAAGGAGATCAAGGCTGTGGTACAGAGCAGATTTTCACTGCTGCAGAATAAAAGAGATTTTCCTCCACCATTCTTCATATGTTGTACAAAGTCTGAGAAAGTTGTTAGTTTTCCTTTTTTCATTGTGCCAATTTTATGGTAGAGCTCATTTTTTCTAATGTTTGCAGAGAAATGCTGTGAGATTAGACCTTAAAGATTTTCATATGGTTATGTATACGTGTTTGAGAGAGGTAGAAAAGAATAAAAAGCTATAAAAAAAACCAACACAAAACAAAAAAACAACCTTCTGAAAAACAACTCTACTCAAGGATCAAATTAGCCAACAAAACCAGCTGGGTTGCCTGATCCTCTACTGTGTAAATACTCACAGTTCTACTGAAGGTAATAGCAACTCTTATTTGTGCCAGCTGGGGATCTAGCCCATGAGGCCATAAAGCAAACAAGGTAAAAAATCCCATCAACCTAGACATAATACATATAATTTAGGGTACCTCCAAGGGCTCCCAAGCTAATAAAATCTGAATTGAGAGCGAGGACATAATTAGCTCTATTTGTGTCATATTTAATTTTATCAGTGATTTGCCTAATTGGCTTCTATCTGTTTTCATTGTTTTCTAGATTTAGTCACTTTTTGCTTGTATTCTTGCCAGAGATTCGATGGCACTGCTATTCTCTGGAGTTATCCTCTGCAGGAAGGAATCATTCCCAGCTTTACACCAGGGCAACTGAGATCAGAAGGGTGGGTTCATTATTGCCTATCTGTTCCTGTATTCATTGTAGCAACTCAAAAATGAAACACTGGATTGCCAGACTGTTCGAATTTTTACTTATTTTTATGTATTCTGTGCCCATATATACATATTCTAAATATATGAGCAGAGTGAAATATCTGTTAAATGTACCTGTCTGAAAGGCAGGAAATTTCTATGTTAAGATCATATTGCTCCCTTGAATTCACCATGTTCTCTCTTTCTTCTGTTTTCATACTTTATAACATCCAGAAGACCTGTACCGCTGTTTTACATTCTGGTGATTAAACAATAATGAATAAATTATGTAAAAAAAAATAAAAATAAAATCAGCATCCTTGTTGTAACTGAAAGTAGCTTGATAAATTGTTTGGTAGGCATTCATTTTCAATGTAAAATAAATAGAATTCTGCTATATTTGATTTCACTTAATATATATAATGAAGAAACATAATATCCACTCATGAAACCAGCTTGAATATTGATTGATATATTATGTTGCATTATGTAGTATGGGCAAAATATAGTTAATTAAAATAAAAGATTAGGACTAAATGAAATATGAACTCCTTGAGATCTGAAATTTTACATATACAAGGCCAGACTCTAATTTACTTGAGCTGATGTAGAATCTGAGTAACAGGAAAAACAATCAAGCCACACCTCTAAAACTCGTATAACTTATAGGATTACAGTTTTCATTGTCTTGAAATGAAGAGAAAGGCTGCAATCAAAACCAAGCAAAGAAATGTGTGTTACCAAAATTAAATTACTTCTGTGGTTTTCCTTTGCCGCAGTGTAGATGATATTGGACGTGGTTTCCATTTCTGGTGCCCACACATTGAAAGGATTTCAGAGTGAAAAAAAAGATGGCACATCTGATTTGTAACATAGGACTTTTGAATTTAGTTGTAGATTTATTGCATGTATTATTACACACCTAATAAAAGCATCTCAAGACTGGCGACAAGGTGCTTCAGAGTCTTTCTGTAGTTTATGTTGGTCTTACAATGGAAAGAAAGATTATTGTCTAAAATCTGTGGACAAATAACATAAATAGCTGGAACTGCAGTCAGAAAAGTTAAAGTTATTTTAGAAATAATAATAAACTGATGATTAAAAAAAAAAAAAAGGAGGTTGTCACAAGTGTTCTAATTCTACTCTGAAATACAAATGAACTGAGAGTGAAGGAAATCCTCCATTACACAAGTTTAGCTAACCAGCTTTATAACTGGCTGTCACCAAGTTCTTCTCTAAGTAATAAAAAATCTGCATGTTCTACACCTCTTTCCGGCACTGAAACCATTCTGAAGTACATGGGATCTCCACACATAAATTCCTTTGAGCTGGTCACAGATTCTGTTCTAATATTTTGTTATCTCTGTTATCTGAATATCAAATCCCATATATATGCAGTCTATGGTAAAATTGTTCACATGGATATAAAAATAACTACCATGTTTTTAAGGCTTCCATCCAAATTCTTTGCGCTGTTTCGGGTACTGTACATAGGATTTGGAGAATCAGCAGCTCTCTCCAGGTAAGGATTCCCAGATCTTGGCATAAAGGTAGCGGTGAGTCAGAAGACTTTTGGCTTTATACCTCAGAGAACATTCTGGGAACAGGGCCCAGAGTATCGTTGCTGGGTACTAATAGCTCATGACACAAACTGTGCCAAGGGTAACGCAGGCCTTGCTCAAAATAAAACGAAACAAAACAAAAAGAAATAACAGGAACCTCTCATCAGCTACTTTCACCAGTTGGGGATGTATGGGGAATCTAAAAACCCTAGAGAATTTACTCTCAAAATAGTCTCATCATTCTAGAAACAAAAAATGAAATGAAATTAAAAAAAGCTAATTTCTTGATCAGTTGTTCATACTGTCACTAAAACTAATTTTAATAATGATCTGCACTCTTCTATACATAGATTTCCATATCTGACTTTGTAAAGAGATTGACAGTAATGATTTTCTGAAATATCTCAATACTGTTTTCCTAACTTCTTCAATTTCAGTTAATTAAAGGTAAATTAAATCCAATCATTTCACCCGATTACATCCACATTGCCCATTTTATTGCACGTGTCTAGGTTGACAGAATAAAAAATTACCTTCAGTAGAGGAAAAGCAAATTATTGTCTATTTAAACTGCTGGGACAACATTTTAATTCTTAACACTTGATAAGCACTTAAAATACAGGGACAAAATTACCTTAAAGAATCAAACCTTCTGTTCTTCAATTGGCTTCAGTAACTTGAAGCTTTTTAATTAAATGCACCAGAGCAGTTTATTGCTTTAGCTGGTTCTCTGTACCTTTGAGTCTTCTTAAGTACAAACCCTTTTATGTGGTAATAACATTCTGTATAGGTTTCCAAGCAGTATAAAGGTACTGGTTTAGCCTATTTATGCTTAGCACTCCACATCTGCTAAGTAATTGCTTTTTTCTTAAATGAAATATTAGAACACTAGAGCATGTACTTTGTATGTATAGACACTGTGGATAGTGTATAATGAAATCATTCATGCTGCAATAATTAAAGCTGTGTCAGCATTTTCATTACAAACTCAATGTTTCAAGTGTTTATAATTCAACCATAAAAAATTGTCTTGGACTCTTGCCACCATATCTGAGAACTAAAAAAAATGTATCCATACAACAGTTTACAAGTTTTGAGCACTTGTTTTGCAGGTGTAGGACTTAAAAACTTTCTGATTTACAAATGAAGTCTGACAAATAGCCACTGACATTTTAAAACCAAAACAAATTCAAAACATTTATAATTATTAGTTTCATAAAACTTCCATTTTCGTGAGATTATGTTAATCATTCCAAATGGGTATTTTCATTCCTCATCAAATTTGTGATTGTTCATGATTCATGAATTGTTCATGGCAAATTCTAAGAATCTGTAAGCATATAGCCTACATGATCTTTATTAATGTGAAGTGACATATTATTTTATTAATTTAAGGTTATATACTTCTAACTCTTTGTAAAGATGCTAAATCAAATCCTTGTACTAAGTCTAATTGCTATGAATATCAGTATGAGTTTTGGCATGACTCTTCTCTAGAGACAGCAATTATCTGTTTTTTGGTTTTTTTTTCACAGATCCAGTACAGCATGAGCATCAGCTGTGTGTGCTTTCCCACAATACCCTGTTAATCTGCCTTAACCCTGATGTGAAGGGAGTTATTGTAGTAATAAAAGAGTTGTTTGTGTTTCATGCCATTAAATCTTTTTTATCAGTCCGCTAAAATGTCTGCCAAGCAAGATTACATGGACAACATTTCTTGCAATAGGACAAGTGGAAGAACTGAGAAATGACAATCAATTCTGTTGAATAATAAACAAGGTTTCCTTGATATACTCTTATCATCTTACATACAGTCATCATCTAGTGGAAATTTGGCCCGTGAAGACATGGAAACACTGATCCATGGCACCTAGAACCTTTGTGTGTATGTGTAAGTAGCTCTAAGAGCAGTTCTGTGCAGTGCTGTACATCTCACAGTATTCTCAAATCTGTGCTCCATCAAATGGTAATTCTATCTCTACTCAATTGTTTTTATTGCTGTTTTTCTGCTAATGAGGTTGGAAGTGTGATTAGTTCTCAAGTAGAGTAACCTTTGCAACTCCTCTCCACTCTTCCTCTCCTTTTCTAAATCAACACCAGAGCATCTCATCCCTTTTCACTAGAACAACCATAAATTTTTTTGGATAAAGAATATACATGATGTCACCAATAAACTAGTTCATTCAGAATTTTACAAAACACGATTTAGGAAAGAAAGATTTTATGCACACTGCCACAGCACTAGAAAGGAAACCTTTGTTTGTATGGATGCAGAAAGGCTATGAATTAAAAACAGTATTAATCAAACTATATCACATATCACTAGTCCTCCAGAAGTGCTGCCTATATGTATAGTGAGAAAACATTCTCAGGAAAGAAAAAGGCTTCCAGTAGAAATCACATTACTTTGTACCATGCATGTTTCCTTCATTTTCTCAAATGTGAATTTTAAGAGTTACACTAATGTTGTTTCACAGGTATGACACACAGCTGCAATATGCGCTATGTGAATTTGCTGTGCTGAAATTTCAAAGACTGGTTTACATTTATGGAGCTTTTAAAGTCCACGCCAAACTTCTGGAAATTTAACAAACACATTTGACCTCAACCCTTCCTCTGTGCGGTATTGTTGGCCAATTTGTCTCAGTTTTACAGGTTTTTAATTTTGAAGTTGTCAGAGTAACAAAACTTGTAGCTGGTGTTACTTAAAAACAGTTGAAAATAAGAATGGCAAGCCAAACTCACTCCTGCCTTTCATTCCAGTGAAGTAAATGAGATGACACCTTGGTTGAGTTTAATATGCTAAACTCAAAATAATATTTTGAAGACAAAAAAGCAACCACCAACCAATTAAAGAGAAAACATTCTTATTGTTGAGTCCAGTTGGATCTTTTTTTCACTCTTATCATGATTCTGATTAATTATTTCCTTACCGCCATTTTTTGAAGTCCTACAGCCTAGTATAAGCTACTGAATCAAATTCATGAGGTTTGTGCATATCATGGGGTTCATACAACTTTATTAACCTTTGAAAAATAGCAGTAAAAAAAAAGGGAGGGGAGGAGAGGAAGAGAGAGAGGGAAAGGGAGAGGGAGGGGAGAGGGAGAGAGAGAGCCAACAGCTTTTCCCATTCATCATTTCAAGTGAATTCCTTTTCTATTCAGATTCCTGAAATAGAATCATAGTGCTGTATTTTTACATTTGACCTATTTGATATTAAATATTATTTAGAAAGTGTGTGCCAAACATTCACTACCCTATTCTGATTTTCATTGGATGTGAGCTTTCTAGATCAGAGGTTTGGTCTTCAGGGCAGTACCTAAAATGTCCCGCTAAGTTACAGCTTTTGCATCAGATCAGCACTGATATTTAACATAAGAAAAATGTAAACCAAATTATGTTCAATCTTACAGAACTAAACAAGACTTAGGGAAGTAAAATCCACAAACTTGTGGTGCACTGATCTAAATAATTTGTCATTTTAAAGAAAATAGCTCTAACAGTACCTGTTAACTAATCTTGCAGTGCATTGAAATTGGGAGAACAAAGACTTGAACTAGCTTAGAATTGTTGTTTTATATGAAGAATAATAATACTTGAAGAGAAGAGCATCTGATTTCTTATGGAAAATATTTTGGATTTGTGAAATACATATGATTTGAGGTTTTCCTGTAACCCTAGCTAATATCCCAGTAATCTTTTGATGCTCATCAGTAACACAATGTTATGCCTATAAGCACTATTTCTACATCTTTTTCTGTTTAAGACTCATTAAATCTTTAGCAGCCATGAGTAAGAGTATCAAAGAAGATAATGCAAGACTCATTTTGTCATACAATACCTACAATACACTAAAAATAGGGAGTAAAATTAAAGCCTTCTGTAAAAATGTTAGTTACAGAAAGGAAAAAACTCATCTAATATTTCTGTCTTCAATAGAGTTATGTTAGTAAACAATATGGTCAAATTATGTTTTATCAACAAAATATTTCTAGTATGACTACTGATTAATTAGCAAATTCTTTTTTTGAAGCATTTATGCTGTGTTTCTATTATACATCTTAAGTATAATTTACAATTTGCTGTTGGTCTTTTGAATGAACACAGAACTAACATAGTTAAGTATCTTAAATAACTGTGCTTCAAAGTTTCTCAGGATTGTATTCATACATTTAAACAAATGACCTAATGAGGATAAATTCTGAGCTTGAATACTCAGGTGGATAAATTATGCAGTCAAAAATGAATAATTTTTGAGACCTTCAGCTTTCATTGTTTTTTCATACAGAAAATTATTTGTTAAAGTGGGTATTATAGTCATTCCAGTAACCAGTGTATTGCCACAATGGAGACTGTCAACGCTAAATAGCAATTGAGAACAAAAATGAACATTTTTTTCTCAACACGTTGCTACTTACTGTCTTTTTTATGCTAAGGAGAATGATGGGCAAGTATATACAGAAAAACAGAAGACAATTACAGTCAAGATTCTTCCTTGAGCTGTAGCTGAGGTCAGGTCCTATCATATGGAAGTGCCATTTTTTTCAAACACAAAGTATTTTAGGTAGTGAAGAGAATATCTACAGAAGAGTTCTTAAAGGATTCAAGGCATCATTTCAAAGTGCAGAGGATGGACAGGTTATAACATTTCTAGTGAGTATATGCATATATATTCGTGTGTATGTACCAAAAGCATGGTGAAAGAGAAAAAAGAAGTGGTTAAAATGCACACTCTCAAAACTCATGTAACAATTAAGAAAATATGAAGAAAAAGTTCCATATGATGCTCATCTAAAAGTCTTAGAAGTTGATGAATTTCAAAATAATACTGAATAGTAGATATTTTAATTTATGTGGAAGAGCTGTCATGTCTGCATTTCAAAAATTTATTTACAAATAATAGCATATTATTTATGATCACACATAAAGTCCAGAAAACAGGGATACATTTTGTTGTGTTTATTTGCATCAACAGAAATTTGTCAGTCAACATTATCTTAATTCTTTTTTATCCTTGCACCTAAGTGCCTTACAAAGCATTTAGATCCACTGATAGCAAAGAATAAAGTACCAATCAAAACGGTTGGATTAGAAATAAAAAAGTTTTAGTTTTCTTAGTATAAACACTGTCATAGTTCTCCATGTGAGCATAACAGGGGTACTGTGCCTGTAGCTGTCAAGTTCACCTATATGTAGCAGTACTATAAATTCAGAGACGTAGTGCAATCTCTATGACCAGATTTGACTTACTATAATCACACGAGCATGGTTGCAAAGTTACTCAGAAGATGTACAGTTTATGCAGCTGACATAAGGTAAGCAGAAATTTCTTGTAAATTCACACTGTATTTTGCAATTTTGAAAGAACACTGCTTATTTTGGCTTTTAGAATTTCAAAGCCTTTTTCCACTGGGTTAAATTTAAGGGAGAGCAAATGGCCATTGCTATTTATTTGTTACACTATTTATTATGGATTCAGATCTTTGAAAATGACTTTCTACTAACGACAGTCTGACCTCATCATTAAAGGGCTGTTTTAGAGCCAGAAAATTACATCTCTACCCAAGTGGATGAACTGAACTGCTGCAGTGGCTATGCACTAGGGAAGGCAAAATGAAATTAGATTCTCTCCCTGTAGGGGGTAGACATTGACCATCATCTGATGCCAGCAACAGGTCTAAATAGTTCTTTTGAGAAGGTTATTTTACCTTCCTAAATTTCCAACTTCATCGCTTTTAAATTGCCAAGCTCGGACTATTACTTTTATCAGATTGGATGTTTTTTAACTGCAAAGTCAAGCTAATGGCTATCATGAACAAAGAATAACTGTCAGCCTAAAGCCATGATTAATTAAAAAGACCACATATACTCGTCTGTCTAGGAGTAAAGAAAATATCTTCTATAGAGGGGAAGACTAATTAAAGCATTTTTCAGGCATAACTATGCAGACTCACTTGTTCCACTTCCAGTGTTGACAACAGCCACCAACCTGGGTAACAGTTCAGAATAAATTAAGCCTAAAGTGAGAAGTGTCATCTCATTGGATCCTCTGGAAAATAAATTTAAACATACTTCTGGTATGAATTCTTACACTGTGTCATCATCTCCTTAAGACACTGGCGGATCCTTTTAATACTGCATGTGTTTATTTCTCAGAGAGAACACTTTGTATATGCAGCGGACACATTCTTTTACATTGGCTGGCATATCACCTGAAAGTTCATCACAGCAAGCTTGTTAGTGTGCCTCTGTATATATGCTACAGTAGTAAACAGACTCCCAACTGCAAAGTAAAACTCCAGTAGGAGGCTCAAAGAAGATGTGTGTGCTAAGATCAAATCTTAACTCCAAGTTCAAGCACAGTTTAACAGTGAATCCAAAGTTGTAAATGCAAACTAAAGGCAACTTTAAGGCTGCATTAAAGCAAGCATGAAAGACTGAAGAGTCAAAGTTGAGATTCTGTACATCTGTTTCTAATATGCCTATTCTTGCAGTTTAGACAAGCGACTTTCTTTTTTTCTGTTTCAAGCTTTGCAATCACTGTAGTTCATGCAGTTTGTTAATTTATAATTTGGTGACTATTTATATTTCCATCAATGATTTGATAAACAAAATACTGCAGATTTCTTTTGAAGGATGAATTGCCTTTATTTTTTAATTTCTAATAGTTTCTTCCTTCATTCCCTGTTCTCTCCTTTTCCCAGAAAAGAGGAGGTTTAGAGTGCTTTAATTTCTTCATTTAGGAATTTCCATTGCCTTTCATCATAAATGTGATTAAGCCCTAACTCTGCTCAGTAATCAGATATTATGCACAAACAGATACATCAATAGAGGAATACACTTATGTGTTATTGATAACATTATATTTCTCAGCTTTAGATAGCAAAGCTGCTTCAGAGCTGTATGGTCTGAGCATTCAGGCTGAAGTAGCAGGACCAGGGCGCGGTGTAAAATGAAACAGGAGGAAATACACAGGGGATCTGCATGCAAACATTATTCTGGTTCATTTCTGCACCAGCCTTCAGAGGATTCTCTCAAAAGTAAACACAGTTAATTAATTCCCAAGTAAAACAAGTAAAGGCAAATTTTCCACTTACTGCGCGCTGTGCTTTGTCCGTGCACTGAAGAGAAGAGAGAGTTCTTCAGCACTCACCTAAATCCAGGTTGCTTTCTAAATTAGTCATACATGTAAGCAGGAGGAAGCTCATTGACTTTGTAACTGTGCAAAGAGCAACCCATCTCACTGCTGCTAGACAACCCTTCAGGACACTGTGAGGAACTTCAGCACAAGAGCACGGCATCTATTATGCTTGAGGCTCTACCATTTCACCTACACCTGGGTGGATCTATCAAGCTGCATCAGTGTTAGGGTGGTTTGGCTATGTGGTTTAAAGAAAAAAAAATAAAAAGAGAGAGGAGGAGAAAGGGAGAGAGAGGGAGAGAGAGAGAAAAGAGCTTGCCGTTGTCACACTTGTTTCCTATTAAAGAGCCTTACGGTGGATTGAGTAATTGTGTACGAAGGTAGTCTGGCTGGCAGATGTGTGCAGCCCCAGTGGAGCACTAGATTCAAGGCAGATGGGTTGTACCAGGGCGCAAACAACACTGGAAAAAGGGAGGCGTGATTAAAACAGCGGGCCGTCATTTTACAGTGCTAGAAGTCGGGACAGGAGGAAAGCTCCCAAGAACTACAGCTCCCCAAAACGGGAACTGTACAGACACAAGCAAGCTGCAATAAAACAAAACTGATAGAGCACAGCAGATGATCAAATCGACTGAGTTATGCAATTCCGAACCCATCATGATTATTAATGAGCCTCTTCCCCTCCTCCTCCTCCTTGCAGGCACTTACATTAGAAATACTCAGTTGCAATGAGTGTAAGCATGGGTTTATTCAAAACAGAATCCTGGGCTACTGTACAGAGACATCTTTTGGAAATGGTTTAGAGTTACTCTGAGGGCTTTACATTGTCTGTAAGGTCTGGTTCAGTTTAAAAGAATAAGAGAAGCTGAGCAGTGGGAGTGAATCTGCCGCTAGCAGTTATATCTGAGAATGGTTGAAGCAGATTATCTGAGAAGTGAACAAGGGAATTCTTATTACAAACTTCTGTCTAACGTGCATAGGGCCAAAATCAGCCCTGGTATAACCACGCCATGTATGTCAGGGGTACTTTTGCCATGTTACCTCTCCCTGTTATCATAACAACGGTTTGCAATGGTAGTACATTAGACTCCTGTGCAGTAAGTAGAGAAGGGCTCTCTGCATGATATCAAAATGATCTCAAGTGCAGTGCTTTCAGGTGTAAGATCATGAGTGTACTGGCTGCCTAGTCTGAAGTTTAAGTAACTGAAATAATTCTTACTCACCTTTTGCTGGATTTCTGCTTAAAAGCGATGAGTCTGGTGCAATTCAGTCAACAACTCTCTTCTACAGTTTTCTCCAGTAATAAAGATGTCCCAGCACAGATGCCTGCATGTGAATTGATCACCCTGAAATACGTTATGGTTATGGTGAGAAACAGGCATTCTCTGGAAATGCTTGTTCTAGTTCTAAAACAGGTCATACAAATAATGTACTTTTCCTATTGATTACCACAGTAAATCCCCTCTGAATGTTCAGTCCTCAGACAATTTTAAGTTAGGAATGATTAAAAGAGTTATGATGTTCTATAAGAAATGGGATTATGGCTATACAGCCCCCCAAAATGTTACTAAAGTATTCTGAGATGGCATTGTAGAATACTATAGTACTTATTTATTGTGTACCGGGAACACTGTTCCTTAATGCCTACCAGCTGTTTTATCAGACACTTTAGACAAGAATGGTTTATGTACAAAATCCTATGGATATTTCCCATGTAAGCTCTTGTTATTAATTTTTCAATAAGGCCCATTCATAGTCAGGTAACTGGAACAGCAAAGGAAACATAAAAAATGGGCAAATATTTTTTCTTTTCATAGCAAAGTTCATTTTTTTCCATGTCCTAGGATTGTTTTAGTTCCACAGAAATTTTCTAGGAATGTAGTTTTCATTGCTTCCTCAGAGACTTTTAAGGGGTAGATGTTGGCATGCTCTTCTCTCTTAATGAGAGAAGGACCATCCAGAAAAAAAAGCACCTAACAACAGAGAAAGAATTCGGGACTAATGGACTTAAAGTTGTTATGCAGGAGTTGCCTGTGTCTAAGGTTAGAAGACATCTCAATGTAAAATTTAGCAAAAGTCTTAATTTCTTTGTGGCAATAGCAGCATATCTCAGGCTTCACAGCACTGAACAGATTGTTGGCCCTTTCAAGCCTAAGTTTTTGGGGATCTTTGTTAAACTAGGGTTTCACTTTCAATCCAGAATAATTTTATGAGACTGCTTATGCCTTGTACAAAATGGACTTCCAATTTTCAAAGACAATTAAATGGAGCCTCACCTACTACAGTGCAGTCCAGTTAATTTCAATAGATTTCTGAAATTAGATGCTTTCAATGACTACATTTCTCATGATATAGGAAAGGATTCTCTGGTTCTGTTACAGTTTGGGAGAACAGCACTCTTTAGGCTGGTATCTGAACAATCACCTGAGAGAAGTGTGGTGGGCAACGAATGGTGAAGAGGATACAGTGAAGTGGGTCAGTCATTGTTGTGTTTTCTATGATTCTATGGAAAATACCTCTTATTTTATTTATTGGACTATTTATTCAAAAGCAGATTAATGAAAAATGTGCAAATAGTCCCCGACAGAAGGTAGAGTTTGATTTGATCCCTTCAGAAAAATAAAGGGTCAGACCAAAAATCAGGGTATTTCTGTTCAAAAGAAAGTTTCAAAGAAATATTTTACAGTGAAGGTGGTCCTGTAAGAAGCATCATTTTTGTCCTTTTCTTCTCTTCTCTGACCTCATGAAGAGAAATCAACAGGCACATACTTTTATGGAAAGAATCTAAAGGAGAGATACAAAATTTGTCATATAGATAAAGCACTTCAAAAACAGCAGAATTTGGCAATGACATCTTCTATTTTCTGTCTTCTTACTCATCATGCCGTGTGCTGAAGGTGTGCTCCTAGTATCTTGGGTGCTGGGAAAAGGGTAATGTGACCAAGATAAACTGAATTTAGGCCAAAGAGATGTGTAATTGCCCAATGCTCATTTAGATGTGTAATTGCCCAATGCTCATTTAATAACCAGGTGACTCTGTAGTGGTAATAACCTGTGGACAACAGACTGTGGAGAAAAATACCATTTAGTTCTAGTTATTATTGTGCACTCAGCTCCATGTCACTCTTAGGTGTGGATTCCACTACTAAGTAAGACATCTCAGACTTTCTAAATTCTTCCATCCAAAATTCTAGATTTTTCATTTTCTGCACAAATTCTTTACCAAAGTGATTGATCTGCGTAAAGCACAGGTAAAAACTAGCTGGATCTGGGCCTTCTCTGCACTCCTTTTCCAAACATTAGTAGTTAGTGCTCTTTTACCTTGAAAAGCTGTTGACGTATCTCAAGTCTTTCTCTTCTATGTATGTAGAAGTTACTGCAGCTATTAGTGAGGAAACCATAGGATACTAGCTTGTTCTTTATTTTAAATAAGAAGTTTCCTGGCAAATCTATCTTTAGTCATATAGTTCCTGACATAGTTTTATTTGGATTCTGAAAAGAGAATGTTTCAGGATGGTGGGGATTATTTTCCTTCCATTTACATCTCTACATCTTCACTGAGTTCGGGATAACTCCTTTCCTGACATCTTCAAGCATATTAGGATGGCCCTGTTGTCTATGAAACTGTTACATGACCACCCACTATTAAACAGATGTTCCCTGGCTCAAAATATAAATAGAGTCTGGAGCATGAAGCTGGCTGTGATTTATTTAGGTAACTGTGACCTTGTATGGAAATTTTTTCACTTTTTTTTTTTTTTTGGCAAAACCCTTTTGATTTTCAGCAAAGGAAAGATGTGCTAAAAAGGAACTTTTTCTTTCACATGTAATTACATTGAGATTTACCTGACTTACTGGGTGTAAAAAACTGCTTTCTTCAGGAAAATGTGGGTAGAATATGAAAAACAGTAATACAATAGAATATTTTTAGAATCTGTGACAACGTCTTTCCATAAGTGAAATAATTCAGGCTACAGCCTGCAACTCTGCAAAGAAAATGATGTAAGCATTTGGTTAAAGAAACTGATACACCATCAATCCCATGGAGTGTCTCTGATTCCTTTCTAAAAATGCTTGAGAACTTCCCCAGTGAATTAGTGACATGTCGAGGAGGCCTAATGCTCTGGTAGCACACTGCTGGCTGGACTGTGGCAATAATGGAAGGGCAAGAGGAGGATGATGTAATTGGAAGAGGCTCAGTGAGTTGGCTGTGGAGCAAAGGTGCTAACATAGAGCAGTCATGATTCTGAGGATTTCACTATTATGTCTGCATTGGCAACAGAAGACCAGTCTCTTTATCTCAAACTGGTGGAGGAGCTCATAAAAGCTATGCAGCTGTTAAGAAGGTGGTGCCAGCTGTCGAGGCCTGGTGGTCACTTCCTGGAACCAGTGACAGAGACGCATATGCAACACAAATTTCTGCTACCTCAATGTGTATGTATGAGTGTTGGATCCAGATCCACTGTTGTACCAGAGTATACTATGAGTGAATGCAATCACACCCTGCTGAAGTGCTGAATTTGTGAGAAGCGTGTCGAGTCTAAAGGTATAAGAGAGGAAAAACGTGATGTTGGGAAGCAGATTGCCACATTGCCAGAATAGTTGATCCTAATCACCCTGCTCCTGAACTGCTTATTGAGCAGTCATTTGTTCTTGAGGATCCCATACAGCTCATACACTACTACAAATTAAATGATCCTTACTTAGACTGAGAGATAAACTGTCCCCAGATTATTTTCTAAGCCTGGATAATAAGTTGTGTGAGGTGGGTGTAATCGTAGGCAGGAGGACAGTTGCCTTAACTCAGTTGCCCCTTCCCTTGTGGGAAGAGTTCAGGGCCAGGGCTGGGCCTTGGGGATAGCTGCTTCACCTACTGTTCATTACTCAGTTTTCTAAAGTCAATGTTTCAGAAGGTCTGTCCAAGATAAAACTCTGTTCACTTAACTCCCTTTATCCAAACTTATGGTTTTTAAATGAGGAAGCATTTCTCATACTGAACATCCAGACAGGGAAATTTATTTCCCAAGTTTCTGGGTAAAGGCCCGAGATGGTGTCATATTAATATTTTAACAAGAATCCCTAGAAATCAAATCCAGGCACTCTGCACTGTGAGACTGTTGCTGGAAAAAAAGTTAAAGCTTTCTAGTTAGATAAATAGTGTAGAGCATATAAATTATGCTATAACTCGAGATTCTTTTTGTGATATGAAGATGTGAATATTCTGTATCATTGCATCATGTATAATAAGCATTGCATAACCCTGATGTAAATGAGTGATGGAAGGCAGAAGATGCACAGGCATCATGAAACCACACTGCATGATCTGGGACCTTGACCACACCAGTGAGTGATAATTAGAATTGTCACCTCTAAAACCAGACTTGGATGAACTTCAAATGCAGAGATTGTTGTAGTCAGGGATCTAGGAAAACCTGGAGGAAAACCAGATGGTCTAAACCGTCTGTGAGCTAATAAACCTAAACTAACCAGTTGGTGTAAGTATGGGTTTGAAACAAACCAGAACAGTTGAGCAATGCTAAGTGTGCTGTGAAGGGAAAGAAGGAAGGGGAAATGGTTATGTATTAAAGACTTCTTGTCCAGTTTGGACAACGGTTTGCCTGTAAGAGGTGACAGATCAGATTCTGTGGGGGTATGAGTTAGCCCAAATCACAGCCAATCTGACCTTTTGGCAGCACCAAAAGCAGGAGTCACCATTCTTCCCTCTCACCTGTCCCCATCTCTTCACTGGGGTGAGTGGGAAGAGCTGTGAACTGGTGGTGGCGAGATGTCTTGTGCGGTGCTGGTGAGCTGTGACACTGAGGCTCACAAGATCTCACAAAACTGTTACCTAAACTTCAGTCAATTATTTTTTTCCTACAAAGCATGCATTAAGTTTTTCAGAGTTTACCCGAGTAGGGCTGAATGTTTCCCAAGTCAGGATCTTAGTATTACTGCACTGGAAGCTTCTGTATTGGCCAGACATCCATGGAGGATGCAGAATTGGATCGATTTCCTATTAAAGAAATACTAAATGAGGAATGCTTGTGAAACTTAAACTCTATGTCAAAGGAACACAAAAGAATTGCAGTATGTTTACAGATAACAGAACTCCCTAATATGTTCTCCTGTATTGATACACTAACATGCAACAACTGATTTTGTTTTTTTTAGAGAATTTATGAATCCATGCTGATATTTTTTCAACTCTGTTAAGGAGAGAAGGAAAGAATGTTAACACGGAGAACATGTTCATAGTTTTTTACTACTGTCTCCTAGTGGAGGTGCTTAGGGAATTACATCATGGTGAGTCGTTCCAACAAGAGCGTAGACATGTCTTTCAGGTTGTTTTTTCAGCAATTACCAGCAGTTACCAGTAGGTAATAAATATTTCTGTAGTGACTTATTACCGTGCTTCTTAGCAGTGCTGATAAACTTGGATTGCAGTGCTCTTACCTCAAACCAGTTTCATCAAGAAACCAAAAGCTCAGAATTACGAGAGTGAAAAAGTAGACAAAGCAGGTTAGTATGTTTTAGGATTCATGTATCTAAGCCTCCACCTCCTCCTGCAGTAGCCCCTGTTAAAAATATTTCTTTTCTGTGGAAGTGGCTGAATTCCAGACCAACAAGTTGGGTCCAGGCTGCTCAGTTGCAGCGGAGTCTTTTTTCTCAGTCCAAACTTACATATATCACTCTCTACCCCCACCACAAAAATTCAGAAATCCTCTGAATAATTCTGCAGACAGAAAGGCCTTTAAATTACCCCATAGCCTAACCCCTGGATTTTTTTTCTTTCTTCTTCTTCTTTTATAAATACAATTTCCATTCTCTTGAAGCATGTGAACTGTAGAGAATCCTAGGTATATTGCTTCTTTTTATTACTCCTTAGACTCCCAATCTGCCAAAAGGCAATGATACTGCCCTCCAGAAAAGTGATTTGAGATTTATGGATGCCAAATGCAGAACAAGCAGTAGCTTTTACTATATTACAAGGTGGGACTTCCACAGGCTTAGTTAAATGTCATAAAATGCATACTTCAGTAGGGTTTTATGTATTTTTCAACAGTAATGCACTTTTGTGTAATTCTTAAAAAAGTTGCAAAGGGAGAGAAAAATTACCAACCAGTTTCTCACTGTTCTAAATTAGCACAGCAGTACTGAACTCTGCAAGCTAAGAATTGTGATTTCCTAAATTTTACTACATATAGGAATTTTCCTTCACTTTGAAGATTTGCTTATGTGATGTCATCAGGGGAAAATTGGTATTTACAGATATTGGTATATCTGTAAATAAAAATCTTAATGTATAATTCTTTCTATTTTACAAATCTTGCATATTTGAATCTACTAAAGTTTAGAAAATGAAAGACTGATTGCAACCATTTGCCCTATTTACATAGAACTGCTAAAGAAGACAAAACTGAAGCTAACCTCAAGGCCTTTTTTTTACACAGGAAATTTCAAGTGGGAATGGAAGCTGTTTCTCATTGTTTAAATTCTCATTCTACAGTAATTTCACATTTCGGAGTGGCATGTTACATGTGTCATTTTATTTATGTCGTGGAATCCTACAAGGCAAATGCAACCTATTTAGTAAATCCAGATTTTGCTATGACCACAACTTAAAAACATAGGAAGTTCAGTTTCTTTAACATAACATTTACCTCCCCTCTCCATTCATAATTCAGTGGCCAGTTACTACTTGGGTTCCGTAGGGGTATTTCTTATTGACTCTTTCTGTTTGGCGTTTCTCTCAAACTTGCCCTGTTTTTCTAACGATTATCTCCCCTCCAACATTTCTTGATCTGTATTTTGACTTTTCTCTGGTTGGTGCAGTGAAGAAAATAAATGGTTCTGTTTAGAGTTGCCAGACATTATTTGGAAGCAGACTGAAAAACGTGAGGTTTGCAGTTCATTCCAAATTCAATGCAGGCTCCAAGAGGTATTGGTGGTTTGACTGAATGAGCTCAAATTCATCTAATCTCTGCTCAGATCTCATCACAGCTTCCTACCCTTCCACTGGCTTTTGCTTACTTGTCTACGTAAGTAAATTCTGGGCTGGGCTTTGTTCACTTTTCAGGCATTTTACCTAGGTCAGTTTGAAAATAACGTCTCCTATTTATTTCCCATGGATATTACAACAGATTCAAAGAGCACAGTAACACTGTTTGACAGAGCAAATTCACAGCTATAAAACACTGGTTTCAACATAGCCACCACCATTAGCTATGCAATTTTGCCACTAGAAGTCAAGAGCCAGCATGCCATTCTTTGTGCTGCAGGATTTATTCCTTGTATCCAGTCTGCTTCATGGTAACATCCTGCATCAGGAATGACAGATTCCCAGTTATTCAATTGTACTGTACTCTAATACATGGTGCACAATTTATTCTGTTTAATTTTTATCTCAGATTCTGAAAAGTAGAAGTTCAATTCAGTGTAGTTCAATAAGTGTGTCACATGCAAAGGTATCTCTCAGCTCTTCTGAAGCCATAACTTGGCTTGAATAAGGGAAGAAATTATAAAAAGAATCTTTTTATTTTATTTTTTTTTCATAGTGCATTCAAATGTAAAAAATATTGTCATATGCTTGTTGTCTTTTCTTGGTTTAATGAATTCGTGCAATTCATTTTGTCCAATTATTTCTGTGAGAAATTCAGAGAATTTCTTCCTCCTGCAAAAATAATGCATTTTTCCTTCCCTTCCCTTCCCTTCCCTTCCCTTCCCTTCCCTTCCCTTCCCTTCCCTTCCCTTCCCTTCCCTTCCCTTCCCTTCCCTTCCCTTCCCTTCCCTTCCCTTCCCTTCCCTTCCCTTCCCTTCCCTTCCCTTCCCTTCCCTTCCCTTCCCTTCCCTTCCCTTCCCTTCCCTTCCCTTCCCTTCCCCTTCCCCTTCCCCTTCCCCTTCCCCTTCCCCTTCCCCTTCCCCTTCCCCTTCCCCCCCCTTCCCTTTCTCCCCCCTTCTCTTTCTCTTTCTCTTTCTCTTTCTCTTTCTCTTTCTCTTTCTCTTTCTCTTTCTCTTTCTCTTTCTCTTTCTCTTTCTCTTTCTCTTTCTCTTTCTCTTTCTCTTTCTCTTTCTCTTTCTCTTTCTCTTTCTCTTTCTCTTTCTCTTTCTCTTTCTCTTTCTCTCTCTTTCTCTTTCCCTTTCCCTTTCCCTTTCCCTTTCCCTTTCCCTTTCCCTTTCTCTTTCCCTTTCCCTTTCCCTTTCCCTTTCCCTTTCCCTTTCCCTTTCCCTTTCCCTTTCCCTTTCCCTTTCCCTTTCCCTTTCCCTTTCTCTTTCTCTCTCTCACCTAAATCTAAACTCATAAAAAAATCAGTCCCTGAAATTAAGAAATTCTAATCATTTATGAGAGTAATAACTCTAGATTACACAAAAGGAAATTTATTGCATCTTTCCACAGAACTTTTATTTTCATCTCTACAGCTTTTTCAAACAGGTTTTAATTGAAACCATTACACTGAGTGGTACTTCCTTTGAATATTAACCTATAGATTCAAGTCTAAGGTTTCAGAATGGCACAAAATATGTTCTTATAACATGGACAGAGATGTCATTGTTACCTTGATTTACATAGTCTTTTTCTGACATTGCTCATATCTTAATTTAGCAGCACCTTCTTCGAAACAAATGATGAAATACTCCAAGTTCAAGAAGATCAGAGACTTAACAACTCCCCACCTTACCTCCTCTATGTTCTTTGATAGTTTGTTCTGTTCTTTCTGCTTTTAAAGTTGCTTCTGAGCAAAAGAAAGCATCTTCATGTCCCTTTCCCCCAAGCAATACAGCAGCTAATTTTAGATCCCCTTGGGCAGTACACATATAATTGCAGAGCTATACCCCCATTTTCATTATGTTACGTTTCTGAACAATTAATTTGATCACAAGGTGTTCAAGTCATTACGTCCAGTCATACAGTTTGTGATGTCCTGTGATGCAGTCTGTATAATTAACACACCATCCTCATCTCTTCTTTCCTTGGTAATAGGACAAGGGAAAATGGCCACAAACTGAAGCATAGGAAGTTCTGCACAAATGTGTGTGGGAACTTCTTTGCAGTGAGGGTGACAAAGCACTGGGACAGGCTGCCCAGAGAGATGGTGGACTTTCCTTCTCTGGAGATGCTGAAGACCTGCCTGGACAGCACCTGTGCAATCTGGTCTAGGGAGCTGCTTTGGCAGGGGAGTTGGACTAGATGATCTCTAGAGGTCCCTTCCAACTCCTACAGTACTATGATTCTTTGATTCCTTACTATTCTACTTGTTCAATTTATCTGTGATAAACAGGACTTACCTGATGCCTTTTAGCCATAAGTCTTTCCTTGGAAACTCTTCTTGACTTATTTTTCAAAGGCTCCAAAACAAATTAGAAAGTCTTTAACTGTGTCGTATAGTGCTAGTCTTCTTTAGAAATACTTCTAATACCTATATGTATTAGATCACAGTGGATGATTCCATGAAAATGTGAATATGACAGGGAGAAATAAAATGAGCTAATTATACCTTGTTACATTCAAGTAGAGAGTGTCTTAAAAATTAACTGACTGTTTTCAACTTGTCTGCCCAGTCTAAGAAAGATGTCAAAATCTTCTCCTATAGATATTAAAAATAGCAATGGGCTATAAAGTGATGTTCCTCATGCATCCTAACCATTTTAGGAGATGAATAATTTTTCTGAGATGTTTAGTGCCTTCTTTTGACTACAGAAAGACCTAGAAAAAAATTCTTTTTAAATTGACTTGCTCCCAAAGTCATCATAGTATTTTTCCTTCTTTACCATTCTTCCCCTATAACTTTGTTCACTGCATTGTGGACTCTAAACCTGATTTATGAAAATGTGTCATGCTGATTCAGGTGTAGTTAACCATCTCTGAACTATGCAGCTAATCCCTACATAGTTACATAGTTCAATCTGTTCTAGGTAATCACTTTTCTGTTTTGGGGAATAAGTGCATCTACCTTGTCTTCTTGCAAGCAGGTTTTTAAAGATACGCCAAACCTGACACCATTCTGAAGACTGTACACCACCACCAGCACAGCCATGTGCTCTGCTTGAAATAATCTGTCCATATTTTAATGGAGATAAAATTAAACATTGCATTCACTCATCCTGGAGTATCTCATGCTATTTCCTTTTTAATTCTCACTCAGAAGCTCTTTTGCACATATTACATAGTGTCCAAACAAATTGGAACCTCCTGCTTCAGCTAGTGTCTTGGCAAATTTCTCTCTTCCTGGAGCCCGTTCAGGATTTTCCTGGCTATATCTTTTACAGAAAGGCATCCAGACAAAACCTTTACCTCTCAAGCCAGCCCTCTGACATATTTTCAAAAGTAAAGGCAGTATTTAGGAAGCTATGACTGGGCATAAATGTGTAAAGCAAGGGTATGCACCTTTCTTCAATGGGATCAATCTAAGGCTTAGTGCACTCCGTGGAAAAAATCTTTGCAGATATCAGGGGTTTTATATTAGACCTGTAGTTGGAATCCCTTTTAGAATATAGATCCAGGAATGTAGAGGTAATTCTAAAATGAAGCCATGATTCTTACTGTAAATTAATACAGTTTGTACTTTCTTAAAAAAAAAAAAAAAAGAGTATATATATTATATATATAATATTCCTGAAATCATTTCATGATGGTTTACTTTAAAACTGGAAGAGGGCCAAGAAATACAAAATGGAAGACAGAGAAAAGTGTTATTCTGAGCAATGAAGTAGCTCTGATCACTGATCCAGATATCTTCACTGATTGCATAAGATCAAGTCTTGATGAAAACAAGGTTGCTTCTGCTCTGCTCTGATGTGGTTTCAGATGGACATTGAAGAACTCAGCACTTTTTTTTTTTTTTTAAGAGAATAAAAAGAAAGAAAGAAAAACCAGGACAACTGATCATCCCCAGGCTAATCTAAGCCAAAATTATTCTTTCCAGAAAAATAGGATTTAGTTTCCAAAGTTGTGGTTTAATCTCGTTTTCGCCATGGCTGTATCATGTTCACCCACCAAGATGTAACATTAATGACACTAAAGAGTGTTCTTTATAAAGCCTGTGGACAAGCTAGGTATAAATGTCAGTCTGTCATATAAAAACTTCTTTGACAGCCTTCCGCTGCTTAGCCAGACTTCCCAGAGAGACATAATAGCTGTGAGGTGCAAATGTGTGTATGGAGCTTACCCCTTATGGATTAAATTGTTGATGGATATTGATGAAAGACAAGCATGATCAAACGAGGCTCTTTACTGTCTCAGTGATTTAACCCTTTTACTTCTTGCCTCTGAGCTACTGTGATCTTGCATATTCTTTTATCTATGTATGTGGTTAACAGTAATAAGTTCTTTAGATTTTTGCTGTTTCTGTTGCCACTGTTATTGCTATTGCTCTTGCTGCTGGTACACATGATGTCACTTCTTGTGCTAGCCTCATATAAACAATATGTATATTTCTAATTTTGTTGTATACAAATCAAATGAAGTTCTAATTCCTTAAGGATTTTTTTAAATCTAAGGTGGATCCACTGTACTTTATTTTTACATAAGCTCCTGTTTATGGTATAATTGCTTTGCAATCAGAACTTTGATTGCAATAGAAGCTGCTATAGGAAAGATTTTGCTTTTATTTAGTTCTCTCATGTACTGATAGCTGTTAGAAAGTGATGAGTAGATGCTGATGCTATCCAGACAGATAGCATCCTCCATCTTCTTGATTGTTGGTAATAACACGTCAGGTTTACTGACCATTGAGGCATATTCAACTCCTGTATTATAGTGATAAGAAAAGATTTGGTTTATTTTACTAATTTGGCTGGGGAATCAAAGGCTTGACTGCTCCCCAAAAGCTCCCTAATATCTAATCCAGACCTACTTCAATCATCTCTGAAGTTTCTTTTTTCTGCACATAATACCCTTTAATCACCTATAAAATCCAGCCGATCCTCACAGCACTGTGTTACTTTTGTGAACTTCTTACATTGCTATCTATTTCAATAATTCCTCATGTCATGTCAAACAGATTTCCATGCCCTATTCAGTTAGCTTCTTCTCAGGTCAGGACAGCACAGCCATTTGCCTGCAGCTCTGACAATAACAATTGATAACAGACAGCAGTATGGACTTCTGTTGCCGTCATTACCATCCATCAGGGTTCACATGTCGGCCTAGTCCCTCATGTTCACTGATAAAATGGGTATAAATAAAGAATCCATAATCTGCTGTTTTTTACACTGACAATTCAATGTTTCACAAGATAGAGGTATGAAGAAGGGGGATGTACTTGTGCTTATGGGAAAATTTTTCCAAGACTGCTCCTGAACAAAACCAATTTCCTTACAAATTATCTGTGGCCACACAGTGTCATTCTTACACTGAATAGAATATTAGTCCAAAATTCTCCCCTACAAGAAACCATGTGGCTGCGAGACAGCTTCCTTCCACTCAGGTCATCTTCTAATAGCCAAGGCAAACAAGTTTTATCTCACACAGGAGACTGTTTTATTGTAAGTATTCCCTGCTGCTCATCTTATCTTTAACTCCCTTCTAATGGACTTTTAACAACACTTTCTAGTATTTCAACAAACAATAATTCTCTGCCCCTTGTAGTAGTGCATTTACATAATATCTCTATCAATTTAAAGTGAGCCAACAAAATAACAACACTCATTAATCAGCTTCTTTCTCCATATATTTTCTTTCACATCTCTGATGTCCTCTATTTGTCTACATCATTTTGAGAAGTCCCTGTGCTATCATACAATTACTTATATTCAAAGACTGTCTTTTCTCTCTGCCATGATGAGATATACATGAAAGTAGACCAATACTAGATTTGTCTAAGCCATCATGCCTTGCTATGAATTCCTAATTTAAATATCATTGGAACCTAATTTAATTAATTGTCCTGTTCATGTGTTAGACGATATTTTCCATTTCACTGCATGAGTGTATTTTTTATAATTTTTCCTTTTATGCATTCATGTCTAACAGAAGCTTACTTTATTATTTCCTGACCAATATTTCTAGACTTGTAAGATGTTGTCTTTTTATTTTCTTGTTTTCAGTTGTTTTCTTCTATGCTTCTCATTGTAACATATGTACTAGGTTTAATATTGAGTTTAAACTCCTTCTGGAAAAGCTCCTTATGGAAAAATAATAAAATTTTTTGAAAAATAAACAACTAAGTCAGAATATATTAAAAAGAATCAGCAGCTTATGCAAGACAATTCTACTGAACTATACTCCATTTAATTGGCCTACATGTTAACTTATTATAGCCTAAGAGGTTCTCACTTTTTGTGCAGAACTAAGTACATGCAGCTGACTTAATTTTTCTGGCAGTGGTGTACAGGTGCCTTCACTGGACTGGACTGTATCAATGTTATTGGAGCTAAAGTTGTATGCAGTAGCAGGGGTAGAGTAATAGTGGCATTTAAGATGAAAAACCAATAGGTCATATGCAATATCTGATATCTCAGATAAACATGACAGAGTAGTGGAGACCTTTCAGAAAGAAAGGCGAGCAGAGCAAAGTCATCCCAGGTGATGTCAGTATATTTTTATTTATTTAGTATAAGTGCTACACTGTAAAAAACCATGTGACTAATAAATGGTACTGTGAAGCTGGCCACATCGCTAACACACTCTGTGGGTTTTCAGTACTTTCTGAAACTGTATACTTATTGTATTTTCCCAAATAAAAGATATTTGTGGTTTCATATTCTCAGAACTCCTGGTTGCTAACAGGGGGAGAAGGAGCACCTGTGAATGTTTAGATTATTAAATTCCTAAATGTTGGTGTTTTAGGTGGAGGAGCAAGCCACCATTTTTATTTATTTCAGAAGGAGTTCCCTAGATTTTTTATTGAACCCAGACCTGGTTACTACTGCTGACACCTGGCAGGAGGGCTACATGTGCAACAAAAGTAAATTACAAAATTCCAGCACTTTTATTCCTTCACTCTCCTTAAACATATAGGTGGACGTTTCATACTCCTACTGAAACTGGTGGGAATAGTGTGTATAGCCTGCAATTGAGTTTGGCCTTCTAACTAAAACTTTCTGCATATCTCTAGAAAATTCTAGAAAATGTGGGCTAGCACAGAAGTGTTTGGCAAGAATGAGTTAGTGCCAAGTTCTCTTTCAGGCAGCATTTCTGCTGAACAGTAATGAAAATAATACAAAAGAGGTTCTGATGAAGAACAGACGGCAGAAGTCTTGAGTTCTACCATGTACAACAAAACTACAGAGTTAGGAAAACCAATATGTTTTGACATACCTGTTTGGAGAGTATAAGAGTTTGCATTTGCACATCTATACATGTGCATATATTTTTATATATACACACAATATAAATAGTATATAAGCAATTTTTTTTTCTTTAAGTGTTTGAATACTAAAGTACTTTGTAAGTTAATGTTTTAGAGTATATAAGTCTTGTGTTGTTTTTTTGTGTGTTTTTCTTTTTTTTTTTTTCTTCCCCAGAAACATTCACCAAGCAAATTCAAGAGATCCAGAGTGTATGATCCAACTAGGTTTTGGAAAACCTCATGGTTGTGCCTGAATGCAATGCACTTCCAAGAGTAAGTTAAAGATAGTTCTTGATGTATTTCCTTTTGTAGATTAAAACGAAAATGTTTGCAGACTTTCTAAATGAGACATTTCGGGTAGCTTTCTAGAAATAAAGTAGAAAAGAATAAAAAGGAGTGACAAAGAGACAAAGAGACAGGATGATTTCATGCCAAGCATAAGCATTAATCAATTTAACCTGTGATATTGATATAACTCTAGAGCAAGTTGAGATTATTTGACCTTGAATGAATTCAAGTGACAATTAAGAAGAAAATCTTGATGAACCCATAATTGAATCAGCACATATGGAAAATAATATTAAAGTTCGTCATTGTTCCAAAATATACGGGTTTCATTAGTGGTTTACCTCATCTGCTTTTTACTTCTTACTCAAGGTCACAATTAGAAACATATTTGCTTATTTTGCTACTGCTTATATCCCTTTTAATATTATGAAACGGAGACATGAGTGCTTTGTTATTTTAAGGAACTTTCTTTCAGTCCACATGGTGTGAATTATTAAGAAGCTTAACTTATTTTTACTACAGACTCATAACTGAAGAAAGTTGGGTCCAATATACCACAAAAGTCATCAAAAGGGTATACAGGCGGCTTGTACAGACCTTCTGTATATGTGAATTTTTCAGTGTAAAATCTGATGTTGTGCAGGTTGTCTTATTTGAAGGATAATAAAACATGGATCTAAAGAGACAAAGATGTTAAAATGGACAGTAATTGTATGGGGAAAAGTTTATTTTATAGCAACAGAGCATCTGGATTCAAATTTTCATGGCTGCTTTGATTCCAGTTATTGATTGAAGCTCCTTTCTGTTCCATATTCCTGTAAATTACAGTGCAATGGGTCAAAATAACAAGACACATTGGAATTGTACTAATACATGTGAAAATTTAAACAGAAACAGATGGAAAATGCAAAGATAATTCTGATGCTTAACAGCTACTCTGACACAAGAGATCCCACCAACATTAGTCTTTGTAGTGTAACATCTAGGCAAATAGCACTTATGTGCCCTTTGGACACACACAAGTTATAGGAGCAGTGTCCATTACTTCCCATGTGTCATGCTGGAAATCCATTTTATGCCCTATAATTGAAAATAATGAGACTAAATGAAATACAGTAGCCTTAAGAGTGAAGAGGGCTAGGAACTCCTGGGGTTTTCAAGTTCTTCAATGTAGAGCAAATGCTTGACTGAGAATTTCAGAAATTAGGAGATTTCAAACAGTTTTTTTTTTTTTTTTAAGGAAGCCAATATGTATTGCAAGTGCAGTTCAATTCTCAGTTGTAAGTAATGGTCTATATTTCTCTGGAAGTTTTAAAGTTTATTAGTTTTAGAAAAAAATCAATACAGCCCATATCAAAGTATCTTTAAACCACTATGAAAAATAATAATAATATTAATACTGTATTAATTATTACATATTTTAGTGATGAGTTAACGTAATCTCTAGAATGTCACAATTGTAGATGTGACAAGCCACAGATATAACTCGAACAAAACTATTAAATACATAATTCGATCTTTTGTATTACTTATAGAAATTGCTCTGAAATACTAAAAGCAAGCATAAACTTTTAACTTTTTTCTATTAAGAACAAAAAATTGAGTTCTCTACAAAAACAAAAAAAAAAAAAAAACCAAAAACAACAACACCATCAAGCTTTTTAAATGGTGAGAAGCTGCATTTTTTAGTATTCCCTTGTTCAAGATTAAAATTGCTGCACCAAAAGTACCACAGTGATGCAACTGTAGAAGCACAGATACCATAGCACATTTTGTGATAAAGTTTGTCTTGACATTGTGCATTTCTTCTTCTTGTAAACTCTGAATCTGAAATTAGTACACCACTGGAAACAAAACAAAGCAAAAAGACAAAAAAAAACCACATCAAAGAACAAACCGTTCTTTCAGGTCTTCATGTGAGGTGCTAGCATGCACTACTAGAATGCATAATAAGGAAACTGAATTAAAAATTTCAAAGTTATGTGTTTCTGGTTTATAAAGCAATGTATCAGAAAGGGAATTATCTTAAAAATTACCAAGATTTATTTATTTATTTATTATTTACTCATTTAAATTATGAAATTAAGGCAAATCCTTCTTTTTCCTCTTCAGACTTGAACAGGATGGAGAAGTGGGCCCATGAAAACCTAATGAGGTTCAAGAAGGCCAAGTGCAGGGTGCTGTACTTGGGTCAGGGCAATCTCAGGTATTTATACAAACTGGGAGAAGATCTCCTCAAGAGCATCCCTGCGGAGAAGGACTTGGGGGTCCTGGTAGACAAGAAGCTGGAGATGAGCCAGCAGTGTGCACTTGCAGCACAGAAGGCCAACTGTGTTCTGGGCTGCATTAAAAAAAGGTGTGGCCAGCAGGGAGTGGGAGGTGATTGTCCCCCTCCATTCAGCTCTTGTGAGGCCCCATCTGAGTACTGTGTCCAGGCCTGGGGGCCCCAGTACAGGAAGGACGTGAAGCTCTTGGTGTGGGTCCAAAGTAGGGCCACTAAGATGATCAAAGGGCTGTAGCACCACTCCTATGAGGAAAGGCTGAGGGAACTGGGATTGTTTAGCTTGCAGAAGAGAAGGCTCCAGGGAGACCTCATTGCAGCCTTCCAGTACTTGAAGGGAGCGTGTAAACAGGAGGGGAATGGCTGCTTATGTGGGTGGATAGTGATAGGACAAGGGAGAATGGTCTTTAACTGAGACAGGGAGGTATAGGTTAGATATTAGGAGGAAGTTTTTTCACACAGAGGGTGTCAACACACTCAAACAAATTGCCCAAGAAGGTTGTGGACGCCCCATCCCTGGAGGCATTCAAGACAAGGCTGGATGTGGCCTCTGGGCAGCCTGGTCTTATGGATGGCGACCCTGCCCATAGCAGGGGGCTTGAAACTAGGTGATCATTGTGATCCTTTTCAACCCAGGCCATTCTATGATATTCTATGATATTCTATGAATATTAGGGGACATCTGTGTACACTTGCAGTATCATCAAATATATTAAACCAGGAGCATAAGGAGAAACATGTCTCTTCAGCATTACGCATCACTAACTGTTCTTCACAGCTTGGTCAAAGTTCTCTAGAAATATGCAGAAATAAATGATGGATAAACTTAAAACCTCCTGAAGATATTTTATCTGGCATAGACAGTAGCTGCTGTGTGGTATGAAAATATACACAATTACTACGTCCTGAATGATTGAAAGGAAAAAAAAATTGCATTCAGTGAATTTACACTCTAGTTATCCCAGGTAGTTTTAGCCAGTCCCTTTGACCAGATGCTCTTAACAGGGAAAGATTTCTGATTGTCTGACAAAAGCATATACCTAAACTACTTGAACAACTAACTTTGAATGTACATTTTTTAAGCTGATTAGAATAATTCAGCCTCTCCCAACCTCAAAATAATATATAATTATTCTAATATAATACCTAATTTTTCTCAGTACATTCCTCTTCTGAGATTCAAGAGTATCCAAGATATTGCTTGCTAGTTATGTTGGACCATAATAAGTAAATGATATTCATGTGTAATTTATAACTGATACTTGAATTGTTTCCAAGTGTTTCAGCTACTGTTGGTGAATTTATGCAACATCTTAGATTAAATCTTAGTTTAAATCTTTGACAATTTTTTTAGATATTTGCTATGAGAACATACTAAAGTCAAGGAAGAACAAAGTAAAGGAAGAAGACAGAAAAAAATAATAATGGATTTCTATAACAAGATAAATTAAAAGCAAAATGAATGCATGATTAAAAGCATAGCTACAAAATGTTTTGACAATTTATTTAGTTGCAACACTTGTCATTTTATGGAAAGAAATTATTACACTATAACAGTGCGATTAAAGTCTATTTATTTTAATTAGAACTATATGAATTAAAAGCTCAAAATTCAAGCGTGTAGATCCTAT